>CM046998.1:0-4800000 GCA_025698465.1 Gossypium longicalyx | reverse complement strand
AAAGTTGATGTAGTTGCCTTTTTGTTATTTTTCCTTTAGATGTGTTTTTAGGATTTTTTTTTTTAATGTTGTAACTTCGTTTTAGAGGTGTTGATCTTTAAAATAAAAATTATAACCTTAGATATAGATATAGTGACACCTGGCATTACTCAATGCTAGTATGAACCTCTATATATTCTCTATTCTCACTAAAATAAACTTAATTCTTCTCTCATTCAAACGTGTTTCTTCTCTTCTCTCATTTCTTCATCTTTTTTTCTTTGTTAGTTGATGTTAAGATGATGAAAGTAAAAGAAAAAGTAAGTAATGAGGCTGCTACCAAACCTTCAATTGTCTCTATTACTCAATCTCCAACATTGCCAAGCCTATCATCAAGAAATATGTTTAAATTTAGTCCATGTACTTAAAAAATTAAAGAATTAAGTCCTTCTACTTTTGTATTTGGGACAATGATTTCATCAAGAAAGTCCTGGTTCGACCCAGAAAGGTAATGGGATTTTTTAGATTTTCCCCCTTTTAGTTCAGTCGGAGGTCACAAGCCTCGACCCATCATCGTTGATGAGGTCTCCTCGACGTCTAGTCAACTCGTAGGTCAGAATCTCCATCTTCATGACTCAAGCTCAATCCACTTGCCTCCAATGTCGCCGTTATTGAGCACCCATCACTTTGCTTTCCCTTTCCCATCTTATCTTCTACGTTTCAGTGGCCTAGACCTTGAGGTGCATCAATGGGTTCAAGTACCAGAGATGGTGCCACAAGTTGATTCTTGGCCTGCCTATTGATAAGCTTAGAGAAATGAACAATGGCGAGTGTGAGATTCATTACCAGGAGAAACTAGGCAATGCATTTTGGTTTCCTTAATCTTGATTTATGCTTTCGTGGTTTCTTCCTTGCTTTGTTTAAAGTGTTGGGTCATCACTGATTTGAATAAATTTTTTCCAGTGTTTTTTGACAAGAGGAATTGATTGCTTTATGTATATATCTCAGCTTTCTCGAGGCTTAATGTTAAATTAAGAGGGTTCCAAATAGTATGTTGTGTGGTCAATGTTCTTGAGGCTTAATTGATTTGAATTTTTTTTTCAGTGTTCTTTAATCTTTGGTTCTTAAAAAAGAAGAAAATTGAAAAAAAAATAGTGAAAATGTTTCAATTTCAAATGAAAAAGGTTTCAATTTCAAAATAGTGAAGAAGAAACTTTAAAAATTGTACATAATTTTATATACTTTTTATTTTTAAAAATAATATAATTTTTAATAAATTTATAACAATTTAAAAATTTTAATTGTGGTAAAAGTGTTTGGAATAATTTTAAAAAACAACATTTGATTTTCTGTAAAAGAAAAAAAAGGGAAGAATTGCTCAAAAGTCCCTCACTTAACAGGTCGAAAGGTCAACAGAACAGCCATGTGGCAGCCCCTGATTGGGCAATGTGCCACATCCGCATAAAATCTGATACTGCTAGGGTCAGGTACCACCAGAATATTTAAGGAAAACAAAATATAGGCATCAACTTAGACATTTTGAAAGTACATATGCCACATTAGAACACACCCCAAAATAGAGAGGCCTTTCATGCCAATATCCCAATAAATAATATGTTATAACTAATTAGTAACATAAATGTAAAAGTAGTAATAAATAGTTTATGGTACAAGTGAAAAATATTATGCATAAAATATTGAATTACATTAACAAGCGCTGCTGGAAAGTGTTTTCAAGGATTTTAAACCAGAGAAAAATTCGTACACCGGATATCAATCTTCCATGCTTTTTCAGCCATGAAACTGTGGTTGACTATAATTAACTGGAATGGTAAAGAGACAGATTTAAAACAGCCTCTAAGCTTCCTTTTCAAACCAATACACACTAAAGTAGCCAATTATTAGGACACGTTGGCCGACTTTTATTCAACTTGCTTGAAGCTCTTGATTAAGAAGTAGTTAATCAAGAACTGGTGTTGTACAGTATGAAGCCATTGTGACACACAGTCAGACACACGGGGCTGTGTCGTCGACAGAGTGGTTTCAATTTTGTGCATATCATAGATTAATCGAGCTTAGAGTCACACACCTGACTGAAACAAAATACCGACACAACAACAATTCCAGATCCTAGATACGGTAACCAACTTATCGGGTGAGCAAAGAAACACGAGAATCGACCTCTACTTGACAAAACATTCGTTCAAAATTGAACGCTCAAACCTCACAACCGATTTAACACAACCAGACCCTAAATATGGGCGTTTGAACACTTACCCTTAGCGGTAGAGGTTTCAACGCACTCACAAAGCTGGAGGAACATCGTGCGTCTTTTGATCTTCTCCTATTGGAACACCAAAAGGACCAAATTCAGCATTAAAAACCAATCAAAAGCCATTTAGGAAATAAAGGGAGAAGGACAAGCAAGGAAAGAACGAGAAAAAAACAGTAGAAGAAATCCCTTAGTAGTCAAAGTTTACAGAAACAAAAGAAAGAACAAAAGAATGTGGGGAGAGTGGAGGAAGTTGGACAGAAAAAATGGGGAGGGATTTTAGGGATATTTTCCTATATTTCTTTTAAATAATAACAATCCAATCCAATCCAATCCAATCCAATCTCACTAAATTTGATTAGTTAACCTCTTATCAGATTGCTTAATAGTGGAGTTTGACCAATACTTTGACAAGCATGGACTGCAACAGGAGAAAACAAAGCAAAAATTAATATCATTTTGACAAGACATGATTCGTACTTGAGACTTATGAGTAGGCTAAAATTTTACTACTGAACTAGCAGGCTCATCCTTACCAACAAGAATAAAATATAACCTACAAGTAAACAGCTAAATGAATAAATAATCAAAATTATAAAAATATTCAAAAGAAAAAATTTGAACACATGACTTCAAACACATAACAACACAGTTAACCATTGAACCCAATCTATTTACTTAATATAATAAAACCCAGAAATTATAAAATTTGGGGCGCAGTTACAATAGATCTAGTTCTAGGAAGATTCTAATACTTTAGCAAAAGACCACCAATTATAACGACAAAGGAAAATGTTAGTGGAAGCAACTGAAAGAAGGATCGTCCAATTAGAAGGCACGCCACAAAATCAATATCTCCTTCGAATTCGTCAAGTAAAAAGGAATTCTGGAGTTGACAAAAAAAAAACTGGAATCGAAATGCTTAGACAATTTATAGAATACAAGCTGAAAAATAGCAGTTAACTAAGACCGTATCTAATTCTATTTTTTTATTTAATTTATAATTAATGTTTATATTTTATGATATAATAGAGAAAGTATTCTTTTGGAGTCATATTCAAACACCTTTTCTTCCTGTGGTAATGGAATTTTATGTTTTGAATGGATGACTCAGTTTAGTAAATTCTTAAGTCAAAATGGATTCTTGCCCAACCAAATAATAGAAAAAAAAAAGTGCTTTCAAGAAGCAACTTCCTTATTAAAGGGCTCCCTTATTGATATCATTCATTGTTAGTATGTATAAATTTGATACATGGGCAAATGACAATGCTTAAGATATAAGATCCTTATGCATAGTCACTTATTTAGGCAAAACTTATCTCTCTTTGGTACTTCCTCTATGTGTCAAATAAATAGTTTTTTTTAATAACTAAATATATTTTTTGACTTGATTATTATGAATTTCAGAAGGGTATGGAGATCAACAAAGAATAGAACATTATTTTTCTGTGACAACTTGGTGTTTTATATAAAATGCAATATACGCATGTAATAATGAAATAACTTCTTAATTTTTAGAAAACAATGTACTTTTGTTAAAAACAATATGTATTTTAATGTGTTTTGTTCTCATCAATGATAGATGTACTCTCTTACTAAGTTTTTAATGTTCAATATGTCTAAAAATTATAGATAAATAATATTTAAAATTATTATCCTATCCAATTCTGAAAGAATTGATGACCTCGAAAAGAATTCATGTAACTTATCACGTGTCGATATATTATTTAAAATGCATGAAATAATTATCTAATTTTTACTTCAAACATTCGGTTCAATAACAGAATGATCAAAAGGGTAGATTCAAATCTTTTCCCCAATCAATGTATATTTTATATATAAACTCTTTATAAATTAGGGAAGAATGTATTAGTAAGGGAGAAAGCGTTGAATAATTTGTCATGGTTTAATACTATTGGTATGAAACAATAGCTTAATTGGTTGTAAATATTAATTTAGGATTTTCGAAGATATTTTTAAGTAATTCACCGAAGAATACAGGCAATGCTAAAGAGACAACGATATATATATATATATATATGTTTTTTTTAATAAGAAATACATACCTCTATTGTTGACGAAGGATACTTGATTATTATGTATTTTAGATGGAAGCCATTCGCTAGTGCTTGAACCTCAATGATTATGCAGATAAACAAAAAGCAGAATGTTGTTCTCTTTTACAACTTTGGTGTTTATTATAAAATGCAATATATGGATGTAATAAGGAAATAATTTCTTAATTTTCAAAAAAAAGTATGTTAATGTTTTTGTTCTCAATAATGATAGATTGCTCTCTTACTAAGTTTTTTGTGTTCAATATGTGTAGAAAATTATAGATTAAAAATAAATGATTGATCTAGAAAATCAAACTTATTTAAAAAGAACTTTGAGAAAAAATTTCTTTTATATGAGATTTAATATGATTACATTACAAAAATTTTCTTCCCTTTACATTTTTCAAATATTTTTCTCTAATTACTATAATATAATTTTTTTTAAAATTAGTTCTATCTAATTTTGAAAAAAATGATAATCCCAAAAAGAAATTATATAACTTAACACGTATTGGTTTATTATTTAAAGTATATTAAAGTAGTATTTATCTTGCATTCCAAACATTCAGTTCAATAACAATATGATCGAAATCGTAGATTCAAATCTTTTCCCCCAATCAATGTATATTTATGTATGCATATATATAACTTTTTAAATTAGGGAAGAATTTATTAAAATGGGAGAAAGTAGTGAATAATTTATATGGTTTAATGCTAGTGGAATGAACAACTTAATTGGTTGAAATATTGATTGAGGATTTGCAAAGACATCTTCAAGCGATGAATTGAAGAATACGTGCAATGTTGAAGAGACAACGATATACATATATCTATGGTGGTTTTTGTTTTTGAAGGAATACATACCTCTTTTGTTGAATAAGGAAACTTGATTATTATGTATTTCAAATTCGACGGTGCTTGAGCCTTGACAGGTGTGCAGATCAACGAAGTGCAAAACATTGTTTCTATTTTACAATTTTGGTGTTTAATATAAAATGCAATCTATGCATGTAATAATGAAATAACTTCTTAATTTTCAAAATGAAAATATTTTTAAGCAAAATAACTTTGAGCACAACTAGGCCAATGCCTCACACTTGTTAACAAACATACAAAAACTAAAGAAAAGCTAAGCGTGACAAGCAAGGTTTTGGGAAAAAAATTAATTAAAAGGAATAAAAAACAGGGCCTTAAGCACACAACTTAATATTTAACCACAGAACCAAATCAATATACATGTCACAAATAACACTCAAATAAGTTGTAACATTTGTGACGTTAGAGTTTTCGTGGTTTTTTAGTGTTAAAACCATGTTTTGGGGTGTTGATATTTTAATTAAAATTTTTAACCTTAACAAAAAATATTTATATTTTTTGACAGCCGGCATTACTCAGAGCTAGTATGTACTTTTATTCTCTTTCTTCTCGTTAAAAGAAACTGATTTCTTCTCCTATTCAAGCTTATTTCTTCACTTCTCTCATTTCTTCTTCTTCTTCCTCTCTTAGTCTATGTTAAGATGGTGAAAGAGAAAAAAAAAGTGAGTAATTAGGCTGCTGCCAAACCTTCAACACTCAACCTCCAACACCAGCAAGCCTACCACGAAGAACTAGATTTAAATTTATGAGTAAAATTATCTAAAGTTCTTTCTTAATTAAAATTATTCAAAGTTCTTTCTTAATTCCTTCTTTTAACAAAGGTTTTTGGTAACTGAATGTTTCTAATCCGTGTCTTTAGGTCGAACACCATTTCTAGACGATTTGGTGCTAATGAATCACATTGGACTAAGTCAATCTCCAACTTTTTCCATAGATTAAAAAAAATGGATTAACATTACAATCCCTTTAATTTTCTTTGAATAATGAAAATTTCTTCTTAAACTTTTGTCTGCATGTACACGAAGTGATGATGAGGAAGATGTTTATGATGATGATTATAATCAAGAGGTGAAAAAAAAACTCATACTAATTTTCTTCCCTTTACATTTTCCTAGTATTTTTCTCTATGTACTATAATATTATTTACAAAAATTATATCCTATTCAATTCCAACAAGAAGTGGTGATCTCAAGAAGGATTTTTGTAACTTATCACCCGTCGAATTACTATTTGCAATATATTAAATTATTATCTATTTTTAACTCCAAACATTCGATTCAATAACGGTATGATTGAAAGGGTAGATTCAAATCCTTTCCCAACCAATGTCTATTTATATCTGTATATATAAACCCTTTATAAATTAGGAAAGAATTTATTAATAAGAGAGAAATTAGTGAACAATTTGCCATGGTTTAATACTAGTGGAATGAACAGCTTAATTGGTTGCAGATATTAATTTAGGATTCTAGAGACTTCTTCAGGTAATGCACCGAAGAATACAGGCAATGTTGAAGAGACAATGGTATTTATATAGCTATAAATTTTTACTCTTTCAATCTCACCAAACAGGTGTGTTGCATGCATAAGTAAGCTCTCCCCAAAATCTGCAAGCTTCAGCACGTTGCTTACAAGTAAACAGCAACAAAACAAGAGGTTTCAACTGATGGGAGTTATCAAAAGGAGAGAATTTGGTAGAATATAGACAAGAAACTATTGGCATTATTTACATCACCAGGCCTCCTTCTTTTTGTTATTTCAACCATCACAAAATATTTGTTTTCTATGGAGTTACACTGGTGCTAAGTTGCCTTGCCTGCATTTCGAACGCCAATTCTCTGGTTTCATGGCAGTGACAGAAACGGCTCCTGCTTTGATTTTCTTTTTAGAGATGAAACTTTAATCTAGTTAATTTTTAAAAAAATGTACTTCTGTTAAAAAACAATATATACTTTAATGTGTTTTTCTCATCAACAATAGAAGTACTCTCTTACAAAGTTTTTAATGTTGAATGTGTCTAGAAAGTTATAAATAAAAATATTTAAATAAAGTCTGAGAGGAGAAATTTTCTTTTATTTGAGATGTAATATGATTATAAAATAATTGGGGACTTAATATAATTATTTAATATTAACAAGTCTTAAATAGTACAATGCTTCTTTGCTTGGTTCTTTCGCCTTTATGTTCATTTATGAAAAAATAATTGTGGTTTCTAAATGCTATAACCTTGTTTTGAGTGTTGATATTTTATCAAAAAAATTTAAGCATTAGCAATGTGGCATCTGACATTACTCAATGCAGTGTGTACCTTCATATATTCTCTCTCTTCTCACACAAACAAATTTGATTCTTCTCTCATTCAAACTTATTCATTTCTTTTCTTTTTAATGTTCAATCTGTCCAAAAAAATTATAGATAAAATAATTAAATTAAAGTTTGGGAGAAAATTTTCTTTTATTTGAGATTTCATGTGATTACAAAATAATTGGGGACTTAATGTAATTATTGCATATCAACAAGTCTTAAAAATTACAATGCTTCTTTGTTTGTTTTCTTGAGCTTTATGACATATCTTTTTCATTTTTTTTTTTGTTGTTCTTCCTCTAGTTTACCTTTGAGTTGTAGAATTGAAATGATGAATGCAAAAGTTCTATTCTGTGTTTTTTAGTTCAGGTTTCTGTGTTTTTTAATGTTGTAACATTATTTCGGGGGTGTTGATCTTTTAAATAAAAATTATAACCTAAGCAATATATATATTGACATCTGTCATTACTCAATGCCAATATAAACCTCTATATATTCTCTCCTCTCACTCAGATAAACTTAATTCTTCTCACATTCAAACTTATTTCTTCTCTTCTCTCATTTCTTCATATTTTTCTCTCTGTTAGTCTGTTAAGATGATGAAAGGAAAAGAAAAAGTGAGTAATGAGTCTCCTGCCAAACCTTCAGGTGTCTCCATTACTCAATCTCCAACATTGCCAAGCCTACCACCAAGAAATAGGTTTAAATTTATGAGTAAAATCATCCAAAATTCCTTCTTAATTCCTGTTTATAACAAAGGTAGTTTGTAATTGTATGTTTCTAACATGTGTGTTTAGGTCTGACACAATTTCTAGACGATTTGGTGCTAATGAGTCACAATGGAGCAGGTAAATATCTCACCTTTTTCCATAGATTAGAAAAAAGAAATTAGATTTACATTTTTATTCCCTTAATTTTCTTTCATTAATGAAAAATTCTTCTTAAAATTTCATTTGCTTGAAATAAAGTGATGAGGAGGAATATGTTTATGCTGATGACAATAATCAACAGGTGAATAAAAAATTCACTCAATCTTTTTCCCTTTACATTTTCTAGTATTTTTCTTTTGGTACTATAATCAAAATTTTCAAAAATTATTATCCTATCCAATTCTTACAAAAAATTAATGATCTTGAAAAGAATTTATGTAACTTATCACGTGTTGATTTATTATTTCAAATACATTAAATTATTATCTAATTTTCACTTCAAATATTAGGTTTTATAACGGTATGATCGAAAGGGTCGATTCGAATCTTTTCCCCAATCAATGTATATTTATATATTTATATATAAACCCTTTTGTAAATTAGGGAAGAAATTATTAATAAGAGAGAAAGTAGCGAATAATTTGCATGGTTTAATACTAGTGGTATGAACAACTTAATTGGTCATGAGATATTAATTCAGGATTTTCGGAGACATCTTCAGGAAACGCGCCAAACAATACAAGAAATGATGAAGATTCAACGGTATACATATATCTATATATATTTTTGAAGTAATACATACCTCTATTGTTGATGAAGGAAACTTGGTTATTATGTATTTCAGATGGAAGCCATTTGCTGGTGCTTAAGCCTTGATGGGTATGAAGATGAACAAAGAGCATAATGTTGTTTCTCTTTTACAACTTTGGTGTTTAATATAAAATGCAATGTATGGATGTAATAATGAAATAATTTCTTATTTTTCCAAAAAAAAATCACTTTAATGTGTTTTGTTCCCATCAATGATAGATGTACTCTCTTACTAAGTTTTTGATGTTCAATATGTATAAAAAATTATAGATCCAAAATATAATATTGATATTGAAAAATGAAACATATTTAAATAAAAGTTTGAGAGAAAATTTCTTTTATTTGAGATTTAATATGATTTGATTACAAAATAGACACTTAATGTAATTATTGATATTAAGGAGGCTTAAAAATTATAATTTTTGAATTTCAAATTTAATTAGCCAGATTTAAAAAAGAAAGTTAAGAATTAATTGTATCAGACATCCCAAACTATGATTCTCATTTTAAATTGGTTCCTAAACTTTAAAATATTCTAATTACATCCCTAAACTATGTAAGTTATGTCAATCAGGTCCTTTTGTTGTTTTTGTTTTTAGAAAAAATAAGATGTGGCAACATAAATTTTAAAAGCAAGAATTAAAAATAAAGTAAAACTGGAAAAAGAGAGTGAACGATAAAGCATTAGTAAAAGCTTTGAAAACCTCAAAACCAAGATTTTGACATCTATTTTAATAATATTTCATTTTTTTTTTCTTAAAATTTTCATTGTAGATTATGTCATATAAGATCTTATGTATCATTTCACAATTAAATTAAAGATTTTAGCAACGAAAAGACCTAACTAAAATAACATTGGTAGTTTGAAGATGTAATTAGAATGATTTGAAATTTGAGAACCAATTTAAAATAAAAATCATAATTTAGGGATGTCGATGGAATTAACTCAAAAGTTAATATAAAACATCAAGAGGTCCACAGTCTAGTTTGATCTTATCCAACTAATTAATTAGTAATTATCCAAATAAGGCAAGTGAGCTAATACTATTTATTAGTCCCTCAAAAAGGCACACAATTTGAGGTGGCACACCCTAAAACAGAACAGTTTTAATTTGATCTCCATATAAAGCCAAGGAATCTTTGTTTCATAGTGTGAAACCTGACATTAGTTTGGTGTAGTGTAACTGACCAGAAGATTAATTTTGAGTGCGGTTTCGTTGTTCCAAGTTGAAAAACGTTCGCCCCGGTAAAGCCTTTGTTTAGACGTTAAAATTTTAAGGCAAAATATACCGTTAGTCCCTGTATTTTGACAAAAATCGAGACTTCATCCTGTGCTTAAAAAGTTAAAAAATTAAGTCCTACTTTTTTACTTAAAAATCTCAACCCAATCATTAAATCTCAAGTATTTCCATCAAAATTTTGTGAATTTGACATGTTCTTATGGAACGTATCATATAATGGATAAAAAATAAATATGTCAAGTTGACAAATTTTAATGAAAACGGCCAACAACAATAATGATTGGACTAAGATTTTTAAATAATTTATGCAATCAATTAAAATTAGAATAAACTCTATATAAATTATAAAACTTAATAAACTAAAACTCGAATATATATATTTAGATCATAATAAATTTGTAGGCAGCCCACACATAATATGACTTAAACCCAAAATAATTTTAGTGATGCATCGTTGAGAGCACCAAAAATATCCTATTCCCTGTAAAATAATGAAAAAGAAATAGTAAAGGAGAAGTAGGGTCGAATCCTCAGGGACCGGATTATACGAATGCTTGTCTCTCGAAATCCTGGGCAAAATCGTGTCCAAGAAAACCTGCGTTCCTGGAAAAAAAACAAAAAAAAAAACAGAATTTAAGAATTGATTTTGGAAGCGAAAATAAAATAAAAACAGAATTTAAAGTTTACTGAAATTATGATTACGAAAACAATAAAAATAATAAAGAGAGTTTTAAGAGAAAAGAAATTCTTATGGAAAAGTTCCAGCCTCCGGTTGTCTCATTCCGCCTTGGCTCAATCTTTGGCTTTTGGATGATCCTTCTCGACTCAAGTAAGCCGATTATAGTGGAAGAGGACGCCTCGACCACCAGCTCCAAAGATTAGATTTACGATTTTTAGGAACTGACTCTAGCCGATAATCTATGCTAGATCAACGCTTCTCAATGGCGAATCCCACGCCATTTTGTCTCTTTGGCTCGCCAACCTTTGACGCAGCAGAAGTTAACGAACCGACTATGCGGTCCTTCCAAAACATGCAAAGCGCCGCCTTTGCATATGCTGAAAAGCTTACTTCTTAAGGGCCATGGACGGAGCGCGTCGCCCAGAGTGCGGAGAAACGATGAATACTTGGCGAGAAGGCTAAGTAAATGCATTTCTAGGCCTCAAGAACCCTTTTTGGGAAATATTGACAACTTTTGGCTAGAAGGGTTTTAGTGGCTCATGATAATGGTGGGAAAGTAAATAAAATTATGGAAAAGAAATTTTATTGAAAGAAAAAAATATGGAAAGAACAAAAGACTTTTGGGGGAGAGTGTTTACGAGAAAGATGCTCCCAAATAGAGTCACTTCACCCCCTATTTATAGTGCTAGGAGATAGTCTAATTGAATTTAAATTCTAAAAAGATAAATACATTTAATTAAAGATAAACAAAGATAATTAAAATAAAATCCTAAATTTGAATAATCCTAATAATTATCTTAATATTAATTATCCTAATAGAATAAAAAAAAATAGAGTCTTCCAAAATAAAATCTCTTCTATTTGCTTTTAAGTCCTTGTGCCTTCCATGTCCGCACTTTTGGCACCATATTTGTCCCACGTTGCATATTGGCCCATTTAATCTCCAAATTGACGCTTTTTCCCTTGAATTTACTTTTCGCCTCCAATTTAGTTCCTAAAAGATAAAAAGACATAAATAGCTCAAATTAGTAGGCTCAAGCTCAAAATAAACACATGATTAATATATAAAAACACGTCATTTTAGAGTATTATCATTTAGGAAAATTCTCCGCATTATATTTGCTTATGTTGAAACTTAAGACTTAAAGTTGAACTGCTTAATTTCTAAAGGCGTCAACCTTTGCCAACATTTCCAAAATCTCATAGAAATTTTTAGATTTTGATTTAAATGTGCAATTCAATCATTTAAGTGCCGTGAATGGAAATTTCTAATACTTCTAGTAGGCAATTATACATATAATTCTAGGAACATTCTAATACTTTACCGACAGACCACCAATTATAATGACAAAAGAAATTGTTAGTGGAAGCAACTGAAAGAAGGATCATCCAATTAGAAGGCACACAACAAAATTAACATCTCCTTCGAACTCGTCAAGTGAAAAGGAATTCAGGGTTGACTAAGAAAAATTGAAAATCAATGGAAATCGAAGTGTTCAGATAGCTTTATAGAAGGCAAGCTAAAAACTAGATGTTACCTAAGACCAATCGAATTCTATCTGCTTTATTTAATTTATAATTAATTTTATAATTATGATATAAAAGAAAAAGTGTTCTTTTGGAGTCCTATTCTAACACCTTTTCTTTCATTGGTAATGGAATTTTTTGTTTTAAATGAATATGTCAATTTAGTAAATTCTTAAGTCAGGATTAGATCGAAGTTACAAATCTTATCTCCCTGAAATTCTGAGGAGTAGATTCAAGCAAATCTTATTTCCCTGAAGTTGCAGTGGAGTAGATTGAAGATACAAATCTTTTTTTATTGTTTTCAGATATACCAAACAATTAATATAGAAAACCCAAGGAAAGAAAAAGGATCACCTCTTACGAATATTGCTACTATTTTTTGATATTGATGTGTAAAAAATACAAGATAATTGCTTTTCTTTTTATAACCGAATACAGAGACAATGAACGTGTCAATTTAGTAAATTCTTAAGTCGGGATGGATTCTTGCCTAACAAAATAAGATAAAAGCTTGATAGAAAAAAAATGCGTTTCCAAAAATCAATATCCGTATTAAAGGGCTCCCTTATTGATATCATTCATTGTTTGTATGTGTAATTTGACACAAGGGCAAATGACAATGCTTAAAATATAAGATTTTTATATATAGCCTCTTATTCAAGCAAAACTTATCTCTCCTTGATCCTTCCTCAATGTGCCAAATACATAGGTTTTCAATAACAAAATATATTTTTTGACTTGATTCTTGTGAATTTCAGAAGGGTACATAGATCAACAAAGAGTAGAACATTATTTTTCTCTAACAACTTTGGTGTTTTATATAAAATGCAATATATGCATGTAATAATGAAATAACTTCTTAATTTTCAAATAACAATGTAGTTCCGTTAAAAAACAATGTATTTTTTTTAACAGGAATTTGGGTCACACAACTCTAACAATATATTTTGTTCTCATCAGTGATAGATGTGCTCTTTTACTAAGTTTTTATTGTTCAATGTGTCTAGGAAACTATAGATAAATAATATTTAAATAAAGTCTGAGAGAATTTTTTTTATTTGAGATTTAATATGATTGCAAAATAATAGGGGACTTAATGTAATTATTGAATATTAAAAATTCTTAAATATTACAATGCTTTTTTGCTTGGTGCTTTGGCCTTTATGGCATATCTTTCTCGTTTCACTACAGCAAAACAGATTTTTAGCGGCATTTTTTTTGGATTTTCGCGGCGCTTATAAGCGCCGCTAAATGTATTAGCGGCGCTTTTAGAAGCGCCGTAAAAAACATCGCTGTAAGCGGCGCCGCAAATTTTTGTGGCGTTTATGTGAAAAAAACGCCACTAAAAGTCATCACTTTTAGCGGCGTTCGAAAGAAAAACGCCGCTAAAAGTAGATACCTTTAACGCCGCTTTACCATAAACGCCGCTAAAGTTGTAGACCTTTAGCGGCATTTTTACCCACAAACGCCACTAAAGGTGTAGACCTTTAGTGGCGCTTACCCAAAAACGCCGCTAAAGTTCTAGACCTTTAGCGGCGTTTTTACCCACAAACGCCACTAAAGTGTAGACCTTTAGCGGCGCTTACCCACAAACGCCACTAAAGGTGTAGACCTTTAGCGGCGCTTACCCAAAAACGCCGCTAAAGTTGTAGACCTTTAGCGGCATTTTTGCCCATAAACGCCACTAAAGGGTAGACCTTTAGCGGCGTTTTTACCCACAAACGCCACTAAAGGTGTAGACCTTTAGCGGCGTTTTCGGAAAAGCGCCGCTAAAAGTGCAGACCTTTGGCGGCGTTTGTTTGCAAAGCGCCGCTAAAAGTACAGACCTTTAGCGGAGCTTTTGCCCAAAGAAGCCGCTAAATTTACAGACCTATAGCGGCGCTTACACCAAAAACCGCAAAAGTACAGGACCTTTTGGCGGCGCTTTCTCCACAAATGCCGCCTAAAGTAGAGTCCTTTAGCGGCGCTTTCCACAAAAACGCCGCTAAATTTACAGATTGAAATCGTTGCATTTTAACCAATATCGAACCCTCCTGCATTAGAAATGCAACCAATAACAGCAAATATGACATACAAATCCAACCAATAACATTAAACCTAAATAATACTTTAAATTCAATGAAAGATATATGATTTACATTAATAAATAAAGTATAATTAAGTATATTGTTACAATAATATTCAATGTAAAAATGTTAAAAATATCGTCAGAACAATCAAATAAATATCTAAGAAGGCGGCTGCTGCGATTGCTGAAACATCTTCATCATTTGTTGAAGCTGTAGCTGTAGCTCATCATGCTTTCTCTCTCGCTTCGCTCTCTCGTTCTTTGCGCCTTCCTCGCTGCTGCGCCACCTCCTCCTCTCTGCATGCATCGGCTAGAAGTTGTTGCTGGAGTTCTTCATATTTTCTTTGAACCTCTCGCAATTTGCTCAACTGCGTGCTCGCTTGCATCCGAGCTAGTCCGATCTCTTAACCTCTGAACTTCACTTGAGCTTGACTTCCTAAGGCATGTATTGCTGGAGCCGGATCCAAAATATTGGGTCGGGTAACACGGATCCTTGAAATCGAACCCGACCATACCTCTCGGGACCCAAAACTTCATTAATAATTACATTATCAATGTCCTCATGATTAACAGAACTATCGATCAAGCGATCGCCAGTACTCATATTCTTTTCCTTTAGTCTCTCCTAAAAAATAAATGAAAGAGTTAGAAACGAAATATGTAATGAAAAAAAATAGAAAATAACATAACATTATTTAAAAAAGAATGCAACATAATTTAGAACAAATCAAATTTTATTAAGTTAATATACCATAATTTCTCCGGCTTCGGATGTCATTGGGGATCCATCTTTCTTCCTATGCGTAATGTCAAAAAGCTGAAGGCGTCCAACTTTTTGACCAGACGAGACTTCCTACAATATAGTAATAAAAATATTATTTAGTAGTAGAGACTCATCGTAAATTGATAAATTAATAAATTTATAATACCTCGGCCTCAGCTACGCGAGCAAAACTTCTCGACCCTACCGTGTGTGTGAATTTTTGTTTCTGTCTACTACTTGTTCCAACACGCTCACGGTCCTACATTGAGTAATTATTATTATGTATATAGTAAATACTAGAAACCAAACAATTTAGAAGAGTTTGAAAGTACGTAATACCTCTCCTTTTTTGAATTCCAAAATCTAATCAGTATCTTCCCACTCGGTACCTCAAAGATTTCATGGGACATTGCACAATTTTTCCTCGAGACTTATGTCTTTCTTAAAATATTGTTTTTTTAAAGTACTTTTATTATCTCTCCATTTTTTGCCCAAGGTCTTCTTGATATAGTCATCAGAGACCTCTAAAATAAATCTCTCCTAAAAACATACAAGGTTAAAAAGTAAATAAAAATTAAACTTAAACCAAAGCATTATAGATTAATTTCATTGTCGAGAGCTTGATTTTTGTTGCTGTCAGGCATGTGATGCCATGATTCGTAGTTGATGGGCAACATATTTGAATTTCGTGCAAGAATGCCCAAATAGCCAGCTAAAACTTGAGCTTCAGTTCCGGCAGGCTGACCATGATTATTTCTACGAACTTTGACACGCTCGGTAGGAGCTAAGTCGTACAAATCTGTAAGTAGCGTACAACCTCGACCTCTGTACGTCCCGGCACTCTCAACTAAAAAATGACATATTATTATATTAAAAATAAAAAATAAATTAATAATAAAAGCGGACACGCATGTAAAACAAACTAAACATTACCTCGAACCTCGCATATCGTGAACTGCCTCTCGGCACACTTGAAGATCCAACAACCGTTTGTTGTTCACTATTGCCTTCTTCTGAATTTGGATTATTCTGAACAATATTTAAATGTCGTAACTTTCTTCTACGCATTTTTCCTGCAATAAACATAAAACGGTGTAAATTTTAATAACAAATTAGAACAACAACGAGACACATAAAATAATTAAATTATATAACATGAGCAAGATTAAAATAATAACATTACATATAAGTAAAAAAATTGTAAATTCTTACTACATTACAATTCGTAAATATCTTCATCCACATCCCGACGAACCCATTGAAAATGCGTACTAGTACTAGGGATATTTTCATTTAAGTTTTGTTGGAAAAGGCAAAGTTTCGATCTTTCAATGATATCATCTCTACTTTCATTGCCCATGTCAAACAAGTCTCGGGGCATTTGAGTACAACGTACCAACCCTCATCAATTGAATCTTTCGAGTAAAAAACTTGTTTCACTTGAGAAGAAAATACGTACGGCTCGTCTATTAATTGTTCTCCGGTGTGAATCAATCGAGAGAAATTCACCATTGTAAACCCGAATTGATCATTTTTAATACCACGAGCGATTTCACATCAGCCCAATCACCTCGAAATAAGACAACTTTCCATTTTCCATAGTAATCCAATTCAATAATGTCCGTAAGAAGTCCGTAAAAATCCACATTTCCTCGACAGATTATCGTCCCTAGCACTAGCATAACTCGTAATAGAAGAATTAATAACTAGTCCGCAATTTTGGGTTTGCCTCAATCTCTCCCGATATTTGGTATGAAATCTGAATCCATTGATGATGAAGCCATCAGATCTTTTCACTAATCGATTCGGACCACGGAAAGCCATTTAACTTCGTCACTAACGGCCTTCCCACTCCAAACCTATTGAATCAAAATATGATTTGAGTAATAATTATAAATGTTACGAGAAAACTTTATGATTTGAATCGAATATGATTTGAGTAATAATAAAAGAACACGTGGCATACCGTTTGGCTTAACCATTCATGAAAAGATTCGATGAATAACTTATTAATCTCTCGATGTGGTAATCTTCGTGAGCGTGAAACGAGATCTCAATATTTGTTTGTACTCACTATGTTGAAAACAGTTTTAGTTGGTTAGAAAATAAATAAATCAAGAAGATGAATATTTATCATATGTATCATATTCTAGAACTTACTTGCATAATGGTTGAATTGCATCGTGGTGGAAAAGAACATATCTATGTGCTTGTATCCAAGATCGGTCATCTAATTCCGTAACTTCAACTTTGCCGATTGGTTCTCCATAACTTTGAAATAAATAAGTTTCGCCAAGTTAGGATCATTGAGCCCAAAGATTTCTACTTGGTCTATTCAATCTTGTTTCAACATCTTCTAAATATCTAGAACAGAATGTCATGCATTCCTCTGCCAAGTAGCCTTCAGCAATTGATCCTTCCGGATAACGCTTATTACGGCAATAAAACTTCAATTTGCTCAGGAACCTAAACACGATATACTACATTATCAAAGGTTGTAACTATATGTATAGAGTTGAATGAATGAAAGATCTTGAAATAAATTAGCACCTTTCTATGGGATACATCCAACGATAGAACACCGGTCCACCAATTATTGATTCATGAGGGAGATGAATTACCAGGTGCACCATAATAGTGAAGAAGGAAGGTGGAAAGATCTTCTCCAAATTGCATAATGTCAAAGCGGCTCGATTTTGTATTTTTTCAAGTTCTTCAATGTTTAGAACTTTGCCACAAATTGCTTTCATTATATTCGACAGTTCAATTATACAGGACGTTACCTTCTTTGACATACAACACCGTAAAAGCAACTGAAGTAGATCTTGCATCAAGATGTGATAGTCATGTGATTTTAATGAATACGATCTTCGATCTTTAAGACTTACACATCGAGATATATTTGATGCATATGCATCCGACCTTTATATCCTTCAACACCATGCGAGAACATTTCTTTCTTTTCCTTCGACATTGAAAAAATTGGAGCAGTAACCGATATCTTCCATTCGAAGTACTTGGGGATGAAGATCACGTCGAATTCCCATGTCAACTAAATCAAGTCGACTCGAAGATTATCTTTGGATTTACCATCGGCGTTCAAAATTGTCGTGATGATGTTCTCGCAGACATTCTTCTCAATATGCATCACATCAAGATTGTGACGTAATATGTGATCCTCCCAATAAGGCAACTCAAAAAAATACTTCTTTTCTTCCACAAGTCCGCCTCATTAGGGTCATCCTCCAAATCGATTCATCATCGATTCATCCTCGATGCGTCTATTTGTTTGCTGTTGGATGGTTGATTGAGCTTTCAGAATCAAAATCAATATCTTTTAACATGAACAATATTTCGAGATCCAACGGTCCGCTTTCAGAGCTTTTCCGAACTCTTGATGCATCACAAATAAAGCCCTCTCGAATCTAAATCTATGATCTGCATCTAACCACCGTCGATGCCCCATATAGCGTAACTTCTTCCCATTATACAACCACTCGTGAACACGCTTTGTGCAGCACAACAAGGACAAGCATAACGTCCTCTCGTACTCCAACCGGATAAATTCGCATATGCGGAAAAATCATTAATTGTCCACATCAAAGCAAACGTAAGTAAAAGTTCTCCTTTCTAACAACATCATACGTCTCAACGCCGCCCCATAATTGTTTTAACTCATCAATAAGTGGCTGCAAATATATGTCAATATCATTTCCGGACCTTTCTCTCCGGGGATAATCATAGATAAAATCAAAGAAGATTGTTTCATGCAGAGCCATGGAGGCAAATTATAAGGAACAAGCACCACGGCCAAGTCTCGTATGAGGTGCTCATGATCTTAAAAGGATTAAATCCGTCCGATGCTAGGCCAAGCCTCACACTCCGAGGATCACTTGCAAAGCTTGGAAACTTATTGTTAAATGATTTCCATGCTAAAGAATCTGCAGGATGCCTTAGTAATCCATCATCCGTTCGTTGATCATGATGCCACGTCATAAACTCGGCTGTCTTTGACGACATGAATAGCCTTTGAAGCCTTACAATTAGCGGAAAATATCGCAAAATCTTACTCGGCTTCCTTCTTGATTGTGGCTCATATTCATCATCATTAACATCTTCTGCATCTGCATCCATCCAACGAGATTTACCACAAACATGACAAGACTGTTGATTTCTCCGATCACCCAAATACAACATGCAGTCATTTGGGCAACTATGAATTTTGTTGTAACCAAGGCCCAAATCTTTTATCACTTTCTTCATGTCTTTGCATGATTGAGGGATTTTTGCAAATGGGAACGTTTCTCTCAAAAGCTCTAACAGCATTGTCAAAGAGTTTCCGCTCCACCCTCCTAAACATTTTAAGTGAAAAAGGCGAACACAGAATGACATTGTCGAAAATTTTGATCCTTCATAAAGTTCTTCATTCATTTCACCAAGTAACGTGTAGAACTTTGCCGCTTCTTCATTCGGGCTGTTCATCCGCACACTTCTTCCGTTTCCATGAAAGTATTTCCACCGATATTATAATCATCGGATGCAACATAGTTTGGTGGACATGATTGAAAACCTTCGCTCGCATATTAAATGCATCCCGCACATACCTTCCATGTCATCTTCTCTAACATATTGACGGTAACCACTATAAGGATAACCTGAATTAATCGTCGAAGAGGCTCTCTTCTGGTGTACACTCACCATGGAAAATCCATTTTTATACCCCGAATGAAGCCATCAACAATTAAATGTTCGTGAGACAACTTCACGATAATGCCAATAGATATTGCCACACTTCTTACACGGGCAAAGAATCATATTCTCTTGGCTTGAATTGTGAAATGCAATATCTAAAAAAGTTTGCACTCCATTTCAATACTCGTTGCTTCCCCTTGATAAATTCATCCAAGTCCTATCCATTTCGTAGTTGTTGATGTCTAAAGTTGGCAATAAGTTACACGGGAAAGTTGTTGATGTTTTATTTAAGTTACGTAAATTATGTAAGTTATGAAATTTGAACTTTAAACTATATGCTTTTAAAGAAATTATTAGATTAAACTACATGTATTAGTTAAGTTATGTGAGTTATGTGAGTTATGTAAGTTGTTATATACGTTATGTGAGTTATATAAATTATATAAGTTATGTAAGTTATGTAGGTTGTTATGTAAATTATGTAAGTTACGTGAGTTATGTAACTTATTTAAGTAATGATCAATATTAATACTATTTTGATAAAAATTAGTTATAACTTTTAAAGACCTTTAAAATTATTAAATATTAAAGTAAAAAATTATTAATATAAAACAATAGTAATTTAAATCTTTTTTATTACAAATTAAGGTTATATAAATATTCAATAGTCAACGAGCTCGATAGAACATTTTTCAACTCTTTTAGCGGCTTTTTAAGATTCATCATACGTGGCGTTGTTACACCTAGGGAGGATCCGTTATATCTTACAGATGAGATATAAGGCAACCTGTTAGGTTTTCAAATTCATATATACTTTGAATCTTGTTTTTATACAAATACCTTTAAAAATATTAAGTACTAAAATCAAACATTATTAATATAAAACAATAGTAATTTAAATCTTTTTTATTACAAATTAAGGTTATATAAATATTCAATAGTCAACGAGCTCGATAGAACATTTTTCAACTCTTTTAGCGGCTTTTTTAAGATTCATCATACGTGGCGTTGTTACACCTAGGGAGGATCCGTTATATCTTACATGTGAGATATAAGGCAACCCGTTAGGTTTCCAAATTATACACTTTGAATCTTGTTTTTATACAAATACCTTTAAAAATATTAAGTACTAAAATCAAACATTATTAATATAAAACAATAGTAATTTAAATCTTTTTTATTACAAATTAAGGTTATATAAATATTCAATAGTCAACGAGCTCGATAGAACATTTTTCAACTCTTTTTAGCGGCTTTTTTAAGATTCATCATACGTGGCGTTGTTACACCTAGGGAGGATCCGTTATATCTTACAAGAGATATAAGGCAACCCGTTAGGTTTCCAAACTATATACTTTGAATCTTGTTTTTATACAAATACCTTTAAAAATATTAAGTACTAAAATCAAACATTATTAATATAAAACAATAGTAATTTAAATCTTTTTTATTACAAATTAAGGTTATATAAATATTCAATAGTCAACGAGCTCGATAGAACATTTTTCAACTCTTTTAGCGGCTTTTTAAGATTCATCATACGTGGCGTTGTTACACCTAGGGAGGATCCGTTATATCTTCTGATGAGAGATATAAGGCAACCCGTTAGGTTTCCAAATTTTATATACTTTGAATCTTGTTTTTATACAAATACCTTTAAAAATATTAAGTACTAAAATCAAACATTATTAATATAAAACAATAGTAATTTAAATCTTTTTTATTACAAATTAAGGTTATATAAATATTCAATAGTCAACGAGCTCGATAGAACATTTTTCAACTCTTTTAGCGGCTTTTTAAGATTCATCATACGTGGCGTTGTTACACCTAGGGAGGATCCGTTATATCTTACAGATGAGATATAAGGCAACCTGTTAGGTTTCCAAATTATATACTTTGAATCTTGTTTTTTATACAAATACCTTTAAAAATATTAAGTACTAAAATCAAACATTATTAATATAAAACAATAGTAATTTAAATCTTTTTTTATTACAAATTAAGGTTATATAAATATTCAATAGTCAACGAGCTCGATAGAACATTTTTCAACTCTTTTAGCGGCTTTTTTAAGATTCATCATACGTGGCGTTGTTACACCTAGGAGGATCCGTTATATCTTACAAGAGATATAAGGCAACCCGTTAGGTTTCCAAATCTATATACTTTGAATCTTGTTTTTATACAAATACCTTTAAAAATATTAAGTACTAAAATCAAACATTATTAATATAAAACAATAGTAATTTAAATCTTTTTTATTACAAATTAAGGTTATATAAATATTCAATAGTCAACGAGCTCGATAGAACATTTTTCAACTCTTTTAGCGGCTTTTTAAGATTCATCATACGTGGCGTTGTTACACCTAGGAGGATCCGTTATATCTTACTGATGAGATATAAGGCAACCCGTTAGGTTTCCAGCCTATATACTTTGAATCTTGTTTTTTATACAAATACCTTTAAAAATATTAAGTACTAAAATCAAACATTATTAATATAAAACAATAGTAATTTAAATCTTTTTTATTACAAATTAAGGTTATATAAATATTCAATAGTCAACGAGCTCGATAGAACATTTTTCAACTCTTTTAGCGGCTTTTTTAAGATTCATCATACGTGGCGTTGTTACACCTAGGGAGGATCCGTTATATCTTACGATGAGATATAAGGCAACCTGTTAGGTTTCCAGCCTATATACTTTGAATCTTGTTTTTATACAAATACCTTTAAAAAAGTATTAAGTACTAAAATCAAACATTATTAATATAAAACAATAGTAATTTAAATCTTTTTATTACAAATTAAGGTTATATAAATATTCAATAGTCAACGAGCTCGATAGAACATTTTTCAACTCTTTTAGCGGATTTTTAAGATTCATCATACGTGGCGTTGTTTACACCTAGGAGGATCCGTTATATCTTACAGTGAGATATAAGGCAACCTGTTAGGTTTCAAACCTATATACTTTGAATCTTGTTTTTATACAAATACCTTTAAAAATATTAAGTACTAAAATCAAACATTATTAATATAAAACAATAGTAATTTAAATCTTTTTTATTACAAATTAAGGTTATATAAATATTCAATAGTCAACGAGCTCGATAGAACATTTTTCAACTCTTTTAGCGGCTTTTTAAGATTCATCATACGTGGCGTTGTTACACCTAGGGAGGATCCGTTATATCTTACAAGTTGAGATATAAGGCAACCCGTTAGGTTTCCAAATTTATATACTTTGAATCTTGTTTTTTATACAAATACCTTTAAAAATATTAAGTACTAAAATCAAACATTATTAATATAAAACAATAGTAATTTAAATCTTTTTTATTACAAATTAAGGTTATATAAATATTCAATAGTCAACGAGCTCGATAGAACATTTTTCAACTCTTTTAGCGGCTTTTTAAGATTCATCATACGTGGCGTTGGTACACCTAGGGAGGATCCGTTATATCTTACAGTTGAGATATAAGGCAACCCGTTAGGTTTCCAGCCTATATACTTTGAATCTTGTTTTTATACAAATACCTTTAAAAATATTAAGTACTAAAATCAAACATTATTAATATAAAACAATAGTAATTTAAATCTTTTTTATTACAAATTAAATATTATATAAATATTCAATAGTCAACGAGCTCGATAGAACATTTTTCAACTCTTTTAGCGGCTTTTTTAAGATTCATCATACGTGGCGTTGTTTACACCTAGGAGGATCCAAATTAAGTTATATCTTCACAGTCAACGAGCTGAGATATAAGGCAACCATACGTTAGGTTTCCAGCCTATATACTTTGAATCTTGTTTTTTTTATACAAATACCTTTAAAAATATTAAGTACTAAAATCAAACATTATTAATATAAAACAATAGTAATTTAAATCTTTTTTATTACAAATTAAGGTTATATAAATATTCAATAGTCAACGAGCTCGATAGAACATTTTTCAACTCTTTTAGCGGCTTTTTTAAAGATTCATCATACGTGGCGTTGTTACACCTAGGGAGGATCCGTTATATCTTACAGTGAGATATAAGGCAACCCGTTAGGTTTCCAAATTTCATATATACTTTGAAATCTTGTTTTTATACAAATACCTTTAAAAATATTAAGTACTAAAATCAAACATTATTAATATAAAACAATAGTAATTTAAATCTTTTTATTACAAATTAAGGTTATATAAATATTCAATAGTCAACGAGCTCGATAGAACATTTTTCAACTCTTTTAGCGGCTTTTTAAGATTCATCATACGTGGCGTTGTTACACCTAGGAGGATCCGTTATATCTTACAAATGAGATATAAGGCAACCCGTTAGGTTTCCAACCTATATACTTTGAATCTTGTTTTTATATAAATACCTTTAAAAATATTAAGTACTAAAATCAAACATTATTAATATAAAACAATAGTAATTTAAATCTTTTTTTATTACAAATTAAGGTTATATAAATATTCAATAGTCAACGAGCTCGATAGAACATTTTTCAACTCTTTTAGCGGCTTTTTTAAGATTCATCATACGTGGCGTTGTTACACCTAGGGAGGATCCGTTATATCTTACAGTGAGATATAAGGCAACCCGTTAGGTTTCCAGCCTATATACTTTGAATCTTGTTTTTTATACAAATACCTTTAAAAATATTAAGTACTAAAATCAAACATTATTAATATAAAACAATAGTAATTTAAATCTTTTTTTATTACAAATTAAGGTTATATAAATATTCAATAGTCAACGAGCTCGATAGAACATTTTTCAACTCTTTTAGCGGCTTTTTTAAGATTCATCATACGTGGCGTTGTTACACCTAGGGAGGAGTCCGTATATCTTACATGTTGAGATATAAGGCAACCCGTTAGGTTTCCAGCCTATATACTTTGAATCTTGTTTTTATACAAATACCTTTAAAAATATTAAGTACTAAAATCAAACATTATTAATATAAAACAATAGTAATTTAAATCTTTTTATTATTAAAATTAAGGTTATATAAATATTCAATAGTCAACGAGCTCGATAGAACATTTTTCAACTCTTTTAGCGGCTTTTTTTAAGATTCATCATACGTGGCGTTGTTACACCTAGGAGGATCCGTTATATCTTACAAGAGATATAAGGCAACCCATTATTTAGGTTTCCAAATCCTATATACTTTGAATCTTGTTTTTATACAAATACCTTTAAAAATATTAAGTACTAAAATCAAACATTATTAATATAAAACAATAGTAATTTAAATCTTTTTTATTACAAATTAAGGTTATATAAATATTCAATAGTCAACGAGCTCGATAGAACATTTTTCAACTCTTTTAGCGGCTTTTTAAGATTCATCATACGTGGCGTTGTTACACCTAGGAGGATCCGTTATATCTTCAATGAGATATAAGGCAACCCGTTAGGTTTCCAGCCTATATACTTTGAATCTTGTTTTTTATACAAATACCTTTAAAAATATTAAGTACTAAAATCAAACATTATTAATATAAAACAATAGTAATTTAAATCTTTTTTATTACAAATTAAGGTTATATAAATATTCAATAGTCAACGAGCTCGATAGAACATTTTTCAACTCTTTTAGCGGCTTTTTTAAGATTCATCATACGTGGCGTTGTTACACCTAGGGAGGATCCGTTATATCTTACTATACTGAGATATAAGGCAACCCGTTAGGTTTCAACTCTTTTAGCCTATATACTTTGAATCTTGTTTTTTATACAAATACCTTTAAAAATATTAAGTACTAAAATCAAACATTATTAATATAAAACAATAGTAATTTAAATCTTTTTTTATTACAAATTAAGGTTATATAAATATTCAATAGTCAACGAGCTCGATAGAACATTTTTCAACTCTTTTAGCGGCTTTTTTAAGATTCATCATACGTGGCGTTGTTACACCTAGGAGGATCCGTTATATCTTACAGATGAGATATAAGGCAACCCGTTAGGTTTCCAAATTATATACTTTGAATCTTGTTTTTATACAAATACCTTTAAAAATATTAAGTACTAAAATCAAACATTATTAATATAAAACAATAGTAATTTAAATCTTTTTTATTACAAATTAAGGTTATATAAATATTCAATAGTCAACGAGCTCGATAGAACATTTTTCAACTCTTTTAGCGGCTTTTTTAAGATTCATCATACGTGGCGTTGTTACACCTAGGAGGATCCGTTATATCTTACAAGTTGAGATATAAGGCAACCCGTTAGGTTTCCAGCCTATATACTTTGAATCTTGTTTTTTATACAAATACCTTTAAAAATATTAAGTACTAAAATCAAACATTATTAATATAAAAAAATAATAATTTGAATATAATAATATCAAAAAAGAATCGTAGTTTAAATTTTATAAGTAAATTACAAATAAATTAATGTTATATAAATATTCAATACTAAAACAATCAAAGATTTAAATAATAGTATATATATTTGTTATAATTATATCTAAAATATTTTATATTAACATAAATTTCAAATTATGATAAATTTTTTGTTATTATCTTTTGAAAATGTCTTCAATAATATTAATACCAACTAAATTTATATTTAGAGGGTTGATTTAATATAATTCTATGAAGATAAAAATGCATTATATTATTTTTATTATTTTCGTGTAGTAGTATTTAATATTTATTTCGGTATGTATGGGTAAGTAGCAAATGCTTTGGGTTGGTCAAAAACGTGTGTATCTCACTTAAGAAGAAATTTATTGCGTATTTATGATTGACCAGGGACTTCGTAGTTTCTTAGTTATTATCTAATTCAATATCGTCTAAGTTATGTCCATAAGTAGGATGGTTCACCTAATCTCATAAGTTTGGCATTGCTACATTGGAACTTGGATGAGATATTTTTCACCTCCAACTCACTTCATTTGCAGAAAATTTAACTTAAATAATAATTATTATATATTTATAATAAAAATAACTTAACTCGAAATGACTCGATAAAAACTCATGAGAATTACTTGTACAATTATAATTCAATTCATTACATTATCCACCTATGAGAATTAAGTTTGGGTCCCCATTAATCTGCTTTCTTGAGAGAGGACTAATTTGTTCATTGCAAAAGAGCACAGGGACTTTAAGGGCATTTATACAAAAGAAAAGAGGGTTTACATTGGTTGTCAAAGTTTAATACAAGATTCTCTTACAAGGCTTTTAGTTAGTTACCAACATTGGACATTTTACCCTGTCATCTTGTTGCTAGTAATAGTTAATTGTTTAGTTAAATTATGTTGTTAATCTTGTACTATGCGTAAAGTTATAAGTTTGGTCAATGCTTTCCATTTCGATCATTCTTAATTCTTGTATTTTTAAATTTTGAAATTTTAGTCTCGAGATATATGATAATTGTTAAAGTCATTAACTAGCATTTTTGTGTGTGAGTATTATGTGGAATAACAAGCTAACATGGCATTAAATATGTGACACGTGTACATTCTATGTGGAATAGCAAAGCCTTGTAAGAGATGTTGAATCTTTCATCATAAACATTAAAAACATAAAAGGAAAAACATGTTGAAAGAAACATAAATGTTAGGGAAGACAATGTTTACCTTGATTGAATTGGAAATGTTTTCTTGTGGTTTATTTGGAGATGCTTGGGATTGATCTCTAATAATGTCGAGAGACTTCCTACTCATTGCATTTGAAGAACAGAAAGTCTGCTTTTGGTCAACAAAACAATCAAATGAGTTTTAAAAATAAACAACATTTAATGATTGGTATAATATTAATTATATTTGCTAATAACAGTTGGAATTTAACAAATAAAATGATAACAAAAATAGAAGCTACAAGAATTACTAAAAATAAAGCTACGTCAACAATGGTATCATGAGAACGAAAATTAAAAATCTGAATTAAGTAAAAAAAAGAGAGAAAAATATAAAGGAGAGACAAATAAGGGGACAAAGGGCTGGTTTTGTTGGCAATAACCGAAGTTGCCGGATTTTCCACTAAAAATCAGAGTTAAAATTCTAGGGAAAGAAAAAAAGGATAGCCTAAGCTACAGTTTTAATAACTTCTTTTCCAACTGTAGGAAGGAACATGTGTTTCCAACTAAGGATTCATTTTCTTAAATTCTCTCTAATGGAAGCAAAAACATGCTTCTTATTATGCTTAGTAAGTAACAGTAAGCCCAAGTATCTTCCATGATTGAGAGGAGTAGTAATTTCAAAAATAATAGTTGTATTTTAAAATTTTCAATTAAATTAACTTAGAGAATATTTAGTTAAATATATGAGTCTTTTTGGTAATTCTAATTAATTTTCTAAATATTTAGTTAATTTGACAATAGAGTTTAAAATTTTAAAAACAGAATTTGATTTGGTAACATAATACAAAAAATATATATAGTTTTTAAATAATAATATTAAATTATTTTTAAACAATCTTTAAAAACAACGATTTTTCCTTAAAATCTTGTTTTAAAAGTTTATACACTATTCATACAATATTTAAAATTTTTTATAATATATATAGTATTTGAATACAATACGTTTAATGTATGTAAAAATATCGCTTAAAAATTTAAAAATTTTTAAAATAAAAAAATACCTTTTATGAAATAATATAATTTTATTTTTCACAATATTACTCATTTAAAAAAAATTAAAAACAATTTAATATATTTCAATTTATACATCCAACTAAATATTATATATTACTAATATTATGAAAATACACACCAATAGTAATTATTATGAAAATATTATCTATCGTCTATGCAATTAATTGGGCTTAAAGTTATATATATATATATATATATTATATAAATACCAATGTTGAAAGAGCAATTAAAAAACCCCTGAAACCAATATATTAAGATACAAGAAATAAAATACAAGCAAAATCATATGTCAAGACTTAAAACCAAAAATCTTGCTATTAGATCTCAAGCCTTATAAGACATCTCATTAGATGGTCATGGACTTTTTCTGTTCAAAATGTTGTAAAAAATTATTTACAATGCCATGACATAAATGAAAAAGTATGAAACAGAACATATTTTCTACATAGCATCACGCTAACAAGAAAGAAATCTAATGAGGAATGAAAAAGGAATCCATACCACTTCCACAGAATAAATACATATTTGCATGCGGCACATATATGACCATCCACACTAAAGATAAAATTCTAGATAGTCTACAATCAAATTAGCTATTACTAATATAATTCAAGCAATAAAAACAACCAAATCACCTGAACGGAAGCAACATAATACAAATGTTCGCCATTAGACCAGTACAATTCCAGCCATAACAAAAACAAAAAATCAATAGCAATATCAAAACAACTAGAGCAAAGGAGCAGACAAATATTAAAGGAGCAAAGGAGCAAAGGAGCAGCCATAATACAAATGTATAGCTGCTTTTCATACCATTCACAGTGTGAATTGCCCTTATCCTAGTGACTATCACACTCTTAAAATGTGAATGATCACCACAAATCACCCTTATATTTTGTATTATAACAATATATATCTTAAAAATATAATTCTTTTTCAACTATTTACATCCTTTTAATTCAAAATAACATAAAACCTCAAAATCCAAACTCATGCATTGAAATTGTGAGTTGAGATTTCTCTGCCTTATCCAAACTCATGCATTTTCACCAGCAACATTATGAATCTGAAATTTTCAAACTTAGTGGGAAAAATAAATCTTACCCCTTTCCCTAATTTTAATTAAAAAACCACAATCTTTGCTTAATGCCACAAAATCAAAAGAACAAGCATACATCAGCTTCAGCACAATAATTTCTATGCAGAACAGCAACCAATGTACTAAATTACCATATGTGGGCTATTTTGAAGTCCCTTCAGTAAGAATCAAACACAAAGTTAGAAACCAATATAGTGATCAGTTGAGCATACCGTTTTAACTTCCTCCAGAGCTACTTTTAGGTCCTCGTCATGTAAGTCAGGGTAAAAATACCATTAGAATCATATGAAAGGTTAAGAAGGATTCAATATACCATTCTCATGTACTAAGTTGATTATTACGAAAAGTACCTCTGTCAAAAGGTGGTTGAACCGCTCTTCAACTGTCTTCCTTATTTGCTCATAGCATTTATCCTTGTAGCCTTTCCCCTGAACCTTCAACTTTTTGTTTGTGCTAAATTTTTAGAAGAAGTCACAGACTTGGTAGATTTTCTACATTGTCATAAAGGATAACTTTAACATATAATTATTAATTGATCATTCAAAAGCGTTAACAATAGTTTACAAATAAAATATGTGGCAGTAAACAATCACACCAGAGACATACTTACCAGCTCTTACCGTCGACGAGAGGAAAGGGAAAATAGTTAGGGATTTCGGGTATGGGGGAGCAGATTAAGGGAAAAAAAAGGGACTTGGGGAAAATGTTAGGGATTTCGGGTTTGGGGAATTAGGGGATGATTTGGGGAAAAATAAAGAGGTGTTTGTTTTAGGGATTTGGGGAAGGAAGACGAGATGGGGGAAAATGACTTAGCAGAAAAATGAATTCGATTTCGGGTAAAGGGCATAAACCACAGGAGAGAAAAAACGACGCCGTTTCAAATAAGGAAAATTTGTGGCTTTTTCAAAGAACGCGCGCTAATAAGACCTAAGACCTTTTGCGGCGTTTTCAGCAAAGCGCCAGTAACACCTATTTTATCTACACTATAAAACGACGCCGTTCTAATACGCGTTGCGGCGTTTATTATAGAAACGCCGCTAAAGCCACTACTATTCAGAGGAAATGACGCCGTTTTACTCTAATGTATAATGAAGTTTTGTGGCGTTTTCTAAAAAAATGCCGCTATGTTCTATCTTTTGCGGCGTTTTATGTATAAACGCCGCTAATACCTGAATATATTTTATACAAATTGATCAAAATTTAAAACTATATATTTAGAATTTCTTTTAAATTATATATAAACCCTAAACCCTAACTATAGTTGAAACATTAATTTTGATTTAATACACATTTTAAAATACATATATATTATGTATATGCATATAAATTAATTAAATAAAAACATGATGCTATTTATTATATCAATAACGTGTAAATATTTTACAAGATCTAGATCAAATTACAGTTCATGTACACAATTGCACACTAAACCACTTTTCATATATATATTTATATATACTTTAAAATAATATTATATATATATTTATCTTATATACATTTATCTTCTAAATTAAAATCCAAAATTATACTCTAAATTTAAAACCCTAAACCTAATACTCTAAACCCTAAACCTTAGACCACAAACAGAAAACCCCTAACCCCAAACTTTAAACCCCAAAACCATTCGGTAACCCCTAAACCAACCATAACTCCTAGACCATAAAGCCCAAACTATAAAGTACTCTAAAAACTATTAACCCTAAACCATAATAAACATATTTTTGGGAATTCGTGTGGCCAATGTTAGTGTAGTACAAATTAAAACACACATATATATGTTTATATTCTTATATTAAATAATATATATGAGTACGTTTATACAAAAATATAACATGAATCTTAGTAAAATCCAAATGTTCTTCTGTTAATTTCTAGCTAATAGTACCATTTCCTTAAACCCTAACCTAAACTTAATTTTTAACATATTTTATTTCAGCCATTCTATTTAATCTAAATATATTTAAACAAAAAAAATAGATAATTAAAAATACACAATAGCATTATTATTTATACAAAGTTACATAACTTTAATAAAACATTAATTAATTCTCTATTGGAACACTCTAGTTATAATGTCCACGATCTGTAAGATATTTCTATGTTATATAAGCTTGGAAATTATACATAGTTCAACAAATGCTAATTCCACATTCAAAATCACCCTTTCTTAATAGCATCCCAGCAGGTAAGAAGGAAATTATCTCTTAAGAAGTTAATAATTGTCCCATTGTAAACTTTAACCCTAACCTTTAAACCCTAAATCATAATCCATAAACCCCGAATTCATCATAAACCTTCAAATACTAGTTATCTCCCTAAACCTTAAACCATAGTTAACTCATAATTAAACCTGCAACTAAACCATATATCTTAAACCATAAACCTTAAACTATAATGATAATTAATTCAATATTTTAAAATCAATACTATCTCTTTTATGATTATATAAGAAAATATTTAATATATTGTATAATCATAAAATTTTATAATTATTGTTTTAAGGGTTATAGATTAGTGTTTATGATTCTTTTTGAGGTTTAGGGGTTATGAGATTTTTAGCGGCGTTTTACAAAAAGCGCCGCTAATGCTATGGCTTTTAGTGGCGTTTTACTAAAAGCGCCGCTAATTCTCTGGTTTTTAGTGGCGTTTTACTAAAGGCACCGCTAATGCTCTGGTTTTTAGCGGCGTTTTACAAAAAGCGCAGCTAATGCTATGGCTTTTAGCGGCGTTTTACTAAAAGCGCCGCTAATGCTCTGGTTTTTAGTGGCGTTTTACTAAAGGCGCCGCTAATGCTCTGGTTTTTAGCGGCGTTTTACTAGAAGCGCCGCTAATGCTCTGGTTTTTAGCGGCGTTTTACTGAAAGCACCGCTGTTGCTCTGTTTTTAGCGGCGTTTTTTTTAGAACGCCGCTATTGCTCTGAATTTTAAAATTTTGGCGGCGATTTTTAATAAAACGCCGCTAAAAACGCCGCTCAAGCCCTATTTTCCTGTAGTGTTTGTTTGTTTTTTTGTTCTTCTTTTAGTCTGGCTTTAAGTTGTAGAATTAAGTTGATGATTGTAAGAGCTGGTGTAGTTGCCTTTTTGTTGTTTTTTCTTTAGGTGTGTTTTTTTATTTGGGGCTTTGGGGTTTCTTAATATGGTAACATTATTTTGGGGGTGTTGATATTTTGTCAATAAAAATTTTTGCCTTAGCAAAAAATATATATTTTTAGACGTATGCTCAATGCTCGTATGCAGCTTTACATATTCTCTCTTCTCACTAAAACAAACTTAATTCTTCTCCCATTCAAAGTTATTTATTCTCTTCTTTCATTTTTTTCTTCTTCCTCTTTCTGTTAGTTGATTTTAAGATGATGAAAGGAAAAGAAATTTGAGTAATGAGGTTGCTGCCAAACCTTCAGTTGTCTCCATTACTCAATGTCCAACACCTCCAAGCCTACAAGTAAGAAATTGTAACGCTCCAAATTTAGGTGATTTCGACTTTTGTGAAATTGTAGCGTAGGGGGATATCTGAATATAAATTTTTGCATGAATTTGCATAATATTAGTCTACTTGTGTGATTTTTTGTACTCTAGGGTGTGTTTGGGAGGTCCTGAGTTCAAGTCTAGGCTTGGGCTAAATTTTGGTTTTTATCTTAATAAAGCCTGGCTTTTGGTTAATGGGCTTATAAGAATTTATCGGTAAACACGTAACAGAATGGGTCTACTGGTCTAATGGTTAAGTGGCAAGAGATTATGCTTGAGAACTCGGGTTCGAGTCGTTGTTGCGACATTAATTTTTTCTACTTTTATCATGAAGGAATTTGAGTTGTAGTGTAATACCTAGTAGTGGAGTAGTGGAGGGAATCAGGGGTTATCTGAGTAGTTGTGCAGTTTTCTTAAAAGTCCCAGATATCTGATGTTTCCCTATTCTTCTCTGCTGAAATTTCCGTCATTCTTTTTCCCTCTATACTGCTGTCGATTTCTCCTTTTTTGCCTACCTTTATTGCTGCTGTTTCCTTAAGTTCTTGGACTCATTTTAGACCTTTTTCTCACGTCAACAATTGTTTTCATGTTTCGGGGATAATCGGGATTCAGAAGACTGCTAATCGGCTTTCTGTTCAGCGAGAAATTACCGAGTTTCGTAAAGGTAAGACTATCGTTAGTTTTTGGAATCTATCGGTACTTGGAAATTCAATTTAAGTGACTGGAATTAGACTAATATGGTTGAATATAGGTTACGGAGTACTCAGGTTGCGTTAGGCTTCAATTGAAACCAGGTGTGTACCATGATTGCACAGAAAACGGGTTTCAGCGGAAGCTGTGGACAGCCCCTGTGGAGGCCGTGTTGCGATACACAACCGCGCGTTCGACGAGCCAAACCGTACGCGTGCCACATGGGTACGACAGACACGGGTGTTTGATGGCTTGCAGGCTGTGTGCGAGGCACGGCTCAGGCAAATGGGCCGTGTGGGCCCACACGGGCAGCAGACACGAGCGTGTGAGCCCCTTTAATCTGAAATGTTCTGTAAGGTTGCACGGGTCACCCAAGTCGACTGTGGTCGGTAGTAGGGTTGGTAAGCCTTATCTAGACTCTTAATTCTGTAATGTATGTGTTCGCATGATATACTTAGCATGATTATCTGATCTGTTCTGTAAATAAATGTATGACCTGTTTGTCTGCATTATAGCATACCATACTTGTATGATGCATTGCGTCGGGGTGGGTTTGACGAAGTGAAGGGAGTATCTGAAGGGCTTCATAAGCCCATTATCTGGTAGCTAAGCTGCATACTTATGATATGTGCTGTGATGCGGTACCTTATGGTGTGTAGGGTTAGATGGGTCGATTATATCCCCATATACGGTGTGCAGGGATGGGTGGGTCGATTTTATCTCCACATGGTGTGTTGGGTTGGTCGGAGTTGGTGTGCAGGGCTGGTGGGTTTACTATGTTATTCTGGTCTATTGGGCATGTTACATCTGAGATGGGCTGAAGCCCAAAGACTGTATTTGATATTGATTCTGTGAGGGCCCAGACCCAAATTATGACTGTATTATGTTATCTGTTTGTATGCATGCTATACTATGGGGATGTACACACTGAGTTGCGAAACTCATCCTTTATTTATTTATCTGTTCAGGTAATCCCCAGCAGTAGGAGGATCGATGTAGTGGAGGACTCGACGGTGACCATGTCCGCATACAGTTCGGTTATGACTTTTATTACAGTTTATTAATTATTATTTTTGGGGGTTTTTAATGCGACCTTGGATTTGGATTTTCGGGTTTTAAATTGGGTTTTGAACTGTGAATTGGGATTATAAATTACAACTTTGATATTATGGTTTTCCTGAAATTAATTAAGAATTTTCGTATTTTAAAATGGGTTCTTAAAATAATAACCAACTAATGGGTTTCAAAAGCTTCCGCGATAAAGAGACGATTTCAAAACAATTCGACTATTTTTTGTTTTCCAACTAAGAAAAAGGTAACAATTGGAACGGTTTTGAATCAATAATGGGTTAGTTAAAAACACTCTTATGTGACATCGTCAGATTCGGCCATAGCGTCTAGGCCGGGTTTGGGGTGTTACAAAAATAGGTTTAAGTTTATGAGTAAAGTCATCCAAAATTCTTTCTTAATTAATGTTTATAACAAAGACAAATTTTAATTGTATGTTTCTAACCTGTCTCGTTAGGTTCGACATCATTTCTAGATGACCTGGTGTTAACGAATCACAATGGAGCAAGCAAATCTCTCTCATTTTTTCATGGATTAGAAAAAAGAAATTGGATTAACTTTCTCATTCCTGTAATTTTCATTGAATAATGAAAAATCACTCTTTAAATTTTATTTGCATGCAACAAAGTGATGAGGAGAAATATGTTTTTGATGATGACAGCAATGATTAGGTGAAAAAAAACTCATATTAATTTTCTTCCATTTAAATTTTTATAGTATTTTCTCTAAGTGCTATAATATTATTTTACAAAAATTAATCCTATCCAAAAAAAATTTAAAAATGATGATCCCTAAAAGAATTTATGCAACTTGTCATGTGTTGATTTATTATTTAAAGTACAATAAAGTAGTATTTGTTTTTCATACCAAACATTTGGTTCATTCACGATACGATCAAAAGGGAAGATTTTGATCTTTTGCCTCAATCAATGTATATTTATGTATGCATATATATAAACATCTGAAATTAGGGAAGAATTTTTTAATAAGGAAAAAGTAGTGAATAATTTGTTATGGTTTAATACTAGTGGTAGGAAAAGCTTCATTTGTTGCAACCATTGATTCTGGATTTGAGGAGACATCTTCAGAGAATGCACTAAAGAATACAAGCAATGTTGAATAGACAATGATGTACATATATCTATATTGTTTAGAATAAGGTGTTTCAATCTTACTACATTTCTATTAGAATATGGTTTTACAAGCCTATAAATAGACATAGTCTATTCCTCTTGTAATCATTCGAATTCGACATAGTGAATTTTCTTCTCCTCTACCCATGGTTTTTCCTGAAAGGGTTTACACGTAAAATTTGTGTTTTATTTTATTTTTCTTTCTCTTTTCTTTACAATATATTGCCATTACCGATATTTTATTTTTTACAAATTTGTATTAGAGCTTTCCGATTGTTATTCTCAATCATGGTAATGACCTCTTTGAAGTATGAAATTCTGTTGTTGGATCGTAGCACCAGATTCGAGTTGCGACAGATGAAGATGGAAGCAATTCTTGCACAGATGAATCTAGAGGATGCCCTACTAAGGATAGATAAGATGCCTTCAACATTGACAGAGGAAGAGAAGAAGCGTAAGGATCAAAAGGTACTAACACAGTTACATTTGCATTTGTTTAACGAAATTTTGTAGGATGCGATGAAGGAGAAGACCACCGTTGCATTATGGAAGAGGCTGGAACAAAATATGTATGTCGAAAAATCTAACCAGCAAGTTGCATATGAAGCAACGTCTTTATGCTTATCGTTTGGAGGAAGGTGCATTTGTGCACGAACACTTAACAGTGTTTAAAGAAATTTTCTCAAACTTGGAAGCCATGGAGGTTCAGTATGATAAGGAAGATCTAGGGTTGATTCTACTTTGTTCGTTGCCCCCGTCTTATTCAACCTTTAGAGACATGATTTTATATAGCATCTAGTCTCTCACAATTGATGTGGTTTATGATTCTTTGACCTCATATGATAAGATGAAGCATCTTGTGGTTAAACCCGACTCTCAGAGAGAGGGTCTCATTGTTTGTGGAAGACAAGATCGAAATGCTGATGATGATCGTGGAAGGACGTAGGAACGGAATCTTCGCAGTAAATCTAAAGGTAGATCGAAGTCTTCAAACAAAGGTAAAACTTGTAACTTCTGTAATAAGAAAGGGCACACTAAATCTGAGTGCTATAAGCTGTAAAACAAGATCAAAAGGGAGGTTGCGAATCAAAAAGGAAAACAACCAGAAAAATCTGGTGAAGCTGATGTTTTAGAAGACTACAGCGATGGTAAACTTCTAGTCACTTCTATCAACAATTCTAAAGTGAGCGAGGAGTGAATCTTTAATTCGAGCTGCACCTTCCACATGAGTCCCAATCGGGATTGGTTTACAACTTACGAAATAGTGTCTGAAGTTGTTTTTATGGGAAATAATGCTTCGTGTAAAATTGCAAGTGTTGGAACAATTAAAGTTAAGATGTTTGACGGAGTTGTCAGAACACTTAGTGACGTACGACAAGTTCAGAATTGAAGAGAAATTTAATTTCGTTGAGTACTCTTCATTCAAAAGGGTACAAATACGTAGCTAAAAGTGGAGTTTTAAAGATATCCAAAGGTTCCCTTGTTGTGATGAAAGGGCAGAGAGAGACTGCCAAGTTATACGTTTTGAAGGGTTTTACTGTTACTGGTGATACAGCTGTCGCGTCCTCTTCCTTATCAGATGATGATATTACTAAACTTTGGCATATGCGCCTAGGGCATATGAGTGAGAATGGCATGGAAAAATTGAGTAAAAGAGGACTTCTTGATGGGTATGGAATTTGCAAACTAAAGTTTTGTGAGCACTGCGTTTTTGGGAAGTAAAAGAGAGTTCGATTCACTATAGGAATCCATAACACGAAGGGAACATTAGAATATATTCATTTTGATCCATGGGGGGCATCCAGATTGCCTCCAAGAGGTGGAGCTAATTATATGCTAAGTTTTATTGATGATTTTTCTAGTAAAGTTTGGTCGTTCTTCCTGAAGTAGAAAAGTAATGTGTTTTTCGCATTTAAGTCTTGAAAAACTATGATTGAAAAACAGAAGGGAAAACAAATAAAAAATCTTCGCACAGACAACGGCTTAGAGTTCTGTTCTAATGAGTTTAATGAACTATGCAAGTCAAAAGAGATTATGAGACGCTTGACAGTTCATCATGCTCCACAACAAAACGACATTGCAGAACGAATGCTAACTTACCTAAGTCATTTTGGGTCAAAGCAGCCTCTACTGCACGTTTTTTGATCAACCGATCTCCATCCATTTCCATTGAGAAAAAGACTCCACAAGAGATATGGTCTGGTAATCCTACTGATTATATGTTTTTGTTAATAAAAATTTTTGCCTTAGCAAAAAAAATATATGTTTGTTGAAATATGCTCAATGCTAGTATGCACATTTATATATTCTCTCTTCTCACTAGAACAAACTTAATTCTTCTCCCATTCAAAGTTATTTATTATCTTCTTTCATTTTCTTCTTCTTTCTCTCTCTATTAGCTGATGTTAAGATGATGAAAGGAAAAGAAATTTGAATAATGAGATTGCTGCCAAACCTTCAGTTGTCCCAATTACTCAATCTCCAAGACTCCAAGCTTACTAATAAGAAATAGGTTTAAGTTTATGAGTAAATTCATCCAAAATTATTTCTTAATTAGTGTTTATAACAAAGACAAATTTTAATTTTATGTTTTTAATCTTGTCTTTAGGTTCGACATCATTTCAAGACGACCTAGTGCTAACGAATCACAATAGAGCAAGTAAATCTCTCTCATTTTTCCATGGATTAGAAAGGAGAAATTGGATTAACTTTCTTATTTCCATAATTTTCATTGAATAATGAAAAATCATTCTTTAAATTTTATTTGCATGCAACTAAGTGATGAGGAGAAAGATGTTTTTGATGATGATGACAACGAGGAGTGAAAAAAAAAACTCATATTAATTTTTTTCCCTTTACATTTTTCTATTATTTTCTCTGAGTACTATAATATAATTTTACAAAAATTAATCCTATCCAATTTAAAAAAAAATGATGACCCCTAAAATAATTTCTGTAACTTATCACTGTTGGTTTATTATTATTATTATTTTTGCTCAGTCAATTAATTACAAGAAAAGGCATTGGGATCACCCAACCCATATCAGTTCAAACAATGAAACAACAGCAGCCAAACAATGCCAAAAAAGAGCACAACAACAAAAGCCAAACTAAGCTACAAATATGCTCAAAACAAGGTATTCCTTGACAAACCTGCTTTAGCCAAGGCTACCACCATTCCATTCTAACCTCAACATGTGAGATCAATTCGACCCTCAGCCATTTGCCAAAACCATCCTTCAAAATTCACGAACAACTTCCTTAATGACCACGACCGAAGATGACAATATTTCAACTAATCCAAAACAGTAATTAAATTGCATTCCAAAATTAAAAGGACCTGCTCCTTCTGAATCAACTCTATAACTATCACTGCAGCCACTTTAATTGCCATTAGAACCGCCCTTTCCAAGTCCTCCACTGCATATCAACCAGAAAATAAAGCCAAAACCACCCCCTTATCATCCTAGAACACTGCTCCATAAACCACTAGCACATTCCTAACAACCCCTACTACATTGAATTGAATCCAACCCAAAGGAGAAGGATACCAAACTAAGTCCCTAGTACTCATCGATCATCCACCCACACAAAAAATCATCGGCCAACTCCACTAATCAATCCAACTCAATCCTCTTTTGCAAACCCACACACATTGAACATAAAACATCTATGAGGAGGAGGCCAACCAAAATGAAGCATCAAGTTTGAATTAATTGAAACAATCCTACTCCTATTCGGACATAATCGCCAAAAAATCTCCAGCAAACAATACTGCATCATATCAAACAGTTTACATATAAAAATATCCCACTTTACTTCACTAAAATCCCATTTTCTTGTAAATATTCACGCACCTCCTTTTTCGATTTTTGCCAAACAATAAAGCCTTGTGAATCCAACAACTAGATAACGATTACCACACCATGAAACTTCCTAAAATAGCTAAAATAGCATGACAAATATTATTTTTTCTAATTCCAGATTTGACTCCTAAAAGTCACCTCTAACTGTTTCATTTTTCTAACTATTATTGTTGCCTTCCACTGGACTTATATTTTTTTCTGAGTTAGATTTTCCTGCTTTCGTATAGCCCACATCCATGCACGATCCATTATCAATTCACCCATCTTTTGGATCTTCTATAGGATCCTCTACAATATCCAAGCCCATATCCCTCACAAATGGGTCTCAGAGCTTCTGGGTTGTTTATCTCAATCATGGTAATGACGTCTTTGAAATATGAAATTTTGTTATTGGATCGCAACACCAGATTCACGTTGTAGCAAATTAAGATGCAAGCAGTCCTTGCGTAGATAGATCTGGAGGATGCCCTGCTAGGGATAGATAAGATGCCTTCAACATTGACGGAGGAAGAGAAGAAGCGTATGGATCGAAAGGCACTAACACAGTTACATTTACATTTGTTTAACGAAATTTTATAGGATGTGATGAAGGAGAAGACCGCCGCTGCGTTATGGAAGAGGCTGGAACAAATATATATGTCGATAAATCTAACCAGTAAGTTGCATATAAAGTAGCGTCTTTATGCTCATTGTTTGGAGGAAGGTGTGTCTGTGCACGAACACTTAATAGTGTTTAAAGAAATTTTCTCAAACTTGGAGGCCATGGAGATTCACTATGATCAAGAAGATCTAAGGTTGATTCTACTTTGTTTGTTGCCCTCGTCTTATTCAACCTTTAGAGACATGATTTTATATAGCCATAAGTCTCTAACAGTTGATGAGGTTTATGATTTTTTGACCTCGTATGATAATATGAAACATCTTGTGGTTAAACCTGACTCTCAGAGAGAGGGTCTCACTGTTCGTGAGAGACAAGATCGGAATGTTGATGATGATCGTAGAAGGACACAGAAATGGAATCCTCACAGTAAATCTAAAGGTAGATCGAAGTCTTCAAACAGAGGTAAAACTTATAACTTCTGTAAGAAGAAAAGACACATTAAATTTGAGTGCTATAAGCTTCAGAACAACATCACAAGGGAGGCTGCGAATCAAAAGGGAAAACAACCAGAAAATTCTGGTAAAGCTGATGTTGTGGAAGACTACAACGATGGTGAACTTCTAGTCGCTTTTGTCAACAATTCTAAAGTGAACGTGGAGCGGATCTTTGATTCGGGCTACACCTCCCACATAAGTCTCAATCGGAATTGGTTTACAACTTACGAAACAATGTCTGAAGGTGTTGATTTTATGAGAAATAATGCTTCGTGTAAAATTGTAGGTTTTGGAATGATTAAAGTTAAAATGTTTAACAGAATTGTCAGAACACTTAGTGGCGTGCGGTATGTTCCAGAATTGAAGAAAAAATTAATTTCGTTGAGTACTCTTAATTAAAAAGGGTACAAATACACAACTGAATGTGGGGTTTTGAAGATTTCCAAAGGTTCCCTCGTTACGATGTAAAGGCAGGGAAAGATCGCCAAGTTATATGTTTTGCAGGGTTCTACTGTTACTGGTGATGATGCAATTGTCGCTTCCTCTTCCTTGTCAGATGGTGATATAACTAAACTTTGGCGTATGCACCTAGGGTATATGAGTGAGAATGGCATGGCAGAATTGAGTAAAAGAGGACTTCTTGATGGGTAAGGAATTTGCAAACTGAAGTTCTGTGAGCACTGAGTTTTTGGGAAGCAAAAGAGAGTTCGATTCACTAGAGGAATCCATAACACGAAGGGAACATTAGCGTATATTCATTCTGATTTATGGTAGTCATCCAGAGTACCTTCGAGAGGTAATGCTAATTATATGGTAACTTTTATTGATGACTTTTCCAGAAAAGTTTGGTCGTTCTTCCTCAAGTAGAAAAGCAATGTGTTTTTTGCATTTAAGTCATGGAAAACTATGATTGAAAAACAAAAGGGAAAACAAATAAAACACCTCCGCACAGACAATGGCTTAGAGTTCTGTTCTGATGAGTTTAATGAACTATGCAAGTTAGAAGAGATCGTGAGACACTTGACAGTTCATCATACTCCATAAAAAATGGCGTTGTAGAACGAATGAACAAAACGATCATGGAGAAAGTTCGATGTATGTTGTCGAATGCTAGCTTACCAAACTCGTTTTGGGTCGAAGCAGCCTCTACTATATTTTTTTTATCAACGATCTCCATCCATTTCCATTGAGAAAAAGACTCCACAAGAGATATGGTCTAGTGATCTTGCTGATTATTCTGATTTAAATATCTTTAGATGTCCTGCGTATGCTCATGTTGATAATGGAAAATTGGAACCGAGATCAATTAAATTTGTTTTTCTTGGTTATAAAGATGGTGTAAAAGGGTATAAGTTATGGTATCCTGAAAATAGAAAAGTTGTGATTAGTAGATATGTTGTTTTTTTATGAAACGGCTATGCTACCTAACTTATCTCTTAAAGACTCTTACAATAAAGAACATCAAAAGTAGGTGGAGCATCAGATTAATCTAGAATCTACAATAGAGTCAACTCCTTAAACTAGTACAAAAATTTGGAATAGAGTTGCTTTTTCACCACAATACTCTATCGCAAAAAACAAAACTAGTAGAGAAATTAAACCTTCAAAGAAGTATGTCGAGGCAGATCTAGTTGCTTATCCTTTAAATGTGGATGAAGATATAGATGAAACCAAGAGCCATCTAATTATTTTGAGGCGATTAGCTGTGAAGACTCGAAAAAGTGGATGTTTGCTAAGCAAGAGGAGATGGAATCACTCCACAAAAAGAGAACATGAGATCTTGTGAAACTTCCTAAAGGTAAAAAGGTTGTTCATTGTAAATGAGTGTTTAAAAAGAAAGAAGGGACTCTAGGAGTTGAAGAACCTAGATATAAAGCAAGGCTTATTGCAAAGGGTTATAGTCAAATTCCAGGAGTAGACTTCATAGATGTGTTCTCCCCAGTTGTGAAGCATAGTACGATTCAAACTTTGCTTGGTATTGTGGCAATGCATGATTTGGAGCTTGAGCAATTAGATGTAAAAACTGCATTTTGCATGGAGAACTTGAGGAGGATATTTACATGCAACAACCAGAGGGTTTTACAGTCTTAGAAAAAGAGGACTATGTTTGCTTACTGAAAAAGCCCATTTACTGATTTGAAAAATGCACACCAAGACAATGGTATAAAAGGTTTGACTCCTTTATGACTTCTCATGATTTCAAAAGAAGTAGCTTTAACAGATGTGTTTTTACTTTAAGAAAAACAATGATGGTTTTTGTGTATCTACTCCTTTATGTTGATGACATGTTGATAGTAGCAAAAGATAAAAGAGAGATAAGAAAGGTCAAAGTCTAACTAAGTGAAGAATTTGAGATGAAAGATTTAGGACTAGCAAAGAAGATACTTGGTATGGAGATTCTTAGAGATAGAAAAGCAAGTAAATTGTACCTAAGTCAGAAGGGGTACATTGAGAAAGTTCTTTGCAGGTTCAATATGCAGAGTGCTAAACCTATTAGTACTCCTTTAGCAGCCCATTTCATACTTTCATCAACTTTGTCTCCATAATCAGATGATGAGATTGAGTACATGTCACATGTTCCATATTCTAGTGCAATAGGATCTCTCATGTATGCTATGGTTTGTTCACGTCCAGATTTATCATATGCGGTCAGTTCAGTTAGCAAATACATCTCCTTCGAACTCGTCAAGAAAAAAGGAATTTTGGGGTTGACCAAGAAAAATCAAAAATCAATAGTCTCTTAAGATATAAGATATAAGATATAAGATCTTTATGTATAGGCTCTTATTCAAGCAAAACTTATCTCTCTTTTGTCATTCCTCTATGTGTCAAATAAATATTTTTTTAATAACCAAATATATTTTTTTGACTTGATTGTTATGAATTTCAGAAGGGTATGCAAATCAACAAAGAGTAAAACATTATTTTTCTCTGACAACTTTGGTGTTTTATATAAAATGCAATATACGCATGTAATAATGAAATAACTTCTTAAATTTCTAAAACCAATGTACTACATTAAAAAAAAAAAAAAAGAATATGTATTTAAATGTGTTTTGTTCTCATCAATGATAGATGTGCTCTCTTACTAAGTTTTTAATGTTCAATGTGTCTAGAAAATTATAGATAAATAATATTTAAATAAAATCTGAGAGAATTTTTTATTTGAGATTTAATATGATTGCAAAATAATAGGGGATTTAATGTAATTATTGAATATTAACAAGTCTTAAATATTACAATGTTTATTTGCTTGGTGATTTGGCCTTTATGGCATATCTTTCTCTTCTTTTTTTTTGGTGTTCTTCCTTTAGTCTGCCTTTAAGTTGTAGAATTGAGCTGATGAGTATAAGAGCTGGTGTAGTTGCATTTTTGTTGTTTTTTCTTTAGGTGTGTTTTTTATTCGTGGTGTTTTTGTGGTTTCTGAATATTGTAATTGTCTTGGGGGTGTTGATATTTTGTCAATAAAAATTTTTGGCTTGGCAAAAAATATTTTTTTTCATGGTTGAATACTAGTGGTATGAACAGCTTAATTGGTTGAAATATTAATTCAAGGTTTTCAAAGATATTTTCAGGTAATGCACTGAAGAATACAGACAATGCTGAAGAAACAACGGTAGATATATATTTATATTGCTTTTTCTAAAGAATAAATACATACCTCTACTGTTGTTCAAGGGAACTTGATTATTATGTATTTCAGATGGAAGCCATTAACTAGTGCTTGAGCCTAGATAGGTATGCAGATCAACAAAAAGCAAAGTGTCGTTCTCTTCTACAACTTTGTTGTTTATTATAAAATGCGATATATGGAATGGATGTAATAATGAAATAATTTCTTAATTTTTTAAAAATGTACTTTATTGTGTTTTGTTCTCAATAATGATAGATGTGCTCTCTTACTAAGTGTTTTATGTTCAAAATGTGTAGAAAATTATAGATAAAAAATATTAGATTGATCTTGAAAATCGAACATATTTAAATAAAACTTTGAGAGAAAATTTCTTTTATATGAGATTTAATATGATTATATTACAAAATAATTGAGACTTAATGTAATTTTTGAGTATTAACAAGTCTTAAAAATTATAAGTTTTGAATTATAAAATTAATTAGTCAATTTTTTAAAGTTAAGAATTAATTGCATCAGACATCCCCAAACTATGATTCTCATTTTAAATTGGTTTTTAAACGTCAAATTATTCTAATTACATCTCCAAACTATGAAATTATATCAAAATGTCATTTCATTATCAAAACAATCAAATAACACGTCAAATCTTATATAGCAAAATTTAAAATGGTCTTTTTTAGAAAAAAAAATGATGTTGCAACTTAACTTTTAAAAGCAAAAACTAAAAATAAAAGTAAAATTGGAAAGAAAGAGAGAGTGAACGATCAAACACCAGTAAAAGTTTTGAAAATCTCAAAATTATGGTTTTGACAAAGATCTATTTTAACAATATTTCGTTTTTTTTTTCTTAAAATTTTCATTTTTGATTATGTCATATAAGATCTTAAGTATCATTTTACAGTTAAATTAATGATTTTAGTAATGGAAAGACCTACTTAATATATAATCAGTAGTTTGAAGATGTAATTAGAATGATTTGAAGTTTGAATACCAATTTAAAATAAGAGTCATAATTTAGATATGTGTGATGGAATTAACTCAAAAATTATTATAAAACATCAGGAAGTCGACCGTCTAGTTTGATCTTATCCAACTAATTAATAAGTGATTATCCTTAAATTACAATGATTTTTAGCTTGGTTTTTTAGCTCTATGGCATATCTTTTTTATTTTTATTTTGTTGTTCTTCATCTAGTCCGCCTTTAAGTTGTAGAATCGAAATGATGAATGTAAAAGTTGATGTAGTTGCCTTTTTGTTGTTTTTCCGTTAGATGTGTTTTTAGGATTTTTTTTTTCTTTTTAATGTTCTAACCTTGTTTTAGAGGTGTTGATCCAGGGGCGAAGCTAGGGGGCTTGGCGTGGGCTCCGGCCCCCTTAAAATATAAAATTATTTTTTAGGTCCTTAAATTTTTTTAAAAATTTTAAATTAGTAAAGATAAAATTACACTTTGGTCCCTCCTAAAATTATAAAATTTTGATTTAATCCTTTACAAATTATAAAGATATAAACTATCAAAAATTAAAATTTCATCCGACCCCCCACCCAAAAAAATTTTCTGACTTCGCCCCTGTGTTGATCTTTAAAATAAAAATTATAACCTTAGATATATATATTGACACTTGGCATTACTCAATGCTAGTATGAACCTCTATATATTCTCTCGTCTCACTAAAATAAACTTAATTCTTCTCTCATTCAAATGAATTTATTCTCTTCTCTCATTTCTTCATCTTTTTCTCTTTGTTAGTTGATGTTAAGATGATGACAGCAAAAGAAAAAGTAAGTAATGAGGCTGCTACCAAACTTTCAATTGTCTCTATTACTCAATCATCAACATTGCCAAGCCTACCATCAAGAAATATGTTTAAATTTAGTCCATGTACTTAAAAAATTAAAGAATTAAGTCCTACTTCGGACAATGATTTGATCAAGAAAGTCCAGGTTCTACCCAAAAAGGTAATGGGATTTTTTAGATTTTCCCCCTTTTAGTTCAGTCGGAGGTCACAAGCCTCGACCCATCATCGTTGATGAGGTCTCCTCGACGTCTAGTCAACTCGCAGGTCAGAATCTTCATCTTCATGACTCAAGCTCAATCCACTTGCCTCCAATGTCGCCCTTATTGAGGACCCATCACTTTGCTTTCCCTTTCCCATCTTATCTTCTACGTTTCAATGCCTAGACCTTGAGGTGCATCAATGGGTTCAAGTACCAGAGATGGTGCCACAAGTTGACTCTTGGCCTGCCTATTGATAAGGTTAGAGAAATGAACAATGGCAAGTGTGAGATTCATTACCAAGAGAAACTAGGCAATGCATTTTGGTTTCCTTATCTTGATTTATGCCTTCGTGGTTTCTTCTTTAGTTGTCTTGCTTTGTTTAAAGTGTTGGGTCATCACTGATTTGAATAAATTTTTTCCAGTGTTTTCTGACAAGAGGAATTGATTGCTTTATGTATATATCTTAGCTTTCTTGAGGCTTAATGTTAAATTAAGAGGGTTCCAAATAGTATGTTGTGTGGTCAAAGTTCTTGAGGCTTAATTGATTTGATTTTTTTTCAGTGTTCTTTAATCTTTGGTTCTCAAAAAAGAAGAAGAAACTTGAAAAAAAAGAAGAAGAAGAAGAAGAAAATAGTGAAAAAGGTTTCAATTTCAAAATAGTGAAAAGGAAAATTTAAAAATTGTACATAATTTTATATACTTCTTATTTCAAAAAATAATATAATTTTTAATAAATTTATAAAAATTTAAAAATTTTAGTTGTGGTAGAAGTGTTTGGAATAATTTTAAAAAAAATTGATTTTCTATAAAAGAAAAAAAAAGGAAGAATTGCTCAAAAGTCCCTCACTTAACTGGTCGAAAGGTCAACAAACAGCCATGTGGTGGCCCTTGACTGGGCAATGTGCCACATCCGCATAAAATATAGGCATCAAATTAGACATTTTGAAAGTACATATGCCACATTAGAACACACCCCAAAATAGAGAGTTTCATGCTAATATCCCAATAAACCAATCAAAAGCCATTTAGAAAAATAAAGGGAGAAGGACAAGCGAGGAAAGAACGAGAAAAAAACAGTAGAAGAAATCCCTTAGTAGTCAAAGTTTACAGAAACAAAAGAAAGAACAAAAGAATGTGGGGAGAGTGGAGGAAGTTGGACAGAAAAAATGGGGAGGGATTTTAGAGATATTTTCCTATATTTCTTTTAAATAAGAACAATCCAATCCAATCTAATCCAATCGAATCTCACTAAATTTGATTAGTTAACCTCTTATCAGATTGCTTAATAGTAGAGTTTGACCAATACTTTGACAAGCATGGACTGCAACAGGAGAAAACAAAGCAAAAATTAATATCATTTTGACAAGACATGATTCGTACTTGAGACTTATGAGTAGGCTAAAATTTTACTACTGAACTAGCAGGCTCATCCTTACTAACAAGAATAAAATATAACCTACATGTAAACAGCTAAATGAATAAATAATCAAAATTATAAAAATATTCAAAAGAAAAAATTTGAACACATGACTTCAAACACATAACAACACAGTTAACCATTGAACCCAATCTATTTACTTAATATAATAAAACCCAGAAATTATAAAATTTGGGGCGCAGTTACAATAGATCTAGTTCTAGGAAGATTCTAATACTTTAGCAAAAGACCACCAATTATAACGACAAAGGAAAATGTTAGTGGAAGCAACTGAAAGAAGGATCGTCCAATTAGAAGGCACGCCACAAAATCAATATCTCCTTCGAATTCGTCAAGTAAAAAGGAATTCTGGAGTTGACCAAGAAAAACTGGAATCGAAATGCTTAGAGAATTTATAGAATACAAGCTGAAAAATAGCAGTTAACTAAGACCGTATCTAATTCTATTTTTTTTATTTAATTTATAATTAATTTTTATATTTTATGATATAATAGAGAAAGTATTCTTTTGGAGTCATATTCAAACACCTTTTCTTCCTGTGGTAATCGAATTTTATGTTTTGAATGGATGACTTAGTTTAGTAAATTCTTAAGTCAAAATGGATTCTTGCCCAACCAAATAACAGAAAAAAAAAAGTGCTTTCAAGAAGCAATTTCCTTATTAAAGGGCTCCCTTATTGATATCATTCATTGTTAGTATGTATAAATTTGATACATGGGCAAATGACAATGCTTAAGATATAAGATCTTTATAGTCACTTATTTAGGCAAAACTTATCTCTCTTTGGTCCTTCCTCTATGTGTCAAATAAATAGTGTTTTTTTAATAACTAAATATATTTTTTTGACTTGATTATTATGAATTTCAGAAGGGTATGCAGATCAACAAAGAATAGAACATTATTTTTCTGTGACAACTTGGTGTTTTATATAAAATGCAATATACGTATGTAATAATGAAATAACTTCTTAATTTTTAGAAAACAATGTACTTTTGTTAAAAAACAATATGTATTTTAATATGTTTTGTTCTCATCAATGATAGATGTACTCTCTTACTAAGTTTTTAATGTTCAATATGTCTAAAAAATTATAGATAAATAATATTTAAAATTATTATCCTATCCAATTCTGAAAAGAATGATGACCTCGAAAAGAATTCATGTAACTTATCACGTGTCGATATATTATTTAAAATGCATGAAATAATTATCTAATTTTTACTTCAAACATTCGGTTCAATAACAGAATGATCAAAAGGGTAGATTCAAATCTTTTCCCCAATCAATGTATATTTTATATATAAACTCTTTATAAATTAGGGAAGAATGTATTAGTAAGGGAGAAAGCAGTGAATAATTTGTCATGGTTTAATACTATTGGTATGAACAGCTTAATTGGTTGTAAATATTAATTTAGGATTTTCGAAGATATTTTTAAGTAATTCACCGAAGAATACAGGCAATGCTGAAGAGACAACGATATATATATATGTTATTTTTTAATAAGAAATACATACCTCTATTGTTGATGAAGGATACTTAATTATTATGTATTTTAGATGGAAGCCATTCGCTAGTGCTTGAGCCTCAATGATTATGCAGATAAACAAAAAGCAGAATGTTGTTCTCTTTTACAACTTTGGTGTTTAATATAAAATGCAATATATGGATGTAATAAGGAAATAATTTCTTAATTTTCAAAAAAAAAAAAGTATGTTAATGTGTTTTGTTCTCAATAATGATAGATTCCTCTCTTACTAAGTTTTTTATGTTCAATATGTGTAGAAAATTATAGATTAAAAATAAATGATTGATCTAGGAAATCAAACTTATTTAAATAAAACTTTGAGAAAAAATTTCTTTTATATGAGATTTAATATGATTACATTACAAAAATTTTCTTCCCTTTACATTTTTCAAATATTTTTCTCTAATTACTATAATATAATTTTTTTTAAATTAATTCTATCTAATTTTGAAAAAAATGATAATCCCAAAAAGAAATTATATAACTTAACACGTATTGGTTTATTATTTAAGGTATATTAAAGTAGTATTTATCTTGCATTCCAAACATTCGATTCAATAACAATATGATCGAAATCGTAGATTCAAATCTTTTCCCCCAATCAATGTATATTTATGTGTGAATATATATAACTTTTTAAATTAGGGAAGAATTTATTAAAATGGGAGAAAGTAGTGAATAATTTGCAATGGTTTAATGCTAGTGGAATGAACAACTTAATTGGATGAAATTATTGATTGAGGATTTGCAAAGACATCTTCAAGCGATGAATTGAAGAATACGTGCAATGTTGAAGAGACAACGATATACATATATCTATGGTGGTTTTTGTTTTTGAAGGAATACATACCTCTTTTGTTGAATAAGGAAACTTGATTATTATGTATTTCAAATTCGACGGTGCTTGAGCCTTGACAGGTATACAGATCAACGAAGTGCAAAACATTGTTTCTATTTTACAATTTTGGTGTTTAATATAAAATGCAATATATGCATGTAATAATGAAATAACTTCTTAATTTTCAAAATGAATATATTTTTAAGCAAAATAACTTTGAGCACAACTAGGCCAATGCCTCACACTTGTTAACAAACATACAAAAACTAAAGAAAAGCTAAGCGTGACAAGCTAGGTTTTGGGAAAAAATTAATAAAAAGGAATAAAAAACAGGGCCTTAAGCACACAACTTAATATTTAACCACAGAACCAAATCAATATACATGTCACAAATAACACTCAAATAAGTTGTAACATTTGTGACGTTAGAGTTTTCGTGGTTTTTTAGTGTTAAAACCATGTTTTGGGGTGTTGATATTTTAATTAAAATTTTTAACCTTAACAAAAAATATTTATATTTTTTGATAGCTGGCATTACTCAGAGCTAGTATGTACTTTTATTCTCTTTCTTCTCGTTAAAAGAAACTTATTTCTTCTCCCATTCAAACTTATTTCTTCACTTCTCTCATTTCTTCTTCTTCTTCCTCTCTTTGTTAGTCTATGTTAAGATGGTGAAAAAGAAAAAAAAAAGTGAGTAATTAGGCTGCTGCCAAACCTTCAACGCTCAACCTCCAACACTAGCAAGCCTACCACGAAGAACTAGATTTAAATTTATGAGTAAAATTATCTAAAGTTCTTTCTTAATTAAAATTATTCAAAGTTCTTTCTTAATTCCTTCTTTTAACAAAGGTTTTTGGTAACTGAATGTTTCTAATCCGTGTCTTTAGGTCGAACACCATTTCTAGACGATTTGGTGCTAATGAATCACATTGGACTAAGTCAATCTCCAACTTTTTCCATAGATTAAAAAAATGGATTAACATTACAATCCCTTTAATTTTCTTTGAATAATGAAAATTTCTTCTTAAACTTTTGTCTGCGCACAACGAAGTGATGATGAGGAAGATGTTTATGATGATGATTATAATCAAGAGGTGAAAAAAAAACTCATACTAATTTTCTTCCCTTTACATTTTCCTAGTATTTTTCTCTATGTACTATAATATTATTTACAAAAATTATATCCTATTCAATTCCAACAATAAATGGTGATCTCAAGAAGGATTTTTGTAACTTATCACCCGTCGAATTGCTATTTGCAATATATTAAATTATTATCTATTTTTAACTCCAAACATTCGATTCAATAATGGTATGATTGAAAGGGTAGATTCAAATCTTTTCCCAACCAATGTCTATTTATATATGTATATATAAACCCTTTATAAATTAGGAAAGAATTTATTAATAAGGTCGAAAGTAGTGAACAATTTGCCATGGTTTAATACTAGTGGAATGAACAGCTTAATTGGTTGCAGATATTAATTTAGGATTCTAGAGACTTCTTCAGGTAATGCACCGAAGAATACAGGCAATGTTGAAGAGACAATGGTATTCATATAGCTATAAATTTTTACTCTTTCAATCTCACCAAACAGGTGTGTTGCATGCATAAGTAAGCTCTCCCCAAAATCTGCAAGCTTCAGCACGTTGCTTACAAGTAAACAGCAACAAAACAAGAGGTTTCTAAATGCTATAACCTTGTTTTGAGTGTTGATATTTTATCAAAAAAATTTAAGCATTAGCAATGTGTCATCTGACATTATTCAATGCAATGTGTACCTTCATATATTCTCTCTCTTCTCACACAAATAAATTTGATTCTTCTCTCATTCAAACTTATTTATTTCTTTTCTTTTTAATGTTCAATCTGTCCAAAAAAATTATAGATAAAATAAATAAATTAAAGTTTGGGAGAAATTTTTCTTTTATTTGAGATTTCATGTGATTACAAAATAATTGGGGACTTAATGTAATTATTGCATATCAACAAGTCTTAAAAATTACAATGCTTCTTTGTTTGTTTTCTTGAGCTTTATGACATATCTTTTTCATTTTTTTTTTGTTGTTCTTCCTCTAGTTTACCTTTGAGTTGTAGAATTGAAATGATGAATGCAAAAGTTCTGTTCTGCGTTTTTTAATTCAGGTTTCTGTGTTTTTTAATGTTGTAACATTATTTCGGGGGTGTTGATCTTTTAAATAAAAATTATAACCTAAGCAATATATATATTGACATCTATCATTACTCAATGCCAATATAAACCTCTATATATTCTCTCCTCTCACTCAGATAAACTTAATTCTTCTCACATTCAAACTTATTTCTTCTCTTCTCTCATTTCTTCATATTTTTCTCTCTGTTAGTCTGTTAAGATGATGAAAGGAAAAGAAAACATGAGTAATGAGTCTCCTGCCAAACCTTCAGGTGTCTCCATTACTCAATCTCCAATATTGCCAAGCCTACCACCAAGAAATAGGTTTAAATTTATGAGTAAAATCATCCAAAATTCCTTCTTAATTCCTGTTTATAACAAAGGTAGTTTGTAATTGTATGTTTCTAACGTATGTGTTTAGGTCTGACACAATTTCTAGACGATTTGGTGCTAATGAGTCACAATGGAGCAGGTAAATATCTCACCTTTTTCCATAGATTAGAAAAAAGAAATTAGATTTACATTTTTATTCCCTTAATTTTCTTTCGTTAATGAAAAATTCTTCTTAAAATTTCATTTGCATGAAATAAAGTGATGAGGAGGAAGATGTTTATGCTGATGACAATAATCAATAGGTGAATAAAAAATTCACTCAATCTTTTTCCCTTTACATTTTCTAGTATTTTTCTTTTGGTACTATAATCAAATTTTTCAAAAATTATTATCCTATCCAATTCTTACAAAAAATTAATGATCTTGAAAAGAATTTATGTAACTTATCACGGGTTGATTTATTATTTCAAATACATTAAATTATTATCTAATTTTCACTTCAAACATTAGGTTTTATAACGGTATGATCGAAAGGGTCGATTCGAATCTTTTCCCCAATCAATGTATATTTATATATTTATATATAAACCCTTTTGTAAATTAGGGAAGAAATTATTAATAAGAGAGAAAGTAGCGAATAATTTGCATGGTTTAATACTAGTGGTATGAACAACTTAATTGGCTGCAGATATTAATTCAGGATTTTCAGAGACATCTTCAGGAAACGCGCTAAACAATACAGGAAATGATGAAGATTCAACGGTATACATATATCTATATATATTTTTGAAGTAATACATACCTCTATTGTTGATGAAGGAAACTTGGTTATTATGTATTTCAGATGGAAGCCATTTGCTGGTGCTTAAGCCTTGATGGGTATGAAGATGAACAAAGAGCATAATGTTGTTTCTCTTTTACAACTTTGGTGTTTAATATAAAATGCAATGTATGGATGTAATAATGAAATAATTTCTTATTTTTCTAAAAAAAAATCACTTTAATGTGTTTTGTTCCCATCAATGATAGATGTACTCTCTTACTAAGTTTTTGATGTTCAATATGTATAGAAAATTATAGATCCAAAATATAATATCGATATTGAAAAATGAAACATATTTAAATAAAAGTTTGAGAGAAAATTTCTTTTATTTGAGATTTAATATGATTTGATTACAAAATAGACACTTAATGTAATTATTGATATTAAGGAGGCTTAAAAATTATAATTTTTGAATTACAAATTTAATTAGCCAGATTTAAAAAAGAAAGTTAAGAATTAATTGTATCAGACATCCCACACTATGATTCTCATTTTAAATTGGTTCCTAAACTTTAAAATATTCTAATTACATCCCTAAACTATGTAAGTTATGTCAATCAGGTCCTTTTGTTGTTTTTCTTTTTAGAAAAAATAAGACGTGGCAACATAAATTTTAGAAGCAAGAATTAAAAATAAAGTAAAACTGGAAAAAGAGAGTGAACGATAAAGCATTAGTAAAAGCTTTGAAAACCTCAAAACCAAGATTTTGACATCTATTTTAATAATATTTCATTTTTTTTCTTAAAATTTTCATTGTAGATTATGTCATAGAAGATCTTATGTATCATTTCACAATTAAATTAATGATTTTAGCAACGAAAAGACCTAACTAAAATAACATCGGTAGTTTGAAGATGTAATTAGAATGATTTGAAATTTGAGAACCAATTTAAAATAAAGTCATAATTTAGGGATGTCGATGGAATTAACTCAAAAGTTAATATAAAACATCAAGAGGTCCACAGTCTAGTTTGATCTTATCCAACTAATTAATTAGTAATTATCCAAATAAGGCAAGTGAGCTAATACTATTTATTAGTCCCTCAAAAAGGCACACAATTTGAGGTGGCACACCCTAAAACAGAACAGTTTTAATTTGATCTCCATATAAAGCCAAGGAATCTTTGTTTCATAGTGTGAAACCTGACATTAGTTTGGTGTAGTGTAACTGACCAGAAGATTAATTTTGAGTGCGGTTTCGTTGTTCCAAGTTGAAAAACGTTCGCCCCGGTAAAGCCTTTGTTTAGACGTTAAAATTTTAAGGCAAAATATACCGTTAGTCCCTGTATTTTGACAAAATTCGAGACTTCATCCTGTGCTTAAAAAGTTAAAAAATTAAGTCCTACTTTTTTACTTAAAAATCTCAACCCAATCATTAAATCTCAAGTATTTCCATCAAAATTTTGTGAATTTGACATGTTCTTATGTAACGTATCATATAATGGATAAAAAATAAATATGTCAAGTTGACAAATTTTAATGAAAACGGCCAACAACAATAATGATTGGACTAAGATTTTTAAATAATTTATGCAATCAATTAAAATTAAAATAAACTCTATATAAATTATAAAACTTAATAAACTAAAACTCGAATATATATATTTAGATCATAATAAATTTGTAGGCAGCCGACACATAATATGACTTAAATCCAAAATAATTTTAGGAAAATTCTCCGCATTATATTTGCTTATGGTGAAACTTAAGACTTAAAGTTGAACTGCTTAATTTCTAAAGGCGTCAACCTTTGCCAACATTTCCAAAATCTCATAGAAATTTTTAGATTTTGATTTAAATGTGCAATTCAATCATTTAAGTGCCGTGAATGGAAATTTCTAATACTTCTAGTAGGCAATTATACATATAATTCTAGGAACATTCTAATACTTTACCGACAGACCACCATTTATAATGACAAAAGAAATTGTTAGTGGAAGCAACTGAAAGAAGGATCATCCAATTAGAAGGCACACAACAAAATTAACATCTCCTTCGAACTCGTCAAGTGAAAAGGAATTCTGGGGTTGACTAAGAAAAATCGAAAATCAATGGAAATCGAAGTGTTCAGACAGTTTATAGAAGGCAAGCTAAAAACTAGATGTTACCTAAGACTGAATCGAATTCTATCTGTTTTATTTAATTTATAATTAATTTTATATTTATGATATAAAAGAAAAAGTGGATATAAAAGAAAAAGTGTTCTTTTGGAGTCCTATTCTAACACCTTTTCTTTCATTGGTAATGGAATTTTTTGTTTTAAATGAATATGTCAATTTAGTAAATTCTTAAGTCAGGATTAGATCGAAGTTACAAATCTTATCTCCCTAAAGTTCAGAGGAGTAGATTCAAGCAAATCTTATTTCCCTGAAGTTGCAGTGGAGTAGATTGAAGATACAAATCTTTTTTTTTTATTGTTTTCGTATTATACCAAACAATTAATATAGAAAACCCGAAGGGAACGAAAAAAGGATCACCTCTTGCGAATATTGCTACTATTTTTTGATATTGATGTGTAAAAAATACAAGATAATTGCTTTTCTTTTTATAACCGAATACAGAGACAATGAACGTGTCAATTTAGTAAATTCTTAAGTCGGGATGGATTCTTGCCTAACAAAATAAGATAAAAGCTTGATAGAAAAAAATGCGTTTCCAAAAATCAATATCCGTATTAAAGGGCTCCCTTATTGATATCATTCATTGTTTGTATGTATAATTTGACACAAGGGCAAATGACAATGCTTAAAATATAAGATCTTTATATATAGCCTCTTATTCAAGCAAAACTTATCTCTCCTTGATCCTTCCTCAATGTGCCAAATACATAGGTTTTCAATAACAAAATATATTTTTTGACTTGATTCTTGTGAATTTCAGAAGGGTACACAGATCAACAAAGAGTAGAACATTATTTTTCTCTAACAACTTTGGTGTTTTATATAAAATGCAATATATGCATGTAATAATGAAATAACTTCTTAATTTTCAAATAACAATGTAGTTCCGTTAAAAAACAATGTATTTTTTTAACAGGAATTTGGGTCACACAACTCTAACAATATATTTTGTTCTCATCAGTGATAGATGTGCTCTTTTACTAAGTTTTTATTGTTCAATGTGTCTAGAAAACTATAGATAAATAATATTTAAATAAAGTCTGAGAGAATTTTTTTTATTTGAAATTTAATATGATTGCAGAATAATAGGGGACTTAATGTAATTATTGAATATTAAAAATTCTTAAATATTACAATGCTTTTTTGCTTGGTGCTTTGGCCTTTATGGCATATCTTTCTCGTTTGTTTGTTTTTTTGTTCTTCTTTTAGTCTGGCTTTAAGTTGTAGAATTGAGTTGATGATTGTAAGAGCTGGTGTAGTTGCCTTTTTGTTGTTTTTTCTTTAGGTGTGTTTTTTATTTGGGGGCTTTTGGGGTTTCTTAATATGGTAACATTATTTTGGGGGTGTTGATATTTTGTCAATAAAAATTTTTGCCTTAGCAAAAAATATATATCTTTAGACGTATGCTCAATGCTCATATGCAGCTTTACATATTCTCTCTTCTCACTAAAACAAACTTAATTCTTCTCCCATTCAAAGTTATTTATTCTCTTCTTTCATTTTTTTCTTCTTCCTCTCTCTGTTAGCTGATGTTAAGATGATGAAAGGAAAAGAAATTTGAGTAATGAGGTTCCTGCCAAACCTTCAGTTGTCTCCATTACTCAATCTCAACACCTCCAAGCCTACAAGTAAGAAATTGTAACGCCCTAAATTTAGGTGATTTCGACTTTTGTGAAATTGTAGCGTAGGGGGATATCTGAATATAAATTTTTGCATGAATTTGCATAATATTAGTCTACTTGTGTGATTTTTTGTACTCTAGGGTGTGTCTAGGAGGTCCTAAGTTCAAGTCTAGGCTTGGGCTAAATTTTGGTTTTTATCTTAATAAAGCCTGGCTTTTGGTTAATGGGCTTATAAGAATTTATCGGTAAACACGTAACAGAATGGGTCTGCTGGTCTAGTGGTTAAGTGGCAAGAGATTATGCTTGAGAACTCGGGTTCGAGTCGTTGTTGCGACATTAATTTTTGCTACTTTTATCATGAAGGAATTTGAGTTGTAGTGTAATACCTAGTAGTGGAGTAGTGGAGGGAATCAGGGGTTATCTGAGTAGTTGTGCAGTTTTCTTAAAAGTCCCAGATATTTGATGTTTCCCTATTCTTCTCTACTGAAATTTCCTTCATTCTTTTTCCCTCTATACTGCTGTCGATTTCTCCTTTTTTGCCTACCCTTATTGCTGTTGTTTCCTTAAGTTCTTGGACTCGTTTTAGACCTTTTTCTCACGTCAAAAATTGTTTTCATGTTTCGAGGATAATCGGGATTCAGAAGACTGCTAATCGGCTTTCTGTTCAGCGAGAAATTACTGAGTTTCGTAAAGGTAATACTATCGTTAGTTTTTGGAATCTATCGGTACTTGGAAATTCAATTTAAGTGACTGGAATTAGACTAATATGGTTGAATATAGGTTACAAAGTACTCAGGTTGCGTTAGGCTTCAATCGAAACCAGGTGTGTACCTTAATTGCCGTGAAACGGGTTTCAATGAAGTCGTGGACAGCCGTGTAGAGGCGTGTTGATATACGGCCGTGCGTTCGACGAGCCAAACCGTACGCGTGCCACATGGGTACGACGGACACAGGCGTTTGATGGCTTGTAGGCTGTGTGCGAGGCACGGCTCAGGTAAATGGGCCGTGTGGGCCCACACGGGCAGCAGACACGAGCCTGTGAGCCCCTTTAATCTGAAATGTTCTGTAAGGTTGCACGGGTCACCCAAGTCGACTGTGGTCGGTAGTAGGGTTGGTAAGCCTTATCTAGACTCTTAATTCTGTAATGTATGTGTTCGCATGATATACTTAGCATGATTATCTGATCTGTTCTGTAAATAAATGTATGATCTGTTTGTCTGCATTATAGCATACCATACTTGTATGATGCATTGCGTCGGGGTGGGTTTGACGAAGTGAAGGGAGTATCTGAAGGGCTTCATAAGCCCATTATCTAGCAGCTAAGCTGCATACTTATGATATGTGTTGTGATGCGGTACCTTATGGTGTGCAGGGTTAGATGGGTCGATTATATCCCCATATACGGTGTGCAGAGATGGGTGGGTCGATTTTATCTCCACATGGTGTGTTGGGTTGGTCGGAGTTGGTGTGCAGGGCTGGTGGGTTTACTATGTTATTCTGGTCTATTGGGCATGTTACATCTGAGATGGGCTGAAGCTCAAAGACTGTATTTGATATTGATTCTGTGAGGGCCCAGACCCAAATTATGACTATATTATGTTATCTGTTTGTATGCATGCTATACTATGGGGATGTACACACTGAGTTGCGAAACTCATCCTTTATTTATTTATCTGTTCAGGTAATCCCCAGCAGTAGGCAGATCGGTGTAGTGGAGGACTCGACGGTGACCATGTCCACATACAGTTCGGTTATGACTTTTATTATAGTTTATTAATTATTATTTTTGGGGGTTTTTAATGCGACCTTGGATTTGGATTTTCGAGTTTTAAATTGGGTTTTGAACTGTGAATTGGGATTATAAATTACAACTTTGATATTATGGTTTTCCTGAAATTAATTAAGAATTTTCGTATTTTAAAATGGGTTCTTAAAATAATAACCAACTAATGGGTTTCAAAAGCTTCCGCGATAAAGAGACGATTTCAAAACAATTCGACTATTTTTTGTTTTCCAACTAAGAAAAAGGTAACAATTGGAATGGTTTTGAATCAATAATGGGTTAGTTAAAAACACTCTTATGTGACATCGTCAGATTCGGCCATAGCGTCTAGGCCGGGTTTGGGGTGTTACAAAAATAGGTTTAAGTTTATGAGTAAAGTCATCCAAAATTCTTTCTTAATTAATGTTTATAACAAAGACAAATTTTAATTGTATGTTTCTAATCTGTGTCGTTAGGTTCGACATCATTTCTAGATGACCTGGTGTTAACGAATCACAATGGAGCAAGCAAATCTCTCTCATTTTTTCATGGATTAGAAAAAAGAAATTGGATTAACTTTCTCATTCCTGTAATTTTCATTGAATAATGAAAAATCTCTCTTTAAATTTTATTTGCATGCAACAAAGTGATGAGGAGAAATATGTTTTTGATGATGACAGCAATGATTAGGTGAAAAAAAACTCATATTAATTTTCTTCCATTTAAATTTTTATAGTATTTTCTCTAAGTGCTATAATATTATTTTACAAAAATTAATCCTATCCAAAAAAAAATTTTAAAAATGATGATCCCTAAAAGAATTTATGCAACTTATCATGTGTTGATTTATTATTTAAAATACAATAAAGTAGTATTTATTTTTCATACCAAACATTTGGTTCATTCACGATACGATCAAAAGGGAAGATTTTGATCTTTTGCCTCAATCAATGTATATTTATGTATGCATATATATATAACCATCTGAAATTAGGGAAGAATTTTTTAATACGAAAAAAGTAGTGAATAATTTGTTATGGTTTAATACTAGTGGTAGGAAAAGCTTCATTTGTTGCAACCATTGATTCTGGATTTGAGGAGACATCTTCAGACAATGCACTAAAGAATACAAGCAATGTTGAATAGACAATGATGTACATATATCTATATTGTTTAGAATAAGGTGTTTCAATCTTACTACATTCTTATTAGAATATGGTTTTACAAGCCTATAAATAGACATAGTCTATTCCTCTTGTAATCATTCGAATTCGACATAGTGAATTTTCTTCTCCTCTATCCATGGTTTTTCCTGAAAGGGTTTACACGTAAAATTTGTGTTTTATTTTATTTTTCTTTCTCTTTTCTTTGCAATATATTGCCATTACCGATATTTTATTTTTTACAAATTTGTATTAGAGCTTTCCGATTGTTATTCTCAATCATGGTAATGACCTCTTTGAAGTATGAAATTCCGTTGTTGGATCGTAGCACCAGATTCGAGTTGCGGCAGATTAAGATGGAAGCAATTCTTGTGCAGATGGATCTAGAGGATGCCCTACTAAGGATAGATAAGATGCCTTCAACATTGACGGAGGAAGAGAAGAAGCGTAAGGATCAAAAGGTACTAACACAGTTACATTTGCATTTGTTTAACGAAATTTTGTAGGATGCGATGAAGGAGAAGACCGCCGTTGCATTATGGAAGAGGCTGGAACAAAATATGTATGTCGAAAAATCTAACCAGCAAGTTGCATATAAAGCAACGTCTTTATGCTTATCGTTTAGAGGAAGGTGCATTTGTGCACGAACACTTAACAATGTTTAAAGAAATTTTCTCAAACTTGGAAGCCATGGAGGTTCAGTATGATAAGGAAGATCTAGGGTTGATTCTACTTTGTTCGTTGCCCCCATCTTATTCAACCTTTAGAGACATGATTTTATATAGCATCTAGTCTCTCACAATTGATGTGGTTTATGATTCTTTGACCTCATATGATAAGATGAAGCATCTTGTGGTTAAACCCGACTCTCAGAGAGAGGGTCTCATTGTTTGTGGAAGGCAAGATCGAAATGTTGATGATGATCGTTGAAGGACGTAGGAACAGAATCCTCGTAGTAAATCTAAAGGTAGATTGAAGTCTTCAAACAAAGGTAAAACTTGTAACTTCTGTAAGAAGAAAGGGCACATTAAATCTGAGTGCTATAAGCTATAAAACAAGATCAAAAGGGAGGCTGCGAATCAAAAAGGAAAACAACCAGAAAAATCTGGTGAAGCTGATGTTGTAGAAGACTACAACGATGGTAAACTTCTAGTCACTTCTATCAACAATTCTAAAGTGAGCGAGGAGTGGATCCTTAATTTGAGCTGCACCTTCCACATGAGTCCCAATCGAGATTGGTTTACAACTTACGAAATAGTGTCTGAAGTTGTTTTTATGGGAAATAATGCTTCGTGTAAAATTGCAAGTGTTGGAACAATTAAAGTTAAGATGTTTGACGGAGTTGTCAGAACACTTAGTGACGTACGACAAGTTTAGAATTGAAGAGAAATTTAATTTCGTTGAGTACTCTTGATTCAAAAGGGTACAAATACATAGCTAAAAGTGGAGTTTTAAAGATATCCAAAGGTTCCCTCGTTGTGATGAAAGGGCAGAGAGAGACTGCCAAGTTATATGTTTTGAAGGGTTTTATCATTCTCGGTGATATTTACTGTCATCGCGTCCTCTTCCTTATCAGATGATGATATTACTAAACTTTGGCATATGCGCCTAGGGCATATGAGTGAGAATGGCATGGAAAAATTGAGTAAAAGAGGACTTCTTGATGGGTATGGAATTTGCAAACTAAAGTTTTGTGAGCACTGCGTTTTTGGGAAGCAAAAGAGAGTTCGATTCACTATAGGAATCCAGAACACGAAGGGAACATTGGAGTATATTCATTTTGATCCATGGGGGCCATCCAGATTGCCTTCAAGAGGTGGAGCTAATTATATGCTAAGTTTTATTGATGATTTTTCTAGTAAAGTTTGGTCGTTCTTCCTGAAGTAGAAAAGTAATGTGTTTTTCGCATTTAAGTCTTGAAAAACTATGATTGAAAAACAGAAGGGAAAACAAATAAAAAATCTTCGCACAGACAACGGCTTAGAGTTCTGTTCTGATGAGTTTAATGAACTATGCAAGTCAAAAGAGATTATGAGACGCTTGACAGTTCATCATGCTCCACAACAAAACGGCATTGTAGAACGAATGAACAGAACGATCATGGAAAAAGTTTGATGTATGTTATCGAATGCTAACTTACCTAAGTCGTTTTGGGTCAAAGCAGCCTCTACTGCACGTTTTTTGATCAACCGATCTCCATCCATTTCCATTGAGAAAAAGACTCCACAAGAGATATGGTCTGGTAATCCTACTGATTATATGTTTTTGTTAATAAAAATTTTTGCCTTAGCAAAAAAAAATATGTTTTTTGAAATATTGTCAATGCTAGTATGGACATTTATATATTCTCTCTTCTCACTAGAACAAACTTAATTCTTCTCCCATTCAAAGTTATTTATTATCTTCTTTCATTTTCTTCTTCTTTCTCTCTCTGTTAGCTGATGTTAAGATGATGAAAGGAAAAGAAATTTGAATAATGAGATTGCTGCCAAACCTTCAGTTGTCCCAATTACTCAATCTCCAACACTCCAAGCTTACTAATAAGAAATAGGTTTAAGTTTATGAGTAAATTCATCCAAAATTCTTTCTTAATTAGTGTTTATAACAAAGACAAATTTTAATTGTATGTTTTTAATCTTGTCTTTAGGTTCGACATCATTTCAAGACGACCTAGTGCTAACGAATCATAATAGAGCAAGTAAATCTCTCTCATTTTTCCGTGGATTAGAAAGGAGAAATTGGATTAACTTTCTTATTTCCATAATTTTCATTGAATAATGAAAAATCATTCTTTAAATTTTATTTGCATGCAACTAAGTGATGAGGAGAAAGATGTTTTTGATGATGATGATAATGAGAAGTGAAAAAAAAACTCATGTTAATTTTTTTCCCTTTACATTTTTCTATTATTTTCTCTAAGTACTATAATATAATTTTACAAAAATTAATCCTATCCAATTTAAAAAAAAATGATGATCCCTAAAATAATTTCTGTAACTTATCATTGTTGGTTTATTATTATTATTATTATTTTTGCTCAGTCAATTAATTACAAGAAAAGGCATTGGGATCACCCAACCCATATCAGTTCAAACAATGAAACAACAGCAGCCAAACAATGCCAAAAAAGAGCACAACAACAAAAGCCAAACTAAGCTACCAATGTGCTCAAAACAAGGTATTCCTCGACAAACCTGCTTTAGCCAAGGCTACCACCATTCCATTCTAACCTCAACATGTGACATCAATTCGACCCTCAGCCATTTGCCAAAACTATCCTTCAAAATTCACGAACAACTTCCTTAATGACCACGACCGAAGATGACAATATTTCAACTAATCCAAAACAGTAATTAAATTGCATTCCAAAATTAAAAGGACCTGCTCCTTCCGAATCAACTCTATAACTATCACTGTAGCCACTTTAATTGCCATTAGAACCGCCCTTTCCAAGTCCTCCACTGCATATCAACCAGAAAATAAAGCCAAAACCACCCCCTTATCATCCCAGAACACTGCTCCATAAACCACTAACACATTCCTAACAACCCCTACTACATTGAATTGAATCCAACCCAAAGGAGAAGGATACCAAACTAAGTCCCAAGTACTCATCGATCATCCACCCACACAACAAATCATCGGCCAACTCCACTAATCAATCCAAGTCAATCCTCTTTTGCAAACCCACACCCATTGAACATAAAACATCTATGAGGAGGAGGCCAACCAAAATGAAGCATCAAGTTTGAATTAATTGAAACAATCCTACTCTTATTCGGACATAATCACCAAAAAATCTCCAGCAAACAATACTGCATCATATCAAGCAGTTTACATATAAAAATATCCCACTTTACTTCACTAAAACCCCATTTTCTTGTAAATATTCACGCACCTCCTTTTTCGATTTTTGCCAAACAATAAAGCCTTGTGAATCCAACAACTAGATAACGATTACCACACCATGAAACTTCCTAAAATAGCTAAAATAGCATGACAAATCGATCCCTAACTCCCATCATGATGGCTCTAAATCATTCCATATAACTGTTCAATCATCCATTACATTTTCCAAGAATTCTCTCCACACTATCTACAATTCTTAAAATTTGCAATCTTGAATCTCCTTTGTTGCACTAAAAGTCTCATACTTCTCCTGAATCACTTTCCTTCACCTATACTAAATAATGATTGAGTTCTTCTTCTCCCGATATTTGCCTCTGAAACCCGATCTTCTCTCTCATAATGACCTTGAAAACTTTGTTACTGAATCTCCGTTCTCATAATTTCTTCGATTACAACTTCTTCATCACCATGAATAGTAAACCCCAATTTCTTTCTGATTGCCTAAGTGTTATTTGCTTCCCTAAGAATCACCCTCATTCTGTTGCTTAAATTTGAATCTGAAAGGGATAAATTTACAATCCTCTCATCTTCCTTACGAAACTCCCTTCGTTTTTTCTTATGTAGGGCTCTGTCTCTCTTCTTTCTCTCTTTTGACATTAAAATGTTGTTTTGAATTTCATACATAGACCATATCTTCTTGTTCAAACCTTTCTTTTTTTTTCCTGTGAATAAGCACCTGGTTCAGTCTTCTTCTAATTCCAGATTTTTTCTAATTCCAGATTTGACTCCTAAAAGTCACCTCTAACTTTTTCATTTTTCTAACTATTATTGTTGCCTTCCACTGGACTTATATTGTTGCTATGAATGAAGAAATGCAGTCTCTTCATAAAAATAAGACTTGGGAGTTGGTGACACTGCCCAAAGGAAAGAAGGCAATTGGATGCAAATGGGTATATGCGAAGAAGGAAGGATTTCCTAGTAAAAATGAAATTTGATACAAGGCTAGATTGGTAGCAAAGGGTTACGTTCAGAAAGAAGGAATAGACTACAATGAAGTGTTTTCTCCAATTGTGAAGCATTTATCTATTCAGATTTTGCTAGCCTTGGTTGCACAATATGATCTGGAACTAGTTCAGCTCGACGTGAAGATCATGTTTTTACACGGTGATTTGGAAGAGGAAATCTATATGACTCAGCCAGATGGATTCAAGGTTGCTGATAAAGAAAATTGGGTTTGTAAACTGACAAAGTCACTTTATGGATTGAAACAAATCCTGAGGCAGTGGTACAAGCGATTTGATCAATTCATGAAAGAGCAAAGGTACACAAGAAGTAAATTTGATCATTGTGTGTATTTTTAGAAGCTACAAGAAGGAATTTTCTAATACTTGCTCTTATATGTTGACGATATGTTGATAGCATCTAAGAGTAAAGTTGAAATTGAGAGATTGAAGACTCAACTCAACCTTGAGTTTGAAATGAAAGATCTAGGTGAAGCTAAGAAGATTCTTGGCATGGAAATATGTAGATATAGAGCTTATGGCAGAGTTAGCTTGTCTCAGAAGCAATATTTGAAGAAAGTACTACAGCGATTTGGCATGAACGAGCAGACAAACCCTATAAGTACCCCGTTGGCTTCTCATTTCAAGCTTTCTGTACGACTATCTCTTTCAACGAATATGGAACAAAAATACATATTACAAGTTTCGTATTCTAATAGGTAGCTTGATGTATGTAATGGTGTGTACAAGACCCGACATTTCATAGGCAGTTAGTATAGTGAGCAGGTATATACATAATCCTGGAAAAAGACATTGGCAAGCTGTGAAATGGATTCTACGGTATATTCAGAAGACCATGGATGTTGGATTACTATTCAAGCAAGATACTACACTTGGTAAAGGTGTTATTGAGTACGTTGATTCTGACTATGCCATCAACCACCAATTATGTATTTACACTTGCTGGAGGACCAATAAGTTGGAAGTCTACACTGCAGTCTACAATTGCATTGTCAACCACAGAAGCAGAATACATGGCTGTAATAAAGGCTGTAAAGAAATCTATTTGGTTACAAGGTATGGTTAAAACCTTGGGATTGGTTCAGAAGCATATTAATGTGTATTGTGATAGTCAAAGTTCTATTCATTTAGCAGAGAATCAAGTCTATCATGCATGTACAAAGCATATCGACATACGATTCCATTTTGTGCGGGAAATTATTATTGAGGAAAACTTCATCTTTAGAAGATTAAGACTGCGAGATAATCCCATGAGATATGATAACCAAGGTGGTAACAACAACCAAGTTCGAACATTGTTTGAACTTGATCAATATCCTACAAGTTTAACAATTGAAGAAGGCACTATCAAGTATTGTTAACAAAGGCAGAAAGAATTGAGTGAAGATAAGATTATCCTAATCAAATCTTCAAGGTGGAGATTATTGGAAATCATCCATATTTTGGAAAGACAAAGATATGGGTATCAAAATGTTGGCACTAGAAATCTGAGATTTAAGGCACCAAGAGTGGGATTGAGATTTGGCATGAGATAATTACAAATTTTGGTCCCTAATTGTTTAGTGACTTTGCTAGTTGATCTCTGAACCTCCACTATAAATAGGCCTAACCATTTCTCATTTTTATCAACCCGCATTTGCCATTCTCTACTTAAGGCATTTTTCTCTCTCTTTGTAAATCTTCACTTGTATTTTGGAGTGAAATATATTTGGTAGTGCCCAAGGACGTAGGCAAAATTTGCTGAACCTCGTTAAAATTCTAGTGTTCTTTATTGTATTATTTTGCATATTTTGTGAGTGTGATTGTAGTGATTTATTGTGCTATTAAATTACGATATAGGGATAATCTAGCTAGGAAAGACCTGGTACTTAAGCAATCCTTGTGATCCACCTCTCTTTCCTGGGAATTGAACTTAGTGCGATTTTTTAGTACAATAATTTTACTCTTTTACACACTTCAGCACAACAATTTCCCACATTCATCTTAGCGATCTCAATCTCTGCTAAAGCTAATTGAAGTGACCAAGGTCTCAACACCTTGTTAACGCACCACGAAAAAGCCACCAACGAACCAATTTCAATGAATAGAGACTCTTTTGGCTTCCAATCAGTAGCTAAAAAAACTTCTAGAGAGATCTTCGTTGTACCAATCTCAGCCTCCTTAGCATCATTTGCAATGATAGCACCCGAAAATATCACTCTTGCCTCACCCTCCATATCTCTCAGAACTCTTCCACACCCTGCTTTATCTTCAAGCTTAATCCCACACACGTTGAATTTTAACCAGCCAAATGGAGGGGGGCTCCAACAGAATACAGCAGGTTTGGATTTAACAGGATCCACCCGACACCTGAGTGGAGAAATCCACCAAAGATTCTCCAACAACAAAATTTTATCATGAATAGATATAATCCACAACAATGCTCTCATCTTTGATTGGAACACCAAATTATCCATATACACTCTCTTTTTATCGAAAATCAACCCATTTCTTGCTAACCAAATTATCCAGCAAGCTCCCACAACTGTAATCAACCATAATCTTTTTCTAAGTTTGGCCATTCACGTATTGTTGCATAAAGCAAAAAAGTCTGAAAAGCCATCCACCTGAATCCACACCACCTCCCACCAATTGAAAATTCTCCCCCAAAAACCTTCAATAAATTTACATTTAAAGAACAAATGTGAAGCGCACTTCGGTACACCATCGCACCATGGACAGCCTATTGTTAAATTTTGAAGGCTCACCCCTCTTTTAACCCGAAACTCCTTTGTTGGTAATCTGCCAATCGTGAGCATCTAGAGAAAGCATCGCACTCTAGTAGGCACCTTAATTTTCCATAATTTACCATATTCAAAAGTATTGTTCTCCCTATCATCCAAGATTAATAATTCAGTGCATTTTTTAACCAAAAATTCCCCGTCTTTATCTTTTTCCCAACACAACCTATCCTCAATGTTCGAATTCAACACCGTATCACTTACCCTATCAGCTAGCTCTTTACACAACCCCTCCTCCCTACCCAATAACGGTCTAGTAAAATATAAGTTCCAACTAGCTCTGCCATTCCCTGAAAGACTTAACACTTCAGCTACTGTACAATCTTTTCTTTTAGCAAGATGGAAGAGTATTGGATAAATCAATTTTAGTGGCCAATTCCCACACCAATTATCCTACTAGAACAAAGCCGATTTACTGTTCCCAATCTTCCAATAGAATGATTCCATCCCCACACATTTAGAAACATCAACATCTAAAGAATTTTCAATTATACCTTTCCAAACAGGAGACATATCTTTTTGAAAATTTGATTTAAAACGCCACCTTTGTACATTCAAACCATATTTTGCCAAAATAACCTTTTGCCACAACACTTCTTTTTCAACCGCGAATCTCCAGCTCCATTTAGCCAATAAGGCTTTGTTTTTAACATCTAAATTAACCACTCTCGCTCCCCCCTTAACCTTAGGCTTACATACTAATGGTAGGAAAAACTTCATTAGTTGTAACCATTGATTCAAGATATGAAGAGACATCTTTATACAATGCACTGAAGAATACAAGCAATGCTGAATAACACAATGATATACATATATCTATATTGTTTTTCTTTTGGAAGAAATACATACATCTATTGCTGATGAAGGAAACTTGATTATTATGTATTTTAGATGGAAGCCATTTGCTAGCCCTTAAGCTTTGATAGGTATGCAAGATGTTGTTTCTATTTTACAACTTTGGTGAAATGCAATATATGTATGTAATAATGAAATAACTTCTTAATTTTTTAAAATATATATATATTTTAATGTGTTTTGTCTTCTTCAATGATAGATGTGCTCTTTTACTAAATTTTTTACGGTCAATGTGTCTAGAAAATTATAGATAAAAAATATTTAAATAAAAGTTTGAGAGAAATTTTCTTTTATTTGAGATTTAATATAATTATAAAATAATTGAGGACTTAATGTAATTATTGAATATGAACAAGTCTTAAAAGTTATAATGCTTCTTTGCTTTGAGATTTGGGCTTTATGGCATATTATTTTCATTTTTTTTGTTCTTCCTTTAGTTCACCTTTAAGTTGTAGAATTGAGATAATGAGTATTTTTAGAATTGAGTGACCTAAATCCTTATTTAAAGAAAATATAGTGGTAAAATAAAATAAAAGTAAAATCCATATAGAACTACACTTCTTTTATTTTATTTTAGAATAAGGTTTTTTTAAACCTTATTAAACTCCATCTATTTGATATTGATTAGAATAGGGTGTTTCAATCTTACTATACTCTTATTAGAATATGGTTTTACAAGCCTATAAATAGACATAATCTACTCCTTTTGTAATCATTCGAAATCGACATAGTGAATTTTCTTCTCCTTTGTCCGTGGTTTTTCCCGAAATGGTTTACAAGTAAAATTTGTGTTTTATTTTATTTTTTTTCTCTTTTCTTTGCAATATTTTGTTATTACCGACATTCTATTTTTTTACAAATGGGTCTCAGAGCTTCTGGGTTGTTTATCTCAATCATGGTAATGACGTCTTTGAAATATGAAATTTCGCTATTGGATCGCAACACCAGATTCGCATTGTAGCAAATTAAGATGCAAGCAGTACTTGCATAGATAGATCTGGAGGATGCCCTGCTAGGGATAGATAAGATGCCTTCAACATTGACGGGGGAAGAGAAGAAGCGTATGGATCAAAAGGCACTAACACAGTTACATTTACATTTGTTTAACGAAATTTTATAGGATGTGATGAAGGAGAAGACCGTCGCTGCATTATGGAAAAGGCTGGAACAAATATATATGTCGATAAATCTAACCAGTAAGTTGCATATAAAGTAGCGTCTTTATGCTCATTGTTTGGAGGAAGGTGTGTCTGTGCACGAACACTTAATAGTGTTTAAAGAAATTTTCTCAAACTTGGAGGCCATGGAGGTTCACTATGATCAGGAAGATCTAGGGTTGATTTTACTTTGTTTGTTGCCCTCGTCTTATTCAACCTTTAGAGACATGATTTTCTATAGCCATAAGTCTCTAACAGTTGATGAGGTTTATGATTTTTTGACCTCGTATGATAATATGAAACATCTTGTGGTTAAACCTGACTCTCAGAGAGAGGGTCTCACTGTTCGTGAGAGACAAGATCAGAATGTTGATGATGATCGTAGAAGGACACAAGAATGGAATCCTCACAGTAAATCTAAAGGTAGATCGAAGTCTTCAAACAGAGGTAAAACTTATAACTTCTGTAAGAAGAAAAGACACATTAAATTTGAGTGCTATAAGCTTCAAAACAACATCACAAGGGAGGCTGCGAATCAAAAGGGAAAACAACCAGAAAATTTCGGTAAAGCTGATGTTGTGGAAGACTACAACGATGGTGAACTTCTAGTCGCTTTTGTCAACAATTCTAAAGTGAACGTGGAGCAGGTCCTTGATTCGGGCTACACCTCCCACATGAGTGTCAATCGGAATTGGTTTACAACTTACGAAACAATGTCTGAAGGTGTTGATTTTATGAGAAATAATGCTTCATGTAAAATTGCAGGTTTTGGAATGATTAAAGTTAAGATGTTTAACAGAGTTGTCAGAACACTTAGTGGCATGCGGTATGTTCCAGAATTGAAGAAAAAATTAATTTCGTTGAGTACTCTTAATTAAAAAGGGTACAAATACACAACTGAATGTGGGGTTTTAAAGATTTCCAAAGGTTCCCTCGTTACGATGTAAAGGCAGGGAAAGATCGCCAAGTTATATGTTTTGCAGGGTTCTACTGTTACTGGTGATGATGCAGTTGTCGCTTCTTCTTCCATGTCAGATGGTGATATAACTAAACTTTGGCATATGCACCTAGGGTATATGAGTGAGAATGGCATGGCAGAATTGAGTAAAAGAGGACTTCTTGATGGGTAAGGAATTTGCAAACTGAAGTTCTATGAGCACTGAGTTTTTGGGAAGCAAAAGAGAGTTCGATTCACTAGAGGAGTCCATAACACGAAGGGAACATTGGAGGATATTCATTCTGATTTGTGGTGGTCATCCAGAGTACCTTCGAGAGGTAAAGCTAATTATATGGTAACTTTTATTGATGACTTTTCCAGAAAAGTTTGGTCGTTCTTCCTCAAGTAGAAAAGCAATGTGTTTTTTGCATTTAAGTCATGGAAAACTATGATTGAAAAACAAAAGGGAAAACAAATAAAACACCTCCGCACAGACAATGGCTTAGAGTTCTGTTCTGATGAGTTTAATGAACTATGCAAGTCAGAAGAGATCGTGAGACACTTGACAATTCATCATACTCCATAAAAAATGGCGTTGTAGAACGAATGAACAAAACGATCATGGAGAAAGTTCGATGTATGTTGTCGAATGCTAGCTTACCAAAGTAGTTTTGGGTCGAAGTAGCCTCTACTACATTTTTTTTATCAACGATCTCCATCCATTTCCATTGAGAAAAAGACTCCACAAGAGATATGGTCTAGTGATCTTGCTGATTATTCTGATTTAAATATCTTTAGATGTCCTGCGTATGCTCATGTTGATAATGGAAAATTGGAACCGAGATCAATTAAATTTGTTTTTCTTGGTTATAAAGATGGTGTAAAAGGGTATAAGTTATGGTATCCTGAAAATAAAAAAGTTGTGATTAGTAGATATGTTGTTTTTTTATGAAACGGCTATGCTACCTAACTTATCTCTTAAAGACTCTTCCAATAAAGAACATCAAAAGTAGGTGGAGCATCAGATTAATCTAGAATCTACAACAGAGTCAACTCCTTAAACCAGTACAAAAATTTGGAATAGAGTTGCTTTTTCACCACAATACTCTATCGTAAAAAATAAAACTAGTAGAGAAATTAAACCTTCAAAGAAGTATGTCGAGGCAGATCTAGTTGCTTATCCTTTAAATGTGGATGAAGATATAGATGCAAACCAAGAGCCATCTAATTATTTTGAGGCGATTAGCTATGAAGACTCGGAAAAGTGGATGTTTGCTAAGCAAGAGGAGATGGAATCACTCCACAAAAAGAGAACATGAGATCTTGTGAAACTTCCTAAAGGTAAAAAAGGTTGTTCGTTGTAAATGAGTGTTTAAAAAGAAAGAAGGGACTCTAGGAGTTGAAGAACCTAGATATAAAGCAAGGCTTATTGCAAAGGGTTATAGTCAAATTCCAGGAGTAGACTTCATAGATGTGTTCTCCCCAGTTGTGAAGCATAGTACGATTCAAACTTTGCTTGGTATTGTGGCAATGCATGATTTGGAGCTTGAGCAATTAGATGTAAAAACTGCATTTTGCATGGAGAACTTGAGGAGGATATTTACATGCAACAACCAGAGGGTTTTACAGTCTTAGAAAAAGAGGACTATGTTTGCTTACTGAAAAAGCCCATTTACAGTTTGAAACAGACACCAAGACAGTGGTATAAAAGGTTTGACTCCTTTATGACTTCTCATGATTTCAAAAGAAGTAGCTTTAACAGATGTGTTTACTTTAAGAAAAACAGTGATGGTTTTTTTGTGTATCTACTCCTTTATGTTGATGACATGTTGATAGTAGCAAAAGATAAAAGAGAGATAAGAAAGGTCAAAGTGTAACTAAGTGAAGAATTTGAGATGAAATATTTAGGACTAGCAAAGAAGATACTTGGTATGGAGATTCTTAGAGATAGAAAAGCAAGTAAATTGTACCTAAGTCAGAAGGGGTACATTGAGAAAGTTCTTTGCAGGTTCAATATGCAGAGTGCTAAACCTATTAGTACTCCTTTAGCAGCCCATTTCATACTATCATCAACTTTGTCTCCATAATCAGATGATGAGATTGAGTACATGTCACATGTTCCATATTCTAGTGCAATAGGATCTCTCATGTATGCTATGGTTTGTTCACGTCCAGATTTATCATTTGCGGTCAGTTCAGTTAGCAAATACATCTCCTTCGAACTCGTCAAGAAAAAAGGAATTTTGGGGTTGACCAAGAAAAATCAAAAATCAATAGTCTCTTAAGATATAAGATATAAGATATAAGATCTTTATGTATAGGCTCTTATTCAAGCAAAACTTATCTCTCTTTTGTCATTCCTCTATGTGTCAAATAAATATTTTTTTCATAACCAAATATATTTTTTTGACTTGATTGTTATGAATTTCAGAAGGGTATGCAAATCAACAAAGAGTAAAACATTATTTTTCTCTGACAACTTTGGTGTTTTATATAAAATGCAATATACGCATGTAATAATGAAATAACTTCTTAAATTTCTAAAACCAATGTACTTCTGTTAAAAAAAAAGAATATGTATTTAAATGTGTTTTGTTCTCATCAATGATAGATGTGCTCTCTTACTAAGTTTTTAATGTTCAATGTGTCTAGAAAATTATAGATAAATAATATTTAAATAAAATCTAAGAGAATTTTTTATTTGAGATTTAATATGATTGCAAAATAATAGGGGATTTAATGTAATTATTGAATATTAACAAGTCTTAAATATTACAATGTTTATTTGCTTGGTGATTTGGCCTTTATGGCATATCTTTCTCTTCTTTTTTTTGGGTGTTCTTCCTTTAGTCTGCCTTTAAGTTGTAGAATTGAGCTGATGAGTATAAGAGCTGGTGTAGTTGCATTTTTGTTGTTTTTTCTTTAGGTGTGTTTTTTATTCGTGGTGTTTTTGTGGTTTCTGAATATTGTAATTGTCTTGGGGGTGTTGATATTTTGTCAATAAAAATTTTTGGCTTGGCAAAAAATATTTTTTTTTCATGGTTGAATACTAGTGGTATGAACAGCTTAATTGGTTGAAATATTAATTCAAGGTTTTCAAAGATATTTTCAGGTAATGCACTGAAGAATACAGACAATGCTGAAGAAACAACGGTAGATATATATTTATATTGCTTTTTCTAAAGAATAAATACATACCTCTACTGTTGTTGAAGGGAACTTGATTATTATGTATTTCAGATGGAAGCCATTAACTAGTGCTTGAGCCTAGATAGGTATGCAGATCAACAAAAAGCAAAGTGTCGTTCTCTTCTACAACTTTGTTGTTTATTATAAAATGTGATATATGGAATGGATGTAATAATGAAATAATTTCTTAATTTTTTAAAAATGTACTTTATCGTGTTTTGTTCTCAATAATGATAGATGTGCTCTCTTACTAAGTGTTTTATGTTCAAAATGTGTAGAAAATTATAGATAAAAAATATTAGATTGATCTTGAAAATCGAACATATTTAAATAAAACGTTGAGAGAAAATTGCTTTTATATGAGATTTAATATGATTATATTACAAAATAATTGAGACTTAATGTAATTTTTGAGTATTAACAAGTCTTAAAAATTATAAGTTTTGAATTATAAAATTAATTAGTCAATTTTTTGAAGTTAAGAATTAATTGCATTAGACATCCCCAAACTATGATTCTCATTTTAAATTGGTTTTTAAACGTCAAATTATTCTAATTACATCTCCAAACTATGAAATTATATCAAAATGTCATTTCATTATCAAAACAATCAAATAACATGTCAAATCTTATATAACAAAATTTAAAATGGTCTTTTTTAGAAAAAAAAAATGATGTTGCAACTTAACTTTTAAAAGCAAAAACTAAAAATAAAAGTAAAATTGGAAAGAAAGAGAGAGTGAACGATCAAACACCAGTAAAAGTTTTGAAAATCTCAAAATTAAGGTTTTGACAGCATCTATTTTAACAATATTTCGTTTTTTTTTTCTTAAAATTTTCATTTTTGATTATGTCATGTAAGATCTTAAGTATCATTTTACAGTTAAATTAATGATTTTAGTAATGGAAAGACCTACTTAATATATAATCAGTAGTTTGAAGATGTAATTAGAATGATTTGAAGTTTGAATACCAATTTAAAATAAGAGTCATAATTTAGATATGTGTGATGGAATTAACTCAAAAGTTATTGTAAAACATCAGGAAGTCGACCGTCTAGTTTGATCTTATCCAACTAATTAATAAGTGATTATCCTTAAATTACAATGCTTTTTAGCTTGGTTTTTTAGCTCTATGGCATATCTTTTTTATTTTTATTTTGTTGTTCTTCATCTAGTCCGCCTTTAAGTTGTAGAATCGAAATGATGAATGTAAAAGTTGATGTAGTTGCTTTTTTGTTGTTTTTCCGTTAGATGTGTTTTTAGGATTTTTTTTTCTTTTTAATGTTCTAACCTTGTTTTAGAGGTGTTGATCCAAGGGCGAAGCCAGGGGGCCTGGCGTGGGCTCCGGCCCCCTTAAAATATAAAATTATTTTTTAGGTCCTTAAATTTTTTTAAAAATTTTAAATTAGTAAAGATAAAATTACACTTTGGTCCCTCCTAAAATTATAAAATTTTGATTTAATCCTTTACAAATTATAAAGATATAAACTATCAAAAATTAAAATTTCATCCGACCCCCCACCCAAAAAAATTTTCTCGACTTCGCCTGTGTTGATCTTTAAAATAAAAATTATAACCTTAGATATATATATTGACACTTGGCATTACTCAATGCTAGTATGAACCTCTATATATTCTCTCGTCTCGCTAAAATAAACTTAATTCTTCTCTCATTCAAATGAATTTATTCTCTTCTCTCATTTCTTCATCTTTTTCTCTTTGTTAGTTGATGTTAAGATGATGAAAGCAAAAGAAAAAGTAAGTAATGAGGCTGCTACCAAACTTTCAATTGTCTCTATTACTCAATCTCCAACATTGCCAAGCCTACCATCAAGAAATATGTTTAAATTTAGTCCATGTACTTAAAAAATTAAAGAATTAAGTCCTACTTCGGACAATGATTTGATCAAGAAAGTCCAGGTTCTACGCAAAAAGGTAATGGGATTTTTTAGATTTTCCCCTTTTTAGTTCAGTCGGAGGTCACAAGCCTCGACCCATCATCATTGATGAGGTCTCCTCGACGTCTAGTCAACTCGCAGGTCAGAATCTTCATCTTCATGACTCAAGCTCAATCCATTTGCCTCCAATGTCGCCATTATTGAGCACCCATCACTTTGCTTTCCCTTTCCCATCTTATCTTCTACGTTTCAATGCCTAGACCTTGAGGTGCATCAATGGGTTCAAGTACCAGAGATGGTGCCACAAGTTGACTCTTGGCCTGCCTATTGATAAGGTTAGAGAAATGAACAATGGCAAGTGTGAGATTCATTACCAAGAGAAACTAGGCAATGCATTTTGGTTTCCTTATCTTGATTTATGCTTTCGTGGTTTCTTCTTTAGTTGTCTTGCTTTGTTTAAAGTGTTGGGTCATCACTGATTTGAATAAATTTTTTCCAGTGTTTTCTGACAAGAGGAATTGATTGCTTTATGTATATATCTCAGCTTTCTTGAGGCTTAATGTTAAATTAAGAAGGTTCCAAATAGTATGTTGTGTGGTCAATGTTCTTGAGGCTTAATTGATTTGATTTTTTTTTCAGTGTTCTTTAACCTTTGGTTCTCAAAAAAGAAGAAGAAAATTGAAAAAAAAAAGAAGAAGAAGAAGAAGAAGAAAATAGTGAAAAAGGTTTCAATTTCAAAATAGTGAAAAGGAAAATTTAAAAATTGTACATAATTTTATATACTTTTTATTTCAAAAAATAATATAATTTTTAATAAATTTATAAAAATTTAAAAATTTTAGTTGTGGTAGAAGTGTTTGGAATAATTTTAAAAAAATTTGATTTTCTATAAAAGAAAAAAAAAGGAAGAATTGCTCAAAAGTCCCTCACTTAACTGGTCGAAAGGTCAACAAACAGCCATGTGGTGGCCCCTAACTGGGCAATGTGCCACATCCGCATAAAATATAGGCATCAAATTAGACATTTTGAAAGTACACATGCCACATTAGAACACACCCCAAAATAGAGAGTTTCATGCTAATATCCCAATAAACCAATCAAAAGCCATTTAGGAAATAAAGGGAGAAGGACAAGCAAGGAAAGAACGAGAAAAAAACAGTAGAAGAAATCCCTTAGTAGTCAAAGTGTACAGAAACAAAAGAAAGAACAAAAGAATGTGGGGAGAGTGGAGGAAGTTGGACAGAAAAAATGGGGAGGGATTTTAGGGATATTTTCCTATATTTCTTTTAAATAATAACAATCCAATCCAATCCAATCGAATCTCACTAAATTTGATTAGTTAACCTCTTATCAGATTGCTTAATAGTAGAGTTTGACCAATACTTTGACAAGCATGGACTGCAACAGGAGAAAACAAAGCAAAAATTAATATCATTTTGACAAGACATGATTCGTACTTGAGACTTATGAGTAGGCTAAAATTTTACTACTGAACTAGCAAGCTCATCCTTACCAACAAGAATAAAATATAACCTACATGTAAACAGCTAAATGAATAAATAATCAAAATTATAAAAATATTCAAAAGAAAGAATTTGAACACATGACTTCAAACACATAACAACACAGTTAACCATTGAACCCAATCTATTTACTTAATATAATAAAACCTAGAAATTATAAAATTTGGGGCGCAGTTACAATAGATCTAGTTCTAGGAAGATTCTAATACTTTAGCAAAAGACCACCAATTATAACGACAAAGGAAAATGTTAGTGGCAGCAACTGAAAGAAGGATCGTCCAATTAGAAGGCACGCCACAAAATCAATATCTCCTTCGAATTCGTCAAGTAGAAAGGAATTCTGGAGTTGACAAAAAAAAACTGGAATCGAAATGCTTAGACAATTTATAGAATACAAGCTGAAAAATAGCAGTTAACTAAGACCGTATCTAATTCTATTTTTTTATTTAATTTATAATTAATGTTTATATTTTATGATATAATAGAGAAAGTATTCTTTTGGAGTCATATTCAAACACCTTTTCTTCCTGTGGTAATGGAATTTTATGTTTTGAATGGATGACTCAGTTTAGTAAATTCTTAAGTCAAAATGGATTCTTGCCCAACCAAATAACAGAAAAAAAAAAGTGCTTTCAAGAAGCAACTTCCTTATTAAAGGGCTCCCTTATTGATATCATTCATTGTTAGTATGTATAAATTTGATACATGGGCAAATGACAATGCTTAATGTAGCGACGTAAAAATTTTGCTTTCGGCCGCTAATTGTAACGATTTATTGAAAACTTAAAAATCGAAGTTTGATTTTGAAATAAGAGGGGAGTCGCCACCGATCCTTTTCATAGGTGTGATCGGGCACCAAAGAATTTTATTTTTAAAACAAAAGAAGGCCGAGTTTAGGTCCACGTTAAAATCAGAGTAAAGTAGGGTCCGGGAGTCAGTTACACGCGAGGAAGGTATTAGCACCCTCGCGACGCCCAAAATTGGTATCTTGTTAAACAAGCGTTGTCTTAATTTTTCAAAATTGCAAGTTCAAAATACCATTAAATCGTGATCCAATCAAAATACGAAAATTCTTTGAGTTTTTTTTTTTATTTTTGAGAAGGACATACCATTTTAACACAAGTCGATTGATATTCACCCAGCATAGCGATGAAATCGATGACATAGTGTTTAAATCGGTACGTTGCCTTGATTATTGAAATAAATAAAGACACGAATCAACGTTTTAAAATAATAGACAACGAGGTCATGTATAAAAATGGGCGGGAAACGAAAGATAATGGTTGGAAATACATCAAGGCACATAATACATACGACAAATAATATTAAAGACAATGACAATGCACGCGATATTAAATATAACAATAGTATTAAATACGAAAATACAATATATATATATATATATATATTTATACATACATATATATAGTAATAATGTTGGAAATATACTACATATAATATTTGAAATATTTATGAAATGATAAGAAAAATACGTAACTATTAATGTTAAAGTATGTACTTATGAAAAATGTATGTATATGGGGATGAAAGATGTTTACATAATAATACTAAATATAAGTACTAATATATATATATATATATATACATAATATATTTAAAATGAACATGTACAACGTACATATATAATAAAATACATGAAGACTATGATATTTTTAAAGAACATATATAAATAATGAGAAAAATATTATAATAAATACTAAAAATCTATATATATACATGTATAATAATGAACAATACGATACACAAAAATAATACCAATAAGAAGCATATATATATATATATGTGCAATGAAACATGTGTACTAATATTAATAATAAATATAGTAGGAATAGAACAAATGTAGTAGTAATATAAAATGTGGTAAAAATAAACATACACATATATTAGAATTTAATATATATATATACATGGGATAATTTGGAAAATAATACATACAAAAATATACAAATAACAATATTGAAAATACATGACATAGCAAATATATATACGTGTAGTACATATTAAAAGAATACATATAATAATAAATAATACGAAAATAATACTAAAAAGTATATATACATATGCGTATAACAAAATAAGTACCATGATTGATACTAAATAAAATAATAATATGTACATAATAGTAATACTAAATAATGATGCAATATGAAAGATAAATATAATATAATAATAATATTAAAATAAAGTAATCAAAATAATATCATATACATATACTTCCTATACTAATATTACATATAATAATAATACTACAAATAGTGATAACTAATAATAGTAGTACATTAAAAATAATTATATGTGCATAATCTGAATGTCACTAATAACAATAATAATAGAAATAAAATATTAATAATATAAGGAAAAATAATAACAATATATAAAAAACGAAAATAAAATAAATAAATAAATAAAATGAAAAGGGACAAAAATTAAATTAAAATCAAAATTTTGAGGCAGATTTAAAAAGAAAATAAAAGAAAGGACCAGATTGCAATATGCGCGCAACATGGGAGGACCAAAATAGCAATATCCCAGTCATTAAAACGCAGCGCTTAGCACGAGGGGGTAAATTGAAAACCGTACAAAATTTCAGGGCCAAATTGAAACTAACGCAAAACTTGATTATGAAATTCCAGAAAAGCGGAAGGGTCATTCGCGCAATTAGACCCTTCCACAAAAACACGCGGATCCTGAACGGTTTACGGGTCGGGTCGACTCGACCTGGGGCCAAAACTGCGCCGTTTTGTTTAAAATGGGGGGGACCAAAACGGTGCGTTTTGGTCCCCTATATAAGTCAAATTTTTTTGAAAAATTTCATTTGCACCTAGGGAAAGAAAAAAAAAGAAAGAGGGAAGGAGAGAAGAGGGAGAGGGGGAGAGGAACCCGGCCATGGGCGTGATCACGGACGATCATCTTTGGAGGCTTCTTGTGCGCGCGCCGCCACCCGCCATTTTATTTTTTTTAGATTATATTTTTTATATTTGCAATATTCTTTTGATGTTTATGCGAAAAAACGATCTCGAAACAGTATCTAAAATGAAGAAAATCACCTTGGTCTTTTGCCCTTTTGATTCCTCAATTTCTGGTATCTTTTCTTTGATTTGATGATGTATTGTATTTAAATGTAGATGAAAGTAATATTTGCTAAAAGATCAAATGGTTTTCTTTGTGTTTTGATTAAACTTCCGAAGAGAAAAAAAACAAAAAAAAAGAAGAAAAACCAATGGTCTATTCCTTTGGGCTTTTATAGCCCGTTTTCTACACTGTTTGTTTCTCTTCTGATTGCTATTGCGTGCTTCCTTTCACTTCGCAGGGTATGGGCACGGTGGAGCAGGTGGCCGGTGCTGGTGTCAGAGGGCAGGTGGGGGTAGGTTCGGCACAAGTGGGAAGGGGGATAGGGTTTCTGTTTTGTCTGACTTGGGCTTAGGGTTGGTTTATTTGTTTAGTGGGCTAGTCGATTTAAATGGGTTAAGGGTAATTGGGGTTAGTTAGTTGGGCTTGGATAGTAAATTGGCCTCTGGGTTTTGGGTATTTAGGTTATTTGGGGGCTAGGTTTAATGGGTTGTTGTGGGTAAGGGTTTGAAGTAATGGGTAGGTTTAATTTGGGTGGTGATTTGTTGGGTTTTAGGAGTTGGATTGTAAATGTATTTGGGTTAAGGGATAATTGGGTTTTGCAATGTATTGGTTTGTAAATAAAACTGGGCCGAAATTGGCCTATAACAGCTGCCCCTCTTTGCTCATTGTCGTGTAACGGGAATAAAGTAAAGACAAAATGAAAGGCCAATTTTGCCCCGTCTTGTCGAATCTTGACTTCTTTGGTGCTCTTCTTGTTCAGATAGTTTCCTTCCAACCCATCTTGTAACTTTGGTTCAATCCATTGCATCTTTTGATATACGCTTTGTAACTTTGGTCTACCCTAATGTAGCTTTAAGGATATAAGATTTGTAGCTCTGATCTGCTTCACTGTAACTTTAAAAAGATAAGATCTACAGCTTCAATCTGCTCTTCTATTGCTTCAGTCAGGTAAGATTTGTGATCTTCTTTTCTGTAACTTTAGAAAGGCAAGACCTGATATCCTCGATCAGCTCCACTGCAACTTCAGGGAGACAAAGTCTGGTGTTTTCAATCAGCTCCAATCTTTATTCTTTACTCGGCATGTGATCCTGAGCTCAACTCATTTCTCGCAATATGAATTGGTTCTTCAAAAACAGTCATTAAAAAATAGAAATTGATTGATTTTGATTTTTTTTTGAGATGTACAAATTGAAAAGCAGAAATCGAAAGGCAGAAATTGAAAAAAGCTCAGCACGTGAGCCAAGGCTCAACTCACTTCTCGCAATATGAGTTGAATCTTTAAAAACAGACATTAAAAATAGAAATTGAAAATAGCTCAGCACGTGAGCCAAGGCTCAACTCACTTCTCGCAATATGAGTTGGTTTTTGAAAAACAGAAATTAAAAGGCTCAACTCACTTCTCGCAATACAAGTTGATTTTAAAAGCAGAATTTGTAAAGTAGAAATTGAAAATACCTCAGCGTGCCCTGAGGCTCAACTCACCTCTTGCAATATGAGTTGATTTTTGAAAAGCATTAAAAACAGAATTTGAAAATACCTCAGCGTGCCCCGAGGCTCAACTCATCTCTCGCAATATGAGTTGATTTTTTTGACAAGCAAAAATTGAAAATACCTCAGCGTGCCCCGAGGCTCAACTCACTTCTCGCAATATGAGTTGATTTTTTTGAAAAACAGGAATTGAAAATAACTCAGCATGTGACCCGAGGCTCAGCTCACTTCTCGCAATATGAGTTGATATTTTGAAAATACAAATTGAAAATACCTCAGCGTGTCCTGAGGCTCAACTTACCTCTCGCAATATGAGTTGATTTTTAAAAATAGAAACGTCAAAATGCCAAAATCTGTCATCTGGTGGAACTCAGGTGTCCTTTTTTGATTTAGTACAACCATCATTCAAAATTTCTTACTCTGCTGGAGTACCTGTATATGTCATGCATGATGTCATCGTGATATGCACATGTTGGTCTTAAATGCATTTATGCCTACATGATCATGCTATGCGCCTTGGGCTTATTTGTCATATGTCCCTTTCCGTCATGATTTTTGTTGGTCTGCATTCATTGTTTTGACTCTTGACTTTCTCTTCAGGCCCTGTACCTGTCCTCTAACTTCACGAGTAATCTACGTTTCTCAGATATCACTCTTTTGCCTCCGGTTGAACTTTGTCCTTGCTTTGAGGCTCTTGTACTTATCAAGTTCTTATCCGGGTAATGCTTAACATTTCTTTTGTTTAGAGTATGTCATTTCACTATTTATCATGTAAATGAACCACATAATGAGATGCACCAAAAATGGTCAGGTAGGGACAAAAAGATACCTCACATTTATTCATTTCAAATGCAGCAAACAAAGAAAGTTGATCAATGGTAGTAAAAAATGTCACAAAGAGAAAAGGGATAGCATTTCAACAAATACAAATGCTCTAGATATTCAACGCATGAACTCTTCCATGTTCCTCGGTCGAGAATCTTTTTGAGCATGGCTTCTTGCGTGGAAGATTTCGAGCTTTTAGAAATGCTTCAAATACTGTAATCTCACTATTTGCCCCCCGTTCAAACGCCTTACTTTTTAAGCCAATGCTTGCTTAATTAGAACGCCCTTTCGGGTTTTCATCCTAATCTTTTTGTGTTAACCAAGATGCCCTTTTCGGGTTTTCACCTTAATCTTTTTTTTTCAGGCATAATATTTCTTCACAGCATCTGAATTCACTGGATTAGGTAACTCCTTCCCATCCATCTTAGTGAGAATCAAAGCTCCACCTGAGAATGCCTTCTTCACAACGTATGGTCCTTCCCAATTTGGGGCCCATTTTCCTCGGAAGTCCTTTTGTATTGGGAGAATCTTTCTCAGCACAAGTTCTCCTTCATGGAATTCTCTTGGCCGTACTTTCTTGTCGTGGGCCATGATCATTCTCTTCTGGTACATCTGTCCGTGGCAGATTGCCTTCAAACGTTTTTCTTCGATAAGGTTTAGCTGGTCATATCGAGCTTGAACCCACTCTGCTTCCTCTAATTTGGACTCCATTAAGACTCATAGAGAAGGGATCTCAACTTCGATAGGTAGCACAGCTTTCATTCTATAGACCAGAGAGAAAGGAGTTGCACCCGTAGATGTCCGCACAGATGTGTGATATGCATACAAAGCAAATGGTAGCTTCTCGTGCCAGTCTTTATATGTCTCGGTCATTTTCCCAATGTTCTTCTTGATGTTTTTATTCGCTGCTTCGACGGCCCCATTCATCTTTGGGCGATAGGGCGAGGAGTTATGATGCTTTATTTGAAATTGCTCACACACTTCTTTCATCATCTTGTTGTTCAGATTCAAGGCGTTATCTGAAATGATTCTCTCAGGCAAACCATATCGGCAAATGATTTCTTTTTTTAAAAACCTGCAGACTACAGTCTTCGTCACATTGGCAAACGAAGCGGCTTCTATCCATTTTGTAAAGTAATCAATAACCACAAAAATGAATCGGTGTCCATTAGAAGCATTCGGGAAAATTGGCCCTATAACATCCATGCCCTACATAGAAAAAGGCCATGGGGAAGTCATGACATGAAGGGGCGAAGGGGCTACATGAATCTTATCGCCATAGATTTGGCATTTGTGGCATTTTCTCGCAAAACTTATGTAATCACTTTCCATCGTCAACCAGTAGTAACCAAGTCTCATAATCTTCCTGGCCATAGCGAAACCATTGGCATGTGTCCCACAGATTCCCTTATGGACATCTTCAAGTATTTTCCTGGCTTCGACGGCATCTACACATCTTAAGAGCACCTGATCTTTTCCTCTTTTGTACAGGATGTCCCCATCAAGGACAAATCCCGCTGCCATTCTTCTGATTGTTCTTTTGTCGTTCTCATTTGCTTGTTCGGGATATTTTTGATTCTTGATATATTCTAAGACATCATGGAACCATGGCCGTCCATCTGGCTCTTTTTCAATGCTGAAACAATGCGCAGGGACTTCATATATGCTCATTTGAAGAGGCATTATTTCCGTTTCTCTGTTTGCTTTGAACATTGAAGCCAAAGTGGCTAGGGCATTAGCCAATTGGTTTTCTTCTCGTGAGAAGTAATTAAAAGTTATTTCTTTGAATTCTTTAATCAGTCCTGCCACTAGATCACTGTATCTGACTAATTTCGAATCTCTCACTTCCCAATCTCCACGGATTTGGTATATCACCAATGCTGAGTCTCCATATACCTCTAAAGTTTTGATGTTTCGTTCAATAGCTGTACGAAGTCCCATGATACAGGCCTCATACTCTGCTATGTTGTTGGTACAGAAGAAATTCAGCCTGGCAGTGAACGGGTAATGATTCCCTTCTGGCGATACTAAGACTACTCCAATCCCATGCCCCAATGCATTCGATGCACCATCAAAGCTCATCTTCCATGGCTTCTCATCTGATGACTCATATTCCTTTTCTGAGATGCACATCAAGTCTTCGTCTGGTAAATCGAACCTCAAGGGCTCATACTCTTCTGTCATTCGAGCTGCTAAGAAATCCGCTATTGCACTCCCTTTTATCAACTTTTGACTCACATAGACGATGTCGTACTTCGATAGTAAGATCTGCCATCGTGCCATTCTTCCTGATAGTGCTGGTGATTCCATCATGTATTTTATTGGATCCAGCTTTGAGATTAACCATGTTGTATGATACAACATATATTGCCTGAGCCTTCGAGCTACCCACACTAGAGCGCAACAGTATTTTTCAATGGACGAATACTTTGCCTCATATTCAGTGAACTTTTTGCTGAGGTAGTAAATCGCCTTTTCTTTCTTTCCTGACTCGTCGTGTTGCCCCAGTACGCAACCCATTGAATTCTCGAACACAGTCAAATACAATATCAGTGGTCTTTCCGGGATTGGCGGTACTAGCACTGGAGGGCTAGACAGATATTGTTTTATCTTATCAAAGGCCACCTGGCATTCCTCGTTCCATTCTCCCGGATTATGTTTTCAAAGAAGCCGAAAGATTGGGTCGCATTGGTTGGTAAGTTGAGCAATGAACCGAGCGATATAGTTCAACCTCCCTAAAAATCCTCTGACTTCTTTTTGCGTGCGCGGAGGTGGTAGTTCTTGAATGACTTTTATTTTATTTGGATCAACTTCAATGCCTCTCTTGCTGACGATGAAGCCTAGTAATTTTCCCGAGGTGGCCCCAAACGTACATTTGGCCGGATTGAGCTTCAGCTGGAACTTTCTCAGTCTGTCGAACAACTTCTTCAAGTTCATTACATGCTCTTTTTCCCCTCGGGATTTAGCAATCATATCGTCGACGTAGACCTCTATTTCTTTATGCATCATGTCATAGAATAACGTCACCATAGCTCTCTGATATGTTGCCCTAGCATTCTTTAATCCGAATGGCATCACCTTGTAGCAGAATGTTCCCCACATCGTTATGAAGGTAGTTTTCTCCATATCTTCTGGAGCCATCTTTATTTGATTATAACCCGAGAATCCATCCATGAACGAAAACAATGAATGCTTGGCTGTGTTATCCACCAATGTATCGATGTGTGGCAAAGGAAAATTATCTTTAGGACTTGCTCGATTCAGGTCACGATAATCCATGCACATTCGTACTTTGTCGTCTTTCTTTGGTACCGGGACTATGTTAGCCACCCACTCAGGATATTTGGAGGTTTGTAGGAAGCCAGCGTCAAATTGCTTCTTAACTTCCTCTTTTATTTTCAACAACATCTCAGGTCTCATCCGTCTTAGCTTTTGTTGAATGGGTTTGCATTCTGGCTTTAATGGGATTTTATGGACCACCACATCTTCATCCAATCCTGGCATGTCCTGATATGACCATGCGAATACATCTTTGTACTCACGGAGCAAAGCAATCAAATTATGCCTGGTGTCTCCCGAAATAGAGGTCCCAATCTTTACTTCTTGCTTCCTTTCTTCAGTTCCCAGATTTATGGTTTCAACAGATTCCTGATGAGGCAAAATCTATTTATCCTCTTGTTCCATCATTTTTAACAAGTCGGGAGACGAGACATAGTCTTCAGCATTTTCTTCGGCTTCGAATTCTCCTAAACAAACAGCCTTCTCAAAATCGATTTCAAGACTCGTAACGGGTTCGTTCATGCCATTGATATCTGAGCATCTGAAAGTTGAATGGAAAAGGAAACTATAGAGGGGTATCTAAGTATTGGAACCAAGATGAAATGTTATGGCATGGTATGAAGCAGATGTAAGGATAGGCTATGAAATGAGAAAATGATTATGAAATTAATAATGCGAAAGATCGTGACAAAATGCATCTTCATTGATATTCATTTGAATGATAAAGAGCGAATGCAAGCTCTTACAAAAGAATTCTATTATATCTAAGGGCACAATAGAGTGTTAATGTTTGAGCATTACTCTGAAGACTTATAAACTACAAGAAGGTCTTCTGCAGTCCAATTGTTCAACATGAAACTCGGGGGACAAGGGCGTATCATTGAGACATCTTTACTTGTGTCAGCTCCTTTGTCAATAACATTTATACTGACATTCTGGAGACTCCTTTCAATGATTAACAGTGTGCTTCGTATATTGTCTTGTTCGGAGTACATCGTTCCTGCAGACGTAAATGTTTTTGACAAAGGAGGGTATGCTATGGGCTCTCATTCTATTTCTCGGCCTAAGGTTCTTGCGATCCTTCTTTCCTGATCTTTCTTCCATTGTCTCCTTCTTTGACGTATGTCCCATTGAAAACCTAAACCGTGATCTGCCTTGTGGTGCATCGCTTTAGAGCCACAGCTATTCCTTGCAGATATCTCCCTAAACCTCTTCTTGCTCGAGCCCCTTTCCTACAAATGATCAAACCGACACCCATTTTGGTATTTCTTGACAGTTTTGGTACAGGAATTCTGTTTCCCTCGGCGACGAAGGTGGCATTGACAAATTCAAGGGATCGAAAGGAACATTCCACAGCATCTTTATTCACTTCAATGTATGGTGCGAAGGTAGAAATAGATGTTACAATGTCTTCTTCTCCCTCGAAGGTGACCAAACAGCCATCTATAATAAATTTCACCTTTTGGTGGAGGGATGATGGGACGGCTCCGGCAGAATGGATCCAGGGTCTTCCCAAGAGGCAATTGTATGATGGTGTAATGTCCATAACTTGAAATTCAACATCGTATATATACGGGCCCACTTCCAGAGGTATCTCAATCTTTCCCATAACTTCACGCCTTGTCCCATCAAATGCCCTTACCGTGGAGTGACAGGGCCTTAAATAGGACAGATCTATTGGAATTCTGGAAAGTGTGGCCAGAGGCATAACGTTGAGTGCCGACCCATTGTCGATGAGCACATTCGGTATTATGTAGCCCTTGCAGCGAGTCGTAATATGCAGTGCCTTCACTGAGCCTCTACCGTTTGGCGGTATCTCATCGTCACTAAAAGAAATGAAATTATCCGCATTCAAATTATTTATCCACCGATCAAGCTTCTCAACAGATATGTTGTTTGCTACGTAAGCTTGATTCAGCACCTTCAGCAAAGCGTTCCGGTGTGGCTCTAAGTTTAACAGTAGAGATAGGACTGAGATTCGCGCTGGCTGCTTATTTAACTGTTCTACCATATTGTATTCACTGTGCTTGATAAATTTCAAGAATTCCTGTGCTTCCTCCTCATCCACAGGCTTTTTAGTTTCTTGTATGGGTGGAATTTCCTGCTCGACTTCGGCCTCATTCATCACTGCCTTTCCTTTTTGTTTCAAGTCACTGTTTTTCTTTGCTGATTTGAGTTCTTTAGAATAACACCGCCCACTTCGGGTAAAATGACCTACTTCCCCAACATCTCCAGTTGTGGCTTCGGACTTTCCACCTTCCGGTGTGACGATATTGATATCATACTTCCATGGTACGGCTTTGTCGTCCTTGTAGGAGAAAGGAGATGGTACTTCAATGATCATCTTCGGTTTTACCGGCTCCTTCTTTGCATCGTAATAAATTATTAACGGTCGGTCGGCGCTATACAGGAAACCTGACGATTGATTTTCGGAGGCGCATATTTCTCCTCTATCGGTCTCTTCACCTTTATAAAAGATCTCGATCTCCTTATTATCCATCATATTTTGCAGCAATTTCCTGAACTCTTCATAGGATTGAATGTCGTGCCTCTCAAAACCATGTAATTCACAAAAACTTTGACCTTTTGTAATTTTTCCTTCGAACACTCTGTTAGGACGACAGAGTAAACCCTTTTTAACTAGTACCTCCCAGATTTTCTGCAGAGGTGCTCTTATTTCAGAAACCCATCTTCTACTTTGTCGTTTGTCCTCCTCTCCCACTGCACTCACATTCCCTTCGGTGTGGTTTGGGAATGGGTTCCCAGTCGTACTGCCAGTACCATCAAATCGCAGAATGCCCGCGTCGATGAGTCCTTGAACTCTCCTTTTGAAGGCTAGGCAGTTTTCTGTAGAGTGTCCCTGGGTCCCGGCATGGTATGCACAACTGGCGTTTGGATCGTACCATTTCGGGTACGGGGGTTTCAGGGGTGCCATGTAATGAGGAGAAATCAATTGTTTCTCCAAAAGCTTTGGGTACAATTCCCCATACGACACAGGGATAGGAGTAAATTGTGGTCTCTCGGGGTTAGGCCTTGTTGGTCTTGGTTCGTTTCTGGGCTGGTTTTGAGCGGTACCGTATTTTGTGGGAATGTGGTGACAGGTCTTTGGTGGTTCGTGGCGTATACGGGGTAAGAAGGAGGTGGTGCTTGGAAGTAAGCGGTTTGAGGAGGATAATAGAAATTCGGAGGTGGATAGTTTCGAGGTCGGGGTTGGTTTGGATACGGATTAGGGGTATAACGGCTTCCCATTCCCACCATGTGGGCTTCTAGTTCTTTCTTCTTCATGGGTGCTGTCCTTCTTGAACTTTCTGAACCTTCCATCCTCCCACTTCTGATGGCACCCTCAATAAGTTCTCCGGATATTACGATATCCGAAAAATCCTTCGTAGCACTTCCCACTAGTTTGTCATAAAACGGCGCCTTTAAGGTGTTGATAAAGAGAACGATTATCTCCGTTTTTGTTAGTGGGGGTTCCACTTGGGCCGAGACGTCCCTCCATCTCTACGCATACTGTTTAAAAGTCTCTGACGGCTTTTTCTCCATCATTTACAAGGTCATCCGGTCTGGCACCATATCCGATACATGCTTGTACTGCTCATAGAATACTGATGCCAAGTCTTTCCAGGATCTGATCTTTTCCCTACTAAGCTGGTTGTACCATCGAAGAGCCGATCCTACTAGACTATCTTGAAAATAATGTATGAGTAGTTTGTCTTCATTCACATAGCCGGTCATCTTCCAGCAAAACATGATGAGATGCGCTTTTGGGCATCTTGTCCCATCGTACTTTTCAAAATCTGTACCTTAAACTTCGGAGGCAGAATTAGATCGGGTACCAAACTGAGTTCTTTAGCACCTAGTGCCGAGAAGACTTCAGTGCCTTCGATTGCTTTAAGTCTTTCCTCCAAGCTCTTATACTTCTCTTGAGCCTCGTGATCCTCCATTCTCAACCTGGCTATTTCCACTGGATCGTCCAAATCTGAAACAATTGGATTGGCAGGATTAGCCCCAGGATTTGATATAAATACCCCTTGCCCTAAATAAGCAGGTTGCACCGGCCGTTGCTCTGGGTCTGTGGGTTCCCCTTAGGTGTACCCTCTTTGTGCTGCGTGGGGGTGTGGCGGAGTGAATCCGGGGGGATAGAATGGGTCTTGATTGTGATTAACTCTTGAGTGAGGTTCCTCGATGTCAGGGCTCTGCATGGGTCCTTTTCCTTTAACTAAAGCTGACATCATCTCCATCATCTTGTTCATTTGATCTTTCTGTTCGAGCGATTCTTCTCGTGATCTCACCATTAAGTCTCTCGTCTCTTGCTGTGACCTAGCCAACTGCTCTTGTAATTCATTTTGGATTCTTTCCATTCTTTCAATCCTTTCATTGAATTCAGCCTCTATTGTTCTAGCTTGTCGACGCGTTCTATACGAGTGGCGTGATTCCGCATTTGAAGTATTGCAATCACGCATTATATGATCCTAACCTTAGCGAACGATTATGGAATATGCAATGAATGAATGAATGAATGAGATGAATGCATGACAAATAAATGTTGAATAAATGACGAATGAATGTTAGTTATGAATAAATATGCAAGAATTTGGTGTTAATTTCAAGATAGCCCCTATTTAGGCATTTCATTCATCAAAAGAGTTCATTACAAAAACATTTCGTCATTTTGATTTGGCTATTACACGAACTTTCTAGCTATATCGCTATATTTCTTTATTCGCTCTAAGAATTCCGATATGCTCGATCGTTGACTCGGGGGGAATTGGCAGCTGAGATCCTCTGCTTCATCTGATAATTGTACCATGTGTATGGCCGCTTCACGGATTTTGTTGATCAAGAAGCCAAGTTGCATTTCTCTTTCTTGGAGGTCCATTTTATAAGCGTGGACATATCTATCGTATTGTTCGTTCTTTTCTTCCAAGGCTTTTAAGAGACTATCCAATTGTTGCTGATGGTCTTGCAGTATATCTTCTAAATCCCGTATCCTTTCTTTTAGTTCTTGAAATTTAGATCGACTAGTCATTACCTCGGCAAACACTACTTCATATTCAGCGTTCTTCTTCCTTAACTCCATCATAGTCCGTGCGACCTTTTCCTCTTCCTTTTTCGCTTTTCCCTTCCAAAACTCCATTCCCCCTTTGATGTTGCTTATCTCCTCTTTCCATTCCGATGATGATTTGCCCAACCCGCTATTCTTGATAGTGACTCTTAATTTCTTGTTTTCCAGATGAAGGTCCCTTAAATCATTTCTTACAATTTCCACTTCCTTTTGCACTTTCTCGGTTTTAGACCTTTCAATCTGAACATCGATTTTTAACTGGTAGTTTTCCTCTTGCAGAGTACTGAGATCTCTTGACATCTTGGTCTTTTCGCGTTCAAACTCTTGCCTTGTCATTTCTAACTCGGATGGCAATTCCTTTAGGAAGGGATTCTGAAAGGCGCAACTCATTGACGAGACTTGCTGACTATTTATCCGCTGAATCCTCCATACGTCATAATCTTGAGTAAGAGTGTCGCCGCAGTGTGGGCCAACTCTACGGATGAATTTTCTTCCAAGATTTTGCGATGTGTCTCGACCCTCTTCATGTATCCTCACCCGCAAAAACGAACTCGGATCATGCTAACCCTCCAAAGCAAGGTGTATGAACTGTCACGAAGAAAATTGCCTTTGGACTAATAGCGGGGCATATCCAACTCCTCCCCATAAACCAAGTAGTGGCATCCAGTCTTGATCTCCGACCTTGTATAACAGAACTGAAGGGCATATCCATGGTGCTCTCCACGTTATATCTTCGGCGCGAAAGTTTTGAAAAACTGAGACCCAATGTTGCTCGGTAATTTCCTTGGGCCATTCTTTCTTGAGATAGGCTTCCAATGGGGCAAATGTTTTTGAAAACATGTGGAACGGAGTGCGCTCTACTTTCCAAAAATGGCTCAAAATCCAAACATTGAAAATATTTTTAAGCAAAATAACTTTGAGCACAACTAGGCCAATGCCTCACACTTGTTAACAAACATACAAAAACTAAAGAAAAGCTAAGCGTGACAAGCTAGGTTTTGGGAAAAAAATTAATAAAAAGGAATAAAAAACAGGGCCTTAAGCACACAACTTAATATTTAACCACAGAACCAAATCAATATACATGTAACAAATAACACTCAAATAAGTTGTAACATTTGTGACGTTAGAGTTTTCGTGGTTTTTAGTGTTAAAACCATGTTTTGGGGTGTTGATATTTTAATTAAAATTTTTAACCTTAACAAAAATATTTATATTTTTGACAAATAAACATTACTCGAGCAAGTATGTACTTTTATTCTCTTTCTTCTCGTTAAAAGAAACTTATTTCTTCTCCTATTCAAACTTATTTCTTCACTTCTCTCATTTCTTCTTCTTCTTCCTCTCTTAGTCTATGTTAAGATGGTGAAAGAGAAAAAAAGTGAGTGATTAGGCTGCTGCCAAACCTTCAACACTCAACCTCCAACACCAAAGCAAGCCTACCACGAAGAACTAGATTTAAATTTATGAGTAAAATTATCTAAAGTTCTTTCTTAATTAAAATTATTCAAAGTTCTTTCTTAATTCCTTCTTTTAACAAAGGTTTTGGTAACTGAATGTTTCTAATCCGTGTCTTTAGGTCGAACACCATTTCTAGACGATTTGGTGCTAATGAATCACATTGGACTAAGTCAATCTCCAACTTTTTCCATAGATTAAAAAAAATGGATTAACATTACAATCCCTTTAATTTTCTTTGAATAATGAAAATTTCTTCTTAAACTTTTGTCTGCGTACAAAGAAGTGATGATGAGGAAGATGTTTATGATGATGATTATAATCAAGAGGTGAAAAAAAAACTCATACTAATTTTCTTCCCTTTACATTTTCCTAGTATTTTTCTCTATGTACTATAATATTATTTACAAAAATTATATCCTATTCAATTCCAACAATAAATGGTGATCTCAAGAAGGATTTTTGTAACTTATCACCCGTCGAATTACTATTTGCAATATATTAAATTATTATCTATTTTTAACTCCAAACATTCGATTCAATAACGGTAATATTGAAAGGGTAGATTCAAATCTTTTCCCAACCAATGTCTATTTATATATGTATATATAAACCCTTTATAAATTAGGAAAGAATTTATTAATAAGAGAGAAATTAGTGAACAATTTGCCATGGTTTAATACTAGTGGAATGAACAGCTTAATTGGTTGCAGATATTAATTTAGGATTCTAGAGACTTCTTCAAGTAATGCACCGAAGAATACAGGCAATGTTGAAGAGACAATGGTATTTATATAGCTATAAATTTTTACTCTTTCAATCTCACCAAACAGGTGTGTTGCATGCATAAGTAAGCTCTCCCCAAAATCTGCAAGCTTCAGCACGTTGCTTACAAGTAAACAGCAACAAAACAAGAGGTTTCAACTGATGGGAGTTATCAAAAGGAGAGAATTTGGTAGAATATAGACAAGAAACTATTGGCATTATTTACATCACCAGGCCTCCTTCTTTTTGTTATTTCAACCATCACAAAATATTTGTTTTCTATGGAGTTACACTGGTGCTAAGTTGCCTTGCCTGCATTTCGAACGCCAATTCTCTGGTTTCATGGCAGTGACAGAAACGGCTCCTGCTTTGATTTTCTTTTAGAGATGAAACTTTAATCTAGTTAATTTTTAAAAAAATGTACTTCTGTTAAAAACAATATATACTTTAATGTGTTTTTTCTCATCAACAATAGAAGTACTCTCTTACAAAGTTTTTAATGTTGAATGTGTCTAGAAAGTTATAAATAAAAATATTTAAATAAAGTCTGAGAGGAGAAATTTTCTTTTATTTGAGATGTAATATGATTATAAAATAATTGGGGACTTAATATAATTATTTAATATTAACAAGTCTTAAATAGTACAATGCTTCTTTGCTTGGTTCTTTCGCTTTTATGTTCATTTATGAAAAAATAATTGTGGTTTCTAAATGCTATAACCTTGTTTTGAGTGTTGATATTTTATCAAAAAATTTAAGCATTAGCAATGTGGCATCTGACATTACTCAATGCAGTGTGTACCTTCATATATTCTCTCTCTTCTCACACAAACAAATTTGATTCTTCTCTCATTCAAACTTATTCATTTCTTTTCTTTTTAATGTTCAATCTGTCCAAAAAAATTATAGATAAAATAATTAAATTAAAGTTTGGGAGAAAATTTTCTTTTATTTGAGATTTCATGTGATTACAAAATAATTGGGGACTTAATGTAATTATTGCATATCAACAAGTCTTAAAAATTACAATGCTTCTTTGTTTGTTTTCTTGAGCTTTATGACATATCTTTTCATTTTTTTTTTTTTTTCTTCCTCTAGTTTACCTTTGAGTTGTAGAATTGAAATGATGAATGCAAAAGTTCTATTCTGTGTTTTTTAGTTCAGGTTTCTGTGTTTTTTAATGTTGTAACATTATTTCGGGGGTGTTGATCTTTTAAATAAAAATTATAACCTAAGCAATATATATATTGACATCTGTCATTACTCAATGCCAATATAAACCTCTATATATTCTCTCCTCTCACTCAGATAAACTTAATTCTTCTCACATTCAAACTTATTTCTTCTCTTCTCTCATTTCTTCATATTTTTCTCTCTCATTAGTCTGTTAAGATGATGAAAGGAAAAGAAAAAGTGAGTAATGAGTCTCCCAAAACCTTCAGGTGTCTCCATTACTCAATCTCCAACATTGCCAAGCCTACCACCAAGAAATAGGTTTAAATTTATGAGTAAAATCATCCAAAATTCCTTCTTAATTCCTGTTTATAACAAAGGTAGTTTGTAATTGTATGTTTCTAACATGTGTTTTAGGTCTGACACAATTTCTAGACGATTTGGTGCTAATGAGTCACAATGGAGCAGTAAATATCTCACCTTTTTCCATAGATTAGAAAAAAATTGGATTTACATTTTTATTCCCTTAATTTTCTTTCATTAATGAAAAATTCTTCTTAAAATTTCATTTGCATGAAATAAAGTGATGAGGAGGAAGATGTTTATGCTGATGACAATAATCAACAAATGAATAAAAATTCACTCAATCTTTTTCCCTTTACATTTTCTAGTATTTTTCTTTTGGTACTATAATCAAATTTTTCAAAAATTATTATCCTATCCAATTCTTACAAAAAATTAATGATCTTGAAAAGAATTTATGTAACTTATCACGTGTTGATTTATTATTTCAAATACATTAAATTTTTATCTTATTTTCACTTCAAACATTAGGTTTTATAACGGTATGATCGAAAGGGTCGATTCGAATCTTTTCCCCAATCAATGTATATTTATATATTTATATATAAACCCTTTTGTAAATTAGGGAAGAAATTATTAATAAGAGAGAAAGTAGCGAATAATTTGCATGGTTTAATACTAGTGGTATGAACAACTTAATTGGCTGCAGATATTAATTCAGGATTTTCGGAGACATCTTCAGGAAACGCGCCAAACAATACAGGAAATGATGAAGATTCATCGGTATACATATATCTATATATATTTTTGAAGTAATACATACCTCTATTGTTGATGAAGGAAACTTGGTTATTATGTATTTCAGATGGAAGCCATTTGCTGGTGCTTAAGCCTTGATGGGTATGAAGATGAACAAAGAGCATAATGTTGTTTCTCTTTTACAACTTTGGTGTTTAATATAAAATGCAATGTATGGATGTAATAATGAAATAATTTCTTATTTTTCTAAAAAAAAATCACTTTAATGTGTTTTGTTCCCATCAATGATAGATGTACTCTCTTACTAAGTTTTTGATGTTCAATATGTATAGAAAATTATAGATCCAAAATATAATATCGATATTGAAAAATGAAACATATTTAAATAAAAGTTTGAGAGAAAATTTCTTTTATTTGAGATTTAATATGATTTGATTACAAAATAGACACTTAATGTAATTATTGATATTAAGGAGGCTTAAAAATTATAATTTTTGAATTTCAAATTTAATTAGCCAGATTTAAAAAAGAAAGTTAAGAATTAATTGTATCAGACATCCCACACTATGATTCTCATTTTAAATTGGTTTCTAAACTTTAAAATATTCTAATTACATCCCTAAACTATGTAAGTTATGTCAATCAGGTCCTTTTGTTGTTTTTGTTTTTAAAAAAATAAGACGTGGCAACATAAATTTTAAAAGCAAGAATTAAAAATAAAGTAAAACTGGAAAAAGAGAGTGAACGATAAAGCATTAGTAAAAGCTTTGAAAACCTCAAAACAAAGATTTTGACATCTATTTTAATAATATTTCATTTTTTTTTCTTAAAATTTTCATTGTAGATTATGTCATAGAAGATCTTATGTATCATTTCACAATTAAATTAATGATTTTAGCAACGAAAAGACCAAACTAGAATAACATTGGTAGTTTGAAGATGTAATTAGAATGATTTGAAATTTGAGAACCAATTTAAAATAAAGTCATAATTTAGGGATGTCGATGGAATTAACTCAAAAGTTAATATAAAACATCAAGAGGTCCACAGTCTAGTTTGATCTTATCCAACTAATTAATTAGTAATTATCCAAATAAGGCAAGTGAGCTAATACTATTTATTAGTCCCTCAAAAAGGCACACAATTTGAGGTGGCACACCCTAAAACAGAACAGTTTTAATTTGATCTCCATATAAAGCCAAGGAATCTTTGTTTCATAGTGTGAAACCTGACATTAGTTTGGTGTAGTGTAACTGACCAGAAGATTAATTTTGAGTGCGGTTTCGTTGTTCCAAGTTGAAAAACGTTCGCCCCGGTAAAGCCTTTGTTTAGACGTTAAAATTTTAAGGCAAAATATACCGTTAGTCCCTGTATTTTGACAAAATTCGAGACTTCATCCTGTGCTTAAAAAGTTAAAAAATTAAGTCCTACTTTTTTACTTAAAAATCTCAACCCAATCATTAAATCTCAAGTATTTCCATCAAAATTTGGTGAATTTGACATGTTCTTATGTAACGTATCATATAATGGATAAAAAATAAATATGTCAAGTTGACAAATTTTAATGAAAACTGCCAACAACAATAATGATTGGACTAAAATTTTTAAATAATTTATGCAATCAATTAAAATTAAAATAAACTCTATATAAATTATAAAACTTAATAAACTAAAACTCGAATATATATATTTAGATCATAATAAATTTGTAGGCAGCCCACACATAATATGGCTTAAACCCAAAATAATTTTAGGAAAATTCTCCGCATTATATTTGCTTATGGTGAAACTTAAGACTTAAAGTTGAACTGCTTAATTTCTGAAGGCGTCAACCTTTGACAACATTTCCAAAATCTCATAGAAATTTTAGATTTTGATTTAAATGTGCAATTCAATCATTTAAGTGCCGTGAATGGAAATTTCTAATACTTCTAGTAGGCAATTATACATCTAATTCTAGGAACATTCTAATACTTTACCGACAGACCACCAATTATAATGACAAAAGAAATTGTTAGTGGAAGCAACTGAAAGAAGGATCATCCAATTAGAAGGCACACAACAAAATTAACATCTCCTTCGAACTCGTCAAGTGAAAAGGAATTCTGGGGTTGACTAAGAAAGATCGAAAATCAATGGAAATCGAAGTGTTCAGACAGTTTATAGAAGGCAAGCTAAAAATTAGATGTTACCTAAGACTGAATCGAATTCTATCTGTTTTATTTAATTTATAATTAATTTTATATTTATGATATAAAAGAAAAAATGTTCTTTTGGAGTCCTATTCTAACACCTTTTCTTTCATTGGTAATGGAATTTTTTGTTTTAAATGAATATGTCAATTTAGTAAATTCTTAAGTCAGGATTAGATCGAAGTTACAAATCTTATCTCCCTGAAGTTCAGAAGAGTAGATTCAAGCAAATCTTATTTCCCTGAAGTTGCAGTGGAGTAGATTGAAGATACAAATCTTTTTTTTTATTGTTTTCGTATTATACCAAACAATTAATATAGAAAACCCGAAGGGAAAAGAAAAAAGGATCACCTCTTGCGAATATTGCTACTATTTTTTGATATTGATGTGTAAAAAATACAAGATAATTGCTTTTCTTTTTATAACCAAATACAGAGACAATGAATGTGTCAATTTAGTAAATTCTTAAGTCGGGATGGATTCTTGCCTAACAAAATAAGATAAAAGCTTGATAGAAAAAAAAATGTGTTTCCAAAAATCAATATCCGTATTAAAGGGCTCCCTTATTGATATCATTCATTGTTTGTATGTATAATTTGACACAAGGGCAAATGACAATGCTTAAAATATAATATCTTTATATATAGCCTCTTATTCAAGCAAAACTTATCTCTCCTTGATCCTTCCTCAATGTGCCAAATACATAGGTTTTCAATAACAAAATATATTTTTTGACTTGATTCTTGTGCTCTAACAACTTTGGTGTTTTATATAAAATGCAATATATGCATGTAATAATGAAATAACTTCTTAATTTTCAAATAACAATGTACTTCCATTAAAAAACAATGTATTTTTTTTAACAGAAATTTGGGTCACACAACTCTAACAATATATTTTGTTCTCATCAGTGATAGATGTGCTCTTTTACTAAGTTTTTATTGTTCAATGTGTCTAGAAAACTATAGATAAATAATATTTAAATAAAGTCTGAGAAATTTTTTTTTATTTGAGATTTAATATGATTGCAAAATAATAGGGGACTTAATGTAATTATTGAATATTAAAAATTCTTAAATTTTACAATGCTTTTTTGCTTGGTGCTTTGGCCTTTATGGCATATCTTTCTCGTTTGTTTGTTTTTTTGTTCTTCTTTTAGTCTTGCTTTAAGTTGTAGAATTGAGTTGATGATTGTAAGAGCTGGTGTAGTTGCCTTTTTGTTGTTTTTTCTTTAGGTGTGTTTTTTATTTGGGGGCTTTTGGGGTTTCTTAATATGGTAACATTATTTTGGGGGTGTTGGTATTTTGTCAATAAAAATTTTTGCCTTAGCAAAAAATATATATTTTTAGACGTATGCTCAATGCTCGTATGCAGCTTTACATATTCTCTCTTCTCACTAAAACAAACTTAATTCTTCTCCCATTCAAAGTTATTTATTCTCTTCTTTCATTTTTTTTCTTCTTCCTCTCTCTGTTAGTTGATGTTAAGATGATGAAAGGAAAAGAAATTTCAGTAATGAGGTTGCTGCCAAACCTTCAGTTGTCTCCATTACTCAATCTCCAACACCTCCAAGCCTACAAGTAAGAAATTGTAACGCCCCAAATTTAGGTGATTTTGACTTTTGTGAAATTGTAGCGTAGGGGGATATCTGAATATAAATTTTTGCATGAATTTGCATAATATTAGTCTACTTGTGTGATTTTTTGTACTCTAGGGTGTGTCTGGGAGGTCCTAAGTTCAGGTCTTATAAGAATTTATCGGTAAACACGTAACAGAATGGGTCTGTTGGTCTAGTGGTTAAGTGGCAAGAGATTATGCTTGAGAACTCGGGTTCGAGTCGTTGTTGCATCATTAATTTTTGCTACTTTTATCATGAAGGAATTTGAGTTGTAGTGTAATACCTAGTAGTGGAGTAGTGGAGGGAATCAGGGGTTATCTGAGTAGTTGTGCAGTTTTCTTAAAAGTCCCAGATATCTGATGTTTCCCTATTTTTCTTTGCCAAAATTTCCTTCATTCTTTTTCCCTCTATACTGCTGTCGATTTCTCCTTTTTTGCCTACCCTTATTGCTGCTGTTTCCTTAAGTTCTTGGACTTGTTTTAGACCTTTTTCTCACGTCAACAATTGTTTTCATGTTTTGGGGATAATCGGGATTCAGAAGACTGCTAATCGGCATTCTGTTCAACGAGAAATTACCGAGTTTTGTAAAGGTAAGACTATCGTTAGTTTTTGGAATCTATCGGTACTTGGAAATTCAATTTAAGTGACTGGGATTAGACTAATATGGTTGAATATAGGTTACGGAGTACTCAGGTTGCGTTAGGCTTCAATCGAAACCAGGTGTGTACCTTGATTGCACAGAAAACGAGTTTCAGCGAAAACTAGGGACAGCCCGTATGGAGGCCGTGTTGCGATACACGACCGTGCGTTCGATGAGCCAAACCGTACGCGTGCCACATGGGCACGACGGACACGGGCGTTTGATGGCTTGTAGGCCGTGTGCGAGGCACGACTCAGGCAAATGGGCCGTGTGGGCCCACACGGGCAGCAGACACGAGCGTGTGAGCCCCTTTAATCTGAAATGTTCTGTAAGGTTGCACGGGTCACCGAAGTCGACTGTGGTCGGTAGTAGGGTTGGTAAGCCTTATCTAGACTCTTAATTCTGTAATGTATGTGTTCGCATGATATACTTAGCATGATTATCTGATCTGTTCTGTAAATAAATGTATGATCTGTTTGTCTGCATTATAGCATGCCATACTTGTATGATGCATTGCGTCGGGGTGGGTTTGACGAAGCGAAGGGAGTATCTGAAGGGCTTCATAAGCCCGTTATCTGGCAGCTAAGCTGCATACTTATGATATGTACTGTGATGCGGTACCTTATGGTGTGCAGGGTTGGATGGGTCGATTATATCCCCATATACGGTGTGCAGGGATGGGTGGATCGATTTTATCTCCACATGGTGTGTTGGGTTGGTCAGAGTTGGTGTGCAGGGCTGGTGGGTTTACTATGTTATTCTGGTCTATTGGGCATGTTATATCTGAGATGGGCTGAAGCCCAAAGACTGTATTTGATATTGATTCTGTGAGGGCCCAGACCCAAATTATGACTGTATTATGTTATCTTTTTGTATGCATGCTATATTATGGGATGTACACACTGAGTTACGAAACTCACCCTTTATTTATTTATTTATCTGTTCAGGTAATCCCCAGCCGTAGGCGGATCAGTGCAGTGGAAGACTCGACGGTGACCATGTCCGCATACAGTTCGGTTATGACTTTTATTATAGTTTATTAATTATTATTTTTGGGGGTTTTTAATGCGACCTTGGATTTGGATTTTCGGGTTTTAATTTGGGTTTTGAACTGTGAATTGGGATTATAAATTACAACTTTGATATTATGGTTTTCCTGAAATTAATTAAGAATTTTCGTATTTTAAAATGGGTTCTTAAAATAATAACCAACTAATGGGTTTCAAAAGCTTCCGCGATAAAGAGATGATTTCAAAACAATTCAACTATTTTTTGTTTTCCAACTAAGAAAAAGGTAACAATTGGAACGGTTTTGAATCAATAATGGGTTTGTTAAAAACACCCTCATGTGACATCCTTAGATTCAACCATAGCGTCTAGGCCGGGTTTGGGGTATTACAAAAATAGGTTTAAGTTTATGAGTAAATTCATCCAAAATTCTTTCTTAATTAATGTTTATAACAAAGAAAAATTTTAATTGTATGTTTCTAATCTGTGTCGTTAGGTTCGACATCATTTCTAGATGACCTGGTGTTAACGAATCACAATGGAGCAAGCAAATCTCTCTCATTTTTTCATGGATTAGAAAAAGAAATTGGATTAACTTTCTCATTCCTGTAATTTTCGTTGAATAATGAAAAATCACTCTTTAAATTTTATTTGCATGCAACAAAGTGATGAGGAGAAAGATGTTTTTGATGATGACAGCAATGATTAGGTGAAAAAAAACTCATATTAATTTTCTTCCATTTACATTTTTCTAGTATTTTCTCTAAGTGCTATAATATTATTTTACAAAAATTAATCCTATCCAAAAAAAAATTTTAAAATGATGATCCCTAAAAGAATTTATGCAACTTATCATGTGTTGATTTATTATTTAAAGTACAATAAAGTAGTATTTATTTTTCATACCAAACATTTGGTTCATTCACGATACGATCAAAAGGGAAGATTTTGATCTTTTGCCTCAATCAATGTGTATTTATGTATGCATATATATAAACATCTGAAATTAGGGAAGAATTTTTTAATAAGGAAAAAGTAGTGAATAATTTGGTATGGTTTAATACTAGTGGTAGGAAAAACTTCATTTGTTGCAACCATTGAATCTGGATTTGAGGAGACATCTTCAGACAATGCACTAAAGAATACAAGCAATGTTGAATAGACAATGATGTACATATATCTATATTGTTTAGAATAAGGTGTTTCAATCTTACTACATTCCTATTAGAATATGGTTTTACAAGCCTATAAATAGACATAGTCTATTCCTCTTGTAATCATTCGAATTCGACATAGTGAATTTTCTTCTCCTCTAGCCATGGTTTTTCCTGAAAGGGTTTACACGTAAAATTTGTATTTTATTTTATTTTTATTTCTCTTTTCTTTGCGATATATTGCCATTACCGATATTTTATTTTTTTACAAATTTGTATTAGAGCTTTCCGATTGTTATTCTCAATCATGGTAATGACCTCCTTGAAGTATGAAATTTCGTTGTTGGATCGTAGCACCAGATTCGAGTTGCGGCAGATTAAGATGGAAGCAATTCTTGCGTAGATGGATCTAGAAGATGCCCTGCTAAGGATAGATAAGATGCCTTCAACATTGACAGAGGAAGAGAAGAAGCGTAAGGATCAAAAGGTACTAACACAGTTACATTTGCATTTTTTTAACAAAATTTTGTAGGATACGATGAAGGAGAAGACCGCCGTTGCATTATGGAAGAGGCTGGAACAAAATATGTGTGTCGAAAAATCTAACCAGCAAGTTGCATATAAAGCAACGTCTTTATGCTTATCGTTTGGAGGAAGGTGCATTTGTACACGAACACTTAACAGTGTTTAAAGAAATTTTCTCAAACTTGGAGGCCATGGAGGTTTAGTATGATAAGGAAGATCTAGGGTTGATTCTACTTTATTCGTTGCCCCCGTCTTATTCAACCTTTAGAGACATGATTTTATATAGCATCTAGTCTCTTACAATTGATGTGGTTTATGATTCTTTGACCTCATATGATAAGATGAAGCATCTTGTGGTTAAACCCGACTCTCAGAGAGAGGGTCTCATTGTTTGTGGAAGACAAGATCGAAATGCTGATGATGATCGTGGAAGGACGTAGGAACGGAATCCTCGCAGTAAATCTAAAGGTAGATCGAAGTCTTCAAACAAAGGTAAAACTTGTAACTTCTGTAAGAAGAAAGGGCACATTAAATCTGAGTGCTATAAGCTGTAAAACAAGATCAAAAGGGAGGCTGCGAATCAAAAAGGAAAACAACCAGAAAAATCTGGTGAAGCTGATGTTGTAGAAGACTACAGCGATGGTAAACTTCTAGTCACTTCTATCAACAATTCTAAAGTGAGCGAGGAGTGGATCCTTAATTCGAGCTGCACCTTCCACATGAGTCCCAATCGGGATTGGTTTACAACTTACGAGATAGTGTCTGAAGTTTTTTTTTATGGGAAATAATGCTTCGTGTAAAATTGCAAGTGTTGGAACAATTAAAGTTAAGATGTTTGACGGAGTTGTCAGAACACTTAGTGACGTGCGACAAGTTCAGAATTGAAGATAAATTTAATTTCGTTGAGTACTCTTGATTCAAAAGGGTACAAATACATAGCTAAAAGTGGAGTTTTAAAGATATCCAAAGGTTCCCTCGTTGTAATGAAAGGGAAAAGAGAGACTGCCAAGTTATATGTTTTGAAGGGTTTTACTATTACTGGTGATACAGCTATCGCGTCCTCTTCCTTATCAGATGATGATATTACTAAATTGAGTAAAAGAGGACTTCTTGATGGGTATGGAATTTGCAAACTAAACTTTTGTGAGCACTGCGTTTTTGGGAAGCAAAAGAGAGTTCGATTCACTATAGGAATCCATAACACGAAGGGAACATTGGAGTATATTCATTTTGATCCATGGGGGGCATCCAGATTGCCTTCAAGAGGTGGAGCTAATTATATGCTAAGTTTTATTGATGATTTTTCTAGTAAAGTTTGGTCGTTCTTCCTGAAGTAGAAAGGTAATGTGTTTTTCGCATTTAAGTCTTGAAAAACTATGATTGAAAAACAGAAGGGAAAACAAATAAAAAATCTTCGCACAGACAACGGCTTAGAGTTCTGTTCTGATGAGTTTAATGAACCATGCAAGTCAGAAGAGATTATGAGACGCTTGATAGTTCATCATGCTCCACAACAAAACAGAATTACAAAACGAATGAACAGAACGATCATGGAAAAAGTTTGATGTATGTTATCGAATGCTAACTTACCTAAGTCGTTTGGGGTCAAAGCAGCCTCTACTGCACGTTTTTTGATCAACCGATCTCCATCCATTTCCATTGAGAAAAACACTCCACAAGAGATATGGTCTGGTAATCCTACTGATTATATGTTTTTGTTAATAAAAATTTTTGCCTTAGCAAAAAAAATATATGTTTTTTGAAATATGCTCAATGCTAGTATGCACATTTATATATTCTCTCTTCTCACTAGAACAAACTGAATTCTTCTCCCATTCAAAGTTATTTATTATCTTCTTTCATTTTCTTCTTTTTTCTCTCTCTGTTAGCTGATGTTAAGATGATGAAAAGAAAAGAAATTTGAATAATGAGATTGCTGCCAAACCTTCAGTTGTCCCAATTACTCAATCTCCAACACTCCAAGCTTACTAATAAGAAATGGGTTTAAGTTTATGAGTAAATTCATCCAAAATTCTTTCTTAATTAGTGTTTATAACAAAGACAAATTTTAATTGTATGTTTTTAATCTTGTCTTTAGGTTCGACATCATTTCAAGACGACCTAGTGCTAACGAATCACAATAGAGCAAGTAAATCTCTCTCATTTTTCAATGGATTAAAAAGGAGAAATTGGATTAACTTTCTTATTTCCATAATTTTCATTGAATAATGAAAAATCATTCTTTAAATTTTATTTGCATGCAACTAAGTGATGAGGAGAAAGATGTTTTTGATGATGATAACAATGAGGAGTGAAAAAAAAACTCATATTAATTTTTTTCCCTTTACATTTTTCTATTATTTTCTCTAAGTACTATAATATAATTTTACAAAAATTAATCCTATCCAATTTAAAAAAAATGATGATCCCTAAAATAATTTCTGTAACTTATCACTGTTGGTTTATTTTTTTTTTTTTGCTCAGTCAATTAATTACAAGAAAAGGCATTGGGATCACCCAACCCATATCAGTTCAAACAATGAAACAACAACAGCCAAACAATGCCAAAAAAGAGCACAACAACAAAAGCCAAACTAAGCTACCAATATGCTCAAAACAAGGTATTCCTCGACAAACCTGCTTTAGCCAAGGCTACCACCATTCCATTCTAACCTCAACATGTGACATCAATTCGACCCTCAGCCATTTGCCAAAACCATCCTTCAAAATTCACGAACAACTTCCTTAATGACCATGACCGAAGATGACAATATTTCAACTAATCCAAAATAGTAATTAAATTGCATTCCAAAATTAAAAGGATCTGCTCCTTCCGAATCAACTCTATAACTATCACTGCAGCCACTTTAATTGCCATTAGAACCGCCCTTTCCAAGTCCTCCACTGCATATCAACCAGAAAATAAAGCCAAAACCACCCCCTTATCATCCCAGAACACTGCTCCATAAACCACTAACACATTCCTAACAACCCCTACTACATTGAATTGAATCCAACCCAAAGGAGAAGGATACCAAACTAAGTCCCAAGTACTCATCGATCATCCACCCACACAACAAATCATCGGCCAACTCCACTAATCAATCCAACTCAATCCTCTTTTGCAAACCCACACACATTGAACATAAAACATCTATGAGAAGGAGGCCAACCAAAATGAAGCATCAAGTTTGAATTAATTGAAACAATCCTACTCCTATTCGGACATAATCACCAAAAAATCTCCAGCAAACAATACTGCATCATATCAAGCAGTTTACATATAAAAATATCCCACTTTACTTCACTAAAACCCCATTTTCTTGTCAATATTCACGCACCTCCTTTTTCGATTTTTGCCAAACAATAAAGCCTTGTGAATCCAACAACTAGATAACGATTACCACACCATGAAACTTCCTAAAATAGCTAAAATAGCATGACAAATCGATCCCTAACTCCCATCACGATGGCTTTAAATCATTCCATATAACTGTTCAATCATCCATTACATTTTCCAAGAATTCTCTCCACACTATCTACAATTCTTAAAATTTGCAATCTTGAATCTCCTTTGTTGCACTAAAAGTCCCATACTTCTCCTGAATCACCTTCCTTCACCTATACTAAATAATGATCGAGTTCTTCTTCTCCCGATATTTACCTCTGAAACCTGATCTTCTCTCTCATAATGACCTTGAAAACTTTGTTATTGAATCTCCGTTCTCATAATTTCTTCGATTACAACTTCTTCATCACCATGAACAGTAAACCCCAATTTCTTTTCGATTGCCTAAGTGTTATTTGCTTCCCTAAGAATCACCCTCATTCTGTTGCTTAAATCTGAATCTGAAAGGGATAAATTTACAATTCTCTCATCTTCCTTACGAAACTCCCTTCATTTTTCCTTATGTAGGGCTCTGTCTCTCTTCTTTCTCTCTTTTGACATTAAAATGTTGTTTTGAATTTCATACATAGACCATATCTTCTTGTTCAAACCTTTCTTTTTTTTTTTCCTGTGAATAAGCACCTGGTTCAGTCTTCTTCTAATTCCAGATTTTTTTCTAATTCCAGATTTGACTCCTAAAAGTCACCTCTAACTGTTTCATTTTTCTAACTATTATTGTTGCCTTCCACTAGACTTATATTTTTTTCTGAGTTAGATTTTCCTGCTTTCGTATATCCCACATCCATGCACGATCCATTATCAATTCACCCATCTTTTGGATCTTCTATAGGATCCTCTACAATATCCAAGCCCATATCCCTTACATCCTTCAAAGCCCTTTCCATACCTTCATTCGCTTTATTTGCTATTTCCATTTTAATTTCTTCGGAAACATATTTCGACTTTGTCACTTCAATTTCCATCTCCAGCATTTTCTGACAACCATTAAAATTATTCCCATTTTCAAGATTGATATCTATTAATACTCCTGACTTGACACTTACTCTTCCGTCTGAAGGGATCTTCGGTCTTGTTCTCGCCATCGATCCAGACTTTGAAATGATGTCTTCTTCATTTTTCTTCCACCTAGCCTTACTTTTTAAACTATCATCTTTCATCTCCGTCAGTCCCATTTCCCTTCTCTGATTGGGAAGAGATCATTGCCAACTTTCATGCTAACTAATTCATCTACCATATTCGATTGAGTTAAAGAGATCAATAGCTCAATTTTTTCAAAATTGTAGACTTTTGTTAGATTTTCACCTACTGACACCAACTTCCCCCATAACCTAGCAACTCAATTAAAGGTTTCATAGTTCTAACAATACAATGAAACACCTGATACTTAGATCCATGTCACCCTCTCCTTTATCTTCAATTTCTCCGACCATGGTTCAATTTTAATGAAAAAATATTCAAATAGGACCATTCAGTTTGCCTTAACAGATCCATCAGTTCTTCATCTGGTAGTTCGACCAAAAACTGTCTTCCTTGAATCCTTCTTACTATTATTTCCCCAAGACCAAATTTTGCTATTCGATCATTAAGGCTTTTTGAATCACATACCGAAATCAATTCACACACCAGGCATTTCTGTAGATTCCATAATAGTTCGTCTTCAACATGACCTTGCACTATTTTTTTCTCAGATTTCATATCTCCTCCAGCATTATTTTCAAGCCTTTCTTTACTCTTTACTTCTTGAACTATTTCTACACTTTGTTCCTGATCCTTTTGAACTGAAGCATTCCTCCAAATCTTTCTTTTTCCATTATATCTAGCCATTTTCACCCCGATTCTCTTCCCCAATAAAAATAATCCATTTAACCTCATTATCGCCTTTTGCGCATCCCTTTCATTAGTGAATCTCACAAAACCAAACCTTTTACCATTTCTACACCTTTTTGTTGGGATGAAAGATCAACAACATCTCAATGGTATCCAAATAATGCCCACAAGCCTTTCCAATGCATAGAAGCCAAAATATTGTAAACAAAAACTATTACAATGATTCCATTCTCCACTGCAATCTCCATTTATCTTCAATCCCTCTCTAACTTAGTATTCAATATAATTTCTCAACTAAACATAATCACTTACTTAATCTAATAACTGGGCTATGCTAATCAGCTATCAAAGCCTAGAATTTCAACAAAAATTAAAAGTACAATAAAGTAGTATTTATTTTTCATACCAAACATTCGATTCAATCATGGTATGATCAAAAGGGAAGATTTTGATCTTTTCCTCCAATCAATGTATATTTATATATGCATATATATAAACTTTTGAAATAGGGAAGAAATTTTTAATAAGGAAAAAGTAGTGAATAATTTGTCATGGTATAATACCTTTCTTTTTTTGCTTCATTCAAATTGCACTGTCAAAAGAAAATAAAGCAGCATCCAAAAACTCAAAAAACTTACAACAAAATAGAAACAAAAAACTCAGTCCACGTACAAAAATAAATAACTTGCTAATTCTTCAAATCTAAGCATCACCACCAAACTTTAAACATTTGCGTCTGGTTAACACCTGCCATTGCCAAGGAAAAAGCCATATCATTACCTTTCTTACACGCCGACGAGAAAACAACATTTCTATTGGCAATCATCCATATTTTGGAAAGACAACGATATGGGTATCAAAATGTTGGCACTAGAAATTTGAGATTTAAGACACCAAGAGTGGGATTGAGATTTGGCATGAGATAATTGCAAATTTTGGTCCCTAATTGTGTAGTGACTTTGCTAGTTGATCCCTGAACCTCTACTATAAATATGCCTAACCATTTCTCATTTTTATCAACCCATATTTGCCATTCTCTACTTAAGTCATTTTTCTCTCTCTTTGTAAATCTTCACTTGTATTTTGGAGTGAAATATATTTGGTAGTGCCCAAGGACATAGGCAAAATTTGCTGAACCTCGTCAAAATTCTAGTGTTCTTTATTATATTATTTTGCATATTTTGTGAGTTGATTGTACTGATTTATTGTGCTATTTAATTACGATAGAGGGATATTCTAGCTAGGAAAGACCTGGTGCTTAAGCGATCCTTGTGATCCACCTCTCTTTCCTGGAAATTAAACTTAGTGTAATTTTTTAGTACAATAATTTTACTCTTTTACACGCTTCCGCACAATAATTGGTATTAGAGCTAGATTTGTACTTGAAAAATACGATAGTTTATGATATTATTTACGTATACAGTATTGTTCATCCACAGCACTATTCATATTAAAAGTACTGTTCACATATACAATAGTTGAGATTAAGGAGGAAAATGGCAAAGGCATCGTCATCGGCAAAGACTACTGTGACGAATGCAAAATTTGAATTAGAGAAATTTGATGGTACCAATAATTTTGGTATGTGGCAATGTGAGATCATGGATGTCTTATATCAGCAAGAGTTGGATATAGCCCTTTAAGAAAAACCTGACAAGATGGATGACAAGGAGTGGGCCAATATCAATAGACAGGCGTGTGGTACAATTCGCCTATGTTTTGCCAAAGAGCAAAAGTACTCTGTCATGAGGAAGACATCAGTGAAGAAGTTGTGGGATACAATGGAAGAAAATTTTCTAACGAAAAGTCTTGAAAATAGGGTTTATATGAAAAAAAATTTATCGACTCACGTATGCACCCGGTATGTCGATGAATAACCATGTGAACTCATTTAATAAAAATTTAGCAGACTTGCTAATTTTGGATGAGAAATTTGAAGATGAAGACAAGGTATTATTGTTGTTGAATTCCCTTCTTGATGAATATGATCATCTTACAACCACATTGCTTCATGGGAAGGATACGGTCACATTTGATGCAGTTTGTAGTGCGTTGTATAGATCTGAGACTCAAAAGAAAGATACAAAGGATCACAGAGATACAACTACAGAAGTCTTAACAGTAAGAGGTCGTTCACACAATAGCAAACCTGTAGAAGGGGAAAGTCCAAAGGGAGACCTGTCAAAGATGAATGTACTTTTTGTCATGAGAAAGGGCAATGGAAAAAGAATTGTCTTAAGTTACAAAAGGGCAAGGCTATTTCTAATGCATGTGTAGGGGAGCATGATGAGGAGTCAGACTTTAGCTTGGTTAGCATGGCAATGGCATGTCATACAGATGAGTAGATTTTGGATTCAGGATGTACTTACCATATGTGTCCTACTAATGACTTGTTTTCTAGTCTTAAAGAACTAGAAAGTGGAGTTGTATTTATGGGCAATGACAGCGCTTGTAAGACAATGGGAGTAGGTACAATCCAATTGAAGAATCACGATGGCTCAATCCAAGTCTTGACAGATGTTTGCTACATACCTAGCTTGAAGAAAAATCTCATCTCATTAGGGGTCCTATAATCTAAAGGGCTCACAATCACTTCGTGAGATGGATTACTAAAAGTAGTAGCTGGAGTATTAACGGTGATGAGAGGCACAAGAAGGAATAACCTGTACTATTTAAATGAAAGTATAGTTATTGGATCAACATCAACAGTTTCTGTGAAAGATACAGATTCAGAGGCTACCAGGTTATGGCATATGCGATTGAGACATGCTAGTGAAAAAGCTTTGCAGAATTTGGCAAAGCAAGGCTTGTTGAAAGATGCAAATTCTTACAATTTTGAATTCTGTGAACATTGTGTTCTGGGCAAGCAGACGAGGGTAAAATTTGGTTCAGCAATTCACAATACGAAAGGAATTTTGGACTATGTTCACAGTGATGTGTGGGGACCTACCAAAGTGGCTTCTTTATAATGTATGCACTATTTTGTTACTTTTGTTGATGATTATTCAAGAAAAGTATGGGTGTATTTAATGAAAAGAAAAAGTAAAGTTTTGGATGCATTTTTGAAATAGAAGAAGATGATAAAGACTCAGACTAGTCGGAAGGTCAAACGACTTTGATCAGATAATGGTATGGAGTACAAGAATGATCTATTTCTACAAGTATGTCAAGATGAGGGCATTGTGTGACACTTCACTATTTGGGATACACCACAGCAAAATGGGGTGGCAGAACGTATGAATCAGACTATACTGGAGAAAGTTCGATGTATGTTGTCCAATGTTGGATTGTGCAAGGAATTTTGGGCTGAGGCAGTTACATATGCGTGCCATCTAATTAACCGTTTGCCATCAGCTGCAATAAATGGAAAAACTCCTATGAAGATGTGGACTGGAAAAACTGCTACTGATTATGATTCTTTACATGTTTTTGGTTCCACTGCATATTATCATGTAAAAGAATCTAAGTTAGACCCAAGAGTAAAGAAATCATTATTCTTGGGTATAGCTAGTGGAGTAAAAGGATATCGTCTCTGGTGTTCTAATATACGGAAGATTGTTTTCAGTAGAGATGTGAATTTTGATGAATCAACCATGATGAAGAACAAGGATTCACAAAAAGATGACAAAACCAGTAGTACTTTGCAGTAGGTGGAGCTTGAAAGGTTAACGATGATCCAGCTAATATTGAAGGAACAAATGATGAAGAAGTTTCGACCTAAGAACTTTTACAGCAACAAGATTCAATTGCATATAGAAGGCCAATAAGAGAGATTTGTATGCCTGCTCGCTTTGATGATATGGTCGCCTATGCACTTCCAAGTGCAGATGATGATGTTCCTTCTACTTACACAGAAGCAAGAAGTAGCCCTGATGGTGTAAAATGGAAGCAAGCTATGAATGAAGAAATGCAGTCTCTTCATAAAAATAGGACTTGGGAGTTGGTGACACTGCCCAAAGGAAAGAAGGCAATTGGATGCAAATGGGTATATGCGAAGAAGGAAGGATTTCCTGGTAAAAATGAAATTTGATACAAGGCTAGATTGGTAGCAAAGGGTTACGTTCAGAAAGAAGGAATAGACTACAATGAAGTGTTTTCTCCAATTGTGAAGCATTCATCTATTCAGATTTTGCTAGCCTTGGTTGCGCAATATGATCTGGAACTAGTTCAGCTCGATGTGAAGACCATGTTTTTACACGGTGATTTGGAAGAGGAAATCTATATGACTCAGCCAGATGGATTCAAGGTTGCTGGTAAAGAAAATTGGGTTTGTAAACTGACAAAGTCACTTTATGGATTGAAACAAATTCTGAGGTAGTGGTACAAGCGATTTGATCAATTCATGAAAAAGCAAAGGTACACAAGAAGTAAATTTGATCATTGTGTGTATTTTCAGAAGCTACAAGAAGGAATTTTCTAATACTTGCTCTTATATGTTGACGATATGTTGATAGCATCTAAGAGTAAAGTTGAAATTGAGAGATTGAAGACTCAACTCAACCTTGAGTTTGAAATGAAAGATCTAGGTGAAGCTAAGAAGATTCTTGGCATGGAAATATGTAGATATAGAGCTTATGGCAGAGTTAGCTTGTCTCAGAAGCAATATTTGAAGAAAGTTGTAACACCCCAAACCCAGCCCAGTCGTTACGGCCGAATTTAGTATGTCACATGGAGATGTTTCAAAAACATGTGTTTATCTAAATTCGTTGTTTAGTGTTTAGCGAAAATATGTTCTTGTTTTAAGTTAAAGTGAATGGAAGCTGTACACCAGGTAGGAAGCCAGCAAAGAGAAGGTGAGTCTTATTGGACTGCTTAAGTACCAAGCTCTTCCCGGATCCAATCCTAGACATGCACACACCCATTACCACACTTTAAACAGGTTACGTGCCTACGAACATTAAATTAAGTTTAAGTCTGTTTGAATTATTTATTTTCTTGGAAAAAACATTTACGTTGCGAAAAACTTTGTGTGTCATCATGCTCTTTTAAAAACATGTAATTTTTTTTTTATAAAACGTGCCCTAGTGCTATCCAGTTTAATAATCCCAAAATAAAATTAATTAAAAAGAGCGGCCTTATTACAACTTTAACCATAATAGAAATAATCAAAAAAAAAGATGCTGAACTTATTTAAAACCGGCAATCAATCTTCATGGCCACTCAAATCCCGCCTGACTCCAAGTCCACCAACTAGGCTCACCCGCAAGGATGGAAGAGAAAGGGGTGAGTTTGGGAAACTCAGGTGTATACAGAAACCCATCCAAAGCCCAAGTCGGCTCTAGCCTATTGGGCCTAAGCCCTATTCGAGATAACGACACAAAGGGACCGAAGCCCTTCGAATCACATGCAGCAAGGCCTTAGCCCTTTTAACATAACAAAGGTGGCCCATAGGCCCGCTTCAGAGAACATAGGTAACAATAGTAGTAATGCATGCAAACCCATCCGGGAGACTACTCAACCCACCATCCGCTACACCGCACTGCACCACCACTCTACACTCCATGTGGGAATATCTCAACCCACCCACCCTTACACTCCACAGATTGCGAAAGAACGCAAGCCAAATATCGCAGAAGTTGAGGCAAAGCCTCCAAAGACGTGGATAAACCACTTTCAATACTTCCGCCATCAATACCCCAATCCCATGCAATGATATTAATAGATGCATATCATGTAAAATACAAATGATCAAACAATCATGCGCTTTAGCCAATTTAAACCCTAGGGGTATATCGGTAATTTTGCTCTTTAGAGATAATTTTCGTAACTTAGCAACTACACTAGCTACTTCAGTAATTTTCAACAGTTTTATGCAATTTGGTTCCACGATCTAACTAACAAGCTAATTTGCCCATCTCTTACCCATATTGGTCCGTAAGCCCATTGGGCCCAGTTTTGGCCCATCGAGCCTTTCTTTTCCGAAGTATGCTAAAATGTCACAAAACTTACTTACTACTTTACGGTGCTAGATCCAACAATTACTCTATGTCTTGAGAGCATTCGCATACTCACAAGCCCATGAAATGCCGGAATTTCGGCATTTCGGCTTTTGCCGAATTGGACTAAGGAAGGGTGTTCGGTACACACCTGTTTCGCGACGACTGCCACCGAGATCCCTTTCGATGTCCTACAATTGATTAGCATAGTTCTTATTTACAAATCGAAATCACTAAACCCACAACCTATTTATCCCTGATCGACCCATGTCCCTAAAAGCCTTTGAAACCTTACCCTTTTGCCAAAATCGATAGCTAGCTCCGAATCCGATTGCTCCAACAACCCACGCCTTCAATCCAACACTTAGGAAGACACTAATCATAGACAGAAAACGTCAGTTAAAAACCCTTAGAGCCACATGCCCAAATCGACAGCCTCCCTAGGTTTTAGGGACTTCGGCTTTTCCTAACTTTGTAAAATAGGACCAGATCTGAGATGTTGAACACTTACCCCTTTCTCCTTTTTGATCTCCACACAATATGATGCAGATTTATCTTTCAAACGACGATAGAACTCGACTCTCGAAGTTTTACAGTTTCGGCTATAAGCCCCAAATCTATGGTTTTTCGGTTTTTGAGTGATGAAGGAGATGACAATGTGGGGTTATAACCTTGATGTAAAATAGCCGCCGATGTGTATCTAGGGTTTAGAAAAGATGGTTGTCGCTTATTAGGCACAAAAAATATCGAAGGATTTGGCTTGGAAGAAATCGGTACAACTAATGTATTTTTTTCTGTTTTTCGCTTTTATGGTTTCGACACAAGTGTTGAAGAACAAAGAGTTTGGTGAACGGTTTTGAAGAAGAAAAATGAAGAAAGAAGAATAGAGAGAATGGTGGTTTCGGCTAGAGAGGAAAAAGAGAGAAAAGAACAACCCCAAGGTGTTTAAGCGTAAGAAAACGGCACCACTCAACACCCTAAATACCTAATACTAACTTAAAACCCTCTCAAAAATCCCTTTCTAATTCCCTAATTCGCCAACTCCTAGCCTCTCTCCAAATCCCTTAAATCTCTCCCCTTATCACTCTTTAATCCAAGCGTTTGGACCGATTCAAACTCCCTTTGGCGTAATCCACCGACTCCAACACTACCCCTCCTGCACTTAAAAATAAATGCATCTATTTGTCAGCACAGGGAATCGATCCCTTGCCTTCTCCAATGTTCCACGCCACCCTTTCTAGGAGCCTAGTGGCGTCACCCTGGCCACTTTACCAAGGCTCTTTTTGTGATGCAATTTACCCATAACTCTATTCAAGGGCCACCTAGCCAGAACCCCTAACTCCTATGTCCAAAATTCAAAAATTCACCCAGGTTTTGGCCAACACATGGGCCTTCCATAAGCCCATCTACCTACTCAAAATATTAATCTCACTTCCAAATACAAAATTTTAAAATATTTACAAAATATTTGAAACCCGCGAATAAATCCAAAAATCAGGATGTTACAACTCTACCCTCCTTAAAGAAATTTCGACCTCGAAATTTTACCTTATTCGAACAGTTGAGGATACTGTTGACGCATAGCCTCCTCCGTCTCCCAAGTAGCTTCTTATTTGCCATGGTTCCTCCAAAGTACTTTCACTAGTGGAACTGATTTCCTTCTCAACACCTTGATGTCACGATCCAGTATTTGCACAGGTTCCTCTTCGAAGGTTAAATCTGACTGCACTTCGATTTCTGTAACTGGTATGAAATGAGTTGGGTCAGATCGATACCGCCTCGGCATGGATACATGAAAACGCCGTGGATACGATGCGCTTCTGTGGTAACTCTAGCCGATAGGCCACCGTCCAACTTCGCTTAACAATTCGGTAAGGCCCAATAAACCGTGGGCTCAACTTACCTTCTCTTACCAAATCTCAAAATTTTCTTCCAAGGGGAACCTTCAAGAAAACCATATCCCCGACAAATAATTCCATCTCTTTGCGCTTGAGATCCGTGATACGACTTCTCGCCCATCGGATGCCTCCTTTAACCGATCCCTTATCACCTAACCTTGCTTTCGTGTCGACCACCAATTCCGGTCCAAGCACTCGCTGCTCACCCAACTCGTCCAACACGCCGGCGTCGACATCTTCGCCCATAAAGTGCTTCATATGGTGCCATCCGAATACTTACTTGATAGCCGTTATTGTAGGCAAACTCCGCCAATGGCGTAATCCTCCCAACTTCCACGAAAATCAATGATACAACCTCTCAACATATCCTCCAGAACCTGAATAACCCTTTCTGACTGTCCATCCGTCTGTGGGTGAAAGGCGGTGCTAAAATCCAATCGTGTACCCAACGTTTCCTGCAACTTCCACCAAAATCGAGATGTAAACCTAGGGTCTCGATCGAAATTATCGACATCGCACCCCATGCAATGCACTACCTCCGCCACATATAACTTGGCCAACTTTTGTAGTGAGTAGTCGGTACGAACAGGTATGAAATGAGCAGATTTTGTTAACCTATCCACAACCACCCACACCGAATCTTTCTTGGTGGGTGTCAAAGGTAAACCACTCACAAAGTCCATTGTTACTCTTTCCCACTTCCATAGCGGAATTTTCACAGTTACAATAATCCCGAAGGCAATTGATGCTCACCTTAACTCTGCACACGTCAAACATTTCCCAACAAATTCAGTCACCTCTGCTTTTTAATCCGCCACCAAAGACACCTCTCGCAAGTCCCGATATAACTTATTCCCTCCAGGATGCATGGCACAGAGTCCACTATGAGCCTCTTTTAGAATTAACTGCCTTAATTCAGGGTCCTTTGGAATACAAACCCTTCCACGAAAGTACAGAATTCCTTCAGTGTTCAACCCAAAATCCTCGTTCTCACCATTCTTAACTTGCTGGAACCGAAGAGCTAATAAATCGTCCTTCAACTGTTTCTCCTTAATCTGCTCAGTCCAAGTAGGCCTTACTTGCAGTTCTGCCAACAAGCTTCCATCGTCGTATAGACTTAAACGTGCGAACAAGGCTCTTAAATCCGTAACAACCCTTCGACTTAACGCACCCGCCACCACATTAGCCTTTCCTGGGTGGTACTCTATCGAACAGTCGTAATCTTTAAGCAACTCCACCCATCTTCGTTGCCTAAGGTTCAACTCCTTCTGAGTCAACAAGTACTTTAGGCTCTTATGATCTATATATATAATGCACTTCTCCCCATATAAGTAGTGTCTCCAAATTTTTAACGCAAAAATCACCGCTGCTAACTCCAAATCATGCGTAGGGTAATTCACCTCATGAGCCTTAAGCTGTCGCGATGCATAAGCGACCACCTTGCCCTCTTGCATCAGTACGCAACCTAACCCCACATGCGGCGCATCGCTGTATATAGTAAAGTCCTTCCTGCACACCGCTTGAATCAACACCGCGCTTTCTGGGTCAATACCTTTTCAACCGATCAAAAGCTTTTTGCTGTTTCTCGGTCCAGACAAATGGTACTCCTTTCCTTATAAGTTTTGTCAAGGGTGTTGCCATCACCGAGAAACCCTCCACAAACCTTCTCTAGTAACCTGCTAACCCTAGAAAACTCTGAATTTCCGATACTGACCTAGGTGGCTTCCATTCTAGAATCGCTTCTATTTTTCGAAGATCCACCTTAATCCCCTCGGCAGAGACCACATGCCCTAGGAAGGTTACCTCCCTCAACCAGAATTCACACTTGTTGAATTTTGCATAGAGCTTCTTTTCCCTTAACACTTGCAGCACAATACGGAGATGCTCATCATGCTTCGCCTCCATTTCAGAGTATACCAGGATATCATCGATAAAGACAACTACGAACCGATCCAAGTAAGGTTGGAATACTCGATTCATCAGATCCATAAAAGCTGCAGGTGCATTCGTCAGCCCAAACGGCATGACCAAAAACTCATAATGTCCATATCGAGTTCGAAATGTTGTCTTATGAATATCGCCTTCTCTTACCCTTAGCTGATGGTATCCAGAGCGAAGGTCGATTTTGGAGAATACCGAAGCTCCCCTAAGTTGATCAAACAGATCGTCAATCCTTGGTAGTGGATACCTATTCTTAATCGTCAGTTTGTTCAACTGGCGATAATCGATGCACATGCGCATCGTTCCGTCCTTTTTCTTCACAAATAGGACCGGTGCTCCCCAAGGAGACACACTAGGCCTAATGAAGCCTCTATCTAACAATTCTTGAACTTGAGCCTTCAGTTCTACCAACTCCTTCGGTGCCATCCTATAGGGTGCAATAGATACTGAGCTGCTTCCAGCAACAAATCGATTCCAAACTCAACTTCCCGATTCGGAGGTAATCCAGGAAGCTCTTCCGGAAAAACATCTTGGAATTCCCTAACAGTTCTGATGGTCTCCACAGTCAGATCTCAGTTTCAGCTTGGCTTACCAAAGCCAGATATGCCTCGCACCCCTTGTGCATCGGTTTCTCAACCCTCAACGCTGATACTACATTGGATAAGTAATCCTTCGTTCTCCAATAATCATTATCTCTTCATCATTGATGATCCTTAACACCATCCTCTTAATCGCACAATCCAATGTTGCCTTATGCTTGGTCAACCAATCCATCCCTAGTATCAAATCGAATTCTTCAAGCGGTAACTCCATCAAATCCCCACGAAAACCCCGCCTTGAATCTCCAAAGGCACCTCCTTGAAGAGTTTCTCTACCTTAACCGAATGACCCAAAGGACTTATCACGCACACACCCCACACAGCCTCCTCTGAGTGCACACCCAAAGGCCCTAGATATGTTATATGCCACATATGAATGGGTTGATCCCACATCAATCGTAGCGATGATAAGGTACACCAAATATAAAAACGCACTCGCTTATGACATCATCAGTCGTCACCCTCCTCGCGCGCGACGAGCGGATACACAAAAGCCGGGCCGACGAGCATCCATGTTACCAATACCCCTGCCGGGAGCCCCATGTCCACGGCCATTACCACCGCGACCTTGTCCACGACCTCTCGACAGCGGCGGTCCTTCCCTCACAGGTTGAGCCAGTCGCACAGCCCCTTGTTCGGCCACCTGAGCCTGAGTGGCCCTCCTAGGACAATCCTTAATCCTATGTTCCTTAGACCTACAACGAAGACAAGCCCCAGAACGCTTCCAGCACTCTCCTTGATACATTCTGCCGTAAACCCCACAAGCTTGCGGTCTACCTGTGTTCACCGGAACTGCTCGAACCGGTTCCTCCATCCTAGCTCTCTTAACATTTCGATTTGCAACACCCGCTGGTCCAACATCCCTCCTGAACCGATTTCGATCCCTATCACGATTTTTTCGTTCAGTTTGTTTCACCTCCTCGGCTATCTTAGCCTTCTCTACCAGTCTGTGAAAATCTCGCTCTCTGCTGAGCTATGAGCACCCTTAACTCATCTCTAAGACCATCCTCAAAACGAACGCTGCGCTTGTATTCGTATTGGAAAACGATGCCATTAGCATACCGACTCGATCGTAGAAACTCCGCCTCATATTCAAAGAATGGTCTTATTTCCTTGAGTCGATTCAAGAACTCCTTTCTGCGTGCATCCACATAGCTAGCTCCAACATATTTTGCCTTAAAGGTCTGCTTGAACAGCTCCCATGTTACCCTCTCAGCTGGGGTACCCTCTCTCACAGTAATCCACCACTGATACGCTTCATCCCGCAAAGAACGACAACGCCCCTTTCAACTTCTCGCTCCACCGAGCGTCCCAGTCATCCATGATCCGCTCTGTGGCTTCCAACCAAGATTTCACCCACATTTGGAGCCACTCGATATCGCCCTAAAAATCTCACCCGTTGGCCCGGTCGTTCGTAAATGGACCCCTATTCATGGGCCCGCCGTTAACTCCGCCACCCTTTCTAGAACCCTCAACATGGCACGAGACAAAGCGTCATCCTCTGCGCTCGGTGGCCATACACCCCATTTTCATTGACCGGTGGTGGTCGTGCCTCGCCAACTAGTATGTGTTCAGATGACGCAGTTCCAGCTTGAGTGCTACCTCGGCCTCGACCACGGCCTCTTCCCCGAGTATTCCTTGTACTCATAACGATTTATCGATTACGAATTTTATGACATTAGTTTCTTCGGTTTCACTATTTATTACAGAATGTCTTATTGAATGTATAGAGTTTCAGTAGTTTATTTCACAAGAATCACCATTTAGCTATAGTCCCAATTTTGTAGCCCTAATACTATATTATCAATAGCACTATCTCTAAGGCTCAGTACTATCTATAGTATTATTTCCAGTCCAGTTCTATAAATATTTAAAGCAGAAAAAGAACACTTACAGACTTGGTGCCGGGATTCAAATATGCCACTTCTTTATCACCAACATGTTTTTGCTTACCGAGAATTTGAAAACACTTTTATTTTAAGACTATTGATTTAACCCTGTTTAACAATAGAAAAACTTGAACCTTCTTCGAAAAACTTACCATTTCCAAAAATACCCTTCTTAGGCCTAAGTTTTTGAAAAAAAATTTCAGACCCGATCCACAGCCGAGTTGTTGCAACCTGGCTCTGATACCACTAAATGTAACACCCCAAACCCAAATTTCAGATATTACTTACGGCTAATTTAGTATGTCACATGGAGATGTTTCAAAAACATGTGTTTATCTAAATTCGTTGTTTAGTGTTTAGCGAAAATATGTTCTTGTTTTAAGTTAAAGTGAATGGAAGTCAGACACCGTAGGGAAGCCAAAGAAAGAGAAGGTGAGTCTTATTGGACTGCTTAAGTACCAAGCTCTTCCCGGATCCAATCCTAGACATGCACACACCCATTACCACACTTTAAACAGGTTACGTGCCTACGAACATTAAATTAAGTTTAAGTCTGTTTGAATTATTTATTTTCTTGGAAAAAACATTTACGTTGCGAAAAACTGTGTGTCATCATGCTCTTTTAAAAACATGTAATTTTTTTTTATAAAACGTGCCCTAGTGCTATCCAGTTTAATAATCCCAAAATAAAATTAATTAAAAAGAGCGGCCTTATTACAACTTCAACCATAATAGAAATAATCAAAAAAAAAGATGCTGAACTTATTTAAAATCGGCAATCAATCTTCATGGCCACTCTGAATCCCGCCCAGCTCCAAGTCCACCAACTAGGGCTCACCTGCAAGGATGGAAGAGAAAGGGGTGAGTTTGGGAAACTCAGTGTATACAGAAACCCATCCAAAGCCCAAGTCAGCTCTAGCCCATTGGGCCTAAGCCCTATTTAGATAACAAAGACACAAAGGGACCAAGCCCTTTCGAGTACAGAGAGCAAGGCCTTAGCCCCTTTTAACATAACAGTGTGGCCCATAGGCCCAGCTTCGATAACATAGGTAACAATAGTAGTAATGCATGCAAACCCATCCGGGAGACTACTCAACCCACCATCCGCTACACTGCACTGCATACACACTCCTACACTCCATGTGGGAATATCTCAACCCACCCAAATTTCTACACTCCACAATTGCGCAAACGCACTCAAATATCGATAAGTTGAGGCAAAGCCTCTAGTACGTGGATAAACCACTTTCAATACTTCCTCCATCAATACCCCAATCCCATACAATGATATTAATAGATGCATATCATGTAAAATACAAGATCAAACAATCATGCAGTTTAGCCAATTTAAACCCTAGGGGTATATCGGTAATTTTGCTCTTTAGAGATAATTTTCGTAACTTAGCAACTACACTAGCTATTTCAGTAATTTTCAACAGTTTTATGCAATTTGGTTCCACGATCTAACTAACAGGCTAATTTGCCCATCTCTTACCCATATTGGTCCGTAAGCCCATTGGGCCCAGTTTTGGCCCATCGAGCCTTTCTTTTCCGAAGTACGCTAAAATGTCACACAACTTACTTACTACTTTACGGTGCTAGATCCAACAATTACTCTATGTCTTGAGAGCATTCGCATACTCACAAGCCCATGAAATGCCAGAATTTCGGCATTTCGGCTTTTGCCGAATTGGACTAAGGAAGGGTGTTAGGTACACACCTGTTTCGCGACGACTGCCACCGAGATCCCTTTCGATGTCCTACAATTGATTAGCACAGTTCTTATTTACAAACCGAAATCACTAAACTGACAACCTATTTATCCCTGATCGACCCATGTCCCTAAAAGCCTTTGAAACCTTACCCTTTTGCCAAAATCGATAGCTAGCTCCGAATCCGATTGCTCCAACAACCCACGCCTTCAATCCAACACTTAGGAAAACACTAATCATAGACAGAAAACGTCAGTTAAAAACCCTTAGAGCCACATGCCCAAATCGACAGCCTCCCTAGGTTTTAGGGACTTCGGCTTTTCCTAACTTTGTAAAATAGGACCAGATCTGAGATGTTGAACACTTACCCCTTTCTCCTTTTTGATCTCCACACAATATGATGTAGATTTATCTTTCAAACGACGATAGAACTCGACTCCCGGAGTTTTACAATTTCGGCTATAAGCCCCAAATCTATGGTTTTTCGGCTTTTGAATGATGAAGGAGATGACAATGTGGGGTTATAACCTTGATGTAAAATAGCCGACAGGTATCTAGGGTTTAGAAAAGATGGTTTTCGTTTATTAGGCACAAAAATATCGAAGGATTTGGCTTGGAAGAAATTGGTACAACTAATGTATTTTTTTCGGGTTTTCGGCTTTTGTGGTTTCGACACAAGTGTTGAAGAACAGCAGGTTTGGTGAACGGTTTTGAAGAAGAAAATGAAGAAAGAAGAATAGAGAGAATGGTGGTTTCAAGCAGAGAGGAAAAAGAGAGAAAAGAACAACCCCAAGGTGTTTAAGTAGAAGAAAACGGCACCACTCAACACCCTAAATGCCTAATACTAACTTAAAACCCTCTCTGCAAAATCCCCTTTCTAATTCCCTAATTCGCCAACTCCTAGCCTCTCTCCAAATCCCTTAAATCTCTCCCCTTATCACTCCTTAATCCAAGCGTTTGGACCGATTCAAACTCCCTTTGGCGTAATCCACCGACTCCAACACTACCCCTCCCGCACTTAAAAATAAATGCATCTATTTGTCAGCACAGGGAATCGATCCCTTGCCTTCTACAATGCTCCACGCCACCCTTTCTAGGAGCCTAGTGGCGTCACCCTGGCCACTTTACCAAGGCTCTTTTTGTGATGCAATTTACCCATAACTCTATTCAAGGGCCACCTAGCCAGAACCCCTAACTCCTATGTCCAAAATTCAAAAATTCACCTGTGTTTTGGCCAACACATGGGCCTTCCATAAGCCCATCTACCTACTCAAAATATTAATCTCACTTCCAAATACAAAATTTTAAAATATTTACAAAATATTTGAAACCCGCGAATAAATCCGAAAATCAGGATGTTACAAAAGTACTACAACGATTTGGCATGAACGAGCAGACAAAGCCTATAAGTACCCCGTTGGCTTCTCATTTCAAGCTTTTTGTACAACTATCTCCTTCAACGAATATGGAACAAAAATACATATTACAAGTTCCGTATTCTAATAGGTAGCTTGATGTATGTAATGGTGTGTACAAGACCCGACATTTCATAGGCAGTTAGTATAGTGAGCAGGTATATACATAATCCTGGAAAAATACATTGGCAAGCTGTGAAATGGATTCTACGGTATATTCAGAAGACCATGGATGTTGGATTACTATTCAAGTAAGATACTACACTTGGTAAAGGTGTTATTGAGTACGTTGATTCTGACTATGCCATCAACCACCGATTATGTATTTACACTTGCTGGAGGGCCAATAAGTTGGAAGTCTACACTGCAGTCTACAATTGCATTGTCAACCACAGAAGTGGAATACATGGCTATAATAAAGGCTGTAAAGGAATCTATTTGGTTACAAGGTATGGTTAAAACCTTGGGATTGGTTCAGAAGCATATTAATGTGTATTGTGATAGTCAAAGTTCTATTCATTTAGTAGAGAATCAAGTCTATCATGCATGTACAAAGCATATCGACATACGATTCCATTTTGTGCGGGAAATTATTATTGAGGGAAAACTTCATCTTTAGAAGATTAAGACTGCAGATAATCCCGCAGATATGATAACCAATGTGGTAACAACAACCAAGTTCGAACATTGTTTGAACTTGATCAATATCCTACAAGTTTAACAATTGAAGAAGGCACTATCAAGTATTGTTAAAAAAGGCAGAAAGAATTGAGTGAAGATAAGATTATCCTAATCAAATCTTCAAGGTGGAGATTATTGGAAATCATCCATATTTTGGAAAGACAAAGATATGGGTATCAAAATGTTGGCACTAGAAATCTGAGATTTAAGGCACCAAGAGTGGGATTGAGATTTGGCATGAGATAATTACAAATTTTGGTCCCTAATTATTTAGTGACTTTGCTAGTTGATCTCCGAACCTCCACTATAAATAGGCCTAACCATTTCTCATTTTTATCAACCCGCATTTGCCATTCTCTACTTAAGGCATTTTTCTCTCTCTTTTGTAAATCTTCACTTGTATTTTGGAGTGAAATATATTTGGTAGTGCCCAAGGACGTAGGCAAAATTTGCTGAACCTCGTTAAAATTCTAGTGTTCTTTATTGTATTATTTTGCATATTTTGTGAGTGTGATTGTAGTGATTTATTGAGCTATTAAATTACGATAGAGGGATAATCTGGCTAGGAAAGACCTGGTATTTAAGCAATCCTTGTGATCCACCTCTCTTTCCTAGGAATTGAACTTAGTGTGATTTTTTAGTACAATAATTTTACTCTTTTACACATTTCAGCACAACAATTTCCCACATTCATCTTAGCGATCTCAATCTCTGCAAAAGCTAATTGAAGTGACCAAGGTCTCAACACCTTGTTAACGTACCACGAAAAAGCCACCAATGAACCAATTTCAATGAATAGAGACTCTTTTGGCTTCCAATCCGTAGTTAAAAAAACTTCTAGAGAGATCTTCGTCGTACCAATCTCAGCCTCCTTAGCATCATTTTCAATGATAGCACCTGAAAATATCACTCTTTCCACACCCTCTATATCTCTCAGAACTCTTCTACACCCTGCTTTATCTTCAAGCTTAATCCCACACACGTTGAATTTTAACCAGCCAAATGGAGGGGGGCTCCAACAGAATACAGTAGGTTTGGATTTAACAGGATCCACCCGACACCTGAGTGGAGAAATCCACCAAAGATTCTCCAGCAACAAAATTTCATCATGAATAGATATAATCCACAACAATGCTTTCATCTTTGATTGGAACACCAAATTATCCATAGACACTCTCTTTTTATCGAAAATCAACCCATTTCTTGCTAACCAAATTATCCAGCAAGCTCCCACAATTACAATCAACCATAATCTTTTTCTAAGTTTGGCCATTCACGTATTGTTGCATAAAGCAAAGAAGTCTGAAAAGCCATCCACCTGAATCCACACCACCTCCCTCCAATTGAAAATTCTCCCCCAAAAACCTTCAATAAATTTACATTTAAAGAACAAATGTGAAGCGCACTTCGGTACACCATCGCACCATGGACAGCCTATTGTTAAATTTTGAAGGCTCACCCCTCTTTTAACCAGAAACTCCTTTGTTGGTAATCTGTCAATCGTGACCATCTAGAGAAAGCATCGCACTCTAGTAGGCACCTTAATTTTCCATAATTTACCACATTCAAAAGTATTGTTCTCCCTATCATCCAAGATTAATAATTCAGTGCATTTTTTAACCGAAAATTCCCCGTCTTTATCTTTTTCCCAACACAACCTATCCTCAATGTTCGAATTTAACACCGTATCACTTACCCTATCAGCTAGCTCTTTACACAACCCCTCCTCCCTACCCAATAACGGTCTAGTAAAATATAAGTTCCAACTAGCTCTGCCATTCCCTGAAAGACTTAACACTTCAGCTACTGTACAATCTTTTCTTTTAGCAAGATGGAAGAGACTTGGATAAATCAATTTTAGTGGCCAATTCCCACACCAATTATCCTACTAGAACAAAGCCGATTTACTGTTCCCAATCTTCCAATAGAATGAGTCCATCCCCACACATTTAGAAACATAGCATCTAAAGAATTTTCAATTATACCTTTCCAAACAGGAGACATATCTTTTTGAAAATTTGATTTAAAATGCCACCTTTGTACATTCAAACCATATTTTGCCAAAATAACCTTTTGCCACAACGCTTCTTTTTCAACCGCGAATCTCCAGCTCCATTTAGCCAATAAGGCTTTGTTTTTCTTTTGGAAGAAATACATACATCTATTGCTGATGAAGGAAACTTGATTATTATGTATTTTAGATGGAACCCATTTGCTAGTCCTTAAGCTTTGATAGGTATGCAAGATGTTGTTTCTATTTTACAACTTTGGTGAAATGCAATATATGTATGTAATAATGAAATAACTTCTTAATTTTTTAAAAAATATATTTTTTTTTAATGTGTTTTGTCTTCTTCAATGATAGATGTGCTCTTTTACTAAATTTTTTACGGTCAATGTGTCTAGAAAATTATAGATAAAAAATATTTAAATAAAAGTTTGAGAGAAATTTTCTTTTATTTGAGATTTAATATAATTATAAAATAATTGAGGATTTAATGTAATTATTGAATATGAACAAGTCTTAAAAGTTATAATGCTTCTTTGCTTTGAGATTTGGGCTTTATGGCATATTATTTTCATTTTTTTTTGTTCTTCCTTTAGTTCACCTTTAAGTTGTAGAATTGAGATAATGAGTATTTTTAGAATTGAGTGACCTAAATCCTTATTTAAAGAAAATATAGTGGTAAAATAAAATAAAAGTAAAATCCATATAGAACTACACTTCTTTTATTTTATTTTAGAATAAGGTTTTTTTAAACCTTATTAAACTCCATCTATTTGATATTGATTAGAATAGGGTGTTTCAATCTTACTATACTCCTATTAGAATATGGTTTTACAAGCCTATAAATAGACATAATCTACTCCTTTTGTAATCATTCGAAATCGACATAGTGAATTTTCTTCTCCTTTGTCCGTGGTTTTTCCCGAAATGGTTTACAAGTAAAATTTGTGTTTTATTTTATTTTTCTTTCTCTTTTCTTTGCAATATTTTGTTATTACCGACATTCTATTTTTTTACAAATGGGTTTCAGAGCTTCTGGGTTGTTTATCTCAATCATGGTAATGACGTCTTTGAAATATGAAATTTCGCTGTTGGATCGCAACACCAGATTCGCGTTGTAGCAAATTAAGATGCAAGCAGTACTTGCGTAGATAGATCTGGAGGATGCCCTGCTAGGGATAGATAAGATGCCTTCAACATTGACGGAGGAAGAGAAGAAGCGTATGGATTGAAAGGCACTAACACAGTTACATTTACATTTGTTTAACGAAATTTTATAGGATGTGATGAAGGAGAAGATCACAACATTGATTATGGAAGAGGCTGGAACAAATATATATGTCGATAAATCTAACCAGTAAGTTGCATATAAAGTAGCGTCTTTATGCTCATTGTTTGGAGGAAGGTGTGTCTGTGCACGAACACTTAATAGTGTTTAAAGAAATTTTCTCAAACTTGGAGGCCATGGAGGTTCACTATGATCAGGAAGATCTAGGGTTGATTCTACTTTGTTTGTTGCCCTCGTCTTATTCAACCTTTAGAGACATGATTTTATATAGCCATAAGACTCTAACAGTTGATGAGGTTTATGATTTTTTGACCTCGTATGATAATATGAAACATCTTGTGGTTAAACCTGACTCTCAGAGAGAGGGTCTCACTGTTCGTGAGAGACAAGATCGGAATGTTGATGATGATCGTAGAAGGACACAGGAATGGAATCCTCACAGTAAATCTAAAGGTAGATCGAAGTCTTCAAACAGAGGTAAAACTTATAACTTCTGTAAGAAGAAAAGACACATTAAATTTGAGTGCTAAAAGCTTCAGAACAACATCATAAGGGAGGCTGCGAATCAAAAGGGAAAACAACTAGAAAATTCTGGTAAAGCTGATGTTGTGGAAGACTACAACGATGGTGAACTTCTAGTCGCTTTTGTCAACAATTCTAAAGTGAACGTGGAGCGGATCCTTGATTCGGGCTACACCTCCCACATGAGTCTCAATCGGAATTGGTTTACAACTTACGAAACAATGTCTGAAGGTGTTGATTTTATGAGAAATAATGCTTCGTGTAAAATTGCAGGTTTTTGAATGATTAAAGTTAAGATGTTTAACAGAGTTGTCAGAACACTTAGTGGCGTGCGGTATGTTCCAGAATTGAAGAAAAAATTAATTTCGTTGAGTACTCTTAATTAAAAAGGGTACAAATACACAACTGAATATGGGGTTTTGAATATTTCCAAAGGTTCCCTCGTTACGATGTAAAGGCAGGGAAAGATCGCCAAGTTATATGTTTTGCAGGGTTCTACTGTTACTGGTGATGATGCAGTTGTCGCTTCCTTTTCCATGTCAGATGGTGATATAACTAAACTTTGGCGTATGCACCTAGGGTATATGAGTGAGAATGGCATGGCAGAATTGAGTAAAAGAGGACTTCTTAATGGGTAAGGAATTTGCAAACTGAAGTTTTTGGGAAGCAAAAGAGAGTTCGATTCACTAGAGGAATCCATAACACGAAGGGAACATTGGAGTATATTCATTCTGATTTGTGGTGGTCATCCAGAGTACCTTCGAGAGGTAAAGCTAATTATATGGTAACTTTTATTGATAACTTTTCTAGAAAAGTTTGGTTGTTCTTCCTCAAGTAGAAAAGTAATGTGTTTTTTGTATTTAAGTCATGGAAAACTATGATTGAAAAACAAAAGGGAAAACAAATAAAACACCTCCGCACAGACAATGGCTTAGAGTTCTGTTCTGATGAGTTTAATGAACTATGCAAGTCAGAAGAGATCGTGAGACACTTGACAGTTCAACATACTCCATAAAAAGTGGCGTTGTAGAACGAATGAACAAAACAATCATGGAGAAAGTTCGATGTATGTTGTCGAATGCTAGCTTACCAAAGTCTTTTTGGGTCGAAGCAGCCTCTACTACATTTTTTTTGATCAACCGATCTCCATCCATTTCCATTGAGAAAAAGACTCCACAAGAGATATAGTCTAGTGATCTTGCTGATTATTCTGATTTAAATATCTTTAGATGTCCTGCGTATGCTCATGTTGATAATGGAAAATTGGAACCGAGATCAATTAAATTTGTTTTTCTTGGTTATAAAGATGGTGTAAAAGGGTATAAGTTATGGTATCCTGAAAATAGAAAAGTTGTGATTAGTAGAGATGTTGTTTTTTTATGAAACGGCTATGCTACCTAACTTATCTCTTAAAGACTCTTCCAATAAAGAACATCAAAAGTAGGTGGAGCATCAGATTAATCTAGAATCTACAGCAGAGTCAACTCCTTAAACCAGTACAAAAATTTAGAATAGAGTTGCTTTTTCACCACAATACTCTATCGCAAAAAACAAAACTAGTAGAGAAATTAAACCTTCAAAGAAGTATGTCGAGGCAGATCTAGTTGCTTATCCTTTAAATGTGGATGAAGATATAGATGCAAACCAAGAGCCATCTAATTATTTTGAGGCGATTAGCTGTGAAGACTCGGAAAAGTGGATGTTTGCTAAGCAAGAGGAGATGGAATCACTCCACAAAAAGAGAACATGAGATCTTGTGAAACTTCTAAAGGTAAAAAGGTTATTCGTTGTAAATGAGTGTTTAAAAAGAAAGAAGGGACTCTAGGAGTTGAAGAACCTAGATATAAAGCAAGGCTTATTGCAAAGGGTTATAGTCAAATTCCAAGAGTAGACTTCATAGATGTGTTCTCCCCAGTTGTGAAGAATAGTACGATTCAAACTTTGCTTGGTATTGTGGCCATGCATAATTTGGAGCTTGAGCAATTAGATGTAAAAACTGCATTTTGCATGGAGAACTTGAGGAGGATATTTACATGCAACAACCAGAGGGTTTTACAGTCTTAGAAAAAGAGGACTATGTTTGCTTACTGAAAAAGCCCCTTTACAGTTTGAAACAGACACCAAGACAGTGGTATAAAAGGTTTGACTCCTTTATGACTTCTCATGATTTCAAAAGAAGTAGCTTTAACAGCTGTGTTTACTTTAAGAAAAATAGTGATGGTTTTTTTGTGTATCTACTCCTTTATGTTGATGACATGTTGATAGTAGCAAAAGATAAAAGAGATATAAGAAAGGTCAAAGTCTAACTAAGTGAAGAATTTGAGATGAAAGATTTAGGACTAGCAAAGAAGATACTTGGTATGGAGATTCTTAGAGATAGAAAAGCAAGTAAATTGTACCTAAGTCAGAAGGGTACATTGAGAAAGTTCTTTGCAGGTTCAATATGCAGAGTGCTAAACCTATTAGTACTCCTTTAGCAGCCCATTTCATACTTTCATAAACTTTGTCTCCATAATCAGATGATGAGATTGAGTACATGTCACATGTTCCATATTCTCGTGCAATAGGATCTCTCATGTATGCTATGGTTTGTTCACGTCCAGATTTACCATATGCGGTCAGTTCAGTTAGCAAATACATCTCCTTCGAACTCATCAAGAAAAAAGGAATTCTGGGGTTGACCAAGAAAAATAAAAAATCAATAGTCTCTTAAGATATAATATATAATATATAAGATCTTTATGTATAGTCTCTTATTTAGGCAAAGCTTATCTCTCTTTGGTCATTCCTCTATGTGTCAAATAAATATTTTTTTAATAACCAAATATATTTTTTGACTTGATTGTTATGAATTTCAGAAGGGTATGCAGATCAACAAAGAGTAAAACATTATTTTTCTCTGACAACTTTGGTGTTTTATATAAAATGCAATATACGCATGTAATAATGAAATAACTTCTTAATTTTCTAAAACCAATGTACTTCTGTTAAAGAAAAAGAATATGTATTTAAATGTGTTTTGTTCTCATCAATGATAGATGTGCTCTCTTACTAAGTTTTTAATGTTCAATGTGTCTAGAAAAATTATAGATAAATAATATTTAAATAAAATCTGAGAGAATTTTTTATTTGAGATTTAATATGATTGCAAAATAATAGGGGATTTAATGTAATTATTGAATATTAACAAGTCTTAAATATTACAATGTTTATTTGCTCCTATTGGAACACCAAAAGGACCAAATTCAGCATTAAAAACCAATCAAAAGCCATTTAGGAAATAAAGGGAGAAGGACAAGCAAGGAAAGAACGAGAAAAAAACAGTAGAAGAAATCCCTTAGTAGTCAAAGTTTACAGAAACAAAAGAAAGAACAAAAGAATGTGGGGAGAGTGGAGGAAGTTGGACAGAAAAAATGGGGAGGGATTTTAGGGATATTTTCCTATATTTCTTTTAAATAATAACAATCCAATCCAATCCAATCCAATCCAATCTCACTAAATTTGATTAGTTAACCTCTTATCAGATTGCTTAATAGTGGAGTTTGACCAATACTTTGACAAGCATGGACTGCAACAGGAGAAAACAAAGCAAAAATTAATATCATTTTGACAAGACATGATTCGTGATTTGAGACTTATGAGTAGGCTAAAATTTTACTACTGAACTAGCAGGCTCATCCTTACCAACAAGAATAAAATATAACCTACAAGTAAACAGCTAAATGAATAAATAATCAAAATTATAAAAATATTCAAAAGAAAAAATTTGAACACATGACTTCAAACACATAACAACACAGTTAACCATTGAACCCAATCTATTTACTTAATATAATAAAACCCAGAAATTATAAAATTTGGGGCGCAGTTACAATAGATCTAGTTCTAGGAAGATTCTAATACTTTAGCAAAAGACCACCAATTATAACGACAAAGGAAAATGTTAGTGGAAGCAACTGAAAGAAGGATCGTCCAATTAGAAGGCACGCCACAAAATCAATATCTCCTTCGAATTCGTCAAGTAAAAAGGAATTCTGGAGTTGACAAAAAAAAAACTGGAATCGAAATGCTTAGACAATTTATAGAATACAAGCTGAAAAATAGCAGTTGACTAAGACCGTATCTAATTCTATTTTTTTATTTAATTTATAATTAATGTTTATATTTTATGATATAATAGAGAAAGTATTCTTTTGGAGTCATATTCAAACACCTTTTCTTCCTGTGGTAATGGAATTTTATGTTTTGAATGGATGACTCAGTTTAGTAAATTCTTAAGTCAAAATGGATTCTTGCCCAACCAAATAATAGAAAAAAAAAAGTGCTTTCAAGAAGCAACTTCCTTATTAAAGGGCTCCCTTATTGATATCATTCATTGTTAGTATGTATAAATTTGATACATGGGCAAATGACAATGCTTAAGATATAAGATCCTTATGCATAGTCACTTATTTAGGCAAAACTTATCTCTCTTTGGTACTTCCTCTATGTGTCAAATAAATAGTTTTTTTTAATAACTAAATATATTTTTTTGACTTGATTATTATGAATTTCAGAAGGGTATGGAGATCAACAAAGAATAGAACATTATTTTTCTGTGACAACTTGGTGTTTTATATAAAATGCAATATACGCATGTAATAATGAAATAACTTCTTAATTTTTAGAAAACAATGTACTTTTGTTAAAAAACAATATGTATTTTAATGTGTTTTGTTCTCATCAATGATAGATGTACTCTCTTACTAAGTTTTTAATGTTCAATATGTCTAAAAAATTATAGATAAATAATATTTAAAATTATTATCCTATCCAATTCTGAAAAGAATTGATGACCTCGAAAAGAATTCATGTAACTTATCACGTGTCGATATATTATTTAAAATGCATGAAATAATTATCTAATTTTTACTTCAAACATTCGGTTCAATAACAGAATGATCAAAAGGGTAGATTCAAATCTTTTCCCCAATCAATGTATATTTTATATATAAACTCTTTATAAATTAGGGAAGAATGTATTAGTAAGGGAGAAAGCAGTGAATAATTTGTCATGGTTTAATACTATTGGTATGAACAGCTTAATTGGTTGTAAATATTAATTTAGGATTTTCGAAGATATTTTTAAGTAATTCACCGAAGAATACAGGCAATGCTAAAGAGACAACGATATATATATATATATATATGTTTTTTTTAATAAGAAATACATACCTCTATTGTTGACGAAGGATACTTGATTATTATGTATTTTAGATGGAAGCCATTCGCTAGTGCTTGAACCTCAATGATTATGCAGATAAACAAAAAGCAGAATGTTGTTCTCTTTTACAACTTTGGTGTTTATTATAAAATGCAATATATGGATGTAATAAGGAAATAATTTCTTAATTTTCAAAAAAAAAAAGTATGTTAATGTGTTTTGTTCTCAATAATGATAGATTGCTCTCTTACTAAGTTTTTTGTGTTCAATATGTGTAGAAAATTATAGATTAAAAATAAATGATTGATCTAGAAAATCAAACTTATTTAAAAAGAACTTTGAGAAAAAATTTCTTTTATATGAGATTTAATATGATTACATTACAAAAATTTTCTTCCCTTTACATTTTTCAAATATTTTTCTCTAATTACTATAATATAATTTTTTTTAAAATTAGTTCTATCTAATTTTGAAAAAAATGATAATCCCAAAAAGAAATTATATAACTTAACACGTATTGGTTTATTATTTAAAGTATATTAAAGTAGTATTTATCTTGCATTCCAAACATTCAGTTCAATAACAATATGATCGAAATCGTAGATTCAAATCTCTTCCCCCAATCAATGTATATTTATGTATGCATATATATAACTTTTTAAATTAGGGAAGAATTTATTAAAATGGGAGAAAGTAGTGAATAATTTGCGATGGTTTAATGCTAGTGGAATGAACAACTTAATTGGTTGAAATATTGATTGAGGATTTGCAAAGACATCTTCAAGCGATGAATTGAAGAATACGTGCAATGTTGAAGAGACAACGATATACATATATCTATGGTGGTTTTTGTTTTTGAAGGAATACATACCTCTTTTGTTGAATAAGGAAACTTGATTATTATGTATTTCAAATTCGACGGTGCTTGAGCCTTGACAGGTGTGCAGATCAACGAAGTGCAAAACATTGTTTCTATTTTACAATTTTGGTGTTTAATATAAAATGCAATCTATGCATGTAATAATGAAATAACTTCTTAATTTTCAAAATGAAAATATTTTTAAGCAAAATAACTTTGAGCACAACTAGGCCAATGCCTCACACTTGTTAACAAACATACAAAAACTAAAGAAAAGCTAAGCGTGACAAGCAAGGTTTTGGGAAAAAAATTAATTAAAAGGAATAAAAAACAGGGCCTTAAGCACACAACTTAATATTTAACCACAGAACCAAATCAATATACATGTCACAAATAACACTCAAATAAGTTGTAACATTTGTGACGTTAGAGTTTTCGTGGTTTTTTAGTGTTAAAACCATGTTTTGGGGTGTTGATATTTTAATTAAAATTTTTAACCTTAACAAAAAATATTTATATTTTTTGACAGCCGGCATTACTCAGAGCTAGTATGTACTTTTATTCTCTTTCTTCTCGTTAAAAGAAACTGATTTCTTCTCCTATTCAAGCTTATTTCTTCACTTCTCTCATTTCTTCTTCTTCTTCCTCTCTTAGTCTATGTTAAGATGGTGAAAGAGAAAAAAAAAGTGAGTAATTAGGCTGCTGCCAAACCTTCAACACTCAACCTCCAACACCAGCAAGCCTACCACGAAGAACTAGATTTAAATTTATGAGTAAAATTATCTAAAGTTCTTTCTTAATTAAAATTATTCAAAGTTCTTTCTTAATTCCTTCTTTTAACAAAGGTTTTTGGTAACTGAATGTTTCTAATCCGTGTCTTTAGGTCGAACACCATTTCTAGACGATTTGGTGCTAATGAATCACATTGGACTAAGTCAATCTCCAACTTTTTCCATAGATTAAAAAAAATGGATTAACATTACAATCCCTTTAATTTTCTTTGAATAATGAAAATTTCTTCTTAAACTTTTGTCTGCGTACAACGAAGTGATGATGAGGAAGATGTTTATGATGATGATTATAATCAAGAGGTGAAAAAAAAACTCATACTAATTTTCTTCCCTTTACATTTTCCTAGTATTTTTCTCTATGTACTATAATATTATTTACAAAAATTATATCCTATTCAATTCCAACAATAAGTGGTGATCTCAAGAAGGATTTTTGTAACTTATCACCCGTCGAATTACTATTTGCAATATATTAAATTATTATCTATTTTTAACTCCAAACATTCGATTCAATAACGGTATGATTGAAAGGGTAGATTCAAATCCTTTCCCAACCAATGTCTATTTATATCTGTATATATAAACCCTTTATAAATTAGGAAAGAATTTATTAATAAGAGAGAAATTAGTGAACAATTTGCCATGGTTTAATACTAGTGGAATGAACAGCTTAATTGGTTGCAGATATTAATTTAGGATTCTAGAGACTTCTTCAGGTAATGCACCGAAGAATACAGGCAATGTTGAAGAGACAATGGTATTTATATAGCTATAAATTTTTACTCTTTCAATCTCACCAAACAGGTGTGTTGCATGCATAAGTAAGCTCTCCCCAAAATCTGCAAGCTTCAGCACGTTGCTTACAAGTAAACAGCAACAAAACAAGAGGTTTCAACTGATGGGAGTTATCAAAAGGAGAGAATTTGGTAGAATATAGACAAGAAACTATTGGCATTATTTACATCACCAGGCCTCCTTCTTTTTGTTATTTCAACCATCACAAAATATTTGTTTTCTATGGAGTTACACTGGTGCTAAGTTGCCTTGCCTGCATTTCGAACGCCAATTCTCTGGTTTCATGGCAGTGACAGAAACGGCTCCTGCTTTGATTTTCTTTTTAGAGATGAAACTTTAATCTAGTTAATTTTTTAAAAAAAATGTACTTCTGTTAAAAAACAATATATACTTTAATGTGTTTTTTCTCATCAACAATAGAAGTACTCTCTTACAAAGTTTTTAATGTTGAATGTGTCTAGAAAGTTATAAATAAAAAATATTTAAATAAAGTCTGAGAGGAGAAATTTTCTTTTATTTGAGATGTAATATGATTATAAAATAATTGGGGACTTAATATAATTATTTAATATTAACAAGTCTTAAATAGTACAATGCTTCTTTGCTTGGTTCTTTCGCCTTTATGTTCATTTATGAAAAAATAATTGTGGTTTCTAAATGCTATAACCTTGTTTTGAGTGTTGATATTTTATCAAAAAAATTTAAGCATTAGCAATGTGGCATCTGACATTACTCAATGCAGTGTGTACCTTCATATATTCTCTCTCTTCTCACACAAACAAATTTGATTCTTCTCTCATTCAAACTTATTCATTTCTTTTCTTTTTAATGTTCAATCTGTCCAAAAAAATTATAGATAAAATAATTAAATTAAAGTTTGGGAGAAAATTTTCTTTTATTTGAGATTTCATGTGATTACAAAATAATTGGGGACTTAATGTAATTATTGCATATCAACAAGTCTTAAAAATTACAATGCTTCTTTGTTTGTTTTCTTGAGCTTTATGACATATCTTTTCATTTTTTTTTTTTTGTTGTTCTTCCTCTAGTTTACCTTTGAGTTGTAGAATTGAAATGATGAATGCAAAAGTTCTATTCTGTGTTTTTAGTTCAGTTTCGTGTTTTTAATGTTGTAACATTATTTGAGGGTGTTGATCTTTTAAATAAAAATTATAACCTAAGCAATATATATATTGACATCTGTCATTACTCAATGCCAATATAAACCTCTATATATTCTCTCCTCTCACTCAGATAAACTTAATTCTTCTCACATTCAAACTTATTTCTTCTCTTCTCTCATTTCTTCATATTTTTCTCTCTGTTAGTCTGTTAAGATGATGAAAGGAAAAGAAAACGTGAGTAATGAGTCTCCTGCCAAACCTTCAGGTGTCTCCATTACTCAATCTCCAACATTGCCAAGCCTACCACCAAGAAATAGGTTTAAATTTATGTGTAAAATCATCCAAAATTCCTTCTTAATTCCTGTTTATAACAAAGGTAGTTTGTAATTGTATGTTTCTAACATGTGTGTTTAGGTCTGACACAATTTCTAGACGATTTGGTGCTAATGAGTCACAATGGAGCAGGTAAATATCTCACCTTTTTCCATAGATTAGAAAAAAAATTGGATTTACATTTTTATTCCCTTAATTTTCTTTCATTAATGAAAAATTCTTCTTAAAATTTCATTTGCATGAAATAAAGTGATGAGGAGGAAGATGTTTATGCTGATGACAATAATCAACAGGTGAATAAAAAATTCACTCAATCTTTTTCCCTTTACATTTTCTAGTATTTTTCTTTTGGTACTATAATCAAATTTTTCAAAAATTATTATCCTATCCAATTCTTACAAAAAATTAATGATCTTGAAAAGAATTTATGTAACTTATCACGTGTCGATTTATTATTTCAAATACATTAAATTTTTATCTAATTTTCACTTCAAACATTAGGTTTTATAACGGTATGATCGAAAGGGTCGATTCAAATCTTTTCCCCAATCAATGTATATTTATATATTTATATATAAACCCTTTTGTAAATTAGGGAAGAAATTATTAATAAGAGAGAAAGTAGCGAATAATTTGCATGGTTTAATACTAGTGGTATGAACAACTTAATTGGCTGCAGATATTAATTCAGGATTTTCGGAGACATCTTCAGGAAACGCGCCAAACAATACAGGAAATGATGAAGATTCATCGGTATACACATATCTATATATATTTTTGAAGTAATACATACCTCTATTGTTGATGAAGGAAACTTGGTTATTATGTATTTGAGATGGAAGCCATTTGCTTTGGTGCTTAAGCCTTGATGGGTATGAAGATGAACAAAGAGCATAATGTTGTTTCTCTTTTACAACTTTGGTGTTTAATATAAAATGCAATGTATGGATGTAATAATGAAATAATTTCTTATTTTTCCAAAAAAAAAAATCACTTTAATGTGTTTTGTTCCCATCAATGATAGATGTACTCTCTTACTAAGTTTTTGATGTTCAATATGTATAGAAAATTATAGATCCAAAATATAATATCGATATTGAAAAATGAAACATATTTAAATAAAAGTTTGAGAGAAAATTTCTTTTATTTGAGATTTAATATGATTTGATTACAAAATAGACACTTAATGTAATTATTGATATTAAGGAGGCTTAAAAATTATAATTTTTGAATTTCAAATTTAATTAGCCAGATTTAAAAAAGAAAGTTAAGAATTAATTGTATCAGACATCCCACACTATGATTCTCATTTTAAATTGGTTCCTAAACTTTAAAATATTCTAATTACATCCCTACACTATGTAAGTTATGTCAATCAGGTCCTTTTGTTGTTTTTGTTTTTAGAAAAAATAAGACGTGGCAACATAAATTTTAAAAGCAAGAATTAAAAATAAAGTAAAACTGGAAAAAGAGAGTGAACGATAAAGCATTAGTAAAAGCTTTGAAAACCTCAAAACCAAGATTTTGACATCTATTTTAATAATATTTCATTTTTTTTTCTTAAAATTTTCATTGTAGATTATGTCATAGAAGATCTTATGTATCATTTCACAATTAAATTAATGATTTTAGCAACGAAAAGACCTAACTAAAATAACATTGGTAGTTTGAAGATGTAATTAGAATGATTTGAAATTTGAGAACCAATTTAAAATAAAGTCATAATTTAGGGATGTCGATCGAATTAACTCAAAAGTTAATATAAAACATCAAGAGGTCCACAGTCTAGTTTGATCTTATCCAACTAATTAATTAGTAATTATCCAAATAAGGCAAGTGAGCTAATACTATTTATTAGTCCCTCAAAAAGGCACACAATTTGAGGTGGCACACCCTAAAACAGAACAGTTTTAATTTGATCTCCATATAAAGCCAAGGAATCTTTGTTTCATAGTGTGAAACCTGACATTAGTTTGGTGTAGTGTAACTGACCAGAAGATTAATTTTGAGTGCGGTTTCGTTGTTCCAAGTTGAAAAACGTTCGCCCCGGTAAAGCCTTTGTTTAGACGTTAAAATTTTAAGGCAAAATATACCGTTAGTCCCTGTATTTTGACAAAATTCGAGACTTCATCCTGTGCTTAAAAAGTTAAAAAATTAAGTCCTACTTTTTTACTTAAAAATCTCAACCCAATCATTAAATCTCAAGTATTTCCATCAAAATTTTGTGAATTTGACATGTTCTTATGTAACGTATCATATAATGGATAAAAAATAAATATGTCAAGTTGACAAATTTTAATGAAAACTGCCAACAACAATAATGATTGGACTAAAATTTTTAAATAATTTATACAATCAATTAAAATTAGAATAAACTCTATATAAATTATAAAACTTAATAAACTAAAACTCGAATATATATATATTTAGATCATAATAAATTTGTAGGCAACCCACACATAATATGACTTAAACCCAAAATAATTTTAGGAAAAATCTTCGCATTATATTTGCTTATGGTGAAACTTAAGACTTAAAGTTGAACTGCTTAATTTCTAAAGGCGTCAACCTTTGACAACATTTCCAAAATCTCATAGAAATTTTAGATTTTGATTTAAATGTGCAATTCAATCATTTAGGTGCCGTGAATGGAAATTTCTAATACTTCTAGTAGGCAATTATACATCTAATTCTAGGAACATTCTAATACTTTACCGATAGACCACCAATTATAATGACAAAGGAAATTGTTAGTGGAAGCAACTGAAAGAAGGATCATCCAATTAGAAGGCACACAACAAAATTAACATCTCCTTCGAACTCGTCAAGTGAAAAAGAATTTTGGGGTTGACTAAGAAAAATCGAAAATCAATGGAAATCGAAGTGTTCAGACAGTTTATAGAAGGCAAGCTAAAAACTAGATGTTACCTAAGACTGAATCGAATTCTATCTGTTTTATTTAATTTATAATTAATTTTATATTTATGATATAAAAGAAAAAGTGTTCTTTTGGAGTCCTATTCTAACACCTTTTCTTTCATTGGTAATGGAATTTTTTGTTTTAAATGAATGTGTCAATTTAGTAAATTCTTAAGTCAGGATTAGATCGAAGTTACAAATATTATCTCCCTGGAGTTCAGAGGAGTAGATTCAAGCCAAATCTTATTTCCCTAAAGTTGCAGTGGAGTAGATTGAAGATACAATTTTTTTTTGTTTTCGTATTATACCAAACAATTAATAAAGAAAACCCGAAGGGGAAAGAAAAAAGGATCACCTCTTGCGAATATTGCTACTATTTTTTGATATTGATGTGTAAAAAATACAAGATAATTGCTTTTCTTTTTATAACCGAATACAGAGACAATTTTTGTTCCCTTTTATTGTTGTCTTCTTGTGTTTACATGCAGGTACAGAGGCCAGTTGGCATGGTGGTACGTGGCAATCGGCTTGGGGCGTACGGAGGCGAGCTGGTGGCCATACGGAGGCTGCGGTGAAGGCTAGTTGCGGCGCAAGCAGAAACCCTAGGGTTTCATTGAATAATCTAGTCTTGGGCCACTTGGGATAGATTTGTTTTATTTGGGTATTGGGTTATAGGTTTGTTTGGGTTTAGGGTTAACTTGTATTCGGGCTTGTAATTAGGTCTTAATTTGGGCCATAGGATTTAGCTGTTTTGGGTCTGGTGTAATGGACATTTAGACTGTTAAAATATTTGGACTTTATTTAATGTTTATTTTTGTTATTTGTTTTTTGGTTTATAGCGGGTCAGATAAATTGGGCCTGGTACACATTGTCATTTATTCCTTTATTATTATTATTGTTTATCTTTCCTTTATTATTTAATTAGTATTAGAATAGTAATTAATAGGATTATTGCCATTGTTATTATTTGGTTTTTTACTATTATTATAATTTTATTATTATATCATTCCTTTATTTATTTATTATTTTAGTATTCTACCTACATAGTCACCTCACATTATTTCATTATCATTGTATTATACGCTATGTTTAAACACATTTGTTCGTTTTTCATACAATGCCCGAATAAACTAAATATATGTACCATTTTAAGTGTTACATAATTTTTTTTACTCGATGCATAGAAATGAAATTTTTAAAATTAAGTCAAGGTTTCGTATTTGGAGATTCGAATAGTCGTGCCCTAACTTACAGGGCTCAACTTTCTTTTTGAACCTAGATAATCGGACATTCCTTTTAAAATTAAAACACATGAGATTTAAATAGTAATTAAAATAGAGAGTAAGCTTATTCTCGAGGATTCGAGATGTCATGTCCTAATTTACGGGATATGACCTTTTGTTACCTCGAGATAAGGGAGCATTTTACATACATTTTGATTTATCCAAGTGATTTTAATTTAAAATAACATTATGCAAAGTGGGATCGCATTTTACATTCTCTTCAAATTTTTAATTTTTGATTCTAAGACATCAAGTAATCAATTAGGTACCAATTTTGGGCGTGACGAGGGTGCTAATTCTTCCTCGTGGGTAACCGACTCCCGAACCAATTTTCTGAATTTTATAAACCAAAAATATTGTTTTGGTAAATCAAGCCTTTTATTAAAACAAACAAATTACAAGGTGATCCGATCACACCTTATAAAAAAAGGATTGGTGGCGACTCCTATTTTCGTTTTAAAATAAAAAAGTTGACCATTTCAAAAAATGGTCTCAATAGTGTTTATTATAAAATGCGATATATGGATGTAATAATGAAATAATTTATTAATTTTTTTTAAAATGTACTTTATTGTGTTTTGTTCTCAATAATGATAGATGTGCTCTCTTGCTAAGTTTTTTATGTTCAATATGTGAAGAAAATTATAGAAAGAAAATATTAGATTGTTCTTGAAAATCGAACATATTTAAATAAAACTTTGAGAGGAAATTGCATTTATACGAGATTTAATATGATTATATTACAAAATAATTGAGGCTTAATGTAATTTTTGAATATTAACAAGTCTTAAAAATTATAAATTTTGAATTATAAAATTAATTAGTCAATTTTTTAAAGTTAAGAATTAATTGCATCAGACATCCCCAAACTATGGTTCTCATTTTAAATTGGTTTTTAAACGTCAAATTATTCTAATTACATCCTCAAACTATGAAATTATATCAAACATGTCATTTCATTATTAAAACAATCAAATAACATGTCAAGTCTTATATAGCTAAATTTAAAATGGTCTTTTTTAGAAAACAAATATGATGTTGCAACTTAGCTTTTAAAAGCAAAATCTAAAAATAAAAGTAAAATTGGAAAGAGAGAGAGAGTGAACGATCAAACACTAGTAAAAGTTTTGAAAATCTCAAAATCAAGGTTTTGACAGCATCTATTTTAACAATATTTAGTTTTTTTTCTTAAAATTTTCATTTTTGATTATGTCATATAAGATCTTAAGTATCATTTTATAGTTAAATTAATGATTTTAGTAATGGAAAAACCTACTTGATATATAATCAGTAGTTTGAAGATGTAATTAGAATGATTTGAAGTTTGAATACTAATTTAAAATAAGAGTCATAATTTAGAGATGTGTGATGGAATTAACTCAACAGTTATTATAAAACATCGGGAGGTCGACCGTCTAGTTTGATCTTATCCAACTAATTAATTAGTGATTATCCTTAAATTATAATGCTTTTTAGCTTGGTTTTTTAGCTTTATGGCATATCTTTTTTTTTCTTTTTTTTGTTCTTCATCTAGTCTGCCTTTAAGTTGTAAAATCAAAATGATGAATGTAAAAGCTGATGTAGTTGCCTTATTGTTGTTTTTCCTTTATATGTGTTTTTAGGAATTTTTTTTTTTAATGTTGTAACCTTGTTTTAGAGGTGTTGATCTTTAAAATAAAAATTATAACCTTAGATATAGATATAGTGACACCTGGCATTACTCAATGCTAGTATGAACCTCTATATATTCTCTATTCTCACTAAAATAAACTTAATTCTTCTCTCATTCAAACGTATTTCTTCTCTTCTCTCATTTCTTCATCTTTTTTTTCTTTGTTAGTTGATGTTAAGATGATGAAAGCAAAAGAAAAAGTGAGTAATGAGGCTGCTACCAAACTTTCAATTGTCTCTATTACTCAACCTCCAACATTGCCAAGCCTACCATCAAGAAATATGTTTAAATTTAGTCCATGTACTTAAAAAATTAAAGAATTAAGTCCTTCTACTTGGGACAATGATTTCATCAAGAAAGTCTAGGTTCTACCCAAAAAGGTAATAGGATTTTTTAGATTTTCCCCCTTTTAGTTCAGTCAGAGGTCACAAGCCTTGACCCATAATCGTTGATGAGGTCTCATCGATGTCTAGTCAACTCGCAGGTCAGAATCTCCATCTTCATGACTCAAGCTCAATCCACTTGCCTCCAATGTCGCCATTATTGAGCACCCATCACTTTGCTTTCCCTTTCCCATCTTATATTCTATGTTTCAGTGGCCTAGACCTTGAGGTGCATCAATGGGTTCAAGTACCAGAGATGGTGCCACAAGTTGACTCTTAGCCTGCCTATTGATAAGCTTAGAGAAATGAACAATGGCGAGTGTGAGATTCATTACTAGGAGAAACTAGACAATGCATTTTGGTTTCCTTATCTTGATTTATGCTTTCGTGGTTTCTTTTTTAGTTGTCTTGCTTTGTTTAAAGTGTTGGGTCATCACTGATTTGAATAAATTTTTTTCGATGTTCTTTGACAAGAGGAATTAATTGCTTTATGTATATATCTCAGCTTTCTTGAGGCTTAATGTTAAATTAAGAGGGTTCCAAATAGTATGTTGTGTGGTCAATGATCTTGAGGCTTAATTGATTTGAATATTTTTTTCAGTGTTCTTTAATCTTTGGATCTTAAAAAAGAAGAAGAAAAATGACACAACCGAATTAACACAACCAACCCCTAAATTCGAACACTTACCCTTAGCGGTAGAGGTTCCAACGCACTCATAAACCCGAAAGAACATCGTGCGTCTTGTGATCTTCTCCTATCGAAACACCAAAATGACCAAATTCAGCATTAAAAACCAATCAAAAGCCATTTAGGAAATAGAGGGAGAAGCGACAAGAAAGGGAAGAAATAGAAAAAAAATAGTACAAGAGATTCGTTAGCAGTCAAAGTTTACTGAAACAAAAGTAAGAATGAAAGAATACGGGGAGAGTGAAGGAAGTTGGACATAAAAAATGGGGAAGGCTGTAATGACCCAAATTTTACGGTTATCGGGAAAGTGAATTTTCGGGTCTCCGTTTCTGAAAAATGGATTCGTAAATATTTATTAAAAATATTTACGAAGTTAATTGAGTGGTTAATAAGAATTTAATTAAGTGAATTAGCTTAAATTAAGGATAATTAGATAAAAGGATTAAATTGAATGAAGTGTGAAAGTTTAATTATAGAAAAAAAATTGAAAGGGCTAAATAAGTAAATAAGCCAAAAAGAGTGCCAAGTGTATGGCAAAAATAAAATACAAGTGTAATAAATATAATACACACATTTGTAATACATGTATGTATTTGCTTATTATTTAAGTAATTATTAGTGTATTTATTATTATTTAAATTAATCTTATATAAATAAATAAATAAAAGTAAGACAAATGTGTGGTAATGATTTGGTACAAGTGTATTAATAAAAAAAATACATACACTTGTAATGCTCGTATTTAAGTATTAATAGATATTAATTATTTATAAAAGGTATTTATTAATTAAATAATTATATTGTAAGATTTTTATGTGAAAAATAAATAAAAAGTTGAGAAGTGTATGGTATGTATAGTGACATGTGTAATATTAGTATATGTACATTTGTAAAATACATGTATATTTACTTATTACATAAGTATATTATTAAATTATATATTAATATTAAGTAAAAGATATTTATATAATAAATAGATTAAAGAAAGACAAATGTAATAATATATGTGTATACAAATATAAAATAGATATTGGATATTAAATAGATATTTTATAGCTATTATTAAGTTATTATAATATATATATATATATATATATAAAGTAAAAGGGAAAAAAAAGAAAAAGAATAGAAAAAGAAAAAGAGAATGAAACGAAACAGAGAGCAGGGGAAAGAAAGAAGGAAGGAAGAAAGAAAAAGAGAAAAATTGGGATTTCAAGGCTTGAAAGTTAAATAGGTATGTCAATTTAGCCCTTTTTACTTGATTTTGATGTTTTAGAAACTTTAGAACAAGGTTTTGATGAAGTTAAGTTGATATTTTGAAAGTTATTAGATTATTAGACATTGTTCATGTTGAACAAGGAGATGAATTAAGGGCTAAATTGATAGAAATTCAAGTTAGAAATGAAATAATGATTGAATTGTAAAGTGATTCATAAGTTTTATGCTTTAAGGACTAAATTTAAAAAAAATTGAAATTATGGTTTTATGATGAAAAATAGATAATTATGTCTAAGCTTGGTTAAAAATTGAGTAGAAATAAAGTATGAATTAAGATAAAAAAAAAAAGTAAGTGAATTTAGTTAGGATTAAATTGAAATTAAAGTAGAAAATCAACATTTTGCATTAAGACTGTTTGGGACAGCAGCAGTAGTACAAGTTTGAAAAATCACCAAAAATTGTAGAAATTTAATTAGAGGATGAATAAAATATGTAATTAAATATTATTGAGTTTAATTTCTTATAGAAGAAACGGTGTAAGCAATTGAATTGTAAATTATGAGATATAATGAGTTTTGTAAGACAAGGTCAGAATGAATTCGAGTTCCCCTGTTCTAACTTTGGAAAATCATCAAAAATTGGAGAAAAATAATTAGAGGCTTAAATTTATATTTTTAGAATCCCTAATGAGTCTATTTTCAGGAGAAATCAATAGTAATATTATCCAAGTTCTGTACTGTAAGATAATTAATTTTTAGTAAAGAAGGGTCGAAACTGTCAAACAGCAGAATAGGGGTGAATTTAAAGAATAAACTGTACTTAATGGCTAAACCAAAAATTCTGAAAATTTTATGGTAAGAAGATTTGTGAGCCTAGTTTCAGGAAAAATTAGTGGATCTTAATTTAGAATTCTATAACTCAAGATATAAATTAGTAATGTATTAATGATTATGAATTGTATTAATTTCGTAGTCAATGTGGTACCGGAAATCTCGGCTAAGAAAGGACAAGACAAAGTCAACGGGAGTTAGCTCAAAAATTATGGTTTGTATTTCTATAATCCGAACTTAATATTTAATTATTGAATTTATTATTTATTATGTATGGTAGGTGCATTGATTAAATTATTTGAAATACAATGAATATTGATTGAAATTGAAGGGTGAATTTAATTAATAATTGTTGTATTTTAATTGAATGTTATGGTAAATAATTAAAGTATGAATCATTGGTATTGTGTTTTTATTGAAATGATTTGATTTGAAAATATGGTGAAATAATTATGAACGTGTGTTTATTGTGGCATTTAATTATATGAAAATGAAAAGTGAATTGAATTGTATTAAATTATGAATTAATGTGAATAATTGAGATATATATATTGAATTGAATGAAAATGTATGAGATTGTGAAAATGTGTGAATATATGTAATTATTGAAATTGTACATTAATGAAAGAATTATTGAATTGAGAAAGTGAATTATAATTGATACTGAACTAAGTTAGAAATTATACTGAAAAGTGAGTTAAATACCCTATTAACTAGTCGGGCTAGTCGAATATAGTTGGCATGCCATAGGATATAAAAGAGTACGGGTTTTTGCCGGCTTACTGATCAAGCACTTGTGTGCCGACTACTGTTACTGTTACCGATTCGGCACTTTGTGTGTCGAATACTGTTACTGTTACCATTATCGATTCAGCACTTTGTGTGTTAAATCATTCTTATCATTCATTCATCGCTCGGATTTGTTCCGATGAGGTACTCGTGTACCGTATTGCTCTTTATTATTATTCTTTCGGCTTCAGCCGATGAGGCACTATGTGCCGTACTGGTGTGCTGGTTGGATCCGTGTATCCGTCTGAGTCCGAGTCATGTTAATAGGGGTCAATAAATCTATAAAATAACTGATTATTACTGAATAATTAACTGTTATCAGATAATTGATTGTTACTGGATATTAGATCGCATTGAATAATGAATATTATTGAATAATTGATCATTCTTGAATAAGCGATTGTCACCGAATGAATGATCATTCTTGAATAACTTAATTGTTACCAATATCTCGATTTTCTTGAATAATTGATTGTTCTTGGATAACCGATCAATTGATCGATACTGAATAACTGGTTATTATTGAATAATTGATTATTACCGAATAACTGACTGTTACTGAATAAATAATTATTCTGAGTGTTAATGAACATTACTGATTGATTAATTGCTATTGAAAAATAATAAATGATTTTGAATTTAAAGTAAACCAAAACATTGGTTGGAAAGTGAATGTTTGAATTCTCATTGAGTTTGAATAGTTCAATATATATATAAATTAATATGTTTTGTAATTGTTTAAGTGTTCATATTATAGAAATACCATTGAGTGTATACTCAGCGTACGGTTTGTTTCCATGCGCAGGTTAAGTTAAGGCTAGACTGTTGAATTAGCATCCCAGGCCGATCCCGAATTCAATGAGGTAAAGTATGTCGAGTATTGGTAATGGCATGTACCTAAGATGTTTTATGAGAGTCATTTAGGTTGTAGAAGTATTAATGAAATGAGTAAATTATGGTTGGCAACGGTATGTAGTATGAATTTTGAAATTTATTAAAAATTCGTAGTTATTCTAAATTAGTCTCGAATTGAATTTACTGTTCATATTGGACCGCGAGTGCCCATTAAAGGGATGACATCTTAAACTAGGATGTGTGTGAATATTTATTTTAATTAATGACCGGAATTGGACTGTACTGACTGGTAATGTCTCGTAACCCTGTTCCAGCGACGGTATAGGGTTAGGGGACGTTACAAAGGGTTTTAGGGATATTTTTCTATATTTATTTTAAATAATAATAATCCAATCGAATTGAATCTCACTAAATCTGATTACTTAACCACCTATCAGATTGCTTAGCCGTAGAGTTTGACCGAAACTCTGACAAGTATGGATGCAACAGGAGAGACAAAGCAAAAATTAATATCATTTTGACAAGACATGATTCGAACCTGAGACTTATGAGTAGGCTAAAACTTTACCACTGAACCAACAGGCTCATCCTTACCAACAAAAATAAAATATAATTTGCATGTGAATAGTCAAATGAAGGAAAAATCAAAATTATAAAAATATTCAAGAGAAGAGATCTGAGATAAATTCTACTTGGGTCATGTCCGATGTATTGTTGATCGAGACAATCACACATATATTTCTATTTCTAGGAGTCAGTTATTCTGATACCTAAGGCATAGTATATCCCCAATTTGGACATAATAGACAACATAATAACCCCCATGAATCAATAACTCATATTGATTCCTATTACTACTAACCATTTAGATTAGCTACTAATATAAGTTGTTTTATCGCATTATAATCCTATCATATGATACAACTTAATATTAATTAAATCCTTAAGTAATTAATGAGCTAATATTTTCTTATCCATTTTTATTTTCATGCAAAAACCATTGAGGACATTCATACAAAGATATAATAAAATAACTATGGAATTTATTTAATCAATCAGTTCAAAAAATTACAAGTAAGATGATGAAATCACTACATTAAAGGTACAAATTCTTAACGTAAAATGCATGAATTAGGAAGTTAGTGCATGCATGAATGAATGTACATTAAATAAATTATTTAGTTAATTATGAATTTTGTATTTATGCTTGTATTTAGGATTAGATGCATGTATTTGATCATTAATGTAATTACTAAAACATGTACTTAGCCTTTAAGTTTCCTACACTTGGGGGCATGTCTCAAGTTCTTATAAATACCCTTCCAAAGTAACGAAGCAAGTTGTTGAATGTTCTAAACTTTAGAATTTGCATATTGCAATTCTTATTCACTCTTATCAAGGCAAGTTTCATTGTTTAGTAACCAGTTACCCAATTCTTATCACTCTAACTTCTGTCTTTCTTCGAGTGTGGCAAATCAACCTAGTTGTTTTTCTTTGTGACAAATTCTTTTGTTGTGAGTTACAATTGTTTTAAAGCATTTCTTTCGATGATTTTCTTGATCCACGGCTCATAATCTTTCATAGACTTCGAAATCATATTGACTCTTTATGCCTTAATTGCTTATCTCGTGAAAAATAAGTTCTTCAAGGACATGTACTTGACATCCTAACTACTATGATATAGGTATGTTGTTGAAGACCACGGTAAATTTACTATGCTATGACGTGAAATGTAGATGAAGCTATATTGAAATAGAAAGAATGTTATGCTAAATCTTAAGAAATATTTCTGTATTTAGACTTGTAAATATCCTCAGTACATTATGATTATAGTACTTATTGAGCCAATGAATAACTGCCTATGAATAACTGTTGCTTAACAACTTGCTAACAGTTTAGCTGTGGCTTAACAGATTGAATAACAACCTCAACTACTAGGCTAGCTTACACAGATTAACTCCTTAACATTCATCCATCTTCCCGATAGGTAAGACCCGAAGAAAACTTTGAAATAGAGTAAAATACGACACCGAAAGCGGCTTGGTAAGAATATCAGCAACTTGGTCACATGCAGGAACTTCACCAATAGAAACATAGCCATTAGCAACTTTCTCACGAATAAAGAAGAGATCAAGCTCGACGTGTTTGAACTTAGAGTGTAAGACAAGATTAGTTGTGACTGCAACCGCACTAGAACTATCACACCAAATAGTAGGAGTATCGGCAGATTGAAGTTGTAACTCCTTAAGTAACGAGCTTAACCAAGTAACATCACTAGTGGCTGCAGTAAGACTCTGATATTCAGCCTCAGCATTGGACCGTGAAACCACTTGTTGTTTCTTGGAACACCAAGATATGGGAGTGTGACCAAAATATACACAATATCCTGATGTAGACCACTGATCATCGAAATCCAACCCCTAGTTAGCATCTGCATACCTAACGAGAGATAACCGAATAGACGAGTGAAAAATAATCCCATAATCAAGAGTGCCACACAAATACTGTAAAATCTTTTTTAACGCGACCATATGAAAAGTAGTAGGATTATGCATGAATTGACAAATTCGATTTACGGCATAAGAAATATTAGGCCGAGTAAGACCCATATACTGTAGTGCACCGGCAAGGCTTTTATACTCAGACGGATCACACAGACGATCACCGTCATCCTTAGACATGGTAGACGAGTTAAACATTAGAGTATGAACACTCTTTGCCTGAGACATCAAGCTTCTATCAAGAAGATTGCGGATATACTTCTTCTGACAAAGATGGAAGCACCCTGTGGAAGAACGAGTAACTTCGACCCTAAGAAAATAGTGAAGATCACCCATATCCTTAAAGGAGAACTCATCATTTAACTGCTGAGCAAACCAATTTATAGAAGTAGGCACACTCCCAATTATGATAATATCATCCATATATACAAGAACATAAATGGTGGAATCAGACGTAACTCTAACAAATAGGGATGTATCAGATTTAGATATGATGAAGCCAATAGAGGCTAGAAACTTCTTCAGCTTTTCAAACCACACACGCGGAGCTTGACAGAGTCCATACAAAGCTTTTTTTATACGACAAACAAAAAGTTTGTCATCCGAATCATGCTGGACATACCTTGGAAGTTGCTGCATGAATACTTCAATATCAAGTTTGCTATTTAAAAAGGCATTGTTCACATTGACCTGACGAAGCTGCCAGCCTTTGGAAATGGCAATAGACAAAATGACCCGAATAGTAGCAGGCTTTACCACCAGACTGAATGTTTCCTTGAAATCACATCCAAGTACTTGCAAACATCCTTTGGCTACTAACCGAGGCTTTCGCCAAACAACCATTCCATCAGGATTTTTCTTGATTTTGAAAATCCATTTACATTCGATAATCTTGCAATCAGGTGGGGATGGAACAGGATCCCAGGTAGAATTATGAATAAGAGCATCATAATCTGTTTGAGCTGTCCCACACCACTCCAAAATAGAAAATGCTTCCTCAATTGTAGAAGGTTCTACAACCTCAATGGTCATAACTTTGGGCTTAAAGATGCCAGCATTAGATCGAGTAACCATCGAGTGATTATTAGGCATAGGCAAGGAAGATGCCTAAATATTAGGAGAGGACGGAACACTTACAGTGGCCTCGGCGGAACAACGAACATTATCACCATTTGGGAAGGAAGAATTATGTGACTAACAATCAGATCTAACACCAGACTGAGGAGGACCACCAAAATGTGAGGAACAGTCAGCAAGGTGTGAAGTGGGCTCAGAAGGTTGAGCGGTGCAGAACTCCAAAGGTTGAGAAGAGACTTTCTTGACAAGAGGAACAAAATTTGAAACAGACTGACTATTCATAGGAACAGAACCCTTTGTACCAGGCTCAGTAGATAGAAATCGATTTTCATCAAACACAACATGACGTGAGACAATAATCTTACCATTCGGTAGGAGACAATAATACCCTTTGTGTTGAGAACTATAGCCCAAAAACATGGAGGGTTGAGAACGAAAATCCAACTTACGATGCAAAAACGGTGTAAATAAGGAAAATAACGGCACCTGAATACCCGTAGATGATCATAGATGGGTTCTTGTCCATAAAGAGCTCGAAATGGAGTTTGTCCTTTCAGGACAGAAGCAGGAAGGTGATTGATTAAATGGACAACACAACAAAATGCATAGCCCCAGTATTCCATCGAGAGGTTCGCTTGAGCCAAAAGCGTGATTCCCATCTCAACAATGTGGCGATGTTTGCACTCAGCCACTCCATTCTGTTCGAAAGTATGCGAACAATACAACCGATGAATAGTCCCTTGAGAGGCTAAAACAGAATTAAAAGTTCGATACTTTCCACCCCAATTACTCTAAAACTATTTAATAGTTTTGCCAAACTGAGTCTTGACTAGTTGTTGAAACAGAACAAAACATTCCACAGCCTAAGACTTCTTACGAAGAAGATAAATCCACATAAACCGAGTGCAAACGTCAATAAACGATACATAATACCAATTATTCTCACAGGCAACAGACGCAGGTCCCCAGAGAACAGAGACAACCAAATTAAAAGGCTCATAATATTCAATAGTCGAGGTCAAAAATGAAAATTTATGAGACTTTCCTTTTTCACAGGCAATACATATAGTATCAAGACAAAATTTATTTGAAGCAATACTACACAAATTTAACACAAATTTAACAATAGAAGTAGAAAGGTAACCAAGATATTTGTGCCACAAAGAGAAGACATTACAATCCTTATAATGACTCTAGGGTCCATTGGGAGCAGCAGTTTGTGCTTTAGTAGTCTGGGCAGGGATAACCCGCGAAAAGAAATGGTAGAGTCCGTCACGAATGTAGCCCTTCAGCAAAGGTGCCTGGGTCCTGATGTCCTTAATAACACAATATGTCGAATGGAATTTAAAAAATACATTATTATCAGTGGCAAACTGTGACACAGACAAAAGGTTCTTTCGTATTTTTGGTACACACAAAATATTAGATAATCGAAGTAATTTAGACTGCGTAGGTAAAACAACATTACCAACAGACAAGATCGTAATAGGAGTCTCGTCACCCATTAAGAGAGAAGAGGCACCTGAATAAAGGGTAGAACCATGCAGAGTCGAATCATCGCGATAGAGATGATGACTAGCACCAGAGTCTAGATACCAAGATGTAGTGCCAATGAGCATTGGAATATAAGAGTCTGTGCCACCACCATTAGATCCAAACTCAGTGGTATTAATATGAAACTTGAAAGAATCCGAGTAATTCGATGTATGCAAATCAGGTAGACGCGGGAGCCCAATACACGGATTAAAACCAGTGTAAACCCGAGCTCTCGATTTAGTTTGCCAAGGAACAGAATGGCCAGGAGCATTGCACACACCACCGCCTGACAGCCCAACATTGTTATTATGACCAAGAGATGGATTAAGTTGAACATAATTTGAAATAGGCGAAACATTCGGCCCAAAACCACTTTAAGGACCAACCCATTGACGTGGGCCAGACAGCCTATTAAACTCATTAAAACCACCAAGTCCATTCGGCCTAAATTGCCCAATATTACTAGGAGAAAAATGAGGCCCATTTGCAACACAAGCATTTGACCCATCATGAGCCCCCACGTACGGACCAGCAGTGAATATGTTTTGACCGGATTCAAAGGGATTTTGAACAAACGGATTTGAGTACCTCATCCGTCGAGAAGCAGGCCACCAATTTTCTCCCAACACATCACCTTGTGACGCCGCCGAAAACGAACCAGGAGGAAGACCAGATGCTGACGATGGAAAGGGGACTTCAGAAGCGGGCCGATCTCCTGGATGTAACGCCCGAGACATGGATGAGAGCCATCAAACGAGCGATTAAACCGGTAAAAAATCGCTGGGCGATATGCCCAAATCTGTTGCAGATCTGGCATTGAACGCGTGATCGAAAACCGCGCCCACGGCCGCCAGACGGAGGACGTCCACAGCGCATAGATCTCTCTGTCGCCTGCGACGAAGCAAGTTCCACAAGGTTCGCATACAAGGAGAGTTCCTGGACCGTACGCACTTGTCGACTCTCGTACTCGAGTAAAACATCGATTAAGCGCTGAAAAGGGAATGGTTCCGCCAAGAATGAAGCCAAAGTGAGGACGACATCGAACTCCGGTGGTAGCCCTGCAAGGATGATTTCACACTTCTCCTCATCCAAGATCTGAGATCCTGATGCTTCAAGCAAGGCACACAGGTTTTTAAATTTTGTAACATAATCTGTAACAGAAAGATTACCTTTCTTGAGAGAATGAATTTCGTGTCGAAGGCGAGATATCTTCGCTCCGGCAAAGAGTTTTATGGCGGTGGTCCACACATCACACGCCAATCGAGCTTCGGTAAAGGAAGACAGAAGAGAAGGATGAATCGTGGAGAGTAACCATGAAGTCAGTAATCGGTCTTGTTGAACAAAAGCTGACGCATCCGGATTCGGCACTAGCGAACCCTCCGGAGACTGTACAAACCGTTGTGGAGTGGACAACGTTCCATCCAGAAACCTGGTCAACTCATATCCATCTACAATTAACCGAATATGCTGCTTCCATGAAATGAATGTGCTTGCATCTAACTTGATTGTCTCATGGCGAGGAAACTTTTGGACCAGCCGAGCACTGGTGAACACCAGACACGCAGGTTCGACGGAGGCGGAATCAGCAGAGGCAGTGGTGGTCATGGAAACAGGTCTCCAGAACCTTTAGGTGACTAATACCATGTTGAAGACTACGGTAAATTTACTATGCTATGACGTGACTGAAATAGAAAGAATGTTATGCTAAATCTTAAGAAATATTTCTGTAATTAGACTTGTAACTCTCTGTACATTATGATTATAGTACTTATAGAGCCTATGAATAACTGCTGCTTAACAACTTGCTAACAGTTTAGCTGTGGCTTAACAGATTGAATAACAGCCTCAACTACTAGGCTAGCTTACACAGATCAACTCCTTAACATAGGTCAAAATGGGGAAAACTTAATTATTTACAAATATAAATAAATTTAGACAAAATTTAATATTCTTATTCTAAGTCAGATCAATTTTGAACAATTATGTAAGATACTAATACCAACTATAAATTTAGTCTAAACTTAATCCGACTCCACATACAACCATTCTACTATTAAAATGAGTGAGTTTTTATTTTCTTGTAAATTGTTTAATTGTGCATGTAAACTTATGACAAGTCACTTTATTTGCTTTTGGTAGAGTGTCGGATCACTCATTTTCCAAACTAAAAGCAACATAAAAGTGTCAACCTTTTTTTTTCAATGAGATTGATCCAATTCTTAAACAAGCTTCCGCTTTCCCCAATCTTGATTTCATTGTATCTTTATAATCATGTCAAATATTATTAGAGGTGTTATTTGAAGGTTGGGTTTATGCGTGGTATTAATATTATATATAGTTATTTAAGTCTGACGCGATATAAAATATGAATATTAAATTTTAAGATAAACTATACTATTAATCACTAAATTATAAGTTTTTGTTTTAGTTACTTAATTAAAACGGTTACAAATTGGTCACTAATGTTTTTGAAATTGTTCTTTTTAGTCACTCAATTGTTCAGTGACACTTTTTGACTTGGTATGATAACAACTTTAGTCCTTGGCTTTTATATTTTATGTCAATTTGACCCTGATTTTATCTAAAAATTATTTTTAAAAAAACTCACAATTATTTAAAAATAGAAATTCTATATAAAAATTTTAGAAAATAAAATCTTGAAAATGTTGTTGAAGAACTAATATGTATGGGAAATAAAGAAAATTATCATTCAATGGAATTCAATAACAAGTTAAAAACAAAACAAAGCAAAACAAAAGTTAGATCATTACATGCTTCTTCTTAAAACCATATTCATAATATCTTTAAGCTGAGTTCCATGCCTTTGAAGAATATCTAGAGGTTTGTAAAATCCACTATAATGCCATTTTTTTAGCAAAAATTTACTACAATTCTTTTTCACATTCAATTCAAAATTTGAATTTATTTAAATTATTTTTCAAAATCCAAATTGTAAAAACAAATTATATTCTAAAATTCTATTTTCTTATAACGAAAAGCTTTGTCAACTTAGAACCAATAATTTTGCTTAATGTTTTTATTTTTTATGGGTATTGGATATTCCTATACAAATAATACAAAGAGAATATTTGGAGGGTTTAAAAACAATTTTGCCTTATTTTCTCTCACTTTATATATATTTTTGAAAATTTGATCTAATTTTTAATTTTTATAATATTCTAATTTTTTAAAAAGAATTTCACTTTTTCATCATTTTATATATAATCGGGATCAAAATGATAGAACGTATAAAAACTAGACTAGAATTGTTATTATACCAACTAAAAAAGTGTCACTTAACAGTCAAATAGAAAAAAAAACAATGTCAAAAATATTAGTGACCAAATTATAATATTTTTAATTAAGTGACCAAAACGAAAACTTACTCATAATTTAGTCACTAATGATATAGTTTACCCTAAATTTTATCCAAATATACTCATTTTAAATGCTAAGGTATACCCATTTCTGTTCATTCATATATATAATTAGTTTTCATATGATATAAATTACATAAAATAAAAGGAAAATAGCATATTATAAACTTGAAAATGAGATTGACTCAAGTTTTGAAAAATTAAAATTTGAGCCCAATTCATATTTTAAATAGATTGATTTTTTTTTCTCAAATTCTTCTTTAGATTTTAATATTTTTATCCAAATCCTTTTGATAGATGTCCCAACCATATGTTATATAAATAAATGTTTTGGCTAATATAACTTGTGCGGAAAGAAAAATGAGAGGCTAAAATATAACAAAAAATTGTTAATCTTGATTTTATGATATAAGTTGTAGATATTTGTTTTTTGATTTAATATATAAAAACAATAAATTATTTATATATACTTTGATTTTTAATTAATTTCTAATAATATTTTCATATATATTTTTATTTTTTATTTTTTTATAATTATAGAATATATCTAGACTAATGAATGTACTTATTCATATTCATTGAGTACTTATTTTTAAAATATTTTTTTTATTTTTTATTGATGTAACGTCTATTAATAGTCATATCAGTCAAAGGACATATTTAACTCATTATTAATTTAGAGGTTCAATTGTATGAAAAAAAAATTTAAAGGATTTAATTAAAAGAAATTTAACTTCGAGCGGGTATAATACCATTTAAGCCAAAAAGAAAAAAAGGTGAGAAGAGAGATTTCTATGCGGATAATATAATGGGGGGCGGACCACTGTGAGAATCCACCGCATTATTGCTTAAAAGTAGAAAAAGCTGAGGCCACTGTTCCTTCCTCAATGATCCAGGGAATCATCATCCATGCAGGAGCATCAAATCTTGAGTTTATTTACTTACTTTAATATCTCAATTTGGTTCTTCTATCACTTGGTAGACCTAAACCAAACTTTCTAAAAAAGGCAATTTCACTAATCACAACATTCATCACCAACTCAAGTGTCAAATTTTAAAATTCGAGTTAGTAAAAATTGAGTTAGTGTACCGAGAGAATGGTCACACGCTGTTTTTACTTTAATGTTGTGAAATTATATCAAGTAAATTGATTTGGTTTAATGGTTAAATGTAGTATTTTTGTGTGAGAGGTACTGTGTTCAAATTTCTTCCCTTAAATTTTTGTTATTTTTATCCCAACTCCTGACTTTGGATATTAAGTTTATCTATTAATTTTGTTCAATTATGAACAAGAATGAATTTGTTGGTTCAGTGGTAAGGCTTCAACTTACCCAGAGATCTCATGTGTGAATCTTGTTGGGCACAAAAGTAGAATTCTTTTAGCTAATCCTTGTTTGTGTCTCTGGTAGGATATCAAATAGTGAGATATGGGTAGTTAGTTTAAAAACTCTTTCTTTTGAAATTATCCTCAAAATATCTCTTAATTCTTCTCTCTCATTTGCCGTCCCTCTCTCCTACTCTCTCTCATTCTCCCCACTTCCCCATTTTCTATTCTCTCCCTTTTTCCATTGTAAGTTATGTTGCCTCTCTTTGTTTCTTTCTCTCATTCCCTTGTTTTCTTCTTTATACTGTTATTTTCCATCTTGTTGTCCTTATTTGTTAAAGTGACCTTGTTTTGGTCGGTTTTATTGTTCGTTGAGGGTCTGTTTCGGCCGTTTGTGGTAAGTTCTGTGGTACTTCGCTATAAGTTTTTGTTTTGGCATTTTTCTTTAAGGTTGGTAGGTGGTTTTGATTGGTTGGTCAATTAGATGGCCTGGTTGTTTTGTGTTTCTACTAGGTGGAGTTTTTAAGTCGGCCACTTTGTTGGCGAATTGAGTTTAGGAGCAATTGCATCTTTGGGTAAGTATCCGACTGCCTTTTAGAGGATGATTTTCGATGTTAGAGCCGAATTCTTATCGCTTGTAGTCCAAGTAAATTGATTGGATTTTGGTGTATCAATGCTTAGTCTGTTTTAAATGTTATTTTTAGGGTCTAGAAGTGTGTCATATCATCATTTCCCAAAAACAGTAAGGTGTGTAACAAAAATAATTAAAAAATAGCGAACAACGCGATGTCAAAAATTCACCGCCGACGCCACACGACCGTGTGCCAGACCGTGTGAGCCACACTTCCATGTCCCAGGCTATGTGAGCCACACGAGCTGGGTTAAGTAGGCTGTGTGGGCCACATAAGCGTATGGGCCCATTTTCAGTCAAATTTAGTTAAGGTCGTGTTTTGAAGCGCAGTTCGAGGTCAGTGATTTTATAGGTTTTGTTAAGTGATATGTATGATGTTTGTTAAATGAAAATTGTTGTTCTGATATGGTTGCATAAATTTTGGAGGTATGTCGCCTTATAAAATTTGGTTCTAATACATAAAATTGTGAGCATTGTTAGCGTGTTTTTGATTAGTTAAGTTTATGCATTTATTGATGAGTTATATTTTGTTCCAATTCTCATGGCATGTGACATTGTGGCTATTCTGATTAAAGTGATTTGTAATCATTGAAATATGATATTTTTGTTCTGCAAAACATGAAATCTCATACCTACTGAATTCTTGTCACATCCCAAAAATCGGGTTAGCAGAAATTGGGTTATTGGAATCAAGAGTGGTCACATCTTGATTTTTGAGTTAAGATTGTGGAAATTATGTCAAGTGAATTAATTTGATTTAGTGGTTAAGTGTTGTGCTTATGTGTGTGAGGTTTTTGGGTTTGAATCTTTTCCCTTGAAGTTTTTTTTTTTTTTTTGCCAACCTCTATCTTTGAACATATGGTTCATAAATCATTTCCGCTCATCTGATGACAATAACGAACCTGCTGGTTTAGTGGCAAGGCTTCAACTTACCCAAAGGTTTTGTGTTTGAATCCTATGTGTGTTTAAAGTGGAATTATTTTAGTTTTAAACTCTGGGGAGAATTCTGGTAAGGATAACTAATTAGATTTAGTGGGATTAAGTGGGAGAACTGGGTAGTTTTTAAAGTTCTTTTTGAAATTCCTAAATTTTTCCCCAAAATTCCCCCACCCCATTCTAATGTTACTGACATTTTGTTCACTTTCTTCTCTTCCCCATTTTTTTAACATCCCAAGTTCTCTCCATCTTCCTCCTTCACAATTTATTTTTCTATTTCTTTCTTTTGTTACTTTCAAACCCTGTGCTATCAGGTAAGATTATGAAAACTTGTGGGTCATGGAGTTTTTTAGTATTAAGTTGTTTGTTGTGGATGTAGCCTTTTAAGTGGTTTTTGGTATCTAATATAATTGTTTAATGCATTGTTAGGAAAAGGTCGTGAGATGTCTGACAATCCTCTAGCAATATTAAGTATTAAACCAAGCAAACATTATTAACATGTATGATATAACATCACCTATTTTCATATAGCCAAACTTACCTTTTTGTTAAGGCATATAGTTTACCTTAATTTAATCTAACCATACCATACACATATATATTAACATGATATAACTTTGTAGTGATATACCAAATCAAACATCATCATCATCATGTCACTTGTTGATGCAGCGGCATCAAACCATACCTCTATATAAGGCAATCTCTCTAAGCATGACAATAGCCACCACCGACCCCAAGTTTGATTTAAGTTAGTGGGTTTCTTCTTAGTTTCCTAGAAGTTAAGCCTAGACCAAATTAAGAGGATGGAGTGTCAAGTCCAGATCAAGTCCTCAACTGATAAGTGCTCTGATACCTACAAGACCAAAGCTCAGCTTATGCCAAAAATGGTTGATCAAGTCGTTAGAGATGTAAAACTTCTTAAGGGTAGTGATTGGAATTCTGAGGGTCCAGTTAGACAATGGTATATGATTGCCGGAGGTAAGCTTATCAACACAAATATGTAAAACCATGGCTATCAGGATCGGACTGGACCAATCGTTCGGACTAATTAGATTAGGAATTAACTAGCGTACCAATCTAGAGTTAGGATTTAAATCGGTTGACCTGTAATTTAATCATTTATTATTATTATTTTTAAAATTTTTAATAATTTATTTAATTTAATGTTCGGATCAGCGAATTGATTACTTTAACATTTTGATTACTGGTCCGATTATAAAAACCATGCATAAAACCCCTTTCCATCACATTATTAAATACTTATGGCATATGATGTTTGAATATGTTAAATTGTATATCTCTGAATTTGCGTGTTTCCATTTTGTTGTGTTTGTGCATAAACATATGATGTTTGAATATGTTAAATTTTATATTTCTGAATTTGCTAGACTACCATGCATGTGACATTATGACGAATTTGATTTGAGTTTATTGAACTTGTGACATATTTGTTCTGCGAAACATGGAATTTCATGGCTTTTGATTTCTATTTTTGTACAAAATCATGTATTTTATGTCATGTCACATTGTATAGGGTTGGGATAATATTGTAAGGAGGAAGCTCTGGCAATTTAATGATCTGCACTATCTGGTGGTTTAACCACATTTTTGTTCTAGTAGCTTAACTGCATTTATAGTGGCTCAGCCACAGATATCTGTTATGGCAGCTTAGCTACAATATAGTGGCTTGACCACATATATCTGATCTAGCAATTTAACCGCAACTCTGGTGGCATTGCCCACAGTTATTTATTGGTGTGTTAGATGGACGAGTTTTGAGGAACTCTAATTTGGTGTGTAGCAAAGTTGGGTAGTAAGTTTTCTGAAAAATCTGCATTTTTTCTGAAAATATTGCATTCACGTAATCATGCATGCATGATTTTTCCATGCAAGTTTGTTGAAATTCGCTGCAATATTTGACTGGTATTTATGTTATTTGTGTTTTTGTTTGGGTTTAGTTAAACACTGACCTTGTTAGCTCACTCTTCTATATTGATCTTTTCAAGTAATCAGTTAATTTAGGATCAGACAGCATGCGAGAGCTCAAATTGGTTTTCACATAAAATGGTTTGCTTTGGTTAATAAATTGATTTCCAAAACTTTTGGCTTTTGGATTAATCTCTTGGATTTAACTTTGGTTTTGGGTTTTTGTTACTTAGTTAAAGTTATTCTGCATGATATCTGTTAATCAGCAATCAATGCTAGGCTTCAAAATTAAACAAACTAAGATTTTTCCGCTACAAAAATTTGATTTGAGTTTTATGAAAGTTAATAACGTAAGTTCTACAATAAGCTTAATCGACTGGATTAAACATTTTCACTTGTCGAAATCACAATTTTCTAATATTAACTTCGAAATTTTCTGCTGTAAAGTTTTATTAAGAATTACAAGTTTTACGAAGAAAGTGACTTAAGCATTATGTTTTCATAAAGCTGGGTTTTCAGTTAACGATTAATAAGTTCACAGAAACGTTTTAAGAAATTACAAATTTTCCTGTCGAGGAATGGTAACGAGTTCTTATAAATATTGATTTTTTATTTCATAATGAGACACGTTCTATAAAGTAGAATTTTTACGTACCGATGTAACCTTCCAGATTTGCCCGTAACGTCTAGGTTGGGTTTTGGATGTTACAATTCTATTAAATATACGATTGCATGATCAACATGCTTACTGTCCAGATTTTGTATTTGCATGTCATGTCACGTTGCATGGGGATGGGATAATATTTTAAGGAGGAAGTTTTGGCAATTTTATGATATGTATTATCTGGTGGTTTAACCACATATCTGTTCTGGCAGCTTGACTGCAATATAGTGACTTGATCACATTTATCATACCTGGTAGTTTAACTCAACTCTGGTGGCACTATCCATACTTATCTGTTGGTATGCTTTTGGATGGACGAGTTCTGGGGAACCTAATTTGGTGTGTAGTGGAGTTGGGTAAGAAGGTTTCCAAAAATTTTGCATTATGTTTTCCAAAAAATTTGCATTGACATAAGCATGAATGCACAATTTTGCCCATTTGAATTTGATGAAATTCTCTGTGATGTTTTAATCTGTTTATTATGTTATCTATGTTTCGGTTTGTTTTAAGTTACACATTAAGCTTTATAGCTTACCCCTTTTCATTTCACCATTTCATATAATTGACAGAATTAAGAATGGGCGACATTTGGGAACTCGGATTGGTTTTCTCGCATAAAATGGTTTGAATTATTTATAATTAAAATATTTTGGACTTTTGGTTTTGGATTAATTTCGCTTCCGGGTTTTTGTGGTGGGTTTTTGTTATTTAGTTAAAGGTTTTTGCATGAATTTTTTTAATTAAAATAAATGTTTGGTTTTCAAATTTTAACAAGCTAAGGATTTTCCACTATAAATTGTAAATGAATTTAATGAAAGTTTCAGAATATGCTCAATAGGAAAAATTATACGTTTTCATTTATCGAAACCACAGTTTTCAAATTATCAACTCCGAAATTTCTGTTGCAAAGCTAAGTATCAAATTAAGAGTTTTTTCGTAAACTAATATAATTTTTGCACGTGATTTTCTAAACAAAAAGATATAAGAGTATTGCCAAAAATAATATTTTCAGATCACATGATTTCCAAAGATAGCTTTTAGTTTCAAATCACAATTTTCTAATATTAACTTCGAAATTTTCCATTGCAAAGTTTTATTAAGAATTACAAGTTTTACGAAGCAAGTGACTTAAGGGTTATGTTTTCATAAAGCTGGGTTTTTAGTTAATAATTAATAAGTTCACATAAACGTTTTAAGAAATTACAAATTTTCCTATCGAGGAATTGTGACGAGTTTTTATGAACATTGATTTTTATTTCCTAATAAGACACATTCAGTAAAGTAGAATTTTTACATACTGGTATAACCTTCTAGATTTGCCTGTAATGTTTAGGTCGGGTTTAGGGTGTTACAATTCTGTTAAATATGCGATTGCATGTTCAGCATGCTTACTATTTGGATTTTGTATTTGCATCCGATGTCACATTGCATGGGGTTGAGATAATATTTTAAGGAGAAAGTTTTGGCAGTTTAATGATCTGTATTATTTAGTGGCTTAATCACATATCTGTTTTGGCAACTTGACTGCAATATAGTGGTTTGACCACATATATCTGATCTAGTAGTTTAACGGCAATTCTGGTGGCATTATCCACAACTATCTATTGGTGTGCTTTTGGATAGACCAGCTCTGGAGAACTCAATTTGGTGTGTAGTGAAGTTGAGTAGGAAGTTTTCTTAAAATTCTACATTATGTTTTTCGAAAATTTTGCATTGACATAACCATGAATGCACAATTTTGCCTATTTGAATTTAATGAAATTCTCTGCGATGTTTTAATCTGTTTATTATGTTATCTATGTTTCTTTTTTATTTAAGTTACACATTGAGCTTTTTAGCTTACCCATTTTCATTTCACCATTTCATGTAATTGACAGAATTAGGAATGGGCGACATTTGGGAACTTGGATTGATTTTCTCACATAAAATTATTTAAATTATTTATAATTAAAATATTCTAGACTATTGGTTTTTGACTAATTTTGGATTAATTTCACTTCCAAGTTTTTGTGGTAGGTTTTTGTTATTTAGTTAAAGGTTTCTGCATGAATTTTGTTAATTAAAATAAATGTTTGGTTTTCAAAATTTAACAAGCTAAGGATTTTCCGCTGTAAATTGTAAATGAGTTTAATGAAAGTTTTAGAATATGCTCAATCGGCAAAATTATACGTTTTCACTTATCGAAACCACAGTTTTCAAATTATCAACTCCAATATTTCCACTGCAAAGCTAAGTATCAAATTAAGAGTTTTTCCGTAAAATAAATAATTTTTGCACATGATTTTCTAAAGAAAAAGATATAAGTGTATTGCCAAAAATAAGATTTTCAGATCACATGATTTCCAAAGATAGCTTTTAGTTTGGGTTTTCAAACGGAAAGCGTAATATCTCAAGATCTGGCCATAACGACTAGACCGGGTTTGGGGTGTTACACCAAGTCTGATCATGTAATGTCGATTGAGTCTTAGGGTTAGTTTAGCATTGCTTTTGAGAAATGCTTTTAAAAAGTTCTGTGGAAAAGTGATTCTGAGAAGTACTTTTGAAAAGTTTAGTTTAAGATTTAAGTGTTTAGTATTGCTGGCAAAAAGTGCTTTTGAGGAATAAAATGTCTATTTTAGACATGGACTTATAAAGTAATAAATATACATTTAAATAATGTTAAATTAGTTAATATTATAATATCTTAGTAAGAATATTAAAAATAATGTAACACTCCAAACCCAGCCTAGACGTTATGGCCAAATCCGAAGATGTCACAAGGTAGGATTTTGAAAATGGAGTCGTTTCATCAAGTTATTCAAGTTTCAAAACTCATATACTTTTATATCTATTTTTGAAAGCGTTAGCTTAATTTATTTATTAGTCAAAACATAAATACAGCTGAAGTCATAAAACGTCTAGTTAGGAAATCTCGTATGTGTTTTCAGAAACCCTTTTGTTTTGATAAAACCATGTTTTAGACTATTTGTCTCAAATAAAATATTTAAATCGAAAACTCAAATCCAAAATAAAAACGACAGTCCGAAGAGTCCAATTTTTACAAAACTCCCAAAATAATCCTTAATTAAATTAAAACTATAATCATAAAGTCAATTCATAGATATGTGGTCACCGCGAGACTCCACCACTCCGATCCGCCTAAGTTTGTAGATTACCTGAACGGGACAGACAAATAGTAGTGAGTTTTCGTAAACTCAATGTGTAACCCATAGAAATAGATATACAAAACATACAGATATCCCATATACCGTCAGATACAGGTTTGGACCCATGTCCATTTCAAATACAGATATCAGTTACATATATGCATATCAGATATACAGAATCCTACCCCTATCCTCTACACACCAACTCCGACTATCCCATCACACCATGTGGGGTTAAAAACATCCACCTATCCCTGCATAACATATCGTGCCATTACGACACATATCAAATAAAGTGTAGCCAAGCTACTAGAATATAGGCGAAGGTCGCCATACAGAACACTTTCTCCATATATACAATCCCACCCAAAATACAGATGCAGAATACAAATATAAATATAGATATAACATGCTTATCATGCTTGTGTACATATAGCAAATATACATATAGCAGAATAATCAGACATGCATAACAATGTCTTACTCAGAGCATACTATCAGAATAACAAATCACATAATCTCAGGTTTGGTTAGCCCTTACCAACCCTATGGTAGGCCCACAGTAGATCGGAACGACCCGTGCAACCCTAGAAAAAATATCATAAATTTGGGCTTACATACTCGTGTGGATTGCCCGTGTGGCCCACACCCCCGTGTGGCTTACACGCCTAGATTGGCCTTGCCCATGTGGCCCACACAGTCTGGCCCAAAACCCACACGCTCGTGTGGCCCACACGCATAACTTTGCCTAGCCCGTATGGCCCACACGGCCACACTTACACCACCACACAGCCGTGTCTTGCGCACGGCCAAACCTTCGTCGATTACACATCCGTGTCTCGCACACAGCCAACCACATGAGCGACCACATGCCCGTGTGGCATCGACAGAATAGTTTTTTAGCTTTTGTTGAAGTTCGATTTTTTGTATTTCGGGTACACACCTAGTACGATTTTGATGCAAAAACACTCTCGAGCCACTCAGCACCTAAAATTGACCAAAAAACCACCTAATTAGTCGCTTAAAACAATACTTAAACCGAAATCAAGGCATCGCTCATTCCAACAAACAACTAAATCCTTACCCTCTAACGAACAACGATGGTTCCACACAACTAAAGCACCGATTGCAAGTTCGCAGCCCCTTGATCTTCTCCTAAACAACAAGATACACGATATTAACACAACTAAAACATCTACAATTGTACGAAACTTCTAAAGTACTTACCAAATGCACAACCCGAATAGAAGAACATTGTACCCAACGCAGAGATCGACAACAGTTGGAACGGAAAACAAAAAGGTAACGAAAATAAGAAATAAATCGAGAGTGCCACCAATAGGAAAAACAACTGACGTCAAATATTTTTTTAGAGGAAGAGAGAACTAAAATTTTGAAAAGAAAAAAAAAAAGATAACAATAAAATTTGATAACTCCCAAATCCCAACTCCCTACTCACTCAGACTCCCAATCTCATCCAAACTGTCTCTCAGCCAACCGAAGTGAAAATAACATTCACGCTCACGCAAAAATTCAAATACGGGACCTCCAACACGACAACCCCTTACCACTCGAACCAGCAGGCTCATTCTGATATAGATTAACGGACAATTTTATGTGAGCCAACTCCTCAAGGTAAGGCTTGGATTAGAAAAAATAACAAATTTTGGCAAAGGTAAGACTTGAACCTAAAACCTCACACACACACCTAAAACACTTAACCACTAAAGCAGATACACACTTATATTAAAATTTATAGATACAGAAATAAATTTATCAAGGCGTTACAAATAATTTATTATAATTTTTTAATATTTTAATATATGAAATATAAATTTTAAATGTTTTTAAAAAAATTAATATTAATTATTCATACAATTTAATTTGAATATATAAACTATATTTTAAATAATAAAATATAACCAATAAAAATTTAAAAATATAATATTATATATATAAAGTAAATTTTAATATAAAAATAATTACATACAAACTATAAATATTATATAAAATATATTATAAGGGTTAAAACTGTCATTTGGTCCAAAAGTATTTTTTTCAATAGCAAAAGCTAAAAAAAATTATTTTTACTTTTAGGTTCAAAAACACTTTTCAAAAGCACTTCTCACTCTATTAGTTGTTTGTTTAGCATTGCTTCTTGCTTGAATAGTGCTTTTGACCCCAAAAGTACTTTTGAAAAGCCATGCTAAACAAAGCCTTAGCTCAATTGGCATGAACATTGCTGTCAATGCAGGAGGATGTGGGTTCGAGTGCGCTGAAGCGCATTATCCTCCTAATATTTATGTGTTGAGGAGGGGCTATAGACAGTTCTATACATTGTGTCAAAAAGAACAAATATGATTAGAACATTTAATAAGATTTTTCAAATAAAAGTTTGATCAAGTAGTGATTGGGATGTTCCATCACAATATGGCATTTTGATTTCGATGCATTACATAATTATATATTTATGTTATTCTTTTTTTCGTTTTGGAGACACTCTTTGTTGTTATGTAACAAAATTCAGTCTCGATTAAATTTGGACTCAAGTTAGGTCAAATTCTTAAATAAAGGATAAAGCTCTTCAAATGCAATTTTATTTATCAACAAGACTTAAACTCAAAATATTAATTAAAGGGTATTGAGTTCCTTATCACTTAACCCAATAGGAATTGGTTATGTTAGTTAATTTTTTTTTCTTTGTTAAAGTATTTGGCATGTCCCTATATTATAGTCTCAATAGGGTGAATTCAGTTCGATTCGAGGAAATTTTTTGAATTGTTCTTAATAATTCAATTCGGTACGGCTCAGTTCAGTTCGCAATCTTTCATATTATTTTTTTTATTTTGGGTTTTTGGACTTATTTTAACAAAATGTGGCTTGTTTTGGATTTTTGAAAATTATTTAATAAATTTTCAAAGTTTTTTACATAAATATTTCTAAAAAATAATAATTTTTGAAGTAAATAAAAATAATCAATAACTCTTATAATTTTTTTTTAAAATTATATTAAAATTTCAATTTAATCTCACTACTTTAAAAACAAAATATTTAGTTTTACATCATAAAAAGTTTAAATTAATTATTAATTAAATAAAAATAGAATTTGGTTCGATTTGGTTAACCACAATTTTTAACTTGTATTCTATTAACCGTCAAAACACCTCGGTTTTAGTTAATTTCTCGTTTTTTTCTTGTTCATCCCCAGGATCAGTTTAAATTAATTCATATACCATTAAATGGATCACTTTAGTCATTATACTAGTAAAAAATCAAATAAAACAAGATTAACTTTTTTTTAAAAAATGGCTTCATTGTTTAACAAAATTAATATTTTTAAAGCTTTTATAGTTATCCAAATAAAGTATTTTGTTTAGAGTTGAATTGCAAATGAAAGAAAATTAATCTTCATATCATTTTTCTAAAATAGTTAATATTAACCCTGTTAAAATTTAGTCTTATTTTATTCTTTTTTATTAATACAGAGAATAAATTAATCTATTTAATAGTAGAGAAACTGATTTGAATTCATCCATATAATGAAAGGACCTGACTGATGCTTTTACCTTCTGCTTCTTTTTTTATATACAAATGCTTAGAACTATCTATAGTCCCAGACTCTAAATAGGAGGACAAACACGCTTTAGCGCAATTAAACCTACATCCTCCTATACTGATAATAATGTTAATACCAACCAAACTAAAATACCATCTTTTTAAATTAATTCTAATAATGGTTGTTGCTCTCTTTTAGGTAAGTCCGAGACTGCTAAGTAAATAAAAAAAAGTGGACGATAATAACAAGACAATCGTTTACAAAGGGATGGAAGGTGAAATCATGAATGCTCACAAAACTTTTAAGTACACCGCTAATGTGATGCCAATGGAGGAGGGAAGCTTGGTGACGACGGCTCTGATTCTATCAAGTACGGCAATTTTTTGACCAATTGGTTTAAGAATGTCGATACTTTTCTTCTCAATGTCTAATTAAGTAATTAAGAAAACAACATATACCAATAATTTGATAATATGTCCCGTTCTTAAATAAATTATATAAATGAATTACCATAACCAAAAAGCACTTAAATATTTTATTGTAGTTGATTAAGCTTTAGTTTAGTTAGTATTGTTGTAATCGCAACAATAAAGAGATCATGAGTTTAAATGCGTTTATAAAATCACATGTTTTATGCATGTGTCTTATCGTTAATGTTTATGATGATAATTAATGTAAGTACCTTTGCTTCGTGAATGAATTGTGATAAAACACCAACAAATAAACAAAACTAAACACTAAATTTGAAAAGTGAGCCGGTTTTAAATATTGAAGTCCAAGCTTGACTCTATTTTAAATCAATCTAATCTTTTTGCTCATTTTTTAAAAATCTTAATATTTTTATCTGAACTCTCCTAAATATCAAATAAACCTTTAAACTTGAAAGAATGATCGAGTCATATCTTTAAATCATCATATTGGAATAAGATTCCTTATAGTTTAGTCATCTACTCATTTTCTATATCAGTGTCTCTTTCAAATTTGAAACTTTTAACGGATCGTTAACTTATGGCACAATAGTTAACATAGAATTTGATGTGAAAAAATGTTAATATTGTTTTATTATTTTTTAAATCGCACTCCATAACAATTTGATCTGACTCATAAACATCTCTAATCCGAATAAGAATCATATGGTTTCCCATTCTCTCAGTATACACTAGAATTAAAAGAAAACAAATATTGAAGTTCCTTTGGGGAAAGCTGAAAGGAATAATAAAAGGATAAAAAGTTGAGGCCATGCCATTGTTCTCCAATGTTCATCGAATCATCATCATCATATCAGTCGTTGATGCAGGAGCATCAAACCCTGACTTTATTTTACTTATTTTAATATCCAAATTTGGTTGTTTTATCACTTGGTAGAGGCAAACCAGTCCTCTATATAAAGCAGTCCCTCTATGCACAACACTCATCACCATCAACCCCAAATTTGATTTAAGTTAGTGAGTTTCTTAGTTTCCCTAGAAGTTAAGCATGGACCAAATTAAGAGGATGGAGTGCCAAGTCGAGATCAAGTCCTCAGCTGATAAGTTCTTTGAAGCCTACCAGACCAAGGCCCAGCTTATGCCAAAAATGGCCAATCAAGTCGTTAGAGATGTAAAACTTGTCGAGGGTAGTGACTGGAATTCTGAGGGTTCGGTCAGACAATGGTTTTTTGCTGCCGGAGGTAAGCTTATCTACACAACTACGTAAAACCATGGTTATCAAGATCGGACTAGACCAACTATTCGAATTGATTAGATTAAGAATTAACTGGCGTATTAATTTAGAGTAGGCTTTAGATCGATTGACCTGAAGTTCAATCGATTTTTAATAATTTTTTTTATTTTTAAAATTTTTTTAATAATTCATTTAATTGAATGGTTCGGACCGGTGAATCAATTACCTCAGCTGTTCGACCACTATTCCGATTATGAAAACCTTGCATTAAACCCCTTTCCATCAGATTATTAAATATTTATGTTAGTCTCCCTTCTCTTTTCGTTTCTTTTCTTTTTCTTTTTTTTCTTTTTTTTTTTTTGAGATTTTTCAGAATGTGATAGTAATTTTGAACCCCGACAAAAATTTGCATTCAAGTTGGGTAAGACCCTTAAATGAGCTGCAAAACTCTCTTAATGTAGTTTTTTCTATCTACAAGACTCGAACCTGAAATTTTATTTAAGAGGTCTGTAGTTCCTTACACTCAACCCAACATTAATTGGTTATGTTAGTTATATGGATTGATTAACATATTATATTCAAAAAAAAAAACCATTAGTTGTTTAACTAAAGAGTTTTTAGTTCTATAAATGGATTTTTTTTATTTATTTGGAGTTGAATCGCAAAGGAAAGAAAATCAATTTTCATTTCATATTTTAAACAGTACATATTAATTTTATTAAAATTTATATTTATTTGATTCTTGTCGAAATCATTTTTTAGGGGTTTTAGAAAAAACGGGGTCGACTATTTAAAAAAACGAAAATGAGAGTCGCCACCAATCCTTTTAGGTGTGATTGGATCACCTTATAAAACGTTTTATTTATTAAAAATTGATTTTGGTCTACGAAAATTAAAGAAAACGGGTTCGGGAGTCGATTACGTACGAGGAAGGATTAGCACCCTCGTAACGCCCAAAATCGGTACCGAATTGATTATTTATTGTCCTAATTGTCGAAAATTTGAAAGGCTTTTTAAAACATGATCTCTTTTTAAACTTTGAGCTTTAAGTTGAAACTCGAGATTCTTTTGTTTCGAAAGAATACAAACATCACATCCAGCACATTAGGACACGATGTTCTAAACTCTCATAACCAAAATCATCCCATGATCTTGAAAATTTATCAAAAGGATATTTAGTTGTTTAATCAAACGAAAAATCGCAACCCAGCACGTTAGGACACTATTTTTCGAACTTCTAAACACCAAAATATTGCCTTATTTCTTAAAAATGTTTTAGATAAAATATGGCGGTTGAAATGAAATATACTTTTTAAAACAATGATTGGAGCCAAAATATTGTATTATTACATAAAAAAAAACAATTCACTTAGAAGATACCCAACATATTAATAATTAGCACTAACGTAAAAAAAAAAATGACAAATTATACAAATAATGTAAGTAATATAAAATATAAAACATAAAACATAATATTATGAACATGAATAAAATAAAACATAAACGTTTAAACACTAGATAAAATATATAAGAATAATATAAGGTAGGTGACATATACCAAACAATTAACATATATACTATAAAAACCCCTTCTTTTTTTTAAAAATGACTAAAACAAAGATACATAATTTATGATAAAATAAATAAAGCATATATTTTATAAAAACTTTAACTACAAAGAAACACATATAGGGGAACACATATGTAATCATATTTAAAAAAAATATACATTTTTATAAAACAATTTAAATATTATATAAAATACTAATTTTAAAATAATATATAATATAACAAATTAATATATATATTTATAAATAAAAATATATTTAAAAGTGAGCGATGTAAAAATTTTATTTACAACAAATTACTTTAAAATATTATACAATATACAAAATGTAAAATAATATATAATATATACATTGGGGTTTTTTAATAAATAAATATAATACATAAAATTTAACTATGATATACCAAAAAAATCTTTTTTAAAAAATATAATATATAGTTATAACGTACAAATTTTTAAAATGATATAAAATTTAATAAAATAGCATAATGTAAGTAATAAATAATAATAATTTATATATATTAGAATAATTAGGAATAAAACGGAAAATAAAAACTAAATAAGTGAGAAGAATTAAAAATCTAGATTATAAGGATTAAATTAAAATAAAACAGAATTTAATTTAAAATAGGAGTATAATGGACCAGATTGAAAATGTGTGCTACACATAGGAGCTCGTTGGGTAAATATACCTTAACCCCAAAATGGCACCGTTACAATGTTTGTGCTTTAAAGAGCTCAAGGACTAAGTTGAAATCGAAACAAAATCACTGGGCCAAAATTTAAGGACGAAATAAACTTAATTTAAAAGATAAAAAATGCGAAAGGACTAAAGGGATAAATTTCCCTTTTATCAAAAACGCGCGGATCCTCCCTGGGTTATCGGGTCAACACACGGATCCTAGCCCTAAATGACGTCTGTTATAGGCCAATTTTGAGCCCATTTACATTAAACCCCCATAAGCCCATTTACATTACAATACCCGGAGCCCAATAAGCTAAACCCAATTACCCATTTACCCCTTTTACAACCCAAACCCGGTTGACCCATTAAATCCCTACCCAATATCCCTAACCCATTTATAACTAAACCCACTACACCCCTTAAAACCCAAACAATAACCCTTACCCGAAACCCATTACAAAACCCAAATACCCCAAGCCCAATACCTAAACTAACCCAAACAGAAAACCTAAACCTAACAGACGCCGAACCTACCCCCACTTGCACCTGCCCTTGTCCCATCCACCACTGGACCCGGCTTACGCGCAAAGGTCACGTCCACCGCCCTCACACCATGCCCATCCCCTGCAAGCAGCAACGAAAAGACAGAAAGTAGAAATAGAAAAAAGAAAAGCTTGTAAAAAATAGGCTATAAAGAGTCGAATGTAAAACCGTTTAGGGGTTGGTTTTTTTTGGATGAACATAAAAGATATTTCAATATACACAAACAGATTCAAATAAATACAAAGACAATACGAAAATAGCATCAATCCAGCAACCAAAAACACAGGCATCAAACATTCAAGGTGATTTCTTTTTTAAATTCTATTTTTCAATTCCGTTTCTAGACCTATTTTCCACATATATATACTAAAACATATGAAATTATAAAACAAATATTTTAAAAAAATGAAGAAATTACCTTTCCGGCCACCGTACACGATGGCCGGCGCCGGCGACGGACGGCGTCCGACGATCGGCTGGTGTCCGGCTTCCTGGCCGGATTCCCTTCCCCTTTCCCTTTTCTCTCTTTTTTTTTTCTTCCTCCCCTCACAAATGATTTTTTTTCTGAAATTAGGCCTATTTATAGCCCTCCGAAATGGTGTCGTTTTGAGGGCTGTACTTAAGCCCCAAAACGACGACGTTTTGGCCATGCCCGACCCATCCGACCCGCCAGAAGGATCCGCATGTTTTTAAGGAAGGGTCTAATAAGGATCCGCATGTTTTTAAGGAAGGGTCTAATTGCGCGAATGACCCTTCCGCTTTTCCAAACTTCTGCAATCAGATTTTCATTTATTTTTAATTTGACCCCATAATTTTTTGCGTTTTTCAATTTAGTCCCCACTGATACGCTGCGTTTCGATGGAAAGGAGTAATTTCTGTTTTGGTCCTCCTGGGTTACACGCGTGTTACATTTTAATCCTTTTTCTTGGTTTCCTTTTTTAAAATCGCCCTAGAACTTCGTTTTGTTTCAAATTTAGTCCATTTTTCAGATTTAAGTTCATTTTCATATTATTTTTGCTATTTTATTTTTATATTATTACTGTTTTTTATTATTCCTCTTATTATTTATTATCAATATGTTATTATTTTAGCTACTATTACTATTTCTAATATATATATGACGTACATATTTTTAATATTATAATATATTTATGTAATATCATTAATAAGTTTTATATTAATAATACTTACATTAGGTATATATTATGTAAGTATTCTAATACTATATCATATACATTTTTTTTATTATATATATATATGTTCTTAATATCATACTTTTGTTGTTATGTATATATTTCAATATTGTTAGTCATATATATTTTATAATATTGTATGCATATTTCTAATACTATGGTATATTTCTAACATCATTATTATTTTTATATATATATATATATGTACGTATTTATGTATCGTATGAATATTTTTATTTATCAACGCTAATTTATATATATTGTAGATGTTTATATATATCATATATTTTTCTCATTTTTATTATTTTTATTATTAGTTATATGTTTTTTTATTTCATGTATATGTTTTTTATTAGCCTTCTTATTATTATCAATTTTAAGTATATGTCTTATTATATATGTATATATCTTTAGCGTAAATATAGGTATTTATTTATGTAACATTGTTAATAGTTTTTTTTTTTAAATGTATCATTATTTCCAATACGTATATATTATATACATATTCTTAACATCATTATTATGTATATACATTAATTGTTTCCATTTCATATTTAATTCTAGTATTACATATATCTTTATTATTTGTAATATTATTGTCACACTTATATTTGCTTTCAATATACTTCTAGATCTGTCTTTTATTTATTTTTATTCATTAATTTGCTTTGCATTATTTCGAAAATCTTATTCTTGTTTTTTTAATAAGTAAGGCAATGTATCAATTTAACATTAAGCTACAGATTTCATCGCTATGTTGGATGAAATTTGTCGGCTCGTGTTAAAGACGGAACACCCTTCTAAAAACCAAAAAATTAAAATCTCTCGTCTTTTCAATCGGATCACGATTAAATCTTACATTGAACTCGTATTTTTAAAAATCAAGATGACACGTGTTTTACAAGATACCAATTTTGGGCGTCGCGAGGGTGCTAATACCTTCCTCGCGCGTAACCAACTCCCAAACCCTAATTTTTCTTTGGCTTTTGACGTAGACCTAAACTCGACTTTCTTTTTGTTTTTTTTTTAAATATAATAAATCTAACAGGTGTCCGATCACACCTAGAAAAAAGGATCGGTGGCGACTCCCTTTTTTATTCCAAAATCAAACTTCGGTTTTCAAGTTTTCACTAAATCGCCACAATTAGCGACCAAGCAAAATTTTTACGTCGCTACAACTTCGTTTTGGTACTTATTGAATTAAGTAAAAACGACGTCGTTTTCATATCATTATACAAGTTATTTTTTATTAAAAAAACATTTGAACTTAGTCCTTTAAAAAAAAACTTCTGAAACCTCCTCTTTTTCAGTTTAACATCCGGCCATCGGCCCCACGAGCATCCACCGCACGTGCCCCATGCGCCACCATCGGCGCGGCCACACACGGTGGCCTGAAAGCCAAAAACACTCCTTTTCTAGTCAAATTGTAGGTAATCTATTCATTTTTCCCTTTTTGACGATAGTTTGTATAAAAAAAATTCAAAAGAAACAAAAACGTTGGGTTTCCTTTCGATAAATAAAAAAAAATTTTGATTTTCGATAGTGTATTTCACTGTTAGCATAAAAAGACCAAGAAGAAATTATCAAAACTAAAGCAAAGATTAAACAGGGTTTGTAGATGTAAATCACCTCTGTATTTTCCTGATTTTTATTGTATATGTGCATGTAAGAAAACGTAGTCCATTACATCGTTTCGATTCGGGCTTTTATAGCCACTGAAAATCAACATAAAATAATATTTACAATATTTGATTTTATTTCTTGCTATATTTGTATTGTCTCTAATGTTTCTTTCCTTTTGCAGGCGAGTGAAGACCCGGTGACGAAGGATTGGCACACCGATTGCGGCGCGAGATGAGGCCTAGTGTCGGGGTGCTTGCGGCGCCTAGGGTTTCAGAAAACCCTAAGTCTTCTGATTCTGTTAATGGTTTGGGCCCTTTGGGCCGTGTTTATTTGTTGGGTTAGGAGGTTTAATGGGTGTAACCGGGTAGTTGCTTAGGTCACGAGTGAAAAAGGGTATTGGGTTAATGGGTATTTTGGTTTAGACTAATTGGGCTGTAAAATGTAACCGAGTTTTAGGTTATCAGGCCTTTAGGCCTGTTTATTGTAAATTGGACATTAACAGGGACACTTTATTTATTTAATTTGGTTTATAAATTTTTGTTTATTTCATTTCACGGGCCCGGGCAAAAATGGGTTCCTACAATTCTTTTTACTAGTATAACTCTAAAATTGACCCATTTAATAGTACTTTCACTTTTTTTAAGGTAAGCTATAGTAGAAGTCACCCAACTATAAACGGTTACAAAATAGTCATCCAACTATGGTTATATTTCTTTTTTGGTCCACCAACTATGAAAAGTTACAAAATGGTCATTCAATTATTCAATTTTATTTTTTTGTCACCATCTAGATAACCTAAAGATGGAAACACCCAAAAATTCAAGATAATTGAGTGACAAAAAAAATTTTAAATATTTAAATGACTATTTTATATCTTTTTTATAATTAGACGATAAAAAAAATTATAATTGAGTAAGTATCAATGTATTTTTTTAATTAATGCTAATGTTCATCACTCTTACAGATAAAAGGTCGATGATAGAGATAGGACTATTCTTTAATTACAAATTGGTGGAAGGTGAAATCATGAAAGCTTTCAAAAGCTGGAAGTCCATCTACAACGTGATGCCGACCGGGGAGGGAAGCTTGGTGAAATGGACTACGGAATTTGAAAAGCAAAATGACGATGTACCTGATCCTGTCAGGTGCGGCATGTACTAAAAATGTCGATACTTACCTTCTCAATATCTAATTAAATAATTAAGGAAACAACAGATATTAATAATTTGATCATATGACTCGTTCTTAAATAAATTATATGAATAATCATAATAAAAAAGTATTTAAATATTTTATAATAGCCAATTAAACATTAAGTTAATTAGCATCGTTATGTTTATAACAATAAAAAAAAAATGTGAATTCAAGTGTGCTTATAAAAATGCATACTTTATACATGTATCTTATTGCCAATGTTTAGGATTTGCTTTGTATATGAAAGCACATGCTTTCTTATGTTATATGATAGTTTCGTGGTAAGCACACATAAATTATTATTCTTATTAATGTTTTAATTTTTTTTAACAATTTCATTATAAGTTCTGATCATATATGCTCTTTTTAACATAATCCCTAGAACTATCTATAGCCCCTCCCCAACCCACAAATAGGAGGATAATACGCTTCAGCGTACTCAAACTCTTGTCTTCTTACATCGACAACAATACACATGTCAATTGAACAAAGACTCAATCAACAACGTTTCAATGTTTTAAATTTTATATAACTTAATTTTAGATGTTAATGGTTGTTTTAAGGTTGCTTCTCATATTTCTTTTAAGGAAAAATAATATTTTACTAAAAGTAAATCATTCAAGAAAAAAAAAATAAAAGAAAAAACAGTACGAAATAGAAAAATAAGCTAAATTCAAGTCAACAAGTTTATTTCATACATCATGTCTTAAGATAACTTATCGTATTTTATCACAAATTATTCAATTTTTTATATTATTTTATTTTTATTTGTAAACTTTTAAGAGGAATTACTAGAATGGTAAATTTTAACTTTAATTTATCAATACATTGATATCAAATAGTCTTATTGAGGAAATATCATTATAACGATTGGGTAACAATGATAATAAATTTTAAAATAATACGAAAAAAAATAAAAATAATAGCTATTTTATATTTATATTAAAATATCCTTGGAATAAATATTTTTTTAACTCTATATAAAACTTTTCTTAAAAATATTATTTAAAATTAAAATACGAGAAACCCTGGTCCATTTTTTTCCCTCAACTCATTTATAATTAAGAATTTAATTCCTCTAATTTTTTTTTAAATTTCAAAATTTAAATTCAGCTATTAATCTATTAAAATTATTTTATTAAATTCAAGTTTATTACAACATCATTTTTTTAGTTACATGGATACCAAGTGAGCATTTTCTTATTTCAAAATATTATACCAGCAAAATTGACAAAATAATAATAATATTAAGAATTAGACATAAATTTTAAATCTAAAAATAAATAGACAAATTCCTTAAAATAAAATCACATCAAGTGAATCCAAATTTGTGAAGCCTACAAGGATTTATTACATATTTTAGGCTAAATTAGCCCTATTTGCTAAAAAAAAAAAAAAAAAAGAAGCTTATTCTTCAAATAGTTTGAGTTTTTTAAAATTTAAGAAAACAAATCATTTTTAAAAAAAGTGTATGAAAGCGCGTCTATTTGGGCGTGCTTTCTGCACAATTGGCAAGAAAGCACACCTAGTTGGTTGTGATTTCCCTTCAAGTCACATTTTTTTTAATTTTTTAATATAATTAGGTTTTTTTGTCAGATGGTTAAATTTTAGTAGTTTTATATTTGAATCTCAAGTTCGATTCTTCTCCTATTGACATTTGTATTTTTTATTTCATGTAATTATATGAATTATCATAATAAAAATGCACTTAAATATTTTATAATAGTCAATTAAGCTTTAACTTAGTTAGAGGACGTAAGTTCAAATGTGTTTATGAAAGCACGTGCTTTATGCATGTCTGACTGTTAATGTTTAGGATGATAAATAATGTAAGAACTTTTGCTTTGTGTAGGAAAACACATGCTTGTCTTTTGTCATAGAAGACAAACAAAAAAACAAAAGTAATTACTAAATTTGAAAAGTGAGATGGTTTTAAATATTGAAGTCCAAGCTTGACTCGTATTTTAAATCATTCTAATCTTTTTGTCCAATTTTTTTAAAAAACTTAATATTTTTATCTAAACTCTCCTAAATATCAAATAAACCTTTAAGCTTGAACAAATGATCAAATCAGATCTTTATATCACCATATTGAAATAAGATTCCCTATGGTTTAGTCATATATCCACTCATTTCCTATATCAGTGTCTCTTTCAAATTTGAAGCTTTTAATAGAAAGTTAACATTTAACCGAGCCTCTAAAATATATTTTCTTATTGTATACCCAAAGACTCAAACATAGGATTAGAAGATATTCAGAAGCTTAACCGGCGTACTAATCTAGAGATAGGTTTTATACATTCTATCAATTTAATCTTATTCTTAAAAAATAAAAATTAAAAAAAATTTAAAAATAAAAATTAATAACACAATATTTTATAAAAATACATACAAATTTATAAATAAATGAATACCCAACTTTCTCTTTGTCTAACGTGAAATTATTTATTGAAATAATAATTTGATAAATAAAACAATTTTTTTAAAAGCCCACAAAACTTAAAAGCATATTCAAATTTCCTTTTTCAATTTTATTTTATAAATATTAATTTAATTGTTATACCTCTAGTCTTGTTGATTAGTACTCACCAAAATTGCTGAGTGTTGGGAACCACTTTTGCCCACAATCACTGACACCATCCAAAAAATGATAGGATTTGGGTAAAAATATAAGCTCGAAATATGGGTTTGGGAAAAAAAAGAGGCCCGTTTAGAAAATGGGTCGGGCCTCGGTAGAACTTTTTTGGCCCGGCCCGAATTATATACTAAATAATTTCTTTTATTTTTAATCATATTTAATTTTTTATTTTCAATTTTAATATAATCATTTTTTATTATATTTTCAATTTGTGTATTGTTTTAAGAGTTATTTTAGTCTCATTTTTTATTTGTTTATTGTTTTAATATTTGTTTTTATGTTTTTAAATGTATTTGATTTATTATATTTTTAATTTCTTTATTTAATGAAATAAGCTAAAAAATTAATATGAGTCGGGCTTGGGCTTAGCAATTTTATTTTGGACCGGGCTTGAACAAATTTTTAGGCCTATATTTCGGGTCAGGCCAAGCTCAGGTCTAGAAAATGGGCCTAAAATTTTGTCTGGGTCCGACCCACGATCACCTCTATTGCACCATCAAATTAGGAATTAGTTGTGGAGTTGTCAACATAGCCTTCTACCTACTCGGCCTCTAAAACCTCATCCTCGTCTATATATCCCCAATCATGCTGCATCCTCAAACTCACATACTCTCTAGGCAACAACCTAAAGACTTCGATCCTTATCCTTTTCAGTCTCATGCTATAGTTTTTGACCCAACATGAAATAGTGGTCTTTAATGTAGAAAAAAAAGGAAAAAGTTGCTTAAGTTTTCTTCATGATTTCTTCCCTTAATTTGTTTTATTTATAAAATTATTATTTTAATAAATAAATGTCAAATGAGAAAATTAGATATTTATTTATAAATATTTTTATAACTTTATATATATTTTATTAAAACAAAAGAACTTTTAAATATAGAGTTTATTTATAAAGTTTTTAAAAAAAATAATTTCTAAAAATTAATATTAAATTAATAAGATGCATAAAATTATTGCCAGCATTTATTGATTTTTTTAAAATCAAGATCAAATTGATAGAATCTCTAAATATTGGAGGGATAATTTTGTTATTATATCAATAAAAAAAAGGCCAAATCAACATTCCATTTGAGATTTAACGGAGAAATCAAATGATCAAAATAGAAATAAACTAATAGTTGAATGACTATTTATAAAATTTACCCACATTTTTTCCAAAGATAAAACAGTTATTGTTTAATTCTGTAACCCTGAAATCCCAAAGCTTCTCTTCTTCTAACACAGTGACATCATTAATTTAAACAAGGGTAAACTACACAAGTCACGCAACTATTATTCATTTCTTTTTGGTCACTCAACTATCAATTTTTTTAATTTGGTCTTCTAACTAATTGAGATTTTTTGTTGGTCCCTTTCCATTAAGTGCCGCTGATGGGTGGGTGAATTCACAGTTAAAAAATCGATATAATAACACATTTAGACCTTAACTTTTATATATTATATCAATTTAGTCATAATTTTAAAAATCATCCTAAAAATTTACAAATAATTTCAACTTGATCCTCAAAATTTACCTTCCTTCTTCCACTTCTCCCACCGCCACTATCATTGTTGCCTTCACCTCCACTTTCACCTTTCTCCTGTTTGGTTTATACAGAGTTTGATGGAGCCTTGCCCCACTTAGGGACAGAGTTGCATAAATAGTAAATTAATAAAAAATATTAATATCTCAGCTATTAGAATATTGCAATTGATTGTTAATTTAATGCCCAATTGTAAGAAACAACCTTTTCCAATTTTCTTTATTTATTATAAAGCAGGGTCATCTTCATAATCAGTTGCCCCACTTGGAGGAGGAGGTGGAGGTAATGATGGTAGTGGTGATAGGGGAAGTGAAAGAGGAAGGTAAATTTTGAGGATCAAATTGAGATTATTTGTAAATTTTGAAGGTTAATTTTTTAAAATTATGACAAAATTGACATAAAATATAAAAATTAAGGGCTAAATTTGTTGTTATATCGATTTTTTAATTGCCATGTTACTCTCCTATCAATCGCACTTAACAGAAATGGACAAATGAGAACAATTCGATTAGTTGAGTGACTAAATTTAATAAATTGATAGTTAGGTGACCAAAAGAGAAAAGGGGCAACAGTTGGGTGACCAAATTAAAAAAATTGGTAGTTGGGTGACCAAAAAAGAAAAGGACAATAGTTGGCTGACCTATGTTGTAGTTTACCCTTTAAATCAAAATTTCCCACAAGCTCAATCACTTTTTTATGAAACGAAACCCTAGATCACTACCGTAACACATGGTCAAATTTTCCCAATTCGATTGAAAGCCCCGAAACCCTAGCATTTTTGTGCAATGATTAGAAGAATACTCCCCTCAATATCCTCAGTTTCTTCTCATTTCCTCAAGACCAAACCCATCTGCAGCCCATCACCACTCCACCATTTCCATTCCCTGCAATCTCTCCAATGTTCCAACCCCATTAACAAAAATGGGTCATTATGGTTTCAGGGTATTAGGTCTTATAGTCTTTTGAGCTTGAATGATCTGAGAGACAATGTTCCCAGAAAACAGAAGACGAGGAAAGGGAGAGGGATTGGGTCTGGTAAAGGAAAAACGGCTGGGAGAGGACATAAAGGACAGAAAGCTAGAGGTAATGGCAAGTTGGGATTTGAAGGAGGGCAGACCCCTATGCGGCGGCGTTTGCCTAAACGCGGCTTTAAGAACCCTTTCAGCCTAACTTTTCAGGTACCATTTTTCTTTATTTTTTCTTAGATATTTTGTAAATCTGAAGGGATACTTTTCTTTCTAGAAGTTTTCTTTCGTTGCATATATATGAATTATATGTTGAATTAATGTCCCCTTTCTCATGGCTTATATATTATGTTTATTTGATACTGAAAATATGCAATTTCAAATATATATGTATATATGTAAATGTTGGAATTTCATATATGGATGGTAACTAGTGAATTTGTAAGTGAAATGCCAGTTCTTGCCTTAGTCCAGTTTTGTGGGGAGAAAGTATTGAGAGTTGAAAACATGCGCATTATTATGGTTGTTCCTTGCTACAGTGTTTCTTTTGACTTGTGTATTATGTTTATTTGAAGAAAGGGTAACTAGTGAAGTTTGCTAATTGGTTGGTAACTAGTGAATTTGTGAGTGAAATGCTAGTTCTTGCTTTCTCCTTCTTTGGGGGAATGAATTAAGAGTAGAAAACATGGCACATTATCATGGTTGTTCCCTGCTACACGTTTCTACTTGGCCAAAAGATGAAAATGAATCAGCTAGACCAGGATTTCTACACACTTTATCAATCCGCACCTCAATGCAATTGCATGTTGAACTTATTTTACTCATAAGTTAGAAAGGAAGGAGAATTATTTTCTCATAGTTTTTGCATTTTGAGGTTTGATCTATCATTGCTGCTGGATATTGGGATATGTATTTTGATTCTCCTATAACCATCTTACGAGCTGATGTTTCTTTGGGTTATTTGTTACTTTTAAAAAAGTTCTCTTTTCTTTTTTAATCCTTTGTGCAAACTCATATATAGAGGTCCAACATATTTGATGTTCTAAAGGGAAATGTGCTATTATACTGTTGCCAGTTGATATCTCCAATATGGTATCATGTGAGATGGAAATTTATGTATTGATTATCTTGAATGCTTGTAGTCAGCTTTGCCGTGGGTGATGTTCATATTACATTTCTTTTAGTCCATGGAGGTTTCTATCTTGTTGAGCTACTTTAACACTACTTTTTAAAGGAATAAATAAGTTAGAATTTCCGTTCTGTACTTTTTTGGCATTGAGAATTAATTCTTGTGTTGATGTTCATGACAACGAGAAAATTTGCTTACTAATTTTTTTTCACTTCTTGTAAGGTTAGCATATTCGTTCAAATATTTTGGTTGTAGTTGTATTTCATTTTTTATTTGAGCTTTTTCTCTTCACTTGTTAAATTACTTGTAATCCGTTTTAACGGCAGCCGGTAGGATTGGGAAAAATTGCCAAGCTTATAAATGTTGGGAAGATAGATTCTCATGAATTGATCACGATGAAGACACTCAAGGTAGAGTTAACTCTTGCTCTGATATTCGAAGTTAAATCACCTTTTAAGGGTAATGTTCGCACTAATTATTGCTGTTACGTAGGATGCTGGGGCCATCGGGAAACAGATAGAGGATGGAGTAAGGTTGATGGGTCGTGGTGCTGAACAGATCAAATGGCCAATTCATCTCGAGGTAAAAGATTTGACTTAAATCGTTCATGTTACACTGCTGACTTGTCATTTCTTCTTCTTAGCCCTTTTCGAATTAACTTATGTTGGTTTAGAATAATTAAAAGAACCGCGCATCATCTAATGTATTTATTAATTCTACTTGCACGATATCTTTTATAGGTTTTACTTTCAGATAGATCAATCACACTTATAGACTTATAATTTTTTACTAGTGTTTTCCGGGTGCTAGTTAATTATGTTCTGTGATGTTGAATTGAGTGAACCTTTAGATTCCGTGCGTCGATCCATTATGCATGTGTTTCCTTTTCTTGATTGATTGGAACCGGGAAAAGGAGTCGATCTGACTGTTGAAATTTACAGGTGTCAAGGGTGACTGTTAGAGCAAAGGAAGCAGTCGAAGCTGCGGGTGGATCTGTGAGGAGAGTTCATTATAACAAATTAGGGTTGAGAGCTTTGCTCAAGCCTGAGTGGTTTGAAAAGAAGGGCAGGTTGTTGCCAAAACCAGCCAGGCCTCCTCCGAAATTGAAGGATAAAGTTGACAGCATTGGCCGCCTGCCTGCCCCAACAAAACCTATCCCGTTTTTCACTGAAGAGGAGCCAGCTGCCTCTCCTGCTTTGTAGACAGATGCTCTGTTTGTTGGTTGAACAGCAAGATTGATATTCATAATGAGTTATTTTGCGATCAGAATTTGTTTTCTCGGACTCATAGTGTTGCGGATTTTCCGTGTTTAGGAGGAAACTAATCAATACATGCAATCCCTTTCCATGTCAAGAAAATAAGTAAAAAAATTTCTTTGCACTCGTTTTGATCCACATCAATCTTTGACATGTGTTTCACACTTGATTCAAAACCTGGAAAACACAAGTTCATCTCCATGATTCTTATCCATTTGAATCTGGCTGCCTGATCTCTCTCCTTGATATCGAACTTGGTGGTTACATCCGGTGCAAGAGACGATGAACTTGTGAATGGAATTTCACCTGTGAGAAAAGGTAATGCCATTAACACTTATCTTTGTTCTGTCAAAAATTCTAATGTAGCTGAAATTACAGGGCGTATTGCAGCATCACAAGCAAAATTCACAACTTGAAGAACGGAATATGAAATATTGAAAGAATAATCATGAATCTCGAAAAGATTAATATTTATATATCCTAAAATAGAGGATAAATTGATCATACAAAATAATTTATATATTTATATTATATGTATATACTTTCTAGTCTTACAATTATACTAACCTAATCGATTGGAGGATATTATATACTTACGAACATTTGCATCAATTATTACAACTACAATGATGTTATAACAGTTTCAGTCAATTCAACTATTAATTCAATTGATCATAAAATCTATAAATTATAAAAATTAAATTAAATATTTAAATTTTGTACAACTAATTTTATATCGATTCAATCTTCTTTCAATTTTTTAATATCATAAGTTTCGGATCTAATTGATTGATGTAATTCGATTCAAATGTTGATAGAAAATTTAGAAATATTTTTCGTTGAAATTAATTAAATAAGACAAATATCAGAAAATAGCCTAAAATAAAATCAGTAACGGTGTAAAGCGCAAAGCCGCAAAAGCCCTACCCCTTGCTACTTACTGTTACTTCATCTTCTTCGGTACGATGTAGTTTTGCAGCAAAACACATCCTACACTTTGTTTATTTATTTATTTTAACAATAATAACAATAAAAGTTCGACAAAAAATGTTGGCTTGTGGCGGCTCTCGCATCTCTCATCAAAATTTGGGTTCACGATTTTGCTCCACCGGAATCTTTCACCTCTCTTCTTTCACGGTTAAACTTCCCTCCTCCGCCGCCGCCACCGTCGCTGCAATTGTGGATAATAATTCTCATAATCCTCGATTTCATCCTCGATTTGTTTCTTCCTCTAGTCTTCAATCCAAATCCCCCGGCGACATTCCTTTTCCCCCCGACTCCTTCAGGTTCCCTTTTTTTTTTTTTAAACTTTTTTAACTAGTAATTTCAAGTTCTTTGGTGTACATAATTTTAGCAGTTTGCTTTAATTTCTTCTTTTTTTTTTCAATCAATTTAATTAAATGGGTGTTCAAATTTGACGTAGGGTTCCTTTTTTTTATTTGAATTGGTTGTATTAACTTTTTTGTTTTTCGAAGCATCTAAATAAATTTTATTTTTGTGTAAAGCCAACGAGAAGACGATCATGAGAAGCCCTCTGAAGCACAATCCTCAGTGGCAGGTTTCTTTTCATGTTCTTCTCCACTTCTATTTTACCATAACTCATATTATTGTGCTAGTATATTTATGTCATTTGTTGATATTACTACATTAGGAGGGATAGTGGCATTGGGAAAATTTGATGCTCTTCACCTTGGTCATAGAGAACTTGCAATTCAAGCATCGAAGGTTGGAACCCCATACCTTTTGTCATTTGTAGGAATGGCTGAAGTTCTTGGTTGGGACCCTAGGTAAAGTTAATATATATACACATATACATACATATAATGTTTGTGTAATGCTGTCAAGCTTTTTGTCTATTTTCATTTCGTTACACTGAAGCCTAGTATGGTTTTGGACAGGCCACCCATAGTTGCACAATGTGATCGTGAGCGTGTTCTTTCCTCTTGGGCTCCATATTGTGGTAATGTGGCTCCCAAGGAATTCCAGGTACAGTTTATGAGCGTTAGGCATCTTAGTCCGAGGCAGTTTGTAGAGAAGTTAGCGAGGGAGCTCGGAGTTTGTGGAGTTGTGGCAGGTATACTAAAAGCTATATCAACTCTTAGGATTTTGTTTATCTCGATATTATCGAGTAAAAGCTTGATCTGGATAATTTGAAATAGGTCGTTTCGATGGCTAATTGTCACAGGTGAAAACTATCGCTTTGGCTATAAAGCTGCTGGTGATGCCTCAGAATTGGTGAGACTCTGTGATGAGTTTGGTATGGGTGCTTACATAATAAATTCTGTCATGGACAGGCACCAAGGTGCAAGAAATATGAACCGTTTAGATTTAAAAGACAGGGGGCAAGTATCATCTACCCGTGTTCGGCAGGCTTTAGCTGAAGGTGACATGAAATACGTGTCAGAGCTTCTAGGCCGCCCGCATCGTTTATTATTGACGATTAAAGATTGGGAAAGCTTAACTAGTACTAGCAGTACACAAAGGATGTCAGCACCAAGATCTTCTTTGCTAAATCTACCACCAAAAGATGGTTTTTACGAGAACTGTTCTCTTTTATTTGGAGAACAAAATGCAGTAACATGTAGAGTGTCTATCGACACATCGCATATCCATCTAGAGATGGATCGGGTAGATTTTTGTGATAATGACTATTCTCAAAAATCACAGGTCTTGGGTATTGAATTTGGTGAATTAAAGAGTTAATTTCGTTTAGTTCATTTCAGGAAAGTACTTGATGGGTGAGAACTCTCAGCCAGGTTTAAGAGCAATTACCATATACATATATCCCCCATTTGAGAGGATCTGTATTTCTTTATCAGTTAAATCATTGAATATAGGATTCATATCCAATTCGTTATGGTGGAAATGAGTTATGTTTTCCTCTCGCAGGAACTGCTTTCATTCAATCATATTGATTAGTTAGCTGACTCAAAATTATTTCTGAATTTGTATTGGCTTTGAAGGATCTCATCTATCGGTACCTTCACAGTATAGGTGAGTGCGTGTGAATCTTTAAATTTGTTGCTTGGTTTTTGTTTCTAATGAATCTTTCAGTATGCTTTCAGTCAATTGATGGTTTGAAGGAACGAAAAGCAAGTTCATGGATGACGTATAACTTTTACGGGTAAAGTTGGGAAACCATATATATCCTGTAGTTTACTTCTGGTCTTTAGAACTAGCCTTGTTTTCATTTGTTCTTGAGAACATGATTTATTTATAGGTTGGTAATCGGCTTCGAAAGTTCTTAGGCTTCATTGATTTACTTTGAGGATATAGTTTACTCGAGAATGGAGTATTTGAAAGTTAATTTAGAATTTGTGTTGATTAGTTCTTGTGAACAATTCTGCTCTTTATGCTTGTTCAATATGCTTATGCATGCATTTATTTGTTCATGTTGCTGATAAAACAGCATGGAGCTTGTTACTTATAAGTCATCTTTTGCTCTTAAGAGTAAATGACATTGTTATTACTATCATTGAACCACAAGTGAAGTGACGAAGTACTTATATTCAAGTTCTTTATTTGAAATCAATTTTGGGTTTAATTTTTAAACCCCTTATCCTTACCCCCTTATAGCCCAAACGCAGTCAATAAATATTAGGGTAAATTACATTAGTAGTCACTCTTGTTTTTTGGTCATCCAACTATGAAAAGTTACAAAATGGTCACTCAATTATATTTTTTTTCCTTTTTTGGTCACTAAACTATAAAAAGTTACAAAATAATCACTCAACTATGTTTTTTTTTTTTTTTGATCATGAGTGTGTAAGTAAAAATGAAAAATTCAAGATAGCTGGGTGATTAAAGAAAAGATAAAACTGAATAATTGGGTGATTATTTTGAAACTTCTCATAATCTAGTAATCCAAAAGGAAAAATAAGACCATAATTAGATGACTAGGTACCCTAGATACTATGATGTCAAACACATGCATATTCAGTATTTAGCTGATTTCGAGCACCTTAACTTTTAAACATCCTTGGTTTTGGTCATTTGTGGCACATTTTTGATCATTCTCGAAGACAATACAAATATAACAATTATGACATAAATGGTATAGCGAATATAAGAATCATTCAAGTTTCATTTCTCTACATCTGCTATGTAGGAACGAAATGTCATAATCGAAAAAATTCAAAGCAGAATTGGGAAAAATAATAATAATAAGCGACATAAAAAAAATTTTAGGTTTGTTTTTTAAGTTTAGGTTTGATTTAACCTAAAAAAATGAGTTTAAAATTTTGCTCAAATTTGGTCTAAATAAAAAAAGTTAAACCTAAGCTTGGCTTATTTGTATAAAAAAATTATAGTCTAAAATTATAATAAAATTAATAATAAAACAAGAATTATACAATATTCAAATAATAATAATAAAATAATAGTAATATAATAGTAAAATGACAGCAAAACAATATCAAAATGGCAACAAACAACAGCAAAACAACAATAAACAGTAGTGAAAAAAACTAAACAAATTCAAATCAGGCTTAAGCTAAAAAATCTTACTCGAAATCTAATCTCTTTAGAAAAAGAGTATTATTTTTTGTTTAAGCTAATTTTTTAGATTAATATTTTTATTTAAATCCTTCCACTTTTCAAATTTAAACGAATAGCCTAACTTATCATCAAATGTATAGTAGTTTATAAATCTGGAGCCTTAGCCTTTTTTTTCCCTTCTTTCTCGATAATTTCATGTATGAATATGTTGTAATATAGGGAATATGAATATTAATCAAATATAAAGAAAATGGTATAAATTTCATTTACCAATAATTAGATACTTATTCTTTTTTTTAATAAAGAAAACATTAGTATAGTCATGGATTATCACAATACTAATAATAACTTTAATTTATTACACCAATTTTTTTTTTTTAAATATGTAATGATAAGTGAGTAGATTTTTTCTAATATGTGAATTTTTTTCAATTAAAATATAAGTAAAAGGATTTCTCACATCCTTCTCAATTTTGATATTGATCAAATTTGTCCTTCTTAAAAAAAAAATTAGAGAAATTTAATCTTTATGAATTTCGAAAGTGAACATCTAACGACAATTAATCACAACATTAATATCTTTTTGTCAATTGTGCATAATTTGATAGGTATAATAACAAATTTAGCCCTTAAATTTACATATTCTAATAATTTTGTCTTCATGTAATAAGTTTAGCTTCCAATATTTGTGTAAACGTATAAATATTGAGGTTAAATTTGTTCTTATATCAATCAAAATTATGTACAATTGACAGAAGATATTGACGTTGTGATTGATTATCCTTAATTGCTCACTTTTAAAGCTGATAATGATTAATTATTCTAAAGTTTTAAGGGTTAACTTTTCTCAATTTTAAAATTGAAAAAGATTGAAAAGATGTAAGAATATATTTTTAAGGGTAAACTATCAAAATAGTCACTTTTATTTTCCTTAGGTTACATTTTAGTCACTTATGTTTGAAATATTATGTTTTAGTCACTTCTGTTAACATGTTGTAACATTTTAGTCACTAAATCGTTAATTGTCATTAACGGTGTAACGGTAAGCTGACGTGGCACATTAAATCATCATTTCAAACAAAAAATTTAAGTTAAATCATGTAATTGGTCCCCATATTTTTTCGTTTTAGAACAAATTTTTTATGTTCTTTTAACTTTTCCTTTTTTTTTTCAATTCACTTCTACTTTTCCATCTATTTTCCTCACTTCTCCATCTCTTTTAACGTAAAAGAAAAATTAAATAACTCAATACGAAAAAAATATAGGGACCAATTGTATAATTTTACATAAAATTTTCGTTATACATGATGATTTAATATGCCACGTTAGCTTACCGTTACACTATTAACGACAATTAACGTTCAATGATTAAAATGTTATAATATGATAATGTAACATTTCAAACCTGAATAACTAAAATGTAATCTAAAAAAATAAAAGTGATTATTTTAATAATTTACCCTATTTTTAATATAATTTTTTGTTTGATATATTCCAAAATTTGCATCAATTATCTTTTTAATTGAGAGCGTAGAAATTATGGGGAAAAAAAAGGAAAAAGAAAAACAAATATTACAGAGAGAGGGGGCGCATTATTTCCGTCACGAAAATCGAAACCCAAACCGCAAAAATCTTCTCTTCTTTTGATTCAAATAAGTTTAAATACCAAGCAATCTAAAATTGCCTTTACCATCTTCAACCCTTTCAGAGTTTCAGGTGACTTCTTTATCCTTTTCTCTCTCTCTCTGTCTCTCTCTTGTCTTCTTCTTGAAATCCCCATCTGAATCCAAATCTGTATAGTATTTTCCATGGCCTGCATTTATTTTTTCATGATTTAGGGTTGCATTTAATTTCTCAGTCATCGTAAACATTTTCTCTCTTCGCGTTTCGATTTCCATCGTTTCATTTGTTTTGTTTTTGTTTTTGTTTTTTTTTTGTGAATTCGTCTGGCAATTTGAAAAACCCTTTCAACTTTTCTTTTTTAAAATCATTGAATAATGAACGACTAATACGGTTATTCGTGTTCTTGGTGGTAACTGAGTTGTGGCCGAGTTGACTCGGTTGCCGTTTTTTCACTTTCACAGGTCTTCTCTTTTCTTATTTTTTGTTAGTTGTAATTTTGACCGAGTCACGTTACATCCAATGATCAAAGATTCATTCCTTTAGGTCACTGCGTATATTTAATTTGATTTTCCTATATTACCCCTAACCTAACTTTTCTATTTAGAAATCCCTTTCCCTATCTTTTTAAGGGTCCAAAAAAAAGGGAACCAACAGGGCAAAAGGGTCATTCAATACATTATCAATCCCTGTCGTGCAGGGTTGAACAAAAGGCACGTGGCATTCAATTAGTGGATGTATTTTGAGCAGGCTGATTCTGCAAAACACCTTAAGCACGCGCTGTTTTTTTTAAAAAAATTATATAACAATTACTTATTATAACGACTTTCATGTTTTGTGGCTTTCTTTTTTTTTTTTTTTGGTTGAATGAAAAAATTTTCCTTTTCTTGCAGTAGGTGACTACAAAGGAGGGTTCTTTGGTCGGTGTTTGATATTGTTCGGGCTGTCAATGTCCATTGTTTGACAGCCCGATTCTTTGTCAAACCCCTTTTTAATTTACACAAGGTAAGAATAGGAAAAGAATATACAGCAATAGCCATCGAATATGCCATTGCTTTGACAAGTGCCAACCTTGGCTTTTGCTTATTTGCTTCTTGACAACATTTTCTTGCTCTTTTTTTTTTCACGTTTCTTATTTACCTATTTGATTCAATTTCTTGGGGTCATAAATGGGTTCTCTTTATTTTCGCAGGTGATCCTTGTTTTTGTTTTTCTTTTGTGCTTTGGCTTTCTGGGTATTGATCAGGTTGAGTTTTTTTATGAGTTTTGGATTGGATTTTTAATGTTTGTTTGAGGGCTGGTTCATAATGGTATGGTAGTTTGTCTTTTGGGTTTTCAATATGGGTTCCTTGTCAGGAATCATTCAACGCCCTCTAGCAGCCGCTGCTGCGGTGGCCGTGGCTTCGGTCTCTGCCGATTTTAGTGTTAAGCTTCCATCGTGGGATACTTGTTCAACCTCTGAACAAATTCGAACTTCAATATCTAGTTCCTTACCAGAGCCCAAGTCCTCATTTGTGGATCATATATCAGCTTCTAAGCTTGCAAACTTCTCTTTTGTTACTAGAATCCGAGTGCCTATCCCTACTGTTAAGTTTCCGGTTCCAAATTCAGCCCGGGATTTTGTTCCCAAAAGCTCTTCTATTGCTTCATCTCCGGTGCTGGTTAATTTATATCAGTCAGCTGAGTTATCTAAAGCATCAAAGCCTGTTGCATTTAAACACAACATCCCTACCTCAGCCCCTGATGTTTTATACAGATGGCATTTGCCAGAGCCATCTGCCATTGATGTTTCTGGGAACTCTGATTGTTTGACAGCTAAGTCTCGCACAGCTGTAGTCTTATTAGGATGGTTGGGGTCTAAGCAGAAACATCTCAAGAAATATGCAGATTGGTATACCTCCAGAGGCTATCATGTCATTACCTTCACCTTTCCAATGATTGATATTATCAATTATCAAGATGGTGGGAAAGCTGAGAAGGACGTTGACATGCTTGTTAATCACTTGGCCGATTGGTTGGAAGAGGAGTATGGGGAAAACCTGGTTTTTCACACTTTTAGCAATACTGGCTGGTTAACGTGAGTTTTCACTCAGATAACTACATTTTTTTTGCATGTATTCATTAGGAACAATTTGATTTCTGTTGTTTGTGCTAATTATCTTAACTGATTTTTGGGCTGGAATTGTTACAGATATGGAGTTATTCTTGAGAAGTTTCAGAAGCAGGATCCTTCCTTAATGGGAAGGATAAGAGGTTGCATTGTCGATTCAGCCCCTGTTGCAGCCCTTGACCCTCAGGTAAACGATGTTTGAAGGTGTTTTACATACATAATTGACTTGATTAACAAACATTATCTTACCGATGTAAAGTAGATGCATGGTGGTAGCGTTTTATGTTATAACTTTCTCAATTCTAGTAATAATCAAGTCTATCAATAAAATGGTAGTTATAAGCTATTTGAGAATGGGAATTTATTTATATGAAAATGCAAAATAGGTTATGATCATTGACCAGTCTGCGCTTAAATGTTGATAAGTTTCTAGTGTCCCTTTATCATGCTTTGCATTTAGGTGGATGTTCCCTAGTAAAAGCATATAGTACAATTGTTGGTGATCGTCTAGTACTGTGATACATTAGTTCTTCGTGATTCTGTTTTGTACCATTATATCATTGGTAGTTCTCATAGAAACCAAAAACTACTTTATGCCTGATTTGTCCTTACATTGTCAATGTTTTTTACAAGAAATTTGGACATTGGCATTGGCCGCAACATACTGTAGATTATATGTTCATTCATTCTTCTGGAGTTCTTTATTTCTTTTGCTTTTAAGTTTGGAGTTCATGTTTCTGATCAATACACTGGAAATGCTTATTGGCTTTTTGTTTTTCAAATTTTCAGGTCTGGGCTTCAGGTTTCTCAGCCGCTTTTCTGAAGAAACATAGTGTTGCAACAAAAGGATTTCCAGGATCAGTAGAACCTGGTATGGGGACATTATTCGGCAAAAAAGAAGTCTCAGAACCGAAGCCTGCACTAACTGAAGCTGCTTTGCTGGTGGTCCTGGAGAAGTTCTTTGGGGTGGTTTTGAATTTTCCTGGTGTTAACAGGTAGTAATAATAATCTCCTCAAAATTTGGTCACGAAGGAATGAATGTTTCACTATTTCTAATTCCATACCTGATGTTTGATTCATTCAAAAAGCTTTTCATTAGGCCAGAATTATCAGTATTTTCATTCCGGGAAGAAGTATGCCTGATACAGATAGTTACGATCCTAGCCGGAATAACCTTTCCGCATTATATCTAACATAACTCCATCTCATTTCATTTTGCAGGAGGCTTTCCAATGTATTAGGCTTGCTGTCATCTGGACAACCTAACTGTCCACAGTTATATATCTATAGCTCTGCGGATCGAGTCATCCCTGCCAAACGGGTGGAATCGTTTATCGAGGAGCAGAAGAGATCCGGGCGTGAGGTTCGGGCATGCAACTTCGTGTCCACACCTCATGTTGATCATTTTAGAAATGACCCAAAACTGTATACAAGTCAGCTCAGCCGGTTTTTGGAGGACTGTGTGCATACTTGTTGCAAAGATTCTTAAGTAAGTATCACCATCGAAGCACTGACTAATAACCCATATTCATAGACAAGGTGGCATTAGGGGAGGAATAATAAACCCATCAATTTTTATATGAAAATTCATTCATTCATAAAGTTCTCTCCTGGTCAAATACTACTCATACGCTTCTTCTTTTGCCTTGAAAGAATTTCAAGGCAATTGTTTTTGTAAAGACAAGCTACTTTAATCATATTTGAATTTCCATAACATCTTTTTTATTTTTGGTATTAAATTTAAGTATCTTGAAAATACTTTAATATGCTAAATCTTTTATATTCTCAATCATAATAATTTAACATAGAAATGAATTAATAGCATGCAAAGTTAGGATTCAAAAGTGAGAACCAATGAGGTAAGCAACTTACCCTCTTTCATACAAGATTTTTTCTCCTCAAACTCAACATAGTCTTGTCGGTTCAACATTATCATGTCGCATCAGTTCTAGAAAGCCATATGGCTCTTGTCCGACTCTTTGCTTCTTTTAATATTATTTTGTAATGATTGGTTTAATATTTTGAGGTATATGACTCCAGATTCTACTTTAGTTTTCATATCATTTCAGTTAATAATATTGAATCTATACTAGTTTGGGTATTATTTTTATTCTTTATATTATTGGAATAAAAATCATATAATTACTTAATTAATTAATTTTTTATATTGTATTTTGGTTGAAACATGTGGATTGGAATTATGATGCCATTGATTAGTTAAATGACATCTGATGAATAATTAATTTAAATAAATTTATTGTTTTAGGTTATTACTGAGGGGATTGACTCTTTCGAGAGAAGTTTTCGAAATGTCATTCATCAGTCAATTGATGCGAAACATATTATCTTAGGTTTGGATTTTGTCTCCTAACTTCGCGGAAAGCCCTGCTGGTTCACGAAGTTGGAACGCCTTGGTAGGTGGAGAAAGTATATACTTGAAGGATGTGTAGATAATTAATCGTGGAAGATGTGCGCGCGGAGATCGAACCACCAAACAAGGCATAAGTAGTCTTTTCAAGGAGATATGGTACCACGGTTAATATTCTGCTCATGCTTCAAGTATGTGTCTCTTCCACCAACTGAGGTCCTCCCACTTTGTGAACCAACAAGGCTCTCCACGGAATCGAGAAACAAAGCCCAGACTCAAGACAATACATTCGATTGCTGAGAACTGATACAATTGCCCGACAGATGATACTTTAAAAATTCTCTCAAAGAATCTATCCCCTCAACAATTAGAATTTTGATATAAATAATCCTCATTGCCACCCATGTAAAGCTTCAATCGAAGCAAATAAAACTAGATCACTAAGTGAATATAAGTATGAGTGAATATGGTAATTGTTTCACTCACTCCATCCCGTCCAACTATTTAACATACTATTTTACTCTTGTATATGTATTTTACTCTTGTATATGTATAGCTATTACAATAGTAAAGTTGTTAAAAATTGTTAAAAAAAAAAACTCATGTTTTAAGTTTTTTTTTTAAAAAAAATCATGTTTTAAGTTTTCAACTATAGAATGATGATAGATTAACATCTTCTCCAATCCTGCTCAATTATCATCCTATTAACAAATTTGTCCATGTAATAAAAAAAATTTTATTTAAATATATTGGACGTTTAAAACTTCATTAAAAAGGTTTTTGAGATATACAAATACAATACAATCGAAAAAAAAAAGCATATTCGAATAACTTTCCTGATATAATAATGCATCGACCAAGTTTTTTTTGTACAACATTTTTTCCCATAAAATTCCTAAGCATCCACCAAGTCTAATGCTTATGGTTGCACTGAAAAAAAAAATAGGTGCCAAAATGGTGTCCTACCCATAAATCTGCCACATTTTACATTTTCATTTTTCATAGTTTCTTATAAAAAAAATACATGTAAATTCTCTCCCTATGGCTTATTTTAGATTAAATAAATGACAGACATAACTTGTGCTTGCAATTAAGCAACTCTTATTCAGGCTAAAATGGAAAACACAGTGACCTAATATCAGCACAAGCAAAAGTAGCCTTCTTTGTACATTTTGTAGCTAAACATCATTGTATTACCTATGAGTAGATGTATGCGGCATAGGGTATGTCACGGGTGCACCTGGAACCACTGCTCCTGGTAATGTTGCTCTGACTCCGTAAGCCATATGTGCCGGAGCAGGAAGGTTCACTGGCGTGCCAACTGCTGAGATGAGGGGACCTCCTATTGGTTGCCCCATAGTTGGAACTCCATGCACACTGATACCGGGTGGTGCAACAGAATGTCCGGGCGGCTGTTTGGTTAATTTTGCTGCAGAACCCCCGGATGCGGTGCCGTTTGATTGACCGGTGATCGGACCTTGGGGTGCTGAAACATCCCCATTGCCAACACTGGTAATGTCATGGATGCTAGATCGCCTTCGATCTTTGTTCATTGAGTTCAATCTAATGAAATATTTTTGCGCGTGACTTGCTACTTGTGTTGGCGTTCTTGTGACCACAAAGTTCCGGGATATGCTTCGCCAGTCACCTTTCCCATATTTGTCCAGACCAAGAAGAAATAACCTGTTTTTCAAGATTTAAAATAAATAAATAAATACAGTGACTAAACACACCATCAAAATCATAATATTACAAGCTTATTGGTCAAATTAATATCAAAAGACGTCTCACATTCAAGGATAAGTATAAACAGTATTGAAATGAAGATAGAGTAAACCCTACAGCTGTTTACATTGGGGGAAACCTCAATTAGTTTTAAGCTGGATATGGATAGATGTTTGACACAGGTATGTTCAATTTTTTTTCGTATTTGGAGGGTCACACATGATACTCATGTCTGAATATGTGTCTGACACAAAGTCTGATGACAAGTTCAATGTTCAAAAGCCACACATGCAACCCATAGTTATCTCAAGCTGTTCAAAATTACAACAGTATTTAGAAACCTAATCACTTAACACAAAATTGACTTAATCTAAGCATTAACTCAGCCAAAGTACAATTCAGGATTGTTCGAGCCTAGACAACCCCAGAAAACTAGCATATCTATGAAAGCCTAATGTGTATTTAAATATTACCAATGTCTATATGATAAGAATTTGTCTCTTCAGAAATACCTTAATAGAGCCACTACAAGGAACATTTAACTCCAATCACCCTACATACATTTTCACAACCTTCAAAAAGGCTAACTGTTACTGATAATAGATCGAAAAGGAGGGGGTACTTTAATTGCAGCATATTAAAGCATGGAACCTACCTTTTCCTTCCTATCCGAATCTTCCAAATAATCTCTCAGCATATATCAGTTAAAACTTCAAGGGGATCCCCTAAATGGCTCTCCCGATCTCAAACTTTCCAAGGCCTCATAGAAACAACTCTTAAAGAAGATTGTGCAAGTTAAGGGAGGGCCTCCGGGAAGTCATTTTAACAGTGTTACAAAAACAGAGCCCATGAGAGTTGCACTACCATGAGTGCCCATGTTAATTCGAAATCTACAACATTATGACAAGCTACTGACAACATCACCATACCAAAACAAGTAGTCCATTAGTTAAGATTTATGATCAGTTTGTCTTTGTTTGTTCCCTTTCTTTTAAAGCAAGATCTCTCTTCCATGCTCCCTTCGGTTATTTCACATCGTTTCCAGATATATTATTCATTTATTGGCCTTTCACAGATACCAATGACTTCAAATGCATGTAGAGCTTCCTTAACAACAGTCATCAAATAAAATTTTTACTGGTAAAAAGTAAAATTTCGGAACTTTCTAAAAAGAATCAAGAATTCTAAATATGAAAAGGACGGGAGAATCCAAGACAACCAATACATGACAAGCACACCAAGTTAGTATAAACACTAAGTACTAAAGTTCTACAAGGAAAAGTAACTTAATCAAGATTCTTCTAAAGGCACATAATCAATCTAAAATGAAAACAGAAAAATAAAGAATTTTAAACCATTAAAAGTTATTCACCTGTGCTCATCCTCTGTCCAAGCAATCCCCTTCCGACGTTCTTGATCTGACCTTGAATTCTTACTCCCATGATTTGTCTCACTGTTACAATTCCCTGAATGGCTGCTCCCCTTCTTACCAGCTCCTTCATCACCTGCTGAACTCTCGGAAGAATTATATGGCGGCAGAGGCACACAACCAGATTCAATCCGGTTAACATCATCCTCTAGAAGCTCATAGTGTTCTTTAATCTCTTCCAAAGTTTTCCCAGGTACATCAGCTGCAATTTTCTCCCATCGATCTGAAGAGTCCTCAGGATAAGTTGCAAGAGCATTCTCAAATGCCTTATCTTGCTCCCTACTCCACTTGGAGCTGCTATCGGCTTCCTCCACGGTCATCTAAGCTTGTCAAATCAGCTATCCAGAATATCACCTGCAGGAAGAAAGAACCGAATTCACCAAAAGTCGAAATTACTGTAGTCTGTAATCCATCTCCAAAAGGTCTTCGAATACTTAAGTTAAAGGGAAGCAGGGATGTCAAGTAAATGAGCTATGCAAGAACAAAGAAAAAAATACCCAGAAAAAGCCAAGGAAGCTTAACCCAAGCTCGAAGTCCAAGAAAATTCAGAAAGCCCCAGAAAAGTATGTGAAGAATTCAATAATGTTTTGCTCAACGATTCAAAAATTGGACTTTTGTGGATTGCTGACCTATTGATGAATGAAAAGGCAACAAAGTGTTAAAACAAAGAAAAATATCTCAAAACCATAAAATCTAAGATAACATATGGCAATTCAAGACATTATTTAAAAAAAAAGGAAATTAATATGTGAATTCAACAATAACATGATTAGGGTTTTCGATTGCGAAATATATGAAAGGGACAATGCAAAAACCAAATTAAAAAAAAAAAAGAATCCAGAAAGTCTATGCATATAGACTGAGAATTTAAATTGCCATTTCTAAATTCAACAAAAATCTCTGCAAACTAAAAACTTATTTGATAACAACAGCTTTAACAACACAAAACCACATAACAAAACTATCCTCTTTCACTTCAGTTCACTCATTCACTATTTTCCAATACTAATTAATCAATCAAAAGAATTACCATGAATCTAGTTCAAATCAGAACCAAAAATGAAAATCGAATAGAAAACTGAAAACCCAGAATTTCATCTAGTAAAATAAAATAACCCTACCACTACCATAAAGGTTTCTTCAGAAATATCTGGTAATTTAATTCTTATTCAAGATACCTACACAGTAACTTCAAGAATTTAACTCAAAAAAAAAAAAAAACTTACCTCAGCTTTGTTGTCTCCTTATTTAAACCTAAAAAGTGTTCACAACAACAGTAGAAAACGCCATAAAAATGAAAGACCACCTACAACTCATAGAAATGGCACTATCAAGATACTGACACTTTAACCCAATATAAAATAAACTCTTTTTCTTTCATTCTAATTATATAGCAGCAGTAAAAATTTTAGCTAGAAGAAAACAAAAAATGATTTAAAAGGAGAAAAAAAAAAAGCTTTAAAAAAGGCATAATTATTGAGAAATTTACAAAGGGTAGACAAAGAAATTATACATGATGGTGATGGGTTCTTATGAAATATCCAGAAAGATGCAGAAATGGTAATTGGTCCATCACCTCCATGAGATTACTGGCATAGAAATTGCCTCACAATGGAATCTGCAATTCCCATTAATATCTGACAAAGAAAATTGGGTTTTTTTTCTTTTCTTTTCTCTGTCTTTTTTCTTCCCTTTTCTGAGACACCAAACAACCAAAAACAAATTTAGGTGTCAGCAATAACCATAAACAGTTGCAGAGCATCTATAATGATTTGACTATAAAATCATTATTTTTTCCATTGTGGTGTTCTTGCATAGTGACAAACTTAAAAAAGAAAAAATCAAAGCAAAATTTGAATCTTTGCCAAAGTGTAAAAAAAGAGTAAAATTAGTCAAAAATGCAATGAATGAGCAGTTGAGTAATTTGGACCTGTTTTGTTAATTACTTTTTAAATAGTTTTTATTAAAAATTTTACTGTAATAAAATTACTTTGACATGTTGAATTTAATTTTTATGATTTTGAATATGTAATTCTCTCATTTTAGGAAAACAAATATTATTTGTTCAACTATTATGAAAAATGTTTTATTTATGATTTGACCCTAAATTATTTCTATTTTTGGTATTTAAACTATTATTTTCATTCTAATTTGTCTAAAAAATTATCCATCTAATAAAAAATGTGACACGTGTTATGTTCTTATTGAAAACTTTTATTTTTGAGGATAAACTAGAATGAAAATAATAATTCAAGATCTAAAATGAAAAAATAAAATTTAAATACTAAAGTTAAAATGCGAGTATAGTTCAAAGGTCTTTTTTGACAAATGGTCTTGAATCTTTAAGTACTCGAGTCCAAGTTATATTGTATACAATTGTCATGGGAAGGTATTATCCAATTATATTTCAATTCTTCGAACATGTATTTGTAATTGTATTATACTTGTGATTGTATTATATTTATACTTCTAAAATTTTTAAAACATGGTAATTTTTTGTCAATTTAACAATTTTTTTTTTAAGTTTCAAGTATAATTACAACTACAATCATGATTGCATGTACAAATATCTAAATGGTTATTATCGAAATTAACTATTATAAAACACGATTGAATTGATGATTGTAATAATATTTAGACTTAAATCAAAATAAATTTTATTAAAATCTACGCATGATGTTTTAATATATCGAGAATTGTAAGATTTTAAAATACTTAAAAGTCCTAAACTTACCATACTATTAAGCTAAGACCTTTTTACCTTCATTTTAATAATTTTTTGAACTCCTCTCAATGAAAAAAAATATATTTTTAGAATTATGCATTAAATCTATTTATTCAAATAAATCAATACAAAATTCAATTTTCCCTTTAATTTCTAGAAACTTTTAAATTAAATGAGAATCACGTTTAAACACATTTAAATTCACGTCCTAATGATTCAATCAAAAAATTAAAAGACAAATAAAAGAAAAGTAATGATGGAAACACCAATAACATGAAATGATTAAATTTTATCTTATTTAGATAATTTAAATTAATAAAAACAGGAAAATAAAATTTAATCATCTTTAATTAACTGAATGGCGAAAAGGAAAAATTTTAATATAAAGTAGTATTGTTTATGAGTCGGATCATGGCTTAATTCTAAAAGAAATCTAACTCAGACATCCAATCAACTCTTTTTATTGTTCAAGTATTAAAAATATATTTAATTATTCAAATCGAAATTGGATTGACTCAATCTAAAGCATGGAAAATCTTTTTTCAAGCTCGGCCCATAGATATATTTACCATATAGTGCATTTTGATCCCTTTATTTTTATAATTAACATAAAAATTCTCATTTGTTAAAATTTAAAAACACACACCCACAAAAATAATAATTTCTATAACAATTGAAAAAAAAAACAATTGATTTAATGATACAGATTTAATTAAATGAAAACTTAATATAATTTTCGATTTAAATTTAATAATTAAATTTATTTAATACGTCAATTTAACAATTAAGTTTATTTTTGTTTCTGAAAGTCTTTTTTTTTTTTTACTATGGGTTTAGTGAAAATGTCACGTGACTTAAAATTGTTAAAGTATATTTTAATTTAATATCACATCTTTTAATTTAAGACCATCCCCACAATGTTTTGAAATTTGAATTGGTGGTTGAATCGATCAAACCACCAATTCCTTGTTCGTTCGTCGGTTTAACAATAATTAGATAAATAAAATTTAAAGAAGTAATAAAAAAATTATAAAATTAGTTCAACTGTCAGTTTAATTAATTTTTTTGTCTCGGTTCAATTGGTTCCAAGTGGTTTCAAGCGGTTCCCTCAAAGATAAATCCACCTCTTTTTCCATACCAATATACTAACCAATTCTCAATCTAACCGATTTGATCGACTAATCCGATTCCAACAACATTACATTCCCATAAGATTTTGCTTTATTTTGCATTTGAACCATACTATAAAATTAAAAAATTGATTGAATTAGTAAAAAGATGATTAAAAAAATGAATTTAAATATTTAATTTTGATAATATAATTAAATACAATGGATGTCTATACTTATATAATTTACTTTTTCTTATTTAAAATTTTAATCACGCTCCCTTCATTACTATAAAAATGGAAAAATATGACTTTATCATAAGTAAACTGAAGTCATAATTAAAACCAACGGATGGGTTGGAGGAGCAATTGGGTTATTATAACATTTACGTTTTGTTTGGATGCTTAACTATAATTCTAACATCGTAAATTGATTTCCCATTTACATTTTGGATAAAATCTAGAGTTGTCATGAAAAAGAAATAACAACCCAGTCATTTATCGCCACGTGGATAATAGTTCACGAGACTTTACAAAGCACGTGACGTGTGGCCCATGGTTTTAATTATTGCATTTTATTGTGTTTCCACTTCCCCCACTATCTTCTCACTCAATTTTGGGTGTATTTCTTCACTTTTTGCAATCATAAAGTTCGATTATTTTTCTCAGTGATTAATCAAAGATTTGAATAATATTTAAATTTAAATATTATAATTATTATCGATTGAATCTTAACTCGACTGGTATCGACATTGTTATCAATGCAAGAGAACACGAGTTTAAACGTAATGAAGTGTATTATCCTTTTACTTAAAGGTTAAAAAGAAATTATAAATAATTCTAAACATTGTATTAAAAAGAACAGATACGATAGAAAGCTATAATAAAATTAATGTTAGAAAAAATTATAATTACTATTTTTAGCAGATTCAAGCGGATATCAACTCTGAAATTCTCAATAATCTAATCCAAATCCAATTTAATAATAATAAATAAATTCGAATTTAAAGCAATTATGTAAACTGGAATATTTATACAAATGGTAAATATCCAACCAACCCCTTACCATCAATCCACTTTGTATAAAGTAATAAAACATGACAAATTGCATTATTAATTTAGCAAATGTTACAGCTCTAAAGGGTTAAACCTGCCAATACCAAACAATAGTTAAAATTGCCACAGCAGTTTCCTGCTGAACCGCTAACAAACAACAGTTCCAAACTACAGATTGAGTTCTTTAATATTCAACCATACTCTAAATGGTGATAAAGGAACATTCTTCCTTCGGGTTTTCTGTGTCGAAATCAAATCACCCAACAGTCAATCCGAACCCAAATTTGTAGTCTTTCTTACTATGATCTATCTGCAAAAATGTAATTCCAGCATAAGATTGCTAAGAAACACGATTCCGAGGGATTGAATCAACTAAGAGAAACCAAAGTGCAAAACAAAGGACTAATGGCATCATATCATATTCACAAGCAATAGACAAAAGGGAAAACAAACTAGTCTCCAAGTGGATAATTGCTGATCTCTTTCTTAAGAAAGTTACTTACCTCCGCAGAGAGGATGAAATTTAGGCCCATATTTAACCGCTCTTCAAGGTAAGCAGTAGTGCATCCATTAGAATCAATCTTCCCCCTCAAGCGGCACTGAAAATGTGACAAATTGATTAACCAGAATGAATTACACAATCATCATTGGTCATCTCTCTCACCAACCCCCCCCCCCCAACAAAAAAAAAAAAGAGAGGATAAACTACACCAAAAGTCACTATACTATTAGTAAGTTTATGTTTTAGTTGCTCAAGTTTAAGAAGTTTTTATCTACGTCACTGAACTATTTGAAATTTTTTATTTAAATCACTGGGCTATTAAGTTATTATAAAAGAAAGAGTTCAGCTAATTAGCTCTAAGTAACAATTCGACAATCAGTAGATGGATCAGTACACATTAATGAGCAGAATAACATACTTTAGATCTAAGTGTATCTGACAATTAGTATCAGAGATCGAAGAAGAAAACTGTTTGGATTTTGATTCGCAGATTTGTGACGTTAAAAGTCATTTCATGAAAAAAACTGAATCGCAGAAAAGAAAAAAATGAGAGCTTTTAATTAATGTAGGCGATTTTAATAGTTCCATGACTTCAATGAAAACTTTCGAATAGATCAATGATCAGTTTGTAACTTCTCGAAATTGAGTGACTAAAATGTAAACTTTAACCTTGGGTGTAGTTCACCCGAAAAACACCTTATTTTTGGATGATATCCAGAAGATAATATAGCGACAGATGAAAGAATAAATACATATGCTGACATGTATAGACATGCAGGAAAATCAATGCACACTAATATTGGAAATTTAGCAACCAAAAATACCTGTCTAAGGATGTAATCATAGCCCACACTTGCCGTCACGTCTCTTGTCATGTAGTTATACATGAAATCTGACGCTAGAGAAACCTTGATAGAAATAGAACTGAATAAGAATGACTAGGAAACAAACTGCAATATTGTAAGGAGGAAAAACGAATTCTTACCTTCTCAGAAACTTTCTGAACATAGCTCAAAGCAACCATTCCGGTACTTGCAACTTGCCCTGCAGCTACCTGGATCCAGAGAGTGCTTTGGTTAGTCATTGCAATTGAATATTTCTAGCAATAATATTTCATTTCCATGTAAATAAAAAGTTCCTCTTGGCAGGAGTAAGGCAAAAAATATGGTGGGGAAGAAGCAAGTTAACTATTTTCTTGATTAAAACTCGGCTCTGGAAGAAGATTGCCATCAAATATCTAAGGACCAGAGGGACAGTAAATCTGAAAATCTAGGAACTTCAGGAAGAGGAGGTAAAACCCTTAACTTAGATACTTTTCAGGCATCCATAACACATATACCAAACCTTAATCACTGTATTAACCAGTTTTGAATGCTCATTCAGCTTTACCTTCAGAAAGCATTAAACCATGTCCTTGATTCCAATGACTTGGTCCGCCACTTCCTTATTTTGGAAATGTCATAAGTCATTGAAAAGAAAGGAGATCCTGGTTCTCACAACTTGGCAACCCTAATCAACACTTTGGTTAGGGATTTAAATAACATCCCTACTGCTGTAACAGATCTAGAAACATATTCAGAAGTAATAAAAACTCCCACTAACTATTGCACAAAAAATATTGACAAGTTGGTGATAAAGGAAGAAACCAGGCTAAATTACCATCTTATCTGTTTCATATCGGGCAGCATAACCAAGGCCTGACTTCCGGTGCTGACCAGCCCAAAATACTTCACCAGCTAAGGATAAATGCGGTGTCACACTCTGCATAAATATGGCTTAGATTCAGTTCATTAATAACGACGGAATCATAATTGCAGAATTAGTGGATTCAGCTGAAGATTGACAATGCATGCAACTGCAAACAAAATGCCAAATGCAGAATGCCTTCAGCAGAGAAAGTCTGGGTTGCTTCTACCATAATTAGTATATTATCTTATAGTATGTTGAATTTAAAAAAAGAAGATAAACCATAGCAGTGCATAGATCCATGTTATACTGAATCTAAGCATAAAAGTCAATTTTCTAGGTACTGAAAATCCAGTAACTTGTCCATTCTGCTAAGTTCTTCATCTGTCTGCTCAATTCAACAAATATAATATGGCTTCATACAATTTACCTGGATATAACTAGCTCCAAATAAAGCACCATTTCCCATTTGAAACTGAGACCTGTAGTCTTTACCCTGTATAAGGAAAACAAAGACGTCACAAGACAAAAACCAAGCTTGTATCCATGGCAGCAAACACCCTAAGTTTTCTTCGCCAGAACAAAAATAGCTCCCCATGGTCCAGATGATGAATAAACTCAAAATTAAAAAATAAAATAAAAAAGAATATCAGGCATCACACTCACAATGATGGGGAGCAAAAATGCATACACAGAACAAAGCCAACTAACCAAGATAATATATTTTACAAGTGACTAACCTTGTAATCAAAGTTGACCATGCCATGTGACATATGGGGCTCATTTGTGAGCTGCAAAGGAAACAGGAAAGTTATCAATTAGCACTAGCTTACACATGAAGAAAACATATATTCTGCATGCAACAAAAAAGACAGAAGATCAAAGAATGAAAAATTAAATTGCCTGAGCATTAGTCTTCACAGAAAGATTGTCTGTCAAATCCCATTTCACTCTCGCATTGACTCTACCATCAGTCAGCACCCTCCCAATAAGCATCAACTGGGAAAACCATGATTGACCCCACTTTTAAACCAACTTGTTAAGCTAAAATAATTCAGGAGGATAAGAGAGTCAACTGGAAGAGTAGCGATAACGAGAGAAGCAACCTACATTTGGATCAATGAAGTTGGCACCAAATTCATAGTGAGCAGTAGGAATTTTAATGGCTTCAGCAGATTGAGAAGGAATTTCTGTTGGGCCCATAAACACACTGAGAGATGATTGTGGTTGAATAATTACCGTTATTTATTAAAATAGAAAATAAAAGATACAATAAAAGCAAAAACTCAAGGACTCAAAGGAGTTGAAGGAGTTGAAGGTACCTGTGACTCAGTGAGAATTTCTGATTTAGCCCTTTGGTGAAATCAAAGCGCAATCCTTCAAAAGTTTCTGGCTTCAGAGACACTGCCAGACATAGTCAAGCTATAAACATTAAGTTTTGAAGAAAAAACCAACAGACTTCAACCACAACTTTAGGTCATTCTTCTTTCTCCACAATAACCTTGCTAAAAACGCATTGCAATACCTTAGAATTCGAAGCATGTAGAGATAGATATATGATTAGACACATAATCAGGATATAGAAGAAACAAATTAAGTGCATATACCTCAACATTACACATGATCACAAGGTACATCAAATGTGCATAATACCCACAAGAGAAAGAAATTAAGCATACATTTCAAAGCACTCAAGTAGGAAAAAAACCTTTAATTGTATGTCAAGTACTTAACATCTTGCAAACAAATCATAGTAGTTTGTCAGTCTCAAAAGCTTTTATAAGTTTTGCCAATCACAAAAGCCTTCATAAATTTTGCAATTTGGATTTGATCAAAAAGAGAAAAATAAGTTTCTAGTTTAGCAACTCATGCAAAATTTATCAAAAAAAAAAAAATCATTTTCACTAATCAGGGTTAAACTAGGGTTTAAAGAAAAGGGCTTAACAAGCACACCAAAAGCAACACCTACTGTCCTTCCATTTCCACTAACTTCACCATTTCTGTTCAAAATGATAAACCATGAAAAGTTATATAAACCAACAGAGATCAAGAAACAACCAAATAAGTCAATAATCTCAACACATGATCACAAATCATTGAAATTAGAGAAAATAGAGAAAAACCCCCATTGATGAGAAAGTGGGAAAGGAAATAGACTAACTGAGAGCTTCGCGTTGGAGCTCTTCAAAAGGAATAGGACATGGGAGATTCATGTAATCGGTTTTCTCCTCAGCTTTGGTATGTGCCGTCTTGGATACCTCGGCTGGAATTGCGGTAGTACCTGAAGGTACAAGCCCCGCCATTTGTCTCTCCTTTCAAAGTAAGGGAAATTGCCGCAAAGTCAAACAGCCGCCGGCGGTGAGTGTAGTAAGAAATAGGTGGGCGGCACAACCGCAGGAGTTGCAGGTTTGCGGCTGTCGGGGAAGGCTTGATATGGGTTTTGCCAGGGTTTTATCTGCACTGGATTTTATTTTACAATAGGGTTTTTAAAAGGTAAACTGTTCACTAAACTATTAATAAATTTACAAGTTACTCAAATTTAAAAAATTACAATAGGCTATTTTTTCGGCTTAACCACAAAAATGGTCACTAACATTTATATATTTTGTCAAAATGACTCTAATTGTATTTTTTAACATTTTTTTTGCCGTCAACTTTTATTCTTTTTTTCAATATGTTTTTTCTAACAAATTTAATGAAAGCAACATTAAAAAAGTTAATAGGAATTATGTGAAATTTTATATGTGAAATATTTTTAATAAGATGTAATTTATTACTTAGATAACTCAATAAGATAATTATATATGGAAAATAATAAAAATAAATAATGCATTAAATTAAAAAACTCTTAATTTTAAAAAATAAATATAATTATTTAAAAAAATTAACTCAATAGAAAAACTTCTCAATAAACAAACATACGAAAAATTGAAACCTTTTTAATGAAAAGGAAAATTGAATCCTTGAATTTTTTCATTATATCGGTTAGAAAGTAGATTGATTCATTACATCTATTGGAAAAAGCATATTGAAAAAAAGGAACAAAGGTTTATGGCCAAAAAAATGTTCAAAAATACAATTTGGGCTATTTTGACAAAACATACAAAATTTGTCATTAAGCCTTATTTTTTTTTTGGTTATCCATATAATTAAGTGGTACTTTTTTAATTAGTATAATAATAAATTTAGTCCTCAATTTTTATACTTTGTCAATTTGACCTTAACTATATATATAATGATAAAAATTGTTTTGTTTTAATTAGAAAATTCTAATAATTAAAATAAAAAATCAAAGTAAATAAATTTATAAATAAATTTTTTGAAAATAAATAAAGTGAGAAAAAATGGGGAAGATTGTTTTTAAACCCTTTAAGTTCTTTTTTATGTATTATCAGTATAGAAATATCCAATACCTATTCTTTAAAAAATATAAAAAAAATAAAAACATTAAGTAAAGTTATTGGTTTTTAATTTTTTCGTTTCTTGACATGGCTTTTTTGTTATAAGAGAATAAAAAATTCATAATATAATTTGTTTTTGACGTATGGTTTTTGAAAATAATTTAGATGAATTGAAAATTTGAATTGAATCTGAAAAATAAAATATTGTAGTATATTTTGTATTTTTTTACTAAAAAATGGTATCATAATTGATTTCACGAGCTTCTACAACATTAGTTTAAGATGTTTTTCAGGGCATAGAGTTTTACTTAAAGATATTACTAATTTAGTTTTGAGAAACATTAAGAAAGCGTGTAATAAGATAATCGTTTTTTTGTTCTGTTTTTAATTTGTTATTGGATTCTATTGAATGATAATTTTCTTTGTTTCTTATACATATCAGTTCTTCAACAAAACGGTTTCAATATTTTATTTTTCTAAATTTTTTAAATAGAATTAAAAAATTTGATTTTTAATAAATTTTATATAGAATTGGGGTTAAATTGACAAAAAGCAAATTTTGAGGATTAAAATGTTATTTTACCAACTAAAAAAGTGCCACTTGATAAAAAATGGGTAAACTACATCCAAGGTCACTAAACCATTAATAAATTATGTTTTAGTCACTTAACTTCAAAATATTATAAAATAGTCATTGAAGTATTCGAAAACTTTCATTTAAGTCATTGAATTATTCAAAAGTTTTTATTTAAGTCACCAAGATGTTAATTTTTTTTTTAAAAATCCGTCTAATGAGCTCCAAGCAATAATTTAACAATCGGTGGAGCAATATCCATCAACGAGTATAACATATTTTAGATCTAAGTCAATCTGATTGTCAGTGTCGAATATTAGAGAAGAAAGTTATTTGAATATTGGTTTACAGATTCATGACGTTCAGAATTGTTTCATAAAAAATTAAACTATAAAAGAAAAGAGGAATGAGAGCTTTTGATTGGTGTAACCAGTATGAACAAAAAGATCATAAAATAGTAATTTTTTAATAGGTCCAGTGATTTAAATTTTAAACGTAAACTTTCAAATATTTTAGTGATCATTTTATAACTTTTTAAAATTTAGAGACCAATATATAAACTTACTAATAGTTCAGTGACCTTAGGCGTAGTTTACCCAAAACAAATTGGAAAGGTTCAGAAATTATAACTTTGTTTTAGTTAATTACCAAAACGAAAACTTACCCATGCTTTAGTGACTAATGATGTAATTTACCCTATCTTTCAATTCAAACATGTTAACTTTAATCCTAAACCCTTATTTCATTTGATTTGGTCTGTCAAATAAACAGTAAAAAGGCAATCTGCTGCTCTGTTTGGGTTTTTTTTCGACAAAAATCCCAACAAAACCGCTGCCGTTGTCCACCTTCTCCAAAGCATTGCCGGTGAATTGCTGATTATCTTACCCACCTCATAAAATAAAAGAAGGAAGAACAAAAAAATGTATGGAATCACAGGTTACAGTAATGGCTACCACCAAAATCAACAGCAGCACAGTTCGGAAGAGAAGCGAGGCGGAGGTCGACGGAGGAGGGGAGGCCGTAGATCACGCCACCCTCCCGGCTTTAGGGTTTCCGACCACCATCACCATCACTACAGTAACGATGACGACGATGACAAGCAAGAGCAGAAAGCACCTCCGCCTTGCACGGACTTCGACATGGCCTACTTTCACTCTTATGCTCACGTTGGTATCCATGAAGAAATGATCAAGGTATTTTCCTCCTTTTTTTTTTTGTTATTTTGCTTGCTACCATTTGTTCTTTACTGGGTTTACTTTGTTCTTCTCAATATTCGGGAACTTGGGTGAGTTTTCTTTTACTTTTAGCTCATTTGGTTTTTGTTTTTTTTTTTTTGGAGGTTTTAAGTGTATTTGAAGAAAATTTTATGGTTTGTCACAATGTGAGGTAGGGATTGCCAAGGTGGTAACTCTGAGTGAGTGCTTTAACATAGGAATTCAAGTTTGCTTTCTTTATTTGGTGATTGAATAATTCTTGACTTGAGCTTTTTCAAATTTCGAGTTCTTTAAATTATAATTTGTTGCTTAAGGGTTTTTTTGTTTTTGAAGTGATGTATACTTTTGACAAAGTTGTGAGCCTGTATTTGACTATCAGTTGCATATTAGGATCAGCTTTTGCCTTTTTGTACATATAATAAAATATATGACAATTCGCTGATCATACCTTTTCTCTGAAACATACAGGATCGAGTTCGAACTGACACTTACAGGGCTGCAATCATGCAACACCAGAGTTTTATTGAAGGCAAAGTAATACCATTGTGGTTATCTCAGTTATAAAATTATTTATGATCTATAACATTAGGATACTTCTGTTATTGTGTGTGTTTTACCGTAATTGGTTGCATTGTGATTCCCATTTCATCCAGTCACAGCATTATAATGCACCTGCTATAATCTTATACCCGGGTGAAATGCATTTGTCTATTATAGGAACATTGATATGAAGTATTTGGATCTCAAAGGCCCTAGTCGGTTTAAGAACCGTGTTCAGAAGTCCAAAGAATGTTTAGCTAGTTCATTCTTCTTCCTCACTATTGCTTGTGATCATGCTTACAGGTTGTAATGGATGTTGGATGTGGCACAGGCATTCTTTCAATATTTTGTGCTCAAGCTGGTGCAAAACGGGTAATATGTCTTGACATGATTTGTACACTTGATAATTTACATGCTTATAATAGTAGTATAACTAAACATTTATTTGAAAATCTATTTTCTGCATATCATGTGGCACTGGTTTCAACTAATTTCTGAAGAGTGCTTTCTTTAATAACTGCAGGGGAATGCTAGAAGTTAACTCAGATTTAACTTTTTTTTATTTCCTCTGGTCCCTTAACTAGTTTTCCATGTGAACTTTATAATTTTATCTTTAAAAAATACAATACACTTCTATTGAACAATTGAAAGAAGAGCAGTATGGATAGAACTTAATTTTGTTCTTTATTATACTATTTAGAAGTTAAAAATCTCTTGCTACTTCCAAGTTTTGTTCTTGTTGTTAATGTTGATGGATTCATGTAAAACACATCTGTCTAGTATCTGATGTGACTATGTGTTCTCAGGTGTATGCAGTGGATGCAAGTGATATTGCGTTGCAGGTACTTCAGAAGTTCTTAACTGCTTCTTACCAGTTCATTTTTATATTTTGTCTTGACAGTGCAGATTGAGCACTTTGTCTTCTTTTCATCTCCATTATTATTTTCTCTCTGTTTTATTTACAACAATGTGATAATGAGATCTGGTTAACAGAGCGATTAGATTATGAAGGCTATTTATCTATCAACATTATGGAAATATATTGTTCTAAACTTCTCTCCTCCTTCCTTTGACTGGCTTCTAGTATTGGAAATAAAACTGGCTGTTGGGTATGTGTTAATCTTTGCTATCTGCAAGCAGGCAAATGAAGTTGTGAAAGCAAATAACTTAGCTGAAAAGATCATCGTTTTGCATGGACGAGTTGAGGTAGGCTTTTCCGCTCTGGCTTATTGATGTGTGTGCTCCTTAAATGGTTCCTATGTTTTAACAGGCTTAATCTGTTTACATATTTGGGAAAACAACAAGCACCTATTTATGTTAACGCTTGGCAACTTGGAGCTTAGTGTCCAAGTCTGGAGTTAAAATCCTAGCATCTGCAACCCCTTCCACTATTCCTAGGCTTAGTTCTTCATTGTACCATATAGATACAAGGCTCAAGGTCCTGGATTTAACTCCCAGTTCCAACCTCCTCAAGATTTTAATAATACACATACATGTAAAAGAAACTAACAACCAGTAGTCCAATCTAGTGTCAGATTTCTTTCTTTCTTTAGCTTCCAAAGTTGTTGAGAATTATATATCTTATGGAACTACAAAGATTGGTTTTCAACATTTTTTGTGTCATTAGAGACAACTCATCTGCATTTTCTCCCAAGCTCAAGGAACACTAACTGCAGTGTAAAATTAAGTTGGAATTATGTCTTGCTGCATGCAAAAAGGATGTGGACCAGTATGCAGTGCTTTGCTTTTGCAGACGTTTTAATATTTCACATTGGTGTTGGTGTTTAAATTTCATTATAGATAAGGAAACCTTTATATTCTCTCCAATTGTTGGATCTTGGATGAAGTGATTGTCATAGCACCTTCTGGGTGTTCTCATTGGTAGATAGCTGTGCAATTGTGGGTATATTCAATCAGTATGCACGTATATCATATGCTTGTTGTGAGCTCCATTTATATCTATGGTGATCATAAGATAATAACCGTGATGCTTGCCCTATAGGACATGATAACTTGATAAGATATTTCTGCTGTTTATCTCTTTCTTTGGAAGAAGAGAAAATTGTGGCCATTGTAGACTATGTTAGGTTAGACATAAGAGGTAGGTTATTAAGATAATGAAGAGCCAAAGATTATCTGTACATTTTTATGTTTGGAATCCATATCTGGAAATAAGCTTCCAGGGGGTAGGGGTTGGGGAAGCTAAATTCTTTGCAGTGTTCTGAGAAACATTTATTTCCTTTGAACCGATTTACTCCTTCTGAATGTCAGACAATTTATATACTAGTTGTTATTTCCACAGGATGTTGAAATTGATGAGGAGGTTGATGTAATAATTTCAGAATGGATGGGCTACATGCTTCTGTATGAGGTGATTGTATTATCCTGAACCTTTTAGAGATTTCCAGTAACTCTTCAAGGTTGAGATGAGAGCGTGATTTTATTCAGACAATTAATATTATATCCTTCTATTATTTTCCTTTCATTATCATTGTGATTATCCGTGTTTGTATTTTCCAGAGTATGTTGGGAAGTGTTATTACTGCTAGAGATCGGTGGCTAAAACATGGAGGCCTTATTCTTCCTTCCAATGCAACGGTTTGTTTCACTTAATACTAGTCTAGTGTAACTTTGTTTCAATGGCCCAGCTTGACAGTGTAATTGAACGTCTTTGTTCTTTTTCCACTTTTTTAACTCTTGAATCTTGATTCATATGAAGTTTTGTTGTATCACAGAATCGGGTAGTTGTGTGATAAAAAACTATTTGTTTACCAATCATTTTCACTCTACAATCCTTGCAGTTATACATGGCACCCATCACACATCCTGACAGATACAATGACAGCATTGAATTTTGGCGCAACGTCTATGGAATTGATAGTGAGTATTAGATTTTTATTTTATTCCATGCATATATGTGAAATTAAATTCTACTACTCTGCTTGGAGATTGTAGCTCTCGTGCCTTTTACTTGTAGCTTGTTTATGTTTGGAATATTATTTGGCAATACAATGTCATTTTCTCTTGCAGTGTCTGCAATGTTGCAATTAGCAAAACAGTGTGCATTTGAAGAGCCATGCGTGGAGACAATAACGGGGGAGAATGTTTTGACATGGCCGCACGTGGTGAGTGTTCTAATTCTCTTGCTTTAGTCCGCCGTTGATTTCCTGAATTGATTTCTGAACTTGGAAGGACTGAAGTTTAGTTTCTGTAAACCATACCTTTTATGTCATGTTACCTAACCAACCGAAATCTTCTTGCAATTCTCTTGCATTTCTCACATAAAAGCCATGCGGCCATTGCTTGAGATATTCTCTTCACTAGCAGCATTTATTTGGGTTACAAGCCCAAATTACATGGTCTATTTTAACATATTTATAGAAATCCCTCGGCAAAAGGCATTGAGATTTATTAGCATTAACAGGTCAAGCACGTGGACTGCTATACTATCCAACACGATGAGCTAGAATCTGTGTCAACAAGATATAAGTTCCAATCAATGATGCGAGGTGAGTTCTCCCCTTGAATCTCCTCCTTCTATATGTGCCGTCTTCACATGCTGTGTCAATATTACCATAAATTTGAGATGTAAGAGACCTCTTTAAGGGCTTACAGTTTACCCTTGTTTCATACCGTGTTTGTATTACTGTTAGGCCTTTGTTTAGTTTTACTTCTCTCAATATGTCTATTCATTTTTAAGCATGGTATTCGTTCTTCCTTGATTCCCAGCTCCACTACATGGATTTGCGTTTTGGTTTGATGTTGAGTTCAATGGGCCAACAAATTCTCCTACAAATAATCACATCCCATCCTTACTTACTGGTGCATCTAACAATAATCATATCGATGGTATCCAGAAGAAGAAACGAGCCAATCCCAATGAAGCACTTGTTCTCTCAACGGCTCCCGAGGATCCTCCAACACATTGGCAACAGGTACCGTACTAATTTTTAGTTTGCACATGTCAACATTGCATACAGAAACTGTGCACAAAAGTTATTTGATTCTGTTAAGTATTATGCTATTGGTTTGAGCATAAAAAAGTCCTAAGCGGTCAACTTTACTTTTAACTATGATGAACTCTGGTCGTTTTTACATCTGACGACTTGCATGGGGCTAATGGTTGTATTCTATAACGGACCCTTAATGTTTAGGATGTAAATTTTGCAGACATTGATATACTTTTATGACCCGATAGAGGTGGAGCAAGATCAAATCATTGAAGGCTCTCTAACGCTATCTCAAAGCAAAGAAAACCGCCGATTTATGAATATTCATCTCGAGTACTCGTAAGTAACAGCATTACACATTACTAACCTAAATAGTAGCTTCTGTTGGATAAATGATAGGTCTCACCAACTTTGTGATCTTAACTCTTGCAGTTCCGGAGGTAGATCCTATGTAAAAGAGTCCGTAATGCGATGATTCCTTTGGGGTACGTACCGATTCTGTTTCAAGCTTCACAACTGATTATATGGCTCTACGATTGTGCCGTAGTTACCGTTTCAGGCCACACTAGAATTCACAGACAAGTCATTTGACTACTTTTACCATACCAAGCTGCTCAAAGGTGGAAGATATTTGTTTAACTAAGAACAAAACTAAATTTAGGTAAAAAGTTTTGATATTAGCTCTGCTGGTTGTGTAAGATTGCCGTTTCAAAATACAAAGTTATCTGCTCTATTTTAGTTTATTATATATTATGTATGTATGACTATGTGATGATATCAACTTATTCATTCCTTTGTTACATGGTTCCTTAGTTTATTAGCTGAGATTTGACCTGCAATTTATATTGACTGTGCAAAATATCATCAGTTCCCTTACACCACCTCTGCTACTTGAATTCTATCATCATGAATTTTGGTACACATTTGTTTCGAAATTTGACAAGTTTTCTCACATTTGTCCTAGAACTTGACGAGTTTTCTTATGATAAACACTATGAAATTGTCCTATGTCAACACAAAAAATTATAATTTAAAAAACATATATATAGATAATAATGTGGTACAATATCATAGTGCGACATTATCACAAGGATTAATACAGACAAAAAAAAAAAACAACTTAGGGATTAAGTTGAAAAAAGATTGTTAAATTCAGAGATTGAATCTTGACTAATATTCCTATTATTTAATAAATAATACAAGAATAATATTTTAATATTATTTCAAAAAGCGAAATGGGTTTTTGGGTTGGTTGAACCTGATTAAGGTAAATGTATTGCTTGCTCGATCCATGAATAAGAAAATACAAATAGATTCATTAATGGATTCTATCTTATTTTTTGTCATCTAACTAATTTATGTTGGATTGATATGAGATTAGGATGTCTTTATTTTTATAATCTATATTTTTCGGATTCGAGTGAGGGTTAAATTGGACATGCATGATATAATAAGGCTTGTTGTCCCACTCCAACCAGTTGTTGTTGACTTCTTGTCTTTAAGAACTGCATATGTTTTGACTTTTTGGAATGCAAAGTTACCCTACTTGAATGCTGGAAATCATTAACAGAAGAACCCCACGTCTCTGCAATAATTAACCATCTATTCATCTATTTTTGTTATTTTGGGTTGGTGATTTTTTTTTAAATGTTAGTCATATAAATATTAAATAATATATATATATATATATATATTTAAACATAAAATTTTGTCTTTGTATTTTAATTTAGTCAATTTTAGGTCTTGATTTTTTCCGAATGGATCAATTTTGATTTTTATATTTTTCGAAGTTTGAAATTTCAATTAAATTTATTTAGATAAATTTATATATTTGTTCTTGACTAAACATAATCCATCAAATTTACTAAAAATATTAAAATAAATATTCCCTAATAAATTGAAAATACAAAAAATATAGGCATATGATTTGGGCCAGACCGAACTTGGATAAAAAAATTATGCCCGAGAACCAGCCCATTTAGAAAACGGACCTTATTTTTTATCCAATGTTATTTTTCGAACCTATATTTTTTCTAAACTTTTCCACTTTTTGAATAGACCCTTTAGACTTGAACGAATGACCCAACCCATAATCAGGTCTAGTCCAAACGATTCTATTAAAATTCTAGAAAAAAAAATTAACTAATATTTTATCAATTCTATGGCATTAGAAAGAACAACAATTTGAGGACATTATTCACTTAAATGATTAAATTGAATTGCTTAATTGATTTGGTTATGGTAAAATAAAAAGGCCAAAAAAAGGGAGCAAATTGGGGCCACCTCAAAAACTTTTCCATCCCTTTTAGAAAGGCTATTTTAATAGTAATTAATAAGTTTATATATATATATATATATATATATATATATCTAGAAAGGCTATTTTAATAGTAATTAATAAGTTTTTATATATATATATATATATATATATTACTATTCAAATGACATTGGCCTTGTGTAAAGATGATAGACAACCAGACATAGCTCCTCCTTTTCCGGCCATTTACACACACAAACATAACCATTTACAGCAATGTTGCCGATGTTCTTCATTTACTCCACACCCATATCTACATTAAACATTAATCTCTATATTCTGATCATATCTGTTTTTTATATAATAATTAAAACTATTCATAGTCTCTTTCAACTGTCTCCTGCATTGATAATAATATCGATGTCAATCAAGCTAAAACTCAATCGACTCCACATCCTTAAACAATATCGTTTTTCTTATTTAAGTGTTGATGAACTTCTTCGTGTTGTTCCTTTTAATCAAAGTTGATTAGGGTGTTTTTAACACTTTTTCTTAAAAGATAATTTATAAAATCTATTTTTGTTTCCCAATGGAGCAATCCTATAACCCTCATACTAGAATCAAATTAAAATAAATAATTATTTATTTAATACTAAAAATTTTATAAATATTAAATCAACTTATGAGAGAGAAACAAGTCTTGAAACAAAATACTACATATGAGATTTTTCCCACTCTTTTAACTTAACCAATACTTGTACAATGGAATGATAAATCTGTAAGACATTTTACATAAAAAGCAAGCAATTTTACCCGTGTTACTGAAAATGTTTTCCCTAAGTAAAATGTTTTCAGGTTACCAAACAACGTAAAACTAGGAAAGCATTTTCCGAAAAATGTTTTTCTAGTTGCCAACCACCTTATAGATAAAAAGTATTCTATCAAAAAATATAATTTGACTATAAAAGTAAAATTATTATGGAAGTTCCTTTACCGCTACAATTGGCCATACTGGCTCTGCTACACCTAATTATAGTTAGTGTCGATGTTATTGCTATAGAAGATTTGATAGTAGTAGTACCATGTTAAACATTTTGATAAAGTACAAGGCCAAATATGTCATTATCCAAAGCAAATTCTATAACAATGATAATTTAGTAAAACGTACTTTTAAATCTTATATTTCTTTGATTCAAAAAAAAATCTTATATTTTTTTATCGAAATAACAAAATCTCACATTCCATTCAAATGAATTGAATTTGGTAATCTAATATACTCTTATTTGATTGGAAAATAAAATTTTATTATTTAATTGATTAAAAGTAAAATTACCTAAAAACATCGTAAATTTTATTTTTTCTTTTATTACTCGTAAAAGTTAAAATATTTTAATTTACTGATGAATAAGTACATTCTAAAAAATAAATAAATATTATTTTTTTGAACTAAACACTTTTTAAATAATTTTATATTCTGAAAATTTTCTTATCGAAAATAATTTTACATTGATAAAATCTGTTTTTTTATAAAAATAATATTAAAAAATTAATTAATTACAAAAGTAGCGTGGTGAATTAAAAAAAAAAAAAAAGCCTCATAGGAAAACCAAAAGCCGAAAAAGTTATTCCAACACCAATCAATAGATTTTTCTCTACATTTAATGCCTTAGATGCATTTTCACTCCATTTAATTCCTAAAATATGGTTTTTTTTTTTCAATTTTAATCGATAGGTGCCGTCTGGTACTTTGGGTCACCAATTAAAAAAAATTTATTTTTTTTTCTTGTTAAATTAAAAAAAAAAACACTATACCATCAATATGCCCAGAATTATTAATTAATTAATTATTTTTTAATATTATTTTTATTAAAAAGCGGGTAAAATCATATTACCGAAAATTTCAGGGTTAATCCAGATAATTAATGCAGTCCACTGAGTCAACATAACACACTCGTAAAAGCGAGAAAGGAAAGAAACAAGGCACCGTATATATCATAAATGATATGAGATTTTCCCCACTCACCTTCATCAGTTTAATCTCCAATTATATCTCTAAACCCCACATGTCTTTTCCTTCTACGCATCCCTAAGCCAAAACCCCGCCTTCAACTCCTCTCACCCACCAAAATCCCATGTCACCTCCTCCGGCACTGCAGCTGTCCCTGGTGGCTCTGCTACACCTAACTCTAACTAACGCCACCACCTCCTTCCCCGACTTTCAACTCTTGAACGTGGAACAAGCTCTCGTTGGGGTGTTAGCACAGCCTAGTCCTCTCCAAACATCTGAATATAATCATCACAAACTTCTCAACGTTACTGAAAGTGAAGATCAATGGAAATGGAAGCTGAAACTCATCCATAGGGACTGGCTGTCCTCCGAAAACGCCACCGCTTCACGAAACCACAGCCTTCGTTTCCATGCCCGTATTCAAAGGGACGTCAAAAGGGTGGCTAGCCTCCTCCTCCGCATCCCCGGCGGCGTAATCCATGACGGAGAGGCGGCTCATGGAGTGAACGATTTTGGGTCCGATGTGGTTTCGGGAATGGACCAAGGAAGCGGAGAGTACTTCGTACGAATAGGTGTCGGCAGCCCACCGAGAAGTCAATATATGGTTATAGATTCGGGCAGTGATATTGTTTGGGTCCAATGTAAACCCTGTAACCAATGCTATAAACAATCCGACCCGGTTTTTGACCCGGCTGATTCCGCTTCATACGGTGGCGTCCCTTGTAGCTCTTCCGTTTGTGACCGGATCGAGAATTCGGGTTGCCATGCGGGTCGGTGTCGTTACGAAGTCATGTACGGTGATGGGTCTTACACAAAAGGAACCCTGGCTCTTGAAACACTCACTTTCGGTCCAACCGTGGTTCAAGACGTGGCTATTGGGTGCGGTCATGTGAACCAGGGCATGTTCGTGGGTGCAGCCGGGTTATTGGGTCTAGGAGGTGGATCCATGTCACTCGTGGGTCAATTAGGTGGTCAAACCGGTGGTGCATTTAGTTACTGTTTAGTAAGTCGGGGCACCAATTCGTCCGGGTCATTAGTATTCGGGCGTGAAGCAATGCCCGTAGGTGCTGCATGGGTACCTTTACTACGTAACCCACAAGCACCCACTTTTTACTTCATCGGGCTTTCAGGTTTAGGAATCGGAGGCATTCGGGTGCCCATATCCGAAGACATTTTTCAACTTACTGAATTAGGGTACGGTGGAGTCGTTATGGACACCGGCACGGCCGTCACAAGGTTCCCGACTATAGCTTATAACACTTTCCGTGACGCTTTTATAGAGCAAACGGCTAACCTCCCTCGAGTTTCCGGAGTATCCATATTCGATACGTGTTACAACTTATCGAGTTTTGTCACGGTTCGGATTCCGACAGTATCGTTTTATTTGTCGGCTGGGCCGATACTGACCCTACCCGCAAACAATTTTCTTATACCCGTTGATAGTGTGGGGACTTTTTGCTTTGCATTTGCTTCTTCGGGTTCGGGTCTTTCAATAATAGGAAATATCCAACAAGAAGGGATCCAAATTTCCTTTGATGGAGCCAATGGGTATGTAGGGTTTGGCCCCAATGTTTGCTGAGCTTGTATCTTGTGAAATTTGCTAGGTCAATTTATTAATTTTTTTTAATTATTAAATTATTATTGGAGTGTAGCATATGTGGGTAATTTTTTTTTGTTGAACATAAACTTAAAAAATTAAACGAGCATCAGTCCTAATAAAAATTATCGGAGAACTTAAGGGGAAAGAGAGCCACAATTGAAAGGAGAAGAAATGGTCAATTTTTGGCCTTTTACTCTCCCTAACAGCAAAGAGACTAGCGTGACTCATATCCAAGTATTAACTTTATGATTAATATATGAGTTTAAATAAATTGTACATGATCATACAATATTATCTCATTAAAAGTAAAATTATTTATGTTTATTTTTGTTGAGAGACGGTTGGATTCATTTTGAAAGAAAATTGTGAAGTGTCATCCATTAGGAGTTGATGAATCTCTCAACAAGTTCGGTATTGATTCTAGGGTGCCTATATTCAGTTTTGTTCTTAAGTGGGTAAAGGTGCTAACACTTTGTGAACTCCTCAACCTCAAGTCTCTTCTTGATAAGTCAAAAGACAAAATTTGAGATAAAATCGAGCATAAATATTTTCGACTGAATGCTAGACCTATTGAGGGTCCATTAACTTTCTGGTGAACGAAACTTCATAAACTTCTCTGACAAAGAACTCCGGTCATCCCTCAACAACTTTTCAAATTCCTTCTTTTTTTGAGTACATGCTTTTAAAATTTCTTAATACAACGTCCTTTGATTTTTACAATGTATTCAATATAATGTAATTATTACATCAAATATATTTTTTAATTAAAATCTTACATTTTTGTGAAAGAACTAACTATAGTATATACATTTAATGTGAATATGGTTAGAGTTTTTGCCAACTGGTAAAAAAAAACAAAAGTTAAAAAAGGGTGAGAGTCAAATTTGCAGACAGTCAAAAACAAAGAATCATAAAGAAAATCTTTTGCTGTGTGCCAGACCTCCCATTGTTTGAACATGATTACAGGATTCAAGATCACTGTTTTCTACTATACCCCATATATATAATAATTAAAAGTACTCAAACTTGAAAAAATCATGAATCGGCTTTGGGTTGCAACTGTAGAAGGAGATTATTGATTGAGCCTGCAACAATGCTGACTGCCATCCAGCTTTCACATAAGGAGATTCCTTGGGGGGATCTGTTTTTTTCTTTTCTCACGAGGGGAAATAGGGTTGAAATCATGAAAGGGTGGGGGGGGGGGGGAGCCACCATTTAATTAGGGTGGGCATGTGAAGCCATCACTAGGCATTGTTTAAACCCTCACCTACGAATATATATTGTTCAACCATTGAACTTTCATAAAGGCATCTTCTACTTTTGCAAGCTTTTGCTTTCTAAATGGAGGTGAGATTTAAGATGGCATAAATATCACAGAGAAATTCTTAGTGGTGTGCGTGATTACTGTGTGTTTATATGTCTGCAATTTAAGGAGAGGCCCACAAATGTGACTCACTTGTTGGGTGAAGTTAGTGAAAGATGTGGCATCAAACAAAAGAAAAAGTAAATGGCCAAGCAAGCACAGTAAATCAGAATCCATTTTGGATGTACTCCCAAATATTGTATTCACACTTGAAAGTATTATTGACATTGAATCCATCTATGCCTAGATCAACTTTCACATATGGAGCTTTCTAATTTATAAAAAAAATACTGTATACACTTAAAATCATACACTTTAAACAAGATGTTTGAGGTCGAGTACTGAAAAATAAAAACACCGAGAGAATTTTCCTTCCTTTTCGAGTCAACCCAACATGACTTCAGATAATTATTAGAAAAATGTTTATAGACCAATATTAATACATTTTATACTTCTTTAAATCAAACCCGACCTAAAATATAAAACTTGAAATTTCCCCAAGCCTGCTCATATTTTTTAAAAAATAGAAATATATTTACATTATATTATTTTAATATTTAATAATTTCATATATAATCACCTTAATATTTTTTAATATTTAAATTATTATATACTATAGATTTAATTTTTATATATCATAAATTACGTAATACATAAAAATAACATTATATAAAATATTACAAACTTAAAAAATAAGTCATGCCGAGTCAAACTCGAACCTTAAATGTTCAAACGAACCCAATCCATATTTTAAACAAGTATAATTTTTTAACTAAACCCATTTTCGAACCTAGTAATTTTGTCCTCTTAATTTCAAACAAGCCTTTCAGCCTAATTAGATAGCCAAACTCATTTTCAGAATAGTCAAGGACTCAATGTTTCTATTTGATACCAATAATCCTAGACTTAAAATGAAAAAATAAAAAAGAAGCAAAAGTGATTACTGTTCAGAGTTCTTTCTCACTCGTCAGAAACCCAGAACCAGCACTAATTTTCAGAATAGTCAAGGACTAAATGTTAATATTTGATACCAATAATCCTAGACTTAAAATGAAAAAAAAAAAAGAAAAAGAAAGAAGCAAAAGTGATGACTATTCAGAGTTCTCAACCGTCAGAAACCCAGAACCAGCTCAGCAGGCTTGAAGACATTTTTGCAAACATAGTCCTCCCCAAAAAGCCTTAATGCAAAGGGTTCATCATGATTTTGCTTTCTTTATTGGAATATTGCTTGTTTTCAACAGTTTCCATAAGAAAACAACTACAAGAGAAGAGGGTAGATAATGAGCTGATTAAAACCACTTTTGAATGGGAATATATATTTTCTCGTGAACAGCAGGATAAAAAAGACAAATGTAAAAACACCTATCAATTCTTCTAGACTCTTTTCTAGTTTCTAGTGAGGCCTAGGGGTGTAACCAAACCAAGCCAAGCTCAAGCTCAACTCAAAATTCAAAGCTCAATACTCAACTCGAACTCAATCGAATGTTTATTTTTAAGCTCAAACTCGATTAAGCTAGTTTACCAATTTTTGTACTTGAACTCGAACTCAGCTCAATAATTAAGCTTAAGGTTAATACAATATATATTAAGGGAAATAACGTAATATAATAAAATAAAAATATGAATAGCTCGATAAAGTTCGTGAGCGGTTCAAGTCAAGTATGACTAAACTTGAATTCGGCTCAATTAATAGCTCGACCTCAACTCGATAATTACTGAATCGAGTTTGAATTTTTCATGTTGAACTCGAGTAGCTTGCAAACTCCAATATCTCATTTACAACCCCTAGTGAGGCTAGTCATTACGGCATCCATATGCCATCCCTTTCTTTCCCATTCTACACCCTCCTTTATATATATATAAAGACTCAAAGGGAGCCTGCATTCTGCCTTCCCTGTCCTCCCTACAAACTACAGGCATATCCTCTAATCAACAGACTTGAAAAAGTTATTAGTTGGAAATGTACCTTGATTGAGTCCAAACTGAAGTCTCTTTACTTTCCATTGTCGGCCTTCTGCCAAAGCCTTGAGGCAACAGATATTTCCGATGAAATTAGGTCCACGATCCTTTATTTGGTGATGAGAGGGGGGTTTGAAGGTGAAATAAGGAAAGCTTAAGAGACAAACAAACACACAGTAATTTGGAAATAATATTTATGTATTACATTGAGCAAAAGAGGTTAACTACAATAACCAAAGGTTTAATGTAGATTGAAAACTAGTTAGAATTTACAGGCACCCTTGCTTTCCTATTTCTGCACCTGATGGACAAAAAAATGGCTCGGCTTTAATAAATCTCATATAAGTCAGCTTCTTAATTTGCAAAACATGAATGACAGCATTTAGCTGGCACCAGATGTGTGCAATTTCTGATTCTGAATGAAAATTTCAAAATATCAAACTTTCATGATGGGAACTTCAAGTATGAATATATAAGGCCAGAAGAAAGCAATGAAATGAGATTTGGCTAATTTCCCATAAACAGATATCTGAGATCTTCCACTGTTAATCGAGTTGCTGATCCCCCGCTTTGATCTTCACCGAAAGCAGAAGCAACCATTTTTCTTTTTTCATCCTACATAGAGGTTAAAGGAAAAGATAAATTTTAGACAACAAATCTTTTCACCAATCTGCTAACAAAGCAAAATTTTCATCTTCAATGGCTAAAACGGTATCTGATCTTGCAATTTCCAGAAAAGACTCTGCATGTCATACCCAACCATTATTATACAGCAATCCTTCGGTAATGATATTGAAATCAACAGCACCAGAAAGAATTAATAGTTCATCCCAAACCAATGTTGCTAAGTCAGTTGGCTTCCATGACTAAAAGTGGCAAGTTCAGGTTATAGAGAAAATACCTGAAGAGATAATATTCGATCTTCCACTGTGTCTTTAATGGTGATCCGAGTTACAGTAACAGGACGAGTCTGTCCGATTCTATGTGCTCGATCAATAGCCTGGTCTTCAGTGGTTGGATTCCACCAGAGGTCCAGAAGGATAACATGGCAAGCAGCAACCATATTCAAACCAAGGTTTCCCGCTTTTAATGACATCAGCATCACAGTTACCTGCAAGAAAATCAATGGATGGGAGAATTAAGAAAGAGCATTACTCAAGTTCAACATAATTTATTTATTCAAGTGTTTACAGAATAAATACACATATGCATGCATGTTCACTGAATAATAACCAACGGCATTAGGGATCTACTTAAATTCAAGGGATAGGAACAAACCTCTGGGTCAGTATTGAAATCTTTGACATTCCGGTCTCGTGCAGTTAAAGTCATTGTTCCATCAAGTCTCCTATAGTTTATACCATGATGGTGTAGTGAGTGCTCAACCAAGTTCAACATACCAGTCCATTGTGAGAAAATTATTGCTTTCATCGGTCCATCAGCTGGCAAGTTTGAATAAACTGTTGTGTGCTTTACAGCTCTACCGCCTGAATGACCAGTTTCTTTAAATGTCTGTTCAGAAGAAAAAGGAGCTTCACTGGATCCAATAGAACTCGGTGATTCAGGACTTGAATTCTTTAATAAGCATTTTGACTGAAGAATCTCAAGGACAGCCTGGATTTTTGATGAACTGTAATCATCCTGTAAAATCACTGACTTTCCAAAGAACTGGGGATGCGAGGAACTACTATTAAGATCACCTGCAAGACAGCCCCTAAGAGTAGCTTTAGAAAAAACTATATCATCACCAAGTTGTTCTCTACATTCTGGTGCAGGGCATGTATTATCATCGCCAGTCAGATGTTCCGACACACATTGATAGCAGAAAACATGGCCGCACAAGGTAACAACAGGTTCATCAGGTGTATCCTGGAAAAAGAAAAGCACATTAAGCATTATACTAGTCATACAGATTCCTCCTAAATGATAAACTTTTTCAGCTCGCTAGCCAGATACCATGAGAATTGGAATTGAAAAATATTTCACATCTAATGCCTATACCAAAGAGGACTAAAATGAAAAAAGGTCATAAATGAGTAGCGAAAAAAATCTTCCAGAAAGCCATACTACTCATTTGACAATTTAGAAGTTGTGTTAACCTTTCCATGTTAAACACATTGAAATGCAATTGTCACCTTTGGCCTTAATATATTAAAAAATATCATGAGAGGGAGCTTTGCTTATTTTCCTCAAAATACCATCATATGTAAAAATTAAAGCTAATTCATTGCAACTGTAACAACATTCAGAAGTGCAATAGAGCCATATTCAGATAAAATATTATGTTCAAGAAAAACTCACTTGGCATACAAGACAGATGGCAAAGGAAGTTTCCAAGGAGTTCAGCAGATTAATCAGCAATTCTCTAGGAAGTGTCTTGGCCATTTCTACAGAAACTTGTCCAACAGGGTTAGAGTTTTCAACAGAGTCAGAGTTTCGAATGGAATCATTGTTGAATCCTTTGACAAGAAGCGGGTGATCACAAGCCTGACGTAGGCGCAAAAGCATCAACAGAATATTTGCATAGTTTTGGTTCAGTGTGCCTGCAGCTGCATATTCCTGTAGGAAATATGTATTAAAAGATGTGTAACTATCAGGTGATAGAGAATTCCATAATTGAAGCATGAAGCCAGACTGACAAGAACATTAAATTAGAGTAAATGAATTATGACCAAGGTATCGTAAATGATATGTTCGCAAAACACCAACAGAATTTCAATGCTCATAAATGACAGCAAAAACACAATTTTCACCAACATATATGAATTAAATCTTTAAATTACAAAATTAATCCTAGACTAAAGTGTAATATTAAGCAATCACATTTCTACAAGCTTAAGAATCACTATGATTTCGTACAGCAAAAATATGTTGTGGAGCAATTTGCAGATTCTTCAAAATGAACTAGTAACCACAAAAATAAAAAAAGAACCATTTATGGAAGGTGGAGCTTCCTTGTTGAAGCTGAAAATAATTACTAGAATCATTCAATTATCATTTCCCAAACTATATTATTTTGTGCAGAAATAGAACATAATAATTTTTGAAGTACCGTCATTCAAACTTCATAGTTTAGATATGGACCAAGCAGGGATTCAAAAGAAGGCTTTGATTTGAAAAAAGTAAAAGGTGGAATATGCTTCCAATTGCAAATAAAAACAGAAGGATAAGTCCACTAGAAATAGCACACCAGTCATACATGTTTCAAACAAGTGACTAGAAAGCGGGAACAAATAAGCAGAATAAAAGGGGAACTTATCGAAAACAATATATATGCAGAATGAAAGGGAAACCTTAAATAGAGAACGTGAATCAGCTTCTAGCTGGTTATAGAAAGCCCGCTCCTCAGCTGAAAACTCTACTTTGGACATGTGAATTGACTTTGGCGGCAACTTGATTATCGGCTCCCCGTCAATTAACGTTGCTAGATAGAAAATAATCAAATCAGCCAAAACAGCAGTAATGATACAAAGCTTAAATTCAACTACAGCACACCTATATTTGATACTACGGTTACTGATGATTGTCATAACCAAAAGTTATAATACCATTTGTGTATAACAAGGATGGATCTACAAATTGAGGGGATGTAGGGACCTAAATTGCAATACCATGAGAATATATGGAGTATTCTTAGAGTTTGTTAGGTCAAACTGCAAATTACGAAATTTCTTCTAACACACCAAAATCCTGCCTCCTAAATATTGTTAGAGAAGATTTTTTAAAATTTTTCAAGGAAAAAAAAAAAAGAGAAGGCAACCACCTTTTGTGCGACGCAACATTACTACCTTCAAAACAGCTTGCAGCTTCTTGTAACCTTTTACATAATCTCTAGCTATTGGAACTTTAATCCCATAGCAAAATGATTTATATACATCGTATGGTTCATGTCTCAGGAACCTGAAGTAGCTATATAAATCATCAACAGCATTTTGTATAGGTGTTCCAGATAGGCACCATCTTCGCTTGGCTCGAAGACCGCAGCAGGCTCTAGCAACTTGTGTTCGATGATTTTTTATTGTTTGAGCTTCATCTAGTATCACCCTTAACCAATGTACTCTAGCAAGGGCACCAGCACTAGAATCAACAAGGGAGCCATCAATTCCTTTCCTACCCTTTTTCCCCTTATTACCAACATTAGCTGTTTTCTTCCTCTTAAAGTCAGAAGACAATCCATATTTCTCCCCAATTTTTTCATCAATTTCATCATCATCAACAATAGCTTGTTTAGGAACTTCATTAGTGACAAGCGAATATGTTGTAAGAACGACATCATACTTGGCAAGTTCTGAAGGATCCTTGGTCCTGCTACCCCCATGATATATGAGGACAGAAAGTTTAGATTTCTCTGAAACTTTGTCATCCAGCTCCCTGGCCCACTGTCGAAGAACACTCGCTGGACACACAACCAATGTCCCTGCTGGTAACCTCTGTCTGCTGAATGCACTGGTTGAAGTACTCACTTTTGAGATTGACTTGGTATCATCAGATTTTCTATTTTGGCTTACTTTGTCTGACCCACCAGTACCATTATCATCATCATCATCATCATCCAAATTCAGAGCTACAAATTCACGTTTTTTTGGATCTTCTGGTTTTGATTTGGACTCCAAAGACTTCTGCACTTGTATAAGAGCAATCATTGAGATTGTTTTACCGAGGCCCTGTAGGATCAAGCCATGATCAATCTTAGCAGAAAAATTAGGCTATAAAATACGCATTGAAGGCACACTGATCATATATAAATAAATAATAATAGTGAAATTTAAACAAGTAACCTGATCATCAGCCAATATTCCACCTGAACATAACCTAGTTCTTGTTTCTCTTTGAAGCATCCAATGTAATGCAATCTTCTGCAAAATTCAATGATTAAATAACCTGTGCAACATGGCAGGGAAAGAAAAAGGAAATAACCATTGTAACCAATATAAAACAGCTAATCATCCATAATATGTAAATATATGTGTATATAAATATGACCTGATGTCTGAAAAGAGAAACAGACAAAAGACCATCGGGAAGTTCAGCTTCAATTTTTGGTTGGCTGAGGTCCTGCACGAAACATAAGCCCTTCATATATAAAATCTCTAAGCACATCAAATATGAAACCATTTAGAAACTAGCAAAATAAAGAAGACAACAAAATATTACTGTTTACACAAATCAGTGAATCACATGAAGAAAAAGACAAGGAAAAACAACAAGAAAAGAAACCCATCGACAAATTCATACTCCATAAGTTTAGCATAAGAAAGTTCATTAAATTCACAATAGAAAATTACCACAGTCCAGCAGGTTTGTTGTAAACTTAATAACCATAGAGTTTGTAATTTGCACACGCACAAAAGAAAAAGACATTCATAATAAGGCTAAAGCTTCTTTTCGTCAAAATAACATCACCACAGTCTAAGATGCAAGAATTAACGTGCAGTGGACCATCAACTGTTAAAATCATGATATGAATGAGGCAAGTCTCAGATCAAACAAGAAATACCTCCAGTGCTGCTTGATAAACCATTCTTTCATCATTTATAGGAACTCTTTCTTCACTTACTCCAGCTCGATATACAGGATTTTCAGGCCCAGAAAACTGAGAAAAATTAACAGATTTTCCTTGCATAAAAGATGGAGGAAGGACCCTACTAGTATTTCCATACATAGCTCCATCAGTATTGCCCCAGTTATAATGGTCTCTCATATAGCTCTGGCTATTGGAAGAACTAGGTCCAGCCAAATGGTTAGAGTTTCCATAAGCATCATGAATCTGACTGTTGCTCACAATCTCCACTAAATTGCCTGATTTACTACTTTGTCCAGAGAGTTGAAGAGACGGAGGAAGAGTCCTCTTTAGAGCCTGCTGAGATGTCAGTTTCTCAAAATCAATACCTGAACCATTAGAAATTCGAGAATTAACAGTCCGAGGCTGACCAATATTCCCATTCATTGTAAAATTTTCAGAACCATTGCCTAGGGCAATATGTTGAGATGAGGCTTTAGCATTATCATCAGGGTCATGTGTCGGGACTTCTGTTCGTGAATGATTATTTACACCAGAAGAGTTTAAATTAGAAAACTGTGCTTGATTGGAAATCTTTTTAGACTCCCTAGCATCACCTGCATTTTATAAGTATGGTTATATGGGTTAGTGCGAGTCAAACATCAAGCTTTGGGACTTAGACCATATGGTAATTTTTCAAAATACAGACTAACCAGGACTCCTTGAATTAGTACCATTTGTAGCCGCCCATTGGGGAAGGATCCTTGAAGATAAGGCTTTTCTGTCTCCAACATCTTCAGTTTCAAGCTCACTATCAGAAGAACTGATGTCTATTGGATTCATAGCAGCCATTAGAGTAAAAAAAAGTTACTAGTATCCCCTCAATTGAAGCAGAAAGCAGATTCCTCAAAGGAAACCCAACCTGTAGCAAGAAACAGTTAGTGTAGCGAAAGTGCCTTTGGGACACTAACATTTACAGCCCAATCCCACCCCTCGACCCCCTTTCATTAAAAAAAAAAACAAATATTTCTGCTAACCAGGATGAGCATATATCAAAATTAAGCTGCAAATCCACCCATTTTCACTAAGAATCTTAAGTTATTGAAATTATTCAAAAACTAGCCATTCAGGGTTGTTGCAGTGGCAAACAACAAGCTATTGGACCAGCACCAATATTTCAGGAAGAAAATTCAATTCTAGTCAGAGAAGCATACCTATGCCAACAGCACAATATGCGAATTCACAAGGAAGGGGGCTACTGCTTTTCACCAAATAAAAAAAACGTGCGTGTGTGTGTTCATCTTTAAATTTCCTTATGATAAACAGAAGGCCAATTCCTTGAACAATTACTATTTTGCACTTTGCAAGTTGCAACCTATAGTTCCTAAATCATTTTTCCAGATTCCTTAACAAACTGCCCTCTACTAAAATGGGTATTCTTATCTGATTCTCTAAGCAAATCAAATACTTTAAATCAATCAAAAAACTCATTAAAAAAAGTTCCAATTTCTTTTCAAAATCACACAAGCACCACCATTGCTACCCCTCCCCCATGCCCCCACCAAAAACCAAGCAACAACAACAAATTCCTATCAACCTAAAATCAAACAAATAAAAAAACAAACAAAACGTGCAAGTGCAAAAGCCCATAACAAAAGAAAAACTAAGCTAGTAAACAATTCAACTTCATTATTAATTCAAAATCTCAAAACTTAATAAAAACCCATGACACACATTCACATAAAAAACAGACTGACACCAAAAAAATAAATAAATGAAAGCAAATAAAGCAAGTAAATTAAGACTTGATCAAGTAAAATTTTTTTTAAGAAAAGAAAAGAAAACCCTACCTTGGGTTAGGATTCTTCATTATGCAAAAGCTACAGTTGGTGAGACTGCTTCCCACGACTGCGAAGTTTTTGCAAAGCGCGCAAACTGTAGAATCTTAAAGAGACAAAAAGAAAAAAGAGAGCGCCAACGGCGGCGTTTCGAGGGCGGGGGTCAGTGACAGAGCGTTAAAGTTTAGGATTTTGGTAAATGTTTGCTTTAAAAGTGAATATTTATTGCGTAACCAATATTTTTGGTTTTTAATGGAGGTTACAAAAAGGTTTTTGGGTATCAGCAAGAAATGAGATTCACGGTCCTTTTGGTTTTATTATCAATTTTGTATTAAATTAAAATCTGTCTTTTCCAATATTTCGTTTTCTATACTTAAAATAGGAGAAAAAAAGACATATTTAATTGTATTCTAATTTATGTATTTTTATCTATAGGTTGACCCACTCGTTTCAATTCGAAAAGTAAGAGGATTTGAATAAAAATATAAGTAGAAAAAAAAGATTTGGTAAAAATATATATATTTAAAAAAAAGTTGTGCCTCGAGTAAAGTTTTTTAGTTCAAACTCGGTGCGGCCCAGATACATGTCTAAAGTATTGATATGTCGTAGAAAGTATCGATACCCTCCCTAAGATGTCAATACCTTGTAGCAAGTATCGATGCATTCTCTATTGTATCGACACTATAGGCTTTAATATGGGTCGGATTGATCTGGGCTCGGGTTTAGTATTTATATTCTAGATCGAGCTTGGGAAAATGTAAGCCTATTTTTCGGGTCAAGTCAAGCTCAGGCTTATCAATCGAGCCTACAATTTTGTTAGGATCTAACCCGACTCGGCCCATGACACATCTATTAGGATCTGTGTCAATTTAATTAAGGCTTAATCAGCAATTGTTTATTCAATGTTATTCATGGACTTCGTAATTTTTATACGGAGATAAATCTCGAAATTATATATAAATTATAATTCAACGTGCAACTTGATATAATAATTTACATGAAAGTTTGATTATTGTTTAAATGTATATATAAAAGGCTTAATTCATGATTTAGCCTCTAAAGTATACCTATTTTTCACTTTGAAACTAAATTTTTTTATCCCGATTTGGTACTTAAAGTATCAATTTTCTCTATTTTTGATCCATTTTGTAACGGTCATTAAAGAAAATATGTTATGCCACTTTGGCCAATGGAAAAGTGCAACGTGGCTTGTTTTGGCCAGTAAAAAATATCTAGTGGCAACTAAATTTATTTAAAATAAAAAATATTAAATTAAAATTAAAATTAGAAAAGTATATTATTAAATTTTAAATATTGAAAAACACTTTTGACTTTGATCAACCATTGACCGAGCGTTGACTAGGCATTGACTTGCCACGTGGCACTATTAGAATATGTCATATGTCCTTTTTTATTTTTTTAAATATTATATATTGATTAAAATTTTATTAATCAATATAATATATAAAAAATAATTTTTTTATAAAATTAAAAAATATATAATTATAAATTTTTAAAAATTCAAAATAATATATAAAAATAAAAAATTATTATAAAAGTTAAAAAGTATTTAAATTTTAAGTAATTGAAAAAAAAACCTTGAAATTTAAATGCTTTTTAGAATTTTATAAAAAATTGTTTTTAAACATTTTAAAAATATTTTTTACAACTTTTTACATTTTTTTATTAATATCATTAATTCCAACTAATTTCTTTTCAATTATAAAATTTATTTTTACAATTCTTGTATGATTTGTATATTTTTTCTAGATTATATTTTTATTATTATTTATATATTTATTTCTATTTTTATTATTTAAAATGTATATATACATAATATATATATATATATATATTTTACATGAAGCTATCACATGATGCTTTGTGATGGCTATTGTTCTTTTTAGCGTCTATCAAAAAATTGACTAAAAAATATAATAGATGCATACTTTAAGTATCAAAATGGGAAGTGATTGATACTTTAAGTACTAAATTGGAAAAAAAAAAGTTTAGTTGTATTATTTGTATATTCAATATATGAACAAAAAATAATGATATATCGATAATTGTGTTAATAGTTTGTGAGAATTTGATCAAATCAAAATTTCATATATAAAATTATACAAAATCAAAATTCTTATATAAATTTGTATATTAAACTAAAATTCATTTGTAATTTTGAGATTTATCTCTTTTTATGTGCGAAAAAGTTCTAATGTAATCAATCAATTATGATTTCATAAAATGTTGATGATAAGCTATAAAAGTAACATATTTTAATCACATTCTTAATGCATTTTTGGATGATTAATTATGTAAATTAGTGAATTTAATGCTCCTAGTCCTTTAAATTCATGTTTCTATACTTGGGAGAGCATTTGAGAACGAAAAGAGCGAAAAACAAGTCAAAATGGGACAAATAGAGCTATTTCTAGAATCTACACGGCCTAGGCATTTCCACACGGGTTGGCACAGCCCGTGTCGATTTCGCACCTTGCTTCCTAAATACGCGAAAAAAATCCAATTTTTAGGCTTTCTAAGCATTCTAAAGTCTATAAATACCAATTAGAAGAGGATATAAATGGGCAATCAGAGAAGATCGAATAAAACACTCGAAGAACGCCATCGGAATCAACTTGGAAGCGGATCTCCCTCAAGATCGAAGATATCCAATTAATTTCTTTCGAAGTTTTATTGAGTTTCTTTATGTCTTATGGTTATCTAACTTTGAGATGTTTCTATTCAGGATTATGAACTAAATTCCTTAGATACCTAGGGACGATGAAACTTATGATGAATCTTATTATTTAATTTATGTTTTTACGTGATAAATACTTTATTATTGTTCTCAATTATATATGCTTATTTCGTGTTTTAATATTTTTGGGATATTAATTAATGTTTAATGTGCTTATTTCAGTGGAGCAAAAGTCCCTGTTTAAGAGTAGATCTAGCATAATTTAGTGGAATTACATGCAATCCTAGAAATAAGATGACATAAATTTATCAAATTAGAGTCAAATCTAATAGAGAAATTCATAGATCGAGTTAATGCGACGATAATGGTTTTAATTAGAAAGAGATTTCAATTAATCAACCTAGAGTTAGTTGTTCTTACTCTCAAATGATATACTAACATAATTTAAGGATTTCTACGGATCAAGGCACAAGTGAATAAATCGTTTAATTCAGATTCATAATAATAGGTGAAGTCTAGGTGGATTCTTTCCTGGGTATTGTCTATCTCATTTTCTGTTGCATTATTAGACAAATTAGTTTAGTAATTTTAGATTAAAGCACATCACTCTAATTTATTAGCTAGATAATAAGAATACAGTAATTACTAATACTTTTAGTCATCGTGGATACGATATTCCCTACTCACCATAGCTATACTATTATTCGATAGGTGCGCTTACCTTTGTCGTATTTATAGTTAGTTTAGTTACTATCAGTTGATTTTAGTTATAGTTATAGTTATTATATTGTATCTATACTATTGTTAAGCCCCCGAATGAGTTTATGTCACAAGTCAACTAAGCATCAACTTAATAAAAAATTTACTAAAATGTCATTTTATAATTAAATTAAGTTGTATTATTCGATGGTACTTTAGTCTTTTTATTTTCTAAAAGAAAACCGACAAAAAACAACATATAATGGGATTTCAACCAATGTTTTTTAAAGCAATAAAATATTAATATTCCACTAAATCAAAGCTTTATTTTAATATAATGTTTACATTGTGTTATGCATACTTCATTACATTCATCAATTGTATATATTAATAATATTGTTAATTGAATTAATGTCATAAGTCAACTCAGCATTAACTCAATATTGATGACAACACCCAGGGGTGGAGCCAAAGGGGTTGACAGGGATCCCGACCCCCCTAAAATGGAAAAATTTTTATTTAGGCCCCTTTATAATTTATATAATTTGAAATTAATAATGGTAAAATTATACTTTGGCCCCTCGAAATGATAAAAAATTGATTTAACCCTTTAAAATGATAAAGATTTAGGCTATTAAAATGATAAAATTGTATTTTTACTACCATAAAAATATATAATTTAATTTCGCCCCTAAAAAAAATTTCTGCCTTCGCCCCTGAAAAATCATATGTCTTGTTTTTTTAATTTAATATTGTACATATTGCATGTGTTATTATTAATTAATTGCAATATTACATTTTAATTGTTTATTATATGTTATATTCAAATGCACAATTATATTCTAAATACATTGCGTCCACACATATGAGCGCATCATAAGAATCCTAGTTAATTGTATTTAGAATTAAGTGGTAAAAAATAATATTCAAGATGTGAGTACCTTATAATATATGTTTTTTTATATATATTTAATGTGATTAATTAAATAGGTCTCACAAGTCAACTTCGGTCAAGAACTTTATTTTTAAATAATACTATGATATATTCATCCTTTATTATTTTTATATGAATGTTTAAATAAAACAATTAAAATATTTAAAGTTTGAGCTCAACAAAATTTATTTGTAAATATTTTACTATTCTACCAATAACTCAATTATTAAATAGGTTTTTTTATAAATTTAATTTTAGTATTAAGATTTTCTTTTATTCATGTGGTTGTAATAAAAAATAATTTTTACTACGTATTTTATAATTCAAATATAATATATATATTTATAGCTGGGTGGATTTCGGGTGTAAATGAAATACTGGTATTCACAAGCTATTAAAGTTCGAATTGAAAAGAAATTCAAACTTGATCTGGTAATTAATTGAGTTGAGCTTGAGCAACTTGTGCTATTGGTTGAGTCGAATTCAAGCTTAATAATGCTTAGCTCGAACAATTCCTGAGCGTTATTAAGCTTTTCATATTTTTATATTATTAAATTATATTATTGTCTGTAATATATATTATTAACCCTAAGCTTAATTAATGAGTCAAGCTCAAGTTCGACCTTAAATCCGAGCTTGAGTACAAAAATAGATAAACGAGCTTAATCGAACTCAAGCTTAAGTGGCTTGATTATATCTCGAGCCGAGCTCAAGTATAAAAACAAATATTCGATTGAGCTTAAGTCAAATATTGAGCTTTGAATTTCTAGTCAAGCTCAAGTATAAAAACATTGCATGCAACAAAAAAAAAAAATAGAAAGAAAAAAAAGGAAAAAAAAGGAGGAGAAGATTAGCCATTTGAGCAAGGTGGATTTTGAGGGGTTATAGGTAGTACTATGAAGATCCCAATAATGAGGAAATGGAGAAGGATGAAAGGAACAACATAATTCAAATTTAGGTTGATTCAAACTAATGATCTATGAGATCGAAAGTTGGAAAATTTTGAATATTTAACTGGAGATTTTGAAAATTTAAGAGAGTTTTTGAGAATTTTAAACTATTAGATTACTGGAGGAGATTGAAAGGAGTCTGTAGGTGATTTTGAAAGGTGATCAATGTTGTGGTTCTACCACCGTGTTTTTGAGATTCAAACTTGATCTCTTGAGAAAAAAAAAATAAATTAAAAAAATAAAGATAAAATAAAACAAATTATTGTAAAGTTAATTCATTAAGAAAGAAGAATTTTGTTATTTGGAAAGGTTTCTGGTGTGGGAAAGAAAGTCATGAAAAATTATTTCTTTTAAAAGATTTTACTTTTATCACTTTTTATATTTTATGAAAAATAAACGAAATTTAAATAAATATGACATGTAATTACATATCAACATATACATGATGATAAGAAAATGATTACATGACACAAAAACGCCACATCATCCTGTATCATTTACTAATTATTAAATGTCATTCCAACATATTTTTTCACGTCATTGACACATCATTTTAATAATTTTTTAACTTGAGCACTAAACCTTAAATCTTAAATCCTAAATTTTGGACATTAAACATTGGATTCTTTACCTTAAAAACTTGGACCTTAAAACTTTAGACCTTGAACCCTGACCTTAAACCTTAGGTCTAGTATCCAAGGTTTAATATTTAGGGTTCAAAGTCAAACGTCCATGGTTCAAGTTAAAAAAATTACCAAAATGATATGTCGATGATACAAAAAAAGATGTTAAAATGACATTAAATAATTATTAAGAGATGCAAGATGATGTGGTGTCTTTGTTTCGTACAATCCTTTTTTAATGATGACATCAAATAATTTTGTTAACTTTTAGGTTTAATGATTTCCACGTAGAGATACATCAAAATAAAATTGAAGTACTAAAATGTAACAAGCTACAAAGTCGGAGGGCTAAAAATTACATTAAACTAACTACGAGCGAAAAAACAAACCGTGAAAAAACGCGCGTTTTTAAAAGTGGCGCTAAAACACCCCCATATTAATTTATTTTTAATTAAATTTATTTCCCTTCAAAAGGTGCACTGTTCTTCGAACGCTGCCACTGCTACCGCCTCTCATTTCTGCGCCAAAGACGGCGGTCCTTTTCCCAAATGCTAATTTCATTATCCCTCAATTTAGACTTTTAAACTGATACCCGATTGAATTATTTTCAGAACCTAAACCCTAAATCCAACCATCATTAATCTTTCAATAACCTTCATCACTTTTAAAAAACTTACTACTAGATCAATCGTTTTGGCCCCTTTAGTTTTGTTTAATTAATGGGCTGTTTAATCACGATGCTCAAGTTATTGAGAAGCCTGCTGAGGAGAAGAAAACAATCTTGCAGAATGGTAATTTTTACTTTCACAGATTTTCTTTTGCTTGCTTCCTTTTTGAAGCTTTCATCTAAATAGCCAAATTGAGATTTTTTTATAGTAGTTATTAAGCATTTGATTGATGAAATTTACGTTGCAAAGGAAGGTGATGAGAAACGGAGTAGTCTATGTCAGAATTAAGTTCTACATATTCATTTGATTTAATTTTAGCCATCAAACTACTGGTTTAGTATCAAAATGATTTGCAATGCTTGAGTTCCAAAGTTGGCATCAATGTGCCAAAAAAAGTTTATTTATTTATCTTATTATTAATAAGAATTAATTGATTAATGGTTTATAACAATGGGTTAGATCTAATTTTTGTTTAAATCAGGAAAATACCTCTTACATTGGTAAACTTGCTGAACACGGGGCAGAGAGCTATGTTACTTGCACTGAGATGCAAATGTCCACTACATATATGTCTCCTACAAGGTATAGTTAGATTTTTTTATTTCTATATATTTAGTTCTTTGGAAGTTATATCCTCATATTCATGTGTCAGATGAGTGTTGGACATGGATGTTTCAGAAAGAATGAAGGATCCGAGCAGCATAGCTGGCGAAGTATGACTGTATGAGTAGGCTTTAAAGGAGGCAAAGAATGCCGACAGAATGAAAATGAGAAGTAACACTTCATTCACCTTGTTCTTGAACGTTAAACCTTTGATTGAGCTAGTGGTCCCTTGGTTTTTTCCCTTTGTCATTTGCTGAAAATGATTTAACTTGTTTGAAGGTTCACGGGAAAGAAACATTTGCTGCTGAAAAGCCAGCACAAGGTGCAAGCATCGTACACAAATATATATTCAACATTGGTATATTTAATTTAACTTTTTTCAAGTTTTTCATGTATTTTGAAGATCATATCCTTGTATCCATGGACGTGAGTGCTTCAAGAAAAGTAAAGACTTGGGGTAACATAGGTCCCCCCCATCCTACCCTCAGGATTTTCTTGTCACTTTGTGGGGCTACAGTAAATTTTTGAATCTCCTTTTTGAGGTAATGGATTCTAGTAATTGTTTGGATATGTTGAGAATCATCTTGTTTTCTCATTAGAATCATCTTGACAATGATAATTAAAAAAATAATCTTTGAAGCCTTTGAGTTGGCCCCTTAAATTTTCTTGTGTCTGGATTTTTTGAAAACTAAAGGTTCTTGCAAGCTTAGAGTAAATGCTAAAATGTGCATCAATGCTGCATATTGAAACAGTGTATGTTCCATAATGGTAATACTTAATGAAATTGAGCTAGTAAATTACTAATGGAGAAAAAAAGAAAAGAAAAAAAGAAGAAAAGAACTACCACTTTAAAACATGGCCTCTCTCTTTCTAGCATGTGAGGATGCTAATTAGGCCATGAATGTATCTACTTTTTGGCTAGTCAGACACTCACTGGACCATCTCTTGTTTTTTTCCCTTGCAAGGTTGCAATGGTTTGCCACATAAACAGAGATTATAAGCATAGGTAGAGGCAGGGAAGATGTTATAAGGTCTCCCTTGTGGAATCTCCCCACATAGTCTGTTTGCTCTGAAGTTTGCATGTCTCAAAGAATGGATGCCCAATAAGCTAGTTGGGATTTTCCCAGTGAGCCTGTTGATAGACAGGTCAAGCCATTGAAGTTTCACCACTTGTCCTAAACTTGCTGGAATGGTGCCAGTTATCTGGTTCCTTGAAATATCTAGTCTTTCAAGTTCAATGAGATTTGAGATTGAACTGGGGATTTGGCCTGCAATCTTGTTGCTTCCTATATTCAGTACCTTCAAACTCAAGCCTTCAGTGAATTCTGGTATTGTGCCTGAAATGAGATTGTTCGACACATCTATAACCTCCAAGAAGCTGCTTGTTCTGTTGTTCAAAATGCTTGAGAGAGACCCAAATACTTGATTCGAATGTAGATCAATGGAGGAAATCCCATCTGGCACTTTGAGTTCAGAAAGATCAAACTTCAGTTGGTTATTTGAAAGCTTGAGCTTTTGCAGACTTGTCATATTTGTGAAGTGAGTGGAAATGGTCCCTGTAAGTAAGTTACTTGACAGGTCAATAGAGCTCAATGAATCTGGTCTGAACTTTGGGAAGGCTCCTCTCAGTTTACAACTAGCTAGATTCACATCTGAAAGTTGTCTGTCCATGATCCAGTTAGGAACTGTCCCTAAACTAAGGTTGTTGAAGGACAGGTCTATTGACAAAAGTGAAGGAACACCCTTACTAGAAATAGCTGGTAAAGGATTTGAGAACCCATTTCTAGATAAATTAAGGGACCAAAGTTTTTGTAACCTTGAAATAGATGCTGGAATAGGACCTATTAACTTGTTATGACTCAATGAAAGGCTAGTGAGAGATTTAAGGTTTCCAACCAGGTCAGGGATACTCCCTGTGAGCTGGTTATGACTCAATGACAGGTCTGACAGAGTGACCAAATTGAACAATGAAACAGGTAGGTGCCCTGATAATTGATTATTGGACAGGTCAATGAAAGTAATGTTATGAAACTGTCCTAAAATTTCAGGGACAAAACCAGACAACAAGTTGAAACTGAGATCAAAAGACTGTAAATGGACAAGGTTTTTGAAACTAGAAGGGATTGAACCTGTCAAAGAGTTCCTCCCTAAACTCAACATCACAAGGTTTCTTAAATTCCCTAAACTTAGAGGAACTACCCCATTGAAATGGTTACCAGCCAATGAAAGTGTTTGAAGAAAAGATAAACGACCTAAACCTGAAGGTATGTTCCCTTGAAGACTATTGTCTTCCAACACCAATTGCTTGAGCCGACTCAGATTGGACAAACTCTCAGGGATTGGACCTGTAATAAACTTCATACCACTGATGACCAACACTTCTAAGAACTGTAAGCTTCCTAAGGAAGAAGACAAAGTACCCTTCATGTAAAGGGTACTATCCCTTTCTGGTCTTTGAAGTGCTAATGTATTAACTCTCCCTGTTGGATTACATCCAACACCTTCCCAATCTCCTCCACAACAATCCTTTCCAACCCATGAAGAAAGACTGTCCGTACTGTCTTTCAAGATTTTGGCTTTGAAACCGAGAAGTGCAGCCCTATCAGCCTCTGAACAGATTGTTTGAGCTAATGGCAATGGAAACACTTGAAGCATTGAACAAACAAGAAGAAGGTTTAACACCCATTTCAAAAGCTGCATTTTGGGAAATGGGTATTGATTGGATCAGTGAGATTGGTTGAAAAATTTATAGGGTTTTTCCCTACTGGTGTTGGGATCTGATACGAAGGAAACCTTCGAATGGGAAAAAAAGGAATTATATACTATCATGAAAAAGAAAGAAAGAAGGAAGGTTTTAAGAAAGCAAAGGTAGCAGACACGGTTTTTTTTTCTTTCCTTCACGTAGAGAGGAAGGTATAATGATGAAAAACAAAGCATAAAAAGATTAAAAAAAAAACTGAAATGTGAATTATTAAGTTGCCTCGGCCTCTGCCAGTCTCTGGGACAATGTCCCCCCACCCCATTTATACTAGTACTAACAAAAATAAGAAAATATTATATATATATATATAAAGATTTTGTTTGAATTGATTGAGTTTGTTTGATTGGTATAAATATTCTTTTTAATATAAGAAAATATGAATTTGAGTATATAATTATTTATCACTCGAGCCAACAAATGTTGGTAAAATTTTATTTTATTTGTCAAAGTATATAGAAAAAGTAAACATAATTTATATTACAAATTTTATTACTGGTATAAGTTTAAAAATAATATACAATAAAATAACACATATGTAATATATATGAAATTAAAATGAAATAATAATGAGACTTTTGATTGGATGACAAATTTGTTTTTGTAATTAATTTTTATATAAATATATGATAATATAGAAATACCTTATAATATTATATATTGGTTGTTTAAAATATAATTTTTTATTAATTCTCTTGATTGAATTAATGTAGATAAATTCGTAATATTAACTTAATCTTAAAACAATAATATAAATATTCATGTATTAATATTGTATTTAATTTTTTATCACGAGTGGGGTTTCAAATTATTTTACATTTTTTGTTAAATGAATTTATTATCTTAATTTTGTGGCATGTAAGTCCACAATTTCATGCTGGGATAGTAATATCAATTTGTTGTTTTTCTTTTTGCAAAAAAATCTGCTGCCATTTTCTTCAATGTTTTTACACCATTAATTCTCGTGATAAGGGTATGCTCTTCACTTTGTCTTGATTTACCACTAAATATTCAAACAATTAATTACAAGATTCAAATATGGAAAAGGATTGTCGATTATGTTTTAATTCAATTAGTATGAGTATTTTTGTCAATGAAAGAATATGTAAGTTCGAGCGCGTTGAAGTGTATTATCTCTCATTATTGGTTGGGGAGTAACTATAGGTAGTATTAGATATTATGTAAAAAAAATATGTAAAAGGATTTTACATTTTAAAATAAATATTGTATTTTAATTTTGAGATCTCGAGTACTTATAAATATATTAAAAAAAAATTGCCCCCTTCATCAAAATTTATCATTAACATTTGTTGAAATATTTGAAGTTGTTACGTGTTAAGAGAAGTGTCCACTTCCTCAACCATTGTGCTGGAAGATTAGTAATTTATTGAATCACATCTTTGGGTTGAGCTGAGATCGTGGAATAAATCAAACCCATCAACGAAAATCAATTCATTTGAAGAAACTTATTTAGAAGACCAGATTGGATTGGATCGTGTGTATCAAATCCCTTGGATAGAAGAAGTTGGATCATATTGAAACTTTGAAGACATCTACCAGCAATCTATTTTACCTTGTTTGTTAATATTATATTATAGTTAACTATTTTAGCTATTGTTTAGAAGGGCTTATGATTAATCTTCATTGTTTATTTGAGAGACTTGTATAGGTTAATGTATTGATTATTGAGAGCACTTATCCGTTCAAGTAAGAAACATTATTCGTGACTGTAAAATTTTTAGGGAAAATTTAATAGAGAGTGTAATAGGCCAATTTCAATGAAGTCGGAATAGTGGTTTCGTAACCAAAAATCCGAGCCGAAAAGATAAAATATTTTAATATTAAGAAATGATTAGTAATGTGGTAGAAAGATTGCATGAGAATTTTGATAATAAAATTTTATCAATTGGGTGCTTAATTGTAGAAAGGACTAAATTGCATAAAATGTCAAATTTGAATTCTAGTAGCTATAAGGATTAAATAGCTATAGAATTTAAATTGTGAGGTCCTTAAATGGTAATTAGACCATTGATGAAAAATATGTAGATATTTTTGGTGAATCATCTATGGAAAAATTAGAAAATGTTAAGGACTAAATTGGAAATAGAAAAGTTAATAAGATGATAATTAAATTAAAATGAAATATCATCATTTTATATCATCTTCTTCAACCTAAAATCCATGGAAACCCTAGAAGAGAGAAAATAAGTTTTTCAAGCATAAATTGATCCGAAAGTGCCAAACAAAGAACTAGATCGAGGAAAAGAAAATATTTCGAATTAGTAGATTTTAGTTACGAACAAATATCAAGGTAAGTTCGTATAATTTAATTGAGCATAGAAGTGCGTTACTTTGACTGTTGTATTATATTGAATATGTGGTATGAAATTTGTATGCATGAAATGTATGGAAATTTTAATGGATGGAATGGTATATGATGGAATTTATTAATAAAAGGGTGAAATTCCGTATGAATATTGAATTCCGATGGACAAATGTGATTTTCCTGATATAACTGCATGTGCTGCAGAATGGATTTAGCCCAGGCGGGTAATCCGAAATGAGCCTCTCAAGTATATGTTTCAATTAGGACTTAGCCTTGACTGGTAATTCTAATTGACTGGATTTAGCCTGGACTGGTAATCCAGAATAAACTGTATAGGGAATTCTTTGTCATATAAAGGATTTAGTCTGAACTGGTAATTCGACAAAGCCCTTAGAGTATATGTTACAGCTAGAATTTAGTCTGGACTGGTAATTCTGCTGTGTAATATGTGGCTCGAGAGTGTACCTATATGGTACTACTGGACATGAATTGAAAGATAATGGAATTGTACACCTCGAGTGTACTACTTGAAATATCCACCGGACATTCAATGATTCAACGGACAAAGTATGTATAACATGAGAATTATGAGATGGAATATGGATATGACATGATGAGCTCATCTATGCATATTGGTATATTATGACTAACATGTTGGTTGAGTATGTGTGAATAGGTAAATTACCAAATAAATGAAAATCATGTTTTGTATGGTTAATATATTGAAATAACGGGAAAGTTTAATTTATGTTATACGAGCTTACTAGGCATAATATGCTTATTAGGTTTTATTTTCCCTATTTTATAGTGCCCAAAGCTCATGAAGGTTAGAGGTTGGTCGGAGCAAATCATCACACTATCAATCTGTCCTTTTAGTATAAATGAAAATCTTATTTTGTTAATGGCATGTATAGGCTAAATAAATCAAATGATGGTATGTAAATGATGAATGACATTTTAGCCATTGGAATGGCTAATATACTTATGTTTTGAAATATGTCATGGTTGAGTTAATATATTAACTAAAATGATAATTTTGAACATCTAATTTTGCAAAGTATATAAGTTACATAAAGGTAAGTCATTAAATACAAATATATGATGAAATGTATTTATTTGAAAGATAAAAATTGGCTTGAATTAAACTTGTAATTGGACGAAATATACTTGTAAGTGTTGGTGTAGGAAAAATGGAAAAATTGGATGAGAAATGAGGCTAGGAAATGGCCTTATGTTGTCCACACGGGTAGATACAAACATGGGCATGTGGTCTGGCCGTGTGTCCCCTGTATTTCAAATTTGCAAAACTGAATGCTCAGAATTGAGCACACGGGCAGAGACACGGGCGTTTGTCTCAGAAGTGTAGATGACACGGCCTTGAACATGGGCGTGTGATATGACCGTGTAAAAACTGCACCTAATTTCAAATTGAATTACTTAACCACATGGCCTAGCACACAAGGCCATGTGTGCAAGTCAGAGAGTTACACGGGGTCGGACACGGCCTTCAGCATGGGTGTGTCCCTTGGACCACACGGACATGTGAACCCCATGACTTGGAAATTTTTTTGAAATTTTGTGAAACATTTTTAGAGGTTCCGATTAAGTCCCAACTTGTTTCTAAAGCTTGTATTGGGCCTTGAGGGTCCATTTAAGGGACGTTTCAAATAATCTTGATGAATGAATAGTAATTTGCATGACTTATCTGTATATGTTCCTGTATGTTCCGGTAATGCTCCGTAACCTTGTTCTGATGACGGATATGGATTGGGGGTGTTATAGAGATAGATTTAGTCTTTGAGATACAAGTGTGATGATTCTTTATGGGGGTGTGTTAGAGTTAAGATCACTGGTTGTATTTGATTGAAAGATAGTGAATTTTTCTCACTAAGCTAGGCTTCGTAAATGTAGGATAACTAAATTATATAAATAAACTTTGTTATTCGTTGTTTACATTATACTTGTTGTAGTTTTTGCAGAAGTGCCCATTTTCACAATCACTTCTACTTCTACTTGTTTACTTTTTGTTTTTCACAGTTTATAGACTTTTCTACTTTTTCAGGTCAACAAAATTGTTAGCTTGAAAATTATAAAATACTACAACAATTTTTTAGAAGTTAATGTTGTAGGCCATTTTTTGGGCCTGTCTGCATTACCAATTACCCAAACCCCCTAAAACCCAAACACAACCCAATACATTTAAACCCCAGCCCGTTAGCCCAACTAGACCTAAGCCCAAGTCAGAAAACAGAAACCCTAGCTGAACCTACCCCCCACTTGCCCACTTGCGCCGTAACCACTGACACCACGTCCACCGCCACTGTCTCCATCAACAACCACCCTGCAAGCAAGAAAGAAGACAAGACAGATACAATAGAAAACAAGTGCAAAAAGGGGTATAAAAACACAAATAAAAAACTGTAAAGGGGGATTTTTTCTTTTTTTTGGGCAGTTCAAAAATATTCAAAAAAATAGTTTCAATACACAAACAGTGATCTGAAGGAAGGAAAACACAACACCAAAAAAGATATATCATAAACGAAAATCAAAATCAAAATATAAAGGTGATTTTTAGTTTATTGCAAATCGGTTTTCATTTTTTTTTCTTTTCTTTTTTTCTTCTATTTCTTCTCTACTTATACGTACATATACATACGTGACAAAAAATAGATAAAGGAAAAAAAATAAAAAAAAAACAATTTTTTTTACCTTTTCCTGCCACCGCGCGGGGTGGCCGGCGCCAGCGACGGTCCGGCGATCGGACCGGAGCCCTTCTGGCCGAAAATCGCTCTGGGCTCTCTTCTCCCCTCTCTCTTCTTCCCTCTCTTCTTTTCTCTCTTTTTTTCTTTCACCGTCCCAAATGATTTTTTTTTTTAAATTTTTTTTATCTTTTATAGGGGACCAAAACGCACCGTTTTGGTCCCCTTCGTTTAAGCAAAAAACGAAGCCGTTTTGAAGACTCGACCTGAGATCCGACCCGAACCTACCTAGGATCAGCTTGTTTTCAACTCAATGGGCTAATTGCGCGCGCAGTCCTCCCGCATTTTCAAGGTTTTACAATCGAGTTTGCCTTTATTTTCAATTGAGCCCAATAATTTATTTTGGTTTCTGATTTGGTCCTTGTACATACGCAGCGTTTTAATGACTGGAAATATTTCACTTTTGGTCCCTTTACGTTTATCGCGTGTTCAAATAAGTCCCTTTTCCTTGCTTTCTTTTCGAATTCACCCCGAAATTATGGTTTTCTGTTCGATTTAGTCCTTTTTGTGTTAGTTTATTGTTTTATTTTTCAAATTATTTCCTGTTATTTACTATTATTAATTATAATCTATGTATTTATTATATTTATTATATATACATTAGCGTATATTTTTTTTTGTACGTATATGTACATATATGTTTATATAGCTTTATTTTTATTTTTTATTTTTTACTATTTTACTTAATGTTTTTATATGTGCCTTTTGTATTTTAATAATAATAATAATATTATTATTATTATTATTATTATTATTATATAATGGTGTATACTTGTTATATATATATTTATATATAGTCTCATTTTTATTACTTTATTTCAATATTTTTAATGTATTTGTTTTTTCCAGTATTACAATATTACTACTATTATTTTTATTATATAGTACTGTATATTTTATTACCTATGTATATGTATATATATATATATCTTTTAATACTGTACTTTTATATAGATTGTGTATATATTTCGAATATTACTATTATTTTATCTCATGTATATATATTTTAATGACTATGTTATACATATATATTTTTATACTGCATTATGTACATGTTATTATTATATCTATTTTTATCCCTATTATACTTATTATTAATATCAATATATTTTATTATGTGTGTATATATATATGTACTTTTTATATATAGTAATGTTTCCATATATCTATATATTTATTATTATACTTATTTTTTATTTTTATTTTTATGTCTAATATTACTATGTATTCATTTTAAAATACATGTATATATTTGCGTAGTATTATTAACATATATATTTTGTTATTAGTATTTATCAGGTATCTTGTATGTGTCCATTTTATATATCATTTATATGTACCTTATGTGTGTATGCTTATGTGATGTTGTTAATAGTTGTTTTTTTATATTATTATTATTATTATTTTTAATATGTGTAAACTATGTAAATATATTAATACCTTCTTTTGTATATGTTTTTACTTACATATACATATCTTCTTAATATTATCTTCGTATATATATCATGCGTATATTCCAAATGTTATATTATTTTTTTATACATTATCTTATGAATATATTTTATTTTTATAACTACATTATACGAGTATTTTTAACGTCATATCATATATTTTTTAATAGTACTATGTATATTATTTTTTATTCTTATTGATACTTATATATTTATCAATACATATATATATATATATCATTATCATTGTTTCTTTTATTATTATTATTATTATAACTATTCTTACTTTCAATACATATTGTATATACTTTTAATCTAGTACCATATGTTTTATATATATATGATCATAACTATTTCATGTTTACATCATTGCTATTGTTGTCATGTTTAGTATCATATCCGTTATTTTTTGCTTTATATTATTGTTATAACATATACGTTGTTAATGTTCTATATAGTATTTGCTTCATATATTTTTAACCTTTTATTATTATTTGTTTGTTTCGAATTCGGCCTATTCGTTCGTATTTCATTTCAACATCAATATAGTTTCTTTTTTATCTTGAAATATTTTTATTCTCGTTTTCTAATTAATTTCAATAATCAAGGCAACATACCGACTTAGCATTAAGTCATCGATTTCATCGCTATGTTGGGTGAACATCAATTGACTCGTGTTAAAGCGGCATGACCTTTTCGAAAATCAAAAGAATTGAAGTTTCTCGTCTTTTCAACCGGATCACGACTAAATGTTACTTTGAACTCGCATTTTTGAAAATCAAGACAACACGTGTTTAACGAGATACCAATTTTGGGCGTCGCGAGGGTGCTAATACCTTCCTCGCGCGTAACTGACTCCCGGACCCTACTTTACTCTGATTTTAACGTAGACTTAAACTCGACCTTCTCTTTATTTTAAAAATAAATTTATTAGGTGTCCGATCACACCTAGAAAAAAGATCGGTGGCGACTCCCTTTTTAAAATCGAAAGTCGATTTTCAAATGTTTGATAAACCGCCACAATTAGCGACCGAGCTAAATTTTTACGTCGCTACAGTCAATATTCAATTTTTTTAACAATTTGGTCCTTAGTTTTTAAAAAAAATTAAAAGTTTTTAAATTTTTCATATTTTCAATAAAAAAAACTTAAAAATATAAATTTGTAATTTTTAAAAAATAAAAAATTATGAAAAAAATTAAACTCTCTAACATTCAAAAATATTAAATAATTTATCTTAAAATTTCAAAAAAAAGTAAAAAAACCAAAGTTTAAAAAAAAGTATTATTTATTCTTTGAATGATAATAAAGTCCTCAAAACTTGAATTTGTTATATCCCTATTCGTATGGAGACATATGACAACCGAAAAGTCGCTTGAGTGACAAACTAGCCGGTAACAAACTAGAAGGGGTCAACCGTCCTAACAAGCACGGACCATCTGATGCCCAAACCCTCAGGCTTCCGTGAGAAACGTTATGTCGTTTGTGCAATTGCTCTATGCCATCAAGTTATAATGAATGACTGGATCTATCCTATCACAAGCATCCACCCCACGAGTTCTATAATGATGGCTTAATGACAAGTTCAACATGTTAACATCATCATACATGAGACCCTCGCCTATAAATATCTCCAAAAACGATGAAGAAATGATCAACTCTCTTAAGATACCAATCCTACACTCTGCCAACTAACCTTCAGCATCTAGCTTTAATACTCTCCTTTCTTTCACTCTTTATAACCTTTGACACTTTGCCTTGACTGGGTGAACCGGTCTCTGTGACAACCAATACTATTTCCTTCATGTATCTTCCTTGTTGTATAATTGTATTAACAGAGTTATTCATTCAACTCGTGTTCACCCAAAATTTGGACAAACCTATTAGAAACAAATAATCTAAAATATTTGCTTTCTAAAATAATTTAATTTCATCATGTAATCATGCTAACTTAGTTTTAGTTCGGTTGGTATCGACATTATTATCAGTGTAGGAGGACGTGGGTTCAACATTCAAACCTATTTTTGTAGTCACTTCTTTTCATATTTTGTTACTTGTTTTTCACAACTTGTAGACTTATAAACTATTTCAGGTCAACAACATTTTTGGCATGAAAATTATAAAAAACTAATTTTTTTTTCATATTTTCAATTAAAAAACTCCTTAAAAATAGAAATTTATAATATTTAAAAATTCAAAAATTATGAAAAAAATTTAAACTATCTAAAATTTAAAAATATTAAATAATTATCTTAAATTTTTTTAAAAAATAAAAACAAAAACAAAAGGTTTCAAAATTTTGAAAAAAAATGTGTTTTTTTTTTGTGAAAAAGAAAATGAATAACATCAACTACATAAAACAACTATTGTCTTTATCTTCTTTTAAAAAGTCTATTATTTCATTAGCAGCCTCATTAAAGACTTGTAAGCTTGATTTTCAACTCAACCTAAGTTTAGCTAGACGATCCGTTACCAAGTTTCGATTTCTTGGAATGTGCTTAATTTTCCACATCCCTTCCGCCCTCATGATACGCTGAGTTCTTTTGAGCACAGTAGTCCTGGAATCTTCTAAATCCAAATCAGTTAAGATTTGGGTGACTTCAAGATTGTTAGTCAAGATAATGGCCTGTCTGTAGCCCTTATTTAGCAAAATAAAAACTCTATCAAGTATGCTCCAGACTTCAGCCTCAAACGAAGAGCATACTCCTAAGAAACAAGTGAATCCCACTATCCAATTTCCATCATGATCCCTAACCACACCTTTTGTAGCAGCATATCAGGAATCTCTAGCCACAGCTCCATCAGTGGATAAAAAAAACCCATGTATCATCTGGGTTATTCGCTGAATTCGAGCTGGTATTATTCCTTTTACAGCCACCAATATGTGATTCGTATTGTCGAGCCCACAACTAGAGACCTTAACCACTTCAGTTGCTCCCAGGAAATATTCTGAAAGATAAAAAGATTTCTATTCTTCCAGATATACCAAGCGATTAATCCAAATAAATATGACCAAGTGAGCCCATTACCCTGCAATATTTCATGAAAACAAAGGTTAAGTAAAAACCAATTTGAAAATGAGACAGATAAGAACCTTTGTTTAAGTTGTTCTGGAAGCACAAGTATCCACACATCCTTCGCAAAAGGGCAGTCAAGAAGAACATGTGCCAAATCCTTAAACTCATGCCTACACAAGGTGTATGAATTACTGTGACTAATTCCTCTTCTTACACGCTCCGAATTAGTAAGAAGTCTTTGTTTAAAAGCTAACCAAAGAAATGTTTTTACTCTCTGTGGTCCCGGATATTTCCAAATAGACTTCCAATACTTATCTCGAGAATTCCAAGTGGCCTCCTTTAAAGTTCAATAAAAAGCACTACGAACAGAGAAGGCTTCTAAAGTTGATCGAGCCCAAACCACTCTATTTGAACCAAAATCTAAATGTGGAAGAATGATACTAGTAATCCTACAAATCACATCTTTAGGCAACCAGACACGAAACAGGTCCAAATTCTAACTCCCACCCGATTTGAAAAACTCCCTAACACAACAGTCCAAATCAAGGTTAATAAAAGATAGAATTTTTTATATTAAAGAGCCCATACCTGGAACCCAAGGATCTTTCCAACAATAGGCAGTAGCGCCATCTCCAATAGACCAAATTAAATTCTCACGGAGTAAAGGCCATATCTTAGAAAGACCTCTATAAGTGGGAGCATTGGTTCCTGCTAATAGAGTCTAGAAGCTATTTTTTCCATCCATACTTAGAATGAATGGCACGAACCCAAAGTGTATTGCTCTTAGAAACAAAGAATGAAGAGAAGTACTGATTGCACCAAGGTGATTCTCCCTGCCATTGATAACTTCCTTGCATCCTAATTCTACAAAATTTTCCTTACCTTATGAACAACAAAACTCAAAGTATTGCTGGTTATCATTTCATGAAGAAGAGGAACATCTAAATAAGTGCCAAGATTCTGAACTTCCTGAAATCCGAACATTTGAGTAATTTGATTACGGACATCAACTTCAGTAATCTTGGAAAAGAATATATTACTCTTACTAACACTTATTCTGTGCCCCGAATTCTCGCAAAACTAATTAAGAATGGAATCTAACAACCATGCTTGATTCAGCTAGGCTTTGTAAAATATCACTAAGGCATCAACAAAAAATAAATGTGAGACTGCAGGACCAGTACGGGATAACCAAATTGGTTCTCATTTAATGATATCCATATCAGTCTGAATACTATGCCTCAACCATTCCATGCAAAGAACAAATAGATAAGGCGATAAATGACATCCTTAACGGATTCCTCTAATCGGTTTAAACTTCTGAGTAGGCACACAATTCCAAATGATTTGCATAGAAAAGGAAGATATAGCTGACATAATCACTCTTCGTAAAAAGACAAGGATTCCAGCCACATTCAAGGAAGTAGAAATAAAATCCCAACTAACTTTGTCATATGTTTTCTCCAAGTCCAACTTAACAGCCATCCAGTTTTTCTCTTTCAGCTTTCAGTGCATAGAATGAATGGCTTCTTGTACAAGAATGATGTTATCAGATATGTTTCGTCTATGAAACCAGCTTGTTCCTGAGAGATCAATTTAGGAAAATTATCTTAAACCGATTTGTAATCACTTTCACCACTAACTTATAAAGAATAGAACACAAGCTAATGGGCCGAAATTGGCTAAAATCTTCGAGACTCTTTTTTTTTTTGGTATTAGAACAATCAACGTATTATTCAACTCCTGCTTGATTGGCCATCCAGCAAAGACATCTTTAACCCACTGACACATATCATCACTAAGGGTATCCCACTGACTTTGGAAGAAATAATCATGATAACTATCACTACCAGGTATTTTCAGAGGCGCCATATCGAATAACGCCCTTTTGATGTCCTCATTTGTGATATTAGCTTCCAAAAAAGTGATCTCTAAAGAAGTAAGACTAGAAAACTAAAACTAGGAATGCTTCTCAAGGTATGAGAAGCCTCACCATAAAGCATTTCAAAGAATTCCACCGCCTTAGACTGTAAGATATCTTAATCAGAGCACTATTCCCTATTATTGACATGTAAGGTTGTAATACGGTTGAATTTTCTTCTCTTGATAGTAGACTATGATAAAATTTCGTGTTTCTATCACTTAAGAGAAGCTAGCCACAATGAGCCTTTTGTCTCCAAAGAAAATCTTCATGATCAAGAACATTTTCCAACTCATCTCGAGCTTCCAACTCTTTCTGAGCTAAATGACTAGAGGGGAAGTGATCTAGGGCGTTTTAAATATTGTTCAGTGATCTCATAATGTCGCTTACGGGTACCCAAAAAGCCATATACATTCCTGTTACAAGCTTTAACAGGAGAAGTAAAATTAGTTAAGGAATCAATCATATTACCTGCAAAATTCCACTTCTCTTTGACAAAAGTGGTAAAAGTATAATGTTGTGTCCATCCGGCAAGAAATCTGAAAAGTCTTCCTTTAGGCATGCCAAGATTAGGTCTAGAAGATAGTAAGAGAGGTCGATGGTTAGATTTAATACGACTGAGATGTTGGACAAAACACCGCAGAAACGTTGACATCTATTCGTCTTTAGCTAAAGTCCAAACTAATCTGACAAAAGTACCACCTCGTTGCCAAGTGTAAGAGGGTCCGCTATACCCTAAATCCTGCAATTCTCAAGAATCAATAAAATTACCAAATAATTCACAACACTTACTTACAATAAAGGGACTTCTCTTATCCGCAGGTGATAGAATGGCAATGAAATCTCCCATAATTAACCAAGGAATAGAATGAGTTGGGGAAACATATTTTATCCCCTCTTAAAGAAACTTTTGTTTTGACCTGTCTGGACTGCCATACACAAAAGAGATAAGAAAAGGCTTATTAGGAATAAAATTATCAACACAAAGAAAAATAAATTGGGGATGACTTCTAATAATTTGAATTCGAACAAAATCATTCCATCCCACCCAGATACCACCTGAAAAACCAACAACTTCAGCCCGATGAGAATAATTAAAGCCCAATTGCTCAATAATAAAATTAGCTTTTTTACTGCTTACTTTCGGTTCTACCAAGCAAACAATATCTGGTCTATGTTCCACATTATATTCCCGAAAGGCTTGAATAAAATTCTTGCTAGCACACCCTTGACAGTTCCATGAAAAAAATTTAAGATTTGGTTCCATAAAAATAATTTAAATGACAGTTAAGAAAAATAAAATATAACAAATCCTAAAAAAATAAAACTCATAAGGAGCAATACAAACTATAAGCTTCAACCTTATTGTCCAGGGAGATTCACCCCATTCTGTTGTTCATCATTTCTGGTGAAATTCCCATAATCAAAATTAACTTTAGAGAATGCTGATATGCTTTCTGCTAGTTGTTCCATGGATTTTTTTAGTGAAACACATTGAGATCCAGAGTTTTTGAAGCGAACATTACTGCCATCAAGAATTTTATTATGTTTATTAATAGTACTTTTGCCTCTAATTTTGTTCCCCTTTCCGGAGCTGAAAAACCCCTTTGGAACTGAAACCAAAGAGTTATTTATAGAGAAAACATTGTTTTTGTTATTGGCATTTTTGTTCCTAGAAAAGATCACAACCAAGTGCTTGCCGGAGTCGAGACTACCCACTTCCACCACCACTTCTTTTCTGTCGCACCCATTTAATGTCAAGGCTGGATGATATGCTGAAGACTCACTTTCGAAATGAAGGACCACACCATCGTTCGAATCGCTTGGCACTCCTACCGCCGCTAGGGTTCAACTACAGCTACTTGGAGCAACAGATCTTTGCTGGGCCACTTCTTCCTGACCATTTTGATCCATCAGATCTTGGGCCTGATTAGCCGAAATGTCCCCTAGGCCCAAACCCGTAGTAAGTTCTTCTGAATTTTGTAAGTTCTCATTAGCACCATTTGGGACCAAACTGGAACCCACTTTTGGTCTTACATTTTCTTTGATGACTGGGCCTAGACCAGTTTTAGAGGCCACCTCCTTAAGCTTGCCCTTATTATTATTTTTATTTAATTTTGTTTGACAGTTATGCTGGGGACCAAAATCTTTTCTGTATTGATTTCCAATTATAATTTCTTTCCCTTTAGAACTTCAAAAGACAGACAAATCTCCATCATAAATTCCTTTGTTTAAATCTCTATTATTTAGGCCGCTAAAATAGGATCCTTCATTTTCCCTCTCTTGATTTTCAGCGAATTTCTGAACATTATCTCTAAATTTTCGCCTTGCTTTCCTTTTTACGATCATCCACGGCTTGTAATTCTCGTCCTTCTTCACCGATCCTTTCACGACCAAATTTTGATTTTCGGGTATTATTTCAGGCGAGTCAATGTTCTTCTCAACCGTAGGGTCAGGATTTCTAAAGGTACAAAGGTTTTCTACATGATCATACCTCCCACAGTGGAAGCATATTGTAGATAAATATTCATATTCCACATTTTGTGATTGACCATTGATTAAGATTTGGAAAACCAATGGCTTTTTCAAATTAACATAAACCGCCATTCTAGCAAAACGTCCTCTCACCCCACTGTCGGTGTTCATAACTAACTTGATTACTTTTCCAACTAGTTCCCCAATTTCTGTAATAATTTTACGGTTGTACAAATAACTAGGTAGAGCAGGAAATTTGATCCGTGCCATCACAACACTTGAGTAAGCCTGTGTAGGGTCAAAGGCCAACGCCCAAGGTTGAATAGTCAAATATTGACCAAATATGGTCCACAGCCCTTCAGAGATAGCCTTTTCGCAATCCAGCTTGTTTTGAAATTTGACTAGGAAATAACCATTTTCAATATCCATCATATACAAAGGTGTTGAGGGTCTCTACATGTAAATTTTATTCTGCAAAACCAAAAATCCAATGTTATGACCTAGAAGTTTTAAAATCACAGTATTATCCATACCCTGAATAATAATTTGGTGAATCATGTCCGAGAAGGTTATAAAAGGTACGCTATTCACAATAGTCTTCTGAATGTCCCCTTCCAAAATATCAATAACTTCTTTTTCTTCCGAGCCGTTGAAGACATCCTTTGAAGAGTGGCCGGCGAGCTTATCTCTCTAAGAGGTAAGTTGATCTGAGGACAAATCAATCATCATGCCGTTACTCGTCTCCTCCTCTTTATCTATGAGTCTAACGTTTTTAAGAATCAACTCCTCCACAATGGATTTTTCAGAACCAGAATTCTCACAGAGAGAAATCATATTTTTGGGGATTTATTCTTTTTAATTTAGATACAATATTAAAAATGCGTTATTTACTCCTTCAATGATAGTAAAGTCTTTACATTTTAAATTATTCATTCATTTCATATTAACCCAGATTTTGGATAAACCTAATTAGAAACAAATACTTTAAAAATATTTGTTTTCTAAAATAATTCAATTTCATCATGTAATGATGCTGGTTGAGTATTAGCTCAGTTTGGGTTGACATCATTGTTAGTGTAGGAGGACGTGGGTTTGAGTATACTAAGGTGCGTTTATCCTCCTATTTAAGGATTGGAGTGGAATTATAGGTAGTTTTAAGCATCATATAAAAAAATTCATCATGTAATGGTTATATTATTTATAAGCGTCACTTGTGAAATAAAAAAAAGTACATTGTTGGTGTACCAAATACTAACCAAATTTTTTTTATATTTTACTATTCCCTTATAAAATACTTGTCAATAGACTTGTTCATTGGTTAGGCTACTCAAGCTCGAAAGTTCGTCTGAAATTTGAAAGGGTTTAGGCAAAAACATTAGGTCTAGAAAAGGGTTTGAGTAAAAAATTAGGTCTGTTTAAAATATGGGTCGGGCTTGGACTTGAACATTCAAGGCCCTATCTTGACCCGACCCGACCCGCTTTTAAGTTTGTAATGTTTTATATTATGTTATTATTTTTATATATTATGTAATTTATAACACATAAAAATTAAATCTATAGTAATATATAATACTACTATAATATAAATGTTAAAAAAATGTTAAGATAGCTAAGTATATATTATTTTAATAAATAAAAAATATATAAAATAATTAAATATTAAATTAAAAATAATATGAGTGAGTCTAAAATGGGCTTGGGTTAGCTATTTACAAATATGGGCGGGCTTGGGTAAAATTTTAGGCCCATATTTTAGATCAGATTGGGCTTGGGCAAACATAAAGTGTGTTAATATCACGCCTAGGCCTGACTCGACTTGGCCCATGAATACCTCTACTTGTTAACCCTTTGACCTTGCTTGTGGAGTCTAAAATCCCACTGACAATGTACAAAATATTTTCGCATTAAAAATAAAAAATAAAAAAAAAGAAACTTGATGTCTCAAAATTAAAGTATAATGATTAAATTTTAAATTTCAAAAAATTACATCAACTTCTAACATAGTTAAACCTTAATTACAAATATAAAAAAAACTATTCAATGTCCCTTGCTTTCCTAAAAATTTTAAACCCTTAAATTTATACCTATATTTTTAATAAGGTATAACGTAAGGGTTACCCAAAAATAGAACTCGAAATTGATATTAATAAAAGACTTGAATATAAATCCTTCGTCACTCCACTATGACTATTCAATATCCTTCAGTGAATACAAAATTTACAAATGAAGAAACTTGAACTTAAATCACAAATTTTCACAATCTACTTTTTATCATTACACTAATACGTCATCCATCTTTTCTATAAATTAGAGGACAAAGTCTTGGTTTCTCCAAAATAATAAAGATACAATTGCATTCTTCTAGAAACAATAAAATTATAAAATAAAACAACTAGGGGCGTAGCTAGGGAGCTGATAGGGCCCCAGCCCCCTAAAATGATTTTTTTTATTTAGGTTTTTTAATTTTTTTAAAATTTTAAGTTAATAAAAGTAAAATTGTACTTTAGCTCTTTAAAAATGATAAAAATTTAATTTAATCTTTTAAAAATTATAAAGATATAAACTATTAAAATGATGGAATTACATTTTTACTATAATAAAAATTACAATTTAATTTCGACCACCTGAAAAGATTTTTTACCTTCGTCTCTGAATACAACAATAAAATTCATTTTAAGCCTCCAAAAACTCTATAATCAACTTTGCCTTCCAAAAACTTTTTCTTCAAATTTTGTATTCATTTGTATAATCAAATCATATGTTAATCTAATTTATTTATATAATAAGTTTTAAAAGATTCTATGTGATCGATTTTGGATCCAATTTTTTTTAACAATATCATTATAAGTTGTGATTAAATTTACTCTTTTTGACACAATGCTTAGAACTACTCATAGCCCCTCTTCAACTCATAAATAAGAGGATAATGCACTTTAGCGTACTTGAACTCACGTTTTCCTGCATTAACAACAATACTTATACCAATCAAATTAATATTCAATCGGCAATTTTGTATCCGATTTGAATTTCTGTCTCTTATGCATAACTATAAATTATTACTTCTTAGGCCTTGTTTAATATTGCTTAAAAAAATACTTTTGGCTTAAAAAACACTTTTGGAAGAAAATCTGTCTTTTAGCTAAAATTTTTCAAAATCACTTTTGAAAAGCACGTTTGAAAGGGAGAAACTAAATTTAACTTTTCCTCTACCAAAAGTAATTTTGATACTTAATTACTTTTTCACACCTCCAACAACATGATATTTTCCTCTTTTTTTTTCTTGGTGCTTAATTATAAATGTGTTAAAATCATTAATTAAAAATAAATAAAGTATTTTTAAAATAATAAAAATGTGTTAATATCTAATCTAATTACAAATATTTAATGGTTATATTTAATTATTTAAAATATAGTTTATATATTCTAATTAAACTTTATAAATAATTAATATTTATTACTTAAAAATATTTAAAATTTATATTTCCTATATTAAAATATTAATAACAAGTTATAATAAATTATTTTTATATTCTTATTAAAATATATTAATATTAATTAATTTAAACATTATTTAAATATATATTTGTTATTTGATAATATCATATTTAAAATGGATATTTTATTTTTAAAAAATATTTTTTGACAACAATATTAAATATTCAAATATTAAATCAAACTATTCAAAAATATTTCTTAAAATTATTTTTTCAAATTATTTCTAAAAAAAATACTAAACTAACTCTTAATATAAAAAAAAATAAAAAATAATCATCTAAAAACTGCACTTTTTGGAGACAAAATATTCACAGCACAAACATGTGAAGTCAGAAATGTTGAAATTCTCACACTAATTTGTCAACCAATCATTCTTGAATTTTTGAATATCTATTTCCTTCCAAGTCACATCTTCACACACCACCCATTTTCTTTATATTTTTTTAACGGTTCAAAAAATTCGAGTCGAATCCACCGATTTAAACCGATATTTAATATGATAAAGAAAAAAAAATCTCTTAAAAATTCAGTAAAATTTATTTGAAATTGAAAAAAATTATAAAAATTCAGGCTTCGACTTATTCTTAGATTCAATGGCGGAGTATAGTAGAGGTCTAGGGGTTACGGCCCCTGAGATTTAAAATTTTTACAATTTAATCTTTTGTAAATATGTTATTATCCTCTCAAAAATATAAGTAGCCCTCTTAAGGTTCAAGATTTTACAATTTTCCCCATTACATGTATACAATAGCCATCCAAAAAAATATAAGTAGGCCCCTTTGTATGTTTAAATCGATTGTTATGTTGGAATACTATTTCTTTTGAATCGATTATTTATATGTTTAAATCGATTGTTATGGTGGAATACTATTTCTTTTGATTGTTATGGTGGAATACTGCTTCTTTTAAATCAATTGTTATGTAGCATGTCTAGTTTTAGCCTGCCCCTTAAAATTAACATTTTGGCTCCGCCACTGCTTAGATATTAAAAAAGAAAAGTAAATTTTGATATTTATTTTTAAAAATTAAACAAAATGTTTTAACTAACACCCAAATGTCTTGCTAATTTGAATTTTTGGAAGTTTTATTGACAAAATATTAAATTTAATTCTTAACGTTTACATATTTTTATCATTTTGACTTTTATCTATTTTTTGTGCTAAAGTTTACTATTAATCTTTCAAAAAGAGTCAAATCGTTTTTTGTAACGTAAATGTTGACTAAAACATTAATTTTTTTAACGATATTAGCATTACAATTGGTGTTAAAAAATATTAATTTAACTTTTTTTAAAAAATTAATTATCAAATTTAACTGAAAAAGAATAAAAATTAAATTAACAAACTATATAAATATTAACGCTTAATTTGACATTAAACCTTTTTTTTTAAATTTTAAATCGTCTAATGTATGCCAACTTAATGATAGTGCATGACATTATTAATAGAAGACAATGGGATATGGATATTTGAATAAAGAACCATAGAGACAGACCAAAGTATTCCCACATGAAACTCCCACCAAAGAAGATTCCTTTGTACAACCCTTCACAATGCTAACGGCGATAATTTGATTTGGTTCAATTTTTACTTCTTATATATTAAATTTTTTAGTTTTAGATTTTTAGATTTATTTTAATAAAATGAGTTTTATTTATAACAATATTTTAAAGTATTTTTCATAAATATTTTTTTTAAAAAATTTAAGAATATTTAAATTATTTTCACTATTTTAAATATAAAATCTTTATTTTTATATCATAAAAAATTAAAATTAATTATAAATTAAATAAAAAATAAAATTCAATTCAATTTCGAGTAATTACGATTTTTAAACTTATATCCATAAACCGTTCAAACATCTCGATTTGGATCAATTTTGATCTTTAATATTTATATTAACCCTTAAATAGGGATACACCCTTATCACAAAAGATCGTCATAGAACCTTCCTATGACCAAAACCTTTGGAAAACCTATGTCGAATTTGATCTCTAATATTTATATTATTTGTCAATTTGGTTTATTCTTTCTTTTAGCTAAATTTCACTATCAATATTTCAAAAAGAGTCGAATTGCTATATTTTTAATGAAAATATTGACTAAAATGTTAAAATTTTCGACAAGGTAGCCCACATGGCAATCCACATGTATTTCATATTAACTTTTTTTGAATTTTGAGTTGTTTTATTATATTTTTGAATATTTTTATAATATTAATTTATTTGTTGATGTCATATAAGACAAAGAGTATCATGTTTAACATGAAGCATATGTGGACTGTCACATAGATCGCCACACCAATATGGTTAATGTTTTAATAATCATTTTCGTTACAAAAAGTGATTTGACTACTTTTTGAAAGATTAACGACCAAATTTAACTCAAAAAAAGAATATAGACCAAATTCACAAAAGATATAAATGTTGAGGGATTAAATTTATCATTATGCCTTTTAGGAATGAAATACAATTGACGAGAGGTTTTGCTCTAGCTTGGAGAAAAAAAAAGGGGCATACCAAAATTTTTGATGCCATACCAATACCAAGATATCATACACTTTAATCATATTTAAGAGATTGGCAGGGCTCTCACTCCCCTTAAATTTTAAAAATATACATTTTAGTCCCTTAAATTTTTTTTAATATTATACTTAATATCTAAAAATATGACTAAATTGTGTTTGGCCCCCCAAAGTTTTCAAAAGCTTCTTTTAGCTTGATTTCTTTTATATAGTTTATAAATTTTTGTATTAAATTTGGTAACATTTTTAATTTAATTTGATAAACTAATAGAAAGTAGTATCTAAACATTAATTTGGTGACAAATATTTGGTAACATTTTTAGTTTATTTCCGTAAGAAAATAATGTTAAATAATTGTAGTATCTAAATATAAAGTAATATTTAATTATTAATTTGATAAAAAAAATAAACTTAAATAATTTTAATATATAATACAAATTAAGCATTTAACTTATTTTATTTTTTTTAATGTTAATTTAGGTGAATAATATTAACTCAATTTAAAAACAACTTGTTAAAAGTAGGCACGACCCATAGAAAATGTCCACTTTATATAAATATCCCGACCCTCTTACCCCTAATAAATATTTTTGACTTTACCACTAACTTTAATTAGAATTGGTCATGTTTGGTGGACTGGGTGATATGTATTTCACCTGGCCTTTCTCCCTTAATGTAATCTATTATTTTATGGAGTAAAATCATTGTTTGGCCAAAAATATAAACATATTAGGTTTAGTAGTTTTAAAATTTTTATTTTATTAAAAGAGAAAATATTTGGTACATTATCAGTGGAACTTAAAATTTTCATAAATAAGATTGGGTTGATAACAAGTGTATATTGGGTATAGTAGTTTTTTTATTTTTTAAATATATACAGGGTGAAGCCAAAAAATTTATATACAAGGGCAAAGCTAGAAAATTTTTCTTTGAGGGCCGAAATTAAGTTGTATATTTTTATAAGAGTTAAAATGCAATTCTCCATTTAATAGCCCATATGTTTATAATTTTTGAATGACTAAATTAAAATTTTATTATTTTTGAGTGGCCAAAATGTAATTTTACCTATACTAACTTAAAATTTTATAGATTATAAAAGGCCAAAAGTCAAAATTTCTCATTTTAGGAGAGGGCGGGCCCCTGCCAGCCCCTTGGCATCGCCCTTGAATATGTAAGGCATAATGACTTTTTCGGCCCTCTAACTTTACAAAAAAATCATTTTAACCCTCCATCTATTTTTCTCCTATTTTAGTCTTTAAACTTGTATTTTTTGTCAAATCACCCAAAAATGAATGAAAAAGTTAATGTTTGTTAACTTTGCTAATATGACATACACGTGAATTGCCACGTAAATGACACATTAACATTTAATTAATTTTTATGTAAAAAAATGAATTTACTACTTCATCTTTGGGAATGTACTTTTTTATGTAAAAAAAATATGAATTCACCATTCGAATGATATTCAAATCCAACCTTAACTCGATCATATGGATAATCAAACACATTGTTCAGCAAATGTTTTTCTATTCGAAACAATTTATAAATTCCTATTCGAACTCAAATCTTTTAAAATATTTACAATAACAATAATATCAATCATGATACGATTTAATAGAGGTAAAAGTATTTTGGAGGCCTCTGTATTAAGAGTTGGATTGCATTTTGTCTTTTCTATTAAAAAAATAGATAAATTAATCCTTATACATTAGACCAAAGAGCAAATTGGTCATTTCTGTTAAAAAATCCCATCAATTTGTACTGTTAAAAACTGGAGACAATGACGCATGGCGTGACACGTATACCTTATGCTGACGTACAAATATTGTTTTTTAACAGTAGAAATGGATGAAATTTTTAACAGAAGATTCGTTTTACTCTTTAATCTAACATATAAAGACTAATTTATTTATTTTTTAATAGAAAAACAAAATATAATCTAATTGCTAATATAGAAAACTTCGACTTGCTTTAGTAGACGAAAGTGATGATATATGGTTAATTTTGCAAAGCTTGATGATCTGTCAGATTGTTTATGGTCTATCATCTTTTTATTGTCTTTCGTAGGTTAAAAGCTATGTTTACAAGCATTTATGGTATCCTTTTACTTACGTAAATGGAAAACTCAATTTATTACTATTAGTTGTGAACATGGTAAAATTTATGATATCCATTTTATTAGTTGTGCAAATGGATAATTTTAACTTTAAAAAAAATTAAATTAATTAAAAATACAAACATGGCTGAATTTATAAAATAATTTAATTTCATAATTATTAGCTAAATATAAAAAGATTTAAGTGAAATTTTGCTATTAGTTCTCGTATTTAGTTTAGTCAATTTTAGTCATTATATTTTTTGAAATTTGAACTTTTAATCATGATTCAACCAGTAGCAACTTAATCCTTTAAGTCAAATTCTGCTATTGGTCCTGCACAATGTTTAGGTTGTGGATTAAATCTCCATACTTTTTGAATTTTGAAATTTTAGTTTTGACTCAAATGATGATCGTTAAATTCATTAACTATAATAACATGACTTTTTTTAAAGTATTACGTGTAAATAGCAATCTAACATGACAGTACATATGCATAAGATTATGAAAATAACAGAATTTAACTTAACGAATTTAACGGTTACTATATAAATTAAGATTAAAATTTCATAATTTGAAAAATACAAACACTAAAAATAACCAATTTAAAATATATAAATTAAATCCAGGACCTATATAGTATTAAAGCATAAATAAAAGGTTGTTAGCATAATTATGAGCTAATGACAAGTTAAAAGATTGTAGAGTCACGTTGTAATTAAAAGTAAAAAATCTTCAAATGTGGAGACAATGAACTACTTACTGCTGGTGGTGGTGGTTTGCTGGTCGGCCGAGTGTCCCCATCCTGCCGTTTATGTCCAAGCTTTTAACCATGTATGGTGGATTAAGATAAGCCACAAATTTTACACGTGACTTCATTCTTTTATCATATCGAACAAATTTTAATGGGTTAAAAGTAAGGTAACGAATTTCATATCAGTTTCGATTATATCGATTGGTTTCTATTATTTCAATAATAAATCATACCGATGAAAATTCCAGCTTGTATCACTAAAAACAATTGATTTCTCGAAGTCATAAAATCTAAAATTACATATTGATAAGAAGTCTTTCACCTTAAGGGGAAGTAAAGAAGTGGATCTCCAGGCTTTGTTAGAAAACTAATTAGAAAATACAATTTAGTTTGGTGTAATGAATTTAAAAAATAAAAAATAAAACACACCTTCGACATAATATCTGAAGTATTGGAGATCGACTCGTATAAACAATGATATAGTAAAAGTAGAGAACAACGAACACAAATATTTTATGTGGGAAATCCTAAAAAGGGAAAAGCCACGAGCAAAGGATGTATCGAATTTTTACTAAATGAGTAAACAAACGAGAGTACAATATGGAAAAAAAATAAACCTAAAAGTATTAAACGTACCATCCCAAACCCTGAAAATAAAGTCCTAACTCGGAAACAAAATTCTCTCCATAATTACAACGAAACTCTCACCTAAACTCATATGCGACTACATCTTGTCGCCCTCAAGAAAATCCATTTTGGGTCATAGGAGGGTTCCAACCCTTTCGGGTCATGGTCCCTATACAACGATCTTTCGTGATAAGGGTGTATCCATATTTAATGGTTGAGTAAGAGAAATCAAAAAATTGAAAACCAACCCGAATCGAGATGTTTGAACGGTTCATGGAATACAAGTTTAGAAATCACAATTACTCTAAATTGAGTCAAATTTTATTTTTTATTTAATTTATAATTAATTTTAATTTTTCTATTATATAAAAATAATAATTTTATATTTAAAATAGTGAAAATAATTTAAATGTTGTTGAAATGTTTTTTTAGAAATGTTTATGAAAAATATTTTAAAATATTGTCTAATAATTCAAAAGCCATAAAACAAAAGTTATTTTATTAAAATAAATCTAAAAATTTAAAACCAAAAAATTAATATAAAAAAATAAAAAAAACTAAACCAAATCGAATTATGATAGACGGTAAAAAAATCTAAATAAACTCAATCGAATCTAACCATTATCACCTCTTCCATTGTGAAGAGTTAGTACACATATCCATATTCCATTGTCTTCTATTAATAAGGTCATGCACTATCATTAAGTTGGTATACATTAGACAATTTGAAATTGTAAATATATATATTTAAAAAATAATAATGACAAATTTAGAATTAATAATTTTTTTTTAAAAAAAAAAGGTAAATTTGATCATCAATCTTTTAAAAAAAGTTAAATTGATATTTTTTTTAACAGAAGTTGCCATGCTAACATCATTAAAAAAATTAATGTTTTAGTCAACATTTACGTTACAAAAAACGATTTGACTCTTTTTAAAATATCAATAGTCAACTTTAGCTCAAAAAATGAATAAAAATAAAATGATAAAATATGTAAACTTTAAGAGGTGAATTTGATATTATGCCAATAAAAAAATTCAAAAACTCAAATTAGTAAGACATTTTGTTTAACTTTCTCTTTTTGTTCTTTATTTTCCATTCTCTTCTGCTCTTCTCTCTATTTTCTTCCCTTCTACATCTATTTTGACGTAAGAGAAAAAAATTTTACCCAAAACGAAAAAAATATAGGGATCAATTGCATAGTTTAACCTAAAATTTTCGTTTGAAATGATGAATTAACGTATCACGTCAGTTTACCATTACACCGTTAATGGCAATTAACATTCATTGACTAAAATGTTACAACACGATAATGTAAGTGACTAAAATATAACATTTCAAGCATAAGTGACTAAAATGTAACCCGAGGGAAATAAAAATGACTATTTTGGTAGTTTATACTTTTTTTAATACAATGACTAGAACTACCCATAGTCCTCCCAGCCCTTAAATAGGAGGATAATGCACTTCAGCGCACTCAAACTCACGTTTTCTTACACCGACAAGAATATTAATATCAATCGAGTTAAGACTCAATCGGTAAAATAAAACCGAATTTTGAATGAAAGCTCAACTTTCTTACACTTCTTTTGAATTATAATATTAGTTGCACTTATTACACTCATATGGGCATACTTTGTATTAAATGATCATATACTTAAATATATGGATCCCTTTATATACATACATATATATTCATAAAAATGGGAAAACATAGAACATCACTCAACTTTAACGCAAATAAATGCAAATTCAGAGAATCCAAAATTCCTTTAGTGGAAGATGAACTGTACTACTACTGGTTTCTTTTTTGCAACTAAAAGATTGACAGGTCGTGTGAATGAATGGGCCATTCCTTTACTTATTTTTCAGTTTCACAACTCAAAAGATTGGATGAATTAGGTTTGCGTTGATTGCGCCTTGGATATAGAAAATTAAAACACCCCACCCCTTGATCAATCCACATTGTTGACTGGAGCTCTACTTCAGTCATTTTTTTCATAAAATATTCAGTTTTAAATAGTGTCATCTCATATTCATAAATTACGAATCACTCTACGAGTTTAAATTATCTGAGAGCCTATGACCTTATGAGCTCAAGTTTTCTCGAGCCATCAACCTTTGGAGACCATGTCCTCATAAACACACATTGTGAGGACCACACTTTGACATGGAAGAATACTTGCCACTCGTACATGACATTTATAGGTTGATTAGGTTCTAAATACGAAATGTCGGGGTGGCACATCGCATCTGGGGGAAAGAACAAAGGCATTCCTTTAAGATTCAAAGAGACTAAAGACCAATGAATCTATCTCTACACTCACACTCTCAATCATCTTTCTTCCACCTCTTGATCTCTAGGGGTTCATAAGAACTCAAGTTTTTATCATTCATGACTAGTTATGACTCTCTCACCATTGGGTGAACGTTGTAAACCACCGTAACCCTAACCTTATATCAACAATATTCAATTAATATAAAACAAGTCCGACTAACATATGATCAAGTGGGGTTAAGTGTTAGGATGACACCTTGTTAATTTAAAATTGATAAAATTGTTGTATGATCCCTTTAAAAATTATAAAATCATTAATACAATGATAAAATTATATTTTGTGGTTAAAAATTTAGGATAAACTACCTAATTAATCACTCAACTTTATTAGTGTTTTCATTTTGGTCACCAATCGATTATCCCACTAACGGAGGCTGACCTAGCATGACAAATAATTTTTTAATCAAATTTATTCCATGTAAGACTCCAAATAGTTGACATGGTAAAAAAATTGCTTGCGGGTTTTAGACAAAACAACATCGTTTTGGTATTTTTAACCCAAAAGTAAATAAATTAACAATTGCATTTGAAATTTTAATCAGAAAAAAAAATCTCAAAACAAGTAAATTTAGGTCACAAAAAATCCCAAAAACCAGAGGTACCAATTAGGGTTTTTGAATCGAAAATTGATTTTAGGGTAACCGAATCTTGTGATTAGGGGTTAGTTGGTTAGTATTGTTGTTACCAATGATCCATTGGTGTTTATGGTTTGCTTGTAACAGTTGCTGGATCGCAATGGATGGGAGGAAGAGCCAATCAAATTCTAAATCAAGTGCTACAATTGGTAATTTAAATTATTTATTTAATTGGGTAACTCCATACTTGGGCGTTGAAGCTTTAGCTAATTCGTTCCCTGTTCTTTTTCTCATAAGGCAAAGAACGAAACTTAAAAAGAAACAATTTTGGGGTTAGGACTTTTACATACGGTAAAAATAGGACAATAAAATGGATTTAAAATATTTTCATTATTACATGAAAAACACCAGCCAACAAGAATTGTTTAAAAGAATTACTTGTCATCCTCGAATTAGTATAATAACGGATGAGTGACCAAAATAAAAATACTAAAAATGTTAAATGATCAACTATGTAATTTATCCAAAATTTTATAATTAATTTTGGACCCTCCAAAAAAATTTTCCAACTTCCACTCTTTGAATACACTTTAATGAAGAGTGATAAATTCAGACTTTGGAGTCCTTAAGTTGGAATTTTAGGACATATATTTGGTCCCAATTACATAATTAATATTAGGGGTCCTATGATCAATCATGATTTGCTGTTACATCTTGACCATATGATAATGTAAAAAAAGGTGTATGTTTAAAGATTGTCCTTTAACGGCACTTTTAAGTTAGTTTTCTTCATCTTCTTTAATGAGAGTGTGAAGAAAGGCATTTCAAGGTTGCTTGCCAAATTTACATCATCTAATAAAATTTTATCAAATTTAAACTCCAAACTTTCGAAATTTAATGATTAAAATGTAAAGGATTCTTTTAAAAATTATATTCAAACCCTATTTTTAAATCAATTCGTGTTTAAAGTTATTTAAAAATTTTAAAATCCGAATAATATATATATCTTTTTTATGCAAGAAAGGTGGTAAGGAGGAGAGGAAGGTCAACTCACCCTTTCGGGCGGAGAGTTGTACAGTTTTTATTAGAGAAGTGGGGTTGAGAGGTAGGATGGGTTGGAGGAGGAGGAAGATACTCTTAAGGTTTTTAGAGTGAGGAGTGAACATAACCTAGCTTTGGTGTTAAGAAGGGTATGGGCTAATCTTCTCTTGCCATGTGCCCTCTTTTAGACAGGTTGGCTGATCCCTTCAATAGTTCCTTGTTAGATCATAATGTGACAATAGAAAATCAAACTGTGAGTACGTGAGTGATAAGTGATGATCTCTTATTAGTGTGGTCTGACCATCAAAAGCATGTGGCTCACATCTTTCATAGGATCTAGGAAAGAGGCGATTGTGATGTTCTATTGAAGATAGCTTAGTGACAACCGGCAATGCTGACTCGGTGGTGGAACAATATGTATAACAAAATTTATGAATTAATTTTTTGATATTGTCAAAAAAAAAATTAAACGAATTCACCAATTAAATAATATAGTCTGATCAATTAAAGTTAAAATCAACTCGATATAAAGTACAATGAATTGAAAACTAATATATATATATATATATATATATATAAATCTAAACTAAATAAATCTTAACATTACCATACATTATGTGACATAGAATAATTTAGAAAAAGAACTCACAACATAATATTTGTGCATAATAAAACTTGAATTTCAACGTTGAGATACACAAAATCTCAGAAAATGGGTTAAAGTTTCAATAGCTTAATAATTCAAAACTTGATTTTAGCCTAATCGTCGTAATTAGTGGTAGAATTGGGGGGGTTGGCATTTGGCACAATCAAAATAATTGGGTGTTAACAGTAGTCTTGTCCAACTGATAGTTACAGTGGTAGTGTGATACAATGAATATATGGATGGTTCCAAATCTATTCAAGATACATTGTTGCTCAATTTTGAAAGTGAAATCCCCTTTGACTAATTTTATTTGTTACTGCTCACTCACGATATATATATAGACAAGCTGAAATTAAAGAATAATTATTCAAAAAAAATAATGTTTAAAATATAAAAAAAGTCGATTGAGTTTTAATTTGATTGGTACGAACATTGTTGTTATTGTAGGAGGACGTGAGTTCAAATACGTTGAAGTGCATTATCCTCCTATTCATGGGTTAAGAAAGGACTACGAGTAATTTTAAGCATTGTTTTAAAAAATAATTACCAATTTAGATTTATTTTTTATTTAAGTTTCACTACGTGTAGATTTTGTTTAAATTAATTTTAATTTAGGTATTGATAGATTTTTGTTATCAATAAGATCGTGCTTTGTTTTAATCTAAGTATGAATATATTCTAATTTACCATATGTCGGTTATCGATTCGAATTTATTCTGATTTATTCCAATTAAAATTAGCAAATGAACACAAATCAAGAAAATTTTATTATATTATCTTAAATGTCCTTTCAACTGTAAATAAGTCATAAAGATATGATTGCAAGATTAGTGCAAGACAAAGATATAATCTAACCATTCATTACTATGAAATATTATTATAATTTTGGATTAAATTTTAGCTTGATTAATATTAATTTATTATTAGTGTAAAAGATTGTGGGTTTGAATGTGTCGAAGTGCATTATCCTCCTAGTTAAAGGTTGGAGAGGGACTATGAGTGATTCTAGACATTATATAAAAAAAAATAAATATAATAAAAAATTACAATAAAATTAATGTTAAAAATATTATTATAATATATTGTTGTTATTATTATGTTATTATTAAATTTTACGTTATATTTAGGTATTAAAATCATTGAGTGGTGCCCCATATGCTTCTCATCTCAGCAATGTAATGTGTAATGTGTAATGTGTAATGAGTAAATGATGACTATACTGATTACCATGACGATTGAGAGATGAAGCATTAGGGTTTTTTCATTGCCATGTCTGTAGGTCTCCACAATCAATTTTATAATGATCGTTTCGATAAGTATTTTTAAATTTGTTGGTATATTTTTTTTTAAAAAAAATATGTCATAATTATGAGGTAAATAAAAGAAAATATTTTTTTTAAATTTATTGAATAATAATCAATGTATTAAATTTATTTATTATGTGCATAAAATATGAGTATTGTTTTTTGAATCTAAATTCGAATGAATTAAATAGTTGATTGGATAACTGAAATCATTAAATATCCTCATTTGATAAGTAAAAATATTTTAAAATAAAAAATTTTAAAAAATAAAGTAAATTTAGATAATAAATATCTGAACTCGAATATATTAATTGCAAAAATAAAATAATTTTAAATAATTTATATTTAAAATTAATATTCATTTTTTTTATAAATCTATTATAATTAATATTTAAAATGTATATAGATTAATATTTGAAACTGCAATATTCGAATAAATGCAAAACATCCAAATTTGCACTATTCGTCATTATTCCTAATCTATATAATCTATAGCTATATATTAAAGTAGTGTCAAAACCATGTGTCAGAAAGAAACAAACAAGACTCTTTTTGAGATTTTAAAATAATGGTATAATTTCAGTTTTAGTCCTTAAAATATGTTAAAATTTTAAATATATCTATCTATACACCTTATGCTGACACGTGGCACGCCAACGATGCCTCTTTTCTTCTTTTGCCATTTATGAGAATGGTTAAATTTTGGTTTTGGTCCTTTTGATATACTTAAAATTGAGATTTAATCATTATACTTTATTTTTTAACATAATTCAGTATTTATATTTTTATAATGTTATTGATTAATTCAAATAGTTAATATACCTAACTTTTCAATTAAAATGTTATATGGTTATATATAAATTGAAAACGGATTTTTAAATCTAAAAAGTAGAGAAATTAAATTCTTAAAAATAAAAGTAAGAGGACTAAATTCCAAACATACAAAGAGTAGAGACTTAGAGTCATGGTTGTTTGAATCAGACTGGATTGGCTGGGATATCAGCCCAAAGAGAGACATTAGATCAGTTGAGCCATAAACTGGTACGAACCAATTGAACTAGGCTAAAAATGGATTGAGTGGGGTTTTTTTTAATGATTTTTAATGGTTTGTTTAATTGAATCGTACAAACAAGTGGCATAACCAATTCGACCACCAGTTCAGTTCTAAAAACCTTGCTTAGAGTGTATTTTAATCTTCAAATTTTAACTCTATAATTTGACACAAATAAATGAACTTCCTTGTGATGACGCTCTCTCACCAATTCTCTTTTTTCTTTCATTTTACAAAAATGGTTAAATTTCATCTTTGGTCCCTCTAATACGCTTAAAGTTGATATTTAATCTATATACTTTAATTTTTATCATAATTTGTTCCATATATCTTTATAATATTATTAATTAGTCCAAATAGTTAATATCTTTAACTTTTCGGTTAAAATGTTACGTGATTATATATAATTTGCATACCCTAAGAGTCTTAGAGATGGACATATGACTTCCAATTTCTTTTAGGTTTGTATAAGTGCTTACCTTTTTTTGGTAGTTTTAGAAAAATAGTTAAATTTCAATTTTGACCCCTCTATTATGCTTAAATTTTATATTTGACCACTACCCTTTAGATTTGCCTTGATTTATATATATATAATAATAATAATAATAATAATAATAATAAAATGATCAAACTTTAGTTTTAACCCTTATACTATGTTGAAACTTGGGATTTAATCTGTAGACCTTATTTTTGACATAATTTGATCTTTCTACTTTTATAATGTCATTAGTTAATCTAAATATTTAATATTATTAACTATTTCAATTAAAATGTAGATGTCAATTGATACATGCGCATATGGCGTGAAATTTATTGAAGTCAATTGAATCAAACTATCAGTTTTCAAGTTTGGAAGATCAATCAGTTTGCGACGAATTTTTAGATGAGATCTAGGCATTTCTGGGCTAAGATGTCTGCATAGCATTTAAAAAGTTATCTCTTAGCTTCGAAAGGCATTTTGAATAATTCGATTTTGAGTTTGGGAACTGAAGTTATGATCATTTTACTAAAGACTACAAGAGGAGAATTTTTGGACGGGATTATTACGCGAAATTATAGTTTGGGGCTTTAATTCGAGTTTAACTCATATTGGGTTCTATTTTTAGGCTTGATTTTTGTGATAAATGAGCCCAATATTGTATTCATTAGGTTATATTATTTTATTATTTATTTGTTCCAAGTTTTAGGATATTTTTAAGTATTTAAAGTTGTTTAGGAGTGTAGAAGCCTAAATTACCCAGGCCCATTTACACAAAACCCACCAGACCCAACACAGCAACCCAAACCCGGAGCCCACTTATATACCTAACCCATTTAACCCACAAACCCTTGGCCCAACTAAAATAGCCCAACATAAAAAATAAAAAAAAAAAACAAAAAGAAACCCTAGTCCCTAACTGCCCTCTGCACCACTGACCGCCTGCAGCACCGCCAAGGGTCACTTCCAGCACCTGCTCCATCGGCCATCCCCTGCAAGACCAGAAAAGAGACAAGACAACAAATATTAAACAAAGCATGTAAATAGGCTATAAAAGCCGAAACAAAATCTGAAAAAGGGGTCAGAGAAATTTCTAATGAAACACGAATATTAGCTTCCTATATACAAAAAAACAGCAACACCAAAGCAAGGTTTAAAAACCCTAAATCTAAAGATCTAAAGGCCGAGAGTCAAATTCGACCTAAAGGTATTTTTTTTCATTTTTATTTTTTTTATCCTTATTTATCTTCGAGTAAACACATATATATACATTAATAACGTAAAAAAATAAAATAAAAAATAAAAAAAAAATCTGACCTTTTGTTTTTCCGGCCACCGTGTACGGTGGCCGGACCGGTGACCGGCCCGTGGCCGGAGCTCTCCCCTTTCCCCTCTCTTCCTTCTCCCCTCTCTCCCTTCTTTCTTTTTTTTTTCTTTCAGCTGTTGCAAATGAAAAAAAACAAAAATTTTTAACTTATATAGGGGACCAAAACGGTGCGTTTCGGTCCCCCCTTTAACCAAAGAAACGACGCTTTTTTTAGGTCATGGGTCGGGTCGGGTCGACCCGACCAGCTCAGTGAGTGTCCACAGCGTGTTTTTAAGCGGAAGGGCTATTTGCGCGTTTGGCCCTTCCGCTTTTTCAGGCTCTTTCAATCAAATCTTTGCTATTTCAATTTTGGCCTAGAATTCGTTGTGTTATGCAATTGGGTCCCCACTGACACGCTGCGTTTTGATAAAAGGGGGTATTTTCTGTTTAGGTCCTCCCATATTGCGCGCATTTTGCAATTTCATCCTCTTCCTTTATTTTTATTTCAAATCAGCCCCAATAACTAGTTTTTTAATTCAATTTCGTCCTTTCTTTTCATTTTTCGTTATTTTTCTTTAGTTTTATTATTTTTATAATTATTATTATTATTATTATTATTATTATTATTAATATTAATATTAATGCATGTATATTATACATGTATGTATATATATGTTTATATATAATCCTATTTTAATTACTTTATTTAAATAATACTATTATATTATGTATGCTTTTTATATTTCATTATTATTTTTAATATTATTATTATTAGTTGTTATTTATTTCTAATACGTGTATATATATATATATTATGTAAATGTTTTGACATTGTATTATTATACATATATCATGTACAAATATTAATACTTTATTACATATATTCTTATATATCATATGCATATTTTAGTACTTTGGTTTATATATCTATGTTTTTATACCATACTATGTATATATTTTTAATAGTATTATGTATGTATATCTTATGCAAATATTTTAACTTTATATTATACATGCCTTTTATGTATTATATATATCTATACACCTTCTAGTGTTGTATTATTATATATCATGTATATATTTCTAATACTATGTTGTATTTCCACATATTATCTTACGTATATATTTTTCATATATGTTGTATACATGTGTTTTTTTTAGTTTATACATTACTATGTACATATTCTGATATCATTAGCTATATATTTTTATCTATCACGTATATTTCTTTTACTACCCCATTTATATTTTTATTCCATCTCATGTGTAAATTCTTTGAATACCATGTTATACATATTTTTAATACCATCTTATGTATATTTCTCCTTTCCTAAATATTATATACTCATGTATGCTTTTATACCATATATACATTTTTCATATATCATATTATATATATACATTTTTAATACCGTATTATATATATATTACATTATTATTATTTTTTATCCCCATTACATATATTATTGATATTAGTACATATATTTTACTATACATATATATATACTTTTTATATTAATATTTTTCTCATACATCATTATATTATTTATTATACATATTATTTTCATCATTTATTATTTTATTTTAATATTATTATGTATACATTTTTCATACATGTTATGTACATACATTTTTAATATTTGTTTTGTATATATATGCATATATATTGTATATAGATATTTTAACATTACAAGTTATATCTATATTATCTTAAGTATATGCTTCAAACACTATATAGTATATTTCTAACACTATTACTATTTATATATGCAAATACATATATTTTATGTACATATGCTTTTCAACTATATTATATATAAAAATCCTTTCAATATCATATTGTACATATTTTCAATATAACATTACATAGATTTCTTACCATGTTATGTATGTGTCTTTCAACATCATTATATACGTACTTTTTAATACTATGTTATTTATATGTTTTCATATGTGTCGGGTACATGTTTTAAATATCATTATTACACATGTATACATATACACCCATTGTTTCCAGTTCATGTTTAATTTTTGTATTACGTTTAATATTGCATATATCTTTATTATTTGTAATATTATTGACGCACTTACTCGCTTAATATATCTTTAGCTCTGTCATTTATTTATCATTTTACTTTGTGTTATTTCGAAATCTTATTCTTGTTTTCCTAAATATACGAGGCAGCGTATCGGTTTGACACAAAGTCGTTGATTTCATCGCTATGTTGGATGAATCATATCGGCTCGTGTTGAAAACGGAACACCCTTCTAACAAATCAAAATTTGAAATCTCTCGTCTTTTCAATCAGATCACGATTAAATTACATATTGAACTCGTATTTTTGAAAATCAAGACAACACGTGTTTATGAGATACCAATTTTGGGCGTCGCGAGGGTGCTAATACCTTCCTCATAGCATGTGAACTCCTCCAACCCTAATTTTTCTCTGGATTTTAACCTAGACCTAAACCCGTCGTTCTTTTGTTCCTAAAATAAATCTATTAGGTGTCCGATCACACCTAGAAAAGATCGGTGGCGACTCCCCTTTTATTTTAAAATCAAATTTCGGTTTTCAAGTTCTCAATAAATCGCCACAATTAGTGACCTAGCCAAAATTTTTACGTCGCTACAAGGAGTTTTATATTTATTAGTCAACAAGAAAGTTTACTCTATTAAAACAAATTTTTTTAGATTAATTAGAGTTTTATTATACTTGAGAGTTTTATTTTGATGTAATTAGTTAGCCTATCTCTTTGTGAGATTTCTCTTTTGTTTATTTTAGAAGTAGATTTTCTTCTTGTTTTTCATTTTAAAGCTGTCGGAAAACTTTTCACGCTCCAATTTACTAGAATTCAGCTTTAGGGGGTTAGTTAGAGTCATTTGTGGAGTTTGCTGAAGATCATTCTTCAAATGGTTTCATAGGACATTGACTTTTTATGACCATCAATTGTTTTTATTGAAGCTTTGTTCTTCAAGGGGGACAATCTTTCCATCATCTATCTTATTTTTGTTTTCTTCCTTTCAATATTTTTTCCATCTCACCTTAATATTTTTTTGATGTTTTGTTTTTTCTCTTTATTCCATTATTTCTAATCCATTTTGTTTTTTTTTTCAAGTCAAATTCAAATCTTTTTTCGAGTCAAATAACTTGAAAATTATTTTAAAATAAAAATTGATTTTTTTTTAATAAGGTTAAAGCACTGGGGAGGTCCCAATATTATAAGGACTAGATCAAATCAATTCCAATATTATTAAATGAATAAATTTAGTCCTTATATTATTAAAAAGAATTAAATAAGTCCCAATTATAATAGAGTTAACATTTGCTATATAAAAAAATATTTCGAAAATTATTATTTTTCAATTGCAGTTCAATTTCAAACAAAATATTTTATTTACAAAATCATAAAAACTTTAAGAAAAATATTAACTCTGTTAAACAACACATGATATCTTTTAAACAATATATATTAACTCTATTCCAAATTAACCTTATTTGATTCTTTTTAATAGTATAAGAACTAAATTTATATATTTAATAGTAGATGGACTAATTTAATCAAATCTCTATAATAAAAGGACCTCTTAGATATATTCACCACTGGGGCTGGTTCATGGGAACCGCCCCTACCTGGCCCCATGTGGGTTAAACCAAGTTGGCCGATTCACCTACTCCCACCCACGTCTTGACATTTTTTTCTTCCCACTCCCTCCTTTCATCAATTCTGTACTTGTTAATGCTCTCTCTCTCTCTTCCTTAACATCATATCTAAAAAGAAGATATCATATTTCAACTATAGTTTTTCTTTTTAATGTATTGCAATCGATTATAATTAAAATATAATATTATAAATACTAATAGTAGGAATATATGGACTTAAATTAGAATAATATAATGGGATATAAAAAATAATATATATTTAAAAATAATCATGTAGTGTGATGTTGTTTATCTCATCCTTTAATTATGAAGTTAGAGATTCAATTTTTATCCATGCAAATGAAGCACATTTTAAGACTAATTAACTACAAAGGAACAATTGATATCCTGATTTTGACCAAATAAAAAAAATATATATATTTAAAAACACTGTACATATAATTTATGTAAAATAAAAGTCGAACTTAACACACTAATATAACAAAGTTTTACAGCCTTTGTCAACGGTACCCAAACCACATTGACAACTTCCACATATAGTTATATATTTTTTTGAATCCGCTATAGTTGATTTATATAATTATTTGTATGATATAACATTAAACATCTTGATATACATAGTTTCAGTAATCTTTATGTATGTGTCATCAAACTTTTGATATTGTTGTTAAAAGTTGTGAGTCTTAAAACATTAATGTTGCAAGTTTGGGCCTTTTGGATGGACGTTTACTTTCAGTATGGTGCGTTTAACTTTTTTTTTGTCTCACACTACAGTATTATTATAGTATCTAATATTACCGTCACCGTTGTTTTTACACTAATCGCAGATAAATGTACCGTCCATCCAAAAACTCTCCTTTTATTAAATTATGTATAATTTATCTCTAAATTTAATATTATTTAAATCATCGCAATGTTAGATTATTTTTAGAATTCTTTTAATTTAACGTTAAATATTGATTTCTTTTCGCTCTTAGTATATATATTGCTAGTAATTGGAATTATATTTGTAAACTTTAAAATAGAAATGTACGTGGAAATAGATGCGAGAGATGTAAGCAAAGTGGCATTAAGGGGGGTAAGCTACTTTTAATTGGGCTCTCCATTGGAGCTGACAATGAACGTAGAGTTTCCATTGATGAAATTATTTACTTAAATCAAAACAAAAATTAAATTATAAATGGATTAGAATTCAACCCGAAAACTTACAAACCATGTTAAATCGAATAAATAAATAATCAAATATTATTATTTTAAATTTCAACTATTAAGTTCCCGAATTAGCTACTTGATTATGAATTATCAAAATTGAGCAAAGCATGTATCGATTTTTAAATATATTGCCCTAACATTCTATCCTCTTTGAGTTATATTTAAACTTTGATTAAAAAGGTGAAATTTTGATTTCCTTTTATTGTCATTTAAAAATTTTCATATGATTTCAATCTTTATTGTGTTGATGAAATTTATTTTTCATTGCTACAACGAGTATTTATTGTTATTTTTTTCCGAAACATATAATTCCATTCGTGAAATGAATTAATATTATTTTTTATTTACCTAAAATGTAATTACTTAAATAAATATTTATGAAAAAGACTATGAAATTTTATCAAATAACGTCATTTTGTAAAAAAAATAAAATCCAAAATTATTATGGGAAAAAATCAACAGCCAAACCAAGCCACGGATGGTTTAAGAATTAAAAAAAAAAAAAAAAAAAAAAAAAACGAACCAAAATCATCCCCAGTTGACCGATTCTTAATTGAGCTAAGGCACAACATTAATAAGAGTAGAAAGATTAAATTATGATGAATTAAAATATAGGGACTAAAACCATAATATGACCTTTTAGAGTTAGATACTCTGCTAAAGTTGGGAGTTCAATGTGATTAGATTCACACAATGCCTAGGTAATGTTTACCAACAAAAGGCACAACATTTTCTCCAACAATGACTAAAAACAATGGGGTAATGAAAATTAAGATTGTAAGGAAACAAGTGAATATCGAATCTAAAAGCAATCACCACCATGACAGAAATTCCAAGCCAAAGCATATAGATTATCTAATTGGCATTACCTCTTGATTTTATCGGATTTTACGCGGACCCAGAGGCGGGAATCATATTCAGAGCTTTCAGCATAAAAGTATATGTCATGGCATCTTCTTGAAGCCTCTCAAATCTGCATTCAACAACATATTTGTTTAAACATTCGTGTATCTTACAATACCGGACAATCTATGGCTCAGTTTCATGTGATATTGAGGTTTTCGTAGAATATAAAGCTGGAATACATATTGATATTTATAACTTAACGATGAAATATTCAGAACGCTAATAGCTTTTAGCAGAGGAACCAAGAAAGAGAAACTACCTTCCGGACTTTGAAAAATGGCCGGCACCAAGTTCACACTTGAACAAGAGCATGTTATCGTCCGTTTTCATATCCCTTAGTTTAGCTACAAACTTTGCAGGTTCTGAGTACATAACACGCGGATCTGCCACAATAGTAGACAAAATAGATTAATAGCAGTATGTGGAGAATATATGCTACTAGATATTTCCAGTGGCAGACATTTAATGTGCAGAATTATTATCGAGGAGGGACAAGCAATCAACCCATTACTATATGATCACAAAAAGAGAATATCATGTATTATAATGATCTTTATACTTGCCATACAAGCCAGCTGTAACGAGAATATCCGGATAATTTTGAGCCTTCACCTGCAAAACATAGATATATTAGAGCCTAAACATAATGAAAATTTTAAAGTGATACATGATCAATATTCAGCGCTCCATATTCATGCTCGACTGAGAAATAGTTGTCATATAGAATGCTAGTCGTGAAAGCCTGGAGAAACAGCAGTAATAGAGTCGTACATTATCAACAGGGGAATACGACTTCATATAGAAGTAAAACTCTTCCTTTCGAGGGTCACCCCATTCCTGTTGTAACAAAAACAGAAAGAAGGATAACATGGTTAGCAGTTCACGTACTGGACTAAACGATTTAATTTTAAACAAATAAGGCTTATCCGATATTCAGTAAAAACAATTGAAGTTTGGGGTGAATCCCACAACAACTGAAAACAAGAAAAAATCACATACATCTAGTTTAAGGATAAATTTATCAACCCGATAAGCCAAATGGATTGTTTAGTCACTGACTCATTATTACTAATAGTTTGTGCTTCTATATGGTGCAGATCTGTATTTGGCAGCTTATAGAACACGAAAACTCAAACCATTTACAAAAATCAAGTTACAACACTCGGATTTCTTAAACATGTTAAAGATTCGTCATGGCAGTCACTAAGCAACTACATCAAATCAATCCCCGAAAAGTGTTTGCCAAGATGATAATGCAATTCGATACTAATGCGCCAGTAGCTGCATGTACCAGATTGTTTCAATGGTCATGCAAAAAATGAAAATCAAATTTTGTAAGGAGAAAGATAATACCTCCCACTCTGAAGTTGTAAGAGGGATAGTAGGGTCAAGCATTGTAGTCAGGACATCTACAAAAGGCACTCCAGCGACAGCAGCCTTCCACAAATCAGGCCTCATGTTAAGAACTGCACCAATAAGCAATCCACCTGCACTTCTTCCCTCTATGCACAATTTTTCCTTTGAACAGTACTTCTTTTCAATTAAATACTCGGCACAAGAGATAAAATCAGTGAAAGTGTTCTTCTTCTTTAAAAATTTCCCATTCTCATACCATTGCCTCCCCATTTCACCACCTCCACGAATATGAGCTATTGCAAAGATAAACCCACGATCTAATAAAGACAGCCTTGATGCCTTAAAGTCAGGATCTATACATATCTGCGCTAACAGACATGTAACACTATATTACATTACTGAAATTTAATAATTATACACTGAAATTTGTACACATTCAACTAAAACGATACTCCAAAATGATGCAGCACATAATCATAGACATGCCAAAGTCATAGTTCCAACAGTTTGCAAAAAGAAAAAAAAATGTTTGAATGTAAAGCGCCCTCTTGAAAGATCACTCAACCTTCTGAATGCATAATTTTCAGAAACTAAAGGAGGAAAAAGGGTGAGAGAGGGCACCCCTAGAAGTAAAACAAAACTGAACAAGTTTTTGAGACCTTCATAGTATTCACAAATCCAGAAAAGGCTAGAAAAACCAGAGACTAAACAAAATAGTGTACAATCAAGGAAGACTATACAAGCATGGAAATTGCCTTCACATCGCATTAAGATAAAATTCCTCATTAGTTCAACATGGTCTAAGCAAAACTGTAATAAAATAGAAGCATAATAACTCCAACTGGTAATTAGCACCTCTCAGAAGAATTTATCCCATTGAATGAATTGTTACCTCATATGAACCATATCCATAAAGCAACATCGGATCAGATCCATCAAGCTTGACAAGATTCTTTTGGTACACAATTGATATGGGAATTTGAGTGCCATCTGAAGCAGTAGCCCATTTCCTTTCGGTGACATAATTAGATGCATCAAAGCCTCCCAAAACCTGAAAAAGAGACCATGTACAAAATTAATCCAGCATGATATGCACACATTGGACCCAAAAGTAATAATGAAATATAAATTCATAAACCTACTATTTTTATTCTAGGCCAGTAAAAACAGATTGTGGTTTCTGGAGGGAGAATAAGTTCTTTAAGAAAATGTGATCAATACCATTTTATGAACAGATCAAGTCCTAAGAACTAAAATGGTTTTGTGCAAAATCTTCAGGAGAAAAGAGAAGGATATTGTCAGGAAAAGAAGAAAACTTTCAATATATTTGAGGACTCGCGCAAAAAAGTCAGAAACAGGAAATCAAATATTGTAAGTACACTGAAATTCTGTGCTTGGAAGGTCCGTGTTGAAATTTAAGTCCTTGGATGAAACCATGACCGCTTGAATTGAAGTGCAGTGTTTAACTATGAGACCAAAATTATGAAAGAATAGCAGTTTATGCATCAGAAAGCTCCACTTCCCTTTTTTTTATGATAAAAACCTCCAATCCCTTTTAGCCAACCGGAACAGACAAACTAAAAACATGTCACAGTATGATGTAGAAGGTGCTACTTGAATGAGATACATTCCGCATAAGGACTCTTGGTAATACATGAAAAGACCAATTCTAGAAAAGGAAGATCACTCCAACATGAAGGTGGGAAAAGCAAACCATGGATAACAAAGCAATCAAGACAATTAGGTAAAGACAACTATACCTATAATTTGCTTGTAATCGGATCATGTCGTGTAAAGTAAGACACTGTACATATCACTAGTTTTACTATTTTAGATCCTTATTTACACTAAGTTTTATCAACTCATTTCTTATCATGGTTCAAATGTTAACAAACAGTAGTGCTTACAGTTTCAATCTTCTTCAAAACAGACTCCCCAGTATTCATGTCATAGTCATAGACAGATTTAGGCATCCGCAATGAGCTATAAGAAAACCGCAAAATGGTGGAGGAAAACTGTGATACTGATAGATCAACTGAGTATACAGGGTCAATAAATTGAACTGATTTACCCCCTTCAAGATTTACGAGTGGCTCTTCAACTTCCGGAAGACGGTAAACAGTAATTTTGGGCAAACCTTCTTCACGCTCAGAGACAGCAAGATGATCACTAAAAAGTTTAATATACTGAATCTTTACACTGAAGAAGAAAAAAATAAAATGGTAAGCTCCCATCCAGTATAAAAGATGCATACAAATGAAAGAATTTGCAACATAGTTGGTAAACTGATTGATAACCAATCAAACAAAGCACCTGTCCGCATGGGAATAACAAATCATCATTTCCACTTCTTAGGAAGCATCATTCACAAATGCAAAATGCAATAAAAACATAAGCTATACAATCTGACACCCAACCAAAAAGAAAAGTTTCAGCTAAATTTTAACTTGTTCTTTCACAGGCTATGACTAAAAATAACCACAGTTGTGAACTGATAATATCAATGGTTAAAGCAGTACAGCTCCTTGCGCATACATCATTGGAATCATTAAATGATTAACTCATAATTTCCTGCAAAGCAGCCATCATAGATCTCATAATAACCCAAAAACAGAAAAACAAATAATTAAGCAAAATTACAAAAATGCATTGCAAGTGATTATAAGTATCGAAAAAAAAAAGATTTCCTCATCTAATCCTGCTCTACTCAGACATACATAATTTTTCTAGGTTTGAAATTGTAAAATACTAGATAGTTGCACTGGAGCCCCACCCCCACACCCCAAAAAAAAAAAAAAAAAGAAAGAAGCAAGAAGATGTTTCCATGTTGAACTTTATATGTTTGAAAGAGCATCATAATGCAAACAACCTCCTCCACCCCCCCCCCCCCCCAAACAAGTATTACTAAGCTAATCTAAATAATGGTACAAGTAAAACCAAAAAAGAAGCCAGCATGTCCAAAGAAAAAACAAAATCAAGTTACCGGGGAATAAGAATGAAAAAATAAAAGCAACATATACAAGAAACTAGTGAAAGATCATGGAAAACTTTAGAATTCCTTACGACCTTGCCCTGTGAGGAATAAGAACTGTTGTTGCAGATGTATTATCCACTGGACAAGCTAGTAGTTCTGAATTGAAAAACTCATCACTTCTCCTCTGGATAAAGAAGTGGTTTCCACGATGACTAACAGAGGTATCAATGCCAATTATACGAGGCGTCAAAACCTTAAGGCCTTCTTCCAGCTTGGAAACCTCAAGATAAAAGACAAATCTAGTAATTTTGCTTTCAGATGAAATAAACAAAAATTTCTCACTCTCAGAGGCTTCAAGACCAAGGGAAAACATGTCATCCTTCTCGTGGTAAAGGCATGAGTCATTGGATTGGTCTGCCCCCAACTTATGTAACCATGCCTATCATGAGAAATAAAAGAAAAGGGAGGTTAATGTAGTTGTACTTCAGAGAAGTACAAAAGGAGAGGATTTATATATAGATTAAACTGAATTTAACCATTACCTGCCAACACAGAAGAACAAGAAGCTAAAGGTAACAAGAATAAAACTCTACCTGGACTTGAAGAAGGCACATGATCCTATTTGAGCACTAATATGTTATTCAACTGTAATTTTTTCCTAGAATCATGTGGACAACTGGAAAGATCTCATGAATATTATATATGTACATAGACTCCAAAAAGAAAAGAATTATGTGAAAAAGAAAACATATGTGCAATCTTGTATAAAGGTACATGATACAGGGATATTATTTGTAAAAATCAGGAATTTTTCTCTGCATCATGTAGGGATAAAAACATCCTTTTGAAACTCGAAAGACTCAAGCCATGAGTCTAAAGAATTATATAAATAAAATGGATAGCCAGACTTTTGATTTCTAACAAGAAATCAACGGAAAGGAAGAAATTCAAAAACAGTTTATTAACATCAAAGACTACATAAAAAAATCCAAGATAGGGACTCTGAATTAGTCGTGTATATGGTTATGATATGTAAGGGTCATTATTCTCACCTTATAATGAGTACGATAAAAGATGGACAGTCGTATTGATATAGAATCTACTGGAACTAAACAATATGGAGGGAAAAAGTGGGAACGAATAGAGAGCTTAGTTATAAGTTATAACATTAAGAAGCGTGCAAAACAATAAAGGACTACTGTCTTTAATAGGATCCCAATGTGTCAAAAACCTTTAAGGAATGGAAACTGAAAACCCATACCTTATCTGGCCGAAGGATCTCATCCATTGTAATGTAAACCAAAGCATCATTACCAGCCCATTCAAGATTTGACGTTACACCTACTAGTGGTTTCCCTATTGGAGCTTGAGTCTCTGCATCAATCACATAGACAGTATAAATTTCATCTCCTTTAGTGTCTTCTGCGTATGCAACCATCTTATGATTTGGACTGACCTGAACAACAAATTGCATAAAGAGACTTCATAAGAAAAAAATATGAACATTAAAAAAAGGAAAGCATGCCCATTCAAAACCAAGTTAACAATATAAAGCCGGGTCATAACTGACCTTAAAAGCACCAATCCTGTAAAAACCATGTTCTTGAGCCTTAACATTCTCATCCAAGATTACATGCTCGGGCGGAGCATCAGGCCCAGTGGGCATAGTATCGTGAACAGAAGATGGAGCATCGCGATTAGGAATCGGACGCCTGCAATATTGAACATATTCCTTTCCTTCCAAAGTCCTTGAATAATAATAATAGGGTCCTTTCCGAAGAGGAGCAGACATATCATCCTCTTTGATTCGACCTCTAATCTCAGCATAAATTTCATCTTCAAATTTTTTGGTTCCTACAGCAGCGTTATTACGTTAAAATGCTACGAAAATGGAAAGGCAATCTAACAACCGAAGAAGTGAATGCAACTCAAAAAAGTATCATATCAAAACGGCAGCAAAGTTGTTTGTCAACATTCTCGAGAAACAAATAGAAAGTTGAGTAAGCCGGTAGATATGCATAAACAAAAATATATATTCGGCCTTTAAATCACAGCATAAATTTCATCTTCAAATATTTCGGTTCCAGCAGCAGTATTCTTACATCCAATAAAATGCTATGGAAATGGAAGAGTAACTTAACAACCGAAGAAGAGAAAGCAACTCAATAAAATCAGATCAAAGCAGTAACACTTCCAAGAAACAAATAGATAGTTGAGGAAGTGAATAGATATACATATGCCTATATACATATATATAGCTTTGATTCGACCTCTAAGTCTCAGTATCAAATTTCATCTTCGAATGTTTTGGTTCCTACAGCAGTATTCTTACGTTCAAAATGAAAGAGGAATCTAACAACCGAAGAACTGAAAGCAACTAAATAGAGTTCCAGATCAAAAGAGTAGCAAAGTTGCTTTTTAACATTTCCGAGAAGTACACAGAAAGTTAAGGAAATCGATATACATATATACATACCGGACATCATGGCCTCGGTATAGGCGTTCTCTTGTTGAAGATAAGAGATGACTTTAGGGTTACTGCGAGAGTCATCGCGAAGCCAGTAGTAATTGTCAACTCTAACGTCCCCGAACAACTCCATCTCGTGCTTCACTTTCTCGGCCAACGGCGGAGATGGAGGCTGAGATTGAGAGCCCATGGTAACAGTTGATAGGCGGCGTGAGGCGGAGATCTTTGGATGGGCGGCGAGGATGCGATGAGAAGTAGAGAAGAGTAGTAGCCGGAGATGTAGAACTCCGCCTATGCAATTAGAATTCATATAATAGTGTCGCCTTATGGAATCTTTTCTTAATTCCTCCAAAAGCTGAGATGTGTTTTAATTTTATTTTTTTAATTTTTAAATATTAATTTGAATATTTGTCAGGTTTTAAATTCCTCGTAAAAAATGAGATGTGTTTTAATTTTATTTTTTTATTTCTTAAATATTAATTGGAATATTTGTCAGGTTTTAAATTCCTCGAAAAAAATGAGATGTGTTTTAATTTTAATTTTTTATTTTTAAATATTAATTAGGAATTGTTTTTTTAATATTAATTAGAATATTTATCAGGTTTTAAATTCCTCCAAAAAAAAATGAGATGTGTTTTAATTTATTTTTTATTTTTTAAATGTTAATTAGAATAATTGTCGGGTTTTAAATTCCTCCAAGAAAATGAGATATGTTTAATTTTATTTGTTAAAAATTGTAAATATCAATTAGAATATTTGTTAGGTTTAAAAATTCTTGTACTGAGAAATTATTTTATAGATCTTTTCACCACATTATTTATGATCCTATCCAATTAAAAGAATATATAAATTCCATCACATCATCCATGGTTCCAATTGACGTGAATAACTTAATTTTTTTCATATAAATTATTCATATTTTAAGTTAATTAATATATTTTTTTAAAAATTATTAGTTAAAGATTTTTATGCTAATTAATTTTTTTTATAATAAGGATTATTTATAGGATTGAATTTCTAAAAAGATAAAAATAAAATAATTTTTTTAAAATATTTAAATCATTTATTATAAATAGATTTCATAAATAACAAAATTATTGGATTTCATAAAAATTCATCAATGTTTAATCTATAAAATTGTATATATCATTCATATATAATAATTTAAAAACATAGGTTTTTTCAAATTAAATATTGAATTATAAAATTATTTAAATTTATTTATAATATCAATCATAAAATTAAATTTATGTAAAATTATAAAATAATTTAAATATATTTTAATTAATACATATAAATATCACCGGTTAAACTAGTGTGTGTGTATATATATAAACTTATTGTCACGGCAGGAAAAGGAATATTTTTAAAAAAAATATTATATGTTTTTAAGAAATAAGTTAAAATTAGCCATTGAGTAGTTGTCGTATCCTTTGGATTATTATTTGAGGACAAAAATATTTTGGACTTAATTTTTTATTATTTTAGTTTTTAATAATCAAATTTTAATTAATTTTTTTTCATTTGATGGAACAATTTGATCGAACTATTAAATTTTAAAGGCTCTAATATTATATTCTGTGTAAAAATTTATGTATATTTTATTTCTGACACAAATATTTTTTTTAAAATTTTTGTGAATTTTTAAATATTTTTTATAAAGTACATTTTAACTATCTCGCGGGCTCTCACGTTACTATCATTAAAATTTAAACATTTCAAGCAATTTTTTTTATCTAAATAAAAGTAATTTAATTAAATTTTGAAGATTGAAATGAAAGTCACCCTATTTATGAAGTTTACAAATTTCACTCTCAATATATTAAATAATTTTCTACATGTATATATATGTGTATGTATTAATTTATTGTCATTGGTTAAATTATAACTTGAATTTTTTTAATTAAAATTTCAAAATCACGTTTTATAGATGAAAAATAGTAGATTAAAATTTCAGTTTATTTCTTAAGAAAAATATTGTATTCAAATAGATAAAATATGTATTATGAAAGTTGTTTTCATTTAAAGGATGAACTTTTAACTCAATATTAGATTAAATCAAAACCCATAATAAAAAATTAAACAATTAATTTGTTTTTATTATTATACTCAAAGTTTGAATTTGATATAATATTCTTTTTTATTCATGTCTCATCCAAGTAGCTTTTTTATTCATGGTGAGAACAAAATAGTTTGCCAAATTGTTATGTCTTGAAATCCTTGAATTGTCTATGCCTTTTTTATAACTAAATAAATTATTTTAGTATAAAGCAAAGATAAATATATATATATATTGAAAAAACGAATAATTTAATAATTTAACTTTTTGTACATTAAATATCCATGCAAAGAAAAATAATAATAACAAGAGTTATTACACTAGAAATCCCCCAAATTATGACTCTCATTTTAAGTTAGTCATTAAACTTTAAAACATTGTAATTACATCCTCAAACTATTGAAGTTTATCTACAAGGTCCTTTCATTACTAAAATCGTTAATTTAATTGTCAAATGTACTCACTTATCATAATTTAAAATAAAAAATTTAAAGAAAAATGGATGTAAAAATATTGTATTTGAGGTTTTCAAAGTTTTTACTCGTATACTCTCTTTCTTCAATTTTATTTTATTTTTAATTTTGTGACAATATTTTACTTTTCTTGCATAAGATTTGATGTTTAATTTAATGATTAAATTAACAAATTTAATAATAAAAAAACTTGATCAATATAATATCGATAATTTGAAGATGTAATTAGAATGTTTTAAACTTTAATGGTCAATTTAAAACGAGAGTCATAATTTGAGAATGTCTAGTGAAATTAACTCTAATAACAATAATGTTTATTAATAAAACTAAGACCCAAATTAACTGAAAAATATTACATGCTTAAATTCATTAGGATTCAGTCCCCATAAATTTTACTTATTTGTACCAATATCAAAACTATGAAGCTTTAAATTACTAATGGCCAAGAAACTTTGACCCCAAAATATATCATATATAGTAAATAAAAAGAAAGGAAAAGAAAAACATAAAAAGGAAACAATGAGTCAATTTTAGCACTAGAGATGAGAAAAAATATACATAAATGAAACAAATACACATCCCCAAAAATTCAAACACACACATTAGCTAAGCATAAAGTAGCAGCAGCATCTATTAACAAAAAAAAAAAAAAAAAAAACCGAATGCGAAAAATGAAGGCAAAGACGAAGTCGAAGGATGAAGAGGAACATTTCGAGGTTAAAGCAGGGCTTGGACCAGACAATTTCCAGGGCAGGTCCCATCTGCAAAACATTTTATGTATTTCAAGGCTTCCTCCTTTGACACCTTCTTTGAATAATCAAATGCTTGGATAATATTACAAGTACTGCAGTATGTATCTCTTTTCGATTACAAGAAATACGGGACTCCGGTCCTCGGCCCTCTCATCTGATTATTCTCTTCTGTTTCAGTGAAATACTTCACTTTTCTCTCCTGAAAACCGATGTCAAAAATAGTAAGCATCATGAACATCATGTATTTGAGGATGAGGTTACATTTATTATTAAATATCATTAAGAAAAAAAACTAGACCAGAAGTTGAATCAATCAGATCTTCGATTTTCAGTTCAACCGATTGAATCAAAGGATTTGATCAAAACCCTTTTTTAATATATTTTAAAGTTCAAATCTCATTGATTACAAACAAATTTTTAAAAAGGAAAAAGTTCAAAAATACAAAATCTGTCTTTAATGGTTTTATCTGGATTTTTACTCGTTAAACCAGTAATATTGCCAGTTCAATGTCTAACTGAGTTAATACACCAGACCAAACAGCCTTCCAGTTTCCGGTTCAACTAATCTAATCAGCAGTTAAATTTGATACTAAAGAAGACTACCAGCACACAAATATATAGACATAATGGAAAAGATGAAAAGAAGATAGCAAGGGGAAAAAAAAAAATTCTCACCATATTCTCGTTGAAGCTCAATATAGAAGCTACATTCCCACAACGGTAACAATAATTTGGTGCAGACCACACCTGGAAATTTCAATAAACAAGAAACTCCATTAGCCTCTTAATACCATTAAGCTTAAAAGGTTTAAGCAGAAAGTTTAGTGTCTCACAGTTACAAGGCCTTTATCTTCAAACATATACTTAAGGCCTTCTTGCACGAGTTGGTGAGCTCGACAAACAAGATCGAGATTATTTATGTGGTTGAACTGCAACAGATGAAAAGACAGATGAAAAGATTAAGATTATTATTTCAACATGACTATAGACTGAGATGAGATCAATTACCTCTGATGTGACCCTGGAGCCAAATAGCCAACCTGCTCCGCGTGGACTGACTGCCCATGTTTCAATATCTTCAGGATCACTCCACATGAGATCACAGAATGGGCCTTCGTGAGGAATCTCAGAGTTCCGCTCAATTACCCTCATCTATTATAGAAGCAGAGAAAAGAAAAATGCATCAAGCACCATATATAATAAAATAAAGAGAAAGTAGAACCTGGAGCTTAACTTGGTTCAAGTAGTCATCCTTAAGGGGTAGCATTTAGCAAATCTGGAGTTCGAGTCCCAACAACTGCAACCCTTCCCCTAATCCCCATGCTAAAAAGTGAATAAATAAAGAGAAACTAGTACTTAATATTGAAAATACCATCACCACAAAATGGATGGTTATCGACTAAAGAGTCACTTACTTCTTCAGCAGTAAGAAACCAAAGAAAACACACAGCACGACCAAGACTTAGTTTTTACAAGATAAAACTTTGAAGTGGATGGCTATTTATGAAACGGAAAGGAATGATATTAATCCTAGGACAAGATGGTTACAAAAACATATAAAGTCCAACGCTGTGATGCACCCCCTGAATGGTTAAAAGCCAGAAAGGTTGCCTGATCAACGTATGCAGCCAAGGCTAAAAAGACCATCCAAAATATCTAAAATTCTATAACCTTCCCATTATTTCCTAAAATATTACTCTTCTTCTCTTGACCATAATTTTGCCTTCCCCTAAAAGACAAGGAGGAAATAAGGCACCATACATGCCCAGATTATATTTGATTCCTAGAGAAGTATAAGACCAGTTCACTACATAATGATAATCGTTCATGCTTTGCTACAAGATAACTATCCTAAAGTTCAACATACACAAGTTGTTATCAAAGAAAATATCTGGGCTGTAGGCAAATACTCTAAAATTACAACACATGACATGCACAAGCAAACGTAAGCAAAATAAATGATATATTAAAAATTGAGTGAACTTCTAGCATTGCTGCAAATAAAAATTGCCAACCAAAACCTAAGAAAATACCTGATCAACTGATCGTATATCAGGAGAAAGACCACCATGTACACAGAGTACCTGCAAAATAGAAAATAGGAGACCTATTAAAGAATCCAAGTAAGGTGCTTAGCTATAGATGCTTTAGAAAGAGAATGCTTACAGTCCCATTTATAATTGCTGAAAGTGTAAGATAATCAAAAACATCTGTACAATACCGCCATGCATTAGCATTTCCATACTTCCTCTGGCACTCATCATAGAAACCATAAACCTAGTAAAGATATGTACACGCGGTAAACTGTCAGTCCCTTATATTTGGAATGCTTTTATCGAAATTATAACCCTAAAAATCAAACTAATGCAGTATTTGGACATAAAAACTGCGATCCTCACAAAATTTAACCCTTAGAGTTCCATTCATGCGTCCTAGAAAGGTATCCAATCTTCTTCCCCCCCCCCCCCCAACCCAAAAAAAAAAAAAAAGGTCGCTCCAAAGAAAAGGAAAAAATATCAGTGTGACACGCATTTTCCTTGGTGATATAATTTGAACACATACCTGAGTTAATTGTCTACTCTCATGATTCCCCCGCAAGAGAGTGATATTAGCTGGGTGCCTACAATTCAGAAAACATAGGAAAAAGAAAAAGTTACCTCTAGCTGCAAATAAAAAACAACATTAGATAACCTGGCAAACCAAAAATAGGACCAGAAAAGTAATTTCCTTATCAAATGCATAGACAAACAGTAGCGGAACCAATTCATAAATATTTATATCTGTATTTTGAATCTTCTAATATAAATAGTATATTACAGGCAATCTATCCTACTATCTTGCTGCCAAAACACCATGGTATGTCTGAAAGGACCATTTGGCCGTGAGTAGGACAAAACTAGTAATTTCAAAAACAAATAATGAAATTTGACAATAATGATCTGATACACCTCAACCTATGGTTACATTATACATTAGAGGTCTGAGAATCCGGCTAGTAAATACAAAGAGAACCGAGGACGAATCAGAACCAGAGAAATAATGCATCCAATCACATAGTTGAATACCAGAAGACAAACCCAAAGAAAAATTATAGAAATGCTTGAGTATGTCTCTAGAGGACATACCTTGCCTTAAGAAGCAAAAGAATAGTGAAAACTTCAAGACTATTATAACCTCGATCAACAAAATCTCCCTGTCCAAAGGAAAAAGAAGGTTTAGCACCCATTACTTGAAACCAATATTATAACAGAGATTGACATCACATAGAATTTTCACAAAATTTCCATGCACGACAGAAGATATAAAATATACCATAAAAATGTAATTTGTTTCTGGCACTTGACCTCCTGTCTGAAAGAGTTTCATCAGATCATGAAACTGGCCATGGATATCACCACAGACGGTTACCGGACTGTTGACAGGTTGCACATTCGACTCCTCAATGAGAATTTCTTTTACCTGTAACGTTTTGTAGAATAAAAAGGCCTTCAGATAAATCACACAAATAATAAACCTTCACAGAAAATAAAAAACTGACATTACTGCAATGAATGACATAGAAACTAGATACTAAAGTTAAGCATATGAATCTGCAATCAATTAAAATCCCCATATTCCCAGGAAATGCCAATTATTCAGGTCCTGGAAGTTTTGTTTTCATGAAATAAAACAACAACAACAACAATAATAACTCAGTTATGGGAAAATTCTTTTCATAAAAGAAATTAAGCAATATAAATTTTAAAAATAATAAGAATAATAAAATGCATAGATGACATAAGTTTCAAGTACAGACATGAACTAGACATTTTTCTTGCATTTCTTGATTCATTTCAAAAAAGCTCTCAAACTTAATTCTACCATATCAAACATCCATTCTTTCAATTTCATCTGATTTCTCAATCACCAAAAGAAGCCACACAAACCCTAGTCTTATTCCTCCCCCACCCTCCACCTCCCATAAATACAAACATAAAGAAAATATAACCAATTTTAAAAACCCTAGAATAATAAATGAGGCTAAAAAGAATATACGTATTCGCAAAGAAGCTGAAGCTCGTCTTCCGAAAGATGCTGGCCTTCTTTAACCTTTGCTATCCACTGATCCAAATCCATCGATTTTTTTCTTCTCTTTCGGAATTTGAATTCCCTTTTTTCTCTTCTTTTTGATGTGTAGATAAATATATGAAATTTCTCGCACTTTTCTCTTTGGATTTTGAATTCCCTTTTAAGTACCAGAGAGACTGCGAAACGAACAAGATTTCAATGGACGCTTTCCTTCTTTATTATTTTTATTTTCGTTAAACGATCAAACAAACAAAACAGATCTGGGCGTTTTTCTTTTATCATTATTATTATTATTAGGTAAACTTCTAAAATAGTGACTTCTATTTATTTCAGGATATATTTTAATCATTTATATTTAAAATGTTATATTTTACTCACGTTATAATATTTTAAGACTTTTTTATAAATAACCCAAAATTTTACATTAATTATGAGAATAACCTGTTTTAAATGGACCTAAATGTAAATAGACCAAAAATTTAAAACCATTTAAAATTAAAGCTATCAATAGGAATTGTGTGAACACTTTTTTCGTTCAATCTAAAAAGATAATTGCTTCATCAAATCTCTGAACATTTTACATAATTAGACTTCAGCCTGGTGCCGCCAATAGCAACGATGACACCCAAAAAAAATTTCTTTCAAATAAAGGGTGGTGATACCAATGGTAATGGCATCATTGACGTTTACTGTTCAAAATAAGTCATTTATGTATATAATTTTCAAAGTGGATCATTTTCATAAATAATATAAAATTTTGGGTCATCTTTATAAAAAGCCACATTTTATTCACTTAATCAAACATAGTGAACTAAAATATAATCTGAAAAAAACAAAAGTGACTATATTGAGTTTACCCTTATTATTATTGTTTTCTTTTTCCATATATATTATATATAAAAAAAAGGCAGTGAAAACGACAGCGTCTCTGCCATGATATTTCTTTTTTGGGTCAACTCTAACTAACATCCTCAAACAATCACCTAGATTCCATATTGGTCCCTAAATTTCTAAAGGGCAAACTACACAGTTGCTCACCCAACTTTCATAAGTTTTCATTTTGGGCCTCAAAAATAAAAAGTTTGCAATTTAGACACTGTTGTTACATACTTTTATTGTTTTAGTCACTTAATCGTTAATTTATCATTAAATACATTCACTTTAAGCACCTAACTTCAGCAAATTTTCATTTTGGTCAATCATTTATCTTTTAAACTTCCTTTATTCTTTTTTTTTTCAATAATTAATTTTTGTTTTTTTTTCAATAAGGAAAAAACTTAGGAATTTATAGAGGAAATTTGGGTTAGGAAAACTATTTTATCTTTTTAATTTCTTTCATTTTAATTCCTTGTAGAATTAATTGCAATTTTTTCTCTATAAAAGATAAAGAGAAAAACTTGGAGTTTTACAGGAAAGGTACTTGAAAACAAAAACAAAAAGAAATTTCAGCTATGTGAAAAGTAATTAAATCACTAAAAAAAATATCAAGATTACAATTTCATTCAATGTATCAACTAATTGTTCTATTTTCGCCCAACTTATCCTAGCCGAGTTGGTTACTAATCCGAAGTATTAAAATTCCCTTAATTCTCTTCGAAGTTGTTAAACAACTAACTTAATCTAATTATTGAGCTATTTTCCTATGCCAATAATTTAGACCAAATCGATTAAGATCAAACTCTAATTTTGATTACTCAAGGTAATTAAGTAATTCCTATCCTAATTACGAATCAAGATTTGACCCATTTAATTCAGATCAAGAGTTATTCGTTTTTTACTTAAAACTTCACAAGTTAAATTAAATACTCGACATATACCTTTCAAGGTTTAATAAAAAATCAAAATTTATTTTTTTAAAAAGTATTTGAACCGTGAAATTATTATTATTTCACTAATAACATATCAAATATGAACTCTATCTAACAATTTATGTTATATTTATGGGTAAATTATAAAAATAGTTATCCAACTATTAATTTTTTTTATTTAGTTCTAAAATATTTATTTCAAAAAATTAAGTGATTAAATAAAAAATTTTAATAGTTGGATGACTATTTTTATATTTTACTCTATATTTATTTTTAAGTTCATTGTTATTTTCGAAACTCCAATATATAAAATAATAAATTAATGGCTAGAAAAAAGCATGACATAAACTAGTTACTTCTTGAAGATAATATCAATAGAGACATCTATGAGTCGGGCTACAGTCCGATTTCAAAAAATTTTCAAGTTCAAACTTAGTTTCAAGCCAGATCGAATCCAGCACAAAAAGTTATTTTTCAGTTCAAAATATTAATGAAATTTTAAAATATATTTTTATATTAATATTTGTATATTCTTATAATTACATTTAAAATTAATTTTATTATTCAAATTTAATTCTAACCACCTAAAATAGTAAATTAAATTATTATTATTCTAAAATATAAGTGTAATAAAATAAGAAAACATTAAGCTTAATCTAATTTTTAAAGACTAAATTGAATACAATAATCAAAACTAAATTTTAGATTAGATATTTTTAGGCAACCTTTAACTTCTACTCATAAAATTGTCCAAATTCCCAACTTGTAGAGGCAAATATTGTAAAAATATATGATAAAAAATAATAATAATTTCGAACTAAATTTAGTCCTCACCATTTATATCTTTTGTCAATTTGGTCATTATTCAATTTTTAACTAAATTTGACCTTCAACCTTTCAAAAAGCATCAAATTCGATTATCAACCTTTCAAAAAAAAAACAAATTGCTCTCTTTTTTTAACGAAAAATATTGATTAAAACGTTAAAGTTTTACATCAATCACCTCATTAATATCCCTAACCATATATACAATCGAAAAGGAGTCTTGATTAATTGTGGTAAAATCAATCGCCTCGTTAGTATCTCCAGCCGTACATGCTTTTTCAAAATCTTCAACTGAGACGAATATAATTTGAGGAAATTTAGTCTTTTACTATCAAATAACTAATTCTCGATCTTTTTCTTAGCCGTTCATCATCCACATTTCCATACTTATTTCAAATTGCAGATAAAACATATTCACTCTATAGGATTAAAAACAATATACATATAAAAGTCAAATCTTCAAGTATTATAATCAAAATTAAAACTTGATACAATGATATATTTACAAGTTCTATTACTCTAAAATTGTGGCTTTTAATTAATTTTAATAAAAACTCACAATATTTGTTGAAAATTTATACTATTTATGAACCCATTAACAAATAACAGGGATTAATGATTAACGTTAATAACTATTCGGGGGAAGTTAGATTTTTTTTTAAGGGGCCGAAATTAAATTGTAATTTTTACGATAGTAAAAATATAATTTCACCATTCGAATAGTCTATAATTTTTAAAAGATTAAATCAAATTTTTATCATTTTTAGGGAGGCTAAAATGCAATTCTACCTTTACTAATTTAAAATTTTAAAAAATATATTAAAAATAACTTTTCCTTTTTTATTTTTTTTTGAACTATTTATTTTATATAATGTTTTATAATTGTTTATTTTATATAATTTGTATATTACAAAAAATTTGTTTTTTTTTAATTTAATGAAATTTCTAATGTATTAAATTATTTATTAACTTTATATTTTTTAAATATTTTATATAATGTTTTTATAAGTTTTATAAAATTTATTTATTATTAAAAAATTTGAATTTTTAAATTTAAAACTATATTATATATTGAATTTTAAATATAATTTTAGAATTTTGATTTTTGTAATGGATAAACATCATCAATTGTCATGTATGTAAAAGAACGTAACATAACATGTTCTCAGTAGTTCAAAGTGGAAAAGGATTCAAATTAAAGTCTTAATTTTTAAGTGGGACTAAAATGGGAATTATCCTAGTCTGCTCCCCTCTTGGCTTGGTCCGTCGAGGTATAACAGTGGATAAGAGGCTTAATTACTAAAACAGACCTTGAATTTTCTTTTTACTGCAATAAGATAATGATTAAAGAATTTTCCAAATATAACAATAAATTTAACTATCAAGATATATAAATAAATTTAAATAATTTAATCACAATATAAAAATGATAATATAATCCACAATCCCAATTTAATTTAATTGCAAATCATAATTTAACATATAAAATTTCTTTATTATTATCCCAATAAATATACATAAATTAATAACCACACAATTTCTTCTTTTATTAAGTTTCTTAAATTTTAATACCACTGTACAATGGATTCCGATTATCAATATAACATGATGATTCCTCTGGGTTATCAATTTTTACCAACCAACGAGGAATTTATCACATGTTACCTCTCGAAGAAGGTAAATGGTGAACCATTACCTTGCGATTACAACCCTGACTTTAAAATCTACAAGGCTAAATATAAAGAACTATGGAAGATTTACGGGGAAACTTCAGGTGAAACTTTTTACGTGTTCACTAAACTAAAAAAAAGAAGAAGAAGAAGATAATAGACAAAGAATCGATCGAGTAGCGGGATGTGGGACATGAAAGAAGCAAATGATCAATCCTATTAACGCTCGTGACGGGAATAATCAGATAGGGTCTCCAAAACTTTTGATTTTCGAGGTTGAGGATTCGAAGAATGAAGGAAAGGGACGTTGGCTCATGCATGAATTTTCACTTCCTGATGAACAAGTACGTTCATTTGCTTTTTTTATATTTTTGTTATCAAATATCATGCCTCGTATATATGTTCGATTATTAATATTTTATATATGCTTTTTTTCTAATAAATAATAATAATAATAATAATAATAATAATAATAATAATAATAATAATAATAATAATAATAATAAACTACGGCATCTTAAATCTCTGTTTATACTTTATGAAATAAAAAAAATTATTAATATATATTTTTGTTATATCTATATTTTATCTCTCAAATTTCTTTGTGAAGGATGGAAATAGTGGGAGATGATTAGGATGAAGAAGATGGGTATTGGTAAAAAAAATTTAATTACTGTAATTAATTTATTAAAGTAAAAAAGAAAAATATAGGCTGTTGAATCAATTTACTCCAAATTTGTCATGGTATTTGATTCATGCACAAAATACTTCACCCATGAGCTTTACCTAATTTCAGCTGATCCGACCCCACCCGATTTATTATTTATTAATAATTTCCTTAATTAAATTTAAATTTAAATTTAAATACAAAAATATTACTTTGAAATAATCATATCAAACACAACTTGACTTAAAAGAAAATCTAACATCATGACTCGACCTGACTAATGAAGAAATTCAATTAGGTTAAAATATACCATAAGTCCTATATTCTTTGTATTTGAAATTTGATCCTTAAACTTTTATTTCTAGGAATTTAGTCAATTTATTTTTTAAATTTCTTTCAAAATTCAAGTAGAACGATTAATACTGTAAATACTATTTTATTAAATTCAAGTTCATTACAATACTATTTTTTTTTGTTATGTTGTTACTGAATTTTTTCTTATTTCAAAATGTCACACCAACAAATTTATCAAAAAAATAACACTTGAATTTTAAAATCTTGAAAGTAAAGGGATTAAATTCCTGAAAATAAATTTACACGGACTAAATTTTAAATTTGTGAAAAGTATAGGAACCTATGGCATATTTTAACCATCTAATTATAATGGATAAATGAAATGTCAAGATGGGATTTATGCCAACTCCATTGAAGCTTCCATAGCAATGGCAGGGGAATACAGTCCATACGCGTTATAACCAGTAATTCTATTTATAGACAATTAATTCATTCTTCTTGTCACAAAACTACTAGTTTTCTCTTTGCTAGCTAACATTTAAACTCCATTGAAGACCATGATATCCTAGCTTAAGCTAAAGGTATGATACATGCAAGTTGTCATAGGTTCAATGCTAGATAAGTAAAGAGAGGATTAGGGCGGGTCGGTTTGTGGCGGAGATCCACCACTGGTACCATATGCATTATGTGGACTATCAATGGAGAACAATTATAAGCAGAAATGAAATATATAGATATATATAGAAGAGAAAGACCTGAACGATTTTGCAATTTGAGTGTTGTTCACAGCATTTTTCATAATTTCTTTTTCTTTTCATCGGCTCTAACAAGCTGAACTGGGGCTGCTGGTATCCTAAACCACCATTCTCTAAGCCTTCGCAGCCACCGGTCATTGCTGTCTCTCCTATATGGCAGTTCTCTCGTAAAAGCTTCTATGAATACAAACAATATCAAGAATCTCAAAGGCACAAAAGCTAACACTACAGCCAAGAAAACCAGTGAGAGAGCAACCCTGTCAGTGGCCTAGCAGACAGATAATGCAAAGAAAATATTGTCAGGAACTCGGAGAAATTCTGCAGTTAAAAATTAACTAAGAAATTCATTCAATCTGCTTGCGGGACCAATTAACTATATACTGACATTCCACAATATTCATGCAAAATAAAATTCAAGAAAAAGAAAGATTTGGATAATTATGTTACTTTCGGCTTTTCATTTTGTTTTAAGTATTCATGTCCGACATAGATTTGGACTATGGGGTTATGATACTCCGATATATGGAAAAGTTTTGAGAACAATTTTGTTTGTGTTACACATAGAGGTATCTAACACTCACCCCATAGCCTGAGTAACCTAGCTTCTTATTCTAGTCATTTTCCATATGTTTTCAAATAAATTATTTGCCATGACTTATCCACACCTTAACAGTTAAGAAGGGCTAAATACACTCATTCAACCAATAGGGCTAGCTTTTGTAGAGCACATACAGCACTAGTTACGGGACTTTCAAATTCCAAACTTTCATGAAAAATATTCAGAACCCTAGAATGCCATTATTTCTGGTAAGTTCAGAACAATAAAATAAAATTCCTAACCAAAAAAGTCCCACCCTAGTCCTCCTCTTTCTTTACAACACTTCAATAGAATCAAACCCATAAAAAAAGCCACCAAATGATTCAATTAGCAGTGGCAAGGTGATGCAGGTAAAACAAGAAACTTATTCATGTTAATGTACAAGATGAAGATATAAGTTAAGACTCAGATATGAGATTTTAAGTTTTCATTTTGCTCATTTTCAATTCAATGTGATGGGGGGAGGGGAAGACTAGTGCTACCTCACTTTACTGGCATTATGTTCCACACTTTTACTTATATATTATGGGACATACATATTTAGCATATTTTATTTTTCTTTTATGTGATTCAAATATAGCTGGGACATGCACCTGTGGTAAGACTGCAAATAAGATAGCCCTAATCTTGAGGAGAATAACATTCGCAGTTTGGATTAGTGCTTCATATTGGGAGATGACTTCTTGTAATGTCAACAGCTGCTCAACTGCATTTCGATTTGGTGGAGCTATTATTCTGAAGGCTTCTAAGGGCTTCCCTTTGTTAAAATACCTATTCCAGAGCATGACAATTGCGAAGAATACAAAAACAAGTGCCAATATATATGCAATCCACCCCCTGCACATCATAATTAATGGATTCATTATATCATTTGGTTTGTCTATACAATAACAAAATGTGGAAATTTAAATAAAAACACCTATACCAAAGTGAACATACACAAAAATGGATGTTTATGGTGCATTTTCAAAGAAGCATGGCAAGTACATGAAACTTACCTCAATGGAAAAACGAAACATGAAATGTTGCATGCAGAAAATTCAGGAAACGATCAGCTAAGTGATCCACTAATATAAATATTTCCCAGATAGGTTCACAATTCATATATCATAAAGAATTTCATTTAACATGTTTCAACTTTCAGGACATACAGAAGTAGATCGTGTATTGTTCTTAAGCAACGTGTGCAAAGGACCAGTCAAAGACAATTTTTACCTTATAATTGCAAAGCTGGTCAACATCAGAAAGACAGTTGACTTAACAGGGGCTTTCCATGAAGACAGAAGCTCAAGAAGAGTGGCTAACTGAATGACAGGAAGTAGCAGCTCCTACAAATTAGAAAAGAAGTCACAACTTTTAACAACTTTCTCAAATGTTCAAAAAGATTCTGATGCTCGGTTGTTGTGGTACAACAAAAGGCTTGGTAGCCATCCAGTAATCAATTGAACACTCATGTTGTTTCCTAGGAGCATGAAACAAAACTTTCCCTAGATCAACATGGACATCAAAATGAATTAATGTTTCTGATGACAAGTTCTGCCGAACAAATTAATGACTTGATTAAAATAGCATATGACAGTTTTTTTGGCCTGAAACCAAATATAATAGATGGGAGATTGCAATAACAAACCTTCATTACGGCTAAATTTGTTTCAATCCCTTCTACTTTCACTTGGTTCACAGTTGCCTGTGCAGCTTCAGCCCTACCTGTGTCAGATATAGATTGCTTCACTGCTGTCTCTAAGGGATTTGTTTCCCCAACACAGAAATCTCCAACTATTAATGCTTCTCCATCCAGAATTGCATTCTTCTGTGGGATGAATCCAAGTTGACTGAGCGCCAGGAGGGAAAAAGGAGATGCAGTTGGTGGGTGTTTCACAGTGTTAGGAGAATTATCAACATTTAAAAGTGCCAAACGACTAGCAAGAGTTTCCAAAATCACATCACCACCAGGAAGGCTCTCAGCTAGGTTAAAACTAAGTAAAGTTTTATATTGGGATGAGAAGAACTGAAATGCTTCTCTCAGAGCACGATAACGATATATACCTAGTATAGCCCTTGCTAGTACTTCCGACCGCTGAGTCTCTTTGAAGTTGTTTTTTCTAGCAAACCTGTGTGAATACAGGATCTCCAGAGATATATCCAACCAAAAGTTCCGACGAAAATTGCCTTTAAATTCAGGAAACTCAAAATAAACAGGCTCTGTACTGTAAATAGATTTTAAAAGTTCCAAATAAATATCAGAAATTCTACTTTCTTTTAAAGAAGACATGAAGCAATATAATTCCAGGTTATTGTGCTGACAGATAACTTACACGGTTGTTGATTTGTACATAACGGCTTTATCAAAGAGACGAGCACCAAGTGGCCCAGTTAATTCAGGTTTTATGACTTGCTTCAGGTCCGTTGCCAGATCATATCTCACGGCTTTGTCATATACACCAACACCCAAAGCCTCAAAGTACAGAGCATAGTTGGTTAGAGTGAGCCGTCCTGCATAAATAGAAACTCAACAGATAAACAACCGAAAGATAATGCAATTAAAACGTGTTGTTAGAGCCTCTCTATTGAAGTATATGAATCAATGGCATCAACAAAACTGACAAGATCTCTTGGTCTGTAAATTATTTCCGTTGCATAACCAATTTCTATAGATTAATTCTTTACTACACATGGATTTCATATTAAGGATGCATGTAAAAGTTTAAATATTTTACATTAACAATTATTCATCAGCACAAATATTAGTACTACTTGATGGATCCATATATTAGACAAGGAAGTCATTAATTGATAAAAATCAGTACCATTTGATACATTCAGATGAAGATAACATTATTCTATGAATACATGTATGATATGGCCTACCTTGATCTCATACAAGCAGCACCTGTAGAGGAAATTAGTTAATGTTCTTAACAACTTTGAGAACACTGAAAGTTTACTTTTAAAGGTTTACTTCCATAATGATCAATTTTCACAACATTGACATACCTGGCCATGCTGAGATTCCAACATGTTGCAGAACAGGTTGAGTTGGAACAGCACCTTCAATATCTATAATTATCTCCACATCAGAAAGTGGAAGATTGGTAAGCGAGGGTCCCAATGTGTTTTTCGCAGCCTTAATAACCCTAAGGATGGGTAAAGATCCATGATCAATAACTATCTCAATAGTTTAAACTCAGATGTCAGAATAGCCAAAAGAAAAAAAAATCACAATACTAAAGAAGATATAAGTAGAAATGTTTCCTATTTTATTCAATCTCATCACATATGTTGTAAATTCAAACCCAAAAATCCTTATGCCGTTAAGTCGAACACAAAAATCCTTAGAATTGATAACAACTGAGACTAAGTCATTAAATGTTTTCTACAGCTTGATTCAAGAAAGTTTGGAACACTGATCATATATCTTTCATGATCCATTTATTAGAAGTTTAAAATATTTAAAACAAATAGTAAAGGTTAAAGAAGAGTTAAAAGACAAGTATCTATGAGTCTTAACCAGAGGTAAAGCCAGAAATTGCTTTAGGGGGGGGCAAAAATGAATAACAAATATATATATATATAATTTTTTTTTTTTTTGGAGCGCAATTTTACAATTAACTTGTGGTTTCATAAACTTTGCAGGGACTACATAGTCAATTTACCATATTTGTGGGGGACAAGGGCACTGCCTGCCCCCCATCTTCGCCCCTGGTCTGACCCCCAACATTCCCCCTTTTGTTTACTTCAAGTGACTTGACACAACAGTTAAATAATAGAAGGCATTAGAGTTCACAGAATTGATAGAAAACAATAATGCATCCATACTTGTCAAGGCTTCGGAGGTATTTGTCATATATAATAAAGTGAAGTCGGGGGCCTGTAGAGCTTGTCAATGCATCAAAAAGATTGTGAACTGTTATTATATCTGCAACAACAGCACACACAGGAGCTATTCGTTCAAAAGCCTCTCGCCCAACAGTTTTCTTGTCATCAACCTGATAGAAAAGTAAATAATGAATTTCGAATATAATCGCCCCCTCCCCTGGCCTAGGCTCCCCCAAAATTCATTTCATAAGCCAACAAATTTAATAAGCCTTTCTAATATTATTACTTCCCACCCACCCCTTCCCCTTTGTTCTTATAAATTCTGTACCTTTTAAACCTTTTAAATTTCCCAAATTCTATATTAATCCTATTCATTTGAAATTTCTACTGAATTTAATAAGTTCCTCTTCACTTAATTATCTTCATCTTTTATAGGTCTTTTATCCTTTCACTTCTTAAATGGTTGCCTTCAATTTTGTTCTCCTAATTTTGGTTTGTTTACATGTAAACTCTTTACCTTTAGTTCTTTTGTACTTTCTTAAATTTCCTTTTTCAAATATTTAACATATCAAAGGCATCATAAAAACATTTAATATCATAAATACATAAAATGCCAGAATTAGATAAAATAGAAATACAAAAATAAACCCATGATATAAAATGAAATTTAATGAAAGTAGCATAGTTGACCCCTTGACTTAAAACTACGGCTCATATAGTTGGTCACTTAAAGCAAGTCCCAGGTAACTAAAGGCTGAGGAATTATCAAGCCATGGAAGAATGCCAATAACATAGAGCAAACAGGACAAGCATACAACATCTTTATGCAAATAAAATTTATGAAACTAGCAAAAATAGAACAAACCTGAACAGCCATACAGATGGGACTTGAATAAAACAGTGACCCATCTTCGTCATCCTCGACCTCCTCATTGTTGGATGAAGTTTCCTACAAGATATGAGAATTTCAGAGACCATTGTCAACCCCAAAAAAATCATCCACAAAGTTTTTAATCAACATATGGGAAAGAACATGTTTGGCAAACAACTCCAACGCATCTCTTACTTTGGTTCCACGTTCACACTCAACACAGGGGGCCTCCCATGCAAGCATCATCTCATAGGTTAATCGACGGAAATCCGGGTCACTCAAATAATCTGGACTCCTACTCACTTTATACAATGCTTGGTAGGAGCAAAACTCTAAAAAGTTCCTAGCATATGTGAAAAGCTGTTTAACACTTTCTGGAAGCTCTATATCGAAACGATGTTGTAATTCTTCAGTAGGAACTTTAAGAATCCTGCAACAAGAAGTAAACAAAAGCAAATTCAGATTATTATAAAATTGGACTAATTATTGTTGAAGCACAAAATGCATTGATCTGACTAACATTTTAATCAATATTGATAACGCGAAGGTATTCTCCTCTTTGAATGCTGTGAGCAACTCTCAAGCTTTTGTCCCCGGCACTGAAAAGAGCCTAGGGTGCCTCTCAATGCCTTAACAGGTGAAACCGTGACGCTAAAGAGCTTAGGTCATGTGGGCAAGTATAGTACTACGTAAACTGGGTGAACTGCTCACGGCACCAAAGAGAACAATATCTTCGCATTATCAACACCCTACTCTAATAAGTATTAATTGATTGAAGAAGCCCTAATTGACATTTTGATCCGACTACGAATTACAATATGGGAATTCAACAGAAACGAACAATGTGCGGTGAAATGTATACATATAGAGGGAGAAAGAGAGGGAGAGTACTTGGAACAGCGAAAGACGACGGAATTGGCGAGAGCAGAGAGCTGAGGGATGGGCCTCGGAGAGATTACTTGGGAATCTTCATCATTGGATGAACTTTTCTTGCGCTGGAAAAGGGATTTGAACGTATCCTGATTGTTTCTCATGAAATTTTCCCAAACTCCCTCCATTTTTTTTTTTTTTGGATTTCACGTCAATTTGGAAACCCTACCTGATTATTACATTGGGAATTTCACAAAATTAAAATTTTGATAGATGAAGGGAGAATTTTCTTTTCAGAACTTTTTTCACTTCCCTTCCTCTCGTGGCAGTTAGTTAATTTTAACTTCTTCTGTTTTTGCAGTTTCGCCCCTTCAAAATCATTTTTCCCACTTTATACACTTTAAACACGAAAATGGAAAATTATTGAGCTAATAAGATGTTATCGATTGAATCTCTGCCCAATCGAGATGAGTTTAGGTTATAAAATTCAGTATCAGTTTTGGGTACGTGCCTGTTTAGCCTTTCATAATAATTAATTCTTTTAGAGTTCATGATTATTATATATACTTACATTATTTCTAAAATTTAAACTTAAATCCACTCGACTACAGTTATATATCTAAATTGTTATGAATATCTTATTAAATAGATGTTCATTAAGATCAATATAAGTTTTAATGCATTTTAAATTCTAATAGTTATTAAAAGTAGTTTGATTGATTAATAAAATACGCTCTCTGCTTACTCTATCATTCTTTTTGTTATTTACTCTATGTCTATTTATTTGATAACATAAATAACTTTTACTCTCTACTTTTTTTTATATATTTAGAAATTTTGCAATTCACCCAACATCTAAGTAGAGTGTTGAATAATGAATAATCAAACAACCTTGGATAAAAACTTTCATTTTTTTGCTTAAAGGTGTAAAAAGTCCTCAATTTTTTTCAAAAAAAGAACAATTAAGCCCCTGGCAAAATACATTAAAAAAATCTTCAAACTTTTAAAAAAAAAAAGCAATTAAACCAATGCGCTCTCTCTCTCTCTCTCTCTCTCTTCACTTAATTGGGTAATTGAACTACAAAAATGCATCAAAAAGGCTAGGGTGAATTTAGGGGGTTAATAGGGGCCTCGACCCCCTAAAATAAAAAATTTTCCATTTAGGCTATTTATAATTTATAAAATTTTAAATTAGTAATGGTAAAATTATACTTTGGCACCCAAAAATGATAATTTTTTTATTTAATCCTCTAAAAATTATAAAGATATATTTTATTAAAATAACGAAATTATATTTTTACTATCATAAAAAATCTAACTTCGCCCCTACCTCTAAGTCGTATTTTTGGATCCACCACTGAAAAAGGCCCTTTGACTTTTAACTTTAACAATTGACAGTTAAAGTTATAGAAAAAATTTATAAAATATTGTTTTTGGTACAATAATTTTTATAATTATTTTACGAATTTTATTTTTTTATAATTTTATTATGACTTTATAAAATTTTATATTTTTTTCTAATTCTTAATAAATTTTAATTTTTTATTTTTATTGAAAATTAATAATTTTTATAACTTTTATTAATTTTTATTTATTATCATTTTTGTCATATGTTACGTCATGGTTGTGACACGTGATGGCTTTAATGAAAAAAATTAGGAGTAGTTAACTTTAATGATCAACCGTTAATTATCCGTTAAAGTTAACGGTCAAATGGCCTTTTTCAGTGGCAAATCCAGAAATACGACTTATGGGGCAGGGGCGAAGTAAAAAAAAAAATTGGGGGGACCAGAATAAATTATATATTTTTATGATAGTATGTAATTTCTCCATTTTAATAACCTATATCTTTAAATTTTTTAGAGGATCAAATCAAAATTTTATCATTTTTTGATGGCCAAAGTGCAATTTTACCATTACTAATTTAAAATTTTGTAAATTATAAAGGATCTAAATGAAAAAGAATTCATTTTAGGGGAGTTAGGGGCCTTGCCAGCCCCCTAGATCCGCCTCTAGCCTTTTTGATACATTTTGATAATTCAAGTACCTAATTGAGTGAAAAAAAAATGGACTTAAATTATTTTTTTTAAGTTTGAAGGCCTTTTTTTATACATTTTGGCAGTTCAAATACTCAATTGAGTGAAAAAAAAAACAAGGGCTTAATTTTTTTTTTAAAGTTTGAGAGCCTTTTTTATATATTTTTAAAGTTCAAACACCCAATTGAGTGCAAAAAAAAAAAAAAAAAAGGGGGCTTAATTGCTTTTTTTGAAAAAGTTTAATAACTTTTCACACCCTTAAGCCTTCATTTTTCTTTCAAAATCGCTAACCTCTTAAATATGCTAACCTTCTTTTCCATCCCGATTAGCCAATCATCGACCACAACCTTTCTCCTCCTCTCTTTCCCTCTTCCTTTCCGTCAATTTCTTTCTTTTTTATTCTTTCTTTTTTCCATTTGTTGCTACTTTTGGTTGCTATCAGTAAGGTCTTCGACAATGTTGTCGTCTTCGACCATTATCGATAATGATCCTTTTGCTTTCTTTTTTGTCATCCTCTGTTTTCGTTCACTTTCTTTCATTTTATTTTTCCTTCTCCACCTACCCCTTCCACTCCACTCTCACCTCCGCCAATCTCTTGCCAATCACCACTTGTTTTCCACCAAATTTCATGTTCAAAATAATAATTATGGCCTATGGTCTAACCTTTGTCTCCTCCATTGATAGAGGTTTTCCGAGTTGGCAATGATTCATTTTTCTTAGATCCATTGAGATTCGATTTGCTTGAGTTCTTTGTGACTTGATTTCTCAAGTCCTAGCTAATTAGCTTTTGACTATGTTTGATTTGAGGTATTTAATATAGTTGCGATTTTTATGGATTTTCAAAATGGACAAGTTAATCATTAGCGAGCACAATGCACCAATTAGTGTAATCCATTTTTGGTGGTTGACACATTTTGATGGAGAGGAACTCAAGATTTGGCTTGTATTCATGGCGAAGGAGTTTTTTTCCCGTTTAGACACTTTTCCAACATGACTCACCTTCTATTCAAATTGTTCTTTTTTGTATCATTTATATCCATTTTATGGTTTATATTTGAGATTCATGACTATCCCTCGTTACCAAGGTTCGAATTTATGTCTCCCATTGATGGTTAGGTGGAATTGTGGTCCAATTTTTTTAAATATAAAAAATATATTTTATATTAATATTAATATATTTTTATAATTAAATTTAAATAATTTTTAATTATTTAATTTGAATTGAGGGTTGGATTTATTTAACCCAAGAAACCAATCCATCTATGGACAAATTTTGAACATCCAATATTTAGAAAAATTAGAGTAAAATTATGAAATGTGCACGTAACTTGGATAATAGATTTTTTTTTTAAAATTTTACATCTCGTTTTGATTATTGTATGTAATTATAATTATGATTGTGCTCAAAGGTGGAGTTAGATAATTTTTTGAGGGCACCGGAATAAAATTGTATATTTTTTTGGTAACAAAAGTGAAATTTTACTATTTTAATAGTTTATATTTTTATCAATTTTAAAAGATTAAATCATTTTTTTCTTATTCTTGAGGACCGAAGTGTAATTTTACTATATACTATTTTAAAATTTTTAAAATTATAAAATGACCAAATGTGAAATTTTTCATTTTAGGTACCGATACCCTTAATTTTTAAAATATATATAATGAATAATATAATATTATTATAAATACTGAAAATATATACTAAGTTATTTATATTTTAAAATATATAAAAAAATTATAATTCGAGCTGATAAAAAGTTTTTTTATATTTTATATTAATATATATATTTTAATAAAGACAAGTTGATTAATCATGAATAATGATAACTAACAACAGAAGTTATATTAATTACAATAAAAAAATAAAATATTTAAAAAAGGGTAAATTACACCAACAGTCACTCAACTTTGGGGTAGCTGACAAAACAGTCACCTAAATTTTATTTCAATCACTCAACTTTCAAAAAGTTACAAAACAGTCATTTTAACCATTTTCCATTACAGACGTGACGGAAAGATGACATGACATTTAACGGTGGGTTAGCTGTCATTTTAACAGTCCTTTTTAACCCTAAATAGCCCGTAGAAGAAAAAGAGAAAAAAAAAGAATAAGAGAAGAAATAGAGAAGAAAAAGAAGAGGAGGAGAAGAAGAATTAAGAGAAAATGGAAGGAGATGAGACTAGGGCTCAATTGGTTTAGTCTGCTGCACCAAGGGTTCAAAGAAGTTTTGTTGATTTTAGAGGCTCTCATGCCGATTCATCATCTGGTGCAACTTCTGTTATGTATATATATTCCTATCAATAAATATCACTTTTCCTCCATTTTTTTTCTTCTTCCTAAACTCTTTCTTTTCTTTCTCTTTTCACTTTCGGTGAAAACTCTAGGGGATTCCGCTACTGTTTTCCTTTCCTTACATATGATTACATAAGATAACATAATCTAGAAAAGACTTAATTTTGTACCATCAAAGAAAAAGCGATGTGCGAGAAATTACTATAAAGAAACCAGCGAGTGAAGAAGAAGATATAAGGGCATTATGCAAAGGCCATTGGGGGAATGGGTGGCCGAAATAGGTGATCCTCACAAAGCAGCAAGAGTTTGGCTAGGCACCTTTGATATCTGCTGAAGTCGCCGCAAGAGCCTATGATGAAGTCGCTTGAAATTCGAGGAAGCAGGCCAAGTTAAATTTTCCTGAACTTGAAAGGCTTGTTCCTCAACCAATGCAGAACTTTCCCACATTATTCAACCCAGTTTTGGCCACATTATTCAACGCCATTGCCATCGCTTTACTAGTCCTAACATCTTCACAGCCCTATAGCTGATATGTTGAGAGATTACTGGCAGTACTCTCAGTTGCTACAGAGTTCTACTGATTTCCATGGGCAAGAAGCTACGAGCTTGATGGAACAGATGATGCAATCGTCTTAGTTACCTAACTTTCAACACCCATTCCTATCTTCTTCTTTGTCACCTTTTCCTTCTTCATTTGTAGCTCCTTTTTCTACTACTTCATCATCTTCTTCTTCCTCTGCTTCTTTTCCTCTGGTTTTTTGTGAGCATCAAATATTGGACATTTTTAGGCAACTATTGTTGTGGCTCCTGATTTGTAGCCATTGTTCTGTTGTGGGAGAAAGAAGATGAAGAGAAATGAGAGAAGAATAAGAAAAAATAAAAGAAGCATAAAGAGAAAGAGGTTGAGGGAGAAGAAGATGAAGAAAAAGATGAGAAGAGAAAGAAGAAAATCATTCTGACCAATCATCTTTTCTTTTTTTTGTTTGACCCTTTGACTATTCGTCCTACGTGGCAAGTTAATTGGCAGCGTCAGCTAGTTAACTTGCCACGCCAATAATTCCCCGTTAACCCCCTAACAGAAACTGTTAATCAGTGACTATTTTGTCACTTTTTCATAACGTTAGTGACTGTTTTGTAACTTCTCAAAAGTTAAGTGACTGAAATGAAACCTAGGTGACTGTTTTGTCAGCTACCCCAAAGTTGAGTTACTGTTGGTGTAATTTACCCAAAAAAAAATCCTGAAAGCTTGCGCTCGTCGTCTTCGTCCACTATGGTTCACATTATTCAATGAAACAAAAGTTTCAAAGCAAAGCAAACCGTCAAACATCAGTGCCAATGCCAGTTCTCCACGTCTCACCTCTCTACTTTCTGCCATCTTTGTGCGGTTAATGAAGCCATTCTTTAACTCCTTACGGATCGCTTGCCTTGAATTGGTAGTAACCGCAGATGGATTGCCCAACTGAATCATCGGTTTGAGTTCCATTGTAGTTTTCGCTGCCTTGTTTTTCTCCGACGTTGAGTACTGCGGCAGAGGCAAGTCGAATTCATCACCGATGTAATCGGGAGATATTGCATTGCTTAATGATCTGAAAATCGACATAGTATTCAGTATGGAGCGAGATGCAAAAAAAAGCTTGGTGGAATTGAAGGAGGGTTATAAGAAAATTGAAATCCAAATAGAGGTTTGTTTGATTGATTTATGCTTTAAATAGAAACCAACTTTTTTATAGTATCGAAAGGCGGTTACTTTTAAGGGTTCTTTTCCTGTAAGCGACTTCGGATAGTTATTATATTAATATATAGAAATTATTTTATTGACCATTTTCATCGAGAGATTATTTAATGATCTTTTTCTAATTATTTAATAATTTTTTTAAATTTCAAATTCAAAATCTCAAACTCCAATTTCGGACTCTAGAGTCGAGTTTGGATTTGAAATTCAGGGTTTAAGTTCAGGGTTCAAAGTTTAGGATCCAAGTTTAGTTTTTAAGGTTCAAGAGGTTCAAAATTCGATGTAAAAAAATTATCAAAATTATGTATCAATCATATAGAAAAAATTGCTGAAATATCGTTAAATAATTGAAAAGTGACCATTGATGATGTGGTTATGAACCCTTCCCACCACATCATCCATGGTTTATTTCCAATTATTTAACAACATTTTAGCAATTTTTTCTACGTGATTGAAATTTTGATAAATGTTTTACCTTGAACCCAGAATCCTAAATTTCGAACCCGAACCTCAAACCAAAACCCTAAAACTTAAATTCGGAACCCTTCTATAAAATAATTTCTCATACATTTTTGAACTAATCTTCCAAATCAAATATTATGTATCTTATTTTAATTGGAAGGGACCATAAATAATGTGGTGGGAAGAGTCTATAAAATAATTTCCTCAAATTCTAAGTAATACAAATCATTAATGTGTCAAAACTTTTTTTTAAGAGCTTATAGGTAAAATCATAAAATATAAATCATAAATAATACATGTTTGATCAACTAGAACTATAGTCAATCAAAGATAAAGTAAAACAGATTGAAAATCTAAACATTTCTGGATAAGGCCTGTTCATTATGACTTAAACTCGTAATAATATGGGAGAGAATCTATACATAATATTTACATATGATACGACTTAAACTCGAATATTCAAACATTTTAGGACAACGACTTTTGTCAATACTACCAATGCCTCATTGGTCAACATGTCAACTTATATGAATGTTTATTATCTTAAAAATGATTATAACCTATTACGATAACATGATGATTATAACATACAAAAATAATACAAATACGATATGAATATGCATGTTGGTGTATAAGTGTGAAAAATTCACTCATTTTGCAAAATCTATAACAAAATAAAGTGTTTAGCTAAATAATGTCATGAGTTAAAGGAACACCAAGTTTTGAACATTAAACTTTAAGGTATTAACAAAGAAACTTCGAGCATTACTTGAAGGAAGTTTTAAAGATAAATATGTCCCTTCTTTTACTAATTTTTTCACTCAACATCGTTAATGTTATGTAATCTTGTATTATTTATTTCAATACAAAAGTTTTGATTTGAATTTACAAAAGACGTCTTATAATATATGTTTATTTACATTTTTTTTTAATATTCACCATTTTATTTAAAGCATTTCATTGGATTCTTTTTGATCTCCTTTTTTTTCTAACCTCGTTGGAAATCATGTAAAGATAATTTCTATTTGAGATAGTTATTTGTGCAAGTATTTTACGATTTAGAAACAATTGTTTCTTGTACAGATTGTGTATTAATTTACTATAACTACAGGACAACCTCACTCTGCGAGTTACTGCATTTATTTAAGTGATCCACAAATGACGAAAATTTCTTTTTTTCCTATCTCTATCCCGATGAGCCGAAACCAAAGCTCTTATTCTTTGTTGAGTAATAGTTTGAGTAATCCTTAAATGAACCCCTCGAAAGCTTAATGTAAATAAACTAATTTTTGTTCAATGTCTCCGACCTATATATTTCCGTTTAATCTTGATCATTGGATTAAAGAAATTTTAAAAGAGGAAGTTACAGTAGATCTTACAGACCCCAAAAGGGATTGAGTACCCAATCATCCAAATAAGTCTAATACAACAAGTGTTTTACCTTACAAATACATATTTAAGTTCATTTATCATAACAAACCATAATTTTTTTGATGTTACTGAAATGAAGTAAGATGCAATAGTCATTTAGATTTGTTCATAGGTCAAATCAAATCATAATTGAATCCAAAAGCTTATGCCCCAAACTTGAACTAGGCTCAAATCAAGCTCAACGTGATTCAGCTCAACTCCTTAAGTCCATTTTATTATTCGAATATTAATAGAATATTAAAAATATAAATTAAATTTAAATAAAAATACTTGTATCATTTAATTTTAATTTAGGGTGAGTTAGACCAGCTTGGAAAAAAAATTATTATCCAAGACTCAACCAATACAAGCCGGGTTGGGTGAACAATCCGACTCATTAACAAGTCTACAATCATTAAAAGCAAATAATAAAAGTGATGAAATCCCAGATGGCCTTAAAAAGTTCTCAAGCATCATCAGCTTTCAGCAATTCACTTCCCACAACAATCAAATTCATAGTTTAACCATTCCAAACCAAAGCACAAAAATCTATCATTTCTCTATTTTTGCCATTCTCCAATTCACAAAATAGTGTTTGTGCAATAAAAGTGTGATTTTTATTTCAATAAAGATCCTTTTTCAAATGATCTAAGTGAGCACCCAAATTTGGTCATCTTTAACTCTCTCTATTCACAGATGACACAAATCTTTTCATAAACAAGAACTAAAATGCTACAATTATCAATCAAAAATAGCATAAGCAATGAAAATGTATAAGAATGAACTGTTGTCCTACAGCTTTGGTTTTGGTTTTGGTTTCTGAGATTCCTTGAACCATATAGGAGGATAGATTTTATATTCTTGGATTGGTTCCTCTTCTTTCTTGACTTCTTTATCTTCAATGATGTTTTTAGGAAATGCATCGGGGTTAACTTTGATGCAGGTTTGCAAGGCTACAAAGGGATGCACGCAATCCGAACCCTGTTAAATAGGAAAGTTCAAATATATTAGTGCTTATGTAGAAGTTCAACAAAGATAGAGGGTAGACAATGTTGAGGGGTCAGGAACAAATATGATTGAATTATAAATTTTTTGGGAGCCAGGATAGGTTTTTAATATAATTTTAGTTTGACAATTTCCAGTTTATGAATTATGACATCTTCAAGAAGCTCAAAACATATTAGATTGCCTAAAAGTGAAAGCATTTATCTGAGCCCACCCTTAGCCAAATCATTTCATGATAAAAAGTTGAAATTTGAGTTCTGAATGGCAACAACGTGAATAAAAAGATAGGAATTAGTGTTTCAAATGGCCAAGCAGTTAGGGAAGCCCTCTACCAGCCATTTAGATTAGCAAGGAACTACATAAAAATGAACCAATGTTGTGTTGCTCTGATTCTTCGTTTTTTTCAAAGTAGACATATGCGCCACCTATATCTGATGCATATCCAAACATAGTTATGGAGATATGACCCTAAGGACCCTCCAAATACATAAAATAAACCTTAGAAAAATTGAACATTCCCGTGTTGGACACATCCAGGTATATCCCACACTTACTCACGACTCTGAGAAACATAGAACCAAAGTGCCATGCAATGAATTAAATGAAACAACAAATCACAATACGGAAAACCAGCTCTAAACCTTTGCTTTCTAAACAAGATATTTATAGTATTTACAGCTTCAACTTGGCAGATGGTACACAATAGATTCATACTCAAATTCATTTCTTTGTTTTGTAAGCAGATAATACCTAATAAGAGTGTCTAGATTAATCAGAACGATAAAGCTTAACACAACAAATGAGCCCATTTTTTCCCCCACAATGGTTCTCAAATAACAATAATTACCTTTTCTTCAGCAGTGCTTTTGAGAAAACAAAGGAAAGCCTCTGTAAATTGAGTCCCGCAAGCGCCATTCCGCAGCTCAGCTACACAAGGGCAATCTAATGCTTTTTGCGCCTGCGCATCAAGAGACTAGAACAAAAATTGAAAGAAACCCATTATATTTCACAACTTGTTAGGTGACCCAAAAACAAAAAAGGGAGCAGCAAGTTATGGAATTAAGAAATGGAACAACCTGATTCTCATCGTTGCCATATGCCGCAGCTTCTGTAAAAAGGCAAAAGATAATGATATTACAAACTACTCTAGTGAAAAAAAAAATAGCCTCCATTCTCTAAATCAGCAAAGGTAAAATAAGCAGAATTTAAAGTATGTTAAGATCTTTTGGAACTGAGTTCTTTTCTTTCTTTCTTTCAGACATTTTCGCGAACAGATTAGACGCGAGATTGGTCTAGTCACAGCATAATAATGAATCAAAAGCAATTGATATTAACGACGTAAATATAAACCATGAAACCTGCAATAATAGAATCCATGGAAGCGAAAGAAGAGGAAGGCTGGGTTCGAGCTTGATCGTTAATGGCAGCTGCCGCAGCTACAGCACTTTGAGCTTGGCCCATCTCCGCTTTATCAGTCCCACTCTTTCAGCAAATGACTGTAAAATTATAAATCCGTCTAATCTTCCAACCATCTCTTGCATTGACTTTGACTATTCTTTTGGTGGGTAAAATTGTTTAGCGTAAGTAAACTACTAATATAGTCATCTAAATTTTTCTTAAGTTTCAATTTTGATTACCGAAAGAAATTTAGAATAAGAGTATTATGGTTAATAAATGTTTTCATTTCGATTACTCATCATTAAGGTTTTCAGAATTAGACCAGTAATTGAATTAATCAAACCATCAGCTCGTTGATCTAATTAGTCCAGACAATTTGATCAAATATATTATTAAAGTTTTCATAAAAATAAAAACTATTTAAACTCTATTTAATCGATTTTTTAGCTCGATTCAATTAATTCGTATCAATTTATGGTATAATCAGTTTAAATCTTTCTTCAAATTGATATCCTAACCAATCCAGTTCGATTCAAATAACTATAGCAATATTATTTATTAAAATAATAATAATTTAATATAATCACTAGTGAATTTAAGAAATAGCCTCTGTTTTTAATTGATATTTAAAAAAAAAAACTCAATCACATATAAAGTGATAAAAAGTCTGATATAAATTATTTGATTAATATCAATCTCGAATTTGTTTGGGAATTTTTCCTTTTTATCTTATAAAAGAAGTCAAAATATATTATATATTATTTACAAATTTAAAAATTTAAAATTTAGGTTTAATTATTAACAGTGTTAAAATTTTTTAAATTCATATATAAATTTAATAAAATAATTTTAATAGTTTTAACTGTTAAAATTAAATCTTGAAATCTAAAAAATAAGTGACTAAATTCTCAAAAAATGAAAATACGGGGACTTACGTTATATTTTTAACCTAAAAAATGTCCAAAGTGGGCTCGAACGAATACTCCGACCCGTGACACTAGAGGCATTTGGACTGGCCCATCTTTCAAGCCTCTGGCAACTTCTTCTCCATTTGTCGGCCTTCCCATTGTTCCATTGTTTGCCTCGTTGAATCCTGAAACGAGAACAAAACCCAGAAACCCATCAGAAAAATCTTTCCTCCAATTTTTCTTCAAATTTTCATTGTTAAAGACCAAAACCCGGAAATCCTTACGTTGGAAAGGGGAATAAAGAGCAATGGGAAGCGCGCCCGCACAGATTCCGACGAGTTTCGGACACGAGCTCCGGGCTTGCCTCCGTTGCCGCCTCGTCAAAACCTACGATCAGGTAATTTCTTATGTTTCTACTTGGGGTTTTATTTTTTTTCTCGCTTTAGAAAGTTTCATAGTTTTTGACGAATTCTTCTAACTACTCCCTTTTCTGGGTATTTAAAAAATTTACAGTTTAGGGAATCGGGATGTGAGAACTGCCCATTCTTTAAAATGGATGAGGATAATGAACGCGTCGTCGATTGTACCACTCCTAATTTCAATGGGTATCTTTCAAATTTACCTTCCTTTTATCTCTTTGAGCATCTTTTCAAATTTGATTACTGATTTTATTTTTTTCAGGATAATCTCTGTGATGGATCCGTCTAGAAGTTGGGCTGCTCGTTGGCTGCGAATTGGTATGTTCAACACTGATTGTATGTTTTTCGTTATTTGTTTTTGCTTTGTGGAAATTATTCATTATAAGGTCTTAAAAGTTCAGTTGCCTTATTTGAATGGAGAATTGAGGCTTGCATGATTTAGAAATCCATTATTGCTTTATGATTATTTTCAATATACTATTTGATGAACCCTAGGATTTTAAGATCTATTCTCTCGGATGATTGCTGAGATAATGCATTTTTGCCATGAATTTGGGTGAGTTTTAAATAATGCGCTGAAGACGGGTATGTTTAATTTTCCAAGTTATTCCATACGTTTGGAGAATCTGGGTCATATCTCCATTTCCATGTCTGAAAATTTTTCAGACACGGTGTTGGACTGTATACTTCAAGAAACATAAAGAGTCGTTGCAACATAGCTTTTCAACTTTATAAAGCACCAGACTTTTGACTTCTCAATGATAGTTTTTTCGCCATAAAATAGTAGATTATGCAATTGCTATTTTTTGTTTATGTTTACATCCTTTTCGAATTATATGTATACATTAGTGTATTATATCTGATTCTTAGATATTTTGGGTTCTTTGACACTTCTCTAAATCCTTCTCAGGAAGATTTGTCCCCGGTTGTTACACTCTTGCTGTTTCAGAGGCACTTCCAGAAGACTTGCAGGTACGGGTGAAATTCATTAATTAACATATACTTTTCAATAAAGGAAACATGGAGGATGGTAGATATGGAACACGGTTTGGGCATGTTAATTGTGTGAACTTTTCGAATAACTTATCTCTAGGTCTTCTATGATAATATTCAGTTCCATATCTCGAAATTTTGTGTTTCATCTTTTTAGCGTCATAGCCGCTGGGGTTGTATTTCAACTCATTATGCAAACACAATATTGTATACATTATATTGAAGATTTTTTCTTTTCATGTCAAACCCCTAAGTTTTAAACCTACAAGAATAGAGTTTTATTAGGATACTTTGTTATGCCATGTCATATTACTTTTGTGTTTTCGGTATTAATAGTTGTTTTCTTTCATACAGAATTTATGCGAAGAAGTGCATGTGCAGTATGTGCCACCGAAACGGGTATGAGACAAGAGTCCTGGTAACATTGTATGTAACCATCGAAAAACTGAATTGCATTTTACGAGTTATGATCCTTTTTTGATGCTTTTGTAAAAGTATTGCTCCGTTGTCTTTGCTATCAATGAAATTGTATGTAAACAATTTCTGGGTTTGAACAACTGATAAACACTCTAGTTATTTACAAGGTAGGATTTGTATGAAATTTGGTTAGAACTTTGGGTTTATGAATTAGTTTTCAGAATTTTGTTGGAAGAAGTTTGAAATTTCAAAAACCCTACAGCTATTAATTGATTGTTTTATGGTTCGGATTACTCGTTCGGACTTTTAAATCAAGCCCGAGCTATCAGCTTGTTCGTATAGGTCCTGATCAGGTTATGAGGAAAATGTTTTTATATTAGAGTCAATTTTACATGGATATTATATATAATTAGATTCTGTCATACCACACAACCTACAATGATAAACTTGTATTTTTTTAAAAAAATTTATTCAATAATGAATATAAGTAGAGTGGTTATAAACTTGTATTTTAATTTTTTATTTAAAGATTATATAAAAAGATGTTGATTGAATTTTAACTCAATTGGTATGAGAATTGTTGTCAATACTGGAGGACGTGGGTTCGAGTGCGCTGAAGCGCATTATCCTCCTATTTATGGGTTGGAGAGGGACTATGAATAGTTTTAAGGATTATGTCACAAAAAATAGTTTCAATATTATCCTTCTTAAGAATCACTTGTTTCAGCCCAAGATTCTAGAGTTCAGCATAGAGAACTGAACAACCAATATTCCTTGAGAAATCAGCAATCCACATCCCATGCTGGTTGCGGATTAATTCACCTGCTGAAGTATTCCCAAATACTTTACAAACTGCCACCAATCTTTAAGTTTTTAACTTTTGTATGCCTCGAGAAACCTACCAATCCATGGTTTTTGAATAAATGTAACTTTCACTCGTGGTAATTTTTATCCAGGACACTTTCACTTTCAACAAAACTGGTATTAAAGACGTAATTGTTTCTCTTGATCCAATGCTGCAAGCAAATAACACCAAAAGGGTTGCCAATCAAAAGGTTCACATGCAAAATGGTTAGGATCAGAGAGATAAATCTCAAACCATTTTTCCAAATTGATTGAGAAAAATTCATCTCTCTTTTTCTAGTCTGATCACCAGGATCCATGTTGCCACAGCTGGTGTATATAAATGTAGTACATGATTTACACTTTCAATCAAATTTCCACAAATCACGCAGCTTGCATCTGGAGTAAGGTTTCTTCTCACTCGGTTGTCACTGGTTAGGATTCTGTTTAAATAAACCAGCCAAAGGAATACATGTACATTTTGAGGTCCCGGAAGATGCCAAATTCAGTGCCAGAAACTACCACTCCTAGCCATGTCGACACTGCAAGAAGTAGAGCAAACCGTGCGAATGGAAAAAACACACTTCTTTTCATGTTTCCATCTAACAAAATCATTCACGTCACGGGTTGAAGGAGGTTTATAGGTAGAAATGCTAAAAAATATTGGGGGTGGTAACTTCGATTTGAACACAATCTAATTTCACTCCTCACTCGATGTAATGATATCTTCAATAAGAAACTCAAGAAAAATTCCTTCGAGTTATATACAAACATTAATAAGTGGTCCCCATTCTTTAACCTAATCATCTCTCCAAAAATCCACATTTAATCCATTTCCAACGTTCCATAATTGGTGGGGGTTGTTAAAATCATCCTTCATAAGGAAAGCATAATTAAGACAGTCAAGTTTCTCACTTAAAATTTAAGAGGGTTTTAGTAAAAATATAGACTCAAAAAATGAGTTCAGACAAAAAATAAAGCTTGTTTTCTAAACAAACTGATCTTAAGTAGAATTTTTTGTTTGAACTCGGCTGTGTCTAAATCACATGTAATTTTTTATTTATATTTTTAATTTATTAAGAAATATTTATTTTAATAATTTTTACATATTTAATATAGTATGCATTTTTTTAATTTATTTTTATATAAAAAATATTTTAAATTAAGTCAAACTCAAATTTAACATTTTTAATATCAACTGAGTTTAGATAAAATTGTTTGTTCTTGTTGTTTGCATGTACGTGTTGGGGGGGGGGGGTTTATTTTGTTTGCCCCCGGATCGGGTGTGGTCCGTGATCTGACGTATGTTTATGCTTAAAATATTATATCTTGAGAAACCCGGAAAATCAGTCGATTCTCTACGTAAGAACAACGAAATTCAAACTGTAATAAATAATTATTGAAAAGTTGATAATCTCGCCGTCACTTTCCTGTGGAAAATAAGACAACCTTTAGTAAAAATATATGCATGCGCTTGGACCATTTCCCTCAACAAATATACAAAATATTAAAACATTGAAGGAAAAAGAAAAATCCAGAAGTTTTATCCAAATCCAGGTCCAGGTTTTGAAAAATAAATTTAATAAAATATTTATTAAATTAAATGAAATGATGGAGCAAGGCATTAGCTGGCAACTTCAGAGATGGATACTCCTTTCCTTCTTTTATTTATTCCTTTTCTTTAATTGTTTTGGATAAGTAAATCCTAACAAACTAACAAAACAAATGTTTCTTAGGATTATATTTTTATGAGATAATTGGAAAAGCTCAAATAGTTATGAATATCTACATTTTCTTTTAAATATATATTATTAAAAATTAATTTACGAGAGACTTAAAATCAATGGTGAAGCTAAAAAAATTTTTTAGGAGTCTCGAAATAAAATTTTAATTTTTAATAGTCTATAACTTTATAATTTTTAAAAGACTAAATTATATTTTTAAAATTTTAGGAGGTCAAGGTATAATTTTATTTTTATTAATTTAAAATTTTAATTTTTTTAAAGGGCTAAAACAACAAATTTTCATTTTAGGGGACCGAGGCCCATGTTGGCCTCTCCTGAATTTGTCTATGCTTGAAAGAAAAATCAAAGGACATATCAACATATTAAAGACTAATTTATTAATGCTTTTTGTATTTCTTTTTTTTGCAAAAATCTGTTTTTTCAAAACATTTTTGTTTTAAAAGTAATTTTAAATAATTCAAAAGCTTCTTTTTTAACAATACTATTGAAAAATAATGTTAAATTGATTCTAATTCGATGCAATGAAAATAATTAATTTATTTATTAACTTATACTATTTAGATTAAAAATCAGTTAAAATAAAAAATCAAACCAATTGAATAGTATTTTATTTTATTTTATTTTTTAAAATTTATTTAATTAAAATCAAACAAATGTATGTGGATAAAATTAAAATTTATTGATTTTTTTTATTAAATCAAATTTATCCGTTGATGCTTTCTAGTTTTGAAGAGTGGCAGCACTAATCCACAGGGCATGTGATTGGTTCTGCTGAAACTTTGACTCTATTCTCAACTTATAGGTGGCTCACGGCTTACGATGCTATCAATTAATTACTAACGTGTCTCTTTTTTTCTTAATTTCTTCAAATTATAATAATATATTTTTATTACTAATAAATTATGTCACTTATTTAAACTCTATATAATAATTTTTTAAAAGTTGTGGATAAAATATATCAATTGAAAATTTAAATACAATTATTTATCATTTCAACCACAAAAGGATAAAGCTAGTTATTAAAAAAAAAATGTCTTTAAACTTTTTTTTTTGTTTTTTGTCGACATTAATCTTAAAATTTAGATAACTTTTATTTTTCCAATTTAGTTATTAGATTTGGGTTTCGTTAATATGTGATAATGTAATATTCTAAATTTTAAATTTGTGATATATTATCACTTGAGAATTATTGTTTTTTTTCAAAGAGTTAAAGACATAACAATTTATCTATTTAAGCAGCATTCGGTTGGTCCAATATTACATTATGACATGTAATGTTACATTCAAAAATAAGATTACCTTATTTAGATTCTATACATTTTGACTATCTCCTAATTTCACATCCTCGAATAATGTCAAGATGTCGTAATATAAAGTATAATCTCGTTACCATTTGTTCATTACATCCAAATCATTTACCATTTATTTTTATTAATTTAATCGGTTAAATTTTTTTTCTCAAATTAGATTTAAGTTTAATTTAAAATTATATTTAATAATGGAAGAATACATCTTATACTTAATTATCATATCTACTCTAATAATTTATTAATTAATATATAATTATTATAATTATAATTATAATTAGTGATGTAATCATTTTTATAAATTTTTTATAATTATAATTTATAAAATTATTTAAACATTGTATATTTACTTATCAATATATATAAATTGTAATAAAAAAATAAAAATTATAATACTTTATAATTATGAAAATTGAGATTAAAAATGTAAAGAAAATCTTTTTAAAAAAATAATTTTATAAAATATAATTAATCTTAAATTTCATGAAGTAAATATTTGAATATTACACTATACTAAAACAAAGTTAAAGTTAAAATAACGAAATTCAAGTTTCAAAGAGTTACTTAGAATTATGCCATTTAGCATTTCAATACAATGCCATGTATGTATTATTAATACTCTTAATTTTTTTTATATTACCATTTATAAAAAAAATTAAAATTCAATTCGTTAATAAAATCACCATATATTTATGATAAGATTACATTATTTCAGTACAAAAATAATTTGTCTCACATTTAATAAAAATATACAATAACCGATTCAGTCATAACTTAAATAACTCGATTGATATAGACATTATTATCAAACAGGAGGACATGGGTTTGAGTATGTTAAAACACATTATCCTTCTATTTATGGGTTGGGAAGTGACTATAGATAGCTTTAGACATTACATAAAAAAAAATATAATCAAAATCTGTAATAAAATTATTCAAAAAAAATTATATATATATATATACGCAAATAATTTACGTCTACATAAAATCAAACATTTCATTATTCTAAAATCAAACGTTTAATATATATTTATTCTTATTTCACTCTTCTTTTTTCGTATATCTTTTCCTTTGATACATTACAAAATATTATATATAGATATTTTTATCTTAGTTATTTCATTAACATTACTACCCAAATCATTCCTTTTAATTATAAATTAATACTAAAAACTTTCTCATTACCATATTTTTATTTATTTATTAAAGATTTAAGGGTGTAAAACCACTTCAAATTTTTTTAAAAAGGTAATTAAATTTTTAATTTTTTTATATTTAATTGGATATTTAAACTTTCAAATGCATCAAAAACGCCTCAAACTTAAAAAAAAAAGAAGCAACTAAGCCCCTGTTTTTTCATTCAATTGGGTACTTAAACTTTCAAAATGCATAAAAAAGGCCCTTAAACTTTTTCAAGAAAAGCAATTAAGATTCTGTTTTTTTTTTACACTCAATTGAGTATTTGAACTGCCACTATGCATCAAAAAGGTATTTTAATAGTTGCCGTTAAAGTTAACTGCCCATAACTTTTTTCAATCAAAGCCACCACGTGTCACAATTATGGAGTGACATGTGGCAAAAAATTATAAAAAATAAAAATCAATAAAAGTAATAAAAAATATCAAATTTTAATTAAAAATATATAGAAATGTAGAAAAGTTTATAAAATTTTATAAAGTCGTAAGAAAATTATAAGAAATGTAAAAAAAATATAAAATTCGTAAAAAAATATAAAAATTATCGTACCAAAAGAACCATTTTATAATTTTCCATAACTTTTATTGAATTTTATTTTTTATCATTTTTCGTCACATGTCATGCTGTGTTGCAACACATGATGACTTTAACTAAAAAAATCGGTGGACGTTAACTTTAGCGGTCAACGGTTAAAGATTCTTTTTTATGTATTTTATAATTTTTTTATAAGTTTTTAGAATTTTTTTAGAATTTTTTTCTAATTTTTAAATGTTTTTATTAAAACATAATAATTTTTATAACTTTTATTAATTTTTATTTTTTTATAATTTTTTGTCACATTTCAGGCCATGGTTGTAACATAGGGTGGCTTTAATTGAAAAATTAAGGGCAGTTAAAGTTAACGGTCAAATAAACTTTTTGTTGCATTTTAACAGTTCAAGTACCCAATTGAGTATAAAAAAAAAAGCAAGAGTTTAATTGCTTTTTTTTTTTAAATTAAAAAACTTTTTACACCCTTAAGCATTTATTAAACAAATTTGATAATTTAATCTCATATGTTATTATAATATTTTTATAAATAATTAAATCTTGGTAATTAAGGAATAAATCACATTATAGGGAAAAAAATTCCATAATAGACATAGGCGTAGACCTGCTCATGGGTCGGGCTACCCGGCCCGGTCTAATGGCCCGCCCGAAATGTGGGAGAGTTTGGGTAAAAATATAGGTTCGAAAAATGGACTTGGACAAAAAAATGAGGCCCGTTTAAAAAATGGGCCGGGCCTCGAGTAAGGTATTTTTGGCCCGGCCCGAATTCACTAAATAACAAAAAAATTTTGCTATTTTTTTATTTTTGAATATTATTTTCTTGTTCGTTTTCTCCATATTTTGTTACCATATTACTATTAGTTGTTACTATTTTATTGTTATTATTTGGATATTGTATAAAACTTATTTATTATTAATTTTTTTATTATTTTAAAGGTATTTGTTAATTTTGTTTTTATTTTAGAGGTATTTACTTGTTAAGTTGCATCGATCTTAGTGCTATTTAAATCTACATATTTTTTAAAATTTATTTTTAATTTTTTGAAAAATATTTATTTTGATTTTTTTAGTATTTTTGATGTATTATATATATTTAAAATCATATAAAATAATATAAAAATAAATACGGACGGGCCGGGTTGGGCCCGGGTTTTAGTATTTTTATTTAGGTCGAGCTTGGGTAAAATTTTAAACCCGGCCCGAGCCCAATGAGTGGACCTAAATTTTTAGTTCAGCCCGGCTCGAACCCGACCCGGCCTGACCCATGAACACCTCTACATAGGCGTGTAGAGTACAATATACAAATTTTTTTGGTAGAAAAGAAAGTTCAAGAAACTAGTTATAATAAAGTTGATAGGTGCCTATATTAACCATTACTTTATGACCATCTTTTTCAAACAAAGATCGAGTATAATCAAGTAAGTTTTTAAAAGTCGATAACCTGTTAAGATCACTAAGAACCACTTTGACCAAACAATCTGCCAGTCTATTTTACTCTCGCAGGACATGCATAACAAGAAAAAAAAAGAAGTAAAATCTTATATAACACATCGGATATTACCTCATAATACGAATACAAAATATAATCATATATTCCTTAAATTAAACTTTCAATTATTGTAATATAATAATTCAGTATAAAATAAATTAAAAAAATTATGTTAAATTGTTCTCATTTTCTAAACTGATAAATTCCGGTAAATAAGTTTAAATTACGGATATGAATTGATAATGATTCACCGCAAACATTTTCTAATGTTTTGCTTAATTGCATCAGTCATCTCTAAATTATGATACTCTCAAATTTCAAAATATTTTAGTTACATCATTAAAATATTTATTGTTATATTGGTTAGGTCATTTCATTATTTAAAATGGAAATTTTAAAGAAATGGGTCTCCTAAAATAGAAAATTGTCTATTTAGGCCCTTTAAAAATTTTAAAATTTTAAATTAGTAAAGATAAAATTACACTTTGACCCTCTAAAAGGATAAAAATTTGATTTAATTTTTTAAAAATTATAAATATATAAGCTATTAAAAATTATAATTTAATTTTGACCTCCTAAAAAGATTTTCTGACTTTGCCCCTGGTCAAACAACTTTTAAAATTAAAAACTAAAAATAAAATAATACTAAAAAAAGAGAATGTGAACGACAAAATCATTTAAAAGATTTGAAAACTTTAAAATCAAGATTTTTACGGCATCCATCCAGTTTTACTTTAAAATTTTCATAAGGATATAATTAGAATGTTTAAAAATTTAAATACTAATTTAAAGTGAACGTCATAATTTAAGGACCTCTGATGCAATTAACTCCAATATAATTTTGTCTTATTGGTAAAAAAAAATGGTTTCTTAGAATTATCTTAAGCTTGCTTATCTTATTAAACATTTATAAAGATAGTCAATTGACAAGGGCAATTTTGGCATTATAAATAATTGCATGAATCCATAAAAGTACAGAGCTTTCAATCAGTATCTCTTTATCCCTTTCATTCACTGTAAATACATTACAAAAGAGATCACTCTGTTCTTTTATTTTCTTCCTATAAACAGTTCTAAAGCACTTGTTCTTCTTTTTCTTTTGGTTGGAGATCTCGGCGGAGATGGGGAAACGACACTCTGTTGTGGCGGCATTAGCAGCGATAATGTTGATGATGGAGTTGGCGGCGTTGACAGTAGCAGAAAACAGAAGAAGTATGTTGAGTAATGGTCTTGGAATGACTCCTCCCATGGGGTATGCTATGTTTTTATTTTTCCAGCTCTTTTTTCACTATTTTTTTTGTCGGTGGAGGTCGTAACTTAAAACGCCATAGTTTTACTGAGATTGAACTTCGATTATGTTTTGCTGAGATTGTTCTCTGTAAATACTGATAATATTATGTAAATTGGGTCTGTTTTTATTTTCTTACTTCCACTGCAGTTGGAACAGCTGGAATCACTTTGGATGCAATATTGATGAAAAAATGATCAGAGAAACTGGTAAACATAGAATCCAATTATGCCTTTTTCTTTAAATTTATTTTTATTTTTTTAAACTTAAATACTCTCATTTATTTCCTTTTGAAGTATCCATATTGAACACATAATTGTATCTGACACTCACTCAAGTAAGAGTAACATAAGACTGAAAAGCAGTCCTTAATCCAAATTTCATTGGATGGTTGATAATACAGTGATAAATAGTAATACAACTTTAAAAAAAGGAAGGGTTATTTTTGTTCTTTTTTCCTTTCATTTTTATCATAGGATAATGAATATTTTGATTGTTTGACAGCTGATGCTCTAGTTTCAACCGGGCTCTCCAAGTTTGGATATGAATATGTTAATATAGGTATGATTCTATTAATCTAAAGTAGTACCCTTTATTGGTATCCTTGATTGAAAATGACTGATAAACCATTTCAATATCTGTTTTCTTAGATGATTGCTGGGCTGAAATTTCTCGTGATGACAAGGTGTTTTCCTTTTCTGCATACTTTCTCCTTTCTTTTGTTTTTCCTATATAACAAGTTAGATGCTGTAGAAAGCTGGAAATGATTCTCTTATAAAAGTATAGAATTAGTTGATGTAGTTATAAAGATCGGACTCAAATCGAATTTCAGGGTAATCTAGTGCCTAAGAAGTCAACATTTCCATCTGGAATAAAGGCTCTCGCAGATTATGTTCACAATAAGGGTCTTAAGCTTGGGATTTACTCGGATGCGGGGTAATGCAACTCTTTCAATGTTGAATTTCTATGAATCTAGAATTGTTATGACAAAGCTGATGGATATGTTGTTTTTTGTTTTTCCAGGTACTTTACCTGTAGTAGGAAAATGCCTGGTTCACTTGGTTATGAAGAGCAGGATGCTAAAACCTTTGCTTCTTGGGTATGGATTTCATTGTCCATTTTCCATTTCATTTTTATGTATATATACTAAAATCTGTATTGTTTTATTTGCAGGGTATTGATTATTTGAAGTATGATAACTGCAATAATGATGGCTCGAAGCCAACAAAAAGGTCAATTACGGGATTGGCTTTTCCTTTTTTTTCAAACTTTTAGCAATATTTTTAAAACTTATAGCAATCTTCTCTTATGTTGCTACTGCTCTTAATTTAGATACCCTGTCATGACTCGAGCTTTGATGAAGGCTGGCCGCCCCATCTTCTTTTCTCTGTGTGAATGGTAATTTTGGAAGCACTGAACTTAAGCCTTTATTCAAGTATTTGCCGGGTCTTCTCAATTCGACTTATGTTTCGTTGTGGTTTCTTAGGGGAGATATGCACCCTGCTGAATGGGGTGCTCCTGTAGGAAATAGCTGGAGGACAACTAACGACATATCTGATAATTGGGAAAGGTAAAATATTAATGCCAAGAAAGTCAGGATTTTATTGTTTCTGGTTCCATAGCCTCGGCCTAGAGCGGTACAATCATAACTTGTGATTTTTTATCCCTGGCAGTATGATCTCTAGAGCTGACCAGAATGAAATTTATGCTGAATATGCAAGGCCCGGTGGTTGGAATGGTTAGAAAATCTGAACCAGTGTCAATGTTCTGATGTAGATATCATTTATAATTATAAGTACAATTTCTGATAAACTTATGCCATCCGTTTCAATAGATCCGGACATGCTTGAGGTGGGGAATGGAGGGATGACGAAAGATGAATACATAGTACATTTCAGCTTGTGGGCTATTTCAAAGGTATTACGGATGAAATCTTCTTTTCCATGTCGGGTGATAAACTTGTTGCATCTGGTTGATAAAAATGTGAATGTTATTGCAGGCACCTCTTCTTCTTGGTTGTGATATAAGGAATATGACAAGAGAAACGATGGATATCATCACGAATAAGGAAGTCATTGCTGTTAACCAAGGTAACCACATGTGCCTTTCTACAAATACCATTATGTTCCATCCTTCATTCGTCGATGATCATCACATTTTTTGACTTTCATGTTATGGCCTGCAATAGATCCATACGGTTTTCAAGCCAAGAAGGTTAGGATGGAAGGTGATCAAGAGGTAAAATTCATACAGCTCCTTTTTGTAATGTTCGTGATTTGAACAGCTCTCCGCATCATTGGACGTATCGGGATTTGTTTGTTACCCTGCATACACTTACATCTAAGGTATTCATTGTCTTGTTTGTGCATCCACAAGCCCCTCAATACTTTGTCACCCGAAGAAGAGCTTAGTTCAGTCTGAACCAACCAAGGATCTCTCTATCCTTTTCCCTACTTGACTTCCATAAGGGATTGATCGTCTGTTCCTTTCTGGTGACAAAAGCCTTTAAGAGGTTTGTAGGTGTCCAAAGAGGACAATATTCTTGATGTATGCTCCTGTTATGTGGGTGAAGCAGGGGAGACATCCTAAACCCGATCATTATACCTTTTGGTTTATTGTTCTCTGCTCGGATTCATCACTCTACTAATTTTTCTCTGCCTTCTTACAGATTTGGTCAGCTCCTCTTTCTGGTTATAAAATTGCTGTGGTCCTACTCAACAGGGGTCCTGTTCGTTATTCTACAACAGCTCGTTGGGATGACATTGGTCTAGACCCCAAGACTGTGGTTCAAGCCAGAGACCTTTGGGAGGTACTCAATTGCATATATTGTCATTTTCCATTGCATGCATAAGTGTTTTACTTAATACCCATTTAGTATGCCTTTAATTCTTTGCGATTTATGTTACTCGGACAATACATGGTTATTTTAAGAAAAACGAAGACTCGGAGTATCATTGCTAAACAAGGATATGATTGTTTTATCCTCCAAATATATAAAAAACTCGAAAAAAATTCAAGTTTACCCGTGTCTAGATGTGTCCATGGGCCAGGCCATAACAAAGATTTGGACCTGTTGGTAGGCTTGGGCCTAGCCCAAAAAATTGGCCTAAAATTTTGCTTAAGCTCAGCCCAAATTATAGATGCTAAACTCAAGCCTGGACCAACCCAGCCCGTATTAAATCCTATAGTATTGATACTTGCTACGAAGTACCGATACCTTGGGGAGGGTATCGGTACTTAGGCAATTTTTCTTTAATTTTCAAAACATCGAATCTTAAAATATTATTGATACCAGGCAGGGTATCGATATTTTTGTGAAAGGTACCTATACTTTGTTAAGGTTATCGATACATTTGGGCCGGGTTGGGCCCGTGCTGAAAAAAATTACCTGAGGCCCAATCGATTTTTTAAATGGGCCTTTTATTTAGCCTAAGTTCATTTTTCGAACCTATATTTTTGCTCAAACCATCTCACTTTTCGACCAGATGGCTCGGCCCATGAACAATTCTACCCGTGTTTGACATGTACATATATACAAATTTCACTCTCGAGTTTGAGTAACATAGCTGGTAACACACCCACTAATGTGCATCTATTTGCAGCACAAAACACTGAAGACAACATTTGTGGGCAATTTGACAGCAACATTGAGACCGCATTCATGCAAACTGTATGTATTGAAGCCAATTGCTTAAAACTATCATTATGTTTAGGCTTTTTGCCACTATTCCCTTGAAGTTGCAGTCATCATTTATAACATGTAATTCTAGATGTGCCATGGAATTATTATTTATTTCTTTTTTGGATCAGTACATGAATTTAGTCATTAATAAGATGGAGGAAGCTAAGCTTTCCTCTTTAATTAGATCCAACAATGGTGTTTTTCATGTTGCAATAGATGATTTCACTCTTACAGACATTGTTTTCACATATATATACACATAATTTGTATATAGAAGTCATAACCGTGTAGACGATGTTAAATCTTAAACTCTAAACCAAATTTAACATACCTACAAATTGAACAAATCATCGATTTTCAGTTACTTAAATGGAATGGTTCCATTGTGTTGAGTTTTGAAAAGTATGATCATTAATCCAGAGGGCATGTGATTGGTTTCTGCTAAAATTTTGACACTATTATAATAAGTAGCTTGCGTCTTTACTTTTTGGTTTCAGATTTCTGTTTCTTCTGCCGTTTTATTTCTGTTTTAAACTAATAACTAAGGAGTCTTATTTTTGGGTAATTTACATTTTATATTCATATAATTTAGGATAAATTACAACCAAGGTCATTAAATTATTAGTAAATTTATGTTTGGTCACTCAACTTCAAAAAGTTACAAAATAGTCATTGAACTACTCGAAAGTTTTTATTTAGACCTTTATCTACGTGTCATTTTTCACTTTTTTTTATAGAAAAGTTTGATCAAATTATTTTTATTTTGGATTATCAAATATTAAAAATATTAAATTTGAATTTATATATCAATCCAAAATAAAATTTTTTATTGATGAAAAATAATTTTCTATGGATTTTGATCCACTGAATAATTACATAGTATTTTTTTATAAGTTATTTATACTAGAATTTAATTAAATTGCATAGTATTTATTGTTAATTATTTACATTTGGTAACAATGGATATACGATTAATGTTAGAAAGAGAATAACTCAATAAATACGAAATGCTAAAGTAATTAGATAAAATTGTGTAGGATATTTATTTTTCTTTTTAATTTTATTTGTGTTTATTTGTTTAATGTAAAGATACTAGTTACCTATTTTCTGAGTAGAGGAATAAAATGCAATTTGATTCTTAGTACAAATACATTTATGATATTTTAACCTAACTTTGACGCCTATTTTTTTTATTAGGGGTATGATAATGGTTTTAGAAAAATAAATTTTTTTTATTATTGTATTATATAACGTTACTTGTTTAGAGAATTTTTTCTCAAGTATTATTGATAATCTTTATAATAATTAATATCCTTTTACAATTTAAAATTATGTAATTGTGTAATTACAATTTATATTACTAGATATGATATGAGAAATTATGATATAATTACACTATATTAGTCAAATACGTCTACCAAATTTAAAATTTCACATTCTATTACTCTAATAATTACATTTTCATCTAATTAATCTGTGATGTCCAAATGCACCATTAATAATTTGTATTATATTAACTTTTATCATGCTTTGTGTTTATTTTATTTGTATAATCAATTTGTGTGTAATTAAATATGATAAACAATTGGTGCAAATAGTATGGTAAGTCATCAACTTTTTTAGGTCAAAAAATGTCGAGAGGGGTGAATTGGTATTTTAAAAGGAAAGAAAAGTTTGGACAATTTGATTTATAGTGGTTCAGCTCCAATTGTCTATCTCTACTAACTTAGCTTTCCACCATTAGGGATTTCTCAATTTACTTCTAGAATCGATACTTTTTAAGGAGATTGTATAACCTTTACAATCCCTATTTCACAAGGATACGATAAAACAATTTCCCTAGCTTTTATGGCTAAACTAGAACCTTTTTTTAGCTTTTGTAGCTCAACTAAAACCCTCTTAAATTACAATTGGTGATATGAAAAATAGTAAACAAAGAGACCTCTACAAGGAGTGTGTTTACAAAAAATAAGTTCTCAATACAATGATATGTGAATGATAAAAGATTTGACACTAAACTCCTAGAGAATATTTACAAGAGAAATGAATGAATAAAGATTTGAATACTTTTCTCTTGATTTTGATGCTTGGATCTCTCTCTTTAGTCTTAAAGTGTTCTTGAATTGTATTTATGTCATAGAACAAGTTTGAGGACATTTATGGCTGTTGGGGATGAAATCTAACCGTTGGAAGCATTAAATTGTCCTTACACGTCATGTCTTGAGACCTAGCAAGATGTCTTAAGACAAGGCTAAAAAATAGCCATTATATAGCCATTGGCAGCCGTGTCTCGAGACTAATGTCTCGAGACAAATAGACTTTTGTCTTAAGATAGCAGCTCCTGGAGTAGAATTTTGCTTTGATGTTTTCTTGTTTCGAAACATATAGTCGTATATCTCAAGACTCGCATACGAGAATCCTTTAAAAAATATTTTAGACACCTTAGAACACTTTGGTATTAGCCCAAAAATATTTAAATAAAATAAAACACATTTAAAACATATTTTTGAGTATTTTGCAAGTCTTTGAACATGTTTAATAAAAAATTCAATCATATTTTCACTAAATAATTTTCAATCATATTTAAGACTGAAATTTTAAATTTTGAAAAGTATAAGGACTCAGAATGATCCAGTTGGAGAAAATAGACTAAATCTACAACTGTATGCATAGTACAGGACTAGTAATTGAATTTAACCAAATGAATGTAATTGCCATTGTTTGGGTCAAGACTAAAATTTCAAATTTTGAAAAATACAAGGAATAAAATTTACCAATTCAAAAAGTATAGATACTAAAATTGATCAAATAAAAATATAGAGACTAAATCCACAACTTTTGTTAAGCAAAAAGGACTAATAGTAGAATTTAACTTTTAAAATATGTAACGAATGATTTTTTTAATTTTAATTAATAATTAATATTAGGATTAATTGTATCAAACATCTCTAAATCATATGGCTTATCTTTTAGATTAATCTTTAAATTTCAAAATGTTAAAGTTGAGTTATTAAATTATTTACGTACAAATTATTTTTTAGTTTAATTTAGTCATTAATTTAAATGTTAAATGTTGATTCAAATATCACGTGAAGTGCATTTAAACCATATAGATCAAATATAAATTCTCGGATACCTACTACTTGATCTTGAATTTAAGTTCTTGATTGACTTAACCAAACATTAATTCAGTTGGACATTAAATAAAAATGCATACTGGTTATAAATTAATAAATATTATTACGATGGTGTTTTTGTCTTTTTTATATGTTATATATAAAATTTATAACAATCAGCTTATACCCAGAGATCTAGGAAGATGAAATTAACCCTTAATCTATCTACATTGTTATGAGTCAATTGGGTATTGATTCAATTAAAAGTGATTAATTTTTTTTTATAAAATAATAAATATTATTTTAAGGATATTTTTATCTTTTTCATATTTTTATATAAAATTTATTAAAATTAATTTAAATAGATTAAAAAATCAATAAATTTTTTTTAGACAGTATCAAATATTACTGTAAGAAGTTTTTTTTTAATATATTTGATATAAAATCTACAATAATCAATTTAATTCAACTTAGGAAATAACATTAGAAAAATATAAAATTGGATTTGAACTTAAGATACCATGATTTTTAATACTTAAATTTACCATTTCAATTAAATCTGTAGCGATGTAAAAATTTTAGCTTGGTCGCTAATTGGGGTGTTTGATTGAAAGTTTAAAGACCGATGTTTGATTTTAAAAAGGGAGTCGCCATCAATCCTTTTTCTTAGGAGTGATCGGAAACCTAATAAATCCTCTTTTTTGAAATATTTTTGAATACAAAAGAAGGCCGGGCATAGGTCTACGTTAAAATCAGAGAAAAATAGGGTTCGAGAGTCGGTTACATGCGGGGAAGGTATTAGCACCCCCACAACGCCCAAAATTGGTATCTCATTAAACACGTGTTGTCTTGATTTTCAAAAATATGAGTTCAATGTAACATTTAATCGTGATCCGATTGAAAAGACGATAATTTTTAAATTTTGATTTGTTAGAAGGGCGTTCTGTTTTCAACACGAGCCGATATGATTCACCCAACATAGCGATGAAATCAACGACTTAGTGTTAAACCGATACGTTGTCTCATGTATTAAAATTAATTAGAAAACAAGAATAAGATTTTCGAGGTAATGCAAAGCAAATTGATATGAAATAAAAATAAATAAAAGAAAGAGCTAGAAATATATTGAAGCAAATAATAAATGTGACAATAATATTAAAAATGATAAAGATGTATGCTATATTAAACGTAATACTAGAATTAGACATGAAATGAAAACAATGAATGTATATGTACGCTTATAATAATGGCATTTAGAACATGTACACGATACATATGAAAATGTATAAATAACATAGTATTAAAAAGTATGTATATAATGATGTTGAAAGATACATACATAATACGGTGTTAAAAACACATACATCATGTAGTTATTAAAATATATATATATATATATATATATATATATATAAGATAGTACAAAAACATTAAAACGTATATATACATGACATACATAATATGGTAAAAAATCTATGTAATATAGTATTGAAAATATATACAATATGGTATTGAAAGGATAGATATATAATATAGTATGAAAAATATATGTACATAAGATAATGTAAAAAATATACATATAACTAATAATATGAGAAGTACATACATAATATATGAAATTGTAATATACAATATAGAGTTAAAAATAATGTGCATAATATAAAAGAGATATAATGTTTAAAGCAAAGTATGTGAAACAATTTTAAAATGAGCAATAAAACAATTTTAACTAAATAATACATGAAAGCAAATTTGAATAAAAAATATACGAAGCAATTTAAAGTAGATAATATAAAACAATTTAAAATAATTAATATGTAAAACAAGTTAAAGTATAAAATATACAAAAATAATTTAAAGCAAACAGTATATTAAAATAACATACAATAACAATTCTAAAATAAAGAAATAAATTAAATAGCTTTAGGACGCGATTGAAAGCGAACTGAAGTTTAAGGTAAAAATTGTAAAAAGGGGCCAGGGACAAGAGTGAAACACGCTTAAATGTGAAAGGACCAAATGGGATAATATCCCTGGTCTCAATGTGTTGCGTTTCAATTCACTAAGCCATGGATCAAATTGAAAATAAAATGAAAATAGAGGGGCAAATTCAAGAAGAGAAAAAGAAAAGGGACTATATTGAAACACTCCGCAGAAATGGAAATCCCATATGTGCAAATATCCCCATATGCATCCAAATCCATGGCACTAACGGTGCCGTTTAGAACATTACAAAACTAAAAAAACAAAAACCCTAAAACTAATCGTTCATTCATTCTTGAACATAAAACAAAAAAAAGAAAAGAAAAAAAAACTCTTCTAATTCCTCTCCATTTGACCAACCGTCTGCCTCACACCATTCGACCATCATAATCGGTTTCTGGTGATGAAAGAAGGCTTCGTTTAAACCCACTTAAAACCAAACCCGAAGGTCTCAGTATTCAGTCCCAAAATCCCCTCTTTGTTTCGATTTCAGCGAAGAAGAAGGGTTTCGAAAGCACAATTAAAAGGTTATCACCCCCATTTCCCTTTTTATTTTCGAAACTTCAAAGCAAAATAAAAGAAAAGATAGAAAAGAAGTCGAAAAGGATAAAAGATGCAACCTTTTTTTTATTTTTCTTTTGTATTCAAAATTCGGAGGGATTTTTGTGTTTGTCTCTTTTTCAATATTGTAAAATCCCCCCTTACAATCGTTTGTTTTAGTGGCTTTATAGCCGAATACAAAGAGTTATTTTTTTGTCCATATCTGCTACTATTTGGTTCTGCTTTGCGTGTTGTTGTTGTTCTGCCTCTGTTTGCTGTCCTTGTTTGCATGATTGCAGGTGTTAGGCTCGGTCAACGGCGGAGGATGCGCTGACATCTCACGTAGGGGGCAAACGGTGTCTCTGGAGAGGAAGTGCTAGGGTTTCTAACTTTGGCTGAAAATGTTTAATTTTTGGGCCAACTTTAGGTCATTGTAATTGGGCTGCTGTTTGGGTGTAAATGGGTTTAGGGTTATTTAATTTTGGTTTTGTAAAAATGGATTGTTTATTATCTTTATTTTGGTTTCTAGTTTATGGGCCCCAGGCAAATTTGGGCCCTTACAAAATCTATGTAATTTTTACATAATTTTTTAAAAATATATTTCTTAAAAAAAAATTTCACTCATATGCTCGTCATAATTTTAATATCTATACTATATATAAAGTGGTCGATTAAGTTGGTTTATAAGTAACTCAACATCAATTCATCTATAAAATTATTAAAATACACTTACTTTAAAGGATAATTAATATTATTATAATAATATTATCATATTTTTATACAATCTTTCAAATAAAAAAATTAAAAAACATTATTTGAGAATCGAGCTAAACCTACTTATAAGTCGGGCCATCCAACTCGGCCCAAAGACTTGCCTAAAAAGTGGGAGGGTTTAGACAAAAATATGAGCCTGAAAAATATGCTTGGACAGAAAAATTAAGTCCCGTTTAAAAAATTGGTCGAGCCTCTAGTAAGACATTTTTTGGCTAGGCTCGGCCGGCTGGCCCGAATACACAAAAGGACAAAAAAATTGCTATTTTTTGTTGTTTTAATGCTATTTTCTTGTTATTTTCTCCCTATTTTGTTACCATTTCGCTATTATGTTACTACTATTTTGTTGTTATTATTTGAATTTTGAATAACACTTGTTTTATTGTTAAATTTGTTATTATTTGAAAGTCATTTGCTTGTTAAGGTGCATCTATCTTAATTTATTTTAGGATTCTTGTTTGAATTTAAAAAAAAAAGACATTAAAAGATTTGGCACAATCACTTATCTATAAAAATATTTAAAAAATTTTGAAAAATTCCAATTAAAAAGTAATTTTGAATCCGCATTTGAAAATCAAAGAAAAAGTTTGAGTTCAATCAGATTGTATTCCAGTGCTTTTGAAAATAATTTCATTAATTTTTAAAATGAATTAAAAACTTTAAATATGATATTAGTGACAATTAATCAAAAGCATTTTCCATTTAGTTTGACCTGACAAGTCTATTTCATCTCAATTTTATTGTTTATAGAAATATCCTCTTAATTTTGCATTCAATCAAATTTTGGCAGGACAATTTGGCATCATAATTTTGCAGCGAACCAAATTTTGGCAGGGTAGTTTGGCATGGCAATCTCACACACAAAGTCTATATAAACCATATCTCATGCAATGCAAAACAATCATCAACAAATCTATATATCTTAAAAGGGAATCAAATATATACATAATAGGGGAGAAATAATGGGTGTTGATGTTCTGTTTGGTGTTGGGATCCTTATTAGCCCCTCATATCAAGTTGTTACAGCACTCATCCCGATTGGGTTAATTATACGTTTTGCTTTACTACATGCGTCGCCAACGGACCCACCCCTAAGGACTACATTCAGCAGTGCCTGGTGTCGGAAGCACTGGTGGGCAGAGGCAAATGTAGGGGGGCTGGCAGAGGCTTTGGCCCCCTTAAAATGGAAAATTATTGTTTTGGCCTTATAAAAAATTTTAAAATTTTAAATTAGTTAAGGTAAAATTCCACTTTGGCCCCCTAAAATTATAAAAATTTAATTTAATCATTTAAAAATTACAAAGATATAAACTATTAAAAAATAAAATTTCATTTCAGCTCCCTACAAAAATTTTCTAGCTTCGCCCCTGTTGGTGGAGACTATCGAGCCCACTTACCACACTAGTAGCTCAACGTTCTGCACACTTGGATGTGCCACCACCATGTGTTCAAGGCTAAGCAGCCAAGGGAAGTCTGATAATTTTTCTTTTTTTTATATATTAATTGTAGAAGCCCAAATTTGGGCCCCAAACTAAAACCCAAACCCATTACATTTTTACAAACCCATCTAAACTAACCCACATTAAACCCAAACCCATTTACATATTACCAGCCCACCAAACCCAATACAAAACAGACCCACTACCCAAACCTACCCAACAGACCCAAACATAACCCAATCTAGCCCAACAACCCAAACCCACTAACCTACCCAATACACAGAAAACCTAACCCTAGCCCCCTCCCCACTTGCCCACGTGCGCCGCCAACAAGGGCCACCAACTCTCTGCCACGGCACCATCCCCTGGCGCCACCTGCTCCGCTCCACCGCCACTTGTACCTGCAAAAGAAAGAAGACAAGACAGAAAGTAAAAAAAAGGATGATTGTAAATGGGTATAAAAACCCAAATCAAAAGCTGTAATAGGGGTTCTTCTTTTTTAGTGTTTTCGGCAATAAAAAAAAACAAAAATATACATATATATTTTCAAAGCAAAGCAGTAGAGAAAAAAATCGGTCCAAATCAGAGAATCCAAGCAAAACAGTCAAAAAAACAGAAACTAAGGTGATTTTTTTTTCTATTTTTCTATTTCGATATTCCTTTCCAATATATTTTTATACCTCTAAATATATATAAATAAATAAACAAATAATATTTTAATACATAAAAAATAATACAAAAAAATATAAAAAAATTAAAAATTTTTACCTTTCTGGCCACCGCGTGTGGTGGCCGGCGCCGGCGAGCTCAGGTGGCCGGACCGGTGACTGGACCCCTGGCTGGAGTCCCACCGGAAATCGCTCCGGCCCCCTTTCCCCCTCTTCTTCTCTCCCTCTTCTCTCTTTCCCTCTCTTTTTTTTTTCATCCCCCCTTACAAATGATTTTTTTCTCTGAATTTAGGCCTTTATATAGCCCCCCAAAACGACGTCGTTTTGGGGGCTGCCCTTTAACCCCAAAACGGCGTCGTTTTGGGGCCGACCCGCGTGTTGACCCGACCCGCTCTTAGGATCCGCGTGTTTTTGAGCGGAAAGGCTAATTGCGCTTTTAGCCCTTCCGCTTTTCTGATACTATGCAATCAAGTTTTTTTTATTTTCAATTTGGCCCCAAAATTTGTCGCGCTTTGTGATCTAGTCCTCCCCATGCGCTGCGTTTTGAAGGCTCGGATTTATTGCGGTTTTGACCCCTCCAAGTTACGCGCGTGTATGATTAAGTCCCTTTTTCGTTTTTTTATTTTAAATTGGCCCAAACTTCTGTTTTTATTTGATTTTAGTCCCTTTTTCGTTTATTTTTATTTTCTTACTAAATATCCTTGTTATTTTCATATTATTAGTATTATTAGAATTATTACTATTATTATTATTATTATTATTATTATTATTATTATTATTGTTATTATTATTATTATGTATTAGTATATATTTTTATTATGTACGTGTATACATATATATGTATTTTCATATTTAATACTTTTATTACACTTTATTTTAATATTTTATTAATGTTATGTTTATTTTTTTATATATATATATTCCAATGTTATCATTATTATTATCATATTATACTTAGTATTATCTCTAAATATTATATTTATGTTATTATAATTATTATTACCCGTTATTTTATTCTTATTTTATTTTTAATATCATTATATTTTATTATTTTTATACTATTACTATTGCTTATCTTTACTTATATATACATACATGTTTTAATGTACATATAGCCTTTATATAGTTTTTATTTATTTATTATTTACTTCATTTTAATATTATCATTATCTTGTTTTATTTTATGCTATATCATCATTTTTGGTATTAACAATATATAATATTAGTGTATATGTTATTATATATGCATACGTTATACACATGTTTAATACCATACTTTTTATAACTATGTTATGTATATAATTTGCATATTGCCCCATATATATATATTTTAATATTATTAATTTTTTATCTTTTATACAATTTTCATGTATATTTCTAACATCACTCTTATTTATATGTAGGTATGTATTTATATAGCGTATGAATAGCTTTTACATATTGTTATCAACTCAAATATGTATATTGTACATATCGTATATGTATTTTCGATGTTATTTACATATATTTCCTGTACCACTATATGTATGTATTTTTTATATATATCATCTTACAAATACTATGTTATATATATATATAATATAAATATTTTAAATACCATATTAGGTATGTATTATTATTTCATCTATTTTTTTTTCTATTGTATTTATCGTTAATTCTAGTACATACATTTTATTATATAAATAATATAAATATATACCTTTATATATAATATTATGTTCATACGTCGTCATTTTTATACCCATTATTTTACTATTATCATTTATTATTCTATCTTAATATTATATTGTATACGTTTTTTGTATATGTCACATACATACATTTTCTATATATGTATATATTACGTATATACTTTGATGCTACTATTTATATATTTTCATCATTTCATGTATAGTTCAAATAATAAACATAATACATTTCCGACATTATCACTATTCATATATGTATATGTGCACAAGAATATATTATATGCATACTCTTAATGCCGTTTTTTTATATATGTATATTCATTCTTTTCTCGTACTTGATACTATTATTACACTTAATCTTGCATGTATTTTCATTATTGTCACGTTTATATTTGTTTCAATGTATTTCTGAATTTGCCTTTTATTTGTTTTCATTTATTAACTTGCTTTTCATTATAACGAAATCCTATTCTCGTTTCTTTTTTTAAAAAAAAATAATAGGTAAGGCAATGTATCGATTTAACATTAAGTCATAGATTTCATCGCTATGTTGGATGGAATTCATCGGCTCATGTTAAAGGCGGAACACCCTTTTGAAAAATCGAAAAAACCAAGATTTCTTGTCTTTTCATTTGAATCATGATTAAATATTATTTTGAACTCGTATTTTTGAAAATTAAGACAACACGTGTTTATGAGATACCAATTTTGGGCGTCGCGAGGGTGCTAATACCTTCCTCGCGCGTAACCGACTCCCGAACCTTAATTTTCTCTGGATTTTAACGTAGACCTAAACTCGGCCTTCTTTTGTTTTAAAAAAAGTAATAAAGTTCTAAGGTGCCCGATCACACCTATGAAAAAGATCGGTGGCGACTCCCCTTTTTTTGTATTTCAAAAATCAAATTTCAATTTTCGAGTTTTCAATAAATCGCCACAATTAGCGACTGAGCTAAAATTTTTACGTCGCTACAGATGGCGACTCCGCTGGGGACCAACATTTTTGAAAGTCGAGTCAAATTAAACGTGTGTTGTCAAATCTTTCAAAATTTCTTGTTCAAATTAATGTTTAGTCGTGATCCTAAAAACGTGTTTTTGAAAAATCATGCGTTTGCATCGTGTTGTATATTCTTCTAACTTGTTTTGTCCGATTGTTTTAAAGCTTTAAATTCTTATGATTTTAGTTTTGGTTTAGTTTTTAATAAAACGTAAAGGTTTGTGAGTTTCTCCCCACACACCGTGCACTTGCATTTTGCATAACATGAACTCTCCACCCGGGCTCCGTCTGTTTAAGTGAAAGTAAACGCTACGCCTTCGTGAGTTAACTCGTCCCTCCGCACAGGCTAGTGCATACTTTCGGGTTACATATGACTTATGCTTTCGTGAGTTAACTTGTCCCTCCGCATAGGCATAAGTAAATGTAATCCCTCGAATTGAACTCGTGAGCCTGTGATGGGCTACGACCGAGGCTTCGTACTAGTCTTAGTAGACGATAGTACGAGTAATTCGAGTACCTGTCTAGAACCAAAACCACATATAGTAAACCGTACGAGCCACCTAATTAGAGCCATGCCGAACCTCTGTCCGTTAATAGTCACCGAAATAAGTGCACGGGAGGAAGGCCCCTTACTTTTTGCATTTTCACTTTCTACACAAAAGAGATTAGGTCTGTTTAATAAATTAGTTCGAATTGATGAATTTTCCATGTTTTTGCCTGTATTTAATTACTAATCAAGTTTATTTGTCTTTGCCTTATTGTTTTTCTCATCATGCATTATAGGCATCACATTAGGAGGGTGTTGATTAAAGATTAGTGGCCAAAAAACGGGTTTCTAATGGAAGAGCCAATTATACAAACAGTCGAGAAGAATGCTGTGGTTCGAGACTGGTCTCTAAGAACTCAAAAGGAAAAAGGGGATAGTCTAATGGAGGGATGTTCCGCCAATCTGCCAGAGCACGTAACGGTCAATGTTCGTCAGAATAACCTTGAAGACATGGTTCGGATTTGGAATCAGTGGGACTTGGACATTAAAGGTATATTCATGGAGAAGTACGGAGATATAGCCCACTTGATCACTATCAACATAGATGAGCATTTGATTCAAGCCATGATCAGATTTTGGGATCCGGCCTACCAATGTTTTACTTTCAATCGGGAGGACATGACCCCAACTATAGAGGAGTATACTGCTTTGCTTCGTATTGATAATGCACAAACTCTATAAAGTATATGTGAAGGAGCCTAAGCCGATGACTTTTAAGAAGAAACTAGTGAGGTTGATGATATGACAGACGCATGGGCTGAAAAGCGATAAAGAAGAAGAATGAAGCCATTTGCATTCCATGGTCTTCCTTACGAGATTTGGTTCTGAACCATCCTGACATGATGAAAAGGGTGAATCTATTCACTTTAGCTATCTACGGTTTGATCATTTTCCCGAAAGTTCTCGGACATCTTGAAGTCGCGGTAGTTGATTTCTTTGAAAAATTGAAACAAGGAATCAACCACTGTCCCGACTATTCTAGCCGACCTTCGAGATCCTTGAGTAGTTGTCGAAGAAAAGGGAAGGACGATTTATTGGATGCGCAGCATTGCTCAATGTTTGGATTATGAGCCATTTTTGGAAAGTCGAGCGCACTCCGTTTCACATGTTTTCAAAAACATTTGCACCATTGGAAGCCTATCTCAAGAAAGAATGGCCCAAGGAAGTCACCGAGCAACACTGGGTCTCAATTTTTCAAAACCTTCGCGCCGAGGATATAACATCGAGAGCACCGTGGATACGCCCGCGATTCTGTTATACAAGGTCGGAAAACAAGACTGGGTACCACTACTTGGTTTATGGGGAGGTGTTGGATATGCCCCGCTATTAGTTCAAAGGTAATTTTCTTCGCGACAATTCATACCCGCCACAGGAGGGTTAGCACAGTCTGAGTTCGCTTTTGCGGGTGAGGGATACATGAAGAGGATCCGAGACACTGCAAAATCTTGGAAGAAAATTCATCTGGTGGAGTTGGCCCTGTACGCTGACACTCTCACTCAAGACTATGACGTGTGGAGGATTCATCGGATAAATAGTCAGCAAGTCTAATCAATGAGTTGCGCCTTTTAGAATCCCTTCCTAAAGAAATTGCCATCCGAGTTAGAAGTGGCAAGGCAAGAGTTTGAACGCGAGAAGACCAAGATGTCAAGGGATCTCAGTGCTCTGCAAGAGGAAAATTACCAGCTAAAAATCGATGTTCAGATTGAAAGGTCTAAAACCGAGAAGGTGCAAAAGGAAATGGAAGTTGTAAGAAATGATTTAAGGGACCTTCATCTGGAAAACAAGAAATTGAGAGTCACCATCAAGAATAGCGGGTTAGGCAAATCATCATCGGAATGGAAAGAGGAGATAAGCAACATCAAAGGGGGAATGGAGTTCTGAAAGGGAAAGGCGAAAAAGGAAGAGGAAAGGGCCGCACGGACTATGATGGAGCTAAGGAAGAAGAACGCAGAATATGAAGCCGCGTCTACCGAGGTAATGACTAGTCGATCTAAATTGCAAGAACTAAAAGAAAGGATGCGGGATTTAGAAGACATACTGCAGAATCGTCAGCAACAATTGGATAGTCTCTTAAAAGCCTTGGAAGAGAAGAACGATCAATATGATAGAGACATTCACGCTTATAAAATGGACCTCCAAGAAAGAGAGATGCAACTAGGCTTCTTGATCAACAAAATCCGTGAAGCAGCCATACAAATGGTACAATTATCAGATGAAGCAGAGGATCTCAGCTGCCAATTCCCGCCGAGTCAACGATCGAGCATATCGAAATTCTTAGAGCGAATAAAGAAATATAGTGAAGTAGCTAGAAAGTTCGTGTAATAGCCAAATCAAAATGACGAGATGTTTTGTAATGGACTCTTTTGATGAATGAAATTCCTAAATAGGGGCTATCTTGAAATCAACACCAAATTCTTGCATATTTATTCATAACTAACATTCATTTGTCATTTATTCAACATTTATTTGTCATGCATTCATTTTATTCATTTATTCATTCATTGTACATTCCATAATCACTCGCTAAGGTTAGGATCATATAATGTGCAGTTGCAATACTTCAAATCTGGAATCACGCCACTCGTATAGAACGCGTCGACAGGCTAGAACAATGGAGGCTGAATTCAATGAAAGGATTGAAAGAATGGAAAGAATCCAAATGGAATTACAAGAGCAATTGGCTAGGTCACAGCAAGAGACGAGAGACTTAATGGTGAGATCACGAGAAGAATCGCTCGAACAGAAAGATCAAATGAACAAGATGATGGAGATGATGTCAGCTTTAGTTAAAAGAAAAGGACCCATGCAGAGCCCTAACATCGAGGAACCTCGGCTAAGAGTTAATCACAATCAAGACCCGCTCTATCCCCCCAGATTCACTCCGCTACATGCCCACGCAGCACAAAGAGGGTACACTCAAGGAGAACCCACAGATCCAGAGCAACGGCCGATGCCACCTGCTCATTTGGGGCAAAGAATATTCATATCAAATCCTGGTGCCAATCCTGCTAATCCAATTGTTCCAGATTTGGACGATCCAGTGGAGATATCCAGGTTGAGAATGGAGGATCACGAGGCTCAAGAGAAGTATAAGAGTTTGGAGGAAAGACTTAAAGCAATCGAAGGCACTGAAGTCTTCTCGGTACTAGGTGCTAAAGAACTCAGTTTGGTACCTGATCTAATTTTGCCTCTGAAGTTTAAGGTACCAGATTTTGAGAAGTACGATGGGACAAGATGCCCAAAAGCGCATCTCATTATGTTCTGCCGAAAGATGACCGGCTATGTGAATGAAGACAAACTGCTCATACATTGTTTTCAAGATAGTCTAGTAGGATCGGCTCTTCGGTGGTACAACCAGCTTAGTAAGGAAAAGATCCGATCTTGGAAAGATTTGGCATCAGCATTCTGTGAGCAATACAAGCATGTATCGGATATGGTGCCAGACCGGATGGCCTTACAAATGATTGAGAAAAAGTCGTCAGAAACTTTTAGACAGTATGCGCAGAGATGGAGAGACGTCTCGGCTCAGGTGAAACCCCCACTAACAAAAACGGAGATAACCGTTCTCTTCATCAACACTTTAAAGGCTCCGTTTTATGAAAAATTAGTGGGAAGCGCTGCAAAGGATTTTTCGGATATAGTAATATCCGGTGAGCTTATCGAAGGTGCCATCAAAAGTGGGAGGATGGAAGGTTCAGAAAGTTCAAGAAGAACAGCACCCATGAAGAAGAAAGAACCAGAAGCCCACATGGTGGGAATGGGAAGCCGTTATGCCCCTAATCCGTATCTAAATCAACCCCGACCTCGAAACTATCCACCTCCGAATTTCTATTATCCCTCTCAAACCCCATACTACCAAGCTCCACCTCCTGCCTACCCCGTATACGCCGCGAATCATCAAAGACCCGTCACCACGTTTCCACAAAATACGGTACCCAGTCAAAGCCAGCCCAGAAATGAGCCAAGGCTAGCAAGACCTAACACTGAGAGACCACAATTTACCCCCATCCCTGTGTCGTATGGGGAGTTATATCCTAAACTTTTGGAGAAATAGTTGATTTCTCCTCATTACATGGCACCCCTGAAACCCCCATACCCGAAGTGGTACGATCCGAATGCCAGTTGCGCATACCACGCCGGGGACCAGGGGTACTCCACGGAAAACTGTCTGGCCTTCAAAAGAAGAGTTCAAGGACTCATCGACGCGGGCATTCTGCGATTTGATGGTACTGGCAGTACAGTCGGAAACCCATTCCCAAACCACACTGAAGGGGATGTGAGTGCAGTGGGAGAGGAGGACAAACGACAAAGTAGAAGATGGGTTTCTGAAATAAGAGCACCTCTGCAGAAAATCTGGGAGGTACTAGTTAAAAAGGGTTTACTCTGTTGTCCTAAAGGTGTGTTCGAAGGAAAAATGGCAAAAGGTCAAAGTTTTTGCGGATTTCATAGTATTGAAGGACATAACATTCAAACCTGCGAAGAGTTCAGGAGACTGCTGCAAAATATGATAGATAATGAGGAAATCGATATTTTTTATAAAGGTGAAAAGACCGATCGAGGAGAAATATGTGCCTCCGACAATCAATCTTCAGGTTTCCCGTATAGCGCCGACCGACCGTTGATAATTTATTATGATGCGAAGAAAGAGCCGGTAAAACCGAAGATGATCATTGAAGTACCATCTCCTTTCCCCTATAAGGACGATAAAGCCGTACCATGGAAGTATGATATTAATACCGTCACACCGAAAGGTGGAAAGTCTGAAGCCATAACCAGAGATGTTGGGGAGGTAGGTCATTTTACCCGAAGTGGGCGGTGCTATTCTAAAGAAGTCGAGCCAGCAAAGAAAAACAGTGACTTGAAACAAAAGGGAAGGGCGGTGATGAATGAGGCCGAAGATGAGCAAGAAGTTCTACCCGTACCACAAATTAAAAAGCCTGTGGATGAGGAAGAAGCACAGGAATTTTTGAAGTTTATCAAGCACAGCGAGTACAACGTGGTGGAACAGTTAAATAAGCGACCGGCCAAATCTCACCCTATCGCTCTTCATTAAACTCAGAGCCACACCGAAACGCTTTGTTGAATGTGCTGAATCAAGCTTACGTAGCCAATAACATATCTGTTGAGAAGCTTGGTCGGTGGGTAAATTATTTGAATGCGGATAATTTCATTTCTTTTAGTGACGATGAAATACCGCCAAACGGTAGAGGTTCTGTAAAGGCACTGCATATTACGACTCGCTGCAAGGGCTATATAATACCAAATGTGCTCATCGACAATGGGTCGGCACTCAATGTTATGCCTTTGGCCACGCTTTCCAGGATCCCAATGGATCTATCCCATTTAAGGCCTTGTCATTCCACGGTAAGGGCTTTCGATGGGACGAGGCGCGAAGTTATGGGAAAGATTGAAATTCCTCTAGAAGTGGGCCCGTATATATACAATGTGGAATTTCAAGTCATGGACATTACATCGTCATATAATTGCCTCTTGGGAAGACCCTGGATCCATTCTGCGGGAGCAGTCCCATCATCCCTCCACCAAAAGGTGAAATTTATTATGGATGGCTGTTTGGTCACCGTCGAAGGAGAAGAAGACATTGTAGCATCTATTTCTACTGACGCACCGTACATTGAAGTGAATAAAGATACTGTGGAATGTTCCTTTCGATCCCTTGAATTTGTCAATGCCACATTCGTCGCCGAGGGAAACAGAATTCCTGTACCAAAACTCTCAAGAAATACCAAAATGGGTGTCAGGATGACTGTAGGAAGAGGGGCTCGAGCAAGAAGAGGTTTAAGGAGATATCTACAAGGAATAGCCAGGGCTCTGAAACCAGTGCACCACAATGCCAGATACGGTTTAGGTTTTCAGCCGGACATAGGCCAAAAAAGGAAACAATGGAAGAAGGATCAGGAGAGAAGGGTCGCAAGGACCTTAGGCCGGGAAATAGAATGGAAGCCTATAGCATACCCTCCTTTGTCAAAAACATTTACGTCTGCAGGAACGATGTACCCCGAACAAGACAATACACGAAGCACACTGTTAATCATTGAAAGGGGTCTCCAAAATATCAGTATAAATGTCATTGACAAAGGAGATGGTGCAAGTAAAGACATCTCAGGGATACGCCCTTGTCCCCCGGGCTTTATGTTGAACAATTGGACTGCTGAAGACCTTCTTGTAGTTTATAAGTCTTCAGAGTAATGCTCAAACATTAACCCTCTATTGTGTCCTTAGATATAATAGAATTCTTTTGTAAGAGCTTGCATTCGCTCTTTATCATTCAAATGAATATCAATGAAGATGCATTTTGTCACGATCTTTCGCATATTTAATTTCATAATCATTTTCTCATTTCATAGCCCATCCTGACATCTGCTTCATACCATTCCATAACATTTCATTTTGGTTCCAGTACTTGGATGCCCCTCTATAGTTTCCTTTTCCATTCAATTTTCAGGTGCTCAGATATCAATGGCATGAACGAACCCGTTATGAGTCCTGAAATCGATTTTGAGAAGGCTGTTTGTTTAGGAGAATTCAAAGCCGAAGAAAATGCTGAAGACTATGACTTGTCTCTCGACTTGTTAAGGATGGTGGAACAAGAGGATAAACAGATTTTGCCTCATCAGGAATCTGTTGAAACAATAAATCTGGGAACTGAAGAAAGGAAGCAAGAAGTGAAGATTGGGACTTCTATTTCGGAAGACACCAGGCATAAATTGATTACTTTGCTCCGTGAGTACAAAGATGTATTTGCATGGTCATATCAGGACATGCCGGGATTGAATGAAGATGTGGTGGTCCATAAACTCCCATTAAAGCCGGAATGCAAACCCATCCGACAAAAGCTAAGACGGATGAGACCTGAAATGTTGTTGAAAATAAAAGAGGAAGTCAAGAAGGAATTTGACGCTGGTTTCCTACAAGCCTCCAAATATCCTGAATGGGTGGCTAACATAGTCCCGGTACCAAAGAAAGACGGCAAAGTACGAATGTGCGTGGATTATCGTGACTTGAATCGAGCAAGCTCAAAAGATAATTTTCCTTTGCCACACATCGATACATTGGTGGATAACACAACCAAGCATTCATTGTTTTCGTTTATGGATGGATTCTCGGGTTATAATCAGATAAAGATGGCTCCAGAAGATATGGAGAAAACTACCTTCATAACAATGTGGGGAACGTTCTGCTACAAGGTGATGCCATTCGGATTAAAGAATGCCGGGGCAACATATCAGAGAGCTATGGTGACATTGTTCCATGACATGATGCATAAAGAAATAGAAGTCTACGTCGACGATATGATTGCTAAATCCCGAGGGGAGGAAGAGCATGTAGTGAACTTGAAGAAGTTGTTCGACAGACTGAGAAAGTTCCAGCTAAAGCTCAATCCGGCCAAATGTACGTTTGGGGCTACCTCAGGAAAATTGGTAGGCTTCATCGTCAGCGAAAGAGGCATTGAAGTTGATCCAGATAAAATAAAAGCCATTCAAGAGTTACCAACTCCACGCACGCAAAAAGAAGTCAGAGGATTTTTAGGGAGGTTAAACTACATTGCCCGATTCATTGCATAACTTACCAACCAATGCGACCCAATTTTTCGGCTTCTTCGAAAACATAATCCAGGAGAATGGAACGAAGAATGCCAGGTGGCCTTTGATAAAATAAAACAATATCTGTCTAGCCCTCCAGTGCTAGTGCCGCCAGTTCCGGGAAGACCACTGATATTGTATCTGACTGTGTTCGAGAGTTCAATGGGTTGCGTACTGGGGCAACACGACGAATCAGGAAAGAAAGAAAAGGTGATTTACTACCTCAGCAAAAAGTTCACTGAATACGAGGCGAGGTATTTGTCCATTGAAAAATATTGTTGCGCTCTGGTTTGGGTAGCTCGGAGACTCAGACAATATATGTTGTATCATACGACGTGGTTAATCTCGAAGCTAGATCCAATAAAATACATGATGGAATCGCCTGCACTCTCAGGAAGAATGGCACGATGGCAAATCTTATTATCAGAGTACGATATCGTCTATGTGAGTCAAAAATCGATAAAAGGAAGTGCAATAGCGGATTTCTTAACGGCTCGAACGACAGAGGAGTATGAGCCCTTGAGATTTGATTTCCCGGATGAAGACTTAATGTGCATCACGGAAAAGGAATCCGAGTCATCAAATGAGAAGCCATGGAAGATGAGTTTTGATGGTGCATCAAATGCATTGGGGCATGGGATCGGAGCAGTCTTGGTATCGCCAGAAGGGAATCATTACCCGTTCACCGCCAGGCTGAATTTCTTCTGTACCAACAACATAGCAGAGTATGAGGCCTGTATCATGGGACTTCGTGCAGCTATCGAACGAAACATCGAAACTTTAGAGGTATATGGAGACTCAGCATTGGTAATATACCAAATCCGTGGAGATTGGGAAGTGAGAGATTCAAAATTAGTCAGATACAACGTGCTAGTGGCAGGACTGATTAAAGAATTCAAAGAAATAACTTTTAATTACTTCCCACGAGAAGAAAACCAATTGGCTGATGCCCTAGCCACTTTGGCTTCAATGTTCAAAGCAAACAAAGAAACGGAAATAATGCCTCTTCAAATGAGCATATATGAAGTCCCCGCACATTGCTTTAGCATTGAAAAAGAGTCAGATGGACGACCGTGGTTCCATGATGTCTTAGAATATATCAAGAATCAAAGGTATCCCGAACAAGCAAATGAAAACGACAAAAGAACAATCAGAAGGATGGCAGCGGGATTTGTCCTTGATGGGGACATCCTGTACAAAAGAGGGAAAGATCAGGTACTCTTGAGATGCGTAGACGCCGTTGAAGCCAGGAAAATACTCGAAGATGTACATGAGGGAGTTTGCAGGACACATGCCAATGGTTTCACTATGGCCAGGAAGATTATGAGACTCGGCTACTACTGGCTGACGATGGAAAGCGACTGCATTAGCTTTGCAAGAAAATGCCATAAATGCCAAATTTACGGCGATAAAATTCATGCAGCCCCTTCGCCCCTTCATGTCATGACTTCCCCGTGGCCTTTTTCTATGTGGGGCATGGATGTTATAGGACCAATTTTCCCAAAAGCTTCTAACGGACACCGGTTCATTTTTGTGGTTATTGATTACTTCACAAAATGGATAGAGGCCGCATCGTTTGCCAATGTAACGAAGACTGCAGTCTGCAGGTTTTTGAAGAAGGAAATCATTTGTCGATATGGTTTGCCTGAGAGAATCATTTCAGATAACGCCTTGAACCTGAACAACAAGATGATGAAGGAAGTGTGCGAACAATTTCAAATAAAGCATCATAACTCCTCGCCCTATCGCCCAAAGATGGATGGGGCCGTTGAAGCAGCAAATAAAAATATCAAAAAGATCGTTGGGAAAATGACCGAGACATATAAAGACTGGCACGAGAAGCTACCATTTGCTTTGTATGCATATCGCACATCTGTGCGGACATCTACGGGTGCAACTCCTTTCTCTCTGGTCTATGGAATGGAAGCTGTGCTACCTATCGAAGTTGAGATCCTTTCTCTACGAGTCTTAATGGATTCAAAACTAGAGGAAGCAGAATGGGTGCGGGCTCGATATGACCAGTTAAACCTCATCGAAGAAAAACGTCTAAAGGCAATTTGTCACGGACAGATATACCAGAAGAGAATGATCGCGGCCCATGACAAGAAAGTACGGCCAAGAGAATTCCTTGAGGGAGAACTCGTGTTGAGAAAGATTCTCCCAATACAAAAAGACCTGCGAGGAAAATGGGCACCAAATTGGGAAGGTCCATACGTCGTAAAGAAGGCATTTTCGGGTGGAGCTTTAATTCTCACCGAGATGGATGGGAAGGAGTTACCGAATCCAGTGAATTTAGATGCTGTGAAGAAATATTATGCCTAAAAAAAAAAAAGGGGATTAAGGTGAAAACCCAAAAAGGGCGTCTTGGTTAACACAAAAGTTAGGATGAAAACCCGAAAGGGCGTTCTAATTAAGCAAACACTGGCTTAAGAAAAGTGAGGCATTTGAACGAAGGGTCAAATAATGAGACTACCGTGCTTGAAGCATTTCTGAAAGCTCGAAATCTTCTACGCAAGAAGCCATGCTCGAAAAGATTCTTGACTGAGGAACGTGGAAGAGTTCATGCGTTGAGTATCTAGAGCATTTGTATTTGTTGAAATGCCATCCCTTTTCTCTTTGTGACATTTTTACTATCATTTGATTGACTTTCTTTGTTTGATTTACTTGAAATGAATAAATGTGAGGTATCTTTTTGTTCCTACCCGATCATTTTCATGCATCTCATTATGCGATTCATTTACATGATAAATAGTGGAATGACATACTCTAAACAAAAGAAATGTTAAGCATTACTTGGATAAGAACTTGATAAGTACAAGGGCCTCAAAGCAAGGACAAAAGCTCAACCGGGGGCAAAGAGTGATATCCAAGAAACGTAGATTACTCGTGAAGCTAGAGGATGGGTACAGGGCCTGAAGAGAAAGTCAAGAGTCAAAACAATGAACGCAGATCATAAAAAAAAATCATGACGGAAAAGAGGCATATGACAAACAAACCCGAGGCGCATAGCATAATCATGTAGGCATAAATGCATTTAAGACCAACATGTGCATATCATGATAACATCATGCATAACATATACAGGTACTTCAGCAGAGCAAGAAATGTTGAATGATAGCTTACTGAATCAAAGGAAAAGACACTTGAGTCCCACCAGATGACAGGTTTTGGCATTTTGGATATTTTATTTTCAAAAATCAACTCATATTGCGAGAGGTGAGATGAGCCTCAGGACACGTTGGGGCATTTTCAATTTGTATTTTCAAAAATCAACTCATATTGCAAGAGATGAGTTGAGCCTCGGGGCACGCTGAGGTATTTTTGATTCTTGTTCTTCAAAATCAACTCATATTGCGAGAAGTGAGCTGAGCCTCGGGTCACATGCCGAGTTATTTTCAATTCCTGTTTTTCAAAAAAATCAACTCATATTGCGCGAGATGAGTTGAGCCTCGGGGCACGCTGAGGTATTTTCAATTTCTACTTTACAAATTCTGCTTTTAAAAAAATCAACTCGTATTGCGAGAGGTGAGTTGACCCTTTTAATTTCTATTTTTCAAAAAATCAACTCGTATTGCGAGAGGTGAGTTGACCCTTTTAATTTTTGTTTTTCAAAAAAATCAACTCATATTGCGAGAGGTGAGTTGAGCATTTTAATTTCTGTTGTTTCAAAAATCAACTCATATTGCGAGAGTTGAGTTGAGCCTTTGAGTGTCTGTTTTTAAAGAGTCAATCCATATTGCGAGAAATGAGTTGACCTCAGGATCACATGCCGAGTAAAGAAGAAAGATTGAAGCTGATGAAAGACACCATTTGGATCCCCTGAAGTTATAGAATAGCAGATTGAAGTTGTAGATCTCACTTTTCAGAAGTCACATGGAAGCAGATCGAAGCCACAAATCTCATATCTTTGAAGTTACGCTGGAGTAGATTGAAGCTACAAGGTGCACATCAGAAGATATATTGGATTGAACCAAAGCTACAAAATATGGCGGACTGGAGGAAGACTACCTAAACAAGAAGAGTCCCAAAGCAAGTCAAGACCTGACAAGATCGGGAGAATTTGGTCTTCCTTGAAAGTCTTTGCTCTATTCCCGTTGCACGACAATGAGCAAAGAGGGGCAGCTGTAGAAGCCCAAATTTGGGCCCCAAACTAAAACCCAAACCCATTACATTTTTACAAACCCATCTAAACTAACCCACATTAAACCCAAACCCATTTACATATTACCAACCCACCAAACCCAATACAAAACAGACCCACTACCCAAACCTACCCAACAGACCCAAACATAACTCAATCTAACCCAACAACCCAAACCCACTAACCTACCCAATACACAGAAAACCTAACCCTAGCCCCCTCCCCACTTGCCCACGTGCGCCGCCAACAAGGGCCACCAATTCTCTGCCACGGCACCATCCCCTGGCGCCACCTGCTCCGCTCCACTGCTACTTGTACCTGCAAAAGAAAGAAGACAAGACAGAAAGTAAAAAAAAGGATGATTGTAAATGGGTATAAAAACCCAAATCAAAAGCTGTAATGGGGGTTCTTCTTTTTTGGAGTTTTCGGCAATAAAAAAAAACAAACAAAAATATACATATATATTTTCAAAGCAAAGCAGTAGAGAAAAAAATCGGTCCAGATCAGAGAATCCAAGCAAAACAGTCAAAAAAACAGAAACTAAGGTGATTTTTTTTCTATTTCGATATTCCTTTCCAATATATTTTTATACCTCTAAATATATATAAATAAATAAACAAATAATATTTTAATACATAAAAAATAATACAAAAAAATATAAAAAAATTAAAAATTTTTACCTTTCTGGCCACCGCGTGTGGTGGCTTAAGCCAAGCGAGCTCAGTGGCGGACCGGTGGATGGACCGACCCCTGGTTGAGTCCCACCGGAAATCGCCTCAAACCCCTTTCCCCTCTTCTTCTCTCCTCTTCTCTCTTTCCCTCTCTTTTTTTCATCCCCCCTTACAAATGATTTTTTTCTGAATTTAGGCCTTTATATAGCCCCCCAAAACGACGTCGTTTTGGGGGCTGCCCTTTAACCCCAAAACGGCGTCGTTTTGGGGCCGACCCGCGTGTTGACCCGACCCGCTCTTAGGATCCGCGTGTTTTTGAGCGGAAGGGCTAATTGCGCTTTTAGCCCTTCCGCTTTTCTGATACTATGCAATCAAGTTTTTTTTATTTTCAATTTGGCCCCGAAATTTGTCGCGCTTTGTGATCTAGTCCTCCCCATGCGCTGCGTTTTGAAGGCTCGGATTTATTGCGGTTTTGACCCCTCCAAGTTACGCGCGTGTATGATTAAGTCCCTTTTTCGTTTTTTTATTTTAAATTGGCCCAAACTTCTGTTTTTATTTGATTTTAGTCCCTTTTTCGTTTATTTTTATTTTCTTACTAAATATCCTTGTTATTTTCATATTATTAGTATTATTAGAATTATTACTATTATTATTATTATTATTATTATTATTATTATTATTATTATTATTATTATTATTATTATTATTGTTATTATTATTATGTATTAGTATATATTTTTATTATGTACGTGTATACATATATGTATTTTCATATTTAATACTTTTATTACACTTTATTTTAATATTTTATTAATGTTATGTTTATTTTTTATATATATATATTCCAATGTTATCATTATTATTATCATATTATACTTAGTATTATCTCTAAATATTATATTTATGTTATTATAATTATTATTACCCGTTATTTTATTCTTATTTTATTTTTAATATCATTATATTTTATTATTTTTATACTATTACTATTGCTTATCTTTACTTATATATACATACATGTTTTAATGTACATATAGCCTTTATATAGTTTTTATTTATTTATTATTTACTTCATTTTAATATTATCATTATCTTGTTTTATTTTATGCTATATCATCATTTTTGGTATTAACAATATATAATATTAGTGTATATGTTATTATATATGCATACGTTATACACATGTTTAATACCATACTTTTATAACTATGTTATGTATATAATTTGCATATTGCCCGTATATATATATTTTAATATTATTAATTTTTATCTTTTATACAATTTTCATGTATATTTCTAACATCACTCTTATTTATATGTAGGTATGTATTTATATAGCGTATGAATAGCTTTTACATATTGTTATCAACTCAAATATGTATATTGTACATATCGTATATGTATTTTCGATGTTATTTACATATATTTCTGTACCACTATATGTATGTATTTTTATATATATCATCTTACAAATACTATGTTATATATATATAATATAAATATTTTAAATACCATATTAGGTATGTATTATTATTTCATCTATTTTTTTTTCTATTGTATTTATCGTTAATTCTAGTACATACATTTTATTATATAAATAATATAAATATATACCTTTATATATAATATTATGTTCATACGTCGTCATTTTTATACCCATTATTTTACTATTATCATTTATTATTCTATCTTAATATTATATTGTATACGTTTTTTTGTATATGTCACATACATACATTTTCTATATATGTATATATTACGTATATACTTTGATGTTACTATTTATATATTTTCATCATTTCATGTATAGTTCAAATAATAAACATAATACATTTCCGACATTATCACTATTCATATATGTATATGTGCACAAGAATATATTATATGCATACTCTTAATGCCGTTTTTTTATATATGTATATTCATTCTTTTCTCGTACTTGATACTATTATTACACTTAATCTTGCATGTATTTTCATTATTGTCACGTTTATATTTGTTTCAATGTATTTCTGAATTTGCCTTTTATTTGTTTTCATTTATTAACTTGCTTTTCATTATAACGAAATCCTATTCTCGTTTCTTTTTAAAAAAAAAATAATAGGTAAGGCAATGTATCGATTTAACATTAAGTCATATATTTCATCGCTATGTTGGATGGAATTAAATGCTGCTCATGTTAAAGGCGGAACACCCTTTTGAAAAATCGAAAAAACCAAGATTTCTTGTCTTTTCATTTGAATCATGATTAAATATTATTTTGAACTCGTATTTTTAAAAATTAAGACAACACGTGTTTATGAGATACCAATTTTGGGCGTCGCGAGGGTGCTAATACCTTCCTCGCGCGTAACCGACTCCCGAACCCTAATTTTCTCTGGATTTTAACGTAGACCTAAACTCAGCCTTCTTTTGTTTTAAAAAAAGTAATAAAGTTCTAAGGTGCCCGATCACACCTATGAAAAAGATCGGTGGCGACTCCCCTTTTTTTGTATTTCAAAAATCAAATTTCAATTTTCGAGTTTTCAATAAATCGCCACAATTAGCGACCGAGCTAAAATTTTTACGTCGCTACATTAATATTTGATGGTAAGTAAGTATGTATATGAACTCAACGATTTGTTTTGTTTTTGTTAGCTGCAAGAGAAGTTGTAGGCTGTGTCAATACTTGCATAGAGAGATGGCCATGAAGAACAGATGATATCACCTATGAATGAAATAATAATAAAAGGTCTTGAATGACATTTAGTCTAAATGAAGAAAAAATATAATTTGGCTGCTGCTATATTTTCAGTTTTATATTTGCTGAAACAGTATAAAAAAAAGTAATAATACAACTACATTTGAACTTTTTATATGTTTTCTTTATACCATGCCTACTTCTATTTATAATCTATCTCAATCCCAATCCTTAAAATAGAAAAAGAAATGCATTTAATCACGTTCATCATTCTAATTTTTCCAATAACAATAGTGCTAATTGAGTTAAGCCTTAATCGACATCTATTAGTTTTTTTTTTTTTAAGTATTCTCAGTCTTCTGTTAAAATTATCGAAATAAATTGATCACCAATCAATAATAGTTGATATAGTTGACAAAAAATGATTGGATTTGAACTTAAGATACAATTATTATTAATACGTAAATTTACCATTTCAATTAAAATTTATGTGATTTTTACATAATTTTTAAAAAATATATTTCTTAAATATTTTTTTCACTCAAATGCTCGCCATAATTTTAATATCTATACTATATATAAAGTGGTTGATTAAGTTGGTTTATGAGTAACTGGACACCAATTAAGCTATAAAAATATTAAAATACATTAGCTTTAAAGGATAATTAATATTATTATAATAATATTTTCATCTTATCATATTTTTATATAATCTTTCAAATAAAAAAATGAAAAAAAAAATATTATTTGAGAATCGGGCTAGACTTGTTCATGGGTTGGGCCACACAACTTGGCACAAAGGCCTGCCCAAAAATTGAAAGGGTTTGGACAAAAATATAGACCAGAAAAATGGGTTTGTAATAAAAAAATTAGGCCTGTTTAAAAAACGGGTGGGCCTCTGGGAAGACATTTTTTTCTGGGCTCGACCGGCTGGCCTGAATTCACAAAAGGACAAAAAAAACTACTATTTTTTGTTGTTTTAATGCTATTTTCTTATTGTTTTCTCCATATGTTGTTACCATTTCACTATTATGTTACTACTATTTTGTTGTTATTGTTTGAATATTTTATAAAACTTTTTTATTGTTAATTTTGTTATTATTTTAAAGTCATTTGCTTGTTAAGTTGCATCTTAATTTATTTTAGAATTGTTGGATGAATTAAAAAAAAAGACATTAAAAGATTTGGAAAATTTTTGGAAAATTCCATTTAAAAATTAATTTTGAATCCACATTTGAAAATCAAAGAAAATGTTTGAGTTCAATAAGATTGTATTCCAGTGCTTTTGACAATAATTTCATTAATTTTTAAAATGAATCGAAAACTTTAAATATGATTTTAATGACAATTAATCAAAAGCATTTTCCATTTAGTTTGACCTGACAAGTCTATTTCATCTCAATTTTATTGTTTATAGAAATGTCTTCTTGATTTTGCATTCAATCAAACTTTGGCAGGACAGTTTGGCATCTTAATTTTGCAGTCAATCAAATTTTGGCAGGGTAGTTTGGCACTACAATCTCACAAACTAAGTCTATATAAATCATATCTCATGCAATGCAAAACAATCATCAACTAATCTATATATCTTAAAAGGGAATCAAATATATACATAACGGGGGAGAAATCAGGGGTGTTGATGTTTTGTTTGGTGTTGGAGATCCTCGATTGGCACTCAAATCAAGTTGTTACAGTACTCATCCCGATTGGGTTAAAGTATATGTTTTGCTTTACTACCTGCGTCGCCAACGAACCCTCCCACGAAGACTGCATTCAACATTGCCTAATGTCCGAAGAACTAGTGGGCAAAGGCAAATGCAGGGGGGCTGGCAGAGGCTTTGACCTCCTTAAAATGGAAAATTGTTGTTTTGACCTTATAGAAAATTTTAAAAATTTAAATTAGTAAAGGTAAAATTTCACTTTGACCCTCCTAAAATTATGAAAATTTAATTTAATCATTTAAAAATTATGAAGATATAGATTATTAAAAATTAAAATTTCATTTCGGCCCCCCCTAAAAAAATTTTCTGGCTTCGCCCCTGTTGATGGATACTATAGAGGATACCCACCACACCAGTAGCTCAACGTTCTGCACACTTAGATGTGTCACCACCATGTGTTCAAGGCTAAGCTGCCAAGGGAAGTCTGATAAATTTTTTTCTTTTTTCTTTTTATATTAATATTTGATGGTAAGTAAGTTTGAATATGAACTCAACGATTTGTTTTGTTTTTGTTAGTTGCAAGGGGAGTTGCAGGCTTTATCAATACTTGCATAGAGAGATGCTAATTTTTGTTCTTTTAATTTTATTTTCTTATTGTTTTCTCTCTAGTATGCTACCATATCACTATTATGTTGCTACTATTTTGGTGTTATTGTTTGAATATTGTATAACATTTGTTTCATTGTTAATTTTGTTATTATTTTAAAGTTATTTGCCTTTTAAGTTGCATCCATCTTAATTTATTTTAGGATATTTGGATGAATTCTAAATAATAAAAAAAGACATTAAAGAATTTGGCACAATCAGTTATCTATAAAAATATTTTAAAAAAGAAGAATATTTAGAAAATTTCATTTTAAAAGTAATTTTAAATCCGCATTTGAAAATCAAAGAAAAAGTTTGAGTTCAATAACATTGTGTTCCAGTGCTTTTAACAATAATTCCATTAATTTTTAAAATGAATCGAAAACTTTAAATATGATCTCAATGACAATTAATCAAAAGCATTTTCCATGTAGTTTGGCATGACAAGTCCATTTCATCTCAATTTGATTGTTTATAGAAATGTCCTATTAATTTTGCATTCAATCAAATTTTGGTATGAGAGTTTAATATCTTAAATTTGCATTCAATTAAAATTTAGCAGGGCAGTTTGGCATTACAATCTCCTACACAAAGTCTATATAAACTATCTCATGCAATGAAAAACAATCATCAACAAATCTATATATCTTAAAAGGGAATCAAATATATACATAATGGGGGAGAAATCAGGGGTGATGATGTTTTGTTTGGTGTTGGAGATCCTCGATTGGCACTCAAATCAAGTTGTTACAGTACTCATCCCGATTGGGTTAAAGTATACATTTTGTTTTACTACCTACGTCGCCAACGGATCCTCCCCTGAAGATTGCATTCAACATTGCCTGATGTCGGAAGCACTGGCAGACAGAGGCAAATGGAGGGGGTTGGCAGTGGCCCTAGCCCCCCCAAATGGAAAATTATTATTTTTGCCCTTTAGAAAAAATTAAAAATTTAAATTATTAATGGTAAAATTGTACTTTGGCTCCCTGAAATTATGAAAATTTAATTTAATCCTTTAAAAATTATAAAGATATAGACTATTAAAAATTAAAATTTCAGTTCGCTCCCTAAATAGATTTTCTGGCTTCGCCCCTGTTGATGGAGATTATCGAGGACACTCACCACACTAGCAGCTCAACGTTCTGCACACTTAGATGTGCCGCCGCCATGTGTTCAAGGCTAAGCAGCCGAGGGAAGTCTGATAATTTTTCATTTTTCTTTTTGTATTAATATTTGATGGTAAGTAAGTATGCATATGAACACAACGATTTATTTTGTTTTTATTAGTTGCAAGGGAAGTTGTGGGCTATGTCAATACTTGCATAGAGAAATGCACCATGAAGAATTGATGATATCGCCTATGAATGAAATAATAATAAAAGGCCTTCAATTACATTTAGTCTAAATGAAAAAAAAAACATAATTTGGCTAATGCTATATTTTCAGTTTTATATTTGCTCAAATAGTATAAAAAAAAAGTAATAATAGAATTACATCTGAACTTTTTATATGTTTTTTTTATACCATGCCTACTTCTATTTATAATCTATCTCAATCACAATCCTTAAAATAGAAAAAGAAATACATTTAATCAAGTTCAAATACCCATCCTTCTAATATTTCCAACAACAATAGTGCTAATTGAGCTAAGCCTTAATCGACTTTTTTTTTTTGAGTTATTCCTAGTCTTCTATTAAAATTATCGACATGACCGGATCACCAATCAATAAATGTTGATATAGTCGACAAAAAATGATAGTAATGTACAATAATTGGATTTGAACTTAAGATACCATTATTTTTAATACTTAAATTTACTATTTCAATTAAAATTTATGTAATTTTTACATACTTTTTTAAAAATATATTTCTTAAATATTTTTTTCACTTAGATGCTCGCCAAAATTTTAATATCTATATTATATATAAAGTGGTTGATTAAGTTGATTTATGTGTAACTCGACACCAATTCAGCTATAAAAGTATTAAAATATATTTACTTTAAAGGATACTTAATATTATTATAATAATATTTTCATGTTATCATATTTTTATATAATCTTTCAAATAAAAAAATTTAAAAAAATATTTGAGAATCGAGCTAGACCTGCTCATGGGTCGGGCCATCCAACTCGGTCCAAAGGCCCGCCCAAAAAATGGGAGGGTTTGGGCAAAAATATAGAGTTGAAAAAATGGGCTTGGAAAAAAAGGCCCGTTTAAAAACGGGTCGGGGCTTTAGTAAGACATTTTTGGCTTGGGCTAGACCTGGCTGGCCCTAATTCATAAAAAGACAAAAAAAGCTGCTATTTTTTGTTGTTTTCTCTCTATTGTGCTACCATTTCACTATTATGTTACTACTATTTTATTGTTATTATTTTAATATTGTATAACACTTGTTTTATTGTTAATTTTGTTATTATTTTAAAGTTATTTGCGTGTTAAGTTGCATCTATCTTAATTTATCTTAAGATATTTGGATGAATTCTAAATAATAATAAAAAAGACATTAAAAGATTTTGGCACAATCAGTTACCTATAAAAATATTTTTTTAAAAAGAAGAGAATTTGGAAAATTCCATTTAAAAAGTAATTTTGAATCCGCATTTGAAAATCAAAGAAAAAGTTTGAGTGCAATAAGATTGTGTTCCAGAGCTTTTGACAATAATTCTATTAATTTTTAAAATGAATCGAAAACTTTATATATGATTTTAATGGCAATTAATCAAAAGCATTTTCTATGTAATTTGGCATGAAAAGTCCATTTCATCTCAATTTGATTTTTTATAGAAATGTCTTCTTAATTTTACATTCAATCAAATTTTGGTAAGACAGTTTGACATCTTAATTTTGCATTCAATCAAACTTTGGCAGGGCAATTTGGCATGACAATCTCCTACACAAAGTCTATATAAACCACATCTCATGTAATGAAAAACAATCATTAACAAATCTATATATCTTAAAAGGAAATCAAATATATACATAATGAGGGAGAAATCAGGGGTGTTGATGTTTTATTTAGTGTTGGAAATCCTCGTTGGCCCCTCACATCAAGTTGTTACAGAACTCATCCCGATTGGGTTAAAGTATACGTTTTGCTTTACTACCTGCGTCGCCAACGGATCCTCCCCTGAAGACTGCATTCAACATTGCTTGGTGTCGGAAGCACTGGTGGACAGAGGCAAATGCCAGCCCCCTCTAAAATGGAAAATTATTGTTTTGGCTTTTTAAAAAATTTTAAAATTTTAAATTAGTAAAGGTAAAATTTCACTTTGGCCCCCATAAAATTATAAAAATTTAATTTAATCCTTTAAAAATTATAAACATATAGACTATTAAAAATTAAAATTTCATTTCGCCCTCACTAAATTTTTTTTTGGCTTTGCCCTGTTGGTGGAGACTATTGAAGACACCCACCACACTAGCAACTCAACGTTCTGCACACTTGAATGTGCCGCCACCATGTGTTCAAGGCTAAGCAGCCAAGTGAAGTCTAACAATTTTTCTTTTTTTCTTTTTATATTAATATTTGATGGTAAGTAAGTATGTATACGAACTCAACGATTTGCTTTGTTTTTGTTAGTTGCAAGGGAAGTTGTAGGTTGTGTCAATACTTGCATAGAGAGATGCGCCATGAAGAACTGATGATATCGCCTATGAATGAAATAATAATAAAAGACCTTGAATGACATTTAGTCTAAATGAAAAAAAAAACATAATTTGGATGCTGCTACATTCTCAATTTTATATTTGCTCAAATAGTATAAAAATAATAATAAAACTACATATGAACTTTTTATATGTTTTTCTTTATACCATGCCTACTTCTATTTATAATATATCTCAATCTCAATCCTTAAAATAGAAAAAGAAATGCATTTAATCATGTCCAAATACCCGTCTTTCTAATTTTTCCAATAACAATAGTGCTTATTGAGCTAAGCCTTAATCGACATCTATTTGTTTGTTTTTTTTAAGTATTCTCAGTCTTCTGTTAAAATTATCGAAATAAACTGATTACCAATCAATAAAAGTTGATATAGTCAAAAAAAATGATAGTAATGTACAATAATTGGTGTTGAAACCATTTTTTTTTAAAAGGAGTCAACTTAGTTTTGAAAATGAAAAAATGAGAGTCGCCACCAATCTTTTTGATGAGGTGTGATCGGGTCACCTCGTAAAAGTGGTTGTTTTTAATAAATGGTTTGATTTATTTAAACAACGATTTTGGTCCACGAAATTCAGAAAAACGGGTTCAGGAGTCGGTTACGCACGAGGAAGGATTAGCACCCTCATAACACCCAAAATTGGTACCTAGTTGATTAATTAGTGTCTTAGTGTCGAAAATTGAGAACTTTGAAGAAAAACACGATCCATCGTTAAATTATTAAAAAATTTCTGAGAAAAAATGTGTATTTCACGTTAATCGAGGAAAATAATTATGTCCCGTAAGTTAGGACACAATGTCTTAAATTCTCGATACGCGAATAAATGCCGAAAAAATTATTTATTTTGAAAGATGTTTGATTATCTCGGTTTTAAAAAAAGATCATATCCCGTAAGTTAAAACACGATCTTTTCTTAATTCCTGAGATTATTTAAAAAAAAACTTATGTTTTAAAAAGGGACTCGTGTATACGGATTTATTGAGAAAATTGAAATCCTATAAGTTAGGGAACGACTTTTTCAAATCTCGAAACATGGAGTATCGCTTATAATAATTTTTTAAAACACAATTTTATGTATCGAGTGAAGGTTAATACGATATGATTTTGTAGTAAAATGGAAAATGAATCACGGTGTTGATATGTGCAAAATAATATAAATGCAGTGACGATAACGAAAAGGGCAGGAACAAATGGCATAAATAGATGGATCACAAATAAAATAAAATAAAATTAAAAAAGCTAAAATTGCGGTAAATAGATACTTGAATGAATGGTGCGTAAATCGATTAGAAAATAAGATCGATAATAAAATAAAAATAAAAAGAAATAAATAAGTGAATAACAACGATAATATTAATAAAATAGAAAATGATTCAAAATCATAAAATGATATAGGTAAATGAATAATGCAAGTATATAATAAAATATATTTCAAAGTTTAAGTAAATAAAAATAGAAACATAATGATAATACCATAAATCAAAAATAGAAAATAATAATATAGTAATAAGAATTATAATAATATATATTAATAATAACAAATAATCAAAAATAACAATGGGTTAATAAAGATAATAGTAATAATAGAAGTAAAAACAATAATAATAAATATAATAATAGTAAGGAATATAATAATAATAGTAATAAAAAATAAAAAAATAATGATGGCAGAGTAGTAGTAGTAGTAATAATAATAATAATAATACAAAATATAATAATAAATAAATAATTATAGAAAGAAAATATAATTTTAATGGTAATAATAAGGAAAATAATAACAATAATACAATAATAATAAAGTAGTAATAAAAATAACAATAATAGTAAAAATATAATAATGATAATAAATAATAGTAAAAGAAAATAATAAAATTAACTAATTTAATAATAAAGTAGCTAAATAACTAAACAAGGGACTAAATTGAATTTAAAACAAAAATTCGGGGCAAATTCGAAACAAATAACGAAGGAAATGGACCACATTGAATGCGCGAATAACAAGGAGGGACTAAAGGGGAAAATATCCTCCCCTCCAAAACGTAACACTTCACGTGGGACCAAAATGAAATCGAAACAAGATTTCAGGGTAAATTTAGAAATAATGAAATATTTAATTGTGAAACTATAAAAAAGCGGAAGGACTTGCAGCGCAATTACCCCCAAAAGCAAAAACATGCGGATCCCTCTGGTGGGCCGGGTCAACACACGGATCCTGGCCTCAGAACGACGTCGTTTTGGCATTAGGAAGGCCGGCCAAAACGACGTCATTTCGATAGACTATTTAAGTCAATTTAAAAAAAAAATCATTTTTTCTCCATTTCTTCCAAAAAAACAAAAAAGAACTTCTTTTGTTCTCTCTGCAGGGCATCCGGCGAGAAATTCGGCCACCGGACCGCCACCGTACACGAGGGCCGAAAATAAAAAAAGGTAATTTTTTTTACTCTTATTTTAATACAAGTATATAGTTTTAAAAAAATGAAAAAAAACCTTTATATATATATACATAAACAATTTCGAATAGAAAAAGAAAAGAAAGAACACCTTAGTATATCTGATTTTCTTCTTTGCTTTGCTATTTTTTGTTTGTAAGTTTGGTTTTTTTTCATTCCAAAAAAATGTCCCCATTACAATCGTTTCTTTGTGGCTTTATAGCCGATTTTCTCATAATATTTTACATTCTTGCTACTGTTTACTCTTTTGTTTTGTTTTTTTTCTCACTGTTTTCTTCTACTTTGCGTGTTTGCAGGTGACTGTGGCAGAGCTGGTGTCAGATGGCATGTGAGTGGCAGCAGACTAGGAGCGGCGGCACAAGACCCTAGGTGCGGTGCACCTAAGGTTTTGTTATTTTTGTTTTTTTCTATTAACTTTGGGCTAGGGTTAGATTGGGCTGTTTTGTTTGGGTTTTAATTGGGTTGATAGGTTTTGGGTTAGATTTAGTTTAGTTGGGTTTAGGTTTGTTTTGGGCTTTGGGTTTTGTAATTGAGTATTGGGTCTGGTTTGGTTTTGGTTTTGTATTTTGGGTGTTGGTTTGGGTTTTATTCCTTTATGGGCCCCGGGTAAAAATTGGACTGTACAATTGGATTTGAACTTAAGATATAATTATTTTTAATACTTAAATTTACCATTTCAATTAAAATTTATGTAATTTTTACATAATTTTTTAAAAATATAGTTCTTAAATATATTTTTTTCACTCAGATGCTCGCCATGATTTTAATATCTATACTATATATAAAGTGGTTGATTAAGTTGGTTTATGAGTAACTGGACACCAATTAAGCTATAAAAGTATTAAAATACATTTACTTTAAAGAATAATTAATATTATAATAATATTTTCATATTATCATATTTTTATATAATTTTTCGAATAAAAAAAATGAAAAAACATTATTTGAAAATTGAACTAGACTTGCTCACAGGTCGGGCCACCCAACTTAGCCGAAAATCCTGCTTAAAAAGTAGGAGGGTTTGGAAAAAAATATAGGTAAAAAAATGGGTTTGGAAAAAAAAAACCCGTTTAAAAAACTAGTTGGGCCTTTGGGTAGACTTTTTTTCCTGGGCCCGACCCGGTTGGCCAGAATTCACAAAGTGATAGAAAAAAACTAATATTTTTTTGTTGTTTTAATGTTATTTTCTTGTTATTTTCTCCTTATGTTGCTACCATTTCACTATTATGTTGTTACTATTTTGTTGTTATTGTTTGAATATTGTATAACACTTGTTTTTATGGTTAATTTTGTTATTATTTTAAAGTTATTTGCTTCTTAAGTTGCATCTATCTTAATTGATTTTAAGATATTTGGATGAATTCTAAATAATAATAAAAAGATATTGAAGGATTTGACACAATCAATTACCTATAAAAATATTTTTTTTAAAAAGAAAATTTAAAAAATTTCAATTAAAAAGTGATTTCGAATCCGCATTTGAGAATCAAAGAAAAAAAATTTGAGTTCAATAAGATAGTGTTCTAGTGTTTTTTTACAATAATTCCATTAATTTTTAAAATGAATTGAAAACATTAAAAATGATTTTAATGACAATTAGTCAAAAGCATTTTCCATGTAGTTTGGCATGCAAGTCCATTTCATATCAATTTGATTGCTTATAGAAATGTCCTCTTACTTTTGCATTCAACCAAATTTTTGGCAGGACAGTTTGGTACTTAATTTTACATTCAATCAAATTTTGGTAGGACAGTTTGGCATTGCAATCTTATACACAAAGTCTATATAAACCTTATCTCATATACAGTAAAATAATCATCAACAAAACTATATATCTTAAAATGGAATCAAATATATACATAATAGGGGAGAAATCATGGATGTTGATATTCTGTTTGGTGTTGGAGATCCTCGTTAGTCCCTCACCTCAAGTTGATACAGCACTAATCCCAATTGGGTTAAAGTATACGTTTTGCTTTAGTACTTGCATCGCTAACGAATCCTCCCCTGAAGACTGTATTCAACATTGCCTGATGTCAAAAGCACTAGTGGATAGAGGCAAATGTATGGGGGCTGGCAGAGGCCCCCCTAAAATTGCACTTTAGCCCCCCTAAAATTATAAAAATTTAATTTTTCTTTTTTTTTTATATTAATATTTGATGGTAAGCAAGTATGTATATGAACTTAACGATTTGTTTCGTTTTTGTTAGTTGCAAAAAAAGTTGCAGGCTATTTCAATACTTGCATAGAGAGATGCGCCATGAAAAACTGATGATATCGCCTATGAATGAAACAATAATAAAAGGCCTTGAATGACATTTAGTCTGAATGAAAAAAAAAAAACATAATTTGGTTGCTGCTGTATTTTCAGTTTTATATTTGCTCAAATTGTACACAAAAAAGTAATAATATAACTACATCTGAACTTTGTATATGTTTTTCTTTATACCATGCCTACTTCTATTTATAATCTATCTCAATCTCAATCCTTAAAATAGAAAAAGAAATGCATTTAATCAAGTTCAAATACCCATCCTTCTAATATTTCCAATAACAATAGTGCTAATTGAGCTAAGCCTTAATCGACATCCATTTGTTTTTGTTTTTTTTAGGTATTCTCAATCTTCTATTAAAATTATTGACATGAACTGATCACCAATCAATAAAAGTTGATATAGTCGACAAAAAATGATAGTAATGTACAATAATTGGATTTGAACTTAAGATACCATTAATTTTAATACTTAAATTTACCATTTCAATTAAAATTTATGTAATTTTTACATAATTTAAAAAAAATATATTTCTTAAATATTTTTTTCACTCAAATGCTCGCTATAATTTTAATATCTATACTGTAGCGACGTAAAAATTTTGCTTCGGTCGCTAATTGAGGCGGTTTATTGGAAATTTGGAAACCGACTATCGATTTTATTAAAAAATGGAGTCGCCACCGATCTTTTTTCTAAGTGTGATCGGACACCTAACAAATCATCTTTTTTTGAAGAAAATTTATTTTTTAAACAAAAAGAAGGCTGAATTTAGGCCTACGTTAAAAATCCAGAGAAAAATAGGGTTCGGGAGTCGGTTACGCACGAGGAAGGTATTAGCACCCTCGCGACGCCCAAAATTGGTATCTTTATTAAACATGTGTTGTCTTGATTTTCAAAAGTACAAGTTCAATTTGACATTTAATCATGATCCGATCAAAACACGAGAATTTTTTTAAAATTTTCAATTTCTTTTGAGAAGGGCGTTCCGTTTTTTAACATGAGTCGATGATATTCACCCAACATAGCGATGAAATCAACGGCTTAATATTGAATCGGCACGTTGCCTTATTTATTGAAATTAGTTAAAAACAAGAACGAAAATATTTCTAGATAAAGAAAGTAAAAGGAAGCTATATTGATGTTGAAATAGGATGTGAACAAATAGGCTAAATTCGGAACAGACAAATAATAATAAAAAAGTTAAGAATATACGAAGCAAATAATATATAAAACATTAGCAATGTATATGCGATAATAATGGTATAAAACAATAACAATGCATATGATATTAAACATGATAATAATAGTAATAACGTAAACATAAAATGGTAATGAACATATATATAAAAACATATAATACTAGATTAAAAGTATATACAATATGTATTGAAAGCAGGAATAATAAAAATAACCAATGATAATAATATATAAATATATTATTGTACTAAAATATATAAGTAATAATAAAAATAAAAGGTATATACATAGCATTAAAAATATATACATGACATGTATAAAGATATGATATTAAAAGATACATATACGTAATGTATATATAATAAAAATATATATATAATATAGTATTAATATATTTACGTAGTATACACATATGAGAAATAATAATAATATTAAGAAGCAACTATTAATAATATTACACAAATATACACATATATACATATATTAAAAATACATAGTAATATTAAAAATACGTACATAGTATATATATACATATAATATAGTTATTAAGAAAATACATAAAATATATAGTATTAAAAATATACACAATACATATGGAATTTAAAAATATAGTATAAAAAACATAATATATACATATAAGTATTGATTTTTTTTTTTAAAATAATACTAATAATAGTAATAGTAAAATACTAATAAATAATAGATATAGTAATAATAAGAACGTATAAACGGCAATATATACAGGAGTAAATAATGAAAGAAAATTAGTAACGCTATGTATACATGAACATAATAAAAAAAATTAAAATAAAGTAATAATACTATGGACAAAAATATATACATATACATATAAGAAAAATATACACTATTATTAATAATAATAAATATAGTAATAATATTATTAACCAAAAAAAAGCAAATATAATATAAAAATATTAAAATGAAGTAATTAAAAATAATACCATGTATAAATATATATATACATATATAACAAAACACACACTAATATTATATTATATATAATAATAATACTAGAAATAATGATGAAATATAAAAAGTAAATATAATACAATACTAATATTACAATAAAGTAATTAAGATAATACTATATATATAATATATATACACACATACATATATAAAACATACACTAATATTATATATAATAATAATACTAGAAATAATAATAGCTACAAATAATAATACATTAAAAATAATAATATTTAATAACCAGAATATTAATAATAACAATAATAATAATAATAGAAATAATAGTATTAATAACATTAGGAATGATAATAACAATATTTAAAAAACGAAAATAAAATAAAAAAACAAATAAAGTGAAAAAAGGACTAAAATTGAATTAAAATCAAAGTTTTGGGGCGAATTTGAAATAATAAAAAGGGAAAAGGGCTTATTTGAACGCGCACAAAACAAAGGAGGACTAAAAAAACAATTATTCCTCTCCTCAAAACACAACACAGCAAGAGGGACTAAATTGAAAAGCGCGACAACTTCATGGGGCAAATTTTAAAATAAAAAAACTTGATTGCAAAAGCTTGAAAAAGCGGAAGGACCGCAAGCGCAAATTCCCTCTTTTCCAAAAACACGCGGATCCTAAGACGGGTCGGGTCAGGTCGGACCGGGTCGCATCAAAACGACGTCGTTTTGGGGTTTAAAGGCCAATAACCAAAACGACGTCGTTTTGGGGGGCTATAAAAGGTCCAAAATTTGCAAAAAAAAATCATTTGGTGAGGAGAGAAAGAAAAAAGAGAGAGAGAGAGAAGGAAGAGAAAAGGGGGGGAGTGGGATTTCCGGCCACGGGGCCGGTCACCGTGCACGGTGGCCGAAAAAGATAATATTTTTTTTTAGTTTTTACAATATATATATATCTTTTATGTGTATATTAACAGAAAAATAAAGAAATAAGTGTATATATGTATGCGAAAAATCAAAAAAAAAAAGAAAAATAAAAAAAATAACCTTTAGCCCGTTTGCTTTTGTTTTCTTCTTCGAATGCTTGCTATTTCTTTTGTATATTTTGAGACTGTTCTTGTTATTTTTGTATATAATGATTTATTTTATGAACTTGCCAAGAAAGAAAAGAAAAAAAAAAACAAACCCTTTTTCCATGTTTGATTTGACTTTTATAGCCATATTACAAACTGTTTTTTTCTCTGTCTGTCTTGCTTGTTTGCTTTGTCTTTGCAGAGTATGACCGGTGGATGTGATGAGGCGGTGCTGCAATGGGCAGGTGGTGGCAGAGGGCAGGTGGCCGAATGTGACAAGGTGGCTAGGGTTTTTGGTTTCTGACAAAAGGTTGTGGGATAGTTAGTGGGTTAGGGTTTGTTTAATTTGGGCTGGTAGTTTAGGTTTTATTTGGGCTTGGGGATGGGTTAAATATTTGGGTTCTGTAGTGAATTTGGGTAGATTTAGTTTAAATGGGTTTTGTAAAATAGGTTAAGGGGTTTGTATAGGCCAAAATTGGCCTACAACATATACTATATATAAAGTGGTTGATTAAGTTAATTTATGTGTAACTTGACACCAATTAAGCTATAAAAGTATTAAAATACATTTACTTTAAATGATAAATAATATTATTATAATAATGTTTTCATCTTATCATATTTTTATACAATCTTTCAAATAAAAAAATTACAAAAATTGTTTGAGAAACGAGCTAGGCCTACTCATGGGTCGGGCCACCCAACTCGGCCCAAAGGCCCGCCGAAAAAGTGGGAGGGTTGGGGCAAAAATATAGGCTTGAAAAATGGGCTTGGAAAAAAAATAAGGCCCGTTTAAAAAACGGTTCGGGCCTCTAATAAGATATTTTTTACTTGGCCCCGACCCAGCTGACCCGAATTCATAAAAGGACAAAAAAAGCTGCTATTTTTTTGTTGTTTTAATTTTATTTTCTTGTTATTTTCTCTCTATTGTGTTACCATTTCACTATTATGTTACTACTATTTTGTTGTTATTGTTTTAATATTGTATAACACTTGTTTTATTGTTAATTTTGTTATTATTTTAAAATTATTTGCTTGTTAAGTTGCATCTATCTTAATTTATTTTAAGATATTTGGATAAATTCTAAATAATAATAATAATAAAGACATTAAAGGATTTGGCATAATCAGTTACCTATAAAAATATTTTTTATAAAAAGAAGAGAAATTAGAAAATTCTATTTAAAAAGTAATTTTGAATCCGCATTTGAAAATCAAAGAAAGACTTTGAGTTCGATAAGATTGTGTTCTAGTGCTTTTGACAATAATTTCATTATTTTTTAAAATGAATTGAAAACTTTATATATGATTTTAATGGAAATTAATCAAAAGCATTTTCTTCATTTCATCTCAATTTGATTGTTTATAGAAATGTCCTCTTAATTTTACATTTAATTAAATTTTGGCAGGACAGTTTGGCATGACAATCTCCTATACAAAGTCTATACAAATCACATATCATGCAATGCAAAATAATCATCACCAAATCTATATATCTTAAAAGGAAATCAAATATATACATAATGAGGGAGAAATCAGGGGTGTTGATGTTTTATTTGGTGCTGGAGATCCTTGTTGGCCCCCCACATCAAGTTGTTACAGCACTCATCCCGACTGGGTTAAAGTATACATTTTGCTTTACTACTTGCGTCGCCAACGAATCCTCCCCTGAAGACTGCATTCAACATTGCTTGGTGTCGGAAGCATTTGTGGACAGAGGCAAATGCAGGGGGGCTGGCGAGGGCCCCAACCCCCCTTAAAATGGAAAATTGTTATTTTGGCCCTTTAGAAAAATTTAAAATTTAAAATTAGTAAAGGTAAAATTTCCCTTTGCCCCCCTAAAATTATGAAAATTTAATTTAGTATTTTAAAAATTATAAAGATATAGACTATTAAAAATTAAAATTTCATTTCGCTCCCCTAAAAAATTTTTCTGGCTTCGCCCTTGTTGGTGTAAACTATTGAAGACACCCACCATACTAGCAGTTCAACGTTCTGCACCCTTGAATGTGCTGCCACCATGTGTTCAAGGCTAAGCAGCCAAGGGAAGTCTGACAATTTTTATTATTTTTTATATTAATATTTGATGGTAAGTAAATATATATATGAACTCAACGATTTGTTTTGTTTTTATTAGTTGCAAGGGAAGTTGTATGCTTTGTCAATACTTACATAGAGAGATGCGCCATGAAGAATTGATGATATCGCCTATGAATGAAATAATAATAAAAGGCCTTAAATGACATTTAGTCTAAATGAAAAAAAAAAACATAATTTGGCTGCTGCTACATTTTCAATTTTATATTTGCTCAAATAGTATAAAAAATAATAATAATATAACTACATTTAAACTTTTTATATGTTTTTCTTTATACCATGCCTACTATTTATAATCTATCTCAATCTCAATCTCAATCCTTAAAATAGAAAAATAAATACATTTAATCATGTTAAAATACCCGTCCTTCTAATTTTTTCAACAAAAATAGTATTTATTGAGCTAAGCCTTAATTGATATCTATCTGTTTTTGTTTTTTTAAGTATTCTCAGTCTTCTGTTAAAATTATCGAAATAAATTGATCACCAATCAATAAAAGTTGATATAGTTGACAAAAAATTATAGTAATGTACAATAATTGGATTTGAACTTAAGATACAATTATTTTTAATACTTAAATTTACCATTTCAATTAAATTTTATGTAATTTTTACATAATTTTTTAAAAATATATTTCTTAAATATTTTTTTTCACTTAGATTCTCGCCATAATTTTAATATCTATACTATATATAAAATGGTTGATTAAGTTGGTTTATGAGTAACTGGACACCAATTAAGCTATAAAAGTATTAAAATACATTTACTTTAAAGGATAATTAATATTATTATTTTAATATTTTCATCTTATCATATTTTTATATAATTAAGCTAGACTTGCTCATGGGTCGAGCCACCTAACTTGACCTAAAGGCCCACACCAAAAAGAGGGAGGGTTTAGGCAAAAATATAGGCCCGAAAAATGGGTTTTGAAAAAAAAAGGCCCGTTTAAAAAACAGGTCGAGCCTCTGAAAATATTTTTTTCCTAGGCCCGACCCGGTTGCCCCGCATTCACAAAAGGACAAAAAAAACTATTATTTTTTGTTGTTTTAATGTTATTTTTTGTTGTTTTCTCTCTATATTGCTATTATTTTATTTTTATTGTTTGAATATTGTATAGCACTTGTTTTATTGTTAATTTTGTTATTATTTTAATGTTATTTGCTTGTTAAGTTGCATCTATCTTAATTTATTTTAAGATATTTGGATGAATTTTAAATAAAAAAAGATATTAAAGGATTTGACTACCTATAAAAATATTTTATTTTATTTTTGAAAAATTTCATTTAGAAAGTGATTTTGAATCTGCATTTGAGAATCAAAGAAAAAATTTTGAGTTCAATAAGATTATGTTCTAGTACTTTTTACAATAACTCCATTAATTTTTAAAATGAATCGAAAACTTTAAATATGATTTTAATGACAATTAATCAAAATCATTTTCCATATAGTTTGGCATGATAAGTCCATTTCATATCAATTTGATTGTTTATAAAAATGTTCTTTTAATTTTGCATTTAATCAAATTTTAGCAACTAAGTTTGACATCTTAATTTTAAATTCAATCAAATTTTGGCAGAGCAGTTTGGCATGACAATTTCCTACACAAAGTTTATATAAACCCTATCTTATGAATGCAAAATAATCATCAACAAAACTATATGCCTTAAAAGGGAATCAAATATATACATAATATGGGAGAAATCATGGGTGTTTATATTCTGTTTGGTGTTAGGGATCCTCGTTAGTCCCTCACCTCAAGTTGTTACAGCACTCATCCCGATTGGGTTAAAGTATAAGTTTTGTTTTACTACCTGCGTCAACAATGGATCCTCCCCTAAAGATTGCATTCAACATTGTCTGGTATCGGAAGCACTGGTGGAGACTATCGATGACACTCACTACACTAGCAGCTCAACGTTCTGTACACTTGGATGTACCGCCATTATGTGTTCAAGGCTAAGCAGCTAAGGGAAGCCTAATAGTTTTTTTTTTTATACTAATATTTGATGTTAAATAAGTATATACATGAACTCAACGATTTATTTTGTGTTTATTAGTTACAAAGGAAGTGACAAGTTATGTCAATACTTATATAGAGAGATGCGTTATGATTCTAAAAAATATCACATAAAAAACTGTTCATTTTACTAATAATTATTCATTAATATATTTTTAATATAAAATATTTACATTCACCTAAATCATAAAATCTAATTAATAATAAAAATTTAAATTCAAATATTAAAAAAAAAAGTATAAATATCTCATCTGTTTTTTTGAAAGAAACAAATTTCTCATCAGTTGTTTCCATTCCACCTTTAAAAGTCTGCATCTCAAAGTGGCTCACTGTCCCACACTGCCACTCAACGCTCTCTCAGCCTCTCAACACTTCCCCACCTTCCAATTGCCTACGTCGACGCTCTTTCTCCTCCAACTCCCCAATCTCTACCATTTATTTTATTTATTACTGTATTATACTTGTCGATAAGAACCAGAAAGGAAACTAGAAAAAAGATAAAAAATTTCCGTATCCATTTCAATATCCTTCAACGACTCAACATTCCCTAATTTTTTTTTTTGTACTTGTTTGGGTTTTTTAATTTATTTAAAGGTGATGTTCAAAACCAACAATGTCACTTCCCGAATTTTCGAGCGTCAAATTCGAACCCCTGCGCCTGGAACCAGTGTATGTTCATTTCCCCAACATTTATCATTATATTTTGATGTTTATATTTTTATTGCCCACCACCTGTTTGATGATTTGTCTCAATTACAGGTTCACTCTGCTAGGAGATTTTACGAGAATTTAGTTCCTAGTTTTACGATATATGATGTGGAATGTCCGGACCATTCGTTTTTTAAATTCACGGATGATGGTCAGTACTTTGTGTGTTTCAGTAGGAACCGTCAGGATTTGATTGTGTATAGGCCGACATGGCTTTCGTTTTCGTGTAAAGGAGAAGATTGTGATAATAACCAGGAACTCCCTCCCCAAGCTAAGAGGTTTGAGAGTTTCTTCACACAGTTATATGTTAAACCACTTGCTTCCTGCAACGAGCTTATATGTAAAGACTTCTTTCTCTACATGGAGAGTAATCAATTCGGAATCTTCGCTACTTCCACCGCACAAATTCAAGATGCTCGTGGCACGGATGGTGCAATCCTTGGGGTCCCTTCGTTTGAAAAAATCACTATTCACCTCTTCAGGTTTGTCTACTCTGCACTGTTCTTTGCCAAATTCAAGATGAACACTGCATTTGTTATAGAATCCTTACTATAGATGGGTTGAGAGGATTTTGACCTCCATGGGAGAAGTCTGTAACGTGTCGTCTGCATCAAACAAGAGCCATGCCAGGTTTATGAAGTGGGAGAACCTTCACCCACTAAGGAAACCTCAGCATTTGCGCTTACACCCAGGCCCAATACTGGAACTGTTGAGGGTATCCGGCACTTCACAGACTTCTGCTCAAGTAGCCAAAATCCACTCAACAAGATGGTAATTTAAGCAGTACTGATGGGCTATTTGTTAGAATTTCCCCAAAAGGATTTTGAATTATTCTTTTAGGAAATTTACTAGTAGAAATAGTTTATTTGTTAATGCTATGAAGTTCTGTTCTTGATTTTGACTTTGTAATTCAATCAGGTTGGAAGATGGGTTTAAGCTAGATGAGAAGGTATTTCACAATGATTGTGTCAATCTTACCCATAATATGGGTGCCTTCTTGTATGATGATTTGCTGGCAGTTGTGTCGCTTCGTTATCAAACAATACACATTCTTCAAATCAGGGACTCCGGGAACCTTGTTGATGTGCGAGCTATCGGTGCATACTGTCGTGAGGATGACGAGCTTTTTATAAATTCCAGTTCTCAGGCAATAATTTTTTTTTTCTTTTATGTTCTCTATCTGAGTTTTATTATGTTTGGCAAGTATTGCATAGGTTAGCTTAGGCATCATTGATTCCACTTCAACTGTTCTTACTTTCTTACTGGTAAATTGAAGTTATTGGGTTTTTTCACTCATTGGTTTCCTACTAGTCTGAAAACTTTTCAATTTAGGGCTACTTTTGTGTTTGTAAATGTTTTGGGCGCAAAAGGCTTTCTCCATACCATGTATCTCTGGACTCTGCCCATAGTGTTCATTGTTTTAGTTGCTAAACCTGAGAGGCTACATCAAGGTGGAGTTTCTGAGCTAACTATCTAACTATTGATGATAAAGTTTCTCAACTTCTAACAAAAGTTAACTGCATCAGTTGGCGGGTAATCGCGGAGATCTTGTAGATAATGGTACAAATCATGACCAGCCTAATTCAAACAATTCTTTTTTGAGTGGTATCAAACAACGCTTACTTTCATTCATCTTCCGAGAAATATGGAGTGAAGAAACAGATCAAACCCAGGTTAGCTTTCTGCACCTGCAAAGTAACTTTTATTTTGTTTTGCTCATGTTTAATTATATTCTTTTGAAGTTACTTATGTTTTCACATCACTTTATATTATCATTATTCTAAGAAGCTTTAGGAAGAGTTTCAGAAATAGTTTTATCTCTTGAATTTCAGAGATTTAATTGTAATGTTTTTTTTTTTTTTTTTCTATATCAGAGGGTCCAATGCTTAAAGAAGAAGTTTTATTTCCTTTTCCAGGACTATGTTGATTTGGTGATCTTGAAGGTAGAATTTTAATTTATTTTATCTTCTACACACTTGTGCTGCTGTTTCCCACAATTCAAATGAAATTATTTGTCTATTCTGTTTTTAAGTCCTTCGATATAGGATGATCAAAGTCTTATTTAGTTGACGGAAATGTAACAAATTTATGCACAACTCTTGGAAAGGTACAATTCTTGGACCGGCATCATCTGCTTATCAAGTTTGGCAGTGTTGATGTAGGGGTAAGATTTTCTTGCTTTTGCTTGTACATATGTTACTTGAATTTCGTTGTGAGTGTAGGAAAACGGTATGTGTTTGTAATGGGTCTGTCCAATTTTTTCCAAGACTTTCATGTATTTGGAGTCTTTGAAGGATCATAACCCTGTACCCATGTCTGGATATGTGTTGTGTCAAACATGAAAACTTCAAGAGAAATGAAGAGTCAGAGCAACATGTGCCTTAGACAATAGTAATAATAGGACCTAAAATATTTAAGGAAATATATTGTAGTGTCTTGATGAAAGAATTTCAAAATTCATATTTCTTTATCATAAAACCCTCAATAGCTCTTTATGGATTGTTATTCTGGCTGTGCTTTATATAGAAATATTTGATTGAAATACACTATGATTTGTTGACTTGAAAATTTCAGGCATCACGCAACACTGACCAACTTCCAGCTTTCTTTGCTGTATATAATATGGAGACAACTGAAATTGTTGCATTCTATCAGGTATTATTTCATTATTGTTTTGTTTGTTTTGTCTTCTTTGTTGAATTCTCGAACATTCACATGATATATTACTTCATTCAGAATGTAGCAGATGAACTTTACCTTCTCTTTGAGCGGTTCTGTGACCACTTCCACGCAACATCAATAAATTCAATGTATATGAATTTCATATCTTCTCACTCAAATAATATTCATGCTCTTGAACAACTAAAGAGCATGAAGAATAAAGCCACCAGTATCTCACAGGTGTTAATTTCTTTACCTGAAGTTGTTACTAGTCTGCCCTTTTACAGTTTTCTTGTATATTTTATGGAATTCCCTTTGGATATTTTTCCTCGTCAGGATTCTGCCAGGCATGATAATGTTGTTGCTGGATACCATTTCCAGCATAGTATTTTAAGTCTTCATCTTCAATTTTGTATGCCTAATTGCCTGATGACTCTTCTGCAGTTTGTAAAGAAGATGCTGTCCTCGTTGCCTTTAAATTGTCAATCAATGAGTCCTTCTCCCTACTTCGATCAGTCTCTCTTCCGATTTGATGAAAAGGTTTGATTCATTGGCTGCTAGTATATTCCCATGCTTTCTACCTCGTTGTTTTAAGTCCATAATTTCTTTATGTCATTGCGGGCATTTGAGGCCATAGTTTCTCTTTCTTCAATGTATGTCTTCCCTCTTCTTATTGTTTATCTGCCCCTTCAAACCTGGTTGATCAGCGCCTCACCATTTTCTGGCATGCTCTTGCAGCTAATCTCTGCAACTGACCGGCCCAGACAATCGACAGATCATCCCATCAGGTTCAATTCTCGGAGGCAACCAAACATTCTCAAATTTAAGATCAAGACAGGTAATGCTTTTTCTTCGTGTTATCCCAATTACTTAAACTCGTGGTTTTTCCGCCCAACCTTTTTTTGTCATATATAGCTTAATCAAGTTTCACTTTCCATTTATATGTCCCGTAGTTGCATAGTATGAAAAAGTATTAATGGTCTAAACCTTTTCGGTTTAGGCCCTGAATTTGGTAGCGCGGATGGCCGGAGCAAAAAGTATTCGCATTTCCTCTTCCATCCTGTTTGGCCATTGGCTCTCTCCTTCATCCAGCCATCTTTGTTCTTGCCACCGTCAGCAGTGAATATTCACTTCCGGCGATAAGATTTTAGTAAGTATTTGCTTTGATAGCCTCTATCTTCTCCTCTCTTTTTGAAATGCCCTGAGCTAGTCTTGTAGTTTGATAATTATTATTTTGTATATTTGATACTTAGGTAGTTGATAGTTCATGACTTAATGGGTAAATTATAGATGATTGTAACCCTACCCAAACTGTAAAAATCTATGTTGCTTTTCTTCTTATAGTTGAACTTGATCTAGTAATTTTAGACTCGAAAAAATAATTAAAATATAACATAAACTACGATTCAAATGATATCACCAACGTGATATAAGTACATGCAACATGTCAAAATTTGGGCGAGTGTTGAATGTATTGAATTTTTTTGGTTCCATTATGCGCTGAATGATATCTTAGAGAAAACAAAAAGGCTGGTGATATCAAGAATTGATTAGCACATTGGTTTAAAAAAGGGTTAATCGGTTTACTCGTGAATTAATACGAACAGGTGAATCAATGTTTTTTATTTTTATAATTTTTAATATTTAATTTAATCAAATCAGATCTATCGATCAAACTAGTTGGATTGAGACTTGGTAGTTTGATTAGTCCGATTACAAAGATTGACAAAAAGGTTAAAATTGAAAGTTTTTATTTATTATTTAAAAGTCTTTTCACTTTTTAAAGTTTTTTTTTTGTAAAATAATATCCTAAGGAATATGTATTATTTTGTTAATTTTATTTGTAAAGGCTAAAATTTTGGTTATGTAAAGGCACCACACATCCTTAAATTATGACTTTTATTCTAAATTTATCCTTTAAAATGTTTAAAATTTTAATTGCATCTCAAACTATCAATTAGGTTTTTTTCATCAAATTTTATATAGTTAAATTTAAAATAAAAAAAATTAAACAAATAAAATGTAGTTATATAACTTTCTTTTAAAAAAAATGATACAATTTTTATAAAAAATTTAAAAATTTAAAAATTAATATTTTTAAAACATTTATTTTTATAATATTTATTTTAAATTTTGTCACATCATTTAATAATTAAATTAATAATTTTAATAAAAAAATTGATGTAATGGATATAACTTCTATAATTTAAAGGATATAATTAAAACAGTTTGAACTTTAGGGATTATAAATATATATTTAAAAACTTACGTGCTAAACATTATCTATTATTCTCAATAATTTTTTTTTAAAATTTACCTACGTATATATAAATTTTCAAAACAAAATGTATTTCGTGTATGTGTGGGACATTTAAATTTTTTTAATAAATTTAATAAATAATTCATTGATCACATTTAAAAAATATATAATTATCTAAAAACAATTGCTTTTTTTATATTTATTTTTCTATTATAGATAAATTTCTTTTTTGAAAGTATTATAGATGGTATGTTATTTTTTTTATTATATCAAAAAGAAAAAAAAGACAGTAGCATTATCATTTTTTTATTATCGAAAAGACTTATTATTTTGAGAAATAAATGAATAAATTTTTATTTTTATTTTTATTTTACAATTGCTATAAAAATATCAAAAAGAAAAAAACGGTGATTGGATTGAAAAAAGGTTGCCTGAGAAGGAATCACCATAACCTTCGATCAACGAATCCGGTTATCTCAACCAACATTCCGGCAGCCGCCATAGTCGCCGGCTCCGTCCTCTGGTGAGTTCCATTTTCGCTAGAACACCGTTTTCCGTTTGTTTTAAACCTTTCCAAGTCTCCAAATTATTCACATTTTGATTAATGGCAATATTTGAAATCAATAAACAATTGAAATTCTGAAGCTGATCTACCAGATTAATCGTACGAGTCGAACTGTAGGGAGGCCTCTGATCGCAATTCGGTCTCGGATTATCATAATCTCCGAGTTTTCTCCACAGCTGGTGTGAGATCTTAAATATATTAAGAAAATAAGAAAAAGGAACGAGTTTTTTTTTTTTTGTATGTCGCCATCTATTTATTTCTCCGTGGTTGTGAATTTTGTTGGTAACAATTACGGAGCTAAAGCGCGTGAACGAACATGCCGAAAAGTGGGAGTCTATCGAGGAGTTGTAACAGTCCGTCAGTGAGAGTGTCTTCATCTCCGTCGCAGTCGCCGTCTCCGCTGTCCCAGCAGTCGTTGAGGCGGCTGAGCTTGTGCTCGCAGATAGCATCTCACTCTTCTCCAATTGTGTTCCCAGAGAAACGTACTAAGAAGCTGAAGGCTTCCTCCCGACGTGGTGAAGCTCCTGTCACGGATGATCAGCCAGATAAATCGAAGCGCGACGAGCACCGGATTGATATTGGAGAAGGAGATGAAAAATCTGATTTGCTTGGCTATGTCGTTTACTCAGGAAAGCTCATTTTGGACAAGAGAAAGAATGTCCCCACTAATGCTAATCCCGACGATGTAGAGCAGAATTCTGCCACCGATATTGCCAACCAAGACGCTGTTGTTGCTAAACTCACTAGCAAGGCCCTGGTCTGGGGTTCTCATGTCTTGCTTCTTGATGATGTTGTCTCGGTAATCATTTAACCACTGAATAGTCCATTTGCCATATATATTTATTTTTGGATTTTGTGAGTTTGCTATCAGTCTATTTAGATTCTTTATCTTGACAGGTATCCTACAATGTTGGTGTTAGACATTTCATTGTGCATTCTTATCCTCTAAAAAAGGGTTCTTATGGCCTTTCTTGTTTTATTAAACCAAAGAGGAGTCGGAAGGATTTTTATTTCGAGGCTTCTAGTGTAGAAGAGGCAGTTCAATGGGTTGCTGGGTTTGCAGATCAGCAGTGTTCCATCAATTGTTTGCCTCAGCCTTTAGTTTCTTCAAGGAAGCAAGATTCTTCTGAACTTTTTCCTATAGGTACCCCACCTGAACTCTTGTTCAGGTGCAAGAATCCACCTAAAATGCTTGTTATATTGAATCCAAGGTCAGGCCATGGTCGTTCTAGTAAAGTTTTCCATGGCATTGCAGAGCCAATATTGAAGGTATGTTGTGTATCTTTTATCTTAGCAGTTCATATGGATTTTACCTTTAGTTCTGACAGTTCCACTTTATTTATGGACTTAATACATTGGAATATTTTGTCAGTAATCACAATTTCTGTTCTTATTTTGGATTTCTCTTCCTCTTACCATATCAGCCCCTCAAATGAATAAGTACATACTACATTTTCACTTAGGTGAACCCACATTGATTGTTTCTCTGTATCTGATGGTTGTGTGTTTTTAGCTATTATTTCCTGCTTTCAGATCCAAAGCTGCCAGCCTGAACTTCCCTTTGTTTGCATCTAGATCATCTTGGCCTTGCTTCAATTCATCCTTTCAGAAATATTTGAGCTCTTCCCCATAATTGCTTCAAGCAATGAGCCTTCTCTGATTTGACTTTTTGTGCTTTACGTTTATGGGAAAAGTGTTGTCAGGGTAAAATGAATTTTCAGAAATGAAGAGGGGTTAGGATTCTTTGCAACAGCTGTAGAAGCCTAGACCGTTGAACATTTTTGCTTAGATTGCCTTCAAAGTGAAACAAAAATAGTAAAGTTCATGGCAAAACTATTTATCAGTAAAAGAAGAGATCCTTATATTATCAAACCTTGTATTATGTTTTGTGGGGAGGGTTGCTTTTATTTCAGTGGGGTTTGGACCCTAATTACAGCATGTATCATTGATAGATTACAAAATTTTTAGGATTTCCAAGTTCGTAAGAGTGCTACATTGGATGTAAATAGGTCTGTGTAAAACATGAATAATAGGGTTCTTCTTTTGTTCTTTGCTGGATGTCTTGAATCCTATTGGATACTTAGCATTGCATGTGGCTGTTGTTGTAAACTCTTGTCTTCCTAAGGTGTCAGCTTATTCTAAGATGCATGTTCAACACACATAAATTCTGAGGATTTTCCTATGAGGATAGATGTTATTGGAGTAAAATAGAGGAAGGGATTATGGGTCATGTTCTCAATAGTTTATAATCTACTGATTTGTTTACTATTAGATGATCAAACATTGATTATTTTTAGGATAATGATATTTTGTTTTGTTGTGCGCTTTATTTTTCTCATTTTCGTAACTTCTAGCTTCTTTCCTTTATTATAAAGTCTCTGCTTTCTTTTCTTGTGTTATTCAAGTTATTGTCAAGGAGAAGCTAGTGTAGGGTTCGGCCTTGTTTTGAGTTTCAAATTTTATATGCAAATCGTGACAGCTTGCAGGGTTTGAGTTGGAGGTAGTCAAAACAACATCTGCTGGCCATGCTAAAAAGTTGGCATCTACTGTTGATATCAGCACATGCCCTGATGGTAGTACTACTTGAATACTTAATTACTTATTCTAGCTTTTGACAATTTTTATCCTTGTCCATGAATATGAATCTAAATAATTCTACTTTCAGGAATTATATGCGTTGGTGGTGATGGTATTATCAATGAGGTTAGGGATTTCAAATTTAGTTAAATTCTCATTTTTTGTATTTATTAGTTTTCTTGGGAATGTGTTTTAATTTTCTAGCCTTTTGGTACTGTCTGCATTGTTGAGCTACATTGACAAGTAAAATTATGCAGAAACTTTTTTAAGGCAACTGGTATTCTGTTGTTTCATTGCGTGATTCCTCTTGGAGGCCTCTAATAACATTGCTTCAATAATAAGATTGGGATACAATTTTAGGGAAGGAATAGTAACTATTTTTTAAAAGTACATTGGATTTCTATTTACTCATTATGCAAGTGTATTCTTCCAGCTTACTTTTTAATGGTATTAAAGATATTGGGGTACAAAATCAACTTTGAACTTTATCCAACTTAATCTTGTAAAAGAAGGATACTACAGTATATGCTATGCATCTCTCGGAATGGTTATTTATTGCAACATAAATCATCTTTGATTTACAAATTATATTCTTAATCAGAAGGTCTTGGCTGATATAAACACTTGTCCTCTGAATGTAGAGAGGACTGATTTGCAAGTGAGGCTGTATCTGTATCAATGCAGTTTTGCCTGATCCCCAACATGGTACATAGCTTCTCTATTTTGAGCTTTCATCAGCCAAAAATTGGAAATCATTTTTCTCTTAAAAGGATACAACTTTTGAAGTTGTTAGATAGAAATCCTGACCCTGGAAATAGATAATAGCTGTATAGGATTCTTTTATGGTGGTTAGGATTAGGCAAAGTCGAATTATGTGTTACATTATCCTTGGTCATTTTATTGCTGTGGCCCATGCCATTTTTCACGATCCCCTTGTTTTTCCCCCTTTTTCTTGCACGCCTTAAAAATAGTAAATCTTCTATAACGCAAGTCCACTAAATTTTAATTTATCCTATGATGTTTAATTTTTAGCTTGATCAGTGCTTTATGATAATGCTCTTGCTAGCCCCTTATATATCATTGAATAAGAAATATTTCCCTTGCTCATGTTCTTCATCTGTAATTGCAAGAAATCACCTAGAAACCTTGTTCCAAATCACACGCTTGGTAGTTCTTTTTCTGCCCTTCGCTGAAGTTTTGTTTGTACAGAATATCTGATTTTAAGTTTCTTTGTTATAATGCAATTGCTTAAACCATCAGATTTTTTCGATCTTCAGTGCTTGGGACTTCTCCCTAGTTTGTTTGAGGATTTTATGGTGTAGGTATTTTATGATACTGAACAGGGGCTAGATTGCTTTGTTGGAAGCACTGTAATATGATATAAAGATTCCTTGCCCTTTGGATTTGAGTGCCTGTTATTTCTGTTTTTTACTGTTAAGTATTTACTTCATCTTGGTAAATTTGTTAGGTTCTAAATGGTCTGCTTAGTAGAGAAAACCAAAAGGAAGGAATTTCTATACCCATTGGAATTATACCAGCAGGTTCTGACAATTCACTGGTTTGGACTGTTCTTGGAGTTAGAGATCCAGTCTCTGCTGCAATTTCTATTGTGAAGGTAATGCTAAAAAAACATGAAATATTCCTTGCTTCTGGTTATTTTCTGTTACCCTTTATAGATTGATGCCTATCTTCTTGTTGAAACCTTTTTGATTCATGGGTCAGAAATTGGTTAACAATTCTTTGATAATCCTAATTATATTGCTTTGAAGATCATTGCAATCTATATTTCTGATTATATAATAAAGCTAACTAAAATAACTAAAAACTATATGATAGTAGAAAATGCATTTTTAGCGCTGAAGTGTGGTAGGAACACTGTCCTTATAACCAATTCTGCCCTCTCCAGTGATATCCCAGTCTTAATTAAAGCTACAGTGGCATCTGTTTTCCTTGGATTCAACAGCCGGTAATCTCTGTAATTTTGCACCTGAACTACAGAGATCGAGCAACCCGTCTTTGATTCCGCCAGCTTGTTATTTAAGTTACTAATTTATTTTATGTAGTATAAGACTAATTATTTAAAATGACCTGACACAAGAGGGAAAGCGTCAAACAATTAGAACTTGAAATGTAGTAGGATTCTTGTATGTTTAGCCGAGTTACCAACCCTATTTATAGGTTTACAGTATTTTATTTCTTCGCTTGTAAGGTTGTTTACAACGAACACTTGTATGTTGGTTTACTAACAACCAACCTATTTATTAGTTTACTAACACAAAGGCATACCTCAACCTAAGTAAATTTATATGTTGGTTTTTGTAATGGATACCATCTATTGATTAGTATTAGATTATGTGTCAATATACTTAATTTGAATTGTTTCTAACAATGGCTCACATAATTCAAATTAATTAGCTGGATGAACTGAAAGGTAAATGTACATAAGGACTGGATCAATTTACTCCTACTATTAAATGGATCAATTTAGTCCCTGTACTATTAAATTCAATGGAGTTAACATTTGTTGTTTAAAACATATAATATTTTGTGAAAGCTTTTTATGGTTGTGTAAATGAAATCTTTTGTTTGGAGTTTAAATGCAAATGAGAAAAATAATTTCCATGTTATTTTTTAAACAGTTAAGTTTAACTCTATTATAGGTTGGTCCTATTTGATTCTTTTTAATAATACAGGGATTAGATTGATCCATTTAGTAGTAGAGAGACTAATTTGATCCGGTCTCTATAATAGAGGGCCTTGGCAGGTACTTTCACCTGAATTGAAATGGTATACATAATTGTCTGTATCTTTTGGATTTGAGCTGCCATACAGGACAATATTTACAGCAGCCTGGTGAAATAAATTTTTTGAATCATTCTCCTTATAAGTATAAATTAGCTAACCTTGCATGCATATATCATTCTCCTCTTAGTATAAATGTCTCCATGCTGTTGGCTCTATTAGTGGAAACATGGTCTTTTTGTAGTAACCATCATAATAAGAAGGATGTTGATAATACCAGATTTTTCCTGTTATAGATGCATTAACTTTAAACTGGGCATTTTGGTGCCAATAATTGAGATTCTTGTTGGTTTCAGGGAGGTCTTACTGCTACAGATGTTTTTGCTGTTGAGTGGGTTCAGACTGGTCTTATTCACTTTGGGATGACATGCACCTATTATGGTTTTGCCAGTGATGGTATGGATTTGCGAGAGGAATGATTATCCTGGTTAACACAATAGAAGTTGGTTGATTTCTATATTCAGTCATCTGTTCTCACAATTATCTTCTTTTTTTTTTTTTTTTTCTGGTTTGTTTGAATATGGCCTGTCATATGCTTTAATGCTTCCAAACTAACATACCTTGCTAATTGCTATCATGCCTCAGTTCTGACTGGGAGTTGCACTTATGACCATGATAATCCTTTTTGAATGATTTGAGCATTCAGCCCAGTTCCTAACATATGTTGCGCACATGTAATTGATCACCAATTTTGGCTTTCAGAGATGACCGGTTTTCCTTGTCATTTTTTCCGCATTTCCCTGCATTAGAGAGAAGTTGTCTCCTGTTCCCATCTGTTTCTGTTGTCCCATCACAATAAGTTTGTTTCTATAGTTCAAATCATATGTCAGACTTGCTCTTTGACCATCTTTAACTGTCTGCAGCTGTTGTTTCAGTCTTTTAGTTTTAAGTTGCCTATTTAAGCTTTATGCACCATGTAAACCTTTAATCTCTAGTCCTGAACTATCATGGTTTCATTCTTATGAACTTATGTCAGATATTTTGTATACTCTGAATTATCATCTGTTTGGCATAGATCTTTAGGATATAGTACAATTATAATCAGATGATGCATGCTTCTTACTGCAACTGACAATAGTTAAATACCAATTCAATGACTGAGTTCAAGGATGGTGAATTATGGTCCCATTTGCCTGTTTTGCTTGCTAGTTTTGTGTGCTTTTCCATTTCTTTGTTTCGGTTAAATTAGATTTAAAGAAGACAGATCCATGAACATGAACAAATTCAAGGCAAATTAGATTTAAAGAAGGCATTCATGGTTTTCTGTGTATAGAATGAGTGAACATAAAGCTTGTAAATAAAAATATTTTCCAAATCTTTTATTGTCTTTATCATGGGAATTATAATTGTGTTCTCTTTTTTTTTCATTTGTTGCAGTGTTGGAACTTTCTGAGAAATATCAGAAACGATTTGGCCCTCTACGGTACTTTGTTGCCGGTTTCCAAAAATTTCTGTGTTTGCCAAAGTACAACTACGAAGTGCAGTACCTTCCAGTAGCAAAAGAGGATCAAGGCGGTAAAAACTCTGCCGATCGGGAAGTAGTTGACATGTCAGACCTGTATACAGACATTATGAGGAGGTCAAACACAGATGGCATTCCCAGAGCCTCTAGTTTATCTAGTATTGATTCAATAATGACTCCTAGCCGAATGTCTGGAGGTGAGATGGACACATTTGGTACCACCCACGCCAGCACCGAACCATCTGAATATGTGCGAGGCCTTGATCCCAAGACTAAACGGCAATCATCTGGGAGAAGCAATTTGACAGCTGAGCCGGAAGTTATTCATCCCCAATTACCACACTCGACTCTAAACTGGCCAAGGACCAGAACAAAATCAAGGACAGATAAAGGATGGAGTGGATTGACGGCAGCACATGATCCTTCCCGATGTTCTTGGGGTAATGCAGCAATAAATGACAGAGAGGATATATCTTCAACATTGTCTGATCCAGGTCCAATTTGGGATGCTGAACCAAAATGGGACACTGAGGCTAATTGGGATGTCGAAAATCCAATAGAGTTACCAGGGCCATCAGATGATGTTGAATCCAGAATAAATAAGGAAGTTGTCCCTAGATTCAAAGATAAATGGATTGTAACTAAGGGGCCATTTCTCGGCATCCTTGTGTGCAACCATGCATGCAGAACTGTGCAGAGTTCCCAGGTAGTGGCTCCAAGAGCTGAACACGATGACAACACCATGGATATGCTCTTAGTTCATGGGAGTGGGCGACTGAGGCTGATGAGATTTTTCTTGCTGCTACAGATGGGCAAGCATCTTTCACTGCCATATGTTGAGTATGTTAAGGTATACACATTAATTTTCCTGCAGTCCATAAACAATCCCGAATTTCAAATATAGCATATTAGTTGTTGCCGGGTTGAATACGTGTTTTGCAGTTAGAGCTATGTTTCCTTATTATCTTCATTTTATTTCCGGAAACATAATGAATGTTTTCTGTCGGAACATCATTAAATACCGGGTCCTATACTATGCATAAATGTTATCTAACTGTAACTTCTATCGAGATGCAGGTGAAATCAGTTAAGATCAAGGCCAGAAAACACACACATAATGGTTGTGGCATCGATGGCGAGCTTTTTCCCCTCAAGGGACAAGTAGTTTCGTCTTTGCTTCCAGAACAGTGCAGACTAATTGGTCGCTTCCCAGGCCATCACATATGACAGCCAAAAGAGGTGTTTTTTTTTTTTTTTCGATATTCTTTTCGTCTATCATATCTCGGATGCAAATGCTCTCTTCCAAAACAACTATATCTTTTGATATATATTATTTTTCATGTTAACCCCCCTTCATTTGTGCCATTACAAACAATGAGGGTAGCTGTAAATTCTTTTTGATAAGAATGCATACTCTTATGTATTGCTTTTTTTGTCCCCTCATACTCTTTTCTTTTGTTTGTTTCTCTGTATTCTACCTGTAAATGAACAGAACTTTGGATGGGTAGTTCGATTTTTTATTTATTTATATTGAACACGAACAAGATATGTCCAATTCATTTATGTTAAGTTCATTTATGAATCATTTTAAAATTCCTTTATTTTATTATTCAAGTTCATAAAATGCTATCATTGTTTGCGTTTATGTTCATTAGAAGTTCATTTACATAAGCATAAAGTAACTTAAGTGAACTGAGATTTTTACCCAATTTTAAAATTTTAATAAATATGATTCAATAAACTGAATACGAGCATAAATTTGTTGTAGTCCCTTTGAATGAAAAATAAAAATACGCTTAGCAATTTACGTATTGAATCATGTTGGTCCATTTATTGTCATAATTGTAATTAAAATTTATATTATATTTTAATTATTTCATCCTTAAGAAAAAAATATTGAAAACTTAATCTTTTGACTTTAATTTACTATAATTTGATCATTGCATATTAGGAAGGTAATCTAATTGGGTAATAATACTAAATCTTATCATTAAATTAATTCAATAATTTATATATATAAAAAAAACAAAAATAAACTATTCAAATTCATATATTTTACCAACGAATAAACTAAGTGTTTACTTCTCAATATTGGTAAAATACAATAATATAACTTTAACAACTTAAAATTAAATTTTTAATAAAGTATAGAGAAATTCAGAATTTATATTTTATTGGGTCCTATCTGTAGAACCAAAACAGTCCAAAAAAAATATTAAATGAGTGATAAATGCATGGAAACTCGAATGAATTAACGAAAAATAAAGAAGAAATTGGTAGAACTATAAAAAGCAAAAAAAACGAGATACTGAAATCAATGTTGATTTGTTGGCATTTGCCAAATGTGGCCAAAACAACATAATTACTTCACAAACCCCAATTAAACTTTCATTCAATTTCAAACCCCCTTTTTTTTTATTTTCAATTTATTTACTTCAAAAAAGTTAAAAAAAAAGAAGTCGATGGCACTGTTCTTCAACTTGTTCATCACTAAAATTGAATTTTGATTTTTTTTTTCCTTTAAAATCAAGTCAAATTTTCTCATTATAATTATTTTCTTACTTAAACTTGAGACAAAAAAATTTTGATTTTTATTAAAGTGGGAACAGTGGTGGGGTTAGTGTCATCTGAAAATGTCATCTCCATGGGATTTCACAGTGCCTAATGTTCCAACCCATTCCAATCTTCAATGCTTTCTTCAATGCATCACACCCATTGTTAAGGTAGAATCTTTATTCTTCTTCTTCTTTTTTTAATTTAATTTTTATATTAAAGTTTTAGCCATTCTTGATTTTCCTTTCCCCTTTTTTTTCATCCAATTTAATGTTTTATAGTTTAGATAATTTATTTGTATGTGTTGTATGTCATGTTCTGTTTTTTTCTAATTGTTTATATATAAATATAACCCAATAAATCTTTAAAAAAAATATAATCTGCGTGTTATACGTGTCGTGTTAAATTGGTCTATGTATGTCGTGTTGTATTTATTATTTTATTTTATCTAAAATTATTGGATCTAGTTTTCAAGCCGATCAATTAGATATTAATTTTTATGGTTTTTTTTATTTTCTTTCTGAGTCGATCGATTAGATATTATTTTTCTTTATTTTCTGTGTTAACTTTTTAAAAAAAAATTTGGTGTAGTTCCAATATAATTTTTTTTTTTGAGAAATTCTTTTTATCGAACAAATGAAATTTTGTACTTACATAAACCCCTTTTCTTTGAAGTGAGAAGTTGATTTTGAGCTTATTTGGGTATAAATTGAAATATTTATTTAAATAACAATAGTAAAATTAAGGATTTTTCTGTAATTCGTAAATATATTTTAGTAGGAAAAGTCAAGAAATTTACCATTTAAATTATTTTTTTGGTTAAAATATGATTTAAAATTTTGTATTTTTAGAATTTTTTAAAGGAATTTCGAATTTTAAAATGTAAATCTAATTGATGACATTGTTAAAATTCTTTTATTAAATTTAGGTTTATTACAACGTTATTTTTTGTTGCATAATTATTAAATAAGTGCATTTTTTTTTCGAAATTTAAAAACGTCACACCAACTTCAATACTTTTTGAGATAAATTTCTAACAAAATGCTAGTTTAAGTACCAAAATAGACAAAATAAAATGTTGAAGTACCAAAGTAAAAAAAAAAAAGAGTGTAATTCAAGTGCTAAATTGTGAAATAATCCATTTAATTTTATTTTCTTTACTTAATTTACAGAAATGTAATAAAAGTAGCAAAGAGGAAGCTGAGAAGGAAGGGTTCAAATTGAGTGAGGTTTGGGAGTCATATAGTGAGTGGAGTGCGTACGGCGTTGCTGTTCCCATCCTGCTCAACAATGGTGATCGTGTCGTTCAATACTATTCGCCGACCTTATCTGCTTTGCAGCTATACACCTCCACCCTAATCGACAATAACTTGTGGTAGTCGCTCTTCCCCTTCTTCAATTTGGGTATTTTGTTTCAGGGAGTAAAGATAGAATTATAAAAATTTGGAAGTGCTAAGGTTAAAAGGCTTAACTTGAACTATTTTACTTTTTGGAGGGGTTAAAAGGAAATTTTCCCATTAGATTTTTTGAAAAATGATAATAAACAAGCTTTATTCACAATTTTACTCTTCAACTACACTTTGGTATCTACTTTTTTTTAGTTTTACTTTGATATTTAAATTGTTAATTTTTTCCCATTTTATCTCTAAAAAGTATTTTTGATAAAAAAAATTTAGATACTAAAATAAAAATATATATAATTCTCGGACCAAATCATAAATTAAATTATACATGAACTTTAGTTTGGTATGATTATACATATGAAACTTTAATTTTGATTTAATCATATACATTTAAAGAAATAAATACATCAATTTATTTTTTATATTGGATTAATATAATCATTCGTGTATGCAATATATAAACACAAAATGATGTTAATAGTTGTGTTAATAATTTATGAGAATTGGATCAAATCAAAATTTCATGTACAAAATTACACATTAGACCAAATTTCATGTATAATTTTGTTATTTATCCGTATTTTAATCTAAATAAAATAGAAAATTTTAGGGTTTTTTAAAAATATTTTAGCCAATATATTTATATAATATTTTAAATTATTTTAATAGTCAAAACGATTTTTTTTATTAATCAATTTATCTATTGATTTACTCGATTTTTTTAAAAATTTTAAAACAAACTAATCAAATGCTTATTGTTCCTAATAACTTTTGAGATCAAAACGTAAAGTCTACTCATGTTATAATGTCATAAGGGGGAAAGACAAGAGTGACAAGACATTAAGCAATGACAATAGCTCATGTTTGGATTCCAATGCGGCTAAGGATGATGATAATTCATGTAATATTGAAACAACAGCAGATCGATGTGGCTATTTGTACTGTCAATATGACGAGACTACAACCCCTTATGATCGAGTTCCATTCACGGAAAAGGTATCAGAGCTGTAATTTTTCTTTCTTAATTTTAGGACATTAAAAAAAAGTCGTCAATTGAACTATTGGTGGAGCAGTAAAGGACTTGATATTAACTCTTCAATTGACATTAATATCAAATTCAATCACTTCAAAGATGTTTAAAGAATCAAGTTTAATATATGTGAGTTTATGTTTTAACAGATCAAGGAGCTAGGCAAACATTATCCGGGCTTAATCAATCTCCACTGCATGAATCTTTCACCATATAGTTGGATAGCAGTAGCATGGTACCATCTTTTTTATTTCATCTTGATTGAGATTAAATTTATTCATATGTTGGACTAGGACAAATCACAACTCGATTTTGAAAATTCCAAGCTTGAGAATGAATTTAACTTAAAACCTTACTTCACAATTCATATCTTAGTAGAGTATTAAAAGTACATCTTTTTAATAATTAATATAATTAAATTTAAATTAAATATATATTTTTTATTATTTAAATCAAATTTCTCTAAATCAAAGGAGGAGCTTATGGTTAGGGATTTCATTTACCAGTGGTAAAATAGTAATTGTTTGTTAATGTTTGATTATTTATAGGTATCCAGTGTATCAGATTCCACCAACAATAAATGTGAAAGAACTATCAGCTTGTTTTGTTACATACCATCCTTTATTTTCTTTGCCTCAAGGTATTTTCTCCTTTACTACTTGTATATAATATTGTTATTTGATTATTTTTTATTGAGATTTTAATATATATATATATATATATAAATTCTGAGATCTAAATTTAATGTTGGTAAAATAATTCGAACTCATCGTGTATATAATATTGGATGTCTTGACTATGTTGGGTAAAAGTATTATGAAGGTTCTTGTATTGAGTCATATTATATTTTGATCACTCTACTAAAAAATGAACAAATTAGTCCACATGCATTAAGTCAAATAGCAAACTGGTCTTTTTTGTTAAAGTTTTCATCCATTTGTATCGTTAAAAATTGGTATGGTTGATGGAATAACTAAATAGAGACATGTAGCATGAAAGAGGCCAATTTTTAACAGTAGAAATAGATGAAAATTTTAACATAAGGACAAATTTGCTCTTTGATCTAACATATAAAAACTAATTTATCTATTTTTTGAGTAGAATGGATAAAATGTAATTTGACTCCCAGTATAGGAGCATCTATGGTGCTTTTACTAGCTATATTAGTAAGGTTGGGTATTAGGTCATTAAGTATCTAGGTTTCGAGTCTCACCATGTGTGGGTTTTCCCTCATATTTATTATGAGTTTAAATCTATCATGTATGAGGCTTATTCGAGTATATTTTGGATTTATTTTTTATTGTGTTTTGTATTAGCTTCATTCTAATTATAATTGCTCAAACATACATTTTTTAAATTTGAAATACTTCGTTTTGGTTTAGTACGAGAAAAACTAGGAAATGAAAGTAATATATTTTAAAAAAAAAGTGAAATAATTTATCTTATTAATATTTTACATAAATTATTTTTATAAATTTAATAAAATTAGAAAGAAATCATTAAAATCAATTTTTTATTTTTCTTTTCATAGTTTAATTCAATAAAGGTTGTGAAAATTCATTTACTTTTATTTCCTTTATTTAATTTTCTTTATAATTATTTATCTAAATATAATGCTAATTAATAGATTTCTAAAAATTGGAATTTAAGTTTCGAGGCAATGCAATTAGAGAATGGAGATTTCTTTTATGTTAGGATAGGATTAGACATACTCACAAATTGAGTGATTATTTGCCCCAATAGACTTAATTCGAGCTTGATTAAAGGTTTTTTCCTTGGAATAACTCGATTTGAATTGAATAATAATTTTATAATTTAAATTTAATTATAAAAAATATATATTTTAATATATTTTAAACATTTTATTTATAAGTCAACATTAAAATTAACCTATTTGTTAGGTCGGGTCAAATTTAAAACCGAATTTAAATTTCTTTTGAAATCAAATAATGACTTGACTCATGAACAAATATAAGTCGAGTTTTTTAGTTTAAATTCAAGCTTGAATTCGACTATGTCTGTTTAACAGTATAACAAAATCTTTATCATTGGTGTATGAGAAATTTGAGTGTGGTGTTTGGCTGGCAGCTTCAGAAAATATGAAGTTAGAGGTGGAGAAAGTTGAAGGCAAAAATTCTAAGGAAGAAGAAATGTGTCTCCCTCCCTTTGCAATGGTTTCTTACAAGATGTTCGGAACACTGTGGACAAACCCGAAAACAACCGATTCCGACATCGCTCTCCGCCATCGAACTGCCGCATGTTGCTGGTTGAAACAACTTAATTTCCACCACCATGACTTCAACTTCTTCATGTCTCGTCAGTACCAAAACTAATAGTTTTTTCTCGCTTTTTTTTTTTTTTTAAAGTAGATATATATAGGAATATGAGTATTAAGCATAATTCTCCTAAGAAAAAACTTAATTCTATGTTAGAAAATATGGATTTGAGGATTTGAATTTAGATTTTATTTATTATGTAAAAATGAAATGCTTATGTTATAGATAAATTAGTTGAATTTCAATATAATATATATTAGAAAAATATAAAAATATGAATTTGTCAAATCCAAAAAATATTTTACGAAATCAAATTTATTACTAAATAGTTCATTATTTAATTTACAATATTTTTGAAATCCAAATTCTAAAATCTTAATTCTCAAACGTTAACTAAAAGAATTAAACATACTCATGTTATTGTCAAATCTGAGTAATGTGCAAACGGATACATAAATTTTGTGAGTAACTTTTGTGTATTCAATCAAGTGAACCCTGTTGATAACATAGATAGCTGTATGGACTGCTTCAGCCTATGAGCAATTCCCTTTTAGTTCAATATTTACCTGAGTCATCTCCTGAATGGTTCTGTTTCTCCCCTCTACCACTCCATTCTGCTGGGGAGTCTTGGCCGCTGAGAATTTATGAGCAATGTCTTCCTCATCACAAAACTCAGTAAACTTTTGATGTTCAAACTCACTCCTAATCCTAACAATAGCTCCAATGGTTTTCCCTTTCTCAATCATAAAGCCTTTTGCAGAGTTTCTTAAATTCATTAAAGGTGTCTAATTTCTCTTTCAAAAATCTTACCCAGATGTAGCGGGAGAAGTCATCAACACATACCGACATGTACCTATTACCTCCAATGCTCGCAGTGCAGTAGTCCAAAGAGGTTTATGCAAAGAAGCTGAAGTGGAGCTGTGGTTTGAATCTGTGCCAACAGTTTATGGGACTCTCTATGCTGCTTCCCTTTAAGGCAATCTCCACATATTTTAGATATTGTTCCCCCTAGCTTTGGCTGGCCTCGAACTGCACCAAAGTGTACCAACCTTTGCAGTCCTTAATAGTGAATGTGGCCCAACTTCTCATGCCACAATTCTAGTTCAGACAATTTTGCTCTGTTGCACCTGGACTGTAGTAGGACTTTATAGCAGTTGTTAAATGTCTTGACACCTTCCAATTTATTATCAATACAAAAGGGAGTTTATACAAAAAAAAAATGATAAAATTAAATGTTCCAATTTATTATCAAAACAAGTTATTCGGCAGGTCAAGGGATAGGGCGAGGAGCTTTATCCCATGCAAATTCTTTTGACTCTCCTAACTCTTTAAAATATTGAGGAATCAAATTGAGTTTTGACAGCAAGTTCAAAAGTCATTTTACATAATTTGGCTCTCACCAAGCTTATACTATAACCATATTATCTTAAAAAGTACCGAATTTGAGTTTCCAAACAGATTCTTCAGAAAAAAAACATAAATGAAAATAATGCTACAATGCCATTTAAAAACAGCAGGTAATATGATGCTGTATTATTCAATATCAACCATTACATTATGGCCTACAAGCCAAAAGTGCCTTCATGTAGAACTTCAACAACAGTTTCTAGTAACAAAGAGCAATGACACTAATATATTTTGCCAGATAAAAACTAGGGTAATCCTCAAAAAGGGGAAATAAGATAAATATAACTGTATGAAAAAGACCGGCTAATATTTTTCAACAGAAATAGAACAATACAAGGGAAAAAAAAAAGGTGAGCATTGATCCGATGTGCCTAAACTATTAGGAGCTTACAAACTAGAGAGACGTTTACGAGAACCGAGTGCTCCTCCTATAAAGCCCCTACAAATCAAGAGTAAACAAATTAATACCACTGTGCGGTAAGGAAATTGCCAATGATATACAGAAGCATATGGAAACTATTTCTTTACTTTTTTTCATAAATTCAAAGATCTGAAGAAGAAAAGATCATATTCTTCTAAGTTATTTTAGATGAAGTAACAATTTTAAAGAAAGCAAACAGCCAGGCATCCATAGCAACAGGTGACAAGTGGAATAATATAAGTTGGAAATTTGAGCATTTTGCATTTTTTGTTCCTTATCTTCACTTTATATACCTTTGCATGCAAAACAATTTACTAAAGACAGGGTCTAGTAGCCGGAATATAAACCTACACGGTTCAAATTTTATAGTAACATTTTCTTACCATACAATCTTTTTAATTATCAGATATTATCCAGTGCAATAAAAACTACTTGCTTGAGATAAATATAAGACTCGGGTTAAATCAAATGACAAAGCATTAGAAGCAGAAACGTCAAGCATCATGCTTCTCAAAAGTATGTTTAATAGAGCACAATTTAGTCATCAACATGAAAATAGAATATATAAGCTTTTCGTTTCTAGGAAAGGGTAAAAATAAAAACACAAGCCTCATCCAATGACATAACTGAGAGTCCAAGACATGAACAATCAAGTTATATAGCTTGTTCCTGTCTTTTGCATTCACATCATCCAATACCCCAACGAACAAAATGGCACATACAAGAAATCAAAGATGTACCTGCATTTTACTTTGACTGAGATGGAATCATCCCTGTTTTCCTTGCATATGCAAAGATCCCTCCAGCCTCAATGACCGGCCCAGCATCTCCAATGGGCTTTAGTTTATACTCTTTTCCGGTGGTATGATTGATCAAACGGCTCTCACCCAACTCAATTGTCACCACATCCCCAGTCCTACACTCCTCACATATTCTCACTTCTGATTCTAGTGGATAAACTTCCCCAGTTGCTACAGAATTCCTGAAAAATATTCTTGCATACGATTCAGCCACAACTGCCTTTGCCCCTGCAGCTCCAAGTGCAACAGGTGCATGCTCACGCGAGGACCCACAGCCAAAGTTAGCACCACCTATCACGATGGAGTATTTGGTCTTAGTCTCATTTGGTTCAATAAAACGTGTAGCATATGATGAAGGGAGGCCAATAAGAGCATATGAGCCCAATTTCTCATACTCATCTGGGTTTGAAGGAACCAATGTAAGGTATTCAGCAGGAATTATTTGGTCTGTGTCAATATTATCTCCAACAACGTAACAAAGGCCATGAAAGGTTGTAGTCGAGGTGTCAGAAGGAATGGAAGAGGGAGTGGAGGTGGCACGTGGCGCAATGGTGATCGCACATGCGCCATGTGGGGTGAAGCTAGAATTTAGGGGTTTGACAGTCAAAGGCGAGAAGGTGGGAACTTTGATGGAATGAGGGGAGAGAGAAGGTCCGGAGACTGTGGTTTTTGATGCTGAAGAGGTGAAGGTGGCTGAGTATGAAAAATGAGACAAAGAGACAGCCATTATTAGATTAATGCGTCTAATACAAAGGCAGCAATATGTTGGAATTTTGGCCGAGTGTTATGCTTGATGCCAACTTCAACTTTCACCAGGTAACGGAAAGCAATGTTCTGTGAAGTAGAGCTTTCTATTAGGCAAGGGTTTTACGAAAGAAACTAATAGTATAATTAGACAGTAAATTCAAAAATAAATTCCATATACCATTGTATACATAATAATACATGCATAGAAATTTATAAACACTCATTAAAATTTAAATGCCAGCCAATATATACATATATATTAAAAACAAATGCTTTCCACATGTGAAACAATAAACAAACAGAATACTCTATTGAGATTATAAAACACAATTGATTAGTATTTCTTTTCTTTTCTCGCAAAAAGTAAACCTAGAGCGACATTCACATAAAGCACCTTATATGACAATAAATCAGTTTGGTTTTTTTTCCAATCCCTTCTCCCTGCCGAGAAGATAGTAAAGAAATTTCAACCCCATACTTCAGTTGAATAGTTCAGTGTCAAATTCATATTTGTAACATTGGTTCAGTTCGATGATATCAAGAAATTGATCTAATTTAACCCCCATCTCCGCCGCCCCCCTCCCCACGTACAAAAATTCATGGAACTTTAAGCATATTTTGAAAAATTCACTTACCATCAGATTCTCAATATCATTATTTTATTCTATACCCTATACCCTATCAAGATCCAAGTCAAGAAATGATTCAATTAGAGGCACGAAATTTATTCAATCCCATCAAAAAATTGTAACCCATTCAAAGTTCCATCAGTATCAAAAGGTAAAGAAAAAGGCAAGGGAAAAAAGGAAATAAAAAGAGGTAACAGCATAACAGGAAATGGGGGGAAATGTTAAATTGGGAATTAGGAAAATTGTCTATAAAACCCAGATTAAATAAATTATATACTGTTCGAAAACCCTAAGTCCATGTTATATCCGGCCAATTCCAATGTAAAGCTACCATAATTTTAAAGATAAAAACGTAGTAATAAGCGAGATTTCAACGAGATTATACCACCATAAAGAAGCACGGAAAATAGAGAAAAGAGAGGGAGGAAGAAGAGTAAAGGAAAGGAAATATACCTCTGATAGGGGGGAAATGTGAGCAGCAGTGAGCTCAGTCAATGGCGGCTCTAAAATGCTTCCAAGTGCATTGCTGAAAATGTAAGGATACTCGTCTTTATAAATGAATTTTAAAAAGTTTCCTTTGAATTTGCTTCGTCTCTGACGTAAATCACTGGCTCTCTGATAGTGGGACCGGTTAATCGGGCACAAATATAAATAAAAAATAGTAAATTACACCCAAGATTACTAGATTATTAGTAAGTTTACGCTTTAGTCTCTCAACTTTAAAATGTTACAAAATAGTTACGGAATAATTTAAAAGTTTTCATTTAAGTCATTGGGCTATTAAAATCATTGTTGTATGGCCTTTTTTGTTCGCACCACTTACACCAATAAAAGCTCTTCTTCCCCTTCTCTTCTACTTTCATAAAATAATTTTAAACGTCACGAATCTGTGAACCAAATTCTAAACAACTTTCTTTTTTATCTTTGACACCGACTGCCAAAGCAACTTGGATCTAAAGTATGTTCTTTTACTCATCAATGGGTAGTGATCCACTGTACTAATCGCCGAATCGGTTGTTAGAGCTCGCTAGCTAGACTTTAAAAAAAAACTTAACAGTTTAGTGACTTAAATAAAAACTTTTAAATAGTTTAGGGATTTAAATAAAATTTTTTGAATAATTTAGTGACCATTTTGTAACCTTTTGAAGTTAAGTGACCAAAACGTAAACTTACTAATAGTTTAGTGACCTTGGATGTAATTTACCCATTAAAAAAAGGGTAAAGTTTTTATTGGTAAAGTACAGAAATAGTAACTAAACTATTGCCTGCATTCTATTTTAGTCACTGAACGTTAAGAGTAGTTTAAAATTTGATGGAAGTACTGACATGGGTTTTTTATTGGCTTAATAACAAATTTAACCCTCTAATGATTACACATTCTATCAATTTGCTCCTAAATATTAAAAAATCAATAAATTTAACCCTTAATGTTTACAAAATTTATCATTTTAGCCCTCTAAAACTATTTATTCCCCCTTTTGTCCAATCAGATCAAGCCACAACAATACAATCAAGTGTCCAGTCAGCTACGGTAGCATCCAACTCAATTTGAGACGTCACCGCTCAGATGACCTCCGTCAACGATCTCACCTCCAATTTCTCCACTTATTCTCGCCTTGTCAAAAATAAAAGACAATACCTTCCTCTTTAGTATAATTTAATTTGAATTTTTAATCAAATTTGTAGTTATTTTAAGATTTCCTTCATTGATCAACCCTACCAAATTTACTATTTTAAGAAAATGTGAATTTAATTAAAATTTAAAAGAAATTAATATAATTTGCTCATTTTTATCAAAAACATCAATTTAATTTTTGATAATTGCATTATACTTTATAAGGAAGAAATAAAGTAAATTAATGTAGGTAGTTAGGCACTGATGTGTGCGCGTCTCTATTTATATAATATTGTGGGTTTGTTTAATTTGAAGGAAGTAATTTCAGCTAGGGCAAAAATATTTGTTCCCTCTGAAAGTTTCTCAACTTTGCAAACAGACTTTTGATTATGGAACTGATGGCGGCGAAATAATAAATTATTTTTTGCTCGAAATTAAATTGTATATTTTTATTATTGTAAAAATGTAATTTTACTATTTTAATAGTTTATATATTTATAATTTTTAAAAAATTAAATTAATTTTTTTATCATTTTTAAGGATAAACTACATTTTTACCATTACTAATTTAAAATTTTATCATAGCCGTTGAGATGGACCACTTTCATTCCTCTTATTTTCCCTTGGTTTGTTTCCCGGTAAATACCACATTTTCTTTTCTTCCTTTGTTTAGCTTATGCTACTTGGACTTGAGGTGAGGGTTGTGTAATACCCTGAAAATTTTTACAATAAGATATTATCTTTGATATAGTAAAATAAGGAAATAAAGTGACAAAAAAGGGAATTTTTAGTTATGTCAATATTGAGAAGTATATTATGATATATTAATTCAAGAAAGGACTAAATTGTAAAAGTGAGAAAAGTTTTGTTGCACAAGAATAAATACTTAAAATTTGAGGGGTTAAAGTGTAAATATGAAAAAGTTAAAGGACCAATAGTGTAAATATTTTAAGAGTGGAATGATCTAGAAACTAAGGAAAATGGATGTATTAGGACCAAATTGAATAGGTGAAGAACTATGAGGGACTAAATTGTAATTTTACCAAATTAAATGATGACTCAAGGATGGAATTTTAAAAGATAATAAAGGGCAAAATGGTCAATTGGAAGAGAGAGAAATCTAGAAAGTAATGATGATGTTCATGATATTTTATGATTATTTAATTAGATATATATTATTTTAATAAGATATTTTATTATTATTTTATTATTAATTATTTAGTATAAAAGGAAGAAAAGATGAATAGTTTTCATCATCTTTCCATGCATGCAACCAATGTTAAAAGAGAAGGAAAAGAAAGAAATTTTCTTTTCTTTACAATTTGGTCCTTCCACCAAAAATTTACCATTTTCACCTAGAAATCAAAAGAATTCCCATAGCTACTAAGAGAGAGAAATGTTAAGGAGACCATGGGGAGTTAGAATATCAAGTTGGATTCAAGAATAGAAGCTGGAGGAGAGAGAAAATCAAGTTAAAGATTAGTATCAATAGAACAAGGTAAGTACATCAAGATTTCAATATGTTTTTAAGTTTGTTATTATTGACAAAGCATGGAAATAATGTTATAGTAGAGTTTTCTTACATAAGGTCCTATATTCTTGATATGTTAGTGAAGAGAAAATAAGAGAAAGTGATGAGAAATGGTGTAGAAAAAGAAAAAAGGGTGTTATAACATGGTAATTAATATCTTGTACCAAAACAGTCTAACTTTGAAAAATCATCAAAAATTTTAGAAATCAAATTATAGGATGAATAAAGTATGAAATTAAAGCTTATTGAGTCTAGTTTCTTATAGAAGAAATTATGTAAGCAATGGAATTGTAAATCATGAGATATAATCAATTTTGTGAGACAAGGTCAAAATGATTTCGGGTTCCCCTGTTCTGACTTTTGAAAATCATCAAAAATTGGATAAAAATAATTATGGACTTAAATTTATATGTTTAGAATCTTGAATGAGTATATTTTCAAGAGAAATAAACGGGAACATCATTCAAATTCTGTACGAGGAGATAATTAATTTTTAGTGAAGAAGGGTCAGGACTGTCAGACAGTAGAACAAGGGTAAATTTAAAGAATAAACTGTACTTATTGGCTTGACCAAAAAATTCTTAAAATTTTATGGTAAGAAGATATATGAGTCTAGTTTCAGGAAAAATTAGCGGAACTTAATTTGGAGTTCTATAGCTCCAGATATAAATAATTTAGTGACTATGACACAGATGGACAGCTTGAATATTCATAAAAGTAAATAATAAAAATTATAGATAATATTACTTACAAGTGTGTTATATACATTAAGGATGTGGAATGGAGAGGAGGAGGAGGAAAATATGTATGAATATCCATCTAACATGGTTAATTTGCATGTTTTAGGCTCAGGGACTAAATTGAATAAAAGTAAAACTTTATGGGTAATTTTGTAAAAATGTCAGAAATGACCAAATTGCATGAAACGAACTATTTTATTATTTAAATTACAAAATTGAATGAAATTATTAATTTATCTCAAGATTGGGGAAAAACATGTTTTTAGGGATTAAATTGAAAAGTGTTGAAATTATGGAAAATTCTGATATTTTATAGAATTCATGGGTTGTTATCAATATGTATGAGAATAATAGCTGGAAATAAGGATTAAATTGCAAGAATTTTATTTTCCTGACCCTAAGGATGAAATCGTCATTAAATAAAAGTTTAGGGGTAAAATGGTAATTTTGCCTAGAGCATTAATTAAATACATTAGAATATGAAATGAATGAAAATGATGATCAAATTTATTTATAAAGATCCGGACGACTCAAATAAGAGATTTGATCGTGGAAAAGAAAAGATATCGGATTAATAAAATTATAAACACAAACAAGTAATGAGGTAAGTTCATGTAACTTGAATTATATTCTTAAATGCTTGAAATGTATGTTTTTTATATGAACATGATTTAAATGTTCATTATATGGAAATTTTATGAAACATTGACATATTTGATAAAAGAGGAAGAAATCCTGGTTGAATGAAAGGAAAATTCGATGGATCTCTAAAAAGAATTGACGGTAAAAAGGATCAAGCCCTGACGGGTGATCCTATCCGATATAGCCCTCCAAGAATATGTGGAAAATGGATTTAGCCCGGATGGGTAATCCGAATTAGGGTCCGATTTAGCCTTGGATGTAATTCGATCCAAGCTCATTAGAGTAATTGTCGTTGCAGGGGATTTAGCCTGGATTGGTAATCCCGACAATACTCTATGAGTTCATATTATAGGGGATTTAGCCTGGACTGGTAATCCCGCTGTAAGGATGAGGTTCGCGGGAGTGTGATTTCTGATATGAAATGTGTAAGACCATGGTTGAAAGATACCATGGCAATGACCATGGTTGAAAGATACCATGGCAATGTAACATGAAATGAACAAGACCATGGTTGAAAGATACCATGGCAACCTGACAGAAAATGAGTAAGACTATGATTGAAAGACACTATGGCATCATGTCGAAGATAAATAAGACCGTAGATGGGAGATGCTATGACATCAGTTGAACAATTGATATTCAAGTAATATGTATCAGATGATGAATGGTTATATGAAATGGTTCTATGAAATGTTTACAAGAATTGGTCATATGGAAATATATGTACAAAATAGATGAAAGAAATAATTAAAAAGATAGATAAATGAAATATGTGTAAGTACACTAATATGTGTTGTTGTTGATGCTTAGACAAGTGCCAAACCATTGATTGAATGATAATATATTTATTTATATGATGCATTGATTCGGTAAGTATTTAATTAAATTTTTTTTAGGTGATTCGTAAATTCTAGTAATGCTCCGAAACCCTGTTTTAACGACGGATACGGGTTAAGGGTGTTACAGGTTGGATACGGGAATATGATTCACATAAATTTACTCATTTTTTGAATATATATATTAGAGGGATAAATTGATAAATTTTGTAAACATTGAGAGTTAAGTTTATTGAATTTCTTATATTTAAGATCAAATCGATAGAATGTGTTATTAGAGGGCTATTAATGTTTACAAAAAAAAAAAGCTCATGTTAGCACTTCCATCAAATTTCAAACGACTATTAATGTTTGATGAACAAAAAAAATGATTTCAAATAGTTTAGTGACTAAATCAGAAAAATTAAAAGTTCAGTGACCAAAATAGAACATAGGCAATAGGTTAGTGACCATTTATATACTTTACCATTAAAAAAATAAACTATACCCAATGTCACTAAACTATTAACTTTATGTTTTGGTCACTTAATTTTAAAAAGTTACAAAATGGTCAATTAATTATTCAAAAGTTTTCATTTAAGTCACCGAACTATTCGAAAGTTTTTATTTAAATCACTGGACTTTTTTTTTAATCCAACTAATGAACTCCAAGCAATAATTCGACAATCAGTACGGTGGATTAGTACTCATCGATGAGTAGAAGAACATACCTTAAATCCAAGTCGATTTGACAATTAGTGTTAGAGATCAAATAATAAAGCTATTTGGATTTTGGTTTGTAAATTCGTGACTTCAATGCTATTTCATGAAAAAAAAAACTAAATAGTAAAATAGAAGGGGAATGAGAGAGCCCTTGATTGATGCATGCAGTGCGAACAAAGAAGGTCATACAACAACAATTTTAATAGCTTAGTGACTTAAATTAAAACTTTCAAATAGTTCAGTGAGCATTTTGTAATTTTTTGAAGTTAAATGACCAAAATGTAAATTTACTAATAGTTTAGTGACTTTAAATATAGTTTACCCTTAAAAAATAAATTATGGTATAATTACGATGTAACTGAACATATATATACCTTAAAAAGTTTAATGTAAAAAAAAAACAAATGAGTGTTAAGCTAAAATGATAAACTTGATACGCTAAAAATCTTGCTAATTTAGGTTTAAAACCTATAATGTGTATTTTTCTAATGTTTATATATAAATTTGAAAAATTATATACACCCTAATAGTAATTTTTTTTACTTTGTAAAAGGAAATAGAATTTTGGTAATTTTACAACTGAGTTAAGACTTTGTTAATGTGTAACATCAATTCAATCAAACACTTAAATCGTAAAATTTACATGAATAATACCTTGAATAGACACTTCCTACATTAGGTGATTAATGTCTGTTCACTTATATCTATTAACTTTTCAACAAAACTTTTCATGAATCGATCTAAATCTCTTTATTCATTTCCTCTCCTCTATATAAAGCCAAGTTAGGAGACTTTCAAAACACATCATAAAAAAACCATCAATATAAAAAATTCCTTCTAAATTTATTCCTCCTGGTGATAGAGAAAGGCAATATTGTGTTTGATTGATCACTATTGTTGTGCTACTACTGTGATCGTTTGTTGTTGTATCTTGGGAGACAGACGTCCAACATTACTCAAAGCACCGAGGAAAGGTTGAATCTATCTTAAGGAAACTATTTATACAGGCTTCAACAAAATTTTTCTTCTCATTTTTAACTCTGTCCGAGTACAGATATTCTGTTGTGTTATTGTTATTGCATTATATTGCATTATTATTGTTACTAACATATTAATACTACACATGATATTATATTTTCTTACAATCTTAAGACAAAAGATTTTTTGTAGTTTTAGTCTAAGGCGTACAGATTACCATCATAACTTATTTAGGTTGGTTTATACTTCTATTTCAAATTTTAATTTATTTACAGATTCTTGTCCTTCATTCTAAATACATAAAAATGTCTCATATGTCAAATAACTCGTCTAATTCAAAGGTTGAGGCGATTGTCACTGCTTAGGCTCATGCTGTGAGCCAAATGTTACCTATGACTATGAGTCACAATGAAAAGCCTGCGAAATCCACTGGAGAGAATTTTAAAACATGGCAACAGAAAATGTTGTTCTATTTGACCATGATGAATATGGAAATTTTTTTGAAGGATGATCCTTCTATTTTTAGAGAGAATGAGTAAGATGCTATTATCGTCTTCAACATTGCTGAAGCATGAAACAACTCTGATTTCCTATGTCGTAACTACATTTTGAACAGTTTATCTGATGAACTTTATGAAGTATACAGTATTAAGAAAAAAAAAGGAATTATGGGAATCAAAACTGAAGATGCTGGTGCCAATAAATTCTTAGTTGCCAAGTTCTTAAACTTTGTAATGGTTGATTCTAAAGCTATTGTAAATCAGGTGCAAGAATTCCAACTGACCATTCATGGCATTCTCATAGAAGGGATGGTTATTAGTGAATCATTTCAAGTGGCATCCATTATTGAAAAACTTCCCCCTGTTTGGAATGTCTTCAAGAACTATCTTAAACATAAAAGAAAGGAAATGACAGTGGAAGATCTGATTGTGAAACTTTAAATTGAAGAAGACAATTGAGGTGCAGCTAAAAGGCTAAACAAAGCAACCAATCCTAACTTTGCTAAGGAAAATGTAGTGGAAGTCAATAAGGATTCCAAGAAAAGAAAACATTCTCAGACTGGGTCTAAACTAGGACCAAAAGGCAGTGTCTTCAAGAAGCTAAAATTCCAAGGAAAATGTTTTAATTGCAAAAAGATGAGACACAAGTCATCTGATTGTAGGCTTCTAAAGAGGGTTAACAAACGAGGCCAACGCTGTGGAAAAATATTACTAATGAAGTATTTGATCTTGACCTCTGCGCTATGATTTCTGAAGTCAACTTGGTTGATTCAAATCCAAGAGAATGGTGGCTTGATGCTAGTGTCACACATCATATTTGTTGTGACAAGGATTTCTTTGATGAGTTGGCTCATTGTGAAAAAGGGGAGAAGCTCTATATGGGTAATGCTGCAACTTCTAAAATTAAGAGGAAATGCACTATGATTTTGAAAATGACTTCTGGAAAAAATTTGAAACTTCAAAATGTGTTGTATGTGCCTAACATACACAAGAACCTTGTCTTTAGGACCCTCCTAAGTATGCATAGCTTTAGGATGATATTTGAATCCCAGAAGTTAGTTTTGTCAAAAGGGGGAACGTTTGTGGGAATGAAATATGCACTAAATTATATGTGGAAACTCAATGCAATCTTTGTAAAAACTAATACTATGAATAAGAATGATGCCAAGTTAGGAGAGTTTCAAAACACATCATACAAAACCATCCATATAAAAAATTCCTTCTAAATTCATTCCTCCTGGTGATAGAGAAAGGCAAGATTGTGTTCAATTGATCATTATTGTTGTGCTACTACTGTGATCGTTTGTTATTGTATCTTGGGAGACAAACATCCAACATTACTCAAAACACTAAGGAGAGGTCAAATCTGTCTTAAGAAAACTATTCATACAGGCCTCAACATAATTCTTCTTCTAATTTTTAACTTTGTTTGGTTACAGGTATTTTGTTGTGTTACTGCTGCTGCATTGTATTGCATTATTATTGTTATTAACATATTAATACTACATACGATATTATATTTTCTTACAATACATCCCTAGAAAAATCAAAGTTAGACTAGGAAAAGATAACAAAGTTTAACTAGGAGAGAAACCCGATTTAGTAGGGAACACGTCGCCAAGTCGTGATGTGGCATATTATCTTATTGGGATGTGGCGATTCTTTTTGTTAGGACATCATTGTCATGTCATCGTAACGTCTGCCTTTCCTTGTCATGACATTTGCTCTATTCCGTCCAAAATGCAAGGCACACTCCACAACCATTGCTATCAAGTAGTAGTGCAACAACATCATATGTGCCATTGGGTCTATTTTTAGACAAACCAATCCATATCCCATGCTACTGTTGGATCTTCATTGCAGAGTTTTGTATCACTATTAGAATTATATCTTTAATTCCCACTCTAACTGAAGGCATCTAGAATCGTCATTAAAAGTTGATTTATTCTGTAAATCATCCGAATAGGATCAAGGCCAGTATGATTGAATATCATTTCATTTTTAACTTTTCAGATAGTCTATAAACCAACAAGAAGGTAAGTAAAGAACGCCTCACTCGTGCCACCTATCATTAATCATTGCAAACCAGAACTAGAGGCTTTAAAGTAAATCCATATGGTGGAAGTCATCCATTTCGAGTGACAATTGACTTTTAAACCATACCGCCTTGATGAAATTACATTTCATTATGCTTCTAGAACATAAGACATTCTAAATGTGTACTAATTATGCAACACCTTTTATCTATCTCGACGTCTAAAACGGATAGGAGATGTTAACAATGTAATTACCTAGGGTTGCAACTAACATTCATGTAAGGTATGGCTTGAAAACAATGATTAAATTCCATAAATTAAAAAAATCTTAAAACCTAATTCAAAATAAACTATCACTTTTCACATCTCATTCCAACATTTTTGAGGTCTTAAAAGTTATTTTAGACCCTCCCCAAAGTCTCATTACGAAATGAGAACATTTGGGCATTATTTGAAATCATTTCGGAGAATAAAAGCTTAAACCTTATGGTGCAGTACAACATATCTCAAGACATGGGGTCAATTTCTTGAGATATGACCCTATGAACTGTAAATTTTAAACCTTGAAATCTCATGTAGTCATTAGACAGTTAGAGAAAAAATAAATATTGTAACTTCTTTATCTCGACAGATAAGTATTGTGTCTCGAGACCTAGAGGGAGAGTACCAAAATTTAAGCTTCAAACACTTAAAAATTATCTCAAAATATTTTTGAAACATACAATATCATGACTCATCAATAAAATGCATGGAAACTACCAAGATTCAGCCTTAAATCATAGTTTAGCATGAGAACTGAACTAAAAGTTCATAAGTTGTGTGACCATTCAATAAAAGCCTCCAATGCCAAACATAATAATGCTCCAAAACCTCATAATTTAGTAAGCACTTTAATGTTAAGACCAATGGCAGCGTTAAGGAGGCTGGCAGTGGTCCTGGCCCTTAAAATAGAAAAAATTTAATTTAGGCCCTTTATAATTTATAAAATTTTAAATTAGTAATGGTAAAATTACACTTTGGCCCTTCCAAAAATGATAAAAATTTGATTGAATCCTTTAAAAATTATAAAGATATAGACTATTAAAATGGTGAAATTACATTTTTACTATCATAAAAATATACAATTTAATTCTGCTCCTCCTTCCAATTTTTTTTTCTAGCTTCGCCACTGGTTAAGATCTTCAAGTAGCTACGAAGCTAATATATATACCAAAAAATCATATATAAATTAGTTTCATACTCTTCCAACTTTATGATGGTTAAGTAATGTGGGAGTTGTCGATTGAGTTTTAGCTTGATTGATATGGGCATTGTTGCTAATGCAGGAGGACGTGGGCTCAAATGCGTTGAAGCGCATTATCTTCCTATTTATGGGTTAGAGAGAGATTATGGGTAGAGTAGATATGATCAAAATGTATAATAAGATGTGAGAATTATATATATATATATATATATATATAATAACTTTCACCTCCTCATTTAAAACAATGTTAAAAGAATCTTACAATCCTAAATTCAACATTTTTATTTGCTTATTTGACCTTCCACTTATATAATATAAGTTACATAATCAAATATTTTATTTAAAAAATTCCACATAATTCAAATTAATGAAATTATCATTGGAAATCAATCGTTAAATAAGAAAAAGAAAAGCTAATGAGAAGTTAAATTCTTGAAATCAATCGTTAAATTTTAAATGTACAAATAATATAGGGATTAAGAGCGTAATAAGACGTTTTAGACCCCGCCGATCAACTCCCGTTATTATCATTTAACTCCTAATTGTCAGAGACCAGAGTCTTAGCCTTTTCGTTCTCTTATTTTATTATCATTTCAATTTTTTTTTAAATATTTCCTTCACTTTTAGCTACACAAACTCCAAAACCTCAAAAATCAAGAGGTGTAGTTTCAATTTATGTTATGATCAATTTGCTAATTTTCTCTACTAAATTTATTTTAAATTCTAATCTCTAACACTTTCTTTTTGGTTTTTAAATTGTTGAATTCAGCTATTTGACCCGATATGTCTTCCAACTCGCAGAAGGAATCCACTGCTACTGGTCAGCTTAATCTCAGATTCTTTTTCTATGTTTTTTTTTTTTGCTGTTAAATTAGATTTTTGTATTTTATTCTGAGATCTGTTTGAGTTCCGTCTCATTGTTTCTTAATCGTCAGTTGACTTAATTTAGTGTTATGGATTGTTCTAATCACTACTGTTTAGTACTATGTTTCTGTGTTGAATTGATGTTGTTTTCGAATCCGAAGTAGAAAGGTAACTTTCTTCGTTATTTTCAATGCCATATTGTAATTGTTTATTATATTTCCTTTAAGCAGTACTAAGTTTAGTTCTTATACTTGTATTAGGGATTTTGTTGATTGGGACTGAGTAATATCGATTAATCCGATCTGGCTTGGTTGTGGAGTTCGTAAATTTACAAGTTCGGTTGGTTTTTTTTATGCTTTTTTTCTTGTCTTTTTAGGTGAGAAATCGAATTTGACAACGGAGGGCGAAAGCTCAAAACCTAAAACTTCCACGGGAGAGTCAAAACCAGTACAGGGTGAAGCTTCACCTGATACCATGCCTGGAATGGGGTTCACCCCACCTAGTCCCTTCGATTTCTCAGCCATGAGTGGCCTTCTTAATGTAAGCTTCTCTTCTTTTATTTTAAATCTTGTTTTGGATTGTTATGACTTGTTTCTTTGAATAGGGAAAAAAATACAATCGTCTTTAAGTTATTCATTTGATCAACTTTTGATAATCATAGCTCATCATTTGTTCCGTGTCTTTGCCAATGCTGCAGTAGTATGACATCATAAAGTCTATGGTTAATCTCATTGATTCACTGTTTAAGTAGAGTACTTATAATTTTATAGCACCTAGTATGACATCCTTGCTAATGACTTGGGGCTGACAGAATAGAACAGTGTCCACTGATAATTTTACAGCTTGGGTAAGGTTGTAAATTGGTCTGTAGTTGCGCTTGGGGATATTAAATTTTGCAGGGTCTGTCTTTATGGGGCTCAAAGTTCAATCTGACATAGCTAGAATGGGGTGTCAAGTAGTGGTGGCAAATGGACAGGTTTGGTTGGGTCATATAGAGTTAAAGTCATTCTAGATTTTGGTTGTTATGTGTTTGAGTTATTTTCAGGTCGGGCTTCCCTTTAGTTCAAGTGAATAAAATTTGTAATTTTTTTAATGAAAAAGTTGTTATTAATTTTAGTGTCAAGTTCAATTTTTTAGGTGTTTGGGTCAGATCGTTCTTGGGTTTAAGGTACAGCTCATTTTGGATTTCGTTTAATTTGCATTCAGATCTTTGACTTTTTAGTCAATTCAGGTATGTATAGTTTCTAAATTTTGTTATTCTAGTTACTGACTTCAGTCTGATGTTAATCTCATATTGCATTCAGACTTGGTGGCTGTAACAACTTTGTCTTTAAATCTCAACAAATTTTAATTTTTGGCTTATGGATGTTAATAATTTCGGTTAGGATCCAAGCATCAAGGAACTAGCTGAGCAGATAGCAAAAGACCCTTCGTTTAACCAAATGGCTGAGCAGCTCAGTAAAACTTTTCAAGGGGCAGCAGTTGAAGAGAGTATTCCACAGTTTGATCCACAGCAGTACTATTCAACTATGCAACAGGTTATGCAAAATCCCCAGTTTATGAGCATGGCTGAGCACCTTGGTAATGCATTAATGCAGGTACATGTGGGTTCAGTTGCAAGTTTAAGCAGATTTATGATTTTTTTTTGTTTATCTTATGTATGGTAGATGAAGTTTTAGCGTCTTTCTTCAGGATCCAGCTATGTCTAGCATGCTTGACAGTTTGACTAATCCTCAACACAAAGATCAGATTGAGGAAAGGATGTCACGCATTAAAGAAGATCCATCATTGAAACATATCCTAGAAGAAATAGAGACCGGCGGTCCTGCAGCAATGATGAGGTGATTGATCGTAATACTAGGAGATTAAGAGCATCATCATATCATAAGCTTGTGTTGTGTGCATTACTTTTCCTATAAGCTTGTGGGCATAACTTTTTCTCCTTTAGAATATATACATTCATCAATTTCTTTGCTAAATTATTAATAAAGAAAAGGATTCTATTCTAGGTACTGGAATGATAAAGAGGTTCTGCAGAAGTTAGGTGAAGCAATGGGTGTTGCTGGTTCAGGAGATGCAGCCACCTCTGCTGGTAACTCTGCTGCAGATGAAGGCGATGTAGGAAATGAGGATGAGTCAGTTGTACACAATTGTGCTAGTGTTGGTGATGTTGAGGTATGACTGAATGAACCCTTCGTACAGATGTTCTTCCCCTTTGACAGATAATCTAGAAACTCTTGACTGTATTCATTACTTAGGGTCTAAAAGCTGCACTAGATTCTGGTGCTGACAAGGATGAAGAAGATTCGGAGGGAAGGACAGCATTGCATTTTGCCTGTGGATACGGTGAGGTAAAATAATATTCTAACTGAATCTCTCTCTCTCTCTCTGCTGTTGCATCACCTGAGAAATGAAGTGTTTTCATCTAGCTAGGACAAATTTGGTGTTGAAATAAGATAGTTTTAATCACTAAGGTAGCCTTGATCTTATCTATAACTTTTAGAAAAAGGTTAAAGAAAACACAGTTAACTTTGAATTTTACAATGAATTTTATTTTGAAAAGGTAAAAACTTATATAAAATAATTACTACTTCGGAAGGAAGTTCTGCATTCACACATTAGAAGGGTAACTATTGACTCATTATTTTAGAGAACACTTCACCTTGATGAAAAGAAGTCTATTTTGGATGAGAATCAGTTCATTCCCCATCTTAGCGAGCTGATTACCTTTGGTGATTTAAGATCAATGTCAAGTAGCACTGAGATCTCTAATAGCATCAATGCTGTAGAATTTGGATCCTTAAAGCATCCTTTTGCTTGTAGCATCTCATCTTGGGATCTTTAAGGTGGGGAGAAATTTTATATCACTATTACATATCTAAACACAAATCAGTAAGGCTCTGCTAATGATTATCAGATGTCATTGTTATCATGGAATCCGTCAGCTACTAAGCTATGCTTTCTTCTTGGTTTAGTGGTATTTTATATCCATTCCAGCTAATACCCATGTTATGTTTCTATAGCTTTGTAGATTTCCTTGCAAAGGAATGGGTGTAATTTCATGTTCATTGTATGGCTGGGTAAAGCTAATACAAATTTGATTTTATATTAAGGTGAAATGCGCTCAAATCCTTCTTGAAGCTGGAGCAGCAGTGGATGCTTTGGACAAGAACAAGAATACTGCACTTCATTATGCAGCTGGCTATGGACGGAAAGACTGCGTTGCCCTTCTACTGAAGAACGGCGCCGCTGTGTAAGTAAAACAAATTGTCAGTAAACCATTGATTCTGATCTCTCATGAGTATCGACCCATTTCTTTCTGTCCCCTGTAACGTAACTTCTTTCTTACTGCAGAACTCTCCAAAACATGGACGGCAAGACTCCAATCGATGTTGCGAAGCTCAATGATCAGCACCAGGTAGTAAAGTTACTCGAGAAGGATGCCTTTCTGTGAGCTGGGAAGTGGCGCTGGTAAGTAAGTGGTATCTATCAAAGCTCGACCCATTCTATCTTTTTACAGATATGCTATTTATAGAATGGATTGTTCATGTGAAGAATGAGACAAGAAATACGAATACTTATTTGAAAAACCTGGTGAAGTTAATGAAAACAGAAATATGTAATCACAAATTTATTTAAAGGGGACGACATTGTTGGACGTGATGGAACCTGTTGCCAAAGTGGTCATCTTATCTGCAATTTCGCTATAAATATGAGAGAAAGAGACCTTCCGATTCCGTCCGTTGATCCATTCAATAGCCTCATAGCTGTCGCTTTCCTCGATAAAATAATAGCCAACATTTCAGGCCCAGCGAAGACCCTGTACCCACAACTCTGTTTGAACAATAGAGCAGCTTTCAATTCGGCTTGAAAAACCCTGCAACCAGTTCCCATTATGATCACGTTGCCTTCATTGTTCATAACCCATCAGAGTTTAGCTTTGTCCAGTCGGTAGGTGGCGTAAACCATTTTCATAAAGATCTGTTGCTACACTTCTGCGATATACCATTCCCCATCGAAGGTGTAATGTCCTCAGCCCAATGGAAAGCTTTTATAATTCTCTCTTCAGAAGAAGAGAAATTTTCATAGAGAAACTTACATGTGACCGCAAATTGAGTGCCCCGGTTAGACCTTCCAAAGAACACACACTTTCAACTATTAATATAGTTCATGTGTTACAAATGTTCCACGGCGGATTTAAACTATTGTTTTAGTATTTAAGGTTTAAATTGGCAATTTAATTAATGAAATAACTTGATTGATATCAGATCTATTCATGGGTTGGTGCGGTTTTAAAGGCTCGCCTGAAATTCGGGAGGATTTGAGTAAAAATATTAGACCCTAAAAATAAACTTTGACAAAATAATTAGACTCATTTAAAATATGATTTAGGCTCAGGTATGGACATTTAAGGCCTGAGTTTGGTTCAATTCATTTAAAGTTTATAATATTTTATATTATGGCCTGAGTTTGGTTCAATCCATTTTAAGTTTATAATATTTTATATTATAATATTTTTTATATATTATATAATTTAGAACGCATTAAAAAAAATTTATACTAAATATATAATACTACTATAATGTAAATATTAAAAAAAATGTCAACTATATAAATTTTTTCAATAAATAAAAAATGTACAAAATTATTGAATATTAAAATAAAACAATATAAATATTCTTTTTAAAAATAATATGGGTGAGTTTAAAATGTGTTTGAGTTAATCTTTTGTAAATGCGGACAAGTTTGAGTAGAATTTTAAGTCTAGATTTCACGCCGAGTTGAATTTAGATAAACATAAAGTATATTAATATTATATTTAAGTCTGAAATGAATTTGGCCCGAACCATTAATACCTCAAATTTTTATTATCTTGATATTTAGAAAATACAACTAGAGCCATTGAAATTAACCTTTTCCTTTTGTAAAAACACATCAAGCCGGCAAGGTTCATGAATTTGTACGGTGTAAGATCAAAGTTTAAATATTGTTGCCAAGAAAATGTATGGATTTTTCTTCAGATTTATTCGAAACTGTAACAACTTTGAGCGTTTTCATCATTGCAACTTTGAGCGCTCAAGATTCATCATTGCGAAATGAGGTAAGGATTCGGGATTTACGAGTATGAAATTGCTGATTGGTAGAAAAGAAAAGAAAAGAAAAGCGTGAGAAAAAAAGAATAGTCAACCAAGGGAATGATATTTTTACCTTTTTTATTTTTCTTTATTCACATCAAACAGTATTTGAACAAGTCGTTGGCTGCCTATGATCTATATGATCTATAATAGCCAATGGACTTTGAACTTGGACTATGCTGCCGTTCCTTTCCATTTGTTTCCAACTTTGTTTCCATGAAATTCAACAATTGTATAATTTAGGTATCAAAGCAGTTTATATTAGGGCCTCTTACGCGTTTTACTGCCCCACATTCTGCTTAGAGTTCCAAAATTTTGGTTATATATCTGCTGATTTACATTTCAGATCTGTATTGGAAAATTTGGTACGGAGACATGGAGAGAGAGAAGAAACAGTCATCTGCCGTATCGGATATCGGAGCTTGGGCTTTGAACGTCGTCAGCTCCGTTGGCCTTATTATGGCTAACAAACAGCTGATGTCCCCCGCCGGTTATGCCTTCGTTTTCGGTCAGTTGCTCTTTCGTTTCGTTCTCCATTTCCGATCTGTAAACTTATCACTTGCTATTCATAGTACGATTCTAGCAAAAAAAGAAAAAGAAAAATCGAGAACCAATTTCAACCATTGTTGGATACGATTTTGGTTTTAGTTTTATTTAATTTTGTTCGATTTTAGCTCAGTTATTGCTTAAATTTGAACTCGAACTAGTTCGAATCTATAGAAGACAAAGTTCATTCGAATCTATAGAAGACAAAGTTCATCTTGTACTATTTTCTCCATTTACAATACACAAATCCGAGATGTTATTTAAAAGTCATCAACCTCGTTAGTATTCCTAGCATTTTGATGATTATTAAAAAATACAGGGGCGTAGTGGTAGGCAGGTGGCTAGATGAGAGAATTGCCTCTTAGATCCTCCATAAATTAAAACATTAAAGTTGAGTCCTTTCAGCCTTTCATTAAAAGGAGTAATTTCAATTTTGGACCTTATAGAAAGTTAATAATTCAATCTAAGCTTTTCCAACACAAAATCTTTTAGCATTAACCCCTCCAAAATTTTGTAATTTTATTTTGGCCCCCAAACAAAATTTATGGCTTCTCTCTTGATGAAATATATTCACTATCCGAAAATTTAAAAGAAAAATCGAAACCAGACCATAAACATCATTAATTCTCACCTTCAGAAAACATTTTAAAGAAAAAAAAGTGAACATTGTGTTTGACGAAATATACCAAATTTATTTGTTGATTTAATTTTGTTAGCACCGGCTGGAAATCTAACAAGCTGATTGGTGCTTTTTACAGCGACAACGTTAACTGGGTTCCACTTTTGTATGACTGGCATAATCGGATTAGTGTCAAAGGCCAGTGGTTACACCACCCAAAAAAAGGTTCCATTATGGGAACTTCTCTGGTTCTCCATTGTCGCCAATACTTCAATTACTGGGATGAACTTGAGCCTTATGCTGAATTCAGTTGGATTTTATCAAGTAATTAAAATTCCTTGAACCTATGTTACTCGGATTCGAATATTAGTGTCAGGATGAAAAAACAATAAAAACCAGTGAATGGTTTGAGATTATGATTTTGATATTGAAGATAAAAATGGTGATGGGTTTTTAATGATACAGATTTCAAAGCTAAGTATGATACCGGTCGTTTGTGTGATGGAATGGATCCTCCATGGGAAACAATACTCGAGCAAAGTGAAGGTGGCAGTGATGGTGGTGGTGGTTGGTGTGGGTGTTTGTACTGTTACCGATGTCAAAGTTAATGCCCAGGGCTTCCTTTGTGCTTTTGTTGCTGTCCTTTCTACCTCCTTGCAACAAATTGTAAGCATCCCTTCCTACTACATATTATCCTTTCTTCTTTATTCCATGTGGATTCTAACCCGAACTTGAAAATTAAGTAAGATTTAATTAGATTTGATCTAAAATTAAAATTAAACTCATTCTAAATTTGGAACATTTCAAGTTTAAAATGATCTATTTGTTTTTGAAATGATGAGAGGATGAAATGACAAGAGAAAACAATATCATTTCTCTTATTTGGAATAATCTCATTATAGATTCTAAATATATCTGTTATTTTTTAAGATAATTAGAACTACTGATAATCCATTCCTAACCCATAAATAGGAGGATAATGTGTTTCAGCGCACTCGAATCCACGTTCTTCTACATTGACAAAAATGTCCATGTCAATCGAGTTAAAACTCAATCGGCTTAAGTTACTTAATTTTTAATCACCTCGATTTCGAGAAAAAATTAAGGAAAGAAAAGTGATATTTTTGTTTGAACAATCTCATTATAAGTTCTAATCACATTTACTATTTTTGACATAATGTTTAAAATTACTTATGGCCCCTCCCCACTCATAAATAAGAGGATAATACATTTCAACATATTCAAACTCGTGTCCTCCAACATTAACTACCATTTTTATGTTCTTAACTTTCCACATATTAGTCCAACAAATATATCTCTCACTTTATCTATTTTTTCTTTTTTGATTATTCACCTCAACATAGTCATACGTGTGCATAAATTTACTAAAAAAAAAACTTAAATTACCAACCTGAACATTGGTGAGTCTTTCTTTGTTACCACATTTTGATAATTTAATTAAAAATCTCTGGATTTTAAGCTTAACCATATGTTTTTTCTTTGTGGCAACAGTCAATCGGGTCCTTACAGAAGAAATATGCAATAGGGTCCTTTGAATTGCTGAGCCAAACAGCTCCGATCCAAGCCGTATCTCTTTTATTGCTGGGTCCATTCGTTGATTACTTCCTCACCGGCAATTTACTCCCAACTTATCACTTATCCTCCGCCGCATTTGTAAGTCCTTCTCGTCTCTTCGTAACTAAATTGATTTTCGATTAATCATTATATTACAAAAAAAAAAAAAAAAATTAATTATGAAATGGGTGATTGGGTGTGCAGTTCTTCATACTGGTATCGTGCTCCTTAGCCGTATTCTGCAATATAAGCCAATATCTCTGCATCGGACGGTTCTCGGCGGTCTCGTTCCAGGTTTTAGGCCACATGAAAACGGTTTGCGTCTTGACATTGGGATGGCTACTCTTTGATTCAGAGCTAACATTTAAAAACATACTTGGGATGGCCATTGCTGTGCTTGGCATGGTCCTATATAGTTGGGCTGTTGAAGCAGACAAGGCTGCACCGTTGCCTAAACATGGTTCGGACCATGTTAAACTGTTGTTGAAACAGCACGAAGTGGACGGTTCGTCTCCGGTTAAAGACGTTGAGCTCGGAGTTGGAGGGTTATCTCGTGGTTAGATGATTTTTTGATACGGGTACGTTAAATTCTTTTGTTTTTTAGATTTTTCTTATATATTCAGAGATATATACCTATATCGAGTATAGAATGATTGGTTACTAGATAGAGTGTACAAAATGTTCGATTTAATTTATTAATTTTATTAATATGTGATATTTCATTTGTAATACGTTGTAATATTTTTTTTATGAAAAATAATTGGTCCCTAATACATTTTTTTATCGTATTAATGTGATTCTAAGAATTTATTAATGTTAGTAAATTTAATATTTTTTCTATTATTTAGGAAAATATTTATTTTACTTTTTTATTAAATTAAAATAATTTTACTTGTTATTAACAAAATAAACCAGGCATGTAATATACATTCCCCCACATAAATTCATTTAAAAATAATTTATCACATTCATACACTAAAATCAACCAAAAATAATCTATTTTATTTAAATGTAGATGTATATACTTAATTTTTTTTTCCATATTATTAAAATATCATAAAACCATACTCATATCCAAATATTTATTTAATACGAATATTAAATAATAAAATTACTTTAAAATATGAAAAATAATCGACCCTCCTAACCTACTTTGCTACATGTGCGATTATATTGCTAATGGTACTACCGGTTTGCTCTTTTGCGGCCTCCACCAGTGAATCCTACAACTCAGACAAATAGATAAAAAAAAAGGAAAAAACCATTAATTCACTCGGAAAATTTGAAAGTAAAGGTATTTATTAATTAGTCGAAACAAGCCGAAATCCGATTTTTAAAAGGATTTCTGGCTCAAATTTGTAATCACTTAAGTTGAAACTAGATCTGCTTATGAATCGGGTTATCCATTCATATTCGAAGGTTCGTATTAAATTTGAGAGGATTTGGATAAAAATATTAGACCCGAAAAATAAGTTTGAACAAAAAAATTAAACCCATTTAAAATGAGTCGGGTTCAGGCTTTGAACATTCAAAGCCCGAGCCAGCCCGACCTACCCTATTTTAAGTTTATAATACGTTATATTATGTTATTTTTATATATTATGTGATTTAAAACATATTAAAAAAATAAACTTATACTAAATATAAAATATTGCTTTAATGTAAACATTAAAATAATGTTAAAATGACAATATAAAAAATTTTAATAAATAAAAAATATATATAATTATTAAATATTAAAATAATATAATATAAAAAATTTAATTTTTTTTTAAAAATAATATGAGCGGGTTTGAAATGGGTTTGAATTAATCTTTTACAAATATAGACGAGTTTAAACAAAATTTTAGATCCAAATTTCAGGCCGGGCTAAACTTGGGTAAGCATAAAATTTACTATTATCATGTTTAGACCTGACCCATGAACACCTCTAGTTGAATCTCGATTTTCTTTTTAAAAAAGAAAACAAAATTACAAATATAGGGCTGAATTATTTTTGTAATTAATTAAGTTGATGTACCTGTGCAGCTACTGAACGTACAACAGTTCTTTTGCTTGATTCTTGAAGTTCACCAGATATCAAGATTTCATCCAATATATAGTACGCCTTCAATTTCAAACATCATATTCGGGTTTGAGTGTCGGTTATAGATATGTGTTTGATACGAGTAAGCTGAAATTTTTAAAATGGTTCTACATATATAATTGAATGTGCATTTATACTAAAGGTTAAAATGTAAATTGTTAAAATAATTTTCTTTACTGGGGTGATAATCAATTTTGAAAAAAAATTATAGTTTACCATACAATATTTTGATTTTCAAAAACTAAATCAAAATTGAAGTGAATAAAAAAAATAACTAAATCAAATTTAATTTGTTCGTAACGGTTTGATTTATCAATTTTTAAACTTATGAATAATGAATCAAATAGAATATATTTAAATAATAATTGAACCGAAATCGAATCAAATTAAATAAATCAAACTGAACATTATGGTTCGAACGAATTCTCGATATTTCGCTCAGCCCTATTAGAGGGAATGGATAATAAACATACCTTATGAAAGTTGTAGATCAAGTCCAATTCACAAACCTGTCTAAATAATTCCACAATTAGAGATGGAAAACAGTGTATTTATGGTAAAAAGTATTATAGAAATTCTTATGCACAAATCTGTCTAAATAATTCCACCATTAGAGATGGAAAACATTGTATTTATGGTAAAAAGTATTATAGAAATTCTTATATTAGGAATCGATTTACATTTTACTATCTCTATTAAAAAAAAAACAAATTAATCTCTAAATATTAGATCAAATAATAAACTTATCTTTTTATTAAAAAATTTATTCATTTATACTTTTAAAAATTTATCGTTATATGTCAGAATAAGATACACGCATATGTAATTGTTTGGTTATTCTGTCAGCCACAGCAGTTTTTAACAATAAAAATGAATAAAATTTTTAACAAAAAAAAAATAATTTACACTTTTATTTAACGTATAAACCTTTATGCATGTATATGTATGTGTGTCATTAAATAATACACCTAACAAAGGTGAAAAGTTTAGTTAAGGTAAACTCACACTGCCAAAGTATCTGTCAAGAACCTCAACATAGTGATGAATAATTTCCAGGATCTCTAATTCATTGCCATCAGGATCTATGCACATGCAGAAGTAAAGGCTAGCATATCTGCATTAATTTAATATTATATAAAAATCCCAGAAACCAGATTCATAGTTTTGGGATATATATATATATATATATATATATTGCAAAGTGTTTTTGTTTTAATTACCTTTTATAAACGACTTTAAGTCCTCTCCATTCCACAAAATTGCAGAGTCTGGGGCCTCTTGTGAGAATCACCCCACTCAGCTCTCGGAGTACCTATGCCATTTGTTATAATTAGACATATTCATGGATGAAGTTATTTATTCAGACTCTAAAGTTCATCTGAAATTAAGGAAGATTTAGATAACAATATTAGGTCTAAAAAATGGTCCTCAAACTTGGCTCAGCCCAACGTGACCTGTTTTAAAAGTTTATAATACTTTATATTGTGTTATTTTTATATATAATGTAATTTAGAACATATTAAAAAACTAAATTTATACTAAATATATAATACTATTCTAATGTAAACATTAAAATAATGTTAAAATGACTGTATAATATATTTCAATAAATAAAAAATGTAAAAATTTATTAAATATTAAATATTAAAATAATATAATATAAAAAATTTTAAAAAATAATATGGGCGGGTTTGGGCAAAATTTTAAGCTCATATTTGGAACCAGAACGGACTTGAACAAATATAAAATATGTTAATATTATGCTTAGACTCAACCCGAACGCGATTCATGAACACCTCTAATCACAATCTTTAAACCAAAAGCATGAACAAAGTTCCAAATACAAAGGACAATTGCTGCACATTCTTATGATTCTGTTGAGTATGGATATGTTATGTTACATTGGTTTTTTTTTGTTTTTTTTTTTTTTAGCATTTTTGTTTAACATGTATTAGAATATGGATATAGTAATTTGACTTTTTATTATATGAAAAATTATGATAATTAGATTAAAATTTGAAATTTAGTTCTTGTACTTTTATTTTTAAGAATTTAGTCACTCTACTTTTCAGATTTTAAAATTCAAGTCCAAGTGTCAACACTATTAACTTTTTTTTTTTTTTGTTAAACTTGTTGGTGTGAGATTTTCAAATAAAAAAAATACTCTCTTGATAGCAATGTAATTGAAAAAAGATGTTGTAATGAACTTAAATTTAATAAAATATTTTAACAATGTTAACATTGGACTTGAATTTTAAAATCTGAAAAGTAAATGAACTAAATTCCTAAAAATAAAAGTACATAAACTAAATTTCAAATTTACGAAGAGTACAAGAATTGATACATATTTTAACTTGAAATTAAACATACATGTACCTAGTACAGGGGTAGAGCCAAAATTTTTAATTAAAAAAATAAAAAAATAAGGGATCAAAGCTAAAACCTTTTTGTTAAAAGGGGTTTAAATTTGAAATATATTTTTAAAAAGACTAAAAATACAGTTATGTATTAGTCCAAAGGATAAAAAGACATAGTAAGTTATTAGACAGGTTTTTTTTGCCCGTGACATAGAAAGTATGTGACAGAAAAAAAAACACACTTATTCATAGAGTTATTAGAGAATCATTTCCGTATATATATATATATATATATATATATATATATATGTAAAAAGTTGTCAATTACGGATATTCAAACATAAATATTTCAAAAAAACACGAAAAATTGAATCGAGAAATCTTACATAAATAATAAATAAAGAAGTAAATAAAAAATGGTAGTCATATATACCTTAGATCTTTCCTTCTTAGAATAAGTAGAATACCATTTTGTCAACCTAACTTTCCCTTGTCTACTGATTAGAAGTACAAAGTGAATCTGAAACAATTTCATACCACATATTACTACTATAACAAATATGCATATATAATTATCTTAATCAAATATACTTGATCTAACATATATTTAAATATAAATATAGATTGAAGGTTTATATACGCCATATCCCTAGATCTCAGAATACAGTTGTTGATTATATGACTAAATTTACGACTACAAATTTTATAGGGATCCAATGATTTGAAGAACCTCCCTACTCAGTACGAAATTTAACTCAGATGGATTATTTCGATTCTATGATGAACTAATGTAATTTTATAATGTTTTCGCGTTTTATCTAAAAAATATATATCAACATGGATTACGAAGATAAAATCTTTCAAATATATATTGAATACATATTTATATATAACGCTCGCATTCTAATTCAAGTGTTACTAAAGATTTGTTCAAAAAAAAAGTGTCACTAAAGATAATATATTCTAATTTTGAAATATCCAAAATAACCATTAAATTGAAATGTTTTAAGTATGATCCGATGTGATTAGTAAAGGGAATAAAATTTTTAGAATGTTGATTGGAAAACAAACAGTTGATGAGAATGTGCGAGGCTTAGATTCAATCAAATTGGGAAAGCAAAATTTTAAAAAAAATCATAAAATTCATGTTTAGATGAAGAATCGAACCATCGTAATCTTACTTTTTACCTTGTGGCATGCATTTATCATGTTTGGAATCGCAATAAATGCAAAATTTTAAATCATATATGAAAATGATGAGTTAATTACCATCGTTGACGTTGGCCAAGACGGGAACTCAAAATGAAAATTAGGGCTAATCTCAAGGCTGAGAAAGCAGGCGGTATCTCCAATTCTCGAATTTGTGCTGCTAAGATTTTTGCAGTTATTTGAATTTTTTTAATCCAATGATTCAAGCAAATCGCTTAAAATTTTCATATTGGAGAGAGACTGGAGAAAAGGATAAAAAATTTTCGAAATATTCGGATCGCATGCCATCCGCATTTGCCTTTCAAAAAATATTCTAAAAAAGACAATTTGTTATTTTTGCCTCACATGCCAATGCCATATTTTCTTCAAACATTTATTTGATGAATGATTTGCACAAATCAAAATCATATCCCTTTGCATTACATGCAGTTGAATTGTTAGGGTTTGATGAAGCTTGTATCAGTGACGAATCTCAGCCAGCTCCCTAAAATGAAATTTTTTTCTTTAGATCTCTTTATAATTTATAAAATTTAAAATTAGTAATAATAAAATTGTACTTTGGCCTCCCAAATGATAAAATTTTGATTTAATCATTTAAGAATTATAAAGATATAGGCTATTAAAATGGTAAAATTATATATATTTTTACTATCATAAAAATATATAATTTAATTCCAGCCTTCCAAAAAAATTTTCTGACTTCACCCCTGGTTTGTATAAAAAAGTTTGGCTTCCAATTTTCCATAAACAACCATGTTATTGAATATGAGAAGGTTGTATTCTATCGATCTATAATGACATTTGAAAGCAAACCACATTGCTCTACCAAAATGGCATTTTTAAAAAGGTGGTTGTTGATGTAATTTTATTGGCCTTGGTTAAGCTATGTGGTAAAGGTGCAAAACATAAGTCAGCTAAGAGGTATCAACGTTTATATGCTTTGAACTACTTTTCGATGTTTAAGTCAATATTTTGGTAGAGATGAAGGAATATTGAAAGATGAAGATAGAATACGATCATATGTGGGAGATGTTATATATAAGATGTTAATGTCTAGCATTCATATAAGATTCGGAAGTTACAAAAATGGTATTCAAATCTAAATATGATTCAATGATTGGTTAATATAATTTTTTTTGTAGAAAATAACAATATAAAGCGAGGCATCAACTGGTTACATCTTAACTCGATATTGATCGAGTTAAATTGTTTAATAGCAAACTTTTCACTGAATCTGGGGGATTGTTGTATACTTACAAACGTGAAACTTTAAGAATATAACATTTAGCCATATGATCAATCACTTCACTATAAATTTTTGGAATATGATGGATTCTTACTCTCCATCTCCTTCTCAGGACTTGATGCAACGGATGCAACTCAACCAAACTGCTATTTTCTCCTTCACCAGTAGTGCATTATTACATTCAAACTTTATTTATTTAAACACCTTTTCCCAAGCCATGATTAGAACTTCCATTATAATTCTTATTTTTTAAGGATGTTAGCAACATATTTCTCTGCCCAGAATCTTTTATTTGTTGAAGGAAGATGAATTTATATTAATCTTTAGGCTTTACATGGATTTAGGTAGAATTTATTTGAGTATTAACGGTGATGAATCATTAGCATCATCAATTGTTTCTATCTTGAATGATATATTCTTCCATGATTGATTATGCAAAAACCACTTGGCTTAGTGAAAATGCACCAAGCTTGTTGGGTTAAGGCTTTATAAAGATCCACATGCCTAGCTCACCTAGCCATTCAAGCTATTCTAGCTACAAAAATAAACCTTAATGGTTCCATCCTTTTTTTTTTTTTAAACAAATATACTTTGGGGGTTCTTCTACATGACATCATATAGACTAGAAGCTATTCTTGTTTTGTTGAGCCTTTCAAACTGTATTTCTAAGTATTTCTCCCATTTTAATAACTCTCTTTACTTTAAGTATTTATTGGGACATAGGTCTTATTGTATATGGGAAAATTCACTTTGCCATTTGCCTTTTAAAAATAAGGTGGGATAGTTTTTATGTTTTAAAAGAAAGTGAGAGGTGGGATAGTTCACTCAAAAGATAAAGAGAGAAAAACCTTTTACTCAAATAATTTTTTTTTCCTTAAGCATTTTTTATCAACTCTTCAATTGGAGTTCATCAGTGGCTTGTTAGAGCTGATTTTAGGGTAATGACTAATAGATTTGAAGATGTTAGTTGTGTACACTCCGATCTTTTATCATGGTATTGTAACTTCGTGATTTCAATTTCAAAATCAACCATATTTTAGATGATATTTTTAACTTTTTTTCTTTTGTTTGTTTGCGGTTACTTGTTATTAGTCTTATTGGAGTTATATGTTCAATGTAATAGTTTTATATTGTGAATTTTGTAGCAAGAACTTTAAATATAGTTGAGCTTTTGAGTTGAGTCTTAAGTCAATGTGATTTTTACCCTCTATTTTAAAATGGTTTTTCCACGTAAAAAGCATGTCTCGTTTATTTTCTTGTGATTGTTTGGTGTTCATTGAAGAGATATTGTGTTATTGTGGTTGCCATAGTTGCCAACTTGTGTTTATTGGGAGAAAGAAAGAACATTGGTTGTGTTTTTGTGCTGTTCAGTAATTTCAATTTCTTTCCTTCAAATTGGTATCAAAGTTTAATTTTCATTTTTGGTAGTTATGAAAATTAACACAAGTAGAACGATTGTGTTGAATGGTACGAATTATCAACTTTGCTGGAATAAAATGAAAGATCTTTTGTTTGTGAATGTTTTACATCTTATTTTTGCCACTCAAAAACTCGAGCTTAAAATGATAACGAGTGAGCATTTGAACATCAACAGGTGTGTGGTTTTATTCAACAATTTGTTGAAGAAATTGTTTACAATTACATTCATCAAGAGACACATCCAAACATATTGTGGAATAAACTTGAAAACATGTATGCTACGAAATTTTAGTTTATTAATTTATTTTTAGGGAGAAGCAAATATAAAGGCAAAAATGATAGAGATAAAAGCCGAAGCAAGTTAAGATCAAGATACAAGAATCTGACTATCATCATATTGTTGCAAGAAAAGTCATATTAGGAAACACTGTTACAAGTGCGAAAACTAAAATATTATTTTCACAATTGAAAGAATCAAACATAATTCAAAAGAAAAACATTATCACCTAAACATTATCCATTTAAGTTAAGACATTAAAAAATCATATTATTAAATATGAATATTGTTATATGTAATCACTTCGTTAAACAACCCTGCCAAAATCATTCACATTCGGAGTTTGCCTAAATCAAAGATAGAGGGCTATACCGCCAGAGAAAACACCACACATTGTATTGCATTTTCATGATGACGATGAAGTCATATTCTTCACCAATACTTATCTCTCGCATGTTCTGTAATACCTTGAAAATTTTTACAGTAAGATATTATCCTTGATATAGTAAAATAAGGAAATAAAGTGACAAAAAGGGGAATTTTGAGTTATGTCAATATTGAGAAGTATATTATGATATATTAATTCAAGAAAGGACTAAATTGTAAAAGTGAGAAAAGTTTTGTTGCACAAGAATAAATACTCAAAATTTGAAGGGTTAAAGTGTAAATATGAAAAATTTGAAGGACCAATAGTGTAAATATTTTAAGTGTGGAATGATCTAGAAACTAAGAAAAATGGATGGATTAGGACCAAATTGAATAGGTGCAGAACTATGAGGGACTAAATTGTAATTTTACCAAATTAAATGATGACTCAAGGATAGAATTTTAAAAGATAATAAAGGGCAAAATGATCAATTGAAAGAGAGAGAAATCTAGAAAGTAATGATGATGTTGATGATATTTTATGATTATTTAATTAGATATATATTATTTTAATAAGATATTTTATTATTATTTTATTATTTTATTATTATTTTATTAGTATAAAAGGAAAGAAAGATGAAGAATTTTCATCATCTTTCCATGCATGTAACCAACGTTAGAAGAGAAGGAAAAGAAAGAAATTTTCTTTTCTTTACAATTTGGTCCTTCCACCAAAAATTCACCATTTTCACCTGGAAATCAAAAGAATTTCCATAGCTACTAAGAGAGAGAAATGTTAAGGAGACCATGGGGAGTTAAAATATCAAGTTGGATTCAAGAATAGAAGCTGGAGGAGAGAGAAAATCAAGTTAAAGATCAATAGAACAAGGTAAGTACATCAAGATTTCAATATGTTTTTAAGCTTGTTATTATTGACAAAGCATGAAAATAATGTTATAATAGAGTTTTCTTACATAAGGTCCTATATTCTTGATATGTTAGTGAAGAGAAAATAAGAGAAAGTGATGAGAAATGGTGTAGAAAAAGAAAATAAGGGTGTTATAACATGGTAATTAATATCTTGTACCAAAACAGTTTTGGACAGCAGTAGTAGTCTAACTTTGAAAAATCATCAAAAATTTTAGAAATCGAATTATAGGATGAATAAAGTATGAAATTAAAGCTTATTGAGTCTAGTTTCTTATAGAAGAAATTATGTAAGCAATGGAATTGTAAATCATGAGATATAATCAATTTTGTGAGACAAGGTCAGAATGATTTCGGGTTCCCCTGTTCTTACTTTTGAAAATCATAAAAAATTGGATAAAAATAATTATGGACTTAAATTTATATGTTTAGAATCTTGAATGAGTCTATTTTCAATAGAAATAAACGGGAACATCATTAAAATTCTGTACGAGGAGATAATTAATTTTTAGTGAAGAAGGGTCAGGACTGTCAAACAGCAGAACAGGGGTAAATTTAAAGAATAAAATGTACTTATTGGATAAATCAAAAATTATAAAAATTTTATGGTAATAATATATATGAGTCTAGTTTCAGGAAAAATTAGCGGATCTTAATTTGGAGTTCTATAGCTCCAGATATAAATAATTTAGTGACTATGACACAGATGGACAACTTGAATATTCATAAAAGTAAATAATAAAAATTATAGATAATATTACTTACAAGTGTGTTATATACATTAAGGATGTGGAATGGAGAAGAGGAGGAGGAAAATATGTATGAATATTCATCTAACATGGCTAATTTGCATGTTTTAGGCTCAAGGACTAAATTGAATAAAAGTAAAACTTTATGGATAATTTTGTAAAAATGTCAGAAATGACCAAATTGCATAAAATGAACTATTTTATTATTTAAATTACAAAATTGAATGAAATTATTAATTTAGTTCAAGATTGGGGAAAAACATGTTTTTAGGGATTAAATTGAAAAGTGTTGAAATTATGGAAAATTCTGATATTTTATAGAATTCATGGACTGTTATCAATATGTATGAGAATAATAGCTGGAAATAAGGATTAAATTGCAAGAATTTTATTTTCCTGACCCTAAGGATGAAATCGTCATTAAATAAAAGTTTAGGGGCAAAATGGTAATTTTGCCTAGAGCATTAATTAAATGCATTAGAATATGAAATGAATGAAAATGATGATCAAATTTATTTTTAAAGATCCGGACGACTCAAATAAGAGATTTGATCGTGGAAAAGAAAAGATATCGGATTAATAAAATTATAAACACAAACAAGCAATGAGGTAAGTTTGTGTAATTTGAATTATATTCTTAAATGCTTGAAATGTATGTTTTTGATATGAATATGATTTGAATGTTCATTATATGAAAATTTATGAAACACTGACATATTTGATAAAAAGGGGAAGAAATCCCGGTTGAATGAAAGGAAAATTTGATGGATCTTTAAAAAGGAATTGACGATAAAAAGGATCTAGCCCGGACGGGTGATCCTATCCTGATATAGCTCTCCCGAAGAATATGTGGAAAATGGATTTAGCCCGGACGGGTAATCCGAATTAGGTCCAATTTAGCTTTGGACTGTAATTCGGATCCAAGCTCATTAGAGTAATTGTCGCTGCGGGATTTTAGCTTTGATGGTAATCCCGAGTAATTGTCGCTGTGCGATTTAGCTGGACCGTAATCCCGACAATACTCTATGAGTTTATATTACAGTGATTTAGCTCGACCGTAATCCCGCCGTAAGGATGAGGTTCGCGGGAGTGTGCTTTCTGATATGAAATGTGTAAGACCATGGTTGAAAGATACCATGGCAACATGATATGAAATGTGTAAGACCATGGTTGAAAGATACCATGGCAATGTGACATGAAAAGAATAAGACCATGGTTGAAAGATACCATGGCAACGTGACGGGAATGAATAAGACCATGGTTGAAAGATACCATTGCAATGTAACATGAAATGAACAAGACCATGGTTGAAAGATACCATGGCAACCTGACAGAAAATGAGTAAGACTATAGTTGAAAGACACTATGGCATCATGTCAAAGATAAGACTATGGTTGAAAGACACTATGGCATCATGTCAAAGATAAATAAGACCGTAGATGGGAGATGCTATGACATCAGTTGAACAATTGATATTCAGGTAATATGTATCAGATGATGAATGGTTATATGAAATGGTTCTATAAAGTGTTTACAAGAATTGGTCATATGAAAATATATGTACAAAATAAATGAATGAAATAATTAAAAAGATAGATAAATGAAATAAGTATAGGTACATGAAATTTAATTTATGTTAATTTTAATATGAACTGTTACCGAAATAAATACACATGAGATATATGGAAATTATGGTACATGAGATGTTGATATAATGAAATGAATGATATATGTTATTAAAGAAACAGTAAGAGAATGATATGTATCATGACATGTACATATGAGATTATCTTTTATATGTTAATATAAGGAAAATATGTAAGTTAAGACGAGTATTAAATTCAAATATGACATAATGAGAAAATAAAAATTTATATGAAATATGTGTAAGTACACTAACATGTGTTGTTGTTGATGATTAGGCAAGTGCCAAACCATTGATTGAATGGTAATATATTTATTTATTTATATGATGCATTGATTCAGTAAGTATTTAATTGAAATTTTTTTAGGTGATTCGTAAATTCTAGTAATGCTCCGAAACCCTATTTCGACGACATATACGGGTTAGGAGTGTTACATGTTCAGCACATGAGCCCTTATTAAGTCAAGCCCACTTAAGTCACTCCAAAGTGAATAGCAAACCAAACCATTATTCTATTTTTTTTATTTAATTTATCATTAATTTTAATTTTTTATGATGTAAAATAAATATTTTATATTTAAAATAGTTAAAATAACTTAAAAATTCTATATACAATATATATTTAAATGTTATATAATTTTTTTATTAAAAAAACTTTAAAACTTTAGTAAATAATATTCAAAAGCCACAAAAGCAAAAGTTATTATATCAAAATAACCCAAAACCTAAATTAGTATAAAAAAATAAAAAATCTGAAATAAATTATTTTGAATGGTTTGAAAATTTTTAAAAACATGATTGAATCAAACCGAATTCATCCCTATTCATCAAAACTAAATTAGACGGCTTTCGATACCCTCGTCCAAACCATCCATAACCACCAACATCAAACCATTTATCAACAAATAACTTACCGTTATAAATTAATTAGATACACAAACTCCATTGGAGAAATTATTAAAATGTCATTTTATATACAAATAAATTATCTTATTATAATGTACTTTTTTTCATTTTATATTTTTAATAAGAAATTCACATATGGCAATATTTGAAACCATAACACCAACACTTATAAAACCTCAATTTTATCACTTTAACCAAAATATCATTTTAATTTTTATATACATTTTAATATTTTTACACAAAAAAAAAATTTTACACTCATATCGTGAGTGTGCCATAATTTAGTATTTATTATTGTTTTTACTACAAAATTATACATTTTGTTTGGTATTTAACCTCTTATATTCATAGCAACATTAACTCTCAAATAAATCGAAAGTTGAACTACGTCAAACCTTGAAAGCGAGAATCTCTCCTAATATCTATTTTTTCCATTTACAAAACTTGAATTCAAATTCTTGTTTAAAGAGGTAATGATGATTCAAAGGTTAATCAAAAACTAATATCCAATGTTGTAAGTATCAGTTCGGTCTTGAACTAATCAAACTATGATTCAATTGTCGATTCAACCATGCAAAATTAAAAAATAAAATAAAATAATTAAAATAATTAATATTAAATAGAAAAAATCATAAAAGAATAAAATAAACAAATTATAACAATAAAAGCAAATATTTGCCCTTTTACATAATTTTCTTATCCAATTTCAAGGACCATATTTAGGTATAAAAGTTCAATTATGCTATTAGTGCTTATATTTTATGAAAGTTATGGATTTAGTCCTTATACTTTAATTTGATTATTTTTATTTATACTTTTTAAACTTTAAATTTTTAGTTCTCACCCAATGATATCTATTAAATACATTAAGTTGTGTTATTTCCAAAATCTGACCTGACAAACATATTATCATATGTGTAATGTTATATCAACTTGTTATTTCCACATATTACTCACTAAAAATTCAGTTAATTGATTAACGGTTGTCGTCTGTGTCAAGATTAAAATTTCAAAATTCGAAAAGTACAGGGATTTAGAACAATTCCTTTGGAGAATATGGACTAAATCTATTAGTGTGTGCATAATACAGGACCAGTAATTAAATTTAATCAAATAGACTTAACTGTAACTATTTGAGTCAGAACTAAAATTTCAAATTTTTAAAGAAAAGAGACTAAAATTGATCAATTCAAAAAATATAAGGACTAAATTTGACCAAATCAAAATATAGGGACTAAATCCATAATTTTTGTTTAACGACTAACAATAGTAGAATTTAACCAAAAAAAAAAACCTCAATACCCTTCGTTCACGAACACAAGGCCTTGGAAAAAAAGAAAAAGAAAACAACACAGTCATGAGTTTCCATCTTTCTGCAAACTGAGTTGTTGATGAAAGGAAACAGCAGTTGTAAAAAGTGTGGGCAAATCGCCCAACTGTAACCAAGCAAGCAATAAGACTAAATTTCTTTTGACCCATCCCCAAATTCGCATTTCAACTTCATCAATAACAAGTCAATTCCTCATCTTACACTGAACTGCGGTGAAAAAAAATCAGCTTTTTATCTCAAATCGGGGCTTTGGGTCAGTTTCCTCTTCTTTCATTATCATCATTCATCATTTTTATGTTTATATTCGTTTGGTTTCTTCTAATTTTCGTGTTTTGCTGTTTATGAATTGATATTTTTGTTTTCCAATTAATTCAATGCTTATATTGAGAGTTAGAAACTTGCTTGGAGTAGGTTTTCGGTTCTGGGTTCGAATGATTTTATGTTTTGGATTAAGAAACTTGTTTATGTTTTTTCACTAGAGGGTTCACATTAAACGAATTTATATCCAATCCCACCATTATAGAAAAGCTTATATATGCATATATATATGTGTGTGTGTGTGTGTGTGTGTAGCATAAAGGATGTTGAGGGTTGGGTATCCGGAAAGGGATCGTAGAGGCCGGAATTTGAATCCGGTGTTGGCTTAGTGTTACCCTCCGAAGGATGTTTGCATGAACTAACTGAACTAATATTCAGGGTTCAAAACTGGAATTTGAATCATATACCTACTTAGTACTGCCTCTTAAGGATGAGTGCATGAACCGATTGAGCTAATCTTCGGGTTCAAAAGCTTTTTATTGTCGTCAATAAAATCTATATAGAAATTGGATATGAAATTTTCTGTTTCTGAAACCTATTATGTTTGTTTTCGGTCAGTGAAAGATGGTGTAAAGAATATTAGCTCTAGCATATCCTAATTTATTCAGTTGACCTTATAAATCGACGCTTAAATTATTAGGTGAAGGCGGTGAGTCGCTGCTTAAGCATTGATCAAATGTGTAGTAACTAAGAACTTGAATGAGGAGCTTAAACACATTTTGTTTCTTTGTGTTTGGTACAGTGGGATTCTAGAGAGAAATGAGTGCCACAAGACACCGGGCCCTAGGGGTTGGGGTTAACCATGTATTGGACTATTTGAGACGAATGCAAGTGGAGAATCCTTCGTTCTTTTATGCAATTCAAGGTGATAATGACCACACCGGTGGAAGCATATTTTGGGCGGATGCAACATCAAGGATGAATTACGCTTACTTTGGGGATACTGTCGTATTTGACACAACATATAGGACCAATCGTTATAGGGTTCCGTTTGCCTCGTTTACTGGACTCAACCACCATGGGCAGCCGGTGTTGTTTGGTTGTGCTTTAATTCTCAATGACTCTGAGGCCTCATTTGCATGGCTATTCCAAACTTGGCTTCATGCAATGTCTGATCGTTGTCCCATCTCTATAACAACTGACCCTGATCGTCTCATACAGATGGCTGTCACACAGGTTCTTCCAGAAACACGCCTTCGATTCAATAGGTGGAGCATTTTCAAAGAAACCCAAGAGAAGCTGGCTCACATATACCAATCACAGCCTACATTTGAAATAGAATTTAAGAAATGCGTTAATGAGACTGAGACAATTAATGAGTTTGAATCATCATGGGTTTCGCTTCTAGAACGTTACTTTGTCATGGACAATGAATGGCTTCAGTCAATGTACAATGCTCGGCAACAGTGGGTCCCTGCTTATATGCGAGATACCTTCTTTGGGGACTTTTCTATAACCGAGAGAAACATAGGTTTAAACTCATTCTTTGAAGGGTTTGTGAATGCATCGACCACCATACAGATGTTGGTTAAACAGTATGAGAAAGCCGTAGCAAGTTGGCACGAGAAAGAGTTAAAGTCTGATTATGACACCACCAACACTTCACCGGTTCTTAAGACACCATCTCCTATGGAAAAACAAGCTGCTCATCTCTATACGCGAAGAATATTCATGAAGTTCCAGGAGGAGCTAGTTGAGACCCTTGCCAATCCTGCCACTAAAATCGATGACTCAGGAACTGTTGCAACATATCGGGTGGCCAAATTCGGGGAAGAGCACAAAGCGCACACCGTTAATTTCACTTCTTTTGAGATGAAAGCTAATTGCAGTTGCCAAATGTTTGAACATTCCGGGATCATATGCAGGCACATATTAGCAGTTTTCAGAGCAAAAAATGTTCTCACACTACCTTCACAGTATGTATTAAAGCGATGGACGAGAAACGCCAAAATTGGAGACATGCAGGATGAACATGCTACCGAATTGCCAAATAATTCCCGGGAATCCTTAACAGATCGGTACAATACTCTACGCCAAGAAGCTATTAAGTACGTTGAAGAAGGGGCGAAATCTATTCACGTTTACAATGTGGCAATGGAAGCTTTACAAGAGGCACTGAAAAAGGTTAGTTCTGCAAAAAACCAAAGCCCTATATCTGCTGAAGATGGAGCACTGAGCAATGGACGTAATCAAGAGTTGCATGCAGCTGGAGATACCGAGACAGTGGCATGTCAATCTGCGGTCAGTTTCTCCTACTTTATATATATATTTGCTGGCATTTAGGGTTTGGACGGTTGATTGGTGTTTATTTATTCGGTCCTGTTGATGTGTTGGTATGTTCATCGAGTCATATCAACAATACTCATCTGAGATTAACAGCGGTACCGACATAACTCTAACTCAATGCTAACTTTTTTACACTACTGCCTCAATGATTCGGGTTTGTATGTATGTGTGTATTATCTAACTGACTGCAATCTTTTTCTATTAGAGAGGATCCCACCAGAGCGCCTTCTACTTCTTTTAGGCCCTAAACTATGATCAAAATCATTCTCGACAAACACATAAAAAGTGCATCCATATTTTTCATTTGGTCTGGGTACAGACCAAGGGTCTTGAATGATTGATTCAGCCGAACCACTCAAAAGATAAATAGGTATTTTTTATTTCTTCATGCTCGTTCCTAGCTGAAACCACCATTCCTACAAATAAGAATCCCATTCATTACATGATTTCTTCTTTATATAGATAGATACAGGACATACGAAGCAATTACATGATCATTTTTATGATGTATATCTGACCCTTGTGTTCATTTATCTTAAGCACACTAATACATATGTGTGCGTGGACAAAGAACAATCTCGGACGCATTACCGTCTTTATTTTTTGTTGTATTTGTAATTGAAATCTATGTTATTTTCCTATCATTTTGTCAATCAGGACGAGAAGGAAAAGAAAATCCGGGAATTGACAACAGAGTTGGAGAGCATAAACCGGCGATGCGAAGTGTACAGAGCGAATCTGCTGGCTGTGTTGAGGGACATGGAAGAACAGAAGTTAAAGCTGTCTGTTAAAGTTCAAAATGCAAGGCTTAATTTGAGAGAGTGAAAGCAATGAGTAAAAAAGGAATGTTGTGAAAATGAGTCTTTGATAGCATTTGATTTTGGCATTCTTAGATGATTTGGCAAAGAATTAATGAATAGCTGGTTAGATTAATTTGCCAATGTAGTTCAACTTGTATTGAAAATATATTGTATTATATATTTTAGGGTAAGAACAGATTTCTAGGTTTTTTTTTTTTAAATTAGAAGATTTAAATATCACAAATTAATTTTTTATTTTATCATTTATTATATATAATGAATGCGGTTGACTAAGTCGGTGTTACGAGTCAACAATATTAATTCAAAATTGCTCAAATGACTTTTGAAGGGAGTATTAAATAATATTATAATATCACTTTCTTAATTTTATATAAAATCTTTTAATACAAAATAAAAATAAATTAAATGTCTAAGATTCAAAGCTCGGATTTGATTTGTATGGGTAAAAGTACCACAAAATTTTTTGTACTATATTTTAGATTGTATTTTAGCTCTTTTATTAAAAATTGGACAAATCAGTCGATGTACATTAGATAAGTGAGTAAAACAGACTCTTATAGAGTTTAGTGTTTATATATAAGATATAATAGCAATTTTAACCCTTAATCTTTACACATTCATTTAATTTGATCTCTAATTTTTTTATTTGAAGTAAATTAGAAATTTTTAAAATTAATAAGGCTAATATTTAAATTAATGAGGCATGGTAACAAAATTTTAAAATTTTCAATTAAGTCTTTTTTAAATTAAAAAAATCATAAAACTTATAAACAAAATTTATAAAAAATAAAAATACTGACCAATTAAAATCTAATAGTTATTAATTTTTTTAAAAAAATTGACTCCTTTTCTTTTTTTTAAAGGGGTTAATCAATTTTTTTTAATTTGTTACTAAGGTCATTTTGACTCTTTAGCCTTATTAGTTTAAAATTTTTCTAATTTACTTCCAATAAAAGAATAGGGTTCAAATTAAACAACTGTTAAAGGTTGAGGGCTAAATTTATTATTATACCTTATATGTAAACACTAAAACAAGCATTTAACGGTGTAATTTTAACGGATGAGTTGTTTTGCTCATTCATCTAATGTATAGGGGCTACCTATTTTTTAGTAAAAGGGCTAGAATGCAATCTAGGGTATAGTAAGGGGGGCTACCAATATTTGTATTAATAATGTAAAAGGTTTTTCAGCCAACGTAAAATTACCTCTTTATTCTCATAGAATGTCTTACCAATTTTTTTCGTAAGACATTTGTCAAACTGATTAAGCTTGGTTCACTGTAACACCCCCATTCCTAGCCCGAACAATGGGTCAAAGCACTAGGATGTTACATTCTCTATTACATTCTTCACGTATCAAATATTTTCTTATAAACTTTTATAACTTTTCAGTTTAGTTCCTTTTTGTAATAAAAGTTTAATATTCACTAATTAATCATATTAAATCAAGTTTTTTTTTTCTTGTTACACTTTAACCACATAATTTTTCTCAATATCTTATTTCACATATCAAATTTCTATGTATTTCATTTCTAATATTTCATCCACATATTTTCTCAAGTTTAATAATTTAGTCATTATCATCATAAAAATTTCATATTTTTTCATAATTTCACTTTTACAATACTTTATGCACATTTCAACATCTCAGAATACATTCATTAAACTTTTATCACAATTTTCTTATTCACATATTAAAGTGTTTCACACTTAAACTTTTGTATAATTTTCAATTTAGTCCCTATTGCCATGTAATTTATTTTTCACCATATAAGCACTTTAATCAAATAATTTATTATAATATCTTATTTCACATAACAAATTGTCATGCGTATCACTTCTATTGTTTTTATTATAAATTTAACAAATTTTACAATTTAATCTTTAACATCATGAAAATTCATTATTTACTATAATTTCATCTTAACATCACTTTGTAATCAATTCTCTAATTCATTTAAACTCTTTATCATAAATCTCAAATGCATGTTTGTTTCATTGAAAACAAATTTTATAAAATATTTTCAGGAATCTGCTAAGCAACAAAAAATATTTTATCTAGATTCATCCAAATATTAGGAAATATTAACTTTTCTAGAAAATAAGTCATTTTCTAGAAATTATTTTTCAAAAGTCATTTTTAATGAAACAAACAGAGCCTTAGATTGGATTTTACCCCATTGGTATGTGAATGAAAGTTAAAAAAAAAAAAAAGAATGTAGTTTGGTACATGAACTATATTTCATTCTTCAATGTGGTACTTTCAGTATTTTCATTCCCAATTTGGTACATGTGGAATCATCTGTCAACTAATTTACCCCAGGAAAATGATTGTATGAAACAGGGATGTCACATCATCTTATATCCCTTACCAATTATTTAATGTCATTTCAACATTTTTTTCATGTCATTGACACATCATTTTGGTAATTCGTTTCAGGAAGATTTCCCCTTTCCCACATGAACCAAACCTCTTATATCCACAAGTGAGCAATCTTCAAGCGTTTTACGAAAATTATTCATTCGTTTTTCCTCCCTCAGGACCCTCCATTTTTTTCATCCCCATACAATATCTCATTAAAATCCCCACAAACAATCCAAGGTAAATTTTGGTCCTCTCCTAACTATGCAACAAATTCCACGTTTTCTCTTTCTCTCAAGGATCAGGAGCCCCATAGAATCCTGTCAACCTCCACTCCCGGCCATTATCATCCTCCTTGATATTGACATCTATGTGATTTTTCGAATAGCTCCTTAATTGAACAGACATTCCTAGCTTCCAAGCCAGACATAAGCCCCCTCATGTACCATCTGCCGGAAACACAAGGCCATTTTGAAAACCACATCTACGGTAACATCTTTCCATCCTATCACAATTTAACTTAGTCTCAATAGGAAATACCATCTAGGGACAAGCACTCTTCAACACATGTTGAAGTCTTTGAATAGCCGTGGATTCTCCAAACCATGAACATTCTAGCTTAATAGTTTCATTGTTCCCAGCCGACATGCCTTTTGGTAGCCCCCGATCCTTGTTGAAGAGGAGCTGAGTGTTGCTCCAAACTGGACATCTTCGAATCTAATCCTTCAGAAACGTTAGAGTCTCTAAAATTATTGCCCAATGCATTAGTTACCAAATCTGTTGGCATCTTCTTTGACTCCACATCCTCTTTTGACGATTGATCGGTCACTAGAGATTGTTTAGCCGTCCTATCTTCACCATTGACCCCTTAGATTACCACCAGTATAAAAGCATTGTGTCATTGACCTCTTGATAGAACAACCAAATTTGACTTTCTTTTCCTAACAGATTGAGTTCGACTTTAAGCGTCAATGAGTAAGGATGATCATCCTTCGCCTTATCTCTCTCATCAGTGGGTATTGCATCACATTCCTTAACCCCCTTGACCCATTCTACCACACCCAAAGCATAAATTTGACAAATTTTCATATTTCAAAGCAAGCCATACCTTTTCTTAACATCTAGTCGATATGAATATTCCTTTTCTTAATGATTTTTGCGCACCTAGTTGAACTCATAATCGACAAAACTCTCCTTTAACTTTGGATCTAATCATTCCTCCAAAAGTTGACCCAATAGTGTGCATAAGATCTTTTTGATCACATTCCGGCGCACATGGACCAATCTTAAGCCAAAATGGAGAAAAAACAAGACGGATCTTACTCCTCTCAATAGGTTCTACCAGCCGGTCAAAGATTATTAAGTTGCCTTCTAAATAACCAAGGCAGTCCCTCCATGATAATTTCCATACATCTTCATTCTCAAATGAGATTAAGAATAAATTTTGCCCTGCCACTTCAATATCAAACTTCTTTTTTATCTTCCATATACTCTTGGGTTGTGCTCGAAAACTATCGGGATTATATGATTTCTTCGTCCAAATAGAGCATAGCAATGCCGGCTTATCACTCGGGATGACCAATAAACTTTTCACAAATAATTGGACAAGTTCTTCTTCTAGGAGAGAAATCTTGTCCCTCCCCATTCTCAAAAAAGTCTCCACTCTCTTTCAATGCAACCACAACTATCACTGTTTCTCTGGAGCACTAAGAGAGAGCACTCTTGACTATTCGAATTATTCTTGACTAATTTCCTTTTTATTCTTGATATAACTTAAAGAAAACATTTTTTTCTTTGTATTTTCCATCGTCACCCAATCTTCTCTCCGTCCCCTCCTCCCTCGTTAGTATTGTCTCACTTCCCATTTCTTTCTTCTTTCCTTTTGTTTCCCCTGAAGCTTTAAAGGCTAGAACTTTCCTTGGTGATCATGGTGTTGCTTTGGGTGGTTCGTTCCTTATCTTTTCTTGTTGATAGAATCGAAGTGGCAGTAACAACGAATGCCATCTTTGATTTCTTGTTGGGCATGTCGACAATGGTTGAATTCTCGATGTTGTTATAGTGTCAACGGGTAAAATCTGTAGTTTAAAAACCGCATGGTCTTAGACAATTTCTTAAGTGAAAAATAAAAAGTCTAGAATTCTTATTTCGCGATAGTTAGGCTTACATAGAGGCATTTAAGTGAAAAAATTGTCTAAGCCCATGCGATTTACAAGACTAAAGATCTAGCCCATTGACACTAGAAGAAAAATCGAATCTCCGTCGACGGTTGGTGGCCAAGCTCGTTTGTGTCAGGATAAGGGTTTGGAAAGAAAAGAGCAATTTCAGCGGCATCACTTCCAACTTTCAGTGAAAGAAAGCAAAAGCTGGAACCAAGGTCGTTTGTGTCAGGATAAGGGTTTGGAAAGAAAAGAGCAATTTCAGCGGCATCACTTCCAACTTTCAGTGAAAGAAAGCAAAAGCTGGAACCAAGCACCAAGAAGAAAAAAATTTCTCATCGATTCATGAAAGAAAATGATTTTAACCATGTCCTTTGGTTGTGTTTTAGTGAAAACTGAAATATATTACTTTTATTTTAGGGAAAATTAAAGATAAGTCAGATTGGGTCTGTTCATAATAGCTTGATTATAGCATTTGGTTTGTAATTAAGGAATTTTGGTGATGATTACCGAATAACTTAGTGGATGAAGCTTTGATTGCTTGAGCATGGAGAATTTGCTTAGGTCTTCTTCCCTATTACACAAAAGGTCATATCTTTTGCAAGCATTTCCTTTGTAGTCGGAAAATAACCTCACCGGAATCTTGAAATGGCCGCCAGACTTTGAGATTTCTTATGAAAAATTATGAAGTTTCTGATGGAAACTAGAAATTTCCAATCACTGAGTTCATGTTTAGAAGAACAAAGAAAATGAAAGAAAGGGAAAAGGAGATAAAAAGAAAAATAGAAAATTTTAAAATATAACACCATTTATCTGTTGCAGATTGGTTAGTGCCACATCATTTTTCGGGACGATTTGGGTTAAACTAGTTATGAAATTATTTAATTAAATTAGTGTAATTATATATGTGAAATTTTAATTATAATTCAATTGTATATTTAAAACTTTATTTATAATTTAATTATATGTATTTAAAGAAACAAATATATTAATTTATTTTTATATTTAATAAATATAATTATTTATATAAACAATATATAAATATAAAATAATATTATATCAATAATTATATTAATAATTTACAAAAATTAAATTAAAATTTTATATATAAAATTATGTAAAATTAAAATTCATGTATAAAGTTATAGAGTTTTTTAAAATTACTGGATAATTTTCCCACTTTGGTGTTATGGTAAGTTACCAGAGCAGGCAACACTCTTACCAAATTCAGAAAAATAATAAAAAATCCAACACCTGTCAAATGTGCCATTAATTGACGTTCATTAATTTTATTTGATAATTTTAGTATAATCTGATTTTGAAAATTAAAACATACCAAATATAATTAGCTACACAGATTTTGTAGATTTTTTTTAACATTCTTACCATATCTTTTTTGTACAACTCTTCCTCAATTCTTAATTAAGAGAATAACGTGTTTCAGCGCATTCGAACTCACGTCCTCATGCACTAACAATAATATCGATATTAATTAAGTTAAGATTCAACCGACACATATGATCATTGCATTTGATATTAATAGATAAATAAGTAATGAAATTGATCTCCCAATTTAGTAGTAGTATAGATAAATACGAAATAATGAATTTTGAGTTTAATTTTGTTAGATGTATTCAAATTATGAGATAAATTTTCAATTGGTTCATATATTTAAATGTTTTAATTGAATCCTCAAAATAAAAGTACTGTTCTAATTTGGTCTTTTAAATAGTCTAGTTGTAAGTATTGATATTAAATATCAATTTGGATTGATCGTGATTCTATTTTTCTAAATACATACTAATAAATATTTTAAAATACTTTAATCTACTGTTTAACGTCAAAGCTGATAGCTAAACTGATATGGTAAACTTAACTGGAACCATACTTTAATAAAAAGATTCAATTGAAACATTTTTAAATTTTATGAATTAATTTAAAATTTAATTAATAATATTTGGTACAATAAACCTTAATTATTTGAATTTAGAATATATTTAGCTTATTATATAGAAAATCTTATAAAATAATTTAATAATTAATTGAACCATCAATCAAAAACAACAATCAATTGAACCTTCAATCGAGAATAAACAATTAACTAAACCCTTAAAAAAAACCAATTTCTCATGTAAGCTCCTGACGTTCGTTAATTTCGCGTCGTGGCAAAATTTGATATTTTTTTTAAAATACATTAAAATTGACTTTTCGAGAGATTAATTAATTACTTATTTTCGATTAAGAACTCAATTGAGTGTTACTTTCTATCGAGGGATCAATCGATTATTGAATTATTTTACCGAGTCTTCTAAGCTAATATTTTTAATAATGACAAGACTTATTTTTTTTAAAGAAAAAACTTTGCACATAAATGGGCTTCATATGCTGTTGGAAATGGGCTCAAGCCCATTAAGACTTTGAAGGGTCAATTTCATTCAAATGGTTTGGTTTTAGATAAAATTTTACCAAAAAAAAAAAGGGAACAAGTAAACAACACCGCTCCATCCCTTCAACAGTAGTTCTATTTTTTAATTAGGTCAACAGTTCAATTATCCCCCCTCTTGTATCTTCTCTTTCTTTTTTGTTTTTGTTTTTTTTTTCAAATTCAGAACCCAGCTCCAGGCCAAGGGTTCAACCTGCAGTTGGGTCTTTAAGGTTGTTCCTTGGAATAAAGACAGTAAGTCAGTTTTTTTTTGGGTCTGTTTAGGGTTCATTAATGCCATAAATCCCTCTGAGTTTATGTTTTTTAGACTTTTTTATTTTTATTTTTTTTTGCAGGGCTCAAAATAAAAACCCTCTTTTTTTTTCTTTTTTTTTTTTTTACCTAGAAAGCAGGGATGGATGTAAGTATAAGCAAAGTTTTTTTTTTTTAGGTTGTAATATAAATGAGTTAAAAAAAAGGAGTGATTTTTTTTGAGGGTGGTATTTTGGTTTTTTATTTAATCTTGTTTTCATTGTCTTTCTGTTTGAAGAAAAGTGTTTGGGTTTATGGATTTTTCTTATCTTTTCTCCATTTTTGGATTTTAGGAACCTGAGAAGGTGATTGGTGGTGTTAGTGAGGCTGAAATGGATGGTTCAAAACCAGTTATGGAAGAAACAGAAACTGAGGGTCAAGTCCCAATGGAGGCCGAGACTGGAGCTGGTGAAGTTAAAGACCAAGTTCAAGTTGAAGAAGATGTGAGATTGGAGGCTGATCAGCTGGTTGGTGACAACCCAGATTCAGTAGCACAACAAGCCATTGAAGATACTAGCAAAGCTCTCATTGTTGTTGGTGCTCAAAATGAAGAAAAAATGAAGCCTGAAGAGAGTGTTGGTGTTGAAGACAAATCTGTAGCTGAAACTGATACCAAGATGGGTGTTGTTGACCATGACGATGAGGGTGGTGACGGTGGTGGTGGCCCCATTCATTCACATGATAATGGTCTTTATGGAAGCCCCAACTCTGACATGAAACCCCAAGATGATGACCATGGCATTGACAATGGGGAACAGTTAAAGGACTTGTCTACTGAAAGGGAAATGAATATGCAATTAGCAACTGAACTTGGTGATAAAAACCCTAATCTATGCTTTGATAACTCAGGGTCAGACACTGAGGAAGAACAAGCAGCTTTTGTGAAGGAGGTTGAAGCCTTTTACAAGGAGAAGAACCTGGAATTCAAGCACCCTAAGTTTTACAAGGAGGATCTAAATTTACTCAAGTAAGCCTTTCAAAGTTCTCATGTTAATTGCAAACTTGTTTCTTTCTTATTCAAAAACGAAACCTTTGTGGTATAATATAACCTTTCTGTAATTTTTTTACAGGTTATGGAGAGCTGTCATTAAATTAGGTGGCTATGAACAGGTTTGCCTTCAATAGGATAGGATATGAATCTTGTAATTTTCTGTTCTTTTTGTTAATATGTGGTATTTGCATGACATTGAATTGTAGTTATTCGGGTTTACGCAATTGGAAATATATGATTTGTTTAGTTGCTTTGTCTATATATGATAATCGAGGAAATTAATACATTTACGGTTAAGAATAAGACAGAGTTATCGACTTGCCTTTTTAACCGTGCTGTGGGCTTTTTAGGTGACCTCATGCAAATTGTGGAGGCAAGTGGGCGAATCATTTAACCCTCCGAAGTAAGGATGATGTCTACTGTCTAGTCGATATCTGTCTTCCAGCTTACAGAGCAATTTCCGTAACTTAATTGCAGAAAGCCTACATCTTCCTCCTATTGAAACTAACTCGTCCAATTTGTTAATGATGTACCTTTATTATGAATAAATTACATTAATGATGCTCCTTTTATCGTTTGTTCCTTTGGCATAGGACCTGTACTACTGTATCGTGGACATTCCGTATCTTTTATGAGAAGGTTTTGCTCTGACTGATGATTTCTTTTCAATTTGAAAACACATACCATGTGATTTAAGGCCACAACCCCGAGCCCTTCCTCTGTCAGCTCTAGTTTTTGTTTTTCCTTTATTTGTTAATTTAAAATGTGGTTCTCTTGTAATTTGGTTCCATCGATTAGGCACTGCTCGAGTATGAAAAGCATAAAATACACGGTGGCATGCTCCCTCATGCAGATACTTCATTTGTTGAGCCTAATGGAGTTGAAGCTCAGGTAAATATGCTTGCTGGTCAACTTCCAACATGAATGTTGTTTGTTGTAGCCATGTCTTATGTTTATCCCCTTTTCTTTCATGTAATTTTTATGTCTTCCTGCAATGAACTAGTGAGATTTTGGCTATTACATATGCAAGTGTTGTCTTGTTTTCAATCGATAACTACTTACTAGGACATTGTAAATCTTGTAATCAAAATGCTGTAATTAAAATAACCGTTAGTGCCTAAGTTGGTAAGAGAAGGGAATTGAGTAAGTTGATCTTCCCTAAAAGGTATGCTTTAATTTTCTCTGTAACACTATATGTAATTATTCTTGCATGTTAGTTTTTGAGACAGCTACGTTGATTTGTACGATGATATGATAGACAATTATTGTTTTGCACAACATGACAAATTAGATGTTTGGTGGTTGAAACTATGGTCTTAAATGCTTGGTGTCCTTAACATTAAGTGTATACTTAACCATATGATAGAAATTATAATTGACACACTGTACGCATTAACTGACTTGCGAAATCATATACATGGAAAGAGCTAACATACTAGTCTCTCTTTTCTTGTTAGGTTTTTAGTTGACCGGTACATGAATTTGTTACGAGATATATATATGGTTATGCAATAATTACAATTAATTTTTTTGTAGGCTGGTAGTAATCAAGCTCCTGGGTCAGGTAGGGCGAAGAGAGATGCTGCTGCTCGTGCCATGCGGAGCTGGCATTCTCAACGTGTTCTCGATAACGGTGAGGTCTGTCATCCAATCATCAAGGTTTGTGGAGACCTTCTAAGCTTATATGCATTTACTGTTTTGTTAATCTTTTCTCTTTTTCCTATCTTTCGTCTGCTCTGACCTCACCGTTTTTATGCAATGTTTTCGAATTATCTAGGACAAGACCTCTAGTCCGACGCTCAAAAGTGACAGACAACTTAAAAATTTTGGTATTTCTTATATAGCTGGCTTAGCACATGATCCTCTACTACAATGCTAAAAATTGTCTTTATTTATAAGATTCAGTTGTTGCCTCAGGTTTATTGAAGCGTAAAAAGCCATCCACTTTGGACTCTGGTGTCCAAGTTTCTCAACTTAAAGCAACTAAATCACAGTTACGAATGCCCGTTACTTATTCCTATTCCCTACTTTTTTTTAATAATGTATATGAAACAGTATCTTGACTTTTCAAGATGCCAAAACTAGGCGTTCTTTTGGTAGGTTGGATACTGCAGTTGTTGATGTCGGAGCCCCAGCTGATTGGGTGAAGATTAACGTGCAAAAAACCGTAAGTCTTTCTCTTGTTTATTCTTAGGATAATGTGATTACATAGCTAATTTGCTCTTTATCTGTGATTCTTTCTCTGTGGTCCTCACAGGTTGACTGCTATGAGGTCTATGCATTGGTTCCTGGGCTTCTTCGTGAGGAGGTTCGTATATCTTTAGATGATTCTCTGTTTTGTGTTTCACGTTTGCTAGTAGTAAAATTGCAGGACTGGAGTAATTGGGAAAAACTTGAGCCCGTCCAGTTAAGCCGATATATCATTAGGTCTACCACTTATGTTGTTAATAGAGATCTTAATGTGCTAAATTTGCATTAGTCTTCCTATTATACGTGCTACCTGAACACAATCCTTTCTGTAAATTCCTGGGTTGCAATTAGCTAATTATGTTAATCTCGAGATCTACCATTTGGCCAAGATTTTTAATTTAGTACGAACAAGGATCCCCCGTGTGTGTTTGATTATTGCTGGTGAACTACCGTATTTTTTTAAAATGAACCAGGTGCATGTTCAGTCTGATCCAGCAGGACGTTTGGTTATATCCGGTCAACCAAAGGAACTCAAAAATCCTTGGGGTGTTACACCCTTCAAAAAGGTTTGTCTGAGTTGATCATATTACAACGTACAGTAGGATGCTTGATCTGTTTCAATGATTAGGCGGGGTTCATTCACCGCATTTGTTCTTCAGATAGCTGTTTCTGATGTGCACTAACGATATGTGTGATTGTGTCCAGGTTGTCAGCTTGCCATCTAGAATCGATCCGCACCACACTTCGGCTGTGGTTACCCTGCATGGTCAATTGTTTGTCCGAGTCCCGTTCGAGGCAGCCGATGTATAAGATGGATTTGTAGGTTTCTTTTTTTAGCATCTTCACAGTTAGAGATTTCTTTAGTTTGAAATCAACCTGACATCTAATTCAGCAGTGCACATGTTTAGCTTTATGTGAATATGACTTCAAAGATTTGGATTGTGTTCCGTTGCTTGACCTGTTTGATAGTAAACAATGGCAAGCCAAATGTTGGCCATCTCTCATCACCTTCCTTAAAATGTTGGCAAATTTTGGGTGATTTCGGGTTTAGATCATTTTGTTTTCATATTATTTTGGGTTTGGATTAGTTTCGAGTTTGGTTCATTCGGGTTTGTTGGTTGGGTTGATTTGGGTTGGCTTGCTCGTCAATATATATATATATATCATGTGGCATCATAGCATTATGATAAGTTGACATTTCATCTATTATAAATATATTTTTTAAGTTAAAAAAAAAGATTTTTATTTAAAATTATTTAATTTAATTTTATTAGTAGAAAATTTGTTGGGGTGTGTTTGGATAGCACAAAGTAACTGAAAATGTAATTATTAGAGTAGTAATTATACTCTTGTAATTAAAAAAAATTGTAGTTTTTTAGATGTGTTTAATTAACAGAGTGTAATTATATCGTAATTTTTTTATATTTTTTTGGTTGTAAAAATTATAATTGTGTAGTTATATAATTTATATTTTTTTAAAAATTAATTACTATAAAAAATTATTAATATGATAAAAATAATTTTTAATAAAAAATAAGAAAATACGTATTATATATAATTTTATTTAATTGTTTTAGAGCATATTTGATGAGTCGTTTTTAAAAAAAAAACTTTAACATATGTTTTTTATCATTACTTGTTGGTCCTTAACGAGCTAATCATCATCTGAATTTGAATATGCATTATTAAAATTATTAAAATATTATTTTTATTTATTTTTTGAAGTATGATCCAAGTTATGAAAAATGCATCATGTTAGTATGGTGGTTAAGCATTATTATTATTTTTTATGCTATATTAAGGTGATGTTAATATGTAAAATATTATTTTAGAGCAACAAATGTCTTCTTAATAACATTTCAACGCATTGAATGTTTCAAACTAAAGAGTTCACGAGTTGTTTATAATGATTGTGTCTGGAATCATTCTCTTAAATGATATCATTCCTCACGATATGATGCAAGAATTTATTTTGTATTAGCATAATTAGCATCGAATTTATAATGTTGGGTTTCAAAGTCCAAATAGACAACTTTAATTATAAAAAATTATATAAACTTAATTTTAAAATAAACTTATGTTAACTTATATCCCTTTATTATAATACGTAAATTAAATAAAATTAATATAAACTTTTACAATATATAACTTTCGTTATAAATTGTCTAATAACTTTCCCAATATTTTTATAAATAACATAATATTTTATCATAACTTTAGAAAATTATCTTTTACAAATAAGTTATGGAAAAAAAACTATATATATTTTTATGATTAAGTATATTATTTTTATAATAATAAATATATTATAACACTTGTATAACATGTAAGTTATTTTTTATAATAAATTTTTTAGCCATAACTTTTAAAGAAATTTAGGATTTAAATAATATAATTTTTTATTATAACTTTATAAAATACACATTATTTTTATAATATAATCTTTTAGGATTTGTAATATAATAATATTTTGGTCATAACCATCCAAAACACTTATGTGTGCTCGTGTTTATAATATAATTTTTATAACTTGTATAAAAATAGTATTTTTAAAAATAATTTAATTATAAGTTCTAATCGTATCTGTTTTTTATGACACGAGAGGGATTCTAGTTGTAAGATATCTAATGAAACCGTCGCTAGAATTGAGATCTCATTCAAAGAGAAAGATATCAAATATCTGGAGTTTCTTTTTGTATATTATATGGATGATTCGATTCGCAAGGATCATGATTGGGAATTATTTGATCGTCTTTCTTCGAGTAAGAAGCGAAACCTAATTAACTTGAACTCGGGACAACTTTTCGAAATCTTAGTGAAAGACTGGATTTGTTATCTCATGTATGCTTTTAGTGAAAAAATACCAGTTGAAGTGGGTAGTTTCTTCAAACAACAAGGAGCTAGGTCAACTATTCAATCAAATGATATTGAGCATGTTTCCCATCTCTTCTTGAGGGGCAATAGGGCTAATTCTTTGCAAAATCGTGGTTAATTTCATATGTGGCAATTCCGCCGAGATCTTTTTGTTAGTTGCAGGAAGATCTTACACGAATTGGATTTTTTGAGGAACATATCGAGAGAGAACCGGATTTGGTTAGACAATGTATGGTTGGTAAATAGGGATCGATTTTTTTAGCAAGGTACGAAATGTATCTTCAAATATTCAATATGATTCCACAAAATCTAGTTTCGTTCAAGTAACGGATTCTCACAAATTAAAAGGATCTTCTGATTAATCTATAGATCGTGTCAATTCCATTAGTAACGAGGATTTAGAATATTACACATTGATCAATCAAAGAGAGGTTTAACAACTAAAAGAAAGATCGATTCTTTGGGATCTTTCCTTTCTTCAAACGGAACAAACGGAGATAGAATCAGATCGATTCCCTAAGTGCCTTTCTGGATATTCCTCAATGTCCCGGCTGTTCATGGAACGTGAGAAGCGGATGAATAATCATTTGCTTCCAAAAGCAATAGAAGAATTTCTTAGGAATCTTACAAGATCCATTTATTCTTTTCTCTCTAATAGATGGTCATAACATCATCTGGGTTCGAATCGTACTGAGAGGTCCACTAAAGATCAGAAATTGTTGAAGAAAGAACAAGATGTTTCTTTTGTCCCTTCCAAGCGATTGGAAAATAAAGAAATAGTTAATATATTCAAGATAATTACGTATTTACAAAGTATCTTATCAATTTATCCTATTTCATCAAATCTGGGATGTGATATGGTTCCGAAGGATAAACTAGGCAGTTCCAATAAGATTTCATTCTTGAACAAAATATCATTTTTTGATTTATTTCATCTATTCTGTGACCAGAACAGGGGATACAAGTTACACCACAATTTTGAATTAGAAGAAAGATTTCAAGAAATGACAGATCTATTCACTCTATCAATAACTGAGCGAGATCTGGTGTATTATAAGGGACTTGCCTTTTCTATTGATTCCTACGGATTAGATAAAAAACAATTCTTGAATGAAGTATTCAACTCCAAGGATAAATCAAAAAATAAATCTTTATTGGCTCTACCTCTTATTTTTTATGAAGAAAATGAATTTTTTTTTATGGAAGGATCAAGAAAAAAATAGGTCCTACTCTCCTGCGAAAATGATTTGGAAGATCCAAAATAAAAAATAGTAGTATTTGCTAGCAACAATATAATAGAGGTAGTCAATCAAGATAGATTGATCCGAAATCCGATTCAAATTCAAAATAACACTTATGGGTACATAAAAAATGTATTGAATCGATTCTTTTGAATGAATCGATCCGATCGCAACTTCGAATATGAAATTCAAAAGGATCAAATAGGAAATGATACTCTGAATCATAGAACTATAATAAAATATACGATCAACCAACATTTATTGAATTTGAAAGAGTCAAAAGAAATTGTTCGATCCTCTTGTTTTGATTTCTCAGACCGAGAGATCCATAAATTGAGATCCTAATACATATAAATACAAATGGTCCAATGGGAGCAAGAATTTTCATTTGGAACATATGAACATATAGATACATATGAATTTCCAGGGTCCAATGCTTATTCCTCAAATCATCCCCAGAAAATCTATTGAAAAGAAAAGAAAAAAAAGAATCATATGAATTTTTTTGGCACAAAAAGAAAATCAATTTATCATTCTTTTACCAGTATGCATGTTGTACACTTTTGGCAATATGGTCAAACAATGGTGTCTCTAGGAAAAAAATAAATGTATACAAAAAAAAAAAAAAAAAAAAAAAAACCCTGCAAAACATGAGAAATGTGAAGCGTTTTGCAATTAAGGGAATACAAAACCAGCACCGGTACCGGCGGCTCCGAGGTTTCCGAGTGCTCCTGGGTTTATAGCGAGCCATAACAAGGAAATAATAATGGCGATAAGACCAGCCCAAACGAAAACAATGGTGGGTGTTTTTCTTCGTCGACCCATTAACCCTTTAAGGAAAGGATATAAATGAGCTAAAACCCAAAAAGCAAAGAAAGCTCCTCCGATGAACATATTCCATTGTCCAGTACCGAAAAGTGTTCTCGCAAAAGCAATCATAAGAGCAATGATATTGACCATGGCGATAACAATAGGTGGAATCATTAATGAAGTCCATTTCACTATGTATAAATCTGCATATATATCATCTTCATCCTCACCTGCTGATTTTGCTGTTAATGTAAATGAGATTTCAATACCTGCAATTACTTTCAAAAGACCTTGAATACATGCAGCGAAATGAGAACTGGTTCCTGATATGAGCCAAAACTGTTCATTTCTCCACCAATCTTCAAGTGAAATCTGAGCCCATCTTACCTCGAGGAGTGCTAAACCTATGAGGCAAAATGTGATAATCATAAGGTAAACCAAAAAAAAGATGTTTAATTGTTTCACGATGAACTGGCCGGAGATTAGTGAAAGTGCGGGGAGGAAACAATAAACGATGAGGAAAAATGATGTGAATGGGTAAATGCCGACGTTTAGGTAAGCTAAACGTTGGAGGAATTTGAGCTTGCGAGTAGCGAGGAGGGCGTTGTTTCTTGAGAAGAATATCTCGACGGAGCCTGTTGCCCATCGGAGCACTTGGTGAAGACGATCGGTAAGGTTGATCGGAGCTGACCCACGGAATGCGTCACGTTTGGTTATGCAATATACTGATCGCCACCCACGGTTGTGCATACGGAACCCCGTCACCACATCTTCCGTAACTGAGCCGTAAATCCACCCTACTCGTTCCCCCCATTCTGTCTTGTCCTCGTACCTTATCGGAAACAAAAAACAAAACGAATTATTTAAATTAGACGATTTTTTTAAAGAAAATTGATGAACGTACAACCAGCAAGAAATGACATACCAGCAAGAAATGACGGAAACAGCTTCAGCAACAGTGACAGCATCGAGTGGTTCACGAGGTACCCTAAGAGCACCGGGAGGTCGTCCGAATTTAATAGCCGGATGATCGGCGATAGGTCGACCCTGGAACTCACAAACCGGGATAGACTCCGCCAACATCGTTGAATTCCCGAATCGCTTCGGCAACAGATTTACATCCAGGTCAGGGTCCAGATCACCGGTCGTTAATGGCTGCGTTTCATTCTCTTTAGCTTGCGTCAATTTATCAGGATTTGGAGGAGGAAATGCATACAAAGCAAATCGCCTAAACATACAACCAGTACCCACGTAAACCGGCCCTTGTACACCATCAAGTGCTCTCATATTACCATCGAAAAACACCGTGTTGTGATTGGCGTAACGATCAGAAGGATCGATCCCCTCAAATCTTTGAGGGAATTGAATGTAACAAATATCTTCACCGCCTCGATCCATCATAAAACACATCCCTTCTCGAATAGCTTTACAATTGTTTATGTAATGATCACAATCGAGGTTAAGGATGAACGCACCGTTCGATAAGATCGCAGATGCTCGAACCAACGCGTTCATGGCACCGGCTTTCTTGTTGTGATCATATCCTGGTCTTTTCTCTCTCGAGACGTAAACGAGCATCGGGAGTCGTATATCGACGTCGGTGAAATCAATGAGCTTATCTTCGCCATTGCCGGTAAGTGGATCATGGCTCGGTGGTTTCAACATGACTTGTAAAATTCCTGCATGGTCACCCTTAGAGTGTTCACTGGTTCCAACGGCCCAAGTTCCAGGCCAATGTGTACCATCAGCCATCCATGTTGCCTTTTGGATCTTAGGTTTCTCCATAGGGTCAGCTCCTGTTTCCCTAAGGTGTTTTAGCATTTTCATTTCTTCCCTTGCATTGAATGCTTCGGATCGTCTTCGGATCGAGTCGGGGAGTCCATTTATCCTAACTTTAAACTCATCGTACTCCCTTCTCACCCTCCTTCGATCTTTTACGAAGTCGGATCGACTCTTATTCTTAGTCGGATCGATTTTTAAGTTGAAGTAGGCATCAGGGTTCCTCGGCTCGATATTGTGTTTCCGACAGAATGGAACCCATAAATCAGCGAAACTTGCAGCTTCCGCCATCGCTTCGAAGGTGAGGAGGGCGCCACCGTCGTCGGATGTATAACACGCTACTTTTTCGACAGGGTAATCAACCGCTAAAATAGAAAGGATAGTGTTGGCAGTGGTAAGTGGAGGTTCCTTCTCTGGATCGGCAGTCGATACAAACAAGTCTATGCCCGGGAGATCCGATCGCCCTGTTGGATTTGACGGTGACGGTAAATCAAACTTCTCTCGAAGAACCTCGAGATCTGTCGTACGATTTACCGGACATATTTTAGGAATTTGATCAAGGATCCAAGAGAAAGCAAACCATACTTCACATACAATTGACATTGTCCATAACCATATAGCATCATCATTTGGATTCGTAATTCTCCAATGTAGGAAAAAGGCCAACACCACCAATCGAACGAAAACCAATAACCTACGTTAAAAAAAAACACGTTCCATTTATTTCATATTTCGAACAAGCAAATTTCGAGTCGAAAATAAAAAAAACCCGAACCTGTAAGGGCTAAGGATGGCAGAATCGATTGGGATCTTACGACTTATGGGCTTCCATGGCTTATCATTGTTCTCAATGTCACCTTGGAGTCTTTCATCACCATCATCACCACCATACATATCATCACGAAAAGCATTACCATATCCATAAGTACCACTTGTTTCAAACAACCATCGGTTGTGATCAAAGTCTCCCCCTTGATTCCTTTTCATCATTGACATGTTATTAGGATCTCTTTTACCATTCGGAGCCGGCAATTTCAACGTTCCGTTAGAGTATTCTATCTCATCATCGTAATCCCCGACCTTGTATGGTTCCTTACAACCCGGGCAGAGGCCCTTGTCCTTTTGAGCATCCATGTAACAATCTCTGCATATTTTGAACCTAGAAAAAACCAATGCAACAATAGTAGTCCCAATTCCTCATATGTATCATGCATGTATATATAGGTAAAAATATCATATATTAACAGTCAAATTACATTTTACTTTTTTTACCTAAAAAAGGAATAAATTAATCTATATATGTTACTAAAGAGCAAACTGGTTATTTTTGATAAAAATTTTATCCATTTTTATTATTAAAAATTAGTGTGATGATAGAATAATCAAATAATTACACAGTATGTCACATGTACATTATTATGATGTACAAAGACTATTTTTTAACAGTAAAAATAAATAAAAATTTTAATAAACCTCGTTTACTCTTTAATCTAATGGGACTAATTTATCCAATTTTTTAATAAATGAGACAAAATGCAATCAACTACTATGTACCTGCATACACAAGGCATTACGTCATTTCCACGTTCATCTTTCATGACTTTGCCATCACATGCAGACATAGCGCAAGAGGCACCCTTTGCACCCGCCATTTGAGGGTGAGTCACCTCGGACTCGATCACTTTATCCATTAAATGAGCTCGAGTCACGCTATTGAACCCGCCGGTGAACAACGAGTTCGAAACGTACTGTTCTTCGGCTCTGGCGGCGATAGAGTTATCCATCGGTTGGTTATCGGGTGTAGGTGGGATATGCACGGTGTAGTTCATGTAATCCCCCGACATCTCCCCGGACATATCAATGTCATCCCTCGACAAACTAACGTACCGTCCGCTGGACGTCCGCCGAGCGAACTTCACTTGTTGTCCAGTCGAATTACGTGAGCCACCTTGAGCATTGTTAGCACCGCCGGGACTACGCATTCCTTTCTTCGACTGTTGGGACGTTAGGGACGTCGCCATGCACGATTAAAACTTTAAAAACAAAACAAAACAGAAGGACCAAAATGAAAAAAGAAACAGATAGAGCAAAAATTACCTTTCCCTTGTCAATGTTATTGAAAGTAATGATCCCTTCACCATAGCATTAATGTTTTCCAGGATTTTATTGAAACTGGAAAAACTTTTGCCTGAGTTTAGAGATTATGACAGGGAAAGGTAAAAGGGGGAGGTTGTTGTGTAAGGAAGAAGGGACTGAATTGTGGCCATTGATCAACTTATTACATTTCTACTAGTATGTCCACCATTGTTGGGGACCAAATTGGAATTCTATTTTGGGTATGATGGATTGATGATCGTAGACCAAGTCCTAGGTTAGGGGTTTGCCAGTTTTTATTTTTAATGGTCTGTTTTTAACAGGTTTTATGGAGATTTTCACGTTAATGGATGTTATTTATCTTTGAAGATTTTGGTCCTTTTATGGTCTGTATTAAACTTTGCCTCTGCAATTCCTCCTTGTTTATTTTGTTTAGGCTAAGTTTATTCCACTTAAAATGATTTCCCAAAAATAATTTTAAAAACTGACTTAATTTTTTTTAAAAAATTTAATATTTTCTAGTATTTGGATGAATCTATTTAAAATATTTTCTGTTGTTTTACAGATTTCTTGAAAATATTTTATGAAAGTTGTTTTTAATGAAACAAACATATGATAAATAGTAATTGATTACAAAGTTATGTTAATATGAAATTATAGTAAATAATGAATCTTCATGATGTTAAGGATTAAATTGTAAACTTTGTGAAATTTATAATTGAAACAAGAGAAGTGATATGCATAAAAACTTGTTATGTGAAATAATATATTACAATGAATTATTTGATTAAATTGTTTATATGGTGAAAAATAAATTACATGACAATAGGGACTAAATTGAAAAATGTACAAAAATTTAAGTGTGAAACAATTTAATATGTGAATAATGTAATTATGATAAAAGTTTAATGAATGTGCTCTGAGATGATGAAATATGCATAAAGTATTGTAAAAGTGAAATTATGGAAAAATATGGAATTTTTATAATGATAAGGACTAAATTGTTAAACTTGAGAAAATATGTGGATGAAATAATAGAAGTGAAATTCATAGAAATTTGATATGCGAAACAAGATATTGAGATAAATTATGTGATTAAAGTGTAACAAAAAAATTGATTTAATATGATTAATTAGTGAATATTGAACTTTTATGACAAAAAGGGACTAAATTGAAAAGTTATGGAAGTTTATAAGAAAATATTTGATAAGTGAAGAATGATGTAGAGAATGTAACATTCTGGTGCTTTGACTTGATGTTCAGGTTGAGTATGGGGGTATTACAGTGAATAGAGCCTTATGAGTTTAGAAAATGTCTTATGAAAAATATTTTGATAAGACGTTTTACGGGAACAAGGGGATAATTTTACATTGACTGAAAAAACTTTTTCGTTGACCATCCTATTTTATATGAAACAAACATCGGAAAAAGCTAAAAATATTTTCCGTAAAAGCTTTTAAGTTGAAACAAACGGATAGTGTTTTTAGTAATTTTGAGGTTTAAAAAAATTATTTTCTATAATATAATTTTTGGCCCTTAAACTTGGCAACTAAATTCACTTTAATACTTGTATTTTTTTTATCCACTTTGATAGCTGAACTTGGCAACTAGGTTCATTTTGATTCTTGAACTTGAAAAAGATAAAAGTTTGATACTGTGACACTATGAGATTGTGTCACATAGTCAATTGGAAATTAAAAAATTATATAAATTTTCAAGTAATAATGTGGTAAAATCTTCAGGTGATATTGTGATAAAATTTTAGAGTGTCATATTAAGCGTTCTATTAATTGGATAAGTGGTTGAACCAATTATGACAACTGGTTCTCGATTCAATCGGTTTGATCGATTCAACTACTAGACCAATAATACTTAAATAAAAAATAAAAAATAATTTTTTTTAAAAATAAATTTTTTAAATGATTTCAACTATTGGTTTTTGTCTTAGTTTTTTTATCTGTTTCGAGTAGTTTTTGATTCAATAAGTTCAACCATTTGCTTGGACTAGTATCCCGATCGATTCTCAATCTAATCGGTTCAATTGACCAATCGAATCATGTTCCAACACATCATCAAATCTTAACAGAATCAAAGTTTGGGGACCAAAATAGGTCTAATTGCCAAACTTAAGTATCAAAGTGAACAAAAAAAGTACAAGTACCAAAATAGACCTAAATGCCAAGTTTATAAGTAAAAAATCATATTAAGTGTAACTTCCTTGGTGATACAATAAAAAAAATTAATTTTTGAAAGTAGTTTGGTAACATAATAAAGTTCTAGTATTTTATAGTTTTCACTATCTATATAAATGAGGTTTTGCTATAACTAGTAAAGGCAAAAGTCTTGAGTTTTGAATGTCTAAATTCGAGATCCACTATGTATAATTATATGCGTAAATTTCTAAGTTTCTCATATGTGGTTACCATATATGGGCTAGTTAGTTTAGTTCATCGATCTTAGTTTGGGTTGTATTAGTTCTTAGTCCATTTATGTTATACTAATTTAATTCTTAGTCCATTACTTAGACAGTTCGTTTGTGCTATAATGTCTCAAGCTGCTATTGAAGCTCCTCGTATTTGCGCTTGCTTTTTTTTTTTTTAATGCTTCTTGTTTAGCTTGTATCTTGACTCATTCAGACTTTAAATCGTTGACTTCTTTCAAATGAACCACTTATTTAGATCATGATAAAGTGTATTGCTTTGAACTACCACCATGGTAACTTGATGGCGTTGTACCTTGGCCGAATTCATCCTCAAAAGCTTGCTTTGAAATTGGATCTGTCGATGGTTGGATAGCTCGAAACTCTACACTTAAAATGTCAAGTTCAGATACCAAATTGAATAAAAAAAATTTAAGTATTAAATTAAAAAAAATATTAAATTTAGATACCAAATATTATATTAAACCATTCATATTTAACAACAATGCCATCAACATACAAATAGCTTTACACCCAAAAACAAGAAACTCCTAAGCATCCAACAAATAAATAAGTAGAGCATTAAGTAAATGAAAAATGTTAATCACCAAGTAAACATGGGTTGTCTAATTAAGAAATGCCACTATAATTAACAACATTCAAATAAAATCCACCACCAAAAACCAAGTCTTTAGTTCCAATCATGTGAATCTAGCATCTACCTCTTCATAATCAACACTACTCACTACCCATTAAAACTAAACCCTAACTTCTTTTGAAAGAATTAAAAAGATTTATATTTACTGGTAACTCAGTAATGATTATTTAATTAAAATTACCTGATATCTAATTATTAAAAGTTAGAGACATATCATAATTTGTTGTGTTTCCGCATTTAGATGTGATCTATCTTTTTTTATATGTGTCAGTTTAAATAAATCAAATCTATTAATTTTTTCCCCTTTTCAATCTCCTACAATATAATATTAATTAGAAAATTAGAAATAATATCATAAATTGCAAATCTCATAGAATTTAGGGTTAAAAAATAATTAATATATTTTTGAGTTCTGTTTTGATTTTTATTTTGCTTATATACTTTTGAATTAATATATATTTTTGAGCTATTTATCTGTCTCTCTCTCTATAATAATACGAGGTTTAAAATTTCAATAAAAATAAGAAAAAATTCAACACACTCATTTTTTATAAAGAGAATTTTAAAGAAAAGAGGAGAAAATAATAACACAAGCTAAAAGACTTAAATCCTAGACTTGTATATAATTATATGACTTCGGCACTAACAACTTACCTTGTATAGATATTGATTTGCTGATTCTGTAATTAAAAAACGAAAAAGTTTGAGTTTTGGGTTTAGGAGGATATCATAGAACTGACATAATCAGAAAAGGAAAAAAAAAGAAAGAAAGGTAAGTAGACTCTAGCATCGGAGCTAGAACTTTAGTTTCATAGACCGTGTGTCCTTAAGCGATTCCTTAGTTTCAAATTCGTCTAAGTCAGGCTTACTTTCAAAAGTAAGAATTCTCCATGAAAATTTTCGAAAACATTGAAAATAAAGCGGAAACAACTTAAAAAAAAAAACAACAGCGAAAGAACAAAAAAGCAATAACTATAAATGAAATTAATCAAATGAAGGGAAGGGCTCTATTTATAGTTGAACTCTTCCAGATTTAACGGTACAAATCGAATTCATCAATGACTGATATTAGTATCTATCTACAAAATTAGAGTCTTGAGGAATTTAAACTCTATGCATATTTATCCCTTAGAATTTACAATAATTATATTCTGGTAAGTCTAGTTTTACTGGAGTGTTTTATTAAGCCACCAATGTTTCAAGTAGATAAATCACGTTTAATCAATTAACCTCTATGGAATGCTTTATGTACATTCATCACGGGCTTTGACGTGACACTAGCACTTGGTAGGTTTTGGTCGCTTGAAGTACCTGTTAAAAGCCCGGCGTGAGGAAGTTGGTCGGCAATGGTAACAGACGGCGGAGAATCAACAGCACCAAAGACGAGCGGTTGAAGGAGTAGCTGGGGAAGAAAGGCCGTGGTCTCTTTAATTAATTGTGTTTTTCTAATTTGGGGAAGAAAGGTTGCGGAATCCTATATCAACTTTTAACGGCGTTGAAAAAACAAAAGCCCCTAAATAAAAAAAAAAAAGTTTCATTTAATTACAAAAATTTTATTATTCATTTACAATATTTCGATTATTAAAATAACAAAAATTTTATTATTCATTTACAATATTTCGATTATTAAAATACATTATTCATTTATCATGTTAATGATATTATTCATTTAGTAGCGTTTATAAACGTCACTAAATTCGATAAATTTGTGATATTTATATAAAAACGCTACTAAATGTGTAACAATTCGGTTTTTAGTGGTGTAAAAAAAATAGTGGTTTCGAAATTTTATTTTTGACGAGTAAGACCGTAAACATTATTATTTAATATTTACAAGTTTATTTTGAATTATATTGAATTTTAGATAGAAGTTTTTATTTAAGGGATAATTAATTAAGGTATAAGTGTATTGACCTTAAGATCAATTGTGTCGGAAAGTGAGATATTGGGACTTCGTTTTCATAATCAAACCCGTAAATATTGTTATTAAATATTTACAGAGTTGTTATGTTGGTGAACTAATTTCTTTTTGATAAGTAACTTTACTGAAAAATATAAGGATTAAAAAAGTTAATTCCTTGAGACTTTAATTGCTTAAGGAGTTATAAGATAATTAAATTAAGGTTTGAAAATGAAAGAAAAGTTAGATAGTGATGCATGTTGAGTGATTGGTGGCCGGCCAAGAGTGAGAGTTAGTGGGGATTAAAATTTTTATTTTATTTCCATTCCATTACCGTGAGTTAGGGAGAATCTCATTTCTCTTTCTTGGTGAGTTCTCTTGTTCTCTTCAAGTGGAAAAGAAAAATGTTGGCCGATTGCATGTAGGTGAAGCCATGGTTGTGGCTGCTTAGGAGTTGCTTATTTTTCAAGAATTCAAGGTAAACCCCATAAGCCTACTCTTGACAAAATTTTGAGTAGCTGGACCGAAAGTTTTGGTGAGAAGAGGAAATTATCTTCTCAATTGTTTTATGCATGTTTTAGTAGCTGGAAAAAAAATCTTTTGATTTCGGCAAGAGAATTTATTTATTTTGGTGAATGTTTCCATTTTTTTTTTTTAAAAACTTGGGGCTGGTTATGTTTAGCTAAAGAGGTCGGTGAAGAGCATTGTGGGAAAGACAAGGAACAGGCTTGAGGAGGTAGGAAGCAGCTTGGGAAATTTTTTGTGTGTTTTCTTTGAAATAGTTTCTGTTTATTTCATGTTCAATTTTTTATTAGGTCAACATTGATGATTCAGTTGTCTAAAACTGATGCTTAGGTGCTGTCCATTTTTTAGCATATCAATGCTGTCCAAATTAGTACTTAAATGCTGTCTATTTTTGTACAAATTAATGTTGTCCGAGTGTTGTTACTGCTGTCCAAATACTTGTGAATTAATGATGTATGAATGTTGCAAATCAATGCTGTCCAAATGTTGTTACTGCTGTCAAAATGACTGAAGTTATGTTGTCTGATTATTTATTTATTTTTGGAATTAAAGTTGTTAGAATGCATGGTAAATTGAAGGGTTGAATCTGTCCAAAACAGGACATGTTTCCTATGATTACCAAGTGTAAATGCTTGTTTAATTGGAGTATAAATGCTGTCCAAAACTGGGTAGGTTACCTATGTTTTGTCTTATTTTAAATGCTTATTGTCCAAATGTGTTAAATTCACTGTCCAAATGTGTTGTCGTTTATGTGGTTTTATTTAACTAACTAAGCTGTTCAAATGTGTTGATTTTCACTGACCAATTGTGATGCTGTTATGCTGTCATATTGTGTGATTTAGTTGCTATCCAAATGGAGGAAAACTTATTGACTTAAATGCTAAATGTTGCTGTTGTTATTGACTTAAATGCTAAATGTTGCTGCTGTCCGAATGGAGCAATAATTATTGATTTAAATGCTAAATGTTGCTGCTGTTTATTGACTTAACTGCGAAATGTTAAGTGCTGCTCGAAATAAAATATGGGTTATGTCCGAATGCTGAAATTTCGGCATTTATCTTTTGATTATAATGTGTCTCGCCCCTGCTGTAAATAGAATATTTATGCTGATCATATGCCTAAGCTTAGCTATTAACGAATATTAGTTATGTTGATGATGGATCCTAATTATGCTGGTTTCGGTTGCATTTATGCTGTCAAAGTTGAGAACTATTAATTGAGATTATTTCTGGTTTAATGCTTGTGTTATTAGGTTTGAGCCCTGTGTGTTGGCTTGATGGTTAGGGTGTTCACTGCCCCAGGTGTGGCCTGGGTTTAAGTCGCGCTAGTCTCGTTGTTATTATGGCTTTGCTCTCTTCTTGTAATTCACCAAAAAAGAACAGCGTATCTTGGTGCCAAAACTGCCAATTAAGGCATAGTAATAAAATTGGTTTTGAATAGGATGTCCAGATGAATTGTTGAAGAATTTGGCTAGTTTTTATCTTTTATAGGTGTATGAGGATACCTAAAGGTCACCAGTAGGGAATATTGAGTTTGGACATGAAATTTGATACTTAATGGCTCAATCATGCATTCCACGGCCGTGTGACCCATGTTTCGCACGATTTCTTTATTCTTTTAAAAATGTTATAGTTTAATCCTTGTTTGTTCTCGGAGCTTCGTAAACTAGATTTTAAACCCGATTTTGTTTGCGAAGCATGATTTATGTGAATGTAATTGATTATTCAATGTTTAATTGAATGTTGGAGTTTACAGGTCAGGAATTTGAAGATGAATATGTGACAATCAGTCAGTATGACTATAAATGTGATATGGAAGGATTATGTTCTTATAATATAATTTAGTATATTAAACTGCTTACGAACTTTTGATTTTCATTTTATTTGTCCTTACATAATTTATGTCATGTTATAATATTAGTTATAGAAATACCACTGAGTTAAATACTCAGCGTTCGGTTTGTTTTTCGTGCGCAGGTTAGGCTCAATCGTGCACACCCATGGTTATCAGCATCCAGCAGAAAATCCCGCACTCATTGAGTAGGTGAAACTTTTGTTAATCTGGTCGGCATATACCTATAGCATTTTATGTTATATTAAACTTAGTTGGAGAATTATTACATACTTCGAGATGCTTTATAAATAGGCATGTATGATAGTTGATAATGGTTTGTACAATGTATGTGTGTGGTGTTGACGTTACTATGCAAGTATTTAGATGAGGTTATAATGCTTTGGCTGTGAACCGGTATATATATAATTGGAATAGAGGATGCATGAATAGCAATAAGTAAATAGGTTAATAGTTAAGATAATGATATATTAATCATGACATGGCTATGAGTCTATGATTTGAATTTAGTGTGGAATGAATGATATCAGATGTTCCGGTAACGAATGTGATATTTAGTTGTTCAGACCGGGCGATTGGGTCGGGTGATGGGATGTTATAAAATTAGCAGCTTTTATACAATAAATGCCACTAAATTCGCTAAATGCGCGACGTTTATACCAGAAACGTGGCTAAGTTCCCCCGCGCGGCTGGCGTTTAATCTTTGAACGTGGCTAATCCGTTTATTTGGTGGCTTTTATTCCCAACATGTTGCTAATCCTTTGATCTAATGGCCATTTATTGGGCAAACGCCACGGATTCTTGAATTTCCTGTAGTGCGTATAGTCCAATTAGATCGGAAACCAATCATTATTGAACTAGTATTTGAGAGAATCATTCAGAACCGGTAAAAAATTAAGATTCAGGACTTAAGATTCGGGACAAAAACTAGGCAGTCAAATTGGTTTACTAGTTTTTAGATATTTATAAATTTTTAATTATTTAATTAATTATTATTAAATTGATAGTTGAACCAATTTAATAAAAAATTAGTAGTATAATCGATTCAACCATTAGTTTAATTTTTAAAATATTTTTAAAACATTGCTTCTATACATAAAAGTACACACACATGACACCCGGTCAAGTTTTTAGTCATTGAAAAAAAAAGGGTCAAATTGCAGTTTTGATTCCTCTACTACGATAACGTTTAGGATTTAGTATTTATATTTTAATTTAATATTATTTGGTTCTCTAATTTAATAATTACATTAGTAATCCGAATAGTTAGTATTCTTAACTATTTGGTTTCAAATGTTGATATGAATTTTTTTTAAATAATTTTTTAATACATAAAAAAAATCTACTTTAGCATGATAAGTTTTTATTTTTTGGCGGGTAATTTTAAGAAGAAAAAAAAATCGTCTCAACATTTTAATCAAAATAATTAACGGGTTTGATTGTTTGGACTAACTAATGATATTATAAAAATAGAGGAACCAAATAATGCCAAATTAAAGTATAGATATCTAAATTTAAACATAGTAAAAGAACCATAGCCATAATTTGACCTAAAATAAATCTATACCCAACACAATAATTTATCCTTAATTTAATAAAATGTTCGATATTTAAAAAAATTGTTCAATTAGTAAGGAAATAATTTTAGTCATTATATGTCATAGACATTCATTATATGACATGTGTCCAATAAGCCTTTTATTATTATTATTAGATGATGTAATAATAGTCGAAATAGTTTCGGTTTTTATACTAAGCTCGAGTTTAAGATTTAACTTCTATATTTTAATTTTTGACATAATTTAATTTTTTAAATTTTATAATGTCATTAGTTAGTCTAAATACTTTACAATTTTGATTAAAATGTTGACGTGATTTTTTAAGAATGGTTAATACAGTTAAAATTCTCTATTAAATTCAAGTTATTTTTATTACACGATTATCGAGCGAATAATTTTTAATTGAAATGTCACAACAATGAATTTAATAACAGAATTTTAATAACTTTAACAATTGGACTTGAGTTTTTAAATTTGAAAGTAAAGGGTCCAGATATTATTGAAAATAAAAGCATGAGGACTAAATTCCAATTTAACTAGCTTTAAAAATAATAAAAAGACAATTATAACTAGCACGAATTTTATCGAATTATTACAAAATGATCACCCAACTGTTAAATATACTACATATTTAAAAGAAATATTATTATTTTTGTTAATAGAGTAATGTTTATACGACGTGATACGTTAAATATGCCACATATTTATTTTCCTTTCTTTCTGTTTTTTTCACCTCCTCCTCCTTCCCAAGACGAAGCCCTAGCCGTTGTTGCCTATCGTCGACCGTTCATTGTTGTATCACTGGTTTTTCTTCTTCTTCTTCTCTTTCTTCTCCACCATGATTGTATCACCACCAAATCATTGCCTCAAACTTTATCTTCTTCCCTATTAATGTAAACCATTCATTCCTACATCCTTAAACTTGTACAAACCCACAAAGCTTTCCCTCTACCATAGTCTAACCATTAGGAGTTTTTAAATTTCGGTTGGAATTGAATTAATCAACCGAACCGATCTAATTCAGTTAATTGGTCGGAGATCGGTTAATAACTTTTTAGAAGTTCGGTTATCGATTAATTTGGTTCGAAATAAGGTAATTAAACGAATTAACCGAATTTAATAATTAATAATACAAATTATATATAGTTTTAATTCGGTTAGTTCGGATAATTCGATTAAATGAACATTATCAATTTATAATTATTTTTTATATGTTTTATACTTATTTTTAAACAAAAAAATATATAAATTTCTGTTAATCGAAATATTTTGTTTCATTTAATTCTTTTTTATTTTTTTTGATTCGGTTAACAGTTAAAAAATTAAAAAAATTCAATTAATTCAGTTAATACTAATTCAATTCGATTAACCGTTTGAACATCCCTAATAACTACCATCAAAATTAGCTGAAGAAACCACTACTCGCAAACCTAGAACCCCTATCTAGTAATGGAGCCACATTGACCCCACAAAAATTTTTGAAAAATAAATAACTTTATATCATAAATTAATTTAGTTATTTTTAATAATTTTGTAATAGTCCTACAATTAATTATATCATAAATTAATTTATCGAATATTAATATTATGTATTAATTTATATGAATTTTTTAAACATTTTAATTTTTCAAAATTTGACTCTATTATCCAAATTTCCTGACCCGCTACTACCTTACTCAACTCAAGCCAAACCGTATTACAACCAAAACAACTATAAGAAGCACTCACCTTCGGCAAACCACGAACTTGGAGATATCCAAAGAATTTTTGAGAGATCACGACGGTGGAATGGTGGCCACTGACGTGTCGAACAACATATAGAAATAGGTGATGATGTCAATGTCGGAGCTACGATATCAAAGAGGAAGAAAATGAGGCTTGGTTCGAATTTTGGGACTTTCAAGGACTTTTTTTTTTGGAAAATTCTAAGGCAAAGGATAGAGAGAGGAAAAGAAAATGAGGCTTTTGATTGTCTGAGTTGCTGGGGAGACAACCGCTATAGGTGGAGATGTCGATGGTGGCGGCTAGGGTGTCGGAGAAGAGAATAAAGAGAAAGAAAGAAAAATGAAGAATAAAAAAGAAAATAAATAATTTAATATTAAAAAAAAAAAGGAAGGAGATAATTTTTTTTTATTTTATAAATGTGGCACATTTAATATACCATGTTAGATAAATGTTGCCTCGTTAATGAGGTTTAACGGTAGGGTGACCGTTTTGTAACAATTTAATAATGTTAGTGACAATTTTGTAATATTTTAAAATTTAAGTGACTAAAATACAACATTAATCAAAATTTAGTGATTATTAGTGTAATTTATATTATTTTATTTTTAAAAAAAATTATATTATAATTTAGATTAGTATTTAGTACACTGATAATGTACTCTTTTTTTATTATTCTACAAACAATTATAAAAAATGACTATATATTTTTTTTATAAATTTTTTTTGAAATTTTTTTCTAAACATAAATCATCAATTCTTGAATTTTTTTTTGTATTTTTATTTTAATATTTGAGTTTATCTTGTTGATTTTTTAATTTATAATATTTTATACTTAAATATTACATTTTATTCTAAATATTTCGTATTTATATTAAAAACCATTTAAAATTTAATTTTCTTTAAAATAATGTAAAAATATTTTTTTAAAAAAAATAAGAATAAAATTATAAAATGTACAACTTTCATAATTAAAAATGACATTATTCCACACTTAATTATACCAAACCTATTTTATAATCCAAATTTACATTATCAACAATATATACAAATTTCAAGGAATTTTATAAAGAAAAATTCACAATCTCAAGAAACACATCAAAATCCCAATAACGTTACTAAAGTTCACAAGAAACTCGACCACTGCAACAAATAAAAGAATACATGTTTTTTTATTCCAAAAATGGAGTTAGATTAAAAAAATTTCCATGTCCCTTTTTTAATTATTATTTAAATTTTAGATATCAATTTAAAATATTTAGTATGTCAAATAATTATTATATATATATAAAATAAAATAAAATGAGATGTTTGTACATTGTTTTAGTTATATATATATATATATATATATATATAATATCGGAGATTAGGATGGACTAACATAGTTTGAATCATGGTAGTCGGTATCATTCTAGTATTGCTCGTATTGGCTGGAATGCTTTGTCGAAACAACAAACTTTAGACTCTATTCCGATGCAAATTTTGATCGGTATTAGCAGATTTTTTATGCCGATCGGAATATGGTAGCAGTCAGTACAAAAAAAATTAATTTAATTATTTTTTTGTACCAAAAAATAAATTTAAAATGTATTTTAAATTGGAATTTATTATTTATTATTTATTTTGCATTTGTAGAATTATGAATTGTTATATGCATAATATTGAAAGGGCATGTTGTTTTCATTTTTAAAATAATTAAATATCATCAAAGTAATGTCTAAACCCAATGATTCAAGGCAAAGATAAAAAACCCTACAACAAGGAAATACCTTTTTCAATTTCCTCATCAACTAGATTAAAATTGGCCTGATGGTCAGGGTGTTCATTACCTCAAGTCTGGCTTGAGTTTGAGTTGCTCTAGTCACGTTGCTGTTAGGGCTTTACCCTCCTCTTGTAATTCACAAAAAAAAAAATGAAGAATCGAAATAGATTCTAAGTGAGACAAACAAAAAAGGGGATAGAGACCACTCAAAAAAAGAACGCCTAAGGATTTTTTTGAGCATTTTGAAAGTTATTTGAGTTGAGTTATGAGAGTATGAATGTTTTATTTTTTTTCTTTCTATCAAAGAAAATGACAATTTCTATAAGGCGTAGGCCTCCCAAAAGGTAATGAAGGCGTGCAAAGGTTTCCTCGAGTTGGACAAAGATTGGCCTCGAGTGCAAAGGTAGAAGGGAGATTTGACTACAAGATCCACCCATTGAGCAGGGACGAAAGTCGGCCTTAGTGATTCAACGGTGTTGAGTACAAGGTTTGTCACCTTGATGTTGGCTCTTTGCCACTTGGGGCTATAGTATGTCCCAAGGGTTGGATTGTTCACCCATTAAAGCAGCACGTGAGCTAGGTTTAAAATGTTGTAAGACAGTTCAGTCGATATTTGGTGTGGCCGTTAGAGCATTGAAAGGACCTTTCCCTAGTATGAGAGGATTGGGAAGGACGCACCTCTGGTGTACTAGTTATTGAGCCCATGGTAAACGTTGGGTAGCCAAGTGCAGAGTGGATAATTGCTGAAAACATACTAAGCCTACCCTAAGATGAGTGCTCTTCTATTCCGAGTTCCCCAAAGCCTCTGATAACACAGTCGAGACAGTAAGGGGTTCTCTATCCCTATGGGGATCGAGTGATAAAATTTTTGAGAATTCAAGAGAAGGTCATGACGAGACTAGCCATTTATCATTACAATAGATGTCAAGTGGAAGTGCAGTGATGTGTATAGCAGAAGCATCTTAATAAACCAATAAACTTGAACCTTGTTCCTACATTACCTAATCAATTTGATCAGTCACTCACCATCTATTTTCATTGTTCAACTCTTTGACAACATAAAAAAATCCAAAAGCTCTTCTCTCTCTCTATCTATCCATGGGATGGAAGGGCAAAGGACTTTGTTGTCCCCTCTAGTCAAGAATTAAGGCCTCATAATCACTAGCCAATATGTGTTTCCTTTTCTAGCACGCCTTTCTTTGTTCATGGTTCAATATTTTTGGTGTCCTAGGTGTAGAGGAACAATACTAATCCATCCCAAACTTGGTGGTTAAACTCTACTGTGCTGACAATATTGTAGGGGAGGTCTTGCGGAAAAATAGCTCGATGCCAGAATGATAAAAAGCTTAACACCTCTTATTCTTATTACTTTTTCAATGTGGAAAAGTAATAAGAATTAAAAATGGAAAGGTCATCTTATTCAAAACCATAATTATGAAATCTCCTCTCTCCTATTTCACACCTCAGAACTCATCATTCTTATAGAGAGAAAGGCACTTTAACATCTTAACCCGAAATGGCTAGGGAGAAGAAATGTTCCTTTTTTAGGGTACTCCTAATAACAAATCCAATGGAGACGAGGTGGGGCCTATAGCTTAGAGGATTAGAGCACGTGGCTACGAACCACGTGTTAGAGGTTCGAATCCCTCCTCGCCCACAACCAATCCAAAAGGGAAGGGCCTTCACTCTTTGGGGATAGGAAAATCATGATAGGGATAGCGAACCCAAAGCTATAGAACTTGGCCATAGGTCTTTTTGTCGAAATGGAGTGGTCTTTTATTTATTATTTATCGTATATTTACTTTTATATTTTATATATAGTATTACCAACCAAAACAAAATAAAATAATCTTCTTTTTTTGTTTTATGCCCCGTAACTCTTCCTCAACCAGGCTTGGTTAGAATAGCAAAGCAAGTACAAGTATTAGTAGTATGGAAAAAATGTGCTCCTCATTATTAGATTAATGTGTTTGCTCACGGTAGGTGTAGCCTCTCAGGAAAATCAATTAAATATCCCAGAACAAAGATAAATTTATGAAATAATTTTTTTTTCTTATTTTGAGTTTGTTTGATTATAGATTGTATTTGTAAATCTTATTAAATAACATTTTATATAATTGACGAGTCTTTTTTTTTTAATCTTAAAATTTACTATTTCAACCCATGCTACTAGCATTTTTAAAATTATTTTTTTACTATTTCAACCAAACCTTTATTTTTTTTTGAGTATTTTATATTTGAGATTTATTTAATCTTATTATTTGATATTTGTAAATATTATATATATCAATTCTTTTCAAAAATAGCAATAAATTCAAAACGGTATACCAAGAAAGATCGGTATCGATACGTATCAGTACCAATAAAAAACGATATATCCACTAGTACATTACTAACTACCTTAATTTGAACCCATGCAAAACAAATACCAGAGAAGAGTTTTAACTAGTACATTGATTTAGGGTGCTTTAGATGAGCGGTGGGATGCATTTAGCTTACTTTTTATTTCACACTACCGTATCGTTACAGTATCTAATCTCACCGTCACTGCTGCTTTTACACTAACCGCAAGTAAACGCATCGCCCATCCAAACCCACTTTTAATTGTTAATTTGAAATTTTTGGGTAAATATATTATTTTATTCTAATGAAGGTAGTCTAATGCTCTTTGTAAGCATCTTCCATATATTTCTCAATTTTCAATGTTTTCATCAGTCATATCATTTTATTCCAACGAATGTATTCTAATGTTCTTTTGTACAAAACAAGACAAAGTCCAAAAGTTGCTATTCCCCTTTTTTTCCCAATTTTTGGAATTTTAGGGTTTTCTTTATGGAATTGCAGCCTTCCCCAAAATTAAAAATGTTTATTATTAATTAAACTTTAATTTTTTAAAAGATATATTTATATTTATTTTATAATTTATAAAAATTAAATTTTTTTTTTATTTTCATAATTGTCCTTATGATAATTATGTACGGTAAAACTGAAGACTCATATATAATAAATAGGTATAGTGAAACTCGTTATAGTAAAAATCCAACATAAAAATTCAAAATTCAAAAATCAAAAACTTCATTTTTTACCAACAACATTAAAAATCAGAGTTTATAAATATAATTTTAATTCTTAATATTCAATACTAAACTTGATTAATGTTTCCCATAATTATATAGGTGTTTTAACATATGGCAAAACCTGTTTTTAAAGGGAAAGGGAAAGCTTGCATGTTAGCCAATTGTAATGGGCTATACTTTCCCCAAAGGAGCTTGGTCATTAAAAAAAAATAAGAAAATGTGAAATATGAAGGATTGTATGAAAATATAATTACACCTTATTTTTATTCTTTTTCCATAGGAGAATGACAAATTAGATTTTTTCTCTTGATTTTTAATTTTTTCTTCTTATGAAATCCAAATCCAACTAAAATACTAAAAATCATAAAGAAAAATTTTATTTGTCATTTTCCTATCAGAAAGAATAAGAATAACGAGGAATCACAATATCATACAATCCCTTATTTAATGGTAAATATAAAAAATTTGTGCAACCCATCCCATCTACTAAATTTATAGTGACAAAATGCATACATGCATGCAGAAGAAAATATCATAAATTATTGTTGGTTCCAAATATATATATATATATATATATATATATATTTATATATAGTTTCAACAAAATCTCTAGTGTTGATATATAAATTAAGCAGGTTTGGAAAGTGAGAAAATCCCAGGGAAAAAAAGAACATAAAATGGAAAATACTATGTTTTATACAAAAAAAAGAAATCTGTGACTTACTGATGAATCATTCTTCAGTCTTCAAGTTGCAGCAACAAATTTTGTCATCGATTTTGCTTGAAATATCGATCAAAAGGAGGGACCAAAAATTTGAGACCTTGTGATGATTCATTGATTTGTGTTCATCAAGTTCATAATCCTATGATGAAAAAGAAAAGAAAAAACAAAATCCAGGACTTATAAACGTTGTTCTTTGATTCATAGTGTAGATTTATAAGGGAGGTCTCGTTGCACTACCACTCCAACCGTATACATCACCTGGAAATGGATAAGTTCCCATGTTTGGTCCCAAATTATAGAAAGGAACCCCGCCGCCGCCGCCTACGCCGGTTCCGGTTGTGCCACCGTTGTTGTTGTTTCCGCCGCCACTTCCGGTTAATCCGGATGATTGTGAAGCTGCTGGTTGTTGTTCGTGAACGGCTGGTGGGTCTTCTTCTTCGAGAGGTAACCTATCGTAAACTGCATTGGCGAACGATGCAGCCATTAATACGACTGGACCTGAAGCCATTAACGGTCCCACCACGCTTCCTCCGACTACTTGACCTTGAACGCCGGCGAGATAAACCGTCAATCCACCAGCTCCAGGCGGTGCTGGCGGTGGGAGACAAGTCCCGGTTAAAGATAAAATCTCGAACCGACCGTGTAGTGTTACGACACTTCCAGGTGGAGCAGCCGGTTGCCTTAACGTGACATTCGTGACGGCACCGGTCCCGCTGAGTACACAAACGCCACGGCCGCGCCGCCGTGCGTAGTCCGATACCGAGTCAACTATGTCTGAACCGGAAGAGATTTCGAGCACGTGGGATCTCAACGAGTTCGGACTGTCGCGAGCAACGATTATGGGTGGTTTCGGCTTGTTCTTGGATCCCGCTGGACGTCCTCTAGGTCTTCTTCCCGGAGTGGTACTTCCTCCTCCAGAGCTTGTGGTGGCTGCGCTAGGATGATCGGTTATTCCTTGTTTCTCCGGCGAGTTGAATTGGGGTTCCGATGATCTTTGAAGCTGAAGCTCCGGTCCAAGTAGATGATGAACATAACGAGAACCGGCACCGGATTCCATCGCTAAAAAAAATCCCAGTTTCAAAAACACTTCTAATATTAAACTCCGATCTGAATATCCTTCATTAAAACTGGGAAATTAAAAAGAATAATTCATAAAAAAAAGGAGAAAAAATAGTTTATGAAGCTACTTTGCCCTACAAGGGCTAGGTTTTCCTCATAAATATGAACTTTAAGTGCCCTTTTTTGTATCAAACTTTTTAGCTAACTCAAAAACAAGCATCAATCTAAGAACAACAAATAAATTATATAACTTAAACCCAGACCCAGATCCTTAAAACTAATAATTATTAAGGAAAAAACGAAAAAAAAAAAGTTTAACCCACTTCATGAACTACAGTACTCTGTGTGTATATGTATATATTTCTCTCACACATATATAAAAATACTAAAACGAATGAACTTTTTTATTTAGAAATTTTCAGGGACTGTATTGTTTATTATATAATGATAGATTTGTTTTTTTATTCATTACCTCAAAATCTATGGGTTTGAATGTCTGAAACTCTAGCTTTGAATGGACTTTTTTAGGGGAAACAAAAGAGTGAAGCAAAGAGGGAGAGAAGGGAAGTGGAAATTTCAATTTAATAGGGTAAAGCTTAAAAAGCTAAAGAAGAATGCTTTGTTGACAAGCAAGGCATGAAGCTACCATGTATTTTTCAGTCTTAGGTTCACCTGGTGATATTTTTAATATTAATATATAAACTTTATTTTGGTTCATTTTTCTATTTATGTTCGGGTTACTAGCTATTCCTTTTAATAATGTTGTTTTCAAAATTTGAATCTTCGTCTCTTCTTGAGAAAATAATCTGTCTTACCACTACACTCGGTCCTTATCCGATAGTCTATCATATAGGCAAAGTTTAAAATTATTATAAAATTTTGAATTTTTGGTTCCACCTTCCACCCTTATCTATCATATATACTAATATTTAACTATCTAAAGTTACATAAAATACCAATAATTGTATTAATAAATTCACGAGAATCAATTATTATAAACATCGAACTCAATGAATTAAATATAATTTATATAAATAAAACTTGAATATGAAATCTCGAACTGAACTTCAATTTTATTAATGAGTTAATTCTTTATCGGTATAAATATAAAATATCTTAAATACGATTGTAACGATGTGATGTAAATAATATTGAATTAGATATATTATAATAATTAAAAATCATAATTCATAAAACCTAGGTTTTTAATTATTTATTATTATTATTATTTTATTATTATTCATGGAGACGTAACACATACCTACGAATTAAAGTATTGAATCCTTTGACCAAACTAACGGTGGCAGAGGATTGGAGAGACGGAAAAATGCTATATTATATGATATGATAAACAAATAAAAATAAGACTTTAATATATGAATATTTTTATAATGTAGATTACTAAATAATTGATATGAATGTTGTTATCAATATAGGAAGATGTAAGTTTGAGTGTAAAAAACGCATTATCTTTCTATTTATGGATTGAAAAAAAGGCCACGAATAGTTTTAAATGTTAAAAATAACAGATTTGATAAAAAAAATTATAATGAAATTATTAATATATAAAATTAAAATATTAAAAAATATAAAAATTATTTATGAAACCAATGAGGCAAGTGCAGCATCCACGTCTGCCCAACATGTCAGACACGTGAGAGTGTTCGCATCATTGGAACTTGCCAGAGTTCCTAGCTTATCTTATTCTTATCCTTATTGTTTTTCCATTTCTATAATAATAATAATAATAATAATAATAATAATAATAATAATAATAATAAAATCATTCACTCTTGTAAGTGAAATTAATTAATGATTATCAACTATACCAAAGTAATGTTTTGAAAATTTAATTTTAACAAATTATAAAATATCATTAAATTATTTAGAAATTTTCACTTAGGTCATTGGGTTGTTAAAATTATTCTTGTATTGTCTTCTTGTTTGCGCTGCTAACATTAATAAAAAAAATTCTCATTCCCCTTCTCTTCTAAAATTTAGTTTTTCATGAAAAAGCTTTAAACATTATTAATCTGTAAACCAAAGTCTAAACAACTTTCTTCTCTGATCTCCAACATTAGCCATCTGATAGACTTGAATCTAAGGTATGTTTTTTAACTCGTCAATGCATATTGTTCCATCGTATCAGTTGTTGAATTGTTGCTTGGAGCTCAAGGATCGACCTTTTTTTTTAAAAAAAAATTATAGCCTAGCGACTTAAATGAAAACTTTCGAATAATTTATAATTATTTTGTAACTTTTTAAAATTTAGTAATCTAAATGTAAACTTATTAATAATTCAATGACCTTAGGTGTAATTTACCATTTTTTAATGCAAAAACAAAAAAAAATTGGAAGAAATGGGTAATAAAAAATAGTTTAATTTAAACAAAATTAAATTACTAAAACAACTTTATAAATGTATTGAATTTAACTCATAAATAAGTTTTCACATAATTTCCTTACAGAGTTGGTTTCATTGAGTTAAGTGATATTAAACTTAATAATAATAATAATAATAATAATACTAAATTTTGTGGAGCTGTGGCTGCTACATCAAGTATTGCGTCGAAAATGGAGATTCATATCCAATATATCTCGAAAACTCTTAATGGTGTTACAGATCATATGATTAAATGTGTTCATAACGGTAGTTCTTTGATACATTTATTTAAAGCCCCACCAGCTTCGATTATGAGCTTGTTGGGAAGAGATTGTAACGGGTCTATCTCCTCTCAATTATGGTTTATCTCTTGTAATTGCTTAATGTTGTCTTTTTCTACTAAAAAATGTGATTTGACTAAGTCTTAAATTGATATTCACATTGTTACCAGTATACGAGGATATGAGTTCAAATGTACATTTATCTTTCTATTTAAAAGAGAAATTATGAGTAATTCTAATCATGTTATAAAAAATAATAAAATTTAATTAGTTGCTGGACAGATCATAAAAGGGATGGATGATGGCCCCATAATTATGCCTCTACAATGTATAAAATATGCATAAACTTGACCACATGCATCCACCCTTGGCCTATTATTTACTTATTTTATTCATTTTTTAATTGTTTGACTGTTAAAAATGCAATGCCCAATTATTTGTTAGAAGCAATTACAACGGAACATAAAATTAATACAAAATATAACAAATAAAGAATTAACAACAATTAGATAAAATTTATTTATTATAAATTCTCACGTTGTAATTACATATGATGTATTTAGTGCCAGAGTTAAAGGGGTTGGCAGGGGTCCTAACTCCCCTAAAATGAAAAAAATTTCTATTTTAGGAGGGACCGGGATACTTGCCAACCTTTGATTATGCCCTTGAATAATATCGGTAAAGTTAAATTAATAAATTATATTTTAACTTTAATAAAAATAAAATATAATTATTACATTAATATATTTATAAAATTCTAATGATCATTACCACCATAGACGAATCATGATAATGAAAAATGAGTTTTTTGGGTACCATAATGAACAAGATTTAAATATGATAACTTTTTATGAAGTGATGTTTAGTATTTTAATTATGATAATATAAAAACCCCTTCTGGTTGGTGGGATTCTAAAGAAAAAGGAATAACATGCTGTGCAATTTGGATATATAATTAATTAACAATTTTCTTTTCTCAACAAATAAATTGTTGTTAGTACCTTTCTTGAGCCACCAAAAAGGGTTTTTTTTTATTATTATTTAATAGTACAATTATATAAAGTTTAGTCAAAATTCTATTATGACATTGCAATTAGGGGTTGCTAAGAAATAATTTGTACAATTGAGTTGGTGCCTAACATGGTGGGTACTCTTTCAAGCACCAAACGATAAATTGGATATAAGGAAGTTATTTACACAGTTTGGTTTCTTTACGTCTGCGGAACTTAATTCAGTAAGAAATATCTGTTATCTTTAATACTTACAACAAGTGATCTTAATCTATCATACACCTTGTGACAATTTTCCTCACCTTTGTACCTTGAAGATTGTAATTTCAGCAAGTAAAACCACAACACAAAGGTTTTACTATCAATATGCACTCATACAATAAGGATCCACTCTATGGAGTTTATCGGAACTTGCTTACATAAAAAGATCTATCACAATTACTATAACAACCATATTATAAGTTGAATACAATATTATAATAATGAAAAAAATAGACAAGGATTCTTGGTAGCTAAGTCTTTAGAGATTCAATCCAGTCTTACTTTTTTTATTCAAGGGATTAGGTGAGGGTAATTTTATTCAATCCAATCACGAATATATGATTTCTCAAGTGATATAATCTTCCATAATGGCTAAATTTCGTCCATATAATTAACAACCCAAATAATTGGTTCAATAAATTGCCAAACACCTTAAATCTAGAAATTGTCTTCATATAAATTTGGTGGGTAGGGAAGTGGCCATTCCCTTTCGCACTAAATTGCCAATTTCATGTTTTTCAACAATATCTCATTTTGGAAATTTTGTTGAATAAAACACTCTGTAGGAAGCTTGAATCATCAATCAACATTAGCTCCCCCTTAGCATATTTCCATTAACTTAGACAATAATTAAGCAATTAAGATACCTTAATATATGCTTTACAGCTTGTCAATGCTTGAGAACATGATTTGCCTGATATCAACTCAATTAAATTATTTCCAAATTCGTAGAATTTTCTTCTTATTCAAATGCAGTCCGATTGAGCTTTTGTTAAGCTAGCGGAGAGACCAATCGAATATATACAATTAGGCTCGAGCAATTGCAATTATGTTCAGAAGTATCGTTCCGATAATTCGCAATTTACTTAATAATGGAGTCAGTCCACAATAAGTACCATGATTGAAAATTCTTTATTGTATACTTTTTATGAAAACAATTCATCCAACTGATTTGTCCAATGACCTCGTCATATGTATGTTACCCTCATATGGTATCTTTAATTCCTTTAAGTTAAATCTATTTGCTCAATACAACCCTATTTTATCTCATTGTCACCATTATGTCTTCTTAATGATTAATATGTTCACTATCAACTAATGACTGTGATAAATTGCTCGTTCGAGAACAAGCAACCTGTGGTCACGTTCCATATTTATCAATCCACACAATTCCAATGAGAGGATATTGTTAACTCTTTAATCGAGCTATGAATTTCATTGTTGCTAGTAAAATCATGTCATGCACAAGTCATGTACCCAACATATCAGTTATTGGCTCAATTATCTTTACAGCATAAGCTTTCATTTATATCAAAGCACATGAGTTACATATGCATGGTTAGCGTGACTAACTTAGGATTTAGGCAAGTCACACTATGAACGTCACAAGTGAATTAATTCATAAACGGATTCAGAATTAATTCAACTTGGGTCTAGTCTATTGTATCATTCTTCCAATGAGTATATATATGTCTCTACTCGTGGAGTAAATTGCTCCGGTAGCCAAGACTAGCCATCTCCTTAATTGAAATTTTAGACGACATAATAATCCTTCTATGTATTTGAATCAAATACTCACTTTGAATCTTTTATGGGATTACAGACTCATTTATATTATCTACTGAAGTAAATTATCTTTCTCACAATGTAAACGTTCTTATAATGCCACTTATCATTAACTTGAACTTAGACAATCAATGAGCTAATGTTTACTTGCCACAATTTCGCTATGTATGCAAAATATGAAATATAGAAACACGAAAGATATAATAGTGAACTATGAAATTAACTTTATTTATTTATCTATCGTTCAAATACATAAAAAAAATAATTACATATTTACTACAATATGGACACATTTTTTAACAATTTAAATTAGGAAAGTACCGTTTTCGTAGAATTTATGCCCATAAAGAGAGGGGATGAAAGAAACCTCGAAAACTTGCTTTGCTACAAAAGCTTTGCTAAAAGCTTGAAAGTTTGAAATCTAAGCCACTATAGGCTTTCGCAAGAGCAACTTGCTCCAAAGAACCCATTGAACCCCTTTTGTTGTACCCCTAGAGGGATCCCACCAAAATTGAACTAGAATTGAGTTTATATACAAACGAAATGTCATCAGAAGCAAGAAACTTTGCAAGATAGTAGGTTGGAATGGAAATGACAATCAATTTAATGAGAACCTAGTAGAAAAGAGTTTCCCTTGCAACATTAGAGCTTTGAATGAAATTTTGCAAGAATGAAGGTAAGGGCTTCTTTTTTACATCTACCCCATAATGACGGCAAACCCTAATGCCTGTAATTTTATCCATATGTCGAATAACTAGAAGATTAAAATTAGAAGCTTGAATGTTTCTATTTGTATTTGAAAAGAAAAAAAAGAGAGTTGGTTTAGTAAAGTTCAACTTGAAATAAATTAAACGCTATGAAAATATTTATGCAATTACTAGCATTAGCTTTGGCAAACATTAGACAATCATCAGTGAAAAGGAAGTGACTCAAGATTGGGCATCTTTTACAAATATGGAACCCTTCAATGGCCTTAATGCAAGAGAAAAAGTTCTTCATCAGAATGAAAAGATAGGCGAGAGAGAATCATCCTGCCGAAGGCCCCTTTTCAGCTTGAAAGATTAGCCCCGTTACCCATTAACACATTTTACAGCTCTTTGGACCTACTAGTGACTAAAAGACATCTTTAAAAGAAGCTTTTCTAGGAAAGCCTATTCCACCTAGTTATAGAGTTGGTCCTAGATAATCGCCAAAATCACATTTATTCCATGTTTCCACCTCTTAATCTCATGTAAGGCTTCATGCACAATCAGGATGTTGTCTTGAACTTGTCTCCTGATGCAGCCAAAGAACTTTTCCATCCACAAAACCCGTCAACAACAAAGACCAATTGAGCTAGAAAGACAATGTCAGGGAGAAATGGCTTGAGTTGAGAAACCATGACCGATGAAATGATTTATTAGAACAAGTTACAAAGACTAATAGGACAAATTTGGTTAATTTCCTCTGGTTGGATTTACTTTGGAATGGGGCCAGTATTTGTGTAAAGAAACCTTTTACTATCTCCATAACTTCACATTTGATTGTATTCCAAAATAGTGGTAGAAGATCCCCAGGTATCCATCATGTTATGAGACTTCCTGTTGTAGCATTTATGTGACTGAGGATGTCCTAGACATTGGAAGGGAGCCATCCTTAAAGTCTTTCTTAAAGTGGTTTTCAATGAACCTTACTTGATGGTTCTCATCCATCAAATTACCATTCTCGTCTTTTAGTTTCCAGATAAGATTTCTCATGTAGTTATGATCCCCATACTTGAGCCAGTTGTTACGAGATCTTTGGAGCCAATGTCTTTCTTTTCTGACCCGACCTTCATCAACTTTTGTCTTTAAGCTCCTAGTTTCCTAATCTGAGGAAGAAGTAAGCGAAGTACTCTGAAGGAAAGCAATTCGCTCGGTAATAACCTTTAGGATGTCTACGGCAAGTGTTCTCAACAACACCCCCAACATTTATCATCCAAGAGACATTTTAGATTCAAAATTGAAATCCCTTTTGAATCTTCAGAAAGATAGAGAATAATAGGACTATGGTGCGATGCATTAGCTTCTTCTAATACCCTAATGGTCGAATGGAACATCTCATTACAGTGGAAAATATTTGTGTTTTTCAATCACAACATCTTCATCCCATCTTTGTTTCGACCAAGTGAACTTTCCCCATTAATGGGCATTTCTAAGAAATTGTAGTCACTCAAGAAGCTATTAAAAGCCCCCTATTTCTCAACTTGGAAACGAATGACATTGCAATCATTTAATATAAACCATGACTCATTGTCCTACTTCAGAAATGATACTAATGTTTATGGAGTATTTTGAGGAGCATAAGAAGGTAATATCCCCCTATTTCAAGAAGCAAGAACAAATGGAAGGGGTCATACCTTATAAGCCCAAAGGTGATCAAGCAAAGACACAACCAAAATAAAACCACAATCTTAACCTAATAAGCAACCAAAGAGGGAACAAAACCACTTTTTCAAGGATACACACCGAACTAGAAGATCAAACGACAATCACAAAAAATGAAGCTTAATTGAAGTGAAAATTTTCAACATTTTGTTTAGGGTAAACTATAAAAATAGTCATTTTTATTTACCTCAAATTACATTTTAGTCACTTACATTATTGTTTTGTTACGAAGTGGTCACTCTACCGTTAAACTCCGTTACCTTTCTAACGGTAATCCTATGTGTCAGTCTAAATGGGTTTTAAATGCCAACTTGGATATACTAAACTTATTTTGGGCATCTAAGTTGGCATTTAAAATCCATTTAGACTGCCACATAGGACTGTCGTTAGGGAGGTAATAGAGTTTAACGGTAGAGTGACCACTTTATAACAAAATAATAACATAAATGACAAAAACATAACATTTCAACCATAAGTAACTAAAATGTAATCTAAGTCAAATAAAAATGACTATTTTTATAGTTTACCATTTTGTTTATTGACCTCCTTTGGGATTATTAATTATTTTTTGCACTATAATAAAAAATAAATAAAGAAAATGCAAAGTTGGAGCCAAGGAATCTTTGGAATTACATCCATCATGATTTCAGGCCAAGAAGTTTTAAAGAAGTAAATTGTTTGATTAAAAAAGGAAAAGGCTGCACAGATGACAAATTAAAGGTTGTTCATTAGCAATAATAACCAATTAAAAATGAAAGACACATCCTTTGTCATTTTTCCTTTCTTTTCGTTTGTTTTTTTTTTTTCTTTTTAATGTAATTGCCTCATTAATTAATTTATTATTCTTAGTTAAATCCCCAAATTTAATTAGTAAAAAGTTAATGGCCGGTTTTTGAAATATATTTGTAGTTTTTAAAAAAAAAAATTTATTTGGAAGTTTGGTGACAGTAGTTTTCAAAAGAATAATAATTATATAATAATATCATTATTTAATAATATTAAATATATGTCGTGTTAAAAAGAAAAACCTTAAAAACTTTTTTTTTTCTCTAAATCATTTGGTTTTTATTTTTTGTTTTACTCAGCAGTGATGCTAGCTTTTGGGCTGGTTATCGCTCGCATTTTTCCTCTCTTATCAACCCTTTCTTTCTTTATTCTTCTCAGTCACTACACATGTCTTTTCTCTTTTTAGTTTGCAGATCTATTTTGTGGGTATCTTTGTTGTCTTCACAAGTTATGATGGACAGATGACGGTGTTTGTCGTTCGTTAAAACTCCACCAGCCACCAATAATTTTTCTTGGAAAGTCGGTGACTTTTCGTCAACTTTTTAATATGTTTTTGTTTTAAGAGTATTTTAGAATAATAAATGAATTCAAGTGTTAATTTAGACTCGTGTTCTCTTTAAGTTTTATATTTTTTTTGTTTGTTTTTCTATTTTTAATAAGTTTTCAATTTTAGAAATTTTTGTCTGCTCTTGTAGCACGTTTTTTAGCCTTGCTTATGCATGTAATAGTAGTTTTACAAGTGATTTTAGGGATGATTTTATTGTCGTCCTCTCTAGTTTGGCAAATACTCGATTCTTTTGTCGATTTTTTCCCTCCGCTCTGGACAATCCGGGTTGATTTTCTTATCGTATTAAACGATTGCAATCACTCTAAATATGTCGTGCTTGAGTTATGATAAAGCCAATTATCAACGTGTCATAATGTTCTATTCATGCTTAGGCTAAAGCCTTTGTTATGTTGATGGAGTTTGTCATTCACCATCTATGTAGTTCCATTCATTGAATGAATTAATTTACCTTTCAAAATATATATATATATCTATATCGTCTTGACTTTAATCAAGCAGTGGTTAAAGTTCTTATTAGAGACCTGTTTGACACAAGTTTATAACTAATTAAGTAGTATCACGAATTAACCAAATTTCAAAAGTTAAAAACTAATTTTCTTATAAAGTAACAAATATTATTATAAGGGTATTTTTAATTTAATTTAATTTTTAAATAAATTATTTATAAACAATATTTTCACATAAAATGTTGAATAATCAAATTTAAATAAAATATTATTTTTTTTCTTAAAGTAATTATAGTAAAAACATTAATCTTTGATTGAATAGGTTTGGCCATTTTTGTGAAATCATTGGGTTCGTTTTTCAGGAGCTGCAATTTAAAATCTGCAACATATTATATTCTTTTTACTCTGCTTATGACGTATTACATGTTTCAATTATTTCAAAAATAAATAATTTCTCAAATTTTACTTTACTGCATAATCTTTTTTCTACAAAATGGACCTAATATGAGTAAATTGGGCCATATTGTATTTGGACTTGGATCAAGTACACAGTTTTAAAACTTTCTAGTCTGACTCGAAAATGGGTAAATATTCTCATAATTAATTTTAAATAAAAATATTTTTATTATTTTCAAGTCAAACATAACATAAAAAAGATATATGAATATCTCCAAATTCACAGCGAATTATTTAATGGTAGAAAGAAATCCTTCTTCCTTCCCGCATCGCATCCTAGTGGGGCCGCTCGGACGAATAAAGTAGGGAATGCCAGAATGGGATAGAGTTCTTCTGAGGCATCAACCATAGATTGCGGAACTTTCAAGATGCTTCCTTGCGAAAGCCAACGGAGCCTGTAACTCAACCTTCTCATCCATGGGAGGATTCCATATTCGATGATAAATGTCAATCGAGGGCAACCTCATTTCCAGAGATAGAATCAGGCTGCACAGAAGGGCAGAAGCCCTCCTACTGAGCATGATCATTTATGAATAAGGAAGCACTTAACTTAGGGCAGCCAGTCTCACTTTTCGCAGCATAGCGCCTTGCTATATGCTTTCATCCTTGTAACCTACCCAAGTGAGGAAAGCCACATTGGGTATCGCGAGTCGGGATGGTGGCGAAGATATTGTGTGTCAGCGAAGTATTTTCGGGGTTGAAAGCATGGGTTGGAAGCATGAGTGAGAGTTCCCCAATTTCATTTTGATAAAATTTTAAACAAATAAATCTAAAGTGTATTAATATAACTTATAAATTCAATTCAAAACTAGTCTGACTCGACTCATGAAATACCTCTCTCTCTATATATATTTGAACATGAGGTTAGATTGAGCAGATGACCCATTCCGATCAATTACAATTTGTGTTAATGCATATTTGCCCTCAAAGTTACACTCAAATATTATGTTCGTACTTAAAAGAATTTTTTTTAATAAATTTGGTACCTGAAGTTTCCAATACTATTTTTATTATCTTTTCATCGAGTGCTCGCCACATCATCTTTTTTAACACCTTTAACAGTTGGGATAAAGTGATAATTAAGTGCAATTTTGGAGGGTAAATAGTACATCAACCCTTAAAATTTGTTGAAGAAGGTCATAATACTTCTAAAAGATATGAATAAGGATAGTAATAATATGCAGAATCTATGAAGAGAAAAAGAAAAAGTTAAATTAACAATTCTATCATTTTACACAATTCTAGGATTGCACATTTGCTTTAATTGTAAGAAGAAATAACAAAATACAAAGTAAATTACAAGGAGATGATGATGATGATGTGTATCTCCTTAGCTTTCGATACACTTATAAACTATGGGGGATTTTCAACTTCTACACTAATTTTTCTTTCAGGCTTTTGACAAAGCCTTTTCATCATACTATATATATATATATATATATTATTAGGTGTTTGTCTAAGAAGAAGTTTTGGAAACATCCTTACTCGACCTATTGTACTTCATATGGCTCTTAACTAGTTGCCCAGCTGCCAGTGCTGACATGAGTGACAGCTCCCCTGCAAGGACTGCACCAGCTACTATGGTTGCAAGCCGTCTTGAGTTTGCACCTGGTGACTCTTGGCTAGCACCTTTCACCCCTAGCAGGTTCAAACATGCTGACTGAGATGCAAGTTGAGTTCCACCACCAACCGTGCCAACCTAATAGATAAATCACATAGCAAAACAAAGATAATTCAGCATTTACATGAATACCACCAGACTTGTCAATCGTGTCAATTCGGGTTTGAGGGGCCATTACGGGTTTTGGTCATTCAGGTTCAAATCATTTCAATTTTGTATTTTTTTTTATTCAAGTTGTTTCAAGATTATTAACAAATAACTAGTTTTACTTCGATATGCAATTTGATAATCGGACGGTAACACTGTCAATTACCTCGATGGAAGGCATCGTAACAGAGATGTGAAGGTCATTGCCCTCGTTGACAGCTTCCATCATCGTGATGCAATGAGAGCTCTCGATGTTTTGAGCCGGATCTTGACCAGTGGCAATGTAAACTGCAGAGACAATGTTACTAGCATGGGCATTGAATCCACCCAAAGCTCCCGCCATGGCGGATCCTGTAAGGTTCTTAAGCATGTTAAGCTCCACAAGGGATTCCACACTAGTCTTCAAGACTTTCCTCACCACATCACCCTTAATGATGGCCTCGCAGACAACAGATTTGCCTCGTCCTTCAATCCAATTTACCGCCGCGGGCTTCTTGTCGGAACAGAAGTTTCCTATATCCATAATAGTTTAATGGTCTAGCTCAAAGGATGAAAATGAAGAACTATATATAATTATTTGTTCATGGAAATGAAACTCACCAGAGATGCCAATGACATCCATGTCAGGGAAATCAGTTTGAAGGAAATCCAAAACGTTTTGGACACCCTTTGAAACCATGTTCATCCCCATAGCATCGCCAGTACTGCAGGTGAATCTCAAATAAAGATTCTTCCCTGCAATGACACATTTAATACCTTGAAGCCTAGCAAATCTACTTGATCTGAAACAAAAAACCAGCACCCACATTAGCTCGAACTTAAATGCGTCAACCAAGAAATGAAAAATATATAAAACAAACCTGTTAAAAACAACAGCCAAGGTCTCAAAATTTTCAGGATCCTCCAAATAAAACTTTAAATCAGCTGCCCTTTTGGCGGTGCCGAACCTTACAACAGGAGCTCTAGTCATCCCATCTTTCAATAGTACACTAGAAGCACCACCAGACAAATGAATAGCCTTACATCCCCTATTAGTGCTAGCCACCAAGCAACCCTCCGTGGTTGCCATAGGAACCGAGTACTCTTTTCCATTAAGCAACAACGGCCCAGCAATTCCCACGGGAATCTGTACGTACCCAATCGGCATCTCACAACACTGTCCTAAAATTGACTCATAATCGAATCCATCCAAGGGTAATCCCGATAACGACTTCCCGGTTATTCTCCCTAATGCCTCACGCCTGATGGAAGCCGCTCTCTTGCAATCACCTAATTTGGATTCCAAAGAATATGAAGGAGTTGTTCCCGCCACAATGGCTTTAATTATTTCTTCATCTTCCTCGGTTGTTAATTTCACAAGCTTTTCATCGACCACTTTCTGGGCAGATATAATTGGTGCCGAGGTTACCGAACAATCAAGAGCTTGGCCACAAGGGATTTTACGAGCATCTTCTTTACGAAGCAAAGCTTCATTTTCCTCTTCGTCCTCGGAATTCCACAGGTCAGTCGACGGTCGGAGGATCAAAGACTGACCGAAATCAATCCCGAAGAACCCCAAAAGATAAACAAACGAGGCGATGAAAGCGAAAATCGCGACGATCTCTGAAAGGTTGACGAGGTGAAGGGGCGTGGAAGTACGGATCTTTTCACGCCAACGGGAAAGAAGAAAATAAACCACAGAGAAAAACAGCGAGAAGAACACAGCATTCGTTAGATGTAAAGAGAGAGGCAATGCTTCGGAGGAGGAGGCTTTGCCGGAAACTTCCTCAAAAGAAACCGTTTTCGTAGTTTTCGGAGATTGAACGGGTTTAGCCGACGATCTCCAGCGGACCTCCATTTTCGGTGGTGTTAGAGGCGAAGGGTACGGAACCCGGCGGCGAAGAACGGAAAATAAAAGAGGAATGAAACGATGGAGCCGGAGACGGTTCAGTTTGGTTCCGAAAACGGTTTTTTGCCCGGGAAATTTGGATGAAGAAGCGGGAGTTGAAGGGAGTGAGTATATATAATGTTGTGGGGGGACACGTTTCGAGCAGTAAAAGGATGTACAGTGAGAGCGCGTGAAAATTTGGCACTTTGTTTGTTAGTCGGCGACTTGAATGAGAGAAGAAAACTCTCTGTTGGATTATTATTTAAAAAATGGTACCAAAATTAATTTGGGTTTTATTTATGTTTTTGAGAGAGTTTAGATATAAATACGAGATCGAAGAATTAGTTTAAATAAAATTTAAGACTCATTTTTTATATGGATCGTACATTGGGTAAGATTTTGTGGCTCGAGCTTGGTTTGTCCAGCTTGAATATATTATGTTATAAAAGTATATTATATTAATTATATAAGTTAAATAATAATTATATATATTCATATATAACCACACTCCAATAAAAATTAAATCTATTACCTCAAAACCTAAAAGAAAATTTACCTAACTAAATAACCCAACCAAAAATATAAAATTTTAAAAATTATATATATTTTTTGAATAATCTCATTATAAATTCTGATTATATCTGTTCTTTTTGACATAATACGTAGAACTATCAATAGCCCCTTTTAAACCATAAATAGGAGGATAACATACTTCAACGCATTCGAATTCACGTCCTCCTGCATTGACAACAATATTCATGCTAATCGAGTTAAGACTCAATCGACTTTAAAAATTATATTTAATATAACAAAATATTTATCATATTTATTTGTGTTTTTTTAATATAATAAAATATTTATTATATTTATAGTGGTGGTTTTTAATATAAATATTTTTTTAATGAATTTGTTAGAAAACTTTTATTTTAGTATTTTTTTTAGTGCATTTAGTGTATTATGTTTAAAAAATTTATTTTTAAATAAAAACTAATCTAAAAAATCAAATATGGTCGAGATCCCGGGTTTACTTTTCTTAAATTGGACTGGGCTTGGGAAAAAAAGTAACTTCATTTTTAGGGTTAGGCCCGGACTTGAAAAATTGATTTAGATATCTTGCATTAACCTAGCCCGGCCATAAGCACCTCTAAGTTAATTTCAACTAAAAAATAATTATATTAATGCATTCTATTGGGAAAAAACAATGTAAGATAAAAGTGTTATGAATATTTTATTGAGTGTCCATTAAGATCTATATAAGTTTTGATATACTTTAAATCCTAGTAGTCATTAGAAGTAGAGTTCTATTTCATTTATACTTCTTTTGTCTATAAATATAGAGTTTGGAGAAGTATTATAAAGATGATTCCGATCGATCAATAAAATACGCTCTCTTTTTGCTCTCTCATTCTCTTGGTTCTTTATTCTCTGTCTTTTATTTTATAACACGTTATCAGCACAATTTTCTTTTAATCGTTTTTCTCCATAAGTCACAAAAATATCCTAAAATTTGTTGTTGTCGGTTGCCTCTTATATAATTGTCGTAACCATTTTTGAAAAAAACGGATATCGACTTGGATTTTGACAATGAAAATGAATAGAGGGAGTCGCCACCAATCCTTTTTTGATGAGGTGTGATCGGGTCACCTTTAAATTAACCATTTTAATAAAAGTTAAGATTTACTAAAATGATAATTTTTTGTCTACGAAAATCAGAGAATGAGTTCGGGAGTCGGTTGCGCACGAGGAAGGATTAGCACCCTCGATACGCCCAAAATTGGTACCTAGTTGATTAATTAACGTCTTAAGATCGAAGATTGGAAATTCAAAAGAATTTGAAATACGACCCTTCCGAAAAATGCTCGAATGTTAAAGACTTTTTCGTCTCAAAACATAAAATGTCACATCCAGTAAGTTAGGACACGACATCTTGAATTTTCAAGAGCGAGCTTGTCTTTTATGTATAAAATTTGCGTATTTTAATTTATTAAAAAGGTATTCGATTATTTAGAGTAAACGAGAGAAATCGAAACCAGTGAGCTAGGGTACGTTTTCTCGAACTCTCAAACACCGAATATTGCCTTTACTTGTAAGATCTTGTTTCGAAGTTTCAAAGTGTCATACCCGGTAAGTTAGGGCACCACGCTTCGTATTTCCGAAAATAAGCATTTTTAAGACTTGCATCGTAATTTAAAAGAGAATATTCCGTTATTTAGGTTAAATGAGAAAGGTCGAAACCCAGTAAGTTAGGGCACGATTATCTCGAATTACCTGATAACGGATTTTTGCTTTTATGAAAGAATTGTTTTAATATGTTGAGCAAAAAGTGACGCGGTTTATTGTAAAACATAAAAGTATAATATAGTATTAACACGCATAAGAACACAATAATAGGTGTGACTATGTCGAAGATAATAACATGAGCAAGTATAAAAGACGAAATAATATTGAAGCTTAGCAATGTGTGAATGTAAACACGTACGTGAGGAAGATGAAGTAATTGAATGCGCAAGCAAACAAATAGATAAAGTATAATAAAAATGGCAAAATAAAATAAAAATAATAACGACAGTAGTATATACATATATGTATTAAGGTACATACATAATAATAGAAGTAATTAAGAAATATAAAAAAATATAATAGTACGATATTAAAAGACACATATGCATGGTATATAAAAATGTATGAGCAAAATTATATGGTATATTTACATGTTAATAATGATAACAAAGTAATAAATGATGATAATGGTAATAATAATAACGAGGCAAACAAACAATAATAATAGGTTAAGTAAGAAGGAAAAAAGAAGGAAAAAAAATATATATATATATATATTTACAATGACAATAAATAATGATAAGAACAAGTTGAAATAATTAGTAATGAAGTAACAAGTAAATAAATATAGAAAGGAAGGTGTATATAATATCTATGTGAAATTGATTAGCTTAAGAATAAGATGATAATAATAGGGATAATACTAAAAGAAAGGTAATAACTATTTGTTAAGTCATGATAGCAATAGTAATAATATTTAAAATATGTGTATGAAAAACAGTAGTAAAAGGATATATATATATGTATATATAATAATAATGATAATGGAAAATAGTAAAAGATGGTATTAGAATAAAATAAATATGAGTACAAATATAATGATAGCAGTAATAATGATAATAATAAAAATAAATAATAATAATAATAATAATAATAATAATTATTATTATTATTATAATTATAATGAAAATAAGAAGAAATGATAATAAAAGTACAAAATGATAATAAGTAAGATGCAAATGAAAATAAAATAAATAAGAGCAATAGTAAAATAGTAATATTCATGCGTAAATATAGATATGATGCGCAAAATATAATATAATAATAACAGGAATATAAATAGATAAATAAAGTTAGATAAAAATATATAGGTAGATTAAAGTACAGTAGTAATAATGATAATAATTCAAAAAATAGTAGTACAAATAAATAAGTATGGAATAGAAATGTGATTTTAAATGTAGTAATAAGGAAAATAACGGCAATAATACAATAATAATAAAGTAGTAATGAAAATAAAAGGATAACTATAATAGTAAAAATATAATAAATAATAGTAAGAAAATAATAAAATTAACTAATTTAATAACAAAGGAGTTAAATAACTAAACCAGGGACTATATTGAATTTAAAACAAGAATTTCGGGCAAATCTGGAAATAAATAAAAGAGGAAGGGACTGATTGGAAAGCGCGAATAACATACGGGGTCCAAAAGTGAAATAATCCCCACCCTCATAAACGACGTCGTTCGAATAGGGGCCAAATTGAATTCCCAATAGATTACAAGGTCAAAATTAAAAGGAATAAAAACTTAATTGAGAAGTATCAAAAAGCAGAAGGACTTATTGGAGAAATATCCCATCAAGGCAAAAAAAACGCGCGGGTCCCCTAGCAGGTCGGGTCACCTGCACGGGTTGAGGGCCAAACGGCGCCGTTTTGAGGTTTCCAAAATCCCCCTAAAACTATGTCGTTTTGTACTCCTATATAAACTAAATTTTTCAACAAAAATTCATTCTTCCCTCTTGTTTTAACAAAAAAACCTTCTCTTTTCTCTGTGCAAGAGTTCTGGGTTCGGTCCAGGCTCCAGCGAACCGCCACCGCGCCGGCCACCGTAAATCGCCCTAGGTAAATTTTTTTCTCTTTTTTTTTTGTATACTTCATAGATCCATATTTTTGGTGTGCTTTTTGCTATTATTTTCTTATGTATGTAAAAGGATTCAAAAAAAGAATAAAAAAGGGAAGGGAAAATCACCTTAAATTCGGGTTTTGATATCTGAGGACTTTGGGCTTATTTCGATGTCGATTCTCTTATTGTTTTGTGATTAGTATTGCCATTTTTCTTCTTTTTTCCAAAGGATTGAATGATTTCTTTTTATATATCAAGAGATGCCGACCTTTACAATGGTTTTTGTCATGGCCTTTTATAGCCTTATTACACGTGATTATTAATAGTTGTTCTACTCTTTCTCTTCTGCAGGTGCAAGTGGGCGGTGATGCGACCGTGACGGTGGAGCAAGTGCCTGACAAGGGCGGTGGAGCAGGCATGGTGCGATGGGACAGGGGGTAGAGGCGGCTCCTAGGGTTTTTTCTCTTTTTTTTTTTCCTTCTGATTTGTTAATTTGGGCTAGGGTTAAGTTTTATTGGGCTCAGTTGGTTTAATGGGTTAGGGGTTTTGGGTCCAAAATTGGGCTTGTACAATAATCATTAGATTATTTCACTTAATGAATGTAAGATTAAGATTGAAATGGATGATTGTATGATATGACTGATAATTATGTTCTAAACGATATGATAAAATGTAGTAAGTTAGCTTGAGTTGCTTAGACAATATAATGTGATATCTCATACTCAGATTCGATGACCAGGTCAGGTGTGAGGTGTTATATTAAATTTGATGATTATATAAAATATACAATGATGTAATATACATCTTGATATCTGATTGTTGGGTGTTCTTTGAAACCTAAAAAAAGTAAGTTGATCCTTCCTTTTTCTTTCTTCAAACTTTTTTAAAGAAATTTGAGGATCAGATTGATAGAATTTATAATTGTGAAGGGTTAAATTTATTAAACTCTTTAGAATTAGGATCAAATTGATAGAATACATAAGCATTAAAGACTAAATATGTTATTATACCAGTTAGAAAAATGCTATATCATTAAATTGAAATTTAATTTTTTTTGTTATCAATAATAGGAATAAATACCTTAAGTTGAAATGTTTTAAAGTTAGTGACCCAAACAAGAACATAAACATAATTGAGTGACCATTTATATAGTTTACCTTTTACGTGCGAACTCGCCTATTGAACAAAATGAATTATACAAGGGCACATGAACAAAATTTGGATAATTTTGTATTATTTTATTTTATTTTTTTATTTTTTTTAGTTTGTTAGAATCTTTTATTAAATTTTGATAACTATTATAATTTTCGATAATTTTATAATATTTTACAACTTTTTTAAAAAAAATTATAACATTCTAAACTACATGTAGAATGAACAAGATAAAAAGGTATTTGGATTCAAATAAACTTAGATGTTATTTGTTCTAGTTCATTCCAAACGTGCATTTTTAATGTTTTTTTTTAAATTTTTATGATTTTAAATTTTTTTTTAATATATGGTATGTGTTCATTAATTTTATTAGTCGCATAAGCATCTACTAATAGTCAAATCAGTCATGTAAAATTTTTGTTTATGTTACATACAATATTTCTATTAAAATAAAAAATATATATATAATTTTTGTTTTATATGAAGCAAATTTATACCACACTATCATCATGTAAAAGTAAAATTAATTATTACGTTCAGAATATAATTTATAAAACTTTAAAATTATTTGAAATTGTTTAAGTTTACCTGACTCGACCCAATCAAAATTCAAAAAGATCAAAATCCTTAAGAGCCTAAATTCGAAAAAAATTTAAATCTATAAAAATCTTAATTCGAAAAAATCTAAGCTTAAAAAATTGCGAACTAAGAAAAATCCAAACTTAATAATATCCAAAAAGCCTCCTATTTGCGTATTCTATTTGAAATTAGAACATTAGAAATAGGATACCTTTGTGAATTAAATGTCTATTTATATGAAATACATGAGTTTGGCTTTACTTGTTCTTTTTGGTATAATTTGGCCAATAGACTTCACTTTGACCACAACTTGAAGTTAAAACTTTGACTTTACTTTTAAATTTTTATAATAGAGTTAATATTTTTATTTATTGGAATATCCGAAACTAGTAATAAAGAGGTGTAAAATTGAATAATAGAGTTAAAATTTGTTCTCTGTTATTTAGAAAGTAAAAAAAAATGTAAAATTATCGAATTGTTTAATTAATAAATGTTACTTTTTATTGAAAAAATGTAAATTTTAAATTAATTATATGTTAAGATAAAAATAAATATAATCTTGTTGAAGGAGTCGGTTTTTTCGGGGGGAAATTTTTAAAGTGTCTATGTTTTGTCCCTAACTTCCGTAGAAAACCATGTACGATTCGCGAAAGGAGGAGTGTCTTGGTTGGTAATACTTGCAAGACTTGGGATGTTAGGATCTAATGTCCTAAAGTATATTATATTTGTCAGTTTTTCAAATAGATTGGTTTAAAGAAAATTTCATTATACATTAATATTATTTATATATGTCCTCAACGATTTTTACATGCAAAATAGAATGTAAAAAAAAATTAGTTTATTGATTATCTAATATTTAACTAATATTAAGTCGTATTATATATTTAGATCACAATGCGAAAAGGTAACTTGTATTAGTAGATAATCTAAACTGTTCGTAGTCTAATCTAAATTGAGTAAATCAATTGAAAGACTATTATATTGTCTATCAAGTATAATTGGGGAGATGTTTTGGGTTGAGCATTGGAGCAAATGACTCCTAGAAGATAGATAATAAATGTCATTGTCTGGAGTAACAATACATCAGACAGGACCTAAGTTGAATTTATCCTAGATTTGTTTATGGATTTATTCTCTTCTGATCTCCATAGTGTGACATACATTAATCCTAAGTGGATGATAGACTATGTATACGTAACTCGTATAATTGGATGTAAATGAAAGCTTGAGCTTAAATAGATAAAGAGCCAAAAGCTAATGCATTAGATACATAACTTCTGTATAATGTAGCATCATTTCACAACAATAGAGTTCATAGTTCAATGAAGGTAAATGATATCCACTCATTGACATTACATGATTGATGAAAAACTAACGTGACCACGACTTATTTGTCGTAATTTAATTTTAAAATTTTAAGAATTAAGGCTGAATTGATAGAATTTTTAAAGTTGACTCGGCTAAATTTGTTGATTTTTTTTAGAATTAGGACCAATTGATAGAATCTATAAGCATTCGAGAGCTAAATTTGTTATTATACTAATAAAAAACGGTCATGCCAACGTTCCATTAGTAATTTAACGAATGAGTTACCAAAATATTAAATTTCGATAACACTAGTGATTACAATAAAAACATTAAACATAAGTGACCAAAACAGAAACACGTTAATAATTGGGTGACTATTTATATAGTTTAGCCTAAAAATTTAACAATACTAACAATTAAACCCAAATTTTAAAATTTAAAAAATTAAATTAAATTTTTAAAAATAAAAGTATATTTAGTAAATATTAAATTTTAAGGATATACTTTTTAGGAGACTAAAGCCCTGCCTTTAGAAGGTCTCTAGTTATATCCCTTAAATAAGAAATTCAAAGTAAAAAAAAAAAAATTGGTAATGCCCTTAATTAATTTTAATCATTTAATTAATGGATCTTAACAGTTAATTAATTAGTTTGGAATCTCTAAACATTTAATTTTTTAGGAATTTGGTTAAGTAATTAATTAATGGACCTTAACTTCTTTTTAGCTAAATTTGATCGGTAATTTTTTTTAAAAAGACAAATCGATTTTTTAAGAGTGATATTGACTAAAATTTTAATTTTTTTTAATGATGTTGGCGTAGTGATGTGTGTGGTAATAGTACTATTTATTTTATATGTCACGTCAACAAACAATTTAAAAAATTTCAAATTTAAAAAGTTTATAGAAGTTTTTAAAAAAAATTAGTACAAAGTACACGTAGATTGTCATGCAGACTGTCTTGTTTAGACTTTTTTTAATTAGTTGAAAGTCAAATTTAATTCAAAAAAAGAATAAGGGCCAAATTAATAAAATATATAAACATTAAGGATTAAATTTATCATTGTGCCTAACATTAACTTTAATAATAATATTTATCAGGGACTGATTTTGCAATGTCAAAATTTATTCATTAATTAAAGACTGACAATTATTATGCCCAACTTCAACATTTAAAATGTTTTTTTTATAGAAAAAATATTGTATTAATAATCATATTAATAATATAGATATAAATAATTAGGCTAATATAATTTCTAAAAATTAATTTATTAAGCTCCTATTTGAGCTTAATATTTTGATTTATTAAATGAGGTCACTTATTTGTTGAATCAATAAACTCGTTCGGATAGATGTTCATGAAATTCTTGCTTGTTTCACCCTTTTAATAAAAAACTATACAATTTTTTTTAATTTGGTTAAAATATGTCTATTTTTTGTATTTTTCGCAAATTTAGAATTTAATATTTTTATTTTTATTTTTAATAATTTAGTCCCTCTACTTTTTAGATTTTAAATTTCAGGTTCAACTGTTAATATCGTTAAAATTATTTTATTAAATTCAGGTTCATTACAATGCTATTATTTTTAGTAATGTAACTACCAAGTAAGCTTTATTGTTATTATTATTTCAAAATATCATGCTAATAAATTTAATAGTAGCGCGTGATTGTTTCTAAATAAATTTTAGAAGCAAACTTCTTCATGTTTTTTTTTCTCTTAAATTATTTTTTTATAAAATTATTATTTTAATAAATAAACCTCATGTTAGAAAATGAGAAAAACATATATATTCATCTATTTGTAAATATTTTTACAAATTTGCATGTATTTTTATCAAGATATGTTTTAAAATTTTAATAATCAAGACTAAATTGATAGAATGTGTAAAGTTGAGGGCTAAATTTGTTGATCTTTTTTAAAATTAGGACCAATTGATAGAATCTGCAAACATTCGAAAGCTAAATTTGTTATTATACTAATAAATAGAGGAGTGACTAAAATATTAAATTTCAAAAACACTAGTGACTAAAATAAAAAAAATTTAAACATGGATGACCAAATCAGAAACACACTAATAGTTGGGTAATTATTTATATATTTTACCCTAAAATTTTAATAATATTAACAATTAAACCCCTAATTTTGAAATTAAAAAAATAGAATTAAATTTTTTTTTAAAAATAAAAGTAAAAAATTTAACCATTTAATTTAAAGCACAGCCTTGAGAAGGTGTATAGATATAGCCATTAAATAAGAAATTCAAAGTAATAAAGAAAAATTTTAAACAATTAAACCCCTAATTTTGAAATCTAAAAATAAAATTAAATATTTAACCATTTAAGTTTTAGGTATAGTAATTAAATAAGAAATTCAAAGTAATAGAGAAAAATTGGTAATGCCCTTTGCGATACGCTACGCATGCTGCATGCATTTGCACGCAAATAAACCAAGTCAACAATTTCATTTATTCTTTTTTTTCCCTTTTTTTTACAAATAAATTAGGAATTTGAAAAAAAAAAATCCTCTAAAAAAATTTATAAAAAAATCAAAATGTTTATAAAATGTTTTTTCTAAAATTTTATAAATATATATAATTTAAAATTTAAATTTAATAAAGAATCTTAAAAATATAAAAATTCTAAATTATAATTTAAAAAAAATTCAAAATGATAAATTTGATGCCTTAAACACAGGGGCGAAGCCAGAAAATTTTTTTAGGGGGCGAAATAAAATTTTAATTTTTAATAGTCTATATTTTTATAATTTTTAAAGGATTAAATCAAATTTTTATAATTTTAGGGGGGAAAAGTGTAATTTTATATTTACTAATTTAAAATTTTAAAAATTTCTAAAGGGCCCCTACCAGCCCCCTAGATTCGCCTTTGCTTAAACAAGTAAATTATCAAATCAAGTTTATCATACTAATTATCTTGTTTTAAAATAGTTTTAAAATATATATGGTATTTATATTCTTTAACTTGGAATTTATTGTCGACAAGATTTCAATATGACTGGTTTATTCTTTTTTTTTTTAATTTAACTCAAACAAATTTATTTGACTCAACTTGTATAACACCCCTAACCCATATTCGTTGCCAGAACAGGGTTACGGAGCATTACCGAGGTTTACGGATCAAACAGACATAAATTTTAAATGTTTCATTACATATTAATATTCATAATAAAACCAATCAAAATCATATATATTGTCCCTTATACGAGCCCTCAAGGCCCTAAATATGCATTAGAAACAAGTCGGGACAAAATTGGAAACTTAGAAAATTTTTGAAAAACATAGAAAAATTTCAAAGTTGCAGGGGTCACACGGTCGTGTAACTTACACAGTCGGGAGATACGCCCATGTCTCAGGTCGTGTAACTCTTTGGCTTGGTCACACAGCCAAGTTACATGCCCGTGTGCTAGGCTGTGTACCCTTCGAAGTAACCTCACACGCCCGTGTGCTAGGCCATGTAACAGCCTGACTTGTAACCCTTTAAAAACTACAGGGAACACACGGCCGTGTCACCTGACCGTGTGTCACACACGGCTGAGACACACGCCCGTGTCTTAGGCCGTGTGGACAAAAAAATGACCACTTCCAAGACATTTCTTTCACCCTTTCAAGCATAAACCTATAAAAAATTTGTACATGTATACAAGGCCTTAAAACATACTCAAATTATGCAAAGAATGACTAATCTCAATACCAAATGTTCATACAACCAATATGCCAAAAGGCACCTCAATCATCAAGCATCAACTTTTATATATATATATATATATACATGAGCACATTTGTTCAAACCTTAACCATCCATATCTAATTAATCTCAATATTATTTCCATGTTATTTCAAAAATAATCTCACTACATTTTACCAAATTTATACCATTTACAGCTGACTTGTTTCCACACCAATACATAACACAATTGACACATACCAACCTTATCATATTAGGCATACCATATTTCAATCGTGCACATCTACTCAAGACTTTTCCAAAACATATCATGTATTGGCCATATTGAGATCGAAACAACATATACCAACTTTGGTTATTTCTAGCATCAAGTTGACCATATTAATCTACTAAAAAATTCATATTGATGTTAAATTCTAACTGTACGAACTTAACTAGCTAAATTGCAGAAATGTCAAAGTACAGAAGCATTTTGGTAATTTTCTATTCTCCTCGATTTTCCACTCAACCTTGATCTAAATTAATAATTTCATTCAATTTATTAATTCAAACAATAAAAAAATTTATTTTATGAAATTTAGTGTTTTTTAAATTTTACAAAATTACCCCTAACATTTTACTTTTATTCAATTTAGTCCTTGAGATTAAAACATGTAAATTAAATATTTTTAATGCAAACCCATGCTAGCCGAATATTCATGGCATTCATTACAGCCCATTTTTTTAATAATTTCACAACAAACCCTTGTATTTTTACTATTTCAACAATTTAGTCCTTAATCGAAAAATTCAGCAAAATTACTTAACAAAATACTTTTAAATATCAACCAACATCTCAAATTCATCACTTAATAACTAAAATCATACAGATTCGTCAATGGCAACATTCACAATCTTTAATAGTTTCAAAATCGAAAGTACGAACTAGCTAGACCTAGTTGCAACGATCTCAAAAATATAAAAATTATTAAAAACGGGACTAAATTGAACTTACATGCACCATCAAAAGAATGGCCGAAACTTGAAGCTCCATGGTTTCTTTTTTTTTTTTTTTTTTTCATTCGTGAAGAAGAAGACACCAAAATGAATATAAAACATTTTTATTTTATTTTATTTTATTTTAATTATCAAATTACTATTTTGCCCTTGGTTTAATAAATAAATAAAACACCAAAGTCATGTCTATATTTGTCCATCACATAAATATATGACATAATTACCATCAAATGAAGGTTTAATTTCACAATTGGTCCTTCAATTTAATTAAATTCTAACTAAATAAACTTATTTATAATTTAATCCCAAACTAATTAGGACTAAAAGAACAATTAATCCAAAAGCTAGTGGATCCAATCATAACACCACCGCTTGGAAACTTTGACCATGGTTTAATTACCATTTAAGTCCCTTTTCCTTTATTCAATTAATCATTTAGTCACTCAAATTAAATAGTGATTAAATTTTACATTTTTTACAATTTAGTTCTTTTTAATTAATTAACTATAGAAATGTTAAAATTTTTCAACGAAACTTTAATACCACCTTAATGACACTCCATACATATTTATAAAAATATTTACATCTCAGTTTATAGAAACGAGGTTCCGATACCTCATTTTCTAGAACCACTTGACCTTAGGGTCTTACTGTAATAGCCCGTTTTTAGGGTTAATCGAAACAGTAGTTTCGAGGCCACCAAATTCGACGAGTAAGTTTGTAAATATTATATTTAATATTTACGAGTTAATTGTGATTTTAAAATTTTTTTTGATATTGTGATTTTTGTTTTATAAGCGATTTATTAAGTTCAAGTGGTATGACCCTAAGGTCAAGTGAGTTTAGAAAATGAGGTATTGGGACCTTGTTTCTATAAACCGAGTCGTAAATATTTTTATAAATATTTATGGAGTGGCAACAAGATTGTATTAAAGTTTCGTTGAAAAATTTTATCGTTTCGATAGTTAATTAAGCAAAAAGGACTAAATCGCGTAAAGTGCAAAAGTTGTGTTCTATAAGCTAAAGGTATTAAATAGCTATAAAACTTTAAAGTGGAAGTCCTTACTTGGTAATTATCTCATTAAAGAGATAGTGGGATATGATGGCTTGGCATTTGGTGCAATAAATAAAGTGTATAAAGGTTAATATTGTAAATTGGTTAAAAATAATAATAAAATGAATAAAATAAAAGAATCAAGGTGTCATCTTTTTCATTCTCTTTTTACCAGCCGAATATGAAGTCTTGAGAAGCCATGGGAGAAGCTTCCAACTTTCGGCTAATGCATGGTAGGCATTTTTAGGCCCGTTTTTAATTATTTTTATATTTTCGGGATCGTTGTTGCTTAATCTATCTAATGAGGGGGCTATTTTGCAAAACTATTGAATAGTTTGATATTTTTTATTGATGAGTATAATAGGGCTTTGAAGTTTAATGAAAGAATATGAGTCCTTGTTAATAGTTAAACACTTTTTGTTAAGTGAATTTTTGTGAAATTGACAATTAAGGGCTAAATTGATAAATGTGAAAATTTTGTGGTTAAAATGTGAAATAAATGAAATGTGTGGGCTGCTAGAGACACTAGTGATATTCGACTATAGTATAATTTTACACAATTTTATGAATTTGCATTTTTATGATATAGGGACTAAATTGTAAAGAAGTTGAAATATTAGGGGCAAAACTATAATTTTTCCATAAAGTGAATTATGGACTATTTTGATACCATGAACATTCGGCTAAGCTTAATTATGGTTAAAAATGGTTAATTTGCATGTATTAAGCTCAGGGACTAAAATGAATAAAAGCAAAACTTTAGGGGTAATTTTATAAAAATGAAAAAAATGACCAAATTGTATGAAATGAAGTGTTTTAATGTCTAAATTAATATATTGAATGAAATTATTAATTTAGATTAAGATCAGGTGGAAAATCGAGGAAAATAAAAAAATTACCAAAATACCCCTGAACTTTGGTATCTCTACAATTTAGCCAGGTAAGTTCGTATGCAATAAGCATTGTTAAATTTATGCTTCTAATGTTTTAATATCGTATAAATTGTATATACGTGAATATTTTAATGTCTGACGACATATCGATTAAATGTGGCACTTAGTGTGCGGGGAAATCAAATATGGCACTTGTAGCGACGTAAAAATTTTAGCTCGGTCGCTAATTGTGGCGATTTATTGAGAACTTGAAAACCGAGGTTTGATTTTAAAATAAAAGGGGAGTCGCCACCGATCCTTTTCATAGGTGTGATCGGGCACCTTAGAATTTTATTTTTTTAAAAAACAAAAGAAGGCCGAGTTTAGGTCTACGTTAAAATCCAGAGAAAATTGGGGTTTGGGAGTCGGTTACGCGCGAGGAAGGTAGTAGCACCCTCGCGACGCCCAAAATTGGTATCTCATAAACACGTGTTGTCTTGATTTTCAAAAATACGAGTTCAATATATAATTTAATCGTGATCCAAGTGAAAAGACGAGAAATCTTTAAATTTTTTCTTATTTTTGAGAAGGGCATATCGTTTTAACACGAGTCGACCGATATTCACCCAACATAGCGATGAAATCGATGACATTGTGTTTAAATCGATACGTTGCCTTGATTATTGAAATGAATTAGAAAACGGGAATAAGTTCGAAATATGCAAAGCAAATCGATATGAAATAAAAATAAATGAAAGACAGAAATAGAAATATATTGAAACAAGTATAAGTATGACAATAATATTAAAAATAATAAAGATATATGTAATGTTAAATGTAATAAGAGAATTAAGCATGAATATGTGTATATATATATATATTTTTTTTATGTACATACTCTCAATACCATTATCATACGCGTATACATATGCATTCACCGTTTCCATTTCATGCTTAATTCTCTTATTACATTTAACATTACATATATCTTTATTATTTTTAATATTATTGTCATACTTATACTTGTTTCAATATATTTCTATTTCTGTCTTTCATTTATTTTTATTTCATATCGATTTGCTTTGCATATTTCGAACTTATTCCCGTTTTCTAATTCATTTCAATAATCAAGGCAACGTATCGATTTAAACACAATGTCATCGATTTCATCGCTATGTTGGGTGAATATCGGTCGACTCGTGTTAAAACGATATGCCCTTCTCAAAAATAAGAAAAAATTTAAAGATTTCTCGTCTTTTCACTTGGATCACGATTAAATTATATATTGAACTCGTATTTTTGAAAATCAAGACAACACGTGTTTATGAGATACCAATTTTGGGCGTCGCGAGGGTGCTACTACCTTCCTCGCTCGTAACCGACTCCCGAACCCCAATTTTCTCTGGATTTTAACGTAGACCTAAACTCGGCCTTCTTTTGTTTTAAAAAAAATAAAATTCTAAGGTCCCCGATCACACCTATGAAAAGGATCGGTGGCGACTCCCCTTTTATTTTAAAATCAAACCTCTATTTTCAAGTTCTCAATAAATCGCCACAATTAGCGACCGAGCTAAAATTTTTACGTCGCTACAGCTGGCGACTCCACTGGGGACCCGCATTTTTGAGAGTCGAGTCGAATTAAGCGTGTGTTGTCAAAATTTTCAAAATTCCTTGTTCAAATTAATGTTTAGTCGTGATCCTAAAATCGTGTTTCTGAAAAATCATGCATTTGCATCTTGTTGTATATGTTCTTCTAACTTGTTTTGTTCGATTGTTTTAAAGCTTTAAATTCTTATGATTTTAGTTTTGGTTTAGTTTTTAAATAAAACGTAAAGGTTTGTGAGTTTCTTCCCACACACCGTGCACTTGCATTTTGCACAACATGAGCTCTATACCCGGGCTCCGTCCGTTTAAGTGAAAGTAAACGCTACGCCTTCGTGAGTTAACTTGTCCCTCCACACAGGCTAGTGAATACTTTCGGGTTACATAGGACTTATGCTTTCGTGAGTTAACCTGCCCCTCCGCATAGGCATAAGTAAATGTAATTCCTCGAATTGAACTCGTGAGCCTATGATGGGCTACGACTGAGGCTTCGTACTAGTCTTAGTAGACGATAGTACGAGCAATTCGAGTACCTGTCTAGAATCGAAACCACATATAGTGAACCGTACGAGCCACCTAATTAGAGCCATTTCGAACCTCTGTCCGTTAGTAGTCACCGAAATAAGTGCACGAGAGGAACGCCCCTTACCTTTTGCATTTTCACTTTCTACACAAAGAAGATTAGGTCTGTTTAATAAATTAGTTCGAATTGATGAATTTTCCATGTTTTTTGCCTGTATTTAATTACTAATCAAGGTTATTTGTCTTTGCCTTATTGTTTTTCTCATCATGCATTATAGGCATCACATTAGGAGGGTGTTGATTAAAGATTAGTGGCCAAAAAACGGGTTTCTAATGGAAGAGCCAATTATACAAACAGTTGAGAAGAATGCTGTGGTTCGGGACTGGTCTCTAAGAACTCAAAAGGAAAAAGGGGATAGTCTAGTAGAGGGATGTTTTGCCAATCTGCCTGAGCACGTAGCGGTCAATGTTCGTCAGAATAACCTTGAAGACTTGGCTCGGATTTGGAATCAGTGGGACTCAGACATTAAAGGAATATTCACTGAGAAGTACGGAGATATAGCCCACTTGATCACTATCAACATAGATGAGCATTTGATTCAAGCCATGATCAGATTTTGGGATCCGGCCTACCAATGTTTTACTTTCAATCGGGAGAACATGACCCCAACTATAGAGGAGTATACTGCTTTGCTTCGTATTGATAATGCACAGCCCTATAAGGTATATGTGAAGGAGCCTAAGCCGATGACCTTTAAGAAGAAGCTAGTGAGGTTGACAGATATGACAGACGCGTAGGCTGAAAAGCAGATAAAGAAGAAGAATGAATCCATTTGTATTCCACGGTCTTCCTTACGAGAGTTGGTTCTGAACCATCCTGATATGATGAAAAGGGTGAATCTATTCGCTTTGGCTATCTACGGTTTGATCATCTTCCCGAAAGTTCTCGGACATCTTGAAGTCGCGGTAGTTGATTTCTTTGAAAAATTGAAACAAGGAATCAACCCTGTCCCGACTATTCTAGCCGAGACCTTCAGATCCTTGAGTAGTTGTCGAAGAAAGGGAGAATGACGATTTATTAGATGCGCGCAGTTGCTCAATGTTTGGATTATGAGCCATTTTTGGAAAGTCGAGCGCACTCCGTTTCACATGTTTTCAAAAACATTTGCACCATTGGAAGCATATCTTAAGAAAGAATGGCCCAAGGAAGTTACCGAGCAACACTGGGTCTCAGTTTTTCAAAACCTTCGCGCCGAGGATATAACATGTAGAGCACCGTGGATACGCCCGTCAGTTCTGCTGTACAAGGTCGGAAAACACGACTGGGTGCCACTACTTGGTTTATGGGGAGGTGTTGGATATGCCCCGCTATTAGTTCAAAGGCAATTTTCTTCGCGACAATTCATACCCGCCACAGAAGGGTTAGCAAAATCTGAGTTCACTTTTGCGTGTGAGGGATACATGAAGAGGATCCGAGACATTGCTAAATCTTGGAAGAAAATTCATCTGGTGGAGTTGGCCCTGTACGTTGATACTCTCACTCAAGATTATGACGTATGGAGGATTCAGCGGATAAATAGTCAGCAAGTCTCGTCAACGAGTTGCGCATTTCAGAATCCTTTCCTAAAAGTAGTGCCATCTGAGTTAGAAGTGGCAAGGCAAGAGTTTGAACGCGAAAAGACCAGGATGTCAAGGGATCTCAGTGCTTTGCAAGAGGAGAATTACCAGTTAAAAATTGATGTTCAGATTGAAAGGTTTAAAACCGAGAAAGTGCAAAAGGAAATGGAAGTTGTAAGAAATGATTTAAGGGACCTTCATCTGGAAAACAAGAAACTGAGAGTCACCATCAAGAATAGCAGGTTAGGCAAATCATCATCGGAATGGAAGGAGGAGATAAGCAACATCAAAGGAGGAATGGAGTTTTGGAAGGGAAAAGCGAAAAAGGAAGAGGAAAGGGCTGCACGGACTATGATGGAGCTAAGGAAGAAGAACGCAGAATATGAAGCCGCGTCTGCCGAGGTAATGACTAGTCGATCTAAATTGCAAGAACTAAAAGAAAGGATGCGGGATTTAGAAGACATACTGCAAGATCGTCAGCAACAATTGGATAGTCTCTTAAAAGCCTTGGAAGAGAAGAACGATCAATATGATAGAGACATTCACGCTTATAAAATGGACCTCCAAGAAAGAGAGATGCAACTAGGCTTCTTGACCAACAAAATCCGTGAAGCGGCCATACAAATGGTACAATTATCAGATGAAGCCGACGATCTCAGCTGCCAATTCCCGCCGAGTCAACGATCGAGTATATCGGAATTCTTAGAGCGAATAAAGAAATATAGTGAAGTAGCTAGAAAGTTCGTGTAATAGCCAAATCAAAATGACAAGATGTTTTGTAATGAACTCTTTTGATGAATGAAATGCCTAAGTAGGGGCTATCTTGAAATCAACACCAAATTCTTGCATATTTATTCATAACTAACATTCATTTGTCATTTATTCAACTTTTATTTGTCATGCATTTATCTTATTCATTCATTCATTCATTGTACATTTCATAATCGCTCGTTAAGGGTAGGATCATATAATGCTAAGTTGCAATACTTCAAATCTGGAATCACGCCACTCGTATAGAACGCGTCGGCAAGCTAGAACAATGGAGGCTGAATTCAATGAAAGGATTGAAAGAATGGAAAGAATCCAAAAGAAATTACAAGAGCAATTGGCTAGGCCACAGCAAGAGACGAGAGACTTAATGGTGAGATCACGAGAGGAATCGCTCGAACAGAAAGATCAAATGAACAAGATGATGGAGATGATGTCAGCTTTAGTTAAAAGAAAAGGACCCATGCAGAGCCCTGACATCGAGGAACCTCGGTCAAGAGTTAATCACAATCAAGACCCGCTCTATCCCCCCGAATTCACTCCGCCATACGCCCATGCAGCACAAAGAGGGTACACCCAAGGGGAACCCACAGATCTAGAGCAAAGGCCGGTGCCACCTGCTCATTTAGGGCAAGAAATATTCATATCAAATCCTGGTGCCAATCCTGCCAATCCAATTGTTCCAGATTTAGACGATCTAGTGGAAATAGCCAGGTTGAGAATGGAGGATCACGAGGCTCAAGAGAAGTATAAGATTTTGGAGGAAAGACTCAAAGTAATCGAAGGCACTGAAGTCTTCTCGGCACTAGGTGCTAAAGAACTCAGTTTGGTACCTGATCTAATTTTGCCTCCGAAGTTTAAGGTACCGGATTTTGAAAAGTACGATGGAACAAGATGCCCAAAAGCGTATCTCATCATGTTTTGCCGAAAAATGACCGGCTATGTGAATGAAGACAAACTACTCATACATTGTTTTCAAGATAGTCTAGTAGGATCGGCTCTTCGGTGGTACAACCAGCTTAGTAGGGAAAAGATCCAATCTTGGAAAGATTTGGCATCGACGATTCTCAGTGAGCAATACAAGCATGTATCGGATATGGTGCGAGACCGGATGACCTTACAAATGATGGAGAAAAAGTCGTCAGAAACTTTTTAAGACAAAGTATGCGCGAGAGATGGAGAGACGTCTCGCTCTCGGTGGAACCCCACTAACAAAAACAGAGATAACCGTTCTCTCATCAACACTTTAAAGGCTCCGTTTTATGACAAACTAGTGGGAAGCGCTACAAAGGATTTTTCGGATATCGTAATATCCGGTGAGCTTATCAAAGGTGCCATCAAAAGTGGGAGGATGGAAAGTTCAGAAAGCTCAAGAAGAACAGCACCCATGAAGAAGAAAGAACCAGAAGCCCACATGGTGGGAATGGGAAGCCGTTATGCCCCTAATCCGTATCCAAACCAACCCCGACCTCGAAACTATCTACCTCTGAATTTCTATTATCCCCCTCAAACCCCATACTACCAAGCTCCACCTCTTGCCTACCCCGTATACGCCGCGAATCACCAAAGACCCGTCACCACGTTTCCACAAAACATGGTACCCAGTCAAAGCCAGTCCAGAAATGAGCCAAGGCCAGCAAGACCTAACACCGAGAGACCACAATTTACCCCCATCCCTGTGTCGTATGGGGAGTTATATCCTAAAATTTTGGAGAAACAGTTGATTTCTCCTCATTACATGGCACCCCTGAAACCCCCATACCCGAAATGGTACGATCCGAATGCCAGTTGCACATACCACGCCGGGAACCAGGGGCACTCCACGGAAAACTGTCTGGCCTTCAAAAGAAGAGTTCAAGGACTCATCGACACGGACATTTTGCGATTTGATGGTACTGGCAGTACGACCGGAAACCCATTCCCAAACCACACCGAAGGGAATTGAGTGCAGTAGGAGAGGAGGACAAACGACGGAGTAGAAGATGGGTTTCTGAAATAAGAGCACCTCTGCAGGAAATCTGGGAGGTACTAGTTGAAAAGGGTTTACTCTGTTGTCCTAACGGTGTGTTCGAAGGAAAAATTGCAAATGGTCAAAATTTTTGTGGATTCCATAGTATTGAGGGACACAACATTCAGTCCTGCGAAGAGTTCAAGAAACTGTTGCAAAATATGATGGATAATAAGGAGATCGAGATTTTTTATAAAGGTAAAGAGACCAATAGAGGAGAAATATGCGCCTCCGATAATCAATCTTCAGGTTTCCCGTATAGCGCCGACCGACCGTTGATAATTTATTATGATGCGAAGAAAGAGCTGGTAAAACCGAAGATGATCATTGAAGTACCAGCTCCTTTCCCCTATAAGGACGACAAAGCCGTACCATGGAAGTATGATATTAATATCGTCACACCGGAAGGTGAAAAGTCTGAAGCCATAACTGGAGATGTTGGGGAGGTAGGGCATTTTACCCGAAGTGGGCGGTGCTATTCTCAAGAAGTCGAGCCAGCAAAGAAAAATAGTGACTTGAAACAAAAGGGAAAGGCAGTGATAAATGAGGCCGAAGACGAGCAAGGAGTTCCACCCGTACAAGAAATTAAAAAGCCTATGGGTGAGGAAGAAGCACAGGAATTCTTGAAGTTTATCAAGCACAGCGAGTACAATGTGGTGGAACAGTTAAATAAGCAGCCAGCCCGAATCTCAGTCCTATCTCTACTGTTAAATTCAGAGGCTCACCGAAATGCTTTGTTGAAGGTGCTGAATCAAGCTTACGTAGCCAATAACATATCTGTTGAGAAGCTTGATCGGTGGGTAAATAATTTGAATGCGGGTAATTTCATTTCTTTTAGTGACGATGAAATACCGCCAAACGGTAGAGGCTCTGTAAAGGCACTGCATATTACGACTCGCTGCTAAGGCTATATAATACCAAATGTGCTCATTGATAATGGTTCGGCACTCAACGTTATGCCTTTGGCCACGCTTTCCAGGATCCCGATGGATCTGTCCTATTTAAGGCCTTGCCATTCCACGGTAAGGGCTTTCGATGGGACGAGGCGCGAAGTTATGGGAAAGATTGAAATTCCTCTAGAAGTGGGCCCGTATATATACGATGTGGAATTTCAAGTCATGGACATTACACCGTCATATAATTGCCTCTTGGGAAGACCCTGGATCCATTCCGCAGGAGCAGTCCCATCATCCCTCCACCAAAAGGTGAAATTTATTATGGATGGCTGTTTGGTCACCGTCGAGGGAGAAGAAGACATTGTAGCATCTATTTCTACTGACACACCATACATTGAAGTGAATAAAGATGCTGTACCAAAACTCTCAAGAAATACCAAAATGGGTGTCAGGTTGACTGTGGGAAGAGGGGCTCGAGCAAGAAGAGGTTTAGGGAGATATCTGTAAGGAATAGCCAGGGCTCTGAAGCCAGTGCACCACCAGGCCAGATACGGTTTAGGTTTTCAACCGGATATACGCCAAAGAAGGAGACAATGGAAGAAAGATCAGGAAAGAAGGGTCGCAAGGACCTTAGGCCGGGAAATAGAATGGGAGCCTATAGCTTACCCTCCTTTGTCAAAAACATTTACGTCTGCGGAAAGATGTACCCCGAACAAGACAATATACTGAAAGCACACCTTTTAATAATCATTGAAAGGGGTCTCCAAAATGTCGATATAAATGTCCTTGACAAAGGAGATGGCGTAAGTAAAAGGCGTCTCAAGGATACGCCCTTGTCCCCTGGCTTCATGTTGAACAATTGGACTCGCCAAGACCTTCTTGTAGTTTATAAGTCTTCAGAGTAATGCTCAAACATTAATCCTCTATTGTGTCCTTAGATATAATAGAATTCTTTTGTAAGAGCTTGCATTCGCTCTTTATCATTCAAATGAATATCAATGAAGATGTATTTTGTCACGATCTTTCGCATATTTAATTTCATAATCATTTTCTCATTTCATAGCCTATCCTTACATCTGCTTCATACCATGTCATAACATTTCATCTTGGTCCCAATACTTGGATGCCCCTCTATAGTTTCCTTTTCCATTCAACTCTCAGGTGCTCAGATATCAACGGCATGAATGAACCCGTTACGAGTCCTGAAATCGATTTTGAGAGGGCTGTTTGTTTAGGAGAATGCGAAGCCGAAGAAAATACTGAAGACTATGTCTCGTCACCCGACTTGTTAAGAATGGTGAAACAAGAGGATAAACAGATCTTGCCTCATCAGGAATCTGTTGAAACAATAAATCTAGGAACTGAAGAAAGGAAGCAAGAAGTGAAGATTGAGACTTCTATTTCGGAAGACGCCAGGCATAAATTGATTGCTTTGCTCCGTGAGTACAAAGATGTATTCGCATGGTCATATCAAGACATGCCGGGATTGAATGAAGATGTGGTGGTCCATAAACTCCCATTAAAGCCGGAATACAAACCCATCCAACAAAAGCTAAGATGGATGAGACCTGATATGTTGTTGAAAATAAAAGAGGAAGTCAAGAAGCAATTTGATGCTGGTTTCTTACAAGCCTCCAAATATCCTGAATGGGTGGCTAACATAGTCCCGGTACCAAAGAAAGATGGCAAAGTACGAATGTGTGTAGATTATCATGACTTGAATCGGGCAAGTCCAAAGGATAATTTTCCTTTGCCACACATCGATACGTTGGTAGATAACACAGCCAAGCATTCATTGTTTTCATTCATGGATGGATTCTCGGGTTATAATCAGATAAAGATGGCTCCAGAAGATATGGAGAAAACTACCTTCATAACGATGTGGGGAACATTCTGCTATAAGGTAATGCCATTCGGATTGAAGAATGCCGGGGCAACGTACCAGAGAGCTATGGTGACATTGTTCCATGACATGATGCATAAAGAAATAGAGGTCTACGTCGACGATATGATTGCTAAATCCCGAGGGGAAGAGGAGCATGTAGTAAACTTGAAGAAGTTGTTCGATAGACTAAGAAAGTTTCAGCTAAAGCTCAATCCGGCCAAATGTACGTTTGGGGCTACCTCAGGAAAATTGCTTGGTTTCATTGTCAGCGAGAGAGGCATTGAAGTTGATCCAGACAAAATAAAAGCTATTCAAGAACTGCCACCTCCGCGCACGCAAAAAGAAGTCAGAGGATTTTTAGGGAGGTTGAACTACATCGCTCGGTTCATTGCTCAACTTACCAACCAATGCGACCCAATCTTTCGGCTTCTTCGAAAATATAATCCAGGAGAATGGAACGAAGAATGCCAGGGGGCCTTTGATAAAATAAAACAATATCTGTCTAGCCCACCAGTGCTAGTACCGCCAATCCCGGGAAGACCATCGATATTGTATCCGATCGTGTTCGAGAATTCCATGGGTTGCGTCTTCGGGGGCAACACGGACGAGTCGAAAAGAAAGAAAAAGCGATTTACTACCTCAAGCAAAAGTTCATCAATATGAGGCAAAGTATTCGCCCATTGAAAAATCTCATTGCGCGCTCTGGTTTGGGTAGCTTGGAGACTCGTGCAATATATGTTGTATCATACAACGTGGTTAATCTCGAAGCTGGATCCAATAAAATACATGATGGAATCGCCTGCACTCTCAGGAAGAATGGCACGATGGCAAATCTTATTATCGGAGTACGATATCGTCTATGTGAGTCAAAAGTCGATAAAAAGAAGTGCAATAGCAGATTTCTTAGCGGCTCAAACGACAGAGGAGTATGAGCCCTTGAAATTTGATTTCCCAGATGAAGACTTAATGTGCATCACAGAAAAGGAATTTGAGCCATCAAATGAGAAGCCATGGAAGATGAGCTTTGATGGTGCATCAAATGCATTGGGGCACGGGATCGGAGCAGTCTTGGTATCGCCAGAAGGGAACCATTACCCGTTGACTGCCAGGCTAAATTTCTTCTGTACCAACAACATAGCAGAGTATGAGGCCTGTATCATAGGACTTCGTGCAGCTATTGAACGAAACATAAAAACTTTAGAGGTATATGGAGACTCAGCATTGGTGATATACCAAATCCGTGGAGATTGGGAAGTGAGAGATTCGAAATTAGTCGAATCTGATGATCTAGTGGCAGGACTGATTAAAGAATTCAAAGAAATAACTTTTAATTACTTCCCACGAGAAGAAAACCAATTGGCTGATGCCCTAGCTACTTTGGCTTCAATGTTCAAAGCAAACAAAGAAACAGAGATAATGCCTCTTCAAATGAGCATATATGAAGTCCCAGCGCATTGTTTCAGCATTGAAAAAGAGCCAGATGGACGGCCGTGGTTCCATGATGTCTTAGAATATATCAAGAATCAAAGATATCCCGAACAAGCAAATGAGAACGACAAAAGAACAATCAGAAGAATGGCAGCAGGATTTGTCCTTGATGGGGACATCCTGTACAAAAAAGGAAAAGATCAGGTGCTCTTGAGATGTGTAGATACCGCTGAAGCCAGGAAAATACTTGAAGATGTCCATGAGGGAATTTGTGGGACACATGCCAATGGCTTCACCATGGCCAGGAAGATTATGAGACTTAGCTACTACTGGCTGACAATGGAAAGCGACTGCATTAGTTTTGCGAGAAAATGCCACAAATGCCAAATTTACGGTGATAAGATCCATGCAGCCCCTTCACCCCTTCATGTCATGACTTCTCCGTGCCCGTTTTCTATGTGGGGCATGGATGTTATAGGGCCAATTTTCCCAAAGGCTTCTAATGGACACCAATTTATTTTTGTGGTTATTGATTACTTCACAAAATGGATAGAGGCCGCATCGTTTGCCAATGTAACGAAGACTGCAGTTTGCAGGTTTTTGAAAAAAGAAATCATTTGTCGATATGGTTTGCCTGAGAGAATCATTTCAGATAACGCCTTGAACCTGAACAACAAGATGATGAAGGAAGTGTGCGAACAATTTCAAATAAAGCATCATAACTCCTCGCCCTATCGCCCAAAGATGAATGGGGCCGTTGAAGTAGCAAATAAAAACATCAAGAAGATCATTGGGAAAATGACTGAGACATATAAAGACTGGCACGAGAAGCTACCATTTGCTTTGTATGCATATCGCATATCCGCGTATGGACATCTACGTGCAACTCCTTTCTCTCTCGTTTTATGGAATGGAGGCCGTGCTACCTATCGGTTGAGATCCCTTCTCTCGAGTCTTAATGGAATCAAAACTAGAGGAAGCGAGAATGGGTTCGGGCCCGATATGACCAGCTTAAACCTTATCGAGGAAAAACGTCTAAAGGCAATTTGTCACGAGACATGATGTACGAGAGAGAATGATCGCGCCCATGATAAGAAAGTACGGCCAAGGGAATTCCATGAAGGAGAACTCGTGCTGAGAAAGATTCTCCCAATACAAAAAGACCTGCGAGGAAAATGGGCACCAAATTGGGAAGGTCCATACGTCGTGAAGAAGGCATTTTCGGGTGGAGCTTTGATTCTCGCTGAGATGGATGGGAAGGAGTTACCTAATCCAGTGAATTCAGATGCTGTGAAGAAATATTATGCCTGGAAAAAAAAAAGGATCAAGGTGAAAACCCGAAAAGGGCGTCTTGATCAACACAAAAGATTAGGATGAAAACCCGAAAGGGCGTTCTAATTAAGCAAACACCGGCTTAAGAAAAAGTGAGGCGTTTGAACGAGGGGTCAAATAGTGAGACTACCGTGCTTGAAGCATTTCTGAAAGCTCGAAATCTTCCATGCAAGAAGCCATGCTTAAAAAGATTCTTGACTGAGGAACGTGGAAGAGTTCATGCGTTGAATATCTAGAGCATTTGTATTTGTTAAAATGCCATCCCTTTTCTCTTTGTGACATTTTTACTATCTTTTGATTGACTTTCTTTGTTTGATTTACTTGAAATGAATAAATGTGAGGTATCCTTTTGTCCCTACCCGATCATTTTCGTGCATCTCATTATTTGGTTCATTTACATGATAAATAGTGAAATGACATATTCTAAACAAAAGAAATGTTAAGCATTACCCGGATAAGAACTTGATAAGTACAAGAGCCTCAAAGTAAGGAAAAAAGTTCAACCGGGGGCAAAGAGTGATATCCGAGAAACGTAGATTGTGCATGAAGCTAGAAGACGGGCACAGGGCCTGAAGAGAAAGTCAAGAGTCAAAGCAATGAACACAGATCATCAAAAATCATGACGGAAAATGGGCATATGATAAACAAGCCCAAGGCGCATAGCATAATCATGTAGGCATAAATGCATTTAAGATGAACATGTGCATATCATGATAACATCATGCATAGCATATACAGGAAATCCAGTAGAGCAAGAGGTCATGATGATTGTTGTATCAAATCAAAGGAAAAGACTCCTAAGTTCTACCAAATGACAGGTTTTGGTATTTTGATGTTTCAAATCTATGTTTTTTTTCAAAAATTAACTCATAATGCGAGAGGTGAGTTGAGCCTCAAGACACGTTGAGGTAATTTCAGTTCATGTTTTTCAAAAAAATCAACTCATGATGCGAGAGGTGAGTTGAGCCTCAAGACGCGTTGAGGTAATTTCAATTTATGTTTTTTTCAAAAATCAACTCATAACGCGAGAGGTGAGTTGAACCTCAAGAGACGTTGAGGTAATTTCAACTTATGCTCTTCAAAAAGTCAACTCATATGGCGAGAGGTGAGTTGAGCCTCAGGGCACGCTGAGGTATTTTCAATTTCTGTTTCTGCTTTTCAACTTATATTTTTCAAAAAAAATCAACTCATATTGCTAGAGGTGAGTTGAGCCTCGGGGCACGCTGAGGTATTTTCAATTTTTATGTTTTAATTTCAACTCATATTGCGAGAGGTGAGTTGAGCCTCGGGGCAGGCTGAGTTATTTTAAATTTCTGTCTCCAATTTATGCTTTTCAAATATCAACTCATATTGCGAGAAGTGAGTTGAGCCTCGGGGCACGCCGAGGTATTTCCAAATCCCCTTTTTTTTAATGTTTTTCAAAAATCAACTCATATTGCGAGAGGTGAGTTGAGCCTCAGGACACGATGAGGTAATTTCAATTTCTGTTGGTCAAAAAAAAAATCAACTCATATTGCGAGAGATGAGTTGAGCCTCGAGGTACGCTGAGGTATTTTCAATTCCTTTTTTCAAAAAAATCAACTCATATTGCGAGAAATGAGTTGAACCTCGGGACACGCTGAGGTATTTTCTAATTTCCACTTTTCAAATTAAGTTTCAAAAAGACCAACTTATATTGCGAGAGGTGAGTTGAGCCTTTTAATTTCTGTTGTTTCAAAAAAAAAAGTCAACTCATATTGCGAGAGTTGAGTTGAGCCTTTTAGTGTCTGTTTTTAAAGAATCCATTCATATTGTGAGAAATGAGTTGAGCTCAGGATCACATGCCGAGTAAAGAATAAAGATTGGAGTTGATTGAAGACACTAGATTTTGTCTCCCTGAAGTTACACTGAAGAAGATCGAAGCCACAAAACTCACATCTTTGAAGTTACATTGGAGTAGATTGAAGCTACAAAGTGCACATCAGAAGATGTAATGGATTGAACTAAAGCTACAGGATACGATGGACTGGAAGGAGACTGTCTGAGCAAGAAGAGCACCAATGAAGTTAAGACCCAGCAAGACCGGGCAAATTTGGTCCCCTTTAAAAGTCTTTGTTCTATTCTCGTTATACAACAATAAGCAAAGAGGGCAACTGTAAGGCCCAAAAATTTGCCCAAATACATTTTAATCCCGTCAGCCCAAATAACACTAACCCACTAGCCCCCTTTCAGCCCAATAACATCAACAAGACCCAACACCCAATACAAATTAAACCTACCCTCAACCCAATAGCCAAACAAACCCACCAGACCCATGTCCGTTTACAATATTTTCAGCCCACTACCCAAGTCCCAGCAGATACCCAAACCCAAATGACCCAGCTAGCCAAGTTAGGGTTTCAGAAAAGCTGAAACCCTAATCACCCACTTGCCCACGTGCGCCGCCAACAAGGGTCACCAACTCTCTGCCATGGCACCATCCCCTGGCGCCACCTGCTCCGCTCCACCGCCACTTGTACCTGCAAAAGAAAGAAGACAAGACAGAAAGTAAAAAGAAAAAAGATGATTGTAAGAGGGTTATAAAAACCCAAAATCAAAAACTGTAAAGGACTTTTTTTTCTTTCTTCATTCGGCAGTAAAAAATAATACACACACATATGTTAAAAGCAAAGCAGTAGAGAGAGCAAAAAATACTCCAGATCAGAGAATCCAAGCAGTAAACAGTCGAAAAAAGAAACCCTAAGGTGATTTCATAATTTTTTTTTTACTTTAAGTTTCCTATAACATCATTATCTATCAAAATATATAAAATAATATTATAAAACGTAAAAAAAAAAAAAAAAAAACGCCGGGGACCAGGACCCGGACCTCGGCCGAGTCCCACCTAAATTGCTCCTACCCGTTCCTCCTCTCCTTCTCTCCCTCTTCTCTCTTTCCCTTTTTTTTTCTTCTCCCCCTCACAAATGAATTTTTTTTCTAAAAAGGGGCCTATTTATAGCCCTCCAAAACGACGTCGTTTTGGGGATTTTCATTCCCCAAAACGGCGTCGTTTTGGCCTAACCCGATCCGACCCGACCCATCTCACCCTAGGATCCGCGTGTTTTTAAGCGGAAGGGCTAATTGCGCATTTAGCCCTTCCGCTTTTCTGATACTTTGCAATCAAGTTTTTTTTATTTTCAATTTGGCCCAAAATTCGTTGCGTTTTGCGATTTCGTCCCTACATATACGCTGCGTTTCAATGGGAAGGTATAATTGCTGTTTCGATCCTCTTAAGTTTATTGCGCGTTCTAATAGGTCCTTTCCCCTTTAGTTTTTTTAAAATTCGCCCCAAAACTTCATTTTTAATTCGAATTTAGTCCCTTTTTTATTTAAATTGTTTTTTTTATATTATCTTTGTTATTTTATAATATTTTTAATATTATTTATATCATCTTTATTCCCATTATATTTTATTGATCTTATTTTTATATCTATTATCAATACTTTGTTATTATTATTACATTATATTTGGTTACATATATGTGTATATTTATTTTAAAATGTCTCATTTTTACTCTTACATATGTATACGGATTTGTTATTATTATTATATATTTATTATTAATATTATTAATTTTCACTTAGTATTTGTATATGTGTCTACATGTATGTATTTATGTAATGAACTAATGGTTTTCTTTTTCATATTATTATTTCTAATATATGTATATATCGTGTATATTTATATATATCATATATATTTTTAATGTTATTTATTGTTTACTTCTTTACCACATATATTTTTATGTTATTATATGTATTTTTATATATTATTAGTTATGTATATTTTTATACTATTTCATATATATGTTTTTATGTATATATTATATCTTTTATATATATATACGTTTTAACGTTATATAGTATTATGTATATTTTTAATATATATATATATATATTATGAAGAATCATCAATTATTTTTTTAACATGTATATATATTGTGTATATGTATATATATGTTAACGTTACATTGTATAGATATTTTCACATTATGTACATATTTGTAATAATATTCCTAGTTATATTCAATATACTATTCCATGTATATATTTCCACATCATCTTATGCATATATTCTTAAATGTTATTTTATATATATGTGTTTTTTTATACCCTATTGTATATATTATTATTATTATTATTATTAGCTATTATTATTGCTAGTATTGTGACTATTATTTTAGTATATATCTTACATACGTATGTATATATATATGTAAGTAACATTGTTTTCTATTACTTTATTTTAAATTATTGTTATTATTATTATTATATTATTAATACTTATTATTGTCATTATTCCTTTTTTGTATATACTGTTTGTACTATCATTAGTATATTATTATTACTATTATATTTATTATATTAGTATTGTTATTGTTATCATTATCGTTATTAGTATTATTGTGTGTCTTCATTATATATAAATTCTTCATGCCTATAGTATTACTTCAATATGAATGTTTACATTATATGTTTACCCTTCGTGCTATTATTAACCATTGTTATTTTAAGTATTAAGTTGTATTCGTTTTATATGTTCTGTTAATATCACTGTCATTATTAGTTCATATATGTATTTTTTATATACATTTTTCAAGTTTTTATACATATTACTATGTACATATTTCAACATCGTTATTAATATCTTTTTTACTTACCTTATGTATGTTTCAAATATTATATTGTAAATTTCTAATACTATTGCCATTCATATATATATATACACACACACACACATATATATATATATATATATATATATTTTTATGTACATACTCTCAATACCATTATCATACGCGTATACATATGCATTCACCGTTTCCATTTCATGCTTAATTCTCTTATTACATTTAACATTACATATATCTTTATTATTTTTAATATTATTGTCATACTTATACTTGTTTCAATATATTTCTATTTCTGTCTTTCATTTATTTTTATTTCATATCGATTTGCTTTGCATATTTCGAACTTATTCCCGTTTTCTAATTCATTTCAATAATCAAGGCAACGTATCGATTTAAACACAATGTCATCGATTTCATCGCTATGTTGGGTGAATATCGGTCGACTCGTGTTAAAACGATATGCCCTTCTCAAAAATAAGAAAAAATTTAAAGATTTCTCGTCTTTTCACTTGGATCATTATTAAATTATATATTGAACTCGTATTTTTGAAAATCAAGACAACACGTGTTTATGAGATACCAATTTTGGGCGTCGCGAGGTGCTACTACCTTCCTCACAGAATCCGACTCCAACCCCCCAATTTTCTCTGGATTTTAACGTAGACCTAAACTCGGCCTTCTTTTGTTTTAAAAAAAATAAAATTCTAAGGTGCCCGATCACACCTATGAAAAGGATCGGTGGCGACTCCCCTTTTATTTTAAAATCAAACCTCGGTTTTCAAGTTCTCAATAAATAACCACAATTAGCGACCGAGCTAAAATTTTTACGTCGCTACAGTGGAGATTGTGTCGTGGCAGAGAGTTGGTGGCCCTTGTTGGCGGCGCACGTGGGCAAGTGGGTGATTAGGGTTTCAGCTTTTCTGAAACCCTAACTTAGCTAGCTGGGTCATTTGGGTTTGGGTATCTGCTGGGACTTGGGTAGTGGGCTGAAAATATTGTAAACGGGCATGGGTCTAGTGGGTTTGTTTGGCTATTGGGTTGAGGGTAGGTTTAATTTGTATTGGGTGTTGGGTCTTGTTGATGTTATTGGGCTGAAAGGGGGTTAGTGGGTTAGTGTTATTTGGGCTGACGGGATTAAAATGTATTTGGGTAAATTTTTGGGCCTTACAGCACTCAGTATACGAAATATTGAGAATGACACTTAGTGTGCGAGATATTGAGAATGACACTTAGTGTGGGAAATATCGAATGATTCAAAGGGCAATTATAAATTGTGATTGAATGATTAAATCAAGCAAAGTGAACAGGTATACATGCTATATTATATGAATTGTTTATGAGATGACTTTATAATGGTGATATTCGGGCTTTGAGCCTAGCAAGCCTAGTGCTAGTGAATTAAATCGGGCTTATGCCTAGCAGGCTTATTGCCGGTGTATAAAATCAGACTTTGAGTCTAGCAGGCCTTGTGCCGGTGTGAGATACAGGCTTAGGCCTAGCAGGCTTTATGCCGGTGAATTATTATAAGTTTATGCCTAAAAGATTTATTGCTGATATGGTAGTTGAATACGTTAAACGAGCTAAAACGATCAGGTACGTGATAATTGATTACCTATTTGAAAATAAGGTAAGTATATGTGCAAATAATGTATTGTGATGTATGTGGAAATGAAATATGATTATGTGCCAATGAAACATAAATGAATGAATAAGATGTGATTTGTAAAGTTGCATATGTGAAATTTGTCAGATGCTATATAAATGAAAAGTGAATTTGATTATAAATGATCATACGAGATTCATATGAGAAAGATATATAATTAAATGTGTTATTTCCCATAATGTGTTCATTTGGCTATATGAAAGTGTGAAAGGGTTGATGTATGAAAATTTAATTGAATAAGTTTGTGAAAGTTAAAGTTGGTTAAGTGAGTAAGTATAATATTGAATGATGATAATTTGATATGAGAACATGTTATGAAATTTAGAAAGGTTGTGTGAGATAGCATATTATGTTTACGGCATTATAATGAAAGTATTTGTTATGTTAAGTTTATTAAGATACGAGCTTACTAAGCTTAAAAGCTTACTCTGTGTTTTCTTTTTCTTATGTTAATAGAATTTCGGAGATTTGCTCGGGTTAGAAGTCGATGGAGACGACATCACACTATCCTGTTATCATTTCAGTAAATAATATTTTGAGACTCGGTTATGTGGCATGTATAGGCTAGTCTTGGAGTTAATTATTTTGAATGAGTATGTATTTAAAGCCATCCAAAAATGACTTGCTTATTATGCTTAAGTTTGGTTTTACATGTTCTTAATTAAAATGTTTAATGAGTTTGGTTTTGGTAGTCGTTTTAATAGTTAGCTCATTTTGGAAATATGAAATGTGGTATAATTAGAGTGGTGGATGATGGTATATTAACTTAACAGGTTCAGTTACTAAGTGGTAAGTAATGAATATGTTTTATGATTGTTTTGGTTGATTGTATTGGTATGGGTTCAAATGGTTAATGATGGTAGTGATTAAGTATGTTTTGGGTTAGTTAATAGGATAAAAATATGAAATTTAGGTATATTAATATAGATATGAATTAGATGCACACTGGAGTGTTATTTGTGTTCAAGTGTTAAGTATGACTTTTATTTTTAGGATGAATTGCGCACTTGTATATATATGCATCATTAGTATGTTCGACCATGTTATAATGTATTTAAGTTTCATATGTGATTGCATAATAATTCATGTAATATGATTCAATTGGTTTTATTATGAACTTGTGCAGAAATCATCAAATGATATGTTTGATATACGATTAATGAGATAGAAATTGGCATATATTCGAAGCATGAAGTGTAATGATATATGATGGAATATGATTTTAATTATGAAAATGGCATTAATATGATGGATATAAGGAACTGAATATTGGAAGTATTAAATATGTGAACATGTGTTTGATATATACAAGTTTGGTTCGAATTTAGTAATTATGGAACATAATCAGTTGGAATTTTTGAAATGTGCTTATTTGTGATATATGTTCAGTAAGGTTTGATTATTTCTGAATTGGAATTATGACCCATGTATTCGAATTTATAATAAGTGAATTGTGGATATTTGAAATTGATAAGCTTTAAATGTTTATTAATTCTTGGTGTATGAAAGGTGAGGAATGAGTGTGCTGAACTATGTTCTATACAGTAATGCCTCATAACCCTAATTCGGTAACGGATACGGGTTAGGGGTGTTACACTTACCACTTGAACTTAATTAATCATTCAAATAGCATAAATTACCATATTAAAATCTTTTTAAAACCATATTTGACTCGTAAATATTAAATAATAATATCCACGTTTTCTGACACTACTGAAAAACTGGCTGTTACAACTCTACTCAACTCAAGTCTCATTTCACTCGACTTGATTCGAAAAAATTCAAATCGAGTTAGGATGATGAAATAGGACTCGTTAACTCGAATAGCTTGAAATTTTTCACTTGATTCGACTCGATTCAATCGAACATTCACTCTTAAGTATAAAACAAAATTATGTAATAAATATAGTTATAAAAATTTGACATGAATAACAAATGAAGCTTTGGTTGAATGGTAAAATGTGAATGTTAAAAACCATAGAAGCTTGTGTTCAAATCTTCTTATGTGTATATATTTTTCCATATAAAAGTTATAAAATGACAAAAATACCATCAAAATAATACAATTTACCTTAGTATTCACTTCTTCTCCGATTTTGAGATAGATAAGATCGTCTTTTAATATTGTTGTATCAAAGAATAAATTAGCATGGTTCGATTGGTTATGCAATCAGGTCATGTTATGAAATTAAGTGATTTAATTTAAATCAGTTGCGCATATGAGTTTATTGATTAGAGTTGGGTCCTTCTTATTCACAAGATTATCAAGGAATAAATCGTAGGATTTACTCTTAAGATTATTCGATTGACAATAATTAATTACCGAATTGTTCCCACAATTAATTTACAACTAAGGAAGGATTGTCAGTTTGAAGCTATTTCTTAATCACTTTAACCGACTTATTATCTAGTGAGAAAGTATTTGAAGTCCATAATCAATTTTGAAATTGAAGTTGATGTTGGTTTACTTTAATTTATTTCGAATTAGTATTTTGCTTTCTAGTTTACTGTTATTTAAATTTTATTTACTCATTTTCGCAACAATATCTTGTCTTCGATCTATTTTTGTTATTGTCTAACTGAATTGATGTCCCGTTAACTCATTACATCAGCTCAATCAAATACTTAATACAGTATAAATATTTCATGTTTAGATTTTTGCTTTTCGATTTTAATTTTAAATCAAAAAATAATCATAAATATTAAATTTACTATCATACCATGCAACCAAATCTTATTAAATCCAAGTTTGAAATTTGCTAAAATATTATCCAATCAATCAATTAAATCCATTTGAAATTTATTGAAAAAAAAAGTTGTGTAATGTTGGATGTTGAAGGAAATTTTTTAACTGTAAACAGAATTCATAAATATATAATCTTATCTTCTTTGTATTACAATTGTATTAACAATTTCTTTTAATTAATTAATTCGTATTTGAATATCAATATATATATTTGAAATAATCTAATTATATGTTCTGATCATATCTGTTTTTTTTAACACAACGTATAGAATTACCCATAACCCTTTCCCAACCCATAAATAAGAAGATAATGCGTTTTAATGCACTCGAACTCATGTCCTCCTACACGAACAACAATACCAATTGATTGGAGATAATTATTATTTTTTTCGATTTCTTAAAGTTTCCACCAAAATAAGTCCAGTGATTAGTTCTTTGCGTTCTCTAAGCCCATTAAGGGATAGACACTGACCACGAATTTTAAAACTGTTCCATACCCAATATGAAGATCGAACCCTTGATTATTAATTAAAATAGAAAAAACCTTTACCATCTTCCCTAATTCCTGTGATGGAATATAATCATTTTCTTTATGCGAAAAAAAAATAGAATATTCATCAAATCCTTCATTTGATATGGCAACTAGTTGTACACGTATTTTATATTCTTTAGAGTGATACACTGAGTGAAGTACTATCAGTTAGAAATAAGGCTCCGTTTGGTAACCTGTAATTCATTTGATATGGCAATTGGTTGTACACGCATTTTATATTCTTTAAAGTGATACACTGAGTGAAGTACTATCAGTTCGAAATAAGGCTCCATTTGTTAACCTGTAAAAGCTTTTCCGTAAAAGATTTTCAGGCTTTTCTAATGTTTGGTTGGCTGAAAATGATTTCCCAAGTAAAATATTTTACAAACACGGGAAAAAGATATCCCTTTTTAATGAAAATGTCTTACCCTTTTGAATTCGGTAAGACATTTTCTGGAAAATGACACATTCTTCTCCCATTTCCCCTTCCCCTTCCCTTTGGGTTGCAAATCAGTTTGGTCAAGGACCTTTTCCGGTTCCTCCTACCATGAATTCTTCGCTGGGTCTTGGCTTAAGGCGATGATCAATGGGTATTCGGTGGGTCTTGGTTTGAACTCTTAATGATTTCTCTATTCTTGCTGTAGAAGCCCAAATTTTAGGCCCAACCCCAAAACCCAACAAATTAAAACCCAACAAATTAAAACCCAACCCCTAAAACCCATTACAAATCAAACCCTAACCCCAAATCAACAGAAGCCCGAAAACCCAAATTCTAACTTAGGGTTTCAGCTTCTGAAACCCTAGCCACCTATACCCACTGACACCATTGACCTAACCCCACCGCCTTGACATCTGCTGCGCCACCGCCAAGTCACGCCACCGCCACACTGCTGTCTCCATCAACAACCACCCTGCAAGCAAGAAGACATGACAGAAATAAAAAAAAAAGAAAGCATGTAAACAGGCTATAAAAAGCCGATTGTAAAAACAGAATGGGAGGGGGCTCTCTTCTTTTTCTTTTTCTTTTCTCTTTGTAAACATCAACCAAAAGGAGTTCATAAACATACATAGATCATTTTTCAAACAAACAAAGCAAATCTGAGAATCCAATCCAGTATCTAAGGTGAATTTTCTTTTTTTTCATTTTTTAGATTTTGTATTCGAATTTATTTTAATATTGATAAACACATAAATAAAAAAAACATATTAATAAAAACATATAAAAATAATATAATAATAAAAAAAACTTTTTACCTTCTCCGGCCACCGTGTGTGGTGGCCGGCGCCGGCGCCAGCGAGCCTCCGGTGGCCGTCCGGTGACCGGCCCCCTGGCCGAAAATTGCTCCAGTCCCCTCCCCCTCTCTTCCTTCTCCCCTCTCTCCCTTCTTTCTCCCTTTTTTTTTTTCTTTCAGCTGTTGCAAATGAAAAAAAAAACAAAAAATTTTAACTTATATAGGGGACCAAAACGGTGTGTTTTGGTCCCCCCCTTTACCAATAAAACGACGCCGTTTTGATGCGGGTCGGATCGACCCGACCCGCCCCTGTAAGGATCGGCGTGTTTTTAAACGCGGAAGGGCAAATTGCACGTTCGGCCCTTCCGCTTTTCTAGGATTTTACAATCAAGGTTTTTTTTTTAATTCGGCCCCATTGTTTTGCCCCGAATTCATTTTGGTCCTCCACGCTGCGCAGCGTTTAGAACAGCAGGGAATATTGCTATTTCGGTCCTCCTACATTTCATGCGTGTTCAAATAAGCCCTTTCCCTTTATTTTTATTTCAAATTAGCCCCAATAACAATTTTTTAATTCAATTTCGTCCTTTATTTTCATTTTTTCGTTATTCTTTTTTAGTTTTATTATTTTTATAATTCTATTATTATTATTATCATTATTGTTATTATTATTATTATTATTATTATTATTATTATTATTATTATTATATATTCTTGCTTTACACGTATATATATATATACATTCTCGTATTCAATGTTTCTATTTCATTTTATTTTAATGTATTATTAATGTTATAGTTGTTTATTTATGCTTCAATTATAATCCTTATTATTATTACTATTATTTCTATATTACATGTTTTGTTATATATGTAATTTATATATTATGTATATTATCATTTTATTATATATTGTGTATACGTTGAATATTGTATCGTTCATGTATTTTACTATATATGTACGTAACTATATATATACATATAAGTGTCTTTTTATGTAATATTATTATTATTATTTCAATATGTATTTAACCTTGAAATCACATGTGCATATATTATGTAAATGATTTAATACTATATTACATTTTTTTTATGTGTTATGTATATGGGTTTTTAATATTACATTTTTATATACATTATTTTATATACTTTAATATTATTAGTTATATATTTTTTATACTATTATATGTATATCTCTAATATTATCTTATATATTTCTAATATTATTATTTATATAGATATATGTGTAAGTATAGGTGTGGTGTACAAAATAATTTTATTGATATTATTATCATTGCCAAAGCATGTATGTATTACATATGTTCTATATATGTTCTATATATTTTTAATACTATTAGCCATATGTTTCTTATGCATTTCCATATACCTGTTTTTATATCATCTTGCATATATTTCTAATATTATATTACATATATATTCTTAATACCACATTACGTATATATTATGTATATATTTATTTTTACCCATATTGTATTTATTATTAATATTAATATATTTAGTTTATCACACGTATACATACCTTTTATTTTTATTATTTGTGTATGTCATATTATTGATTCTGTATTTATTATTTTCACTATTGTTACTTATTATATCATTACTTGGTGTACATATATCTTTTACTATTATTGGTATAAATGTATTTCCCTTGTCTATAGTAATCCTAATATTATTGCATATGTTCATTTATACTATGTGTACTTGTAGCTAGTACGTATATATTTAGTAATGTTTATTTGGCATTATAGGTTCATACATCATATATATATATATGACATATATTATATTTTGGCGTATTATCTTATATATATATTACCTTATATTATTATTACCAAATATATCAATTTTCCTATTTTATTATTAGTACATGATTTTATTTTCTTTTTTTTGTAAATATCATTATTATTATTCTAATGTTCTAGTATTCCATGTTAATATTTTATTGATGATATCATTTTTTGCGTCGTTTATCTATTTTTATTTTTCACTTTAAGAATATTTTTCTCATGTTTTAATTAATTTCAAAAATAAGGCAATGTACCGATTTAATATTAAATCATTGATTTCATCGCTATGTTGGGTGAACATCAATTGACTCGTGTTAAAACGGTATATCCTTCTCAAAAATAAAAAATTTAAAAATTCTTGTGTTTCGAGCGGATCACGATTAAATCTTATATTGAATTTGTAATGTTGAAAATTAAGACAACGCTTGTCTAACAAGATACCAATTTTGGGCGTCGCGAGGGTGCTAACACCTTCCTCGCGCGTAACCGACTCCCGGACCCTACTTTCCTCTGATTTTAACGTGGACCTAAACTCGGCCTTCTTTTGTTTTAAAAATAAAATTTTTAGGTGCTCGGTCACACCTATAAAAAGGATCGGTGGCGACTCCCTTCTTATTTTAAAATCAAACTTTGGTTTTCAAGTTTTCAATAAATCGCCACAATTAGCGACCTAGCTAAAATTTTTACGTCGCTACACTTGCATCCTTGATGATCATTTTTCTATTCACAGGCCATTTATCTTTTCTTGCTTTCTTTTTAATTCTCATATTAGCTTTCTTCTGAATATTCCTGTGATTGTCTAGATTTTTACCTTTAGCTTTTCTTGAAGCATTTAATTTTAGCCTTTAAAAAAGTTGTCTGTCTTTCATGTTGGTTCCTCATTTTTTTTTCCTTTGTTTCTTAAGGATTTTTCTTCTTTCACAATTATACCTGTCTAGAAACATGCTGCATTTAACCATATTTGAGGAAACTTATCTTTCAAGAGCCATTTGACATTAGTTTGATATTTTCACAAGGTTCCTGTTTGTGTTTCTTTGGAAACAGTATGCCTGCAATGCTGTCCTTATTCCTTCTTAGAAAATCCACCAATCGAATGCTCTGCTGCACAACTATTGCATTTGTGTGAGTGCTAACTTTTGTATTTTCGTTTATTGTTTCTTGAGATCATAGCTAAATGTGTTTTGTTTTGTAATGTTGAAATTTGGAGTAATCCTTTTATTCAACTCTATTCATGCATGCTGCAGTATGAACATGGTTGAGGCACTGATATTACATATCATTCTTATGGAGACATGATTTTTTTTATTAATTATTTTTCAGGCTTCTGATTCTATGGAGTATGGTGAGAATCTTGTCTGCTTGAAAGTGAAGGTCTGGTGGCCTAACGTCCGTGAGTAAGTATATATATTTTTCAATTGTTGCAGAAGTGATCCTCTGAAGTAGAAACCATGAATTTTATTTGTTTATATCTTCTTTTTTATGCGTATGCACGTACGGGCATTTATCTAATTTTTGATTGTGCTTATATATGTTGGAGCCTCCTCCTTCAAATTTTAATGTCAAAGAATTAAAGTTGCTTAGCCTTGAAGCTTATTATCATGAAGCTTAATATCATTATATAAGCTCTTTTTCCCTTGTTTTCTCACACTTGAATCTTTTATTTACTGTAAGAAAAAAAAATGATAAATGTAAAGTGTTCTCTTTTAAACGTGGAATGTCTGCTAATTTCTTTCTCCCCTTATGGATTTTGTTTTGCAGGTTCTGTGAAGGTTTTATTCATGCATTTGATTCCGCTAAAAAGAAGCACAATGTAGCATGTTTAATGAGTAGAGATTCATTTTAATATTTTCTTTTCCTTAGTATGTTACTGGAAGTTTTTCCTCTGACCATTCATGCTAGAACGTATTAAATTATTTTCTTCAATTTTCATTTGTTTATAGGTGCACTATAATGACAGTGATGAAGAAATTTTAAATCTTAAGAGAGAAAAGTGGGTTGTGATTGAAGGCAAGTTAGGGTCAGATAAGGTGGGTAGTTCATAAGTAATTGATTTTTTATTTGTTCATGTACAAGTTATAATTAAGATCGTGACACTCCTAGTGTTTTGCATTAATTTCTTCTATATTGTCTGGTTAAAATAAGAGTCTCTAATAATGTAAGGCTAAAATCATTATAACTTAAAATTTTTTACAATGCTTGAAATTGTTGTTTATTGTTGCTCTATTTTATGGATCGTTAGGTGATAGTTGGTCTTTTGGCGATATAATGAAATGCACATCTGAGTGAATTCACTAGCTAAATGTTTTATGATCAATGCTGGAAACTTTTGCTTTTAAAGATGATTGCAGTAGGAATTTTTGTTGTTAGACTCATGTGGCTTCTTTTATGACTCTTCAACAGTCTGATCTGATATTGCTAACATGCTTATTTGAAGCTATGAATTTAATCTATATTGAAAGGTGTGGTTGTTAGTTGGATATGTTTGTTCATAAAAAAATTGACCTATATTCAACTTAGGTTACTATTTAAGTTTTGAGTATAGTTTTGGCACATCATGCAACATGTTAATTTTGCACCATGCATCTGGTGTAATTATATGTTATTTTCAGTCTTACTAACTTGGATTATTTTAACAGTTTGTATCATTGGTGCATCTATCAATTAGTGTTGATTGTTCGATACTACATGATTGCTATGAATCATTTGCAATGTATTGCTTTGGAAGATACCTTGTTGCTTGCTTGGGTATGTTCATTTCAAAGACCTTGAACTTCAAATAAAGATTTTATTTCTTATCTCTGGATCAGCCTTGCACGATATTTCATTTAGTTTACAGTTTCTGTAGTGACATTGTCTTTGTTATTTGCTTTGCTTATGCCATTGAATTTGAATTTTGGACACCCAGATATTATTTTCAATGTCATTGAATAGTCATTTCAACACTCTGATTTTTCATATCTTTACTTTTTAAGAATATATAGGTTCTTCTGATGTCTAACATACCATAATCATAATTCCCCTTAATGCACTAAAAGGAATATGCACTACTTTGTTAGTAAGCAAGGTACAGGATGTTGTTGAACTTTGGCCTGCAATGCAATAGGAAACCAGCAGCAAACCAGCATGCAGACCAGCATCCAAGCTGAACCATAGAAGCAGCATTAATTTGTTTATTTTGTTCATTTGTAACTTGATTTAGTTCCAAAGTAATTTATACTTAAAGTTAGTAGGAGTAGTTGTTGATTAATGTTTGATGTTATAGCTAGTATGTCAGCTACATTTTGTGTGTAATTCTAGCTAAGCTTTAGTCATGTATTAGTGGGAGCAGTTATACATTAGGTAACTGCCATATTTCATTGTAAAATAAATGCTTCTCAAGTCAATGAAAAAACTGATTTTTGGAGATCAAATTCAGTTTTCTTCTTGTTCAAACTTCTTTGCATTCATTTTTTTTTCTCCTTAGTTTTTTGCTAAAAAAACCAACACATGTAATCCGGACTACTTATGTATATGGCATATTGCTTATTCAAGTAATGAAGTTAATCTTTACATCATCCGGGTTACTTACTTCTGTTTTCTTCCTCTGCTGTCAAAACTCCAACAGATGTGATTTGCAGCTCTTCCCTTTAGCATTGATGACCAGCTCAAGGCTCAACATTGCACGTTCTACATGGTGGCCATAGGTTGTTTCAGTTACTAGCCAACGACTGGTTTTAGTTTTAAAGTTATTTGGTGCTAGCAATACTTGCATTGAGTTACTAATGACAAATATTTGAAATAACATGCATTAAAATGCACAGACATTGAGAAAAAGGGTATTGTAAATATTTCATTAAAGACATTTGAAAGAAGAATGGATAGTTCTGTACTTATGTCAAACTTATTTATATATGCTTTTTTTCTCTTCATGTATTTGGCATTATGGATCTATTTGTCAGAATTCATAAATTAAAGCTAGTCCAAGATATATGAATTTATTGTTTATGGAATTTTCAAAGCTCTGTCTTACATGACACGTGTCAAAATGCAATAATAGTTTTTTGTGCTTGGACAGCACAGGTTAATTTTAAATATTTCACATTTTGCATTGTTCTTCTCCCTTTTATTTTCTAATGTATATTCTAGCTTAATAATTGAGTATTATTATATATTTAATTTGATTTACTTATTTATAAATAAATTATTGCAATATATGTAAAAATAATTTAAAATATAAATTTATTAATATATGTAAAACCAGCTTTTCTGGAAAGTATTTTCAGGAAATCTGTCAAACAACAAAAAATATTTTACACAGATTTATCCAAACACCAGAAAAGTAAATCATTTTCAGAAAAGTAATTTATTTTCCAGAAATCATTTTTCGGAAAACATTTTACTGGCAAACAAACGGAGCCTAAGGAACATTTTTACTTTCTTTATTTATTTAATTTTAACTTTCACATTCTAAGAGCGCTATTAGCCTTTTGCATGAAGGTCTGTCTGAAATTCAAGAAGATTTGGGTAAAAAAATTAAGCTCGTTTAAAATATGATTCGGGCTTAAGTTTAAACATTCAAGGCCTGACCCGAGCTTGGCTGGCCCATTTTTAAGTTTATAATATTTTATATTATGTAATTTATAACACATAAAAAATTAAATCTATGTTAAATATATAATACTACTCTAATGTAAACATTAAAATAATGTTAAGATGACTATATAAAAAATTTCAATAAATAAAAAAACATATTAAATTAAAATATTATAAAAAAATAATATGGGCGGGTATAAAATGGACTTGGGTTAATCTTTTGCAAATATGAATAGGTTTGGGTAAAATTTTAGGCTCATATTTCTGATTGGACTAAACTTGGGCAAAGATAAAATACGTTAATATCATGCTTAGACCTAATTCAGCCCATAAAAACCTCTAGTTGTTATCAAGTGTTGTGTCAAGAATTTGTATTATGGATTCATTCACTAAGTAAGACTTTACATACGTAAATTATTTAGCGAAACAATTATCTATCTCTCTTCCACCATTCTTTATTGGAGAAGCAAATTATGGTAATAAAGAGGAGAGCATTTGATGAAATGTATTAATGGAAAAGCATGGAGATGAAATGTTAATGGCTAGGCACAACCTACAACAACCAATGAAGTTGACATAACTCCTAAAGAATAAACAACATTCAACTATAATTCAAAGGCACTAAATGCAGTCTTTAATTAGTTAGATGAACAATTTAAAGTAATCTCTATGTATCCAATAAAGATGTTTGAATGATTCTTCAGAATCAACATAATGTGTATATATATGTTCATACTTCATTGGGTTGAAAATTGAAAATGAATAAAATTAAGTTCGTAAACTTTCTATTTCTCAAAATCAAATTAATTTGTAAAATATTATATTATTTTTTATTAAAAAAGACCCTTTTTTTAAATCATACAATGATGAAAGCTAAAGACATCACCATTGAAAAAAAATTCTCCAAAAATATCAAAGTTGAAAAATGTTATTAGGTAAGTGTGAAAGATGTTGTTGCATCAATTATTCAACTTATCCTCAATAGTCTTTTAGCATGGAAAAAGATAAACAAAATCTAATATTTATCTTCTTTGTATTAAATGCATAATAAATGTATTTAATAGTTTCACATCATTGGTTTTTTTTTTAAGAAAATTTTGTATTAAATCGCATAATTCAGTTGGTTTAAATAATTATACAGTTCAACTTTGTGTGTTGGCATTATGATTAGGGTGTTTATTGACTCAAGTATGATCTAGATTCGAGTCGCGTTAGTTGTGTTACTGTTAGGGCTTTACCTGATAAAAAATTTATATAGTTTTGATAAAAAAAAATTTAAGTGTTAAACTTAAATTTTAATCCATTTGGTATATTATTTACTAAATATAATATAAAAAATAAAGTTTCAAATGGCTTTGAATATAAATACAAAATTTTGGAATAAATTATATTATTAATTTTTAAAAATATATTATAATTATAAAATCTAAGAAAATAAAATAAAAATATAAAAATAATTATTGAATAAAAGAAGAGAATTGTGTGTTTGAATGAGTGATGTGGGAAAAAAATTTATTTTTCAAAATAAATTTATTTATTTTTCAAAATAAATTTATTTATTTTTCAAAATAAATTTACTTATTTGAAGTGAAAATAAGAATTTCAAATTTTTCGAGAAATTTTAAGAACAGATTTAAGTAACTCATTTTCTTTTTCTTTTCAAATTGTTGGATTCTTCTATGTATTTCAAAAAATTACACATATCCCACATCCTTTAGATACACATATTAAATAATTTTTATATAGTTTTTGTTTACTATGAGCTTAGAAGAGTCCAAATAAAAAGATGGGCATGTGTGCATGATAAAAGGCCCAACAATTTCATTTTAATTTTACTGTTTTAGTTAAAAAAAAAGTTACTTGGTTTTGTAATTAAGGATGTGTTTGATAAACTAGAAAATTAAGTACTGAATTTTTATTGTTGAATTTTATAAATGCTTAACATTGTTTGATAAAAATAAATATTAATTTTTAAAAGATTATTTATTTTTAAATTTTAATGTTACTAGTATAAAAAAAATATTATTTTAAATAATTTTGGATGAAAGATAAATATATTAATTTGAATATTTCATTTTGTAAATATCTTATTTAAAGTTTTAATAAATAAAAATCAATTTAATATTTTCTACATTAAGTGGTAAGTAGCTACCTACCTACTTATCTTATTCAACACTTTTTTTGTTGAAAATTTTAAATTAAGTAAAAAATTAAAATGATTATCAAACACATTTAAAATATTAAATGTTGAAAATTTTCAATGGTTTATCAAACACGCCCTAGGTCAAGATTTTGTTAACAGAATCAAATCTTTTCAAAAATATCATATATTTTCTTAACCGTTATATTTTCTATTTTTGGTATGTATGGTACCTGTAAATGCCATGCATGACCGCCTTCAAAGTTACTTATTAGTTTTCACATTCTCTTCCAAATTTTCTCTATATTCTCTTTAGAAAAGCCTTCGTCTTAGTATCTCAGTTGAGTGTTTAACTGGTTAGCTCTTCTTTATTTCCTATTTTCCTACCATTTAATAGAAGTGCTTGTTGAATCCTGCGAGATACACATACCCGTGAAATATCCTTAAAAATAATGATATTTACGCCTCAAGAAACAACTCTAATTTTCTAAATCTTGATTTTCTTAACAAAATTTCATCTAAAAAAAGTGGTTTTTTTTAAAACTCTTTGTAATTTTATTTCATTTAATACACGTGGTTGGTCTCACTATAAAATAAAAATATTTATATTTTTTATAAATCTAATTATATCCCTATTGAATATTTTTATATCATTTATTTTTAATACCATTATTTTTATAATTATTTTTAATTTTTAAAATTCCAAAAACCTAATTTTTGCAAAAAAAACAACTATTTATGCAAACAAAACTGTTACAATAGCTAGCACTTTGAATTGATCAACTCTAAAGAAATAAAATATAATCAATGACATTCTTTGTTAAATAATAGTTGACTTATCATCTACTTATTTACTTTTATATATATTAATAGGTTAAAATATGTCATAAGTCTATGTACTTTTTTGTAAATTTAAAATTTAGTCTTTTTATTTTATTTTTTAAATTTAGTCCCGCTTCTTTTTAGATTTCAAAATTCAAGTATAACCATTAACACTGTTAAAATTATATTGTTAAATTTAGGTTAATTACATTGTCATTTTTTTAGTTACATTACTACTAAGTGAGTGTTTCTTTTATATATTTCAAAATGTCAAACCAACAAATTTAGCAATATAATTTTATTAATGTTAAGAATCAAACTTAAATTTTGAAATTTAAAAAATAGAAAGACTAAATTCTAAGGGTGGATTTGGATGGGCAGTGCGTTTACTTGCGGTTAGTGTAAGCTAAACTTACTATAGTAATACTGTACTACACTCCATCGCCCATTCAAACTCACCCTAAATTCCTGAAGAATACATAAATCTATAACATATTTTAACCATATTAACCATATATGGTAGAAAGAGACATAATTATATGTCTACTTTGCATTAGTATTATTTAATGTGATTTAAAAGTTGCAAATTAAAGTTAGTCAAAAGTGGATGAGTATCACCATCAAAAATTGAACATTCAAGAAAAGTTATGGAGTCAAAGACCTTAAAGCACACCTTCATGATGAACTTCTCAACTTGAATTAATAAATTAATTTTTTTAACTGTTAACTTGTAAATTTCTTCCGATGGCCACATTATTTAATGCATTGGTCTTGAAATGAAAAACATGAACCTTATTAAACCCTAAAATCCTCCTCACCTATTATGTGAATCCCCCAAAAAAAATTCTATGTTATAATGGTTAAAACCTAAAATAATGTTGGTAGTGGATGCAAACCTTGCAAGTTCAACAACAAAATAAAGCCATTCTTTAAGATAAAAAGTAGTTGAATTGTTGGTAAAGTATTGGAATCCCTTAAATTAAGCATATTTTTTACCTTAGTTCTAGGAATTTCCTTGTACTATTAGCCATAATCTAATTACTAATTTTTAGGGATAGGCTAATTTCTAGATATTATTTCTTTTTTTCCTGCTATTCTTTAAAAGGCTGTATTCAGATTAGAAGAAATAAGAATTATTCTTCTTCCTAAACTTGTTCATGGTGTCAGAGCATCAGGAATTCAGTTGATCCTGCTCTTCCTTCTCTTTTCTTGTTCTGTTTTCTCTGTTAGAAACCCTACTCCCATGGGTGACACCGAAAATTCCTCTGAGACTGAGATCTCATAAATAACTAAAAATCACAGCCAAGGAATCCCACAATGTGACCTTAACTCTTCTCTTATAATCACAAATCATCGATTAGATGGAAAAAATTTCCTGCAATGGTCACAATCTGTCCTTATGGTTCTTCGTGGCCGAGGAAAAATTGGGTACATTAATGGACAAATTCCTCGACCAGCATCAACAGACTCTGGTTATGCAACTTGGGAGCTTAACAACTCAATGGTTATGGCTTGGCTTATAAATTCGATAGAAGGTCATATAAGCTGAACGTATCTTTTTTTCAAAACTGCCAAAGAAATGTAGGATACAATCAAGAAGAATTACTCGAATCTTGGAAATGCTTCCCAAGTATTCGAGATCAAATTAAAGTTGAAAGATATTCGACAAGGAACACTTGAAGTCACTCAATGTTACAACCTAAAGATCTTATGGCAGAAGTTAGACATGTATTATGAAACTGATTGGGGCGAGGGCTCGGAACACACCAAGTTCATGGATCATCTTAACAAAGAGTGTCTCTATGAGTTCCTAGCAGGACTAAATCGTGACCTTGATGAGGTCCGAGGACAAATACTAGGCAGAACCACGCTGCCAACCATAGGAGAAGCATTTGCTGAAGTAATGAGGGAAGAGAAACGGCGTCTTATTATGTTGGGAGACACAAGAGAACTAAAACCATTGACCATAGCTGGTCATCGTCCTTCCGAGAACTCTGCTCTTATTTCAAGAGGCCCAAAATCTCAAAGGTTCAAAGATAGAATTGATTCTGGTTTAAATAGGCCATGGTGTAGCCACTGTAATCGGGTTGGGCATACCAAGGAGAAATGCTTCAAACTCCATGGCTATCCTGAAAAAAAACAGAAAGAAAACAAGGCAGCAATGTTATCTACTACTGAAGAAGATGCTCAAGATGTTCGGCTAACCAAAACTCAACTTGAGGCTCTTCATAAACTACTCAGGACTCCTACAGCTAGTGGGTTACTAGCTATTCAAGGTACTGCTTTAAATACTACACACGAACCTATTACAACTTCCTGGATACTAGACTCGGGTGCATCCAACCACATGACAGGTAATCTAAGTTTGTTTCACACCTATTTACCTTGTCATGATCACTCTCGGATTTGCATAGTTGATGGATCTTGACAGTTAGACTTACTGAAAATTTTTCCCTTGATAAAGTTTTACATGTTCCAAACATTTCCTGTAATTTACTCTCAATTAGCAAGCTTACCAAGGATGAAAAAGTACTTGCTGAATTTTTTACTTTCAGTTGTGTGGTTCAAGAACAGGAATCGGGAAAGATGATTGGCACTGCTAAAGTTGATGATGGCTTATATGTTTGGAACAAAAATAGTTCATAAGAAGGGATGACCTTATCTACATCAAAAGAAGATTCTATCATGCTATGGCACCGTAGACTGGGGCACCCGAATTTCATGTACTTGAAGAAACTATTTCCTCTACTATTTCTAAATAAGAAAATAAGTTCCTTGAACTGTGAAGTTTGCCAACTGTCTAAACACACTTTGTCCCTTATCTTTTGAAACCTTATGTTCAATCTCAACCTTTCTCTTTAATCCACTGTGATCTATGGGGAGCCAGTGGAGTAAAAAACATCACAAGGGCTAGGTTGATCATAACTTTCATTGATGACCACACTAGAGTTTGTTGGGTCTATCTCCTTAAAGAAAAATTCGAAGTCTCTAGAGTCTTCCAAAATTTTCATTCAATGATTCGAACCCAGTTCAATTCAAATATTCACACCCTTAGAATTGAGAATGGGAGAGAGTACTTTAATTCTATCCTAAGTCATTATCTTTCTGAGCAAGGAGTCATACATCAAATTTCTTGTCCTGACACCCCTCAATAAAATGGGGTTTCCGAGAGGAAAAACAAACACCTTATAGCCGTGGCTCGTGCCCTTATGTTTACTATGGGTGTACCAAAGTACTTATGGGGAGAAGCTGTCCTCACTGCTTGTTATCTTATAAACCGACTCCCATCAAAGGTATTAAACTTTCAAACACCTTTACATACTCTTCAAAAAAAAAATCCCTTGTTTCGTGCTCTTAATCTCCCAACCAAAACATTTGGTTGTAAAGCATTTGTCTACAACCATCAACCTAACCGATCTAAACTTGATCCTAGAGCCCACACTTGTGTCTTTATTGGTTGCTCACCTACACAAAAAGGTTACAAGTGCTACTCTCCAACCTTACACCGGATGTTTGTGTCTCTTGATGTTACTTTCTTCAAAAACGAGCCATATTTTTCAGCCTCTCATCTTCAGGGGGAGATACTTAGTGAAGATGAGACCTTGAGCAATCTTCTCATTATACCTCAAGACTCTTTCAGCCCTACTACTATTACAAAACCTGCTAAAAATCCTACAACCACTGTTACTCCTATTTTGGACCCTATCTCCACTGTTCAGCAACAAGAAACAAGGGTGATTAACCATACTAATGAAGAAAAACAGCCCACTCATTTTGAAAAACAACAATGAAAAACTCAGGGGCTTCATGTATACTCTCGGAGACATCAGCTGCCCGAGACCGAAACAGTAGTGCCAATGCCATCTTTACCCGAGGACTATCCTGAGGAAGAAGTTTCACCTCCTTCATCTTTCATCTAACTTCCAATTGCAGTAAGAAAGGGCACTAAGAGCTGCACTCAACATCCCATTTCTCGATTTGTATCCTATGAAAACTTATCTAAATCCTACAATGCCTTTGTTTCTAATGTTGACTCTGTAGAAACTCCAAAGAACATAGAAGAGGCTCTTAAGCCAACCAAATAGAGGCAAGCTGTGTTGGAAGAAATAAAGGCTCTTGAAGACAATGGAACTTGGGAAATATCTAAACTACCTACTGTGAAGAAGACTGTGGGTTGTAAGTGGATTTTCACCATAAAATTTAAACCAGATGGGAATATTGATCGATACAAGGCTAGACTTATGGCCAGGGGTTTCACTCAAACATATGGGTTGGACTATGAGGAAACATTTGCACCAGTGGCTAAACTAAATACTATTCGAGTGCTTCTCTCAATTGCTGTCAACTTAGAATGGCCTTTGATCCAATTAGATGTAAAGAACGCTTTTCTTAATGAAGAATTAAATGAAGAAGTCTACATGGATTTTTCGTCTGGATTTGAAGGAAGCAAGGGCCAAGTATGCAAGTTGAAGAAGTCCTTGTATGGACTAAAGCAATTCCCTAGGGCTTGGTTTAATCGCTTTGCCAAAGCCATGACTAGTAGACATTATACTCAAGGTCAAGCAGATCACACCTTATTCTACGAACACTCGAATAATGAGAAGTGTTGTATTCTCATTGTCTATGTAGATGACATAATATTGACAAGGGATGATTCTATTGAAATTGAAGGACTAAGAGAGTTCTTAAGTCTTGAGTTTCAACTTAAAGACTTGGGGAATCTTTGATATTTTCTTGGAATGGAGATAGCAAGGTCAAAGGCAAGTATTTCAATCTCTCAAAGAAAGTATGTTCTTGATCTACTTTCTGAAGTCAGACTGTTGGGTTGCAAACTAGCCGAGACTCCTATAGAACTCAACCTTAAATTAGGAACTGATAAGGATAGAGAAGAGGTAGACAGGGGGAGATATCAACGGTTAGTGGGAAAACTTATCTATCTTTCTCACACTCGTCCAGACATAGCTTTTGGAGAAAGTGTTATTAGTCAATTTATGCATGCTCCTAGGGAGAAACATTTGGAAGTCGCCTACGTGGATATTGAGATACTTAAAGGGACTCCAGTAAGGAGTTGCATTTCAAGAAAGATATAAATCAAAGCATAGAAGTCTACACTGATGCAGACTGAGCAGGGGCAATTAATGACAGGTGCTCCACAAGCGGTTGCTGTAGCTATGTTTGGGGTAATCTCGTGACATGAAGGAGTAAAAAGCAGTCTGTTGTGGCACGCAACAGTGCTGAAGTTGAATATCAAGCTTTGTCCCATGGTATATGTGAAGGAATGTGGTTACAGTGGCTAATGAGAGAACTAAAATTATCCTATACAAAACCTATAACATTATACAGTGACAACAGGCAGCAGTTAGCATAGCTCATAACCCTGTACACTATGACCGTACCAAGCATGTGGAAATTGATTACCACTTTATTACGGAGAAAATTAACAAAGGGGAAGTTTGTGTTTCATATCTACCTACAAGACAACAAGTAGTAGACGTGTTAACCAAAAGCTTGAGCAGAAAAATGTTCGAAGAAATTATGGACAAGTTGGGTTTGATTAACATCTACACTCCAGCTTGAGGGGGAGTGTTGGAATCCCTTAAATTAAGCAGACTTTCTACCTTAGTTCTAGGAATTTCCTTGTACTATTAGCCATAATCTAATTACTAATTTTTAGGGATAGGCTAATTTCTAGAGATTATTTCTTTTCTTTTTTTTTTCCTGCTATTCTTTAAAAGGCTGTATTCAGATTAGAAGAAATAAGAATTATTCTTCTTCCTAAACTTGTTCATAAAGAAACTATCATTGGGTCTAAATTAGATCTAATCATAGATTGGGTTGAGTTCGAGTTAGGTTAATACAAAAATTTTAATCTCATTTTCTAGGTCCAAGTTTGACCCGAAATATGGGTCTAAAATTTTGTCCAAGATCGGCCGTGATAAAAAATGCTAAACCCGAGCCCGGTCCGGTCTGCTTGTATTAATTTTTTTATATAAAAATATAATACATCAATTGCACTAAAAAAATTAAAATAAATATTTCCCAACAAATTGAAAATACATTAAAAAAAATTTTATACTTAAATAACACAAAGATAGTTGCAACTTAGTAAGCAAATGCCTCTAAAATAATAACAATATTAATAATAAAACAAGAGTTATATAATATCCAAATAATAACAACAAAATAGTAACAATATAATAGCAAAATGGTAGCAAAACAACATCAAAATGGCAACAAACAACAACAAAACAGCAGTGAAAAAAATTTAGACAAATTCAGGTTAGGCTCGAGCCAAAAAAACTTATCTGAGGCCCAACCCATTTAGAAAACGGATCTTATTTTTTGTCTAAGCCCATTTTTCAGACATATATATTTTTCCCAAACCCTCTCACTTTTTGGATGGGCCTTCGTGTAACCCCTTACTCGGTCCGGTCGCCAGACCCGAGCTACAAGATATTACTACTGTAATCGAAATTGAAAATATTAAAATAAATCATAAAATAATCATTTGTAACTCAATCGTGATCATATGGTGTAATTCAAATATAAATCGAGACGAAATCGAGCTTACGGAAGCTCTATTGATGACCTAGGCATGAATTAGGACCAAATTGTAAAGTTTGGAAAATTTGAACTCCACGCTGTGACGAGTCATTCCCACATCATGACATCGTCAGGTAGTGAGTTACGTCACGACGTCGGACTACTTGACGTTAGGACATCATAGGCTGTTGGTCGATGTTGCGACAAGAAGAATTCTACATTGTGACAAGGACTATTTTTGGTAAAATATGACCATTTTGTACCTAATTCGTGCCAAGCCAAACCATTTGCTCAAATGGTGCATATTTGGCCATTCAAACCTTCAAAAAACCAACTTAAACACATACCAACACATCCTTTTAACCAACCATAAGACCATTCAAGTAATTCCACATGAAATGGACACTTTATTAAACATAACAACCTAAGTAATCTTCACAACTTGTAAACCTAATAAAAACATAACAATTTCAATCCAAAACATACATATATCAACCTACTAAGTAACTAACCAAGATGCCACAATGGCACCATTACAACAAGAAGAATATAATAACATTACAAGTTATTCAACTCAATTGGTACTATTCATACCATTCATCCAAATCAAATATGCAATTTAACATATGTTACCATCACATGTTCATACCAAATCATTCCTACAATTCACATCACAATACTCAACCTTTTTCACATTCAAAATTGACCATTCAATAACTTCAAACACTTAAGAAGACATATATACATATCATATAACCATCAAGAACAAGTATTACATGCATATATCATAACCATTAACATCCAAGAAGATGCCTATACATATCAAGCCTATATACATGCCAAAAAATTGAGTTTTGAACAATTAAAAGTCTATCGAGATTGAAGCTAGATAGTGTGAGCTCAAGGGTGATCCGATTGTCGAGTTCTACAAAATGTCAACTACAGAAACAAAAAACGAAATAGAGTAAGCATTTACATGCTTAGTAAGTTCACAGGTATTTAAATGGTAAACTCACCTCATTTTATAATTAGACAAACCAAAACAACTAGTTTAACTAAGTTCCTGTCACAATAATTCACATTCACAAGGTGTGTATTTCTTTTACAACTGTATAGCTATCAATTCATTCAGTACAATTCAATTTAGTATCATTTCATCAGAACTGTTAAACATGTACATCATTCATATAAACACATCAATTTCCATTCACCTCATAAAATCAGTCAATATATTCTCTTTTAAAAAATTAGCCCAATGAACCAAATAAATAGATACGGATATGTGGGTAACTACACCACATCACTAGGCACCAAAGTGCTGAGCAGTAGGCACCATAGTGCAAATCAGTAGCCACTAAAGTGCAAACAGTGGCACCGAAGTACAATCCTGTACAAGCGCACGACTAACCCTATTGGCATGCCAATTGTATCCTATCCTATGTTCATCTGGACTTAATACACATATCAAAACAACTCTTTACAATTCAGTCCTTTCTTATCCTTTTTGTACCATTTTGAATACATTTCAAAATACAATTTATCAAACAAAAACTCATGATTTAAGCACAGTCAATACATTTATAAACACAATTACACCATATAACTTATCAGGTACAAACAACAACATTAGAAGTGTTAGGGACTAATTTGCATTTTTCTTTTTTCTTCAGTTATCTACTGTTGATTCAATTCTTAATCTATACGGTAATTCATTTCAAAATGTCAATTTCAATTACCTTATAACATCTTATTTAAGGCATATGAAAACTTAATTTCATTTTACACAATTTCTCTAACATTTTGAATTTTATTCAATTTAGTCCTTAAAACCAAAACTAACATATCTTTCACATTTCTACCTCGTTTTACAATCCAATTTCAAATACACTCTTCTAAAGCCTTTTGATTTTAGTAATTATAAAAATTTCATGTCAAATTCAAAATATTTTCATTTTAGTCCCTATACTCAAAGTTAACAAATATACTTTACAAATTAGTCATTAATCAAATCTAAGCTTACAATCAAGTTATTTGACATAAAAAACCATCAGTGGCAACATTTAAAAACTTTAAAATTTTTCAGATTTAGTACCCGGATTAGCTAAATTAAGCTACAACAATATTAGAAATATAAAATTTACAAAAAAAAATGCCTCAAGAGTACTTATATGCAAGAATAAAAGCTTGGCCAAATTTCCTAAGTTTCAAAAATGATGGTTTCGATAATGGAGAGAATAAAATATGGAGATGACTTTGGTGTTTTAATATTCTTTTATATTTTAATATACATATTTTTATTTAACATAATTTTTAACTAAGATTTTAACATATAAACAATTGAAAACTAAGCATTAACCATCCAAGCCAATTTATTATGGTCTAATTATCACATAGACCCTTGAACAATTATTAAATAAGCATATTATCTAATAAAAATCAATAGCGATTAACTTTTATAATTTTTACAATTTAGTCCTTGCACCTTAATTAGTCACTAATTCGGCAAATTTACCTAATCCAAAATTCAGTTTACGGAAACTACCTATATAATAACTCTGTAAATGTTTACTAAAAATATTTACGGGCTCAGTTTATGAAAACGAGGTCTCGATACCTCATTTTCCAAAACCATTTACTTTAGGGTCAAACCACTTGTACTTTAACTTACTTTCCAGTTAACAAATTCATCAGATCAAGATTCAATATAACACTATAATTGACTCGTAAATATTAAATAATAATATTTACTAACCCAATCATCAAAAAATGGGATTCCGAAACTATCGTTTCCAGTACCACTGAAAAACAAGTTGTTACACTTCGGACCTAGACAGGTAACTCGGCCCATGATTAAGTCTAGGTTTAATATGATATAGTATATTGTGCTCATATTGTGGAGGTATTATCTACTTTTTTTAAGCTTAATATTATTTCCTTTCACTTTGGTATATAATTTTTTCTTTTTTAGGTACTTAAAGTATCCAAACGTTAAAAGTTTAGTTTAAATTTAAGTAGAAGTTAAAGAAAAAATCACACGATGTCACGTCAAGGCTTTTATATTTTTCATTAAATAATTGACTTAATATACTATTTGGTATCTGAGTTTGATACTTTTTTTTAATATGGTACCTATGTTATTTTTTTGTCCAATCTGATAAGGTAATAGTGTTAACTTTTTAGTGTTTAATTCAAGTTTTAGGGTAGATTTAATTGAAAGTTAATTGTTAGTATTATTGTATTAGAATTTTTCATGATTTTGTTAATAGAATAAATTTAGTGTTAATCATGAATTTATTTAATTTTGCGTTTAATTTTTCAAATGCAATTAGATGAATATTATTTAATTCGAATTTAAGGTTGATTTGATGAAAGTTAATTGTTAATATTATTAGCTAATTATATAATTTCACCAAATCAATTGTAAAACCCAAATTAAACATTCAAAAGTCAACACCATTACTTTTAAGTACCAAAATATATAACTTTTATCAAATACAGGTATTAGATTGGACAAAAAAATAACACAGGTACCATGTTAAAAAATTATGTCAAACTCAAATACCAAATTATATATTAAGCCTAAACAATTTTGCTTAAGTCCATTTTAACTTTTAAAAAATAAATTTATTAAATTAAATTAATAAAGTACCTGTGTTCTCTCCTAAGAGTTAGTACTTGATTGAATCGAGTCGAATAGAGTTAGTCGAGTTGACAAATCCTATTTTAGAAACCGAACTCAATTTGAAATTTTTTCGAATCGAATCAAGTCAAAAAATTCCGAGTTGAGTCGAGTTAACGAATTCTATTATTTATACTCAATGTTGTGTTTACATAGACCAATTATTTAACTAGTAGACGAAGTACATATTATTTAACTGCATAAATAATATAATGGTTTTATCTTTTAATTTGATAGGTAAATATTTATCAAAACAAAGTAGTTTTGCCTTTTAACTTAATGATTTTAACTTTTAACTTTAGTAAAGATAAACATTTATCAAAATGATGTAGATTTATCGTTTCTTATTCAGATTTTTGGATAACTCTAATTGTGTAATTCATATTCGAGTTAAATCGAAAAATTTAATTTTTTTATTTGAGTTGATCCGAATAACTCGAACTATTTAATTCAAAATTTAAAACTTTTATTAAAATTTTCGAATCAAATCAAATTTTACTCACACCTATTCTTTTCCTCTCCCTCTTGCACTCCTCCACCTCCATCTGCCCAACACCAAAAACAAGACTACGTTTGTCCAACAAAAAAAAATCCAAAAATATTTTTTTACAGAACCCATGAAAGAATATAAAGATACAAGAGCCCCTCTCAATGAATTTTCTTTTATAAAAAAATTATATATAAAACTTTAAATATATATATATATGAAATAATTAAATATTTTAATGAAAAATCAAATTATTGATCTTCATTAAATTTTGGATAGTTTATCTCCATCTAATATAATAATTAAATATTTTATCTCCAATAATAATAAAAAAATCTGAATAATTTGTGGATTTGAAGATTCTCATCATAAAAAATATTAGATTTCAAGATTGTTACTATAAAAAAAATGGGTTTCAAAATTTGAGTTTTCAAATTCTTATCATAAAAAAAATATATAGATAATAACTCTTTTCATCATCAAGGTGTTTATGGGTCAGGTTGGGCTAATTAAAATTTTAGGCTCGTTTGTTAAGCTTGGGCTTGGTTCAAAAAATTAACTTAAAATTTTGTCAAAATCTAACCTAGATAAAAATGTTAAAATTCGGACTCAGGCCGTATTAAATTTCTTTTATTCTTTTTTATATATGTTTTTTTTATAAAAAAAAACATAATACATCAAAAATACTAAAAAAATTTTAAAAATTTTAAAAATATGTATACTTAAATAATACTAAAATAGGTGTAACTTAACAAGAAAATATATCTAAAATAGTAACAAAATTAATAATAAAACAAGAGTTATACAATAACAACAAAATAGTAATAACATAATAATGAAATTATAATAAAATAGTGCAAAAAAAGAAAATAGCAACAAAATAGTAAAAAAAAAAAAACTTTTTTTTTTACATATTTGAGTTAGGTCGGACTCAAGCAAAAAAAAAATCTTACTCAATGCCTAACCTATTTTATAAAAGGATTTTTTTCCTAAACTTATTTTTTGGACTTATATTTTTATCTAAATCTTCTCACTTGTTAAACAGACCTTTTTGGACTTATATTTTTATCTAAATCTTCTCACTTGTTAAACAGACCTTTGGGCCGAGTCAACCAAGTATAATTCTAACAACCCAAAAACTCTTCGAATTAATCGGATAGTTAGAATTTTACAACCCTAATTTAATTTATGGCTTAGGCTTTTCGGTGCCATTGATTTCTACCGCACTTCGATTCGTCAATGCTCTTCAATGACCTAAGAAGCGACCTTAGGCTCTTTTCAGAATTGAGGGATAAAAGTTCGCGAGTACAGTGCCCTTCAGTGCACCGACACTTTGGAGAGGTTAAAAGTATGATGCTATGGGAATTTATTATCAATACTAGAATTCATACCACCCATGAAAATTAGAATTTTTAATTAGCAATAGTTATTTGAAATTATTTTTGTGTGAATTTTAATAATTATATATTATCAAATTAAACATAAAATTAGTATTTCTTTAAGTAATGATTTTCTGTTCAGATATTTATTATTAGGGTAAACTATTAAAATAGTCACTTTTATTTCCCTTAAGTTACATTTTAGTTATTTATGTTTGAAATATTATGTTTTAGTCACTTACGTTAATGTGGTGTAACATTTTAGTCACTGAGCCGTTAATTGTCGTTAATGGTGTAACGGTAAATTGACGTGGCACGTTAAATCATCATTTCAAACAAAAAAATTTGATTAAATTGTACAATTGGTTACCATATTTTTTTCATTTTGAGCAATTTTTTTCTTTTATGTTGTTTTAACTTTTTCTTTTTTTTCTTTTTTATTCTCTTCTGCTTCTCCTTCTATTTTTCTCCCTTATTCATCTCTTTTAATGTAAAAGAAAAAAATTGCTCAAAACAAAAAAAAAATATAGGGACTAATTATATAATTTAACTTCGAATTTTCATTTGAAATGATAATTTAACGTGTTACATCAGCTTACCGTTACACCGTTAATCGCAATTAACACTCAGTGACTAAAATGTTATAACACAATAACGTAAAGGACTAAAATGTAACATTTCAAATATAAATGATTAAAATGTAACCAGAAAGAAACAAAAATGACTATTTTGATAATTTACCTTTATTATTATAGATAAATAAAAAAGTAAATATTTTAATGGTTTAAATAAATCACTTATATATAATGCGACTAACAGCATAGATAAACAATAGTATATTGATAAATTATTTATACAAATATTAGTTTAAACTAAAAAAAGATATGTATGATTAATAGTGTGACGAGATGGTTACTCATTTTTATCCTGTAAATATGTGTTTAAAGTTCAATCTTTGTTTATGAGAATAAAACACATTTTATAATCAGTCATTTATCTCTTCAAAAAATACCAGTAAAGAAAAAATTAGTTATTGCTACCGGTGAGAGATAGCTTGATTTCAACCAAACAAAATAAAATTAATGAAAACGGTTGAGAAAAAACACTACAAAAGATTGCAGGTCCAATTTTAAATCGAATGAGACCGACCTTCAAAAGTCAACGTCTTTCACTAGCTTTCCGGCTACTGCCACTGCTAAGCCTGCCATCCTAAAAATGACAATTAAATTCATGAAGGAACTCATAATATGCTACAAAAATAGATACCATAAGGGAAACTTCCAATTTGAACAATACATATAACCAGGATGTAAATTTAACATTATACACTCATCTTCTTTTGAAAAAAAAATTCAAAAAGAGAAGGCAAAATTCAGAATATGGTACAAAACTGTTATATAATGATGACATATACGCATACATATACATATATATGTATTTGCAGGTGTTATTGCTTTATTATTGGACCTATAGATGACTGGAATAAGTCGCTTAGAACACGTTGAACTTCGCTGGAGCTATGCTCGCACCGTATCAGAGCGACTAACAGATGAAAGAAACTTGCAATGTATTTTCTAAAGCGATCCTTCTCCAAACCACTCAATGTCTTCAATGCTGACACAAGTAAAGATGTTCTTGCTGCCAATTCTTCCCTTTTGGCTGAACCCAACGGTAGTACCCAACGGGACGTTGGCTCGTTAACTGATATCTGTACCATATTCTGGTTGATGGTACAGCTGAGGTATATCTGCAATATTTTTTCACACACTGCCACGAGTTGTGATTCTAGGTTCATCTTCTCGACATCGGATGGATTGTTTTTGATTAAATCTTGGAGAAAATTGAGGTAATTTTGATAAGCCTCATTTTCGAAGTGAACCAAAGGAGGATCCGAGAGCTCTAAGATTGAACACGCTTTCTGTATTTTCTTCCGCAGGGTAGTCTCAGAGTTCAGTTCCTGAGCATGGGATGCAACAGAAGACACTATGTCGACAATGATGTTGATGTTGGCAGCTGACAAGAATTGTAGATTTGTTTTGTACATGTCAATTATAACCTGAAATAATGAAAAGACAACAATTATGATTGTTTTGTATGTTCCAATGGCATCATATCGAAGCATTATTTGAGTACGAGAATATAGCGTGTAATGGGAGGACCTGCATAATGAGCAGCTGTATGGCAATATGACTCTTCATTTTTGAAACCACGTAACCCGCAGTTTGCAGATTAACGTCCTCAAGCTCATGATCGGCAAATCCATGATCAGTACTTGCTTCAGTACTAGAACGGGATGGAGAATTGTCAGGCACCTTGATGTCATCCATGGTTCTCAAAAGCTTCATAAACCCTGGGAACATTGATATGGCTGCTTCTTTTATAGCTAGACAGATTTCTCGCCATTCGTCTTCTGAGAGTCTGCTTCCTAATTCTCCTATCAAACGGAACATTGCCACAACCCCAGTGCTTGCCGGACCCTGTATTGAGCTTCTCAAGTATCCTGTCAGTACTGATAACACATTTGATAGCTGGGGCCTCAATACACTGTAAAAACCAATATATAGATCCACTAGACACTGTGCTGCCACGGTGGAAGTTTCAGTGTCCCATGTACTTCCATCATGATGAGAAGATCTTAAAGTCGGTGAATTTTGCTCATCTTTTACAGGCATACCTCTCCTTCCACATACACCATCAAATATGGGGAGAACAACAGAATTAAAAATGCCAACCCAGAATACTCGTGAGAAAAGATGACCGTGATCCTTCAGGATGTTGAAAAGCACTTCCACTGAACTCTTTCGGATATCTAATCTTGAGTCAGATGTTAGTTTTGATAAACCTGTAACAACAATAGACAATCATTCACCTGTATTGCATAACAGTGTCAATGAGGCTATAGGATTCTCAAGAAACTAAACTAGCAGGTTACCTGTTAGCAAAGGAAGCCAATATGATCCATGATCGTCTATATAAGCGAAACCTTTTACATCTGAATCATCCTTATTTATACTTGAAACAGATGAACCATCATCTGAACTCTTATTAGTGCAAACAAATCCACCCTCAGCAAGTTTGACAGCACAAAACCGGAGAAATGCAATAGCATTCAGGCTAGCATCATTGTTAAACCTGCTATTTGTGAACTTGATGAGGCATCTTACGCAATCAGTAAAAACAGTCGCATCCGTCTCAGTTATATGAGGAAAGTATTCTCGCACTATTTTTTCCATTGTCTCAAAAGCCAACAAGACAATATTCTTCCGCTCATCAGCAGCAGCAGCTGTGAACACCTGAGAGAGAAAGTAAAGAGTTTTGTGAAATGAAAGGTTACCAAAGTTTGCATGACAACTTAAAACTCACATGAGACTTATCATACCATAAAAACACTTTTCCATCCAGATTTCACATTAGTGACACGGCTAAGGACCATCTGGGAAATGCATCGAACTATTAATTCCCTTATTTCTGCAGAGTTGCTTTTCTGCATGATAATCACAAATGGCCTCAAAAATTGATTCTGAAAATTATAGTTTGCCAATTCCTCACGTTCTAAGAACTTCATAGCAAGCTGCCGCAATGAATCCATCACAAAAATTGCTACAGATAAATTCTCAGACAATCCAACTGAAACAAAGAAATCGGAAAGAACATTCCACATTCGAGACCAAACTAATCTGATACGGTTCATATTGTAATGCCTGCAATATAACATTCCAGAATAAGTACTTTCCATAGGCGCATAAAGGAGGAGGGGGAGAGATAGAGAGCTAATGGAGAGAGCAATGACAAATTGATGGATGAGGCTAAAAACTTGAGGATCTGTTGGAGATGGAAGTATGGGAAATTTTCTAAAAGAAAAAGATCAGAATCTTACGCAATTTCAACTAGTTTTATGAGGCTAAAAACACGAGGGTCTGTTGGAGACTGCAACTCTGACATAGAAACTTTGCAGAGGGCTTTCACAAATGCCACTATTGCTTCACTGTTTAACCTTTGGCTATGTGCAAAAACATGGTTCAACTCGAAATTTCCTATCTGGTCCAATAAATTCAAGTTTGCAATGAAGTGGTTGATCTGCTCCGGGGTTACAAGTCTTGAACTGTTAACTCCAACAGTGGTGCTATCATATGAACCCCCTAGGACGACTGCCATCACAGCTGGATTCTGGAGAGTTCCTTTTTTCATCAGAGATTGTTCAGTGTTAGACACAGATAAAAAGGATGCATCAGTCGTTGCACCTTCTCCCAACAGTTGCAAATGCTCAATTCTGGACAGGCATGTCAATATATGCTCCCAGGCTTCATGAAGATGGTTACCATCTTCAATGGCTATAGATATTATTGCCTGTAAAAAGGTAAATGTTTCAACAAGTGAGATATAAAGAACAACACATAACAGAAAGAAACTTGTACCATATCGAAGCAAATCCCAAGAAAAAGGAAGCAAAAAGCATCAAAAAGTATAATGCAGAACAAACAGATTTTCTGGCATTTGTGGTGGGAGGATGCATGTGCAAGCATTCAGATGCAGCAATTCTAATTCTTCCCACGATATAGCATATGAGAAATCCAGGGGGAAGATTCCGTTCTTGCAAAACCATTACTTACCTTTACAGCATCAACATTCTTTTGTTTCATATCTGCAGCACAATGGAGAAAAGTGAATTTCGCCACAGATGTGACAAAAGCATCTCTCTGCGTCTGCAAGCCCATTACTGCAGTTACATGCACAGCATATCGAAAGCCCAGTATGCACTGAGTGGTAGTGAGTCTATCATCACTCTGGTCAAGTGTGACACTAAATGCAGCCAGCATGGGTCCCCAGCAGACCTCCACCATAAACCTCAAGATTGCTATATCTGAAACAGCATGATAAACAGACCTGCAACAGCAAATGAGGGAAAAAGACTATCATTAACAAACATTACGCAGTTGGTCTTTGGGGAAACTTTGGGATGATAAAAGAATAAAGATCAATTTAATACAAAAGCAGGATGGAGAGAATAGAGGAAGGTAGAAGAAAAGAATCCTCTTTGTTTAATAATGTGTGTTGTTATCAACTGAATATCAAATGACTTCATTTTCCAACCAACATATCACAAGCCATGGCACCCATATGGAAGAACATGTGAAAAATTCATCTTAAGCTCACAGATAAATGGTATGAAGGAAGCATACATGGTTAAAACTATCAAACTGTGACTAAGATTCAAGTCATAACTGATATCTGACCCATAGAGATGCCAAACTTCTACTATTCCTTCCCCACCACTCATTTTGAAAATAGAAATCCTTGTAAATGCATTAGACTAGAACTTACTCTGATTTACCCGACTTTGCCTTAAACTGCTCTTGGATATGTCTAATAAGAAGCCCATTTGCACCCAATGGCTTTTCTTCAGTTTGCTTCCAACTGACGAGATTGAGTATACCATCTAAACCCAATAACTTATTTAAGCTGTTCGCCTGCTTGCTTTGAGGAACAGAAGAATCAGCATTTATCTTAATTTCATTTTTCACAATCTGATCATAAAGAGCACCGAGATACTCCTCAGGTAAATCCTTGCCATCATCTATTCCTCGGTTGTTTCGGATGAAATCAGACTTGGTCATCTGAATACAGAAGCAAATATATAATAGAAATAACAACAGAATCAAACTACTGTAAACTTATCTTATGTAAAACTAAAACATAATTCGCGAGAGTACAAGCAAAATTCCATATTTTTGTCGGTAGAATTTAAAGCATCAGAGTGGCTTACGAGCCCCACAATAGATCATTAAGGTTCTCTAAAAAACAAGGACATACATAAGCAAGCAAGTGAAGCAAAAGCCCGCAATTAAGTGACATGCTAAAGAAACAACGTATTTCATAAACAAACCTTATCTTTGACCATGCTATTATGGGCATCAGTGTTGAGCATTATGACAGAGTATGCCAGTACATAAGCAGTATCTGCACTAGTAAATGAGTTTGGATTGCATTTACAATAGCGCTCAGCAAACTTTTCCATGATGCGGTCAATTTTCTGTGCCTCTCCTGGCAACCTGAAGCCACTTAGGAAGAACCTTATTGCTTCACCAAAATCTATAGATTTGAAATTAAAGGAATCTACGTAGGCATGCATGACTCTCAAAGCAAATTCCTCCCTTTCACCCAAATAATCACCAATCATGGTTTCATTCAGCCCAGCAGTGTTTTTCTTAAGAAAAGAAGCCACTTCCTCGGGAGAGTTGCCAACTTTTTTGGTTTTTATAAGAAACTCGATGCCTTTGGATGGCTTCTTGTTAAACAATTGGACTCCTTTCTGCATGTAACCCAGTAAAGCTGTCACTAAAACCAAGCTTGTGAAGGAAAGGAGAGAACTAAATATATAATGAAGCTACATAAAAATACATGAAAGAACAAAAGCCAGTAGAAATATCGAAAATTATCATGATATATCAAGGCAACCCTCTCTTAAAAATTATTAACTAAATAACTACGACATGAAGATGCATTCATGCTCTATCCCCACTTAAATCAATAACTAACCTGGAGTTCAATCTTGTAAGCCCGGCGTTGCTCAAGAGTAGCAGAATCTGACAATTCAGAATTTAATTCCAGATGTAATTCATAATCAGGGACAACTCCATCTTCTGCACTTGGGGTTAAATGGCTCTCTGCTGAAGTTTCACTCTCAGAGCCACTAGGCAAATCAGAATCACCTATCTTCAGCTGTTGGTCCATCCAAGCTCCCATTGACTTGATGATGCCAACTAAGCACTTCACTGATTCATGCCGGAAAGTAATATCCTGGACTGCAGACAAAGTTGTGGTTGAACCCGGTGGTGGCCCTAGAGCAGTTTTTAGAAGGCCATTGACAATCCTGCAAATATCTGATGGGATTATAAGAACTTTAATACATTTTACTAAAGTGTGCATCTAAGAAATAAAAGAACGAGAAATTAAAAAAATACATTAGAAAATGAGATAAAGCCAGCTCTGAGAACATCATAAGATGACTGGTGTTTCAGTTCATTCCTAAGTTGACGAACAATCTTTTTGCAAAACTTGAGAAAAGGTATCAAATTCATAAATGATTTCACCATATGATTTGATAAAAAGAGCCATTTTATTGAAGTACAATATTAAGAAATAACAAAGAATGAGAACTTAAAAGAACTACATTAGAACCGAAGCAAAAAGCATGCTCTGAGAACATTAGCCAAAAACTGGTGTTCAAGTGAATTCCTATATTGAACTACCTTCCTAAGCAAAAATTTGAGAACATGTTTCAATTTAATATAGAATTTCACATATGATTTGCTGGATACTTCTATTGAAAATTTGGTATGACAAACACACAAGATGACAAGAGACCAGCACTCATGTTAAACATTTGCATGGACAATTATTAGGAAAAGAGATACCTTTCAAATATATTAGGTGAATCCACATCACAGTCGTAGTTCACAAATATATCAATGATAATCTGTGAATCTCCAGCAATCTTTTCCAACATATTAAGGACGGTCATTTTCTGTACAAAACTTGGCTGGAGAACATTCTCTAGAACTCGTAGGATTAGCATGGGAAAGAATATTCCAATTTCAGCTTTCAGCCCTGATCTATATTTTGTCAACAAGCTCATAAAAATAGAACACTGGAGCTGGAAAATGGACATCACTGACAATGCACTGTTTTTTAACAATGATAAGCAGAGAAATTGCTTAATTGCATTAAGAAACCTGCATGATGTACCACATGATATAAGAAGATTAGAACAAACTTAACAGAAAATCACAAGAAAACAAGCGAGCTATTTATTGTATATGCTACATGACATTCAAAACTTGCAAGAAAAAAAAATAAATCATATAAAAAACACTAATAATGGTTTTGGAGCATTTTTCATTTTATTTCGAGTAACTACTAGCTAAAAAATGATTCTTCAGATAATTCATGTAAAATCCACCAAGTATGACAGAATTTGAAAGCAAATGGTTATTTTGGGAGTCACCATGCCAAGAACTGGGGATGACTATTTGAACCAGCTACATGTCTGACAAGTTTCTTCAGTGTTTTCTAAATTTTCCCTCATATTTGGAGGCTCAAGACCGTCCATTTTCAGAATATGAACCTAAATGCCTTTTTATGCTTTATCTGGCTGTAGAAATTAAACTTCAATTACCTACCCTCCCAACCTCCCCCACAAACAAAACTTATAATTTACTGAATCATATAACACTGACATCAGGATTAGGTTAGCAAACACCCAAAATCTAAAGATTCATTACCACTTTAAAGTTCTTAAAACAACAATAATATTACTAGTAGACCAACTACTATATGAAAAATCTAATAACTATCGAAGATAGTGCCTAAAGTAATATAACAACATGCAAGCAACCTTATTAACTAATTATATTAATAATAAGTGCATATATCAAGGAATAACATAGAACAACTTGCCTCTCATTTGAGCACCAAATTGAACCCCCACCATCCATAATAACCTTGAGAAGTTCCAAAGATAATGTCTTCCCTCTCAAAAGAACCTGATCATCAGGATTCTCCTGGGATGAAAATTTCATTGATAACTTGCACAAATTCTTAAAAACAATAAATCCATCCTCCCTAATTTTACTACTAATCCCACCAGGACACAATTCCACCTCGTCCTTCATCTTTTCCGACCCAATTTCCTCCCCCTCGTCCTTAGACTCACCATTTTGCGACACTGGAACCAGCTGCGAAAGCTTCAAATCTGGTACCCCTTCACTAGCACTCATAACCTCACTAACGAAATTCTGACAAAAATAGATTGAATTCCCTTCATTTAAGTTCTTATCAGTAAACTCTAAAAGCTCACTAACTGACACTGTTGTAATAGAAACATCCATGGAGTCTTCGTCAGCACGGGCGAATATGATGAGCATAATTTGAGCTAAAACGGACTTAGCACAGATCTGATTGGTTCCATTTAAACCACCTAAATATATGTTGTACAAAGTTCTGACTACCTGAAGCAAGCAATCCCCACGGATCAAAACACAGGGACATCGAACAGCGGAAAGTAAAGCTCGAAGCACAGCGAGCTCGACTGATTCCTCGCCAATGCCGCCGACTTTGCATACACTATCGACAATCTTGTACATGACCGAATCGGAGTTTTTTCCGTCGATCTCGCCGCGAACGACGCCGGCAGAGAACAATTTGAAGACAGATTCGAGGGCGGGATCGGCGACTTTGGCATAATTGGAGTCGAGAGCGAGTAGGATAGGATTGAGAACGAAGTCGGCGTCGGAAGAGGAAAGGCCGAGCAAAGGAGAAGACGGATCACGTAAGGCAGTGTCGGGGAGAGTCTCAAGCTTGTCTAGAACGGATTTGCATGAGGAAACAAGGTGAGAGTGTTTCCGCCAGGCGGCATTTTTGATGATCTTGTCGAGAGATGGGCCAAGCACCCGGCCGCACCGCGACGGGCCGCCGAGTGTTTGGGAAGCTGACATCAAAGTCCTTTTTCTTAGGGTTTTTCAGATCTGTGAAATGCGATGTCTGTCTTTGGTTGAAATCAATGCGAAGTCATGAGAATTTGAATTACTTAGGAAATTAGTATCAATCGAGATCTGCTTATGCTTGTGTTCTTTCTAAAAGTTTAATTTTCGGCTTAATATGTCATTCCATACCTGAGTTTAGCTTTAATATTCAATTTAGTACTTTTTTTTTTTAACTTCAAATTGGTACCTGAGTTTGATTTTAATATTCAAATTTATACTTAAAATAAAAGCATCATGTAGCCCAATAATCATTTGACATGTGTTTTCTAGTAAAAAAATCGATTCTAAAAAGTGCTACTGTATAACCCTTCTTAGAACCAAAGGGGGATTATATTGTTATGGTATTTTCCATTATCGACGTGAAACCTGAATGTAACCCTAAACTATTAACCCACAACCCGAGTAGGTGCAGAGAAACCTAGATCCCACAAGGTAGAGATATTAAGGGCTCGCGGGGAGAGCTGGTGAGCCAAGTTCCCATGCATGTTATTGGGTGTTCGCATGCAAAGGATGTGAAGTTAAGTGCGTGATACAATAAATACTTGTTAAGTCTAGAGCAGTATACATGCTAGTATGCATGGAGCCTACTTAAGACATCATTTCAATGAACAGTAATTGTATCTTATAAATACTCAATTCCTCTCTCCTAGGGGACACAAAACAAAAACACTCAACAGTGTTTTAATTGAATCAAAGAAAAAACTTAGATACCAAATTGATTCAGTATCAACTTGAGAAAAGCCAAGTATTAAAATGAACATTAAAATTAAACTCAAGTACCAAATTAAACATTAAAACCAAAAACTGATACTAAATAATATATTAACCCTTTTTTCTTAATTTGTGTTTTATCTCCATTCTAAAAAATTCAAATTTGTTGATCTGCATTTTCTTTTCTGAAAGCATTATCTCATATTTGGAGATGAGAAATCATTAAGAATGAGATAAATCTATTTTAATATATATTTTTTTATTGTTTAGTGCCTTTTAATTGTCACACATGACTTCTATTTTTCATTCAATTGATTGAAATTGTGTAATTGAATTAAATAATTAAACTTTAATTTAATAATAAGTATTATAAATAATTCATAACATATGTTTGATTTATATAATTTTTCTATTTTTTTAAGAGTAAACTATAAAAAAACAGTCACTTTTGTTTGCCTCATATTATATTTTAGTCATTTATGTTTGAAATGTTATGTTTTAGTCACTTACGTTATTATTTTGTTACATAGTAGTCACTCTACCGTTAAGCTCTGTTACCTTTCTAAATGCAGTCCTACGTAAAAATCTAAATGGGTTTCAAAAGCCAACTTTGATGTTGTACGTGACAGTCCAAATTAAATTTATTTAATTAAAAACTTATTTTTATCCTAGCATTTGGACATTTAAATTGGTATTTAAAATCCATTTAGATTGTCACGTAAGATCTGTTAGGGAGGTAACGGAGTTTAACAGAATTTAACGGTAGAATGACCACTTCGTAATAAAACGATAACGTAAGTGACTAAAATTTAATTTGAAACAAATAAAAGTGACTATTTTTAAAGTTTACCCTAAATTAAATTAATAATTTATAAACCCATAAAAATATTTAAAAAATAAATAAAAATTAAATTCGGTTTTATTAAAAAGGAGGTGTGGAAAAGGTTTTGGAAGGATGGCAGCGAAGAACAGTAGAAAGGGGGAGAGGTGAATGGTGGTCAACGCAGGTGATGTAGGCGAGATTAGCTCAACTGAGGGTCCATTACCATTGTTGTACTTCTACTCAACGGTTACTTAACTTCAACTATTATATGTCCCTAGCTTTTTAATTTATTTAATATTAATTTTGAAAAGTGCTTTTAAAAAAAATATGAAAAAATATTTTTAAAAAGTTTTTTTTAAATTATAATTTAAGATTTAAGAGTTTAATATTACTGTCAAAAAATATTTTTTAAAAATAAAATATCTATTTATTATATAATGTATTTAAATATTGTTTAAATTAATTAATATTATTATATTTTAATAAGAATATAAAAAATAATTTATTATAAGTTGTTGTTAATATTTTAATATATTAAATATAAATTTTAAATATTTTTAAGCAATAAATATTAAATATTTATAAAAATTAATTAGAATATATAAATTATATTTTAAATAATTAAATATTTGTAATTAGATATAACACATTTGTATTATTTTAAAAAAATTATTTTTAATTAATGATTTTAACATATTTTTAATTAAGCACCAATAAAAAATGAAAAGTACCATGTTGAAGGGGGTGAAAAAGTAATTAAGCACCAAAAGTGCTGTTAAAAAGTAAAAAATTTTAGCCAAAAGCAACTTGTTTAGCACTTTCTTTCTTTTTTCCGAAAATATTTTTCAAGCCAAAAGTGCCTTTTTTAAGCAATACTAAACAATGCCTGATATAGCTCACGAGTAGACCTGATCATAGTCAGGTATCTATTCAGGGTTGAAAGTCCGCCTGAACAGGAACTTGGATAAAAAATAAGACCCATTTTATAAATGGGCTGAGCCTCAGATAGGATTTTTTAGTTCGGACCTAGTTATGCCCGAATCAGCCTAAACTTTCTTTTTTGTTATTGTTTTGCTACCATTTGCAATTATATTACTACTATTTTATCATTATTATTTTAATATTATATAACTCATGTTTTATTGTTAATTTTGCTACTATTTTAGAGGTATTTATTTGCTAAGTTATAATTATTTTAGTGTTATTTAAGTATAAATTTTTTAATGTATTTTCAATTTGTTGGGAAATATTTATTTTAGTGTTTTTAAGTATATTTAATGTATTATATTTTTTTAATTTTTTTATAAAAAATTTAATACGAGCGAGTCAAGCTAAGCTCGGTTTAGTATTTTTATCTTGGATGGACTTTGACAGAATTTTAGAACTATTTTTCAAGCCAGGCTCGAGCCTAGAAAATGGGCCTAAAAGTTTACATTGGATTGAACTCGGCCCAATTCATGATCAGGTCTACTCATAAGGATATATTGAGGAATAACATTACGATATTTTGATTGTTAATATTTTAGTTATTTTGTAATTTCATTTTTCAGAATTGTATCAAAATATCATAATATATAGTACAATCTCATTACGGTTCACCTTAAAATTTGGACCATAATAATTTATTTATTAATATATTAATTATGGTTTCATGCATTACTATAATTATGATTTATAAATTTATTTTGGCATCATATAATACTTATTAACATATATATTGTAATAAAAAGTACAATATAAAATTTATCATAATTCTATGGAAATTAAGACTAGAAAATATTGAAGGAACTAAACTTGTTAAAAAAAATAAATTCTATAACCAGGATATATAATTGAGTAAAAAATATTTCTAAGTAATTTTACATTCCGTCAACTAAACACTTGATGTTACATCTTAACCAAATAAACTAAACAAGTTAATCTCGCATTCCATTCGTAATCTTACATTCCCGTAATTCTATTACGAAACATAGTCTAAGATTCGACGAACCGAATACAAAATTTTAAAAACATATTATCATAGCATTAGTCGAAAATCAGCACCAAATCAAATATAATTCATTGAGAGTAGTGGGTAAAGAAGTTGAACCGTAGCTACAACGATAATGTGAATAGGATACTGGATCAAGATATCTAGGCTGATTGTAAGACTCTTAGATGCTCTCCTGGGGTGACATGATCTAGTCAGGGCTCAATTTTTATAATGCAAAATCATTATGTAGCAACCACGAGCAATTTCATTTTAGTAAAAATCTACAGATCTTGTTGCTATAGTCTTAACTGCAATGTTGGATCCATAGTTTATAACCAATTTCATGAGTTTTTGATGCAGAGAATTCATCAAAGTGGCAACTACAAAGCATATGACTCGTGTTATTGATTATTATCCCATCCAACACTTGCTACTGCCCATTGTGTGGTTCAGAGGAAGAGAACAAATCACTTGTTTTTTAGTTGTCTTGAGTGTTGGGCTATTTGGCAGCATTGTGCTTCGTTATGGGAGATCCTGCGGTTAGTCCCAAACAATCCTGTGATATGTTTTTCATGGCATGGGTTTGTGTTATTAACCGTAAGTGTTGCAACAAGATATGCTCTATGCTATTCTTTGATGTTGTTTGGTCCATTTGGTCTCAGAGAAATGAGATGATCTTCAATAACAAAATATGGAATAGGGTTCTAGTTATTGATATTATATTTGCTAGGGTTGCTTGGTGGTTCAAAGCTAAGTGGTCTGACTCTTCAGGCCTCATTCGATGACATTTTACACTTCCCTCTTCTTATTCAGTCTCCTACTGGTAAGAAGCTTGCTAGATGATCCAAAAGATGGCACCCTCCGCAGTCTGGTTTCCTTAAATTCAACATTGACGGTGCTGCATCAGGGAGGGATGGCCTCGCTGGTATTGGAGGTGCTCCTATTAACGAACTTGGTGAAGTTTTGATGTCTTCCTCAAGAGCAGTAGGTGAATCTTATTCCATCACGGCAGAACTGCTTGCAATATGAGTCGCGGTTATTTCTTTCACTGAATAGAGATGGTTCATCGAACTAGATAACTTGAATTCCGTCAATTAGATAAAAGAATCCCGTTTTAACACGTCGTCATTAAAAGGTAACGTGGACTCCACTCTTATACTTAAAAATTCTTATCATATACTTGGGATATAGTTCACGTCAATATGGAAGCCAACAAATTTGCAGGCTAAGTTGGTGCACTTAATGAGACTATCTTCAGCTTATTTCACTTATTGCTTTGAGCAATGAGTTGCTATTTCTTTGAGCATTGATTTGCAATTGAAGGGAGTGTTTAGAAGTTCGCTTATTTTGTTTTAAATCTTTCTGACTTGAGTATTTATTGGATGATTTTATGTTTTGTCTTGATTTGTTTTATCTCTTGAGTTTACTTATCATTTTATTCTGTGTTACGTTCCATTTTGTTATAATCGTATCTTGATTAATATAAAATTTTTTCCTTTCAAAAATATGCACAAATTATATACTATACATCACATGAAAAACGAATCAAATAAAGACGAACAACAGAAAAAAAAAAAAAAAACCAATCATCACAAATGCAGATAGTGATAAACCTCAGTCTAACAATAAATGCCATTTTCTTTTTTTAATATAAAATAATAAAAAGCGTTTTTAAATTTTAAATGAATTTTATTTACATTTATTGAACTTTAAATTTAAAAAAGAAATTAGAAAACCCTTAATTTTTACTTAAATCTAGTTCTGTTATTATATTTTTAATATTTTATTATTTAAATGATAAAACGGATAAAAAAATTAACGGACCTAATTAGGGTTTTAGCGTGAAACTTTTTTTTGAAACCGAGAATAAACCACAGACAGACAACGCCATGTGAGAGCCACATAGACCACGCTGCAAGCTATATAAAACACACAGCCATTGCATGGGAGTAATCTATTTCTTTCAGTTTCTCAACATCTCTGTGTGTTTTTTTCTTTCTAAATTCTTCATCTCTCTTAATGATGATAAAAGGAATCACTGTTTCAAAAAAACAACTATGGAACCATGCATGTCAAAACTGAGAGATAACCTTTGAAGGTCATACTATAATGTCTTTCAATGGAACAAAACAGCTGCTAACAGTAGCATTGTTGTTGTTCCCTTTGTCTCGTATAACTATAGAACTGAAACCATTGTAGCTGGTGTTTGTCTTGTTGAAATGATACAAAGTATATGTTGTTTGCTCTAGTGTGCCTTCCCTGTAAACGAACACACTATCGTCTTCTTCCATACATCTCCATTTCCGGCTCCGATCGTGACTCCGGTAAAGCGGCATTCCCCTAAACACGAATAAGAAAGCACGGGAAGTTAGATTATATTTGCTCCAACTCTTCATTTTTCTCCGAATGTATTCTTATCGAACTAATATCGAAACATGGGTACAAAGATATAACGATGGGAACATCGAGACAAAAACTTATCGAGCTCGAAACTTATTTAATACCAAGGATTTAATTTGCTAACCATAGATATTCAATCTCAGTTTTCTCATTTTCAGTACTAGGAAAAGACTTAAATTTATAAGAAGTTTAACTCTGTATCTCACACGTACTTGGATATGAATGTGGAATAATGAGCCTTCGAACATCCTCGAAATACATGAAAAAACATATAAACAAAATAAACTTACCCCTGCACGCATACATCACACAAACACCAAAATTCAAGTCACAGAGAAAATATTTGGATTCAAATTCAAGACATGTTATGATTTCAGAGAAATTTGAATTCAAGAGATGCTAAATTAACTATATATATCGGAAAAAAATTTAAGGAAATAGGCATAGTTGGCAAGAAAGCTCATCTGGCGGAGTGAGATTTCTGCTGCATGTTAGGGAAATTGTGTCTAGCTGGACACGTTTTCTTTGAAATTTCCAAAATATTTTCTTTAAAATTTTCAGAATACGATTCCAACTGAACACACTTTCTCAACGTGTTAGCAAAAAGCTCTTCCAGTTAGATTAGCTTGATTTATTTTCCTAAATTAAAAAAAAAGACCTATTTGATCGATTAACAAATATTTTTGTTGTTGTTGCATATATATGACATATTTAACCTAGGATTCCACTTTAAGAGAGCTAAAGAACTGAACTATGCCAATCATGTTACTCGGATTTGGGTGTCCGTTGACTATAAACATGATTAGATTTTGTTTATAACATTCAAGCAGCATCATCGACCAGAAACAAATATTAAACTTCAAAGAAATGAACATCATCCTAATACAAATTTCATTGGAAACTATAATCTTTGTCTATTTGCTTTTATTGTTTTTAGCTAAAATCATCACAGAATTTAAGAATGAATTAACACAATAAATGTGGAGCAAATATTTAAACCTTGATTTCCCAACAAACAAGCTTTAAGAGTGTAAAAAGAAAAAGGCAATCCGTACCTAATGTGGAAGAGTTCAGAAATATCGCACATCTCGAGATAAAAGTTAACGGCGTCTAGGAAAGCGCGGTAAGTGTAAATGTGAAGCCCATCAATCCTTGGGTAAGGCAGTTTCAGTCTAGGCGGCTCCGTCGTCGGCGGTTCACCCAGACAAGACGAAGACTTCGTCGACCACCGCCATAAAAAGCCCGGAGACGCCCGATAGACATATTCCTTCCAAACGACCGGCGAAGTTCCGTGGTCCGGCGGGAGGCCAACGAAACCCATGGTGGCCATAATGGGTTCGAGCTCGTCGTGGGTCATGAGGGGCTTGAACGTCTTGGTGTACCAAAGCGCTAGCTTTCTCATGCAGAGTCTCATGCAATCCTCCATTGTTAATGGGTTATTGGGAGAGGATCGAGAAATGAGATTTTCCGGGAAATTTTATTTTTCCGAGGTTTTTGGTTGTCGTAAAATGTGAGGGAAGAAATGGAGTTTGATTGTTGAATAAGAAAAAGTGTAGATTTTTTTGGAGCGTGAAGTTTTGAAAAGGGTTTCTTAACTTGACACCTTAATTACAGCTAATTTACCAAATTACATACTAATTACTGGTTTTTCTTAATCAAAATATGGAAACTTTCATTAAACCTTTTTTGGTAAAAACACCTTTTTGGTCCTTCTCAATATCGATATCCTAGCAAATTGGTCCCCCTAAAAGCGGTAGAACAATTTAATCTTTATCAAAATTTGAAAATAAGCAATTAAAAATAATTTCTGTTGGTATAATAATAATTTTGGTCTTCAAAGTTTACATATTCTATCAATTTGGTCTTGATTTAACAAATTTAACCTAGAATATTTTATACATTGTCAACATTTGTACATAATATACAAACATCAAGGGCTAAATTATTATCATACTAAAATTGAGAGGAATTAATTGCCCCATTAGTTTTTGAGAGTGACTAGTTTGTTCAATATTTAAATTGAGAATGATGGAAGAGGTGCTCATACCAATATTTTTTAAATCGGGCCTTGAAACGGTCAAGTCACCAATTCGCTAGTTAGATTGGTCTAATCAGTCTGATTTAAAACTTATTAAAAATTTTAAAGATTAAAAAAATATCGATTTATATCGGTTTTGAGTCTAACTGATTCAAAATCACTCTGTTAACCAATACCCTAGTCAATTCCTAATCTAACTAGTTGTAACTAGCTCAAACAAGACTCGTTCGTACCCTTCTGCCCCTATCGTCCAATTATGTGATTCGTGAACAAGTTTACTGGAGGCTAATTCTAAACTTTTTCACACTCAAGCTTCCAAACGACAGGTTGGCTTAGGGACAACAACAACCAATTGTGTTCTTTAGTGGTATGTGTTCAATTTAGCCTGGTTTGTATTTTAATTTGTTGTAAAATATTTATTTTAATATTTTAATGTATTTAATATATTATATTTTTGAATTTTTATATAAAAAATAATTTAAAAATATTTATTACAGTCGAATCTAAGCTCAAATTTAACATTTTTAATATGAATCAAATTTAAACAAAATTTTAAGTTCATTTTTTAACTTGGGCCGAATCCAAACTTAAAAAAGGGAAGTAAAATTATGCATTGGGGGAGCTAGACTCATGATATATATTCCAAATATATGCACCGGTATAATTAATGAGCATGTAAGTATAATTTGTTGTGTGGTTTAGCATAATGATGTTAGTTTCATTCTTTTCTTGTATGTTTAATGATGTTAAATGGTCATTGCTTATATGTTCATAAAAATTTGTGAATATTTTTTTAATGCATGACACAACTGTTTTTTAGTGATTAAGGGTGTTCCCGTCGCAGGTGTGGTCTGAATTAGAGTCGCGTTGATTGTTTAGACTTTGTTCTGATATTGTAATTCACCAAAAAGCAATAACATTTATTATATTCAAAATTTTATTAATGTATGCATATTCAAAATTTTACGAGATCATAATTAATCATCAAATTTAGACTTATGATTTTCAAAATTACAAAGTAATGTGTAATTAATAAGGTACTAATTTTTGGACGTTATGATGGCGTTATAATTTTCTTCGAACGTAATCAACTCCCGTCTTAATTTTTCTCTAAGCTTTAATGTAGACTAAAAATTATATTCTAAAAAAAAGTATTGTAAAATAGTTATCTTTAAAAAAGTAATTTATAGGTAATTGATCACCTAGTCAAAAAAATCGGTGACGATTCCTGTGTTCTTAATAAAACCAAATATTTTAAGAATTAAAATTTTCATTTTTTTTCGAATATTGCGAAGCTAATTTTTATTCAAAAGATGGTTTCAACTTTGATAATGATATGCTTGTGGCCCCTTTCCCTGCTTGCAGCCTCCGGGTTGAACGGTATGAACCCAACTTTTTTCTCAAAAATTCTAGCCCATTGTTGGGTCGGATGTTGCTTCCTAGTGCATTTCATGGCTTGATGCTTGTAAGTTTCCGCCTTGTCTCAATGATACTAATGCAAGTCTGATTCTGTGAAGGATCTTCCTCCAATTGCATTATGTAATGTTGTCTATAAAATTCTTGCAAAAACTCTTGTGAATTAGTCGAAGACTATTCTGCCTAAGATTATTTCATCTTTGCAATTTGCAATCAGCCTTTGTTCCTGGACGACTTATCACTGAGCAGATTTTGAGATCATTAACTTTTTGAAGAACAAATGGCGTTGTAAAGGGGGTGAGGTTGCTATAAAGTTGATATCAGTAAGGCATATGATAGTTTTAATTGGGATTTCTTCTGCTTTGTTATGCCTAAGCTAGGGTTTACTGGTAAATGGATCAATTGAGTGAGGCTATTTGTGTCCTCTAATTAGATATTTGGTTGTTTTCACATGTAAGCAGATTTGATCACATTGTTCTACCTCGGCCAGATGTTGTTCATCGTTGTAGCTCTTCTCGGTTGGGCACGTAAAGATAAGTCCATCCCAGCTCCATCTCCTGCATTCCATGGCGTAATTTTAGTGGACAAAAATTATCACCATAGACTAAACATCCACATTAGAAGCAAAAAAGGGTTAACTATTAGAAAATGTAAAATATTGTAAAAATAATTAAAAATTTATAAATAGTAAAAAATATTGTATCTTCAAATAAAAAATATATATATTTGCTAATCCCATTTAAAATATTAAAAGTTTTATATAAAAATTGTATTTAGTTAAGAATACAATCAATTTTTATAAAAAAAAATATATTTTAAAAATATTTTTAAAAAATGGAATCAATTTTTATATAATTTTTTTAATGTTTTAAAATACATCAATTTTTAATACTTTTTTAGTGTTATTGATAGCATGTTTATTTGACTCGATTACTCATTTGACGTCTAGAGTAAACTTCCTCCATCTATTACCGTGCATATGCTTTTTTTTTATTTTGTAACAAAGTTTTTTAGAATAGTTAACCGAGAATAATGATGGACTTATGGAGAATGATGATATATTTATATATTTGCGTGTACTTAATTTATAATCGTGATCATAAACATTGAGAATTCAAAAAAAAAAAATTGGATTCAAATATTTTAAGGCAATATATGCGTATATTAATATTTAAATATCTACCTCACTTTTTAAAAAAAAAATTATTTGTCAATTAAGATATTGGTTTAGAGGTAAATAATTTTTTTTGAGATAATAAAAAAAATATTTGAAAAATATTTATCCAAATTTATCACAGATTTACCAATTATAAATGACTTAATTCACAAATTAGTACTTAAATTATACTCTTTTTCCCATCTTGGTACCTAAAATTTTATTTAGTCACAAGTGGTACCTAAATTACTTTTTTTTTTCCAAATTTGTACTTCTGTCGGTCAAACTGTTAAATCTATTTTAAAATGGTCCTAACCCACAAATTAGTACTTAAATTATATTAATTTCCCCAAGTTGGTATCTAAACTTTTTTTTGTTCACAAGTGGTACTTAAACTGTTATTATGTTACCCAATTTTAAACCAAAATGTTATATTTGTTAAAAGAAAATTCTAGCCAATAATAAACCACCATATCATATAAACTTAAAAAAAATATTTTTTTATTTCTTTTATTTTCATTTTTTTTCTACATTTCTTTCTTTTCTTTTATAATGTCTGACAATATTAGTAATGCTTGAAATTTACCCTTCTGAGGCCGAGACGCTAACTATTAATTATATTTTCAAACTTCACCACCTACATGATCTACCTGATGAGATAAAAAAAAAGTTATTTCATAAATCAAAATTAGTGTACTAGTCCAGAGGAAGGGATTGAACTGATTGATTTGCGAACTAATACAAACCGATTGAATCAAGCTAAAAAAAAAATTAATTGAATCAATTTTCCTATTTTAAAATATTTATATTTTTATAAATTTTTATTAATCTATTTGATCGACAAATAAATCAAATCAAAAATTGGTGACTTTATTGGCAACCACCGTAGTTTGCGTTTAAGGTTGAAACTTTTGACAAACCTCTCAAACATTGTCGCCCCACACCTCTGTTTTCCCTTTGTTTTTTTTCCCTGCAATTTTCATGTTTCTTTGCACGTTTGGTTGCTTCGCCTGCAAAGAAGACAAATTACTTTAAGTTTGAAACAGATCTCAAATTTGTCCTTTTTTTTTAGTTTATTTTTTTAGCTTTTTTATAAAATTAACCCTAAAAAATAATTAATTACTTAAATGACTTTTTTTCATAAAATATGAAAATAACTTAAAGTCTATAAAAAAATTGGTAGAGCCAAAGTGTTTGGTGTCATCAACAAGCCACGTCAGCAATCTGAATAAAAATCAATTTTTTGATAAAGTCATGTAGAATGACGTCACTTGTATAAATACTAAAAAAATACTGTAATTTTAAAAAAAAATGAGAGCACTCTAAATAATTTTACTTTTTCTAATGGAGCCAAATAATTTAACACCACCTATTCTGTACATTCTATTGCCTAGTCAAACACCCTGCTTTTTTTATTTGTTTTTCATTTGTTTCATTTTCTGATTCTTTTATATGTTTGTCATTTTCCGTTTTTTATTTGTTTTTCTTTATTTACTTTCTCAGTTATTTATTTATTTGTTTTTATTGGTTTTATAATATTTTAATATGTATTTTAAATGTTTTATAATATTACTTTTTAAAATTTTTAATATATTGTTTAAGATTATTTTTTTAAATTTAAATATTATTTTTAAAATTTTAAATATAATTTTTTAATATTATAAAACATTTAAAATATATTATTTTTAAAGATATGACCTTTCAAATTTATTATTTTATAATATTTTAAATGTATCTTTTAAAAATTCTAAATATATATTTTTTAAAATTTAAATATAAATTTTTAAAATTATTTTTAAATATATTCAAATATTTTTTAAATTATATTTAAATTTTAAAAAAATAATATTTTATTTGGTGGAGCCTTTTAGAATGGCCTCCACCATTTTATTACAAGTGTAATTTTTTTAAATATAAAAATTTAAAATTTGATATTTTATTTTGGTGGAGCCATCTCCACCTCTTGGTTCTTTAACATATATAGAATGGTGAAATTGTAGTATTTAGTAGGAGAGTTCAAAAATTCTGTTGAAGATGAATAACGAGGTGTTTTTGGTGTACGTTCTTTTTTATGGTGAAATTGTTGAAGGTGATGTTGGTTGTGTATTTCAAGGTTGGCAAAGAGTAGGGTTACAATTCAAAAAAATGTGAATCTAGCAGAAATAAAAAGGAAAATCAGTGCAAAAATAGCTATCCCTTGTGGAAGGGCAATGTTTAGATTATTTTACTAGTTTCCAATCTCTACAGATCCGTTGAAATTTTGTAAGATACAACTGTTAGATGATAATGACTTGGACACTATGATGGAAATATGGTGGTCGACTGAGAGTGAGAATCCCCAACCAGTTGAGTTATTTGTTAAGTTAGCAGACTTAAAGCATGTTGAGAATGTTAGTCCAGTAAGTCAACATTATGGATTTGACTTTGATCTTAATGTCGAATGGATAGACCAGTTAGAATGCGAAGGGATATCAAAAATACCAAAAATCCAAATTATGGTGGGAGTTTGTGTAACAACCCTACCCATGGTCCTCGTCTACAAATACATCTAGAGGTGATAATAAGCACATAGGCAGACATCAAAGAAAGGACCAATAATGGTAAAGATTTTGATTAGGACGTTGAAGATTTTAGTGACCCCGATGTTGATGATGTTTCGGACGATATCGATGATGAAAGCTTAGAGGAGGTTGAAGATATTCAGTAACCCGAGCCATGGTATTGTTTTACGAAATGAACCTGGAGGCGACATGTTGGACGTAGATCCAGATGCAGCATATGCATCCGAGTTCCTTAAGCACGCTATATAGTACCTACTCATAGATTGGCGTCAATTTTACAGTTGGAGGAGTTGTTCGTTGGGCAACGGTTTGAGAACAAGGCGGACTGTGTACAGCATGAAGTTGTCCATTGATTACAAGGTTGCCAAGTCTACACCAACATTATATGTTAGGGAATGTTGGAGAGCCGGCGATGGGTATAGTTGGCGGGTTCGAGCTACATTTATACAAAAGACTTAATAGTGGCAAATACGGAAATTAGAAGGGCGTTATACACGCACTACCGCATGTATGTCTCAAGACTACCAGAAATTGGATGTCAAAAGTATTTCCAACTACATCATGCCACTAGTGAAAGATAGCCCAATCATTCATGTGTCGACATTGATTCCAGACATGCAAGCCCAATTCCAATATAGAGTGTCGTACAGGAAAGCGTGGTAGGCAAAACAAATAACCATACAATAATTGTACGGTGACTAGGATGAGTCATATAATGAACTTCAGAGTTGGATTTTAGCGATGGTGGAGTACATCCCAGGAACTATCGTGGAATTGCAAACGTTACCTTATAGAAGCCTGAATGTACAATTGGAAGTGGGGAGAAGAGTTTTCCGTCGATTGGTCAATCTTCACGGTCTGAAGGAAATTAAATGTTGTACCCGATGTTTGCATTTTATGGTCTTTTGGAAATAAAATTTATATAACTCAAAATTGTAAAGAACTGAGAGTGGTATCGTCATTCAGGGTATAATAATTTACGGGCCTCCGTTGATGGTGTAACAGGCCCATTTCGCCCTGGCTTACACCAAAACCAAAACCAAAAAATAAAACAAAAATAATAAAACCAAAATAATCTAAAGGTCCAGAGTCCATTTAGATCCACATTTTAATAGCCCAAAACAAAAATAAAACATCAGTCCATTTACATTTATTAGCCCAACATTAAACCCAAAGTCCTAGCCCAACACAAAGAATCACTCAGCAAACCCTAAGAGCCAATAGCCTCGTGCCGAGCCCCCAGCCTCCATGCTCCACAACGGCTTTCACGTGCACCACGTTCCACGCCCACGAACGGCTTCTCCACGCCATACACACTTGCAACGGACTAACAAACGAAAACAACCACGAGCAATGGACATCAAATAACAGCAAATGACAACAATGAAATTTGTATTTCTTTTTATTTATTTATTTTATTTTTTCGGCTATAAAACCGAATGAAATCAATGTAAAAAGGGGATTTTCTTTTTCAGAGAAATACATTATGCATACTTAATACACAGATTGAAAAAAATTGGAAAACAATTTCTAAAAGGTGATTTTGAGTGCTTCGTTTTTTCCTTTTGAATCTGTTTTTTCCTCTTCTAGATTTTGCATGTATATTTAGTATAAGAAAATAAATAGAAGGCTTACCTTCGCGAGTGTGCCGTTGAAATCTCCATCTCCTTCGTCGGCATCGAAGGTTAAGAGGAGACTTTGAGGCCAAAATTGCCAAGCTTTGTGGCTGGGTTTTGAATGAAAGGATCGGGATACTATTTGCGCGCTATTGGTCACCAAACATAATGGTGTTCGGCGGTTGCGTCTAAATAAACCTTAGCAGATTGGTGCCCTTGCTTTTAAATCAAAGGATTGGTTATGTTTTAAAAGAAAATGAGTAAAAATGAGGGTTTAATGGCTGAATGAAAAGCGACGCCGTTTATAGCTATAAGGATCCGTGCGTCAACCCAATTAGCAGGCCGGATCCGTGACCTTTTGTTCAAAATGGGAAATTTGCGCGTTAGATCCTTCCCCTCACGCGAGCATTCAATTGCGCCTTATTTGTGCTATTTTGTTTTTTTTTTTTAATTTGGCTCTATAATTTGCGTGCGTTTTCATTTTTGTCCACAATATGGCGCAACGTTTTGGGATCAGGGATATTTTTAGATTTAGTCCCTGTGAATTCACGCGCATTGCGCATTAGTCCTCAATTTAATTTCAAGAATTTGTAAATTATCCCTTTATTTTAATTTTATTTCAAATAAGTTTTTTTCATCATTTTTATTCATTTCATATTCATTTTTTTTAAATTCTTGTTTATTTATTATGTATTTTGAGCTACTTTGATGGTTGTGTTTTGTTTTAAAGTCATTTTTTTATCATATCATTTTAACATTTTGTATCATTTTTCTTTTCTTTAAATGTTTTTTTGTACATTATTATATATATATGATTCATGATAGAGTGCCATGTATATTATTAATCTTATGTTATTTTATACATATAATTTCTTTTAAATCTATTTCCATATTTTATACATATTTTTGTTATCTAAAGGGGAATCCTACATTTTTTACATTAAATTATTTTAACACCTTATTATAATGTTTGGTTTAAATATATATATATTGATACATATATTATTTTAATAGAGTTTTTTTTATTTAAAACTTCTTCATTTATGATTCATCTAATATTTTTATGTATATGAAGCTATTTTAGGAACTCCATTTTTGTGTTTATAAATTTATTATTTCAGAATTCTTCTTTATATTATTTTTTAAATATTTTATATAATATTATATTTAAGTGCTTTTATACAAATATGCACATGTATAATTTATAGCAAAGTTAATTTAAACTATATACATTATTAATTTCATGTAATTTTACATATAATTGCTTCTAAATTTATTTATATATATGTATGTCTTTTACATTTGTTGTGTACATAAATAGTTTTCAAAGATTATATTTTATCATGTATTTTTATTATCCTTTCATAGCTTATGTATTATTTAAATTCTCCTCTATTGTATATATATTGTCAATTTTACTAATGTTTTTAACACTTTGTATATTATTTAGTTTAAAAATCTTTGTTCTACAATGTATATTTTAAGAGTTACATATTTATTCCAAGTTTATTTTTTTTTGCAAATAATTTTAAATTCATCGATTCATTAATTCATAAATTGTAAGGACTATATTTTTACTAGTTCATCGTTATTTTAAAATTATATTATATCACGTTGACTTTTAATTTCCATTTTATTTTGTACGTGTTTTGTTGATTATTTTATATTGTGCCATATTTATTGTTGTTGTATATTATTTATTCATTGTCCTATTTATTATATCAATTGTTCCCCATCCATGATTAAAATTTGGTCATATTTTACTTAGAATAGTTATATTTAGTTGTTGGATTTATTTATTGTGGTTTATTGTACTTTATGTGTGCATATTATCTCATGTTTATTAGTCATTTTCTATACCAATGTTTCTTTACAATTCATTAAGTATTCCATCTTATTTTAAAACAGATACATGTGTTTTGAGCTGATTTTCAATTTTCCTTATTATTCAAAGATTCAAAAATAAGGCAATATTCAATATTTGGAAATTTGAGAAATCGTACCCTATCGTGCTGGGTATGATTTTTCGTCGGACTAAATATTTAGATATCCTTTTATAATTTTGGCATATGAGCTTTTGAAAGTCAAAATCAATCGAATTTTTGAAGATATAAAAGATCGTCTCCAATCGTGCTGGATATAGTGCTGCATACCTTTGAAACGAAAGAATTTTGATAACCAACTTAAACTACTCAAATGTTTTAAAAGGAACCATATTTCAAAATTTTTTAAAAGAAACCGTAGACATAAGGACAGCACTTAATCAATTTGGTACCAGTTTTTGGGCGTAGTGAGGGTGCTAACCCTTCCTCATACGTAACCGGCTCTCGAACTCATTTTTAAATTTACGTAGACCAAAATTGATTTAAATAGAATAAAATGCTTAATCAGGTGATCCAATCACACTTAAACAAAAGGATTGGTGGCGACTCCACACTCGTTTTAAAGTCGATCCCCTTTTTTTCCAAAAATAAAAAAATAGTTTCGACAGATGGGGTGGATGTTGGGGTGTACTATATACATAAGGAGGATCGACAGTTGGATCGAACGTGGGGGCGGAGTACATGTTATTACTAAACATATCAAATGATATCGGTAGTTGCTCTGGGTGATATGAACTCGAACTGCCCATGTCCGAGTAATATGAACTGCTCTGCGACCCATCACAAAAAGCGTTAAACCATTGGTCAGATGTGTTCAAAGGTTGGTCCTTCGAGTTGGGCTCCGCTATATGTTGATCCTCTAGCTCCTCCATAGGTTGGCTTCCACGTCTGTAGCCGTGATCTGGTACTAGTGATCTGGTACTATCATAAGTTGTCCACCATATAAATAAACGCGCCATCAAGTCATGTACCACTGCATATATTCAGTCGATGAACTGAAGTCAAACATGCAGGAGTGCATCTCAGGTCGCCTGTAGTACCAGACACTCCATAATGCTACATAACATTGATGTTCCACAGTCTAATTTGTTGTATGTTTCTCCTTCATGGTCTTGTCGTGGACATCAACAAATTATTATGGCTCGACTGGCACAAATTGTCTACATGTAAACTGTCGCATAACTCAACCGGCATTATACCACTCAACGGTTGAGAAGTTGAACACCGACGTTAATGCACCACACATTAAGTAGACCTATTAGACATGTGGTCCGGCATAAGTACCCCCCGATTAGTTGTATAATATAGGCTCGAGCAGCACACATCACCTCGTCTTCAGTGGTAGTGTTAGACAACTTGTAATGGCCTAAATTCAAAATTATCGGAACAGTAGTTTCGTAACCACAAATCCGATTTAAAGAGAAATTTATTTCAATATTTTTGCATGAAAATTGATATTATAGGAAAATCGTATGAAAATATTGATAGAAAAATTTTACCGATTTAGTGGTTAGTTAGAAAAAGAAATTATTGAAGAAATTGGGTAAAAACAAGGTATCGAGACCTTTATCTCGTAAAACTGAGTCGAAAATAATTTTATAAATATTTATGAAATGTTAGTAATGTGGTATTAAAATTTCGTTAGGAAATTTTAATGTTTGGGTAGTCAATTAAATGAAAAGGACTAAATTGTAATAGGTGTAAAAGTTGCTAGAATGATTAAATAACTTAAGAGTCTAATGAGAAAGGATTTAAAAAGCAATTAGACCCAAAATTTATTTGGGCTGGACGGCAAGGGCATAAAATCAGTAGGGAATTTGATAAATTAAGGGAAAAATTGGAATATTGCAAAATTAACTAAATAAAGCTAGGACTAAATAGGAAATATCTAGATTTCTCTTCATTTCTCTTAAATTTCAACAGCTAAAAACGCCATAGGAGGGTTCTCTAAGCTGGTATTTCATGATTTTTGCACCAAGTGAGTTAATCCTTGCCTTTTTCTTGTAATTTTTGTGTTTCTAAGACTTTTACAACTAGGTCCTACTATTAAATTCATTAGTTTTTGATTTCATGGATGAAATTGAAAGTCACCATGATTGAGTTATGTAAGTTTATGATGAAATAGAATGAAATTAAAGTTTTAATTTATTTATGAGATGATTTTATTAGGTAATTTCAATGGAAAATTGATTTTTAGGACCTAATTGTGAAAATGTTTGGAATTAAAGTCTATTTCTGAAACCCTGATTCCTAAAGGCTGTAAACTAGTTTAAGGTGATATAATAAAGTGTTAATTGAGAAAAATAATCTCAATTGAGAGACTAATTGAGTAGGGACGAAATTCTCATTTATTAAAAGCTTAGGGGAAAAATGGTAATAAACAGTTTGCACTAAAACAATTTGGACAGCAGCAGTAGACTAAATTTGAAAAATCACCATAAATTGTATAAATCGAATTAGAAGATTAAAAATATATGTAATTAAAGCTTATTGAGTCTAGTTTCTCATAGAAGAAACAGTGTAAGCAATAGATTTGTAAATTTTGAGATATAATGAATTTTGTGAGATAAGGTCAGAATGAATTCGGGTTCCCCTGTTCTGAGTTTGAAAAATCATAAAAAATTAAATAAAAATAATTATGAGTTTAAATTTATATGTATAGAATCCTTAATGAGTCTATTTTTAATAGAAATAAACTAGAATATCCTTTGAATCCTTTATGAAGAGATAATTAATTTTTAGTGAAGAAGGGTCAGAACTATTAGACAGCAGAACAGGGGTGATTTTAAAGAATAAACTATACTGATTGGCTAAACCAAAAATTCTGAAAATTTTATGGTAAGAATATATATGAGTCTAGTTTCAGGGAAAATTAACAGAACTTAATTTGAAGTCCCGTAGCTCGAGTTATAAATAATTTAGTGGCTATGACTTAAGTAGACAACTTTGAATGAACTATAAATAATAGTTGAATTATAGAGAATGTTGCATATGAACATGAAATGTATTAAATTGATAATTAAATTTATTTATTTAGATCCAGAAGATTCAAATACGAAGCTAGATCGAGGAAAGGAAAAAGTTCAGGATTAGTAGATTTTTGTGCACAAACAAGTATCAAGGTAAATTTATGTAACTTGAATTATATTCTTAAATGCTTGAAATGCATGTTTTTTTATATGAATATGATTTGAATGTTCATTATATGAAATTTTATGAAACATTGATATATTTGATAAAAGAGGAATAAATCCCGGTTGAATGAAAGGAAAATTCGATGGATCTCTGAAAAGGAATTGACGGTAAAAAGGATCAAGCCCGGACGGGTGATCCTATCCTGATATAGCCCTCCCGAAGAATATGTGTAAAATGGATTTAGCCTGGACGGGTAATCCGAATTAGGGTCTGAATTTAGCCTGGACTGGTAATTCAGATCCAAGCTCATTAGAGTAATTGTCGTTGTAGGGGATTTAGCCTGGACTTTTCATATTACAGGGGACTTAGCCTGACTGGTAATCCAGCTGTAAGAATGAGGTTCGCGGGAGTGTGCTCTCTGAAATGAAAATATGTGCACATGAATATGAATTGACGGACCCAAAATTGTACACTAAAAGTGTACCTCTGAAAATCCATCGAAATTCCGAGAAATTCAACGGGATAAATATGGAAAAATAACAAGGAAATAGAAATCATGGTATTGATGAGCTCATCAATCATGGTATATATTATTGGTACATGCAAATTATTGTACTAACTTGAATGTTGAGTTTGTGCGTATTAGGGTAATAATGCATTGAATGGATATATAAATGTTTATTGTATTGTATTGAAAATATTAGGTAAGTATAATTCTTGTTACATGAGCTTACTAAGCACAAAGTGCTTACCCTGTTTCATTTTCCCCTGTTTTGTAGTGTTAAGAGCTCGGAGGTCAGATTTGGTCGGAGATACATCACACTATCAACCTCAGGATTTCGGTATATAAAGAAACTTTATTTTGGAAATCAATAGCATGTATAAGCTAATAAAGTAAATGATTTTGTGAAATGAATGTAGAGTTAGCCATTGGTATGGTTAACAAACCTGGTTTTAGGTATGTGATGACGTTATCTTATAAATATGCATGAATTTATTTTGAAAATATGTTGAATTGGTTTGGTTGATGTGGATTGGTCTCGGTTTAAAATTTACAGGGAAGGTTAGATATCTATAAAAGGGGATATATTGAGTTTAAAAAAAAAATTAATTTGTAAACTCTGGTAATACTTCTTACCCTATTCCGGCAATGAATACGGGTAGGGGTATTACACAACTCTTTAAAATTTGCTCTCAACCATGCCAATGTCAAGCATATGAAATTTTGTTTCCCATCACTAGAGGACCATCCAAGCAATCTGTGGCATAATACTGAAGGTTCCAACACTTTGCTTTGGCTTGTGACCATAGCACCGTCAACTCGTAAACCAAGTTCCGTAGTGACGTCTTTCAATGTGATAGTGCACTCCCCACATGACGTAATGAAAGTGTGGGTCTCCGTACACCACCGCTCAACCAAGGAGGATATTAAGTTCACCTTCAGGTCAAACCTTCGAATCAATGCGACGTCCCCAAATTAATACATAAAGTTTTACATATAGTATAAACCAGACATATTCAAACTTGAAGTTTTATCTTACATACGAGAACTTTTATAATAAAAAAATTCACTCGTTAAAGATAAATTTAATCCTAACTCTAATAATTTCAAGCTTGATTCAATCTGAGTTGAACACTTATAATATGATGTATAGATTAGTTGAAGCCAAATTAATATATATTCCTAGTTTCCTCGTGTGAATGCGAATTTTTGTTTTTATTTAGGTAGTGTTAAATTAGTGGAAGAAAAATGTAACTTTTTTGTATCCCACAAATGGAACCAGGCACAACAACAAAGTGAAATTAAGCAGAAATATCGTCATATTAAAAAAATTAATATATAAATTTATGAATGTGTCATAAATAAAAAAAAAATTTATTATTAACATGTAGAGATCAGTTTCAAGCAAAAAGGAGTTAAAAATGATTAATAACAATCAAATAGAGATCAGTTTCATGCAATCAAAACATGTTGAATAAAGTAGCGCTTAGCAAGAAAAAACGAGAAACTAAAACGAATTTTTTATTTAATTTATAATTAATTTTACTTTTTCATTGATCCTCAATGAAGTGTGATCCATATTTGCTCCAAAAGACATTTTAATATTTGCATAATTTAAAAAAAATTATATAAGTTAAATATAATTAATTATTATATTACAATAATTATAAAATATAATATACAAACTATAAATAACTTACTAGTTTTTTTTTTTCTTCCTTCTCTTCTTTTACAAAATATTTGAAGGGAAGACCAAAACTCCACCTTCTTAAATAGGGACGTCCTTCTTCTCATTCTTTTTTTTTTAACTAACAATTATTAGGCATTATAAACCTAATAACTAGTCACATTGCTGACGTCACTGACAGAATGTGACCAGTCATAATATATGTAGGGCACAATTTCTGCCCGGGCCTAATTAAAACAGCCCAAAACAGAAAGCCCAATTTCCGTAGACCTAGCCCACAACCATTTTCAGCTCCATCATGCACCCACGTTCTCCACTGCTCCTCCAAGCCAGCATACCCACGAACGTTTTCTCTCCACGCCATACACACCTGCAAAACAGATTAACAAATCACAGTAGTTGACAGCAGAGAGAAATGACAGCAAGGAATTTGTATTTTCTTTTTTATTTTTTTCAGCTATAAAACCGAATAGTATCAAATGTATATGGGGGGGTTCATTTCTTTTTTTTACGAATACACTAGCAAAGGGAATACACACAAAAACAGACGCGAAAATACAAATACAAATCAAATATTGAAGGTGTTTTCAGTTTTTCCTTTCGATTGTTTTGTTCTTTTTTTTATTCCTTTTATTTGCATGTAAAAAAAAAGAAGAGAAAAGATGGAGGAATACCCGAGTTGACTCACTCCTCCATCGTCGACAACTCTCCCTCTGTCGTCGAAGTTAGCCTTCGGAGGGAGAAATTTTCTCTGATCTTCCAGCATAAGTGCGACTGAGACCCCAAATGAGGGAAAATAGAGGTTAGGGATTTGTTTTAATCTTTGCAGAAAATGGCAAATGGACATTCAATTGTTTCTTTTGTTTTTTATGCATAATAAAACGGTGCGGTTTGGGAAAGGGGGGATGTGCGCCTTTTCACCTTAAATGGTCGATTTGCGCGTTTGGTCCATTCCCTTTTGCGCTAACTTTTGATTAAGCTTTTTTATATTTTCTTTATTTTTTAAATTTTCCCCTAAAATTTGCGTGTCATTTGAATTTATTCCCCGCCTAAGTGTCGCGTTTTGGGATTCAGGACATTTTCATTTTTAGTCCCTATTCGTTTGTGCGCATTTAGTTCAAGCCCTTAACTCTGTTTTAATAATTTGATTTGTTTAAAAATTAACCTCTGGATATTATTTTTGTTTCAATTGAGTTTTTTAGTTTATATAACTCTTTGCTCTCTTTAATTTATTTATTACTCATTTATTAAAAAAATTATTTTAATATATTATTTACAGCTATTTCATTGATGTGTACATTAAATTAGTTCATTATTTTTATACTTTCATGTGAATATATATATATATATTTTAATTGTTTATTTGGTAATTTGTCTATTTTAAAATTCTTCTTTTTTTTGTATTTTATGTTTTATGTGACATTTATTTATATATATATATAACCTATATTAAATTACTTATTCAAATCCCCTTTTAAACTTGTCTATATTTTTTAAATCTATCTATATATATGATTTATTTCTTTAAAGACCCTATTTTAATATATATACATATATATTTGTTTACCTTAAATAATTTCCTATATTATTATTTTTTTATGTATACATTATTTTTATTAAGTTTTCCATTTCATATATATTACTTATTTAGATAGACATATATTATTTTGTATATCATTTGTTTTTTTTTACATACATTATTTATTTAGAAATCTCATTTATACTTTTTTTTATATATTATTATTATTATTTTCATTTTCGGGGTCTATTTTAAACTTTCATGTAAATTACTTATTCCAAGTTTTATGTATATAATTAATTGTTTGCATATTGATAATCCTAAATTGCATTTCCTTTGTATTATTCATTTGTTTATTTGTTTTAGAAAACTTGTTATATGTATTTTGTGTTAATTTGCTTGATATTCCTTTAAATTTGTTTTAAATTCACTAGCCTTCAAACGTTAATATTGGTATTTGTATAATATATGATATGTTGCCATTGTATGCACCCAAACTCGTTCCTTTCAAATTTCATATTACGGTTACTCATTTTTATAATATTTAATTTGTATTCCATGTTTGTAACTTTGTTTTTTTATTATAGCATCGGGACTCAAATTCTAACGTTTTAATTGGAATTGGTCGGCTCATTCTTATTCTTAGCCATTTGGAGCCGGTTTTAAAATTGATTATTTGAATTTTTTTTAAAATAAGGCAATATTTCGTATTTGAAAGTTCGAGAAAGCGTGCCCTACCTTGTTGGGTTTCGATTTTCCGTTCAACCGAATAATTGAATATCCTTTTGAAATTTCATTCATGTTTTCTTAAAATGAGGCAATATTTCGTGTTTGGAAATTCGAGAAATCATGTCCAATCGTGCTATATTTCGATTTACTGTTTAACCAAATAGCTAAATATCCTTTTGAAATTTCAAATGCATGAGTTTTGGAAATCATGAGATGATCTTGTATCGAGGGGTCGAAGTGTTGTATCTTACCGTGCTGTATATGATATTTTATTCTTTCTGAGCGAGAGAATCTCAATATCCAATTCAAGATATTTAAACGTTTACAAGGGAATTGCGTTTTAAATCTTTTTCCAAATTTTCGACATTAAGGGCATAAATTGATCAATACGGTACAAATTTTAGGCGTTGCGAGGGTGCTAATCCTTCCTCGCGCGTAACCGACTCCCGAATCCTTTTTCTAGTTTTTCGTAGACCAAAAACGTTGTTTTAATAAACCAAAATGTTTTATTAAAATGATTGATCACAGGGTGACCCGGTCACACCTAAACAAAAAGGATTAGTGGCGACTCCATAATTTGTTTTAAAGTCGACCTCCGTTTTTCAAAATAAATAAAAATGGTTTCGACAATATATATTTTTAATTTTTAAATATATATATTTAAAAAAAGCCATAGTTTTTTTCTCAATTTTTTTTATTTTTTAGTCTTCCGTTTTTTTATTTCTATTAAAAATGTTCCTTTAATTTTCTTAATTTCACATTACAAATATTATTTACAGGCTTTTTTTTATAAAACTAACCCAGAAAAATTAATTAATTGCATAAATTACATTTTTTTTAATAAAATACGTAAATAACTTAAAATCTCCGGTAAATATACAAATATACATAAAATATTATAAGACAAAAAAAACAAATAAAAAACAAATAAAGGACAAATAAATAAATAAATAACTGAAAAAATAAATAAAAAACAAATAAAAAAAGGAAAAAGACAAACAAATAAAAGAATAAGAAAAAGGAACAAATGAAAAACAAATAAAAAATAGGGTGTTGGAATACGCACTCTAAATTATTTGACTCCTTTAAAAAAAGATAAAATTGTTTAAACCTCTTATTTTTTCAAAAATCACAGTATTTTCTTAATATTTATACAAGTAGCATCATCCTACATGATTATACTAAAAAATTGATTTTTTATTCAGATTGCTGACGTGGCATGTTGGTGGCGTCAAATACTTTAGCTCCACCAACTTTTACTGTATATTTTAAGTTATTTTCTTATTTTATCAAAAATAAATCATTTAAGTAATTAATTATTTTTTGGGGTTAGTTTTATAAAAAAAACACATTTTTATTTTGTTTCTTTCTTCCATTTCTGCCTACCATTGTTTTTTGGCTTTTTTTTTATAAAACTAACCTAAAAAATTTAATTAATTACGTAAATGACCTATTTTTTAATTAAACACGTAAATAACGTAAAATTTATCGTGAAAGTTGGTGGAGCCAAAAAAATTAGCACCACCAACATGCCACGTCAACAACCGAGATAAAAAATTAATTTATTAGTGGAACCATGTAGAATGGCGCCACCTATATAAATATAAGGGAAATACTATAATTTTAAAAAAAATGGAGGGGTTTAAAAAGTTTTCCCTTTTCCTTATAGAACCAAATAAATTTGCGCAATCAATTTCCAAGCTGCCTGCATCATCCATTTTTGTAATGAGGTTTTTTTTCTTTAAAGTTTTTTAAAATTTAAATATATTAAAAACTTTTTTTTCTCTTTACCTATTAAATTTAAAATTTTAAAATTTTAAAATTAGTTATACTTAAAATTTTAATATATTTTAATATATTAAGTATATTAAAATTTTAAAATTGATCCTACTTAACATTTTTTAACATATTTAAAATTTCTTTAAATTTTTTAAAATTTTAAATATATTACAATTTTTTTCCTTTACCTATTAAAAAATATATTAAATATATTAAAATTTTAATATATTTAAAAAAATTCAATATATTTAAAATTTTAAATATATAAATATTCTTAATTTTGCCTATTAAAAATATATATTAAGCATATTAAAATTTTAAATATACTAAAAAATATATATTAAAATTTTAAAATTGATTATACATAACATTTTTAAATATATTTAAATTTAAAAAAAAACTTAAAAAAATCACATTGTAAAAAGGGATGGTCAACGACTTTAGAAATTGGTCCTTATTCAACATGACTTTACTAAAAAAATAATTTTTTATCATCATTACTGACTGACATATTAGTGGCGCCAAACTCTTTGACTTTACTAACTTTTACAATAAATTTTAAATATTTTACATGTTTAATTAAAAAAATAAGTTATTTATGTAATTAATTAAAATTTTTTAGTTAATTTTATAAAAAAAGCCTTGTTTATTTGGTTCTTTTGTGTAAGTTCCACTTTCAGCAAAGTTTAAAAACACTATTGACAGCTTTGAGCTTTTATTAAGACAAGCTTTCCAGATCTCCTTTCATGAGATAATTTTTTTACAATATAGATTATAATAAGTACAGTGTCAGTGTGTTTGACTGAGCTACCACAAAATTACCCATAATCTATAAACATACAAGAAGTATCAGTTCACTACTGCCAGTGATTGAATTATTGAAATCAATGGAAAAAGCTTGCGATTCCCATTACCATAATCAATCTCTCCTGCTTCTTCTTCCACTGTTCCTTTCATTGCTTGTTGCAGGTCTGGCATATCCAACCCAAGATGAGCAATCCCAAATCATATCGAGATTCCAACATTACCTTCAAATCAACACAACCCAACCTTCCCCAGACTATCAAAGCTCGACCCAATTCCTTCTATCCCAAGCCAATTCCCTTTCTTTAGAATCCCAAGTCATAGAATTCGTCAAAGGCAAACCAGTAATTCTCCTCAAATGGCCAGGCTCCGACCTTTCCCTTCCTTCTATCCTCTTAAACTCTCACATGGACGTGGTTCCATTCGAACCTTCGAAATGGACCCATCCGCCTCTTGGGGCTTATATCGATGAAGGAGGTAATATCTTTGGTAGAGGCTCACAAGATATGAAAAGCGTTGGGATGCAATACCTTGAGGCCGTTCGTAGGTTGAAGCTTTCTGGGTTTCAGCCAAAACGGTCTCTTTACTTATCGTTCGTACCTGATGAAGAGATTGGTGGCTATGATGGTGCTAAGAAGCTAGCTTACTCTGATGTTTTCAAGGATATGAATGTTGAAATAGTGCTTGATGAAGGTAATGAACGGATAATAAATTGGAAAATATATAATAGTTGGGTCTTTGAAGCTTATGTGTTTGATAATATGTGTTTTTGAAAAACAGGATTACCTTCTACCGACGAGAATTATAGGCTATTCTATGCGGAGACGGCTCCATGGTGGCTGGTGATAAAGAGCAACGGTGCCCCTGGACATGGGGCAAAGCTCTATGACAATAGTGCAATGGAAAACCTTTTGAAGAGCATTGAGAGCATAAGGAGGTTCCGGGCTTCACAATTCGATTTGCTTAAGGCTGGTTTGAAGTCTAAAGGGGATGTCATTTCGGTTAACATGGTCTTTCTTAAGGCTGGCACACCTTCTCCCACTGTAAGTCCACAAGTTTAGATCATCAGTTGCTGAAGGAACCTTCATAAGGTTATGTTTTTCAGTCGGAATATATTGCTGTGTGCTCAAGCTAGAGTTGTTTTCCTTGATTGTTTAGCTTTGTATTTCGGTTTCGCAACCGCATATTGTTGTAGTGAAATCCATAACTGGAATCGCGAGTTTTCTGAGTATAGCTGGTTTTGGTACATTAAAACCTTAATAGCTGTGATGATTTACAAAGCTGAAGCAAACTAGTATTGTTTCATCGATGATATCTTACAATGTGCACTACTAACCTTTGTCTGATAGTCCCTCAAAGCACTGGACTTCCTAAAGGAAAGAATCGAACTTCTATGCTAAAAATGTTCAATCATTTAAAGCATTGTCTGTTGGGCCTTTTCAACTGTATTTCTTTCCCACCATTGTGATCTTTCTGTCGATCTTGTGTGTCATGATGAGCCATACATACTCTTTAATTACATCCTCTAACTTGTACATATTCTTTATTATCGGTCTGCCAGGGTTTCGTCATGAACTTGCAGCCATCTGAAGCAGAAGCTGGTTTTGATATTCGAGTACCACCAACAGCTGACATAGAATCCTTGGAGAAACGGATAGAAGAGGAATGGGCACCTGCTTCAAGAAACATGACATTTGAGGTAGAGACACTGAAACATTTGTCTTTTGGAAAAACAAACCGATATTGGGCAATAATATCTGTTAGTGTAAAACTTAATGGGATACTCCCCCCATCCTCCGCCCTTTGAACAGAAGTAGACACTGATCCATTCTTATCAATGTGACATCATATTTACCGCTGTCTAAATCCTATTGGTGCATTCCTTTAGAAACAGAGGTGATAAAAAAAGTTTAGGACAAGAAAAGGATTACAAAGCTAACCACTTTTACTAGTGTCACATGATGGTTTGCCATTTGCATTGCACGAAGTTGTTTTCTGAACTAATTATTACTGTTTCCAGTTTAAGCAAAAGGCTACTCCACATGATGATCTTGGAAGGCCACTCATAACTGCCACTGATGGTGCTAATCCATGGTGGACTCTAATAGAAGAAGCTATCAAGAAAGCTAATGGAAAGATTGGGAAGCCGGAGATTCTTACCGGTGCAACAGATGCTCGCTATTTCCGGCAACTAGGCCTTACAGCTATTGGCTTTTCACCAATGACCAACACTCCTTTTTTGCTTCACGACCATAATGAGGTTCATATTTTAATATTATTGTCATATGCTGATGATGTGTATGCTTGTATATATATATGCATTTGCTTCCTGATGCTTGTTTTCTCTCTCTTTTCTTTTTAGTGTGGGTTAAGACTTAGGAGTTCTGTATCATAGGAAATTGATTTGGCTGAATGATGCATGTATTACAATTGCAAATAGGATTGGACCCGAAGTAGTGGTAGCCACGAATGGTTCTTTGTCCAGAATTCTAAAAGATATGCAATTGGAACTTTGTTGCATTGTGTTACTGAGACTTGGGTGTATGCCAAATACGAGTATGTGTTGGACATGAGCATATTCAATTCAGTTTAAGATTTTTCATGTACTTGGAAGGTCCTTAGAGGGTCATATCTCATTATTCATATTTAGGTATGCATCGAACATAGGTATCGGAGAGGGGTATTTTCAAGAAAAAGAGTAGCCAACATAACTTCCATTTTATTATTCTGATTAGTGGAGCATTGTCTTTGATCTTCTGCCAGGCATGTGAATCTGATGAATATGCCCTTGGCAACTTAGGATGCTAGTGCTAGGAAATTGCAGCTTTGTAATCTGATTGTTGTGTTTTCTACCTTATTGCAGTTTCTAAACAAAGCGGAGTACTTTAAAGGAATTAATGTTTACGAGTCCATTATTAAAGCTTATACATCATATATCCCACCTGGAAGAGATGGAGTTTCGAGAGATGAGTTGTAAGGAGCCAAAGAGGCACGTCTTCACGTTCTTAGCTTCCCTTGCTTCCTTGTTTGTACCATTTCACAGAGGAGGTTGAGAATGTTCCCAGTAATGTATCAATAAAGGAAGCACTTTCACCACTTATCTATGCTGGAGAGAGCTGACTCATCATGTAACTGCTTGGATTATCAGGTAATTGAATGAGCCTTAATGTTATGCGTTCATGTTTCCTTCTTGTCATAGTATATAATTTTCCTGGTTCTAAATTGTTGAAGTTCTGCTCGGTGGTTAAACAATGTCTACAATGAAATGACATTTAATAAATCGCTAGATTACGATCTTAGAAGAGCATTTGATGTTTGATCCTCATAATATTCTTTATTCTTTTTGCATAGTTGAAGCTCAATAGCTACATTGAAGATTACAAACAAAAAAGAATGCTAGTAATTCTTGTGATCAAGTTACAAAGACTCTTAACTATTTCACTCTTTGGATGCTCCATTGCTCTTCTTCCCCTTCCCCTCCCTTTTCCTTTCTTTGCATTTTTACTGTGAAGGATTATTCTATGCTTTCAAGAAAGCGTATACCTATAAACAAACCGTAAGGTATAGTTGGAGAATCTTCCTTAAAAGGAAACTTGTACCTGTATTTGTAGTTTGAACGAAATTCGAACTCATGATCGTATGGCATCACTTGCTACCAATAGTCGCCACAGGAACATACTCCGTTCTGAAAATGATGGTAACGAATAGGATCTCTGATGACGATAACTCGACACTCCATCTTTGCGACAAGTTTTGCGAAGGTATGACAGTCTCCGCAGATTCTAAGGTTTTTCCTAATCCTAATAACACTGCCACTTGACAAACTCATTAAACCAAATACAATTGCCAACTTCTCACTATGATACCAAAGTGAGTCATCTCTTTGTTCCCCCTCAAGATCTTGCAGAACAAAATTTGTGTCTGGAACATAACCGATTCCCATTAGTTTGTGAATCAACTGATTTAGCCGCCTGTTGATTTCGTTAATCTTCGGATGAGCAGTATCCCCTACAATAAAAGCATGAATTTGCTTGTTCACTTCAATCCAGCTGCAACCTGGCTCCTTTGTAATGCCTTTCTCTCTCATTTGCCTCCTAATTTCAGAGGCATCTTCCCATCTCTGAGAATTTGCATAAATATTGGACAACAATACATACGTCCCTGCATCTTCAGGATCGAGTTTTAGAACTTGTTTAGCTGCGTATATCGCTAAATCCACATTACGGTGAACCTTGCATGCACCAAGCAAAGTTCTCCATGTCACAGCATCTGGTTCACATTCCATTTCCTGAACCAAACTCACTGCTTCATCAACCTCACCGGCCCTTCCAAGAAGATCAATAATGCAACCATAGTGTTCCCTTCCAGGATCAATCCCGTAAAGTCTCTTCATTGATCGAAAATAATACAACCCATCATCCACAAGCCCGGCATGACTACAAGCAAAAAGAACCCCAAGGATGGTGATATAATTTGGTTTGATACCTGAAGCTTTCATTAAATCAAAGAGCTTTAATGCCTCTTGGCTGAACCCATTTTGAGCTAATCCTGCAATCATTGTACTCCATGAAATCACATCCTTATGAACCATCCGTTCGAAAACCGACTTGGCATCCTCTAGGCTACCACTCTTACAATACATATCCAAAAGTGCGTTATTGAGTATCAAATCCACATCAAACTTCAACACATGAACATGGACTTGCCTCCCTACTTCTAAAAGAGCTAAACCAGTACATGCTCTCAAAACGCTTGTTAGTGTCGCTTGATCAGCTGTAAAGCCAGCTCTTTTCATCCTCTTAAACTGATCCAAAGCTTCATCCCCATCACTATTCTGCGCCAACCCTCCAATAATGGAGTTCCAAACAACCAAGTCCTTAGTTTCCATTTCATTGAAAACGCATATTGCATCTTTTAACTCATCTAACTTTGAATAAACATCAATAAGAGCACTCCTAACAAAAACATCAGATTCTAACCCAAGCTTAACCATACCACAATGAAGCTGCCTTACGTTGAATAGCCCATTACAGGCTCTCAAAACCGAGGAGAAAGTAAACATATTAGGCAACACCCCTTCTCTAAGCATTAAAACGAAGAATTCCAACGCCTTGTCACTTAGCTTGGCATTAGCATAAGCAGATATCATCGTCGTCCACGAAACAACATTTCTTTCAGGCATTTGGTCGAACAATGCCTGCGCTTCATCTAATAATTTAAACTTAACATACATACTGATCAGAATGTTGATGAGAAACGTTTTTGGCTGATACCCATTTGAGAAAACGTGCTTGTGAACGAGTTTCCCTTGTTCAACAGCTTTACGAGCTAGGCAGCACTTGATCAACTCAGAGTAGGTGATAGAATCAGCATAAATCCCGTGTCTTTCCATGGCAGCCATGGCATTCATAGCCTTAGGAAGGTCCCTTTGGTAGCAGAAGTCCACGAGTTCATTTAGAAGAGTCGGTGAAGGCGGGTTTCTGGGTTTACCATGGGAGGAGGCAAGAGGAGTTAGAGAATAAGGACGTGATGATGAAGAAAGCGAAGTTCCTATGTGTTTTAGCTTTGCCGATACGGTTCTCATTGCTTCGTTTTAGCAGTTCCTCATTCTCTTTCTTCAAGAATTTCGATGGCTAACATACACGTTGAAATTCCTTTGGTGTCTCCATGTATTTCCTCAGCCCTGCAAATGACGAGACATAATAGAGCAAAGAGAGGACTGAGAGCCTCTATGAAGAAGGAATCAATGGCGGACTGTGTTCTAACAATTTTCTGAACATTTTATACTAGTTCAAAATGGGCCGGGCTTTGACGGTTTCGGTAGCCATATTTATTATTTAAAACTGGTTAAATTCTGCCAGTAATCCCTCTACTTTTCAAATTTTAAAAATTCAGATCTCATCAAACAGTATCTATTAAATTCAACTATTCTACAGTTCGATATGTTAAACATATTATTATATGTGTAATATCGTATTAGCTTATTATTTTTACATATTACTTACTAAAAATTCAGTTAATTGATTAAAGATTGTCATTTGCAGTAAGACTGAAATTTCAAAATTTTAAAAATATAGAGGCTTAGAATGATCCAATTGGAGAAAATGAACTAAATCTATAATTGTACGCATGGTACAAGACTAGTAATTGAATTTAACCAGACAGATCTATTGTCATTGTTTGGGTTAGGACTAAATTTTAAATTTTAAAAAGTACAGGAACTAAAGTGATCCATTCAAAAAGTATGAAGACTAAAATTGATCAAATAAAAGTATAAAAACTAAACCTATAATTTTTGCAAATTACAAGGACTAATAGCATAATTTAACCTTTAAAAATTAATAAAAAATTTTTTAAAGAAATTTGATGCAAAATACACTTATTTATTATAATTTGAAAATTACTCATTTATCCACCCACCTTTCAAGAAAATCACATAAACCCGTTCACTTTCTAAAATATAATTATATAATTATTTATTTATGTATTTTTATTTAATTTCATTTTTCTTAGTTTTTACCTTGTTATTTATTTATTTTATTTTAATGTAACTATTTAGAACATTATAAAAATGTTTTTTACTTATATAATATAAAAAATAATTAATTACTAAGATTTTCAACTATTATTTACAAGAATAGGTAGAAGTAACAGCAATCCCACCGTGTCGCCTGAGCAATCGGTAGCACCACACTCCCCTGTCATCAACCATTTACGCAATGATTAGATTTTAAAAAAAAAAATTAGTGCCGCGTGAGCAATTGACGACATCGTATGTAGTTACCCTAAAAAAAATATAGTGTATTTTATACTGCTAGACTCAAAAAAATAATAATGGTGTCACCGACGTGTTAAGCGGCACGGAATAAATGAATATATATTTTTATTTTTTAATCATCGAATTAACAAATAAAAAATATAAAAATAACAACAATTACAAAATAAAAGAGAGATGAATTAAAAATAAAAAACTTGAAAATAATATATTTATTAATTATAAAAATTAATTAAAAATAATAAAAACAGTTTGAAATAACATGAAATAAATAAATAAATAAATAATATTAAAATGCTTATAAGAGGAACCAAACTTAAGACTTAATGATATAATCACAATTATTTAATTGTCTAACCAAAAGAGCTAATGTATAAAAAAATATTAATTAAAAATAATAAAACCTTAAAACAAACTGAATTGTTAATATTCAATGAAAACATAGCTGAAAGCGTACCTGTAGAATGCGTTTTTATTGGTACGACAATAAAAACGCGTCATACTTTTCTTTCTCTCTCCAAAAATAACATAGTTCGATAAATTTCAAAATTTTCAACACACTCCCTCAAATTTTTTTTTTTAGCATATACATATAAATCACCCTATTTTAATACTGTAAAAAAAATGTATATATTATTTTCCGACCACATATTTTATAATCTAGATCAAATATATTTGGTTATTATTTCAAATATGCATTATAATAATTAATTCTAATTATAGTTATTCTAGGCTAATGTTTATCATTCTACTCATATACTCAAAATTAGGGGTGAGTAAAATCCGTTTCGATTAAAAAAATTCGATAAAAAATTTAAATTTAGTTCAAGTTATTCGAGTTAACCGGATCAACTCGAATAAAAAATTAAATTTTTTAGTTAACTCGAATATGAATTACACAAATCAAGTTATCCGAAAATCCGAATAAGAAAAGGTAAAACTATGTTGTTCTGATAAATATTTTTCTTTTCTAAAGTTAAAAATAAAAGTTACTTTGTTTTAATAAATGTTTACCCATTAAGTTAAAAGGTAAAACAATTATATTGTTTATGTAGTTAAATAATATGTACTTTGTCTACTAGTTAAATAATCGGTTCATGTAAACGCAACATTGAATATAAATAATAAGATTCGTCAACTTGACTTGACTTGACTCAAAAAAATTTTAACTCAATTTAACTCGACTCGACTCGACTCGATCGAATATTACTCACTCCTACTCAAAATAATAATAATAACAAAGTATTTAAAACGAAATTATGAGGAATTTTTATTATAACCAAAGGGACATTGGGCAGCAAATTTTGTGAACATAGAAAAATAAAAATAAAAATAAAAAGCTTAAAAAGAGGAAGAAATCAAAGTTGTTGATCAGTTTTTCTTGGTGGGATAAGAAGCCATTTTGTTGATACCACAAAGGCCTTCAGCTTTGCCGGTGTTCCTCTTCATCCGTATGAACCCTTTTTCTCCCCATTTGGCTCCCCACGAGTTCTTCACTATTATGTAATCTGACCCCTTTGTTGTTCCGTACCCTACGGCTGCCACCCCATGATCCAGCTCTGTTCCACATGGCCCGTTGAATACACCCTAACATTTTTGTCAATAAAAAGGTCAATTTCTTGTTTTGGTCCCTCTGTTAGGACATTAGTTATTGTGTTTTAATTTCCCATCATTTTTATCTATTTCTCTTAAAAACACATTTTTTTAAACCATGTTCATCGTATGATTTTTCTTTTCTTTTTTTATTTTGTTGTTGGGATGAGCTAAGGTTTTATTCATGATTTCACCTCTGAACTATATTTGTTTTCCTATTTTAGTACCTAACGAAAACAAAACAAAAAAATGAAGTACCGAAATCAGAAAACATGTATAATTTAGAAGCTAAAATCGTGAGATAACTATCAAATTATGCCAAATTAAAGTATACAAATTAAATTTCAAATTTAACCAAAATTGAGGGACTAAAACTGCAATTTGACCTTGATAAAAATAAAAGGTGAATAAATAAGCATTTTAACTTACCCCACTGTAGAACTGGAAATCTCTGCCGGAAGCTTCAATGGCGACACTGAGCGGTTGATGAGCCAAAGCTTTCAACAGACTTTGCTCGTCGTTTTCAGGGACGTCATGGTAACCAGTGATGGTCACCACTTCCATTTCTTCCTTCTTTTCTTCGCAGGTGCCTTCTTCCATTAGGTAAGGGTAGTCTTGTTCTTTATGGAGTCCGCCATTGGCGATGATGAACTGGAATGCGTAATCCATCAGACCTCCGTTGCACCCATTGTTGAACGATGTGTCGCAGTCGATCAGCTCTTGCTCCGATAACGACGTTAAGTTGCCGGTCACAATCTTGTTTATGCCCTCCACTGCTGCTACTGTTGAAAATGCCCAACAGCTACCTGCATATTCATGCTTTCCAATGTTACCATCAAATTTTCCAACTCCATAAATATATATATATATATATATATATATTAGATTGACGTAAAAAGAAATTATATAACAAATTTATAAAAATATATAAAATTCAAATATTATTTGTTATTCTCTTAATATGAAAGAATAGGAATTTGTGGAATCACAATTTCGTACTATTTTTTCTCGTGTATTTTAGAATATTTATATTTTAATAAAAGTATGGTAAATTATTTATTTTAAACCCTTGAAAATTTTAAAATTAAAATTTAAACCTTAAAACAAAAACTTTCATAATTTTATATTTTCATGCATGCATACCGCAAGAGCCTTGGTTCTTGACCGGAGTGACAGCTCCTTTCTTTCGCCAATCAACGGATTTGGGCAACTCAACCACATCGCCATAACTAAAGTCTTTAGTCGACTGGGATTTTCGTCTAACATCTGGTCTGAGTCCCAAATACATTTGCTTGAACTCATCATGACTCAAATCAGCGAACTCATTCAACCCCAGCCAGTAGCTACTGATTTCCTTGTTCCTCTTATCGATGTGTTTAAGATTATCCTTAAAAACCTCGAACCTCATTAGCTTCTCCTCGATGGACTCGTAGATTTTTCCGTGCTTCGATATCCATGACTCGAAGAGCTCGATGAGTTTATCGGCAGAACCCAAATCTTCCGGCGAATAGCCCACAATAGAGAAATCGTGACCCAGAGCTGAAACTACGAAAATGGATGCAATGAGTAGGGTTTGAGTGGAGAATTTGGAAAGCAAAGAGATAGCCATTGTTGACGAACACTGGAAGAAGAAGAAGAAGAAGAGATGGGTGGATTTTGAGGAGGGGGCATTAGGGTTATTTATATATGGATTTGTTTATTTTTTTAAAGCTTTGAATGTTGCTTTCAAGTGAAGGTGGAGAAAATGAACAATGGAGGGGGTAGAAAGCTGAGTCTTTACGATTGGATCTTTATTGACAGACTTTTGTTCTAAGTATACTCATTAGGGTTTAAGTTTCTTCCAAGATTACATTATTCTTTTTATCATATTAATTTAATGTAAAATTTTGTTTTTCTATGAATTTGTTTTTACCTGTTGATCAGTATAAAAGTAGTTATTGTTATGATGATGTATATGCTCCTTTTGTTTTCCCCTAAGTTCTATCAACTTTCTTTGGAATAAAAAATAAAAATTTACTACTAAAATCGAGTATAAATACTTTAAAGTCAATAAGGTCCAAAACCGACCCAAAAAACAATCTTTCCTAGCAAAAAAAAGTAATTTTTTTTCCCAAACCTCAAACCAATCTAATATAGGAAATACATTTAGTCAGAAAAGTGGGGCAAAGAAGCAATTATTGCATATACATGTGCCATTTCAAAAGTTTGTATATATTTCAATAGAAAGACAAAATGATGGCTTTTCAATTGATATTTCAGTTTCATATAAGCAGCTGATTATTTGCCTAGAAATATATATAGATAAACAGCTGTATAAAATTGTGATTTTACGTCATTTTTATCATTTGTTAATAGAAAAAAATTGAAAATCGAAAGAAAAAAGCTGATTTATCATTCTATTATTGGAAAGAGATAAAATATAACACAAAACTTGTTATAGAATAATATTGATAACACAAAACTAATGTTTTTCGTTGAGAGCTGTAAGTAATATATCTCAAGGTTTTGGTTTCAACTTTGAATACCTGAATAGAAGAAATCATGACCGTTGAAAAACTTTGTGTAAGAGATTAGAGTCGATGATATCTAAGATACATAGGTCAAGTGGGTAAATGTAGTATTACTTGAGCTAACTTAATAGGCCGGTTAGGGCAATTCATTTAGTATAGATTTTGTAAAATTACATATAAAGTGAATTTACACTTTCACACCAAAAATTTATAATTTATTTATAATTTTTTAACATAAGTTTCTAGCTTCGTCCCTATTCAGAGGCTTTAACTGTATTATCGTTGACGAGATTCACAATATTCAACAGTCTTGTCAGCATTAAAAAGAAAATATTATTATCAATGCCACCAAGTTTAAAAGTATAAAAAATAAGACAATTGTGGAGGATATGGATGATTGTCTCTGCCTAATCATGAGTCGGATCGATGTCAAATTGTAAATTCATTTTTTTAGTTTTAGGTTTAGCTCAAAAAATGAGTTTAAAATTTTGTTTAAGTTCAATCGTGATAAAAAATACAAAACTCGAGTCTGATCTAATCTGTCCGTATTAATTTTTTTATATTACAAATTTAAAAAAATAATATATCAAATACACTAAAAACATTAAAATAAATATTTCTTAACAAATTAAAAATACATTAAAAAATTTATACAACAGTAAGATAATTACAACTTTACAAGTAAATTAAAAATTCTTACTCAACACTCGACTCATTTAAAAAACAAACCTTATATTTTCACCTAAATTCTCCTAACTTGATAATCAAATCTACTCATCTCTGTTAAATACTCGCCTCATTGCTTTAACAAAAACCATTCTAATATACAATAAATTAGTATTATTTCTTTTATAATATGTAATTTATTTTATATAAATTTAAATATATAATAATAATTCATATAAACATTAACACATAAGTTAAATTATTTACGGGTTATTTCGTCGGCTGTTTATGTTTAAGAACTTAATAAATATATAATTATTATAAATAAATAAAAACAATATTTTAAAAAATAAAATAACATAATCGGACAAAATATGTTCAGATTATTTATAAATATAAACGAATCTTAAATGAATTAAAGTACATATATAAACTTAAAAAAGATTTAAATGATGTTCTCAATACCATCAAATCATAATCATTTAAAAATATCTTTAATATGTTAATAATTCATATTAATATAAATGACTAAAGATCATTAATTTTACAAATAATTATAAAAGTTCTAAAACACCAGCTTAAACCCCTCAACTATGTAACTGCTGTAAAATAAATAAAGGTTAAACAATGAATAAAAAATCTGGGTACTTACCACCTTTAACAATGTTGAACTAAATGAACCATAATTTCAACAAAACTTATCTATGACTATTTCCACTTTGGCTATGAGATTATAAGGTAATAATATAACTATGTTGCTCGGATTCTAGCTTGGGGTAATTGTACCCGACCCATGTTAGGCACATATCTATATCCAGCATTCACACTCAAGTCCAAGTAGCATAGTGATTGAAGAAGTGGGAACAAATATGAAATGAAATGAAATAACCTCAGTGCACAAGACTTTACAATGTCGGGCCAACATAGCGCAGGAAGTCACTATCTTTGCAGCTTCCCGGCGGAGTGCAAGTATACTGATACTGATACAACACTGCAATAACAAGAGAAATACAGAAATTATACATAATTGCTACATGTTCTGATCCAGACGAAATGCTATACTCCCTATATATATGTGCAGGACCAATTACCAGACGGTGATGCTCTGAATTATGCTAGATGCCAGATTTGAAGCTTCAATACAAGAGAGACTATCTATTGTATGAATATTAAAATGTGGCCAGAGACAACTTACGTAGCACCGAGGAAGAAAGCAAGGGTAAGATTGAAGCCGAACAGAAACACTGAAACAACGGCAGTGAGAAGCATTGCCACTGAAGTAGAGTAGACCTGCACCACATTGAATAGACAATGGAACTTCAACTGAAGGATTCAAAATGGTTACTAATATGCTATGAATGTACCATTTGATCCCTTTTATCACTTCTCTGAATAGGCTGATGTTTACTTTATGTTAAAAAGTTAATTTGCACAAGGTTTGATCCATCGAAATAATTTTAGTTTCAAGTGTGGTTAAATAATTCACTGGACACTAGGAGTATATCATTAGGAAGCCACAAAGTCATTCCTTAGCTTCAATTTCTTTCGAGGAGGCTTCTAGTATGCAGCTAAAGATTCTTAACATATTATTAAACCGCATACCACTTAGCTTGGGTTGCAGCAACGTTGTAAATAGTATAATCAAAAGACAGAAGATGACATTCTTGCTCATTAAAATAAAGCACCTTACTTACAGGTTTCAGCAGCAAGAAAACTGGATATTAAATATAGTGGAAGCAGAGGAATAAACAAGTAACCCAATCAACTTAAGAAAGACAAGCAACTCCCTTCGTTATGCCATGCAAATGCATGAACATTACTGATAACCATGACATGCCTAACAAGTTTCTTAGAAAATCAGAGAGATGGATGTAACGCAGACAAATCAATGATTGACTAACATGAAATTTTGGGTCATATCTTACCTTCACAATATTATCTGCATATTTCATTACCATTGATACAGCAATTCCACTGCAAATGAAACAAATATAAGCATATTTCAGAAAGCAAAATATGGAAATTAAAAGGTCTTTAAAATAGTACTTCACTAGGAAAAGGAAAATGATCATACAAATCTATGCAAAATGAAGATATACTTTGGCAGAAACCAGAGATTCTTCTTAGATCTAGCTATAGTTAATTTATTGAACATCAGAACTTCCATTTCTTGAAGTATTGAAGGGGCAGAGCAGAAGCGAAGAGTTAGTCACCCCTTGCCTATTAAATATGTTATTCCGAGTTCTGATAGTTATAAAATTGCAATCTGAACATTTTCTTGAGGTTCACAGTGTTCTCCAATAACAAACAAACTTTAATTCCATATATTGATCTGAAAAGATTGCAATATCTTCCTAAATACAATGTCAACAGCAAAACTGGAAATGGAGTCAGAAACTAGCTGCTAGCAAGCTTCCTTGAGCCAGAAAGGAGAATGTAATACCTTAGTGCATGATTAAGGATCATGAGAGTGGTAATTATCGAGTATCCATGGAAGAAGCCCCTGAGCAAACAAAACAAATTTCAAAATATAACTGAAGGGACTACCACGGAACTATGAAGTTATTAAAACAGAAGTCTATTTTAAGATGATTGTTCATTTTGTAAGACATATATCATATGCATCTACAAGTAATGAGTCGCATACATGCACATGAACGATAACATGCAGGGTAAATAATAATGTTTCTAAGATAAGAGACAGCAATAAATTTAAAGGCTCAGATTACTTGTTCATGACAGCATCAAAATCTTGTATCAGTATTGCTATAGCATTGAAGGCCATTCCGAAAATATACAACCAGAAATTCTGCACATTTATATTCCTTGATGGGCGCTTCTTAATTATAGCCTGCCAGCAGAAGTAAATAATCAACATGAATTTCTATGTCACAGTCAAGAATTTTGCTAGTTGAACTCAGCAGAAACTCTGTATGTTTTTAACTGAATTAAGACTTTTTCATTGATAGAGAAGAATTATAAATCAATTAATTCAACCAGAATCATAACGGTCAACATTGGCAAAACACCTTAACTATCATCCAAAAACAATTTTCAGCTTAGAAAAGAAGAAATGGAACAAATATCTAAAAAAGCTTACCTCGGTGTACACTCCAGCAAATCCACTCAAAAGGGCCATCACCTGCAAAGGAAATAAAGATAAATGATTATCAATTTTGATTCTGAAGCAATAAATCAATTTCACTTTTCTCCTTTATTGGACTAAAAGACAAATATTTTGGCAACTTACAATTGCCATTATCCAACCTGGCAGAGATGTTTGAAGTACATGATCAGAACTGCAAAGTGTAATGCAAATTGAATAAGGCATGGCCAAGTGATAAATCTTATAAATATTTCAAATTGAGAACAGCATGTCCCCATTTCAAATACTCTACTCATAACCATATAAAGCATAAAAGTACAAATGGTTCAATCATTAGAAAGCAATTTTAGGCATTCATCGTCCACGTAAACCATCAGAAAACAGCAGTAAGACAATCTCCAAGGTCAATAAGTTTCCATCAAAGTAACAAGCATGTGCTCAGAAACAAACTGTGGATCTATCCAAGCAAGGGAACAATTAGAAAGGTTTTATGATTCTTACCGAGAATTCAGTTGTGCTGTGGTGCAGCCAGCACATAGAAGAATAAAAGCTGCCCATTGAATATCACTTAACCTGAATCAAAGTAAATAAGAGCAAAATGAATGGAATCCAAAATGTTCAGAATATATGTTTAGTTAAGCATATTTTCCATTTGAATGTATATTAAGGTTTATTTCATAGAACTTATCATAACTGAGAAGTTCCATTGCCATGCTAAGCTATACTGAACAATCAGCAGATGTTATCCATCAACTCTTTTCTATGAAAAAACATCAACATGAATGGTTTTAGTAAGCTTACTTTTTCTTAAGGATGATACGATACAAAACACCAGTACTGATAATATTCAGGTTCTTTAGTATCTGATAACCCGGTGCATCAACATAGGCAAAGATATAATACTGCAACATAAAATTGAAAAGCACATACAATTACAATGTGGAAAATAAGAACTTCGTAACATTACTCACAAGAAAAACAAACAATAAAAGAAATCCACCTGCAGCAAATTCTTGACAAGATAAAGTAAAGCAGGAATGGGATAAACAATAACTTCATCAAGGGTTGTACTCAACCTGGTTCAATGAAAATGAAGGAAAAAAATATGTCAATCATCTCCATAGTCCATATTAATAAAAAAAAACAGATTTAAGCAATCTCAAGTAAACTTACCTGTTATCTTCTGTAACACCTTCACTTTTCCATATTCTTGCCAAGGCTGCAAGTGACAAAGCACATTTCAAAGTCTCCACCTGTTTCCCAAAATAAAAGTTGAAGGTCAATCCCATGAGCATCATGTCAAGTGGAAACACAAGATGACCATTCCACTCACCAAAAAGTTGGCTGTGGTAACACTATACTCGTACTTCCCAGCTCTCTTCGACCAGACAATAAGTATTGCTTGTGAACTTGTAAGAAAAGTCAATGCAACTGTAACAACTGTCCTACTCAAGAGAAAAAGGAAACCATCAGAACTTATATTTTCTGTTTATTTGTTTTTTCTTGTTTGAAGCTAATATTAGTAAAAACATAACAGATCATATAAGCAGATCTTACTTGCGTTTCCACTTGGCCTGTTCCCTTGGAGGAACATTACTTACAGAAGCTGCATATCAGTGGAAATCATAACAGAAACGAAAAAACAAAGTCAGGATAAAATTCGTAAAATTGAAATTGCACAGCAATGGAATTGCACTTTAACCAAAACATACCAACCCCCGAAAACCCTATGCCTCGTAGATTCTCAATGTCATTACTTACTGTTCCTCCATCATTATCCTACAAGTCAAAATTCATTCAAAACCATAATAAAAGATCGGATTAAGCCTCTTAATCTTGAACAAATTCCACAAATCAGCAAGTAAACAACATTTCTTTATTTTTACGAGATTAAAAATTAACGAGATCGCAAAACTAAATTTACTATAATCGGAAACAATTTAAATTAACATTTCTTCACTCCAGTAAACAAAACAAAAAAATCACATCAAAATTTTGAGGAATTCAAGGAGAAAAATAGCCACTAGATTCACATAATAAACTAAAGGAAAAAATAAAGTATAATGCCGTTAAATAAAACAAACTAGAATTGTAGCCAAAATCAACCTAAAAATATCAGTGACGACGGATTCAATTTGGCGTCCAGATATGATAATGAAGAACGTTGCGAGGTACGATTGATGAGAAAAAGAATATAAAGAAAAAAAAATAATACCTCATCTTTGATTTTGCGATACTCCATTTTCCAATCAGCTCGTAGCAGATCTCACTGTTTTTTTTTTTTTTTTTAAGAACTGTTTTGTTTTTGGGTGAAGGGAAACTAAGGAAAAGAACAATGGCCAGATTTGAACCGTACTTTGAGCTCAGTTCATGGGCTTTTTTGATTGGGCTTTTGAGATTTGAAATCTAAAGGCCAATGATGAGATTCAGCCCATTATTTAAGGGTGCTTCTGGATGAGTAATGGTTGTGATGCGGTAGAATCTTTTACCTTATAATTATAGCAATTAATTTTATCATTATCATTATTTTTAACCTTTCCAGAAATAAACACACCGCCCAAAATAACATTTTTAAAGATAAACACACCGTCCATCTAAAGGTTACCTAAAATCAAATCAAGGTGCAATTGAGTACTTTTGAAAATAAAGCTGGATTAAGGGAAAGTTGTGAAAAATCAAAGCTATTTGAGGCTATAGTTTGGCAGCTCCTTTTTAAAAAAATATTTTAGTGAAATATTTGATATTTTGTGTATAAAATCTCATATAATAATTAAAGGTGAATAATGCTTTAAAAAAATTAAAGTTGTATAATTGATTTATTTGGTCGATTGAACCGATTTCTAACACATAACCAACCGACCTTTAACAATAATTAAGTCAACTGATCTTGGTTTTAATTGATTTAACTAAACTACTTTGACATCAATCGAGTGTATTGGTGAAATTATCTATACTATACTTAAAACCTTTTATTAAGTTAGTTTCATGAGTTATTCAAAAACCGTACTTTTTTTTATATATAAAATGGGTAAAAATCCATGCATAGTAAAAAATTTCATGATTCATTTAGTTTTTACATAAATTTTTAATAGATTTAAATTATGAATATATTAAAAAAATAAATTAAATTTATAAATATAATTCAAAAATTTTAATCAAAGACAATGCTAATAATAACTTGGTAGTATAATTTACAAAGTTTACGACTGGTCATATACTTTATATTAAACCAATAGCATTTCAGTAAAAATGTTCAACACAAAGAACTTTGAATAACCATCAATTTCTAGTGGGTCAGAAAAAAGTCCCTCAACACCATAGCCTAGTTTGCTTCAAAGCTTTATCACCAACCATCTTCTTCTTTGCTTTGCTGTACAATCTGCCAAACATCAAGCAAAACCTTCAGTTTTCTGGATTGGGTTATTACCTATTAGCAAATGGTTAAAAACTCCAGCTACCAAATACGAGGACCGGGAAGAAATTTGACAACCCTACGGATTTATAGTTGCCAGTGTGATGGTATCTAAATGCACAGCTATATAATGCAACACTAACACGAAATTATGGAATCGGTTCATTATCATTCTATACAAGTTATCGACTTCTCTACTTGTGTATTACTCCGATTTATATCGTATATAGATTAAACCACAAGCTGTTTCTTTTACTTGAGCTTCAACTATCCGGAAACAGAAAAAAAAAAAAATTGATGCTTCTGGAAACCAGAAAGAGGATATAATGAGACATTTCGAAGATACCTGTACACGATGTGCGCGGCTGGAAATTATTGAGAATCGTGTGAATTTCTCATGCTAATATTCAGACTGTTTCGCATGGTTCGTCTACCGATCCATCCATTGCCTTTTTTCATCATGTCAACGAATTCACCATAATCAATTCTTCCGTCCTGAAATAAGGCAGAAAGTCGTAAAATCTGACACTTTGTCAACAAAATTTGCACAAACACCACCTTTTAGGATAATGTAAACAAAGATCAATGACTAAATTAGCTATGCCAATCCAGTCATGCTGGCGAAATGACATACATTATCTTGATCAACTTCTCTAATAATATCCTCGAACAAAACATCTGTCAAGTTATACTCAGCCCAAGCTTGTTGAAGCTCATCAACTGTAATATAGCCGCTTCTATCCTTGTCGAAGTATTGGAACGCAGCAACGAGATGTTCCTCGTGCTCTAGTTTATTAAGGTGAACTGTTGCAGCTATAAATTCTCCGTAATCAATGGTCCCACTATTGTCGATATCAGCCTGAGAACAAATAAAACAAGCTCAGATTGTTAGTAACTTACGGCAAAAGAACATGAAGCTAATATTTAGATATCTGCTTCATAACAAACTTACGGCATCCATAAGGGCCCTTATCTCTGCATCTTTCAAGGTTGAACCATATCTTCGCAAACCAGCTTTGAGTTCATCGAATGTGATTGCACCACTGTTATCAGTATCCATTGATTTAAACATTTCTCTCAAACCAGCAATCTCCTCCTCTGATAGATTTTCGGCTATTACCTGATTGCACAGATACATTAACTCTAAACCGGAGCATGTTTAAATCGAATATGAAGCTCAATGTGCTTGAAACTAAACTCTTATGATATTAAGTGCAAAGACGAGCCAGAAATATAAAGAAAACGCCATTGTACACAGATGCAGCCTTGCGAATCTTACCCGTAAAGCCAGCTTCTTTAGTTTATTCATCGCCGAGAATTGTTTAAGACGAGAAAGTATAGCTGGATCCAGTGCCTTATCAGGGGCAACCCCATTTTCACAAATCCAAGGATGACCTAATCAAATAAAAGGAGGCAAAAGATATCACAATTTGATCTTTTATTTATTTATTAAGTATGAAATGATACTACGTACATAATACTTTGTGAGCAGTGAGCCGCTCCGAAGGTTGAGAGCATAACATCTTCCGGATTAGGTCCTTTGCGCTATCAGATATTAGGGGCCATGGTTCTGAATTGAAGTCAATAAACCCTTTCAACACTGCATCGAATATTCCTTGCTGTGTTTCTGAAGAACATACGAAGAAAAACTTATAAGTATAGATTTCCTTGAAAACTCGTAATAATACAATACCACGAAAAATCATAAATACCGCCCCAAAATGGTGGAACGCCACTTAGCAATATATAGAGTATAACTCCTGCAGTCCATACGTCAGCTTCTGGTCCATAATGTTTTTGGAGTACTTCAGGAGCGACATAATATGGGCTTCCGACCACATCAGTAAAAACTTGTCCTAAAGTAGCAAACAACACATTATGTCAATCAACTCGATTCTAGCTAAAGGGGCTTAATCACTCCATGTTAATCAACACATTGTGTTTAACAGGCGTTCACAATATAGAATATACTGCATAATGTCGTACTCGTATGCATTCAGTAGAAATATAAGATTGCAAAACTCAGAATATTTCATTTCATACCTGGTTTAAAGAATACAGAGAGTCCGAAATCAATCGCCTTGAGAGAGAAATCATCGTCCTTGTTAACTAACAAGAAATTCTCCGGCTTTAAATCTCTATGCATAACACCGAGGGAATGACAAGCCTCGACGACCCCAACAATGATCCTAGTCAATTCAGCTGCCTTCCTCTCAGTGTAATGTCCCCTCTGGATAATCCGGTCAAACAACTCCCCTCCAGAGCAAAGCTCCATCACGATATGCACATACAAAGAATCCTCGTACGTGCCTTTAATCGTCACAATATTCTTATGACCGGCTAAATGATACATTATCTGAATCTCCCTCCTAACATCATCCACATCCTCTTTGGCAACCAACTTCCTCTTCGATATCGACTTACAAGCATACTCGATCCCCGTGGAAAGCTCGGTACACAAATACGTAGTCCCGAACTGTCCTTGTCCTAACTTAGGACCTAAAGTGTAAAGGTCACGAATGTTGGGAGTCTTATGACCCATAACAAAATAGGTCTGGTTATCATTCCCAAGTTTCATGATGCTTTCTTGTTCGCTGGCGCTAATAGAAGCCAAATGATTATCGTTTTCGCCGGTTTCTTCGCCGGATTCTCGGGGAATTAATGGCTTAGAAGGGGGATTATTATTATTATTACTGTTATTAGAACTAGAACGATGTGAAGAAGTGTAGTAACCCTTATAAAGATTCCCCTTGGAAGGTCCACGGCATGTATTGCCCATCAAACAATCAAAGTTTCCCCCACAACAACACTGTTTTCCTCATCCAAGCATATATATATAAATAATCATCAAAATCCCACACTGCAACAATAAAAATGGAATAGAAAATAAGAAAATTTGGCACGAACCCATCATTGGGAACTTCATTACCATCATAAAAAAATGAGCTTTAAATCTAAACATTGAAACAATCCCACATCGGATCAGAACTTCAAACATGCAAAGTTACCATCGTTCTAACATAACATCAATCAAAAAGGAAAAGCAAGAACAGAAATCCAGAAAAAGAAAATATGAAAGAGAAAATCAAGCTAGAAACATGTAAAAACACAACACAAGAATCAAAACTAAAAAAAAAAAAAGAAAAAAAGGAAGAAGAATCCAGAGATAGGAAGAATTACCAGTTTGGAGTAAAAGAAAAAGAGATGACAGAAGGAGAGACGAAGAAGGAAATGGCTATGGTGGGGTGATGGATTGTTTTTAATGTTTGAATTTTGATTCCGTTTTTCTTGTTTGTTTATTTTTGGGTTGCTGTTTTGAGAAACATCGGTTCAACTGACTGACTGGATGTGTATTTTTATTTTTTATTTTTATGTTTAGACATTAATTCAATATATATAAAAAAATTAATATTTTGTTTTTGTGGAATTTCTTTTAGGTAAAAGTACCTTCTCGATCCCTCCTAATCTTGATATTAAGCAAATTGGTTCACTTTAAAAAAATTGGAACAATTTAATCCATGTTAATTTCGAAAACAAGTAGTTAAAGACAATTGATCACAACATTAATTTTTTGCATATAATTTTGGTTGGTATAATAATAAATTTAGCTATCGATTTTTATATATTTAGCGTAAATTAGAGGTAATATCAGTTCGATTTGGTCGGATCTTTTTCGATTTTATGAATCGTCTATCATAATTTGGTTCAGTTTGGTTTGATTCTCAGTTTTTTCATATTAATTTTTGGTTTAATATTTTTAGACTTATTTTAAAAAAATAAATTTTATTATATGATTTTTAAATATTATTTGACAAAATTTCAAAGATTTCTTAAAAAACAATAATTCAAGAACTCTTACATTTTTTCAGTATTTTAAATAAAAATATTTATTTTATATCATAAAAATTAAAATTAATTATATATTAAATAAAAAATAGAATTTGATTTGGTTTCGAGTAACCGCAGTTTTTAACTTGTATTCTATAAACCATTCAAATACCTCAGTTCGGATCAATTTTCGATTTTCCTTACTCAACCCTAGCATAAATATTGACAAAACGTATATATGTTGCGGGTTAAATTTATTAAATGAATACCAAATTGATAAAAATATATAAACTTTGAGAGCTAAATTTATTACCATACCGAAAAAGTATATACAATTGACGAAAACATTAGCATTTATGATTAATTATTCTTAGTTACTCACCTTCGAATTTGACAAAGATTAAATTACTCTAATTTTATTTTTTGAAAAAGACCAATTTACTTAATATTAAAATTAAAAAAAAAAGATTTTTTTACTTTTTTTATATAAAAAAAGTTGTTAAGTCATCAATACATATTTTAAAGAATATTTATGTATATAATTTACCAAAAACAAACAAACTCATTTTTCTTTGGATTAAATTGAAATTAGAATTTTTTTTCTTTCTCATGAAAATTAGTAATCTTAGTAATATATTTTGGAAAACATTAATAAATATATAATAGAAATAATTATTCTAGAAAAAAAAAATTACTTAGAGTCCTCCTCAACCTATAAATAGGAGGATAATACGTTTCAACGCATTTAAACTCACGTCCTCTTGCATTGACAACAGTACTCATGTCAATCGATTTAAGACTCAATTAACGCTAATTTAATAATTTTATGCATGTTATAATATATCAAAAGTTTTATCTTTTTAATGAATATAAAATTAATAAATATTTGTATTTGTAGGTTTAATCTATTTTTTCTTTTTTTTTTCATGTGATTTATATTGGTTTGATTTTATTTATAATTATTTAGATTTGTATTTGTAATTATATTATATTTATATTTATAATATTAAAAATTTTCAAAAAAAAAACTAATATTTTTTTCGGTGAATAAAACCTAACCTAATTTCCTAACAACACTCTATCCTACCATTCCAATAATTACTTAAAGGAGCATCTATAATCAAAATCCCAATCATGTGCTATACTGTATTGTATCACTCAACATACGAATGTCTTAATAATTTTTAAAAAGCTTCAAGATAAACACTGGAAAAATAATTTTCTATTTTTTCATATACGACAAGCCATTCTATTTTTTCAAAATATATTCATCCTGAATTCCTCAAGTTTATCCTAATCCAATCTGAGAGATTTCTTGAGAAAAATTGGGGTAGGTAATCTTCCTGCATAAAGTACTTCCAAACATCATTAGCAACCAGACAATTTGAAAGGACGTGCAAAATATCTTATGTCTCATGATAACAGAGCATGACATATTTTGTCCAATACCCCTACGGACACGTTTCAGATACATGTATACTATATCAACTATGATAATAATAAAGTTTTGTTTTTTCTTTTATAAATGAATAAAAGATTATCACATGATTTTTTTTACATTTTTAAATATAAAAATATATGACAATTTATACTTATTTATATCTCATAATAATTAAAAATTCCAAAAAAAATATCTCATAATAATTAACTTGTATTCTGTATCATGTTTATATTTAAATTTTTTTATGTATTTAATAATAATATTTATTATATTTTTTGTACTTTACATAATAAAATATATGTTATTATGATAAATAAATAAAAACACAGAAATGCGATGGGGTTGATGTTTCTCAAAATGGGAGAATACGACGACGTAGGAGTACCTATATGTATTTGGTCAATAATTTCTATCTAATTTTGCATGTAAATAAAAAATAAGAATCTAAAATCTAATTTTAGACTTATTTGTTTCATGTTCTCGAACTTGTTTGATTTTTTTGAACTTTAAAATTTTCATATTTTTTAGCTTTGAAAATTTGTATTTAATTTTTATTTTTATGTATTTATAGATTTTATAGATTTTTAAAATTTCTATTTATTTTTTAGAATTCTCTAATTTTTAAAGAATTTTGATTTTTTTAAAATAATTTTTACCTAGAATAAGGTTAAATTTATAAAAAAATATAAAATTTAAGGACTAAATTTGTAATTGCACCAATTAGAAAAATGCCACTATTACTTAACAGTTAGGTGAAACAAACCTAATTTCGAAAACATTAGTTACTAAATAGTTACTTTTCAAAGTCAAAAAAAGTTATGCATAGTTAAGTGATCATTGTTGTACTTTACCCTAAAAAATAAAACTTATAACTTAAAGGGTAAACTATGCTTAAGGTCACTAAATAATTAGTAAGTTTACGTTTTGGTCATTCAACTTCAAAATGTTACAAAATAATTATTAAACTATTCGAAAATTTTCATTTAAGTTATTGAACTATTAGAAAGTTTTTATCTAAATCATTGGGTTGTTAAATAATTTTTTAAATGGCTAGGGAGCTTTAATCAACAATTTGACGATTGGTTCAGTGAATCAATACCATTGGTGAGTAAAACAACATACATTATATCTAAGTCAATTTAATAGTTAATGTCAAAGACCATATAAGAAAGTTGTTTGAATTTCAGTTCGCAGATTCATGGCGTTCAAAGTTATTTTGGTGAAAAAAGATTTCATTGTAAAAGATAAGAGGAATAAGAGCTTTTAATTGGTAAAGACGAAGCGTATAAAGGTCACACAATAATGATTTTAACATCCTGGTGATTTAAATGAAAACGTTTGAACAATTCAATTACTATTTTATAACTTTTTAAAACTAAATGACTAAAACGTAAATTTACTAATAATTTAGTGACTTTAGATACAATTTACCCTAAAAATAAAACTTATAACTAAAATTATTTTTAAAAAACACTAACCTTAATAAAGTTACGTGGATTTTGATCGATCTTATCGGTTTAGACCGTTGACTCGTATATCTTTGCTAAATCTACAAATGAAGTTTCCTTGCAATGACAACCTGTGGTTGACTAATAGACCCTCTTTTTTCTACTCATTGTTTCGTTGACTATAAACCATTCCCAAACTATATATATTGACATCAACTTCCAACATTTCTTTTCAGGTTTCTAAGCATTTCCCTTCAAAAAGTCAACGGCTCAAAATCTTCAATATCATAAAAGAAAAGTAATTTATTAATAATATTAAATAAGCAATTTGATTTTTATTCCTAATTGTGTAATCAATAATATATATCTATGTTTAAGTGTTAGAGAAATAAAGCTAGATTGATCGTGAAGTGTTTGGGTTTTGAAATTTAATTTGAATTTTGGATAGATTTGCGAGAGGAAAGTGAACAATGAGAGCGAGATTTGGTATTCCAAATCGCTCTCGATGTATAAATTAGTGAGGGATCAAGGACAATAGAGGACAATTTAGGGAAATAAAGTTGAATAATGGCTAAATGAAAAAGGTAATGAGAAGACGAAATACTTAATATTATACTTGTGTGGGAGCTAATCAGGGTGCAACCCTAAAATGAAAAATTGAAGCTTTAGACCTCAAAATTCATAAAATCTTAAGGTAATATATGGTAAAATTATAGTTTGACCTCCCAAAAATGCTAGAATTTCAAATGTGTCCTTTTGACAACCATAAACATATAAGTTAATACAATGATAAAATTATATTTTAACTCTCATAACAATACATAACTTAATCTCACCCCCTTAAAAAAGAATTTTTGCTTCACCCCCAAAAATTAACCTAAAGTCCAAGGAAGCATAGGGACTGGTTAATTTCTTTTGTCCTTAACTGGACACCTAATGAGAATAATGTGCACTCCTGATACTACTGGCTAGTTTAGCATTATTTCTTAGAACTACTTTTGAGCCAAAGAGTACTCTTGAGATAAAAGTATTATTAAACATGATGCTTTTGAGCTTTTAAAAGTGCTTTTGAGACCAAAAAAAAAAAATTTACAAAAGCACTTTTTTAGTCAAAAGCAAAAAATTTTAACTTTTGCTCAAAAGTGTTTTCTTGGCCCAAAACTATTTTTGAGAAACAATGTTGAACTAACCTTACGTCAGTCGAACTCATAGGCTTCCACTTCAATTCTACACACCTATGATCTATTCATTTAATCTTCTTGTTGACATACGAGATTACCTTCTCTATGTGAAGCTCCTTCATTAGCTTAAATCACATCCAACGTACTTATGAAACTCCTGACACTTTCCTCTCATATTTCAAAGAAACATCTTAGCTTTTAGGGGTTAAGAAATACTTTAATACGAGCGACACTTTTATCCAGACCATCTCTTACTTGAAAGGCTTTAGGTTTAAATGAATTGATTGTTACAGTGTTCAACTACTCTAGACTTGTTCTAAGACCATCAGAAGTCGCAATAAACTAATGTTTTTAGAATTAGATTGGTAAATAAATTGGTCAAGTCTTCATTTTATCAAATCAAGAAAAAATAATAAAAATTCATAAAAGTATAAATAAAAAACTCGATTCAACTATTGGTTTAACTATTGGATCGGTGATTAAACCGAATAACGTGGGTGTATAATCATGTAACTTACACCAGTTAAAGGGAAAATGTAGGCCTCCCTTTGTATTGGGCTTTGGATTTCTCCTATAAATTGAGCTTTCCTTGTTAGCCTAGGCCCAAATATATTTTTGGTACGTTTTCTTTATGATAATGTTTTTTTTTTCTTTGTATTATAATTAATAGTCTAAGGCCTCCTTTGATCAGTGGTGGCTGTGCTGTGCACGCTTTTGAGTTGTTTGAGAGTACAGTCGTCTAAAATTTAAGGTTGAAAGAGATTTAAAAATAAATATTTTTTTAAAAATTTTTAATGTGAGAAAAAATATTTTTAAACTAAAATAAATTAATTAAATGCATGGTTTTTTCAATTTTTCATCATAAATGTTTCATCTTTTAGGATCCCAAAATTCTTTTAGCATTTATTATATTACATTTTACAATTATTTTAAAAAGGGCTTCAATTTATTATTTCGTTTAGGGCTTAAAAATGTTAAGAATGGACTTCATGGTGCGGTGGAATATTTTACTTAATTTCATCGTTATCGTTATTTTTAACCTTATCAAAAATAAATACACCGCTATCCAAACTAAGGGTAAGTAATTATTTGAGTATATTTCCTCTTATATCAGCTAATTATATTTAAGTAGTTTTATACTTTTATAATTTTCAATATGTTCATAATTTGTGTAACATAAATTTTAGTACGTTTGTGTATTTATATCATATTTATGTACTTTATTGTCCTTTTCGTATAATGTTTTTAGTTTATTAGGTATAATGATAAACTTCAATATTTACAATTTTTTTATTTTAATTCTTATTAATAATTGAAGTTAAATTTCATCGTTAATCTTTTAAAAAATTTAAATTATTTTTTAATATAAATATTTATTAAAACATTGATCTATTAATGATGGTGTGGCAACTCACATGACAGTCTACGTGTACTTTATGCTGATATGATAATATTTGTCTTATATGCCGCTACATCAACAAATAATTTAAAAAATAAATTCAAAAAAAAAAGAGCACATGTGAAATGTCATATGAGCTACCATGTTTAAAAATTTAACGTTTTAGCTAACATTTCCATTAAAAAAACAGCAGTTCAATTTTTTTTTGAAATTCTGATGGTAAAATTCAACTCATTTTAAAATATTGAGACCCAAATTTAACTTAATTTTTTTATTATCATATATACTCTTTTTCATACAATACCTAAAATTACCAATAGCTCCTCTCCAATATTTAAATAGGAGGATAATGTTCAATGTACTCGAATTCACGTCCTTTTGCACTGAAAATAATATCAATACTAATCGAGATAACTCAATCTGCATATAATATTTCTTTTTTACCCATCTTAACAATTATAATTAAACATAATTTTCAAATTTAGTTGAATTAAATCATACAAATAATTTTAAAATGTGACATTCAAAATAAATTTCCATAAACTTTATTTTTATTTAAAATTATATTTCATTTATCTCTAACCCCACCATAATCCTTTTTCCCTTTACTATATAATCAATGATTAATCTAAAAGCCAAATGACACACCAACAACTGGGCGATACCTTTAAGCTTTTTATTTGATTTTAAATTATCAATGAAAAGACTACTTACGTGTTTTTTTTGGCTAAGAAATAGTACATTTCACTTTTAAAAATAGGTTTAAGTCATAAAAATTAATTCGAAAATTAAATTTTTTTTAAAAATTGCCATCAATTGAACCCTTAATTTAAAAAAAATTTGAGTTCTCTGAATTGTCATTTCTGTTAAGACTCTTAACATACTGTTAAATGTTTATGTGGCAGGTGATATTGAGGTTGATATGAAAATTTTGATGATGTGATAATGATGTGAAAAAATACTGATTTGGAGGACTTAAATTAATTTTTTATTATTTTACAAGGGCTTAATAATTTTAATAATTTTTATATAATCCCTAAAAAACAATTAAACCCTAGTAAAATTTTAAAAAAATTAAGCCCTCCATGTTAGCTGTCATATTATCAAAATTTTCATGTCATCCGTCACGTCAGCCCTTAATTGTTCATTAGGGGTCTTAACAGAAGTGGCAATTTAGAGAGCCCAGTTGATTGGAATTTTTAGATTAAGGATCTAATTGATTGCAGTTTTCAACTAGGGGCTCAATTGATTTTCGAATTATTTTCAAGTTTCATCTAGAGCCCTTAAAAATATTTCATGTTTGGATCATACAATCTCATTTTGAGAATATATTATCTTTGAATAAACCTAATTAAGAGCAATCTCATTTAAGTAAACTCGAATATTTGAGTAGAATGATAAGTCACATTGCACTCTCAAATAGAGAATGCAAGTTCAATCTTTAAAGACGACATTGTTAAAGATGTAACCCTAAACCTAAAACATGAATCATAAAACAACAAAAAAGATACTAAAAAACCCAAATTAGTAAATACCTTTTGAGAAAATTTTTTAAAGTGTTATCCATCGAGCAACTAATTAAACCCTCAAATAATTGAGTTATTATGTCCGAATTTTATCTTTTAACTCCGAAATGAGCTCAAATGGATACATAACTACAATACCTTCACCATATAAAAATCTAATCGTTTACTCAGCATACGATATTTCAAAAACTTTTTTCGAAAAAGAATCAATCCCTCAATTAAAAGGAAGCAGCTATTATGAAATTGAAATCTAATAGCATTGAACACCTTTTATAATGACAAATGATCATAATAAGCTTTGTAAGGTCATAGTGGATGGCTGGGTGCAATCATTAGCATTAGAATTATTCTCTTTTTATTATTTTATTATTATTATTATCATCATCATCATCATCATTATTAAGTTGAAGGTTTTTTCTCCTCAAAATTATTATTCACAATATTCAATCAAAAGATTAAAATTAAAATTAGTACGAATAATTTTTTTATAATTAATAATAATTAATATGTAATTTATTAAACGAGATTAATATAATGAAATATAATTAATAATAAATAAGTGTATGAATTATACTAAAAAGAAGGGAATCTGATTTGTCATTCTCTCATTAAAAAAGAGATAAAAATGACGTGGAATCACAATTTCATATAATTATTTCTCGTTAAACTAAGCTATTTTTATGTTATTCCAAATTTTTTTATTTTATTTTTAAATTGAAATTTTAAATATTATAGTAGAAATATAATAAGGTAAAGGTTGAAAAAAAATAAGTCAATTATTCCTTCTTTGAGGCCATTCTAGTTTCCCATTAAAGGAAGCTTTAATTGTGTCCTCAGTTTTCTCCTTAAATATTTTAATTTTAATTTTTTTGTATTTAATTTTAGGAATTTATTCTCTCTATTTATTTGAGTTATATCAACTAGACTTTTGAATATTAAAATGTGACTGTAATTTTTAAATAAACAAGCAGATAAGCTAAGTTACTAAAAATAAAATAAAAGGAACTAAGGCTATGTTTGGTTTATCACATTATTTTTTTTTCAAAAAATTTAAAAAATATATGTTAAAAAACTGGGAAAATATTTTCTTTTTTTTCACTTTTTAAGAAATATTTTTATATTTATTTTTTAATTTTAGAAAACATTTTTAAGGAAAGCAATTGTTTTTTTAATTTTCACTCATTTCATTTTTATTTTCTAAAAATAAGTTTTAAAATTTTTAACCAAATTTGTTTCCTATGTATTTTTCACTTTAAAAAAATTAAAATGAAAGTTATCTTAGTTTTTTTAACGATCTCATTATAGTTCTAATTATATCTATTCTTTATTTTTGACACAATATATAAAACTATTCAAAATCTCTCCCAAACCCATAAGCAGGAGGAAAATGTGTTTCAGCGCACTCAAAACCCACGTCCTCTTGCATTGGCATCAATACCTCTGCTAATTCAATTGGCAAGTCATTTTATTTTATTTTAAATTTTAGAGAAATAAGTTATTTTTAAAAAACGTGTGTGAAAGCGTGCCTAGCTTAGCGAGTTTTCCTGCCGACATGTTAAAAAAATACGTCCCAACAAAACGTATTTTCTTTATAATTATAGAAAAACGTATCTAGTTGTTAAAAAACCAGTGAAACAACTCTAGAAAAAAAATAGAAAAATGGTGGTGATTTTTTTCCCTAAAGAAAGAAGGAAAGCATCAAACTTTCAATTTTCAAACTCAGTGACCTCTCTATTTGTCTTGTTCGTAATGAAATTTGCATAAATGACGGCAAATCAAATCAAGACAATTAGTTTCGTAAAAACTAATAATATATTTCTATCTATTATGTGAAAACGCCAGAAGATTCCCATGTTTAACGTCTTTTTCGACTCTTCCCCATTATTCTTCGTCAAGTAAACAATTTCTATATAACTACTACTATGGGTTCCATCTAGGTTTCTCCTTCTGTTATTATTGGTAAAAATATTGTCTGTTTTTTTATTCCAAAATAAATTAATTAATCTTTGTATATTAAATTTAAGAAGAGGTTCGTTATTTCTGTTAAAATTTTCATCTATTTGTATTGTTAAAAACTGGCATAGCTAACAAAGTAACTAGACAATGACACGTGGCATGCTACGTACAATGACTAATTTTTAACTAAAAAAATAGATGAAATTTTTAACTAGAGAACAAGTTTGCTCTTTGATCTAATGTACAAAGGTAAAATTGTCTATTTTTTAGTAAAGGGAGACAAAATGCAATCTCACTCCTAGTAAAAGATAAATTTTTAATTGGAGGACAAGTTTATACTTTGATCTAATGTATAACGACAAATTTGTCCATTTTTAATAAAGGAGGACAAAATGCAACCCTACTCCTACTATAATGTTTTTACTATTGATTATTTGTTTGTATCAAGTTATAAAGTAAAATTTGAAGTTTAAAATATAGTCTATGTCCCTTTACATTTTATACATTTGAAATTTAGTCCTCTATTTTATTTTTAGAAACTTAGTTACTCTATTTTATGGATTTAAAAATTTAGGTTCAATTATCATGTTTGTTCAAAATATTCTATTAAATCTATTGATTTGATTTTTAAAAATTTTAAAAAAATTATACGGTAATCATGTAACAAAAGAAACGTTGAAAATATTGATGTGAATTTTTCTTTTCTTTTTTTAAATTCATTTGAACTCGTCATTATAATTTTCTTTTGTCGGAACAATATTCTTAAGAAAAATTGACATCAACATTTTGACCAAAATAATTAACAATATTAATTATTTAGACTAACTAATTATATTATAAGAGTAGAAACCAAATTATGTCAAGTTTTTGTATAATATATATAAATGCAGTGTTTTAATAAAAAAGTTAACTTATTAATTAATTAAGTTAATTAATAATATTTTAAAAATATATAAATCAAATTATGCGAAGAAATAAAATATAGATATTAAATCTTAAATATAAGGATAACAGAAACACCAAAATTGAAATTTAATTATTTTGTATATGTAAAAAGAAAAAGGAGAATATGATGATACATGTGTCAATAATAATAGAAAACCTTTCGAACCTTCTTTTACACGTAATTATATTATATTTTAATTCAAAACATATTTTATATAATTTATTTTAAAATTAACATACGTGCTCAAAATATTATAAATTTATATTTCAATCTCATTTATTTAAAAATAAATATTGCCACGTCGATTGAGTCTTAAATCGATTGACAATGTTATTAATACAGAAGGACGTGATTAGAAGTTATAAATAATTTTAAGCATTAAATTAAAAAGTCAAAAATATATAATAAAATTACAGTTAAAAAATTAAACATTAATGTGAAACTTTAATAGGAAAGCAAAAGTATACTATATTCTAGTCCCATTTAGTATCTTCTTGTATATTGAGATGATGCCAAATGGCAAACCAGCATTTGACCTAAATACTTTTTAATTACAATGATTTAATCACATAGGGTTGTATAAAGGTTAATCACTTGAAAACATAGATTTTATAAAATATTTTTAGTGGGTTTTATAATATTTAAAATTGTAAATAGTTAATTGGAATGGTAGGTGAAATGCTTACTATTTGAAAAGTGTTTTTTACTTTTTAAATTAAGTTTTTTTAATAAAAAAAAAAGATAGATTAGTAAGCTTGAAAAAACAAAACAAAAGAAAATCAGAAAAGGAAGATTAAAGTCATTTTAAAAAATATATATATAAATTTAAAAATATATTGTATATGTCGGTTGAGTTTTAGTTCGGTTGACATCAACTTTGTTATCAGTGTAATAGAACATAATTTATGCTCTCTCAAATATATTTTATCTTGTTATTTAAGAGTTGGGGAAGTATATATCATATAAAAATTTAAATAAGAATAAAATTTTATGAAAAAAATTAGTTACATGAAGTTTAAATTTGATGCAATTATGCAAATGAAAATTTGATTTTAGTTCTATTATATACATAAAATTTTAATTTTAATTCAACTGTGTACGTTTAAAAAGTAAATATATCAATTTACTTTTTATGTAAACGTAAAATAGTATCACGTTGATAAAAGTGTTAGTAATTTGCGAAAATTGAATCAGATCAAATATTATGTATACAATTGCATAAAATAAAAGTTTATGTATCATATTGCACATTAATTTAAATTTTATACACAATTTAAAATTTGATCCCTTGAATTATAAAAAATAACTCTTATTTTTAAAAATTTATCTACACAATAATATTTTTAAAGAGAAATAGCTACCAACAAGTGGTTGTGTGTAATGGTAAGACATATTGCACTCCGAAAAGGAGACGAACCTTGGAGACGAAAATGTTGAAAGGGATAGCTACAAACATTAAACATGGATTATGTCACCACAAGAGTGTATGTCCTACATGTTAGAAGCAAAAGACTACAAAGTATAATCAATAATACTTGAAATATTAATTTAATCATAAAATTAAACAAATAATATATCTTCACCCATTTAATACAAAGAAAAATTCGAAATCATATCAATTTTACTAAGTTTCTCAGTAATTCATTTTAGCTCTCGCTTTATTTTAGCCGATCTCAATATCAAGTTTTTTTATGGATTGCCATTTCAAGAATTGCTCCCGTTGGGCTTCTTATGTCAGGATACGGATCAAATAATAAATATTCCTTTTTAGGTGGTCTGCGAGCTGCTACTCAATTGGTTAGTTATGAAATACCATTAACTCTGCGTGTTTTATCAATATCTTTACGTGCAATTCGTTGAAATATTCCTCTATTGAAGTTTTTTAAGTTGGTCGGTACATTTAGCTAGGTTCAACGACTCTAGCATATTGGTAAAAGGCAATTTGCACAACAACTCGAGAACCAATCAATGAAATAACGATGATTGTATGCTTCTACAAACATGGGCATGGATACAGATGCCATGGTTAGTGTTAAAAATGTTTTTGTCGAAGCAAATCCTTAGCAAAAAAATTACCATAAATATCTATTTATGGAATGAGGATTCTTATTTAAAGAATCCGGGTATATTAGCAGCATCTCTATAAATTAAGAGTTCCCTTATTTATCATACTTTTCTATTTTCAAGGTTGTAAAATTTTATTTAACAGAGTTACTTTCTTATAATAAAATGAGAAGAATTTATACTTGTGAGATTTGGATCTCTTTCTAACGAGTTATAGGTATCAACTCCCTTTAACAAGTTGAATTCTATACAGGATAGGTCACTTAAGAAACAAGAGCAAGGGAGATAATCCCTCTCCTTAACGTAACTTAGTTGTAAACTATCTAGTGACTCGATCCGTATCCAAGGAACATAACAAATTAGTATTAGAGCTAAGCACCATAAGCAATCAAACATATGAGGAACTAAAGGCGTTGCTCCGAGAAACGATAACGAAATTTGAAGCTAGAATGGAAGTTAGAATGCATCAATTGACACAACAATTGGAAGCTATAATTCAACCTTGAAATCAATCACTTGGAAAAAAAAAGGGAAACGAAACAAATAAATCTAGGATTGGGCACACCAGTCATGTCCAAAGCAAATCTGAGTAATAAATAATGAAACTGGAAGTTGAAATAGCGATGGAGGAATAGTACCACATTTCACTAAGTTAGGTTTTCCAACTTATGACAGGTTTAAGGATTCTTTGATTTAGCTTCATTGATGTGAACAATTTTTTGCCAAACAACGAACACTAGAGATAGATCAAGTCAGTCTAGCAGCTTTTCACTTGTTGGGTATCCTACAGTGGTATCGTGATATCCTCCTTGAGTATCGCGATACCCAGCTTCCAAGGAAGACTTCCATTTTGAAACTGTCGATGATATTGCGATATCCAACTCTAGATATCGCGATATCACTATCATGAGGGGACAAAAAATGACATCAGATATAGTTCTTATCCATTTGAAGCACCAAACAAAATTAGATGTCCAGAGGCATTTTGGTCACTAAAACTTGGGTTGTAATCAACTTTAAAAAGCCAAAAATTGGCTGAAGAAAAAAGAGGTTGTAGTTTAGGTTAGAAAGCTTTATAGTTTAGGTTTTTCTCGATCTTTTAGTTTAAGTTTAGAATAGTTTTCTTTTTCATAGTTTAGGGTTTTAATTCTTTGTTTGTTTCTTTATTTTCCTTAAAATTTCCTAGTTAGTTAAGTTAGTTTTTACTGTAGTTAAGTGGTATTTGTTTAGTAACCCTTTAAACTTTTTTGTAAATACATTTTAATCTCACTTTACTGTTATTCAATTTCCTTTAAATTTTTCTATTAAAAATCATTTCTTTAGCATTTTCGTTTATTGTTCTTGTTTCCATTATTCTGCTATCCAAGCTTATGCAAAAAGCTTAGATTTTTATTCACCTTTAATTAAGTTTAAGTTAATACTTTCTTGACTTGATTATTTGTTGTTTGTACATTTAGATATGAGTAGGAGTAGCTAAATCTAAGGTGGTTAGTGGATGAAAATGTTCGGTAGTTAATTTTAGGGTTTAAAGACTAAATTGCAAAATCTAGACTAAATTGAATAAACTTTAAAACTTAGGATTGACGCCTCTAAGGGAAAATCAAGATAAGTGAGACTGAGAGGTAATCTTATTAGACACCAATTCATTAGTCCTATGTTAGCCATGAGATCGAGAGATAAACCAGACTAGTCTAAGTTGGTAAAGTGGAACCAATTTAGAAGTGCTAGCAATTTAGATTCCTAATTCGAAGATTAATTAACCACATGGAAATCAACCAACTGCTGTCTGTTATCATATTTAGTAGTTTTATATTTTACGTTATTTACAATTTAGTCATTTTCTGTTGTAGGTAGTTAATCAATTTTAATCAATCTCATTTATGGCTTGTCGTAATATAGTGCTTCATGAGTAGCTAGCTAGACTCCTTTCTTGCATGCATTCTTTAATAGAAACCACTAAATCGTTGACTCATTTGAGTTTGATTCTTAGAATACTCCTATATTCCATTGTAACACTATAAATATTATAACTGACCCGTCACACTTGTAGACATCACAATATATTATATATTTTGATTTCTTTGTTTGTTGTATTTGTGTTGATTTCCTGACGTCACTCGCGAGGGCGATCATAATGCCAAAATATTCATGCTTACTGGAGATGAAAAAGGATTAAGAAAATCGAGTGTTAGCTCAATAATTTAAATTTGACCTACAAAGAAAGATTAACTAAGAAAGATTTAGACAAGATTAGGTAATAACGATAACTAATAAAGGGGGGCTTGATTTTAGTGAAGTAAAAATGAATAGAATAACCTCTATTTTTAGTATGTTACCTCAAATATACATTTTTCCATAACCATCTCAAAGCTTTAAGTCTCCTCTAAAAAAGACTCATGTTTTTCATCTTTTTTTTTTTCTCCATGGTCTAATACAAATACAACAAAGTTGACAATTAACTAAGCTTTTCTTACCATATTGTTCAAAGCTCGAAGGCTATAATTGACCTTAAATGTGTCGTCATTTGCCTTTTATTAAAGTTTAGGTCATTCGACTCGTATGACTATATAAATCTCAACCTTTTGTTATTAATTATCATAACAAAAATGACGTAAACCCTAAATCGATCTAAACTCAACACAACCCTCTTCCCTACCCTATCCAACCTCTTTGTAATAAATCTCAACCTTTTGTTATTAACTAGCATAACAAAAAATGACGTAAACCCTAAATCGATCTAAACTCAACACAACCCTATTTCCTACCCCATCCAACCTCTTTGTAATAAATCTCAACCTTTTGTTATTAACTAGCATAACAAAAATGACGTAAGCCCTAAATCGATCTAAACTCAACACAACCCTATTCCCTATCCCATCCAACCTCTTTGTAATAAATCTCAACCTTTTGTTATTAGCTAGCATAACAAAAATGATGTAAACCCTAAATTGATCTAAACTCAACTCAAAACAACCCTATTCCCTATCCCATCCAACCTTTTTGTAATAAATCTCAACATTTTATTATTAACTAGCATAACAAAAATGACGTAAACCTTAAATCGATTTAAACTCAACACAATTCTATTCCCTATCTCATCAAACCTCTTTGTATATAACTAAATATTGCATACCCAATTAAAAAATGTTATAAAGGTTAATATTATTTTATACCCCCAAAAAAAAAAAAAAAGAGTGCTTTAAACTATTGAGGATACAAAGATGAGCAAGTAAAGTGAAACACAAATTTTACAGATTGAGTGTGACCAGTAAAGTGCAATCTAATACGTGCAAATTAGGGAGAGGTATAAGGGTTGGGGCAAGTTGCAATTAACCCATTCATTCTCTTTTGGGTTTTCTTCTCTTTTGCTTTAACCTTTGCCTTTCTCTTCCTCCCTTGTTGATGAGGTCACTTTACCCTTAATATATATTTTGCTTTATTGTGAAAAATAAATAAAGAAAATCTCGTCACTCCTCAGTCACCAAGTACCTCTTTTTTATTCGATTCCAAAGGTGATGACAGTCTGTTATGGCCTTTTCTATATCTGATGATTCCTGAAACTCTTTTATCAGCAGCTTTTTGCTTCTGTTTCTTCCATATCTGCCTTTGCTTTGCTTCCCTAGGTAAAGTTAACAGCTTTTTTTGGTTTTATATTGAACCTAGACACCTGGTTTTTTTTATTTTTACTTCGATTTTTTTTCCCATCTTGGGTTTTCTCTCTTTTGATACATAGTTAAGTTTGTTCTTTGGGGAGGGGGGTGTTTGGAGACTGTGATCTGATACCTGTTCAGATGCTGTATCTGGCACTGTTTTTTTTTTTTTTTTTAATTTTTGATCCATGGTCTTGGTTTGGTTTGTTTAACTTTCAGGTTAATTAGTTTAGTGCTCAGTGTTTAAAGGATTGGGGGTTTTTCTTTTTTGTGCGTGAAAAATGAGTGGAGCTGTGCTTGTAGCTGTTGCAGCAGCAATTGGTAACTTATTGCAAGGATGGGATAATGCCACCATTGCAGGTAATTCATTTACTTCCTTAAATTGTTATACATATCTAGTTCAACATAAAAAATTTCAGTTTTTTGGACTAAAAATGATAGCTGTCATGGGTCAAAGATCTATGGTGAATTTGAGGCGACTGATGATCTAATTGGATTTATGGGGTTTCTCTTTCCTTAATTATTAATTTATACAGTTCTTCTCTACTTCAGTGTAAAGGGTGTTTTGCTATCTTTCTAGATTGATTAATTAGTTATCATGTTTGGTTTCATCATCTGCTCTATGTAATTCAACATTGAAAATTCACTCTTTTGGACAAAAATGATAGCTTTCATATGTCAAAGATCTATGGTGGTGATGATCTAATTGGATTGATGGTGTTTTTCTTACCTGTATGATTAATATGTACAATTCTTCTCTACTTAAATGTAGAGGGTGTTTTGCCATCTCTTCACATTGAATAATTAGTTTTTTTTTTATCAAATTACATTGAATATTAGTTGATTCAGTCTTGTTGGACCAAAATGATAGATTTCATATGTCAAAGATCTATGGTGAATTTGAGGTGATGATCCAATTGGATTGTTGGGGTTTTCCTTCCCTTAATGATTAATATATATAGTTCTTCTCTACTTCAGAGTTACGGGTGTTTTTCCATCTCTTTAGATTGATTAAGATATGTATTGCAACATCGAAAAATTCATTCTTTTGGACTAAAATGAAAACTTTCATATGTCAAAGATCTATTTGTAAATTTGAGTTGATCTAATTGGATTGATGGGGTTTACTCAATGATTAACATATGCGGTTATCCTCTTTGGTTTCATGAACTGCTATATATATGTAGTTCAACATTGAAAATTCAGTTTTTTGTACCAAAATGATAGCTTTCATATGTCAAAAATCTGTGGTGAATTCGAGTTGATGATATAATTGGATTAATGGGGTTTTTCTTCCCTTAATGATTAACATATACAGTTCTTCTCTACGTCAGTATAAAGGGTGTTTTGCCATCTCTTTAGATCAATTGATTAGTTATCCTCTTTGTGTTCCACGTTGCAGGCGCTGTTCTATACATAAAGAGAGAGTTTAGTTTGGAAAGCGAACCAACTATAGAAGGCCTGATTGTAGCCATGTCTCTTATTGGAGCCACCTGCATTACTACCTGCTCGGGAGGCATATCGGACTGGCTAGGCCGCCGTCCAATGCTAATTATCTCGTCTGTTCTTTATTGTGTTAGTGGTCTTGTAATGTTATGGTCTCCTAATGTTTATATCTTACTTTTGGCAAGACTTTTGGATGGTTTTGGGGTTGGTTTGGCAGTAACTCTGGTCCCAGTTTACATATCTGAAACTGCACCACCCGAAATAAGGGGGTTGCTAAATACCCTTCCGCAGTTTACTGGTTCCATCGGAATGTTTTTGTCATATTGCATGGTTTTTGGAATGTCATTATCAGAATTACCGAATTGGAGATTGATGCTTGGAGTTCTTTCTATTCCATCTCTTATATATTTTATATTAACCATTTTCTTCTTGCCTGAGTCTCCGAGATGGCTCGTAAGTAAAGGACGAATGAGTGAGGCAAAAAAAGTTTTGCAGAGACTACGAGGCAGGGAAGATGTTGCTGGTTAGTTCATCCTCGGTCTCTTTTAATCTCTTCTTTTTTCCCCTACCTCTATTTACATTGCGCTTGCCATCTGAGGCTATCCTGCTGATGGTACTAAATGAACAGGTGAGATGGCATTGTTAGTGGAGGGACTTGGTGTTGGAGGTGAAACATCGATAGAGGAGTATATAATTGGCCCGGCCAATGAGGACATAGAGGACCAAGATATATCAGATGATAAGGATCAAATCAAGTTATATGGACCTGAAGAAGGTCTTTCCTGGGTGGCCAGACCTGTCACAGGACAGAGTACTCTTGGTATCGTGTCTCGGCATGGAAGCATGGCTAGTCAGAGCGCTCTTGGTCTTGTTGATCCTCTTGTCACCCTCTTTGGAAGTGTCCATGAGAAGGTCCCAGAAACGGGAAGCATGCGTAGCGCACTTTTTCCACACTTTGGTAGCATGTTCAGTGTGGGAGGTAATCAAGCTAGAAATGAAGAGTGGGATGACGATATTGTTCCCAGAGAGGGCGAGGACTACCCATCTGATGGTGGTGGTGGTGATTCTGATGACAATTTACATAGTCCTTTGATCTCACGACAAACAACCAGTTTGGATAAGGACATAGTTCCAACTAACCACGGAAGCCTTACGAGCTTAAGACACGGTAGTCTAACGCAATCAACTACCGGAGAACAAGTTGGTAGCATGGGTATTGGTGGTGGTTGGCAGATTGCATGGCAATTGTCTGAAAAAGTAGGCCCAGATGGAAAAAAGGAAGGGGGCTTTAAAAGAATTTATTTGCACCAAGAGGGTGTACCCGGCTCGAGGCGTGGATCACTGGTTTCTCTACCCGGTAATGATGCCCCTGTAGACAGTGAGTATGTCCAGGCTGCTGCCTTGGTGAGTGAGCCAGCCCTCTATGCCAGCGAGCTTATGAAACAACATCCGGTTGGACCGGCTATGGTTCATCCAGCTGAAACTGCAAAGGGACCAAGTTGGAAAGATATCTTTGAACCAGGAGTCAAGCATGCTTTAGTAGTAGGGATCGGAATTCAAATACTTCAGCAGGTAACACAGAGAACCTAACCAGAATTATCTTTCTAGCAAATGGCTCGAATAGCCTTTTTTGCTTGCTATCTTCATGTTTCTCATCTTAAAATCACTTCTTTAAGGCTCTGCATTACATCCTGCTTTACTGTTTTAGGAATCAGTCAGGTTCGATGTAGTACACACACACATGTATATATATATTGCCTTGATCGCACGTGTGGTAATGGTGTACACGGGATAGTACATTTGCAATACTGTTTTCCGGCTTTGCATTATTGGCTTATTGAGGACCGTTCTTTATTCTTTCCTTTTTACATGCAGTTTTCTGGTATAAATGGAGTTCTATACTACACTCCGCAAATCCTCGAGCAGGCGGGAGTCGGAGTTCTTCTTTCGAACTTGGGGATCAGTTCATCTTCTGCCTCACTGCTTATCAGTGGTATTACAACCTTGCTGATGCTTCCAAGTATAGCGGTTGCTATGCGGCTTATGGATATTGCTGGTAGAAGGTATGTTTTTTTTCCTTTTCCGGGTTCCTTTGAAATTATAAGAAAGCTCACCTGGAAACACGCTATATCTGTTGGCACTCAGAATTTAAAGATTTAGTTTTGAGCGGAAATTGCTCAACCTTTATTCGTGTACCTTTCTGTTGGCATACTTGCGGTTATTGTCTCTAATTTTCTGATATTATGATGGTGGATTTTGTTGATTACCAATGTCTTCCTCCGTTGCAGGAGTTTGCTACTCTCCACACTCCCGGTCCTGATAATATCCCTTCTCGTCTTAGTCATCGGAAGTGTGGTAAAAATGGGGAATGTTGTGCACGCAGCGATCTCAACCGTTAGTGTTGTTCTCTACTTCTGTTTCTTCGTCATGGGATTCGGCCCAATCCCAAACATACTCTGTGCTGAGATCTTCCCGACACGGGTTCGTGGCTTATGCATTGCTATATGCGCCCTTACATTCTGGATTTGTGACATCATCGTCACGTATTCACTCCCAGTGCTGCTCAAATCAGTCGGTTTAGCCGGTGTTTTTGGGATGTACGCGGTCGTGTGTGTTATATCGTGGGTGTTTGTGTTCTTAAAAGTACCTGAAACCAAAGGCATGCCTCTCGAAGTCATTACGGAGTTCTTTTCCGTTGGTGCGAAGCAAGTTGCAGCTGCCAAGAACAACTGAGTTTGGTTACATATATTTGATGGATAGTTTGAAAGTTTTGACGGCTGTTCAAATTTATCTTTTTTTTCTCCTTTTCATTTTATTGTCAATTAGGCAGTTCGATTTATGTAGAAAGATTAAAAAAAAGAACAAAAACTAAACATGATTTTCTATTTGTTACAGTTTTCTAAATGACATTTAAAGTTTTCTTCAAATGCTTTCTTTTGGTTTGAAATTTAAGTTTTGTTCGAGTTTAATCGACTACGAAGTAAAACTAAACATAATTCTTTATGTTTTAGCTTAATTCGAGTCAATTGTTGAGATGTTCTAACATAACTAATCGATAAATTGGGCTTGTTTCAACAATGGCGGCTGGATTTTTTTTTCTTTCAAATTTATAAATAAAAATAGGGTTTTTCTTAAAATGCTCATGTATGACATTTATAACTTGAACGAGTATGAGATATATATAACCCATGGATCCTCCAAACACATGAGAAAACTTGGAATAAATTAAATATACTCGTATCCAACACTCATATCCAACATAGTCGTGAAGAACGGTGGTCCTGTAAAATGGTCAGTCATAAGAAGCAAATTTGTAGAACCAACACGGCCACCACAAGCAGCCACCGTTCATCCACCATCTTCACAACTATACATCAAATTGATTCAAGCACAGGGTTAAGTAGAAACAACAAAAATTTACTAACATCATAGGTAATTATCAGAAGCATGATGTCCCCACTGCATTCATAATAGCAACTTGCTTGGCTTGAGTTCTCAAATGCATAAATTTGAAGTGAAATAATCCAGCTAATCTCACTGTTAAAAAATAATCACATAAGCTCTTCATGTTAACAATCAAAAAAATGATTTCTAATACCTACTGGTTTGTGTTGATTGCTTTTTGACCTTCTATGCTATTCTGAAATTAAATATATTGGTCCCAGGAAGGGTTTAGATTTCATGACATCAGAGACCTCACCAATCACAACGACTGATTTGCGTATGAAGCCCTTGATGATTTACGGCTATACCAAGTAAAAACTTAGAAGTGTGCAAGGCTTATTTCAGTCAAAAATCCTCTCCCCTGTTGAGAATAGCAAGAATATGAAAGAGCTAAATACGCAGAGCAATCCCGGGATGACAAAGACTGTTCTCCAGCTTTCTGGACTAGAAAGATCTGAATATTCAGCTTTAGCAGCTTCGAGAAGCTTTCCAGTCATATCAACCCCAATGATCCCAGCTAGGGTGCCAGCTGTATTAGAGACACCCATTACAATTCCTGCATATTTGGGTGCAATATCCATATGATTCACCGCAAACCCAGCCCTTCCGAGCGCCAAGAAACCAAGAGCCACAGAAGAACAGAAAATGGCTCCAGCTGATGTTCTGAAGATTGGTAGTGCCATCAATGCAAGAGAAGAGACTATAAATCCTACAGTGTTCAAGAACTTCCTAGTTTTAGTCACGGACATTATTCTTTTGGTGATCAAGTGGTCAGCAAGAACCCCACCGATATTTGAGAATATGAACATGTTGAAATAAGGCAACATCTTAGAAGAACCCATTTCCTGAAGACTGAGCTGGAGGCCCAGCTCAAAGTATGTTGGCAGCCAGTTCATTAATACATAAAGGGCATAGTGGAATGTGAAATTATTTACCACGATTGCCCAAACAGGCCTGCTGGCTAAAATTCTCTTCCATGGGATTTCGGAAGTTCGGGCTGTGGTTCCTCCATTCTCCACTTTTATCTTCTGACTTGCTTTGGTAGGTAATAAAGATTCTCCAAAACCAGTGGCAGTGGCTTTCTGATGCTCAGATCGAGGGGGGTCAGTTGCATATTTAAACCAAAAGAAAGACCAGATGACACCTAATGCTGCTTCTGCAATAAATACAGATTGGGGACCTCTGAACTTCACCAGGCTAGGAAGGACAAGCATTCCCATAGCTGCACCTAGGTACATCCCCGAAGTTGTAAGCGAAACAGATCTTGACCTCTCATGTGGTGGTACCCACTGTGCTAGGACAGTGTGAATAGAAGGGAAGATGAAACCTTGTGCCACACCAACGAGCAAGCGAGCAACAACCAAGATAGTGACTCTATTGGGATCTAGTGGAACCAAAAAACATGTTGATGACCATAAAACGAATGAGAGAAGAAGAACCTGCCTTCCCCCGATCTTTTGAGCCGCCCATCCCCCAGGTACCTGAGAACATGCATAACCATAATAGAATGTTGATAGTATTGTCCCTTTGCTTGATTGGTTAATCCCAGCAGCATCAGCTGCAACTGTGTATGCTATGGAGAAACCCACACGTTCTATATAACATACACATGTGCTGACAAAGGTTAAAAGGACAATTAAGTATCGCTTTGGGAATTTCATCGACTTCATAATTCACTTTTATATAGGAATCTTTATTTTGTCAACAGTCTTCAAACAAATCAACTATCTAACTTAGGCTTTCGACCCCAATTAACAAGCATTTCATCAAGACAGCAGTTTCTTCGTCACTGCCTCATAGCTTCAATAAACTCCCAAGGCCTGGATGGAAAAAAAAAATCATTCAAATATTAAAAATGCGGGACAAAGCACCATCAAATCAGCTTGCAAAAGCTAAATGTTACGTAGGCATAAGTCAAGAAGGAATCCCTGCTTAATTTGCTTTATTAGTGAAAGTTCAAGTGAAAACCTTCACTAACTTGACTTCTTAGGGATGGATGACACAAAAAAATGGTCCAAGATATCAGATAAAAAAAAATGTTATGACCATGAAAAGAGTTTCCCCAGCATATCTCACCCAAAATATTGAATCCACAAATAGAAAAAGGGATAGAAATGACATCCATATTTAGACACAAGTAAAAGTTTACAAGCTGCAGTGTTTGCAAAAGCCAATCATGAAAATATTGGTTAACAGATTGTTGCAGCACATCAAAATCTTGTTGTAAAAGATTGTTGATATTAGCAAGAAGTAAACTTTGGCCTCTAGCCTTAACAAGTAATGTGATAAGAGAAGTTTCCAACCAAAGTTAAGTGTTAAAAAGAATCATATAAAAGGAAAAAGAAAATGGGGGAAGCAAATGTTTTAGTCGTTCACATCTGAGCCTAAGAATCAAAAGAAGTTTATAAGAAGAAACTCATTAACAGACATTACAAACAATAGGCTAAAAACAAACAGATCTGATAATATGGGTCAAACCATCTAGCCAATGGAACTGATTGGCCAAGAAATTTACATTAGACGTTTCTAACTTTATGAACTTTGAACAATGGATGAGGACCAGCATTTGCAACTCCATGACACCATGATATTTTACCATTAAAATGGGGTTTAAAATTTTAATCAATATCTTGTGAAGTGCATTGATTCAATAATGTTAACCATTGTATCAAATATCTACTATCTGAATGAACTAATCCACCCAGTACTAACAAATTAAAGAACAAAACAAACATTTTCAAGCCCAGTCCAAATACAAGAAGAAATGATCACTTCGGATCTCATCATATGAAACGGGGATCAAATAATCGAAGAGCTGAGTTTCAGTTAAAATTCGTTTTCTTTCCGTAAATGAACGAGAAAAACAAAAACCCAAAAAATCTTAGTAACAAACAATCCCACATTTCTTAAGAAAAAAGAAGAAGCAAGAAATGGAATTAATTGGGGAATTTCAACAAACAGAAGGAGAGCAAAACAAAACAAGGAGAGAAAAGAAGAAAGACCCAGAAAGCAGGAGACGTTAAAAACATACCTTGTAAAATTTGGGTGTCATTGGGAATCCATGGAAGAAGCTAAATCCAAGAAAGAAAAGCACATTGGTAAGAAAGAAAAACCCTAAGACAGAGAGAGGGAGAGGGAGAGGGGAGGAAGTCAACGTGGTGAAAGGGCTTGTCCTACTGAAGAAAACTACTAAATTTCTAAAATTCACGTGTTCGTTTGCTTCTTCTCTGTCGCTGGATGCAATGCGATGTGATGCCCCCACCCATCTCATTCCAATTTTCTAGTTTTTTTCCTTTGTATTTTTTTTTTGCTTGGATTCAAAGAAAAAGATGGAAAAGGAAACTTGTTTCTAATTTAACCAATTTAAGATTTAAAAAAAAAAAAACCAAATCGAATAACTTTTTAAGTGAAATTTTCTAATTTATCAAGTGGTAATTAATTATATAAAACTGTAATTTCATGCAATCCGTGAGTAAAAAGTTAAAAATTGGAATAACGTGAATATAACTCTTTCTGTTACTCAAATAGATTCAATCCATAACATGAAATCTTGAAGCGCATTATCCTCCTGTTTTATGTTTTATTTATGTAAATTATGATTGTCAAATTTAAAGTAAATTAAAAATGTCTAACTATCTCTTTTATGTAAAAAAATTCAATAATTTAATATATATTAATGTGGTAAATATATGGTATTGATTCGAATAATTACATACATGATCAATACAATTACACGATTAAAATATTAGTAAAAATATAATAAAAATATATGAAACCACTTAATTTTATACCTATGAAATATATGAAACCACTTAATTTTATACCTATGTAAGATACTTCTTTGAGACATCTTTGTTTGTGGAAATTATTTAATTTAAAGCCAGCACCTATAATTTATGTTAAATTTTGAATTTGAGTAACGTTATGGTATTGGTCAAATTCAAGTTTTCATCCTTATATTATATGTAAAATTACAGATTAATCTCTATACTATTTTTTATTAGGCCTATTCTTTTCCTCACTATTATTAATATTAGGCCTTAGTCCAAATTACTAACCCCTCAAAGTTCCAATTTATTGGTTCAAGAACATCAAACTCGAATTTTTCCTATGTAAATTTAAAAAAAATGAAATTTTATTATAAAAAATCATTTTTTTACTAATTTACTTTTAAAAATATTTTAGAGCTCAACCTCATTATTCGAATTTTTAAAAGAAAATTCAGATTAACTGACTAAAGTAATTTTATATCAGTGATACTGATTTGAAATATAATTATTTTTTTTATAAATCGGTACTTAAATTATATATATTTTTTCATTTGGGTATTTAAACTTTTTTTCAAGTGATATTTTAAATTACTTTTTTTTAAAATTAGTACATCTATTAGTCAAACTGTTAAGTCTATTTAAAAAAAAATACTAAACTTATAAATTGGTACTTAAACTATGTCATTTTTCTCAATTTGGTCCCAAAACATTTTTTTTATCACAACTGGTACCTAAACTATTTCCCCCCCCCAAGTTGGTACCTAAACTATTTTTTCCCCAAGTTGGTACCTTTGTCGTTAGTCAAACCGTTAAGTCTATTTAAAAAAAGATAACCAATTAAAAATTACCATGTAGCAAAAAAAATATTATTTTCTTTATATATTTATTGAAAAATCATAAAAAATATTTTTAAAATAAAAAATTGTTTATAACCTTCCCAACCTGACCTAGACGTTAGACCGGAATTCGGAAGATTACATCAGCCACCGAGATGGCCTAGAAGGGTTATCAGAGTTTTGAAAACAACCATATTAAAACATTTGTTTGATTTAGAAGAAAATCTAGTTACAAACCGTTTTATTTATTAGAATAACAGTCTAGCTGTCTTAGTTAGTGTATGGTATAATGCAGTTACTAAGTAGTTGTAATCAGTTGCTGTATAAATATGTATGAAAAATATATGAATGAATTTCTCAATTCTTGAGATTTCAACATGGTACCAGAGTGTATTTTTTTTTGTTCATTGTTGAGTTGAGTTGACAATGGAGTCGACTGAAAACTTTCTTAATTCATTTGCCTTTGCATATCAGAAGGTGGCAATACTTGTTGACGATGGAAATTTCTTGGCCTGGAAGCAACATGTTTTATTGGTGATTAAGATGCATAGGTTACAATGTTGCTAGACCACTGCGAGTAGTGGTTGATGATGAGGGTGTGTCCAGTGAGAATCCAGTGTTTATTCAATACGAGCAGCAGGATTTGGTGTTGGTAGTATGGCTTCTCTCCACTGTAAGTGCTTCTCTTCATAACTAATTAGTTGTAAGTTTTGGCTCTGCTTTTGAGTTGAGGGAGGCACTTATGTGTTTATTTGGTAGTCATTCCACTACTAAGGCTATGCGCTATAAGTCTTTGCTCCATAGTCTTGAAAAGAATGATCTTTCAATGTCTGCCTATCTCGCCAAGGTTAAACATCTTTGTGACTCTTTGGCGGGGTGTAGTTAGAGTGTGTCTTTGGAGGAGCAACAATCGACCATTCGCAACGGCCTTTCATCGGAGTTCAATCATGTGGTTTCGGTTATAACCACGAGCAGGATTCTATTTGATCTTTAGGGTGTTTCGACAACTCTTTTGGATGTTAAAGCCCGACACCAAGGGTATCTATCTCAAAATTCTTTTCCTACAAATCTTGTTGTGTCAAACAAGTCTGAATTGTTATCGGTGGTTGTTTCTTCATATGCTGGACAACCACCATCGCAGATGTTTCGCTCCTTTCGTGCATTGGCTTTTTCTCGCCGTGGGCGTGGTCAAGGTTGGCATGGTGGCGGTGTTAGGCTGCAGTGTCAAATCTATAACAAGATTGGTCATATTGCCTGGCGATGTTTCTACCGTTATGATTCAACTTCAAATGACAATGAGACTGAACACCCTATAATGGTCTGATGAGAGGAACTCTAATTGAGGTGAGCCTAGGAACTCAACTTGGGTGAAACTTCTTATCATATGGGCCACAAGCCTTTTTGGTGTATGTTTATGATATTATAGTAATAGGTGATGATGGTGTTGAGTTAGATGATGTGATTTGTTGTCTTGATCGACAGTTCTCCCTTAAAGACTTGGGTGAGCTGAATTATTTTCTTGGACTTGAAATTTTAAGACATAAGATCCGTATGCATATTTCTCAACAAAAGTCTGCTCGAGAATTATCGGAGCGTGCCAATATGTCAAATGCTAAACCAGTAGACACTCCTATGGTGAGTTCTCTCGCTCTTACATCCTTAATCGAGTCTGCACTTTTCGATGGAACACTCTATTGAAAAGTTGTGGGGAGTCTGCAATATTTGTGTTTGACCAGGCTTGACTTGTCATTTGCTTTCAATAAAGTCAGTCAATATATGCATCAACCACGTGATGTGCACTGGACAACAGTGAAGCGTATTCTTCAGTATCTTAAGGGCACAATTGATTATGGGTTATTGTTTCAAGAGTCAAGTATGAGCTTAACTAGGTTTTGTGATGTTGACTGGGCTAGTTCTCTAGAAGATCGCAAGTCTACCTCTGGGTTTTGTTTGTATCTTGGTGATAATCTTATTGGTTAGATATCGAAGAAACAAAGTGTTGTATCTCGTTCTACTTTTAAGGTAGAATATTAGAGTTTAGCAAATGCGACATCTGAGTTGATATGGTTTCGCTCCTTGATAGATGAGATCGGTGTCAAGTCTGAGTGGTACACCAGTCATTTGGTGTGATAATGCTAGCATTGTCTCCTTAGCTACAAATCTAGTTCTACATTCTAAAGTCAAACATGTTGAATTATATATGCATTTTGTTCATGAAAAGGTTCTTAGTGATCAGTTTCATGTGTGTTTTATACCTAGTTGTGATTAGGTTGCTGATGTCTTAACTAAACCATTAATGGTGGGTATTTTTTCTCGTTGTCGCTGACGCATGCATGTTGTTGTTGCGGGTGTTCTTTCTCAAGATGCTGAAGGGGGAATATTAGAATAATAGTCTAACTATCTTAGTTAGCGTTTGGTATAATGCAGTTACTAAGTAGTTGTAATTTGTTGCTGTATAAACACGTATATTATGTATGAAAAACATAAGAATGAATTTCTCAATTCTTGAGATTTCAACTTTATTATTCCTCCAAATCTTAATTCTAATTTTCTAATTTAGCAGCGGAAAAATGATTTGTTTGTTTTTAATAAAATCCAAGGTTCATGCATACTTAATCAATAATTATAACATAATCTCCTAACAATTTAAATCAAATGTCACACAAAATAAAACAAACTCAAATTCTAAGTCTCATGTAATAGTTTGATATAGAATAAAACAAACTTTAATAATAGAGTAAATAAAAAAATAAGCCTTAATAAATAAAAAAATAAAGACTGAGTCGAGACCCTTCAAGTGTCATGTCCACGTCTTAACTTGGTGGGTTAACTGTAAGGATAAAGATTTAAGGGGAAGTAAACTATAATGCTCAGTGTGAGTTTATTAACAAGAAAGTTAGTGCAAACAGTTGGTAAGACACATTAAATAATATCGCATAAAATAATCACAATCAGACAATAGTTCAAAGTATTTGTTTTTCAATGCAACCATCATTAATATATCAGAACACACAATAACAGTCCTTAGAATAACCAATTTTTAGATTTGCCCACAGTATACATATATTAACACATATATAAATATCATAACAAAATTTTCATATTTATATGCATATGATTTTTAAATATGCCATACAATTTTAATTTTTAACAGAATAGATCCCACGCCACCGCTACACACCATAATGGGAGTTCCCCTGAATGCCCTTCTCCAACACATCGGGATATGGATAAATCACTACTGGTTTGTATATAATAACTGCCATTTGGCTGAAAATTACACAACATAAACTCGCAGTTGGAATCTGCCTTTGGCTATGGATACATAGCAGTACCTGCAGATGAAATCTATCTTTGGTTGTGGATGCACAACAAAACAGATAAATACAAATAAACTGTCGGACTTCTTCTGATCACATCGTCCCATCCCATGCAATGTAATGTGACATATTTAATACAGATCAAACATGATAGCAACTAATGTAGTAACACATGGCAAATCAATAGCAAAAGTCATATTTTTCATGTATTCAGATTAACAATAACACGAGGCATGTCATTTATATGATCTCAAATATAGATACCATAGTAACATATACTATTCATAATTCATGCAAAAAAAAAATATATATATATACAAATAAATTCTGTATATAATGGATTCTAACATATTTCATATCATCAGGGACCTAATTGCTTAATTTAAAACCATAAAAATAATTTAGAATTTATTCAGGGACTAATCTAATCAAAACATAAAATTTTGGGTCAAAACTATAAATTTTGAGTTACAGGGGACACACGACTATATGACCGGACTGTGTGGGAAGCCTTGGGCCTTGCGAATGGGGTACACGGTGGCTAGGCTGTGTGACAGAATGTAGCCATGTGGGACATGCAAAATTAAGCTTCAAGGGTGACACGACCGTGTGAGAATCAAACATCCTAGGGTTTCAAGGGGAACATGACCGCGTATGGGGGTTGTGTGGTCCACACGGGTGGCTCACACGCCTGTGTGGTTGGCCGTGTGGCCCTATATTAGGCTTGGTTTTGTCTTGATTCACTTATAAAAGAATACACACCTGTCTTCGGGATCTCGAATGTCGCTCCTTGCACTTAAATCTGATCTGGGGTACCTAAAATGGGTCCTTCAAATGGGATTTATAAATGAATCAATAACGGTTTTCAAGACTAACCAAGATTATTAAGATTTTAAAGATCCGTAATCAAATTGGAAAATTAATGAGAGACGATGTTATTTTAGAATTTATGGGTTCTACTAATATAAACACGAGTCCTTACCGATCTTTTGGCAAGACTAGAGAAAAAATTGACGGTGTTACGCTAAACTAATGGAAAGAACAGTTGAACGGAGATTGATTTTGGATTCGGGATCAAAATTAAAATTTCGACAATGGAATAAAAATATTTTGTAAAGAAGAAGATGACAAAGAATAGAGGAAAGAAATAAGGAGAGAGGAGAAAAAATTTAGTTTAGTTAGGAAAATAACTATAGTTCAATTGTGTTTAGGAAAAAGGATTAAATAGTTAGGGTTCTCAGATTTTAAAGGGACTAAATGGTAAATTTGTAATGACCCAAAATTCACGGGCATCGGAAAAGTGAGTTATAGGGCCTCCGTCTTAGTGAAATAAGTTCGAAAATAATTATTAAAAATATTTATGAGCCTAGTGGTGTGTCTAATTAGGATTTAATTAGGTGAATTTAGCTTAATTTAGAGTAAGTAATAAAAAGGATTAAATTGAATAAAGGGTAAAAGTTTAATTATAAAGCAATAGAAAATAAAAAGGATTAAAATGGCAATTAAGCCATTGACTACAAATGAGGCGGCATATTGATGAAATAAAATCAAAGATTTTTTTTAGGTTTTATATATTATAATGATTATTATTATGGTTTTATATTAAATTATTATGATTATTTAATTGATAATATATTATAAATAAATTAAATAGAAGACAATTGTATGGTAATAAAATATACATGTGTAAGAATTGTATTGATACATTTGTAATTTAAATATTTAATTATTTATAATTTAAGTATAAAGATATTTTATAATTATTAATTGTATTAATTAAATCATGAGATTTTTATTTGATAAGCAAATTAGATAATGACATTTGTAATAATATAAATATGTACACTTGTTATATAATTATTAATTTACTTAATATTAAAGTAAAGATATTTTAATATATGATATTAATATTATATTATGTTAATAAAATAATAAAGCATAAAAGAATTAAAGAAACAAAGAAACAAAACAAAAGAAACAGAAACGAAGCAGAGAACAAAACGAAAACAGGGAAGAAAAAGGGAAAGAAAATAAAAAGGGAAATTGAGATTTTAAAGCTTCAAGTTTAATTGGTAAGCTTAATTAAGTCCTTTTCTCTTAATTTTGATATTTTAGAAGCCTTAAAACAAGTTTTGATGAAATTAAGTTGATAATTCAAGAGTTTATATGTTTCCAAGTAGGGTTTATGTTGAAAAAAAATATGGAATTAGGGATTTAATTGAATGAATTCTAAGTTAGAATTGATTAAGAGATTAAATTGTAAACTAGGCTATAAGTTTTATGTTGTAGGGACTAAATTGAAGAAATTTTGAAATTAGGGAAATATGCTGGAAATTTTATAGTTAAATATAAGTTTAGACAAAATTTGAATAGAAAAAGAGAGTGAATTGGATTAAGAAAGCAATTAAGTTTAATTAGGATTAAATTGGGAATAAGGTAGGAATTGTTTAGAAATTTAATTATTTATTATAATTAATGCTGTAAATAATAATGTAAATTACTATTATTTTCGTAACCAACAAAGAACCTGAAGCATCAGCATTGAAAGGAAAGGAGAAAGTCATCGAGGACTAAAACGGGAGAATTACGGTGTGTATTACTATAATTCGAATTTTAATTATTATTGATTGCTGAATTTTTAATTGTTATGTATGGTAAATAAGACTTGAGGTAAGTATGTGAAATTGATATGAATATTGAGTGAAAAATGAGAGTGATGCAAATTGAATCAAATTGAATTGAATAAGTGAATTATGGAATATGTGAGTATTTGAAAAGTGTATTGATTGAAAAATGAATGGTGATTTGAATTGTGAATTGAAAGTGATATAGAATTGAGAAAGTGAATTGAATACCCTATTAACTAGTCGGGCTGAGTCGGATATAGTTGGCATGCCATAGGATTGGAAGTGTTCAGGGATACTTCGACTTCGAGTCGATGAGACACTGGGTGTCACTATATTTCTTCGGATAGATTCGATAAGGTACTGGGTACCAACTTTACTTCGGCTAGGCCGATGAGACACTAGGTGTCAACTATTGCTTCGAACTATCCGATGAGGCACTGGGTGCCATTTGGTGTGTTTAGTTGGATCCGTGTATCCGCCAAAGTCCGAGTTATGTTAATAGGGTGAAAAATTGAAATGTGAATTTGAGGTATTAAAATGAGAAAAAGAAATTGAATTATGAATTGGAATTGTGATAGAAATAGAAAAGTATAAACTAAATGTTCATAAGTGATTTAAATTCAAGTTTGTGAAAAGTATATTGATTTATGAATAATTAAATTGAATTGTTATTATGAAATGATGAAAGAAAATAATAATAATAATAATAATAATAATAATAATAATAATAATAATAATAATAAAGTATAAATTAGTATATAAGAAATTAATTGTTATGTATTTAATATTTAAGTTTTATTGTTGTTGATATAATTTGAATTATGGTAATACAACTGAGTATATCCATACTCAGCGTACGGTTGTTTCCGTGCGCAGGTTAATAGAAGTCAAGTGTCCCGGCTCAGCATCCATAACAATTCCGACTCCAACACAAATTTGGTGATGTATATTTTTCTTTTGGGTAAAGGTGGCATGTACATAGGTGCTGTTTAGTCACTTGAATATGTATATTACTTTGGGTAGTGAAGGATGAATTATAAGATTTAAATGGTTAAATGAAATGGTAAGAAAAGTATATGATATTTTGATACATGAACATTAAGTTGTTAAATGAATGAAGTTTTTAATCAATTTTGAATGATGCTATGATAGTTATTAAGTTAAAATTATGTTAATGATATAAATATTAGTTATATGAATACGAAACATTGGTGTTAGTTGTTTTGGTTTGAATTTGCAGGGGGTTTTAGGTAAAAATAAGCAGAAATACTGCCGAAATTTAAAAAAAATAAAATAAAATAAAAATAATAAATACGAAATTTTTTCCGGAATACTCGAACAAGTCCCATTCTACTTTTAATACGTGTTTTGAGCTTCGAGAGTCCAATATAAGGACTTAATTATTATATTATACTATGAAAGTTATAATTATTCGTAAGTTATCTGATATGTTCAGTAATGCCTCATAACCTCGTTTCGGCGACGATTTGGGGTTAGGAGGTGTTACAAAATTATTCCCTTTTGTCAAAACATTAAGAAATAAGGTGAGATTGGCGTGGCTTAATCTTGGGAATTCAAAAGGAAAGGGAGAATGCTTAACCAATTGAGTTGCTATCCACACTTAACATGATTTTACACTAATTAGTATATATTCTAGTATGGTTTTGATCATAGGTTACTGAAAAAATAAAATAAAATGGGAAGAGTATGGTTTGAACTTTGAATATTTAAGAGAATACACTTGCTACATAACCATTAAGACTAATTCATTTCTTAATAATTTATTTCATCTAACCTTATATATTTTGGGGTGTTACACTATTTGAACAAGTTTGAACATTTTTTAGCTCAATTAAACTGATTTATATTGATTTGTGAGTCAACCGGTTCAACCTCTAGACCAATTCTCATCCAACCAATCGATCCGGTCCAGTTTTGGAAACACTGATTTTGATCAATGAAAGAAATTTTCGATCCTGTCAGGTTGAGCAAGTAGGCGATAAAGTACAAAAAAATAGAATTAATTGTCAACATCTCGACCTCAAGATGATCAATTTTGAGCATTATTGCCATTGCTAGACATTATAAAGGAAGAAGAAAAAAATAGAAAAAAAATAAAGAGGTAGAAATAATGTAAAAGAAAATAAAAAAATATTTTTCAAAAGTTTATATAACGTGACAAATTATTATTAGCTGAATTTTTTTAATGGAGATAATATTTTGGTATAAATGGATAATAGAAAAATAATTTAGGTATCATTTGTGATAAAAAAAAAGTTTATGTATCAATTTGAAAAAAATATATTCTTTAGGAACCAATTTATGAATTAAGCCTTAAGAGGCATAAATTATATAAATTAAAGTAAAATGACTAAATACTCAATTTAAATTTAGTACAAAAATGAAAAGTATAACTTAGTGGTGTAGTATAAATCATATTTAAAGTATATATATTTTTTGATAGCTATATATAATAATTAATAATTTATGTTGTTTAAAAAAATATTTTTTATTTTATAAAACTAAATATAGAGTTGGATATTTATTAATTTAAAATGTTAAATAAATTAATATCACAAGTTAATTGGATATTAATTTAATTGAAAATTGATTAAAAAATTATTTAAAGAATAATAAATATTATTACGAGGATTTTTATGTCTTTTTAATATTTTTTTATATAAAAATAATAAAATAGAATTTAAACCTAAAATAAAATCTATAATTAGTGAAATTTAAACTTTTAAGACATCAAAAACTCCAAAACACCACTTTTGTCATTTCAACCAAAACTTTTATTAAAAAAACCAAAAGTCTTTATTTTTTACATAATTTTTTTAAATATATTTATTTTTATTTTCATATTCTAGCTAACATTATATTTATATTTTTAATTATTTTCTAATATTCAACTTATTACCAATTATGTGTAATATTATAAACTTGGATAAACTACATTTGTAATCATCCAATTATGTGTAAGTTTTCGTTCTAGTAACTTAAATAAAAATAAGTTACAAATTTGATTACCAATATTTTCGAGTGATCGTTAATCACAGTTGAGTGACCAAAGAAATAATCGCAAACCGATTGTAACCAAATTGGATTTTTTTAAGTGAGTGATTAAACGAAAACTTATACATAATTGAATCCCAATATTATTTTTAAAAAACCATTATTTTCAGAATCAAATCGAATTGATCCCTAAAAATATTGATTTGAAATAAAAGACTTAATTGATTGATGTGCAAATTGATATTAACAATCATTAAATCAAACTAAAAAACCTATTAAATATTTTTTAAAATTTTAATAATTTATTCAATTCAAGAGATTTACCCACGACTAAATAAGGTATTTATGTTGTTTTTTTTTATTTGGCCTTTTAGGCCTTTTCTTGAAAATTAGAGAAATATGTCAATTTTGGAGAAAGTATGAAAGCGCGTCCAGTTGGGCACGCTTTCACATACTCTCTCTCCTAGGGTTAGAGTTCTTTAATTTTGTTAGGGTTAAGGTTTGGGTTTTTTAGGGTTTAAGGTTATGGTTCTAGGGATAAAACTGTAAAAAATCATAAGTAGATTTGAGGGGTCGGGGATGCGATAACGCACCGCAGAAGACATACATTTTATTTGTCATGCCAAGATAAAACTATTACCTCAGAAATCTATCCTGTGGAAGTGAGGTTTCGAGGTGGCAGTGCTTGATACGGTCACAGGTCGAAGTCTAAGTGGAGGTCCTAGTCGGCGACCATGATGCAGTAACTGGTTCGAGTATAACTAGGGGCCAGTTGACGGTCGTTATGCGATCACGAGTTCAATTTTTTTGGATATCTACAAATGATGCCTTATATATATCATACATAAGATTGAGGTCATAATTATAAGGGAAAAAAGAGGGTTTTTTGGTGTAATCAAAGTAATTTTTTTCTCAATTTCCAGTCAACCGTTATATTTAACCTTTTATTCTTATCCGAAAGCTGACACTAAGGTGGACACAAAAGGGCTCTTAAGCGGAGAGAGAATGTTTCGACGGAAGTAGAGGTCAAACTTGAGTTGACGCGACAACAGTTATAGTTGTTAATGGATTGTTTAATAATGACAACCATTCTCGCCTCGAAAAGAGTATCACTTTTACTCCACTGAAAATAGCTGCTGCCCGCCTAAGAATTCTCTCGTGTCCACAACAGTGTCGACCTTCGGACAAGAAGGAAGGTTAAAGATACCAGCGACATGGAAATGGAGAAAAACAATTACGCCATTTATAGCAAGAAACCCCATAGTTTTTCCCTATGATTATACCTTTAAACTTCTGTATGGTATTTATATAGCGACATTTTCGGGTATCTGAAAAGTTTGAGCTCGTGGCCACGTAACGAATGTCAACTGGCTCCCCTGTTATACTCCGGTCGATGACCGCATAATGGCCTTCCATTGAGACATTTACGTAGACTTCCACCCGTGATCATGCAAAACAAAATAACCATGGAACCCAACTTCCATAGGATAGGTTTCGGAGGTAATGGTATCAGCTCAGTGGAATATATGAAATGTATACGTTTCAAAGTGATATTGCATCATCGATAATTCAAGAATACCTCAAATCGAAAATTATATTAGTGACGTAAATTTTTAACACTGAAGTGAGGGAGAAAACGGAGAGAGAGAAATATTGTAAAGTGGAGGGATGGAGGCCAAGAGAGATGATGTTTTTGGGATGATGGAGGATGGAGGGAATTTTGTTATGTACGGAATTTTATTTAAAAATAATTGCGTAATTATTATAGGTTTGAACAAATAAGTAACTAACTCAGCTTTCAAGCATTGATCTAACAACAACCGGATATCTTTGAGCTGCTCGAGTAGTCCCATGTAACTTAGTTAATGATTCTACCTATACAAGCAATATCTTAATTCAAACATATAATAAATAAACAACATTTACTATACAAACTATATATTTATTAAGAAAAGATTTCTACCTTGTCATCAATGGGAACATATATGGGTCGTTCACTCAGGGACGTAGAAATGGTAGTTGCCACCAAGCCGATGACTGTAGCAGGAATAGGCAACCATCGATTGACATCTTATCTGGTTTTGTTGCCCGACACAACTCCCGGTATAATGTGGCCACCACAGATGATCCCCAACTCATTTGTCTGCTTTCTTTGAAGTTGGCTAGGTGTAATAGCCACCTTATGTTTACCAAATTTTGAGATTTATCAGGTTTTAGAGTGCCCCCGATTAATCTCAGGATGATTGTTCGGGTGTATTGTTCTTTGACGACATCAGATGAGTTCAGAGGAAGATATTTGAAATTGGTTTCCAATCATTTCATATCTATCCAGCCACCGTAAAACTTATATGACACATTCCCCAAAAATGTCTTGCAAAGGTCCTCTTTACTAGGAACGACCGTTGACCTCGTGATGACTGGCCCATCTACCGGTAAACCGAGTTGTAAAGTTACGTCCTCGAATACACTTGTTGTATGGAAGATGGAAAGTGTGTGTCTCGAGCCTTTATCTTTCCACCAACGCGCTGATGAGTGTATGATCGAGTTTGCAGCCATTGAGCATACAGGACGCATGCAAGAATCCCGAGTCTTGCAAGTAGCCACGAATTTCTATATCTGGGCTCCTTGATAGGTTATGTATAAACCCCTCCAAAATACGATCATCTGGCTATTTATATCGACAAAAATATTAATTTAAAATATTTTAAAAAATAAAATACTTTAAATTTAACTTAATTAAAAATAATAAAATTTAAAAATTTGTCTTACCATTATCGCTTGAGTGGCAAAAATGTGTTTGTTGTTGAAATTAATCAAAAAGATTTTTATTTGTGAAAATTTAATCGAAACGAATAATATACAAAATAATTAAATAAAACTATAATATTTTTAAACAAGTGTATCGAAAAATATAAAACAAAACTTGAGAAAATTAATAGAGTTGAGAATCTAGAAATAATTGAGAGAGTTGAATTTGTGTGAAAAGAATGAAAATGGTTTGATATTTATAGGAAAAAAATTACCGTTGGAGCCCTTAAAAAATTTTACTGTCGCCAATATTAAAAAGAATGACAATTGGTGGAAAGCACGTCCAGTTGGGTGCACTTTCCTACCAACTGTAGTTGGTCGCGCTTTCACACATTCTGTCTAAAATCGGCCTATTTCCCTAATTTTAAAAAACGACTAAAAAAACTCAAAAAAAAGCTTAATGACATATTTGGCTATTAACGTTTACATTTTTTTGTCAAAATAACCCTAATTGTATTTTATAGCCTTTTTTTAAATTATTTTTTTAACAAATTTGATTAAAGTACCGTTAAAAAAATCAATGGGATGATGTGAAATTTTATATGTGAAATATTTTTAATAAGATGTAATTTATTACTTAGTTAACCCAATAAAATAATTACATGTGGAAAATAAAAAAAACAATTCATAAATTTTAAAAAATAACTCTTAATTTAAAGAAAATAAACATAATTATCTAAAAAAAGCTTCAAAATGAATGCACACATTCAATATTTTCGATTTGATTTATTAATTATCTTTTTAAAACTTCTCAATAAACAAACGTATGCATTCATTTTGAATTTTTTTTAGATAATTAGTTTATTTTCTTTAAACTAAGAGTTATTTTTTTAATTTCATGTATGATTTATTTATTTTATTATGTTCACATGTAATTATTTTATTGGGTTACCTAACCAATAAATTACATCTCATTAAAAATATTCCACATCATCTCTGTTAATTTTTGTAATGATACTTTTATCAAATCTGTTAAAAAAATCAATTTAAAAAAAGAATAAAAGTTGATGGCAAAAAAAAACTCAAAAATACAATTAGGACCATTTTGATAACAAATGTACATATTAGTGACCAAATTTATCATTAAGCCAAAAAAAAGAAGAAGATATAATTGCCTAGTTTAGCCTTTAAACTATATTATTAGTCACTAAATTATGGGTAAGTTTTCGTTTTGGTCATTGAACTATTTAAAAGTTTTCATTTAAGTCACTAGGTTGTTAAAATCTATGCTATATCGCTTTCTCTGTTCGCATTGCTTGCACTAATTGAAAGCTCTCTTTCCATTTCACTTTTATTGTTCATTTTTTTTGTGAAACAATTTTGGACGTTATAAATCTGCAAACCAAAATTCAAACAGCTTTTTTTCTCCGATCTCGAATATTGGCCATCAAATTGACTTGGATCAAAGGTATGTTCTTCTACTCGTTGATGGGTATTGATCCACCATACCGATTGTCGAATCATCACTTGAAGCTCACTGGCGGAATTTAAAAAAAAAAACTTAATAGCCCAGTGAATAAAATAAAAGTTTTTGAATAGTTTAATGATTTAAATGAAAACTTTTGAATAGTTCAGTGATTATATTGTAATTTTTTTTAGTTAAGTGACAAAAACAAAAACTTACTCATAATTTAGTAACTAATAGTATAATTTACTATATTATTAATTATTCTAAAATTTCAACATTATTAACTATTCTAATTAAAATATCAATGTGATTTAAAAAACATCTTTAAATATTGGATTGACATGTATTTTTAACGAGATTAAACACTTAGTTCAGAATCCTATGTGATGGCCTGATGGTTAAGGGTGTTTATCGTCGCAGGTGTTGCTTGGGTTTAAGTTGTACTAATCACGTTAGTTGTTCGAGCTTTACCCTATCATTGTAACTCACAAAAAAAAATAGTGCCATTTGACCTCTATATTTATTATGCATTGTATTATAAAATATCTAGTTGAGTTTTTGGTATTACTTATCAAACAATGATGAATATTTCACCCATGAACACTAAAAAGCTTAAAGCCCTAAAATTAGGTTTTGAGCTTGAGTTTTGTAGATGAAAAATACAAAACTAAGAGAGCTTACTCTCATTTAGAGATATAGGTCAGTTCAACTTCTATTTTAGTCGGTGTCCAATGTAGCTACAGAACAACGGAGTCTCATACAAATAAAAAAAGGGTAAAATACAAGAATGTTTAATTAACTATACGATTCATTCTTAATTTGTTCATCAAAAATATTATTTAAAATTTTTAATATTTAAGTGAGATCATTAAGTTTTTATCTAAATTTTATTTTGATTTAAATCCCATTATATGTGAAGATCATAAAATGTGTACGAATTGTAATTTCATTTGTTAGTATATTATGTGGTTCTACTATAATATTTTTGTCCTTCGAGTTATACATAAGGATGACAGTTTGGATTGCGAATTTAGATATCCAAGAACACACGATGTTTAACAACTAAAATTATGCTGTAACAATCTAGGCTAATGCTTAACTTTAATTAAAGTTTACACAAACTAACAAATAACATATAAGTATCAATAAAAATATTTTAATTAATAATAAAGTTAAATATAATAATTAATAATAAATATAATAAATTAAAATATGTTAAAAAAATCTTATTCTTTATATACTCTCAAAACCATTTAAACGAAAAATTTCTTCTCTTTTCATTTTTGGTATTAATAAATTATAAATAATAAACTAAAAAAAATAATGTTAATATATATGTGTTTGAAATCCACACTTAAACTAGACTTGTTATGGGAAAAATATAATCAATACAACCATCTCTCTTTACAAGTTGCTGAGAATTAGAAAAAATAAAATAAAATTATTTATCCTTAAATTTTATAAAAATATTATTTTTACTCTTTATTTAATTTTTCATCTTTTTAATTCTTAAAGTTACATTTTTTTTTCAGAAAACCCACAAAAATATATGGAAAAAGTTTAACAGACTGGTAACATAGAATACACGTAAATTGCCGCATAGATAACACACCAACATTTAACTAATTTTTAAATTTAAAAATATTAAAAAAATTGTTTTTATATATTTTTAATTTTTAAAAATAGTTTTTATATATTTTTAAAAATTAAAAAAATAATTAAATGCTTATGTATCATCCACGTGTATTCTACGTCAGCAAAATTAAAAAACGTTAACTTTTACATTAATTTTGGGACGATTTGACAAAAAAATACAAGTTTAAGAGCTAAAAAAAGTGAAAAGTTAAATAAAGAGCTAAAATGAATTTTTTTTTAAATTGAAGGACCAAATAAATTATTATGTCAATTAAAAATACCAAAAAAATTACTATTTTGTTTAGAATTATGAATTTATTTAGCTGGACACAAATTTTAAGGCTAAACCATTTTCACCAATTCCTTAGAAAACTTTTTTAATTAATGCCAACGAATAAGAAAAAAAATTACTAAATTTGATTATTAAATAATCACTCCGATTTTTTTTTTGTTGAATTATAATAGAAATGTAAAGTTCTAATAACAATGCAACTAACATAATTTGAATTCAGACCACACTTTAGACAGTGAACACTCTGACCATTAAGTCAATACACGAGTTCTAGTCACTCAATTCTTTGTTCAGTCAATTTGTTGATTTTAACAATTGTATTAATTTTTAATGTATTTATAATGTAATAATTTCATTTTACATTGTAATTATTTAAACTATTTATTTATAATTACTCATATTTATATTTTAATTATATTATACTTGTTACACCAAAAAAAAATACAAATCTAAATTCTTGGAAAAAAACACAAGTCTAAACAAGAACCTAGTCCCCATTAGATACTAAATCAAATTAGCATTAAGTTCTTCTTTTGATAAAATGTCTAAATTTGTCCATAATTCATCTTCAATTTTTAAATAAAAAAATAATACGCTTCAACAAATTCGAAATCATATTCTTTTATGTTGACAACAATGTCAATACTAATCGAGTTAAAATTTAATTTAATCTAGACAAGCGATGGAAACATCTATCTTTGTTGTTGACGCATATCATGAAAGTTGAGCAAGTATGTAGGCATTAAGGCATTAAGGCATCCAGGTTCTTCCACCTCCCACCACTTCCCCAAGAAAAGAAATTAAGAGTGCGTGCCAGATATAGGCATGTGTATGATACGAATATAATCAAATTCTCTAAGTTTTCCATGGATTTGAAGAGTCCTTGGAAGTCATATCCCCATATTTACTGTCTGTCTTGGTGTGCCTAACATTGATTCGTGTCTATCTGATGCTCATAAGTAGACAATAGAGGGACAAAACTAACAAGTGTTAAGTTACATTACACTCAAAGAACTCAAATTCACAAAATTGTTGAGAGAAACAACCTGAATTCCGAAAGAATTACTGTAAAATGAACTTGAACGATACCTTGGCCATACAAGAAAGTAGACATAGAAGGGGAAATAGGGGCACAATATGTAGTCTAATGCAGAGCAGTGTCAAGGATTAATCCCCAAAGAATTGCCTAGTGCAGTCCGAGGACAGATTATTCCACAAGAACTCTTTTCTTCATCAACTCCAATATGGCATCCGACTGAGATTTTAACAACTAGTAATAGGAAGATCACTCTTTCATGAACCATCCACAAGCAAACAGAACAAGCAAAAATCAATTCAGGAAATGCTTCATAATTGATCAAATATATACTGGCAAAAAAAGGGGTTCTTCAAAATCAATCATGGAAATATGAAAAGAAAAGTTTCAGAGATTGAATCAAAAATTTAAAAAAGAAAACATACCTTTTTACCTGCAAGAAATCAACAGGGAGATTTCCTCTACTTTTAGCTTGAGGAATGGATTGGAGTTCCCTAAAATTGGTGATAAAAGCCAATCTACCATCCCTAGAAGAAGCCAACCATGTCCCACCAGCTTGCCCATCTCTTCCACCAAGAATCTCCCACCCTCCCACCATATAAATGGCTCAGTTGGCCTTAAAAACAAAACCCCAAAATTCCAAAAATTGAAAATCAACAAAGAGTAAACAAAGAAAGGCACTTGAAAAAGGTGAATATATATATTTACCGGTTGTGATACTCGTCTCTGTTGAGAAATAAAATGAAAGGGTAAAGTGGGTGTGTTTCCCACATAAAAATCGCTATGCACATGGTCGAAATCTCCCTACAAGAAAATGACTCTATGCTATTCACAGAAGTTGACTTCAGTGATAGCCAAAAAGAAGAAGAAGACATAATTGCCTAATTTAGCTTTTAACTACGACTAGTAAAAAAAAAAAAAGATGATTTGAGCGATTGAAGGGGAAAGTAAAAGAGTGCGCGCCCACACGCTGCAGCTCAGCAGCTGTCTCCAGCCCATTTCCCTCCCTTCCGAGCGACCCCATTCCCCTCTTTATATACATCCCAAATCCCCCCATTTCCCTATACCTCCTCTTCCTCCTCCACCGCCACCGCCACCGCCACCGCCAACCCATTTCCTCTTTCATCGCCACCGCTCAAAATGTCTCTTCACCATTTGCTCTTTCCCATTCTAATACTCGCATTCTCCGCTGCTTCTTCATTAGCTGCCACTGCAAAAGACCAAACTTTGAACACTCATCAAGCTGAGTTCTTTAACCCCAAGCTTCCACCCAGAATCCTTTCCTCTTCCAAAAAGTTCGAAGGCTCATCGGACATTGTCGACCTCCGTTACCACATGGGTCCCGTCCTTTCCTCGTCGCCGATCAATATCTACCTCATTTGGTACGGTCGTTGGTCTGTTTCCCAAAAACTCCTCATCAAAGACTTCATAAACTCAATTTCCCCTTCCGCGACGCCGTCTCCTTCCGTTTCCGACTGGTGGAAAACCGTCTCTCTTTACACTGACCAGACCGGAGCCAACGTTTCGCGGACCATCGTCATTGCTAAAGAACACTCCGACACGGGTTATTCTCGCGGTTCTCACCTCACGCGCCTTTCAGTCCAACAAGTTATCGCCACCGCCGTCGAAGCCGCTCCTTTCCCCGTCGACCACCGTAATGGGATCTACTTAATCCTTACCTCCCAAGACGTTACCGTTGAAGATTTTTGCCGTGCCGTTTGTGGCTTCCATTACTTCACGTTCCCATCCATGGTGGGTCACACTTTGCCCTACGCTTGGATCGGCAACTCTGGTAAACAATGCCCCGAGGTCTGCGCTTACCCCTTCGCCGTCCCGGGCTACATGGGCGGCGGCGGTCCGGGTTCGTTGGCCCCACCGAACGGAGACGTCGGGTTGGACGGCATGATCAGTGTGATCGCCCACGAGTTAGCCGAGCTCTCTACAAACCCACTGGTGAACGCATGGTACGCCGGAGAGGACCCCACCGCACCGACGGAGATAGGAGACCTCTGTGAAGGGTTGTACGGTACCGGCGGCGGCGGAGGGTACATCGGTCAAGTCATGAGAGACCAGAAAGGGAAAACGTATAACATGAACGGCAATAAAGGAAGGAAATTCATGGTGCAATGGATTTGGAGCCCTGTTTTGAAAGCTTGTGCTGGTCCCAATGCTTTGGATTAAATTTAATTTCATTTTTCTGGGTTTTTTTTTCCATTGAAATCATCAGATTCATTTCCATGGAATCTCGATTTTTGCATGTCAATTTAGGGTTTGAGATAATTATATGTATTGTAGAGTTGTATAAACAGGTTGATGATGAAGATGAATAAGTTTAAATATTATAGCATTATTTTATGTTTAATTAATATAAGCTTTGAAATTTGCCATTGTAGTGGTGGTGATAAAAAGCAAATTTAAAGCTTTGGGTTTTAGAAGAATCCTTCAATGGTGTGATTTGCAGGTAAAAAAAAAAAAAAAAAAAGCAAAACAGTGCATAGTCTGAGCTTTACAGTGAGTGTGTTCCCCTTTTCACGCTCTTTGCTTTTAATTTTGCTTGTTAAAGTGTTATGACATTTGCCACTTTGAATTTTGGAAGGGTAAATTACAAATAAGGTTATTAAATTATTAGTAAATTTACATTTTAGTCACTCAACTTCAAAAGTTATAATACTATTACTAAATTAATCAAAAAATTTCATTTAAGTCACTAAACTATTTAAAAATTTTCATTCAAGTTACTAGATAGTTAAGTTTTTTTTTTATAAATTTAAGCCCAACTAATGAGCTCTAAATGATGATTTGACAAATTAATATGATGGATTAGTACTCATCCACGAGTAGAAGAACATATCTTAAATCCAAGTTTATCTGACGATCGATGTTGTAGATTAGAGAATAAAATTATTTAGATTTTGGTTCACAGATTCATTACATTCAAATTTGGTTCAAGAAAAATAATAAATTGTAGAAGAGAAGAGAAATGAGAGCTTTCGGTTGGTGCAGACGATGCAAACAGAGAAGGTCATGCAACAATAATTTTAACAATCTAGTGACTTAAATTAAAACTTCCAAACAATTTAGTGATCATTTTATAATTTTTTAAAATCGAGTGATCAAAACTTAAACTTACTAATAATTTAGTGATGTAGTTTACCTAATTTTAGAATTTTGATTTGCTTTGTATAGGTAACATTCATTGATAGAATTTTTATTTAGTTGCAGAATTATCAAAAATATATTATTTATATAAAATTTTAAGATATTTTTGTAGTGTTATACGTTTATATAAAACCTAAAAATATTTGATTTTAAAACATTATGATGACATCGTGTTGATCAACACATTTTTAATAATGATGACTTCAATATTTGAACTATCTATCCATAACATTAGGATTTTCAATAACTTTATTATTTTAACCAAAATTATATTTATTTTATCATATATAATTTTTATAAATTTGTTACATCATTTTTTTACCCATATCATTAACGTGTCATAATATAATATATAAAATTTTTATTTAATTTAATTCTCATAAATTATTAATACCCTCATTTGATAATTTTTATATTACACATAAACAATTATATTTATTTTAAAAAATAAATTAATGTAATTACTTTTTTGAATGTGTATATTAATTAACCTTAAGGTTTTGTGTTGGATTGCATTAAAATAAAATTATATTTCATTTTCTTTACTAAAAAAATAAATAAATTAATCTCTATATATTAAATAAAAAAGTAAATTAATTCTATTAAAATTTTAATTTATTTATACGGTTAAAAACTTATATAGTTGACGCATTAACATATGACGTATCCATGTATGTTATGTTGTGTTTTTATCAAGTCTATGTGGATGTTGAAAGTGACTCAACATGGGCACATGGGTCTCCATCATTGTTTCCTTTATTACTGAATTTCAAAAAAGTAAATTGAAAAAAAGTTACTCCTATATTATAGTTAAATTATAATTTTGGTACCTACACGATTTTTTTTATTAGTTTGGCTCCTATATTTTTATTCTGTAATCTTCGTTACCCAAATCCAAATATTTATTTTAAAAAAAATGTTAAGTCAACCAATCACACACCACCACATTTCAAGAAAAAAAGTTAAAAAATACTTTAAAATTTTAGAAAATATCTGAAAATTTTTAAAATTCTTTAAAAATAACCCCCAAAATATTCAGACTTAAAAAATTATAAAAATAAAAAATATATTTAAAAAATAGGCATTAATATTTAATATGTTAAGAGCCTTTTAGATAGACGTTTAATTTCAGTGTAGTGTATTTAACTTTCTTTTTATCTTATACTATAATATTTAATTATATCGTTATCTTTATTTTTATACTAATCGTACATAAACGTATCGTTTACTCAAAAGGACCCTAAAATTATAAAAATAATCTCGTATTATGTTAAAATAAATAAATAAATAAATTACAGAAGTAATTGTTGTGGTTTGAGAGGGTAGTGGCAGTGATTGGTAGGAGAGACCTCCCAAAACTTTAATTGGAACATTTGTAATTCACAGCTAATATTGGGACCCATAAAATTTTTTTATTTATTTATTTTATTAAAATTTGAGTTAAATAAATGAGAATATACTTTTTTTTTTCATTTAAAAAAGTAATATTTTATTTTATTTTATTTATAAATTAAGTTTAAATTAAAATATTTTTATTAATTAAACAATAATTGACTCAAAATATTAAAATTATATTATGCTGAAATTTGATATTTAATCTATATATTTAATTTGTATTAATTTGTAATATAATATCATTATTTATTTTTATAATGTTGTTAATTAATTTAAACAGTTAATATTAATAATTAATCAAAATTCTCATGTTAATTTTTTTTAAGAACATCATCCCAATTAAAAAAATATTATAACGTACACCAAGATTTTCAACATTATTTTTATTATCACGTGACTATTAAATGAATATTTTTTTTAAATTTCAAAATAAAATATTAGTGAATTTAATAAAAGAATTTTAATAATAATAATAATAATAATTAGACCTAAATTTTTAAAATTAAAAAATAAAATAAAAATAAAAAATTAAATTCCAAATGTTGGAAATATATAAATATTTAACCTTTAAATATTTCTTAATAATTTCCCAACAAATAATCAACACAGGGGATAGATATTTTGGCTTTGGGACAGGTGCCCATACAAATAAGACGATGCATTATAGATTGGTCCATATTTCGTGGGCCTACTGAGGAATTTCCTCATCTCATTCGGAGGTCCATACCTACATTATTCGTACTGTCTCCCCCCATAAATATCAGTAATAACTTAGCGTTTTGCTTTGGGATATTTCAATATTTAGTCTTTAAATTTTGTAATTTTTCAATTTAGTTCATAAAATTTTTCGGAACATTAGCACATTTTTGGGAGGTCTCAATATTTGGACCCATAAAATTATTTTATTTAAACCAGTAATTTTTTTCCAATTTTGGTCATTCTGATGATGTGGCACTCCAATTGAGAAAATTGAGAAAACTTGTTAAGTTCCAAGGCTAATGTGACAAAAAAATTTAGAGGCTAAATTAAAAAAAAATGAAATTTAAGGACTAAAATATAACTTTATCCATTTTGCTTTTAAAAAAATCTTCTTTTACATTACAATAATGCTAAATATCTTTCTTTTTTACCAGACATAATTCTAAATATCTATGCAAAGGATAACATAAATTTAATTTAATACAGAAATTTACCATATGTAAAAAGTACACTGCTTTTTTTAAAAGCAAGTGAATCCGTACAAATCTTTAATTTAATAGACAATGACAAATCACTTTAAATTAGATATGATTGTAGGTGTACTTTTTTTTAGGTTAAATTTTAGCTTTGGTCCCTTTATTATATTAAAATTTATGATTTAGTTTTATTTATTTATTTTAAATTTGGTACCAATTGACGTTTATATTTAGGATAAACTATATTATTAGTCACTAAATTATGAATAAGTTTTCATTTTGGTCATTGAACTATTCAAAAGTTTTCATTTAACTTACTGGGTTGTTAAAATCTATGCTATATGGCTTTCTCTGTTCGCATTGCTTGCACTCATTGAAAGCTCTCTTTCCCTTTCTCTTTTGTTTTTCACTGTTTTTGGTGAAACAATTTTGGACGTTATGAATCTGCAAACTAAAATTCAAACAACTTTTTTCTCCGATCTCGAATATTGGCCGTCAAATTGACTTAGATCTAATGTATGTTCTTCTATTCGTTGATGAGTATTGATCCACCGTACTGATTGTCGAATTATCACTTGGAGCTCACCGGCTGAATTTAAAAAAAAAAAACTTAATAGCCCAGTGACTAAAATAAAAGTTTTTGAATAGTTCAATGATTTAAATCAAAATTTTTGAATAGTTCAGTGATCAAATTGTAATTTTTTTAATTAAGTGACTGAAACAAAAACTTATCCATAATTTAGTAACTAATAGTATAATTTATTATATTATTAATTATTCTAAAATTTCAACGTTATTAACTTTTCTAATTAAAATATTGATGTAATTTTAAAAACATCTTTAAATATTGGTTTGACATGTATTTTTAATAAGATTAAACATTTGGTTTGAAACCCTATGTGATAGTCTGATAGTTAAGGGTGTTTATCGCCACAGGTGTGGCCTGAGTTCAAGTTACATTAATCGTATAAAAAAAAGACATTTGGGTTATATTTAATTTTTTAGCACTAAGGAGAATAATTATCGATGTTAACAAATTAAACTTATTAACAATATTATAAAAATATAAAAAGAATAAATTATTCCAAATTAAATTATATTATTTAAATCTAAAATTTGTTAGACCTTTATATTTATTAAGCATTGTATTATAAAATATTTAATTGAGTTTTTGGTGTTACTTATCAAATCGGGATGAATATCTCACCCATGAATGCTAAGAAGCTTAATACCTTAAAATAAGGTTTTGAGTTTGAGTTTAATTTGCAGATGAAAAATACAAAACTAAGAGAGCTTACCGTCATTTAGAGATATAGGTCGGTTCAACTTCTATTTTAGTCAGTGTCCAATATAGTTATCGAATAACGGAGTCTCATACAAATAAAAAAAAGAGGTAAAATACAAGAATGTTTAATTAACTATACGATTCGTTCTATTTTGATTATCCAACTATTAATTTGTTTATCAAAAAGATTTATCTAAAATTTTTAATATTTGAGTGAGATCATTGAGTTTTTATCTAAATTTTATTTTGATTTAAATCCCATTATATGTGAAGATCATAAAATGTGTACGAATTGTAATTTCATTTGTTAGTATATTGTGTGGTTCTACTATAACATTTTTATCCTTCGAGTTATACATAAGGATGACAGTTTGAATTGTGGATTTAGATTACATTTTTTTTCAAATAACCCCCAAAATGTACGAAAAAGTTAAGGTAACGTGAATATTTAACTAATTTTTAAATTTAAAAATATTAATTTTTTTTCTTTTTATATATTTTCAATAAAAGTTTTAATAGCAATATGACTAGCGTGATTTGAACTCAAACCACACTTGAAATTGTAAACACTCTAACCATCAAACTAACACACAATTCTAGTCACTTAATTTTTTGTTCAGTCAATTTATTCATTTTAATCTGAATTTTATTAAATTTTAGTGTATTTATAATGTAATAATTTTATTTTACATTCTAATTATTTAAACTATTTATTTTATAATTACTCAGATTTACACTAAAAAAATACAAATCTAATTTCTTGGAAAAAACACACAAATCTAAACAAGAACATAGACCCATCATATACCGAATGTAATCAGCCTAATGTTTTTAAGTTTTTTTATTATTATTATAGAATATCTAAAATTATTCATAATTCCTCACCAATTTTTAAATAAAAAAATAATATATTTTAAAGTACTCAAAATTACATCCTCTTTACATTTTAGAATACTCAAAATTACACCCTCTTACACTAAAAATAATATTAATACTAACATTCTATCCATTAATCAGACCAGTGTTGGAAATGACGCATATCATGAAAGTTGAGCTAAGTATGTGCGGATACTCTCAATCAAATTTTCAAAGTATTGTAGCGCCACCAGCACACCAGCTTTGATGATGAACCCTGTTTGACACGTATCGCCATGTGTTGTTCTTCAGTTTTATGTTTTCCGACACTTGGTTTACATGCATGTTTTTCAAAACACCCATTTAAACCAAATACAGGGAGAGGGAGACTTCATTTTCTTCACAATTCACAAAAAAATAATAAAAAATAGAAAAGGGAAATAATAGCTCCAACACAAAAAAAAGGACTGAAAAAATGGCGGATGCGAGGGTGAGTGTTAGAGAGGTTGTCGTGTGTAACGACAGGTGTGGTTGTCCTTCCCCTTGTCCCGGTGGCGGGTCTTGCAGGTTCATTTACACTCCCCCCCCCCTTATTTTCATGGTTTCCTTTATTTTCACCCATACATGTTGGATTGATAATGAGAAAATGTCTGAAAAAGTTAGGAAGATATAAATAGAATAAAATTTAAACTCTCAGAACTTGGTATTGCGTAAAATTAGTGTTAGGTTTTGATAGCTTACATATTAATTTGCCTTCAAATGTAAGTAAAAAATGTCAAACAAGGTATTTGAATTTTAAAACTCACACATTCAACATTCAAGAACCACGAACACATGCTGCTCTGACATTCCATCCGTGCGCCACATGTGATGTGAGCAGAAGTACCTTTCTCCTTGGATATTTATTTTTCTCTGACAGGACAAACCGACCATTTGACAGTTGCGATTCTTTGTCTCTTGTTTTACTGCACAGACTGTCGGGACCTAACTACATGCCCACCTCTTTGCTTTTGTTGTCAACTGTCATGACCTACAGGTGCACAACGACGGAGACCACAAGTGGGGCGGACCACAACCGGTGCTCGTGCGGCGACCACTGCGGTTGCAATCCATGTACATGCAGCAAGGACGATGTGGCTGCAGGGACAGGGAAGCTGTACTGTAAATGCAGGACGGGTTGTACCTGTGCCACTTGTGCTTCTTGAGCAGAGGTTTTGGTGTTACATATGTATGTCAGTTGCAAAATCTGGGTTTTGCATGTTTGGTGTTACTATGCGAGTGTTCCTCACTAAATAATCCAATACTCGATCTATGAGATGTTTTAAGTAATTAATATGGCTGATATGTACCATCAATTTATGCTTAATTTTAGTCTTCCCATATTTTGAAATTTCAAAGATTAGGATCAAATTTGAAAATTATAGAAGTTGAATGAATCCAGTTGAAACTTAAGAGAGAGATTTTAGTTGAATTTACCTCAAATTTTCAAACCTTTTCCAGGACTTTCCGAGAATCCCTGGACTCCTCACATGTGCACTGTTTCAGGACTATTGCCCTTGGTAGCCTCTATTCGAACCTAGGCTTCGCACCTTTAGGTGGCTTACTCACGGGCAGACTTACGATATTCTCTCCCACTAGATCAATTTTACCATATGTCATCTTATGTGCATCCAATTGTAAACTTTACTCACCATGATTAAATCAAATTTTTAGAGGTTAAAGTGCAAATTTATTTTTTTGAAATTTTTTTCATTTTAGGGGCCCATAAAATATGAATTAATATATCATCAATTTATAATAAGATAATATATTAGTACTAATGTAAAATAAAAAACGTTGAAGGACTTAACATAAATACTATTAACTTTATTTAAATATAATTAAATATAAAGGAAAAAACTTGTTATTGACTATCATTAGCTTGTTAATCAAACATAGGTTCAAATGCCTTGAAAATAAACCTCAACCTGCCAATGATATATATCAATCATGCAAATGATGTTTACTTTGTGGTCATCTCTATTTGGTAAGTTACTGTATTCTCTTTCCACCGATCCTTGTCCAAATATCTTTCATAAAAGCACACCTCCCCATTTGATTTCACTGTCAATGCTGATTGGTTTCTGGTTCCATAACGTCCCTGCACAATTCCCCCCAGAAAAGAAAAACAGCCCTCATCACTGTTCACCAATATTCAACTATAATTTTAAACCTAAGCATTAAAATTTTACCTGGGGACGAGTGGTATCTATGTAAATGGCACTCAAATCATATTCAGTCTCAGGTGAGTATATGTGGGGTAACAAGCTTAAATCATCTTTAGTGGTGTCCATCATTAGTTGGCCAACCATCTCTTTAAGTGAAAGTTCATCTTTGCCATATCTAGCCAATACCTCCTTGAAATTATGATCCAATCTTTGAGCCTACATAAGATGCAACCATGCAGCTGTAATATAAACTCAATAGCTAATGTTTTGGACTTGGATTCTGTAAATGTTAGATATAGGTATGGGGTTAAATCTCTATTTGGGAGGCGATTTTTCTTATATTGGGAGGCTCTAAATTTACAATTGTTCTGCATTGAGGCCTAAACTTTTTTTTTTTTTTTTTTATCTAAGTATGGCAATTTTTCCCACATGGAGGCTTGAGTTTCTTTTTTTGTCAAAATTAGTTTTTCAAAAATTTTAAAGTTCAGGCACCATGTAGCAGCAAATGTCAAGGACTAATTTGGACAAAAAAAGTGTTAAAGCCTTAAAGCGGGAACAGTTGCTTAATCTAGGTCCCCGTGTAAGAACAATTGCCTAATTTAGGTCCTAATGTGAGAATAATTGTCAAGTTTAGGGCCTAATTTGAATAAAAAATTCAAATTTCAATGTGAGAAAATTTGTCAAATAGTGATTATCCTATAGGTATATTCAAAACTTTAAAAGTTTTTCTATGCATGCAGCGCCGGAACGGTATAGGACAATTCCTAAATCATCAAGTGAATATGCATGAAAAATCACAAACATGAAAAACCACCTTACCTTGAGCCAAGGTGAATCTAGGTTTGCATTTGATAGAACATGAATCCCAGGTGAAACCTGTGTGACAAAGTTGCCAGTTTTTTCCGGTCGGTTCGTTAGATAAACCATGGATTTTGAACAAACATCAACTAATATAAGGTTGAACCCATTGTACTGATCTGCCTCCTTCACCACTTCTTCAGCAAATTCAGTAGGCTTCTTCTTGCTCTGAAATCATGGAATCCCAACAATGAACTGAGGGTTTCTTAATAAAATTCATCCCTACCAAAAGGAACTTGTACATTTCTAAGTACTATAAAGTGTACTCATTCATATCAAGATTGAACAAGTAATGACACAAGCAGAATGATTATAAGAAGCTATGTTACTCTGAATTGGTTGCCAGTGCCATACACAAGTGCTAGATTTTCATGTATTCAGAGAGTCCTTGGAGAAGTGTTCCCCATACTCATGTCTAGATATGTGGCAGATATGTGAGTACCAACACGAGTACGCTAAATTTTTTTCAAGATTTCTATGCATTTGGCAAATCTTGGAGAAATGATCCCTATACTCAGTGTCCAAATATGTGCCAGATACGTGTCAGACATGTGTAGTACCAGAAAAAAACGAAAAGTTTGAACAACATAGATCAAAAGTTTTCCAGATATTGTAGATTTATAGGTTGGTATCATGCACCCACTTGAACAAAAGTAGCTCAAAGTTAATGTTAAAATAGTTCTTAACCCTCATGTGCAACAATGAGACTCAACACAAGGCCATTAAGGCATCCAGGTTCTTCCACCTCCCACCACTTCCCCAAGAAAAGCAATTAAGAGTGCGTGCCAGATATGGGCATGTGTATGATACGAATATAATCAAATTCTCTAAGTTTTCCATTGATTTGAAGAGTCCTTGGAAGTCATATCCCCATATTTACCGTCTGTCTTGGTGTGCCTAACATTGATTCGTGTCTATCTGATGCTCATAAGTAGACAATAGAGTGACAAAACTAACAAGTGTTAGGGCACATTACACTCAAAGAACTCAAGTTCACAACATTGTTAAAAGGAACAGCCACGAATCCCGAAAGAATTACTGTAAAATGAACTTGAACGATACCTTGGTCATACAAAAAATAGACATAGAGGGGGGAAAGGGGCACGATATGTAGTCTAATGCAGAGCAGTGTCAAGGATTAATCCCCAAAGAATTGCCTAGTGCAGTCCGAGGACAGATTATTCCACAAGAACTCTTTTCTTCAACAACTCCAATTATGGCATCCTACTGAGATTTTAACAACTAGTAATATGAAGATCACTCTTTCATGAACCATCCACAAGCAAACAGAACAAGCAAAAATCAATTCAGGAAATGCTTCATAATTGATCAAATACATACTGGAAAAAAAAAGGGGTTCTTCAAAATCAATCATGGAAATATGAAAAGAAAAGTTTCAGAGATTGAACCAATAATTAAAAAAAGAAAACATAACTTTTTACCTGCAAGAAATCAACAGGGAGATTTCCTCTACTTTTAGCTTGAGGAATGGATTGGAATTCCCTAAAATTGGTGATAAAAGCCAATCTACCATCCCTAGAAGAAGCCAACCATGTCCCACCAGCTTGCCCATCTCTTCCACCAAGAATCTCCCCACCTTCCCACCATATCAATGGCTCAGTTGGCCTTAAAAACAAAAACCCCAAATTCCAAAAATTGAAAATCAACAGAGAGTAAACAAAGAAAGGCACTTGAAAAAGGTGTATATATATATTTACCGGTTGTGATACTCGTCTCTGTTGAGAAATAAAACGAAAGGGTAAAGTGGGTGTGTTTCCCACATAAACACCGCTATGCACATAGTCGAAATCTCCCTACAAGAAAATGGCTCTGTGCTATTCACAGCAGTTGACTTCAGTGATATCCATGGCTGTTAACTTATATGGCTCCAACAAGTGGATAAAGGGAAATTGTCCATCGCAGTGTTATATAGTAAAGATATCAGATTCGGGGTTGGCCATATTGGGCCCTTGCATATGATTTTGCATTTGGGGTTCTTCTATAAGTGAATTTATTGCATTCTTTTAGACCATTTTACTTGATGCTGTCGTACATAATGTGTATAATCAAAGGCTTAGGTGAATTTATTGCATTCTAATGAGCCCAAATTTCGATGAAATTTTGCTTATACAACTCAAAAAGGTCTTTCTCACTTAACCAATCAACTCTGAGCTCTATTCCCTCCGGTTATAAACACGGTCCTACATTGTTCAGACTTTTCATTTTTTTATTCATATGATATCTCAAACGTAGTATATAATTTTGGGCTACATAGTTACAGCAATTCAAGGAACAGACAAAAGTGCATGTGAGTTCATTGTTTGTGATAAGTTGTCATGCTTTCAACATGTTCCATAAATGCTGCAAAAGAAAACGACATTGGATTGGTTTCCTGTAATGTTAAATATCTCACTTTGCAACTCTTTAACATCTTAACTTTCATTTTCAAAACAAATTTGATATGTTGAGAGAAGATATTATAATAGACATCTTTTCTGGATGGAGGAGTTTCTTAAGGAAATGTTTGTTTCGAGTCCTTCGAGTCGGTCCAATCCCGTCTCATATTGCTGTGATCATGGACGGGAACCGAAGATATGCTAAGAAGAAGAAGATAGACGACATGACGGGGTACGATGCAGGGGCATTGGCACTCTTGCATTTGATCATTTACTGCATGGAGCTTGGTGTTAAATATGTTACGGCGTATGCTTTCAGCATCGATAATTTCAGAAGGCACCCGGAAGAAGTTCAAAAGATCATGGACTTGACGATGGAGAGTGTTATGCTATTAACGTGGATGTCAAAACTTCGATTGGTGAGGGTCCATTTCGCGGGGAACCTACAACTATTGAGTGCGGATATTCAGGATGCGGCCAAGAGACTCATGGAATCCACCGCGGGTTACAAGAACTTTGTGTTGACGATATGCATTTGCTACACTTGTTCCGATGAGATCTTGCATGCGGTCGAAGAATCGTGCAAAGAAAAATGGGATGATGGTATCGGAATCATGGGATACGACGAGGGGAACGACTACGAGCGGCTCATAAAGGTGGTAGACATTGAAAAGCATATGTACATGGCCATTGCGCCAGATCCTGACATTCTAATCCGCACTGGGGGCGAGTACCGGCTAAGCAATTTCCTAGTATGGCAGAGTAGTTGCTGCCATTTGTCTTCGTTGGGGACGGTTTGGCCGGAGTTTGGTGTGTTTCATCTGGTGTGGGTGGTATTGGATTTTCAGCAAAATTACCGTTATTTTGCTAAGAAAAAATTGCAGTTATAGACCCTTACAAATGGTTCATATCTTTGCCAGTATTAATCCCATAATAACATGTTAATTAGGTGCAAGAATAAGGGGAAAAAACTTAAGAACTGTGTCACCGGGATGTACCAACTTAAAAGTTGGGTCTGGGTTTTATCATATGCAATTTAAGCATGTATAGTTCTTATTAACCCAAGGATCTAAGACAAATTTGTAAGTATCGAAAATGCATACATCCGGTTATAGTAAATTGTTGTGTTATTGAGTTGTTAAAATAAGTGTTGTATATTTGTCGATTGAGTTTTAGCTCGATTAGTATGTGTATTATTGTCAATACAGGAGGACGTGGGTTCAAATGTACTGAAGCGCATTATTCTCATAGACATTGTGTTAGAAAGAATAGCTATGATAAGAACTTATAATGAGATTATTCAAAAAAAAAAAAAAAACTTCTTTCAAATTATCCTCTGTAGCGACGTAAAAATTTAGCTTGGTTGCTAATTATGGCGATTTAGTGAAAACTTGAAAACCAAAGTTTGATTTTAAAATAAAGAGGGGAGTCGCCACCGATCCTTTTTTCTTAGGTGTGATCGGACACCTAATAAATCGTCTTTTTTGAAAAGAAAATTGATTCTTGAACAAAAATGAAGGCCGGGCTTAGGTCTACGTCAAAATTCAGAGAAAATAGGGGTTCGGGAGTCGGTTACGCACGAGGAAGGTATTAGCACCCTCGTGACGCCCAAAATTGGTATCTTATTAAACAAGCGTTGTCTTAATTTTCAAAATTGCAAGTTCAAAATAACATTGAATCGTGATTCGATCAAAACACGAGAAATTTTAGTTTTTTTTTTATTATTCTAGAAGGGTATTCCGTCTTTGACACGAGCCGCCAAATTCCATCCAACATAGCGATGAAATCTATGGCTTAGTGTTAAATCGATACATTGCCTTACTTATTAAAAACAAGAATAAGATTTTTGAAATAATGCAAAGCAAGTTAATAAATAAAAATAAATAGAAGACAGATCTAGAAGTATATTGAAGCAAATATAGGTGTGACAATAATATTACAAACCATAAAGATGTGTGTGATATTTAACGTAATACGAGAATTAAACATGAAATGGAAACGGTGAATACATGTGTATATGCATGTAATAATGGTACTGAAAGTATGTGCGTAAAATATGTGGATATACGAATGATAATAGTATTAGAAATTTACTATATAATATTTGAAATATACATAAAGTAAGTAAAAATATATAATACTAAATAATGTTGAAGTATATACATAATAATATATATAAAAAAACTTGAAAAATGTATGTATAAATATATATATATATATATATATAAAAGCTAATAATGACAATGATAATAAAAGAACATATAAAAACAAATATAACTTAATACTTTTAAAAATAAAACAATGGTTAATAATAGCATAAAGGGTAAACATATATAGTAAAAATTCGTGTTAAGATAATACTATAGACATGAAGAATTTATATATAATGAAGACACACAATAATGCTAATAACGATAATGATAGTAATAATGATACTAGTAATAATAATGAAACACACATAAGCGAATAAAATATAATAATGATACTAAAATAAAATAAATAAAGAAACTATATATAGATATATACACAATAATATAAAAACGTGATAAAAAACATACGTACATAATAATATGAAAAACATATATATATAATATTTAAAGAATAACTATTAATATATTATAATAAGTATATATATATATATATATATATATAAAAATAATAATGGTGTTAAGAATATACTATAATAGTATAAAGATTCATAACTAATAATATTAATGCATGTACATAATAATATATAAAAGTATGGTATTAAAAGCATATATACATAATAGTATGAAAAATATATATATACATATATATAATATAGTGGTAAAATACTTACGTAATATATACATAAATACTAATAATGTGAAAAACTTGTTAATAAAATTATATAAATATATTATAAAAAATGTACGTAATATATTTATTAGAAATAATAATGGAGCTATAATAATAATATAAAAATCATATACATAAAAATAATAATACTATATATATACACACATACATATATAAAATGTGTACTAATATTATATGTAATAATAATACCAGAAATAATAATAACTAGAAATAATAATATATTAAAATAATAGTATTTAATAACCAGAATATCATAAATAACAATAATAATAGAAATAATAGTATTAATAATATTAGGAATGATAATAATAATATAAAAAAACGAAAATAAAATAAATAAATAAATAAAATAAAAAAGGACTAAATTGAATTAAAATAAAAGTTTTGGGGCCAATTTGAAGTAAAATAAGGAGGAGAGGACTTATTAGAGCACGCATAAAACTATGGGGGGCCAAATGGGTAATTTTCCCCAAATTCTAAAACGCGCAGCATTGAACGGGATCAGATTAGAAAGCGCAACAAACAAAAGGGCTAAATTAAAAAACATAATAATTCTGATTGTAAAACCATAATAAAGCGGAGGGGCTGAAAGCGCAATTAGCCCCTCCAATAAAAAACACGCGGATCCTTGGAGCGGGTCGGGTCAACAAACGGGTCGGCACCTAAACGGCGTCGTTTTCATTAATGGGGGGGAGGGGACAAAAACGCACCGTTTTGGTCCCTATATAAGAATTTTTTTTAAAAAATTCATTTGAAACGGGGAAAGGAAAAAAAAAAGAGGAAAAAGAGAGAAAGGGAGGGGGAAGGGGAGAGACTCCGGTGGGGGGAGAGCACCGGTTCGTCACCGGACCACCGTTGGCGCCGGCGCCGGCCACCGTGAAAAGGTAATTTTTCCTTTCTTTTTTTGTTGTTGTTTTTATATGTAAAATATATATAAAAATATAGATTCGAAGATAGATAAAAAAAAAATCAGAAGACTAAATCACCTTAGGCTTTTAGTGTCGGTATTTTGGTCACTCCGGTCGATATTATGCTCGTATTTTCCTTTTTATTTTCTCGAATCTGCTTGTATGTATTGAAATATTCTTTGTATTGAAAAAAGAAATTCCAACCCTTTTTGAGTTTTCCATTCGGCTTTATATAGCCCTTTACCAATCCGTTTTCTATTACTTTCTGTCCTGTCTTCTTTTTGATTTCTTGCAGGTGCAGAGGGATGGTGGAGGTGACCCTGGAGCAGGTGGCAGAGGCAAGTGGCCGAAGGGTAGGTGGCTGGTGTCAGGGGTGGGTTGTTGCGGCGCTGAGGCAAGTGGGCTGTTTAGGGTTTCAGCTATTCTGAAACCCTAAGTCTAGAGTTGGGCTTCTCCAGTATTGGGCTTGGGTTTAGATTGGGTTTTAGGGTTTGGTGGGTATTGGGTTGTTAGTTGATGGGTTAAGGGATAATTGGGTTTTGTAATGGGTCAACCGGGTATTGGGGTTTAATGGGTTTAGTTGTAATGTAATTGGGTTTTGTGGGTCAAATTGGGTCATGGGTTAGTTGGTATTTAGGTGGGTTATTTTGATGGGTTAAGGGTTTGGTGTGATATAAGTGGGCCAAATTGGCCTATAACAGCTGCCCCTCTTTGCTCATTGTCGTGTAACGGGAATAGAGCAAAGACACAAAGAAAGGTCAATTTTGCCCAGTCTTGCCGAGTCTTGACTTCTTCGGTGCCCTCCTTCTTTTTAGGTAATCTCCTTTCAATCCATCGCATCTTGTAGCTTGGTTCAATCCACTGCATCTTCTGATGTATGCCTTGTATATTCAATCTTCTCTAATTGTAACTTCAAGGATATGAGATTTGTGGCTTCGATCTGTTTCACTGTAACTTCAGAAAGATGAGATCTATAACTTCAATCTGCTCTTCTATCGCTTCAGTGAGATAAGGTTTGTGGCCTCTTCTTCTACGACTTCAGAAGGCAAGATCTGATATCCTCGATCAGCTCCACTACAACTTCAGGGAGACAAAATCTGGTGTCTTCAATCAGCTCCATTCTTTACTCTGCATGTGATCCTGAGCTCAACTCATGTCTCGCAATATGAATTGACTCTTTAAAACTCGACATGTGAACCCACGGCTCAACTCACCTCTCGCAATATGAGTTGATTTTTGAAAAATATATAAAAAAAAACATAAATTGAAAATACCTCAGCATGCCCCGAGGCTCGACTCCCCTTTCGCAATATGAGTTGATTTTTTTGAAAAGCAGAAATTGAAAATGCCTCAGCGTGTCCCGAAGCTCAACTCACCTCTCGCAATATGAGTTGATTTTTCTTTTGACAAACAAAAATTAAAATTACCTCAGCGTGCATTGAGGCTCAACTCATTTCTCGCACTATGAGTTGAATTTTTTGAAAAACAGAAATTAACAGGCTCAACTCACCTCTCGCAATATGAGTTTATTTTTTTGAAAAACAGAAATTAAAAGGCTCAACTCACCTCTCGCAATATGAGTTGATTTTTAAAAAACAGAAATTAAAAGGCTCAACTCACTTCTCGCAATATGAGTTGATTTCTTTGAAACATAAATCAAAAAACGAAAATTGAAAATACCTCAGCGTGTCCTGAGGCTCAACTCACCTCTCGCAATATGAGTTGATTTTTTTTGAAAGGCAGAATTTGAAAGGCAGAAATTGAAAATACCTCAGCGTGCCTTGAGGCTCAACTCACCTCTCGCAATATGAGTTGATTTTTGGCAAACCGCAATTGAAATTACCTCAGCATGTCCTGAGGCTCAACTCACCTCTCGCAATATGAGTTAATTTTTTGAAAACAGAAATAAAAAATCAAAATACTAAAATATATCACTTGGTGGAACTCAGGTGTCTTTTCCTTTGATTCAGTACAGCTATCATTCAAAATTTCTTACTCTGCTGGAGTACCTGTATATGTCATGCATGATGTTATCATGATATGCACATGTTTATCTTAAATGTCTTTATGCCTACATAATCATGCTATGCGCCTTAGGCATGTTTGTCATATGTCCCTTTTCGTCATGATGTTTGATGATCTGCATTCATTACTTTGATTCTTGGCTTTCTCTTCAGGCCTTGTACCCGTCCTCAAGCTTCACGAATAATCTGCGTTTCTCAGATACCGCTCTTTTGCCCCCGGTTGAACTTTGTCCTTGCATTGAGGCTTTTGTACTTATCAAATTCTTATCCGGGTAATGCTTAACATTTTTTTTGTTTAGAGTATGTCATTTCACTATTTATCATGTAAATAAACACATAATGAGATGCATGAAAATGGTCAGGTAGAGACAAAATGGATGCTTCACATTTATTCATTTCGATGGTACAAACAAAAAGGTTAACCAATGATAGTAAAAATGTCACAAAGAGAAAGGGGATAGCATTTCAACAAATACAAATACTCTAGATATTCAACGCATGAAATCTTCCACGTTCCTCAGTCAAGAATCTTTTCGAGCATGGCTTCTTGCGTAGAAGATTTCGAGCTTTCAGAAATACTTCAAATATCGTAGTCTCGCTATGTGACCCATCGTTCAAAACGTCTTGCCTTTTAGCTCGGGTTTGTTTCATTAGAATGCCCTTTCGGGTTTTCATTCTAATCTTTTGTGTTAATCAAGACGCCCTTTTTGGGTTTTCACCTTGATCCCTTTTTTTTTTAGATACCCTTCGGGTTTTCATCTTGATTATCTGTTTTCAAGCATAATATTTCTTCACAGCATCTGAATTCACTGGGTTAGGTAACTCCTTCCCATCCATTTCAGCGAGAATCAAAGCTCCACCCGAGAAGGCCTTCTTTACAACGTATGGACCTTCCCAGTTTGGTACCCATTTTCCTCGCAGGTCTTTTTGTATTGGGAGAATCTTTCTCAGCACGAGTTCTCCTTCGTGGAATTCTCTTGGCCGTACTTTCTTGTCATGGGCTGCGATTATTCTCTTCTGGTACATCTGTCCGTGACAAATTGCCTTTAGACGTTTTTCCTCGATGAGGTTTAACTGGTCATATCGAGCCCGAACCCATTCTGCTTCCTCTAATTTCGACTCCATTAAGACTCGCAGAGAAGGGATTTCAACTTCGATAGGTAGCACAGCTTCCATTCTATAGACCAGAGAGAAAGGAGTTGCACCCGTAGACGTCCGCACAGATGTGCGATATGCATACAAAGCAAATGGTAGTTTCTCGTGCCAGTCTTTATATGTCTTGGTCATTTTCCCAATGATCTTCTTAATATTTTTGTTCACTGCTTCAACAGCCCCGTTCATCTTTGGGTGATAGGGCGAGGAGTTGTGATGCTTTATTTGGAATTGCTCACACACTTCTTTCATCATCTTGTTGTTCAAATTCAAGGCGTTATCTGAAATGATTCTTTCAGGCAAACCATATCAACAAATAATTTTCTTTTTCAAAAACCTGCAAACTGCAGTCTTCGTCACATTGGCAAACGAGGTAACTTCTATCCATTTTGTGAAGTAATCAATAACCACAAAAATGAATCGGTGTCCATTAGAAGCTTTTGGGAAAATTGGCCCTATAACATCCATGCCTCACATAGAAAAGGCCATGGGAAAGTCATGACATGAAGGGGCGAAGGGGCTACATGAATCTTATCGCCATAAATTTGACATTTGTGGCATTTTCTTACAAAACTAATGCAGTCGCTTTCCATCGTCAGCCAGTAGTAGCCGAGTCTCATAATTTTCCTAGCCATATTGAAACCATTGGCATGTGTCCCACAAATTCCCTCGTGGACATCTTCAAGTATTTTTCTAGCTTCGACAGTATCCACGCATCTCAAGAGCACTTGATCTTTTTCTCTTTTGTACAGTATGTCCCGATCAAGAACAAATCCCGCTACCATTCTTCTAATTGTTCTTTTGTCGTTTTTATTTGCTTGTTCGGGATACCTTTGATTCTTGATATATTCTAAGACATCATGAAACCACGGCCGTCCATCTGGCTCTTTTTCAATGCTGAAACAATATGCTGGGACTTCATATATGCTCATTTGAAGAGGTATTATTTCCGTTTCTCTGTTTGCTGTAAACATTGAAGCCAAAGTGGCCAGGGCATCAGCCAATTGGTTTTCTTCTCGTGGGAAGTAATTAAAAGTTATTTCTTTGAATTCTTTAATCAGTCCTGCCACTAGATTGCTGTATCTGACTAATTTCGAATCTCTCACTTCTCAATCTCCACGGATTTGGTATATCACCAATGCCAAGTTTCCATATACCTCTAAAGTTTTGATGTCTCGTTCAATAGCTGCACGAAATCCCATGATACAGGCCTCATACTCTGCTATGTTGTTGGTACAGAAAAAATTCAGCCTGGCAGTGAACAGGTAATGATTCCTTCTCACAGCGATACAAGATCGCTTCGATCCCATGCCCCAACGCATTCGATGCACCATCAAAGCTCATCTTCCATGGCTTCTCATTTGATGACTCGGATTCCTTTTCTATGATGTACATTAAGTCTTCATCTGGGAAATCGAACCTCAAGGGCTCATACTCCTCTGTCGTTCGAGCTGCTAAGAAATCCGCTATTGCACTTTCTTTTATCGACTTTTGACTCACATAGACGATATCGTACTCCGATAATAAGATCTGCCATCGTGCCATTCTTCCTGAGAGTGCAGGCGATTCCATCATGTACTTTATTAGATCCAGTTTCGAAATTAACCATGTCGTATGATACAACATATATTGCCTGAGTCTCCGAGCTACCCAAACCAGAGCGCAACAGTATTTTTCAATGGATGAATACTTTGCCTCGTATTCAGTGAAATTTTTACTGAGGTAGTAAATCGCCTTTTCTTTCTTTCCTGACTCATCGTGTTGCCCCAGTACGCAACCCATTGAATTCTCGAACACAGTCAAATACAATATTAGTGGTCTTCCCGGAATTGGTGGTACTAGCACTGGAGGACTAGACAAATACTGTTTTATCTTATCAAAGGCCACCTGGCATTCTTCGTTCCATTCTCTCGGATTATGTTTTCGGAGAAGCCGAAAGATTAGATCACACTGGTTGGTAAGTTGAGCGATGAATCGGACGATGTAGTTTAACCTCCCTAAAAATCCTTTGACTTCCTTTTGTGTGCGCGGAGGCGGTAGTTCTTGTATGGCTTTTATCTTATCTGGATCAACTTCGATGCCTCTCTTGCTGACGATGAAGCCTAGCAATTTTCCCGAGGTTACCCCAAACGTACATTTGGCCGGATTAAGCTTTAGCTGGAACTTTCTCAGTCTGTCGAACAATTTCTTCAGGTTCACTACATGCTCTTCTTCCCCTCGAGATTTAGCAATCATATTGTCGACGTAGACCTCTATTTCTTTATGCATCAGGTCATGGAATAACGTCACTATAGCTCTCTGATATGTTGCCCCAGTATTCTTCAATCCGAAAGGCATTACCTTGTAGCAGAACGTTCCCCACATTGTTATGAAAGTAGTTTTCTCCATATCCTCAAGGGTCATCTTGATTTGATTATAACCCGAGAATCCATCCATTAACGAAAATAATGAATGCTTGGCTGTGTTATCCACCAATGTATCGATGTGCGACAAAGGAAAATTATCTTTAAAACTTGCTCGATTTAGGTCACGATAATCCACGTACATTCGTATTTTGCCGTCTTTCTTTGGTACCGGGACTATGTTAGCCACTTATTCTAGATATTTGGAGGCTTGTAGGAAGCCAGCGTCAAATTGCTTCTTGACTTCCTCTTTTATTTTCAACATCTCAGGTCTCATCCGTCTTAGCTTTTGTTGAATGGGTTTGCATTCTGGCTTTAATGGGAGTTTATGGACCACCACATCTTCATCCAATCCTTGCATGTCCTGATATGACCATGCGAATACATCTTTGTACTCACGGAGCAAAGCAATCAAATTATGCCTGGTGTCCCCCGAAATAGAGGTCCCAATCTTCACTTCTTGCTTCCTTTCTTTAGTTCCCAAATTTACTGTTTCAACAGATTCTTGATGAGGCAAAATCTGTTTATCCTCTTGTTCCACCATTCTTAGCAAGTCAGGAGACGAGACATAGTCTTCAGCATTTTCTTTGTCTTTGAATTCTCCTAAACAAATAGCCTTCTCAAAATCGATTTCAGGACTCGTAACGGGTTCGTTCATGTCGTTGATATCTGAGCACCTGAAAGTTGAATGGAAAAGAAAACTATAGAGGGGCATCCAAGTATTGGAACCAAGACGAAATGTTATGGCATGACATGAGACAGATGTAAGGATAGGCTATGAAATGAGAAAATGATTATGAAATTAGTAATAATGTGAAAGATCGTGACAAAATGCATCTTCATTGATATTCATTTGAATGATAAAGAGCAAATGCAAGCTCTTACAAAAGAATTCTATTATATCTAAGGACACAATAGAGGGTTAATGTTTGAGCATTACTCTGAAGACTTATAAACTACAAGAAGGTCTTTAGCAGTCCAATTGTTCAACATGAAGCCCGGGGGACAAGGGCGTATCCTTGAGATGTCTTTACTTGCGCCAGCTCCTTTGTCAATTACATTTATACTGACATTCTGGAGACCCCTTTCGATAATTAACAGTGTGCTTCGGGTATTGTCTTGCTCGGGGTATATCATTCCTGCAGACGTAAATGTTTTTGACAAAGGAGGGTATGTTATGGGCTCCCATTCTATTTCTCGGCCTAAGGTTCTTGCGATTCTTCTTTCCTGATCTTTCTTCCATTGTTTCCTTCTTTGACGCATGTCCGGTTGAAAACCTAAACCGTATCGGGCCTTGTGGTGCACTGGCTTTAGAGCCCTAACTATTCCTTGCAGATGTCTCCCTAAACCTCTTCTTGCTCGAGCTCCCCTTCCTACAGTCAACCTGACACCCATTCTGGTATTTTTCGACAGTTTTGGCATTGGAATTCTGTTTCCCTCGGCAACGAAGGTGGCATTGACAAATTCAAGGGATCAAAAGTAACATTCCACAACATCTTTATTCACTTCAATGTATGGTGCGTCGGTAGAAATAGATGCTACAATGTCTTCTTCTCCCTCAACAGTGACCAAACAGCCATCCATGATAAATTTCACCTTTTGATGGAGGGATGATGGGACTGCTCCAGCGGAATGGATCCAAGGCCTTCCCAAGAGGCAATTGTATGATGGTGTAATGTCCATGACTTAAAATTCAACATCATATATGTAAGGGCCCACTTCTAGAGGGATTTAAATCTTTCCCATGACTTCACGCCTTGTCCCATCGAATGCCCTTACCGTGGAATGACAGGGCCTTAAATAGGATAGATCCATCGGAATTCTGAAAAGCGTGGCCAACGGCATGACGTTGAGTGCCGACCCATTATTGATGAGCACGTTCGGTATTATGTAACCCTTGCAGTGAGTCCTAACATGCAGTGCTTTTACTGAGCCTCTATCGTTTGGCGGTATCTCATCGTCACTAAAAGAGATGAAATTGTACGCGTTCAAATTATTTACCCACCTATCAAGCTTCTCAACAGATATGTTGTTTGCTACGTAAGCTTGATTTAGCACCTTCAACAAAGCATTTCAGTGTGGCTCTGAGTTTAATAGTAGAGATAAAACTGAGATTCATGCTGGCTGCTTATTTAACTGCTGCACCACATTGTATTCACTGTGCTTGATAAATTTCAAGAACTCCTGTGTTTCTTCCTCATCCACAGGCTTTTTGGTTTCTTGCATGGATGGAGTTTCCTGCTCGACTTCAGTCTCATACGTTACTGCCTTTCCTTTTTGCTTTAAGTCACTGTTTTTCTTTGCTGGTTCGACTTCTTTAGAATAGCACCGCCCACTTCGGGTAAAATGACCTACCTCCCCAATATCTCCAGTTGTGGCTTCGGACTTTCCACCTTTCGGTGTGACGATATTGATATCATATTTCCATGGTACGGCTTTATCGTCTTTGTATGGGAAAGGAGATGGTACTTCAATGATCATCTTTGGTTTTACCGGCTCGTTCTTCGCATCGTAATAAATTATTAACGGTCAGTCGGCACTATACAGGAAACCTGACGATTGATTGTTGGAGGCGCATATTTCTCCTCTATCGGCCTCTTCGCCTTTATAAAAGATCTCGATCTCCTTATTATCCATCATATTTTGTAGCAATCTCCTGAACTTTTCGCAGGACTGAATGTTGTGCCCTTCAATACTATGGAATTCGCAAAAACTTTGACCTTTTGCAATTTTTCCTTCGAACACTCTGTTTGGACGACAAAGCAAACCCTTTTCAACTAGTACCTCCCAGATTTTCTGCAGAGGTGCTCTTATTTTAGAAACCCATCTTCTACTTTGTCGTTTGTCCTCCTCTCCCACTGCGCTCACATTCCCTTCGATGTGGTTTAGGAATGGGTTCCCGGCCGTACTGCCAGTACCATCAAATCGCAGAATGCCCGCATCGATGAGTCCTTGAACTCTCCTTTTGAAGGCAAGGCAGTTTTCCATGGAATGCCCCTGGTTTCCTGCATGGTATGCACAACTAGCGTTTGGATCGTACCATTTCGGGTACGGGGGTTTCAGGGGTGCCATATAATGAGGAGAAATCAACTATTTCTCTAAAATTTTTGGGTACAATTCCCCATACGACACAGGGCTGGGAGTAAATTGTGGTCTCTAAGGGTTAGGCCTTACTGGTCTTGGTTCGTTTCTGGGCTGGCTTTGAGCGGGTATCGTGTTTTGTGGGAATGTGGTGACGGGTCTTTGGTTGTTCATGGCGTATACGGGGTAGGAAGGAGGTAGTGTTTGGTAGTACGGGGTTTAAGAGGGATAATAGAAATTCGGAGGTGGATAGTTTCGAGGTCGGGGTTGGTTTGGATATGGATTAGGGGCATAACGGCTTTCCATTCCCATCATGTGGGCTTCTGGTTCTTTCTTCTTCATGGGTGCTGCCCTTATTGTACTTTCTAAACCTTCCATCCTCTCACTTTTGATGGCACCCTCAATAAGTTCTCCGGATATTACGATATCCGAAAAATCCTTCGTAGCACTTCCCACTAGTTTGTCATAAAACGGCGCCTTTAAGGTGTTGATAAAGAGAACGGTTATCTCTGTTTTTGTTAGTGGGGGTTCCACTTGGGCCGAGACGTCCCTCTATCTCTGCGCATACTGTCTAAAAGTCTCTGACGGCTTTTTCTCCATCATTTGCAAGGTCATCCGGTCTGGCACCATATCCGATACATGCTTGTATTGCTCACAGAACGCTGATGCCAAGTCCTTCCAGGATCGGATCTTTTCCCTACTAAGCTGGTTGTACCACCGAAGAGCTAATCCTATTAGGCTATCCTGAAAACAGTGTATGAGCAGCTTATCTTCATTCACATAGCCGGTCATCTTCCGGCAAAACATCACGAGATGCGCTTTTGGGCATCTTGTCCCATCGTACTTTTCAAGATCCGGTACCTTAAACTTCGGAGGCAGAATTAGATCGGGTACCAAACTGAGTTCTTTAGCACCTAGTGCAGAGAAGACTTAAGTGCCTTCTATTGCTTTAAGTCTTTCCTCTAAGCTCTTATACTTCTCTTGAGCCTCGTGATCATTCGTTCTCAACCTGGCTATTTCCGCTGGATTATCCAAATCTGGAACAATTGGATTGGCAGGATTAGCTCTAGGATTTGATATAAATATTCCTTGCCCTAAATGAGCAGGTGGCACCGGCCGTTGCTCTAGGTCTATGGGTTCCCCTTGGGTGTACCCTCTTTGTGCTGCGTGGGTGTGTGGTGGAGTGAATCTGGGGGGATAGAGCGGGTCTTGATTGTGATTAACTCTTGACCGAGGTTCCTCGATGTCAGGGCTCTGCATGGGTCCCTTTTTCTTAACTAAAGCTGACATCATCTCCATCATCTTAGCCATTTGATCCTTCTGTTTGAGCGATTCTTCTCATGATTTCACCATTAAGTCTCTCGTCTCTTGCTGTGACCTAGCCAATTGCTCTTGTAATTCCTTTTGGATTCTTTCCATTCTTTCAATCCTTTCATTGAATTCAGCCTCCATTGTTCTAGCTTGTCGACGTGTTCTGTACGAGTGGCGTGGTTTCAGATTTGAAGTATTGCAACTGCGAATTATACGACCCTAACCTTAGCGAACGATTATGGGATATGCAATGAATGAATGAATGAATGAGATGAATGAATGACAAATAAGAGTTGAATAAATGACGAATGAATGTTAGCTATGAATAAATATGCAAGAATTTGGTGTTGATTTCAAGATAGCCTCTATTTAGGCATTTCATTCATCAAAAGAATTCATTACAAAAACATTTTACCATTTTTGATTCGGCTATTACACGAACTTCATAGCTATATCGCTATATTTCTTTACTCGCTCTAGGAATTCCGATATGCTCGATCGTTGACTTGGCGGGAATTGGCAACTGAGATCCTCTGCTTCATCTGATAGTTGTACCATGTGTATGGCCGCTTCACGAATTTTGTTGATCAAGAAGCCAAGTTGTATTTCTCTTTCTTGGAGGTCCGTTTTATAAGCGTGAATGTCTCTATCATATTGATCATTCTTTTCTTCCAAGGCTTTTAAGAGACTATCCAATTGTTGCTGACGATCTTGCAGCATATCTTCCAAAGCCCGTATCCTTTCTTTTAGTTCTTGAAATTTAGATCGACTAGTCATTACCTCGGCAGACACAATTTCATATTCTGCGTTCTTCTTCCTTAGCTCCATCATAGCCCGCGCAACATTTTCTTCTTTTTTTTTCGCTTTTCCTGTCCAAAATTCCATTCCTCCTTTGATATTACTTAACTCTTCTTTCCATTCCGATGATGATTTGCCCAACCCACTATTCTTGATAGTGACTCTCAACTTCTTGTTTTCTAGATGAAGGTCCCTTAAATCATTTCTTACAATTTTCACTTCTTTTTGCACTTTCTCGGTTTTGGACCTTTCAATCTGAACATCGATCTTTAACTGGTAGTTTTCCTCTTACAGAGCATTGAGATCCCTTGACATCTTGGTCTTTCCGCGTTCAAACTCTTGTCTTGCCATTTCTAACTCGGACAGCAATTCCTTTAGGAAGGGATTCTGAAAGGCGTAACTCATCGACGAAACTTGCTGACTACTTATCCTCCGTATCCTCCATACGTCATAATATTGAGTGAGAGTATCAGCGTACAGGGCCAACTCCATCAGATGAACTTTCTTCCAGGATTTTGCAGCGCTGCAGACCCTCTTCATATATCCCTCACCCGCAAAAGCAAACTTAGACTGTGCTAATCCTCCAGTGGCGGGTATGAATTGTTGCGAAGAAAATTATCTTTGGACTAATAGCGGGGCATATCCAACTCCTCCCCATAAGCCAAGTAGTGGCACCCAGTCTTGATCTCTGACCTTGTATAGTAGAACCGAAGGGCGTATCTACGGTGCTCTCCATGTTATATCCTCGGCGCGAAGGTTTTGAAAAACTAAGACCCAATGTTGCTCGGTGACTTCCTTGGGCCATTCTTTCTAGAGATAGGCTTCCAATGGGGCAAATGTTTTTGAAAACATGTGGAATGAAGTGCGCTCTACTTTCCAGAAGTGACTCAAAATCCAAACATTGAGCAACTGCGCGCATCCAATAAATCGTCCTTCCCCTTTTCTTCGACAACTACTCAGGGATCTGAAGGTCTCGGCTAGGATAGTCGAGACAGGGTTGATTCCTTGTTTTAATCTCTCAAAGAAATTAACTATCGCAACTTCAAGATGTCCGAGAACTTTCGGGAAGATGATCAAACCGTAGATGGCCAAAGCGAATAGATTCACCATTTTCATCATGTCAGGATAGTTCAGAACCAAATCTCGTAGGGAAGACCATGGAATGCAAATGGTTTCATTTTTCTTCTTTATCTACTTTTCGGCTCACGCGTCAGTCATGTCTGTCAATCTCACTAGCTTTTTCTTGAAGGTCATTGGCTTAGGCTCTTTCACATATATCTTATAGGGCTGTACATTATCAATACGAAGCAAATCAGCATACTCCTCTATAGTTGGGGTCATGTCTTCCTGATTGAAAGTAAAACATTGGTAGGCCGGATCCCAAAATCTGATCATGGCTTGAATCAAACGCTCATCTATGTTGATAGTGATCAAGTGGGCTATATCTCCGTACTTCTCAGTGAATATACCCTTAATGTCCGAGTCCCACTGATTCCAAATCTGAACCAAGTCTTCAAGGTTATTTTGGCGAACGTTCACAGTTAAGTGCTCGGGCAGATGGGCAATACATCCCTCCACTAGACTATCCCCTTTTTTTTTCTGAGTTCTTAGAGACCAGTCCCGAACCATGGCATTCTTCTCGACTGTTTGTATAATTGACTTTTCCATTTAGAAACCCGTTTCTTTTGGCAACCAATCTCTAGTCAACACCTTCCTAATATGATGCCTATAATGCATAATGAAAAACAATAAGGCAAAGACAAACAACCTTGATTAGTAATTAAATACAGACAGGAAAACATGGGAAATTCAACAATTCAAACTAGTTTATTAAACAGACCCAATCCCCTTTGTATAGAAAGTAAAAATACAAAAGGTAAGAGGCGTTCCTCCCGTGCACTTATTTTGGTGACTATTAACAGACAGAGGTTCGGCATGACTCTAATTAAGTGGCTCGTATGGTTCACTATATGCGATTTGGTTCTAGATAGGTACTCGAATTGTTCGTACTGTCATGTACTAAGATTAGTATGAAGCTTCGGTCGTAGCCCATCACAGGCTCACGAGTTCAATTCGAGGGATTACATTTACTTATGCCTATGCGGAGGGACAAGTTAACTCACGAAAGCATAAGTCATATGTAACCCGAAGGTATTCACTAGCCTGTGCGGAGAGACGAGTTAACTCATGAAGGCATAGCGTTTACTTTCACTTATTCGGACGGAGCCCGGGTAGAGAGCTCATGTTATGCAAAATGCAAGTGCACGGTGTGTGGGGAGAAACTCACAAACCTTTACGTTTATTTTAAAAAAAACTAACCAAAACTAAAACCAAAAAAATTTAAAGCTGAAAGATAGAACAAACGAAATGAGTTAGAATAACATTTACAACATAATGCGAATGCATGACATTTTGAAAACACAATTTGAAGATCACGGCTAAATATTAATTTGAACAAGGAACTTGAAAATTTTGACAAAACGAGTTTAATTCCAGACACGACTCTCAAAAAGGGATCCCCAGTGGAGTCGCCAGCTGTAGCGACGTAAAAATTTAGCTTGGTCGCTAATTGTGGCGATTTAGTGAAAAATTGAAAACCAAAGTTTGATTTTAAAATAAAGAGGGGAGTCGCCACCGATCCTTTTTTCTTAGGTGTGATCGGACACTTAATAAATCGTCTTTTTTGAAAAAAAATTGATTCTTGAACAAAAATGAAGGCCGGGTTTAGGTCTACGTCAAAATTCAGAGAAAATGGGGGTCCGAGAGTCGGTTACGCACGAGGAAGGTATTAGCACCCTCGTGACGCCCAAAATTGGTTTTTTATTAAACAAGCGTTGTCTTAATTTTCAAAATTGCAAGTTCAAAATAACATTGAATTGTGATCCGATCAAAACACGAGAAATTTTAGTTTTTTTTTTAATTTTTCTAGAAGGGTATTCCGTCTTTGACACGAGCCGACAAATTCCATCCAACATAGCGATGAAATCTATGGCTTAGTGTTAAATCGGTACATTGCCTTACTTATTAAAAATAAGAATAAGATTTTTGAAATAATGCAAAGCAAATTAACAAATAAAAATAAATAGAAGACAGATCTAGAAGTATATTGAAGCAAATATAGGTGTGACAATAATATTACAAACCATAAAGATGTGTGTGATATTTAACGTAATACGAGAATTAAACATGAAATGAAAACGGTGAATACATGTGTATATGCGTGTAATAATGGTATTGAGAGTATGTGCGTGAAATATGTGTATATACGAATGATAATAGTATTAGAAATTTACTATATAATATTTGAAATATACATAAAGTAAGTAAAAATATATAATACTAAATAATGTTGAAGTATATACATAATAATATATATAAAAAAACTTGAAAAATGTATGTATAATATATATATATATATATATAAGCGCTAATAATGACAATGATAATAAAAGAACATATAAAAACAAATATAACTTAATACTTTTAAAAATAAAACAATGGTTAATAATAGCATAAAGGGTAAACATATATAGTAAACATTCGTGTTAAGATAATACTATAGACATGAAGAATTTATATATAATGAAGACACACAATAATGCTAATAACGATAATGATAGTAATAATGATACTAGTAATAATAATGAAACACACATAAGCGAATAAAATATAATAATGATACTAAAATAAAATAAATAAAGAAACTATATATAGATATATACACAATAATATAAAAACGTGATAAAAAACATACGTACATAATAATATGAAAAACATATATATATATAATATTTAAAGAATAACTATTAATATATTATAATAAGTATATATATATATATATATAAAGAATAATGGTATTAAGAATATACTATAATAGTATAAAGATTCATAACTAATAATATTAATGCATGTACATAATAATATATAAAAGTATGGTATTAAAAGCATATATACATAATAGTATGAAAAATATATATATATACATATATATAATATAGTGGTAAAATACTTACGTAATATATACATAAATACTAATAATGTGAAAAACTTGTTAATAAAATTATATAAATATATTATAAAAATGTACGTAATATATTTATTAGAAATAATAATGGAGCTATAATAATAATATAAAAATCATATACATAAAAATAATAATACTATATATATACACACATACATATATAAAATGTGCACTAATATTATATGTAATAATAATACCGAAAAATAATAACTAGAAATAATAATATATTAAAATAATAGTATTTAATATCATAAATAACAATAATAATAGAAATAATAGTAATAATAATATTAGGAATGATAATAATAACATAAAAAAACGAAAATAAAATAAATAAATAAATAAAATAAAAAAGGACTAAATTGAATTAAAATAAAAGTTTTGGGGTGAATTTGAAGTAAAATAAGGAGGAGAGGACTTATTAGAGCACGCATAAAACTATGAGGGGCCAAATGGGTAATTTTCCCCGAATTCTAAAACGCGCAGCATTGAACAGGATCAGATTAGAAAGCGCAACAAACAAAAGGGCTAAATTAAAAAACATAATAATTCTGATTGTAAAACCATAATAAAGCGGAGGGGTTGAAAGCGCAATTAGCCCCTCCAATAAAAAACACGCGGATCCTTGGAGAGGCTCGGGTCAACACGCGGGTCGGCGCCTAAACAGCGTCATTTTCATTAATGGGGGGGACCAAAACGCACTGTTTTGGTCCCTATATAAGAATTTTTTTTTTTAAATTCATTTGAAACGGGGAAAGGAAAAAAAAAAGGAAAAGGAGAGAAAGGGAGAGGGGAAGGGGAGAGACTCCGGTGGGGGAAGAGCACCGGTCCGTCACCGGACCACCGTCGGCGCCGGCGCCGGCCACCGTACACGGTGGCCGGAAAAGGTAATTTTTCCTCTATTTTTTTGTTGTTTTTATATGTAAAATATATATAAAAATATAGATTCGAAGATAGATAAAAAAAAATCAGAAGACTAAATCAACTTAGGCTTTTAGTGTCGGTATTTTGGTCACTCCTGTCAATATTATGCTCGTATTTTCCTTTTTATTTTCTCGAATCTGCTTGTATGTATTGAAATATTCTTTGTATTGAAAAAAAAATTCCAACCCTTTTTGAGTTTTCCATTCGGCTATATATAGCCCTTTACCAATCTGTTTTCTATTACTTTCTGTCCTGTCTTCTTTTTGATTTCTTGCAGGTGCAGAGGGATGGTGGAGGTGACCCTGGAGCAGGTGGCAGAGGCAAGTGGCCGAAGGGTAGGTGGCTGGTGTCAGGGGTGGGTTGTTGTGGCGCTGAGGCAAGTGGGCTGTAGCTGAAACCCTAAGTCTAGAGTTGGGCTTCTCCAGTATTGGGCTTGGGTTTAGATTGGGTTTTAGGGTTTGGTGGGTATTGGGTTGTTAGTTGATGGGTTAAGGGATAATTGGGTTTTGTAATGGGTCAACCGGGTATTGGGGTTTAATGGGTTTAGTTGTAATGTAATTGGGTTTTGTGGGTCAAATTGGGTCATGGGTTAGTTGGTATTTAGGTGGGTTATTTTGATGGGTTAAGGGTTTGGTGTGATATAAGTGGGCCAAATTGGCCTATAACATCCTCCAATAAATAACAAACATTATCTTTTAAATAAATGTCTTATCTCTCTTATCATATCCCTTTAGATAGTTTCTTATCAAATCTTCAAAATAGATTAATTATCACTTTCAAGAGTTCTCTAAGATTAAAACTCTAATAATGAAACAAGCCCATAATCTAAGGGCTCTCCAAATAATTATTTAGTTTCCTTTATACATAATAATTCTAAATTTGTTTGGCCTAATATCACAATATATCATCAATAATAAAAGATTACAAGTAAAAAAAAATTAACATGTAACACAAAATAAGCATAGTTTTTGTTATAGAGCATTGTTAAGCTAGTTGTTGCAACAATTAGGTTTGATGAACTGCTTTGACATAATGTTCTAACAATTTTCTTCTTTGACATTTTTGACAAAACTCTACTTTTATTGCTCACCTTCATTCTTATGCTTCCCCTTACTCAATTCACCACCTTTCAAATTGCATCAGGTTTGTTAAAGGGGACGAGATAAGGGACTACATCAACAATCTTGCAAATCGGAGTTGTAACTCGCGAAATATATTTATTATGATCAACATGGGTAGCAACATTAAGTTTCACTCAAGCATCAATCTATTTTTGATCTTCAAAATAGATTCGTGATTGAACATTCCTCACCTATGCTTGTATTTGCTTGTTCTTCTTAGTTGGTCTAGGGGAGTTGCAACATATGGTGAAACATAGTTGATTCTTCTAAGATCATTGAGTAGCTTAAAGCATCTTGGTTTGATGTGTCTAGTTACTCCACAAGAGTGACATACAGGCCTACGCTCTTGCTTGTGTTGAATTTTCGAGAGCGCCAATTTTCTTGGCATTGACAACAATAATAATAAGGAAGTTGAAACATGTTCTGTAACATGTCTGGAGTTACTTCTTTTCAAATCATCAATCATCTTAACACTAAGGTCTAATATGGCCAATCACTTCACAATAATAATAGATATGCTTTTGAAAATTTTCCTCGAACTAGGAATCAACAAAAGTTTCTTTAGTTTTAATAAAAATAGTAAGGGAAGAGGTTTTCTTACCATTATCAATATAGCCCAAGCCTTTTTAACTGGTTTTTGTTTTTCCAACAACTAGTATTTCATCAAGCTTATCACTTATGTATCCAACTTAAGAATCTCTTGATCAAATAACTAAATCTTTTTTTTTTTTGTAAAGCTTTCAATTCAAACTCATGATAAGCAAAAAATACCTTTTTTCTTGATTTCTTAAACTAATCTCTGATGGCCTTTCTTCAAAGTGGAGTTTTCAATTATGAGGTTTTCATTATCTTTATATACTATGTTACAATGTTCCAACAACTTGTAAATTTATTATAACTCATCAATACTTATATCAGCGTCAATGTTACTATCCTCTTTTGAAATTGCCTCAATAGTTTCTACAACACTAGAAGTAATAGAACATGTTTTTACTACAAAAGTAAGTAGTTGCTTCCTTGACCATCTTCTTCTTCACAAGCAGTATCCTCATCACTCCAAGTAACACGGAAGGACTTATTTTCCTCTTGAATGTGTTTATACATCCAGCATGTATGTGTCCAAAGCCTTGGCATTCATGGATTTGGATTTTTCTTCTTAAGCTCTTCAACAACCATTCTTTTTCTCTTGATACAAAATTGATTCATATTTGAATTTTTACCATTCTTAGAGAATAACTTGAAAACTTTATTGAAAAATTTGGCAAAAAGTCTAAGATATTTTAAAGAACCAGATGTTGGTTCAATTGTTACATCTGATGTGATAGTGAAAGCAATATTCTTCTCAAACTTGAATTTTTATCTTTTGCTTTGGTCTCGAATGTTTGTAATTGACCAATCAACTCATTTATTTGCATGGTGTTGATATCTTTTGCAATTGTTGTAGCTTTGAGGGTAAACCTTCTACAATTATCACAACACCTTTCAAACTAATTTAACATTAAAGTATTCCTCACTAAGAGCAGAAGCTTCATTAGTAATATCACATAATTTAGTAAAAAAACTCAACCAAGTTTCATCACCAAACATTCTAAGGTTTTTAAAACTAGTTGTTAGCATATGAAGTTTTGACAATTTCACTCTAAGAGAACTTTTATGAGTTGTTTTGAGAATACTCCAAGGTTTTTTATTTTATTTTATTTTATAGAAATACATTTAGAAATTTATTTAAACTTTTTGACATCTACATAAAAATAACATTCAAAGCTTTTGGAATTGTGATTTGTAATCTTATCTCCCTCTGTAGTCCACATTGCTATTGATTTTAATTCTCAACATCCATATGCTTTTATATTGCATGGTGGCTTCCAACTAATCAAACAACCTTCCATACTTTTTCAATAATGGGCTTAATAAATACTTTCATTTGAAATTTCCAACAGGTGTCGTTAAACCAAGTAAAGAAGGTCGTGTTGAGCTTCCTTTTTTTTTTCTCATAAAGTTGAGGGCTATCAATTAAACACAAGTATCACACCAAGGAAGTTAGGTGGTACCAATGCACATGTTTGGGTATAATAAACTATTTTTTATTGAGTTGTTGAAATAATATTGCAATGTATGTTCCTACAGTTAAATGAAATAGTTAAAAAGTAATAAAACATAAGTAAAGAAGGAATAATAGAGGAGCCACAAAATTGGTTTAGCAGTTCAATTCAATAACCTATGTTGTGGGGCCTTGCTCAGAATGAATCCATTATATAGACTTTCTATTACAACTTTTAATAACCAATTTTACCCAAACTTACCAAATATAATTGTAGCCTTACCGTTACATAGTTTTAATGCATCGACACTCACTCTTTACTCAAATCCGACTTTCACTAGAAGGAAATAATCATTATATTAGAAAGTGAAATTACAAAGCAATTATACTTAAATAAAATTTTCCTATCGAATAAGTAAAACTTTCAAAATATACATCAACATGAAAGAGTATTCCAAGCCTTTAATAGGGAACCTTGATGTAGCTTCAATGCATCTCAACTTCTTTGAAATTTTCTACCAACAAGTAGAAGATATTATCTTCTTAATAAAACTCTGACCTTTGCTATCATATCCCTATAGATAATCTCTTATCAAGTTTTTAAAGTCAACCGACTATCACCTTTTAAAGTTCTCTAAGATTAAAATCCTAACAAAGAGGCAAGTGATAAACTCCCATAATATGCAAACAAAACATTTTTAAGTTTGGGGTGTGACACTTTTCCTTATCTTTCTTTCTCCCTTTTGGACTTTGGGATTAGGTTTTTTGTTGATGGCTTAAGCGATGGCTCCTTTTGTTGACTTATTCTCTAACGACCTCCATGCTGCTTTACTATTGTTTTTTTTTTCTTGGTGGGGCATTTTTGTAGGGTAATGTGCTTAATTGAAATATTATTGTGGTTAAATTTAATGAACTTTGGATATGGTTTCTACTAATTTTGGTACTTTATTAGTAAGTTTTGTGTAGTGCAATATATGTCCTAAGAGTTGAAAAATAAGTTGAAATGTGGATTGCATGGAAAATTTGGCATGGGAGCAAAAGTAGCTTACAATTTTTTTAGATTTTAAGATTATTTTATTTTAATATTTATTTTTATTTGAAAAGACATCTTGTAAGGAGATCGATTAAGATTTGATTTTTTTGTAAGGATTAAGTAAAGGCTTTTTGTTTGATTTTCTATTTATTTTTATTTGCCTTGTTTTGGAATGTGGTGTCAGGCATTATTTTATGTTTTAATATATATATATATATATGGGTGTAAAATTAATATGGTTTTATAGTCTTAACTTTTTCTACTATTGATATTTTGACAATCCAACCATTAAATTTATCAATATAATGGTACTTGTCACACATGTAAAATTTAGAGTTGGTTCGATATCTCTATCATTCTGATCTAAAATATTGTCTATATTGATATATATTTAATGGTTGAAAGATTTTTTTACATAAAATAAATAGTAAAAAAAAAATTATTTCAAACTTAATATGTATAATCTACATGAATAAAATATGAAATTCAATGGTTGGATTGTTAAATATTAATAGTAGAAAAAGATATAAAAGTGTGCAAAATCATATTAGTTTTGCATTAGTGTAAGTGAATATATATATAATGCCTTTGGCTTGGTTGGGGTAGGACGGCTGTCATTGTTTTGCTATTCTACTTCCATACATTTATATAGTATTATATAAATTTTTTATCTGATAATTTTTGCTATTTGAATATATCGTTAAGTACAAGTGATTGTCCGTAAAGTCAAGCAGTTTTAGGAAATGAGGTATCTGGACCTCGTTTCTATAAATCGAGCTTGTAAATATCTTTTAAAATATTTACAGAGTGATTATATAGGTGTATTAAAATTTGGTTAGAAAATTTTAACGTTTAGATAGTTAATTAATTAAAAATGACTTAATTGTGAAATTGATAAAGTCAATTGTTATAGTTAATTAATTTAATTGAATTCAAAGAATGAAATGATGGATTTATAAGGCAATTTAGCCATATTTTTGTTCATGGTCGTTTGTCATTTAGCTTTGGAAATGAAATGATTAAAATAATAATAATAATAATAAAACTAAAGTGGAGGCATCATCTTCTTTCTTTGTTTCTTCCCCGAAAGTTGTGAGAAGAACTCCATTAAAGGAGGGAGCTTAAAATTCGGCTACACAAAAGCTTGTGCATGTAAGCATTTTCTTAACTTGTTTTTCATGAAATTGGTATTTTTGTGATTGTTATTTTGATGTCTAGCTAGATTATGGGTTAATTTGTGAAATTATCAAATTAGATAAAATATGCCATTGATGATTTTAAATGATTTTGATGTTAATTGGTAGAATATGAAGTTTGGTTGTTAAATAAACATATTTTGTTAGGTAAATTTTTTTTAAAATTATTTTAAGGTTTAGGGACTTATTTATGAAAATGGTAAAATTTAAGGAAAATATTGTAAATTGATGATAAATACGGGCTGTTATAAGACTAGGTAAAAATTGGCTAACATGAATTTTAATTAAAAGTGGTTAAATTGCAAGTTTTGGGTTTAAGGGCTAAATTGCAGAAAGTACAAACTTTGAGGGTAATTTTGTAATTTTACTTGTTAATGGTTATAAACTAAATTAATTATTTTTAAATGCTTTAATTGAATAAACATAATTATCTAAATCAAGAAAGGACTCAATTGGACACAAATCGCAGAAAAATCAAAGTAGCGGATTAGTCATTGGATCACGTTAGGGAGTCGTTTTGGTACATGTAAGTTCGTAGTCCTTAATCTCGAACTTTATTTATTTACTTAACTTAAATTTATTATTATTTTGATGTCTAATTACAACTTATAAATGTAAATGAGTAGAAGTTAAATGAAGAGTTTTGGACTTATAGATATAGTTATGGAATAGATTAAAGGATTAATTATAGTAATTGATGCAATGGTTGAATTATGAAATGAGAAATTGTGGAATTATATATATATATATATTTCTATATGAAATAGACCATGGAAGTACAATGGAAAGTGAATTGGAGTAATTGAATGATTGAGAAAATAGTTTTAAATGGTTGGTTATGGATAAATGATTTATGTGTACATTTATGAGTTGTATATTGAACTGAATAAGTTCATGGTGAGCAATATTGGTAAACTTAAAAAGTTTAGTTATGATATAATGGAATTGAGATTATTTGATCTTGTGTTGGAAGTGTAGGATGTATATACACATTTAATATCATCAGTTTATCTATCTAGCGCGGGGCTCAAATCTTTGTTGATTTATTTGACTAATGCAGGGTACAACTACTATCGATTTATCCAGCTAGCGCTGGGAACAAATCTACTGTTCGTTTATCTGTTTAGCACTGGGCGCAAATCTTTGTTGGTTAATACGGCTAGTGCTGGGCATACATTTAATATCGTCGGTTTATTCAACTAGCATTGGGTGCAAATCTTTGTCGGTTAATTTGGCTAGCGTTGGGTACACATTTAATATTTTCGATTTATTCGACTAGCGTTGGATGCAAATCTTTGTCGATTTATTCGACTAGTGCAGGGCACATCTATTGTCGGTTTACCTGACTACTGTTGAGCACAAATCTTTATCAATTTATTTGACTAGTGCAGGGCACATCTACTGTCGGTTTACCCGACTGGCACTGGGCACAAATCTTTATCGATTTATTTGACTAGTGCAGGGCACATTTACTTTCGGTTTACCCGACTAGCACTGGGCGCAAATCTTTATCAATTTATTTGACTAGTGCATGTCAGATCTATTATCAGTTTACCCGACTAGCACTGGGCGCAAAACTTTGTTATGGTTTATCCGTCAGGGACCGGGTGCCAATAACAGGTTGGTCAACTTTAATAATGTTTAACTAATCCCTTAAAGTTGGTTGGTAAATGAGAGATAGCTTAAATTGTACATGAAATATTCATGAGGAACTTATGGTACACTATGTGGTAATAACCATTACAAGTTACATATTTGAATTGATGGGTTATTAAACACATATGTAGTTCTTTGGGTTAATGAAATTACTTAGTATTTGATCATTCTTTTGTGTGCAGGTTAGGTACCTATATTTTGACTATTGACTCAGCATCCAACGACAATCCTGAACTTAACGTTGGTGATGTATTTCTTTTTGTGTCTTGGCATGTACCTAGAATAATGATATTTTGAGTAATAGTCTTTTGGTCTATGGTTGAACTTAGTGTAAGTTACTTATGTTGATTTTCATATAAAACTTTTGAGTTATGTTTTGCCTTGAAACAAATGCTTCTATATAGTTATGAATGAAATAAGCAAGTTTGATAAGCTTAACTCTTTTGGTTGTGTATAATTGTTAATGTGAATTGATAAATGTTATGTGCAATGGGGACTTGGTGAGAATGGTTATATTTGGCTATTTTGGTGGATGTTTGAGTATGAAAATGTGGTTAATGTCATATGTTCTTTAGCTTGGTTATTTGAATGATTAATCTTTGTTGAGGTGCCTTTGAATGGCATATTGGTTAGGTATAGGATGGATGGAATTTTGGCTTGTAATTGATGATTTAAATGTGGTGTCAATGATGGCACATTGGTTAAGCACTTAGGTTGTGTGAAATTGGCATATTTTGAATTGTTTTAAAGTGTATTTGATGTTGTTTATAAAATGATTTTAGGCTTGACATATTAACCAAGTTAGGTGTGGTGATTGCCTTGCTTTAGGAGCAAATTATGATACACATGGCTTGGGACACGGGCTGCCACACGGCTGTGTGTCACACGCGACCTATCCATACGATCATGTGCCTTATTGTTTTTAGGTGCAGGTATCACATGGTCTAGCACACGACTTGCGACACGACCGTGTGTCTTAAAAGCAGTTTGTCACATGGGCAGGGACATGGCCAGTGACACGACCGTGTGACCTCAATTCGAATGTACACACGGGCAAACACATAGGCTGGAACATGGCTGTGTGTCTAGATTGCAAATGTCCACACGGCCGTCTGGCCCTTGTTTTCAAACTTTTTAACTTTTTACTGATTTCTCTATTTTGTTTTGAATTGGCCTTAGAATGTTCCTAAACTATTTTTATGGCCTTGTAAACTCGGTTTAAGGCCCGTAAGTGTATGTTTGTTATACATGGAATGTGATTTTATGATTTGTAATTATAATTGAATATTTGTAAGTTAGTAATGTTTAAGTGTTTAAAATGTTATTGTAATATTCCGTAACCCCAATCCGGCGACGAAGACGGGTTAGAAGTGTTACAGCTTCTACTAATTCCTCTATTCAAATATGTTTTATTTTTGTAGGTCTTGACAGCCTAAGAAATGGTATAATCTAACTTTGACTTTAATTTAAATCAAAATAAATACAAAAAAAGGTGCATAAAAAAAACAACTTTTTAACCTTCATAAGAATATAATAAATACATCCAATTTCTAAGCTTCATAAAGAAATACTAAATTAGTTTCTAAGCTTCTATTATACTATAAAAAAATGTATATCTACTTAAAAGAATTTGATGTTTTTTAAGTTCTTAAGTTTAAATCTTGTAGATAAATAAAATTACGATGAAAAAACCTTTATCTATGGGTACGACCTAACTTGATTTTGAATTTAACCAAATCTCAATTTAAAAAAATAGGCAACTTTTAGCCTTCATAAGAATGTAATAAATGCATCCCAATTCTAAGCAATAGATAAAATTGCATGCAACTTAGGTGTTATCTTATAAGTTGTTCACACTTTCAACATGGTCGAGAAATGTTAAAGAAAATTCACCATTGAATCCGTTGTTTTACCTCTTGTTTCAAGGATTCATGACAATGGCATGCATTTCCCCCCTTTTTAAGTACCTTATTCTTTAACACCCACAACCGAGCTTTGCATTCTCGACTTGATCAATTTGAATCATGGACAAAGAATATTTTCTAACCAAAGTCTTGTCCTGTTGGTCAAGTTTTATACGAAAAGTAGTGTTTTGTGTTCTTCGAGTCGGTCCGATCCCTACGCACATCGCAGTGATTATGGACGGAAACCGAAGATACGCCAAAAGAAAGCTATTAGAGGAAGGCGCCGGCCACGATGCGGGCGCTATGGCGCTGTTGAATTTGATCATTTATTGCTATGAACTCGGAGTGAAATACATTACTGCTTATGCTTTTTCCATTGATAATTTCCGAAGAAAGCCAAGTGAAGTGCAAAAAATAATGGATTTGTTGAAGGAATGTATGACAGTGTTGGCCAAGATTGCAAAGCATCATCCGATCAAAGTTAATTTCGCTGGAAACCTCGAGCTTTTGAATGTGGAACTTAGGGATGAAGCTCGTAAACTCATGGGAGCGACCGCCGAGTATTCCAAATTCGTCGTCACGATTTGTGTATGCTATTGTTGCACTGACGATATCGTCCATTCCGTCGAAGAATCTTGCCGAGAAAAACGCTATTATCATAGTTATATCGGTGATAGTCATGATGATGATAAAGACGATGATGAAAGGGATGATGAGAGGCATATGATAAATTTGGTAGACATTGAAAAAAATATGTATATGGCAGTTACACCAGATCCCGACATTTTGATACGCACTGGCGACGGGCACCGACTAAGCAATTTCCTTCAATGGCAAACTGGTCATTCCCTTTTGGCATCATTGTCTACGGATTGGCCGGAGATTGGTGTATGGCATTTGGTGAAAGTAGTTATAGATTTTCAGCAAAACTACGATTATTTCGTCAGAAAAAGGTTGCAACGATTGTAAATATACATATAATATTCATTAGTGGAGAATCTTATGGTTTTAATGGAATGTGTGATTGATAATAACGCAATTGTTTGAAAGGTTATTTTAAAATTACAAAATACTTAAAAAAATATATTAAATATTTTATTTATTTTAATAAATTATATAATTTATATCACTTAAAAATTAATTTTACAGTCTTTTCAAGTAAACACACATTTAGAGATACAAATGTAATCTTGAGGATTATACCTTTGAGTATTGCATTTAGAGCTTTGGAATTGTAGCTCTTTAGCTTAGATTTGTGCTATTTGCATTAGTAATGAAGATGTTCTCAATTTGTCAAAATTTCTCTCCAATTTTTTCATCTATGGTTTTAATGAAAACGTTTACCTGCACCTTACAATATGTATAATCAAAATAATCCAACAAAGATGGTAATAAGATTAAACTTTTTTTCTTTGCAAATCTATATTCAAGAACCAAAAATAAGATCATACAAATTATGTTTGGTGGTTGACTCTGATACCAATTAGTGTATGGTTGTAAGGATGTTGTACTAGAATGTTGCAACAAGCTATTAAACAATAAGCTTTTAACAAATTGAGTTTTTCTTTACTTCATATAAGTATCCAAGTTTGATTTTAATGTTTAATTTGGTATCTGAACTTTTTTTTGTTTCGGTTAAGTATATGTTTATTTTTTACTAGAGTAAACGTGTTAAACAATCATTGAGTTGTTCAATTTGGCTACGAATTTGAAATTTAAAGACAAACTCAAGTACCAAACTAGGACAAAAACACTTAAATACCAAATTAAATATTGAAACTAAACTCAAGTACAAAATAATATATAACCCAAATTAAAACAACTGAAAAGGATACAATGCAAAGTATACTTTCGAATCAAAGTTAAGTTTAAATTCTATCAATGAAAAGGGAAAATTTTATTTTTGGGCCTTTTACTATACTAAAATTTAATTTTTCAGGTTGCTCTACTATATTTACAAATAAAAAGAAGTCAAAATTTATTTTGAGTCATCTATATTTTAATTTGATATAACTTGACTCTTCTACTTTTATAATGCTACTTGATAATTCAATTGTTAACATAATTAATTATTCATTGGTTGAAGTGCCGACATAAAGTTTTCTTGTCAAGTCACTCTTAAGCACTTTGTTTACATATAAAATTTTTTGATTAAATTTGTTAGAAACACTCTTAAGCATTTGGTTCACTTAGAAATTTTTTCTTTTTTTAAAAAAATCACATTAGTGTTTTAATAAAAATAATTAACGGTGTTAATAATTTAGACTATTTAATAAAATAAAAATAAAAAGATTAAATTATATCAAATTAAATTAAAATATAAGAAATAAATTTTAAATTTTAGCATAGTAAAAGGACAAAAACTAGAATTTAACCTAATAAAAACAGAAATGGTGGACTTAAGCATCCCTAGAAAATCGAATAAAGCTTGACTGAAAAGAGTAAAATTTGTCATAAAAGGGTGAACGAAATTCACGCTTTTGTTTAAGTATTTTAGCCACTAAAGAGGTGTCTTAGGTGGATTACGACCGTCCACTTTGAATATAGTACGTTGGACTTAAATACACATTACATTTTTTCTAATAGTAAGTAGATATAATGGTAAAATATATTGTATTTTAAAGAGAAAATATAAGTTCGAATTTTGGAGATGACATTGTTAAGAGGGGTAGATACGAATCTCGAATATGGACTATACAACTGACATGAAGAATACTAAAAATATAAAAAAAATCATTCTAGTCCACTATTTAAATTTTCACCTCGTTTAGCACCTGAATATACGTGGATTGTCAAGTAAATGACACGTTAGTATTTAATTAATTTTTTAAATTTAAAAATATTTATTCTTTTTATATATTTTAAATAATTTTAATTTTTAAAATGGTTTTTTATATACTTTTTTGAATTTTTAAAATTTAAAAATTAATTAAATGCTTACGTGTCATCCACATGGCAATCCACGTGTATGCAACGTTAACAAAGTTAAAAAACATTAAATTTTTTATTCATTTTGAGGTGATTTGATAAAAAAAAACAAGATTAATGGTTAAAAAAGATGAAAAATAAAATATTAGAAGCACTGTAGTGTTAACAAGAGCACGAATGTGTTATCAGGAGTACGAAAGTACTATCAAGAGCACTTATTCAGGATTTAAGGCATTCATGTTATCACAACACTTCCAATAAAGCATATATTAGATTCATCTCAATATCTTGCAATACTTCACAAAGAGTTTAATTATCCCATACATATCTAAATACCTTTCATTTAAGTCCAAACTCAACTTCTATATCAATGTCATTTCACTCAAGATTCATTAAGTATATGTATAAGTATTTATAACACAATTAATCAACTTTTATAATCATTAAAAACTACATGAACTTACCAGGGACAAAGACTAATCTGTAATTTTTCTTTTTCCTCGATTATCTTTCAGTTCTTGATCTATATAGTAATTTATTTCCAATTATCAATTCTAAACATTTTAAATCATCTCATTTCATGTATATAACATCGTTTATTTATTTTTCACAATTTCTCTAAAGTTTTGGGTTTTATTCAATTTAATCCCCAAAACCGAAATAAGCATATAATTCATTCTTAAACCCCAAACTTTAAATCCAGCTTCAAATACATCCTTATACAGCTCTCAAACACCTATATTTATAAAGATTTCATGTCCATTTCAACATATTCTCATTTTAGTCCCTAAACTCAGAACTAACGAAAAATCACTTCATAAAATAGTCATATTTTCCATCAAAGCTTCAAACTCAATCATATAACATCAAAAACCTCAAAATTCAATAGTGATAACTTTTCAAAACTTTGACAATTTTACGATTTAGTACCCGAGCTAGCTAAATTAAGCTACAACGATCTCAATACCTTAATTGGCTCTTTTATCCATAATTAACATATCGTGATAAAAATACATAGGAAATGTGAATATCTCATGATATTTGGGCTTTAGTAACACAAAATAAACCTATATTTATAACATAAACTCGAAATAAATCATCAAATCATAAAAGATACAAATCAAAATTGCCAACCGCAGTGTTACAACATTATACAAATAATGTCATAAAACATGTTGCAACACTAGTTGTGACAATGATAGTAACACTAACAATATTCTAACATCTCTCATTATGAAACGATTTCTCAAGCTGTATGACAGACTTAAGGTGTTGAACTCCTATTGAGTTTGCAATGGGATATTAGAGGAGATATAGATATTAAAGGATGAGAGATCTATTTTGAAATTTAATTGTGTAAGATACTTGGTTTGAAATATTTTGAATAGGTTAATCTTTTAGTTGAGATATGTTATCCAGTTTGAATTTGTTTATTCAATCTTTTTCTTTGTAACTATTTTATTTTTGAATATCAATAAAGCACGAGAATCAGTTAGACCTACTCATGGGTCGGGCTACTGAAAATGGGAGAGTTTGGACAAAATATGAGGCCTAAAAAATGGGCCTGGGTAAAATTTAAAACCCGTTTCTATATGGGTTGAGCCTTGAGCAAAATTTTTTGGCCCGAGCCCGGTCCAGTCTGAACATATTATGTTATAAAAATATTATATTAATTATATATGTTAAATAATAGTTATATATTTATATTTATATTAAATCACTAATCCAATAACAATTAAACCCATCACCTAAAACCTAAAAAAAGAAAACTGACTAAACTAAATAACCTAACTCAAAATATAAAATTTTGAGAGCACCAAAAATATCCTATTCCCTGTAAAATAGTAAAAATAACAGTAAAGGGGAAATAGGGTCGAATCCTCAGGGATCGGATTGTATGAATGCTCGTTTCTTGAAATCCTAGACAATTTCTTGGCCAAGAAAACATGTGTTCCTAAAAAGTAAAAAAAAAAAATTAAGAATCTGGAAAAATAAAAACAAAATTTAAAGTGAACTGAAATTGCGAAATTAAATAAATTGCAGAAATTAAAAAGAGGAATATACAAATAGAGTTTGGAAAAGAGAAAGTTTCTTATGTGACGAGATTCCAGCCTCCGGTTGTCTCGTTCCGCTTTGGGTTCAATCCTTGGCTTTTAAGTAACCTTTCTCGAGCAGGATAAGTCAGTTATAGTCAAAGAGGACGCCTACGACCATCAGCTCCAAGGATTTGAACTTAAGATTTGGCGGAGCCTGACTCTATCCAATAATTGCTTTTGTGGGACTATCTTCTGCTAGATCACCTCTTCCCAACGGCGAATACCATGCCGTTTTGTCTCTTGGATTCTCCAACCTCTGACGTAGAAAGCCAACGAACCGACTGTGCAACCTTCCCAAAACGTATAAAGCGGCCGTTCCTTGCACAAGTTGAAAAGATCACCTATTAAGGGACATGGACGGAAGCGTCAGCCCTATAATGCGGAGAAGCGATGAATACCCTGTTAGGAAGGCTAAGCGCGGATTCTAAGCCTCATGAACCTTAAGCGCGGATTCTAAGCCTCATGAACCTTTTTGGGAAATTTTGACAACCTTCGGCTAGATTGGTTTAATGGCTCATGATTTTTGAGAAAGAAATAAATATAATATAAATGGGATTTTTATTGAAGAAAATATTGAGAGAACAAAAAGACAGAGTTTTTTGGAGAGGGAGTGTTTACAGGAAAAAGAGATGTCAAATATGTGTCACTCCATCCCCTATTTATAGTACTAGAAAACTTAGTCTATTCCTAATGAAATTCTAAAAGATAAATAATAAATAATTAAAGATAATTAAAGATAAATAAAGATAAATGAAAATAAATCCTAAAATTAAATCTAAATAAAAATCCTTAATAATTATCCTAATATAATTGAAATTAAAATAGAGTCTAGTGCTATAAAATCTCTTCTTTTGCATTTTAGTCCTTGAGTCTTCCATGTTTGCATTTTTGGCACCACTTCTCTCCTTCTTTGCATGTTGGCTCATTATATCTTCAAATTGGCACTTTTTACCCTTAAATTTCCTCTTGCCTCCAATTTAGTCCCTAAAAGATAAAAGACCATAAATAGCCCAAATTAGTAGCATCATACTCAAAATAAATATATAATTAGCACATAAAAATATGACATTCTAGAGTATTATCAATAAAATTTTAAAAATGATATTTAATACAATAAAATATTTATTATATTTATTTGTGTTTTTAATATAATAAAATATTTATTATATTTATGGTAGTGTTTATTAATATAAATACTATTTAATATATTTTTAATTTGTTGGAAAACTTTTATTTTAGACTTTTTTAGTGTATTATATTTTTAAAAAATAATTTTTAAATAAAAATTAATCTAAAAATCAAATATGGTCAAGTTGGGTCGGGCTCAAGTTTTGATTTGGGCTTGACAAAAAAAGGAACCTATTTTTCAAGCTGAGGTGGGATCGATCTTGAAAAATTAGTCTGGATACCTTGTATGGGCTGTGACCATGAGCACTGCTAGAACCAATGACTCGAGCAACCACTGCATACAAACAACCATATACTGACGGTTCAAAAGTCATTACTAAAAACAAAAGTTCTGTCAATATAAGCTTAATCTTATACTGATGGCCAGAAGGACTATTCCAACTAAAAAAAGTAATTGTGTCGAAATAAACTTAAATCATCAAAAAACATCACCATTGAAATAAGTTTGAAGAGCTTATACCTTTATTAATTATGAAGGGGTGGAGGGTTTGAGCAAATGAATGTCATTGTGATTAGATTTTATAGGGTGTTCAATTATTTGTTGGAATCACCTATATTAGTAACCATTGATCTTTTGAACCATTATATATATTTCAAAATTTCATCATTATAATTATCATTATTACGTTTAAGAAAATCAATTTTCATCGGTTGATTCAAATAGAGATTTATTTTTTAAAAAATAATTTTATTAAAAAATAGAATTCAGTGGGTGTTTTATTTTAAAAAATAATTTTAAATTAAAAAATGAAATTACAGACCATAAAAAAAATAAAAAGAATGAGAATTCATCTATACCGACGATACAAATAAAACCGTCAGTATATATAAAACTTATATTAGCGAATAAATTTGATTCGTCAATGTAGCTAGTCTTCTACTAACAACAACAAAATGTGTTGGTATAAGCTTGATTATACTGACAGGTAAGTAATCCATCATTAAACTTATAGTGACAGAATTTGATCATTAGTAAGTAAGTGTTGGTATACGGTAAGTTGATAAATAACTTTTCACTTAAAAGAAAGTATCTCGTGTTATTGGTGATTTATGATATTCAATGAACTCTCAAGTCATGTTAAAATTTACCGGGTATATATATTAATTTGAATAAATTTATCAACTCGATTAATTAAAAAAATAATTTAATTCAACTTAAATAAAATATTCTCATTTAACTAGATCTGTTCATGGGTTGGGCTACTTGCTCAGACTCGATGACCCGTCTGAAATTTAAGAGGGTTTGGGAAAAAATATCAGACTCGAAAAATTGGTTTGGGTAAAAAATTAAACCCGTTTAAAATATAGGTCGAGCTCGGGCTTGAACATTTAAGGCCCAAGCCTGACCCGACTCGACCCATTTTTAAGTTTATAATACTTTATATTATGTTATTTTTATATACTATGTAATTTAGAACACATTAAAAAAATTAAACTTATACTATATATATACACTACTCTAATGTAAATATTAAAATAATGCTAATATGACTATATAAAAAATTTTAATAAATAAAAAATGTATAAAATTATTAAATATTAAAATAATATAATATAAATATTTTTTTTAAATAATTAAAAATAATATGAGCAAGCCTAAAATGGGCTTGAGTTAGTATTTTATAAATATAGACAGATTTGAGCAAAATTTTATGTTCATATTTTGAGTCAAGCCGAACTTAATCAAATATAAAGTATACTAATATCATACTTAGACCCGATCCGATTGACCATGACCACCTCTACCTTTTAACCATCGCAGTTGAAAATACCAAAAAAAACTCAGAAACATCACATCTACAAATCAATGTAAAAGATTCAATTCTATCAATAAAACCAACAAGAAAATGGAATAAAACTTGACTGGGGAAGGTCTTAAAAGGGTGAACGAAATTCAAGCTTTTGTTTAATTATTTTAGCCAATAAGGAGGTGTGTCGTGTGTGGATCGTGGACTGCACACTTAGAATAATATACTATACATTAGATGTGATCTATTTGCCCTCTTTCGTCTGGGAAATTGCACTTATAAGTTATTTCTGTATCAGCAGTCCATTGTTTTATGCATTCTAGCACTTCAATTAAATTTAAGATAAACAACACCACCAACAACGAATGACTTACAACTCAAAAGTATTATTATTGTTGGTAATATTATTACTGTTGTTGATAATAATAATAATAATAATAATATTGTTATTAGTATTTACATTTTGATATCTAAATTTGATTTTAAGGTTTAAAATTAATGTTTATGGTTTTTTTTTTTGTCCAATTAAGTACCTGAACTTAGTTTTATAGTTCAATTTGGTTCAAACAAGTTATTACCATAAGTATTAGTTTTAACCAAAAAGTTAAATTCACGTACCAATTAGAATTAAGAAGCAAAGTTCATGTATCTAATTTAGGTACTAAATTGAACTTTAAAGCCAAGTTCGAGTGAAACTTGAAGCTAAGTTCAAATATTGAATTGTGTATTTATCCTAATAAGAATATCAAATTTAATTGGTAAATTTTAATTTAAATATAGAAATCATATTTGTTTTTAGTTGTATTCTAACGTAAGTATGAGATTTGTTGAGGTAAGAGCGTCACTTGATTTGTTGGGAACCATTCTCGAAAAGCCTCACTAGATCTATCGAACACCTTGATGATAATGAGGGTGATAGACCATTTGAGATTTAGCTTTACTTGCATCATTGATACGATGGGTCTTGAGGTTTTTAGCAATGGTTTCTTAGTTGATCGAGATTCGTTGTCAAGTTGATTGGTCTAATGATGGCGGATTAGGATGTAATTATCGGTAATTGATCAAAGTGACACATTCTTGATTTATTTTTGGATCTTTCCAGTGTTGCGGTTATTGTTAATTTTTCTTTCTCCTTTATTTGATTTTGTTTTGTAAACAATTACATTTATGCATCAGTTTATAATATTTTATTTATTGTTTATACTATGTATAATATATTATTTATTTACAATTACTATTAATGAATAAAAATTTAAACCATATTTATAAGTATATATATATAAACCATATTTATAATTTATAATTTATATAAATAAGAGACAAATTTACGATTTAACATCGGACCAGATTTTTGAATAGCAAATTTAAATCAAGAAAGTAATTTAACGTGAAAAGCCAAAATGAATAAGCTCTTTACTCAACAACCTGTTTTTTGTTGAACTTTAGTACAGCTTAACTTACAACTATAATTTTGTTTGCTATACACTTTCTATATAAATTAAAATTAGTTGGTTGAGTTTTAGCTTAATTAACATGAACATTATTGTTAATGATGAAGGACGTACATTTGAGTACGTTGAAATGTATTACCCTCATTATTATAAATTAAAGAATAATTATAAATAATTTTAGATACTATATTAAACAAAATAAATATAATAAAAACTTATAACGAGTTTATTAAAAATAAATAACACAACTAATAGATAGTGGTTTCACTTAGGCTCTAAACTTTCTAGATTTGGGTGTAATACTGGAATCCAATTGTTTAAGAAATGAACTAAAAACTGATGGGAATATATACATTAACTATTTTAGCGTGTGCCTTCCACACTCTTTTTTTATCTATGAGCTAGTGGCCATCGTATTCATTGCCAACACATAGGTAGTGACATCATTGCTGATTTTTCTCTTTAAATGTTCTCCTTTGAAGGCGTGTGTCCTCCACAAGCCTTCCAATCTCATAGATTATTAGAACTATTTGTATATTCTTGTTTTTTGTTCATCATGGCTGCCTCTCAAACTCTTCAACTTTCATCGCTTAACAACGTTGAGATATTACCCATACAAGTCATTGACATCGAAGAAAACAAGATTCAAGAGCCTGCTGTTGATGAATTCGATTACTCTCAAAGAGGACAATGGCTTCGAGCTGCTGTTTTGGGAGCTAACGATGGATTGGTTTCCGTTGCGTCACTAATGATGGGTGTCGCCTCAGTTAAAAATGACATCAAAGCTGTGATGGTAGCCGGTTTTGCAGGATTGGTTGCCGGTGCTTGTAGCATGGCCATTGGAGAGTTTGTATCTGTATGCACCCAAAGGGATGTAGAGATATCTCAAATGAAAAGAGAGAAGCGAGAGAGATCATTAGAGAGTGACGAAAATGATGAAAAACTGCCGAATCCTGGACAGGCTGCTGTGGCATCGGCTTTGGCTTTTGCAGTTGGTGCGGTGCTTCCCCTATTGGCTGCTGCTTTTATAAAGCAACCTAAGGTGAGGATGGCGGTGGTTTTTGTGGTGGCTAGTGTGGCTTTGGTTGCTTTTGGAGTGGCGGGTGCTTTGCTTGGAGGAACTCCGGTGGTGAAATCTAGTGCTAGGGTGCTTGTTGGTGGATGGATGGCGATGGGTACTACCTTTGGGCTCACCAAGTTGATTGGAATCGATCATGGGATGCAAATTTGATTTGAATTTACTTTGCTTTTGCTTTGCAATAAATTGTTTCTTCTCTTAGACATGATTCATGGCTAGTTTCATGAATTTAGTAGGCATTAGACTTCTTTCTCTGAGCTGTGTATGAATTTCTCAATTGGTGACAATTGTGAAATGTAGGGGAAAGTTTATTAATAACGTTCCAAGTGCCACATGTTGCTAATCTAAAAGATAATTTAGAAAGATTTCAAGGATGTTCAAACTATTTAGATTAACTCCTCAAACCCTAGACTATCCATGCAGCCACCATAGGATTCTCTCTCTTTAAAATAGTGTTGTTGCCCCGGCATAAAATAATAATTTTATAAAATTTAAAGGAATTATACAGCTAATTTACTACTTGAGGGGGGCAAGGCCTATCCTCATCCCTGCCACAACCCAAACCCTCCTTTCACCCAACATTTGGTGCTCTCAAGCTTCACCCTTCGTTCACAAATAGAACCTCTGCCATTCTCCCTTTCGTCCTTCGTGCATCCCCAAGTCTTTCACATCCTTTATTGCTAATGTGTGACGCCAACGATTTTTTTCCAAAATACAGCTCCCGTCCCTCTTGCTCATCTCCTTTTTGCACTCAACCTAACATATGGCCCACTTAAGCTTCTCTTATTGTTTTCCAACACAGAACTCTTAGCTCCCCCACCTCTCTCCTCACCTCTCAGTTTCCGCTTGTTTCTTTCCATATCCATTCATACGAAGTCCTCACGCTTCCTTCGACCTTACCTTATCCATGTGACGCTTCCTCGAACTTCCCCATTATTTTTTTCAAAATAGAGTTGTCAACCATTTCATTCATCTCTCGTTTTTACACGAGGCCCTAAGAATCTCGTCTTTTTTTCCAAAATTAAGATTCCTCATCCCCTTTTACTCAATGCTCGGGGTTATGGCGTGACTTTTTCAACTTCCTCCTTGTGTTCTAATATCCGGTTTGCTTATATGATATTATCACTTTTAATAAGATTTTATATTTTATATTTATGGTTTTTTTTTGCCTATTTATCTCAAGACAAACGAATCCTATTTTATCCCGGTTTTCTCTTGTAACTAACGTTACAAACTGCTAACTAGAGTTGTGGTCCGATCCGAAGTTCCGCTCGAAAAGTGGGAGAGTTTAGGTAAAAATATATGTTTGAAAAATGAGTTTGAACAAAAAAATAGACCCGTTTTTTAAATGGTTCAGGCCTTAGGTAAGAGTTTTTCAACCTTAGCTCGACTCGAAAGTATCTATACCCTTAACAAAGTATCAATACCCTACTTGATATCAATACCATTCTAAGGTTCAGTGTTTTGAAAATTAAAGAAAAATTGCTTGAGTATTGATACCCTCCCCAAGGTGTCAATAATTCATAGCAACTATCGATACATTCCCTAATGTATCGATACTATAGGCTTTAATATGGACCAGGTCAATAAGGGCCCGGGTTTAACATATATAATCTAGGTCAGGCTTAGATAAAAATTTAGGCACATTTTTCGGAATAGGCCAAACCCGAGCCTATCAATTGGACCTAAAATTTCGTTAGGGTTCGATCCATAAACAATTCTACTTCTAGCTAAGGTTGTTGAGATATAATTTTTGTTTCCCTTAAAAAAAGCAAAACAAAACAAAACAAAACAAAAACTTAATTTGATAGAACTTAGAATTATATTTGTAAGAAATTGTAGCAATGCTAAAAGTAATACCAATTGTTTTAGATACTAATGAATAATAAAGATAAACATAATGATATGTTTATGAAGTTTGGTTTCTCTACGTTGCCTTATCCAAAAAGATAATCCATTATCTTAGCACATCATACAATAAATGATTATAAGTTCTAACACTCACTAGATTAGTAAACTCTTTTTTGCACTTAAGATCTAGATCACTATCCTCTAAGTTTTCTTCCTAAAAACTTAGTTTGTAAACCAAAGTGACTTACTTGTTTACTTACAAAATGCACTTTGAAAACAAGTTCTAAATAACAAATAAAAATTCTCCACGCTTTCTACCTACATAAGCCTTTCAATATATAATTGTTTAAGGTTTCTTAAAATAAAGATTAATTACAATAAATTTTCCCATCAAAAGGGCAAGATTTTAGCACTCCGCACTTGACCAGATCATTGGGTTCGAATATGGGATACCACATTCATTGCCAAAATAACTAGAATTAGCTTTTCATTCAATATCAACACAAACATCATGTATTTTACCATATTATACAAAACATTTATATTGTTTATAAACATTTATAAGTCCTTTTTAATTACTTATAATCATTTTTAAATGAGTTTTAGGTGTTCGGGATAAAGTTTGGATCTTCGGAGGTCAAAACAAGTCAAAAGAGGGGAGGGACCCTGTTTTGATATACTTGTATCGGTGGAAGTATACCAGTAGAAACTCCTGCTACTGTTTATTTCTTACTATTAACTTATTTGTACCTATACATTTGACCACTTGTACTAGTAAAAGTTTGTAAAAATGAAAATGACCCTAGAACTAACCTAGTCTGATCCAAAACAATACTAATTCATTTCAACACATTATGGAACACTATAAACAAATTTTAAACATTATTTCAAGCATATTTAGCACCTTGAATCATATGTTCACAAACATGTACACAACCTTACAAATATCGTGCATCAAATTCACTTACTTTGCAAACAAACAATATCTCAAACATAGTATAAACATGGAAAATTAGGCATACATATCATCATATCCCTAGTGTAACACATATACACATCACCGTACATATATGATTGCATTCAAATTACAACTCTTTAACATGATAAGGACCAAAACATTAAAATAAGCTCAAAGACTAATCTATGACACTTGGTACATGCCAACTTGCTATAGAACATATCAAAAGTTATACAAACTTTATTGAGCTGAAAATTGAGTCCTAGATGTTGTCGTACTTCTCAAGTTCTCGAGTTCTAACGATACTTTTGTATGAAAATAAACAAAATCGTGTGCTAAGCAATAGGGCTCAGTGGTACTAACATGATTTGAAAACAAAATAAATCAATGCATAATTAAGTTAAACATAGTAAAAGTATACTCACCTATCATGAGACAAGCATTTCAACATTAATACTTTAATCAATTAACACCTACCAAGCTATGAATTGAAATCAAATCATGAAAGCACGCACTGGGATAGGCTACTCATCTAAGGCCTTCGCCTTTCCATTATCTTGCAATGTCCCGACGTCTTCTTTAGCTACGTAAATTGCATTTTATTCATTTTAGTCTCTATAAGCCCTAATATCCAAAATGCTCGTATCTTTTGATATTTAATATCAAATCAAAATCCAATTTCATAATTATTTACTAGGGACCTCGTACTTTCAATCTATAGCAAAATTTTCTAACAACTTTCAAACTATTAAATTTAGTTATAAAATTAACTAACGAACTTAGTTGAATTTCTAATTAAATCCAACACTTTTTACCACTTTCTAACATAGTTCTAACATAATCTAACCTCATAATTCATAAATTTATAACTATCAAACTTAACCTCACAAAAATCCTTTAATGGTAATTTTACATAAACTTGATAATTAAGAATTTTAACATATGGGTTAGCTTAATCAAATTCAATTAATCATAATTCTATAAAAAATTCAAAAGGAAGACATGTATGCCTTATGAATTTTTGGATCGATTGAGCTAAGGAAACTAAAAAATCCCCCATTCTTCCAAGCTATGGACGACACAAAGATGAAGAAAAAGAAAAGATGACTACTTTTTTGTCACTGTTAGACTAAATGAGAAGATTTGCTATGGAAAAAACCAAAAAAAACTCACTCAATAACACTTTATGAATTGTATACAAAAGACTCAATGAAAAACAAGAACTCAAGACACTTTTTATTCACTGATTTACATTCTTTATATAGCCTAAAACTACAACAATTTTAACTAAAAATAGGATAACTCAGAAACAAAATCACAATCAAATATTAAACCATGATTTTAGCTAACCATTTAACAACTTTATTGAAACTAATTTGAATATTTCATTTGCTGATATGCCCAAGATTTTAGGCCACTAATTGAGTTGGTGGTGAACTTTAACACTCCCCCTCAATGCCAACTCCAAACCTTTTCAGAATCCCAAGTTGTGAGCAAAACTTTTCCAACTTATTGTACTCAAGCCTTTCGTGAACAAGTCTGCAACCTGGTTATCAGTCTTGACATAGGACAACTCAATTTCTCCTTGCAACACCTTCTCCCTAACAAAATGGTAGTGCACCTCCACATGTTTGGTCATTGCATGAAACACAGGATTTTCTGCTAAATGAATAGCTGACTGATTGTCACAATAGAGGGGTATTGCATAATCAACTTTTTGGTCCAAATCTTCCTCAAGTTACACTAACTATGTACTTTCTTGGGCTGCAATAGCTGCTGCTCTATATTCTGCCTCTGTTGTCAATAAGGACACAATTAGCTGTCTTTTACTACACCAGAAAATTGTCCCTAAACCAAACTTGAATATATAGCCAGTGGTTGATCGATGTGTATCGTGATCCCCTGTATAGTCAGCATCACAATAACCAACTAGTTTGCAAACCTCACCTTTCTTATATAGAAGACCATAATCAAGAGTACCCTTCACATATCTTAGAACTTGTTGAACTGCTTCCAAGTGTTATTTTTTGGGGTTCTACATATATTGACTCTCTACCCCAACAATATAAGAAATATCAGGTCGAGTTAAAGTTAGGTAAGTGAGACTACCTACAAGTTGTTGATACATCAACCTATCTTCCAAGTCTTTCCTTTCATGAGCACAAAACTTGGTGTTCGGTTCCACTGGTATAGTGATGGTCTTGCAATTGAGAATTCCAAATTTCTGTAACAAATCTTTTGCATATTTCTCTTGACAAAGAAACATGCCTTCTTTTGTATGATCAATTTCTAGCCCCAAGAAGTGTTTAAGTTGGCCAAGTTCCTTCATTTGAAAACGGGCTGACAAGTTTTTTCGAACTTGAAGGATTTCTTCACTATCATTTCCAGTGATTATCAAATCGTCCACATACACCAACACTATTGCCAACTTCCCTTCACTAACTTTGACAAACAGACTAGAATCTGCATGAGCCATAACATAACCGCTTGAGTTAAAAATTCAGCAATCTTATCATACCATGCTCTCGGCAATTACTTTAACCCATATAACACCTTCTTTAACTTGCAAACATAACTAGGATGACTTCTACTCTCAAATTCAATAGGCTGATTCATGTAAATTTCATGATCTAGCTCTTTATGCAAAAAAGCGTTCTTCACATCCATTTACCATAGTTTCCAGTCTTTGCTAGCAGCAAGAGCCAAAAGAACTCGAACAGTAACAATCTTTGCTACTAGACTAAACGTCTCTTCATAGTCCAATCCATATTGTCGTAAAAATTCCCTTGCAACTAACCGAGCCTTGTACCTCTCAACTGATCTATTAGGACGATACTTTATTTTATAAACCCATTTACAATATAATGCCCCTAACCCGTATCTGTCACCAGACTAGGGTTAAGAGGCATTATCGAAAATATCGAAACATTTAGCATTCATTTCACAATCATCATAGAATCATAATCACACATCATTACAAAGTCCCTTACATAGGTTAACGAGACCTTAAACATGTATTAGAAAGGGGTCAGGACTAAACCGAATTCAAACAAAATTTTTTGAAACTTAAACATTTTTCAAAGTTATACAAGTCACATGCCCGAGTGATCAGACCATGTGCCTCACACGGCATTAGACTCAACCATGTGTCTAGGCCGTGGAAAAATAGGGCATACATACTGACTTGTCCACGCGGCCACAAGACACGCCTATGTGCCAGGCCATGTGAAAATTAGGGAGGCTACTGACTTGGGTCACACGGCCAGTCACACGCCCATGTGTCTAGCCCGTGCTCGAAATTGACTTGGCCACACGGCCTAGCACACGCCCGTGTGTGTGACCGTGTGGTCTTCCCAGACACATTTTGAAATGGCCATTGAGCAACACGACTAAGACACACGTCCGTGTGGGCCAAAATTGGCCATTTACAAGGCCAATTTGCCACCCATAAATGGTTATCCTTACAATCATCAAAACCAAACAATTTCATACCAAATATACAACCAAAACAACCAATAATCATGCCCTATCATTATCATTCAAATTTATGCTCATTATCCAAACAAATCATACCATATTTACCTAACAAACTCATTCAATTATACATGTCCTTATCACCAAGTAGCACATTTATTCTCATATCAAAATCATACCATTTCTTTAACTAATTCGCAGTACCAACTTACCAAATTGACCATTTCACACTAGATCATATATATATACATCAAACTTATTACTTTTGCATCACATGTCATATACCAAAATTGAACCATAAGTTCAACTATAAATTAGCCATATCACATGGCATGATATATACACATCACAAAACATATCTCTATACTTCTAGCCTATACATGCCATACTGCAATATTTATACATTCAAAAGATACCAAATTAATATTCAATAGTGTGGTGATGATCCTCAACGATCCCTGAACTCCCGGTAGCTTTGATATCTATAAAACAGTAGAAAAACACACAGAGTAAGCTTTCAAAAGCTTAGTAAGCCATATACAAATAAACTTATCATTCAAAACATGTAAGCATCAATAATTCGTCGATCTATCAACCACAACCCATATCGCATCTTTCTTTCTTGAAGATAGAGGCAAACTCAAAACAAAATCCATCGTCACTCTGTAAGGCCCAATTTTTGCCCGGGCCCACACCGAAACCAAAAAAAAAAACTAAAATAAATCATAAACCAAATCAAATAAAATAGTCCAAAATAGTCCATTTACAGCCCAAATTTCAGAACCCATTTTAAACTTAAATTAACCCAAATTGCAGTTGCCCAGTAACAAGCCCAATGACCCAAAGTTTTTCAGAAACAGAAACCCTAAGGTTTCTTTTCTGCTTGCGCCGCAACTAGCTTCCAGCGCAACCCAGCGCCGCACGTGCGCCTCCGTTCCTCCGTACATCCCACGAATAGCCTCGCCATGTCAGCAGCACCACAACCTTCGTACCTGCAACAAACTAACAACCACAATAGCAAGCAGCAATTGACAGCAAATAACAACAAATTACAGCAAAAAATGGATTTTTTTTATCTTTTATTTATTTTTATTTTTTCAGCTATAAAAGCCGAATAGAATCAAATGTAAAGGGGATCTCCTTTTTTACGAATACAATAGAAAATAAAATATACAGAGAGAGCCTAATATATATCAGTTAAATTTTTTAAAGGTGATTTCTTATTCGAATGTTCTGTTGTTTTTTTTTCTTTTTACTTTCGACTCTATTTACTTTGTTTGTTCATTAAGGTTCTTATATGTTTTGAAAACAAAAAGGAAAACGAGTGATTTACCTTGCGAGAATATTGTGGGATTCCATTTGATTCGTTGAAATCGAAGTTGAGAGGAGATTTTATGGCCGAGAATGTCGTCCCTCAAAACCTGAATCTGCTGGACGCCGTTTATGGTGGCAGATCGGTGTTTCAAAGTGAGGGGTTAGGATCGGTTGAGGGAAAATCAAGAGGGGCTAGGGTTTTGATTCCTAGAGAATGGCTGAATATTGTTTTCTTGCTGTATTTTAGCTTTTATAAAGGGTAGAAAATGGCACTGTTCAGAGTCAATTGATATGGCTTCAAAACGGTGCCGTATAGGGTGACCCATTTCAACCAATCCACTACCCGTGAGGATCCGCGCCTTTTGTTTAAAGGGAATAATTGCGCAATTAGTCCTTCCATTTTTGCACTGACTTTTAATTTGGCCCTATTTGAATTTTATTTGTTTTTTAAATTGCACCTGGATTTTCGCGTACACTCAATGTGGTCCTCGCTTGAACGCAACGTTTTGGATTTAGGACATTTGCGATTTTAATCCTTGATTATTTGAACGCGTTTTACTCCAGTCCTTAATTTTGTTTTAACCATATGATCTATTTGTAAATTATCCTTCTGATTTTGTTTTTATTCCAATTAAGTTTCTTAGTTTATATTTTTGTATTTTTATGAATTATTCACCATTCAATTTTTTTGATATATTATCTTAATATATTATTTTGAATTATTTTATTAATTCCACTGTTTTAGTTTCATTTCCTTTTATATATTTTTTGTTTTGTTTTATTATATAGTTTATTTATTTTAAAATTCTCTTTTACGAATATTCTTTGCTTCAAATATTATATTATTATTTTTATATATTATCTATATTAAGCTATTTGTATTTTATGTATATTATTTATTCATATATATATTGTTTTGTATATCATTTATATTGTTTTGTTATAAAATTATTTTTTTTACACTTATATATACGTAAATGTTTCCTATATCATCAGTTTTGAATTGTTGTAAGTTATGTTTTTTTTGTATATATTGTTGATTTTATATTATTTTATGTATTTTCTTTTAAATCTATTTATGATTGTACATTTCCTTTTAAATCTATTTATATATATTTAAAAATCTATTATGTATATAGTTCATTCCATAAGAATATATTTTATTATATATTTTTGTTATTTAAGAACCTTTCACATTTTATATATTATTTAAGATATCTTTTATTATATGTATATTGCAATTTTAAATAGATGTTTCATTTTCTAAAAATATTTTGTACATTATTTGATCCAAGTTTCTTCTACCATAATATTTCAATAATCATTGATATATATATTTATATGTAAATTATTTCAATTTTTTAGCGTGCATTATTCATTTGTAAATTTTTTTTCATATAGTTTTTAATTTGTTTTGTATTGGCTTCTAGTTTTCATATTGTTTTGTATATTGTGTGTTTTCATATTGTTTCATAAATTACTATTGCATGTTGTTTATTCGTCCTTTGTATTATTTTTTCAATTATCATTCATCTATGTTTGAAAATTGGTTATATTTTATTCTAATATGTTTCTTTGATTAGTTATATGTTGGTTTCCATTATTTTGATTATTAATGTTTTTCAAAATAGGATGTGTGCTTATTGCTCTTATATGTTTGTTAATTTGTTTTTTTTTTTGTTTATACTATTTTCATTCACAAAGTATAGTACATTATTCGTACATACTGTTCCATGTTTATAGTTTTGCCTTTCGTTCATAAGTGTTGCATTGTAATTTTCAACTTATTGTTCTAAAATTAATGATTCCATTTTATTTCAAGTCAAACTAATGCGATTTGCCAACTTTACAATTGTTTATTTGAAAATTTCCTAAAATAAATGCAATGTTTGATGTTTGGAGATTCGGGAAATCATGCCCTAACGTGCTGGGTTTTGATTCTCCGTTTATCCAAAATAATCAAATATCCCTTTAGAATTTCATCCGTGATTTCTAAATTTTAAAACAAGGCAATGTCCTATGTTTGGAAATCTGAGAAGTCGTGCCCTAACGTGTTGGGTTTCGGTTTTTTGCTGGACCAAATAATTGGATATCCATTTGTAATTTTCAAATGTATGAGCTTTTGTAAATCAAGAATTGAGCATGGTTTCAAGGGTTTAAAGGATCGTGTCCTAACATGTTGGATGTGATACTGTATTCTTTCGAAACAAGAGAATTTTAACGTTCAATTTGAGTTATTCAAATGTTTTAAAAGAAATTGTATTTTAAATTTTTTTTTTAATTTTAGACACAAGGACATTATTTAATCAATTTGGTGCTAATTCTGGGTGTAACGAGGGTGCTAACCCTACCTCGTACGTAACCGACTCCCGAACCCGTTTTCTCAAATTTTGTAGGCCAAAATTGATATTTTAATAAAATAAAATGCTTTATTAGGTGATCCAATCACACCTAAACAAAAAGGATTGGTGGCGACTCCATACCTTCTTTCAAAGTCGTTTTCGTTTTTTTCAAACATAAAAAATGGTTTCGACACACTCTATCCCATTTCCACTCCAGAATCATAATGAATGTAACAAACCTGATGGCACCTGATGTTCAACTTTAACTTGCTGACAGATCAAACATTTCAAAACAAAGTCAGAAATATCTCTTTTTATTCCTGACCACCAGTAAAGCTGTTTCAAATAATTATACATTTTCGTACTACCCGGATGTACAGATAATTGACTATTGTGAGCTTCGTTCAAAATCATCTGAATCAACTCTAGATTTCTCGGAACACAAATCTGACCTTGAAATTTCAAACAATCGTCATTATCAACTCGAAATTCAGAATCAGAATTCAAATCACACTGAGCGTATTTTGCTATAATCTCATTATCAATCTTCTGAGCATCAATAATCTATTGTAAAAAGAACGGTCTTGCTTTCAATTTAGCTAAAATCGAACCATCATCAGACAGAACCTAATGAGTATTCATTACACTCAAATCAAACAATGATTTTTGACTTAAAGCATCAGCAACAACATTTGCTTTTCCCGGATGATAATCAATAACAAGCTCATAGTCTTTTAGCAGTTCTAACCACCTTCTTTGTTGCATATTCAAATCTTTCTGTGTCATCAGATATTTCAAACTTTTGTAATCTAAAAACACGTGACATTTTTCACCAAACAGATAGTGACACCAAATCTTCAAAGCAAATACAATCGCAGCTAATTTAAGGTCGTGCATCGGATAGTTCTTTTCGTGCGGTTTCAACTGTCTCGGAGCATAGGATATAACTTTGCCTTCTTGCATCAAAACACAACCCAGACCGTTCAACGATGCATCATTGTAGATCATAAATTCTTTACCCGATTCTGGTTGTACTAACACTAGAGCTTCAGTTAATAGGGCTTTCAATTGATCAAAGCTTTTCTGACACTTTTCAAATCATTCGAATTTCACATCTTTGTAAAATAGTTTTGTCAATAGAGTTGCAATCATAGAAAAATCTTTTACGAAACTTCGATAATAACCAGTAAGTCCCAAAAAACTACGGACTTCAGAAATATTTCTCAAAGGCTTCCAATCCAAAATAGTGAAATTTTGCTCGGATCAACAATGATACTAGATGCTGATACAATATGTCCTAGAAAACCAACCTCAGGCAACTAGAATTCACATTTACTGAACTTTGTAAACAACTGTTTATCACGCAAAGTCTGTAGCACTATTCTTAAATGTTCAGCATGTTCAGTTTCATTACGCGAGTAAATTAAAATGTCATCAATGAATACGACAAAAAATTGATCTAAATACGGTCTAAAAATTATGTTTATCAAATCCATAAAAACAACAGGTGCATTCGTTAATCTGAAAGGCATAACTAAAAACTCATAGTGGCCGTGCCTTGTTCAAAAAACAGTTTTCAAAATATCTGAATCTTTTACTCGCAACTGATAATATCCTGATCTCAAATCTATTTTTGAAAACACAGTAGCTCCTTTCAACTGATCAAACAAATTGTCAATTCGGGGCAGAGGACATTTATTCTTGATAGTCACTTTATTCAACTGATGATAATCAATACACATTCTCATCGTACCATCTTTTTTTTTCACAAACAGAACAGAAGCACCCCAAGGTGATAAACTAGATATTGTGAATCCTCTATCTGTCAACTCTTGCAACTGAGACTTTATTTCTTTTAACTCGGTCAGACCCATTCTATATGGAGCTATCGAAATCAAAGTAGTCCCAGGTACTAATTCAATGCCAAACTCAACTTCTCGAATAGGAGGTAATCTCGAAAGTTTTTCAGGAAATAGATCAGAAAATTTACAAACAACAAGCACTGATTCAATTTTCTTTTCTGTTACTTTCGAATCGATCATATAGGCAAAGTAGGCTTCACAACCCTTTCTCACAATACTCGGAGCTTTCATCGAAAATATCACAGCTGGCAACCCATTCAAATCACTAGATTCAATTCGGACATCATTCTTGCCTCTCAAATCAATAGTTTTCTGTTTGCAATTCACAATAGCATCATGCAAAGTTAGCCAATCTATACCCAAAATTATATCAAACTCATCAAAAGGCAATAACATCAAATTAGCAGGAAAACAAATGTCTCGAAACATTAACAGACAATTCTTGCAGACTTTGTCAACTAGGACACTTTTACCAAGGGGGCTCGATACTCTAACCACGAATTCAGTAGACTCTACAGGCAAATTCTTACTAGATACTAAATTCATGCATGCATAAGAATGCGTTGATCCAGGATCTATCAATGCAATCATAAAAGTATCATAAAGAGTAAAAGTACCAGTTATAACATCAGGAGATGAAGTTTCCTCACGAGCACAAATAGCATAGGCTCTGGCAGGTGCTTTAGCCTCAGATCGGATATCAGTGTCTTTAGTCTCTCTTTGACTACCACTCACGTTTCCCGTATTTCTGGAAGGTCTACCTCTAGCTGAAGTATTACTCGGTCTTGGATTTTGTACAATATCTTGCTCAACAGACTCTGGACAGTCTCAGATAAAATGATCTAAAGATCCACATTTGAAACAAGCCCGATCATACAGTCTACAATTACCGGAATATCTTTTACCACAGTGTTTGCGTTCAGGTCGATCGGATCAGACATTTCCAACATTTGCAACAGAAGGAGCTGTAGTTCTGAAGCTCGAATGTGATCTTGCACGATCTCTACTCGAATGTCCCACATTAGTCTTTGAACGACTATAATCGTCTCAGAATTTCTTTGACACAGACTGAAATGATTTACTTGCAGATCTCTTTTTCACATCTCTAGCTTCTGAATCGGCTTTTCTTTTCTCTTTCCTGAGTTCTCACATGCTTGTTCAACAAGCACTACAAACTCTTTTATCTCTAAAATCCCGACTAGCAAATGGAAATCTTCTTTCAAGCCATCCTTCAATCTCTTGTACATAATTGCTTCAGTCGAGACACATTCTTGTGCATTTTGGCTCAATCTTACAAATTCTCGCTCATATTCCGTAATAGACATACGATCTTGTTTCAATTCAAGAAACTCTTTGTGCTTTTGATCTATAAATCTTTCACTTATATATTTCTTTCAGAATTCAACGACTTCCACCAATGATACGCTGTATCTCTCAAAAATGATACAACACATTTTATACATTCTTCCAAAGTCAATGACATTTCATCAAACACTCGTACTGTATTCTCTAGCCAGAATTCGACTCTTTCAGCATCATCATTCATAGTAGTACAAAATTCTTTAGCCCCGTATTTTCTAATTTTATCCACCGAAGGTTTACTTAACTGAATCAGATTCTCTTGTGGTATAGCAGGGGCTTGTGGAGGATTGAGCGGAGTTGGGGGTTGTTGAACAGCCAGATTAGTTCGAATATATTAGGTGAACCAATCATTCATCATTTGACAGAAGGCTTGTCTAGCCTCTCCATCATGGCTACTCGTAGCCGGTCTAGAATCGGATGGTGCTATTCCTTACGTGGGAGCAGGCATATTACTTTTAACATCGTCAGCTACGGCTCATTCGGGATCCATTTGCTATATAAAAACACATTTTCATTGTCAGGATTTATCACACTATCGTAGTTCATAAATATGGCATTTATAGTTAGACTCACATACGCTACATTAATTCTAGAATTGACTAAACCGTAGCTTTGATACCAACCAAATGTAACACCCTTAACCCGTATCTATCGCTGAACTAGGGTTAAGAGGCATTATCAAAAATATCAAAACATTTAACATTCATTTCACAATCATCATAGCATCATAATCACACATCATTACAGAGTCCTTTACAGAGGCTAACGAGACCTTAAACATACATTAGAAAGGGATAGGGACTAAACTGAGTTCAAACAAAATTTTTTAAAACTTAAACATTTTTCAAAGTTATACAGGTCACACGCTCGTGTGATCAGGTCGTGTACCTTACCTGGTATTAGACACGACCATGTGTCTAGGGCGTGTCTAATGTCGTGGCAAAACAAGGCATACATACTGACTTGTTCACACGGCCACAAGACACGCCCATATGCCAGGCCATGTGAAAATTAAGGTGGCTACTGACTTAGGTCACACGGCCAGTCACACATCCATGTGTCTAGCCCGTGCTCGAAATTGACTTGGCCACACGGCCTAGCACACGCCCGTGTGTGCGACCGTATGGTTTGCCCAAGCACATTTTGAAATGGCCATTGAGCAACACGACTAAGACACACACCCATATATCTGTTTGTGTGGGCAAAAATAAGCCATTTACTAGGCCAATTTGCCACTCATAAAGGGTCCTCCCTACAATCATCAAAACCAAACAGTTTCATACCAAATATACAACCAAAACAACCAATAATCATGCCCTTTCATTATCATTCAAATTTATGCTCATTATCCAAACCAAATCATACCATATTTACCTAACACACTCATTCAATTATACATGTCCTTATCACAAGTAACACACTCATTCTTATATCAAAATCATACGATTTCCTTAACTAATTCACATTACCAACTTACCAAATTGACCATTTCACACTAGGTCATATATATGTACATCAAACATATTACTTTTGCATTACATGTCATACCAAAATTAAACCATAAGTTCAACCATAAATTAGCCATATCACATGGCATGATATATACACATCACAAAACATATATCTATACTTCTAGCTTATACATGCCATACTTCAATATTTACACATTCAAAAGATACCAAATTAAGATTCGATAGTGTGGTGACGATCCTCGACGATCCCTGAACTCCCGGTAGCTTCGATATCTAAAAAACAGTAGAAAAACACACAGAGTAAGCTTTCAAAAGCTTAGTAAGCCATATACAAATAAACTTATCATTCAAAACATGTAAGCATAATCAAATTACATATACTCCATAGTCAAATGCTATCTCAAACCACATAATTCATATACATTTCACATATTCTGAATTCATTTACACATATAGCATATTTTCTCATACTTATATCACATATCAACACTTGTACAGATATTTACCTTTTATACTCAAACATAGTATACATTTTGAACGTATCTGAATTGGATACACATATCATATAATCATTCATTTCTCGGAATACCCGTTTAACCGTTCGGAATCATAAGGATACGTGGATACATCGAAAAGCTCGTACAATGCCAACGTCCCAGACGTGGTCTTACATGTAATTAAATACCGATGCCACTGTCCTAGATAGGGTCTTACACGAAATCAAATACGATGCCAACATCTCAGATGTAGTCTTACATGCAAATCATAAGTCGATGCCAACATTCCAAACGTGGTCTTACACGAAAACACATATCAGATCTTATGTCATGACATATGTATCCTAACTATTCCAATGGTTCGTAAGGAACTTTTCAGATGCCGTTACCTTGTTGAAACTTTCTCGAATATCACATATTGAGCTTTCAAATAGCCATTCACACAATTCAATGTCATATAAACATAATTAAATCAATTCAAACACGTTTATTTGTATATTGACTTACCTCGTACGGATTTGGACGAACAAAGTCGATTATTCTACGACTTTCGATTTTCCCCGATCTAATTCTATTTTTTTTTATTTTTGATCTATATAAATGATCTTGTTATTTTGTGACAGGTTTTAAATATTTATAATTAATCATTTTTGAAACTAACTATTGTCACGATGTAGGCAAGTGTACCTATCGAACTGTAGTATAGTTTTAGTAAGACCGGATTGTCGAACCCAAAGGAACTAAAAGTACTAGTAATGATTGTCTTTTTATTATCTAGCCTAAGAATAAGGGGTTTGTTTTAACTAACTAATTAACTAAAATAAGAATTTACAGAAAATAGAAATGGGGGATTACTTTTGGAAAACGATTGAATTAAGACAATACCTAAGGAAAAATCCACCTAGACTTCACTTGTTATTTGACTCTGACTCAGACGATTTATTCATTTGACTCGAGACTAACAACGTCTAACCCTAAGTTGAATAATTGAAATCTCTTTCTAATTAACTTCCTAGGGTTGCATTAACTCGATCTATGGATCCCCTTATTAAGTTTTACCCTAATCCGGCAAAATCTTGTCACCCTATCTCTAGGCGCGTAATCAACTCTGCTTAATTATGACAAATGTACTCTTAGACAGGGTCTATTCCTCCTCTACATAAGAGCTTAACTTGAATCAATATCCTGGAATATCAAAACAAGTATGACGAACACATAATTAAGAACAAGTCAAATAATTATCATACAATTCAGAAAATAATAATAACAAGATCTGTCTTAGGTTTCATTCCCCTTAAATATTTAAGGGATTTAGTTCATAACTAAAAAGGAAAACATCTCAGAAGAATAATGAATACAAAACATAAAGAAAACCCAAAACTCCTGAAGGGAAATTGAGGGGAGATCTTCAGTCTTGAGGATGAATCTGGCTTCTGAGATGGATCAATCGGCTTTTCTTGAGCAATTCCTTGTTTCCTCCTGTGTGTCTCCCATTTTCTCGTCCTTTAAGGTGTATTTATAGGCTTTAGAATGCCTAAAAACCCTCAAAATTAGCCTTTTCGAATTGGACTCAACTTGGGTTCGGTAGGGATATGCCCGTGTACGATTACTTTAGGCTGTGTTCGAGCCTGTTAGAATGACATGGCCGTGTGGTCTACCCGTGTGAGTCGTGCTTTGATTCTGCCAAATTGACACGGCCGTGTGGTCTGCCCATGTGAGGAAGTCCAGGCCGTGTTGATTTCGTATGTTGGCCCATTTTCTCCGTTTTTGGTCCGTTTCTCGTTCCTTTTACTCTTTTACTATCACCTAAGTATAAAACATAAAATTTAGGCATTAGGAGCATCGAATTCACCAATTCTAAGAAAAAATCATCTATAAAATGCACAAAGCATGGGGTAAAAATATGTATAAATGACGGTTTATCAAATACCCCACACTTAAGCATTTGTTTGTCCTCAAGCAAAATCCTCATCTCATAATCAAAAAAAATTCTTCTCAACTTATAATTTCTATCGATAATACCTCAAAACAATCCATAGGTAATCAAACATTGAAAATTTGACTAAAAGAACATTAAAGTTTCAAACATTCCAAGTTGAGCATTTTATCATGAAAACATAGGTGTCTCCCTTCATCTAAGTAATTACCTTTGATTCAAAATATCATAGAGTTTCACATCTTCACTTAAGATTCACTCAAATTACTCGAGGTGTTTAAAGACAATAAATGAAGCACTCAATAGTCAATAATGAAAAGTCATTACCATAGGCTTGCATGAAAATCAAATCTCCACCACTATAAATTGAGATGACACATCAATCAAAAGGTCTTTAAAGGGTTGTAACGTGGCTTTGGTTAAAAGGTGTGGTCACAAGCTGGAAGAAAGGGTTAGAATCGAGATTGAATTGAAAAATTGCCTAACTAGAAAAATGACTGGTCATCAGTTGATTACAAGTGAGCTTCTTCTCAGAATGTGGAATTAACACTCAAGCTCAAAAATAACGAATTACTATTAATAAGTATGCAAGTATTGTTGTTGCTGTTGTTGTTTTTTTTTAGAACAAGTCAAATACAAAATAAAACATAGCTAAACAACTATTCTAACTCAAATCTTGACAAAAATATGGATCAAATTAATTTAGGGGATTTCAACAATAATGAGTTATGAGTTAATATTGAGGGTAAATCAATGAATGGGTTGTTAGGCTCAAGGGGGTTCACTAATGGTTAATTGTGAAAGTAAGCTTTTAAAGAGTGAGTGGGTTAAACCTAAGTGCCTTTATCATTTTGACATATCAAATCAAATGGTGTGGTCTTGACATGCATAATCAAGTAAGTTCTAGAATAACAGTTCAATATTGGCGCACTCATAATGAAAGTGAGCATGGAAAAAATAATAGATACTCTTGAAGGCTCAAATTCTCACAAAAATTATGGCTTTTTGATGTTTAAACTTGTGAATTCCAACTCAAAATAATACTTAGACTTAGAGAAACAACCTAGAAGTTTTTAATTCTTCAAAAATCAACTTATCATGCTTGATTCCCTAATGTCTTAAAGTTTAAACAATCAATGCATAAATACCTATGTTTTAATTCAAGACATATCAATAAAAATCATGAGTTAATTAAAATTCATTCTAATAGTGATATGAGTAATTCACGTGAGAATAAGACATATTCTAATGGTGATATAAAAGACCCCCCCACACTTAAAATGTACATTGTCCTCAATATACAAAGATAGATATATTGAAAAAGATAAACTTATGATCATAAGATAAGGAGAGAAGTGAAATTTCTTGAATAATGAATTAATTCCTTGAACTGGAGTTTTTGGAGAAAAAATGGCGTGAGAGTGGAGGAAGATACTTCGGTGTTGGTAGAGGTTCATTAGTCCATAAATCCTGCGACAAAAGAATATTATATCTGTTGGTAGCTATAGTCGTGGTCGAGCAGGACATGGCAGTCATGGAGAATCTTTCCCCGTGGAGTTTTTAGTTCCTATGTGAGGATGAGCTTAGGAGCTCTTTTATAGCTGTGACAAAATCAGTAACTTTTTTTTAAGAAATGTAAGGAAATAGAATTACTCGTAATGGAATAGCTGAAGTTGGTCATTGTAAAATAAAAAATTATAAAATCTAATAAAGATAGGCATAAGAAAAAATAAAAAGGAGTCTGAAGATAAAATAAAAGTAAAAATATAAAATAAAATAAGTAATGAAAGTTTTTAAACATCTTCATCGCTAGATGGTTCGTGAGGTGGGGGTGGCGATGAGATGTGAAAATGCTAACAAATCTGATGTAGAGTCGCATCAATGTGATCAAATCATTGAAAACATTAATGCTCAAATCGTGTAAGGCGCTCAGAGATGTCAGCGTATGAAACCACCGCATGAACTAGACGAGAGGGGCGTGGTGGCTGAGAAGGTGGGTCCTCGTGTTATGGAGGGACATTATTAGTAATGTCCTCGGGGCCCCCTCCTCGGTAGATTGAGCGAGACGATATTGAGGAGGGTAAGTTCCTTGGCGCTTTTCGATCATCCTCATGCTTAGCATGCTCGAGATGCCTTGTGGAGACATCTAGCCAATGAGGGTCAAGGATGATTCTTGGGTTGTGGTGTTAAGGAGCCCAAAGTGTCGCGCCAGTCGCGTCACATAGGGCCCAATGGAGATGACCCATTTCCGATATCGCTCTGTCTGGTGACGAATGTCAAGGGCGATAAAGTAGGCAAGGTCAAAGACGTGCCCGTGCGACATACACCATAAGTAGTAGACGTCGTTAGTGGTGACGACGCCGGTGCTCTCTCTCTGCCCTGTCAAGGTGTGAGATAGAATCGAATGTAAATACCTCAAGGATGGAGGGAGAGCTGATGCCTTGAAGCGACTGGGGTCGTAGGTGGCCGAATGTGGTACGAGTGCGCCCCAGCACCGTGAGGGAGAACGGTGAATATGACGGTTGAGAGAATATAAGTCATTTTTCTCCTTGAACTCTTCTGTATATAAGCCCAATGTAGTACCGAATTTTGGGACGCTTAGGTGGTGGACTAATCTGCCTAGGCAAAATTAGACCGTGCCGGGATCATCGTAATTTTTCATTACGGTCTGAAGATGAAATGTTGAGTATAGTTCCATCGTAAGCTCGAGATAGTCGGCTCGATGATCTCAAAGAAAAGCTCCCAAGGGTCGGTGGTTAGGAGGGCCCGAATCGCATCAGCCAACTGAACTTGTTCTACTGCAGCCCAGTCGATGCAGCGGCCCACAGTTAAAGGTCGGGCCCGGAGTGTTTGGTAAAGTTCTTCTTGGGGCCCAATCGGGAACTACCGAAAAGGGTGGCGAATTTCCGCGGTAGGACTTAAGGAAGATGACGCCCCCTTCCTTCTCTTCGAAGCGGGGACGGCAGCTTTCTTTCCTTGTGAAGACGACATTGTACCTGCAATCAAAACCATTAATTCATCTTGAGGAATGGTCAAAGTAAAATGAAGACAAAAATTAAAATAAAATAAAAATTATAATTTCAGCCACAACTACTAAGACTAACAACTTAACCAAAGCAATAAGAATGACAGAGAATTTCATGGAATGCAATCATACTTGACGGATGAAACATGTCAACACAAAATGCATGAGTATTTCTGTTATTCTAACCATGAATAATTACTTTAAACTAGTCAAATGGGGCAGGAGAATCATGTAATGAGTAAGAATTTCACATGAAAAAGATGATAACTACTTTAGATAATGAATTTTGAGTGATAGAAAGATAAAAATAACATATAAAATACAGATTGCTATGATAACTAGCATGAAAAATGAGTGTTATTAAAGGGAAAAGAGTAAAAAATGCTAGAAAGGGGAGAATGAGCATAAAAAATGGGGTTGGAAGCAGCGTACGGGCGTGGCGGGGCGGGCGTGTTGACTTGCAGCGGCTAGGGTTAGGGATTTTGAGTGAAGAAGAAAATGAATAGTACAACCTATTTATAGATTTTGGGGCACATGGCCAGGGAACACGCCCGTGTTCCCCAATTTCAGCCCATGTGTTTCACATTTTTGAATTTGGGTGTGTCTAGCATTCGGCCCACGCCCGTGTATTTTGGGCGTGTGGGTGCATACGGTCATGTCGCACGGCCGTGTCTGTCTTCGTTCGTTTCTCCCACACTCGTTTATACAGCTCCACGCCCGTGTTAATTTGACAGTTCGACCACAAGCAATAGTAGCGGACCTATTCATGAAGATCGAAGGCTACAAATCGAGGAACTAGATGAATGGCAGACGCATAAACCAAGAACACCCGATAAACCAAAACTACACCAGAACGGGCTCAATACCTTTCTAAATCAACTTAAGGTTGGAGATAAAATTTTATTAGAAGCCACAGATCCTCACATTGTCACTACCAAACCGAATGAAGAAGTTCCTCTTACGGTACTTAGCATTTTCCCATTCGATATAGTCGAGGTAAGTCATCCCAAGTTCAGCAATTTTAAGGTAAACAACACCCATCTAAAACCTTATTTTGATAAGATGCGTAGCAGGAATGAGGAGCATAAACTCCTCGAACCACCATGACCATTCAATGGAGAGGTAAGTCGAGCTTAGACTATAAATAAGCGCTTCTCAGGAGGCAACCTGAGCACTAACAATATTAATTTTTTAAAATTTTAGTGTTCAACACCTAACTTACTAACGGAGCTCCTGAACGCAGGTTTACTTCACAAGACACGGCCAAGCACACGGGCATGTCGAATGCTTGTGTTATTTTCTCAGGTTCAACCATGGTTCTAAGGCACGGGAATGTCGAACACCCGTGTTATTTTGGCAAGCTCACCCATGGCTATATTGCACGGTCGTGTCGTTTTGTCGTAGCCCGTGTTTGGGAAAAATCTCTGCCTTATTTCCACACGGCCTTCAACACGCCCGTGTGCTTGGCCGTGTCTTGTGTGGTAAACCTGCGTTCAAGAGCTCCGTTAGTAAGTTAGGTGTTGAACACTAAAATTTAAAGAAATTAATATTGTTAGTGCTCAGGTTGCCTCCCGAGAAATGCTTATTTATAGTCTAAGCTCGACTTACCTCTCCATTGAATGGTCATGGTGGTTCGAGGAGTTTATGCTCCTCATTCCTGCTACGCATCTTATCAAAATAAGGTTTTAGATAGGTGTTGTTTACCTTAAAATTGCTGAACTTGGGATGACTTACCTCGACTATATCGAATGGGAAAATGCTAAGTACCGTAAGAGGAACTTCTTCATTCGGTTTGGTAGTGACAATGTGAGGATCTGTGGCTTCTAATAAAATTTTATCTCCAACCTTAAGTTGATTTAGAAAGGTATTGAGCTCGTTCTGGCGCAGTTTTGGTTTATCGGGTGTTCTTGGTTTATGCGTCTGCCATTCATCTAGTTCCTCGATTTGTAGCCTTCGATCTTCATGTATAGGTCCGCTACTATTGCTTGGGAATGACTCATGTACTTTCTTCAAAATCATTTCTTGCAAAGTAGGTTGCACCATATTGTCATTTTTAGTAGAATGGTTTAGACGATCACCTTCAATTTTCGATGTGTTGCCAGAATTGCGAGCTTGAAGAGTGATTGTTTCATCCCCCACACGAAGTGTGAGCTCACTTGTGCCAACATCAATAATCGTTTTAGCAGTTGCTAAAAAGGGCCTTCCTAAAATCAAATGAGTGTTGCTATCCTCCTCTATGTCTAGAACAATGAAGTCAACAGGAAATATAAATTTATCGATTTTAACTAGTACATCTTCAATAATACCCCTAGGAAATATTATAGTTTTATTTGCTAATTGTATGCTCATCCTAGTCTGTTTGGGTTTCCCAAGACCTAATTGTTTGAACATTTTGTAGGGCATGACGTTAATACTAGCCCCTAAATCAGCTAATGCATTATTAACATCTAAACTACCAATTAAGCAAGGAATTGTAAAACTCCGTGGATCTTTCAATTTGTTGGGTAGCTTATTCTGTAGAATAGCTGAGCAAACTACGTTTAGCTCTACATGCAATGCCTCATCCAACTTCCGCTTATTTGCTAAAAGCTCTTTTAAAAATTTCATTGCATTTGGCATCTATGATAGAGTTTCAATAAATGGTAAGTTAATGTGTAATTTTTTTAAGAGTTTAAGGAATTTACCAAATTGTTCGTCTGAGCGATCTTTCCTTGTCGCATTAGGGTATGGCACACGAGGTTTGTATTCTGTACTTACCGGTTTCTGTTCTTTGTGGTATACATCACCTTTACCTTTGTTTATCTCAGTATCTTGCCTTGGTTCTGGTTTAGGTGTGACTAACCTTTCCTCATCTTAACTAGTAATCACGTTGAGTTGCTCTCTTAGATTAGATTCTGTATTGCTTGGCAAGCTACCTTGTGGTCGTTCAGAAATCAACTTGGCAAGCTGTCTAATCTGAGTTTCGAGCCCTTGGATCGATGCTTGTTAATTCTTAAGTGCTATCTCGGTATTCTAAAAATGAGTTTCTATTACCGATATAAACTTTGTGAGCATCTCTTCAAGGTTCAGCTTCTTCTCTTGTTGGTAGGGTGGTTGTTGGAAGCCTGGAGGGGGTCTCTGATTGCCTTAGCCTCCCCATGAGAAATTTGGGTGGTTCCTCCAACCTACATTGTAAGTGTTACTATAAGGATTGTTTTGAGATCAAGGATTGTTACCCATGTAATTTAACTGATCGTTGTCCATGTTGTGACCATATGGCGGGTATTCTCAATCGCTTTCGATCCACTCCATTTGCTTCATGATCGCATTCTTGGGGAACTCAGTGAAGAACTAAGAAAACCATCAATTTTCTTGTTCAAGAGTTCTACCTGATTAGAGAGCATAGTAACCGAGTCGACATTATACATACCGGCTGTTTTTGTTCGTTTTGTCCTCATGACTTGCCACTGATAGTTATTCAGTGACATCTCCTCTATAAATTCATAGGCAGCTTCAGGTGTTTTATTGTTGATGGTTCTGCTAGCAGCTGCGTCAACCATTTGTCGAGTCGAAGGATTCAAGCCATTATGAAAGGTTTGAACCTGTAGCCAGAGCGGTAACCCATGGTGAGGGCATTTCGCAAAAGATCCTTGTATCTCTTCTATGCATCGTAGAGTGTCTCTAAACCCATCTGCACAAAAGAAGAGATATCATTACGTAATTTAGCCATTTTAGCCGGCGGAAAATATTTTAATAAGAACTTTTCGGTCAGTTGTTCCCAAGTAGTAATTGACCCTCTTAGTAACGAGCTCAACCACTGTTTAGCTTTGTTCCTCAATGAAAAGGGAAACAACCGAAGACGTATGGCATCATCAGAAACGCTATTGATTTTAAATGTATCACATAGTTCTAAAAAAATTGCCAAATGGGCATTAAGATCCTCGTCCTGCAAACCATCAAACTGAACAAGTTGCTGGATCATTAGAATTGTGTTAGGTTTTAGTTCAAAAGTATTTGCAGCTACAGCAGGTCTAATTATACTCGATTCAGTTCCTGTTAAAGAAGGTTTAGCATAATCATACATAGTGCGTGGAGCAAGATTCTGATTTACTGGATTAACAGCAATCGTAGGAGATATCAAGTTTTCCTGATTTTCAGCCATCTCCTCGGTTGTGGCTTGTATATCGTCCTCTTGCTCTTCCTCTATGTATCTTAGGCTTCGCCTTATTTCTCCTCGGTTTCTGTGAACTGTGTGATCGATTTCTTCGTCAAAAAGTAGTGGTCCTAACGGGTTTCTTCTAGTCATAAACTTTAAAAACATGCCAAAAGAAAGAAAAAGTAAATTAATAAATAATAATAAAAAATAAAATTAACTTGCAAGGAAAATAAATGGTTAAAGTAATAAAAATTGAGTGTTCCTAATATCTTAGCTCCCCGGCAACGGTGCCAAAAACTTGATCGTGTTATTTTGTGACAGGTTTTAAATATTTATAATTAATCGTTCTTGAAACTAACTATTATCACGATGTAGGCAAGTGTACCTATCGAACAGTAGTATAGTTTTAGCAAGACTGGATTGTCAAACCCAAAGGAACTAAAAGTACTAGTAATGACTGTCTTTTTATTATCTAGCCTAAGAATAAGGGGGGTTGTTTTAATTAACTAATTAACTAAACTAAGAATTCACAGAAAATAGAATTGGGGGATTACTTTTGGAAAACGATTGAATTAAGACAATACCTAAGGAAAAATCTACCTAGACTTCACTTGTTATTTGACTCTGAATCGGACGATTTATTCATTTGACTTGATCCGTAGAAATCCCTAAGTTATATTATTATCTCTCTCGAGACTAACAACGTCTAACCCTAGGTTGAATAATTGAAATCTCTTTCTAATTAACTTCCTAGGGTTGCATTAACTCGATCTATGGATCCCCTTATTAAGTTTCACCCTAATTTGGCAAAATCTTGTCACCCTATCTATAGGCGTGCAATCAACTCCATTTAATTATGACAAATGTACTCTTAGACCGGGTTTATTCCTCCTCTGCATAAGAGCTTAACTTGAATCAATATCCTAGAATATCAAAACAAGAATGACGAACACATAATTAAGAAAAAATCAAATATTTATCATACAATTCAAAAAATAATAATAACAAGATCTGTCTTAGGTTTCAATCCCCTTAGATATTTAAGGGATTTAGTTCATAACTAAAAAGGAAAACATCTCAGAAGAATAATGAATACAAAATATAAAGAAAACCCAAAACTCCTGAAGGGAAATTGAGGGCAGATCTTCAATCTTGAGGATGAATTCGGCTTCTGAGATGGATCAATCGGCTTTCCTTGAGCAATTCCTTGCTTCCTCCTGTGTGTCTCCCCTTTTCTCCTCATTTCAGGTGTATTTATAGGCTTTAGAATGCCTAAAAGCCCTCAAAATTAGCCTTTTCCGAATTGGACTCAACTTGGGTTCGGCAGGGACACACCCGTGTGCAATTACTTCTGGCCGTGTTCGAGCATGTTAGAATGGCACGTCTGTGTGGTCTACCCGTGTGAGTCGTGCTTCGATTCTGCCAAATTGAAACGGCCGTGTGGTCTATCCGTATGAGGAAGTCCAGGCCGTGTTGATTTTGTACGTTGGCCCATTTTCTCCGTTTTTGGTTCGTTTCTCGTTCTTTTTACTATCCTAAGCTCACCTAAGTATAAAACATGAAATTAAGGCATTAGGAGCATCGAATTCACCAATTCTAAGGAAAAATCATCCATAAAATGCGCAAAGCATAGGGAAAAAATATGTATAAATGACGGTTTATCAATAAATTTAAATTTAACTCTTTTATTCAAAAAATCATTCAATTCAGTCCATAAACACACATTTAGGGCATTTTACAAATTAACCCTCACATTTTCACATTTTGATACTTTAGTCCCTAATTCACAAAACCACAAAATACACATAATTTTCATATACCCATGTTAGGCCGAATTCTCATAGTGATCATATGAGCCCATATGTTTCATTTATTTTACATTTTAGTCCCTCAAAATCTCTTTTTTACAATTTAGTCTAAATTACTCAAATTCATCAAAAATTCAAAGACAAAACTTAGTAATCTAACACATATCTTTCATTTACTAACATCAAACTTCATAAAGCTCACATTATCATCAATGACTCAACTCAAAATCATCAACAATTTCCAAAATTCAGACATGGGCTTGATAGCCCTAGCTTGTGTTTTCTTTATTTTTTTCTTTGATATATTCGGCCAAGATGAACACCAAATGACTAATTTCATGCCTTAATTTTATTTTAATTAACATAACCAAATACCAATTTTTCCCTTTGTTATAAACCATTTAATTATTAAACATTAGGCCATTTATGCCCATTAATCTTTTTAATGGGTTAATAAAAACAGAAGGACCTTTGCTTTAGAAAGCCACAACAAATAGGCACTTAATCAAATAGAATGCCACATTTACATTTTATGCGATTAGGTCCTTTTTTTGCAAATTAAGTACACAAATGATAAAATTTTCGTACGAAATTTTCACAGACATCAATTCACATATAATAAGCACAGAAAATAATATAAAAATATTTTTTTGACTTAAATTTATGGTTCCAAAACCACTATTCTGACGAGGGTCTAAGCTAGACTGTTACATACAAGATATGGGTTTCACATCTAGTGGACGTGGCATAAGCTTCCAAGTCTGGTTTTGTTCCAATGCAACAATCTCTTCCTCCATTGCTTTTAGCCACTTAGAATACTTTGGATTTTTCCTCCGCTATAGCTACATTAGCATACTTTGGATTTTTCCTACAAAACCTAGTTGATCTTCTAAGTTGTGGTTGCGAAGCTTCTTCACCCTTTGGATTGATTTCGGCTTCCTGCCTCTGATGAACACCATTTTGCCAAGGATTTGTTGTTGTCTCAACAACTTTATTGTCTCCAATTTATTCATTAGCCGCAGGACTTAGTTGTATCTTAAGAAACTGCTCCTCTATTTTCCCTTAGGGTTGATCTTTTTTTACTTCAGAATATGGCAACTTCACTTATTATGGAGTCCACCAAGAAGAAGTTTCATCAAACATTACATTGCGCGATGTGTAGCATTTGTCAGTCACAGGGTCACAACACATTCATCATTTCCTTTGGTTATCATATCCAATGAAGATACACCAGATTTCTTTTTTATCTAACTTACTCCTTAAATGACCTGGAACATATACATAGCAAATACACCTAAAAACTTGAAAATGACCAATAGCAGGTTTAGTATCCCATAGTACCTCAAAGGGTGAGATGAAACCAAGCTTTGGTGTTGGGATTTTATTAATGACATGAGCAGCGGTCTTCATACATTTTGCCCAAAATCTTCCAGGTATATTTTTTGCATGAAGCATACTCCGACACATCGCAGTAAGATGTCGTTTCTTCCTCTCGGTAACTCCGTTTTGCTGTTGCGTGTTGGCACATGTGAATTGATGATGAATCTTGTTATTTCTTACATAGGTAGAAAACTCATTTGATATGTATTCCCCACCATTATCTGTGCGTAAGCATTGAATTTTTCTATCAACCTCTACTTCAGCTACTTCTTTAAATTCTTTAAACTTGGAAAATGTCTCTGATTTTTCTTTCATGAAGAAAACCCACACATACCTTGAGAAATCATCAATAAAAATCACCATATAGCGCATCCCACTAATTAAAGGTTGCTTGATACGCCCAAATACATCAGAATGAACTAGCTCTAACAGAGCCTTTCCTTTGTACTTAGATTCTTCATATGGCAGCTGATGTGTCTTACCGAATTGACATCCTGTACAAATAGTATCATCTCGCACTTCAAGTTGAGGAAGACCCCTTAGCATTGACTTCTTCATCATAACTATCAGCTTGTGATAGCTGACGTGTCCAAGCCTTACGTGCCACAAATCTTCATCTCATTCTTCTTTGTTTTTTCTACATAAGTAGTTTCTGCCGACATCACATAGACAGGTTCCATTCTTTTCCCATCTATGGTTGGTGTTCTTGAGACTTTAACAGTTTCGAATACCTTTACACCCTGTAGACTAAACAAAACATGGTGGCCTGCAGATGTTAATTGCGCCACAGATAACAAATTTTTTTTATGCCAGGCACATGATGAACACATTGAATTGACATTGGATAATAACTAAATTGATGTGTGATAGTTGTCTTACCAACATGGGTGATAGGTAACCTTGAGTTGTTAGTCGTTACCACAACACAATTTCCTTTGTACGCTGTAACATCTTGAAGCTTTTCTTGATCACCAGTCATGTGATTAGAACAACCAGAGTCAACAATCCAATCATTCTTGTAGTCAATCTTCTGGGAAGTTGTTATTACAAGTGCCAAGTCTTCTTCTTCCATAGCAAAGGATGTTTCAGCATCCCACTCATCATCACTCTGAACATCTTCTTTAGATGTCATTACATTACTCTCAGCAACTTTCTTCTTGGACCAACAGTCTTTGGCCATGTGACCCTTTTTGCCACAATTATAGCAATCACCATCAAACTTCTTCCTTTGGTTGAATCGGTTGTTGTAGTTGCTACGCTTTTGAGTTTCTCAAAATTGAGAACTCCCATGACGACTTTCTGATTTGCCATCATCTTTTCTTGGTCTGCTTTTGAAATTATACCTGGGTTTTTCTTTGCTTTTTCCACTAAAAAGCGCCACATCCTCAGTTTTGATTGAGACTCTACCCATTTTTTTTGTCAAAGCCTCTTGACCCGTCAACAGATTCTCAAAATCTGCAAGCAATGGTTGTCTTGGCCATTCTTGAATTACAGCAACAAAACTCCTGTATTTTGGTCTCAATCCATGAATGATGATTCTTCTTATTCTAGAATCAGTAATACAAGAACTAGAATCAAGTTCAGAAATCTCACGGCATAAGGTTTTTACCTTAGTGAAGTACTGGTTGATTGTCAAATCTCCTTGCTTCATTGATAACAATTCATTCTCTAAGAGTTGCAGCCTTGTGTCATTTTTTCGTCAGAAAAGTTCTTCTAACGTGTCCTATGCCTGTTTTGGTGTGTCAGCATCTCTGATATGCTTTAACATTTCTTCTTCTACAGTGGTTTTAATTGCAAACATAGTCTTGCCTGCACGGGCCTTCCACTTCTTTAAGCTATTAGCTTCTTGACGCAATGGTGAAGGCTCATCTCCGCTAACAATGTCCCACACATCTTGAGCCTACAAGTAAGACTTCATACATGTTGCCCATGTGTTATAATTTTGGTTATTAAACTTTTTACTGCTCTAGTTGTCGTAACCATTTTTTTGAAAAAACGGAAATCGACTTAGATTTTGAAAATGAAAATGAATAGAGGAGTCGCCACCAATCCTTTTCGATGAGGTGTGATTGAGTCACCTTTAAATTAACCATTTTAATAAAAGTCAGGGTTTACTAAAATGATAATTTTTGGTCTACGAAAAATCAGAAAATGAGTTCGGGAGTCGGTTACGCACGAGGAAGGATTAGCACCCTCGATACGCCCAAAATTGGTACCAAGTTGATTAATTAATGTCTTGAGATCGAAGATTGAAAACTTTGAAAGACTTTTGAAATACGATCCTTCTTTGTGTTAATGCTGATTTGAAAATGATCGAATAAATTAAGACGGATGTTAAGGATTCTCTCATCTCGAAGTAATAAAATATCATGCCCAGTAAGTGAGGACACGACATCTCGAACTTTGAGACTGAACTTGCCTCTTATGTGAAATTAATGTATTTTAACCTCTTTTAAAAGGATATTCAGTTGTTTAGTATAAATGAGAAAAATCGAAACCCAGTAAGTTAGGGCACGATATCTCGAATTTCCAAATGCCGAATATTGCCTTTGTTAACAAAAAATCTTTTTTCGAGGTATCAAAATGTCATACCCGGTAAGTTAGGGCACCACACCTCATGTCTCCGAAAATAAGCATTTTTAAAACTCGTATTGCGATCTTTAAAAGAATATTCCGTTATTTAAGTTAAATGAGAAAAATCGAAACCCAGTAAGTTAGGGCACGATTGTCTCGAATTACTAAATACTGAATATTTACTTTTATGAGAGAACTATTAACATTTTGAGTAAAGAAAACGTGATTTATAGCAAAACGCAAAGGCAAATTATAATATTAATATGAATAATAACATAATGATAGGTGCGATAGTGTCAAAAGCGATGATATGGGCAATTATAAAATATGAAGTAATAGCAAGGCTAGTAATATGCAAATATAAACAAATACATGAGGAAAATGAAATGATCGAACACATAAAAATAAATAAAACATGGCAAAATAAAAATGATAATGATAACGATAATAATAATAATAGTAGTATGAAACGATAATAACATATGGTATTAAACATGATAACAATAATGTAATTATAAATAGTGAGGAACATATATATGCACAACTAGATTAAAAATATATATAATATTAATTGAAAACAGTAATAATAACTAATGGCAACGGTATATAAATATATGCATATTAAAATATATACGTAATAAAAAGTATACGTAGTATTAAAATATATACATAATATATACGTACTAGAAATAATGATATCGAAACTTCAAAATATTACATAAAAATATACACATATATATATGTATAATAATGATATTGGAAGTATGTACAAAAGCAAAGATAATATAATGAAAAGTGGAAAATAATGATAATAATATATGAATAAAGAAAAAGAAACATATATACATATATATCAAGAACATATTTATAATAATAATATTGAGTATTAAAAGCATGTATAAAAGATATATACAATGTAGTATTGAAAGTATCTACATAATATATACATATTAGGAATAATACTAATGTTGAAAAAAGTCAATTAATAATACTACCTAAATATACGTGTTGAAGATGTATACTTATATGATAAAACATACACTAACATAAATAACAAATATAATAGGTATAAAAACAAATATGTATATAGCATAGTATTTAAATGTGCATACATGAAATACATATATTAGGAATAATAATAATATTAAAAAACAACTATAAATATGTAAAACATATATGTAAGTATTAACCAAAACTAAAAACGTTTAAATAATAGTAAAATATGTTAATAATAATAATAATACGAGAATAGTAAATAGAATAATGAATAATACGTATAATAACAAAGGTAAAAATAATACAAACCTCGTTAAATCTAAAAAAAAGGGACTAAATGCGAAACAAGTATGAAGTTTTGGGGCCGATTTTAAAATAAATATAAAAGAGGGGGCTGATTTGAACGCACAGGCAAATAGGAGGGACCAAAGGAGTAAATATTCTAACTCTTCTAAACGACGCCGTTCGCTGGTTTGAGTATTAAGAGGTTCGGGGACTAAAATGAAATAGGTAAAAAATCGCGGCCAAAATTGTAAAAACGAAGATGATCCTATTGAAACATTCCCAGAAAGCGGAGGGACCGCGCGTGTAATTATCCCAGTAGCAGCAAAACACGCGGATCCTCAGGCATCGGGTCGGGTAGCGCGCGGGTCACGTGAAACGGCGCCGTTTTGGCATTAAGGAGGCCGACCAAAACGACGCCGTTTTGATCGGCTTATTTAAGGCAAATTTTTTTTAAAAATTTTCATTTCTCTCTGCTTCAGAAAAAAAATGGAAGGAGGGCTTGTCTATTCTCTCTGGCCCGAGCCAGAATCCGACGAGGAGCAGACTGGCCGCAGTTGCTCCGTCCGCCATGCCCGGTGGCCGAAAATCGCCCGTGGGTAAATTTTTCTCCTTCTTTTATTTTTTTTGTTTATTTAATATATGTGCGTTGTTTTGTTAAAAATGGGGATGATATATGTAAATAAATTTGAAAAGAAAAAAAGGAAATAGACCTTAGATCTTGCTGTTTTCGGTTCTTCGGTCTCTGATACGGGACTATTCCCTGCTTTTGATGTTGCTAAAGTCCCTATTTTTGCTTGTGTTTTTTTTAAAGTCTAATATTGTCTATTATTTCACCAAAATGCCGAATGTACAAATAGTTTTTCGACTTGGCTTTTAAATAGCCATTACATGCTCTCTTTTTTTGCTTTACGTCCCTTCTTTATTAATGCTTGCAGGTGCAGAGGCGGTGGAGCAGAGGCCACTTGCTGTCGACGTGACTGGGGGCGGTGGGATAGGTGATTTAGGCTAGGGTTTGTTTTTTTTTTTAATTTTGGTTTTGGTCTCGGGCTGATGTTAGGCATTGGGCCCATTTAGAGTTTTGGGTAGGTTTAGTGTTTTGGGTAAATTGGGTTAAGGGTTTTGGGTAGGTTTAGTGTTTTGGGTAAATTGGGTTAGGGGTTTTGGGCCCAAAATTGGGCTTGTACACCAGTAACTGAAAAATCAACCATGATTATCTTTACAAACCTGACTCTGATACCATACTGTTAGACTAAATGGGAAGATTTGCTATGGAAAAAACCAAAAAAACTCACTCAATAACACTTTATGAATTGTATACAAAAGACTCAATGAAAAACAAGAACTCAAGTCACTTTTTATTCATTGATTTACATCCTTTATATAGGCTAAAACTACAACAACTTTAGCTAAAAATAGGATAACTCAGAAGCAAAATCACAATCAAATATTAAACCATGATTTTAGCTAACCATGTAACAACTTTATTGAAACTAATTTGAATATTTCATCTGCTGATATGCCCAAGATTTTAGGCCACTAATTGAATTGGTGGTGAACTTTAAGAGTCTCTGCCTCACTTTGTGTGTGCAATTAGCGGATTTAATCATGTTTAATTAACTAATTGAATGGCCATGATTTTAATTTATTAAACATGGTGAAAATGAATGGCTTGGATGATTCTCACATGTTATCTCATGAATGAAAATGGTTAAATAACCATTAAATCCCTCGTGTAATGCTAGTTAAGCCCTCATACCTTTTCTAAATTAAAGTTCAATAATGATCACATTTTTTCAATTTAATCCCTGTACTATAATTAACGATTTTTTCGATTTAATTACTTGACTGTCCAGTAATACATTTTCATGCTAAATATGTAATTCCTTCTATTCATAATTCCACATACTAAATTTACAATATTGAGTTTCGAAATCGTATTTTTTTACGCCGATTAAAATTTGGTCGTTACAAAGATAATTTGGCAATGTACATTTTTTATTCCACAAGTAACTTGAAAATTTGACAAGTGTCTTTTTTTAAAAAATTATTTATTTTTTAATATTTTACTATAATAAATTTCTTAACCTTACTTATAAAATCTAAAAACTCCACAATATACCAAATAATTTCTGTTCCAAAAAACTAAGGAAATTATAAGGTTCAAATGAAGGCTGAAAAACACTGATATTACTTTTTCTAACACTGACGACAAATTTCTATTTACAGGAAAGAAACAAATCCAAGTGTACAAGTAAGAATAATAAAATACTTGAAGAAATCAACTCATATAATTCTCTTAAGTAAAACATCAATATGGGCATCATCAGAAGCTACTGCATCAGATAGAAAATTGCTTCTGAATTCTGGGAAAGCAAAGCATAACATAGCATTTCCATTACAGGTTCAGACAAGTTTAATTGACCCACTAACACGTATATGCACTCAACTCAGCAGGCAAATGCGTGTGGCTTTGTCTTTATAAACAGCCATAATCAAAGCTTTCAAACATGTGGACCGCATCTAGCAAGCAATCTGGTTTTCAAACTTGTGTCTGCAAAGGGGTTTAGGGTGTTCAAACTTACGGCTTCAGGTGGAGGCTGAGGGGAGGGGAGATTAGAGATCCATGGTCGAACGTGGAGGGATTAGGTCAGTGGGCGTTTTCCGATCATGTGGCGTTGGACGATTTTTGTCAACATGATATATATGTTTTTATTTATCGGAAAACGCTCACCTTTTAGTTTTGAGAATTCCCCAAGGCTCAAGTTACATTGTTCCAACAAATAAAAACATATATCATGTGGAACAGTATGACCATGCTGTTCTCATTGGACCCTAAAAAACATGAACCAGAGAAACTTATTAGGTTTTTTAGGCTTTTCTTCTTGTTCTTAAGTATAATTTCCCACTTTCGTGTAAAAATTGCACTTTCTTAATATATTTATATAAATAAGAAAAATATTCTTTTATCCTCCCTTTACAAGTGATCTCTTAAACTCTGATCAATGCTTTCTAAGTCAGACATCCACTAGACCTACCACTACCTGCCATCTTTACAAATTTATACCTTTCTGAGTTAATTACAGGCGTTGATTCATGCAAATATTTTTAATTATAATAAGAAATGTACCAAAAACTGATGGGAATATATACATTAAATAATGGAACGTGTGCCTTCCACACTCTTTTGTTTATTATGTAATGGCCTACCTATTCATTGTGAATCCACTCACACCATTGCAGATTTTTTCTGTATAAATTCTATCCATCAAAGGCGTGTGCCCTCCACAAGCCTTCCTATCTCACTAATATTTCTATTTCTTACTTGAATATTCTTGTTTTTGTTCATCATGGCTTCCTCGCAATCTCTTAAACTTCCATCGCTTAACAACGTTGAAATACCCGTACACATCATACACGCTGAAGAAAACCAGATTCAAGACCCTGCTGTTGATGAATTGGATTACTCCCAAAGAGGACAATGGCTTCGAGCTGCTGTTTTGGGAGCCAACGATGGGTTGGTTTCCGTTGCATCACTAATGATGGGTGTCTCGTCAGTTAAAGAAGACGTCAAAGCTGTTATCGTTGTTGGCTTTGCAGGTTTGGTCGCCGGGGCCTGTAGCATGGCCATAGGAGAGTTTGTATCTGTATGCACCCAAAGGGACGTAGAGATAGCTCAAATGAACAGAGAGAAGCGAAAGGGGTCATCAAAGAGTGATGAAAATGATGAGAAACTGCCTAATCCTGTACAAGCTGCCTTGGCGTCGGCTTTGGCTTTTGCAATCGGTGCGGTGGTTCCACTATTGGCTGCTGCTTTCATAAGGCAGCATAAGGTGAGGATGGCGGTGGTTGTTGCGGTGGCTAGTGTGGCTTTGGTGGTGTTTGGAGTGGTGGGTTCTTTGCTTGGGGGAACTCCTATGGTGAAATCTAGCGCAAGGGTGCTTGTTGGGGGATGGATGGCGATGGGTACTACTTTTGGACTCACCAAGTTGATTGGATCCGATCATGGGATGCAATTTTGATTTGCTTCGCTTTGCTTTTGTTGTACCATTTTGTGTCTTTCTTTCAAACTTGCATCATGTTTATTTTCATGTTAACGATTAAACTTGTTTGTCTGAATCATGTATGCCAATGTCAATTGGAGACAATTGTGAAGTTCAGTTGAAGTTTTATCAATAATATATAGGATTGATCATCATAAACATTATCAATTAACCTAAGTACATAAACAATCCACCAATTTAAGTAAGTCCCAATATTTCCAAAGCCTATCAGTAGAAGAACAGCACCAAGAAATAGCGGCCCGAAAATCAGATTCAATGATGAACCTATACGTACGCAGCATTCCACCTAGAATCGATAACCATCTGCAATGCTTTAATAATTCACCTAAACTCTGCCTCATTGGAATCCAAACTTCCCAGCAGGCCAGAGAATAAAGCCAAAATTTCACCAGTGTGGTCACATAGAACTCCATTACAACCAGCAGGCCCCGTTTTCCAATGTGCCGCTCTATCAGCATTAAATTTAAGCACACCCATTGGAGGAGCAAACCATTTAATACCACTCCTGGAGCACTATAGCCAGAGCAAGGCAAACACAGTCTAGGATGCACCCACCACTGAGATTCCAGCACCATACCTCCCTCTTTCGAGGCTTTAACCTAATAATTGACCGAATCTTAGCCAGAAAAATAATCTCTTCGACCGAAAGTTTTTCTTATTGAAAACTAGCTCATTACGAGCCAACCACAGAGACTATACGAAGGAAGCACAACACAAAATCCACCACTGTTTCAGCAAGCTTGAGAAGCAAACATTTTAGCACTGCCAAATGCAATTCACAACATTTTAGTAAAAGATACATTAAATTAATCAATCGCTTTATTTATAAATTATATATAAATAATTAGTCTTTTATCTTCCCGTGAATGTAGTAATTTTAAATAATCTCTAGTCTTTGATCAAACCCACTAGACCTACCAGTATCAGACATCTTTACAAATTCAATCCTTCATATATATATATTTTTTGCACATTAACTTAATAACAGTTTTATACAAATCTTTTTCTTATTTTTAAATTCAAAGATTAATTAGTTTTCAGTACCCAATAGCATAAAAGGATAATGGTTAAATTTTTTTATTAATTTTTTAATGATCAAGATTTAATCTCTTTTCAAACCGTAATTCAAACAGATATAAATTTCAGTATCTACTCTTCTTTAATTTAAGGATCATCAGAGAGTAATGAAAAAGATGAGAAACTACCTAATCCTGTACAAGCTGTCGCAGCGTCGGCTTTGGCTTTTGCAATCGGTGCGGTGCTTCCACTATTGGCTGCTGCTTTATAAGGCAGCCAATGGTGAGGATGGCGGTGGTTGTTGTGGTGGCTGGCTAGCGTGGCCTTAGTGGTGATTGGAGTGGTGGGTGCTTTGCTTGGGAGAACTTCTGTGGTGAAATCAAGTGCCAGGGTGCTTGTTTGTGGATGGATGGTAATGGGTACTACTTTTGGGCTCACCAAGTTGATTGGTTCCAATCATGGGGTGCAAATTTGATTTGTTTTTGCTTCACTGTATTTTGTTTCTTCTCTCAAAAAATTTGGTTCATGGTCAGTTTCATGAAATTTGCAAGGATTAGACGTGTTTGTCCGAATCATGTCTAAAAATGTCAATCGGTGACAATTGTGAAATGTAGTTGGAAGATTTATAAAAAACCTTACAAACGGAACCTCATGTGTTAGCTTGATAATTAAGATGTTCACCGTTTCAAATGTAGCATGAATATAAATCATACTAATCGCGTTGCTGTTAAGTTTCGTCTCCTCTTGTTATTTATCAAAAAATAAAAAACCTTGCAATCCCCTATGTGTTTGCTAACAATATATAAGATCAATGATCATAAAATCACTTTTTCTAAATAATTTCATCAAATGCATGTTTGTAAATTACATTTTTACCCCCTTAATTATAAAGATTTTTTCTTGATTGCATCGAGCGATTCATTTAATATTATAATGGTTTTAGTGACATATTTTGATGTTAGGCTATATTGTCAATATTAATGGAGACATTGATGTGAAATTTTATACGGTACAATTAGAAAATTGTGTTTAGTGATGCAAAGTTAATAATTTATAAATTAAAGAAAACTGTCTATGGACTTAAACATGCATCTCATTAATGATATTATAAAATTGACCAAGTGATTACCTTATTTAGTTTCGAGATAATTTTAGTTGACAATTGTGTATATGATAGGGGTAAGCATTTTTTTAAAATTTTATATGTCAGTGGCACATTGATTACCAATAACAACATAAACATGTTAAATGAAACAAAAAGATTTTTAGAAAAAAAATTGAGATGAAAGATGTTAATTACGTAGCTCTTGTATTAAGGATTCAAATACATTGGGATCATTCTCAAGGTATTTTTCAAAAGGGGTCTATATAAAAAATATATTGATTAGATTTGACACCAGGATAATAAACAAGGTGATACCCTTGTTGCAAAAAGAGACCTCTTGTACAATTACGAAAAAGAGTTAAATTTTAGATTTTGCATCTAATTTACTTGCAAAAATATGATAATTTTCTTCATGAATTATTATAAATTAACTCGTTGGGTTCATGGGTTACTTAATCTGTCGTTTCTAGGCCCAAGTCAATAATAGAACCCCTTATATTATATTTTAGGAATTTGAGGATATGTGATTATACATCGATAAGCAAGAAGAATAAATAAGTTATCTGATACTTCATGTAAGTTTAATATTTATCAATACCCTAAGAATGATTTTGAGATTAAAGAAATGTAAAAGATTTCCTATGCTTCAGCAGTGAGGAGTTTAAAATATGCTCAAGATTCTATATGTCCAAGACTGCATCTATTGTTGGAAATATGTTGAGCAGATATTTGAGCAATTTGGATATAAATCATTAAAAAACAATCAAATAATTCTTATGATATCTTTAGAAGATAAAACATTATACGTTCACCATCAAAGGTTTGTGATAAGTTAGAAATCGTTATGTATATAGGCTTCGATTTTGTTGGAATATAGATGTAAAATTTTGTTATAGGTTATGAATTGTGACAATAAATTGTAATTCTTTTTTTCAGATGACAATTGGAGCACATCAAAATTAAAGTACATAGACTTTAAATTCATGATTATTACATAAAGGATTCAAAGTGTTCAGGTGCGTATAAAACATATTCGGACAAATTCTATTATCGTGGATTTACTTATTAAAGGACTATCACCCAAGTTTTTTCACGAGCACACTACTCTTATGGGTGTTTTCATTTGAGGACATTCAGTTTTAGTAGAAGTTTGTAATTTTAAATGCTTTTATATTATGAACACATTATTGAGTATTTTGTTATGAATATTTTATAATTAAGTGGATGCGCATCAAAATAAAGATAAATTTAATGTACTTTAGGATTCTAATAGTCATTAGAAGTAGAGTTTTTATTATTTTATTTATATGTCTATAAATATAGACTTTGGAGAAGCATTATAACCATCCATAATAATCAATAAAAAAATATGTTCTCTTGCTCTCCTATTTCTCTTGCTTTTACTCTCTCTGTTCTTTTATTTCATAAAATATTTTAATTTATGGATATTTTAAGGGTTATTTTTCTAAAAAAAGAAAAAGTTTATTAGTTTATTCATACTCTAATTTTCGTAAAATTTGATTTTAATAAGGTTTCTGGAGGACAGGTGGAGATAGACATGTTAAGATCACATTTCATATAATTTTCATGCTACACATTTATACTTGATCTATGTCATTTGGTTATGCTAATATACGTAATGGAGGTTTGATTTAGCTATGCTAAATTTAGCAAAAATTATCATAGTTCTATGTTAACATAATAAATGGATGAGATTGTTTAGAATACTTTTGGTTATGATAGTAAAACTTTGAGCTTATAATGTCACGTAATTATAAGGTGATAAGTAGGTATGTATGTAGGTATGTAGGTGGTCCAAGTGGAAAATTGTTAGATAATATGGGCATCACATATATAACAAGCATAACTACATTTGATTATTTAGTATCATAAAAATGTCAGCCCAAATTAAAAGTGATCTAAAACTGTACAAATTTTTGAGCTTCAATTATTAAATAAAGTATGAACCAAATATGTAAAAATAGTCAAAGTAACTAATTTTAATTGATGGGATAATTAAAAATTAAGATTACCATACAAACCTTATCTATATCTAATAGAAAACCAACTCCTTCTGGAGTCATTAGGAATAAGTAGGGGTAATTTAGGTATTAAAAATTAAGTGGAGGGATAATTTAGGAATTAAAAGTTAAAGGAAAGTTAGATATTTTGACAAAAGCTAATTAATTATTTTAATTAATTCAATCCTCTGTTTAACTTATTCTTTTAGTCCAGTTCAATTAGTCCATACTGATTCGTGGTTCAATTAATTTAAAGCCTTTCTCTGAGTTAATATTTCAATCAATTCCCAATCCAATTGATCTAACTAAACGATTTAATCCAGTTCAGTTAACCATGATTATATCCTTTTGAATTGAACTCACTTATAATCTCTAATGGACAATAAAATAATTAATTCACCTCAATAAAATACTTTTACATAAATAAGAAATACATTTTAACAATTATAAGGATTGTCATTGATAATAGTATGCACTTCACCAAATCATAATTAAAATACCAAATCATACTTCTTTAAGTTTTACTTTGTGTTTTGAATTTAGATATTGTTTTCTCTTTGAGTTTTGATCTTAAAATGTGAAATATACTTTAAATTTAATTTGGTTTTCATGTTATTTTTATTAGCATGTACATGCATTATATTATGAAGAATAATAGATTAAGATTTAAAAGAAACAACAATGATTAAAATAACGATAAATTTTTTTGAAATAATTAATCATAGGTTTAATCTTATTATAAATTTTGATTACAAGATAACTTATGATAATAAAAAGTTGGTCGCCTAAAAGATAAATTTTATTAAAATATAAGATACTTTCATTATAACATGTGGAGATACATAGTTAATATATTATATAATGTCTAAAATGTAAATGGTATACTTTAAAATATATAAGAAAAACTTATTAAATATATATATATATATATATGTAGCGACATAAAAATTTTGGTTTCGGTCGCTAATTGTGGCGATTGATTGAAAACTTGAAAACTGAAGTTTGATTTTAAAATAAGAGGGGAGTCGCCACCGATCCTTTTTATAGGTGTGATCGGACACCTAAGAAATTTTATTTTTTTAAAAAAAAGAAGGCCAAGTTTAGGTCTACGTTAAAATCAGAGTAAAGTAGGGTCCGAGAGTCGGTTACGCGCGAGGAAGGTATTAGCACCCTCGCGACGCCCAAAATTGGTATCTTGTTAAACGCGTGTTGTCTTGATTTTCAAAAGTACGAGTTCAAAGTAATATTTAGTCGTGACCCGATTGAAAAGATGAGAAATTTCAAATTTTGATTTGTTTGAAGGGCGTTCCGTTTTCAACACGAGCCGATATGATTCATCCAACATAGCGATGAAATCAACAACTCAGTGTTAAACCGATACGTTGCCTTATATATTGAAATTAGTTAGAAAACAAGAATACGATTTTTGAAGTATGCAAAGCAAAATTGATATAAATGGGCGGGAAATAGAATAGAAAAATAAAAGAGTTAGAAATACATTGGAGTAAATAATGAATATGACAATAATACTAAAAGCGACGACAATATGTGTGATATTAAACATAATAATAGTATCAAACACGAAATAAAACAATGAATATATATAAACATATAATAATAGCGAATGAAGTAACATAAACATAATATTAAAAATACTAATAGTGCCATATATATACATGTTAAAGTATGTGTAATGATAAGAATGAAAAGTGTTTACATAGTGATACTAAAATACATACGTAATACATACCTAATAACATATAAAAATGAAAGTATGCGAGATACATTATAAATACTAATAATATGAAAATTATTTACATTAACAATACTACACAAATATATACATATATTTTAAAATAAATACATAGTAATGTTAGAATGGAATAAGTATAGTAAATACAAGGGTATATGAAAATAATACTATTTATAAAAGTATATATACATAAAATACATGTACTAATATTAGTAATAGATATACTAGGAATAAAAATAAGATAATAGTATATATATGATGTGGTATTAAAAAGAGAGATATTATATTATTCAAGAAGATTTGAAAAATAAAAATATACAAATAATATGGTATTAGAAGTAAATACATAACATATATAAAAATGCAATGTTTAAAAATACATACACACAATATATATAAAAATGTTAAAATTTTTACATAGTATATACATATTTAAAATAATGCTAGAAGACAATTCTTAATATTACTACATAACTACATACATATATATATTAAAGATATATACACAAAAATAGAACACATACTAACATTGATAAGAACACATACAAGCAAAAATATAAAACGTATAACTAATAATACTAAAGATACATACATATAACAAAGTATTCACTATATTAACAATGATAATAATAATAATGGTAATAATATTAAATAATAATAATAATAATATATGATAAAAATAATAAAGTAAATATACATAATAAAGATGTTAAAATAAAGTAATAAAAGATAATACTATGTATAAGATAGTATAAAAATGTATAACTATGATTCTAAAGTACATACACGAAATAGTATAAAAAATACATAACTGATAATATCAAAATATATACATGATAATATATATGAAAAATGTTAGAAAATAGATATACATAATATAATATGAAAATATATACATAATATAATATTAAAATATAATAATACAACATTAAAAATGTATGATACATAATAAAATATAATATTAAGAGTACATAACATATAAAAATATATATAATATAATACCTAAGTATACTAAGTACATAAGCATATATAAAGGATACTATATTATACGTGCAATAAATAAATAAAATAACTACATAGACTATAACTAATACTAATAAATAACAGAAAATAATGACCAAATAATTTGAAAAATAAAAGTATACTAACACATAAGGGACTAAATCAAACATAAAACAAAATTTTGGGGGGAAATTAGAAATAAAATAGGACACGGGGCCGAATTGTAATGCGCGTGTGACTTAAAAGGACCAAAAGTGCAATATTCCCACTGTTAAAACGCTGCGCTGCACGGAGGGACTAAATTGAAAACCATGAAAAATTCTGGGGCCAAATTAAAACGTAAAAAAAACTTAATTGTAAAATTCCAGAAAAGCAGAAGGGCTAAAAGCTCAATTAGCCCTTCCGCGTTAAAAAACACGCGGATCCTGTTCGGAGCGGGTCGGGTCGACCCGACCTGGGGCCAAAACGGTGACGTTTTGCTTAAACGGGGGGGACCAAAACGCACCGTTTTGGTCCCCTATAAAAGATAAAAAAAAATTTTAAAAATTCATTTAAGAGAGGGGAAGAGAAAAGAAAAGGGAGAGAAAGGGGGAAGGGAGGGCCGAGCGATTTTCGGCCAAAGGGGCCGGTCATCGGCCGATCGTTGGCCGCCGTCCATCATCGGCGCCGGCCACCGAGGTAAAAAAAATCTTATTTTTTTATTTTTTTATGTTTTTTAATATTATTTTTATTTATCTTTGTGTATTTAGATAAAAAAATCAAAAATGAACAGAAAGTAAAAAAAAGATTCACCTTTAGTATTTGGTCTGATTTGATGATGTTCCACTGTTTTGATGTTTTTAGAATTGTTTCTGTATTTAGTCTACTAGTATTGATACCAAAAATAAAGAAAAATCCTCTTTCTATTGATAGCAAAAAAAATTCCCCTTTTTTTCAGTTTTTCCTTCGGGTTTTATACCCTTTACATTCATTTTTATATTGTTTCTATCGTTTCTTCTGATCTCTTGCAGGTGCAAGTGGGCGACGGTGGCGTGTTGCAGGTGTCTGGTGGTGCAGAGGGCAGTTTGCCGAAAGTCAGAGGGTGGTTGCGGTGTTGAGGTAGTTTAGGGGCTAGGGTTAGGTGGGATTTGGGCTGATAGGTATTGGGCTAAGGTTTGGGTAGTGGGTATTGGTTTAAGTGTGGGTAAAATTGGGTTGTGGGTATTTTGTAAAAGGGTTAGTGGGTTTAGGTATTAAATGGGCCAACCGGGTTTGGGTTTAATTTGGGTTAAGGGGTTAGGGTAGAATTGGGCTTTAGTATGGGCAAAATTGTAAACGGCCCAAAATTGGCCTGTAACAGCTGCCCCTCTTTGCTCGTTGTCGTGCAACGGGAATAGAGCAAAGACACAAAGAAAGGCCAATTTTGCCCAGTCTTGCCGGGTCTTGACTTCTTCGGTGCCCTTCTTTTCTTCAGGTAACCTCATTCTAGTCCACCGCATCTTGTAGTTTTGGTTCAATCCACTGTATCTCCTGATGTATGCCTTGTAGCTTCAATCTACTCCGATGTAACTTCAAGGATATGAGATTTTGTGGCTTCAATCTGCTTCACTATAACTTCAGAAAGATAAGGTCTACAGCTCCACTCTGCTCTTCTATCGCTTCAATAAGATAAGGTTTGTGGTCTTCTCTTCTGTAACTTTCGAAAGGCAAGATCTGATATCCTCGATCAGTTCCGCTGCAACTTCAGGGAGACAAGACTTACAACTTTGACTTGCTCCACTGCAACTTTAGGGAGGCCAAATCTGGTGTCTTCAATCAACTTCAGTCTTTATTCTTTACTCGGCGTGTGATCTTGAGCTCAACTCATTTCTCGCAATATGAATTGACTCTTTAAAAACAGACATTTCGAAACAGAAATTGATTTTTTTTTTTGAGATGTATAAATTGAAAAGCAAAAATCGAAAAGCAGAAATTGAAAATAGCTCAGCACGTGAGCCAAGGCTCAACTCACTTCTCGCAATATGAGTTGACTCTTTAAAAACAGACATTAAAAACAGAAAGAAAATAGCTCAGCACGTGAGCCAAGGCTCAACTCACTTCTCGCAATATGAGTTGACTCTTTAAAAACAGACATTAAAAACAGAAATTGAAAATAGCTCAGCACGCGAGCCAAGGCTCAACTCACTTCTCGCAATATGAGTTGACTCTTTAAAAACAGACATTAAAAACAGAAATTGAAAATAGCTCAGCACGTGAGCCAAGGCTCAACTCACTTCTCGCAATATGAGTTGACTCTTTAAAAACAGACATTAAAAACAGAAATTGAAAATAGCTCAGCACGTGAGCCAAGGCTCAACTCACTTCTCGCAATATGAGTTGATTTTTGAAAACAGAATTTGTAGAAAAGATTTTGAAAATACCTCGACATGCGACCCGAGGCTCAACTCACCTCTCCCAGTATGAGTTGATTTTTGAAAGGCATAAATAGAAATTGAAAATACCTCAGCGTGTCCTGAGGCTCAACTCACCTCTCGCAACATGAGTTGATTTTTTTGACAAACAAAAATTGAAATTACCTCAGCGTGCCCTGAAGCTCGACTCATTTCTCGCAATATAAGTCGATCTTTTATAAACAGAATTTGCAAAACAGACTTTGAAAATAACTCAGCATGTGACCCGAGGCTCAACTCATTTCTCGCAATATGAGTTGATATTTTTGAAAACAGAAATGAAAACATCAAAAATACCAAAGTATGTCATCTGGTGGCACTCAGGTGTCTTTTTCTTGATCCAGTATAACTATCATTCAATATTTCTTGCTCTGCTGGAGTACTTGTATATGTCATGCATGATGTTATCATGATATGCACATGTTGGTCTTAAATGCCTTTATGCCTACATGATTATGCTATGCGCCTTGGGCTTGTTTGTCATATGTCCTTTTTCCGTCATAATTTTTGATGATCTGCGTTCATTGTTTTGACTCTTGACTTTCTCTTCAGGCCCTGTGCCCGTCCTCTAGCTTCACGAGTAATCTACGTTTCTCCGATATCACTCTTTTGTCCTTGGTTGAACTTTGTCCGTGCGTTGAGGCTCTTGTACTTATCAAATTCTTATCCGGGTAATGCTTAACATTTCTTTTATTTAGAGTATGTCATTTCACTATTTATCATATAAACAAACCACATAATGAGATGCATGGAAATGGTTAGGTAGGGACAAAAGGGGTACCTCACATTTATTTGTTTTAAATGTAGCAAACAAAGAAAGTCAATCAAATGATCGTAAAAATGTCACAAAGAGAAAAGGGATAGCATTTCGACAAATACAAATGCTCTAGATATTCAACGCATGAACTCTTCCACGTTCCTTTATCAAGAATCTCTTCGAGCATGGCTCTTTGCGTTGAAGATTTCGAGCTTTCAAAAATGCTTCAAATATTGTAGCATCTCTGCTTGACCCACCGTTCAAAATGTTTTGCTTTTTTTTTTAACCCGGGTTTGCTTCATTAGAATGCCCTTTCAGGTTTTCATTCTAATCTTTTGTGTTAATCAAGATGTCATTTTCGAGTTTTCACTTTGATCTTTTTTTTTCTTTTTTCAGGCATAATATTTCTTCACAGCATCTGAGTTCACTGGATTCGATAACTCCTTTCCATCCATCTCAGTGGGAATCAAAGCTCCACCCGAGAATGCCTTCTTTACGACGTATGGTCCTTCCCAATTTGGTGCCCATTTTCCTCGTAAGTCTTTTTGTATTGGGAGAATCTTTCTCAGCACGAGTTCTCCTTCGTGGAATTCTCTTGGCCGTACTTTCTTGTCATGGGCCGCAATCATTCTCTTCTGGTACATCTGTCCATGATAAATTGCCTTCAGACGTTTTTCTTCGATAAGGTTTAACTGGTCATATCGAGCTTGAACCCACTCTGCTTCCTCTAATTTAGACTCCATTAAGACTCGTAGAGAAGGGATCTCAACTTTGATAGGTAACACAGCTTCCATTCCATAGACCAGAGAGAAGGGAGTTGCACCCGTGATGTCCGCACAGATGTGCGATATGCGTACAAAGCAAATGGTAGCTTCTCGTGCCAGTCTTTGTATGTCTCGGTCATTTTTCCAATGATCTTCTTAATATTTTTGTTCGCTGCTTCAACAGCTTCATTCATCTTTGGGCGATAGGGCGAGGAGTTATGATGCTTTATTTGGAATTGCTCACACACTTCTTTCATTATCTTGTTGTTCAGATTCAAGGCGTTATCTGAAATGATTCTTTCAGGAAAACCATATCGACAAATGATTTCCTTTTTCAAAAACCTACAAACTGCAGTCTTCGTCACATTGGCAAACGAAGCGGCTTCTATCCATTTTGTGAAGTAATCAATAACCACAAAAATGAATCGGTGTCCATTAGAAGCTTTTGGGAAAATTGACCCTATAACATCCATGCCCCACATAGAAAAAGGCCATGGGGAAGTCATGACATGAAGGGGGGCGAGAAGAAATGTGAATTTTATCGCCTTAAATTTGGCATTTGTGGCATTTTCTTGCAAAACTAATGCAGTCACTTTCTATCGTCAACCAGTAGTAACCAAGTCTCATAATATTCCTGGCCATAGTGAAACCATTGGCGTGTGTCCCACAAATTCCCTCATGGACATCTTCAAGTATTTTCCTGACTTCGACGGCATCTACACATCTCAAGAGCACCTGATCTTTTCCTCTTTTGTATAGGATGTCTCCATCAAGAACAAATCCCGCTGCCATTCTTCTGATTATTCTTTTGTCTTCTCATTTGCTTGTTCGGGATACTTTTGATTTTTGATATATTCTGAGACATCATGGAACCATGGCCGTCTGGCTCTTTTCAATGCTGAAACAATGTGCTGGGACTTCATATATACTCATTTGAAGGGGCATTATTTCTGTTTCTCTGTTTGCTTTGAACATTGAAGCCAAAGTAGCCAGTGCATCAGCCAATTGGTTTTCTTCTCGTGGGAAGTAATTAAAAGTTATTTCTTTGAATTCTTTGATCAGTCCTGCCACTAGATCGCTGTATTTGACTAATTTTGGATCTCTTACTTCCCAATCTCCCCGGATTTGATATATCACCAATACTGAGTCTCCATATACCTCTAAAGTTTCAATGTTTCGTTCAATAGCTGCACGAAGTCCCATGATACAAGCCTCATATTCTGCTATGTTATTGGTACAGAAGAAGTTTAATCTGGCAGTGAATGGATAATGGTTCCCTTCTGGTGATATTAAGACTGCTCCAATCCCATGTCCCAATGCATTTGATGCACCATCAAAGCTCATCTTCCATGACTTCTCTTTTGATGACTCGTACCCTTTTTTTGTAATGCACATCAAGTCTTCGTCAGAGAAATCACATCTCAATGGCTCATATTCATCCGTTGTTCGAGTTGCTAAGAAGTCAGCTATTGCGCTTCCTTTTATCGACTTTTGGCTTACATAGACGATGTTGTACTCCGATAATAAGATCTGCCATCGTGCCATTCTTCCTGAGAGTGCAGGTGATTTCATCATGTACTTTATTGGATCCAGCTTCGAAATTAACCATGTCGTATGATACAACATATATTGCCTGAGTCTCCGAGCTACCCAAACCAGAGTGCAACAGTATTTTTCAATGGACGAATACTTTGCCTCATATTCAGTGAACTTTTTGCTAAGGTAGTAGATCGTCTTTTCTTTCTTTCCTGACTCGTCGTGTTGCCCCAGTACGCAACCCATTGAATTCTCGAACACAGTCAAATACAATATCAGTGGTCTTCCTGGAATTAGTGGTACTAGCACTGGAGGGCTAGACAAATATTGTTTTATCTTATCAAATGCCACCTGGCATTCCTCATTCCATTCTCCCGGATTATGTTTTTGAAGAAGCCGAAAGATTGGGTCGCATTGGTTGGTAAGTTGAGCGATGAATCGGGCGATGTAGTTTAACCTCCCCAAGAATCCTCTAACCACCTTCTGTGTGCGCGGAGGCGGTAGTTCTTGTATGGCTTTTATCTTATCTGGATAAACTTCAATGCCTCTCTCGCTGACGATGAAGCTTAGCAATTTTCCCGAGGTAGCCCCAAACGTACATTTGGCTGGATTGAGCTTTAGCTGAAACTTTCTCAGTCTATCGAACTTCTTCAAGTTCACTACATGCTCTTCTTCCCCTCGGGATTTAGCAATCATATCTTCGACGTAGACCTCTATTTCTTTATGCATCATGTCATGGAATAACGTCACCATAGCCCTCTGATATGTTGCCCCAGCATTCTTCAATCCGAATGGCATTACCTTGTAGCAGAATGTTCCCCACATCGTTATGAAGGTAGTTTTCTCCATATCTTCCGGAGCCATCTTTATCTGATTATAACCCGAGAATCCATCTATGAATGAAAACAATGAATGCTTGGCTGTATTATCCACCAATGTATTAATGTGTGGCAAAGGAAAATTATCTTTAGGACTTGCTCGATTCAGGTCACGATAATCCACGCACATTCGTACTTTGCCGTCTTTTTTTGGTACCGGGACTATGTTAGCCACCCACTCTGGATATTTGGAGACTATGTTAAAAAACACGCGGATCATGTTCGGAGCGGGTTGGGTCGACCCGACCCGGGGCCAAAACGGTGCCGTTTTGCTTAAACAGGGAGGGACCAAAACGCACCATTTTGGTCCCCTATAAAAGATAAAAAATTTTTAAAAATTCATTTGAGAGAGGGGAAGAGAAAAAAAAAGGGGAGAAAAACGGGGAAGGGACGGCCAAGGGGGCCGGTCATCGGCCGATCGTCGGCCGCCGTCCGTCGCCGGCGCCAGCCACCGTACACGGTGGCTGGAAAGGTAAAAAAATCTTATTTTTTTTATTTATTTTTTTATGTTTTATAATATTATTTTTATTTATCTTTGTGTATTTAGATAAAAAAAATAGAAAATGAACAGAAAGTAAAAAAAAGATTCACCTTAGTATTTGGTCTGATTTGATGATGTTCCACTGTTTTGATGTTTTTGGAATTGTTTCTGTATTTAGTCTACTAGTATTGATACCAAAAATAAAGAAAAATCCTCTTTCTATTGATAGCAAAAAAAATTCCCCTTTTTTTCAGTTTTTCCTTCGGGTTTTATACCATTTACATTCATTTTTATATTGTTTCTGTCGTTTCTTCTGATCTCTTGCAGGTGCAAGTGGGCGACGGTGGCGTGTTGCAGGTGTCTGGTGGTGCAGAGGGCAATTTGCCGAAAGTCAGAGGGTGGTTGCGGCGCTGAGGTAGTTTAGGGGCTAGGGTTAGGTGGGATTTGGGCTGATAGGTATTGGGCTAAGGTTTGGGTAGTGGGTATTGGTTTAAGTGTGGGTAAAATTGGGCTGTGGGTATTTTGTAAAAGGGTTAGTGGGTTTAGGTATTAAATGGGCCAATCGAGTTTGGGTTTAATTTGGGTTAAGGGGTTAGGGTAGAATCGGGCTTTAGTATGGGCAAAATTGTAAACGGCCCAAAATTGGCCTGTAACAATATATATATATATATATATTAAATGTAGAAATGTATAAAAATAACAATCAATTGATTATAAAAAAATATCATTATGTAAAAATGATAAATAAAAATTAATCCGCACAATGCGTGGTCATATTCCTAGTATATTAGGATTATGGTCCCTAAATTATAAATATGTAATTTTTCTAACATCTCATACTAAAAAAGAGTCACATTCTTTAAATATTTATGTGTGTTAAATCAAGTAAAAATAACAAAATTATGTAAAAGTACCATAGAGACCCTTGTACTAAGAGTAGGATTGCATTTTGTCTCATCTACTCAAAAAATGGGTAAATTAGTCATTGTATGTTAGACTAAATAGTAAACTGGTTATTTTGTTAAAAATTTCATCAATTTTTATTGTTAGAAACTAATCCTTGTACATCAACATAAGATATATGTGGTACGTCACGTGTCACTATATGATTATTCCAACAATCACGCCAGTTTTTAATAGTACAAATAGATAAACTTTTTAAATAACCAATTTACTTTTTAATGTAACGTACAATGACTAATTTACTTATTTTTTGAGTAAAAAAAATAAAATACAAAAACCTCCATAATACTTTTACTGCAAAACCATAAAATCAGAGCAATTTGAAGCTTTGTAGAGACGATGACAAATGTGGGGGAAACTTTAGATGAATCAGAATGAAGCATCATAAAAACTGATGTGAATATATACGATTTGAAAAGCATAATCTTTTTTCTTTTATTCCTTTCTTTGCAATTTCGATGAAAGTAGTTCATACAGAAAAGCAAAGGGAATTATAGTTATGATAAAGCAATGAGAATTAAAGATTACGTTTGCTAGCTGCTAAATCACTTACAAAAAGCATTGCATTAAACAACTCAGTAGCAAGTAGAAACTGCTTCCAACCATTTCTTCCTTAAAACAATCTACTTTTCAATGCTACACCATACCCTCTTTCTCTCCCCTTTTTTTCTTTTTCCATCTGAATAAGGCAAAGTAAAATGAAATTGAGAGCACTTATTTTAATAAAATTAGTATCTCATTTCATTTTCATTTCAACAAGTAAGATGCTCTCAAGTGCAACTCTAAAAGCACTTATTTTAATAAGTTGCACTTGAGAGCATCTTTTTCCATCAAAACTATTTAATACAATAAGATACTAATTTTACTTGTTGAAGATGCTCTCAAGTGCAACTCTAAAAGCACTTATTTTAATAAAATTATGATTTTATTACTTTTGAAATATAATCAAGCCAAAGAAACAACACATTTACAGTAAATAAAATTTTTCTTTTTGTATCTCTCTTTGGCCGCAAAGAAGAAGATGAAGACAATGAGCTCCTTTCACTATTTCTCCACCCTAGAGACGTGTTGATTGCTTTGGGGTTTTATTTTAAATTAAAATTTCACTTTTTATCTTTGATTTATTCCCATAAATTTTAAAAAAAAAAATTATTTTCTAAAATTTCAAAACTTATGAAATCCTTGTTCAGAACCCAAAAATTTTATATTAAAAATTCTAAACTCAAAATTGTTAAATCTATATTAACTTAAATATTAAAACTTCTTAAGGTATTAATAAATAAAATCTTTAAATAGGAAAGTTTGCAATAGTTAAGGGCGTGCAAAAATGAGTAATCAAAATTTAATAACAATGATTACACATCATCAAGAGATATAAAAGTATAAGAGATGCGAAAATGAATACTCACGAAAAAAGAATACTTTATATGAATACTCACTAAAGTAGAAGAATTTCATGTTACTTTTACTTGTCTTTTAAGGGTGAACGAAATCAAGCTTTTGTTTAATTATTTTAGCCTATAAAGAGGTGTAGTAGGTGGACTAGACACTTCAAATATACTATGTTGGGGCTGATCTATTTTCCCACTATCGTGTAGAAATTGCACTTTCTTAATATATAAAAATTAATAATTATTCTTTTATCTTCCCTTATGAATGTAGTAATTATAAGTAATCTCTTAGTCTCTGATCAATGCTTTCAAAGTCAGCAATCCACTTGACCTACCACTCTGCAAATTTAATCCATTGTATACATTTGAGCACTAAGATTTAGTTACGGGTCAAAAGTAAACGATTCAACTCGTGCAGTTATTTTTAATCAAAAGTTTATACTGAGGGAGTTTAAGACCTTTGAATTATGTTCAGAATTTGCATCAACGTATCAAAGTGAAAAAACTTGATTCATATAAAAATATTTGTTGCTCCAGCTCATGGCTGAACAAATAAACTTAGAATTGATATTTAAACATCTAACATGTATGAACAGGCTCTACACTTTGGGTCGAATATGGGAATATAATCATTAATTATTGGAACGTGTGCCTTCCACACTCTTTTGTTTATGATGTAGTCGCAATCGTATTCATTGTGAATACACTCACACCATTACAGATTTTTCTGTATAAATTCTATCCATCAAAGGCGTGTGTCCTCCACAAGCCTTCTTATCTCACCAATATTCTAATTCTTGCCCTTATATTCTTGCTTTTGTTCATCATGGCTGCCCCTCAATCTCTTCAGCTTTCATCGGTTAACAACGTTGAAATACCCGTCCACATCATACACACTGAAGAAAACCAGAGTCAGGAGCCTGCTGTTGATGAATTGGATTACTCCCAAAGAGGACAATGGCTTCGAGCTGCTGTTTTGGGAGCCAACGATGGGTTGGTTTCCGTTGCATCACTAATGATGGGTGTCGCCTCAGTTAAAGAAGACATCAAAGCTGTAATTGTTGCTGGCTTTGCAGGTCTGGTCGCCGGTGCTTGTAGCATGGCCATAGGAGAGTTTGTATCCGTATGCACCCAAAGGGATGTAGAGATAGCTCAAATGAAAAGAGAGAAGCTAAAAGGGTCATCAAAGAGTGATGAAAATGATGAGAAACTGCCTAATCCTGCACAAGCTGCTGCCGCGTCGGCTTTGGCTTTTGCAATTGGTGCGGTGCTTCCACTATTGGCTGCTGCTTTTATCAGACAGCCTATGGTGAGGATGGCGGTGGTTGTTGCGGTGGCTAGCGTGGCCTTGGTGGTGTTTGGAGTGGTGGGTGCTTTGCTTGGGAGAACTCCCGTGGTGAAATCTAGTGCCAGGGTGCTTGTTGGTGGATGGATGGCAATGGGTACCACTTTTGGGCTTACCAAGTTGATTGGTTCCAATTATGGGATGCAAATTTGATTTGTTTTTGCTTTGCTTTTGCTTCATTGTAAATTGTTTCTTCTCTCAAATTCGGTTCATGGTTAGTTTCATGAATTTCGTAAGGATTAAACTTGTTTGTCCGAACCATGTCTAAAAATGTCGACAGGAGACGATTGTAAAATGCAGTTGATGTTTTATCAATAACTTTGCTAGTGTCGTGTGTTGCCAACAATATATCAGATCAATGATCATAAAATCATTTTTTTCCAAATAATTTCACCATGTTTGTAAATTGCTTTTTTACACAAAAGAAGAGCACAATTATAAAGAGACTTTCTCTCATTCTTTCAAAACTATAATGATTTTATCTTCATATTTTTACCATGAATTATATTAGATAGATACCATGATTGCATTTTTCAACAGGGACATTAATTTAAAAATTTATATGTTGCCACTAGAAAATTGGGTTGGGTGAAGTAAAGGTAATGGTTTGCAAATTAAAGAAATTTATCTAAACAAGATTTTTGTCAATAGTATTAAAAAACTACAAAGTGATTATCTCATTCTATTTCGAAATGAGTTTAGATGATAATTGTGTATACCGTAAGTTCAATAGGAATAACTATATTTTATAGGTTTCATATATCAATGACATAATGCTTGTCAACAACGATATAGGCATGTTGCATGAAACTAAGAGGTTGTTAGAAAAAAAATTTTGAGATGAAAAATCTTAGTGCACAACTTTTGTATTAGGGATTTAGATAGATCAAGAGTATTCTCGAGGTATTCTTAGTTATCACAAAGTGTCTATATTGAAAATGTATTGATGAGATTTGATATGCAAGATAGTAAATAAAGTGATATCCTTTATGTTAAAAGAGATAAATTCAATCTGCTAGATCAATACCCTAAAAACAATTTTGAGATTAAAGAAATGCAAAAAAAATTCCCATGCTTCAGCAATGGGGAGGTTTAATATATGCTCAAGTTTGCACGTGTTTAAACATCGCATACATTGTTAGAATGTTGAGCAAATATTTCAGCAATTTAACTATGGATCACTAGAAAGTAGTCAAATGATTCATATGGCATATTAAGAAAAAAAAAAGTTACATGATCACATATCAAATGTCTGATAACTTAGAACTTGGCAGGTATACAAATTTAGGTTTTTTTGGAAAATAGATGCAATTTTTTATCATTAGGTTGTGAATTCTGACAAATTGTAGTAATTTATTCTAATAACAATAGGAGCACATCAATGTCGAAGTTCATAGACTTTAAACTCTTGTTTATTAAAGAAAGAGCTCGGAATAGTCAGATGTTTATAAAAAATATTCGAACAAACTCCATGACTGTGGATCCGCTTTTTAAGGGACTACGATCTAAGGTTTTTTCATGAGTACCCTGCTCATATGGGTGTCATGTCATTTGAGGGCATTTAGTTTTAATAGGAAATTGTAATTTTAAATGCTTCTATGTTATAGGGATATGATTTAGCTACGATATATGTAGTGAAAGCTATCTTGGTTGTACGCTAACATAATTAAAGGATGAGATTTTTGAAATACCATTTTATTATGATAGTAAAGTTTTGAGCTCATAAAGTTATATTGTGACATGTAATTATAAGATAATATATATATATATATATATATGTGCGTGTTACCCAAATGAGATATAGTTCGATAATATGGCCATCACATATATGATAAAAAATAATTACATATTATTACTATCATAAAAATGTTAATCCAGATTAAAAATATCTAATACGATTAAGGCATATTAAGATTCAGTTATTAAATAAAGTACAAGTAGAATATGTATGGATGCTCAACTTATTTCTAATTAATGTGCAAAAATCATATATTAGGAATATGATGCCTCTAGTATCTTAACTTCATGAAAAAAAAAGTCACTTTCTCTAGAAAAATGTGTACAAATTTAGAAGATCAAAACTACAAAATTTAAATATTTTAACATACTATTAGATTTAAGTACACTTTCACATGTCATTTTTATTCTTAATGATTTAATATAACAATTTTTAGGTTATTAAATTTAAAATTTCAACCATTATAATTTAATACTAATGTTATTTTAATTAGACCGAAACCAATCAAGATACCTCTCCAGAGAGCTATTTATACCGTGTATTAATCAAATTAGTTACATCCATCAGATCAATCAGGTCTACGAACGGAAGATCTGATGCCTTCTTTAAAAAAGTCTAAAGACATCCATAAATGTACTGACAGCAAGAGGAATCAATGTAGGTGGAGAGCAAAAAAGTTCCATACCTAAACGTGAAAACTGAGGAATTTAATTTTGGAATCAACAATTGTGGGGAAGCTGTACGAATCTGCCCACAAAAGGAAAATAAAGCTTCCAAACATCATAAAAGCTGATATGAATATATACGATTTGAAAAGCATAATCTTTTCCTTTCCTTTGCAGTTTCCATGAAAGTAGTTCACGCAGCCAATAAAGAGGTGTAGTATGTGGACTACACACTTCAAATATACTGCGTTGAGGCTGATCTATTTTCCCACTTTCGTCTACACATTGCACTTTCTTTATATTGTCTATATTCTACCTTTATGAATATAGTAATTATAAGTGATCTCTTTGTCTCTGATCAAATGCTTTCAAAGTCAGCAATCCATTAGACCTACCACTGCCTGCCATCTTTACAAATTTAATTAATCCTTTGTATATATTTGAACATTTCGATTTAATTACATATAAAAAATAAATAATTTAAAATTTCGTAAATGGACCTGATGGTTAAGGTGATCACTATTCTAAATTTAATTTAAATTTTAGTCATACTAATCGTATTACTTTATGTTAAGATTTTTATCTTTCTATTATAACTCACCAAATTTAAGAGAAAATTACCTAACAGATTTAGAATTCCAATCGTAATATATGTGATCTTGTAATTTATTTTTTATATATCTATTGGATCATATATTATATTCATATTCAAATATGTCACATGTATGAACAGGGTCTACACTTTCTTAGATTTGGGTGGAATAGTATACTGGAATCCAATTATTCAAGAAATGAACTAAAAACCGATTGGGAATATAACAATTAATTATTAGAACGTGTGCCATCGTATTCATTGTGAATCCACTCACACCTTTACAGATTTTTCTGTATAAATTCTCTTCATCAAAGGCGTGTGCCCTCCACAAGCCTTCTTATCTCACCAATATTCCAATTCTTACTTATATATTCTTGTTTTTGTTCATCATGGCTGCCTCTCAATCTCTTCAACTTTCATTGCTTAACAACGTTGAAAAACCGATACACATCATAAACACTGAAGAAAACCCGATTCAAGAGCCTGCTGTTGATGTATTGGATTACTCCCAAAGAGGACAATGGCTTCGAGCTGCTGTTTTGGGAGCCAACGATGGGTTGGTTTCCGTTGCATCACTAATGACGGGTGTGGCCTCAGTTAAAGAAGACGTCAAAGCTGTAATTGTTTCCGGTTTTGCAGGTTTGGTAACCGGCGCCTGTAGCATGGCCATAAGAGAGTTCGTATCTGTAGGCACTCAAAGGGATGTAGAAATAGCTCAAATGAAAAGAGAAAAGCGAGAAGGTTCATCAAAGAGGGATGAAAATGATGAGAAACTGCAATCGGTACGGTGCTTCCACTATTGGCTGCTGCTTTTATAAGGCAGCCCAAGGTGAGGATGGCGGTGGCTAGCATGGCCTTGGTGGTGTTTGGAGTGTTGAAATCTAAGGGTGCTTGTTGGTGGATGGGTACTGCTTTTGGGATCCAATCATGGGATGCAAATTTGATTGGTTTTTGCTTCTTTTGTAAATTGCTTCTTCTTTTAGACTTGGTTTAAACTTGTTTGGACTCTCTATGGAATGCCAATTTCTTACTATTGTGAAATGCAGTTGAAGCTTTATCAATAATCTTGCAAGACCCATCTGATGTCGATGATATAAAGGATCTATTAGTACATTCCAATCAACTATAAATTCAATTCAATTTTAAAGTATCAAACTACTTGTAACACCCCTAACCCGTATCCGTTGCCAGAACAGGGTTTCGGAGCATTACTACCATTTGCAGATTACTTAAAAAAAATTTAAATGCTTACCGATTCAATGCATCATGTAAATAAATATATTACCATTCAATCAACAGATTAGTACTTGTATAAGCATCAAACAGTAATATTGTTAGTGTACTTGCACATATCTCATATAAATTCAACATTGATATAACTATTTTCTCGACATATCGTACTTGAGTTCAATAATAGTCTCAACTTACATAATTTTCTTGTATCAACATATCAAAGATAATCATATATGTACATGTCATGAAACATATCATGCTCTTACCATTTCTTCATAAGCATATATGATTCATTTCATTATATTAATATTTCATACTCCATCATTTCCATATATTTTATGTATATTTATTCCGATAATAGCTTATATCAAACCTAACATAATTTATATTCCACGTACTCATACTTATTTCGTTTATCTATCTTCATAATTATTTCATACAACTATTTTGTACATATATATTTCCATATGACCAGTTCTTGTAAACATTAAACACAACCATTTCATATAACCATTCGTCATCTGATACATATTACCCGGATATCAATTGTTCAACGGATGTCATAGCATCTCCCATCCACGGTCTTATTCATCTTTGACATGATGCCATAGTATCTTTCAACTATGGTCTTACTCATTTTCTGTCATGTTGCCATGATATCTTTCAACCATGGTCTTGTTCATTTCATATCACGTTGCCATGGTATCTTTCAACCATGGTCTTACACATTTCATATCAGGTTGCCATGGTATCTTTCAACCATGGTCTTTCACGTTTCATATCAAAGTTGCCATGGTATCTTTCAACCATGGTCTTACACGTTTCATATCGAGAGCACACTCTCGAACCTCATCCTTACAAAGTGGGATTACCAGGTCCAGCTAAAATCCTCAGTAATATAAACTCATAGAGTATTGTCGGGATTACCAGTCCGAGCTAAATCCCCTGCAACGACAATTACTCTAATGAGCTTGGATATGAATTACCATCCGAGCTAAATTGGACTTCGATTCGGATTACTGTCCGGCTAAATCCATTTTACACATATTCTTCTGGAGGGCTATATCGGATAGGATCACCCGTCCGGGCTAGATCCTTTTTACCGTCAATTCCTTTTCAGAGATCCATCGAATTTTTCCTTTTCATTCAACCGAGATTTATTTTCAATTTATTTCGAGTATTATCAATATTTCATCAAACATCATGAATTGAATATTCAAATCATATTTTCATCACATAACCACATATTTCAAGTATTTAAAATACAATTCAAGTTACACAAAATTACCTCATTGCTTGTTTGTGTTTATAATTTCATTAATCCAATATCTTTTCTTTTTCACGATCGAGTCTCATATTTGAGTCGTTCGGATCTTTATAAATAAATTTGATCATCATTTTCATTCATTTCATATACTAATGCATTTAATTAATGCTTTAGGCAAAATTTACCATTTTGCCCCTGAACTCTTAATTAATGACGATTTCATCCTTAGGGTCAGGAAAATAAAATTCTTGCAATTTAATCCTTATTTCCAGCTATTATTCTTATATATATTGATAACAGTCCATGAATTCTATAAAATATTAGAATTTTCTATAATTTCAACACTTTTCAATTTATTCTTTCAACACTTTTCAATTTAATCCCTAAAACATGTTTTCCCCCGATCTTGAACTAAATTAATAATTCCATTCAATTTTGTAATTTAAATAATAAAATAATCCATTTCATGCAATTTGATCATTTTTTACATTTTTACAAAATTGCCCATAAAATTTTACTTTTATTCAATTTAGTCCTTGAGCCTAGAATATGCAAATTAGCCATGCTAGATGAATATTCATACATATTTTTCCTCCTCCTCCTCTCCATTCCACATCCTTAATGTAGATAATACACTTGTAAGTAACATTATCCATAATTTTTATTATTTACTTTTATGAATATTCAAGCTGTCTATCTGCATCATGGTCACTAAATTATTTATATCTGGAGCTATAGAACTCAAAATTAAGATCCGCTAATTTTCCCTGAAACTAGACTCATATATCTTCTTACCATAAAATTTTTAGAATTTTTAGTTTATCCAATAAGTACAGTTTATTCTTTAAAATTACCCCTGTTCTACTGTCTAACAGTTCTGACCCTTCTTCACTAAAAATTAATTATCTCCTTGTACAGAATTCAAATGATGTTCCTGTTTGTTTATATTGAAAATAGACTCATTCAGGATTCTAAAAATATAAATTTAAACCCCTAATTATTTTTATCCAAATTTTTATGATTTTACAAAGTCAGAACAGGGGAACCCGAAATCATTCTGACCTTGTCTCACAAAATTCATCATATCTCATGATTTACAATTCCATTGCTTACATAATTTATTCTATAAGAAACTAGACTTAATAAGCTTTAATTTCATATTTTATTCATCCTATAATTAGATTTCTACAATTTTTGATGATTTTTCAAAGTTAGACTACTGCTGCTGTTCAAAACTGTTTTAGTACAAAATATTAATTACCATGTTATAACACCCTTATTTTCTTTTTCTACACCATTTCTCATCACTTTCTCTTATTTTCTCTTCACTAACATATCATGAACATAGGACCTTATGTAAGAAAACTCTACTATAACATTATTTCCATGCTTTGTCAATAATAACAAACTTAAAAACATATTGAAATCTTGATATACTTACCTTGTTCTATTGATACTAATCTTTAACTTAATTTTCTCTCTCCTCCAGCTTCTATTTCTTGAATCCAACTTGATATTCTAACTCCCCATGGTCTCCTTAACATTTTTCTCTCTTGGTAGCTATGGAAATTCATTTGATTTTTGGGTGAAAATGGTGAATTTTTAGTAAAAAGGACCAAATTGTAAAGAAAGCAAAACTTTCTTTCTTCCTCTCTTTCTCTCACGTTAGTGCATGGGAAATATGGATGAGAATTTCTCATCTTTCTTTCTTTATATACTAATAAAATAATAATAAAATATCTTATTAAAATATTAATAAAATAATATTTATCTAATTAAATAATTATAAAATATCAAAATATCTCTAGCATCATTATTACTTTCTAGATTTCTCTCTCTTCCAATTGACCATTTTGCCCTTTATTATCTTTTAAAATTCCATCCTTAAGTCATCATTTAATTTGGTAAAATTGCAATTTAGTCCCTCATAATTTCTTCATCTATTCAATTTGGTCCTAATTCATCCATTTTCCTTAGTTTCTAGATTATTCAACTCTTAAAATATTTACACTATTGGTCCTTCAATTTTTCATATTTACACTTTAACCCCTCAAATTTTGAGTATTTACTCTTGTGCAACAAAACTTTTCTCACTTTTACAATTTAGTCCTTTCTTGAATTAATATATCATAATATACTTCTCAATATTGACATATCTCAAAATTTCCTTTTTTTTTTTTCACTTTATTTCCTTATTTTACTATATCAAGGATAATATCTTACTGTAAATATTTTCAGGGTATTACACTACTCACCTCAATGCTTACTATACCTAACCAATTAAATATAAAATAATCTACTATTTAATTTGGATTATAGAAACACAAATCGTGAATTCTAAGCTATTTAAAATCAATTTTATTATCCTTTTTATTCGAAGATTCCGGTACGACGTTAGCTACAAAATAAAACAATTAAAATACATTAATGTTACACAATTCAATCTTCACATTAAATTTTCAAGTTTTATAATATATTAGCTTAAACTTCAATTTAGTCTCTAAACCGAGACTAATTTTAACCTCCACATTTAACTTTATATTTTTGTACTAATTTCACTCTAAGATAAATTTAATTCTCTATATTTCAATTCTATCCCTAAATTTTGATTTTTTTTTCTCAATTTAGTCTCTATTGCTCAAAATCAACAATTAACTCCACAATTTAGTCATTTTCCACTTCTAACTTAAAAATCTATCTATTTAATCCCTAGTACTTAAACTATTCAACAATGACAACATCTAAAATCTTGAACAATACTAAAAATTTCAACATAGGTCGAATAATTTTAATTACCGGAATTTCAAAAATATAAAAAGTACAAGAAAAAGGACTAAATTGACTAAACAATTGAAATTAGAAAACTTGAAAATCTCTAAGGTGCCGTCCAAGCTTCTTCTTCCCTTTATTTCATTTCTTTTTAATTTGTTTGCATGTGAAACAAAAGAATGATTTTAGTTGTTTAATATCATTATTATTTTTATTATTATTTATTAACTAAATATATATATCAGACAGAATTATAATATACATATACATATTTATTAAAGCATGGCCGGTGACCATCCGACCATTTAATTAATGGTATAATGGCTACTTTAGTCCCCTTTTATTTATTTTAATTTATAATTTAACTTTTAACTCTTTCACGATTTAGTCTCTATACCTTAATAACTCCTAATTTCATGCAAATTACTTATCCAAAATTTAATTTATTATTAAACTAACCCCTTATATATATAATAAAAATATCTACGAGTTCATTTTACAAAAATGAAGTCTCGAACCTCACTTTCTAACATCCCTAACTATCGGGTCGTTATATGAACAATTTCAATCTTAAATGGAAACAGTCTGTTTTGACTTATTTTCAGAATAACAGTAACTCCTTTAGATGGATCATAAATCTATTGGATTTGGTGCCCTAAGTGTAGTATTTCGTCTAAGTACACTTGTAATTTTTCGAACAGATTGAATAATAAAACAAATTCCTTAATCACATTAATATAGTTTATATGGTTGTCCTTATATGGTTTTTGCACGCAAAATAAAATGGAAGTAAATGTTGCTCATTGGTTGTCTAATGTTTAAACTAATACTGAGCGATATTACGTGGTCAAATCGTAATACGGAAAGACAACTTATATTAGTAGACGAGCCTAGACATATTCTTAGTCTAATCAGAAATGAGCAAACTGATTGAAAGACTAATATATTGTCTATCAAGTCCAATTAGAGAAATGTTTTGTCTTAGGCATCGGAGCGGATGACTCCCAGAAGATAGAGACATAGATGTGACTGACTGGATTGACAGTACATCAAACTGGACCTAAGAAGCATAGATCCTGAATCCGTTTATACATTTATTCACTTGTGACATTCATAGTATGGCATACCTAAATCATGAATGGACGACGGACTATATATGCGTGACTCGTACACTTGATGTAAGTAAAAGCCTAAATTCGAATAGATAAGGAGTCGAAAGCTAGTGCGTTGGTTGTACGACTTCTGCAGTATGTAGCGTCATTCACAATAGTGGAATTCATAGCGTCATTCACAATAGTGGAATTCATAGCGTCATTCACATTGGGAGAACGGATATTATCCCAAAGAGATTAAGGATATCCTATGAGGGTAACACACTTATGACAAGGTAATTGCACAAGTACCGAATAGTTGCTTTCATAATGGTATGTCGTTAGGAAGAGCTCAATCATGATACTATAGTGGAATAACTTCGTAACTAAATGAGTTTATGATTAATAGGGGAAAAGCTGAAACTTAATCATAAATCATTTGAGTTCTAATTACATATGTCCAACCGGTCCCTCCACTAGCTTGTTGAAACCAAAAATGAATTGCGTGTTTGAGTCAAAATGAACAGAATGAATAGAAATGGAAAACATTCAAAAATGATTATGGTTTTCTTAAAAATGAAGAAATAAAATCATTTTGAAACGAATGTAGTTTTCTCAAAATAAAAATGGAAATGGAAATGAAAATGAAAATGAGAAATGATTCATTTGCAAATGTAGATGATTTAGTTAAAAATGATTAGGAGAATGAGTTTATATTTTTAAGCTATTTTAAAGTCCGAAAATAAAAATAAATCATTCAATTATAATGAATAAGTTAAATTGTGAAATATTAAATATATATTTTTTCAAAAAATTTATCAGTGGTAAAATCATCATAATTTTATTGGGGTAAAATTGAGATGAAAAAATTATTTAATTGGATAAAAATGCTGATGTTTATTTTGGGAAATAGAAAAACAAAATCGGGTTGAATTATATTACAAAGTACTGGCTCGAAAATTTTAAGAAGTATTTTTAATTGGACCCAATGTGAGAGAGGCTCAAAAACCCCTATTTGTATGTGAAAGGGACAACTCTAGTAGAATACTAGGGGATGTCATCCACCCTACTCCTACTTTAAGTAGGAAGTTATTTTTCTAGTTGAAATAAATGTTCACAATTCAACAAGGGTTCTACTTTTTGTTTCTATAAATAGATGACACCGGTAGAGTTATTTATAGAACTTTAAGATATTGTTACTCTGCTGAAAAATAAAGAGAATTTATTCTCGACTATTTAATATATTTTTCCAGAATAACAATTATGTTGGTTTCTATTTAAGAAGAGAAATTTTCTTTCCACATAAAAGAAAATAATTTCTAATTCTGTGTTTTGATTCAATTGGTTCGAGCCCACACTCAAAGCAGTTTGTAATACGAGAATAATGGAAAATATCATTTGGTTGAAAGTCGGGAATGACAAGGATCCTTTTATCCTAAATACATGTACGATTTCAGTCTAAGGTTTATTGCTATAAATATAAAAAAATTGGATCAGTTTCAAAATTTTTATTTTCCGCTGTACAAAAAAACCGTTTTCAAATTGAATTTTTTTCAAAAAAATCTCACAAGCTCCGTTCTTGAGGGTGACAATATGCTTTTTTTTTTTCTAACAATTGACCATCACTCAATAGATTGCTTCTCAAAGCAAGAGCTTATAATACATTAGATATTGCTTCCACAACCATTCTTGGTTCTAATATTGATGTTACCCTTTCCCATCACATCCACATTAGAACAATCACCAAAACTAACTATAGAACGAAAATCATCATTTAAATACGAAAAGGTTATTTACTTCCAAACATATGGTTATTGCAACTTGTATCCACATACCAAACATCCGGCTTAGGTTCCTTTTCAACCTCAATTGCCATCAATAAGGCCTGAACTCGTTCTTTGTTCTCAACAAAATGTGACTGTTCATCCTTGTCAGTAGATAATCTAACATATCATTCAAAACGATAATGATTAAACTTTTGACACTTGAAGAATTTTATCTTGGTTTTATCAAAATCTCGTCCATTGCCTTTGCCTTGGTCATCATTGGTTCTAAAATTCTTGTTGTCATTTCTATTTCCATCATCTTTATCGCATTGATCTCCTCTTCCTCTACCTATACCTCTACCTTTATCCCTTCCTCTAGAATTTGAAGAAAAAATAAAAGTAGAAACCTTCAAAGCTTGCTCCTTGAAAGTTTATTATGACTCATCTTCAACTCATACACCAATAAGGAGCTTTGCAACTCATCAAGAGATAGTACATTTATGTCTTTTGATTCTTCAATGGAGCAAACAACATAATCAAAATTCGACGTCATGGAGTGCAAAATCTTCTCCACTATGGTGGCATCCTTCATCTTCTCACCTTGAAACCACATCTTGTTGCATATTTCCATGGTTGTAGCACAATAGCTAGTGACAAATTCCCCTTCCTTTATCTATAGAGTCGCAAAGTTCCTCCTCAAGACTTAAAGTTGTGCTCACTTCACTCTAACAAAGTCTTGATAGTTTTTTCTTCACGGAATCTCATATATCCTTGGAAGCTTTTTTGCTTAGAATAGTTTTCAAGATGGGATGATCAATAGCCTAAAAGAGATAATTTTTCGCCTTCAAATCTTTCAACTTTCTCGCTTCGAACCCTACATTCTGGGCATTCGTCAAAATTTCGCCTTCCATCGGTGCTTCAATACCTGCCCCAACAATTAGTCAATACTCCTTTGACCATAAAAAATTCTTTATTAGCATACTCCAATGGTAATAATGACCATCAAAACGGAGAATGATTGCTTGAACAAAACTATAATTTTGGGGGGCTAACTAGATCGAACTAAACTTTAATACCATTGTTGCACTCGCCACTCATAATTTGAGCATTCTATAGGCTATACTATTCAAATGAAGAGAAACTCAATTGTGAAGTTGGTTAAGTATCAATCAAGCAAGTATCATGGAAACTGATCTTAACTGGTATTTCTAAGCTATACTATTCAGGCTATAAATATTGGTAATAAATTATATTCAATTTTATATAATGAAGTAGTTCTTGCTAATGTTCATGAAAAAGAATTCGATATCTACAATGGTTTTCTTAAACCAGAGCCAATGCCCGGTCTTTTAACAAAGCTTCCACCGCTCTTCTACCTGAAACCAGAGCTCCATCAAAGGTAGCCGAAGTCATATAATCACCACACAAATACAAACCCGGTCCGATGTTGGGATTCTTCATCAAATCCGTAGGTGGTGATTGGTTCGGCTGTGCAAAACCAATTCGATATGTTCTTAAGTGCCGCCATGACTCGACTTTTGAAGCTCCGAACCAACCCGAAAGCTCCTTAATAACCTCAGCTCTTAGATCATCATCGGCGGTGTTCTCGTACAACCCAATCAACGATACCGATGCCAATGCTTTGTTCGAAGGGCCATATAATGGAGCCACATTTGTAGCGAAGAACATGTTGTTGATAATTCCTTTACCTGAACCGTTGAGAAACAGGACCGGGTCTTGAACCGGAACTTGATCCTGGTCCATTGAAAAATACAAACAAACCGTACTTCGGGCTGGCTTTTTTCTCTGACCCGGTGGCGGCGGAGGCGGTTGTTTCTTTCCCGCCAAAATCTTGTCCACTGCCGGTTGTTCAACCGCCATTATTACCCCGAGTTCGCTCTTGAGGATTTCGCCGCTCTCTAATGTTACCAACGGTGAATTCGAGTGATCGGAATCAACGGAAACCACTTTGGTGTTCAACAGGAGTGAATCGGACGGCAGTTTTGCTGCCAACTGGTTTGGAATTTCGCCAATTCCTTTCGCCGGAAGAGTGTTGTCGCCGAGAGCGAGACATTTGAAGACGAAATCGAAGAGTCTCGAAGTAGTTTCAAGCTGGGGGTCGAAAAAAATCCCACCAAAAAAGGGTCTAAAAAACCTTCCGATCATCGAATCCGAAAAACCAATATTCTTCAACAATTGAATTGTCGAAACCTCGTCGGCGCTCATAATTTCCTCGTAGTATTTACTCAAAACCCGAACCCTCGTCAAAGCGATAAGCAGCTTATCAAGAACAGACCCAATGGGATTTCCAAGGGACAGAAGGGAATCCGAGAAATGACGCAAAGGATCAGCAACAGTATGGAATTTACCATCGTAGTAAATCCTGGCACCGGAGTAAAACTTCCGGAGATTCAATTCATTGTAATTTAACAGCTTTTGAGCTTCCGGGTAAGCAGTGATGAAGATTTGGAAGCCACGGTCCAAGAGAAAACCATCGACGACATCGGTACGTACGCGACCACCAACACCATCGGAAGCTTCTAAGAGGAGGAAAGGGATGTTATCGGAGTTGAGACGGGTAGCAGCAGCGAGGCCAGCGAGGCCGGCTCCGATGACGATGACGGGAGCTGTCTTGATGACCGGCGGAGGCTTGGGGGCGAGTTGGGTGGTGGATGCATGGGGAATAGAGAAAAAACGGTGGCTGTGGGTGGATTTGGCGGTGGGAGAGAGGAAAGAGAAGCTTGAAGATGGCGGAAGAGTGAGAGGCATTGGATTTTTTGTTTTGGATTAGATGAGGATGTTGTTGGTGAATCTTTCAATTTTTCAAGGCCATTGCCTTATCCATTTCATATTTTGTATGGGTTAAAATAAGCTCTAAATACCTATACTCTTAATATAATTAAAATTTAGTCCTTGAATTTAATCTTTTTACTTTTTATATTTTAAAATTCAGGTCAAATTATTAATACTGTAAAATTTCTTCTATTAAATTTGTTACTCTAACATTTTGAAATGAGAAAAATATTTACTTAGTATCCATGTAAGAAAAAATGATGTTATAATGAAGTTGAATTTAACAAAAATAATTTAACTATATCAATGCAGAAGAACGTGAGTTTTAGTGCGCTGAAGCACATTACATTCCTATTTATGGGTTGGAAAATGTTATAAATAATTTTAGACATTATGTCAAAAAGAACAGACATAATCAAAACCTGTAATAAGGTTGTAAGAAAAATCATATTTTATATATTTGATATTCACATTCATATTCATAGATAACATGCCATTATCTACCATACAAAAACATGAAAATCAACATTTTTTTTCCAGTTTTTGATTTCAAATGTTGAACAATTGGCTATACATTAAAGAAAGAAAGAAAGCTGAGAAAATTGCTACTTATTTTAGGCCAAAAGAGAAAGAAAAAAAAGAAGTGAGGGATTTTGAAAAAAGAAATTTTCATCTTCAAATCCTCAAGCTCAATGTGTGTTTAAAGTTCCCCACATGCAACACATATTGTCCCAATGCAATCTTTCGCCTTCCAAGTTCATCAACTACACTCAAATCCTTGCAAACATCTACTTTAAATCTCATCAATGTCCCTGATTTCCCTTTCAAAGAAATTTTCTCGAACCCGATCAAATGTTTCCGAGGCGAGTTGTGCACCGATGGGGGAGTGACGAACAACAAAACCGAGTGGCTTCCCCCGTGCCTTGCCTTGTTTTGAACTCGCAAATGTATGTCAAACGTTACGCTTTTTTTACAAAGTTGTTCGATGGCCTCGACTAAGTTGCAGTCCAACGAGTGGCGACAAACGTGGTCGTCGCCCAAGGGGATGGATACAGTTTGAGGTGCTTTAACTATTTTATGGCTGAATTTGGAGTAGCTTAGCCCATGTCCAAATGAATAAATCGTTTCCCCAGTGTAGAATCTATAGGTTCTTCCCGGGTACCCTTTGGATGGATCTGGTCTCATGTTCATGTTTGTCATTGGGACCTTGTCAAGATATGATTGGGGATACCATGTCATTGGAAGCCTTCCACCTATACAGAGCAAGCCAAAAAAAAATTTAAGGAGCGAGATTAGTTAAAATACAATTTATTATTTTATTAATTTATATTTTTATAATTTTTAAAAAAATTAAATTAAAATTCTAACGTGCGGAGACAAACTATAATTTTACTATATACTTAACATTTTATGAATTTTAGGATTTCAAGCGGAGATTTCTCAATTTATGGGAGGGGGCCAGTGCCTACCCTCTTCCTTTCACCCTTAACTTAGAAAGCTTATGTTACTTAAATTCAAATAAAGTGTTAAATACGAGTACATTTAATTTTTTTCCCGAGGGTCACTAGATAGATATATATTTACATTCATATTATATGTTGGATACAAATACTTCAAGTAAAATGAAAAGTCAGAGCAACAGAAATAGACTCATCCAAGAGTCTAATTACCTACTCAAATCCAAAAATTTTTCCAATATCTGAAAAGGTTTGAAAAAAATATATTAGGTTCAAAAAATGAGTTCGACAAAAAAAATTAAGCTTGTTTAAAAAAATTGAGTTTGACTTTAATATTTAATGCCTGAACCTAGTAACATGGCCATTTAGAATTTAAAGTTTAAAGTTAGTCACTTATAAATACAAATAAGTGAGGGGAGGAGACTCCTCCAAGAGAAGTTTTAGAACTACCATCTGCCGGGCAGCCATCTAAACCCCCAACAATGGTCACTATTGTCCCCAGGTGCTAGTCCAAGTGGTACTATATTCTTCTAAGTGATGATCTATATGTCATAGGTCAAGGGTTCAAACCCTCTCCCTTTACGCTCCCTTGGTGAGTGGTCGTGTGCCCCATGTACAGTTTAATTCCTTAAAGTGCTACCTCTTCGTGAGCTAGGCCGCTCATAGCAATCTAATTTTCAACGAAGGCAAGAGATTAAATCCCAAACAAGACTCAGGGACAATACTAAGCATTATTAGGGGTCTGACCAACTGCTCAGCAGACAACACTCTAAAAATTTCTCGTTAAAGAGTCGCCCCTTTGACAAAGTTAAAATTTGAAAGCTGTATTTTACACCAAGTTTGATTTGGATGAATATAACTGATGTTGATTCTGATACTATTAATGCGTAATGTGTTTGACCTGAACCCAACTCGATGAAACATAACTCAATCAGCACCGAAATTCTAGTTTTATACTGATGATAAATGACTTACTTGGATTATAATACCCAAAAATCACATCAGCAATGGCAGCTCCACCAGCTTCACCAGGGTAACCAACCCAAAGGATGCTTGTAACTTTGTCATTGTGTTTGGCAAACGATATATCAAAGCCTCCACCCGACATTATTACAAGAATCACAGGTCCCTTGGCAACCTTTGCAACTTCTTTTATGAGAAGTGGTTGCTGTCCTGGCAAACGAAGGTCAACTCTGTCGAAGCTTTCTCTTTCGAGGGATTGGTCAATGCCCATCACGAGCACGGTGGCGTCGGCTGTGGCAGCTAGTTTCTTTGCTTCCTTTACTTGGGCATTGCCACAAGTCACATTGGAGCAGCCAGGCAGATACTTTGTTGCCACTGAAGCTGTTAGACCCTGCAATGGTGTTGTGTATTTGCATGGAATGCCTGCAAAAGGTTCCCCCATGATGCAAGTTAAATCATATTATTTGGAAAAGTTCAATTACTTTTTTTTTATATAAAATAGACAAGTACATGATCCAAGCAATGATGCCAGGATTTAGAGTGAGCGTCATATATGAACCTATATTTGGCATGATGCATGAGAGAAAGTAGAAAATTTTTAGGATGAAATTAAATTATATATTTTTATAATTTTTAAATGATTAAATTAAATTTTTATTATTTTTAGAAGGTTAAAATATAATTTTACTATTATTAATTTAAAATTTTATAAATTATAAAAAATTTAAATAGAAAATTTTCTATTTTAGGGGAACCAGGACACTTACCAACCTCTTGACTTCACCAATAACATGATATTTGAAAGATTATGCAACTTATTCACCTTAACCTCCATGCCAGCTTGATATTTCAAAGAGTTTAAAATTATTCAAGATTTGAGTTCAGTCTAACCCTTTTTTTAATTTAATAATATATTAATTTTTTATTTATATATGTAACTATTGAAAATTAAATAAAATTAATTTTTAAAAAATAATATAAACAAACTCAAACGAGCTTAAACTAAATATGAGACCTATATTTCAAGTTAGGTCGGGTTTGATATTATATGTAAGTCCAACTTGAAACAAATGTTTTAATAACTAGACTAATGGTCGAATCGGTTAGACCATCAATTCCTGATTTAACTAGTTTAACAATCAGGCCACTAATATTTAAATAAATAATTTAATATTAGTTAATATTACAAAATTGGTTCAACCGTGTTTTTGCCCTAATTTTTTTTTTCACCAATTTTGAGTTGTTTTTTTAGAGGTCAGTTCAACCCCTATGTCTGGACCGATATATCGGTCGATTCTTAGTTCAACCAATCCGATTCAAATAACACTAGATGAAACCAAGGTTATTGAACTGGATCGACTGGTTGAACAGAGAACTGGTTGGGAGGCATTGAACAAATTGTCCCAAAAATTGAATCAAACCAGTTAAACTAATAAAAAATTAATTGAACTAGACGGTTGAACCAAGATTTTAATTTTTTTTATGAATTTTTTAATAATTTCTTTAATCAAACTGAATGGACCGGTTGGACCGGACATTAAATGTTAAAAATAAATAGAGTTCAATCAAGATAAATGGCGAATATGATGTTGGAGTACCTTCGTAATTTCCGATCATCGTTTTGGTGACATTGGCATTGGGTCCAATTACTGCCAAGGTTTTGATAGCAGCGGGCGATAGAGGCAACGACCCAGCAGTGTTCTTGAGCAACACAATCCCTTGCCTCGCAGCATCACGAGCCAACTCCTGATTCTCTGCAGTACACACATCTTTCGGGCCAAGTTTACCGTAAGGTTGCTTTCGAGGATCGCCGTCGAAGAACCCGAGTCTCATTAAAGTAGCAAAATTGTTAGTGATGGCATTATCGATGTCTGATTCTTTCAAAAGCCCTTTCTTCACTGCAGCTGCTGTGTGTTGGCCGAGGAATGATCCACAGTTGAGATCCAACCCTAGTAAACATCAATTCATTTAGCACTTAATTAATGGACTATTCGCCCAAAATTTTCATTCTTTTAAATAATCATTAAATAACTCAAACTGCGATAACCAAATTGTGATTTTGAATAAATGTTTCAGTTTCGAAGGAAAGAGACTGACCTGCCAAAATTGCTTTGGCAGCAGCTTGTTCAGGTGTCTTGGTATAGTGCTGGTCATCGAAGAACACTTCCACCGAGTCACAATCCGAAACTATGTACCCATTTAATTTCCATTGGCCTCGAATGACCCCAGCAAGAAGATGAGGGTCTGCACAAGTTGGCTTACCATTAACCTGATTGTAAGAACACATAACACTCGCCACATTCCCATCAATAACGCAGCTCTTGAATGGCGGATCAAATGTATCATCCATATCTTGCTGCGTTACCTAACCCATCCACAAATCAATCATGAGTTATCTATCATGTCTATCTTATTCTATGTATAGTATTAATATTATAAATATTTGTTAAAGTTTAGGTTTGAGTTTTGGTCGAGGTCTAGTCCTAAAAAACACTTGAACATAAATTCGGCTCAATTTCGATATGTTGTTATTGTTGGCGTATTGGAAAATGTTAAAAATATATTTTATATTTTTATAAGAATAAAAAAATTTACAAAGGGTTTAGATGTTGACGAATGTCATTACAAAATTTTTTAAAAATCGGCACATATTAACATTCTAAATTTGCTTGTGGAAATTTTTTTATTTCACTATTTGTGCATAGAATAATTAAATTTAAAAAATTTATCTTTTATTATTTTACTCCCCTAAAGAGATAAGTATCACTCATTTAATCTTGCATGTAAAGTTTTCAAACTCCACTAGCACAAAATAAAATAATTAACGTATAATTGCTCTATCCACTACCAACCGAGTAAAAGAGCTTCACAAAGGAATCTAAGATGCCGTCAAGTGTTTTTATTGTTTTATAATTATATAACACTCTAAGACATATGACATCATCTTAAATTTTGTTTGTAGATTTTTTTTACTCTGATGATGAATAGGATAATAATAGTCCTAAATTAAGTAAATATTTTTTATTATTTAACTTTAATTCGGGCTAAATTGGATTAAGATCAAATTTATATTGTTTAAATCTGATCCGCCCGAATTAGTTTAGCTATAAATGAAATTAATACTTTCAACTTATAAACATTACCACAGCATTGAAATGGTAGCGGTCGACCCCTTTCCAGTTATCCAAATCATAGGCAGTGTAGTGTTTACAACATGCGGCCACCTTGAGTCGAGAAGGGTCGGCATTATCATCGGTTTGTTGCAAACCTTTGACATAACTTGAACCATATTTACTGCTCAGCAATGGGTCCTCACCCGGTGTCTCTTGGCCCCTTCCCCACCTCGGGTCTCGGAATATATTAACGTTGGGTGACCAAAATGTTAGCCCTGCCAACCCAACATTGTACATTGCTCGAGCCTCCGTTGAGACCACCTACAAAAAAAAAATGGATTCAAAAACGTATAAACGATGCACGGCACGTCTTATTAAACATCAAAGCCATACCTTGCCAATGGCTTCGAAGAGAGAAGTATTGAAGGAAGCCGCTGTCAAGATGACTTGAGGAAAGCTTGTCGCTCCCGGAACCAAGCTGCTAAAATTGGTGCCGGGACCGATGTTAGAGACCCCGTGAAGAGCCTCGGACCACCATTCGTATTTCGGTATCCCGAGCCGACTAATGTTCCCAGCACCATTCACTATGTTCAGAATTTTCTCTTGCAATGTGAGCCTTCGTACCAAGTCAGCCACCCTCGCGTCTCTCCCCAACGACGCGTTGCAAAAGCCGTAATGCACGACCTTCCGGTCTTTTATAGCATCGCAGGCGAAAACAGCCGGCGATACTTGCCCCACGACTCGAACCGAGATCAATGAAAAATAAATAAAAAAACCAAGAATGAAAAACACCTTAGGTGCTCTGTTTTCAAAAACAGAGATCATTTTTGGCACAATTTCGCTTTTGATCCTCAAAAATAAAAAAAGTAAAAGAACTAAAAGGAAACTTAAGCTTGGGAAAAAGGGTTTGTTTTACAATCTTTCTTTCACCATGAAAACTTGTTAAAAGCTTGGTGTAATTCTATTTTTGTAGAAGAAGAGTTGTTAAAATGAATACAACGTTGATGCTCTGTATTAGCCAGTGATGGGAAAATAGGTGAGATGCTGTAATGATTATATAGTCTTTGCAAAGTTTGGGTTTTTTTGCAAAATCCAAAAAAGAAATCTTTTTTGCAAAGTTTATAGATTGTGATTTGTTAGTGTAAAAAATATGAAAGAATGCAAAGTTGAATTTAAGGGAAAAGAAAGTAAATTAGTAGCTTTAATGGTATATCTTAAATCGAGATTTTGGGCTTGTTTTTCTGTCAATTCTGTAACTCACGTCAGGGATTTGGGGATGATATCTCGGCTTCGTTCTTTAGTTTTAGTTTTTCAGCCAAATGGATAAAAATGTTAATATTTGCAGTCAGTCCCTTCACTGTTGTAAAGTTTGATATTTAGTCCCTACGCTTGAATCCTTATTTTCTCGATTTAAAATTTAGGTTAAATTCTTCTATTAGTCCATTTACTTTTCAAAACTTATGAATTTAGTCTTTATATTTTAATTTGATCAATTTTAGTCCTTGTACTTTTTTTTGTTAAATTTTAGTTCTGAACCAAACAGTAACAATTAAATTTGTTTGATTCAATTCAATTATTTGTCATGTACTATGCACACAATTGTAGATTTAGCCCATATTTTTCAAATGGATCATTATAAGTCTATATACTTTTCGAACTTCTAAATTTCAATCTCAACACAGATGACCATTGTTAATCCATTAATTGGATTTTTAGTTAGTAACATGTGGAAATAGAAAAGTTCACATGACATTACATTAGATTTTGGAAATAGAAAAACTTAAATTTAACAGTTGTCACTTGGTAAGGACTAAAATTTTAAATTTTGAAAAGTATAAAGACTTAAAATGACTAAATTAAAACATGTTACAGTCCACCCATGAGCAAAGCTACTTGAAGCATGGAAATAAGTCTGGAATGGAACGAACACAAGAAAACTAAACCATGAGGTTGTCGAAATATCAGAAAGACTCTAAAAGTCCATGTAGAATATTTCGAAAGCTAAAAAACTATCCACACTTGTATGGCATTTAATAAGGTAGGAGCTTATCAATATAAGTGAAGGCTTTCTCTCTCATTTGTACACAAGCTAGCTTTTGAGTGAAATATACTTTCACATTCTCTCATTTCTCTCGTGTTTTCTAAAGCCCTTCTTTGTATGCTTATCTAGTGCAAAGTCTCATCAAGTAAGGACCGAAGGTTGATTTAAGCTTGTTTTCGTAGGAACCAAACTTAAGATCACACATGAACAAAACTTTCGTAAAATACAGAATTAACAACAAAATTTAACCTAAAATTTATAGTCTATGTTTGGCACCTTTTGTATTTCTTGTCAAAATGTGCTTACTTTCAAGTATTCCTACTAAGTTCATAACTATTTGTTTCTTAAAGTTAGTATCATTGTATAGTTATGTTAGGGGGAAATTAAAAAATTGATTTATGAGATGGTACTGAATTGTAAATTTCAAAGAGAATCAAAGTACAACTTTATTATGTTATTAACTTGTAAATTCACAAAATTTAAAGTACTAAATGACAATTTTACCAATTTGGGTTATACGGCTGATTTCTTTGTTTATTTCGTTTGAATCATTCTTTTGGAGAACCCGAAGCTAAGAAATTAAGTTATTAGATTTGCATTTTGATTTTTTTTTTATTTCTTATGAACAAATTTTGGATTTAGATTTAATAACATTAAACTAATAAACATATAATTTTAAATAAATAAATAATTAATTAATTTTAAAATTTTTAATCAACATGAATGAACAAATTTAAAAATAAACAAACGAACATGAAGGGAAATCTATTTGTTTGAACTCAATTTATTTACAACCCTAACAGCTAACTCCCTTTCTCCACCAGCACCACCACTGCTTATGAAGTCAATCGATTTCTCAATTCAATTCAATCAATTTATGAATTAATTAAACTTTTGTCTTATTTCGAATTGATATATCGATCGATTTCTAATTCAATCCGATTTTAACAACTTTAGATTGAATTTATGTCTAGTTAATAAATACTTAATTATTTAAATTTTAAATTAGAATTAATTATTATTAACTTATCCAATATAATCAACATTCACAAATATAAGTTTCATAATTCATAGGTAAAACATATAACAATAATAATTAAAAAAAAAAAAGAAAATAATGAAGAGAACAACGGCCCCTATGGTTTACGGCAAGTGAATCGCGTGTTCTTATGGGCGCGTGGTGAAGTTTTAAGATCCGGAGCCTTGCAAGTTGCAAATACCAACTTGCCACTGTTTTGGACAGTATATGATGTGAAGCCGACCCATCTAAAATGGAATATTTTTTATTTATATCCTTTATAATTGATAAAAATTTTAAATTAATAATGACTTTTAATTTTTTTTAAAAATTATAAAAATATTAAATATTAAATAAAAATATTTTCTATATGTTTAATTAAAATTAAAATTAAAATTAAAATTAAATTAATTGGATTTATTTAATTTTTAAATAGTAAAATGAATCATTTGAATGGTAAAATAAAATGTAAGTAAACATAAGGGATGAGATTGTGGAAGATAGTAAATTTAGTCAATAATTAATTATTCATCTAATTGAACCATGTTTTAACTTTAAATTAGTTTGGATTTAAATTATAACATTTTATTATTTTAGTGTATTTTGATAATTTGAGAACATATTTTTTTATATTTTTTAAATAATTTTTATTATTATTTAAATGATGCATAGATGAATTAAATTAGATTATTGAATATGAACAAAGTTGTGGCCGGCACTTTTATTTCTCATTATAGATTTCCCTCTAAGGTACCTTTATACCAAAATTAATACATAAAATCCTTATGAATTTAAGACAATAAATATAACCCTAGATTTCCCAACAAGGTATCTTTATAAATAAAAATAAAATAAAATCCTAATCAATTCAAGAGAATCTTACATTCGCCGATTGAGTCTTATCTCGATTGGTATTGATATTGTTGTCAGTGTAGGAGGATATGGGTTCGAGTGTGTTGAAGCATATTATCCTTCTATTTAAGGGTAGGGGAGAGGACTACGGGTAGTTTTTAGGCATTGTATCAAAAAGAGTAGATATTATAAGAATATATAATGAGATTAATGTTCAAAAAATAAACCCTAAATTTACCAATAAATTATCTTTTATACAATTTTTAAAAAAATAATAGTTATGAATTTAAGAGAATAAAAAAATAGCTATACTTTATTCATGAATCAATATAATATGGTAATTATTATTTTTTATATTTTTATATAATTAGGAATATGACCACGCCATGTGTGGTTTAACTTTTTATTAATTTAATATAATAATTTTTTTTGTTAATCAATTTTATTTTTTAAAACATATAAATAATTTTTTCATTCAATATTATCTTTTACATTTTAGGATTTGATTTATAAATAATCTATTTGATTTTTAAAAATTCAATATCTAAAATTAGAAGAAAATGACAGAAAAGCTACTCTATGATTCTAAAATAGAGTTGTTCATGGGCTGGACCTTAACAAAATTCTAGACCCAATTGATAAGTCCAGCCCGAGCCCAACTCGAAAAATAGGTTTAAATTTTTGCTCAAATCTAATCCAAATAAAAATGTTAAAACTCGAGTCCGGCCCGCTCATATTAAAATTTTTTATTTTTTTATATAAAAAAATTAAAATATATAATGCATCAAAAACACTAAACATATTGAAATAAATATTTCCCAACAGATTGAAAATAAATTAAAAATGTCTTTATACTTAAATAACACTAAGATAAGTGTAACTTAACAAGAAAATGCCTCTAAAATAGTAGCAAAATTAACAATAAAACAAGAGTTATACAATAACAACAAAATAGTAGCAACATAATAGTGAAATAACAACAAAACAACTTTTTCTTTTTTGCAAATTCGAGCCGGGCAAGGCCAAAAACTCTTACCTAAAGCCCGACCTATTTTCTAAATGAGTATCTTTTTTTACTCAATCTCATTTTTCGGACCTATATTTTTCTCCAAACTCCTCCCAATGGACAATTCTACTCTAAAAGGTTTCCTACCTTGAAAAAGAAATACAAACATCTATAAATTTAAACTGCAAAAATTGTAGAAACGCGCAAATTAAATAAGAAAAAAGCTCTACTTAAAGAGTGATATTATGGTTGCCAATTTAGAATACCTTAGGAATAAAATCAACACCGATAATTGCTTTATTGTTGACTAAACTTCATATGAAAAGAGAAATATAAACATTTACAAATTTAAAATACAATATAGAAACACATAAATTAAATAATAGTCAGAAGAAAAATAATCTACTCAAAGAGTGACAATATAGTTGACAATTTAGAGTATCTTAGTGATAAAATCAACATCAATGGTTACTTTATTGTTGTCTAAACTTCATACGAACGTGTTTAAATTCAAGCAGTTAACTCTAAAAACAATGTACCTTGTAAAATAGAGCTCTAAACAGAAAAATAAAAAAAAGGATTAGTATTCAAATAAAGTAACAAATTAGATATAAATAATTATTTAAAAATATAAATTTAAACAGTAATAAGAAATAATTAAAGCTTGATTACGGTTGAAAGATACTAATTTATCAACAACATCTTGTTCATGACATGACATATAAGAACTACACATATCAACAATATACACCAATATTGCAAAAGCATAAGCAAATCCTTTATGTATATATACACAAATAAATAGATTGTAACCTTCAAAAGAAATAAAAAAAAATACTAAAATGTAACTCTCATAAAGTTAAAAACAATTAACATATATAAATAAAAATCATTTACTTAACAATAAAATAAAAAATGCAACTCTAAAAATTATAAATAATAATTTGATATAAATAAGAATCATTTATTTAACTATAAAACAATATTAATTAAAATATATAATACAATTAAATAATAATTAGTGATATTTCATAATTTATTTAATATATTTGGAATATCAAGAATACTTTTAATATATGTTAAAATATCAACAGTACTTTTATTAACTCCAATCACTTTTAAAAAGAATTGAAAATACTATATATATTATTAAAAAGAAAAAAACAATTAATTAGAAAAAAATGAATTTTTTGGAAATTAAATCATAAATAATTAAAATGAAATACTGAAATTTAAATTAGCTTTGTTGAATTGAAGTTAAAAAGATATTTAAAAAAAATTAAAACTAATAATTTTTTATAGGAAATCATTTTGACATTTTATAATTTCTTAATTTCATTTTTTAACCAAATTAAATTGATAAATATTTTTTATGAACTAATTTAAAAGAATGTTATAATAGATATCTATATTGCAATGTTATAATAGATATCTATAATGCCCTTTGTAACACCTTTCGCCCGACTCAATCGTCGGGTCTTAATTACAAGATGTTACAATCGTTACCAGAGCAATTACCGTTAAATATACAATAAATAAATCATTCAATTACACAATCAATTCCAAGTCTCATTTGATCTTACGAAAACTCAATTGTTAACCTGAGCATGAGATAGAACTAAATTGAAAAAATTCATGAGTGGGAAGAGGGTATTGTGATGCCTAGGGCTTGGTATTGCAATACCAGATACAATATCCAAACGTGAAAATAAATCATATGGGTATCGCGATCCTGAAGGAGTAGTCAAACTTCTCAACTTGAGGACCAAATTGCAAAACCTTCAAAATAATACAGAATGGACATCACAATATCCAAGGTGTGGTATCGCAATACTGAAAATAGTAGATTATGTTCTATTTTTGGTAAAAATTAGGTCATTTGGTAATTATTTCATGTCGGCCTTTCAAACTTACCATTTGGTGCATATTGCACAACTTTTTCCTGCACAAAAACATGCTAAATACAAGCCAAAACATAGTATTTAACCAATTCCAATCATCTATTCCAATATAGCTTCTATTTGGCATCAAAACATACTAATTCCATATGTTCAAATTCAATCTATGGTTTATCACAATACCAAAACATACACACACACACACACACATATATATATATATATATATGTATGTATGTATGTATGTATGTATGAAGATTAGCCTTCCCAAAATCAAGCATCAGCTAAAGTTCAACCAAAGCTATTCTTCCAAAGTTAACATATCTAACATGCCTAACATAACAAGTCACAACAATAAGGTGAGTTTTTATATATAATCAATCATATGTAATATGCCAAGTATATAACATACCAATTCATATAATTTAAGTAAGCAGTTCGATCATGAATAAAGTAACCATGTATGTATACCAAAGCTTTATATTCAAATCATTCACTAATACTCCATTTGAACATTTACATTTCGTGTCATCTCGATTCCTCATTTCATATCATCTATATCACCCGATGAAACTTAGTAAACGAACTTAACTACATAAGTATCTCTAGTATAATAATTGCTCTTCCGAGCTGAATTCATATTCGTGTTAAGTTACCCGTCTAAGCTAAACCTTTAATGACACATCAAATTGTTTGACCAAATTGAAAATATACATATAATGTTACTTGTCCGGGTTAAACCTTTAAAACAACATCAAGTTACTCATCCGAGCTAAACCTGTGTCACATGTATCTTCGAATCCGCAAAAAATGTTGGATCTTGGTAATCTTCGATAATCAATTCGTATCCATGTGTACATCACCTTTACTAAGTTTATCAGGGCAATTTCAACATATAAGTTCATATACATTTCTTTACAATTTAGTCTAGATCTCACATTTTGTACCAATTCGAAAACAATCCAAATTTCAATTAAACATACATATATTTATAATTCATATACAAAAAAAATTTAAACACAATTATACCATATGAACTTACCTGGTTAAATAAGCAAACAAGTTGAATTGTAAGGGCTAATCGATAATTTTGCCTTTTCCCTAGTTATCCTTGGTTTGGTTCAATCCCCAATCTATACGATAATTCAATTCAATTTATCAATTCCAAATAGTTTATAATATTCTATCATATGCATGGATTAGTTCAATTTTACTTTTCAAATGCCCTTAAAGTTTTATATTTTATTCAATTTAGTCCCTAAAACCAAATTTGTAATACCTTTTAAATTTGAGCTTCAATTTTGAAACCAATCTCAATTACATCCTTTTAAGACTCTCTATTGTCTATAATATAGAAATTTTACACCAATTTCAAAATTTATACACTTTAGTCCTTATGTTCAAAAACTAGTAATTCAATTTTCCAAACTAGTCCTTTTCACTTCTAAGCTTAAATCTAACAATTCAGTATCAATTTCTTCAAGTATTCATCAATGGAAACTTTTGGAAACTTTAACAATTTTACAAATTGGTACACGGGTTAACTAAATCAAGCTCTTATGACCTCAAAAACATAAAAATTACAGGAAAAGTACTTGAATTAGCTTAGAGTTTAGGGACTAAAAGCTTTGAAGCTCAAAAACATAATATATATATATATATATATAAGTTGTTGTCAAGGTATTGACTCAAAGGCAAGTTTGAGGTCTTAAAAATTTTTAGATTTCAAGTTTGTGCCTACCATACGATAATATTTAAGTTCTTTTTTAGATTTATCATAATTATAGTTACTTTAGGTTAAGTTAGTTGTTTTTTATTCTAATTCTAATTAGTTTGAATTTTTTTTTATTCTTAAAATATGTGCTTGTAATAATTAATTTTGTTTGGAGCAGGTGATATTGTTGTAAGTTGTAACTTAAATTTATATATAATTTTTTTTTGAAAAAGTAATTTTATTTTTATTTAAAAATAAAAAAATATCTTTATAATTAACGTTAATTTAACCAAATTTACCCTTATTCTAAATTGGTCTTTAACTTCGAAAACATTCTAATTGAATCTTCAAAGTATTAGTATTGGATCAATCAAAATCAAATCCTTCCATTAGCTTAGCTAGTTATTAATTTAGACATTAAATGCTAGTTCGAGTATGATAGAGAACATTTTTAAAATACATGGATTAGATTATAAACATATGTGTACTTGCTGTATAAATAACTCGAATCTAACAATTAAAAAGTTGGATAATGTTATTAAATTTATGAAGATTATTTCTTTTTACTAACACGTGAGATCCAAACAATTCATGTAGTAGGTAATTTAACACATACACCCACTATGCAAATTATAGCACATTTTACCTTGAACTAAGCTTCAATCAAAATCAACATTTATTTCAAAATTTCAAATCTTTTTAAAGTTCAAGACCTCTTAAATGCCTAAAAAAAATTCTAAGTCCAAGCATCTATATTCACTAGGGAAACCACATCTCAAACGAGTAGGCACCTTGCAACAATGTAAGTCACCTCGCTATAATTGAGGAAATCCTCACCATCTCGAAGGATAGATAGTAAAAGTTCAATGTCTCAAATCAGGTCACTTTATAACTTCTCTTTTGATCAATGGGCAATTGTTACACCTATACCTCACAAGCTTGCTTCACATCCTTGCAACCTCACAAGTCAATGCCCTTGACTAGGAAGAATCATTTGGTGAGCTAAGGATGCCTGTGAGCCTAGGATATTATAGCCCCAAGACCTCGCAACCCAATACCATTAAGACCATGCACTAGGCACTGACAAATTATTTGTTACTCATACATTACATATATATGTTCCCTTGACATGACAACTCAAACTTACGACGACAAGATATTAGTAGTTTGGTTAAATCCTAAAGAATTTAGAACCAATATGTGGATGACACATGACACCTTAAGAATGATAAAAAATAACCCTTTAAAAGCCGATGAGCATAAGAAGAATAGAAAGTTAAGATACAGTCTTTGCGCTAACACTCTAAACTCACTCTTGTCCCTCTTTCCAATCCAATCCTCTTTGGGTATTTGTATTCCAATCATCTTAACTTTTCACCCTCTTGGGTGAACCATCATTATCACCCTAACTTCTTCCTTGTATCAACAACTTTTTTTCTTCATTTCATTGTATTAATTATAATATATTAATTGAAGGCATTACTGAGAAGCATTAATAAGCATGAAAATTACATCCTTTAATGTAGCATTAACAATAATACCTTAATTAAATATCTAACAAATACATAATTAATCTCTCGGACCTGTGTTCTATTTATTTTTGTGTTTGCTTGAGTTTTCTTTGCAATCTTGTTTCCTATCAGGGATGGGTCAACCAGTCAGTGAAGGATCTGGAACGGGAATCACAATGTGGCCCCAGGTCCCTTTGGATCGTGCGGACGACATCTTTGCCTTTAGGCTTGATTCTCCCCCCATTCGTGGTTGCAGCGATACGATTCTGACTTTTGTCTCTGATGTGGTTCCTTTTTTGTTTCGCCAAAGTGATTTTGCTGCCTCATTTTGACTGTACTTGGGGAGCTCCTTGCTCTCCCCTTTCTCCTGTGATCTACATGTTGTGCGGATGGTGTTGCCCTCTTCGGCTTTGTTTCCAAGGGTTCGGGTCTTGATTTTTAGCCTTCGGGCTCTTTCTCTTGGGTGAGTTTTTGGACTCGTTGATTTGGAGTTTTGCTTGTACCAATCTTAATGATCGTTGTAATTTTTCGCTTTGAAGGAAGCTTTTTCTTATGAAAAAAAAAGCTTAGAAAACTTTAAACGTATCACTTTAACAAAGAAAAACAGACCACTTTTAAGAAACTTACAATCATCCCCTTCCCACTAAGGGGAATGTCGGTTGAATCGAATTTTTTGAATTTTTTGAATAGTCATTTATAATTTGATTCGGTTTGATTTGATTATTAATTTTTTCATATTAATTTTTAATTTTTTTCATAAATATTTTTAAAATATAATAAATTTTCAAAAACTTTTAAATTATTTTTATTATTTTAAATATAAAAATTAAAATTAATTATAAATTGAATAAAAATATAATTTTTAAATTTACATTTAATAAATGGTCCAAATATCTCGATTTGAATCGATTTTCGATTTTTCTTACTCCACTTTATTCCCACTTACAGTCATTATAATAAGCATCAAACAATATGATATTGTTTTTTTCTAATCAAAACCCTAAAGTATGAATTCCCTTTAGAATAAAATGGGGAAAAAAATAAACAAATTACTATAATAAATAGACAGTAAAAAGTTTTTACTTTTAGTACTTAAAAAAAACTTAAAAAGAAAAAAAAAATTATGCCCATGCTTGATTTGTCTTATTAGCCATTTTTTTAGGATAAAAAAAAATCCCCTCAAATCTATCTTATCTTTCTCCCTCTTCATACCTACTCGATAATTATTTTGTCATTATTATTGTTCTTTTTAATAGAATGTCTAAAACTATTATAACCCCTCCCCAACTCATAAATAAGAGAATAATGCGTTTCAACGCACTCGAACTCACGTCCTCTTATATTAACAACAATACTCATACCAATCAAACTAAGATTCAATCAGATTTTTCAGTGAAATTTTAATTCATGAATTTGTTTTTGAAATATAACCTAGGTTTTAAGAACCCCATTGTTGTTTTTTTTTCTTCTGAAAATATTTAACAACCCCATTGTTGGAAATACCTTTATTAATATTAAATTTGGTGGACAAAAATATTTTATTTAATTTTAAAAATATATCTATAAAATTATCTCAAATAAATTATTATCGATGAAGCGGTAAGATATTTTTACATGCATTTATTGGTCATGTGTTTGATTTTCAAATAATAATTCTCAATTGTTTTATTTGAAGATTATCTAAAAGTATGAAAAGATTAAAATATTATTATAATAATATGAAGTATTTTTAGTAATTTCACAATTAAGTTAGTTTTGAGGAATGAGTAGTAGAAATGGTGAAATTAGAGAAATTTTCTATAGAGTCCATTATATTAGAAGTTGAATTGCATTTTGGCCCCTCTACAAAAAAAAAATTGACAAATTAGTCTCTATACGTTAAATCAAAAAGTAAATTGGTCATTATGTTAAAAATTCCATCTATTTCTACTTTTAAAAATTGGTCCCTATGTTTCAAAATAAGATACACATTACACGATGGATGTAACTGTTTGGTTATTCTATTAGCCACACCAATTTTGAGTATTAAAAGAACACAACTTTTGTTAATTATTTAATGTAGAGAAAAATAAAAAAATAATATTTTTTAAATTTTTAAAATTATTTTTAAATTTTTTTTAGAAACTGGGCTGAATTAAATAATATCTAAATATTGAGCGCTAATTTTTTTAAAATTTAAAATTAAATTCACACAATATGTAAATATTAATAATTAATTTTAATATTATGTCAATTTTAAAATTACCACGTAATCTTTTCATTGCATAAGTAAGAGAAACATACAAAAAGAAAGTTAAATTATTTGATAATATTTTTGTAATTTTTCATTGTCGAGTGATAAAAAAAAACTTACTAATAGTTAATTGACTAACCTTGTAGTTTACCCTTTAATTATTTGCTTTATTTTTTATAAATAAACTTTTAAAGTTCAAATACAATGCAATTACAAGGACAATTATACATACTCAATTACGCATGATGGAATTGGAGATTCGCTGAATTACTCATATTAAGACTCAAACCTAAATACAAAAAACTCATTTTTTTTTCCAGATAAAAAGGCTTTTCTACTCTTTTCAATTTTGAAATTAAGCAAATTGCTCCATCGAACCAAAAAAAAAAAATAGAGCAGTTTAATCCCTATCAAAATTGAAAGTAAGCAACTAAGGAGAATTATCACGATGTTAATATCTTATATCAATTGTACGTAATTTTGATTGATATAATTATAAATTTAGCCCTCAATACTTACATATTTTGTCATTTTGATCTTAATTAAAATATCAACAAATTTAACCTCAAGTTTTACACATTTACACAAATGTTATACGTTAAAATTATTAAATTAATACCAAATTAATAAAATGTATAAAATTTGAGGGCTAAATTTTGTATTATATCTATTAAAATTATGTACGATTGATAAAAAATTAATACCATAATAAATTGTCTTTAGCTTCTCACTTTTATAATTGACAAGAACTAAATTAGTACGATTTTAAAAAAAAAGGACCAATTTGATGAAGATTAAAATTGAGAATGATTGAAGAAATCTTTTTACCATAAGTGTCAAAGCTTCATTGGGGCAAAAAAATTAATTATTATTTCATATTTTTTACTTCTAAAAAGAATAATTATTCCCTTTATCACTAAATGCACTAATTACGATAATGTAGTTATTTGTTTTTTTTAATTTGAAAACACATTGGTGAGTGGTGCCTAATCGAACTACTTTTGACTAAACCAACAAACACTAAATTTTCCTTCGTTTTCTTTCGTTTTCCCTCTTACCAAACGCTAAAATTTCCCTCTCTTTCTCTCCATTTTCTTTCATAATACTCGGAGTGTAAAAAGAAAAAAAAATACTGTAATTACTTTCTAGACGATAACTAGAGAGAGTGAAGCCAAGAACTTTCTGGAATTTTTAATCTAACCTTTTTTTTTTTAGTTCAGAGAGAGTGTTTTTGAATTTCATCTTTTGTTAATTTCTTCTTTAGTTTCCTTTTTTTTTTTGCTACTTGATTCGGTTAACGATCAATATGTGAGATTTAGCTCTTTGATAGTCGGAATTAGAATGATGGAGCGGTTAATCTCCGTTTGTTTACAGTTGATTTTGGTTTTGGATTTGGTTTTCAGAGTTTCAGGAAATGCGGAAGGTTCGTCATGATTATTTCCTCTTATTTTCTTGTTTGAACTTTGAACTTTGAACTTTGCAAATGGAATTATTGTTAAATTTAATGTATATGATTCAAATTAGATGAATTTAGTAGCTATTGGATTGGTTTAGCAGTGGCATAAGGTTGACTGACTGTTTTAAATTTCAATTAGCTTTGGTGCTGTAATTGGCTTGACTGGAGAGATACTTGCACGCTTACGCACTAATTTATGCGAAAGTTTTCGATACAATTTTACGTTCTAATTCTCGATATTCAGTTTTGGTTAAATTAACCAATGCGTTGTCTTCATCCATGTCTGATGTCGTCTTGAACTCTGTTTGTTGTGTTGAATCTTTCAAGTTATAGTGGAGCTTTAGCGCTTTACAATATTTTAAATGTTTTCATAATATGATTTTAACTTCTTTGTTGTTATCTGTTTATGTGATGAAATAAATGTTCTTTGGCCGATTTTCTGTTTTGACTGCTTTCTGTTGTTGCAAATGGAGAAACACTTACCAGTTCATGTTCCTATGGTTATTTCATTGTAATATATATACTTATATATATTATGTAATATTTGCTGATTTCTGCCTGCCGAGAATGATGTTACACGACCTTCAATAATCAGTTGCTTTATTTTTGTACGAAACAGGTGATGCTTTGAATGCATTGAAGAACAATTTGGCTGACCCTAATAGCGTTTTGCAAAGTTGGGACTCAACCCTTGTTAATCCTTGCACATGGTTTCATGTTACATGTAATAGTGAAAATAGTGTAACAAGAGTGTAAGTTTATTTATATATCATTTTACTACTGCTTTTGTGTGTGCGTGTGTGTGTGTGTGTGTGTGTGTGTGTGTGTTTTTCTGTTTTGTCATTTGATATAGTAAATGCTTTCCCTCTTCTTTTTTTTTTTTTCCAATTTAGGGATCTTGGGAATGCAAATCTATCTGGTCAATTGGTTCCACAGCTTGGACAGCTTCCGAATTTGCAATATTTGTAAGTCAATAAGTTTAGGCCTAGATATACAAAAAAAAAAAAAAAAAAAAAAAAAAAAAGAAGAAAAAAAGAAACTCGTCTCTTACATTGTGCCTCACATTGTTTGAAAGCAGTAAAAGGTAAATAAATAAAGGAAAAACAAAGCACTGGCATGCTTTGCCAAATAGCTAATGATGTTTTTGATTGTTTAGGACTTCCTTCAGATTATTTTCCATGATTTGGTTGTAGTGAATAACTTCATTCAGAATAATTCTTCTTAAATTCCTGACTAGATAAAACCCAATAACCAAAACATTCCAGAATGTCTGAGTTACTCAGGGTATACTTCACCTTAGAAAAAGTAGAACTAGTTGTAAACAACGATGCTCTCTGCTTTTGTCACTACACATTGGTTTTTATCTGTTATGTGATCTTAATCTTGAAGATGGTTGCATTCCATTTGATTCGGTTGCATTTTTCATAGATACATTCTTGAATTATGTGCTTCTATTGAACTTCTTTTGCTGATGAATTACTAAATTTTTTGGGACAGGGAGCTTTATAGTAATAACATATCTGGTATAATCCCCGAGGATCTTGGAAATTTGACGAATTTAGTGAGCTTGGATCTTTACTTGAATACTTTAACCGGACACATTCCATCTACTCTGGGCAAGCTTCAAAAACTACGATTCCTGTACGAGAAAGTTTTACATTTTTTGTGGTTAATTTACTTAATTTCTTTGCGCTCTTGCTTTCTAGTTATGTGTTTTAGCATATGTAGAATGCCTTTTTATGTCTTGATATATTGCTACTGAACTGGATCAGTGAATTGTATTTTTACTAAGAACGTATGTGTTGATTTATAATTTTTGTAGATATAAGTGTTCCCTTTTCACTTCTAATGTGTGCATAAAGTTGATTTAGTCCAAAAAGTCTCCAGGCTGTAATAGCCATACCCATCTGATGTGAGTGTCATGTGGTTTAAGTCTGATAAGTTGCGAGGCCAATGGTGCTTGGTTGATGTGGGCACTATAGAAATGGTTCTTTGTGTAGCAGGCTTCACTTAGCATGTGTTCTTTTAAGTTACATATCTAGTCATCTTATCAATATGCAATATTTTGATGTTTTCTTTCTGTGGAGTAGGCGTCTCAACAATAACACGTTGGCAGGACAGATTCCTATGCCCTTAACTACTATTATGTCACTGCAAGTGCTGTGAGTGCTGCTGTTAGATTTTTGTTTTTCTTTTTTCACACATTAGTTGTTTAACCTTTGCTACAAGAACAATTTATTAATGGTGCGGGATGTTGTATTATGCCATGCAGGGATCTTTCAAACAATAAGCTAGAAGGAGATATTCCAGTTAATGGTTCCTTTTCACTCTTCACTCCCATCAGGTTTTTCTCTTATGCTATTTCTTGTTTCTCTCACCCGATCTTCTGATCCTCATCTACACTGTTTTATCATATCTGTACTCTTAGGCCAGCCTTTTGAATTGCTGCTTCTTTTGTTCACAGTTTTGCTAATAATCGGTTGAATAATCCTCCACCTGCTCCGCCGCCTCCTATCACACCTACAGCTCCAATTCCATCAGGTTTGTTCTTGATTTTATTATTATTATTATTAATTATTATTAGCTTTTAATTTTGCTTAACTTTGAGGCCTGCTTCACTTTTATTTGTATTTATATAGATATTTGATTGGGAGTTGTTGAGATATTCCTTTGTATTTTTCTTTGCATTCGCAAATTTTCTGGTATATTGCTGATCCTGAGCTTTTTTACATCTGGGTCTGTTTTTTAAGAAGGTGCCTTTGAGCTCAGATCTAAAATCTGATTATAAAATTGCCTGAGATGGCTTTAGGTTCCTTGGTGAGCTAGAACATTATATGTCCCTCTGATCCCCTAGCCCACTAGTTCTCTCAGTTGAAATGTTGCCTGCTCCATTGGTGTTGATACCAGCTGAACATGTTAATAGTTGCGAATATTCATGATACAGGTGTGTTGTATTAACAGTATCTAGATTTATCTAGTTTCATTACTTGCAGGTAATAGTGCCACCGGTGCTATTGCTGGAGGTGTTGCTGCTGGTGCTGCCCTGCTGTTTGCTGCTCCCGCAATTGTACTTGTTTGGTGGCGAAAAAAGAAACCACAAGATCATTTCTTTGATGTACCTGGTTAGTGATTTATCAAAAGATAGTTTTATTTTTAATTGATTTTATGTCATGTGCTTGTATTTACTTTCTTCTAATTTTCTTTACAGCTGAGGAGGACCCAGAAGTTCATCTAGGACAACTTAAGAGGTTTTCTTTACGTGAACTACAAGTGGCAACGGATAATTTTAGCAACAAAAACATTCTGGGTAGAGGTGGTTTTGGTAAAGTTTATAAAGGTCGCTTAGCTGATGGTTCTCTAGTGGCAGTAAAAAGACTGAAGGAGGAGCGCACTCAAGGTGGAGAGTTGCAGTTCCAAACAGAGGTGGAAATGATAAGTATGGCTGTGCATCGGAATCTATTACGTCTTCGTGGCTTTTGCATGACCCCTACTGAACGGCTGCTAGTCTATCCCTTTATGGTTAATGGTAGCGTTGCATCCTGTTTAAGAGGTACCGGCTGTTTTCTCCTCGTTTATTTCTTTAGTCTCATGTTTCGCATTTGTGCTATGCTCTCTGTATTAGGTGCGCCATTTATCATATGTATGTTCTTCAGGTTGCCAATTTTTTTCTGACTGTTAATTATTAAATCTATTGTTAGCCTCAATTATCAAATATCTTCTCTTTTGCTTCTTCAGTTTGAGATGATATTCTGGGCTACTGATCACCTACTGGAAACTTGTATTATAACATTTGTTATTTTTAAATTCATGTGCTTGGTGAATGTGGATTGTCTTTGAATCGAAGTGGAATTGTTAGAAATTTGTGGATGCCAAATACTTTTTGAACTCTTGTTACAATGGACCATCTATTGATCTGATTTTTACATTGTCTAGAGCGTCCGGAATCTCAAGCACCACTTGATTGGGCTATAAGGAAACGGATTGCATTAGGAGCTGCAAGGGGGCTTTCATATTTGCATGATCATTGTGACCCTAAGATTATACACCGTGATGTAAAGGCTGCAAATATATTGTTGGATGAGGAATTTGAAGCAGTTGTCGGAGACTTTGGGCTGGCCAAATTAATGGACTACAAAGATACTCACGTCACAACTGCTGTTCGTGGCACAATTGGTCATATAGCTCCTGAATACCTATCAACTGGAAAGTCATCAGAGAAAACTGATGTTTTTGGCTACGGTGTCATGCTTCTTGAACTCATTACAGGACAGCGGGCTTTCGATCTAGCTCGGCTTGCAAATGATGATGATGTCATGTTGCTTGATTGGGTAAGTACTGTCTTCTTATTATGCTTTTCTCGATGATGCATTTCAAAGTTTGACTTATCAGTCTTGTCTAGTGTCTTAATTATCTAATTATCGCATCACTTGGTTAGCCAAAAGCAATACACTAAAGAAGGTATAGCAGAACCACCACTCTTAAAGAACGAAGCTTAATTTTATTTTCCTTGCTAGGTGAAAATGCAAAAGCTGGTGAAAGAGTTGAAACTTAACAATGTTTTCTCTACAAGGCGAAGAGCGAAACATTAAATATAGAAATAGTTTATAGGGAGATTCTATCCTATGTTACTCAGATTTGAGTGTGAGTGTCGGGTAAGGGTGAAGGCTCCTAGAATACTTTCTGTTCATTAATTTTGCTTACACCGTGAAGCATGCTTTAGGTGGTTGCATTGATCCGAGTGTAACTTGATTCATAACTAATGATATTTGAGAATCTTATGTAATAAGTTACTATAATCTTGATATTGATTTCTTATGCCACTAAGATTCACATCTTTATTGACCGTAATTATATTAAAACTCAAGTTAAGCTTAGTATTGGACCAAGTGGTTTTTGTTTCATTATTTTCTCGGGTGCTGAAAATTTTCAGGTAAAAGGGCTTCTGAAAGACAGGAGGTTAGAAACGTTGGTTGATGCTGATCTTCAGGGTAATTACATAGACCATGAAGTAGAACAGCTAATCCAGGTAGCTCTTTTATGCACTCAAGGCACCCCAATGGAACGACCAAAGATGTCCGAAGTGGTCAGGATGTTGGAGGGTGATGGCTTAGCCGAAAGATGGGAAGAGTGGCAGAAAGAGGAAATGTTCCGGCAAGAGTTTAACCATAACCACCAACAGAATGCTGATTGGATCATTACAGACTCCACTTCTTACCTCCGACCAGACGAATTATCCGGTCCTAGATGACCCCATTTCTACAAAAATACAAAACACCTCTGGCGGGTCAGAGTTGGTGCATTGTTCACCATTTTGTGGATATACAATATAGGTGTCTCAGGTTTTTCCTCTTCTTTTCAATTTTTTCTTTGGCCCCATTTTTATCTTGTTGTAATTTATGGTAAATGTATGGAGGTTGTTCTTTTCTTTTTATAGGGTTGCCAACTGCAGCAGTCAAGAAAAACATTAGGTGCTATAAAAAAAAAAAACTGACAAAAACCGAAATGTTAGTGTTGACTGTTTACGGGAATACATACAATAAATGAGTTACCACATTAAAAATTTTCGAAGATGCCATGCTTGAAAAGCAGAAGGTAAAGGTATCTGGTCTCCACCTTTCCTCGATGGTTGTAAGCAGCGACGGCCACATTGAAAAATAAGGTATTTCCGTCATCTTTAAAAAAATTAGCTGCGTCTAGTAGCGCTCTGAATTGTTACTCATTTGATATTGAAAAGTTTATATTTCATTTGTAAATAACACAAAAGCAAAATAATCAATGTTTTATGTTGAACAATATAAAAAAATTAACACTAAAATTAAATAATAACAGGGAGTAAGTACTAACTTAAATTATAAGTGTAAAAAATTTACCATTTTTGCCTCTTCTAATGCAACATGATTATTTTGCTTCAATACAGTCATGATTGGATTTATAAACTTTAATTTAAGGTACAAACTAAGAATTTGAAGAGTTTTTGGTTTCGAAACTCAACAGCAATCACATTCAGATCTTTTTATTAGGGCATTGCGGACCACAATGTTTCGAAGATTAATATGCAATATTAGAATATGTGGTTCAAAGATGTATTATGGTGTTATCATTTAAAGAGTCTAAAACACGCTGTATTTTTTTTAATTAAGGTTTTGTCTTTAATGAATTTTCTTAATAAAGATTTTTAACGAGACAGTTTGTAATAGGAGATTGTTTACACTTTTTTCTTCATTAAATTTTTATCACACAGGGTTTTTCTTAATAAGTTTTTAATTTCGTTGATGAATATCCAAAAAAAAATTTTATAAATCCATTGATAAATAAGTGTTCATATAACTCCCAAAACCCATAAAGAATTTATTTTTATATAACCCATAAAGAATTTAGTGTACCTTAATTCTCTTATTTGTGTTTTTGTAATTTATGGTGATTGAAATATTATAAATAGAGGACATGTATAAATTTTTTAATATTCCAAATATAAATTAAATTATACTTTCATTTTTGTCTACACTATTATTTTATTCTTACTATAGTTTTCTTTGTTTTTATAATAACCATAATAACAAGAGATTTTTGCAAATTAACAATAAAGATATGAGAATAATGAAAATGGGATAATATAAGAAGTTTCAATATGAATCATTCTTTTTTGTTATATATTTTTTTTCTAAAATCATTACAAAACATATTAAATCTTATCTTTTAAGAATCATTATGTGAACAACTATTTCAACTAATTAAATAATTTAACCTTCTTATAGTTGCTTGTGCTTTTTTTTTTTCCTATTATTTCTATGTAACATGATAGCTTGAACGTCTTATGAAAAGTTCATCTCAGATTAAAATAAAAAATGTAAATTACACTTAACGTCATTAAATTATTATATTTATATTTAAGTCACGGGTTGTTAAGTTCTTTTCTCTAAAGTCTAGTCGAAAATTGCTTTGGGCCGTTTGCCAATATCAGTAATTGATGATTATATAATTCGAACAATTTTAAATTCAATTCAAAGAAAAACTCAGTAAGAAAACCTCTTGTTCTATTAAAGTAAAAAGGGATTTCTCATTCATTCTTTTAAGGTTCCGTTTTGAATTATGTTAAAAGACTGTTTGGTTTGAATTAAAGAAAAAAAAGAATGAGGCGTTTGGTCAATAAATAAAAATTCAATTACAAATTAACTGGTTGATAAGAATTTCAGATTCCTTTATATTGAAAATTAAAAACATATTAATATAAGCTTTGAGCAACAATTCGATGATCAGTACTATGGAGTAGTACTCGTCGACGAGTAGAACATATCTTAAATTCAAGCTAATTTGATGGATGGTGTCAAAAGACTAAAGAAGAAAACCATTTGGGTTTTGATTTGTAAATTTATGACGTTCAAAAGTTATTTCATGAAAAAATTAAATTATAGAAGAGGAGGGAAAGTTTACCCTTTCAATTGGTGTAAAATGTGAGAATAAAGAGGGTCATACAACAACGATTTTAATATCTCAATGATTCAAATAAAAACTAATAAATAATTTAATAACAGTTTTATAAATTTTTAAAATTAAATAACTAAAATGTAAACTTATTAATAATTAAATAACCTTCAAGTTTACCCAATAAAAAAAAAATCAAATCTCCAACTAATCTACTATTGTATATATTCTGTTATATTATACCAAATCTATAAAGTTTAATCAAATCACATAAATTAAGGATTATATAAAAAATAGGTATTAAAATAATGCAATTTTTCCATTTAGGTACTTAAAACTTTTTTCTTGTTAGCTAAAATTTTATTTCATTACCACTTTACGTACCAACCATTAACTTTTGTTAGAAAAACCCTCTTAACCAATTAAATTATCACATGTGACATTTTTAATTGAATAAAAATATTTAAAATTAAGATTAGAAGAAATTAAATTAAAAATTATGACACGTTGCCAGATTGTTAGTTCGAAATACGAGATTGGATCAATTTTTTTATTTTTAATTTAATTTAATTTTTACTTAATGTTAATTTTAAATATTTTTATTTAATTAAAATGACATATTTCATAATTTGATTGGTTCAGAGAATTTTTTGACGGGAATTAACAATTGGTACCTTAAGTGGTAAAGAAATAAAATTTTAGGTGTTTAGTTTGACCAAAATGTTTTACTTTATCTAAATGAAAAAAGTTGTATAGTTTAAATACCTATTTTTCATATAAGCCTAAATTAAAAAAAAGAAAAGAAAAGGGATACGTAAGATAGATTTAAAAAAAAAAAGTTTTTTAACAAAAATACGAGTTAATTTAAAAACTTTAATTTTTTAAAATTCAAAGATAATTAAAAATAATTAATTTTTTTAAAAAAATTGTTGTTAAATATACAAGTGATTAAAAAATATAAATTGTCGTCAATGAGGTCTTGACCCAAAAGTAAATTTTAGGTCTTAAAAATATTTAGATTTAAGTTCGATTCCCTTCGTATGTAGAGTTCTTTTCCAAATTTATTATAGTTATGTTAGGGTTAAGTGCCCCAAGTACATTTTATATGTTATTATTTATACTTGCAATTTTTCGAATAGATTGGTTTAAATAAAATTTCATTATACATTAATATCGTTTATATTTGCTCTCAATGGTTTTTGCAAGCAAAACAAAATGTAAGCAAATATTGGTTCATTGATTATCTATGGTTTAATTAATACCAAGTCGCATTATATGGTCGAATCATAATGTGAGAAGACAACTTATATTAATAGATAATCTAAATAGTCTTTAATCTAATCGAAATTGAATAAATCGTTTGAAAGACTATTATGTTGTTTATCAAATTCAATTAGAGAGATAACTTATATTGGATACCAGAGCGGATGACTCTCAAAAGATAGTGATATAGATGTGATTGTCTAGACAATACATCGTATAGGATCCAAGTTGAATTTACCCTAAATCCATTTATGGATTTATTCACTTACGACGCTCGTAGTGTGACATACATTAATCTTATGTGGATGATGGATTATGTATTTGTGACTCATATACTTTGATATATTAAAAGCCTAAGTTTAAATAGAGAAGGAACCGAAAGCTGGTACATTAGGTATACGACTTATAGTATCATTCCGCAATAGTGAATCATAGCCTTGTAAAGGTAAATGATATCCTCTCATTGGTTTTACATGGTAGTTTGAAAAGTAACGTGGTCACGAGTAAATTATCACAAGACAAATGATTTAATTACTATGTGTTAGTAATTGACCTTTTCATATCGAAAGATGTAATGAGAACCATCAGATGATATATGATCATATTAGGGGAATGGATTTTATCTCAAAGAGATTAAGGATATCCTATAAGGATAACACAATTATGACAATGTCATTAGACGAACACTTATTTAGTTGCTTTCATAATAGTATATAATAACTAGAGTTTAGTCATGATACTATAGTGGAATGACTCCAGATTAAATAATATTGTAATTAATAGGTGAATAATTAGAACTTAATTACAAATTATTTGAATCATAATTTTATATGTCCAATCAGTCCCTCTGCTAGTTCGAGATAACTTGAAACGAATTGCATGAAAGAATCGATACTATGGACTAAATGAAAACAACAAGAAAAATAGATCGCATTAATCACTATTTGTTGCAAATGTGTTTTCTCGCTAAGTACAAAAGATGACTTAGAAATTAAATTAATATCTTCACATTATTATTTAACTATTTGTGTAACACCCCATACTCGGCCTAGTCGTTATGACCAAATCTTGAGATAATACGCTTCTCATTTGAAAACCCTAAATAAAAACTAGCTTTGGAAATTGTGTGATATGAAAATATTGTTTTTGGCAATACTCTTATATGTTTTACTTTAGAAAGTTACTCACAAAATGTATTTATTTTACGAAAAAAACTCTTAATTTAACACTTAGTTTTGCAGCGAAAAATTTCGGAGTTGATAATTTGAAACTATAATTTCGATAAGTGAAAACGTATAGTTTTGTCGATTGAGTATATAATGAAACATTCACTATTAACTTTCATAAAACTTATTTCAAATTTGCAGCGGAAATTCCTTAACTTATTTAATTTTGAAAACCAAGCATTTATTTTTAATCAACAAAAACAATGCAGAAATCTTTAATTGAGTAACAAAAACCACCACAAAACCCAAAATCAAAATTAAATCTAAAGATTAGTCCAAAAATCAAAAGTCTAGAAATTTTAATTATTAACAAATCAAACCATTTTATGCGAGAAAACCAATTTGAGTTCTCAAATGCTAGCCAATCCTAATTTTGACGATTACCTGAAAAGGTGAAATAAAAAGTGGTGAGCTATAAAGCTTAGTGTGTAACTTAACTCAAACAGAAAGATAGATAACATAGTAAATAGATCAAAGCATCGCAGAGAATTTCATCAAATTCAAATGGAAAAATTGTGCGTGCATGGTTATGTCAATGCAGTATTTTCAAAAAACATAATGCAGATTTTTTAAAAAACTTCCTACCCAACTCTACTACACACCAAAAAGAGTTCCCGAGAACTCATCCATCCAGAAGCACACCAACAGATAATTGTGGACAATGCCATTGGAGTTGCAGTTAAATTGCAAGATCAGATATACGTAGTCAAACTAGTTATGTGGCTAAACCACCAAATAGTGCAGATCATTAAACTGTCAAAACTTCCTCCTAACTATAATATCCAACCCCATGCAATGCGACATGACATGCAAATTCAGAATCAAAACGGTAAGCATGTTGAACATGCAATCATATATTTAATAGAAATGAATAGGCATGTATCCATTATTTGCAAAACAAATATGTTCAAATTCAATAATAACAAATCAATTTAATCAAAACAGCCACAAAGTCAGATGCCATGAGAATTGGAACAAAACATTACTTATCAATAATCTTATATACATAGCTAATAAAAAACATGCTAATGATGCTCACTAATTTACATATCATAACCATATTATATAAGGCAACATACTTTCAGAAGTTACACAATCATATCGGAACAACAATTTTCATTTAGCATACATTGTATGTAACACTTATCAAACCTATAAAATCACTGACCTCAAACCTTACTTCAAAACATGACCCTAACTAAATTTTACTAAAAATGGACTTACACGCCCGTGTAGCCCACACAGCTTGGCACAGGCCCATGTGGCATCGATAGAGAATTTTTTGGCTTCGCGTCGTTCACTGTTTTTCGAGATTATCGTTATACACCTGTTCATTTTTTTTGAGATGTTGACACTAAAGCAACAATTCCTACCCTGCACACGACGACAGAACTAAACCAATTAGCAAAATCACCCAACTTAATCTCAGAGTATTCGACCCTTACTCAAACCGAGCATTCGGCTCTTGCAAACCAACACCAGTCAGTCCCTAAATCGAGTAGTCGACTACTTACCTAAAGATGAAACCGTTTCCAAAGCTCTCAATTCACACGAGGGTTAATGTGTCTCACACTCCTCATCTATCAAATTCATCACATCAATTAAACCAAAATCTCACAAACCAAACCAAAAATTCACATACCTTCCTTGAAAAAGAATAGAGCAAATAAATAACACCATTAAAGAGGACATGAAAAACACTTACCTCGATCAAGAATACCCTGACAACCTGCTCAAAACCTGCACAACTATGAATGAACACAAAAAAAAGCAATGGTTTAGGACTGAATATCTAAATGGAAACAAGTGAATAGGAAGATCGACACCAAAGAACAAGAGGTATTAATGTGAAAAGAAAAGAAAATAAAATGAGTAGCAAAAGAATGAGAAGGAGAAATCAGAAAAAAGGGTAAACAAAATGGCATAGAGGTGTTGTCATGTTTGACTCAATTCCTACCACTAAACTAATAAACTCATTCTTATTAACAAACTAACAAGAATAAAATATAACCTACTTATGACCAGCCAAGTGTAGGAATAAAACAATAAAAACTCAAGGGAAGGGATTTGAACACATGACCTCATGCATATATATAAAGCACTTAACCACTAAACCAAATCAACTAACTTGACATGATTCCTACAACATTTATTCAAAACAAGACGTGACCACTCTTGGTTCGCTAATCCCAATTCCTACTAACTCGATTTTTGGGATGTGACAATTTGTAATTAAATAATTGAAGTTCGAAGTGAGAATTAAATTAATTAATCATCATAGTTTTATTGAATGAGACAATTAAATATATTTCCTCATAGATTCTAATACGGTAAAGTTGTCATGACTTTAATGGAATTAGATTTGGGTTGAGAAAATAATTTAATTAATTAATATTTTGAGAAATAGAAAATAGTTATTGGGTTGAATAAATTATAAGTGTTGGATAATACTTCAAATAATACATATAATTATACACAATACACGAGACAGGCCCGGAAGCCCATCCTAAAGGATGAGGGGTGACAAACCCTAGTACACCTTAAGGTTGTCGTTGCCTCTATACTATATTTTCTATTAAAATATTATTATTTAATTACCATCGTTCAAGCAAAACTCTTGTATTTTTTTTTTATAAATAGGAACTATGAGCTAACTTAAAACACAATTAATTGAGTGTCATTATTCTGTTGAAAAATAGTGAAAATTTATTTATAAGAATAAATTCTACTTTTTGTGAAAGCTCATAGTTTCATATTCCCATAAAGAGAATTAACTTTTACACTGAAAGTCAATAAAAAATTTTCATTTTGTGTATTCAGTTCGTTTTGTTTGAGCACACATTCAAAACTATTCAAGGTTCGAGAATAGTAGAGAAGTCCGTTTGATAGAAAGATGAGAAACAACTTAGACTGCCTTGTACAAAGCATATGTAATAATTCAATTAAGGGTTTATTACTATAAAGATCACAATGCTTGATTTTAAGAAAAAATTTAAATTTTTGTTGTGCCTAAAAACACTATTTTCTAAACCAAATTTTCTTATAAGTTATAGTTACTTTTAATTAGTTGTTTTTATTCTAATTATAGTTTGTTTGAGTTTAGTTAGTTACTAAGTTACTTATTGAGTTTAGTGCTTGTAATGATTGATTTTGTTTAGAGCAGTTGATATAGGTGTAAGTCATAACTTAAAAAAAAAAAAAGGCAAATCTCAAAATTATACATGAACTTTGATTCAATGTGCAGTTTAATATATAAATTTTGATTTAATGCAATTGTACACATAAAACTTTGATTGAGTTCAAACGTATACATGAAACTTTCATTTTGATTCAATTATACATATTTGAAGAAATAAATACATCAAATTATTTTTATAATTGATAAATATAACTATTTGTATATGCAATAAATAAACATAAAATGATGTTATATCAATAATAATGTTAATAGTTTGTGAGGATTGGACCAAATCAAAATTTCATGTATAAAATTACACAAAATCAAAGTTTATGTGGAGTATGCCTTACATTTCGGTCAAATTTAGGCACAAACAGAGAGCAATGTTGCGATGATGTGACGATGAAAATAGGGGAGAAGTAGAAATGACACGTGGCAATACGACAGGGGACGCTATGATGTGACGACGTGTAATGCAATTTTCTCGATTTTCTTCTTCTAGTTAAACTCTGAGTATTTATTTTAGTCGAACTTTGATTAGTGTAGATTATTTTAATATTATTTAACCTATGAATTTAACTTATAAATAGGCCTTTTACAACCTTAGAAAAATTACCCCATTACACATTTAGGTATTAACTTTTACAAACTTTCAAAGAATATTGTTTTTATGTTTTGAGATAGTAAAATTATCTTTACCCGTGATTTTTTTATCCTCTTCGGAGGGGTTTTTCCACGTAAAATATTTATGTTCGGTCTTTTCAATTTCTTCGTTATTTTATTTGTTCATTGTTTAATTGAGTTTATCCTCAACAAAACAGTATCAGATCTAGTACGATTTTTGCATTCAACCTGTTCAGAGATGGTAACAACAAGATTTGATATTGACAAATTCGATAGAATCACAAATTTCAATCTGTGGCAAGTTTTGAATAATGAAAATTTTGATTCAAGGTGATCTTGAGAAGTTCCTTACAGAGAAGAAGCCTGCAGACATGGATAAATCAAAATGAGATAGGTTAGATAAAAAAGCTTTATCCATGATTCAATTATGTATAACAAATAATGTATTGCAGGAGGTTTTGATGGAGAAAATGACATTCACCTTATGGAAAATGTTAGAAACCTTTTATGCGAAAAAGTTTCTAGCTAATTGATTGGTGTTGAAACAACGTCTATACACATTCTACATGAATGAAAGTGAGCACCTTAAATGTCACATCAGTCAGTTTATTACTCTTTTGAATGACCTAAAAAATGTTGAGGTTCAAATTGACAATGAAGGTTATTATTATGCTATTTACCCCCTTATACAAGTCTTTCAGGGAGACCCTGATCTATGGTAGAGATAACCTCTCATTCAAGGATGTGAAAGGTCATTTGTTGAGCAAAAACAAACTTGAAAATGAGTTACGTTCAGATAGCAAGTCAGATAGGCAAGCCTCGGTTTTGGTAGCATTAGGGAAGCGAGACAAAAGATGCCGCTATTGTAAGAAGTTAGGTTACGTTAAGGTAGATTGTTACAAACTGCGAAATAAAAGGGCTGCTGAGAGCAACGAAGAAGATTTAGCTAGTGCTAGTTTGGCCAATGACAAGGGTGATGGTTTCTTGTTGGTGTTAACAAGTGAAAGCTTCGAGCTTACATCTGAGTGAATCTTGGATTCGGGGTGTTTTTTCCACATGTGTCCCAACAGGATTTAGTTTTCCACATATAATTTAATTGAAGGTGAAGTTATGTGCATAGGGAGTGGTTCACCCAGTAAGGTAACTGATATTAATAATATTCAGATCAAGATACATGATGAGACAATTAAGACACTGTCAGATGTCAGGCATGTGCCTGGCTTAAAGAAAAATCTCATCTCCTTGAGAATTTTGAACTCGAAGGGTTATAAAATTAACATCGAGTCAAACAACATTAAACTATCTCGTGGGACTCTCGTTTTGATAAAAGGTAAAAAGATTGGCAGTCTTTATGTTTTGGAAGGATTAACGATGATCAGTGAAATTGGATGTCCCTCGTTCGTCAGGGAGTCGAATTTGACTCGTTTAAAGCAAAGGCAACTAGGTCATATGAGTGGAAAAGGTATGACTGTTTCATATAAGAGAGGTTCTCTATTAAGTGGACGTTTTGAAAAGATAAGGCACTACGTTCGTGAAAATCAAACCCAGGTTAGTTTTGATTTGGCAGTGCACAAGTCGAAGATTAGAAGTCTTCCAGCTTCTAAGTACAATTTTGACTCAGTTAATATACAGCATAGTTCAAGATAGGCCTATGGCAGGCTTTGGCAAAGAAGATGTGGAAATACGAGTCAAGATGGAGATTTGTGGAGTATGCCTCGCATTTCGATCAAATTTAGGCACAAACAAAGAGCGACATCACGATGACGAAAATAGGGAAAATCAGAAATGACATCGCAATAACATGATAGGGGACGTTGCAATGTGGCAACGTGTCATGCAATTTTCTCGATTTTCTTCTCCTAGTTAAACTCTAAGTATTTGTTTTAGTCGAACTCTGGTTAGTGTAGATTATTTTAATATTATTTGACCTATGAATTTAGCATATAAATATGCTTTTTACAACTTTTGAAAACTCAACCAATTACACATTTAGGTATTAGCTTCTACAAGCTTTTAGAGAATTTTGTGTTTACATTTTGAGAGTTCTTGTTGCGGGTTTCGGGGTTTAGTTTTATCTCCATATTTGTACTCTCTTTTTTTTTACCGTTATAGTATAATTATCTTTACCCGTAGTTTTTTATCCTCTTCGGAGGGATTTTTTCACGTAAAATATTTGTATTCAATCTTTTTCATTTCTTCATTATTTTACTTATTCGTTGTTTAATCGGGTTTATCTCCAACAAATTGTGTATAAAATTACATACTAAACTAAAGTTCATATATAATTTTGAGATTTATCCCTAAAGTATATTAAAAAAATCAAGAAATAATTTTATTTTTATTTAAAAATAAAAAATCTCTTTCTCTAAATTAAGGTTAATTTCATCAAATATACTCTTATTCTAAATTGGTTTTTCACTTTAAAAACATCCTAATTAAATACTTAAAGTATTAGAATTAGATGAATCAAATCCTTTCATCAACGTACCTAACTGTCATTCAACTATTAATAATGTCTTAATTTTGATATTATGTTGGTTTTAAAATTATTACACGTTAAATAATGATCTTCTAATTTTCTGGGGATTTTTTTTAACTTTTTTACTTTTAAAAAATAGTTATTCACTTTCTCAATAAATGCAGCAATTTCGATAATGTAATTATATATATATATATATTTAAGGTCTGTTTATTTCATATAAAAAAGTTGACAAAAAATATTTTTCTCATTTATTTTTGTGTTAATTTTCGAAAAAATAAACTTAGTATAAATTTCTCTCAAAACAAATTGTTTTTTATTTTTTGCCGGTTGAGTTTTGTTATAGTATGTAATTACACATGTGATTAATGTGTGATTAGTCAGGTGGTTAGGCAGTTCATAAAGCAGGTATATTGTTAATAGCAGTTAGGCTTTCTCTTGTATATATAAACATGTATATGGACAGATTTCAAGATGAGCAATAAAGATCAATATTCTTTGAATAGTTCTTCTTCATTTTCCCTGTAAGTTTTCACTTTAAGAGTCTGTTAGTTTACTAGTGTTCTATCATGGTATCAGTCGCTCGGTGATTCTCGGGCATAGCTACCACGCATTCTACCTAATCTGATTCCGCTAAGCTCAGTGGCTCGGTGCTTCTTGGTGATCGAGTGGTCACGTCCTTTCCTCCTGCATGAGGTTGTCAAACTTGATGAATGTTTGCTCATCCAGTGGCAGCAGCAGATCCGACTCATTCTTCGTGGCTATTGTTTGCTTATCTTTCTTGATGGCACATTGACGGCTCCAACGAGATTTGTTCAATCAGCCGATGGTAGTCTTGTTGCTAATCCATCTGCGTCGATATTTGATCAGCAAGATAATTTGCTTACCTCATGTCTGTTGTCCACGATAAGTTCCTCTTTCTTGTCCTCCTTAACGGACGTTCGGACTGCGAGTGACATCTAAATTGTGGCGAATAGTCTGTTCGCAGCCGATATAAGTACGAAGCAGTCGCAGTTGCGCTATGAGCTTCACTCTCTCCGGAAATGTAGTCTTTCTATTCAATCGTATGTTGATAAAATCAAAAGCTTGTGCGCCCTTCTTGCAGCGTCTGGATCTCCGATCTCGAAGGCCGATCGGACGTCGATTCTTCTTGTAGGTCTCTCCTCTGAGTTTGATGCTATTGTTTCTTCTGCGTCGCTCTCCCCGGTTTCGTTACCGTTTCAACGCCTTGTTGATGCTCTGCTGAAATGCGAAGCTCGACAAATCCGGTCTGTTCAAGATGTGTTGGTTGCTGCGAATGTTGTGGAGGGATATCAGTTGCAGTCGACGGACTGTTCTTTCCACCCCATACCCGTACTCGAGACCGGGATAGGATACGAGGCATTACCAAGATTTTCAGAATAATTTCAATTAATTTATATCATTTAGTATTCATTTTCATGTTTCATGTAACATTCTTTTCATATTATAATTCTCGTATCGTATCATATCAAATATTCTATCCGTTGAATCATTGGAGTTCTGATGGATATTTCAATAGTTCTATCCGTTGAATCATTGGAGTTCTGATGGATATTTCAATAGTACACTCAAAGCATACATTTCCATATTCCATCAATTCATATCCAGAAATAATCCTTAGGACGTTTAATCATCAAGCACTCTCTCGAGTCATATCTCATGTAACTGTAGCAAATCAGGATTACCTTTTCATGTCAAATCCTATCCGCATTAAGTTACCGTAGTGAATCAGGAATAAATCCAATTCACTTTAAATTACCATCGTGAATCAGGAACAAATCCTATCCATTTTGAGGTATTATAGTGAATCAGGAACGAATCCTATCTACTTTATATTCTCGAGAAGGCTTTTGTCAAATTAACCTTCCGAGTTATCTATTTCTGCAACATATGTAGGAACTCTTTCATTTGGGAAATCACCTATATCCATCCGGAACCCAATATTCAAACAGATTTTGTCCCTTCAAGTAGTTTCAGAACATGTATTATTTCTTTCATTTCAACATCCATACATTTCATATATTCAATTCAAACATCATATAAAATATGATACAATATTTAAATTGTCTTATTTACATGCTCATTCAAGTTATACGAACCTACCTGACTAAATTGCAGAAATATCAAGATTTAGGGGCATTTTGGTAATTTACCATTTTCCCAATTTTCACTCGATCTTAAATTGATAATTTCATTCAATTTATTAATTTAGATAATAAAACAATTCATTCCCTTCAATTTGGTCATTTTTGACATTTTTACAAAATTGCCCTCTAAAGTTTTACTTTTATTCAGTTTAATCCTTGAGCCTAAAACATGCAAATTAACCATACTAGCTGAATATTAATATATATTTTCCTCCTCCTCCTCTCCATTCCATATCCTTAATTTATATAACATGCTATAAATAACATTATCAATAATTTCACTATTTACTTATATGTATATTCAAAATTGTCCATTTGAGTCATAGTAACTAAATTATTTATATCTTGAGCTATAGAAATCGAAATTAAGATCCGATAATTTTATCTAAAACTATACTTACATATATTCTTACCATAAAATTTTCAGAATTTTTCGTTTAGTCAATAAGTACATTTTATTCTTTAAAGTCACCTCTATTCTGTTGTCTGACAATTCTGACCCTTCTTCACTAAAAATTAATTATCTCCTCGTACAGAATTTGAATGATGTTCCCGTTTGTTTCTATTGAAAATAGACTCATTCAAGATTCTAAAAATATAAATTTAAGCCCATAATTATTTTTATAAAATTTTTTATGATTTTCCAAAGTTAGAACAATAGAACCCAAATTCATTCTGACCTTGTTTCATAAAATTCATTATATCTCATGATATACAATTTTATTGCTTATACCGTTTCTTCTATGAGAAACTAGACTCAATAAGATTTAATTCAATATTTTTTTCATCCTCTAAGTCGATTTCCTCTAAGTCGATTTCTAAAATTTATGGTGATTTTTCAAAATTACCCTAATGCTGCTGTCCAAAACTGTTTTAGTGCAAGATGTTTATTACCATTTTTCCCCTAAGCTTTTAATACATGATAATTTCGTCCCTGCTCAATTAACCTCTTAATTGAGCTGATTTTTCTCAATTAATACTTTATTCTATCACTTTAAATTATTTTATAACCTTTGGAAATCAGAATTTCAACACTAGACTTTAATTCCAAGCTTTTCACAATTGGGTCCCAAAAATCAATTTCTATTGAAATTACCTAATAAAATCATCTCATAAACAATTTAAAACTTCAATTTCATACTATTTCATCATAAAATTATAGCACTCAACCGTGGTGACTTTCAATTTCACCCATAAAATAAAAAACTAATGAATTTAATAGTAGGACCTAGTTGTAAAAGTCTTAAAAACACAAAAATTACAAGAAAAAAGGAAAGGATTAACTTACTTGGTGCAAAAATTGTGAAATACCAGCTTAAAGAGTCCCTCCTATGGCATTTTTTCTGATGAGAATGAAGAGAAATCACAGGAAATCTAGATTTTTCCATATTAGTCCTACTTTTATTTAGTTAATTATGCAATATTCCAATTTTGCCCTTAAATTGTCCATTTTCTAGCTGATTTCATGCCCTTGACATCCAGCCCAAATAAATTTTGGGTCTAATTACCTTTTAAATCCTTTCTCATTAGACACTTAAGCTATTTAATCATTCCATCCACTTTTACACTTTTCCAATTTAGTCCTTTTCATTTAATTGACTACCCAAACATTAAAATTTCCTAACGAAATTTTATTACCACATTACTAACATTTTATAAATATTTATAAAATTATTTTCGACTCGGTTTTACGAGACCGAGGTCTCGATACCTTATTTTTACCCAATTTCTTCAATAATTTCTTTTTCTAACTAACCACTAAATTAGTAAAAATTTTCTATTGATATTTTCATACGATTTTTATATCATATCAATATTCATGCAAAAAATATTAAAATAAATTTCTCTTAAAATCGGATTTGTGATTACAAAACCACTATTCCAATAACCTTGAATTTAGGCCATTACAATCTTACTGTAAAAATTTTCGAGATATTATAAGGTCGCTCCTTTGTTCATGGCCGTGGTCGCAACTTTCGTCCAAGAATATAGTGTCAGATCTGCAGTAGGTATGGCCACCTTGCGCAGCGCTGCTATTACAGGTATAATCGGGATGAGCGGTCACTGTTGGAAGCACCGATGACGCGATAAGACGGGTTTGCATCTACTGCCAATGGGGGGAGCTGGGGAGCATGACGTCAGAAAAAATGAGTGTGGTCAAAATTGGGGGTTTCACGGTCAAAATTGGAGGTCTTATTTTCGGCTAAATTTTGGAGTGGATAACTGTGTTCTACGTGGCCACGTGCAGGGTATGCGCATAATGGCTCAAATCCATTTGTTCAAAATGGTAATGGATAGCATGATATTGATGGCCCAAATTCTTATTCTGGACCTTATGGGCGTGAGTTTAATATTGGAAGAAATGTTATGGGCCCACAGTTTAGTGATGATTACTTGGGCCATCCGTATGGTAAGGTGCCTTCTAGGCCACGTGGGCCTAGTGGATTAGTTCGATCTCGTCAAACTGATGGTCAATTTGTGCCTGGGCCCTCTTCTAATTGTGTTGATGTTGACAGATCTTTGCAGAGTGTTCCTGAGGCCCCGTGGCAGACAAAACTAAGTGCTCGTGTGTTTAGTGTTAACTCGTCTCCTATGACTTGTCTCAGTTTGTTGGGCTTCCCCCTAGGCTTCCTGAGTTGCACGCTTCTGATTATTCTGATGCTACAGCATATGACTCCAATTTTAATCCTACTGATTCTTATGTTCTGTTGCCGGTAGGAAGCACATCATGGTGCTCAGACTCGGGGGCTACTAATCACGTGTGTCGAAATACTTCGGATTTACATGGCTCCACCCCATATACAGGTAACTCTTCTCTTTTAATGGGTAATGGGGTATCCACTAAAATTTCATCCATTGGGAGTACAACTATTCCTACGAAGAAGAAATTACTACATCTCTCGAATGTGCTATGTGTGCCAAGCATTCGAAAAAATTTATTATCTGTGTCTAAGTTTGCTACTGATAACAATGTATTTTTTGAATTTCACCCATCGTATTGTGTGATTAAGGACATCCAGACACAGGAAACCTTAATGCAGGGCCAAGTTCGTGATGGGCTCTACCAGTTCTCAGCGGTTTTGAGTGTTTTGTCTCTATATGTTCACAGTACTGTTGTTCAAGGTTCCTCTACAGCTGATGATGTTTTTAGTTTGTGGCATAAAAGACTGGGTCATCCTGCTCATAATACTGTAAAATCTGTTCTAGAAAAATGTCAGCTTACTATAAATAAAAGTCATCTTGATAATGTTTGTGTTGCATGTTAGAAAAGAAAATCACATAAATTGCCTTTTTCTCATTCTAGTACTGAGTATGTTGATTTGTTTGAATTGGTTGTTTCTGATTTGTGGGGCATGGCCGTTGTTACATGTGAAGGAAATTTTTATTATGTTTCTTTCATTGACATGACTAGTCGTTTTACCCGGGTGTATCTGATAAGTCACAAATCTCAAGCAGTAGAGTGTTTTGGTCATTCAAAAGATTATTCTCACTCAGTTCAGGAAGCGCATTAAGAAGTTTCAAAGTGATTGGGGAGGTGAGTTCCGTACTTTTTCACCAGTTCTAGCTAGTCAGGGGATACTTCATCGTGTTTCCTGCCTTCACACGTCTGAGCAGAATGGTGTCGCTGAGCGTAAACACAGACACATTGTGGAGACTGGTCTTACTCTTCTAGCTCAGGCTAATTTACCAATGAAGTACTGGGGCTATACGTTCTGCAGTGTAGTCCATCTCATTAATCGATTACCTCCTCCTGTTCTGAAAGGATGGTCCCCTTATCAAAGTCTATTCGGTCGTGAACCAACTTATGATCATCTTAGAGTGTTTGGTTGCTTCTGTTTTCCATACTTACATCCGTTTTTTAAACACAAGCTTGAGTTTCAGTCATAGTCATTTATGTTTTTGGGGTATAGCGTGTATCATAAAGGTTATTATTGTTTAACGCCAGATGGTACGGTAATTCTCTCTAGGCATGTTGTTTTTGATGAAAATCGATTTTTGTTTTCGCTATCTACTTCTACCAGTAATCAGACGTCTCTGGGTAATACTACGTATGTACCTGTTGTTCGGTCTTTTACCACTAGGGAAGCTCGTTTGCATCCTCAGCAACTGGGGTTTCTATAGCAACTTATAATGGTGAAACCGATCCGCATGATTCTTCTACTACGTGTAGTGCTTCTCAACGAAGTTCCGTAAATTTGTTAAATGAATCAGGGACTGTTGTCCGAGAGGAGGATATCTCTACTGCAGCTATTCCTATTGAGAGTGTTACTGTTCCTTCTATGTCTACTACTTATACTCATGCTATGGTTGCTAGGTCTACAGCTGGTATATTTAAACCCAAAGCTTTGTGTGCAGACAACGTTGAGGTTGAGCCAAGTTCTGTTGAGGAGGCCCTTGCTCATCCAGACTGTCGTTTAGCTGTTCAAGCTAAATTTGATGCATTAATAGCTAACACTACATGGGAGCTCCGTCCCCTCCTTCCAGGCCAGAAAACGATTGGTTGCAAGTGGTTGTTTAAGATAAAGAAGAATGCTAATGGGACGATTAACCGCCGGAAGGCACGGTTGGTGGCCAAGGGCTGTTCACAGGTACCTGGCTGTGATTTTAAGAAGACGTTTAGTCCGGTAGTCAAACCTGCTACCATTCGAGCCATCCTCTCTGTTGTTGTGACCAAGTGTTGGCCCCTCCGGCAAGTTGACGTCAATAATGCCTTTTTGAATGGCGATCTAACTGATGACATGTTTATGCAGCAACCTCCAGGCTTTGTGCAACATGGTTCAAATGGTGAAAAGCTGGTGTATCATTTGACTAAAGCTTTATATGGCTTACGGCAAGCTCCTCGTGCCTGGTTTGACAAGTTAAAACAGTTTCTTGTTTCTACTGGTTTTACGTTATCGAAATCAGATGCTTCGTTGTTTGTTTGATCTTCTTCTGACTACATTCTTTATGTTCTTGTCTATGTGGATGATATTGTTATCACTGGCAGTTCCTCTGACGAAATAAATTATTTTGTTCAGTAGCTACACAACAAGTTTGCTCTAAAGGATATGGGTAATCTCCATTATTTTTTAGGGATTGAAGTCAGTAGATCTAACTCTGGCAATCTTCACTTATGTCAGTGCAAATAAATTCGGGAGCTTCTTGAATGGAATACTATGTCTAATGTCAAAAGTGTTCATACACTGATGGTGAGCTCTTTTATGTTGTCAAAGGATGATGGTGAATATCTTCCTGATCCAACTGAATATCGCAGTCTTGCTGGAGCTCTTCAGTATATCGTGTTAACTTGGTTTAGATATTGCATATGCTGTTAATCGGGTGTGTTAGTTCATGCATGCTCCAACTACACTACACATGGTAGCATTAAAACGGATTTTAGGGTATTTACGTGGTACTCTTTCTCATGGACTGATTTTTCGAAGGTCTGATAGACTATCTTTGGTTGGATATGTCGATGCAAATTGGGGACTTGATTTTGATGATCGTTGATCTACTACGGGATACTGTGTCTACTTTGGTCACACACCTATATCTTAGTGTTCTAAGAAACAACAAGTTGTTTCTTGGTCTACGGCAGAGGCTGAATACCGCAGTTTAACAACAGCCACCAGTGATGTTACTTGGCTAGTCTCTCTATTGACAGAGTTAAAACTAAGCTCGGTTGATCCTCCGACTGTATGGTATGATAATTCTAGTACCGTTGCTGTTGCAGCTAATCTGATTCTGCACACCAAGTTCAAACATGTTGAACTTGATCTATTTTTTGTTCGGGAAAAGGTGGCTAGTTGTGATTTGGTTGTTGGCGAAGTTCCTGCCTGTGACCAAGTGGCAGATATTCTCACTAAACCATTGTCTGTGTCGATATTTACTCGGTTTCGTCACCTTCTTCGAGTCGTCCCACTTGAGGAAGCTGGATGAATGTTATAGTATGTAATTACACATGTGATTAATGTGTGATTAGTCACGTGGTTAGGCAGTTCATAAAGTTGGTATATTGTTAATAGCAGTTAGGCTTTCTCTTGTATATATAAACATGTATATGGACAGATTTCAAGATGAGCAATAAAGATCAATATTCTTTGAATAGTTCTTCTTCATTTCCTCTGTAAGTTTTCACTTTAAGAGTCTGTTAGTTTACTAGTGTTCTATTAAGTTTTAACTCGATTGACATGAATATTGTTGTGGATAGAGAAGGACCTGAGCTCGAGTGGATTGAAGTACATTATCCTCCTATTTATGGGTTAGGGAAAGGGCTATGAATAGTTTTAGACATTATACTAAAAAAGAACAGATATTATCAGAACCTATAATGAGATTGTTCAAAAAATACTACTGGTCTTTTTTTTGTTTTATGTTTATATTATTAATTTTATAAAATCTGAAGGCTTCAATATAATAATGGCTTAAGCTTTCTAAAGATGACCAAGAAGAATCTGATACTCACATTGGTCATCAACGGTAGAGCTGTGAGAATATTACTTTTGTTGGCTTCAAATTTACTTTTTGACTCTTCTTTTAGGTGCTTGCTTATTTAAGCCATTAAATATTTGGTTGCATTACTTTTTGGTTATAATGGAAGATAGCCGGAATTAGAATGATGGAGTGGTTAATCTCCGTTTGTTTACGGTTGATTTTGGTGTTGGATTCGGTTTTAAGAGTTTCAGGAAATAAGGAAGGTTCGTCATGATTGTTTCCTCTTATTTTCTTGTTTGAACTTTGCAAATGGTTTAGCAGTGGCATAAGGTTGACTGTTTGTTTTAAACTTCAGTTAGCTTGGATGCAGTAATTGACTTGACTGGAGAATGATCGTATGCGACCTTCAATGATCAGTTGCTTTATTTTTGTATGAAACAGGTGATGCTTTGAATGCATTGAAGAACAATTTGGCTGATCCTAATAACGTTTTGCAAAGTTGGAACCCGACCCTTGTTAATCCTTGCACATGGCTTCATGTTACATGTAATAGTGAAAATAGTGTAACAAGAGTGTAAGTTTATATCTCATATTACTACTGCTTTTGTGTTTCTTTCGGCTTTTCTACTTTGACATAGTAAACGCTTTCTTCCTTCTCAATTTAGGGATCTCGGGAATGCAAATCTGTCTGGTCATTTGGTTCCACAGCTTGGACAGCTTCCGGATTTGCAGAATTTGTAAGTCGATAGTTTAGGCCTAGTCTATTTTTGGTTGACCCCAAAATAGATAACTCATTTCTTACATGCTACCTCTCATTGTTAGAATACTGAGACATACATAAAGGAAAAACAAAACACCAGCATGCTTTTGTCATCCTAGTAACCAAAACTGACCAGAATGTCTGAGTTACTCAGGTATACTAGTAGAAATAGTTGTAAACAATGATGTTCTAAGCTTTTGTCATTACACAATGGTTTGTATCTGTTGTCATCTTTCCATTGGATTTGGTTGCATTTTCATAGATACATGCATGGGTTATGTGCTTCTATTGAACTTCTTTTGCTGAAGATTACCAATTTTTTTTATGACAGGGAACTCTATAGTAATAACATATCTGGTATAATCCCAGAGGATCTTGGAAATTTGACCAACTTAGTGAGCTTGGATCTTTACTTGAATACTTTAACCGGACACATTCCATCTACTCTGGGCAAGCTTCAAAAGCTACGATTCCTGTACGAGTAAATTTTTTGAGGTTAATTTACTTAATTTCTTTGCCCTCTTGCTATAGTCATGTGTTGTAGTATATGTAGAATGCCTTTTATGTGTTGATATATTGCTAGCTGAACTGGATAAGTAAATTGTATTTTTACTAAGAATGTATGTCCTTATTTATAATTTTTGTAGATATAAGTATTTCCTCTTCGCTTCTAATGTACGCATAACATTGATAAGTCCAAAAAGTCTCCGGGATGTAATAGCCATCCTCGTCTGATGTGAGTGTCATGTGATCTAAGTCCAATAAGTTGCGAGGTCAATGGTGTTTGGTTGATATGGGCATCATAGAAATGGTTTCTTGGTTAATAGGCTGCCGAGCCAATGGTGCTTGGTTAATATGGGCACTATACAAATGGTTCTTTGTGTAGTAGGCTTCACTAAGCATGAGTTCTTTTAAGTTACATATCTAGTCATCTTATCAATATGCAATATTTTGATGTTTTCTTTCTGTGGAGTAGGCGTCTCAACAACAACACGTTGACGGGACAAATTCCTATGCCCTTAACTACTATTATGTCATTGCAAGTGCTGTGAGTGCTGCTGTTAGAATTTTTTTTCACACATTAGTTGTTTAACCTTTGCTGCAAGAACAATAAATTAATGGTGCGGGATGTTGTATTATGCCATGCAGGGATCTTTCAAACAATAAGCTAGAAGGAGATCTTCCAGTTAATGGTTCCTTTTCACTCTTCACTCCTAACAGGTTTTTCTCTTGCTGTTTCATTTTTCTCTCACCCTAACTCCAGATCCTCATCTCCACTGCTTGTTCCTGTTTTATCATATCTGTACTCTTAGGCCAGCCTCTTGAATTAATGCTTCTCTTGTTCACAGTTTTGCTAATAATCGATTGAATAATCCTCCACCTGCTCCGCTGCCTCCTATCACACCTACAGCTCCAATTCCATCAGGTTTGTTCTGGTTTTTATTAATAATAATTATTGTTATTATTATTAGCTTTTAATTGTGCTTTAACTTTGGGGCCTGCTTCACTTTATTTGTATTTTATTGGGAATTGAGATATTCCTTTGTATTTTTCTTTGCATTCGCAAATTTTTTGGTATTACCATGTACCTGTATCATATGAAAAATTGATGTAGATTTGAGTATATTGCTCATCCTCAGCCTTTTTACATCTGCGTCTGTTTTTTAAGAAGGTGCCTTTGAGCTCAGATCTAAAATCTGATTACAATAGTACCTAGGATGGCTTTAGGTTCCTTGGTGAGCTAGAACATTATCTGTGCCTCTGATTCCCTAGCCCACTAGTTCTCTCAGTTGAAATGCTGCCTGCTCCATTGGTGTTGGTACCAGATGTTAATAGTTGCGAATATTCGTGATACAGGTGTTTTGTGTTAACAGTATCTAGATTTATCTAATTTCATACTTGCAGGTAATAGTGCCACTGGTGCAACTGCTGGAGGAGTTGCTGCTGGCATTGCCCTGCTGTTTGCTGCTCCCGCAATTGTACTTGCTTGGTGGCTAAAAAAGAAACCACAAGATCATTTCTTTGATGTACCTGGTTAGTGGTTTATCAAAAGATAGTTTTATTTTTAATTGACTTTATGTCATCGTGTGCTTGTATTTACTTTCTTCTAGTTTTCTTTACAGCTGAGGAGGACCCAGAAGTTCATCTAGGACAACTTAAGAGGTTTTCTTTACGTGAACTACAAGTGGCAACGGATAATTTTAGCAATAAAAACATTCTGGGTAGAGGTGGTTTTGGTAAAGTTTATAAAGGTCGCTTAGCTGATGGTTCTCTAGTGGCAGTAAAAAGACTGAGGCAGGAGCGCACTTTAGGTGGAGAGTTGCAGTTCCAAACGGAGGTGGAAATGACAAGTGTGGCCGTGCATCGGAATCTATTACATCTTCGTGGCTTTTGCATGACCCCTACTGAACGGCTGCTAGTCTACCCCTTTATGGTTAATGGTAGCGTTGCATCCTGTTTAAGAGGTACGGTTGTTGTCTCCTTGTTTATTTCTTTACTTACATGTTTCCTGCTTGTGCCATGCTCTCTGTATTAGGTTTGCCATTTTTTATATGTATGTTCTTCTATTGATCTGATTTTTACATTGTCTAGAGCGTCCGGAATCTCAAGCACCACTTGATTGGGCTATAAGGAAACGGATTGCATTAGGAGCTGCAAGGGGGCTTGCATATTTGCATGATCATTGTGACCCTAAGATAATACACCGTGATGTAAAGGCTGCAAATATACTGTTGGATGAAGAATTTGAAGCAGTCGTCGGAGACTTTTGGCTGGCCAAACTAATGGACAGCAAAGATACTCACGTCACAACTGCTGTTCGTGGCACAATTGGTTTTATAGCTCCTGAATACCTATCAACTGGAAAATCATCAGAGAAAACTGATGTTTTTAGCTACGGTGTCATGCTTCTTGAACTCATTACAGGACAGAGGGCTTTTGATCTTGCTCGGTCTGCAAATGATGATGATGTCATGTTGCTTGATTGGGTGAGTACTGTCTTCTTATTATGCTTTTCTCGATGATGCATTTCAAAGTTTATCAGTCTTGTCTAGTGTTTTAATTATATCTAACTATTACTTCACTTAGTTAGCCAAAAGCAATACACTAAATGCGGTAGCAGAGCCACCACTCTTACAGAACGAAGCTTAATTTTATTTTACTTGCGAGGTGAAAATGCAAACGCCAATAATTAGAAAAGAGTTGAAACTTAACCATGTTTTCTCTACAAGGCTTAAATGGAAACATTAAATATAGAAATAGTTGATAGGGAGAATCTATCCTACCGTACTTAAATTTGAGTGTGAATCAAGGACGAAATCAAGCACTAGCAGGACCCGGGCTCCCTAAAATAATTTTTGTTCATTTAGATTCTTCAAAAATTTTTAGTAAAGATAAACTTATACTTTGACCATTTAAAAGTGATAAAATTTTTATTTAACCTTTTAAAAATTAAAAAGATAAAGGCTATAGAAATGGTGAAATTGTATTTTTATTATCGTAAAAATTATAATTTAATTTCGACCCCCTATAAAAAATTTTAACTTTGCGCCTGGTGTGAATGTCGAATAAGGGTGGGTCTCCTAGGATAATTTCTATTATGAATTGTGTCACCCAAATCCCATTTCATCCCGCTTGAAAAGTTCGAAGTACACCTTACTTGTTAAAAAAGTAAAATAGAGAGGTAAAATAGGGGATCTGCGGCAGGTTACGGCCCGAGGATCATGCTACACAAGTTGAACCTATATAGGATTGATTATAACATGGTTGTTTAACCCTTAAAATGTGTGTAGTTGAAAACTTATTGTATCGTTGTTTTTCAAACATTAGTGAATTTCTCCTCCTCTGCACGTGATTTTTCTCGATAATGATTTTTCACGTAAAATCTGCATATTCTTATTTTTCTTCTTATTTCTTTGCGATCATTCCTATTATCATTATCGACATATAATATAACAATTTATGTTCATTAATTTTGCTTACACCATGAAGCATGCTTTAGGTGGTTGCGTTGATTCAAATGTAACTTGATTCCAAGCAAATGGTGTTTGAGAAAGTTATCTAATAAGTTGAGTTGAAAAATATGAACCGGTAACTAAGTGTTAAGGGAATGGCCCCATTCGAGTTATTTGAAATAGTTTTCACATTTGAAATTTGGGTGATTTATGGTTGTGCTGATTATATAGATGATATCTCATTCATGAATGAAAATTATATCACTTCAGAAAATATATTTTAAAGAATAGATCAAATCGGATCACTGATATATTGCATTTAGCTTATTCTATTGCTTTTTAATAGGGATTGATATAGATCATCTTATTTTAGGAAGTCTCGAAATATTATACATAATTGAGAGTATTTTATAGGTTATTGTACTAAAAGAATTTATCACTTAATTTATCTTTGTGATGAACATTATTATATGAGTGAATATTGATAGTAAAACTTTTTGTGTTGTGGTTTTACTTGCTGAATTCACAAGGGATGAATTTAATTACGAGAGTATCATTTTTCGAACTGCAAAGGTGAGGAAATTGAATATTGTATAGATTAAGATCACTTATTGTAAGTATTAAAAATAATGGATATTTGTCACTGAGTTAGTCTACATAGACTTAGGGAACAGAACTCAAATTTGATGTCCTCAGTTTGTTTATTGTTTTTCATTCAATGTTGAAAGAGTGTCCTATCCCTTATCACTCCTTCCGGGGCTTGGCTTGTTTCACAGCAACTGTTAACTAACAAGTTGGCTATAATCTTGATATTGATTTCTTATGCCACTAAGATTCACATCTTTATCGACCGTAATTACATTAAAAACTCAAGTTAAGCTTAGTACCGAACCAAGTGGTTTTTGTCTTCATTACTTTCCCCGGTGCAAAATTTTTCAGGTAAAAGGGCTTCTGAAATACAAGAGGTTAGAAACGTTGGTTGATGCCGATCTTCAGGGTAATGACATTGGTCACGAAGTAGTACAGCTAATCCAGGTAGCTCTTTTTTGCACTCAAGGCACCCCAACAAAACGACCAAAGATGTCCGAAGTGGTCAGGATATTGGAGGGCGACAGGTCAGCCGAAAGATGGGAAGAGTGGCAGAAAGAGGAAATGTTCCGACAAGAGATTAACCATAACCACGAGTCGAATGTCGATGGGATCCTCGTGGACTCCACTTCTTACCTCCGATCCTAGATGACCCCATTTCTACAAGAATACAAAACACTTCCCGCGAGTCAGAGTTGGTGATTGTTCACCATTTTATGGATATATAGATATAGTTGTCTCAGGTTTTTTTTATTATCAGTTTATAATTTTTTTTAGGTTAATTTAAACAGTTTTAAATGCATATAATTAATTGTGAGGAAAATATGGAGATATTTATTTTGAAAATGTCATATAAATAACCTATCAAAATAATGTATGATATGTAATTTTTTTTATATTATATTATCTTATCATTCATATTTAAGGTTTGTAGTTGTTCCTCTCAACAATATTATTTTCAAGATTCGAACTTGAATTTTCCCCTTAAAAGTACAGTATGCCTTAACATTACACCCAACTATTTGATGATTATTTTTATCTTTTATCTGCATTTTTTTTTATTTCCTCCGAGAGCAAAGGGGACAATAGTAGGCCATCTTCTCATTTCAATAAGCCACTCTCAACTTTTCACAATCTCCTTTTGATTTTCGGCCAAAGAGAATGAGAAATTGTCAATCTTTTACACTACAAAAGAATTATAGTTCAAAAAGGACCAAAAACCAATTTTTCTTTTCTTTTTCTTCTAACAAAATAAGAATTTAAATGTCAGAATTCGTCATTAATCCAAACCCAAATCTACTATTGAAATCCCACAAAGAGGTCTATTCGAATAAATCTTTGGAAAAGAGAATAATAATCCCGTGACACTAGTACAAAAAATCAATTATGGATATCAAATTGAGGGGGGAAATACCTTCTCAGGGTTCAATTTAGTAGAGAAATAAATGGGAAACAAATATATAACACTATAGCACTAAATTTTAGAGGATGGTCCAAAGCTCAAAGAGTTTCCAATAACCCCACAAAATGAAACATAAATCTATTACAACCACACATCAATAAACAATAATCTCTCTCTCTCTCTCATGTCCAATAATCCGTAACGTTTTTAACGTAGTACGTAGCCCGAGACCAACATACTTATAATGCCTACGACAATAGATCCGGCCGAAACCGAAAGCACCGCAGAGCCTGAGATTCCGGGAGCTGGTGTTGGTGCTACCTCATTTGCTGCAGAGAATGTTGTGGGTGCACCTGCTGTTGCTGATGGTTCCACATCTGCAAATTTGCCAAGGAATTATAAAGGGTCATAAAGAACTTCATCAACCTGCTAAAGTTTATATTGCTTACAAAAAAATCCAAACATCCACCCGACATTTATGAAATTTTGCTAACAAATGTTAAAAAACTGTTTTGAGAATTGGACCAGACCAGCCAAGGTACCAGTATGAAGAAAGATAAAATTCGACTGATTTACAAATCGGTACTAGCCAGGTAAACTAGTAATTGAATTTATTTTTAAAATTTTTAATAATTTATTTAATTGAACCAAACAAATCAATTCTAACATGAATGAGTGTTACTAACAATTTGATGACTGCACAAATAAATACGTTTGCTCAAAAAATTATAAGACCCTTGTAGGATCAGATCTCAAACATGAAATCTTTTTGCTCAAAACCGGCTTATTCTACTATTACTAATCCTTTAGAGGTTCTTGTCTCTCGCAACAATTTGTTCATCGTAATACTGTAATATGTATATAGTTATATATTGAAGATCAGATTTATCAGAACACATACCTGGGGCACCAGCTGGAGTGACAGATGCTATCAAAAACACAAACAACAATATTAGTACTAATTAGTCCTCAACACTATAACCCAAAATCTGTTTTTTTATTCTTCTTTTGTTGAATGAATGAATGCATGAAGTAGTAGCAAAGTTACTTACCAGCGCAGTTAGTAGAAGAAGGAGCAGAAACTTTACAAGCAGCAGGCAAAGTGGAGGCCTTAGTGACATTCAATGAAACACCCATTGAAGCACTGCTCTTAAATGCCTCACATAAACACTCAGGGCCTGTTTTCAACACGGTTTTCAATCCAGAACAGCAACTTCCTTCCGGTTTCGACACCTCGCTTCCACTTGACACGAACGACAAACAATCCGCCATGTTCAGTATCAGAGTCGAGCAGTCCACGGTAGAGGAAGAGGAGGATGAAGAAGAAGAAGAAGAAGGGGATGGCGCTGTCGCATGGTGGTGAGCAGCATCAACGGCCCAGATTGAGAGAATGGCAAGGCTCAAAGCAAAAGAGAATGTTGATACTGCCATTGTCGAAAAGAGTGGGTTCTGAATCTTTTGATTGTTTGGAAAAGGAGACGACAATGGACAGGTTTAATGGTGGAATTAAATTAAGGAGAGGTGAGGGGGGGTTTTATTGTGGAAGGAGAAGGAGAAGGAGAAAAATATGAAAATAAAATTGTTAATTTTCTTAAAAAAAATATTCTTTTTTATTTATTATTTTTGTGAATTTAGATGTTTTTATTTTTTATATTTAAAATTGATGTCTCTATTTTTTTAAAAAATTTAAAATTTAGTAACCATACGAGTAAATTCAGTAATTAATTCTCCGCATTCTAGAGACTCATTGAGGAGGTAAATATTGGTAGCGAGTTTTAAAGCTGCTCCATTCTTAAAGTGAGGATTGAATGCTTAACCACTTATTAAGATAGGAGAGATATTTACCATTTCACTTAACTCTTGTAATTTTAATAAATTTACTTTAAAATATAGTAAAAATAAATAAAATGAGGGATTTTTCATGTTTTTATTTATTTAAAAGCCTATCTGTAAATGGATTGTTGATGAGTTTGCATAAATTGTGGTTTCAAGCTCAATCTATGTTATAAAAGTCAAACAAAGTCAAAAGAGCAAATTTATGCCGAAATTATAGCTCGAAATTAGATTTATATGTTCGTATAATTGTATTATATTTGAACATTTACGAGTTATAATTATATTTCAGATATTATATATTTATATAAAATTTGTCATACTAAGAATTTTGTAGATATACACATAATTTTTTTTTTTTAGAAATTAAACAATGATTATGCCATTACATTCACACATTTTTATAGTATTAGGGATTATTGCGATCCTCTAATAAAATATCTTTCACTGTCTCTGGAGGAGCAACAACCAATTGTAAATTAGCAAGTAAGGTGATAATTTTGGTCATGCAATTTACAGTTTCATTCTGAGATAGCAACACATGATGTACTCAAACTTTCCACTCGTAGTGTAACATTTCATGAATCAACTGTTAACAACATTACTATTAACAACATTACTAGCCAAAAGAGAATAAATTAGTAACGCATTATCACATCCCAGCTCTATTCATCTAAAACTCTTATCCCAAGCTATGCGAAGGCCTTCTAAGATAGATCTAATTTCAATTTTAAAAATTGTATCCTTACCCAATAACATAGTATAGCCACATAACCACCTTGCAACTGAGTTCCTAAACACACCTCCAATCGATGCATTCACATTATTAAATGACACTGCCCCATCCGCATTTAGTTTAATCCATCCATCTTCCAATAGTAATCAATGAGAATCAATGACCGTCAAATTTTATTAACCGTTATATTTTTAATTTTATCACATTTTATTAATTTATTTATTATAATTGCATTATGTTTAAAATTTCTAAATTCACTCTAAATCTAATCATTTTGAACTCCAATGAAAATAAAATAAAATAATGGGATCACACTAGCATGTTGTGTTGGAAATGATTGGGTTAATTAGCTTTAAAATGGGTCCCTAAACATTTGCATGTAGCTAAGTTACAGCATGTGTAAAAGGGCAATGAGCTGTGCCTTTGCCTTCCCTTTCATGATTTCAGTAACTTGCCTTGTTTATTTTTTACATCAAGATAATATTTCAAACATTATAATAACCCTTTTCTTAGTGATCCCATAATAATGGAGATATGTAATCATTGTTTATAATTTAAATTTTTTTCATTTAATTTTTTTATTTTTTATAAATTTAAATTTTTTCATTTAAAATTTTCTTCTATTTTAAGGGCAAATTATAAACAGCATGAAATAAGCAACACTTTTATTTTTAGGATGTAGTAAATTAATATTTAAAAGAGAAGTAGAGATATATGATAATAGTTGAGAGGAGATCAATTTCTTTAGAAGAAATCTTTGAAATATTGTTCACTCAAAGTTAATAGACCCTTTATTGAGTCAATATTGTCCTTAGGTTGAATTAAGTTTTACCTCCCAAATCTACAATAAACTTGACCTGAAAGTAGGATTCACACAGCAGAAACGTCTTATCGAATCAAACCATACATGACGTAGAATCACTTACAAAGGAAACATAAGCATCGCGAATTTAATAGAGTTTAAACCCTTGTCCTTTATATGACATTTAAAAGCATATATATTACCCCTTCATCGATGACATTTCAAAAACTTTTCCAAAAATAATCAACTTTCCTCAACATCAATATTCGAACTTGGGAAATTATTTTTTTTTCAATAATAAAATATTAAACAATAAAATAATAATAGTAAGCGTTTCTTCCTTTTTGTTGCGAAACTATGATGAAACGGCGCTTTCCTTTTACTTTATTGCGTGTGGGCAGTGGCGTGCATGCCATTGCCAACCGGGGATTATCATTGCAGATGCTCGCGTTGCATGTTTAAGAGGGACCCTCCTAACAAAGTAGTAAACAACATTTCCTCTTTTTATATTTTCAATATCATTAAAATAAATTATAAGTATTTCTACTCTTCGTAAGTTTGAAGTCTTTAAATTTATTTTTAAAATTTTAAATTTTTATTTTATTAAAATTATTTTATTAAATTTAAGTTATTTCTTAATTACATTATTATTAAGTAAGTATTTTTTTATTTTAAAAAATTATACTAATAAATTTAATAAAAAAATTAATAGTAATAATAATTAGACCTGAATTTAGAAATATAAAAAATATGAATGTTTCAGTTAACCGTTTTAGTTTACTGTAAATGCAATGCTATATATTTTGAGTTTATATTCCTTCATTTGCATGTATTTTCTAGATTTTTTTAAATAAAAATAAAAACTAAAAAAATATACTTAAAATAATATGTTTTATTTTATATAAATAATGGGTTTTTATTCAATTCAGTGTTGACTTGATAGGCGAAACAAAACTCAATCAAAATATTAAATAATAATATAAATATAAAAAATCAATGAAACTTTGCTTAATGTAAAAAGTCTTATCGGGTTTTTTTTACAATTTTTCTACATTTACTCATAATTCCTACTTTAACAGCGGATTAAAAGACTCTTAAAATACTTAAAACTCATGTTTTTCTAGTTATTATAATAATAATATTGTCAACTAAATTAAAACTCAATTAATACATTATTAATTTGATAATTCATCTAGTTTTAAATATATATTTTTAACCCAAAACTTTTTTTTTTTTGAACTCGAAATGTTAAACAAAATCTACTTCATATAATAATGGGATATTATGATATTAGTGAAGCAAATCATTGAAGCTGTCTTCAAGATGCTTAAATTTTGAAATTTTGTCGACCATTCTCTTCCAGCATTGTTATAATTTTGCTGGGAACATCATTTTGTAAGTCCCCCCATTCAATCCACCAAATTAGGCTTTGTTGGGTGGGAGTTTTTAAAACCTTGAATAACAAAAGAGGTCGGCGGAATTCTTTTTACTTTATTCACATTCATCCGATTTGATAGATTCGATTTAAATTAAGTCAAGTTCAAAATAATTATTGATATTTCAAACGGTTTAATTAAATTCATGTTATATTTAACTATTGATGAGTATTAAATCAAAATAAATCATTAGAAAATTTACATATAAATTTATATAAAGTGAATTATAGGAAAACGAATCAAAACTTATCTTTTTTCTAATTTCATTTTGAAATTCATTTTATTTAAAAAAATTGTAAGAAAAGATCCTTTCGTTAGAAATTAAAAATTAGAAAAGGTACATTAAAAAAAAACTAAAGATGATTGAAATCTACACATTAATTTTTTTTCGCAATTTTTGTTGAATCGTATGCATCAAAAGGTACCTATATAACTACTACGAGATATAATTTTTTCTTAATCAACAAACTTTATCGAGAAAGGTTACCTTTTTTAGTTCTCAAAATTTTTTTTTTTAAAAACGTACATATATTTTGGTAGGCAAAGAGGATAACAACCTTGGTAAAATAGTATTACATCACACAATACCTCTAATGAGTAACTCCTTGTTCTTCAGCAAGAAATTCCTTAAATGTTTTGGTGTTGTTGCATATCCTAGCTATGTAGTCCCAAGTATACTAGCTTCCTTGTAGATGTGTCTAAATTGCATTGTACTTGCTTGTAGGAAATACTATTTATACTCCTAATCAAGGTTGATATTTGCATGGATTAGGTGAAATTTATTAAATTAAATTTACTGAAGTTTCTATTTTTCAAATATGGAATATCAACCAATTTACCAAGCTTTTTTGTGACTTATCTTCTTACGGATTATATAATTGTCTCTTATATTCAAAATGCATTTTGAAACACGTCAAAACAAGTTCAAGAGCTCAAGTTATAATTGTTTTAGTAAAAAATGTGGGAACAAATTTTTTTTGTATGAGCTCAATATATGAATTACGATTTTCGAAGCTTTGGGATGACTTTGAAGTTTAATTTATGATATTTTATGAGTTCAATTATTTATTTAACAGACAAATCTCAAATCTATACATGAACTTTGGTATAATGTTCAATTCTATACATGAACTTTGATTTTGTGCAATTTTATACATGAAACTTTTATTTGATTCAATTCTCACAAATTATTAACACAGTTATCGATATATCATCATTTTATGTTTATATATTACGTACACATATAATTATATTTATCCAATATAAAAATAATTTGATATATGTATTTCTTTAAATGTATATGATTGAATTAAAATTAAAGTTTCATTTATATATAAGAACCACAATCAAAGTTTCATGTACATAATTGTACCAAATAAAAATTCATGTATCAGATTTCACATTAAATCAAAGTACACGTATAATTTTAAAATTGATCTCTTTATTTTAATTATATCCATGGTAACTCAATTCTTGTTAAGAATTATTGGTGAAATTCTTCATAACTTCAACTTGCCCAATTACTTGATTAGGAGGGTTGATCAAAGGGGGATTGGATCATCTATCCATTCAGCCATCACCATTCGTCCATCTTCATCAAATTCGATTTCATCATTCCACAAATTCACATTATTTTTGTTTTCTGTTTAAGCATAGTAAATTATGGAGTTTATTGATCTTTATTTCTTATTCTTGTTCTTAATTTTTCAATTTTCATGCATTAGAGAACCTCCCTTTGCCACAAGCTTACTTGTGTTACAATAAAAACTTATTTTGCTCTCAAGACCGAAAGACTTTTCCTCCATATTCTTAATCTTTGTTGTTTAATTATTTTCCCATCTTATTATTCTCATCTAATTTCAAATTCTTTGTTGGAAATTTTAGAATTTAATAGAAGTGTTATACATTAGTAATCATTAACCCGAGTCCTAAAAGGGATCTGGGTCTCTAACCCGTGATTCAGATAGGTCTCACTAAAAGATTGAATGCGAGGCAAACCACGAGAGGACAAAAAAGCGAGCTCACGGACCTAACCTGCAAGGCAAAGCCAAGGACCCATCTCACAAGGCAAGGCCGCAGATCCAACTGGCAAGAACCTAGAGAAGGCCTCAGTCTCAACTCGCATACACCCAATGAGCTTATAGAAAAGACCGCATGCTCCGCATGTAATCTAAACACGTGTCCAGCAGGCACGGAGCCCGTCCAGAATGTCAGTCTCAGGAACAAAAAGGACCGCGTACTCTGTGGACACGTACCCAACAGACTTGGAGTTCCCAAAGAATGTCAGTACTACAGGCAAGGGAGTCAAGACAAAATAGTAAGGTTCTATTATAAGCTGTAATAACATTTGTAACAACATGTATAAATACGAGAATACTCCTATCAATAACATATGAGAAAATATTACTCAACAAGAAGCTTGTGCATCAAGTATTAAAAAATCAATCAATCATATTAATTCTTGAATAGTCTACTTGCTTAGCACTCAAAAAAGATTGAATTCTTCACTTAACTCTTAGGTTCCTTCATCTCCTTCTCTTATTTTGTATTTTTGACTAATTTTAATACTAAATTCTTCTTCCAATTGTTTTCTTGTCATTGAAATTTCGAGAATTTCACATTACTTGTGCAAAAAGAAACAATTCTAGGAGTTTTTCTTCAATCACTTTAAGTTGTTTGTTTAGGTTTCATTATTTGTCTAAATTCATCACTTTCGTTATTCATTATCCAAGAAGCCTTGCTCACAAGCCATTATTAAAAAATACTTGGCATATTTGGAAGAACAAAAATCTTCAATCTTTCAAGGTTCGTCGTGGAGTGTCGATGAAATAATTAGGTGTTCCTACAGTTGGGCTGGGCAATGTAAGTCTACTTATAATGTAGATTCTAGGTTGGAGCTAATTACACAAGCATCTTCCTCCTCATCTGGTAATTGGATTTGGTTACACTCTAATGGAGCAGTCAAGGTTGATTTAGGAGAGGCTGCTGCGGGGGAGTGCTAAGGGGTCACCACAATGAATGGGTCATTGGATTTAACAGAAGGTTGGATCTTTGTTCTATATTTAATGTTGAGCTTTGAGGTATCTTAGATAATTTGATGGTACTACATAATAGGAATTGGGACAAAACGTCGATTCAAACGGATAATATGAAGATTATTCAAGTAGCTTTCTCAAGGTCCTCTAATTCAACACTTGTCAGATATATTCAGCAAATATTGTCGCCAATGGCTCAATGAGAAATGGTATATACTCATTGAGAAGAGAATATAGAAACTGACCTCATCGCTAATATAATTATTGTATTATCTTTCCTTTTTTCACAAAAAAAAAATTCAAGAGTTGCGTCTTTGATCTTATTTCTTTTAGAATTCTTTTTTTTTTTTTGAAATTTTTCAACAATTTTGAAATTTCAATAATTTCATTAGAGATTTGAATAATTAATTAATTTTTAAAAAAATATTATTATTTTTGAAATTCCAGCTAAAATTTCGTTGGATTTTACTCGCATTAGTCCAACTGATTATAAGGAACAATAGATAAATTCACCCTAATCGCTAGAATTCGAACTGTGTCGATATAATTTCCTTTCCAACTTGTACCAACACAGAATACCCAAAAAAATTTCAATTTGTAACTAAATTCAATTTTTGTTTATATTTTTTGAAAGGGAATAGCGTGGCAGCAGAAATCTGTCGTGTTTACATCCTATCAAACCAAAAGACAAAAACAGAAGAGGCTAGGTGAAAGCCCACGTGGTTGGAGGCAACGTGGAGATGTAGATGGACCCTAACTCCCCATTGGTCTGAAATCTAGTCTCTCATATATATCCTCTCTAGATTTCACTAGACAACTAGGAAAAAACAGCAAAACATCAACTGCCCAAGATGGCTTCGACATCTGGGACTGTAATAAATGGGTTAGGTTCTTCATTTCTGTGCGGAGGAATCAGGAGCCGGGCCCTTTGGGGAGCTAGTAGTATCGGACCCATAGTAGCCACTCCTGCTGCAACTCGCAAGAGGAAGCTGATTGTTGTAGCGGCTGCACCACCTAAAAAGTCTTGGCTTCCTGCTGTTAAAGGTGGTGGCAACTTAGTTGACCCTGAGTGGCTCGATGGCTCGTATGTGTTGCTCCCTCTCATCTTTGCCTTCCCCTCTTAATTTGTTTTAGTAGTTCTATAGGAGTTCACTTTTTGAAATTTAATTCGGTTTGATTAATTTATTACTCATGACAATTTTAATTCAGTTAATATAAGAGGTTTTAAGAAAGATTAATTTGATTTGATTAAACAAAATTAATAAGTTTAGTAGGATTAATATTTGAATGTTATTTTGCTTATCTTTTAAGATAATTTGATCGGATTAGCCGATTAGATTGAGAACCGGTTACGATACAGATTTGGAGAAAAGAATTGAATTGATTGATCTGTGAATTTGTATGGATTGGTTGATCTGAGTAAAAAATTAATTGAACCGGCAATTGAATTGGTTATTTATATTTTTTTTATTTTTTATTATTATTATAATTTTTCTAATAATTTATGTGATCTTACCAAACTAACCAGTTAAATCGGGAACGAATGACCTGATCAACTCAACCACCGGTCTAATTTAAAAAACTTTATTTTTAAATCTCATCATAATAAGTTTTTATATTTTATATTTAATTGTTTTAGACTTTTAGTATGGTATTATTCAATATTTGAAAATTTTTAATATCCAAAATTTTGAATTGAAGGATAATATGAATTTAAGTGCTTGAATCGACATTCTCTTAATTATTGTAACAACTATATCAATTAAATTAAATCTTAATTTATTATTTTATTTTATTAAATGAAAGTCGATAATTGAATTATTTTGATTTTATTAATTTTTTTTCATAATAATTTTGATTCGATTAATACTAATATAACTCCAGTGAATTCAATTAATGTAACTTAGGTTGGACTATTAATGGAATCAATGGAATACCCCCTCAATAATTTGACTTTGATGTTAATTTTCAAACCACAGGCTTCCTGGGGACTATGGATTCGACCCACTAGGTCTAGGCAAGGACCCAACTTTCCTCAAATGGTACAGAGAAGCAGAGCTGATCCACGGACGCTGGGCCATGACCGCTGTGGTCGGCATCTTCATAGGCCAAGCCTGGAGTGGTGTACCATGGTTCGAGGCCGGAGCCGACCCCGGTGCAATAGCCCCATTCTCCTTCGGCTCACTCCTTGGCACCCAACTCCTCCTCATGGGTTGGGTGGAGAGCAAGAGATGGGTAGACTTTTTCAACCCAAAATCTCAATCCGTAGAATGGGCAACTCCATGGTCGAAAACAGCCGAGAACTTCGCCAACGCCACCGGCCAGCAGGGTTACCCGGGAGGCAAGTTCTTCGACCCATTAGGCCTTGCGGGTACCATCCGAAATGGTGTCTACATCCCCGATTATGACAAACTGGAGAGACTTCAGCTAGCGGAGATTAAACATGCTAGAATTGCTATGTTGGCAATGTTGATTTTCTACTTTGAAGCTGGTCAAGGAAAGACACCCCTCGGTGCTCTTGGGTTGTAAAGAAAATTATATATAGCAAGTTAATGTAGATAATTAAGATGATACAGGAAAATAATGGCTTTAGTATACATGTTCAAAGTATACTGTTTAAGAATGTTTATATAGAATAATAAATAATAGCAAAATGAATTGACGTTAGAAGTGCAATTCACTGCCTATCTAATTTTCCCAATTTTCTTTAGTGGGTTTAGATGAAAATTTTTAATTTTTTTTAGAATTCTAGCAATTTAGAATGATAGGATTTGCAATTGTTTTGTTTATATAAATAATTGTTTTAAGAAAATTTAGGTTATTAGAATTTTACGAATTAAAAAATATTTATCTTAAAATAAATAATATAAAATTTCAATATTATTATCAATATCTTATTAAACGGATGTTCATCAATATCAAAATAAGTTTTAATGTACTTTAAATTTTAATAGTAATTAGAAGTAGACTTTTACTTTATTTATACTTCTTATGCCTATAAATAAAGTTTTTAGAGATGCTTTGTAAATATTTCAATTGATCAATAAAATACGCTCACTCTTTGCTTTCTCATTCTTTTTGTTCTTTACTCTCCAAATATGGATATGTAAAACTTTATAAATAGTTTTAATAAAATAACATTTAAAAATATATATTATAATTAAATAAAAATGATTTTTAAACTTTAAGTTTTTATCTTATAGTGGGATCATGTATTTTAAATTAAATAAAATTATGAGAAATTAAAAAAAACCACGTGGAATTTGAAAAATAAAATTGAGCTATTAAACTGTCCTCTTGAAATTACCCACATATTTGAAAACAAGTAAGCAATGTAGAAGGACGTGGGTTCGAGTGCGCTAAAGCGCATTATCTTCCTATTTATGGGTTAAGGAGAGACTATTAGTAGTTCTAAGTATTGTCTTAAAAGAGCATATATAATTAGAAACTGTAACGACGAAATCATTTAAAAATTTATATTTTTTTATGTCCGTTTTACAGTTCATATTTAGAGTTCGTAATTGTCTCTTCTAATAATATCGTTTCCTAAATTCGAATCTGGATCCATCTGTTGAGAATACAATACAATAGTTAGCAATTACCGCTTTAAAAAAAAATAATATCTAACAGTTCATGAGCATTGGATTCATCAAATCAAAATTAGATTATATTTGACTTAAATTTGCATGTTTTTGGTTGTATATGAATCGAATTCATCAACTTACACAAAATCCATGGATTTTCAAATCAAAACGTCAACAATTCCAGCAACCAGCAAATCATGCTCTACTTTAAACAGTTTCACTGGATTCATATATTATATAATTAAGACAGTGACAACTTAACCAGAGACAAGACAAATCTTGTCCTAAATGATTGTGTTTTTTTTAAACAAAGACTTAAACTTGTATACACTCAAGCACTTCCCTTTGATCAGCCAATTGTGTATATAGCATTATTCTTAATCTTCAATGTTCATTTTAATTAACTTTAGAACATACTTTGCGGATTTCACCAGCAGTTCCCGTTTTCACTCCAATGTTGCTCATCTTCACCATGGATTTACCAAATTCAACGTTGAAGGTCAATCCAAGCAACCCTCTAACGCCCAAGAAACGTTGCACAAACGTCTTGGTCGAATTGTCGGTCCATAATCTTTGATCGGATTCAAGTATTCCTTTGCCATCCCTTAAATTAGCGAAGAAAGAAGTGTCGAACTTGTTGGCGCTGCCGTTGTCGAGTCCGATTCGCCGTGACCCGTCACCGTTCTGAGGGCAAAGTGCTTGAAGCTGGGAAACAAATGCGGGATTTATCGAAGGATCAGCTCCAGTTGAAGTGAAGTTGTAAAGCCTGTAGCTGAAGAATTGGCAAGCAGCGGTGCCGATTGTGTGTCCTCCTGACAACAGATTAAATATTAGGAACCAAAATTGAGTATCTACGATAGCGTTCAATAAACCAAACTTTGTGTAATAAAATGTTTACCAACAAGGGTGACAAGATCTTGAGGGTTGAGACCCTTGTCTGCAAATTTTTGCTTTTGCACATCTACGGTATCACGGAAGCCCGGTAAATTGTTAGCATCAGATGATTGTGAAACCGTTCCGTCTCGACGTCCAGTAGGCACTGCCCAACTCGCTCCACTGGTCTGCATATATGTTAACAATCATTGTTAATGACACATAGGACGAAGTCAAAAGTCAAAGTATAATTTTTTTTACGTATATACTTGTTAGTTTAAAATTTAAAATTTTGAGATACTAAAGTGTATTTTTAACATTAAACTAACTTATAAAAAATTTTAAGAGAGATATTAAAATTTAAAATTTTGAGATACTAAAGTGTATTTTTAACATTAAACTAACTTATAAAAAATTTTAAGAGAGATAATTTGTCATTTTGGGGCAGCCCCTCCCTGCCCCCTTAGCACGGTCCTGATTACACAAAACTGAAACGACAACATTCTCACCAACTATCCAAATGAATCATAAAATATATGTATATATATAATTACCAGAACTACGGAATCGCGAGCAGCAAGGGCTAGAATATCGGCACACGAAACAACTCCGGGACATACAGATTCAAGTTGAGTCTTGGCATCATCGATAACTTCATATCCTCTCAACAATTGGTTCGGTGGTGCAGTTTTCTCGGCATTAGGCCCATCGATCAGTATGGAACCATCACATCCTTGTACAAAGCAATCATGGAAGTGCATGCGAAGCAACCCCGGAGCAATAGTTGGATCCGACTTGAAATGAGATTGGACCGTTGAGCTTACGATGGACTCGACTTTAGGGCATGAGGTAGAGTAGAACCCAACTCGAGTGCCTTGGCCTTCCACTAAGATGACAACTATGGGTAGCAATAGGGTAAGTAAGAAGACTCTTTGGTTGAAACAATTCATCTCCATTGGGTGTAAAGCAACAAAGAGAAAGAAGCTACTAGGGTTTGTGATTGTGAGTTTGGTAATTGAGAAGCTGTATTTATAGGCAAAGACAGGTTGCATTTCAAGGCCATTATTATCAACTTGCATGCATGCCTTTGTTTCTTACAAATGAGACAAAAGTCATCGTCAACGAAACACTGTGGTAGTGATTATCTTTTCCACCGATTTTGATGATTATATAATGATGATTAAACAAAGATACTTACTACCTTTTGACTATATCTCCAATTATGCATTAGTAACGGACCTACTTTACAATATATAAGGTGAATGAATGAATCCATGGTATTAATTAAATGTTTAGTTATTGAAATTGAAGCAAGACAACACTTTACGTAGAATCCACATCACCAAGCTGCTTTTGAGGTATCTTTCATGCTCAAGGCATGAAAACACTTTGACCTCGGTTCACACCGTGGTGAGGTATTGAGAATTATTGAGCAAAATGTTAAAGTGTATGAGAAGAGATTCATCAAGGGTAAGGAAGGCTATTTATAGGCATGGATGGTTACTCTTTGGCTTAAGTCCCGACATTTATCTTTACTACTCTTGTTATGGTTGGTCTCTTATAGAATATGTTAGCCTTTTAGATTCGTGACGATGAGATTGATGTAGACTTGATAAGATTCTACATAATTTTTGTGTGTTTCATAGAAATGAGTGATTTAACTCTTGTCCCCAGGAAAGATGAAGCTTTTGTGAAAAAAGAAGAACATAATATGTATATATAAAGAAAATGACACGTTTTTTGTGATGGTTAATTACAGTTAATTAGTGTAAAGGAGTGGTCCTGATGTTCTCTAGCTAGGTTTACGTGAAGTGGTTGTAAAGTAGAGTGCAATATTCAAATATCCAAAATGAGAGAAGAACAAGAGCATAGTGCGTAAAGAATAAAGATTGAATATTAAAATTAGTGGTTTAGTTATTGAAATTTGGTATAGTCTCACTTAGGGGGCTTTAATTTGTTGCATTCCAGGTCATTACTACTGCAAATATTTATGTAGTTTGCGTGGGAATTTTTTCCTTTTCAATCATTTTTAAGATTAAACTTAAACTTGTAGTTCATTGATTGGATGTAAGATGTTATTTTAGAAATAATTTGGTTTAAATTATTGTTTTGCTAAAGAAAAATAGTTAAATTCTATTTTATCTCTCTATTAAAAAATGAGTAAATTAGTCTTTGTACATTAGATTAAAAAGCAAACTAGTCATTTTGTTAAAATTTTCATCTAATTCTATTGTTAATAACTAGTCCCTATACGTCAATATGAGGTATACGTGACATGCCATGTGTAACTGTCTGGTTATCCCGTCAGTCATATTAGTTTTTGATGATAGAAATTGATAAAATTTTAACTGATGGCATGCCACTGTTTTTAACAGCATGATCAGTTTGTCTTTTAATCTAACATACAAAGATTAATTTACTTTTTTTTTGGTAAAAAAAATAAACTATAATTTTACTCTAAATATAAAGACCTTCATAATATTTTTCCATCTTTTAAGAGAAATAAAAAATTACTTTTAAGGTATAAATATAATTTCTATATACATTCAATATATTTATATAATTATTGATTTAGCTTCATCATTGTTATTGTAATAATCATGATTCAGGTCAACAAGCTAATTGAGACAAATTAAACAGGCAAAACGCCCGGCTGTCATTTTTTCGTAATGTAAATCCTTTTATCTAATCCAAATCTTGTATTCATTTAAAAATTTTATCTAATAAAATCATAATAAAATATATTTTATTATGTATCCAATAATTATCCAACTGGAGCTGATTTCGACAACCGAGTTTTTGTCGTTTGTAACGACGGCCGTAATTAATAATTGCTTAATTGACATTGGCAAATTCTGACTCTTTTTTTTCATTGTAATATTATTATATATTACAATTGTAAAGATATAAATTATAAAAAATTATATTATATAATTAAATGGACAAATTCTCAATAAATAGTTAAATTTTGATTTAGATTTAATAAGATTTGATCTAATTTCGAAAGCTTTTGATATATTTTGAAAAGGATTTGACAAAATTATGGCTCTGTTCGGTAATTAGTTGATAGTTAATTACAGTAATTGATTTGATCAATTTATTCTATTAATTGTTTATTTAAAATGATAAATAAAGGCATGATATATTTTATTGTTAGGTATTTATTTGCTTATTAAAATAAAATACTATTACCAAAGAATTAAAACATCCATTATGAAAATTATTGAAAATTTAAATAAACAAATTTCTTAAGTTTTTTTTTTTGCACAAGTATTTTTATTTAAATAAACATCTATTATGGAAATTAATTAGTAAATAATTTTTGAGCAAGCATGGTCAGATATGTCATTCTACATATATCATTCTTAATCAACTGTGAAAAAAACCGTGCATCCCTACTTTTTTGTTTTGGAGGTTTTAGCTCAACAAAAGCTCTTGTAAACCTCCATTCATCAAACACTACAATTAAAGGATTTGACTATTCAATCCTCCATTTCTACCCAAATCAACTAAAAAAAACTCAAAACTTTGTTTATTAAACACCCCCTATGTATATATGATAGTAAAAGAAATGTTTAAATATAAAATTATTAAATGTTAATAAAATAATATTTATTTCAAAAATTTTAAAAAAAATAAGGGTGACCATAGACACTAGGAGTAAAACCAGAAAAAAAATTTAGGGCCAAAATTAAATTATATATATTTTAGAGTTAAAATGTAATTTTACCTTTTAATAGTTTATATTTTTATATCTTTAAAGGGCTAATTTAAAATTTTATAATTTGTAAAAGGTCACCAAAAGTTAAATTTCCCATTTTAGGGAGCGAAAATCCTACTAACCCCCTAGCATTACCGCTGTTAAAAATTCGAACAAAATTCACAACTCATATTTTGATACCATCTAAATTTACTCTAAATATAATTCAAATCACTAACACTTCTAATCGAATTTTAAATGCTAAAATTAAAATCCAATCATTTTTAAACTAATTTTCTTAGAAGATTATCATTTCTGGTATTAAATTGAAGTTTTATTCCAAGCTATTTAGAATATAGTGAAAGGCTATATTCATAAAACATGTACATATGTACGTGTATTAATCCAACAAAGCAAGGACAGATCTAGGATGGCAGTGCACTTTTCATTTAAACTTTTTATAATTTATAAAATTTTAAATTAATAATAATAAAATTATATTTTAATCTCTTAAAAAAATAAAAATTTAAATTTAATTTTTTAAAATTTATAAAAATATAAATTATTAAAATAACAAAATTATAATTTTACTATAATAAAATATATAATTTAATTTCGTCAAAAAAAAATTTCTAACTTGAGAATGAAGCAGGAGTAATAAAACATTTTGAAATTAAATTTTCGATTCATACTAATCTCTTACAGAAAGAGCACGTGTATTAATATTTTGAAAAATTAATGAAAATGATTGGCTTCCCAAACATGAACACAGCCTTGTAGTGTTTTCTTTTGACTTGAAAAAAAGTGAAAGAGTGACACCTAATTAGTATCTGTCTTTAGTCTTCAGTACAGTGCACGTGTTTGAAAATTAAAGCAAAAAAACAATAATTCCACTTGGTTTTTTTTTTTTAAATTGCATTTTATTAAGTTGAATTATTCCCCGACCAACCTCTTTTAAAAAATAAATAGAATATAAAAATTTCCAGAATAATCGTTCATATTGAAGCACTCTCGACTTGAGACATTCAACTCGTTGCTTATGAACAAATGTAAAGTGAATTCGAACCAATTGTTTAATTCAACGACCAATACCAATGAAAAGTTTCCACAAAGATCATGACCTAAAATTCCTTTCCAGTATCCACTCCAAAGCAACGCACGAACCAGATTCAATAATAAAAGGGACTTTCACATGCCATCCCATGCCAATAAACACCTCCAAGGCAGTTTTAATAGCCATTACATCTGCCATTTCTGATCCAACGGCATTAATCGGCCCAAAAAACAAGGAACGAACAACTATTTTCCCATCTCGCAACATCCCACCACATCCAGCTTCGTCCTCCTTAGCAACACCTACCACGTTGAACTCCTCCCACCTGGGGGAGGTGGAGTCTAATGAATAACTACAGCGTTGGCTTTACTTCTCGAAGGGCTGCATTTCGCAGGGCAAAACCACCATGAACTCTCCAGAAATTGAATGTCATCATGAATCGCCCTTACCCACATCAGAGATTGCATTTTAGAATGAAACATCAACTTATCAAATGACAGCAATGTTTTGTTGAACACAACACTTTATCGTTTTAATTTAAGAATATTTAGATTTTAATTTTAAATCTCATCAAGTGTAATTTTTGTCTAATTTTATTCCGATGAATTGCCAATTTGAATTCAATCTGTGATTGTAATGATTGATATTGATATATACCTATGAAATATAATTGTAATATTTCGTAACTTTAAAAAGATTTTATACCTAAATTTGAATTTTTAGGATCTTAAATGTATTTTTGACAAGTTGGTGTACAATGCTACATAAACAAACTCAATTGTCTTTCTTTTCATCAATTTTAGATAGACTTTGTAATTTTGACATGAGATAAAGAAAAATAGGTCCTAAATTTTCAAGAAGTTTTGAATCACGTTAGTTTTTTTAATAAGTCCTCTATATTTTTATTATATTATACCTAAAAATCATTTTATGTTGTGATTTGTATTTAAATTAGTCCTTGTTTTATACAACAGGTTGAATTATGTAAGGGTTTATCTAGGTGTAAATTAGGTTAGTAGCTTATTTGAGAACGTATTAAAGATTCATGCAAATGGTTTTGGTAAAAACAAACATTAAGGATGTTAAAAATTTGTATGACTTGAATCCCGTCACTTGTTGAAGAAATAATTAAAGTAACAAAATATAACTGAGGTTGCAACCAAGGGTGTATGGACCATGCCGCACAAGTAGAATTTGTATAGAACTACATTTCTTCTATTTGACATTAATTAGAATAGGGTTTTTCAACCTTTAAATAAATGTAGTCGAAACTCCTCTTATATCATTCTCTTTTTCAAAATTAGTGACTTTCTCCTCCTTTGCCCATAGTTTTTTTTTTCCTAAAAGGGTTTCCACGTAAAATATGTGTTTTATTTTTCATTTTCTTATTGTTTTTGTGATCGTTATATTAACATTATTGACGTCTATTATAACAAAGGACATATATCTTTATAGTAAAATTAGAAATTCTTATTTTTTTAAAATGATAATGTTCATAAATTTATTATTATTTTAAGGGGAAAAAAGAAGAAAAGTAAGATACACAATAGAAATCCAACCAGATCAATTCGCATTTAGTATTGTTATCGTTTGAACCATAGTTTTGTTTACACATTGTTAGTGATAGATCACGTAAAGTCACACTCTGAGGATGATAAAATCGGTTCAAATGCTCTCAGATGCTTAAAAAATAAATGTGTTTAGGAGACGGACCTTATGCGTCAAGAAATCTATTTGTTGGAAAAATTGTAATTTATGGAAACTTTTAGGAATATGCTCAATAGGTAAAGGTGGAGAGTTGAATCATAAAATTATGGTTTCATATTCTACTCCATGATACCTTTACAACGGTATATCATATGCTCAAAATGGTTGAGTGATGAATGAGAAATTGATGCTCAAAGTAAGCTACTTGGAAATACTTGTTGAGGAAAAGAAAAGCTTAGATCCCACATTGGTTAAATAGCGAGTGTGAGATGTGTATATATATGAGAACTCACTTCAATAATAATTGAATGATTAAGCTTGAAATCTTGCCTAGCACGTAAGGATGCAAGTCCAAACTTGATGGGGTTGGGTTGCATGATGTGTTTGTTGAAACCATTCATTTTTTTTAAAAAATGTTTGATTTAATGAAAACGGGGGAATCGACTTTTTGAAAACGAAATATGGAGTCGCCACCGATCCTTTTGTTTTGGTGTGATCGGGTCACCTAAGAATTTAATTATTTTAATAAAACATTTTTGGTTTACTAAAACAACGATTCTAGTCTACGAAAATATGAGAAAACGGGCCCAGGAGTCGGTTACGTATGAGGAAGGATTAGCACCCTCACTACGCCCAAAATTGGTACCAAATCAATTAAATATTGTCCTTATGTCTAAAATTAAAAATGTTTTTGAAATGTGGTTCTTTTTTAATAACATTTGAATAACCCGAGTTGGTTGCCAAAAATCTTCTTATTTCGATGTCTGAAAATTTACAATTCGAAAATTTCAAAAGGATGCCCAACTATTTGGTCCAACGATAAATCGAAACCCAGCACAGTAGGGCACGATTTCTCGAATTTCCAAACATTGAGTATTTCCTTTGTTTTAAAGAGTTTTTAGAAAACGTGAGTGAAATTCCAAAGGAATCTTCGATTGTTTTGAACAAATGAAAATGCGCAACCCAGCACGATAGGGCACGATTCTCAAATCGTCAAACATTGAACATCGCCTTCATTTTGAAAGGTTTTTAATAAACACGAGTGAAAACCTAAAGGAATATTCGATTGTTTTGAACAAACGAGAAATCACAACCCAGCACGATAGGGTATGATTCCCGAATTGTCAAACACCGAGTATTGCCTTCGTTTTAAAGGATTTTTAGAAGACATGAGTGAAATTTTGAAGGGATATTCGAACATTTTGAGCAAACGAGAAATCACAACCCAACACGTTAGGGCACGATTCCGCGAATTGCCAAATATCAAATCTCGTCTTCGTTTTAAATAATTTTTAAGTGAATAATTATAAAACTATCTTAAAATATATTAACGCGTTTTAAACCAGATAAAATTAATCATAAAATTTTATAATAAAAAAACCACATTTCGCAAATCAAGTAAAAGGATGATATGGGATAACGGATATGTATGAGATACGATCCACTAATAAACTAATAATCAAGTAGGGCTAATCTAAAAAGGTAACTCGACCACAATAATGCATGGAGAATAATTAACATGACAATGTAAACAATGAATAAATAATATGCAATGATAACATGCATGACAAAATGCAAATCAAAGTAGTGTGGTATAAAACTATTTTAAAATAAAGACGAACAAATGGACACATAAAATGTAGGTTGACAAATTTGTACATAAAAAAACTAAAGATATATATATGATTTTTTGAAATAGATATTATAGAATGAAAATTTGAATCAAATTGCATGTAAAATGTTTTTAAACCCAAATATATTTAAAAGTTGACAAACTACATGATGATTTAAATAATATATCTAATATAAAAAGAATAATAATGAAGATATATGACAAGACATGATACATAAAATAGATTTATAAAACATATATACGTGTAAGTTTATTGAAAAGAAACCATGAGATTAATAATATAAATTTTGAGTTAGTCTAAAAAAAATACACATACCCTTATATTAAAACATTTAAATAATAGGCTATATAAACACAAAAGTAATCTAATATAAAGATATACCAAAAAAATAATAGTTTTGTAATAAAAATATGAGGTTTCTAAAATTATTTCGTATATACATAAAGAAAATGCTCGACAAATTATGGAGCAAAAAGTGTTTTAAAATAGAAAAATCTATTAAAGTAATAAGCGCATTAATATATACATATAGATTTAAAAACAAATACATGTAAAATAACATAGATATGATAATATGTATAGGGCTAAATTAGTTTTATTATATATTATATACATAATAGATTAAAAACATACTTATATATATAAGGAGAACTACGTACATAAAATACATGGATTTAGTAATATATGTAAAATAAGAAACTAAATTAATCATGAAGTTCATAAGTATAATAGTATATGAGAATGTTCGAACGAAGTATTTATATAAAAATATTGTAAAATAATACGATAATAAAATAGTGAAATAATCATTAAAGTTTAAAAAGTATGCATGCGCATGTATATAAAAGAGATTTAAGTGAATTAAAAAGGGTAATGAACTATACAAATCAATGAGATCTAATGAAAAATTCAATTAAAATAAAAGGCTAATTTATAAATAAAATAATCAAAGAGAGGACCAGAGTGATGCCCGTCAATGTAAAAGGACCAGAACTGGAAATAACCCAAGTTCTAAAACGCGGAGCAAAGACACGGACTAAAGCACAAACACGTGCAAATTACAGGGAAAATGTAAGAAAAAAAAAACAAAACACGATTGAGGCCTAATTAAAGATCGATGCAGGAGGCTAGGGACTACGTGCGCAAATATTCCTTTTAAACAAGATGCACGGATCGCCACGGTAGTGGGTCGGGTTGGAACGGGTCGCCCTACACGGCACCGTTTTGGAGCCATTGAGACAGGCCCTAAACGGTGTCGTTTCATACACATATATAAGCTGAAATTTACCCTAAAAAGTTTATTTGGCAGATTGCTTTCTCAAAAAAAAGACTTCAAAACCCTTTTTTTTAACTCTCTTAACCTCCTCTTGGCCGGATTATGGGTCTCATTGGCGTTTGATACGCCTCTCCCCCCCTCGCCGTGGCCGATTTGCGAACGACAGTGGTGCTAGGTATGCCCTGTCTCCGTCACGGCTCTAAACGGACCCCTAAGGATCCGTATGCTTCTCGATCCAGATAAGCAGCCACCGACTAGGTCGACGCCGATCGACAGGTAAGAAATTTTCCCTTTTTTTTTGTGTGTGTGTGTGTGTCTTAGTAAAACAGATACAAAATAGGAGAGAAATAAAAGGAAAAAATAAATAAATAAAAAGGAGAACGGTGAATGAACCACCTTAAAAAATATTTTCTTTCTCTTTTATTGCTTTGTATTGCTTGTGTATATTTTCGTTTGTAAATGTGCGTACCCGATTACAAAGATTAAAATCTGGCTTTATAGCCGAAAAAAAAGGAAAATAAATAAGAATAATCAAAATACAATATGTGTTCTTTGTTTGTATTTGCTACTGTGTTTGCCTCATTCGTTTACAGTGTGCACGATGCAGTACGGCACAAAAGCTTTCTTTGGAGGTACGAGGTCGGGTGTTGTCCGGTTGTGGCGCGTCTGCTGCTAGGGCTAGGGTTTGGCGAAATTTGTTTAGTATTTGGGCCGTTTGGGCTCATTTCGGGTATTGGGTTAGTCTTTGGGTCATGGGATTGGTTTTTGTAAATAGGCTATGGGCCATTGTAGTAATTTTTGGGCTGATGGACTATTGTAATATTTATTGGGTTTTATTTTTGTTTTTGGTTTGTTTTTTGTTTTGTTTTGTGTTTGCATGGGCCCGGCAAAATTGGTCATTACAATTTGCTCCTCTTTTTGCTCATTTTCGTAAACGAATGAGATGGAGCAAAGACTATAAAAGGCCAATTTTGCTCAGGCTTGCCGATCTTGGCTCTTCTTGGTGCTTTTTTTCTTCAGGTAGCTTCAATATGCTAAACTGTAACTTCAGGGAGACATGGTTCGCGTGTTTTTTATCCTGCTCTACCGCAACTTCAGAGAGATAAGGATCGTGACTTTGATCTGCTCCACTGTAACTTTAGGGAGACAAGATCTTCAATCTTCAGCCTACTCCGCTATAACTTTAGAGCTAGGATAGTGGCTTAAATATACTTCACTACAACTTCAGGAAGACAAGATTCGTCGTTTTCGATCTGCTCCACTACAACATCAGGGGAACAAGATCTACAATCTTTAGTTTGCTCTACTACAACTTTAGGGAGACAGGATGGTGGCTTAAATCTGCTTCACTACAACTTCAGGAAGACAAGATTCGTCATTTTCGATTTGCTCCACTCCAACATCAGGGGAACAAGATCTATAATCTTCAGCCTGCTCTACTACAACTTTAGGGAGACATGATGGTGGCTTAAATCTGCTTCACTGTAACTTCAGGAGGACTAGATTTGATGTCTTCGATCTGCTCCATTGCAACTTCAGGGAGACAAGATGGTGGCTTAAATCTACTTCACTGCAACTTCAAGAAGACTAGATTTGTTGTCTTCGATCTACTCCACTGCAACTTCAGGGAGACAAGATCTGTAGAATTAGTTTCATAGGCCTATGCGTATGTCAAATAATTAGGATGCCATGATCGAAATGAATCAAATGTTCCTAACTAAATGCATGATTATGAATGTAGAAATGTCATGAGAGTAATTCCTTTTTAAACGCTTAAGGTATCATTGCTCATATTTTATCCGAGTTCTATCATTGATGTGCTATCGCGTCTTCCTATCTAGCTGTCATCTTTGGCAGAAAATTTGAAGAAATAGTCATAATTTGGACTACTCTTTTTCCAATGTTTTCCACTTTTGAGTCTGGTTAGTTCTGACTAATGGCCCTGTTTCAGGTCCTTGTACCATTTAGAGACTTTCAGAGTAATATGCATAACTTCTTTTATGTGGATATTATAAGTCTAAAAATCATAATTTCAACAAAAATGCTCGAAAAAGATTATCATAATGGACAAAATGGAATTTTATTGAGTAAAAATCGAAGTGAATATATCAAACAGGATAGTAAATCTACTAAGGCACAAAATAAAAATGAAAAAAGGGGTTCCCCAGATATCGCAGCACGAGTTTCACTATTCCAATTTCTCAAAGGCTCTTCCAAACCAAATGTGTATTCAGGAGATCCTACGTATTTTGTTGATGCTCCAAGATGTACTATTATTCCTTCTTATTGATTTTGGGAGGACAAGACTACCACGTACCCCATATTCAAAATTTGAGCAGCCCGTTTTCGGGTTTTCAACTCAAAAAAACCCTTTGATCTCAAAGTGCCCTTTGCGGGTTTTCACATTGGCCTCTCCATCTTCTTCCCTTTTTTTTTTTTGAACTTTGAGCGCCCTTTGCGGGTTTTCACTCTGGCCTCTCTTTCTTTAGGTAAAATACTTCTTGACCAAATCCGAGTTTACAGGATTGGGTAAGTTTCTACCATCCATCTCGGCTAGAAGCAATGCTCCACCGGAGAAAGCTTTCTTCACCACGTAAGGCCCCTCCCAATTAGGCATCCATTTTTCTCGAAAATCTTTTTGTATAGGAAGGATCTTTTTCAAAACTAGGTCTCCCTCATGGAATTCTCTAGGGCGAACCTTTTTGTCATAAGCCCGCATCATTCCTTTTTGATACATCTGACCATGACGGATAGCTCTTAGCATCTTTTCCTCAATCAAGTTCAATTGATCGTATCGAGACTGGATCCATTCTGCTTCATCCAACTTTAACTCCGACAACACTCGAAGGGATGGGATCTCGACTTCGATTGGCAAAACTGCTTCCATTCCATAAACTAGAGAGAAAGGCGTTGCCCCAGTTGAGGTTTTGACTGATGTTCGATAAGCAAAGAGGGCAAATGGTAACTTCTCATGCCAATCTTTGTAGGTCTCGGTCATCTTCCCTACGATCTTCTTAATGTTTTTGTTGGCCGCTTCTACTGCCCCATTCATTTTCGGGCGATATGGTGACGAGTTGTGGTGTCTGATCTTGAATTGACTGCAGACTTCCGCTATAGTACTGCTGTTCAAGTTTAATGCATTGTCAAATATGATACTCTCTGGCATTCCATATCGATATATGATCTCTTTTTTCAAGAACCTGCTCACTGTCGACTTTGAAACACTAGCGTATAAAGTGGCTTCTACCCATTTGGTGAAGTAGTCGATAACCACAAAGATAAATCGATGCCCATTGGAAGCTTTCGGCGATATTGGTCCAGTCACATCCATGCCCCACATAGAGAAAGGCCATAGGGAAACCATGACATGCAGTGGTGAAGGAGGCACATGGATTTTGTCTCCATAGATTTGGCACTTATGGCACCTCTTGGCGTAATTGACACAGTCTCCTTCCATGGTGGACCAATAATACCCGATCTCATAATTTGCCTGGCCATTATAAAGCCATTAGCGTGTGTCCCACAGACGCCCTCATGAACTTCTTCTAGGATTTTCTCGGCCTCCACAGCATCTACGCATCTTAATAGCACTTGATCCTTTCTTCTTTTGTACAGGATCTCCCAGTCTAAGACATAGTCGATGGCCACTCTTCTCAGCGTCCTTTTGTCATTCTCGTTTGCCTAGTCCGGGTACTCACGATTCTTCACGTATTGCAATATATCATGATACCAAGGGTGATCATCTTTCTCTTTATATTCTTCAATATTGTAACAGTGAGTCGGAGTTTCATAAATGCTCATCCGGATGGGTTTGACATCTTCTTGTTTGTTCACCTTGATCATGGAAGCTAATGTGGCCAAAGCATCGGTTATCTGATTTTTGTCCCGTGGAAGGTAGCAAAAGGTAATATCATCGAACTCTTTAACCAATTCAAGGACCAATTTCCGATAGTCGATCAACTTGGGGTCTCTGGTCTCGCATTCTCCTTTGAGTTGATAAATCACTAACGCAGAATCCCCGTACACCTCTAGCACTTTAATCTTGTATTCTATAGCTGCACAGATACCCATGATGCATGCTTCGTATTCTGCCATGTTATTCGTATAATCAAAATCCAATTTACTAGTGAATGGATAATGATCTTCGTTTGGGGATACCAAGACTACCCCGATTCCATTACCCACAGCATTTGATGCCCCATCAAAGTTTAGTTTCCAGGGAAGTTCTTCTGAATCACCTTCTCTAGTGGTTGCAACACACATCAGGTCTTCATTTGGGAAATTGAAGTTCAAAGGCTCGTAGTCTTCCAAAGCTCTACTGGCCAGGAAATCTGCTATTGCACTCCCTTTTACTGCTTTCTGGTTCACATAAACTATGTCAAATTCGGAGAGCAGAATTTTCCATCGGGCCATCCTTCCATTCAAAGCTGTTGACTCCATCATGTACTTTAAAGGGTCCAGTTTTGAGATGAGCCATGTAGTGTGATACAGCATATATTGCCTCAGCCTTCGGGTTGTCCAGATTAGGGCACAACACAACTTCTCTATCGGCGGGTACCTTGTTTCACACTCCGTGAACTTTTTACTAAGATAGTAAATAGCTTTTTCTTTCCTTCCTAACTCATCATGTTGGCCCAATACGCATCTCATGGAATTCTCAAATACTGCTATATACAGTATTAATGGCTTATCAGGGTTAGGTGCCATCAACACCGGAGCGTTGGATAAGTATTGTTTGACCTTGTTGAAAGCCCTTTGGCATTCTTCATCTCATTCACCTGGGTTGTGTTTCTTGAGGAGGCGGAAGACAGGGTCACATTTCTTGGTTAGTTGTGAAATGAACCGAGCGATGTAATTTAATCTTTCTAGGAAGCCTCAAACCTCTTTCTGGGTATGCGGCGGAGATAACTCTTGTATGGCTTTGACTTTGTCTGGATCAATCTCAATCCTTTCCTCGCTAACCACAAATCCAAGCAACTTTTCAGATTTGGCTTCGAAGGTACATTTGGCGGGGTTGAGTTTTAGTTAGAACTTCCTTAACCTTAAGAACAACCTCCTTAGGACCTGTACGTGCTCCTTCTTGGTTCAGGACTTTGCGATCATATCATCGACATAAACTTCGATTTCTTTGCGCATCATGTCGTGAAACAGGGTTACCATGGCCCTTTGATATGTTGCCCCTGCATTTTTCAGTCCAAACGGCATCACTTTGTAGCAGAACGTGCCCCACATGGTTACAAATGTGGTCTTCTCCATGTTTTCAGGATGCATGTTGATCTGGTTATATCCGGAGAAACCGTCCATAAATGAAAACAATGAGTGTCCTACCGTGTTGTCCACTAGGGTGTCAATATGAGGCAGTGGAAAATTATCATTCGGGCTGGCTTTATTCAAATCTCTGTAGTCCACACACATTCACACTTTTCCATCTTTCTTAGGAAAGGGGACGATTTTGGCTACCCAATCTGAGTATTTTACCACCTTCAGGAATCTGGCGTCAAACTACTTTCGAACCTCTTCTTTTATTTTTAGCAAGACATCGGGCCTCATTCTTCAGAGTTTTTCTTGAACTGGCTTACATTCTTCCTTTATGGGGAGTCGGTACACCACGATGTCAGTGTCTAACCCGGGCATATCTTGGTATGACCATGCGAAGACATCTTTGAATTCTTGAAGTAATTCAATGAGGTCCCGCTTCATCTCCATAGTGATACACGTTTCGATCTTCACCTCTTGCCCCTCTCCTAAGCTCACAATTTCTACCGATTCTTTATGAGGTAGGATCTGTTTCTCGTCTTGTTCTACTATTCTTAACAAATCAGGAGATAGGTTACAGCCTTGGTCATCTTCGAAATCATGAGGATCCTCCATACACACATCTCGCTCAAAAGAAAATTCTGAGTCACTAGCAGTGTCACTCGTATCATTGATATCTGGGGACCTGTTATGAGGATGAAGGCAGATACAAAGAATTAACAGAATTTAAAACATTTATTTGTGTGGTATGATTATGAATGACGAATGAAAGAATATTTAGAAAATAATATTTAGAAAAGAATAAAAGAATCCGAAAGTAATTGTTTGTATAATATGAATGAAATTGAAAAAATGAGAGAACATTTGCTCAAAAATGATAATAACCGTGCATTTCATTGAAATAACGTTTTTAAACATCAGCCTATTTCACAAAAAATTCTTATTACTCCTAGGCCTAGAGTAATAAGTGTGTTTTAGACATTACTCTGAATCAGTTCTAAAAACTACAGGAATCTCTTTCGCAGTCCAGTTATCCAGAACACTTCCAGGTGGGTAGGGGAAAATGCCCGACAAATTTCTTTCTCCAGTTTCTTCTTCGAATGTGGCGTTGATGTCCAAGCTTTTCAACCTTTCTTCTATGGCTTCTTTCATTGGCGTGCCTCTCTCAGGATGAATGACTCCTCCGGACACAAAATTTTCTGATATGTGGGGGAATATCATTAGCTCCCACTTGATTTCCTCCCCCTGCTAACCGTGCTCTTCTTCTTTCTTTCTTCTTTTCTAGCTCTCTTCTCCTCTGTCTCGCATCCGGCCTAAATCCTAAGTCGAAGCGGTCTCTCTTCTCTTCAATACCGGCGTTTCGACCTTTTCTTAAAGATGTCTTCCAAGTCCTCTTCCGGGTAGGGCCCCTTTTCCAACCATCGACCATAAGCTCATCCTCGTAGTCTTAGACAATTTCGGCACCAGAATCTTGCTTCCCTCGGCGATGAATGTCGCATTAATAAATTCCAAAGATCGGAATGAGCATTCGATTACTTTGTCGTCCGTCTCCAAATAGGGCCCATTATTGCTCACAGTTGCAATGATATCCTCTTCAGCATTAATCGTTATCAGCCGCCCCTCTGATACCAGCTTCAACTTTTGATGCAACGATGAAGGCACTGCCCCAGCTGAATGTATCCAGGGTCTCCCCAATAAGCAATTGTATGAGGGCTTGATATCCATTACTAGGAAATCCACCTCATACGTGTTTGGCCCGATCTGAAGAGGTACCTCGATTCTGTCCATCACTTTTCTCTCAGTGCCATCAAATGCTTTCACTATGTTCTAGCACTCTTTCATATGGGAGCTGTCTATAGGTAATCTGTTTAGCGTGGTCAATGGCAGGACGTTCAAGGCCGATCCGTTGTCAATCAGTACGCCTAGGAACGTATACCCCTTACAGCGCGTGGTGATATGTAAAGTTTTAGTCGACCCCATGCCACCGGGCGGTATCTCGTCGTCATTAAAAAAGATATAATTGTCGGAACTTATGTTGCTAACCAGACGGTCCAGCTTGTTAACGGAGATGTCATTGGCAACATATGTTTCATTCAATACCTTCATTAGCGCGCTGCGATGAACTTCCGAGCTTAGAAGTAAGGCCAGCACCGAGATACGGGCTGGTTATTTATGTAGCTGTTCCACCACACTGTATTCGCTATGTTTTAGGAATTTTAAAAACTTATTGGCCTCCTCCTCATTAATTGGCTAGTTAACAGATTTGGTCACTTTTTCCTTCATCTCTTCGACCACTGGGGTTTTTCCTTTTATAGATTGTGCCTCCTCATTTGCTGTATCGTAACGTCTCCTGCTACGTGTATAGGAACCCCTATCTTGGTCCCCTTTTGAAGCATCCACCAGGCTTTCCTTCCCCGGAATCGTCATGTTACAATTATAATTCCATGGGACCTTTTTGCTGTCTTTGTAGGAAAAAACTGTAGGTCTTTGGATTATGACCCTCGGTGGCATTTGAACTCCAGCCTCATTACTTTTGGGTCTCGATATGATAACCACGGGATAGTTAACTGTTTGATTCTGTGCTGTCGATTCTCCCTCTGATGCACATACATCTCCTTCTACGGGGTCCTCGGCTTCTTCATAGAACTCAATTTCCATATTGTTCATCATGTTCTGTACTAAGGCTTTGAACTCCACGCAATTTTGGATTTCATGCGCCACCTCGTCGTGAAACTCGCAGTAGTTTCTCCCTTCTTTAGATGCTTCCCTTGAATCCGACACGATTAACCCTCTCTTAACCATCTCCTTCCACACCCGTCTCAACGGGGTCCTGACTTCTGCAACCTCACTCTTAATCTTATTGTTTTTGTCTTCACTTATCCCATTCACTCCTTGGTCAGTATGATTAGGGAGCGAATTTCCTGATACATTGGGAACAGCTGGGTCATCAAACCTCACGATCTACATTTTGATGAGTCTTTCAACTATTTTCTTGAACGACGTGCAGTTTTCGGTCGAGTGCCCGGTGATTCCCGCGTGGTATTCACATTGGGCGTTTGTGTCATACCATTTGGGGTACGGGATCTGTAGTGGTTTCAGGTAGAAAGGGGACACCACATGAGCGTTGAACAGGTTCTGGTACAACTTCCTATACGTCATGAGTATAGGGGTGAACTGTGGCCTTTCAGTGTTCTCCCTTGCATTGGATTCTTGTCTTACAGAGCTTTGTTGATTGGTGGTCACCGTCTTGGGTTGATTCACGGTGAACGACTTGGATTGACCCTTACTGAATGCGCTCGTGTTGTTCACTTCATTATCTCTTTTCCTCGGAGCTGACTTTCTGGTACTTTCTCCGACTTCTATCTTTCCGCTTCTCACAGCATTTTCAATCATTTCACCCGTCATCACTATGTCTGAGAAGCTCTTGGTGGCGCTTCCCAACATGTGAGTGATAAAAGGGGCTTTCAATGTGTTGATAAAGAGCATTGTCGTCTCTTTTTCTAGAAGCGGCGGCTGAACTTGTATGGCCACTTCTCTCCACCTTTGTGCATACTATCTAAAGCTTCCATTTGACTTTTTCTCTATATTCTAGAGAGTGATTCTGTGGGGGGTCATGTCCGTCACATGATTGTATTGTTTCATAAAGGCCTGAGCCAGGTCCTTCCATGAGTTAATTTTAGAGCGGCTTAACTGGTTATACCACTTAGATGCTGCCCCAACCAGACTATCTTGAAAACAATGTATTAATAACTGGTCGTTGTTAACATATCCCGTCATTCGCCTGCAAAACATAGTGATGTGGGCTTCAGGGCAGCTCGTTCCATTGTATTTCTCAAATTCAGGCATTTTGAATTTAGGGGGGAGGACCAAATCTGGGACCAAACTCAGGTCCTTGGAATCAATCCCTTGATGATGATCCGCGCTTTCCATGGCTCTGAATTTCTCCTCAAGCCATCTACACCGTTCTTCTAATTGTTTTTGTGAATCTATCCTCGCCTTTTCTTCTTCAGTAACTTCATCCAAATCGAGAATGGGCGGATGCTTTGGGTTGTTGACAAAATTAGAGCCTGAGCCGGTTTAAAAGTTCATCGGTATTGAAGCTCCGGCCTGAACCTACTGGGGCATGATTATGACAGGTGGTTTTTATAGATTAATCTCGATCTTCATCGGTATATGTGTCGGAGTGAAGCCAGAGGGTATTGAGGGTCTTCATTAGTTTCCTCGACCTTATCCATTGGGCCCTTTCCCTTATCCGTTCCTCCCAACAGCAATTGGGATAACTGACTCATCATCTCCCTCTGGGATTCCATCATTTGTTCCTTCATCTCTCGCTGAATCTTTGCTAGCTGCTCTTGCATCTGAGACTGCATTTGTTCCTGCATGTCCTTTTGCATTTGCTCCAATTTCTCGAGTCTCTTATCCATTGATTTTTTTCTTGTACCGTAGGGGTGCGTGGTTGGTTGGTTTTCGCTGGTTTCTAGGTTACTGAAATTATTTTTAATTAATTAATTAGAAACCTCTTATGGCCTTTAATGCATAATGATATAATGTAATGCAAATGCATGAATGCAAAGGAGGCATCAATTTTGATTCAATTGCCTTTAGAAAATTTCACTTGAAAATAAAATCTTTTACATAAAGTTGAGTTACAGATAAAATTTCACTCTAACACTCAAAGTCTTAATTTTTCTAAGCAACGAGGCCAGCTCTTGTCCGTGATCCGACTCCAACTTATACTTCACGCTCAGTGTGTCTGCCAGTACCGCTAAAGCTTGCAAGTAGTCAGCTACCTCCCGAATCTGGGTTATGGCTTCCCCCATAAGGTAATCTCTGTTTCTGACCTGGTTTTGCGCATGGTGAAGCTGCTCTTTCCAACGGTCCTCATTTGCCTCGAAAAACTGGATCTGCATTTCACAGTTTTTCAGTGACGCCTCTAACTCTTCTATTTTTCCTTTCATTTCTTCTATCTTGCTCAAGCTTGCCCTCAATTCCATGACGGTGTTACAGTTTTCGTACTGATACAGAGACTTCTCGAGTTCTGCCACTCTAGCCCTTAATTCACCTCGCTCATTTCTGCTTTCTGACAGACTCTTTTCTAAATCTTCGTTTCGTGCTTGAGCTTCTCGAAATTTCCTTTCCAATCGGTCAGCATTGGTCTTTTCTTCTCGAATTTCATGGCGCCATTGTTCGGAAGTCTTACCTAACCCCGCAGTCCTCATAGACAGGTGCAGCTTCTTATAGTCAGTCTTCAAGCTGTCTAGATTCTCTTCGGCCTTAGTTTTCCATTTTTTTCATTTTTCAGCCTCTGACCTCTGGACATCAGCGTCTAACCTTAGGTGCATCTTCTCTTGCTCCAATTGTTCGATCTTCTTCCCAAGCTCCGAACTCTTCTTCTCGAAATCTTGCCTTATAATTTCCAACTCTGACAGGGCGACTTGTAATTGTTCTCCTGATGCGGTCGTTGAGAGCACCAAAAATATCCTATTCCCTATAAAATAATGAAAAAGAAATAGTAAAGGGGAAGTAGGGTCGAATCCTCAGGGACCGGATTATACGAATGCTTGTCTCTCGAAATCCTGGGCAGAATCGTGCCCAAGAAAACCTGCGTTCCTGGAAAAAAATAAAAAAAATAAAAAACATAATTTAAGAATTGGTTTTGGAAGCGAAAATAAAATAAAAACAGAATTTAAAGTTTACTGAAATTATGATTACGAAAATAATAAAAATAATAAAGAGAGTTTTAAGAGAAAAGAAATTCTTATAGGAAAGTTCCACCTCCCGGTTGTCTCATTCCGCCTTGGGCTCAATCCTTGGCTTTTGGATGGTCCTTCTCGACTCAAGTAAGCCGATTATAGTGGAAGAGGGCGCCTCGACCACCAGCTCCAAAGATTAGATTTACGATTTTTAGGAACCTGACTCTGCCATAACCTATGCTAGATCAACGCTTCTCAATGGCGAATCCCACGCCATTTTGTCTCTTTGGCTCGCCAACCTCGTACGCAGATAGTTAACGAACCGACTATGGAGTCCTTCCAAAACATACAAAGCGGCGCCTTTGCATATGCTGAAAAGCTTACTTCTTAAGGGTCATGGGCTAAGCGTCACCAGTAGTGCGGAGAAATGATGAATACTTGGCGAGAAGGCTAAGTACGGATTCTAGGCCTCAAGAACCCTTTTTGGGGAAATATTGACAACTTTTGGCTAGAATAGTTTTAGTGGCTCATGATAATGGTGGGAAAGTAAATAAAATTATGGAAAAGAAATTTTATTGAAAGAAAAAAAAATATGGAAAGAACAAAAGACTTTTGGGGAGAGAGTGTTTACAGAAAAAGATACTCCAAATAGAGTCACTTCACCCCCTATTTATAGTGCTAGAGAGATAGTCTAATTGAACTTAAATTCTAAAAAGATAAATACATTTAATTAAAGATAAACAAAGATAATTAAAATAAAATCCTAAATTTGAATAATCCTAATAATTATCTTAATATTAATTATCCTAATAGAACAAAATAAAATAGAGTCTTCCAAAATAAAATCTCTTCTATTTGCTTTTAAGTCCTTGTGCCTTCCATGTTCGCACTTTTGGCACCATATTTGTCCCACGTTGCATATTGGCCCATTTAATCTCCAAATTGACGTTTTTTCCCTTAAATTTACTTTTCGCCTCCAATTTAGTTCCTAAAAGATAAAAAGACATAAATAGCTCAAATTAGTAGGCTCAAGCTCAAAATAAACACATGATTAATATATAAAAACACGTCATTTTAGAGTATTATCAAATTCCCCCCTACTTAGCCCATGCTTGCCCTCAAGTATGGTTCCTATCGATCAGAAAAGCTAGATTCTGCCATAAAAGAAATACCACTCCAAAGTTTCATAAAAATTAGTTAAAAACGCATATGAAAAATAAAGAGACCTCTAAACTTGCTTTAAGTAAAACAGAAAAAGTATTCCAATTAATTCACACAAAAATTAAGATCGACTTGAGTTATGCTATTTAGGTAAATTACCAAACCTACAAAGACACCTTAATTATTTCCTCCTTTAGTCCCCGAAGTGCAACTTTATTAGTACTTATTTTTTTCTTTTTTTATTATTATTTATTTACTTAGGAATATATTAAACCTTTTGACGCGAAGAGAGATGACAACCCAAGCACCCCCGCCTTACTCGCATCACCCAACATACTCCTAAAATTATTTATTTCCGATTAAGCGGAGTTTTACCCAACACGTCACACAACCTTTTGACGCGAAGTAGAATGACAACCCAAGCACCCTACCCCGGTTACTCAGTCAGTCACGATTTGAGTCATACTCATAACCTCAGCTAGTGGAGTTTTACTTGTCACGTCACACAACCTTTTGACACGAAGTAGGATGACAACCCAAGCACCTACCCCCGGTTACTCGATCGATCACGATCTAAGCCGGTACTCATAACCATGGAAAACTTTTATTAAAAATTAAACGATATTTAAAATTCTTGAGAGCTCAGGAAAGAAAAAATTTAAGTGTCAAAAATAAGTTTCAATAATCACCTAATAGCCATGAACATTAATTAAGCACGCAATCATTTTAAGTGTTCACTTTATATTAAACTTGATCAATTTTAAAAAAAAGCAAGATAGAATTAACCCTATTAATCACAATTATTTTTAGCCTAATAAAAATAAAACAGTGGAGATGGCATCAATTATGGGAAAAATCATAACTTCCTTAGAAGGTAAGAATCATGCTTGTAGGTCAAACAGTAACAACGAATAATGCCTCCCCCCACTTAAAACACATAGTCCTCGATGTGAAAGTAAAAGGAAAACAAATAGGTGGAGAAAAAAAAAGTTTAGAAAAACTCCCCATGTAGTTACCGTCGGTTGGCGCACACGGTGGAGAAGAAGATGGCGAAACGGTAAGAGGTGGAGACGGGGTGGATGACGTGTGCAACGTTGGTTCGGCTTCGGGTTCTCACCATGGTGGCTAAGAAATCGGCGGTGGATGGAGAAATTTGGGGAAAAAAAATGTAAGGTTTGGGGGTTTTATTTGCTGAAAATGGGTGTTTGGCTGCAAGTTTTGGGGATTCTAAGGCTGGAATAGAATTTGTTTGGCTCAGAGGATATGGCATTTTGGTGCACACTTTCTGTCTCTTTTTTTTTCTTCGTATTTTCGCTCCATTTCACCTAGATGGAAGAAGAAAAATTTATTAATATTTAACTAAAATAAAATAAAATAAAATAATAAATAATAAATAATAAAAGAAAAGAAAGGAAAATAATAAATAAAAATAAAAATAAAAATAAAGATTGGGTTGCCTCCCAATAAGCGCTTGTTTAACGTCGTTAGCTCGACGCCTTGAACGGTTTTATGGTGGTTCTAACTGAATTTTCTCGACCATGTGGGCCTGGAAATTCTCGTAAAATGGCTTCAGCCGTTGACCATTGACTGTGAACCGCTTTCCTGATTCTTCACTCTCTATTTCAACTTCGCCATGCGTAAATACTTCAGTCACAATAAAAGGTCCTTGCCACCGAGATCGAAGCTTACTTGGGAATAGCTTTAATACGGAGTTATAAAGCAAAACTCTTTGTCCTACTGAGAAATGCTTCTGAACTATATTTTTGTCATGAAACATCTTTGTTTTGTCCTTATAAATTCGAGCATTCTCGTAGGCATCATTGCGAATTTCCTCCAATTCCTGAATGTCCAATTTCCTTGCCTTCCCCGCGGGCTCTAACTCCATGTTACATTGTCGAATAGCCCAATAAGCTTTATGCTCCAACTCTACTGGTAGATGACATGCTTTGCCAAAAACAAGTCGATACGGGGTCATGCCAATTGGTCCCTTATACGCCGCCCGATAGGCCCAAAGCGCATCATTGAGCCGAAGACTCCAATCCTTACGGTTGGGTCGAACCGTTTTTTCCAAAATTGACTTGATCTCTGTGAAAAAAAAATAGAATAAAAATAAATAAAATAAAGAACACACAAATTTTACGTGGAAACCCTTTCGGGAAAAAACACGGGCGAGAGGAGGAGAAGAAAATTCACTATGTCGAAAAATTTGTATCAATACAAGAGGAATAGACTATGTCTATTTATAGGCTTGTAAAGCCATATTCTAGTAGGATTGAAACACCCTATCCTAATCAATATAAAATAGATGAAGTTTAATAAGGTTTAAAAAACCTTATTCTAAAATAAAATAAAAGAAGTCTAGTTCTATATGGATTTTACTTTTATTTTATTTTCCATCATATTCTATAAGAATTTGGGTCACTTAATTCTAACAATCTCCACCTTGACACAAATTCTCAATGAACAAGTTCTTCATTGCGAACTTTCAATAAACAAGTTCTCCACCTCTTCCATAAAACCCCTTAAGGGTTTAACTCAACAATGAACACCAACCAAGTCTAAGCAATGCTCAAACTTGGTTTTAGGAAGTGACTTAGTCATCATATCTCATAGGATTTTCATGAGTACTAATTTTGCTCACAACAATATCACCACGAGCAATAATATCACGAACAAAATGATACCAACATCAATGTGTTTTGTTCTCTCATGAAACATTTGATCTTTTGTAAGAAATATAGCACTCTGATCATCACAAAATCATGTCTTGATTTGAAGGCCTTCATTGAGTTCACTAAATAGTCCCTTCAACCAAATAGCTTCTTTGCAAGCCTCGATGTCGCCATGTACTCAAACCTTCATGGTAGACAAAGCGATCGTAGTTTGCAAAATGGCTTTCCAACTAATTGCACAACCTCCGATTGTAAAGACGTAACTCAGTGAGAGATCTTCTTCTATCAAGGTCTCCAAAGAAATCAGCATCAACATACCCTATGACTCCATCTTTAGTTCTTCCAAACTGTAAGCAAACATCGATGAGTGCCTCGTAAGTATCTTAACATCCACCGAATCGCTTTCCAATGTTCTTTACCGGGATTTGCCATGTATCTCGCTAACTACACCGATCGCATGTGATAAATCTGGGCGTGAACAAACCATAGCATACATCGAGATCCCACTTGCACTAGAGTATGGAACATGTGACATGTACTCAATCTCATCATCGATTGTGGAGACAAAATCGATGAAAGTCCGAAATGGTCGCTAAAGGAGTACTAACAAAGCTTAGCACTCTGCATATTGAACTCGCAAAGAACTTTCTCAATGTACCCTTCCGACTTAGGTACAATTTACTTGATTTTCTATCTCTGAGGATCTCCATACCAAGTATCTTCTTTGCTGGTCCTAAATCTTTCATCTCAAATTCTTTACTTAGTTGGGCTTTGACCTTTCTTATCTCTTCTTTATCTTTTGTTGCTATCAACATGTCATCAACATAAAGAAGTAGATACACAAAAGAACCATCACTATTTTTCTTAAAGTAAACACAATCACAAAACTACTTCTTTTGAAATCATGAGAAGTCATAAAGGAATCAAACCTCTTGTACCACTTTGTCTTGGTATTGTTTCAAAACCGTAAAGGGACTTTTTCAAAAAGCAAACATAGTTCTCTTTTTACAAAATGTAAAACCTTCAGTTTGTTGCATGTAAATATCCTCATCAAGCTCTCCATGCAAAAATGCGCTTTTACATCTAACCGCTCAAGCTCCAAATCATGCATGGCCACAATACCAAGCAAAGCTCGAATCGAACTATGCTTAACAACTGGGAGAACACATCTGAAAGTCCACTCCTGGAATTTGATCAGTAACCCTTTGCAACAAGCCTTGCTTTATATCTCGGGTTCTTCAACTCCTGAGTCCCTTCTTTCTTTTTAAATACCCATTTACAACGAACGAATGCCTTTTTACCTTTAGGAAGTTTCACAAGGTCCCATGTTCTGTTTTTGTGGAGTGATTCCATCTCTTCTTGCATAGCAAACATCCACTTTTCTCGAGCCTTCACAGTAATCGCCTCGAATAATTAGATGGCTCTTGATTCGCATCTATATCTTCACCACATTCAAAGCATAAGCAACTAGATCACCTCAGGCATATTTCTTTGGAGGTTTAATTTCTCTTCTAGTTCTGTTTTTGGCGATAGAGTATTGTGGTGAAGAAGCAACTCTATTCTCAATTTTTGTAATGGCTTGAGGAGTTGACTCAGTATTAATCTGATGCTCTACTTGTTTTTGATTTTCTTTATTGGAAGAGTCTTTAAGAGATAAGTTAGGTAGCATAGCAGTTTCATCAAAAACAACATCTCTACTAATCACAACTTTTCTATTTTCAGGACACCATAACTTATACCCTTTTACACCACTTTATAACCAAGAAAAACACATTTAATGGATCTCGGTTCCAATTTTCCATTATCAACATGAGCATATGCGGGACACCCAAAGATCTTTAAATCGTAATAATTAGCGGGATTACTGACCATACCTCTTGTGGAGTCTTTTTCTCAATGGCAACGGATGGAGATCGGTTGATCAAAAAACATCACGATGAACATCGCACCCCAAAATGACTTGATAAGTTGGCATTTGACAACATACATCGAACCTTCTCCATGATCGTTCGTTCATTCGTTCTCGCAACACCGTTTTGTTGTGGAGTATGACGAATCGTCGTGTGTCTTATGATTCCTTCCGACTTGCACAATCTATTAAACTCATCGAGCGTAACTCTAAGCCATTGTGCATGCGGAGGTATTTTATCTGCTTTTTCGTCTCTGTTTTCAATCATAATTTTCCAAGACTTAAATGCGGAAAACACATCACTTTTTTGCTTCGGAAGAACGCCCAAACTTTTCTCGAAAAATCATCAATAAAAGTTAGCATATAATTAGCTCCACCTCTGGAAGGCACTCTAGATGGCCCCCACAGTCGAATGTATATACTCCAATGTTCCTTTCGTGTTATGGATTCCTCTAGTGAATCGAACTCTCTTTTGTTTTCCAAAAACACAAAGGCTCACAGAAATTCAGTTTGCAAATTCCTTGCCCATTAAGAAGTCCTCTTTTGCTCAATTCTCGCCATGCCATTCTCACTCATATGCCCTAGGCGCATATGCCAAAGTTTAGTAATATCATCATCGACAAGGACGAGGAAGCGATAGTTTGCATCACCATAATGATGAGAACCACAAAAACATATAACTTGGCAATCTTTCTCTGTCCTTTCATCACAACAAGGGACCCTTTGGAAATCTTTAAAACCCCACTTTCAGTTGTATATCTGTACCCTTTTGAATCAAGAGTACTCAACGAAATTAAATTTCTTTTCAATTCTGGAACATGCCGTACGTCACTAAGTGTTCTGACAACTCCATCAAACATCTTAACTTTAATTGTTCCAACACCGCGATTTTACACTGAGTATTATTTCCCATCAAAACAACACCTTCAGACACTTTTTCGTAAGTTGTAAACCAATCCCGATTGGGACTCATATGGAATGTGCAGCCTGAATCAAGTATCCACTCCTCGCTTACTTTAGAATCATTGACAAAAGCGACTAGAAGTTCACCATCGCTGTAGTCTTCTACAACATCAGCTTCACCGGAATTTTCTGGTTGTTTTCCTTTTTGATTCGCAGCCTCCCTTTTAATCTTATTTTGTAGCTTATAGCACTCAGTTTAATGTGCCCTTTCTTCTTGCAGAAGTTACAAGTTTTACCTCTGTTTGAAGACTTGATCTACCCTTAGATTTACCACGAGGATTCCGTTCTGTGTCCTACCACGATCATCATCAGCATTTCGATCTTGTCTCCCACGAACAATGAGACCCTCTCCCGAGTCGGGTTTAACCACAAGATGCTTCATCTTATCATACGAGGTTAAAGAATCATAAACCTCATCAACTGTTAGAGACTCACGGCTATATAAAATTGTGTCTCTAAAGGTTGAATAAGACAGAACAACGAACAAAGTAGAATCAACCCTAGATCTTCCTTATCATCACCAACCTCCATGGCTTCCAAGTTTGAGAGAATTTCTTTAAACAACATTAAGTGTTAGTACTGACAGCACCTTCCTCCAAACGATGAGCATAAAGACGACGCCGCTTCATATGCAACTTGCTTGTTAGAGTTTTCGACATACATATTTGTTCTAGCCTCTTCCATAATGCAATGCGGCTTTTCTCTTTCATCACATCTTGCAAAATTTCGTTGGACAAATGCGGATGTAATTGTGTTAATGCCTTTCGATCCTTACGCTTTTTCTCTTCATCATGTTAATGTCGAAGGCATCTTATCTATCCTAGCGGGGCATCCTCCGAGATCCATCTGCAAGAACTGCTTGCATCTTAATTTGCCACAACGCAAAATCTAGTGTTGCGATCCAACAGTGAATTTCATATTTCAAAGACGCCATTACCGTGATCGAGATGAATAACCCTAAGCTCGATACCAATTTGTGAAAAAAATAGAATAAAAATAAATAAAATAAAGAACACACAAATTTTACGTGAAAACCTTTCGAAAAAAACCACGGGCGAGGAGAAGAAAATTCACTATGTCAAAAAATTTGTATCAATACAAGAGGAATAGACTATGTCTATTTATAGGCTTGTAAAGCCATATTCTAGTAGGATTGAAACACCCTATCCTAATCAATATAAAATAGATGAAGTTTAATAAGGTTTAAAAAACCTTATTCTAAAATAAAATAAAAGAAGTCTAGTTCTATATGGATTTTACTTTTATTTTATTTTCCATCATATTCTATAAGAATTTGGGTCACTTAATTCTAACAATCTCTCTGTTTGAAACCTCTGCTAGGCCGTTCGTTTGGGGATGGTAGGCTGTTGCTATACGATGATGAACCCCATATTTTGATAATAGTGCCTCCATGACCTTGTTGCAAAAGTGGGTACCACGATCACTGATCAAAGCTCGATGTGTTCCAAACCTAGAAAAAATAGTTCGTTTTAGAAACTCCACAACAGTTTTAGCATTATCATTGCGAGTAGGCTTTGCTTCTATCCACTTAGAAACATAGTCTACTGCAAGAAGTATATATACGTTTCCAAACGAAGAAATAAAGGGACCCATGAAATCAATGCCCCATACATCAAAAATCTCACATACATGAATCGGGGATAGGGGCATTTGATTTCGTCTAGTGATATTACCTATATGCTGACATTTATCGCAAGACTTACAAAAGTTAAACACGTCGCGAAAGATTGTAGGCCAATATAGCCCACACTCCAATACCTTGTGAGCTGTCCGCTTAGGGCCAAAGTGACCTCCACAAGCTTCTGTGTGACAAAAAGTAAGGATAGAGGTTACCTCGGTTTCTGGAACACATCGTCGTATTATCTAATCTGAGCAATGTTTCCACAAGTATGGATCGTCCCATATGTAATTTCGAGCTTCGCGTCTAAGCTTGTTTTTTACGGATTGAGCTAACTCAGTGGGCAACGATCCCGTGGTTAAGAGATTAACTATGTCTGCATACCACGGGTAGTAAGCCTCGGTTGAGAATAAGCTTTCGTCAGGGAACTCATCCTTTATGGGATCATCATCAAACGGAGTTTTTATCCTACTCAAGTGGTCGGCCACCAGGTTTTCACACCCCTTTTTGTCACGAATCTCGATGTCAAATTCTTGGAGCAGTAAAATCCACCTAATGAGCCTTGGCTTTGCTTCCTTCTTTGCGATCAAGTATCTAAGAGCTGCGTGGTCAGAAAAAATAATCACCTTAGATCCTAGTAAATATGATCGAAATTTATCTAAAGCAAACACAATAGCTAAAAGTTCTTTTTCTGTGGTTGTGTAGTTGCTTTATGCAGCATCTAGGGTCTTTGAGGCGTAACAGATGACATGAGGCTCTTTCGCTTTCTTTTGTCCCAATACGGCTCCCACCATTTGCGTTCGCTTGCATCGCATATAATTTCAAAGGGATAGTTCCATCTGGTGCTTGTACTATAGGGGCGGTTACCAACTTTTGCTTAAGTGTATCAAAAGCCTCCTTGCATTTTGGGTCAAACTCAAATTTTTGTCTTTCTGCAATGTACTCGCACAATGGTTCAACTATTTTTGAGAAGTTTTTATAAAACGCTCAGAAAATCTGCATGGCCAAGAAAAGAACGTATCTCTCTAACAGTGAGGATATGGCAAGGAATTTATAATGTCAATTTTGGCCTTATCAACCTCAATTCCCTTAGATGAGACTATATGACCTAGAATCAAACCTTTATCTACCATAAAATGACACTTTTCATAGTTCAAGACAAGATTAAATTCTATGCACTGCTTCAAAATTATCGTAAGGTTTTCAAGGCATTGATAAAAGCAGCTTTCCATACACGGTAAAATCATCTATAAAAACTTCAATAATTTTTTCTACATATTCAGAAAATATACTCATCATGCATCTCTGGAAGGTAGCTGGTGCATTGCAAAGTCCAAATGGCATCCTCCTGTATGCAAACGTGCCGAACGGGCATGTAAAAGTGGTCTTTTCCTGGTCTTCTGGCGCAACAGGGATCTGGAAGAAACCTGAATATCCATCAAGACAACAAAAGTGAGTTTTACCAGCTAAATGTTCAAGCATTTGATCTATAAAAGGAAGAGGGAAATGATCTTTTCTAGTATAAACGTTCAACTTCCTGTAATCGATGCAGACACGCCACCCGCTTACGCATTCGCACCGTACTAAGTCGCCTCAAGCATTTTCTTTCATTATCACGCCTTTTCTTGGGCACGACTTGTATCGGACTTACCCATCTGCTGTCAGAAATGGGGAAAATGATGTCAGCATCTAGCAACTTAATTATTTCTTTTTTCACCACCTCCATCATATTCGGGTTTAAGCGTCTTTGTGCTTCTCTCCTTGGTTTCGTGTTCTCCTCCAAGTAAATCTTGTGGGTGCATGTCAAAGGGCTTATCCCTTCAAGTCGAGAATGGTCCACCCAATCGCCTCTTTATGACTCTTTTAGTACTGGATCAAACTTTCCTCCTCGGGTTTAGAGAGTTTATTTGAAATTATAATGGGTAAGGTATTACCTTTTCCTAAAAATGCATACTTGAGATGTGCGGGAAGCGGTTTCAATTCCAAATCTGGAGCCTGCACAACATAAGGTAGAATTTTAGTTTCTGATGGGGACAATAATGTCTTAACAAATTCATAATCATCATATCTATATTCAGATTCGCCCTCATAAGTTGACTCAAAAGCCTCGTCCACTAATGAGTCAATCAGGTCGACGCGGTTTACGCTCAAGATTTCGCTTGGATGGCTAATGGCATCGTAAACATTGAATTTTATGATCTCCCCATCAAATTCCATCGTAAGAGTGCCGCTTCGGACATCGATCTTGGTGCTAGCAGTACTAAGAAAGGGTCGGCCCAACAGGAGGTCCGAAGATCCAGCAGTGTTGTCCTCCTCCATCTTAATTACGTAGAAATCTGCAGGGAAGATAAGTTCATTAACTTTTACCAAGACGTCCTTGAGGACTCCTTCGGGATGCACAGTAGACCTGTCTGCCAATTGAATAATAACACCTGTCTTTGTCAAAAAACCTGCTTTAAGTGATTCATAAATAGAATAAGGCATTACATTTATGGAGGCCCCTAGATCACACATAGCCTTCTTAATTCCCAAATGGCCAATTTTGCATGGAATAGCGAACATACCTCTATCTCTGCATTTAACCGGTATTTTCCGCTGTAGAACTGCGGAAACATTCTCACCAACACTTACTTTTTCATTACCTGTGAGTTTTCGTTTGTTGGTGCAAAGTTCTTTGAGGAACTTGGCATACCGCAGAATCTGTCTAATGGCATCTAACAGTGGTAAGTTGATCTCAACATTCCTGAATGTTTCAAGGATCTCCTTGTCTTCCTTACTTTTTCGACACTGATTTAATCGTCCTGGGAATGGAGGTTGGATTTTCGGCAGTGGGGGTTTCGCTCGGATCTATTCGTCATTTTCTGGAGTTTTCTGGGCAATTTCTTGACCAAGATTCTTGCCAGGAATTGGTTCTAGCACCTTTCCACTTCGCAACGTTACTGCATTTGCATTCTGTCTCGGGTTTGGTTCTGTTTGCGACGGCAGCTTCCCTTGAGAACTCAATTTCTCAATTGACGTGGTCAATTCTCTTATAGATGCCTTCGTTTCTTTTTGGAAATTAAGAGTTTGCTATTGAAAATCAAGAACATTAGCTGCTAATTTATTGACCAAAGTTTCTAGAGAATTACCTGAATCTTGTGGCTGTTGTAGGACCCGATTTTGGTATGGCTGGTTATATCGTGGATTAGCCCCATAACTAAAATTAGGGTGGTCCCTCCATCCTGGGTTGTAGGTATTGGCGTAAGGGTCGTATCGTCTTTGTGGTGGCCTAGGAAAATTTCCCACAGCATTTAAATGGGCCATAAAATCGTCATACAGACTAGGGCACGCATCAGTCGTATGTTCAGGTGTAGCACATATCCCACATACTCGGGCTAGTTTCGATTTTTCTATAACAAGGGAATTCACAATATTAGTAAGTCTATCAAGTCTATCTTCAATGGTAGAATTATTTAGCTGGTGAACCCTTCTAGGGGGTTCAGGATTGGCTCGAAATTGCTGGGAATTCGTAGCCATTGTGGAGATTAAGTCTCTTGCTTGTTGTGGAGTCATGTTGACTAATGCTCCTCCACTCGCGCATCTACCATATTCATCTCCATGGGTTTCAAGCCTTCATAAAAATCTTTGGAGCAAAGACTGCTCCGTTATACCATGTTGTGGGCAACTTGCACACAACTTCTTAAATCGCCTCCCAATAGTCGTATAGAGTCTCTGCGTCTTTTTTGCCTTATGCCCACAATTTCTCTTCTTAACTTCTCACCTCGTGATGCGGGGAAAAACTCATTAAGAAATAAACGAGATAAATCATTAAGTTGTAATGGATCCAGAGGTAAATAAAATAACCATTCCCTGGCTGAATCTGCTAGGGGAAAAAAGGGAAAGCGCAAATTTAATTTGATCCTCGCTACCCCGAGGTTTCATACTCAAACAAACCATATGAAATTCTTTTAAATGCTTGTGGGGTTTTCATTCGTAACCCACGAAAAGTTGGCAGCAAGTGAATCAAGCGACTTTTTAATTCAAAATCGTATCCATAGTAGGATACGCGATGCATAGTGGCGGTTGTTCTGCGGTGCTTGACGCCGATTGCGAATTGTCTGAGCCATAGGTTGAGGTGCTAAATTAGGGTTTCGTCAAACCCCAGTGTTCAGCACTTCTTCAGGGGAATCGACTTCTTCTTCTTTACTTTCTAACGTTTGAGTAGGGTTTCCGTTAACCTAGACTCTACTTCGTCGTCGATTCTAATTTCGGCGGTGGATTGCTTTGAGTTCCAACGACCATCGATCGCTTTTTCCTTAGTTTTGTTTCCTTTCGATTAGCTTTCGCAGTCTTTTCGATTTAAGTCGAGTCGAACGCAAGAGTACCGGAGCGATCCGGTCATAGAAAACAAAGAAAAACAAGATTAGTATGTTGCCGATCCCCAAGAACGGCGCCAAAATTTGATGCGATCGTTGAGAGCACCAAAAATATCCTATTCCCTATAAAATAATGAAAAAGAAATAGTAAAGGGAAGTAGGGTCGAATCCTCGTGGACCGGATTATATGAATGCTTGTCTCTCAAATCTCAGGCGAGAATCGTGCCCAAGAAAACTCAAAGTTCTGGAAAAAATAAAAAAAAAAAAAAACAGAATTTAAGAATTAGTTTTGGAAGCGAAAATAAAATAAAAAACAGAATTTAAAGTTTATCAAATTATGATTACGAAAATAATAAAAAAATAATAAAGAGAGTTTTAAGAGAAAAGAAATTCTTATGGGAAAGTTCCACCCTCCTGGTTGTCTCATTCTCGCCTTGGGCTCAATCCTTGGCTTTTGGATGGTCCTTCTCGACTCAAGTAAGCCGGTTATAGTGGAAGAGGACGCCACGACCACCAGCTCCAAAGATTAGATTTACGATTTTTAGGGAACCTGACTCTAGCCAGTAACCTATGCTAGATCAACGCTTCTCAATGGCGAATCCCACGCCATTTTGTCTCTTTGGCTCGCCAACCTCTGACGCAGTAAGTTAACGAACCGACTATGGAGTCCTTCCAAAACATACAAAGCGGCGCTTTGCATATGCTTTGAAAAGCTTACTTCTTAAGGGCCATGGACGGAAGCGTCACCCGTGAAAGTGGAAAAATGATGAATACTTGGCGAGAAGGCTAAGTACGGATTCTAGGCCTCAAGAACCCTTTTTGGGGAAATATTGACAACTTTTGGCTAGAAGAGTTTTAGTGGCTCATGATAATGGTGGGAAAGTAAATAAAATTATGGAAAAAGAAATTTTATTGAAAGAAAAAAAAATATGGAAAGAACAAAAGACTTTTGGGGAGAGAGTGTTTACAGAAAAAGATACTCCAAATAGAGTCACTTCACCCCCTATTTATAGTGCTAGAGAGATAGTCTAATTGAACTTAAATTCTAAAAAGATAAATACATTTAATTAAAGATAAACAAAGATAATTAAAATAAAATCCTAAATTTGAATAATCCTAATAATTATCTTAATATTAATTATCCTAATAGAACAAAATAAAATAGAGTCTTCCAAAATAAAATCTCTTCTATTTGCTTTTAAGTCCTCGTGCCTTCCATGTTCGCACTTTTGGCACCATATTTGCCCCACGTTGCATATTGGCCCATTTAATCTCCAAATTGACGTTTTTTCCCTTAAATTTACTTTTCGCCTCCAATTTAGTCCCTAAAAGATAAAAAGACATAAATAGCTCAAATTAGTAGGCTCAAGCTCAAAATAAACACATGATTAATATATAAAAACACGTCATTTAGAGTATTATCATCTCCCATAGGTCGAGTATTCTCCAAGCTTGGCCTAGGAACGTTATCATTAATCCTCTTTTTAAACCATCCGTCATACTTGGGCGTTGCCATGGAACTGACGGCCAACCTCTTCATCCAACAAGTTTGCTTTCAAGCATCCGATAGCTCCCAAACTTTCTTCTTATAGTGAGCACATTTAAAAGAGAATTCACTCTGAGCAAGTCCGTAGGTCGTGGGTACAAACTGCCTCGACTTATATTACCTCAACGCAAGTAATGGAGTATACTCGATAGCTCCCCAAATTCCTAACAAAGGGACCCAATCAAAGTTACCACATCGGTACATGATCTCATCAGGAACCATCCAATAAGCTCTCCACTCGATATCCCACTCCTTGAGGTTTTGAAGAATTTCCATCCACTTCTCCTTCGAGATATCTTCTCTCCTTTGTATAGCTGCCTCCTCTTTTAGCGGGGAATAACCTTCAGAAAAGACCCGATAAGCAACCTTGTCTACCTTTCAAAAGCTCCCATGAAACCATACCATCAGTAATTGCGCACATCTAATAAACTGCCCCTCACCCATTTTTCGACATAAGCTCAAAGATCTGAACGTCTCAGCCAATATTGCTGGTACCGGTGTGATTCCCTTCTCAAGGTGATCGAATAAATCAATGACTGCCTCGTCCATGTGCCTCAAAGCTTTAAGAAAGATTACCAATCCGTAGATGCTTAAGGCGAAGATATCTACCCTCTTCCTTTCATCTGGCTACGTCAAAATCAAATCTCGCAAATTCTCCCAAGGGATACATTTACTATCTCCTTTTTGTTGAATCCGAGTAGTGACCCAAGGCTCGCTCATCCCAGAAATGCTCATCAATTTCTTCACGAAAGTCTAACCACTAAAAACCCGGGCATAAGTCTTCCGGACCTGAATTTTCGGACACCTGAGCAGAGTAGTGTATTCCTCCATGGTAGGTACTAAATCCACTTCTCCAAAAGTGAAACACTTGTACACAGAATTCCAAAACTGCACCATACCTCGGAACAGATGTTTATCCACTCTAATGTCTAGCAAGTAGGATATATCACCATAGCTTTGATAGAACAACTGTTTGGTCCCTTCATCCCAACTAGCCCAAATATCTCTCAACTCTTGCAACTCATTCTGTGCTACATTGACGCGAGTGAAATCCTGCAACTCCGATATATACCCTTCTGCCAAGCTATCCCCTTTCCCTGATTGTAGCCTCTCTGACCATGCACGAACAGCCGCATTATCCTCGACTTTACTAAGAAATTCATTCTCCATGTCAAACTTTCTAACTTAGTAATTGAATACAGATTAACACCTCCTTTAGTATGCAATGTCATGCAAAAAAGACAATAAAAAAAAACACAGGTTAGTATCAAATAATAGCGATAAAATGCAAGCACATAAACGATAATTACAACACAATATACGGGTAAATACTAAGGCTTGATGCGGCTCTACCCAAGGATAGCTTCTAAGGTTCACTATATGTGGTTCGGTTCTAGAGATAAGGTACCTGAACCAGCAGATTCCTCAATCCTCACCCATTATAAGCTCATATAGATCGAGTTCGGTTCAGGGGGATACATTTCCCTATGACCATGCGGAGATGAAAATCTCACGAAATCATAGGTACGGATGTACCCCGGAAGCAATCCACTTGCCAATGCGGAGGTGAAAACCTCACGAAAGCATAGTTTCTTACTCCCACTTAGAAGGTGTGACCACAGCGGTCATGCAATGAAATGCAGTATTATTTTAAAAGGCTGAACCATAACAATCATACAAACAAATGCAATCATGATTTTCAAAACAAATTTTCGATTTTTGACAAAAGGACAACGAATAATCGATTTTATGGCTCGACTCTCAACGTCCCCAGTGGAGTCGCCAAGCTGTCGAAACCATCTATTTTTTTTTAAATGTTTGATTTAATGAAAACGGGGGAATCGACTTTTTGAAAATGAAATATGGAGTCGCCACCGATCCTTTTGTTTTGGTGTGATCGGGTCACCTAAGAATTTGGTTATTTTAATAAAACATTTTTGGTTTACTAAAACAACGATTCTGGTCTACGAAAATATGAGAAAACGGGCTCAGGAGTCGGTTACGTATGAGGAAGGATTAGCACCCTCACTACTCCCAAAATTGGTACCAAATCGATTAAATATTGTCCTTATGTCTAAAATTAAAAATGTTTTTGAAATGTGGTTCTTTTTTAATAAAATTTGAATAACCCGAGTTGGTTGCCAAAAATCTTCTTGTTTCGATGTCTGAAAATTTACAATTCAAAAATTTCAAAAGGATGCCCAACTATTTGGTCCAACGATAAATCAAAACCCAACACAGTAGGGCACGATTTCTCGAATTTCCAAACATTGAGTATTTCCTTTGTTTTAAAGAGTTTTTAGAAAACGTGAGTGAAATTCCAAAGGAATCTTCGATTGTTTTGAACAAATGAAAATGCGCAACCCAGCACGATAGGGCACGATTCTCAAATCGTCAAACATCGAACATCGCCTTCATTTTGAAAGGTTTTTAATAAACACGAGTGAAAACCTAAAGGAATATTCGATTGTTTTGAACAAACGAGAAATCACAACCCAGCACGATAGGGTATGATTCCCGAATTGTCAAACACCGAGTATTGCCTTCGTTTTAAAGGATTTTTAGAAGACATGAGTGAAATTTTGAAGGGATATTCGAACATTTTGAGCAAACGAGAAATCCCAACCCAACACGTTAGGGCACGATTCCGCGAATTGCCAAATATCAAATCTCGTCTTCGTTTTAAATAATTTTTAAGGGAATAATTATAAAACTATCTTAAAATATATTAACGCGTTTTGAAACCAAATAAAATTAATCATAAAGATTTAAATTTTATAATAAAAAAAACCACATTTCGCAAATCAAGTAAAAGGATGATATGGGATAACGGATATGTATGAGATACGATCCACTAATAAACTAATAATCAAGTAGGGCTAATCTAAAAAGGCAACTCGACCACGATAATGCATGGAGAATAATTAACATGACAATGTAAACAATGAATAAATAATATGCAATGATAACATGCATAGCATAATATGATGTGATTACTACTAGATACATAAAACAAAATGCAAATCAAAGTAGTGTGGTATAAAACTATTTTAAAATAAAGACGAATAAATGGACACATAAAATGTAGGTTGACAAATTTGTACATAAAAAAACTAAAGATATATATATATGATTTTTTGAAATAGATATTATAGAATGAAAATTTGAATCAAATTGCATGTAAAATGTTTTTAAACCCAAATATATTTAAAAGTTGACAAACTACATGATGATTTAAATAATATATCTAATATAAAAAGAATAATAATGAAGATATATGACAAGACATGATACATAAAATAGATTTATAAAACATATATACGTGTAAGTTTATTGAAAAGAAACCATGAGATTAATAATATAAATTTTGAGTTAGTCTAAAAAAAATACACATACCCTTATATTAAAACATTTAAATAATAGGCTATATAAACACAAAAGTAATCTAATATAAAGATATACCAAAAAAATAATAGTTTTGTAATAAAAATATGAGGTTTCTAAAATTATTTCGTATATACATAAAGAAAATGCTCGACAAATTATGGAGCAAAAAGTGTTTTAAAATAGAAAAATCTATTAAAGTAATAAGCGCATTAATATATACATATAGATTTAAAAACAAATACATGTAAAATAACATAGATATGATAATATGTATAGGGCTAAATTAGTTTTATTATATATTATATACATAATAGATTAAAAACATACTTATATATATAAGGAGAACTACGTACATAAAATACATGGATTTAGTAATATATGTAAAATAAGAAACTAAATTAATCATGAAGTTCATAAGTATAATAGTATATGAGAATGTTCGAACGAAGTATTTATATAAAAATATTGTAAAATAATACGATAATAAAATAGTGAAATAATCATTAAAGTTTAAAAAGTATGCATGCGCATGTATATAAAAGAGATTTAAGTGAATTAAAAAGGGTAATGAACTATACAAATCAATGAGATCTAATGAAAAATTCAATTAAAATAAAAGGCTAATTTATAAATAAAATAATCAAAGAGAGGACCAGAGTGATGCGCGTCAATGTAAAAGGACCAGAACTGGAAATAACCCAAGTTCTAAAACGCGGAGCAAAGACACAGACTAAAGCACAAACACGTGCAAATTACAGGGAAAATGTAAGAAAAAAAACAAAACACGATTGAGGCCTAATTAAAGATCGATGCAGGAGGCTAGGGACTACGTGCGCAAATATTCCTTTTAAACAAGATGCGCGGATCGTCACGGTAGTGGGTCAGGTTGGAACGGGTCTCCCTACACAGCACCGTTTTGGAGCCATTGAGACAGGCCCTAAACGGTGTCGTTTCATACACATATATAAGCTGAAATTTACCCTAAAAAGTTTATTTGGCAGATTGCTTTCTCAAAAAAAGACTTCAAAACCCCTTTTTTTTTAACTCTCTTAACCTCCTCTCAGCTGGCTTATGGGTCTCATCGGCGTTTGATACGCCTCCCCCCCTCCCCGCCGTGGCCGATTTGCGAACGACAGTGGTGCCAGGTATGCCCCGTCTCCGTCACTGCTCTAAACGGACCCCTAAGGATTCGTATGCTTCTTGATCCAGAGAAGCGACCACCGACTAGGTCGACGCCGATCGACAGGTAAGAAATTTTCCCCTTTTTTTTGTGTGTGTGTGTGTCTTAGTAAAACAGATACAAAATAGGCAAGAAATAAAAGGAAAAAAAATAAATAAAAAGGAGAACGGTGAATGAACCACCTTCAAAAATATTTGCTTTCTCTTTTATTGCTTTATATTGCTTGTGTATATTTTCGTTTGTAAATGTGCATACCCGATTACAAAGATTAAAATCTGGCTTTATAGCCGAAAAAAAAAAGGAAAATAAATAAGAATAATCAAAATACAATATGTGTTCTTTGTTTGTATTTGCTGTTGTGTTTGCCTCATTCATTTGCAGGTACGGAGTACGGGGCACGGGCGTGGCTGCTGGAGGGTACGGAGGCTGGGGCTGCTGTCCGGTTGTGGCGCGTCTGTTGCTAGGGCTAGGGTTTGGCAAAATTTGTTTAGTATTTGGGCCGTTTGGGCTCATTTCGGGTATTGGGTTAGTCTTTGGGTCATGGGATTGGTTTTTGTAAATAGGCTATGGGCCATTGTAGTAATTTTTGGACTAATGGACTATTGTAATATTTATTGGGTTTTTATTTTTGTTTTTGGTTTGTTTTTTGTTTTGTTTTGTGTTTGCATGGGCCCGGGCCAAAATTGGTCATTACAGTGTGGATTGGATATTTAAGCTAATATAAAATTTATTTTTTCTTAGCAAATATATATAAAAGGATATTTCCAAAATTCTTCCACTTTGAATGCCTATAAAAGGCTTCTTTAGAATTTTTTGTTCAATCTCTCTCTCACACTTAGATCCAAAATTCTTCTCTTTTCCTCTCCATATTTTCCAATGTTCGGTGATAGAAAAAAGCATCGTTTGTGCGTTAATCACTGCAAAGATGCTACTACTTCGATCATCATGTTGTTGTATCCTAGGAGACATTCGACCAACATTTCTCCAAATACCGTAGGAGCAGTCGAATCTATTTTAAGGGAACTGTGTAAAATAGGCCTCAACATCTAGTAAAACTCGTTTCTTCTTTTGATTTTTGCTTTTTTATTATGTTAATTATTTGTTTTTTCATATCCGATAATTTAAATATAAATTATTCAATTTATTTTATTATATATATAAATATTTGTTTATTTATATTTATATTTATATTTATATTTATATTTATATATTTTTGTTCACTAACGTGTTTTGTCCAACACTATTAACATAAAAAAAAATTATAATGGAGTAAGGAAGAGCTTAAAGTAGAAAAAAAAGAGAGAGTAAAATGGACATGGAAAGAGCGGGGAAATACATGTGGTTATATGTTCCATCATTCAATTTAAAAAAGTTACAAAATAGTCACGGGATTATTTGAAAGTTTTTATTCAAGTCATTGAATTATTCACAAGTTTTTATTTAAGTCACTAAGTTGTTAAATGTTTTTTTTTAAGTCCAAATAGCAAACTCCAAGTGATTATTTGACGATCGATACAGTGGATTAGTACCCATTGACGAGTGAAAAAACATATTTTATATCTAAGTCGATTTGACAGTCAGTGCAGGAGATCGGGAAAAAAGGTTGCTTGGATTTTAGCTTTCAAATTTGTGACATCCAGAGTTGTTTCATAAAAAAAAAATCGAACTGTAAAAGAGAAAGGGAATGAGAACTTTCAAATATTGGTGCAGGTGGTATAAATAGTGTAATAGGCCCATTTCGCCTGGGTCCGTTAGAATCTAAAAAAACAGAAATTAAAAAACTAGAAATAAAACAAAAATAATAAAATCCAATAATAAGTCCATAGTCTATCATTACAAATCGGGATCAATACCCAAATGAAATAAACCAAGCCCAAAGGGCCCAAAACCAAAACACCCTCAGGAACCCTAGAGTTCCCATGTGCCGCAAACACCATCAGCAACGGCTTCCACGCGCGCCACGCGCCACGCTCCACGCCCACGAACGACTTCTCCACGCCATGCACACCTGCAACGGACTAACAAACAAATGAGCAATGGACAACAAATGATAGCAATGAAATTTGTATTTTCTTTATTTTTTATTTTAATTTTTTCGGCTGTAAAACCGAATGAAATCAAGTGTAAAGGGATCTTTTTTTCCAGAGAAATACGAAATCAAACACATACATACTTTTGAAAAAAATATTCAGAAAGATTAAAGGTGATTCATTCATCAATTTTGGCCTTTATTTTTCCGCTTTTATTTCTTTCTTATTGGTGAATCTGTCACGCAAATATAAAAGGGAGGAGTAGAGTTTGCTTACCTATCGTTCAATGTCGATCTAGTCAACATTTGTTCCTCCGATCTAAAGGCTAACAGATCCCTAGGAGTCCGGTTAGAGCGACGTCGGAGATGGATGCATACTCAGCGCCGTCGAGGTCTGCGTGGGAGGTTAAGGGATTCTAAAATGATTTAGGGTTTGTTTTTGGGAAAATGATCTGCTGAATGATTTTTGGGGTAGGTTTTGGCTTTTATATGTGCTTAAAAACGGCGTCGTTTTAAGCTGTGGGAATTGGAGTTGAAAAGGCGTCGTTTCATGACGCAACCCGATCGCCCGACCCGTTTACCCTCAGGACCCGCGTGTTTTACTGGTGAAGGGATTTCGCATGTAGTCCCTCCTCTCCTACATCGATCTTTAATTAAGCCTCAATCATGTTTTATTTGTTTTTTTACATTTTCCCTGATATTTGCGCGTTATTGCAATTTAATCCGCGCCTAAACGCAGCTTTGAGAGATTTGGTATATTTTCAGTTTTGATCCTCAATCATTTGTGCGCATTCTATTTTGATCCTCAGCTCAGTTTTAATGATTTGTTTTATTTATAAATTATCCTTTCAATTTTGCTTTTATTTCAATTAAGTTTGGTTTATGTTTTATATTCTTTAGGATTTATTTATTTATGCATTTGTTTTTTTAAACCTATTATTTTAACATACTATTTTGAACTATTTTATTAATTTCATTTTGTTTTAGTTTTTTTTTTATATTGTTGAATTGTTTTACTAAATAATTTATTATTTTAAAATTTTCTCCATGTAATTCTATGCTTAAAATTTTTTATATAATATTTATCTTCATACATTCATATTTATATATACATATATATATTTTACATTAAATTACTTATTTAAATTTCTTTTCGAACCTGTGCATATATTTCTTCTTTTAAATTTATTTACATATATTATTTGATTATTTTAAGAATTTAATTTTGGTATTATATTTTGTTTGTTTCAAATATTTTCCTATATTATTATTCTTTTTGTATATACCTTATTTATATTAAGTTTTCATTTCATATATATATATATCATCATTTGTAAACCAATATGCTTATTTTAATTTATTTTGTATGTTATCTATTTCAAATTTCTTTCTACATAATATCTATTGTAAACTACTTCAAACTTTATTATGTGTGGTTCATTCATAAATTTTTGAATTTGATAGTTTTAAAATTGTTTTGTATCATCTTAATTTCTATTTTGTTTTGTACATTTGGTATTGATTGTTTTATGATATTCCATATATTATTGTTACATATTATTTATTCGATTTTTTTTTGTATTGTTATATCAATCGTTGTTCTCCATCCATGCCTGAAGTTTGGTTACATTTTTTTAGATTAGTTATGTTTAATTGTTTGCTTTGTTAGTTGGTTAAATAGAGTTATATTATCTTCATTTACCAAGTATTGTATTTTATGCATGCATATTATCCCATGATTATTATTTGTCTTTTGGTTTACAAATGTTACTTTATAATTTTCAACTCGTTAAAATCAATTATTTTATTTTATTTTAAATAAAATTAAGACGTTTTGAACTAGTTTACAATCATTTATTTAAAATTTCTTTTAAACAAGGCAATGTTCAATATTTAGAAATTCGAAAAATCGTGCCCTATCGTGCTAAGTTTCGATTTCTCGTTGGACTAAATATCTGGACATCCTTTTGAAATTTTTTAACCTAAGAACTTTTGGAAGTCAAAAATCAATTGAGTTTTCAAAGAAATGAAGAACCGTGTCTAATCGAGCTGGATGTGATATACCTTTGAAACGAGAGAATTTCGACGACCAACTTGAGCTACTCAAATGTTTTTAAAAGGAACCATATTTCAAAATCTTTTTAAATCTTAGACATAAGGACAGTACTTACTCAATTTGGTACCAATTTTGGGCGTAGTGAGGGTGTTAATCCTTCCTCATACATAACCGGCTCCCGAACCTATTTTCTCAGATTTATGTAGGCCAAAATTGATTTAAATGGAATAAAATGTTTTATCAGGTGATCCAATTACACTTAAACAAAAGGATTTGTGGCGACTCCACACCTTATTTTAAAATCGATCCTTGTTTTTTCCAAAACTAAAAAATGGTTTCGACAGCTAGAAAATGTCATACAATAGCGATCTTACCAGCTCAATGGTTTAAATGAAAACTTTTAAATAATTCAATAACCAATTATAATATTTTGAAATTAAGTGACCAAATATAAATTTACATAGAAAGAATCTATTTTTAGTAATATAAAATCAAATTGGTTTTATACACTATTTTATATAATTAATATTTTAATACATAAAAATTCAAATCAATGGGATATCTCTATGATTTATATAAATAAAATAAGAAACAGGATAACAAATTAATATATATACATATATATATATATATGTTTAGATAATAAAGAACAATAAAAATCTTTTAAAAATTATATTAAATTTGACAAATACATGATATCCATGATAAGCTGTGATTGCCATGCAAAATCGATCGCAAATTGCATGTAAACGACGAAGGTGATTGGGTTGTTTTCAGTCGGTATTCTTTACTTATTTTCACAATTATAGACTGATGTGATGTTTATTCAATTGAAAAGTTTATTAAAAATTAAAACCCTAAATTTATGCTATAAAAAATTATAAATTACAGTGAGTTTTTAAATTTTGTAAGTAAAATTTGAGGGTGAAGTGAATATTCTTATTTGCAAAGGGTAGAGATAATATTATAAATTTTGGGATAAAATTAAAAGTTTTGTATTAAAAATGTTTAAATTAAATTATTAATTTTTAAAAAGGGTTAAAATTAGTCGATTGAGTTTTAGCTTGATTGGCATGAGCATTGTTGCCAATGCAAGAGGACGTGAGTTCGAGTGGGTTGAAACGCATTATCCTCCTATTTATGAATAATTCTACGTATTGTATAAAAAAAAACAGATATGATCAGAACCTATAATGAAATTGTTAAAAAAAAAATACACTAGCACTTGGATCTGGAACCTACATGTTGATGCTCAAGATTTCGATAGCCATACCAATGATTTGGCATGTATTTCCACGGTGCTCATTTTTCCAATTATGGAGCATGGCCTAGCGATTCTACTCATATTGGACTAGCGCCCATGTGGTTTAGCCAATAGTGGGCCAAGAAATCTTGAATAGCGACATGCATGGGGGTTTCCGAGGAATACAAATAACCTCTAGTTTTTTTTCCAGATTTGGCAAGCATCTGGAATAATTAGTGAATTACAACTCTATTGTACCGCAATTGGTGCATTGGTCTTTGCGGCCTTAATACTTTTTGCCGGTTGGTTCCATTATCACAAAGCGGCCCCAAAATTGGCTTGGTTCCAAGATGTAGAATCTATGTTGAATCACCATTTAGCAGGGCTACTGGGACTTGGGTCCCTTTCTTGGGCAGGGTATCAAGTACATGTATCTTTACCGATAAATCAATTTATAGTTAATCTAATTTATTTTAATTATGCGGCGCATATTTAGATGTTATTATAATTTATCAAGTGATAATAACTAAGGTTAAATTCTACTATTAGTCTCTATGCTTATGAAAGGTATAGATTTAATCTTTGTACTTTAATTTAGTTATTTTTAGTCTCTATGCTTTTTAAATTTGAAAATTTTGGTATTCATTAAATGATAACTATTAAATTTATTAAATTAAATTTTGTTATTTCTAAAATTTAATGCGACAAACATATTATCATATGTGTGATATTATGTCAGCTTGTTATTTCCACATATTACTAACTACAAATTAATTTAATGGATTAATGATTGTCATTTGCGTCAAAATAAAATTTTCAAAATTCAAAAAGTATTAAGATTTAGAATGATCCAGTTGGAGAATAAGGGCTAAATCTACAACTGTACGCATAGTACAAGATTAGTAATTGAAGTTAACAAAATGAAATTAATTGCTGCTGTTTGAGTTAAGACTAAAAATTTAAAATTCGAAAAGTATGAAGACTAAAATTCATCAAATTAATTAATTAGATAAAATTAAAAATAAAAAAGAGAAGGGTTCCCTTTGTTCCATTTATTATATAATTCAGTGACAAATAGATCAGTCAATTTTGTATATATATAATACCTTATATCTAAATAAGATTATTTTTAACCTTGAAAATGGTGTAATTTTTATCAGCTAAGCTGGTAAAAACATACATACATACATTAGTGGTTCAGTACTCATTAACTTTAGAACAAACTTTGCGGATTTCTCCCATAGTTCCAGTCTTCACTTCAATGTTGCTCATCTTCACCATGGATTTCCCAAACTCAACGTTGAAGCTTAATCCAAGCGACCCTCTAACCTCCAAGAAACGTTGCACAAATGTCTTGGTCAAATCGTCAGTCCATAATCTTTGATCGGATTCAAGTACTCCCTTGCCCTCCCTCAAGTTTGCAAAGAAAGAAGTGTCGAATCTGTCAGCGCTGCCAGTGTCGAGTGCGATCTGCCGTGACCCGTCACGGTTCTGAGGGCAAAGTGCTTGAAGGTGGGAAACGAATGCGGGATTTATGGAAGGATCGGCTCCTGTTGCAGTGAAGTTGTAAAGCCTGTAGCTGAAGACTTCGCAGGCAGCGGTACCGATTGTGTGTGCTCCTAATAACAGATTAAATATTAGTAACCAAAATTAAGTATCTACGGTAGCGTTGGGTAAATCGAGCCTGACTGTAATAAAATGTTTACCAACAAGGGTGACAAGATCTCGAGTGTTTAGACCCTTTGCTGCAAATTTTTGCTTTAGCACATCTACGGTATCCTGGAAGCCTGGCATATTACCGTCAGTATCAGATGCTTTTGAAACTGTTCCATCTCTACGCCCTGTAGGAACTGCCCAACTAGTTCCCTTAGTCTGTAAAAATGACACGAATTCAAAACGACGACATACTCACCGACTACCCAAAAGAATCGTAAAATATATATAATTACCAGAACTACGGAATCACGAGCAGCAAGGGCTAGGATATCGGCGCACGAAACAATTCCGGGGCATTCACATTCGAGTTGAAACTTGGCATCATCGATGACTCTGTATCCTTTCAAGAACTGGCTTGCCGGTGCGGTTTTCTCAGCATTAGGCCCATCGATAAGGATGGAAGCATCGCATCCTCGTACGAAGCAGTCATGGAAGTGCATACGGAGCAATCCCGGAGCTATAGTCGGATCCAACTTGAAATGAGATTCGACGGTCGACTTTATGACGGACTCAGCTCGAGGACATGTGCTCGAGTAGAACCCGACTCGAGTGCTATGGCCTCTCACCGAGCTGGCAGCTATGGCTAGCAATAGGGTAAATAAGAAGACAGTTTGATTGAAACAATTGCCCTCCATTGTTGTAAATTAAGCAAAGAAATAGAAGAATTAAGGGACAGTGTTTTAAACAAGGCTTGCGAATTGTGACTGTGGATTGGCAATTGTGAAAGCAGTATTTATAGGCATAAGAAAAAGGCAAAACCATATACACATACATATATATATATATATCAACTTGCATGCATCATGCATCATGCATCATGCATCATGCATCATGCATGTTCTTTGTTTGATGCATGCTCCTTGTTTCTTACAATTAGAACAAAGTCATCGTCAACCAAATACTGTGCTGCTAATTTTATTCATTAGTAAAGGCCTTGCTTTACAATTTCTATACAACTATATATGAATGGAATGTTAGAAATTTGTAAAATTAATAAGTCTGAAATAAAACTTAATAAATCAGGATCTATCATGTCAAATCATCAAGAATAAATTAAGAACAAAATTAGATGCAGAAACGTACCTGAATCTATGAATTCCTTGAAGTTTTACTGAATCTTGGGGATTTGATCTTCCAAATTAGCACACAAGAAATTTAAAGAATATCTGCTCTAATGATGGGATATTAGAAAAGATATCTTGTGTATAATTTAGGGACCATAACCCTAATATTTATAACATTGTCATATTAGTTCTAATCAAATTCTAATTAGCCCATCATTAATCAGAATTTGATTAGAATTCAATTATTAGAGTATCTACACATATTTGACCATACTTTATTTAATAATTAAAGCCCAATAAAATTTTAACCAAATTAGATCACTTTTAATTTGGGCTAATCTATTATGATAGTAAACAATAACATGTAATTACCCTTATTATATATGTGGTGTCCATATTTTCCAACAATCTCCCACTTGAACCACATATATATACTAATTAATCTATAATTACATGTCATTATATAACCTTATGAGCTCAAAATTTTACTATCATATCCAAAAGGTATTCCGAACAATCTCGTCCATTAATTATGTTAACATAGAACTAAGGCGACTTTCGTTACATATATCGTAACTAAATTCATCCATGATCACGTATATTAACACAACCAAATGACATAGATCAAGTATGGATGTGGAAATTACATGCAATATGATCTAAACATGTCTATTTTCAATTGGTCCTCTTTAAACTTAAGTAAGGTCAGTACCAAAATAATAAACATAATGAATAAACCGAATACTTTATTTCTGATCAGAAAATAACCAAATACATAAATGTCTAAAAACAAACATAAAACAAATAAAATATAAACTCCCACTAAATCATGATATCCTCAAACAATGTAACACCCATATGAGCAGTGTGCTCATGAAAGACCTTGGGTGGTAAACCTTTTGTGAGCGGATCCGCTATCATGGAGTTTGTCTGAATGTGCTCTATGGATATTTTTCCATTTTTCACTCTTTCTTTTACAACTAGGAACTTTATGTCAATATGCTTTGACTTAGATGAACTCCTGTTGTTATTGGAATACAACACTGCTGACTTATTGTCACAAAATAATTTGAGTGGTCTTTCTACATTCTCCAAAATGCGCAGCCCTGTGACAAAGTTCCACATCCATATTTCATGGTTTGATGCCTCATAGCATGCTACAAACTCTGCTGCCATAGTGGACGAAGCTACAAGTGTTTGTTTGATACTTTTCCAAGATATAGCTCCTTCAGCTAACAGGTAAATATAGCCTGATGTAGATTTCCTACTATCTTGGCATCCAGCGAAATCAGAATCAGAATACCCTATGACCTCTAAAAGATCTGATCTTTTATAAGTAAGCATGTAATCTTTTGTTCTCTGAAGATATCTCATAACCCTTTTGGCTGCTATCCAATGGTCTATACCAGGGTTGCTTAAATATCTGTCTAACATCCCAACAATGTACACAATGTTCGAACGCAGACAAACTTGAGCATATATTAAACTCCCAACAGCTGATGCATAGGGAATCTTTTGCATTTTCTAAATTTCAAGGTTACTTTTAGGGCATTGAGTAAGACTAAATTTGTCTCCTTTAGTGACAGGGGTGTCACCTGGTCTACAACTCTGCATACCAAACCTTTTGAGTACTTTATCGATATAGCTCTTTTCTGATAATCCAAGAATACCTCGAGATCGATCTCGATGTATCTGAATTTCTAAGACAAAAGAGGCGTCTCCTAAATCTTTCATCTCAAAATGCTTAAATAAAAATCTCTTGGTTTCGTGCAATAAGCCTATATCATTAGCAGCAAGCAAAATGTCATCAACATATAGAATCAGAAATATGTACTTACTCCCATTGAATTTGTGATACACACAATCATCAACAATATTCATCTCAAAACCAAACGAAACAATTATTTGATAAAACTTGTGGTACCATTGACGAGAAGCTTATTTGAGTCCATAGATGAATTTTGTCAATTTGCAAACCATATTTTTTGACTCTTCTGACTCAAAATTTTCTGGTTGCACCATATAAATTGTTTCTTCAATATCACCATTAAGAAACGCAGTCTTAACATCAATCTAATGTAACTCAAGATCAAAATGAGCAACAAGCGCCATGATTATTCTAAAGGAGTCTTTTGATGAAACTAGAGAGAAAGTCTCTATAAAATCAATTCCTTCTTTTTAAGTATATCCTTTAGTTACAAGACATGCCTTATACCTTTCCACATTATCATTTGCATCCCTCTTAGTTTTAAATACTCATTTACGACCAATTGGATTTGTACCTTCAGGTAATAGGACAAGTTCCCAAACTCTATTGTCTTGCATAGATTTATACTCATCTTTCATGGTATCAATCCACTTTTGAGAATTAGAACTTTTCATGGCTTGATAAAAGTTGATTTGATCATCTTTCATAATTCCATTATCATCCTCATGTTCTTGGAGAAATACAATATAATTATCTGGAATAGCATTTCTCCTTTCTCTTGTGGACCTCCTTAATAGCACTTGTTCTTAAGGTTGTTGAGTTTGTTCTTCTGGAACAATTATCTCATTTTGAATTGGGAGTTGTTCAACATTGTCTTGTAGAGGTTCTAGATTCACTTCTTTATCAATGATAGGTATAAGAACCTAAATATCATCAAAAGTGATAGTAGGAACTGAGTTAGAATCTAATTCCTCCTCAAAAGCAATGTCTCTAACTTTATTTCACCTCCCAAACTCAACATCCTCAAAAAATGTTGCAGTTCCCGTCTTAAAAATATTCTTTGTTATGGGATCATTATATTTATAACCCTTAGATCGCTTATAATTTCCTTGACCCTTATACTTCATAGACATCAAAGAAGTCAAAAGTGATGTTATTTCAACATTATCGTTTTTAGCAAAGCGTTTTTCAATTTCGTCATGGAAACTTTGGCCTGAATAATCTTTTTAGATTCTTTGCCACTAAAGGCTTCTGAAATGTTGTACCTCATGATCATTAGACTCATGCAATTTGAACGATCCTACCTCTCAAAATCCCTTTTAACATAATGAGTGTTTTCCACAGTGAGAGGTGGGGGTTGTTCTCCTCTTAGTGCAATGTTTATGTTCATACAACCAAACACTATAAGTAAGTGTCTTTTCCATTCATTGAAATTAGTCCCATTAAGCATGGGTATATAATTTATATTAGCAGATATTGTGGCAATAGAAGATAAATTAGCTGAATATAGAACAAAAAATAAGCTCACATCAATATTCATAAGTAAACAATAAATTCAAGATAATGGCTAATCCTATCTCAAGATACCAAACACAACATTAATATCAAGTCTTTGGACAGTAATATTAACAGTAAGCGGTACTCTTGTTGTACAATCAAACATTGACAATAAATTATGTCAAACAATGAATTAATATTTGGACTAACATATTGCTCACATAAAGTACCTTATAATTGTCACACATTTATCACCACAGTTGTCATTGAAATTCTGCCAAATAGTAACTTACCTTTGGGTCAATTAATAAACGCATGAATAACAAAAACATATAATCATTTTGATATTTCAAATAAACTAATTTACACAAAAGTGGTCACTTTGGCGGCATTTTATTTCAACTAATCTATTTAAAATGTTAGACATTATTACTTAAAACCTAAAGCCAAAATCTGAATTTATTTGTTTCAAAATATTTCTCTTAATTTCATCTTTCAATCAAATTAAAAGATAATAGTATATATATGTATATATTTATCCCAAAACAACATACAATGATGTTGGCAAATATAACAATAGTTGAATAAATCATAAACCATAAACAACTTCATATAAGACTTCAAATTTAAACCAAAATAATTTCAATAAAGGTAAACATCATCTCAAGATATTGGACACTCCATTAATATTTTATCTTTAGACAAAACATTAACTTGTATGTAATATATTGGTGTAATAATCAAATATTGACAATAAGGACATGTCAAACCATAAATCTTCCTTTGGACCAATTTATTACTTACATGTAAAACCGAATAATTGTCACATGTTTATTATCATAGTTGCACACGTTATATTATTAACCTTTATTTGGGTCGATCAATATTAACATAACTTAAGTTACATGCACACAACATTTTATATTTTAAAACAAAATAATTTATACCAAAAAAAAATCACTTTGGTGACTTATTACTTCAATTAAGTTATTTTAAAATATATATAAATATACCAATATTCAAATTTATAATTTTCCCAATAGTCAAATGTCAAAACTATTTTTTTATTGCTTTATAGACTCCGAAATAACCCAAAATAAGGTTGTCTTAATGATGCAATAAAAAACCGAAAACCTTAATAAAATTTTTTTGACTTTTTTTTTTCAAAATCATATATACCAAAACCAAACAGAAATAATTTAGTGATTCATAGCTAAATAATTAACAAGCACATGTATTCATAATTTTGGCACCAAAGATTCACGCATATACATGTATTCATAATCAAATAGAAAAATTTACCCTGAATTTACTATGTAAATCTAAAGTTGATTTATGATTAAACAGATATTCACATGAATACTTGAAAAATATTTTCAAGCCAATAAATCTAAAAAAGGAAAAAAATCATAATAGTTGGCATATCCCACAATTCATACAATAAACTGTATCATCATAATTTAACCAAATATTTGGAACCATAATATGCCAAAACCTAAGATTATAAAACCAAACTTAAAACCTAAATATTTAAATATGTATATAGTTGACATGAATTTACACTAAAGCACCCATAAAATTGAATATATAACTATAAAAAAAATCTAACAACTTCAACTAGAGGTGTGCATGGGCCGGGCCGGGCCCAACTAAAAATTTAGGCCCGTTTGCTAGGCCCGGGCTCAAAAAATGGGCCTAAAATTTTGCCCAAGCCCGGCTCGAATAAAAATATTAAAATCTGGGCCCGACTCAGCCTGCCCATTTTAATTTTTATATTATTTTTTATATAATTTTAAAATATATATAAACCATCAAAAATACTAAAAATATCAAAATAAATATTTCTCAACAAACTGAAAATAAATTTTAAAAAATATGTATACTTAAATAACACTAAAATAGATGCAACTTAACAAGTAAATGCCTCTAAAATAATAACAAAATTAACAAATGTCTTTAAAATAATAAAAAATTAACAATAAAATAAGCTTTATACAATATCCAAACAATAACAACAAAATAGTAGCAACAAAATAGTAAAATAGTAGCAAAATAGGGAGAAAACAATAAGAAAATAATATTTAAAAAAATAGATTTTTTTTGTAATTTAGTTAATTCGGGCCGGGCCAGGCCAGGCTCAGGCCAAAAATACCTTACCCGATGCCCGGCCCATTTTTTAAACGGGCCGTATTTTTTTGCCCAAGCCCATTTTTCGGGCTTATATTTTTGCCTAAACCCTCCCACATTTCGGGCGGGCCGGGTGACCCAGCCCATGCACACCTCTAACTTTAACGATATCCATCAAAACTTAATTTCACCAATTAAACTATAAAAGATATCTTATTGAATAATGGTTATAAATACCTATTCACACAAACTATAATCATGCATTAATCCTCAAAATCATATATATGCATATAATATATATACATACAATTATAATAATATAAAAATAATATTGGTTTGCCTTACATATTCCATGTAAACTCAAATTTATATTCATGACTAAAGACATTATCATAAAACTTCTTTATACGCACAAATACTTAAAAAAAATTCATAACCACTAAATATAAAAAGAATCTCAAATTATATAAAAGTCTTTATATGCGCAACTACTTATGAAAATTCATAGCTACCATATTTAAAAAAAATCTCAAATATTTTAATTTTAGTCGGGTTCCATAAGAACTAAGACTTATATAAAATAATTATAGCAGAAATCAAAAGTAATCATTCGTTTATATGAATTAAATTCAATGGTGAATATAATTCATCATGAATAAAGACAAAAGATGATAATTTCATATATATTCAACCACAAACAGAAAATTTAAAACAAATAATGCGGAAAAAAAAAAACATCTTACCAACATTTATTTATTCGATTATCAAGTGAATTAACTTTCAAAACCAATTATACAACCTAATTGGAATTCTTCAATTGCAAAAAGTTGTAAGTCTGTAACTTTAATTTAATAATGACTTTAACCAAAATTTATAAAATAATTGTGTGAAAAGATGATAAAGAAATTTCACAAATCAATTTTTATCAATTGATTACAAATAAATAAATAAACTTTCATCTTTCGAATAGCATATGCAAACATTGAACTAGATTATATTTATAAAACCCTAAAACTTTATTTAAAGAATCAAAACTCAAAAATTTATCAAGAATCTCAAAGATTCAACATAATATATAATTAAAATATCAAATCCATAAAATTAAAAAAGAAAAATGAATCAATCCAAAATTAATAAAGAATCAATTCATTCTCAATAATTCAACATGACAAAGCTCGGATGCCACTTGTTAGAAATTTGTAAAATAAGTCTGAAATAAAACTTAATAAACCAGAATTTATCATGTCAAATCATCAAGAATAAATTAAGAACAAAACTAGATGCGGAAGCGTACCTGAATTCATGAATTCCTTGAAGTTTTACCTGATCTTGGGGATTTGATCTTCCAAATTAGCACACAAGAAATTAAAAGAATATCTGCTCTAATGATGGGATATTAGAAAAGATATCTTGTGTATAATTTGGGGACCATAACCCTAATATTTATAACCTTGGCATATTAGTTCTAATCAAATTCTAAATAGCCCATCATTAATCAGAATTTGATTAGAATTCAATTACTAGAGTATCTACACATATTTGACCCATACTTTATTTAATAATTAAAGCCTAATAAAATTTTAACTAAATTAGATCACTTTTAATTTGGGCTAACCTATTATGATAGTAAATAATAACATGTAATTACCCTTATTATATATATTATGTCCATATTTTTCAACATGGAATATTAGATTTATAGTTATTTGGTATTAATTCACGGGTTATCGAAAATGAAGAAAAGGTTATCAAGGAGCTTGTGCGAATTGAAGATGATAGGTTTAATATGAATCTTGGAGGATGTCCTAGACAGCTTTCTTTAGCGATTTGTCTTGGACTTTCATTGCTTAGGGTTAATACGAAGGTGTTTACCAGTCTTTGTACTTAAACCTCGAACTGGAGTTTAAGCTCAACTCAATAATTAAGCTTAGGGTTAATAATATATATTAAAGGTAATAACGTAATTTAACAATATAAAAATATGAAAAGTTCGATAAGACTCACAAGTCATTCAATTCAAGTATTACTAAGTTCGAATTCGGCTTGAATGATAGTTTTAAGTCAATAATTTATTTGGTATTTGAATTGTGAGGTTTTGAAATTGCATTTATACTCTCCACTTTGGTATTCGTTAATTTTTTTATTTAAGAGATAGACTCAGTCGTATTACAACTTTATTTTAGCATCAAATAAAAAAGAGGGCCCTCAATTCAATGTTGGACAGCATACAATTAGTGAATCAATATGATCAGTAATTGTTGTATTCGTTTTACCAAAGAATAAATTGATGTGACCAATTAAGTAAGTCGTTGGATCCGTCAAGGGAGTTAACGATCAAATTTAAACAACCCGCGCTGTTGTGGCCATATGTCTTTCTGATTTGCGAGGCTGCCAAGGAAATAAATTGTGGAAGCTAATTTCAAGGTTATTTTCTTGTTAAGAGTTAATTGTTGGACTATTCACTTGTTAAGGGTTAATTGACAGGTTATTCCCACAATTAATTAACATATGGAATGCTGGTGATTTGAGGTTGTTCCTCAATTATTATAATTGATTTATCAATTAGAAGAGAAAATCTATTGTTCAAGATCAGATCAAAGCTGGTGGCAAAATTGCGCGTGAAATTGGAGTTTCTGTCTTATTGATTTATTCAAATTTAATTTTGTTATGCTTCTTTTTGTTGCGTTTTATTTTTATTTAATTTCTATTATTTATTTTATATTCAGATTTAATCCCTGTTTCTCAAAGTATCAGTGTTGTATCAATCAGGTCTTTTTGTCAATTTAGGCTTTGAATAATAATTTGAATATAATGTAAAAGCATATTTAAAACACATGAATAAAATTGTAAACATATATGTACCCTATCACATGAACAACTTGAATCTGACATGTTAAATAAATAGAAAGTAGTGTGATCAATTAAATTTAGGAGAGATATTTCTTTTTTAACATGTAAAATCCAAGTTTCTATGTTGTAGGTACACACATGTTTTGACTATGCTTTACGTCAAATGTGAGCTGACATGAAGCACCTAAGCTAATGGCTTCATTAATGGAAGGATCAAATTGATATAGTATTTAATACTTTGAGGACTCTATTAAAATATTTCAAAATCTAAAAAAAACATTTAGAATCTAAACCATAGCATGAGGGTATATAATGAAGAAAGTGAAGAGGGAAAGACAATCTTACAATCTTTCTTTGAACAAGAGGAACCAAAGAAAATGATTGTAACTAAAGCCAAGAGCGAAACAAGAAATTGTTTTGGGGGTAGAAATGCATAAAACCTTTGGGGGTTAAAATGCAAGTTTATGATTATACTAATTTATAATTTCCTAAAAGTTAAAGAGATCAATAAAAAAATTTCCATTTTTGGAAGCCAAGGTTACTGCGTTCACCTCTTATTAAAGCAAATGACCGTCAAATTTGTTGAGACACTCTCCCCTAATGAATGGACTCTCTCTTTGGAATGATAGTCCATACAATAGCGAAGGAGATCTTGAATTATTATTTACATGTCCTCGTTGTTATATTGATAATTCCATAATAGTATTTTTTTTTTTTAGGAATGATAAAATATTCCAAAAGTGCAAAACATATAGAATTAAAAATAATTTGTTGTTAAAGAAGAAATCTCATGTTTCCAAATTTGTTAACTAAAGTTATATAAAAAAGCATTAAAAGAATAAGTGCATAAAATGGGTTTTGATTGCATCGATAGATGATAATTTATGACGATGTGACACCTTTTATATAATGCTTGATAATTAGACTAATGAAAGAAACTAATTGTCATAATATTAATATTTTGAGAATTTAATTAAAATATTTTAAAATTTAAATTATAGTTTGACTTTTCCTATTAAAAGGATAACGACATATACTTTAAAAAAATGTCATTCACAACCTTTGGCTTTTTAGGTGACGAAAATGAAAGTGATCAAAAAGTTGAGTGATCAAAATAAAAGTGTAAACATAATATGGCGTGTATAGTTAACCGTTTTTAAAGATTTGACAGTTGGATGACCAAAATAAAAACATCTTAAAAATTAAGTGATGAAATTGTAAAGATTTTATTTTAAGTAATCAAAATGAAACCACTCTAAAAATTGAGCAACCAACTAGAAAATTTACCCATAAATTTAAGCCCTTCTTTTTTTACATTCAATTCTTTTTCTTTTTCTTTTTTTGAAAAAAAACTAATACCATAAAGAGTTAACCTAGGTTGACAATGTCGAAAGTACAACTAGACATATCACTATCAAGAATCTCAATTAACTCCAAAGGAGTTATTGTTGGAATTTATACCTCTTCCAAAGCAGTCGGAATCATCTTAGAAATTCGATCAACAGTATATTTAATTTCTCTAAAAATATGTCGTAACACCCAATAATTTTATCTTGAAGTTATTTCCCAAGCATAAATTTAATTAATTTATTTGTTAGTCAATAAATAAAAATACTAATAAAATAGATTAACCTTAATACAATAACGATTAATTACTATTTATTTTAGTTAATTGTTAATTTGGGCTGATTTTTTATTGGAATGTTAATTTGGGCCATAAGAATCTAAACAAACTGAATTGGAGAATTGGCCCATTTTCTTGTAATCTGATCACATATTTTCCTATCAAATTCTCCATTATTTTCAATCTCCCATTTCTCTGCAATTTCACGTTTTGGAAACAGCTGCACTGCAATGGCTGCACCCAGTTGCGGTAAGAGCTTTTTATTTATTTCTTTATGTCTGATCTACTGTTGCTTTATTTGATTTTATACTACATACGGAGTGTTTGCTTGTAAATCAGTATTGGGTCTTTAGAAATTTAGCTTTATTATGTAGTAGTAAACAGATGGGGTTTAGTCTTTTTACTCAGATTCTGAGAAATTTTGTTTAATAGCTTTCTTGAGGATCCTATGATTTAAGCACCGGAGATTCTTTATCTTTTGGGTACATTGATACAAGGTTAAAATATGGTATAGGTTCTGTACTTTTCATAGATTTGAAAATTAGTCCTTCTACTTTCTTTTCAGATTTCAAAATTTAGGTCCAATTGTTAACACTGTTATTTTGTTTGGTTAATGGTTGAACTTGAATTTTGAAATCTGAAAAGTAGAAGGATTAAATTCTAAATTTACAAAGAGTACAGAGATCTGTGATATATTATAACCTTGATACAAATTTCCATTGATGATGAGTATGTCTGTGTATACATATTGAGGTTTATTTTGTTGGTTGTTTTACATGAAATTACACTTCTGAAAATAATAGCAAAAACAACCCAAAACAAGTAACCATGTCATTTTACTGAAAGTTATTTCACTAGAAAAGTTTTGTTCAAATCCGCTCGTGTTTCGAACATTTTGTGTTAAAGAAAAACTGGTATTCAATTTTGTTTTATGTTCAAACTCCTGTTGTTTAGTAGAATAACTCATGTTTGGAACAACTCGTGTTTAGAACACTCTTTGTCAAGACTATCGCCTTCACGTTATGTGTCATTCACGTAACTTTCACGGAAAAGCACCACACCGAAAAATCTTCTATAGAAGACATTTATTGGTGCTTCCTCTCTTCATCAAAGAATCTTCTACATGGTACACGATAATGCATGATCAACTCCTAGTATAGGAGTACATTTGCTGTTATATAATAACGTAGTTCTATTTCCTTGTGTGGATCATGCCTATATATTTGACTTTTAAAAACTTTTCTATGTGTTTGTACCTTTTTAGACGGTCATAACTCTATACTTATGTCCATATATTTGTTAGACACGAATACTTCAAACAATATAAAAAGCTCAAACAACTTTCTTTAAGCACATTTGGGGCAAAAACAATGAAATTCAATGCCCCAGTGTTGTTTAGGGTGGAAAAACCGAAACAAGTGACTAATTTATGAACCAATATGGTTATTTCTTTTGATGTTTTTGTTGCTTGTTATCTTTTTAGCCCCTGAAGCATAACAGCTAATAGAAAATGATATGTAACAGAGACAACTGGAAATGGGATACCAACAGGAGATAAACTCATATTGAGGGGCTTGAAATTTCATGGTTTCCATGGGGTAAAGTCTGAAGAAAAAAAACTGGGTCAGAAGTTCTTGGTTGATGTAGATGCCTGGATGGATCTTCGGACTGCCGGTAGATCCGACCTTTTATCCGATACCATTAGCTACACCGATATTTACCGGTGAGTAACCGAAGATGTTTAAAAACATTGCATGAACCTTTTAGCTTATGTTTTGATTTGATAATTTGATTGTTGGCTACTGACATAATAGTATAGTGAAGGAAGTTGTGGAAGGGCAATCTCGTGATCTTTTGGAATCGGTGGCTCAAATGATTGCATCAAAAATCTTTACAAATCACTCTCAAATATCGGCTGTTAGAGTGAAAGTTGGTAAGCCTCATGTTGCTGTTCACGGTTCTCTTGACTACCTTGGCGTTGAGATTATAAGATATAGAAGCATTGATGCTTCTAATTGACCATCATATATGTATATATAGACACACATGCATGTATGTATGCTTGCACATATGTATGTATGAATGAAGGTATGTACGAATGTATCGTCTTCATCAATGCCTGGTATGGTCTGGCCCGGCTCTCGGGTTTTTCGGTCACTAGATCTTGACAATTGGTGTATTTGTATATTTTTTTTATATTATAAAGTTTGATGTTGCTAATAATTTTGTGTTGTGGATTTTTGCCATATTCTTGTCATTTTTTTAACGTCTTAATGGAACATGTTTGCCATCTCTATCAGTCACTTGCTAATAAACTTGATAATGAGTTGGATTGGATTCGGTTCGGTGTAAAATTTTAAGTCCATTATCTAGCTCCAATTTAGCATGGTTCAAAAAATGAGTAAACTTCTACCCAAGCCCAGTTTAGATTAAAAATACTAAATTCGAACTTGACTCAATTTGCTTGTATTAAATTTTTTTAGATTATCTTTTATATAAAAATAAATTTTAAAAATATAATAAATTAAATACATTAAAATATTAAAATAAATATTTCCGAACAAATTTAAAATACTAAAATAACATTAAGATAGTTACAACTTAATTTATAGTAAAACAAGAGTTATACAATATCCAAATAATAACAATAAAATAATAATAATATAATAACGAGTGGTACTAAAACAACAGCAAAATGGTAGCAAAACAGTTTATTTGGACTGGATCGGGCTAAGTTTGGGCCAAAAAATTTTACACGAGGCTCAATTTGTTAAAAAAATGGGTCTTATTTTTTGTTCAAACCTACTTTTTGAACTTGTATTTTTGTCTAAACTCTCCCACATTTTGAGATAACTTTCAAATTTAGATGAATGCCCGACCATTATGAGTTTTACTCACTAACCTACCCACGAAAAAGATCTCAAGTGAACATAAGGGTTAAGGGTCATGGGTAAAGGATATACTTGTCAAATGTGCCGTAAAGGAACCCGATTAGATTAAGTGGTGAAAGAAATGGGCCACAAGTTTAAAGTCCTTGGATGCAATTTTTTATACAATGTTATAAGAATTTAATAGCTAATTGAATCGATTAAATTATTTATTTTTAATTTAATTTAATTTAATAATAATTAAGTGAAAAAATTATAAAAATTATAAAAAATATTATAGAAAAATCATAACTAGAAGAATCAAGTTCCTCAAAAAGAAAAAGAAAATGTATAAGAAATAATTGTGTAGTTTAACCTAATTTTTTATTATCTAAAATGATGATATAACATTTCACATCAGCTTTTTGTTATGTTGTTAATGAAATTTAACGGTTGAGTGATTAAAATATAATATTAGTGATCAAAAAATCCGATTCGCGTGGATTCTTTATTGTAACTTTTAATAACATTAGTGATTATATTGTAAATTTTTAAAATTTGGTATTCAAAATATAATTTAAACTATATATAAGTGATTAAATTTTGAATTTACCCATTTTTAAAAAGCAATTTTGAATATGATTTGGGAGAAAAATGGTAATAAATATAAAAGGTAAAAGGCATTGCCGGTGCAAAAGAAATCCTTATACTATTGAACAAGAAAGGGGGCAATGAGCCTATCTCTCCTTCAAGGCTATTCTTCAGCCGAAGATGAAGAACCGGCTGAGCCCGACCATATTCATTATGGCGACTCTTCCGATGAAAACGACTACGGCGGCGGCGGTGGTATTAAAAATCATTCCGCAGCTCCTAAGCGATATGACTCCTCCGTCTTTGATTTCCCCGATCCCTCCCGTAAATCCGATCTTCCTTCTGCATTCGACGCTTTTTCGCGGGTATAAAACTTATTTTTTGGGCCCGTAATCTCTTGGCAAATAAAACCTTTGCTAATAATGTGTAGGAAAATTTTGAATTTTGAAGAAAAAGTAAGATCGAGATTTTTGTGAAATAAAATTAAAAGCTTTTTTAGTTGTAGTATTTCTTTGTCACCAACTGAAATTAGGTTTAAAATGCTTTTTTTTTTTCCTTTTCTATGTTACTGAAGTGGTGAAATTGATGGTGATGGAATTAGGGGTTTTCTAATTTTGTTAGTGTACTTGTTCTTTTGTTGGTTTCTGGAGGTTTCAGGGCCACCAGAGTTTTTAAACCATGCGGTTGAGGAACCGATTTCAGCAGGTGATGCTGCCCAACAGCAAGGAAGGCGCAGTGACCGGAAGGATTTCAAAGATAAGAAGGATATGCCTTCTGGTATTTTTCAATCTATTCCCCTTTTCAAAGTTTATTTACAAATCTCTACTTAAGATATGGGCTCAAATGGTTTACAATTAGTGTTTATTTTGTCAACTGAGGGCTTTTTGAACTTTAATTGATTATGATATGTATTTTAATTAAAAATGGTGGAAAAGGCTGTTTGTAACAAGTTAGAACCTTGAGAGTAGAAGAGCAAAGTTTCCTATTAGATCCTTCTCCTTTGGTGCCTGTGGTTGGCTTCAGGATTTTGATTAATTGAAATGTTCGATTAAAGTTGATGCTACGTTTTGACAGTTCTGGCGTGGAACAAGGTCGAGGGATTAATTTGTTGGGTTTTCCAATGCTCAATTCTGTTCGTTAGCCTCTACTGTAGATATTACTTTTCGTTCTTGTAACTTTAAGTGATGCTTCTTTAAGAAATTTGAAGTTTAAACCATACTCTTCTCTAGGCTATAGTGTTGAAGGCACTTTGCATCTGGTTGTTCATTTGTCTTCAAAATTTTACATTAAGATTCCGTTGCCGTCGTCATATGTTGATTGGTATTAAGGGTTAATCAACCTATCTCTAACCTAATTATCGTTTCCGTTGCCATTGTTTAAAGGTGCTGTGGTAGAAGCAAAAGCTCAGCTTGTTGGAATCCATGAGCGAGTAAGAAGTGATATCGAGGGTAGCAAGCCTCCTGCTTCAGCAGTTCCAAGCACCAAACAGGATGGAGCAAAGAGGGTTGCATCTGCAACAAATCCAAATGCAGAAGATGCTGCAGAGCTCTTGAGGTACATCGTAATTGTTTTCAGCATAAATCCAGACTGGTCTTTTACCGCTGTTTTCTTTCTTGTACCCCACATTGAGTAGTAGTTTATTTAGGCTTGAGTCTAACATGAGATGCTCTGGTAAAGAGTTCTTTCTATATAAATTTTGTCGGCATTTCATCTTAGCCTATCGTTGTTATGTTTATAGGATGTGCCTACAATGTGGAATACCAAAGACATACTCCAGTGCTAGAGGAATGGTCTGTCCGGTGTGTGGAGATCGTCCTCTTGCAGATGCCGATAAAGACTCCAAGAAAAAGGGGTCAACTATCAAAGACAAAGAGAAAAGTAAGAGAATGAAGGGTCAGTCATCTCATGCAACCTGGAAGAGTGAAACAGAGATGCAGCTCAGGCAACAATTTGACTAGTTGGATTTTCCAGAAAATGTTGGTGTTTTAGAGTTTACCGGATTATGCAACCGATATAGTTCATGAACACCATCAGTTGTTAGGGAACATTGAATTCGTCGATGAATTGTGCTGTAGGTATATTGAGCGTTGTACCGAAATGTGATGTACCATAGCTAACTTGTTTTTGTTTAAATTATGTACTGTGTTTTACTTGTTTTTCGCAGTTGAGCTGAGATCTAACAATGTTTCGACCAGGGCTTTGGTTCTTTCTATAGTGGTTTTGGTCGGGTTGTTGCTTAATGTTTTGGTCAGCTTTTTCTTGGTGGTTTTTTTTATATGTTTTCAACAACTTTGTGCCTTGCGAGTCGGAGTGGAGTACATGGGCGTTTAATATATATATTTTTTACATAATACTTAGAATTATTTATAACTTTATTGATAGTAATATTCGTAGTAATAGAATTAAAATTCAATTGATTACAGAGTTTAAGGTACGATTGTGTATTTAAGTGGTGGCAACAATTATATTAATGTTTTGCCCTATGATTATGGGGTTATTTTAATCCCCAAAGCAATGTAAAATACTTGGTAAAGTGCTTTCAAAATGTTTTTTCACTCAAATGCCGGAAATTTATGCATTTTTTGCTTTTGATTTTGAAGTAAAATTATCTAAATACTTTTATATTAATTTTTTTTATAATTTTAAAAATATCAATGTATCATTAATTTTATAAATAATTTAATAATTTATATTAATCATTCAAGAGGTATTTAAAATTTTTATTTGATGTAAAATTTTATTAAATTATTTAAATATGATATAAATTATTTATGTTTAACTTTTTAATAGAATATCTGAAATAGATATTTTAACTTTCCACCTTCAATTCAAGTGATGAAAGACGTACACTAATCCGATCAATCTTGTCCTCTATTCTTATTTAACCTATTTTCTTGCTTTTTAAGGCACCAAAGTGCATCATCGATAAAATCGATCATATACTGCAATGCTTCTGATGGGGACATAGTTTGGATAAATGGAAATTGCGTGTGTGTAATTGGGACACGTCTCATATGGAGGCCTTGGTTTCAGAAATACAGAGATCCTGAATAATGCACACAGAGCCTACAAGTTTAGCCCAACGAGTACTGTCGACACCACCACTTTTACAATGTGGAGAAGTAATCAGCCTTCAGTGGAGTAACATTTAATTGAGCAACACCAGCCTTTAATGGAGGATGTTCAAATGCTTCAAAGAGAAATAGGCATCCACTGCATCAACAATCGGGATTAGCTATAGAACAGGGTCAACTCAATGGCAGCTAAAAATAGGATCTATTCATTGGCACCAAAGACAAAAAAAAAAAAAAAAAAATTTTACCACAAATTTTTTACAGCAATTCTAAATACTTAAAATTAACAAATCACATTTTTTTTTACCGTATTTTGCTATAGTATTTTTACTAATAACACTTTTCAAGCCACAACATCAAAGAACTAGTCCTACCTACATTTAATTTGTTTTAGGGTAAATTCATAAATGGTCACCCAATTATTAAAAATTTTCTTTTTAAATTACTTGATTTTAAAAAATTACAAAATAATCACTTGACTTTTTTTTTTAAGTCCTTAATAATTAGTTGATGTGGCTATAAATTGATAACTTATTTTTTTTACATATATTTTTAATACACAACATTTCCATTTCATATAATAATTTAAAAAATTAACACAAATGCAAAAACACCCAATCTAAGCCATAACTCCTTTCCAACTTATAAATAGGAGAATAATGCGCTTCAGTGCATTCAAATCCCAGTCATCTTATGTTGACAACAATGCCCATGTCAATCAAGATAAAACTCAACCAGCATTAGATACTTTCTTTTTAATTATTATATGATATGTAAATGATGTGTATTAAGAATAAATATTAAAATAATAAATCATTAAATTAACAGCTGCATCATCAATTAACTGTTAAGTATTTAACGATTTTAGATTTAAAAAAAAATTTAAAAAATAAATTATATGATTATTTTATAACTTTAAAATCAATTCACAGTTTCTAATAATCGAGTGATTAACGCTTTATTTTATTAATAACCAAACAGATACACTCTTCTAATGAAACATCATTTTCATTATAAAAAAAAATTATATATCTCGAAGATAGTGAATACAACACGAAATATATATAATTACTAAATTTAAAAAATATATATTTTGTATAGAAAAGAATCCACTTATACTAGTTTGAATCTATTTAAAACTAGTGATTTTTTTTATATAAAAATGAAGAACATATATTAATGTTGTCATTATTGAAAACAAATTTTTATTTTTATTTACCAAACATTCTTTTTAATTAAAAAATTAAAAAATATATATAATATATATTTAAATAGTGAATGAAGCCTATATTACATGAAAGTTTTAGCAATAGTTTTTTTTAAAAATAAATTATAAAACTTAAATATCTTTAATTTTATTTAATTATATATTTTTAATTAAATTCGTGTATTTATATACTAATTCAATTAAACACATTATATAAAATAAAATATCTTAAAGCTTCGAATTGGGTTTTATAAACTTAAGATTTAAGTTTTAAAATAAAATTGTTAAAATTTGAAAATTGAAAAATCCATTACTATTTTTTTACTGAAAATCTTTTTGTAGTCTTTGATTTCTCATCTTAATGCCGTTGAATGAGTTATAAAACTTGAGCCTTTGGGAAACGGGTAATTATGGATTAATAGTTTGGACTTTTCCATAGAATTGCTAGGATTTTGAGTGGAAATATGATAAATATTGAGATAACTTTTTTTAAAAAAAAATCACGAAATCTTACTAGAAATATCCATGTACAAAATATATCGGGTATGTAGTAAGAAATCGTGTGATAAAGTAATATATTGTAATTCGTATTACATAATATATTACATTTTATGTAATAAATACAATAACGAATAATATATAGAAGATATTCGTTTCATCGAGTATTACATTAGTAATGTTGTATTTTCAAATGAGATTATTATATTTAGATTTTCAATGTTCTTGTCGTCCTGTGAATTATATAGTATCAAGATATCATAATATAAAATTTGATATCATTACAACTTCTTTATTAGATTATCTCGTATTCTGAATAAAATTTAAATTTTTTTAACAAAATTACCTTTTGTCTTCATACATTTTTTAAAAATGTTTGTTGAGTGCTTTAGGAAAACGGAATTTTGTATACAAATTTTGAATTTTAATGTTAGGCAAAACCACAAACTTCAAACTTGAATCTGTTTGACTAATTCTTTTATGAAATTATTTTATTAATCCTAAAGGTAAAATCATTATTTGAGATTCAATTTTAGAAATTATCCCCACATTGAGACTTGAATTAGACAATTGTTTCTTTTTTTTTTTTTTGTTAAGTTAATTTCTAAACTTATAATTATTCTCATATTGAGGCTTATACTTGACAATTATTCTAAAATTAGAACCAGAACAATTCAAGGACTAACTTGGACAAAAAAAAATATCACATCCTAATGTAAAAATAGTTTTCAAGTTTAAGACTTGGACAAAAAAAATTCAAACCCTAATATTGAAACAATTACCGATTCAAAATCTAAGATGAACACCCAGACATAGGAATATTTACCACATTCAACCTTAGAAAATGATTCCACCCTTAATCTTAGTTACTAATTTACTTATATGATGGTTTTAATTGTTAGAAATAAAATTCTCTTATTTATCTTAGATATAATTATAATAGCTTACATTACCAAATAAAACTCAAATTACCACAAACATTAACAATTTCAAAAAAAAAAATCTAGATGATTCATAAAAAAAAAACAGTATTTTCAATTAAATCTTAGTTTAATTAGTACAAGCATTGTTGTCAATATAGAAGGACGTGAGTTTGCATTATCCTCTTGTTCATAGGTTGAAAAAAAACTATGAATAATAACTCTAATTATTTTCTCAAAAGGATAGATATGATTAGAACTATAATGAAATAATAAATAAATAAAAAAACAGAATTTCTAAACTTATTGGTACCCCAAACTATAGACTTTGAAGTTTATATTATGAGTTTCGCTTGTCTTTTAACATTAAAGGTAAACCAAATTCTTTAAAATAAATAATCATAAATTATAAAAATAAACAAACCATCATATTTAGGTTCAATTGTTGTTAAATTGAATTCATACAAGGTGTAATAAAAAAAAATTATCAAGTCAATATAATTTTATGAAAGCCTAAGACTAAAAAATGTTGGTCAACTTATAAAAACGAAAATTTTATATCAAAAACAATTTAGTAAAATCTAATTTTTAAATAATTTTAAATTCCATCAACTAAATAAATGAAAAACACATTCCAACCAAATGAATTAAATAAAATAATCTTATATTCCACTTGTAGTTTTTCATACCCGAAATTTTATTACAAAACATAGTCTAAGCTTCGGCTAATCAGACGCACCAAGATTGTAACAATTTTGATTATCTTTCTTAATAGGAAGTGTTATTTTTGCAACTACTTTTTCTTTAGAGTATAAATTCCATACCATGATGTAATTTATAAAGGCTAAACTAATAAAAAAGCCTTAAACCTTATCATTTAATTTAGATAAAACCTCATACTTTTTGTACATCTAACTAAGCCCTTAATCTTTTAACTTTCATTCTAATAAGTGCTTTAACTTATACCTAAATAAGCTCCTACAAATAAAAAAAACATAGCTTATTCAGGTGTAAATACATATGCATATACATATACAAGAACTTGTTTAAATAAAGCAGTCTAACTTATGGGGCTTTTTTAATATTATAGCCTATATAGTATAGCTTCATGTATAATCTTTCTTTTATATAATTCTTAAACCATAAACTCTCCCAATCCTTAAAGTGGATTAAAGTGGAAGCTATTACATGAGTTTAAACTTAAATCTTTCAAGATGTTACAACAGCAACGATGCCAATGAAGATAAAACTTAGTTGGCTATTTGTAATCTTAAAAGGGGAAATTTATTATAATAAAAGAACAAAAAAAGAGAGAGAACGAGAAAATCCGGGAGATTAGTGACAATAAGGCTGATTTGTGAAAAGGCAAACCAGAAGTAGCTTATCAAAAACCGTTACAAGGATTTAATAACAACACAGACTAATAAAAGACCATGGGGTGTCTAAGATATAAAAAAAAAAGGGTCTAAAACAGGGAAGGAACCTGCATCTTATGTGTTGGCTGGACTCACAACGACCACCATTATACATTATCATAAACAAATAGATTAAATTTTACAAAGATATTAATAAATTCCCAGTTACCTGCTGTTACTGTTTGTCGGCACTTTTTTATCTGAAACAGCATCAGTTTCTTCGTGGCCAATGACTTTTTCAGGCATCATCAGAGGTGGATTCATGATAGAGCCATGAATCTGTCATTCCAATCCATTAAAAAAATGAACTTTTTTCGAGTACATAGAAAGAACAACCATAGCCAATAAAGGAATGCTTACCTTGCCATAAGACTTCAACAATGCAGTATCAGTAACTGGCCTTTGAGATGGATCTGAAGGCCTGTGAAATAGTAGGTGTGCTATGGATCTATCTATAGGGTTTGTGTCAGTTTCCATATCCATAAACCCAGTGCACCTGAATATACCAAAACTTAGAATTAAGAATTGTTCAGAAGATCGAGTTAACTAAGAACAAAGATAAAAGAAAGGAAAAGCAAAGTCAAATAGTCATAGAACAGCCAAGCAGATTCTTACCAAGTTTGCCTCTATAAGTTTCTTTCTTCATAAAATTTCATGTACATGAGCCAGAGAGCTTCTAGCAATATGTTCAAGATTGAAATTTTCTATTAGATCCTAACCAAACTGATTAGGTTTCCAGGTTCAGTTCTTTACCAGTGCCTTTTTAACCGAAAGGTCAATAGTTCAAATTTCAAATTATGGGTGCTTTCACACAAGATAATTGGATTATCTATGGTCTCTAGGAAGCCAAAGCATTGAAATACTAAAATCATTTCTACCTGCTATGGTTTAACTAACAGTGACGATGATAAGTGCTAAGAAATCCTTCGAGTAATGAACACATACCTGTTTGTTTCTTCGGACGCTGATGAACCACTTCCATCATTACCATCACTGATGCCACTTTTTGTTTTTGTGCAATTATGCCTTTGTTCGGCACTCCTAGCCAAACGATACAGACTATCCCGTATGCACAGTTTTGTCCTGATATCCAGCTGAAAATTCAGAGTTTTAACTTAATCAATTACCATTTTTATGGATTACCAAGGAGAACAAGCACATGCACAACATGAAAACACATGCAACTTGCACATAGAAAACCTTTCCATCTACTACACCTTTTCCATGACTTGTTGAAGCTGCCGAAAACTAGTTGCTTCTAGCGAGACTTCATCAAAAGGAGAAACTACACAAGAGCTCTCCCTTACATTTGAAGAATCTAGTTCTGCTGGATTTCCTACACTAACTCCTTCAACTTCACTATGATCTTCATCCTGTTCAGACTGACAGACCTGCTTTTGAATAGTAACTGGATCACAGAATGCCATCCGAGTATCAGTTTTTGCTTGTTTGACATTCCTGTTAAGTGGGATTTGTGTATCTTGTTGGCGATGTAGCTTTCCCCTCTTCTCATTTGTTATAATAGCAGGAGCCTCAAACAAAGGACCATGAGAACTCTCTATCGAATGTACCTGATTTGATGCATAAGATGACTCGTTTTTTGAAGATGATTGGCCATTATTTTCAGATTTGGCACTAGACACAGTTGGACAGATTGAAACTTGATCCAAAGAACCACTATAGCTGAGATGCATATAAGGAATATTTGTCTGTCTGTAATTCACAGAATTAGGTCCATCGTTTAGTTTGCTCCGCTGAACATCCAAGGAGGAGAAGAGTTGACAGGATGAATCGCTAAAGGGGTGCTTTGCATCTGCAAACTGCTCGAGGTTACCATATTGGGTAAAAGAACCAACATTTTCCAGATATTGATCTTTTCGTTTTTCAGATGCTCTATGTTGCTTTGAATGCTTTTCTTGTGGACTGATCTGTAATTTGGCAATGCAAAAAAACAACATAATTAAAAGTCCACATGGAACAATACGTTAAGGAAAAATTATAACAATGATCCTTTCATTCTGAACCAGCCAAAGAGTGGATCACGTTGATTGTTATCCAAATCAAATATAACATACACTACAAAAACAAAGTAATTCATGATGATAGAAGGAAACGTTTTCCTTTGAAGGGCCACAATAGTTATATTTCTACTCCTGACCTTAATTTATTCTAGCATTAAATTCATATTCAGAAAGGAAGAAGTGCCTAAAACACTTTTGAAGGATGACAATTTCTAGGTGCTATAGAAAGATAACTAAATATTCTAAAACAAAATGTGAAATTCAAAAGATCAGGAAGAAAGCAATCATATAGAAACAAGAAAGATTTTTCTAACCTGCTCACTGGGCGTCGACCCATCCTTACTTTCAGATTCTTTATTGGGTACATGCACAGAAGACAAGTGAGCAAGACCAGCATTATCACTGCTCATATTTACAGAAGTTATTTTTTCATTTAGAAATTCACTTTTCTTGATGGAGTCAACAGTTGCCAGACCTGCACTGGCTGACCTAGAAGTTGGGCACTCTTGTAAGCCATTCAGTTTAGCATCAGCCTTCAATGCACCTTGAGATCCTTCTGCCACTTGTGAAGATGAAAGCCAGCACATATCATCTTCATTACTGAGACTCCCCAACCCAAATGTTGAATCACAACTTCTGCAAGAAAAATATGAAAGGTTGAGAAAGTATTAGTAGTATTTTGTAAACCTACAAATATTCATTCATCCATACAGGGTGCACGTACATACATGTGGGTAGTTATGGATTTATAAATGTAGATATTCAAATTATACTCAAACGGGAAGGTCCTACTGAATCTACGTGTCACATTTTATATGGTAAAGCATAGCACGAAAAATGATTAAAGATAGGGTTTCAAGAACTACCTGAACATCCTGTCAACATCCTCAAAATTCCCAATGTCTCCCCAACCATAATATAAAAGATCACTATTTTCTTTGTCCTCATGATTATTATTAAAAAACCTAAGATCATCATCAGCTGCAGTTATGTGATTTAGTGGAAAATGGTAATCATTATTGTCCTCTGGGGCACACTTGTCAACCAAGATAGGATCATCGGCACATAGTTCACTTCCAACTGAATCTATATTTCCAGTTTCAAGACCATGGCTGGACATCCTGGGATCATCAGAAGCTATGCTTGTTCCATCTTTGAGTGAGTCATTATCACCTGAAGTGGGAAACAAGCTATCATGAATGCGAGACCACGGACCCTTTTCTAACATTCTGTTCTTGGTCAAAATATGTAAGCCTTTCTCCTTCTCCCTCAAAATACCAAATTTCTTCCTACTATCAGCATCACTAGTAACTCCAAGCACTTCATATCGAGGTTTTTTTCTACCTCCATATTCATCAGCAGTATGGGGCACTATATGATCATCCGTAGCACCAAAATCATCCCAAACATTATCTTCAAGCTGTAAAATCAATTATACAAGTTTAGCAATAATCATTCTTCACCAAAGGAAGTTCAAAATAAATTAGAGGGGTGATAGGTTTTCCATCCCTTTGCTAGCACAACACAATTCTTAAAATAGTAATACAACCAAAAACATTAAAGTAGCTAAGGAGGCTCAAGATGAATCTGAAAAGCAATACTTCAAAAGAAAAGCCATCCAATTATGATCCCATGAGCATAAACCCCGGGTAGTTCTGATAAAGCAATCTTGTGCTTAAGCCGTGCTCTTGCACATTTCAACCACAACATTTTTACCATAGCACTAAATAATAGCCTTTTTTGCACCAAAAATTGGCAATATATAAAAAAAAATATTATGTTAGCATAACAAGTCCTCAAAGTGAATAAAATCTTATTCAGAACAGCCCACCAAGAAGAAGACAGGAATAGTTATTTGGTGCAATGATAATACTCTCCTAACATAAAATATAAAGAAGATACTAGGCTCCTGCTGACAAGCTTGGATTAAATCATTCAAAAACGATTTAAACTAAAAGAAAAAAAATGAGTTAGGGAGTAAAATGACACTCATCAGATTGTCCAATCTCCGACGAAAAGAGCAAGATTCAACAATCATTAAATATGACTTAGACCTAGCCAGATCCAAAAGATAATTAGCAAATTGATCCCTAGTAACCTAATTATCAACAAAATCAAACAGGTTACAGCAAACCTGAAAATAAAGGAACTAAAAATCTTCAAATTGAAGTACTTAAATCCTTTGTTCATAAAAATCTATCACGCCCTCTAATTTTCAATAACTCCATCCACTAATATCAAAATAGAAGAGGCGGTAATCCACACTATCAAACTTTTAAGTTCTGTTGACATATAAAATCCAGTAAACAACTGAAAATAAAGCCAGAACTCAAGCTGAAAATATTGCATCCACAAGCTTTATTGAAAGTGAAGCACTTCACCACTAGAAAATAAAAGTAAATGAATAAACCTAAAAGGTATACTAAGAAACTTACCTCATACATGTACAAGTCAGACATGCCTTCCAGATCCTTAACCACCAGTAAACACAAATCCAATATTTTGATTAGATGTCATGTCGATGGAAGACTATTTGTGCCTAGTTTAGCTTTCTGAAACACAAAACATAATAATCACAATAAATTAGAAAAAAAATCATTCAGCAGAAATTAAGTTTCAAATTTGCGTAACATGATCAGGTTTAAAACCTAAAAGCTGTGAATCACATCAATCAATAACTAAATTACTTTTCAGCATTAAAGCACCAAACCGCATCCATAACCTTTTTCAGCAGTAAATACACTGTAATCTAACATTCATATCCATTATTTTCTAGCGTAAATCTATTTCCTTACCATTTTTCTAGTCAATAAAAGGTAGAAGAATTTAGAAGAAAATACATTAACAGCAAAAAGTAATATCAGTAAGCGCAAATTTGCATCAAATTTAGATTGATTTTTACTACTTTGTTTCTTTTCTTTCATCTCAATTTTTTTTAAAAATATCTAAAATTCCGTTTCATTTCCTGCAGTTTCTCAGCAACCAAACGAAAAAAGAAATCACAGTCAAGACAAAAATCAAAAGGAAATAACCTAAAAAAATAAGTTTCAACAAAAAAAATGAAAACGGGAAAAAAATATCGTAACAAAATCTCACCTGAAACAGACGATTTTCACCGGAAAATCAAATACTCCAAACGCCAAAGAAGAAAAAAAAAACTGATTTTCTTCCAATAAAAGGGCAAAAACTTCACTAAAACGAGAGCTTCGAAATTCACAGAGTACAAAGTTTTATTCACACGGTTAACTGCACGAACTTTTTTACCCTAAATTTAAACTAAGAGATTCCTCGGAAGTTCTAGAGAACAAAGAGAGCACTCGATTTAAAAAAAAAAAATCGTATTTTTTTTCTTTGAACAGGGATTAAAGAATATTTTATTATTAATTATATTTCTCGAAAGGTTAAAAAACCTAAAGGGAGATGACTGTAAGGTTGACACGTGGCGAGGAGATCAATACAACGGCGGGTAGATATCAGAATTCGTGGATGAGAGTAGGGCGATGAGATCCGATCAGTTTCCGTGAGGTGATTGGTCCACGTTGGTTTTGGCTTCCATAATTTTGACACGTGTCCCGGGACCACCTTGGCGAGTAGAATTTTCAAATGTGGCGTTCACGTGGTTTGGCGTTGCTTTGATAGTTCCACAATTCTACATTTTTTATTATTATTTTTTATTGTGGCGTTGAGTATTTTTAACTACTTTTTTTTTTTTTTGCCCAACCTTTCAGCTTTTCCCTATTCTTTTTAGTATATAAAAGAAATTTAAAAGGTTGCTTTTCAAATTAATTGATTTTATTGTGGGTAGCAGAGAAACTGCTGACTGAAAATGAAAGGAACGGTGAAAATTTTTTGGGTTAGTTTCACTAAACATATTCCAACTATGGTCTAGACTTCAAATCTTTTATTTGAGTTTTTAAATTATTGGTGTTGATACAACCTACAATAAGGAGGAGAGTAGAGAGAAGCAAGGGGTGGTGCTAAGGAGTCAAGTTCATGGTACTTTTACTTCAATGTGACTACGCGTTATATTCAAGATATACGTACGAGAGGTAAAACCATTTTTTAAAATTTTAATTCATGTATTTTATGCTCCACATAAGATCAAAGCTAGAATTTAATGTCTAACAGCTACGAAGGATTTGATTGATATGATATTGATACATTAAGGACTTAATTAAAATGTTACAAAGTTTTGGGACTAATTTTGAAATTTTAGACACAATTTAAGGACGTCGAATAGAATTAACCTGAACCTTTTTAAAGCTAAAATCAATTTATCTATATTAAAAAATGGACCATTTATCCCTTTTTTTTTCTAAGTTAAATTATAAAATTAAAATATTTATAAATTTATTTATACTATTGTTAAAGTTGACAATGATTTAATAATTTGAGTTAATCCAACTTCAATTCAAATAAAAATAAAATAAAATATTTACAAAAATTAAATAATACATTAGTAAAATAATATAAGTGATTTATTGAATATCACTCTTTTGATTCGAATAGAACTAGTCTCGAATAACAAATGGATGAGGATAAAGATAGTTGTAAACTACTAAGATAGTCATTTTTATTTACCTTATGTTACATTTAGTCACATGCGTTATCATGTTGTAATATTTTAATCATTGAGCTGTTAATTATCGTTAACGGTACAACAATATGCTGATGTGGCATGTTAAATCATTATTTTTAAATGAAAATTTTAGGTTAAATTCTATAATTGGTCCTTATATTTTTTTTCATTTTGAGCAATTTAATTTTTTTCTTTTATGTTCTTTTAACTTTCTTTTTTTTTTCTTTATTTTTCATTCTCTTCTACTTCTTCCTCTGTTTCCCTCCCTTCTTCATTTCTTGCAACGTAATTTTTCTATGTTTTCCATTTGTTAAAACTAGTCCATAAGTTCACCTCACTTGAAAAAATTAAATTATTTTAAAAAAATAAAAATATAAAGACTAGTTTTAACAAATGAAAAATATAGAAAAACTACGTTAAAAGAAATAGAGAATGAAAGAAAATAAAGGGAGAAGCAGAAGAGAATAAAAAATAAAGAAAGTTAAAAGAGCATAAAAGAAAAAAATTAAATTGCTCAAAACAAAAAATATAGAGACTAATTGTATAAATTAACCTAAAATTTTTATTTGAAATGATTATTTAATATGCTACTTCAGCTTACTGTTATACTGTTAACGGCAATTAACGGCTCAATAACTAAAATGTTACAACACGATAACATAAGTGACTAAAATGTAATATTTCAAACATAAATAACTAAAATATAACCCGAGATAAAAAAATAACTATTTTAATAGTTTACCTAAACTTTTATTTTATTTTATTTTATTCACCCACTGTGAAGTAGTACTACTTTTTCTCAAACAATGTATCGCGCAATATATATTGGACATGTAATGATGTACATCATTTCTCGTCTTTTGACTCATCCAAAGAATCGATACATGAAATGCAGGACTTGTGAATAAATTTCTTTTTCAAGAAATCGGGTATTCATCACCAATTGTAATGATTAAATTTTTCATCGTAAATATTTTTTAAGAAAGTAAATAATTAATTACGAAATATATTTTTTACATTATTAAACTTCTGATCAAATAATTAAGAGACGAAATGAACTGATCACCATATTGCATATCGTGATTAACTTATATATAATTGATATAATCCCAACTTTGCATACATAAGCGTTGAAATATCTGCCAAAAGGGGACAAAATTCCCATCAAAGGTATGCAAACATCTGCCTAACTCGAGACATACTTATCTTTCAAAGGTATTCGACAAATTTAAATTTTAGGTGAAATTGTACTTCAGTCCCCATATTTTATGAAAGTTATGAATTTAATTTCTGTATTTTAATTTGGTCATTTTTAATTCTTGTATTTTCAAATTTTCAAATTTCAATCCTTATCAAATAATATCGTTAAATTCATTAAGTTATGCTATTTCCTAAATTTAATGTGTCAGTCATATTATCATATGTGTAATCTCATTCCATCTTTGGATCCTTATAATAGGAAACTTTGTTTGAACTGGAATTTGCTGAACTGATTTTTGTTCTTCTTTGATTCTTTGGTTTGTTGTACAGAACACTGTTTTTCTTCGTTTTTTTGTAGCAAGTTTTTTGCTTCTTGGATAAAAAACAAATACTTATCCAAAAAAAATTTTAATGTGCCAATCATATTATCATATGTGTAATGACATACCATCTTATTACTTACTAGAAATCCTGTTAATGGATTAACGATTGTCATTTGTATCAAGATTAAAATTTCAAATTTTGAAAAGCATAGGAGTTTAGAATAATCCAAGTGAAGAATACTGACCAAATCTACAATTGTAGGCGTATTACAAGACCAGTAATTGAATTTAACCAAATGGATTTAACTGTTATTGTTTGAGTCAATACTAAAATTTCAAAATTCAAAAAGCACAGACTAAAATTTGACTAATTCAAAAAGTACAAGGACTAAAGATCAAATTAAAGTATGTAGACTAAATTCAAAACTTTCACAAATTATAGGGACTAATAATGAAATTTAACCTAAATTTTAAATATTAACATTTACAACCCTCACAATCTTTAATTTCTTGGATTGTGACTTTCTTTTTACTAAAAAAGTTAGAAAATATAGACCCAAAATAGCAAATAATTTGGTTTGTTTGTAACTTAAACGAAAATTTGATAGTTGGCATTCATCTAAAGCGTTTGAATCAATGTGACTCATGTTAGGCAACTTTGTCTGATATTCTACCTTTGATAAGGATCAAATATGGTCCTCCATGGTTTTTGCCCCTCCATTGCTAATAACCTAGCATAAACAAGCAAAAAGCAACAACAAGGCACGTTATTTGGATTCGAGATAAATGTTAGATTGTTATGCATGATAACCTCCGTCACTAGAATACTTCCATCTTAAGTATGACATCATTGGCTCCATCAGCTTATCCCCACCACGGGTGTTATTCAATAACAAATTAAGGAACATGCGAGTCATTATCTCTAACAGATAAATTCTTGATGAGATTGTTGGAACCTTAGTATATCCCGTGACGCAGCGAAAAAAAAAAAAAAGTCAACAATTATCAGTTATGAATTTAAATACGAGAAATGAATCGGGTTGAAGATATATCTTTTTCTATTTGATCTCCTTGTGCGATGTCGATCATAAGCCGCAACAAAATTATATTGACTTTTACATAGTCCACCCAGTCAAAGAACGAACAATAAACTCTCCTTGAACCACTCAGAGAGAATTGATGAAATTGTCTGCTAGATCATTTTCAATATTTTTTTCTTGGTAACACCACATAAAATTAGAGATTCGATTCCTTTTATTTAATATCACAAAAAAAAAAAGAGAGAAGGAATTATTCCTTTAGAGAAACATATGAAAAGTATTAAACATTATATCCTTTTCGGAAAAATATAAAGTTTCATATTTTAATCTTTGACCAAAATTATTATTATAATTATTTATTTTAATAATTTCGGTAAAATATATTCATTTAATATTTTATATGAATCAAATTCATATATATTAACTATGTTCTCTATTTGTGTACAAGTTTGTACATATAATACGTTCAATATTTAAATGTCAAATTAATTATTCAATAATTAATTTAATTTATGTGACAGCTAAACACAATATCAACTGTGTTTCGATTTTGTTCACCTCAACCATAGGGTGTGACCCTATAGGCTCTTATAACGTTAGCAGTAATACTAGAACATTTCTAATGTTACAAAAAAATTAGTGTGCAACCTCCCTAGCCCAACTTAGAAGTTATGATCAGATTATGAAGGTCACATTAGCCACCGAAATGGCCTTGTAAAAATGATTCAATTCTCATAAAATTATTTCTAAATCATTTTATTTTATTTTTCAGATATTCGATAGTGGGCTTCTTTTTATTTTGTAAAACATTTATTTTTGCCAAGTTTAATTAAATACCGATTAAAAACTTTCTTATTAATTTTACAAACATATCCAATCAGTAAATTATTATTCGGAGTTTCAAAAAACTTGCTTAAACCTATTTTGCAATGGAAAATCTGACGTGTTTAATTTGCTAGCAAATCCATAAATTCATAATTCAATTGTGATTAGTTATTAAAATCAATCCTATTGTTTAACGTTCATGCATGAAAATACAAAAAATATCTCAAAATCTAAACTCATGCCACAATTCGTAAAATTAGTTATTTCAAACCAAATAAAGAAAAATATAAAATTAAATAGATTATTTAATAAAAGTCGATACGAGTCCTCCAAATGCTGAGTCCGAGTTTTAAGCTTGTGGATTACCTCAAAGATGTTAAACTAATGGGATGAGCTTTAAAAAGTCCAGTGTAAGTCTTAATCAAAGGTAAACAGAGTATGCAAAACTTACAAGTCATGCAAAAAACCCGTCACAAAATTGAGCACAAAAGCTAACATATCGGTAAAGACAGTAGTACACAAAATTCACAAAATCATGGTACTTCCAACAGTTATGCATATGCATGCTCGAGAATGACAATGCAGTAAGGCCTACCTATTCATTCGCTACACACCACGAGTTCCCTAGAACTCGTCTACCAAATCACCAAAATAATTTAGGAGTTGTAGCTCAGTTTGGGTAAACCACCAATAACGATTTACAGTCAAGTCGGTAATGTGGATGAACCACAGAAATGCAAATAAACAGCCAGTATGTGTAGACAAGCTGTTAGAAAATAGCGATAAGTCACAGGTAAGCTACTAGAAAATAGTGTCACAGTTTTTAGCATGTTTTTCCACGCGTCAATGATTAATATCCATTATACAGTAAACATTACGAAGTATATCACAACTTACATAAACCAATCAGAATTATGACACATACTCGTTGTCGAAACCATTTTTTTAAAAACGGGAATCGACTTAGATTTTGAAAATGAAAACTAATAGAGGAGTCGCCACCAATCCTTTTTGATGAGGTGTGATCGGGTCACCTCAAATTAATCATTTTAATAAAAGTTAAGATTTACCAAAAAGAGAATTTTTGGTCTACGAAAACCAGAAAATGAGTTCGGGAGTCGGTTACGCACGAGGAAGGATTAGCATCCTCGGTATGCCCAAAAATTGGTACCTAGTTGATTAATTAGTGTCTTAGTGTCGAAGATTAAAAAACTTGAAAGACTTTGAAATACGATCCCTTTTTGAATTAATGCTAAAAAAATGACCGAATAAGTTCAAATGGATGTTAAGGACTCCCTCATCTCGAAGTGATAAAACGTCACGCCCAGTAAGTTAGGACACAACATTTCGAACTTTGAGAATGAGCTTGTTTGTATTTGAAGTTCATGTATTTTGACCTTTTTTAAAAGGGTATTCGACTATTTAGAGTAAACGAGAGAAATCGAAACCCAGTAAGTTAGGGCGCGTTTTCTCGAATTCTCAAATACCGAATATTGCCTTTATTTTAAACCAAATTCTTATTTCGAGGTGACAAAATGTCATACCCGGTAAGTTAGGGCACAACACCTCGTACTTCCGAGAATAAGCATTTTTAAGACTCGATTTGCGATTTTAAAGAGTATTCCGTTATTTAGGTTAAATGAGAAAAATCGAAACCCAAAGAAGTTAGGGCACGATTTTCTCGAAATTCCAAATACGGAGTATCGATTTTTATGAAAAAGTTATTTTCGAGAAAAGGTTAATACAACATAAGTTTGTAATAATAAGATGAAGAACGCGTAACGTATATAAATCTCGATATTGATAAGTGTAATGGAATGAGCATAAACGTGAACGTGAATGATAACGATGAAAATAAAATAACAAATAAGCTAAGAGAAGTGATAAACAATCTAATAGTATTTAAAAAAAAAAACTAGTAAAGTTATTTAAAGGTTTTGATAGTAATAGTAATGGCAATAATACTAATGGTAATAGTAAACGCGATAAATATTTTAAAGTTCGGAACGATATATAAGAGTGTATATATGTGTATAAATATATAGTGTGAATGAGGAATAGAAATAATTTAGTGTATTTAAAAATATATATATATATATAATAATATAATAGTAATAATACAATGGTAATATAATAATAATAGTTACGATAGTAGTAATAATATGTTGATAATACATAATAAAGGGAATAATAAAAAGATATAGGAATAATAGGAATAGTAATAACAACAATAATAGAGAATACAATATATTAATGATAATGATATATGTTAGTAACAATAATAATAATATATAAAATAGAAAATATTAATATGGTAAAATATTAATATGTTAATGAGAATAATAGTAATAAAATAAGAATAATATTAACAAGAATAAACATACAAGAGATAGAGATAATAGTAATAATAATAATAATATAATAATAATAATATATTCATAATGATAATAATAGTAATAAAAAAATAGAACAACAAATAATAATAATGATACATTAATAAAAAGATAAGAATGTGTTAATAATGATAAATTAATGAATTAAAAATGAATAAATAAAAAAATAAAAATATAATATAATTATAATAGTAATATTAACAAAATAATAATGATAAAAATAATAATAATAATAACAATAATTAAAAATGATAATGGTAATAAAAATAAAAATAACGGTAATGATAATACATTAAGAATAACAATATGTTAATAATAATAAATTAATGAATTAATAACAAAACAGTAAGTAAAATGAACACAAAAATAAAATATAATTATAATAGTAATCTTAACAAAATAATAATAATAATAATAATAATAATAATAATAATAATAATAATATATTAATTTAATTAATTTTAATTACAATATTGAAAATAACAAAAAAGGAGCTAAATTGAAATTAAAGTAAAAGTTAGGGGGCCAATTTAAAAATAAACAAAGAAGAAAAGGACTAAGTCAAGCGCGCGAACAAAGAAGAGGGACCAGATCAGGCAATAAACCCTCCTTTCAAAACGCGCAGCATTACAAAGGACCAAATTGTAATTGCAATAAAATTGTAGGGCAAAATTTAAAATATAAAAAACGCATTGCAAATCCATAAAAAAGCGGAAGGACCGCGTGCGCAATTAGCCCCTAAGAGCAAAAACACGCGGATCCTGAGTGGGTAGGGTCGGGTCGACCCGATCCAGGGCAAAACGACGTCGTTTTGGGGCTAAAATGCAGCCCCAAAACGACGTCGTTTTGGGAGGCTATAAAAAGGCTATTTTCAGCAAAAAAAATTCATTTGTGCTGTTGGAGGGAAAAAAAAGAGAGGAGAGGAAGGTGCGATTTTCGGCCACAGGACCGGTCACCGTCCGGCCGCTGAGACCAGCCGTCTTGTATCCGTCATTCACTTTACTTGCGCGTGGCCGGAATTCCCAAAAGGTATACTTTTTTTCCCTTTTTTATTTTTTAATATATTTATAATATGTGTGTGTGCATGTGGGTAAATCGGTAAAAAAAAGAAAAAGAATGAAAATAATGGTGATAATCAAATAACAGTCACCTTGGGCTATTGAATTTTTTCTCTGTTTGGACTATTTCTGCCTTTGATATTGCTGGTCTCTACTCTTGCTTTGTATTTTTAAAATCTAATATTGTTTTTTATTTATCACCAAATACCGAAGAAGAAACAATGGTTATTGATCTAGCTTTTTATAGCCATTTACAATGAATTTTTTTATTGTTATTGCTGTCCTTTCTTCATCTGCTTTGTAGGCGTAAGTGGAGGCACTGACTGGGGCGGTGGAGTGGGTGGCCGACTGGCATGGGGCGATGGGACAGGGGTCAGAGGCGGCAGTAGTTGATTAGGGTTTTTTTCTTATTTTTGATTTTGGATATTGGGCTAATTGGGCTAGGGTTAGGTATTGGGTTTGGGTCTACTTAGAGTTTGGGTTTAGTGGGTTATTTGGGTTTTAGGCTTTGGGGTTATGGGGGTTATTTGGGCCCGGGCAAAACGGGCTTGTACACTCGTACAATGCATACATCCCAAACACAATTGATAAGTCGTAATTTATACATACTTTTATCTCATGCTTAGCACATTTTTTGGATGAATTATCATTAGATTTTTGGAATTTGATGCTCCTAATCCTTTAATTTCATGTTTTATACTTAAGTGAGCATAGGAGAGTAAACAGAGCGAGAAACGGGCCAAAAACAGAGAAAATGGGTCAACTTCTTACGGGTAGACCATACGCCTGTGTCTATTTAACAGTCTTTAACACAGCCTAAGCCGCCTCACACGGGCGTGGCACACGGTCGTGTCCCTGTCGGGCCCAAGTCTAGTTCTATTCGAAAAATGGCATTTTGGGGGTTCTGAGGCATTCTAAAGCCTATATAAACACCCTAGAAGAGGATTAAAGCACACACACGAAGTGGGAGGCAAGGAATTGCTCGAAGCCGATTGATCCATCTCAGAAGCCGGATTCTCCTTCAAGACTGAAGATCTCCCTTAAATTTCCTTCAAGGGTTTTGGGGTTTCTTTATGTTTTGTTATTATTATTATTATTCTGAGATTTTTTCTTTTACACATATGAACTAAATCCCTTAAATACCTAAGGGGAATGAAACCTAAGATGGATCTTGTTACTATTTTCTTAATTATGTGATAAATACTTGACTTGTTCTTAATTATGTGTTCTTAATTTTTGCTTTAATATTCCAGGATATTGATTCAAGTATTGATGTGCTTATTTAGAGGAGCAAAAGTCCCTGTCTAAGAGTAGATCTAGCATAATTAAGCGGAGTTGATTGCACCCCTAGACATAGGGCGACATAAATCTGCCGGATTAGGGTCAAACCTAATAAGGAATCCATAAATCGAGTTAATATAACACTAGGGGTTTTAATTAGAAAGAGATTTCAATTAATCAACCTAGGGTTAGATGTTGTTAGTCTCGAGAGAGATAATAATATAAATTAACGATTTCTATGGATCGAGTCAAGTGAATAAATCGTCTAATCCAAAGTCAAATAACAAGTGAAGTCTAGGTGGATTTTTCCTTGGGTATTGTCCAAATCAATCAGTTTTCCCAAAAGTATTTTCCCAATTTACTTTATGTGCATTCTTAGTTTAGTTGATTAGTTTAGATAAAGCAAATCCCCTTATTTTTAGGTTAGATAATAAAAAGAAGGTTAATACTAGTACTTTTAGTTCCTATGGGTTCGACATTCCGGTCCTGCTATAAGCTATACTACTGTTCGATAAGTGCGCTTGCCTTTATTGTGATAATAGTTAGTTCAAGTACGATCAATCATAAATTTAAAACTTATCACGCGCATCAACAATCAAACAATCCTCTAACTGAACCTTTTAAAAACGACTTACCTATTTAAGTACGTACCTTGTTTGGCACACCATTTATTTGATTTTCGACCATTCAGCCATGCCACAAACAACAAGCATAATTTTACCAATTTTTATCATACAACGTTAATTTATAACTATTAACACAAAGGTAAGACTCACACACACAAACACCATTCACTTAGATTAAATCCCACACCTTAGTTTTAGAAATTGTAGCACTGTAACACCCCTAACCCGTATCCGTTGCCAGAACAGGGTTTCGGAGCATTACTACCATTTGCAGATTACTTAAAAAAAATTTAAATGCTTACCGATTTAATGCATCATGTAAATAAATATATTACCATTCAATCAACAGATTAGTACTTGTATAAGCATCAAACAGTAATATTGTTAGTGTACTTGCACATATCTCATATAAATTCAACATTGATATAACTATTTTCTCGACATATCGTACTTGAGTTCAATAATAGTCTCAACTTACATAATTTTCTTGTATCAACATATCAAAGATAATCATATATGTACATGTCATGAAACATATCATGCTCTTACCGTTTCTTCATAAGCATATATGATTCATTTCATTATATTAATATTTCATACTCCATCATTTCCATATATTTTATGTATATTTATTCCGATAATAGCTTATATCAAACCTAACATAATTTATATTTCACGTACTCATACTTATTTCGTTTATCTATCTTCATAATTATTTCATACAACTATTTTGTACATATATATTTCCATATGACCAGTTCTTGTAAACATTACACACAACCATTTCATATAACCATTCGTCATCTGATACATATTACCTGGATATCAATTGTTCAACAGATGTCATAGCATCTCCCATCCACGGTCTTATTCATCTTTGACATGATGCCATAGTATCTTTCAACTATGGTCTTACTCATTTTCTCATCATGTTGCCATGATATCTTTCAACCATGGTCTTGTTCATTTCATATCACGCTGCCATGGTATCTTTCAACCATGGTCTTACACATTTCATATCAGGTTGCCATGGTATCTTTCAACCATGGTCTTACACATTTCATATCAAAGTTGCCATGGTATCTTTCAACCATGGTCTTTCACGTTTCATATCAGGTTGCCATGGTATCTTTCAACCATGGTCTTACACGTTTCATATCGTAGAGCACACTCATGAACCTCATCCTTACAAAGTGGGATTACCACCCAAAGCTAAATCCTCAGAATATAAACTCATAGAGTATTGTCGGGATTACCACCCCAAAGCTAAATCCCCTGCAACGACAATTACTCTAATGAGCTTGGATATGAATTACCACCCAAAGCAAATTGGACTCGATTCGGATTACTGTCCGGCTAAATCCATTTTACACATATTCTTCTGGAGGGCTATATCAGATAGGATCACCCGTCCAAGGGCTAGATCCTTTTACCGTCAATTCCTTTTCGTAGATCCATCGAATTTTTCCTTTTCATTCAACCGAGATTTTTTTCAATTTATTTCGAGTATTATCAATATTTCATCAAACATCATGAATTGAATATTCAAATCATATTTTCATCACATAACCACATATTTCAAGTATTTAAAATACAATTCAAGTTACACAAAATTACCTCATTGCTTGTTTGTGTTTATAATTTCATTAATCCAATATCTTTTCTTTTTCACGATCGAGTCTCATATTTGAGTCGTTCGGATCTTTATAAATAAATTTGATCATCATTTTCATTCATTTCATATACTAATGCATTTAATTAATGCTTTAGGCAAAATTTACCATTTTGCCCCGAACTCTTAATTAATGACGATTTCATCCTTAGGTCGGAAAATAAAATTCTTGCAATTTAATCCTTATTTCCAGCTATTATTCTTATATATATTGATAACAGTCCATGAATTCTATAAAATATCAGAATTTTCTATAATTTCAACACTTTTCAATTTATTCTTTCAACACTTTTCAATTTAATCCCTAAAACATGTTTTCCCCCGATCTTGAACTAAATTAATAATTTCATTCAATTTTGTAATTTAAATAATAAAATAATCCATTTCATGCAATTTGATCATTTTTTTACATTTTTACAAAATTGCCCATAAAATTTTACTTTTATTCAATTTAGTTCTTGAGCCTAGAATATGCAAATTAGCCATGCTAGATGAATATTCATACATATTTTTCCTCCTCCTCCTCTCCATTCCACATCCTTAATGTAGATAATACACTTGTAAGTAACATTATCCATAATTTTTATTATTTACTTTTATGAATATTCAAGCTGTCTATCTGCATCATGGTCACTAAATTATTTATATCTAGAGCTATAGAACTCAAAATTAAGATCCGCTAATTTTCTCTGAAACTAGACTCATATATCTTCTTACCATAAAATTTTCAGAATTTTTAGTTTATCCAATAAGTACAGTTTATTCTTTAAAATTACCCCTGTTCTGCTGTCTAACAGTTCTGACCCTTCTTCACTAAAAATTAATTATCTCCTTGTACAGAAGTCAAATGATGTTCCTGTTTGTTTATATTGAAAATAGACTCATTCAGGATTCTAAAAATATAAATTTAAACCCCTAATTATTTTTATCCAAATTTTTATGATTTTACAAAGTCAGAACAGGGGAACCCGAAATCATTCTGACCTTGTCTCACAAAATTCATCATATCTCATGATTTACAATTCCATTGCTTACATAATTTATTCTATAAGAAACTAGACTTAATAAGCTTTAATTTCATATTTTATTCATCCTATAATTAGATTTCTACAATTTTTGATGATTTTTCAAAGTTAGACTACTGCTGCTGTTCAAAACTGTTTTAGTACAAAATATTAATTACCATGTTATAACACCCTTATTTTCTTTTTCTACACCATTTCTCATCACTTTCTCTTATTTTCTCTTCACTAACATATCATGAACATAGGACCTTATGTAAGAAAACTCTACTATAACATTATTTCCATGCTTTGTCAATAATAACAAACTTAAAAACATATTGAAATCTTGATATACTTACCTTGTTCTATTGATACTAATCTTTAACTTAATTTTCTCTCTCCTCCAGCTTCTATTTCTTGAATCCAACTTGATATTCTAACTCCCCATGGTCTCCTTAACATTTTTCTCTCTTGGTAGCTATGGAAATTCATTTGATTTTTGGGTGAAAATGGTGAATTTTTGGTAAAAGGACTAAATTGTAAAGAAAGCAAAACTTTCTTTCTTCCTCTCTTTCTCTCACGTTAGTGCATGGGAAATATGGATGAGAATTTCTCATCTTTCTTTCTTTATATACTAATAAAATAATAATAAAATATCTTATTAAAATATTAATAAAATAATATTTATCTAATTAAATAATTATAAAATATCAAAATATCTCTAGCATCATTATTACTTTCTAGATTTCTCTCTCTTCCAATTGACCATTTTGCCCTTCATTATCTTTTAAAATTCCATCCTTAAGTCATCATTTAATTTGGTAAAATTGCAATTTAGTCCTCATAATTTCTTCATCTATTCAATTTGGTCCTAATTCATCCATTTTCCTTAGTTTCTAGATTATTCCACTCTTAAAATATTTACACTATTGGTCCTTCAATTTTTCATATTTACACTTTAACCCCTCAAATTTTGAGTATTTACTCTTGTGCAACAAAACTTTTCTCACTTTTACAATTTAGTCCTTTCTTGAATTAATATATCATAATATACTTCTCAATATTGACATATCTCAAAATTTCCTTCTTTTTTTTTCACTTTATTTCCTTATTTTACTATATCAAGGATAATATCTTACTGTAAATATTTTCAGGGTATTACAAGCACTACCAATCCGCACCTCCTCTTTTAAGCCTTAGATGAGCCTAGATCCAAAAATAACACTTAAAATTAGTAACTAAAAATTAATCTAAGGCCTTAAAGCATTCAACCAAAACAACAACCACAAGTGAGGGAAAATGAGTGGCAATGGACAACAAAGGGAGGTTGATTTGGGTGGCATAGAGGAGAGTTTTAGGGCAGCAAAGAGGTTGATTTAAAGATTAAAAATAACGGTAATGTGGTTGGAAAAATGGCACCAAAATAATAGGCAAAGCAACAACACACAGAAGAAGAAAGGGGAAAATTTGAGAGAGAAAGGGAGATGTGAAGGACGACTAGGAGGAGATAATAAAGTGAGAATCTGATTTTTTAACTCGGGTCTCTAAGCCAATTACATTATCTCCTTATTTATCATTAACCATTAAGCTAATAGATCATTCTTGTAATAATTTTACAAACTTATAAATAAAAGTCAAAAAGTGACAATCTCTTGGTCCACAATTCCAATTTTTTTCTAGCCTAATTTTCGAGATGTGATAATGACATCTAGCAATGCATCATTGCTAGCTAAGTTACAAGAAGTCTTGATTTGACATAATCTTTTTGTGATAAACTTTCCATGTATTATATCTTTTTATCATTTATATCTAGATTGGACACAAGTCATTGAATAGTCACACTTGTATAGTCCAATCTCATATTACTTGATATTTCGAGTAGACTACAATAAAAAATAAGAGTGATATCTCATATCAACTTATTTGAGCATAACCATGCATTTCTAGTTTCACTCTATCAAGTAACCTAAGATATTGCTCCCATTATGTAGAAAGGACAAATATTATATTGATCAATCATATCCCACTGTATAGATTGTGACATACCCGACGTTAGTTTTTTATAGTACAACCCGTTAGAGTATTTGTTTGACTATATTAAAATATACGACTCACAATGTTAGGATAATGATAATCTCAAATCTGAGGACTGTATAAATAGTTTTCACTATGAGTAATATTGTGACTATTACATAATAATCAAAGAAACATACTCATAGCGGGTCAGTCCAATATGTTGTTCTCTAACACATACTCATGTATTGATTTTGACATCCCTATGTCAATCATAACACTTTGCCATCGATCAACTACACATTAGTTTTAATGCATTATTATTCAAGCCAACAGTAATATTTGAATAGGATTTTTTAAGAATAATCATATTATTCTTAAAATTTTATTATTAATCAGGTTATTTACACACACATAAAAAGAAACTGAAATAACAATGCCAATGTCTTATATTAACAAACAAGGTAAAACGAGTATATGATTACAGTCATTTCATGATTGGTCTTTGGGCATACTCAAATAAAAACAATCATCATTTGTCACTTGCACATTTACAATATGAGCAATATCATGTTGTTCACCTAATTAAGACCCTTGATCAAATCCAAGATTCATCTCCTAAATGTTTATAAACATAAGGTTCATATACATTTTACTCAACATAAAGTTCATCTACATTTTGCTTAAATCCAAAAGTAGTGATCGTTTGATCAAATCTTTGATTCTATGAGCAAAACGCTTACTTAGTTCCATATATAGATCTAAGCAGTTTTAAAACTTTATGCTCATTTCATTTAGCTATATATTCGATGGGTTGCATCATGTAGATGCTCTCGTCAAGGTAGTCATTCAAGAACATTGTCTTGACATCCATTTTCTAGATATCGTAATCAAGAGTCACCACAATGGATAACAATATGCAGATTTACTTGAGCATGGCAACTGGAGAGAATGTTTCTTCGTAACTGATACCTTTTTTCTGAGTATAACATTTTACTACAATTCTGGCCTTATAAGTTTCCATTTTTTCATCAGCATTTCTTTCCTCTTGTAGATCAACTTACACCTTATAGGTATTATCCCTTCCGGTAATTCTATAAGTTCCCATACTGAGTTAGAATCTATCGAATCCAACTTAACTTTCATAGTTATTTCCCAAAGCTTGGAATCAACACTCTGTATTGCTTCGTCATACGTGAGTGGGTCATTATCTTCTTGATCAGTAGACTCAATGTTAAAAACACTTCTGCTAGATTGGAAGAACTCAGGTCTACAAGAGACCCTCCCACTGTGACGAAGCACCCTATACTACTGATCGTTTGCAGGTTTATTATTAGGAGTTGGTTTTGGAACCGTTTCTGTGGGGTTTTGTATATTTCCCGATAGATCCTCGACTACCTCTTTACTCTGATGTTTGAAGTTATTCACGTAACTTTCTTCAAGGAAAGTAGCATGAGTTAACACTATTATAGTTTGGTCATTCAGGTTATAAAACAAACTACCATTTGTTCCTTTTAGATATCCAACAAATATGCACAATTTTGTCCTTAAGTCTAGCTTCCTCGCATCTTTATCTAATACGTGAGCCAGACATCCCCAAATTCTTAAATGATTAAGATTCGGCTTCCTGCCATGCCACAATTCATATGGAGTTTTTGATGCTACCTTACTTGGCGCATCATTCAGAATATAACAAGTTGTTTGTACCGTATATCCCCAAAAAGAGATTGGCAGCTTCGAATAACTTAGCATCAAAGTAACTATATCTAACAACGTTGCCACACCATTCTATTGTGGAGTGCCCGATACAGTTAATTAGGATAGAATCTCATTCTCTATGAGGTACCCTAAGAACTCATCAAATAAATATTTCCCACATCGATCAAATCAAAGTGTCTTTATGGGTAAACCTAGTTGTTTCTCCACTTCCGTAGGAAACTCTTTGAATTTATCAAAGGTTTCAATTTTGCTGTGTATAAGGTATACATACCTATATTTGGAATAACGATCAATAAAGGTTACATAATACTTGTAACCTTCTCTTGCATTGACACTCATGGGGCCACATATATTAGTGTGCACAAGTTTTAGGGGCTTTACGGTCCTCGTTCCTTTTGCATTAAAAGATTGCTTGGTCATCTTACCTTCCAAGCAAGATTCACATTGTGGAAGATCGATTTCTTTAAGTGAACTTAAGATGTCATCTTTCACAAGTCTAATGATTCTTTCTTGGTTAATATGATCAAGTCTCAAATGTCAAAGGTACGCCTTATTAGAGTGAGAAGTTTTGAGTCTTTTATTCGTTACTTTAGTCTCAAGCTGTATGTACATCTTTGGTTTGAGAAAATAGAGATTATTTAGCATTTATCCATTACAGAAAAGTTTGTGATTTTTAAATATTGCAATTTTATTGTTAAAAGTCATAGTCAAGTTGAATTTATATAAACATGCAACTAATATTAAGTTTTTTTTTAAAACTTGGTACATAGAAATATCTTTTAAAATAATCTTCCTAGAATTATCAAAATAAAGATGTACATCTCCCACTACTTCAGCTACCACAATTGCCTCGATTCCAATCTACAACGATGGATTCTTATCCTTAAGATCTTTCGTCTCATTGAACCCTATAGAGAAACACAAACATGATTAATGGCTCCTGAATCAAGGACCCGGTGGTCTATTGAATCATTAACTAAACAAGTTTCTATCATAAAGAGTTTCATACATTTGCCTTCAGTGGCTAAATATTCCTTCCACTCTTTACAGTTCGCATTGTAGTGTCTTTTTTTACTGCAGAAAAAGCATTTAGACTTAGATAAGTCTTTTTGCTTTCTGGTTCTCTTCCTTTCCACTTTTGGTGGCCTAGAGACCTTAGTTTTATCTTTCTTAGTGTGCTTTCCTTTCCCTTTTGAGGAAGAAACAATAGTTATATTTACTTTTGCTCTTCGGACCAACTGACCGACATTCAACATCAACTCGTAGGATTGTAATTCTTTCATGAGTTATGTAAGTATTAGGTTTTTATTGCCAAGGTTATATGCGTCTTGAAAGCCAACAAATTCATTAGGTAAGCTCTTGAACATTATCTCAATTTGAGTGTTCTGGTCCAAATTGGCCTCATTTTTCGCGTCGTCAACAAAGTATCCCATAAGAGTTATCATATGGTTTTTTTTATAGAATTACCGAGCTTTTGTTATGCATTTATTAAGCTAGTTATGACAGACCGTCGAGCCAAGGTAGCTTAGCCTCCAAACATGTCTTTTAGCTTATCAAGAATCACTTTGGCATTTTTACAGCTCATCAGTTGCTTATATAGGGTGTTGGTCACACTTGCCAGCATATAACAACAAGCTATCTCATCAGACTCCTCCTAATATTTTTTAGCCTCAACTTGAGTGGTCGGTAGGCACTTATTATCAAGAACTATTTTAAGTTTCTCATAGCTCAGGACAATTATCAGGTTCATTTTCCCTTTGTTATAGTTATTTTTGTTCAGTTTGTTTTCAGTAGGTATGTTCAGTAAGGGATTTGGTACAATTTTTGAATTGAAAATAAAATATTCATATATTAATATCTTTGTATTAAGCAAATATTTGAAAACATTTTACAATGATAATTCCCACACCCATTGAATCAAACCACTGTGAGATGATCATGATCAACTAATAATAACATGGACCTAATTCCTTAGGCATTCACTTGTGTTAATAATCATGTAATGTTTAACCATCTTTCTAACTTAAGTAAATCCCAGTGGGGAGTTACTTAACTAGAAGAACTTGAGTGTATCTATCAACTTAACACCCATCGCATCATGCACCACAAATAAGTCATCGGGAGATAACCTCACCGAATAGCATGCTGTGACTAATTATCCTCTTTGAAGATAAAACTTCTTAAAATATAATTTTTACAAATTACAATTTTATTTTTAATTCTTTTACTAAAATAACTTTTTATAACTTTTATTATATTTATTATGTTTATTAGAAAATAGAAAATTAAATTTGGAGCTGCTTGATTCATCTATTAGTCAATTTTAAAAGTCAACATGATGAAATACAAAAACTATTTAAACACTTAATTAATCTGTTTTAGGGTAAACTACTAAAATAGTCACTTTTGTTTACCTCAAGTTACATTTTAGTCATTTATGTTTGTAATATTACGTTTTAGTCACTTACGTTATTGCAAACATTTTAGTCACTGAGCCGTTAACAGTGTAACGATAAACAGACATGGCACGTTAATCATCATTTCAAACAAAAATTTTAGGTTAATTTATACAATCGATCCCCATATTTTTGTTCTTTTATTTTTTTAACTTTTTTTCCTTATTTTTCATTCTCTTCTACTTCTCCCTCTATTTTCCTCTCTTTTTCATTTCTTTTAACGTAGTTTTTCTATGTTTTTCATTTGTTAAAACCAGTCCTTATACTCTCCTTTTTAAACAATTTATTTATTTTTAATGAGGTGAGCTTGTTGACTAGTTTGAACAAATGAAAAATATAGAAAAACTACGTTAAAAGAAATGAAGAAGGAAGAAAAACAGAGGGAGAAACAAAAGAGAATGAAAAATAAATAATAATAATAAAGTTAAAAGAACATAAAAGAAAATAATTAAATTGCTCAAAATAAAAAAAATATAAGGACCAATTATATAATTTAATCTATTTTTGTTTGAAATGATGATTTAACATCCAAAGTCAGCTTACTGTTACACCGTTAATGGCAATTAACGATTCAGTGACTAAAATGTTATAAGATGATCACTTAAGTAACTAAAACGTAACATTTCAAACATAAGTGACTAAAATGTAACTTGAGACAAACAAAAATGACTATTTTAATAATTTTCTTTTTATTTTATTAATGTGAATTAAGACGGAAATTTAATTAATTTAAGAGAGAAAAGAAAAAAGAAATTTATCAATTTTTTAGGCTTGATAAAACTTCTAAATTATAACGCTTTTTTTAGATAAATATTTAAATTATTTTTTAATCGAATCAATACTTAAAATATAATTTTATAAATTTAAGAAAAATCCCGTGACATTTTATTAATAATAATAATAAAATTTAAATTTAATATTAAACAAAAATAAATTATTATTTAATCCTACTCTCTCTTTCACTCTTCCCGCTTCCCGCTTCCCCATCTTCACCCTCCCCCTCCCTTCTCTCTCTTTAACCATTCAACTCTTTACTGGAACCCGAAAGGTTTCACCCTCGACAATCTCGAACACTGCCGAAAACATGACAAACCATTCGTCTGCTCCAACAGTACCGTCCAGACACGCAACCAACACAAGGCGGTGTTTTACAACCACCACTGGTGGTAGAGACAAAAAACGTGGTTTCCACGGCCACCACCTCATTAGCTCCGATTCAAATAATATTTTTAAATTGCACAGGTTCCTTAGACCTGTTGTCGTTAACCAGATGACCGCTTTTACTTGGAACTTTTTTGCAGCGAGGTATGATGAAACTTAAGCTTTAAACATGCCTTTTATGTTTAATGGTAGAAGATGTAGAAATTTCTTCCATGAATCATATTGGTAAGGGACCTTTTTTTTTTTTTTTGCTTCAAATAAATATGGAGACTGAAGCACCAGTCGTGTAAATAGGTCAGTTTGCAGGAGAGTTTGTGTACAACACTAATTTAATTGAGATAAAAGGAAGAAGTTGCAGGAGAGAGAGAGAGAGACAAAAGAAGAGGAGAAGGAAAATGTTCATTTTCATTGAATTAAAAATTTATCATTAACTGAAAATTTTGTAATAGAGAGAATAATTACACCCATAATGATTAATCCAATGAAAATAAATTAAACACTAGGCGTTGAAATCTACAAATTTATTCTAAATGTTTAATTACTAATTTAATCGTCAAAATTATCATTTTTAATTTTTTAAACAATAACTTTGAAAAGAATTATTTTATTTTTACAGATCTGACAAAATCTTGCAAGTAATTTTTTCTTTTTTTTACAAATCTAGAAATATAAACAAAAAAATCCATCGTATTGCTTCATCTGCTTTTGGGGTTTTTCAATACCCTGTTTTAATCTTTTCAAATTCTTTCACCTTCTCATTTCGCCACCAAAGTCTTCACAGAAAAAAGTTGACGCCGTCTTTTCTTCCCTTCTTTTACTTTATAAAACTTCTCTTGAAAATTCAAATGTGAAGTTTCAAGTCCTTCAATTAAACTCAAATCACAGGTAAAAGAACTTAAATCAATATTAAAAATGGCCCAATCTTCAATGATTTAATTTCTTTTTTAATTTTGAAGTTATTAACTTATTTTCTTGGTGTAAATCATCATTCACAAACATGCAATAGAAAACAGATCAAAGCCAACTTACAATATAAGCACAGGTTGGATTTTCCGGACACACCTCTTTTTTATTCACTTATTTCAACATCTTCATCCATTTAAGCTATTCCCATAATTTAAAAAATTAAATATATCCTACCAAACCTGTAGTACTTTAGAACGAACCAAGACCAGATCACAATGCCACTACACCGGTTCCCAAGGAATATATATATATATATTTTTAACATTTAAAAAGATAAAAACTGGTAATAAAGGTAGAACTAACATGGCCCTGTAAAGGGGGCAGCAACAGCCAGCTTCAAGCAGACCGGCAACGAAGGCAACCGACAAAAAAACGCAGCAACCGCCTCTATTTGGTTAAAACACCAGCCATATGCATCTTACAACAGATACGCACAACCACCACTTCACAGCATCAGTCACGTACAATTTTGCTACAACTCAAAATATTAGCAATAATAGGGTGCTATTATATACACCGATGAAACCATTATACACAAGGTTGTTTCTGTTCAATTAAGCAGCTGCAAGGGTCAGATCAAGACATTATTTATTTTAGAAACTGCATCATACGTCCATCATACGCAGCATTTCACAGTTCAAATTTCCTTTTCTACCATCACCGCAACTTAACCTCGGTCTCAATTTTAGAAAAGAGCAAATCAAGAGGGTAACCGCATAGAAATATCAGAAGCAAGGCTTTCAAAAATCAAGACTCTACAGGTCTTACCAATTATAAATATCAGTTAAAAGTACTTAACAGATTGTCCCTGCAATCAGCATACTGCTATAACCAGCATCACAATCACGATCATTCATCTACAGATACAAACAGCATCAACAGCCACAACATCAACATCATGTCCATTTGCCCAAGTCACTCTTTCCCCCGAACATTGCTATAAAACCCAACAGATAGTTTCAGATGAATCAGCATTCTCAGAAAAAAGGGAAACACAATAACCAAAAAGAAACACTGGAGTGGCTCCATGAAAAATTAATTTGGGAGACAAGCAACAAGGAGCCAACTATAAGATCTAAGGGGGGAACGGAAAGCAACCTAAAACAACCAGCTTACATCACAAAATCTTTGGTGGGTACTGAGACATCAAACTAGAAACTACATTAGTTCAGACTCCAAGATACTGCTTAAGTGATAGAGAAAGAAGGTTCATGACAGTTAATTAAAACACCAAAAAACCAGTCCTACCAATACTAGAGAACACAAGATATATAAATGTTCTCAACACTAACATAGCAACAAGATACGTGCTACTTAGAGTCTCCAGTAATCCATCCGCAAGATTATTCCTACAAAATTCAAATGCAAAAGTAAACAGTGAAGGATTAGAACAGCTTTGCAAAGGTAATTTTACGAAGAAAAAAAAAAAAGATTAAACAGAAATGGGGAAGCGGAGAAGAATAAACTAGAAAGTGAAAAACTCACATCAACATCTGAGTTCCGAGGAGATGGACTACGAGAATCAGCAGGGTGGCCTCGTGGTGAAACACTTCGAGGACTTGGAGACCCTCCATCACGGCTGCGCCTGTAAGGACTTTCACCCCTTGGAGAAGAGGCCTTGCGTGGGGTAAGACTCCTACGAGGACTAGGGCTGCGGCCAGCAGGAGAAGCACTGAAATAAAAATAAAAAGTATCACAACAACATAGCATAAAAGAAATTGGCACTCTAATCGCAAGAGCAAAGTATAAAATACAGACCTCAGTGATCGACTGCTACTCCGCCGATCATCATCATAGCACCCTCTTCTTCGACCTTTAGAATAGTCAAGACTTGCACTACGACTCCTGCTGCGACGCCGATAGTCTCTGTCTTTCCTATGATATCGATCACGCTCATACCGGTCATAGCTCCTACTACGACTTCTTCTCCTATAATCCCTATCTCTGGAATAATCATCCCGGTGCCTGAAGATATTGAATACAATGCACACCAGTTACTAGAAATGAAACAATAAAGAAATACAACTAATCCCTATATTTTGGCTATTCAAACAAGCTTAAAAGCATCACATATACAAACCAAGCAGGCTTCCCCTTTTAAAATCAAATCGGATAAAAGAACATTACTTTAAAAATGCCAAGGTGAAAATGGGCAAAAAACTAGTGTCTCCAGACATTTAGTTCAGGAACAAGAAGATAAACATTGAGTTAATGAATTAGCTCAGAGCTACCAACATCTAGCACCATCATGTTCATGCTAACAATAATCAAGACTGCTTTAGTTAGTAAGAAAAAGCAAACCATGTAAACCTTCACAGTTATCCCTTCATCAATGTCGCCCATAATTTATTCAAAAAGGTGGGGACAGACAGACAGAAAATGAAATTACAGTACAAAAATGTGAAAATCAAAAGTTGTCTATGCAACAAAAAAAAAAAAAAGAGCAGTTAAAACAACTTACCTTCTGCGTGGGCTGCGACTTCTTGACCTTGGAACTGGTTCAATAATCCTTCCTTTGTGACTGCAAAGGAAATCGTACATCAGAGACCTTAAGAGTTAAGGCTGAAATTACTAGAAATAGAGGTGAGCGTTCAATTGAATCGAGTGAAAAAAATTCAACTTAGTCGAGTTCACTAGTCCTATTTTATCATCCTAACTCAATTTAAAATTTTTTTAAATCAAGTGAAATGAAATTTGAGTCGAGTCAAATCGAATGAAATTGTTAGAGTTAAATTAAAAAAATTGAACATGTCAAATAAAAATATTGTTACAGAATAACTATTTTCATGTTAGAGCAAATAAATTTAAAACCATATATAAAAAAAATTCAAAGTAAAATCATAAAAATAATAAAATACTATGATAAATTTAAATCATTAATTAGGTCACCAAAATTATTATTTTAGAAAATTTTAAAAATTTTAAATTTTCTTTATATATTTTTTAGAATTTTTTAAATATAAATTTTGAAATTTTTACAAATATTTTGAATTTTAAAATTTATTTTGAAATTTTGAAAATTATTTTGAATTTTTTTTGTAATTTTTGTTGTGAGAGAGACCAATTTGTTTATTTTCAAAGCTGTCAGGGACTAAAAGGTATTTACACCGATCTGTTATTTGAATTATTCAGGTTATTTAAATTGTGAAATTCAACTCGACTCGAACTCAAACTCAAATCAAGTTATTCAAGTTGACTCGAATAATTCGAATAACTCAGATAGATTAATTAGAAATTTGAATTTTTTTTTATTTTTTCAAATCGAATCGAGTTTTGCTCACCCAAATATTAAAACCATATGAGAAAGGAGATATATGGATAAGAGGCATTAAAAGAATAGATAAGCTAATCACTGGAAAAAGTAATTAGCTGATTAGCTGATCACCACTACACAATACTTATGCGGTTGGACATTATCCGAGTAGAAGCCAAACAATAAAGTATTTTCCTTAATGATACGAAGTTAAAGGAGAACTAAAATAATTTTTTTTCACAGCAATATAGACAATAAAAATAAAATCAGAGATTGCTGCACAACAATTAAGAGAGCAACCCAAACTGGCTTTCCTACTTCCAAACAATCACTTGAAACAGTAATAAGTTACTACTACAAATTAGTCAAGCAAGTGGACATATTTCATGTTCAAGCCAAACAAGATCGCTTTTTGCTTCATGATAATTAAACAATAATAAAAAATTGTCACCCAGCGTATATCTTCTCTACATCAGGCTCAAAAAATCAGTTCAACTGTAAAAGCAGTTGAATAATAAAAGACAGCTAGCACACAACTTACATCCTTTCTGCATTAGGCCCATATTTCGCAAATTGAACTGTTATCTCCCGACCATCAACGACTCTCCCTGCAATAAGAAGGAAAATTCAATATAATTGTAATAAGTTATCTACAAAATCAATACAATATCACAATCATACAAAAAAGGAAGTTGCTGGCAGGGTTACCATCGAGCCTATCCACAGCTTTCTGTGCCTCATCCGCATACTTATATCGTACAAATGCAAAACCTCGAGAATCACCAGTCCTATAATCACAAATAAAAACCATTCTCTTATAAATTCACAACCACCACAAAAAGAACAAATACAAATCAAAAAAGAAAAAAAAGAAGAACCTTCGATCTTTAGGGATAAAGATGTCAACGACTTTCCCGTACTTATCGAACAACGGAAACAAATCATCAGCGGTCGTACCTAAACAAAATTCAAACAAAATCAAATGTTTTTCAGTTGAAAAATTATAAGCCAAATCGCAGCAAAGAAGTTAAACGACGAAGCCGATAAAGAGAGAAGCTTACGGAATGTGATATTGAGTACGAGAAGAGAGTAGGTATCAGTGATGTCGGGAGGACCTGATCTTCCAAAGTGAGACATTTTTTTTTCTTCGTAGTTGATGAGAAGAAGAAAAAAAATTGGGGGGAAGAACAGAGATCGAGAAATAGAAAAGGTTTTACAGGGTTAGGGTTTATATTTGTGGATGTGAAAGTAAAATCCACAAAAAACGGTTACGGTTAGGGTTTATATTAGTTACAATTTTTGTGTTAATTAAAATAAATAAATAAAAATAAAAGACTTCGAGAATGGTCGAAGTCGGGATATTTATACGTGATTTTGGAGTGACGTTTAATTACAACTTTGCCACAACGTTTGTGTTTTATTTATCTTTTTCTAGAGTATTCTAGAGTCTAATTCTTTTATTCGGATTTCGATTGGATCTGAACTAGAGACTGCCTATCCAGAGTGTTTATTTTAAGTGTGGTTTATATAATTTTTTTTTTAATATTATAATATTATTATAGTATTTAATTTTATTTAATTTTCATATATAAACCTATTTTTCATCCAAAAAGACTCTTAATGAATTTAAAATTTGAGAAAATATATTTTATTTAATGATTTGGTCAATTTTTAAGTATTTTAGTTAAAAAATACTTTTCTAGTTTTCTCAATTTTAAAATTAAGTAAATTGGTCTTTCAAAAAATTAATCCTTAATATAATAAAAATTTTAACTCTTAAAGCTTACATTTTCTATTAATTTAATAATGATTTAACAAATTTAACCTACATCATTTATGTAAATCTATAAATCTGGCCACATATCTTTTTTAATAAAAATATGTATAAACATTAAATTATATATAAAATCTTAAAAAATCTAAAAAATTGTTAAAAATTAATTAAATATTTTTATCAAATAAATAAAAAATCATTTGGGTAATTCTTGATCTTTTATTTTCTTCTTCAACATCAAAATTCATCTCATTTGATAATTTTTTATCTTCATTTGGGCAATTCTTCACTATCAAATCCTTCTCCTTCATCATCCTAGCACCAAAAAATAAAAATAAAAACCACTAATTCCGTTAAATAATTATATGTTTTTAATTAAGAAAAGTTTCTAGGCTACACTTCGGAGAAAATGAGAGTATAATTTAGTTTTCCATATACTTTATTTTTGTCAAATCCTCAATTGTTAAGGCTAGCTAACGCTCGTTTGTTGTTGAAACAAGAAAATCAGAAAAGGAAAAAACAACACAGAGAAAAAAAATCCATCTGATTTGAGTTTTCAAGTTCAGTGGGCTCCAAGTCTTTGTTTAAGAATCTGAACGGTGAAAAGAAAGACATTAGGGAGGAAGGTTACTACTGAAATCCTGAACCCATCCAACAATCGACGCCGGAGATTAAAGCGTTGGAACTTCGTAAGTAATTTAGGTAAATTCATGTTTTTAGTTGGGTTTGATGAGAAAATAAAGTGGATATTTAAGTAGAGGAGAAAAAGGGGAAGAGTTTGGTGATGATATTTATCGGGGAAATTAATAAAAAAATCGATTATTTGGAAATTTTTTATATAAATAATGATATATTTTGTAATTTTTAACGAAAATGTTATTATTAAATAAGTAATCATTTAAATTGATTTTTTCAACAATAGAATGTTTAGAACTACCCATACACCTTCTCCTCCATTCGCAACAATATCCGTATCAATATAACCAAGACTTAATTGGCATTTAATTGGAAGTTTTTAGGGTAAATTACTGAAATAGTCACTTTTATTTTTTTCATGTTACATTTTAGTCACTTATGTTTGAAATATTACGTTTTAATCGTTTACGTTAACATGTTATAACATTTAATCACTTAGTCATTATTTGTTGTTAACGGTGTAATAGTAAGTTAAAATGGAACGTTAAATCATTATTTTAAACAAAAATTTTAAGTTAAATTATACAATTAGTCCTTATATTTTTTTTTCATTTTGAACTATAGAGACCAATTGCTCAAAACGAAAAAAATATAAAAGACTAATTGTATAATTCAAACTAAAATTTATATTTGAAGCGATGATTTAACGTGTCACATCAACTTACCGTTTTACTATTAGTGGTAATTAACACTCAGTGACTAAAATATTATAACACGATAAGATAAATGACTAAATGTAATATTTTAAATAAAGAAAAATGACTTTTTAGATAGTTTAGCGAAGTTTTTAATACAAACATGTGACAAATATTAGAATCCTGCAGGACATCAAAATGGAGATCATCGCGTGCCTGAGCGTGTGAAGCTCAACACACTTCCTGTGGATATATCCTACTGCTAAGCTAGAAGTCTGAAAGTTGCTAAAATAACACGCACACTGAAACACAGCGTTTTCCATTTCCGTTCACGGCATGATCTTCGAGAACCATCCCCAAAATTTACACCCCAAAATGCGAAAACCCAAACCCTAAACTCACTGTTTTTTTTTCCCCTTTATAGTACTACTGTCTTGATCTCTTATATATATTTTTTCTCTCATGGCGGAGGAGGTCATCTCTGGTAGCGGATCTTCGGGAAGAGAAGGAGAGATCAATATAAGAGTAGGATTAACCTCGAGGGATTCGTTAGATTCTCGGTGGGTGTTCCCAGGCGAAGACGACTTTGAGATCGAAGACAATGGCAACGGCGACGATGATTTACCGCATCGAGCTACGGTGGGCTCCGAAGACGAGGATAATCAGGAACACCGTTTGATCCGCACTGAACCACGCGTGGATTCCTTTGACGTCGAAGCACTCGAAGTCCATGGCGCACATAGAAGTGACTACGAGGTACATTGTTCCTTACGAGTTTGTCCTGCTAGTCTAATAGGTTATTTTTTCTGTTCATAATTTTGGAAGCTCGAATTTATTTGGTGTCTGATTTGATTGCATTGAAGCATGCTTTTGGACCTTTTAATTTGTCTGGCTTATATGGAAGTTAATGGGTTATGATTTGGTAATCCTATAATAAGCATGGTAACGAAAATTAGATTAGTTTTTTTTTTTTTATGTTCTTTAATTTTGCTGCTTACTTTTTATGTGTCTCTACTGAAATTTGATCTCAGGATTTAGGTATAGCAAGGAGAATAATACATGCCTTTCAGACCCTTGGAGTTGTATTTGGTGATGTGGGAACAAGTCCATTATATACATTCAGTGTGATGTTTAGCAAGGCACCTATCAAGGGAGACGAAGATGTTATTGGAGCACTATCACTAGTTCTATACACCTTACTCTTGGTCCCCCTTGTGAAATATGTCCTTATTGTACTTTGGGCAAACGATGACGGTGAAGGTATGTCAGATGTTCCCAATCAAGTCCCTATTCATGATCTTTTATGGAGGCCTTAAACATATATGTTAAATATATGTATTGCAAGTCAACTGTTTTACATTTTCTGTTGCTGGTTTCTTGAAGGTGGTACTTTTGCATTGTACTCATTGATTTGCCGGCATGCTAAGGTCAGTCTTCTCCCAAATCAGCTCCCATCAGATACACGGATATCTAACTTCATACTAAAGTTGCCATCTCCTGAACTTGAGAGATCACTTAAAATAAAGGAGAGACTAGAGGCTTCATTGACTCTGAAGAAACTCCTTCTGGTGTTAGTGCTTGCTGGCACTTCTATGGTGATAGCTGATGGGGTTGTTACCCCAGCAATGTCAGGTTTCCATATCTATTGTTCTTGCCTTTTTTTATTATTATTACAGAACTGCTATGATGGAATAGAGCATTAAGTGGTTTGAGTTCTCATTTTCAATGTTTAGATAATAATTTTTGTGTGTATATATCTCTTTATAGTAATGTCTGCTGTTGGTGGTCTGAAGGTTGGAGTTGCTGCAATTGAACAAGGTAAGGTGGTATTTTATGCAATTATCAAGGTTATAAAACATTATTGCTTTTCTGCCTCACTTTTCCACTGTTAGTAAATTCTCTCAGAAAGGACATCTGTTCTCAATTGACCTTGTTGGCTAGGATTCATTTGCATATTTTGACTAATATGTTATTGAAATTTACTTGTTATTTGGATATAGTATGGGATGGTGGTGCATTTTATTAGTTTGTAGATCTCATAGCTTCTTGAATGACCCTGAGTCAACAATTGTTCATCGTGTTTCTTTAGCAGCCTTTGTCTTGATCGTGTGCCATTTGTAATGATAATTTAACTTTAGTTAGACTATAGCTTATAATTTGGCTAAGTCCTAACTCTGCATGTATTATAAACAATGTGGTCTTTTTCCTTTTGCCTTTCTGCTTTTACATCTAATAGTTTTTGCTATATTATTACAGGTAAATATTCATTAACTTAATTCTTCTATTTCCTTCTTTGCTTTTCTTTACTTGCAGATGAAGTGGTGATGATATCAGTTGCCTTTCTTGTAATTTTGTTCAGTGTACAGAAGTTTGGAACAAGTCAAGTAGGACTTGCTGTAGGCCCTGCTTTGTTCATATGGTTTTGTTCTTTAGCAGGCATTGGAATTTACAATCTTATTAAGTATGATGCAAGTGTCTTGAGGGCATTTAATCCCGTTCACATCTATTTGTACTTCAAGAGAAACTCAGTTAACGCCTGGTATGCGCTGGGAGGTTGTCTGTTATGTGCCACAGGTAACACATTAAGAGAAGATTATTGTATTTCAAGGTCGACTAATATTATTATTTTTAATCAATTTTCCTTCTTTTGTGAAGGTTAATTTCTGCGAATGTCTCACTGCAAAATCTTTTTGGAATGTAACTTTTTAATTTGTCAACAAAGTTCAGCTAAAGTAATGCAGTTGGTTGAGCTTTGATGAATTTGAACTAGGGCATCAATGGTCATATAGGTCATTCTATATGATCTTACTGTGCTGATGATGGTTTATATTTCAGGGTCTGAAGCAATGTTTGCAGATCTTTGCTACTTTTCTGTACGATCAATTCAGGTAATGGAGCAAGAAAACTCAGTCACCAAATGTTCTGCGTTTTGCACAACCTGTAGATATAATTGCTGGTAGTCCCCTACTCTCATTCTTACAATCTTTTGATTTGTGTGATAGTGGTTGTTTGCAGCTTACATTTGTGTTTCTCGTATTGCCTTGCCTGTTGCTGGGTTATTTGGGTCAAGCAGCATACCTTACAGGAAATCTTAATGGTGCCGAGAAGCATCCTTTCTTTCTTTCAATTCCTAGTAAGTTTCACATTTTATCACGAATTAGTTGGATTAAAACCTTTTCTTTTATTTTGGAAAATTGTCACACTTGCCTTGCTCTAAACAGAAAAACTGTTTTGCCCCACGTAGGTGGCATCTTCTGGCCGGTCTTACTGATAGCTAATATTGCTGCCTTGATTGCTAGCCGAGCAATGACAACAGCCACATTTTCGTGCATAAAGCAGTCATCTAATCTTGGTTGTTTCCCTCGTCTTAAAATCATTCACACATCTAAAAGGTTCATGGGCCAGATCTATATTCCTGTCATAAACTGGTTTTTGCTGGTAGGTTGCCTGGTCTTAGTTTGCTCTATGTCAAGCATTAACGAGATTGGAAATGCATATGGTAATATTTCTTCCTAGTCTTTTGGTTATACTAAGCCACAACTTTTGTCATCATTGAATGAATTTTTGGTGTCATGTAACTCATAAAAATTTAGATTCGTGGAATATAAAGTACTATCAAGTCAAACTACTAAAGATAAAGAAATCTTCTTACCCTTTTCCTTGCTTTAAATTAAACCGGCTTCTCATCTTTCTAGTTATTGATTTTGTTTTTAGGTATAGCTGAGCTGGGAGTCATGATGATGACCACTATGTTAGTCACGATTGTCATGCTTCTCATATGGCAGCTAAACATCATAATCGTGCTGAGTTTTGTGGTTTTCTTCCTGGGTTTGGAATTGACTTTTTTCTCGTCAGTTTTATGGAGTGTGACAGATGGAAGTTGGGTAATATTGGTTTTTGCTGTCATAATGTTTGTCATTATGTACATTTGGAATTATGGTAGCAAGCTTAAGTATGAAACTGAAGTGGAGCGAAAGCTGCCAATGGATTTGATGCGAGAAATAGGCTGCAATCTTGGAACAATCAGAGCTCCTGGCATTGGCTTGCTTTACAATGAGCTGGCAAAAGGAGTACCAGCTATATTCGGTCATTTTATAACCACACTCCCAGCTATCCACTCCATGATCATCTTTGTCTGCATAAAATATGTCCCTGTTCCTGTGGTCCCTCAGAATGAAAGATTCTTTTTCAGGCGAGTCTGCCCCAAAAGTTACCATCTGTTTCGGTGTATTGCTAGGTAAGATTCTCTGGCTGGAAACTTAGATCCTATTATCTTCCCTGATCAATATTCCATTTCCTCCAATGCTGTGTGCTATCGCTTTACAGGTTCAAGTTTTGTACTGCAAGATTTTTCATAAAAACTAACTGGAATGGCTAATAGACATGTCTGTTGGTGAAGTGCTGGACTTTTCGTTCCAGTGACCAAGGATTTGCAACCTCAAAACACACACATATATATGCGTATAACTAATTGGAATTGTCAAATGTTACTTGGACAGGAGTTGTGGAATTAATTTGGGGGTCAAATTGAGTAAAGGATGAACTAATTTACTTCACTAAATCTCTTTTGAACAAGCATCTTTGATATATTATATCTTTTTTTTTTTTTTTTAATAATATGTGCGCAATTCCTTTGTATTCCTCGCCTTTGTTCACCCTTTCCCCTTGTAGCATTCTCTCAGATAACTGACCAACCACTTTCTCAGGTATGGTTACAAGGATGTCCGTAAGGAAAATCACCAGGCATTTGAGCAGCTGCTGATCGAGAGTCTTGAGAAGTTCATTCGTCGGGAAGCTCAGCAAAGGCAATTGGAAAGTGATGGTGATGAAGACGCAGATTCCGAGGAGGATACATCTTTCTCAAGAGTTCTCGTAGATCCTAACGGAAGTGTTTACTCGCTTGGTGCTCCTCTACTGGCTGAGTTTAGGGGCTCCAGCAATTCCATTTCAGAAGCAAGCATTTCTGAGGAGGTAAACCCCAACTCCCCTGCAAGTCCATCGATATCTGATGCCGAGCATAGCCTAGAAAGAGAGCTATCTTTTATACGACAGACTAAGGAATCTGGGGTAGTTTATCTTCTCGGACACGGAGACATTAGGGCTAGAAAAGATTCTTGGTTTATAAAGAAACTGGTTATAAATTACTTCTATGCTTTCTTGAGAAAGAACTGCAGGAGGGGTATTGCAAATTTGAGCGTGCCGCATTCACATCTTATTCAGGTGGGCATGACTTACATGGTTTAAGAACCGATGTGTGTACTCAAATCAGGGAGGAGTGATTAAGAAACGCCGGCGCTCAAATAGCATGCTACAAGGGATGCAAATTCACCATTGTGTTGAGCAAAGCTGGGCGCTTGAATCAGCAAATTTTAGTATCATGTATCCATTCTGATGTTTATTTGTATTCTTCCACGCGCTTATTACTATTCAATACGAGTTTAATTAAATATTTTATTTACACACAATTCATAGGTGGGATTTACACGTGTGAATGGTTATGATCAGTGTACTGTAAAAAAATTGAATGCACTATAGTTGTAATTAAGAGTTTTTTATTTTATTTTATATATATATATATATATATATATAGTTCAGTGTGATCATTTGAGGAGGTGAGATTTTAGATTTTAATTTAGTTATGAAATAATAAATAATAAAAGAAATATTTGTTTTTAATATCTTAATTTCACTATTTGGTATTTATATCATTTTTTTTTTGTAAATTTGTTGCATTTTTTTTATTATTAAACTTGCCCCGTGAGTGTGCCACAATTTAATTTGTATTATATTTCTAAAGAATTATCTAAAACAATTTAATTAATTATTCATGATATGCTTGAGTTTTAATGATTTTGTTCTAAAGTTTTCATGATTTTTTCTTGCCATTAATCTTATTATTTTCATATAATATTAAAAAAATGACGACTAGATAAAAGTACAGGTCAATAAAAAAAATCACATAATATTCATTAAATTAAAATGTAGAAATTAAAATTTCTAAGTTAGTATAATATATAATGATGCAAGTTCGAATATTTACGAATATTTAACTTAAATTTTATGGATTCAGAACAAATGCGGATAGATTATCTTCAAATATACATTTTTACAATTTCATATTCGAATTCACATATCCGATCCAAATCTACTAATTTGTATGCTTCCAATAAAGTTTGAACCCAAAATCTCTTTTATATAAAATTATGCTTTAAGCATTGATGCTTATTTTAAACATTTATTGTAATTTACACAAATTAATAATATTGTATAAAAATATTTTTTTTAAATTAAATATAATTATAATATAAGTAAACATAATATTTTTATTATGAAAATACATCTTCTTTTAATATTTTACTCTTTTAAATCTTAATTAATTTTTATTAAATCGTATTCTTTTATAACGGTAAACTTAACTAAACAATAAGATGGGATCATCGGCATTCCTAAATCTATATTTATCTCTTTTTATTATTTGATGAGCTCAATTAATTTAATTATTTAAAACCAAAAATGATATTTATATAACTAAAATAAATGTTAAAATCAAATTTATTTTATAATGTAAGACATACTTATATTCAGTACATAAGATATTATTAAAAAATAATATACATATACATTTATATCAATGGTTATATATGAGTAAATTATAAATGTATAATAATCACTATACAATTATGGTATTATATCGTGCATTCTTTTAATAATAAAAATAGACTGAAATTTTTCATAGAAAGAATTGATTTAATTTTTAATTTAACCTATAATAATTAATTTACTTAATTTTTTAAAATTAAAAAATATAATATAATCTCCATTGTATAAAACACATTTTTTTTGGCTTTTCAATAAAAAGAAAAAAGGGAAAAAAAGTAATTCTTCCAAATATCCCTAAACTATGATTTGTATTTGAATTTGGTCTTTAGACTTTAAAACATTTTAATTATATTCTCAAACATTGGAGTTTATATCAATCAAGTCATTCGGCTATCAAAACTGTTAATTTCACGATTAAGTGACACATCAAATCTTATATGGAGTAAATTAAAATTTAATAGTTTTAATAACAGAAGAACTTAATTTATATAACTTCCAAAGTTTAGGGATGTAATTAAAAAATTTTAAAATTTAAGATCAATTTAAAATATGAGTCGTAGTTTGAGGACTTTTGGCGCAATTTTATTAAAGAATCTAAGATAACATATTTGGGAATCAACAAATAGAGTTGTGTGTTTTGCCTTCGCGGTTCCGTATGCCGCGGACGCCATTGTTGAGATGGAATCAACACTTTCAACATTACCCTCCGCTTTTACTCCCTTCTCCTTTTCTAAACCCCTAAACCCCAAATCCCCTTTGTTCTCTTTCTCTCAGTCTCCACTCCTTAGCTCTGTCGCCGTCCTTTCTTATTCTTTTCCTCTAAGGACTATCTCCTCCATTCCCAAACGCCTACACCGCCGTTTGGAGTGCGTCTCTTCTGGTACCGGCGGCGGATTTGGTGGAAATGATGGGAGTAGCGGCGGCGGTGGCGGCGGGGAAGGAACGGGTGGAGGTGATTCGAAGGCGAAATTGGGAGCTGGAGTGGTTGACGATCTCTCTGCCTTGTCTCCCGATGTTATCATTCTTAATGTTGGGGTATGATAATGATTTTTTAAGGTTATTATTCCTATTTTTCAGATATTCAATTTGATACTTGGAAAAAAAATATAGGTAGTTAATTGAAAAAAAGTCATCGAATAAAAAACTTCGGGTACCAAATTGAACATTGAAGTCAAATTCAGGTACCTAATGGCATATTAACCTTTTTTTTCTTCTTCTTTGAATTTAGGAAGAATTTTTATAAAAAAAGAAGAAGGTAAAATGCTAGTAATTTTTTGTTCTTGAATTTGCTGTGATTTAGGGAATGATGTGCGGCGGGTGTGCTTCGAGTGTGAAGAAAATACTAGAAAGTCAAGTAAGTTAATGTCTCCATTGTTTTTTTCTTCCCTTTTAAATCGAATTATTTACATTTCTTAGTGTGTCATTTTGCTTTAATGTGCAGCCCCAAGTCTCTTCCGCGACTGTCGATCTTACAACGGCGACGGCAATGGTGTGGCCTGTTTCCGAAGCCCAGGCTGTACCCAATTGGCAAAAGGAATTGGGGGAAGCATTAGCTAAACAGTTGACTAGCTCTGGTTTCGAATCTAAGCTTCGAGGTATGTGTTCAGCATGTATGTGATATAATCCGAGACCTTTCGAATATACATGAAAAAAGTCGAATATATTATACCCTTGTTGAGTGCAATGTCGAATACTCACACCTGAATCTAAGAAACTTGGAATAATTATAAAAGTGCTTTCGTTGCCATCGTTCTTGGTCAACTTCTTGTTCCTTGAATATTGTTTTCATGGCTTGCTTATGTTGCACTGACTTATTTTTTTATTGAACTATTCGTGTCTGACACATGCTCCAAATAAATGATTTAAAAAAAAAAAAAAATCTGACCATACTCAGATACATAACCTAGTTAATAGGAGTGTTCATGGTTCGGTTAAAATTGAATAATTGATCGAACCGATTTAATTCGGTTAATCGGTCGGTGGTCGAATTCAATTCTGTTGAAGGTCGATTAATGACTTTTTAGAATTTTGGTCATCAGTTAATTCTGTTCAAAATCGGTTAATTAAGCGAATTAAATAATATTTATTATATATAATTAAATAATAAATATTATAACTTCGTCTGAAATCAGTTATGTAATGTTTCTAGTGTCTTATTAGTTGTTTTCACCTCTTTTTAAAGTTTTTTGAACTATTTAAAAAAGAAAATGAACATTAGCAATGTATTTTTTATATGTTCTATACTTATTTTAATCAAAAGACAAAATACATATAAATTTCAGCTAATTCGGTTAACCGACTGAATTAATCGAAATATTTCGATTCGGTTAATGTATTTGAAAAAAACTTCAGTTTGATTAATGGTTAAAGATTTTTACATTTTGAGTAATTCAATTCAGGTATTAACCAAACCCATCGTTTGAACACCCCTACTTGTTCGAAAATATTATCTAAGTTTTAGTACCTTAATGTAGAGCTATACACTTAGGGACCATTTTCTAATATTTTGGTGTCATACGCATGGTTGTTGGAGTTCTTGAGTTTGGTCATTGAATATTTCAGGTTATTTTTTGTTACTGTGGAGGTGCTAAATGCTTTAATTAAGATTTAACATGTTAGGGATTGCTCATATAAAAGCTAAATTTTTCAAAATAGTTGAGGGGCTAAATTTTTATAAATGTGCTCAAATAAGGGTTTTTGCTGATATGTTTAGAATAAAATACATGACAACTGAGTTAAAACATTATCTGAAAAGCAAAAATATATATAACATAATTTGGAACCTGACATACGACAATTGAAAAATTCTAAACTTTATTTAACAATAGCCTATTAATTTACGAAGTTCTTATTTGCAAGTAGATTGAAACATATCTAATTTCTCTCATATATGATTATGAAATGTTAGTAAATCTTACACCAATTTTTATTCCTGTTGTATGTAAATAAACTTGACAACCCAACTTATGATTAGTGATTCATTTATGCTCCTCTTATTTTAAATGATTTGAGGCATAATGTGAAGTTTGGTTTTCCACATAATTCATGCAAATTTGTGTTTTTAGTGGCAGGTGAGGAAGCTATTGAAGGAGATGTCTCACCACAATAAATAAATAAATAAATAAACTTTTTGTTGAAAGAGCAACCATAATAAGTCCTTAGATGTGACAGTATTGGCTTTGAAGTTATAGATTTGATTAATTGTATAATTCATCAAGACATTTACTCATTTTGTATTAACTTTACAAAATGGGGGTAACGTACAATTTATTTAGAGGGTTTTGTTGTTGTTGTATATCACATGATTCATGTCATGGTACCATATATCATCTTTCACACGTGTCTATCGAATAAAAACTAAACCATATGCATTTGATTTTTTTTTATTTTTTATTTTTGGAGGATTACAATATGTCACCCTCTTCTCTTTCCTTCAAGGAAATTAAACTATCTATACTCTAAATGCGAAATAAATACTATTCAAAGTTTTGCATAAGATAGGAATATATAAAAGAATATCCATAATACAACGTAGATTTGAGTTAATGATAACCAATTGGAGCGGGTGCCTCTCTTAATTCCTTTCCCTGAAATTGAATATCCTGCATATACCCCAAGAAGATAAGCATATTAAGATCAGTTAGTCTTGTAAGGATTGAGTCTTGGACAAAGTAATTAGTAATTCAAGTTAGCTCATGAATTCAAGCTTATGGATTAAGTCAAAAATGGGTCATGTCTTAATCTAAACTCGAAGGGGTAAACTTGTTATTGCAATAAGTATTTAATAAATAAAGCTTGGCACAGATTGAATTCAAGCCTATGGGCTAGGCTAGAAATGGTCATATATTGACTTGATTTAAAAATCGAGCTACTATCTTGATCTGAAAGGTTAAGACTTACCAGGATCAAAGTTTAGATAAAGCCTTCAGTAATTTAAGCTTGGCTCATACTGAATTCAATCTTATAAGCTAAGGAAAAAAGGGGATCATGTCTTAATTTGATCTAAAGGCTCCGCTACTAGCTTAACTTGAAAGGCTAAACTGGCTGGGATCGACAAAACACTTAGTAACTCAAAGTTGGTTCAGACCGAATTTAGAAGGGTCACATTCCAAATTGATCTACTATTGAAAGACAATAACTTGGCAATGTTAAAATGGATGGCTATAGAGAAACTATTAAAAGAAGAAAATGAGCATGGAAAGTGGAAGAGATAAGTGATACATACAGAAGCGAAATGATTAATATCCCTATGATGAGCTTCATCAGCGCGAATCACGGTTATAACGTCCTTGAGTCTGGCTTCTTTAGGCAATCTCCAGTAATCTATGGCAATGGCAGGGGCTGGAACATTTTCTGTTTCACCACTTTCGATTGATTCCAAATACTCGGTGTAGGAGAAAACTGCTTCCTCTTCCAAATACCCAACAAATCTATGCGCCAATTTTGGGGAGCTCAGATAAAGAACGAAGAAGCCATTAAAGAACACTCCCTGCACAGCTAGAACAAGTAGCCTTTCATACCACTTGGGTTTCACGAGCTCCACAATCGTCATCAAATGCATCCTCTCATTCTCTGCTTCTTCAAGTAAGGCTTTAATCCATCCACCACTTTGCTGGAACTTACGGAGAGACTTGAGATGCAGAAGCATCCCGCCAACCATGCCGGGGACTGCTGCCACTGTTTCCAGCATCATTGCATGACAGCCATAACGTCTCTGCATTTCAAATGAACCACAAAGGAACCTCAATGCCTTGAACATAAATATGAATGTATAAACTTTTAAGTAATTGTGTTAGACATTCGTGTCCGGGATATATACTGGCATGGGTATTGATTAATAACCCTCTAGGACAAAGATCTTTTAAAGATATTCAACATACTTATTTCTGGACATAGAAGATGCTAAAATTTACACATAAAATATAAGCTTTTAACTACGAAGTCTACAAAAGAGCCACTAAGGATCTGCAATGCCTTGAAGTGCACATCCTTATATGACACATATCAAGACATAGGTACGAGTATATACCACTCCAAAGATAGTGTCTTCAATGCCTTCTAACCAAAGATACTCATATTGGGCATATAAGAGGTTAAAAGAGTTGCACATCAAAGAGTAAGCTTTTATCTAAGAAATCTACAAAAGACCCACAATGCGTAATGCCTTGAGGTGCACTGTGCATGTCCATGTATGATACATATCAAGACATGGGTACGAGTCTATATCACTCCAAAGATAGTCTATAAATGTAGAAAAAAAAATTGCAACAAAATGTAGAAAAAAATTTATAATATTGAATATACACATATTTGACACATACTTATATCTGATACTCACATCTGAATCTAAATAAATTTGTATATGATACAATAGAAATGAAAATAATTATATAGAAACACAGCAATTTTGGTAAAAAAAACCCTTAGAATCTTTAAACATACCAAGACAGTTTGGGATCCAAATAACTGATGGCACAGGTGTATAAATGTCAAATGTGATAAAATTGAATGAAGAGTTCAGTCTAAATTTAAAAGCTATTGACATATTAAGAACATAATAAAATACAATCAAACAAATTATGGAATGCTGTAATTATGGAACAAAGTAAAACACAGCAAACCTGGAAGAACAGATCCACAGGAATTCGAAGGAATTTGACTGTTCTGTAAGCTAATTTATCCAGGAAGTTCTTTGGCACATGGTGCTTTTTCAAATCAATTGAAACATCTGCCTTGTACGTTTCCCATGGCTGCATTATATAGCATAAACAAACAGTGCAAAATTAGATCATCAAACTGAAAGATTGACCGAGAATTTTCTAATATATTACAAAGTTTGGAGATAAATCTTTATTTAAAAATTGAAGTAACGGTAAAAACCGATTTATTCATTTTAATAATTTAAATTCCAAGCTAAAGAGAAAAAAGAGAAGTCGCACTTTTTCTAAAAGAATTTGACATTCAAATACGAAGATTGATCAACAGTAACAAGTCAACAATATAGCAGCTTCATCTTAAAAGAAAAACATAGCAGCTTAGAATATAGGTGGAAACGAAGAATTCAGCAGTTAAATTGCAGATCTGATCAAAGAGAGGAGAAAATGAATATTATATAGATGTGTGCGTGTGTGTGTATTACAGCCAAAATTGAACCAAATAACTAACTCTTAAGTGAAGGAATAAAGTAAGTTTAACGAAAGATGAAATGGTACCATGAAACAGTTCCAGGGCCAAACGGTGCCATCCTCTCTGGTGATCGTAGGCCTTGAAATCCCCCAATAACTTGACGCAACTACGTCTTTCCCTTTCATCTCTTCCTTCTCCTGTTCCTTCTTCTCCGAAGGCGCTTTCTCCATTGAAGCAGGAGCAGAGCTCATCATCCTTCGCCACTCAAACCCTCCAAACATCACTCCATTTCGCTGTCCGCTCAAGTGCACGCTCCTCCCAACCACAGCGGATCCGTACACCAGTCCGCCGCCGCCGCCGCCGCTTCCGTAGTACCTCTGGCCGTTGACCAGACATTGCTTCACTGACCTTAATACAACACGATTCATTTTCTTCTCTCTTTTTTGAATTTGTTATGACTTAATAAGATCGTCGTTGAGAGGCCATAATAATATATATAGGAGAGTGAAGAAGCGGGAGAAGGATCGAGGAAAGAATGGCGGGGCGAAAACGGTTTATGATTCAGTGTTTCGCGGTGTATTTTTAATTTTCTTGATATTTAATCTGCCGTTGATTGGATGACAAAAAACTTTTATGGGTTGATATTTCATAAAGGGTAACATGTTTTATGTTCTTTTGCACTACTGAATTATATCTCCGGCGGCCAACAATAATCTTCTCATTTGAATGTACCGTTTCCAATTTGATGGGATGTATTTTGGAGTTCTTTTGCTTGATTCAACCAGTTAATTGAAATAGATATTCTTAAATTATGATTCTTATTTTAATTTAGTCTCTAAATTTCAAAACATTTTAATTAGATCCTTAAACTATTAATATTATATCAATTAAGTCTTTTCGCTAAAAAAAAAAAGAGTTAAAGATAAAAATGTAAAAGCTTTGAAAACTTCAAATCTAATATTTCCAAAACATCTATTTCGCAATATTCATTTTTTTAAAATTTTTTATTTTAAATTATATTATATAAGATCTAATGCGTCGTTTAATAATTAAATTAACGATTTAATAACGAAAGGACTTAATAATTTTAAGATATAATTAAAATAATTTAAAATTTAAAGATAAATTTAAAATTAGAGCCATAATTTGAAATTAAATTATATTTCTTCGAATATGGAATATAAAAAATATATTTACAATAATTTGAAAAGTCTAATTCTTCCAAAGAAAAAGAAAAGTCTTTAGCGCGTCTAATAAAAGGATGTTTCAGTACGTTACGTCACTAATATTGCACTCACTCATAACAATAATAAAATTTTCACCGAATATAATAAAATATTTTTCAACAAATAATTTTTTTTGTTTAGATAAACTTTTTGTAAAATTATTTATCGAAAAATAAAGAAAATTTATTTTCAGTTGGAATCGAAATTTTTACAAAAATATTTTTTTGAACTAATTGGCATTAAGTCTCTATTTTTTGTGTTGAAAGAAAATAAACAAAAATAATAAATAATAAGAGCTTATGAAACAATTTAACATTTTTGAAGTTTGCCGGCACCTAAAAGTTTTATTTAGCAATCAATTAAAATAACAAATTTACATATTAAGTCTCTGAATATTTAAGGTCATCACATTTCAATGTGGTCCTGCCTCTCTCTCATCCTCCACCAGTCATACCGTATTTTTGCATTAAAAAATATTGGTGCCGCCTATCTCTCCCTCTCCACCCTTAAAAAATATATTTTTTAAATACACATCATTTTGGTAATGATTATTCAAATGAGTGTGTCAGAAAAATCAAGGGCGCTGCCCATCTCTCTCCCTCCACCCCTTGTTACTGTTCCAAACATACCATTTTGATAAATAATGATATTGACATACCGTTTCAGTATTTAATTTTTTATTTGCATTGCATTATTCAGGTAAAAAAATCCAAAAAAAATTCTTTTTTAAATGTTATTTCTTTTTTAATTAAGATTATATTTGTAGAAAAATATAATTAATGTCTTTACATTTTTTTTTCTAATTCAATAAAAATAATTTACCAAATGTTTAAAAATTTTGTTAAATTAACAAGGACCCAATGTATATATTCCCTGAATTGTTTAAGATTAAAAAGTATTTAATTATTAAATTATATTTTCATTTAATAATTTATTTTTATTGTATTCAATAAAATGCTTAATTACAATTTCCTTATATATATATATATTTTAAAATTTTGAATTACAATTATGAGTAATACATTCAAATAATTATAATCATAATAAATAATTACAAATACACAACATGACGTCGGTCAACGGTCAACGGTCATACGACACAGTTTCGCAAATCAAACCCAAAACAAAGTTTGACTGGCCAATTAGGCGGTAGGATTAAATTCACATGATTCCTGATGAACTCACGGCCCTCAAATTGGAACAACTTTTTCCAAATAATCAAAATATGATGTAAAATAATATGTATTTTAAATTTTGATAAAATTATTTAATTATTAAAATTGAAATTCTACAAGCTTCTGATATTATTTTCCCCTTACGAGCAAACTCCAAGCCCAAATCCTCATTCTCCGCGCTGTCTTTCTTATGCTTAAATCTTATGATATTATTTTTTGTAGACTATACGGCGACAACAAAAGATGGATCAACATAATTTTGGGGATGTACTAAAATAGGATGGAAGCTTCAACCAGCCTTTGAAAGTGTCAGACTTTTTCTTCAAGACATCGACATTAAGCATCAACCAATAAATAACAGAAAACTTGAAAAAGAATCAATGCAATAGGTTTTGAACACCTTCAAGCTTTCGTTAGCTTCTCTTGACCTTAATTGTTTTTACTTCTCTCTATTTAAGTAAAAAAATATATTATAAAATAATTTCATTCATTATTTGATCTAACTCTCGATAATAGCTTAATGGTTAAGGGATATTTACTAATGTGGGTATATTCTTATCACGAGTGAAGATACTAACCCATGAATACAACAAAAGCTCAGCCTTTTATATTTATTTATATCTATTCCATTACATATAAATTGTTATTTTTCATTATCTTATTTAACAACTTCTAACATGTAATAGTCACATTGTCGCATTGAGTTTTGATTATATCCCGAGTTGAGTTGAGTTAAATCTCTAAATAGAGACAAACTTTTTTAATACTATATATTTTTTTTAAAATTTTCAAAACTCGAACTCGATTAGATTCTAGAAATAACAAAACTTAACTTGATGAATTTAACAATAATCATTTGGCGGTGATTGAAATTTAAAACTTGAAACGTATAAGAATTAAAAATGACCAAATTAATGTACATGGATTATGTCCATCACTTTCACAAAGTATAATCACTAAAAGAAAAACTTAACATTGTATAAATTATGGAGAATAGATTTCAAATTTATGCATAGAGAAACTAAAACTAAAATTTGCATATAAAAAAAATATAATATCAAATGCAGTCCTCAACATTTACATCTTCTGTTAAATTGGCTTTAACTTTTTTTTAAAGCTAAATCTAGTCTTTCATCTTTAAAAATGAGTCAAATTACTTTTTTAAATGGAAATACTAATTAAAAGTCTAAAACATTACTTTTTCTTTTAATAATATTAGCATAACAACCCGTTTAGTAGTCCACATATAATTCATGCTAACATGACATTGTTTATCTTATATGCCAAGTCAACAAATATTAAAGGATGTTTGAACTGGACTGGACCGGTTTGGTATCGATCTAAAGAATGGCTTTGAACCGGTTAGATTGAGAATCGATATGGACCAACTAAAAAACTAGTTAAATTGATTTTTTATTATTATTTATTTTTAATCTTTTATATTCGAACTGGTGGATCGACAGTCAGACCGATTCGACCACCGGTTTGATTTAAAATAATTGAAAACTTATAAAAATTTGTAAAAAAAATAATATTCAAAAATAAAAAGTTTCTAAAAATTTAGAAAAAAAAATTAGTATGGGTAAATTTGGATTATCATGCAGGCTGAAATGTTTAAAAAAATTTAACATTTAGCTAATATTTTGATTAAAAAAATAATTTGACTCTTTTTTAAAAGTTAATGATCAAATTTGACATTGTAAAAGTTAAAGATTAAATTTAGCTTAAAAAAGATTAAGGGTCAATTTAATAAAAAGAGGTAAATGTTAAGTGCTAAATTTGATGTTAATAGATGGGATAATATATAATTTAGCCCCTGAACTTGTCTATTTGTATATATTTGGTCCTTTTTTTTTTTTGACCTCATTGGCTTCTAAGCTTGCATTTCATCAACTAGGTTGGTTTCTTCAGCTAACACCATTAGTATATATTGATATGACATTTTTATCCGATCTGGTGGTGTCATGTGGTGTCATGTAGTAGCTTCTTCATAACACCACATGACAAACATAATTTATATACATTTATTTTTTTAATTTATGTTTATCATGTGTCTCATTAAGAGACTGTCATATAATACTACTGAATTGGCTAGTAGTGCAACGTCAGCACAAACAAATAGTACTAATGTGGAGGTGCTAGCCTAATTGGCAAAACACAAGTTCAGAGATTAATTAAATAGAAATAAACAAGTTCAGGGTTAAATTATATATTAAACCCTTAATAGAATTTTACATATCAATCAAACACTTAATACTTGGCTTTAACCTCCAATCATAAAAACACATCTTTTAATACTGTGGGGGAAGAAGAAAAAAAGAAGAAGCCATTTGATTGGACATTACAGTCTAAAAATTTCATTTTCAGTCATAAAATTCACCCCCTGTGGGTCTCTCACCCTTCCCCCCACTGTTCCACCATGGGAGGAGCCTAAGCTAAACACAAAATTAACCACTTTTTTTTTTTTTTTTTTCCTTTCTACACTCTGTAAAACCATGAAGAAAATTCCAAAACCCAAAAAAGTCAATAAGGGCAGCCCCTCAAAAAAACTTTTCTTCTTGTTTATTGGGTTTTCTTTCTTTTTTATAACACTTACTGTACTGTAGACTTTCTTTTTTCCTTTCTTTTTTTTAAATCTTTCAAAAGATTATAGTCAAGAATTGTGCAATTCAAGTCTTGGTCGGTTCTGGGTTTTCTTTCTTTCTTTTGAATTTTCTCGGGAATTGGGTGTTTTTGTTTGATCGGTTATGTAAGTTCTTAGATACCCTTTTCATGATTTTGTGTTCTTTTTTTGATTGATTTTGCAGATTGAAGAATTCCCAGAAAAAAGAAAACAAATGGTTCCTTTTTAGATGTTGATTTGTAGCAAAAGGAAGTGGATTCAATTCATATGGATAATCTATGTTGCTTCAACTCTGTAAATTTCTCAACTCACTCTCTTTTCGATTTTTCTGCTCTTTTGTTTTTCCTAATCTGTAGCTCTCAATTAGGCTTTTATATAATCTTATATATAAAAGCCTAATTTGTAGCTTTGACTTTACGGCAAATTTTGTGTTTATCTTTGACGTTATGCAAGAACATTGAAATCATATGGAAAATCTTATGCAAAATACATATAATTCTTGTTATTATTCTCTCTTAGATTGTTGGAGGACGATCTTCATGTAGTTCAGGGAAGGGCAGAAGCCATAACGGCGCTGTCAAGTATGGATTCGCTTTACTGAAAGGTAAAGCAAATCATCCTATGGAGGATTATCATGTCGCAAAGTTCACGCAACTTCAGGGGCACGAACTCGGACTTTTTGCTATATATGATGGTCATTTGGGGGATAGTGTGCCTGCCTATCTGCAAAAGCATTTGCTTCCCAATATCTTAAAGGATGTGAGTTCTCGAACAATCGAATATGAAATAATCCGAATTTCAAGTTGTTCCGGCCCGAACTCGCTGGTTACATGCATTGTTTGTTGAAGTACGTCCTTCAACTTTTTGTTATATGGATTGCAGGAGGAGTTTTGGACCGATCCCAATAGGTCGATTTTGAAAGCTTATGAGAAAACAGACCAAGCGATTCTTTCGCATAGTCCGGACTTAGGACGAGGGGGATCGACTGCTGTCACTGCGATTTTGATAGATGGGCGAAAACTATGGGTAGCCAATGTCGGAGATTCACGTGCCGTTTTATCGAAGAATGGGCAAGCAATGCAGATGAGTATCGATCATGAGCCCAGCACAGAGCGAGGAAGCATCGAGAACCGAGGCGGATTTGTCTCGAACTTGCCAGGTTATTTCGAAAACTACCCTTACTAAATCAAAGTAAATAAGTTTGTTTCGGGGAGGCTTACGCATTGTATGCATTGCATTTTATCCCAGGGGATGTTGCAAGAGTGAACGGCCAACTTGCTGTTTCCCGTGCTTTCGGAGACAAGAACTTAAAATTACACCTCCGATCTGATCCCGACATACAAAACGCCGATATTAACTCGAATACTGACCTTCTCATCCTTGCAAGTGATGGACTATGGAAGGTAATTCATACCTCTCCGTACACCAACAACTTCTCATGTTTCTTTTTATCTCGTTCTTTTTCATACTCTATCAAACCAAATCCAGGTTATGTCGAACCAAGAAGCAGTCGACATTGCGAAAAAGACCAAGGATCCGCAAAGAGCGGCGAAAAAGCTAGCCGCGGAGGCATTGAACAGAGACAGCAAGGACGATATCTCCTGTATCGTAGTTCGTTTGAAGGGGTGAATGAAAACCGAATGCGGCCCAATACACATCCCCGATTGCGCATGATACGAATCATCAATGGGAGTAAATATGAATCATGGTGAAGGTTCAGTGTCCCCAGATACTCCTTTCTCCTTTTGTAAAATTAATGTTCTAATGCGGCTTTCATATATTGCTTGATTTCTTCAATTATGGTTGGAAAAGCTCCAGGGAAAATATTTACAGTTGATTTCTTTTTATTTTATAATATCTTAATATTTATAGTTGAAAATATTGAAAAACATTTTTTTAAAGAATTTCAAATTAATTAGTTTGTGGTTATATATTTTATAACATTTAATTTCTTTATAATATTTAAAGCCCCATGTGATAGCCTGATAATTAAGAATGTTTATTGTTTCAAGTTCGACTTTAGTTCGGGCTTTGTCTAATTATTGAAATTCACTAAAAAATTATATTTTTTTGTCACCAAATTATAAAAATGATCATGTTAGTTCTTTTGTTTCTATTTTGATGGGAAGTTGTGAATTTTTTTTAATTGGTATAATTATATATTCAGTCCTCAATAGTTATATATTCTATGAATTTAATCTTAATTATAAATAATTCAACAAATTTTTTTATATAATGCCTAGAACTACCCATTACCCCTCTCCAACCCTTAAATAGGAGAATAAACGTGCTTTAGTATGTTTAAACCCACGTCCTCCTGCATTGAGACCAATGTTGATACCAATTGAACAAAGATTTAGTCGACAATAATTCAATAAATTAAATTCTCTCTATTTACGAATTTCACTAATTAAAAAAAAAGTTACATCATCATTCTTATTAATGATTTAACAGAGGGTGATCAAAACAAAAACAAATGATAATATTAGTGGCGGAAATGTAATTTTTTATAATTTAATGATCAAAACAGAAACACGCTAATAATTGAATAACTAATTGTATAATTTACCTTTTCTATTATATATATTTCAGGTAACCCTTTTTATTATAATTATACTTAAGATGCTATATAAATTTTATTATGTGAAGGATTCAGGTTATAATATATATATATATATATATATATATATATTTTGAGATTTTAAAAGTGATATAATTTCAATTTTAGTCCTTAAAACAAGCTAAAATTTTAAATATATATCTATATATCTCATACTTACACGTGACACACTTACCCTGTCTTTTTTCTTCTTCTTTTTCTTCTTTCCATTTTATAATGATGGTTAATTTTCAGTTTTGATCCTTCTAATATGCTTAAAATTGAGATTTAAGCCTTATACTTTAATTTTTAATATAATTCTTTCTTTATATTTTTATAATGTTATTGATTAATTCAAATAGTTAATATAGTTAACTTTTCTATTAAAATGTTACGTGGTTATATATAATTTGAAAGTAAGTTTTTAAATCCAGAATTTAGAGGGATTAAATTCTTAAAAATAAAAGTAGAAGGACTAAATTCTAAATGTGCAAAGTGTAGAGATTTAGAGTCATGGTTATTTGATCCGGACCGGATTGGCTAGGGTATCGGCTCGAAGAGAGGCATTAGATCAGTTGAGCCATGAACTGGTACGAACCAATTGAATCAAACTAAAAATGGATTGAGCCGGATTCTTTTATGATTTTTAATGATTTATTTAATCGAATCTTACAAATCAATGGCATGACAAATTCGACCACCGGTCCAGTTCTAAAAATCTTACTTAGAGTATATATTAATCAACTATATTAGTACAACATTTTTTTAATATTATAATTTATATTCTCTCTTTTTGATAAATAATGTAATATATTATTAGAATTTTATAAATATCCCATTATCATTTTTTTAAACCCTAAGATATCTTTGTCCAATATATGCAATTAGACTTATTTTAATTGCCTTGTTTATGAATTAAATATACTTTTAATTAATTTTTGGTGAATTAATTATTGTATATAATATATAATTAATTTGTTTAAATACCTTTAATTCGTGGCTGCCAAAGGCATGGCGTGTTGCCTGTCTGTCATTTTTTTTTAAAGGAAAAAAGAAAGATTTTTTTCCTTCGGTTATTAGCATTGATGAACAGAATCTTCAATTTATTTTTTTTAAAAATGTAATTATGTACTCTTTTTTATTAAGATATGGTTGTTGTTGAGGGAGATTGATTTTGCGAGGAAAAATGTTTTAGGTGTTGTGTATTGGATAATTAGTTAAATTTTTTGAATTGTGTTCAAATTTTATCTCTCGTTTTTTGTTAAGAGTCTTAAAAGTTCATAGAGGAGAGTATTTCTGTCAGTAGGAATACGAACTGCAAGGTTCATGAGATAAGTGTTGGTATATTGTAAAATATTAATTATGCAAATCACTTGCATGAGAGAGACTCAAACCACCAACCTTAAAGAATCGATCATCGACTCAACATCCAGGGCAAGTCCTGAACTCAAGTGTTGTGTTGTTTTAAATTTTTGTCTTGGCACGTATCTAGGAAGTCTTTTCAGCAATATGATCATTTTTGTATCTTGACGGTATTTGAATGTTATGTGTATATGTGTTTATATATGTGGTTGATGGAAATGGTCAAGTTGATGTTATATTGCTATAGTAGTTTGGTTATGTGCATAATGATTTGATAGTTGAGAAGTTAATATGCTAGGTGCGTATTTGGTTAATGCATAGTTGTGATAATGATAGTTGGTACATAGTTTTGCAATGGATGACAATATTTGGTGTATGTTTTATAAGTGAATTTGAATGTTTTGTCATGTATTGGAAGGGTTAAGTGATGCATGCTTAGTTCAAGCTTATAAAGAGCTAGTAAATTCATGTTTATATATATGTTATGTTTGAAAATGATTTGGTAGTTCAAGTATTTAGGTTATAAAGCTTATATGAAATCAAATGTTGAATGCATGAATATTTGGCTTGATATTGAGGTGCAAACACATTGGTTACACATTTAGGTTGATTGTGTAGGTGATATTAAGATATGTCTTTGGTTGACATAATTAACTTTTGATCAGTATGTGATTTGGGCATGAAATGGACATTTTAAAGATAAGATATTACTATTTCTGAGCTCAAGTATCGATATTTTGGCATTTGGTATTGGTACTTATCCATGTGAGTTTTTAAAGCTAATAGAATGCTAAAATGATATCGATGCTTATACAAGTATCGATATTTGTTCATAAAATATCGATGCTCTTGTTTTTGTAAATAATCAAAATCTTGATTTGGTATCGATACCAACTTAAAACTGTTGAAATTTTACAATTCAACTCTAACTTATGCCTGGATTTCACGATTAGGTCCATATAGATTGCAAATTATTTTTATATTTGATTGTAGGTGATTTGATGATAATTAATTGAAATTTTAGTTAATAAATTACATGCAACTTATTTGATTTTTGCCAGTAACATCCGATTACTTAAGTCCAAAGATCGAATCAGATAAAGAGTGTCACATCAATGATATTGATGTGATAACCCTAATGATAGTTTATATGTATTTTATTACTTACCTAAATAATTTAAAAATAAATTTTATGAACTTTTTTTTTTATTTTTGTTTTAATTTTTTTATGAAGTATATATAGGTTAGGAATTTTTTATTAGGGGTTGAAATAAAATTAAAAATTCTTAAAGGTCAAAGGTATAAATTTTATATAAAAAATTTAAATTAGACTATAATTTTTCAAAGATTACTCAAGATTGTGGTTCACTTAAGGGATTTAATATCCTTTCATGCCTGTTTGCTCTTTTGGATGGATAGTGTATTTATTTACATTTAATATAAAAATAATAATATATTATAGTGAGAGATAAAAATTAAAATAAAAAAAATATTCATGCAAAGTTGGATGATGAACTGCTTGTAGGCCGTAGTGAACAGCAATCTTTATAGGCTATGTAGTAGGGTTGTGGGACTCCTACTATATGATTAGATGAAAAAGGCTCCTAAGTAGATAGCTGGTGCTGTAACATGCATTGGGATGTAACACATGTATTGAAAGAAGTCTTCAAAAGATTTTTCGTCGGATAATGTAGGTCTCTAGGTGGACAGGCCCCTTAGTTCAGTGAACACTTGGGATGTAGGATTGACAATAAAATAAATATTTTTTTAAAATTTAAAGTTAAAATTTATTGAATTTTTTATATTTAAGATAAAATATATAAATATTAAAAAGTGAATTTTATTATCAAATTAATAAAAAATTTATCGATTAAAATGTTTAATTTTAAAAAATTTAGTGATTAAATAAAAAATTAATAATTAAATGATTAAAATAAAATAAAAATTATAATTAAGTGATTATTTGTGAAGTTTTTAAAAAACATGAACTACCTAATAATTTTATATTTTTTAATTTTAAATAAAAAATAAAAAAATCTATATTAGCTATTTCCAAGAGATATCCAATATTTTCCGACAGTATATACTCGAGATTCCCATTGACAAGTATTACCCACAAATCTCCATCCCTCGTATATTAAACAATTTCGATTCAATCCAAATAAGCCTAAAACCTACAAATTCACTTCCTTCTTCTTCCTCAAGTCTTTAACCCCATCAAAGTTCTTCCCTTTACTTACACAATCAAACCATATCCCACAAAAAAACCGAAGGAAAAGGGAGAAAATAAAGCATGGGCATGATGGAGAACTCTGCAATTTTCATGGCACCATTACTCCTTCGCAACACAGTGACTTCTTTACTTGTTTATGCCGATAAATCCATCTTGGTTTTAGCAGAAAAATACAAGGTACTCGAAATCTTTCGTTATCTCGTCATTGCTTCTTTTCTCTTCTTCCTACGCTTGTTCCCTTCTTTTTCACAATCTTTAAAAGCCGACGATGATTCCACCCAAAGCAGCGGCTACTTCGCTGGCTATGGTGGTGTTGGTGACTCGGGGATCGGTCGGGCACTTTCGCAGCTGCTGCGGAGCGTTAATGACATTCCTGTTAGCTCGAGCAAGTATGGGATCGTTCGATCTTTAGCGGAACGGCTTATAGAAGAGAACAATAAGGAAGACATTGAAGCTTTGCGTGAAATGAATCGGACGGTTTTATCGGCGGCTTTTTCGAGGACACTTTGCCTGGTTGAAGCTGCAATGGTTGAATTGGGGCAAGGCAGGGTCGGTCATTATGGTGCTGGGTTTGGACCGGTTTGTTATCAGTTGAACCGGCTTTTACGTGCGGTTGGGGTAGGGAGTGGGAGAGTGGGTGTGAGCCGTTCGGGGAATTCGGCGGAGAAGCTGGCGGCTGAGTTGCTTTGGTTGGCGGAGGAATTGGCTGGTTGTGGATTTGAGGAAGAGGCTGCTGAGAGATGGGCATCGGCTTCAAATCTCGCCGCGCTTTCTTTGTCGGCTGAACCGCGTCTTCAAGGTTCCCTGGTTAAGGTTTCGGGTATGTTTCCCTCTATTTTTGGTTTTAGTCCTTCTACTATCCTAAAATTTTAAGATTTAGGGTGAGTTTAGATGGGTTGTGTGTTTACTTGCAGTTAGCGTAAAAATAGCGGTAGCAGTAAAATTAAATACTGTATCAATATTATAGAATGAGACAAAAAAATAAGCTAAACGTATCCTGGTCCAAACCCACCCTTAGTATCCAACATAATTTAGTCCTTTTACTATCCTAAAATACGTCAGAATTTTGATTAGTAGTATAAATTTAAGGATAAATTCTTAAAATAGTAATTTTTATTTACTTAATATTATATTTTAATCATTTAATTTAAAATGTTACGTTTTAGTCACTTAAGTTAACATGTTATAACATTTTAATCTTTGAGCTATTAATTATCGTTAATGGTGTAACGGTAACATATTAAATCATCATTTCAAATAAATATTTTAGGTTAAATTATACAATTGATTTTAATATTTTTTTTGTTTTGAGCAATTTAATTCATTTTCTTTTTATATTTTTTTTTCATTCTCTTTTGCATTTCCTTTTATTTTCTTCTCATTTTCATCTCTTTTAACATAAATTTTTTTATACTTTTCATTTGTTAGAATTAGTCACTATAATTTTATTTTCTTGAACAATTTAATTTTTTAATTCTAATTTTCGTTTTCTTCTTGCCTTTTAGTTTTAACAAATAAAAAATATAGAAAAATCACATTATACGAAAGAGGAAAACAGAGTAAGAAACAGAAAAGAATGAAAAAAAAGAAAAATTAAAAAAATATAAAAGAAAAAAATTAAATTGTTCAAAAAAAAAATGAGAACTAATTGTATACTTTAAACTTAAAATTTTTGTCTGAAATAATAATTTAACGTGTCACGTTAGCTTACTGTTACACTGTTAATGACAATTAACCGCTCAAAGACTAAAATGTTATAACATGTTAACGTAAGTGACTAAATCGTAATATATTAAACATAAGTGACTAAAATGTAATCAATTTTACTAACAATGACATTGAAAAAGACCAGAAATTTAGAATTGAAGTATGGGACCAAAATCATAATTTGAGCAAAGAGAAATAGTCGAAAAAGACAAGTCTTAGGCCGTTCGCCTGTTTTAATGGCTGACAGTGCTTGCAATATTCTTCCAATAGGGACTTGGTCTATTTTATGCCAAATTTCGAACCCTCTTAATCTTGTTTGACTATCATTTTGGTGGTATTTGTTGTACATTTCCCTCACGTAATCTTTCATTCTTTCAACATAAGGACCCAAAAGACAAGCCCATGATTATTTTGATAAATGACTTTTAGGTACCTTGGTGTTTATGTTGTTACCTGTATCTTAAATGACCCGAGTCCGAGTAACATAACTTCTTACGCATGTTTATTCCTAATGCAGCTTTCTTATTCAAACAAATGAAGGATATGGATTCGGAAGCGACCGAAGAAGGGTCGAGGCAAACGAAGATGAAGATGCTAACTTCATGGCTGCCATTGTTGTGCAGAGGTAGTAACGGCACGGACATGCCAGTACTGAGCCTAAGCGAAAGAGCCGAGCTCGAGAAGATATTGGAAGACACCATTGGCATGCTACAACACGAAGAGCAGGAGCAAGTGCTTTCGCTTTGGCTTCACCATTTCACGTATTGCCCATCTTCCGACTGGCCTAACCTCCATGCTTCGTATGCTCGATGGTGCACCACTTCTCGTAAGCTCTTTCTTCCTCCATTGAAGATGTAAGCCTGAATCATCTTTGAATTATGTAATAAATATTTTAAGCTCAATCATTAGGATAATTATATGGGTATTATTTTATGAACCTGCCTAAATTGTATGATTCTTTTTATTTATTTATTTATAAGTTTGTTCTTGATCCAAGTATAGTCAGAAAAATCTTGGTATAACCATAACCATGGATTCATGTCTGTACTAACATTTCGCTTTTAATTAAGTACGAGGATCAAATTTTAACAAATTAAAATAAAAAGATTAGTTTTTCAAGTTTCATAAAGTAGAAGGATGGAATTTAGAATTAGACCCAAAAGTAATACCTAGTATTTTTAGGTCAGATTTTTATCTTAGTCTTTATTCTATACCCGAGTTGCAGGTTTAACCTTTTTTTTTTATTATTGTATTTTTTGAATTTTAGAATTTCAATCCTATCTAAACAATAATAGTTAAAACCATAAAGTTTAATTATGTTTGTTGAAACCACTTTTTAATTTTTTTTTAAAAAATGGTAGGGATCGACTTTAAAAAATGAAAATGTAGAGTCGTCATCAATCTTTTTTGATGTGGTGTGATTGGATCATCAAGAAGTTTGGTCATTTTAATAAAACATTGGCTTACTAAAACAACGATTTTGGTCCACGAAATTTGAGAAAACAGGTTCGGGAGTCGGTTACGTATGAGGAAGGATTAGCACCCTCATTACGTCCAAAATTGGTACCAAATTGATTAGATATTGTCATTATGTCTAAGATTTAAAAATGTTTTTGCAATGTGGTTCCGTTTAATAACATTTGAATAACCCGAGTTGGTTATCAAAATTCTCTTGCTTAAGAGGAATATAGCATCTCATTCAACACGATAGGACATGATCCTTTATGCCCTTGAAAACATGATAAATTTCGACTTCCAAAAGTTTATATATTAAAAATCGCAAAAGGGTGTCCAATTATTTAGTCCAACGAGAAAATCGAAAACCCAGCACAGTAGGGCACGACTCCTCGAATTTCTAGACATCAGACATTGTCCTATTTTAGAATTTGGAGAACATGAGTGAAATTCTAAAGGAATATTCGATTATTTGGAACAAACAGGAGATCGCAACCCAGCACGATAGGGCACGATTCTCTGAATTGGCAAACATCGAACATTACCTTTGTTTTGAAGAATTTTTAAAGACATGAATGAAATCCCAAAGGAATATTCGATTATTTTGAACAAACAAGAAATTGTAACCCAGCACGATAGGGCACGACTCCTCAAATTGCCAAACATCGAACATTTCCTTCGTTTTAAAGAGTTTTTAGAAAACATGAGCGAAATTCGAAAGGGACATTCAATTATTTTGAGCAAACGAGAAATTACAACCCAGCACAATAGGGCACAATTCTGCGAATTGCCAAATATCGAACATTACCTTCTTTTTAAAGAATTTTAAAATGAATAATTATAAAACTAGCTTAAAACGCATTAATTCGACTTGAAATAAAACGGAATCAATCTTAAAGATTTGGACCTTATAAAATCAAATTTCATAAACCAAGTGGAAAACAATGATATGGGATAATATGCACATGAGATACAATCAATTGACAAACTAAAAATTAAGTATAACTAACCTAAAAAATATAATCCGATTACAATCAAGCATGGGAAATAATTGATATAACAATACAATGACGAAAATAATAATATAACAATTCAACACATCCAAAACAATACACACAATAATATGCCACAATAATATACATAGCATGATATAAAATAATCAATGCAAGATGTAAAAAAAAAAAAAACAACAACAACATAGCAATTAGAAGCTAGTGTGCCATAACGATTTTAAAATAATAACGAATAAATGGACACATAATATATAGGTTGACAAATTTGTATAAAAACTGGGAATAGACATATAATTTTTGAAATAGATATTATAGAATAAAAGTTTGAATCAAATTGCATGTAAAACATTTTAGACACAAATTCATTTAAAAGATGACAAAGTACATGCTAATTTAAATAATATATAATACAAAAGAATAATAAAGACACATGACAAAACATAACACACAAAATAGATTTATAAAACATATGTACATGTAAATTTATTGTAAAAAAATCATGAAATTAATAATAATATATATAAATTTTAAGTTAGTCTAAAAATTATATACATACCCTTATGTCAAAACATTTAAATAAGAGGCTATATAAAACACAAAAGTAATATAATATAAAGAAATATTCAAAAATAATAATTTTATAATTACAAAGATGAAGTTTCTAAAATTGTTTCATATATACATAATTATTAAAATATATGTTATGGAATAAATATTTTTAATCGAATAACATACAAAATATTGAAGAATATTAGTTTAAAATTGACAATTTTCATAAAAAAAAAATTAAATCATGTACCAAATATGAAAAGATAAAAAAAATGTATAATAAAATATAATCTTAGAAATATAATAAATTTACAAATCATATATATAAATATTATTTGTAAAAACATGAAAATGCACACAAGGCTAAATTATTTTTACTACATGTGTATAAATATGTATAAAAGTATTTAAAGATATTAGAATTATATGATATAAAGAGGAAATTCAAACAATAATTTTATACTCACAAAAATGAATTTTAAAATAACAGCTTAGCTATTAAAACGGTGCATGTACAAATATACGCAAAATATTTAAATGAGATGTTATACTAAATGCATAAATAATATAATAAAAGAACTCCAAAATAATTATCCAATTAAAAACAAAGCAAAATTATTAAAATAAATCAACACCTAAAAAAAATTAAACGGATTTAAAGTAGTAATTTATATCAATAAAAACTCAATTATAACTGAATAAAATTTAAAGGGATAATTTGTAAATAAAATAGAGCATTAAAATATAAAAAAGGACTAGCACGCCACGAACGCGAATGCTCAGGGACCAAATCTAGAAATATTCCAGATCCCAAAATACTGCATAGAAGTGTGGGCTAAATTGATATGATTTCTTAATCCAGATGCCATTTAAAAAAAACAACTAAAGTACTAATAGGGCCTAATTTAACATCAGAGTGAACGAGAGGGGTCAGCGTGCAAATCTCCCAATTTAAGCACACATACATGAATTTGGCCTGCTAAACGGTCAACATGCGGGCCTTTCCCCCCTTGGAACGGCACTATTTTTTAAACCTGATATTAAAACCCCCATTTCCATTTATTTGCCTTTCAAAACACTAATAGTCTTTAAGCTCCCTTTTTTTTAAAAAAAAAGAAAAAAGAACCCTTTAGTCTGCTCTGTTAGGGTTGGTTCAGCACACAGCCGCCAAACCACCATTAGTTCAATGGCCGACGGTGCGAAACACCAGACTCTGCCGACGGGGGTCGCAACTACGGAGATCTGGTAAGTCACTTCTTTCCCTTTCTCCTTTTTTTTAAAAAAAAATCCTCAAATCGTATTTCGCTCTTTCGACAAAAAATGAGCAAAAATCCAAAATGAAACATTCGACCCTCGCCCGAATCTCCTTATTTTCGAGATACTTGGGTGTTCATCGATGTCGTTTCAAATGTTTCTTTCTTTTATGCAAAAAAAAACGCAAGCAAATGAAGAGAGAAACAAAAGGATAACAGACTTGAAAAATCACCTCTTGATTTGTGCTTTCTGCTTTTTCTATTTCTTTGTTGTATGTGCATTCGTAAAAAAGAGAGCAATATATTGCTTTCGGTTTTATAGTCGAAATCCCAAAAAATCAAAATAAAAAAATACAATTTTTTTCTTTTTCTATTTGCTGTTGTGGTTTGTCTGTTCTTCGCAGGTACAGGGTGCGTTGGCATCGTCTGGAGGTGTCTGTTGGCGCGCGCGCGTGGTCGTTGGAGGGTACGGAGGTCAGGGCTATCATGCGCGCGCATAGCGTAAACCGCTAGGGTTCTGCCTTGATTTTTTGTTTTTGGGCTGTAGGGTATTTGGGTCTAGGTTTGGGCTTGTAATAAGTTTGGGCTAGGGTATTAGTTATTGGGTCATGTAATTGGGACATTTTAATGGACTGTTAATTTTTTGTTTATTATTTTGTATTTTGGGTTCATTTTCGGGCTCGGGCAAATTGGCCTAATTACAATGTTGTTTCTAAAATCTCATGTGGCTAACATATTATTACACGTATAATATTACGTCAGCTTATTATTTTCACATAGTACTCGTAAAAAAAGTTAATATCATTTTAATTAATGGGCTTAGCAACTATTATCGTTTGTTTTAAGATTAGAATTTTAAAATTTAAATTTATAATATAAAGATTTAATTTATAACTTAGGGATAATAAAAAGCCTAATAATTGACTATTTTTTTGGAAATAGGATGCAAATATCATTGTGACCAAATAGGACAAATCAGCTAAATCCGGTTTAGAACTATAAAATTTATCAAACCATATTTTTTTATAGCACTTTTCTAGGCTATCCTAATTATATTTTTAATGGAATTTTATTGGAATTTTTAATGGCTAAACTAAATTCAACTTAAATATAATAGAAAAAACAATTTAAACCCTTTTGTTTAAAAAAAAAATTGTAAACTAATTATTGCCGTCAGTGGCTAGGGGATTAGCAAGGCCTCAGTTGTTCCTAAAATAATTTTTTTTTCATTTAAGTCCTTTATAATTTATAAAATTTTGAATTAATAATGATAAAATTATACTTTAGTCTTCTCAAAAATGATAAAATCTGATTTAATCCTTTAAAATTTATAAATATATAAACTATAAAAATGATAAAACTATATTTTACTATCGTAAAAATATACTAGTTAATTTCGATTTTTTTTTTATTATAGCTTGGCCAATTAGCTTGTAATTGATGGAAACCCTTTGTGTTTTTATTTTTTTGTTGCATTAAAATAAGAAAAGCATAAACGTCAAGCAAATTCCAGTCTACTCTCAAATTTACGTACACACGTAAATATTATTTAAAGATTAAATTATTATTTAAAATCTTCCAAAAAAAAAGTGTAATAATTTAAATGAAAAAGCGAACTTTATTAAAGTGTTTCAGTTTGCTGTTTGCCTTTAGACAGTGAGAACATGACTTTAAAACAATTATTTACCTACTTTTTTGTTTCTCTTAATCATTCGAATTAGATTAATTATTATTATTTAATTAAATTATAGTGTGGAATTAAACAAAACGAAATGATACAAATATTTTGAGTCAAAGATTACTGGTTAGATGCTGGATTATACTTCAAAACTTCATACTTATACCTGTGTATGGAGAAAATAAACCGTATGTTGAACAATAAAACTCAATAATATTTTCATGATTCAAGTCAATATAATATAATTTTGAATCAAATGCACACATTCAATTCCAATTCCCATTACAGCCATTTCACATACAATTTCATGCCCAAACTTCCATTACCATATGAACATGCATATACTCATTTTTGCACATTAATTCATTACTTATACACCTAAAGTTACCGTTCATGCTATTCAAATACCATTTCTTTCTTCTGTAGCATATCAACTAATGGCATCAACTTAATGTTCATTTCATATAATTGAACCATGCCATATTTATGTATACTTGTCATATCATCTTTCATTTATTTCACATTTCACATTTCAGTTATTCATTTCACATTATCATTTATAAACATGTACTCGTTCATATACAGTCATCAACTTGTATAAAAATATATATACTCAATTTCATCTCATCATTTCGGTCATTTTCGAGCCTATTAGCTCATTCATATTCAATTGGCCCCTAGGGCTAGTTTTTAAAACATTTCATATGTATACAAGTATACCAAATCCAATCACATTTCATTCCAATTACCATGTAGCTATTTCATGTCTTTAGAACCCTATTAACCAGATATGAAATTAGAACGGGTATGCAAATTTGTCACCAGGGTTTCCTGACAATGATGACTCTGAACGTGTACATACTACCACCCTGGGTTGCCTGATAATGATGGTTTTCACAATCTGATTATCTTATAATCTCGGATTACCAAGCAACGATGATTCTTTATGTACAATCTACCACCCCAAGTTGCCTGGAAACAATGGTTTCTATCAATATCTTGACCCTATGACATGTCAACTATATATGACCCTATCCAAACAGCTAATAGAGTAACCAATGTTATAATTTTATTATATAATTCAATTCATATTCCATCATTCTCAATTCATCATCAATTCACCATTTCAACACATCTTGTAACATGTTTCAATACAATTTCATACCAAATATTATATATAAATTAAATCATGCTATTTTCTATTCTATTTAGTCCATATCTCAATATTCAATCTTAATCTTAGCAATTCAATTCAAATAACCATTGTCAACTCATCTAAATACCATATAATTCAAAATATCATGAATTTAAAATGATTAAATTGGTCTCAAATAATAGAAATAGAAACTGTAAGTTCACGTCACTCGTCGTTGGCTCTCACATTTCCTTTCCCTCTGGATGACGTGTCATCGTCTTTAGCTACAAATAATAGTTCAACAATTAAAAAAAATCAATTTCCATCCAATTCACATTCAAGTACAAAGCCAAACATATTTTTCAATTTATTCAATTTAGTCCCTAAACTCAGGGCAAGCATAACTTTTGGTATAAAGCTTCAGATTAAAATCCGATTTCACATTTACTCATTAAGGACCTTATATTTTCTATTCCTCCCACAATTTCATAATAGGTTTGCATTTTATTCAATTTGTCCCCTAATGTAACAAAGCTAACAATTGATCTTGTTAAGCTTTACAATTTAGTCTTTTTCATAATCTAAGCTTAATTTCTATCAATTTCACACCTAGTTCATCCAATTTCAACAATGGAAACTTATCAAAATTTTAAAAATTGAACAAGTTGATACATGGGCTAGCTAAATCAAGCTCCCATGACAAAAAAAAAAAAATCTATAAAAATGACAAGAAAAGGGCTTGGTTACCTTAATAATATTTTGAATGAATGCTTCAAGCTCCAAAAATAGAGTTTTCCTTTTCTTATTCTCTCTTGGACAGTGGAAAAAGATGATACTATCACCTTTCTTTCCACTCAAATGTTATTTATACTAAGATTATCACTTAATTAATCTTAGTTAGTTAGGTTTTATTATAACAATTTAATTATTAGTTAAGTTTAATGGAAAATAATCATCATTGTCCACTAGCTATAAGAAAACAATGGTTTAATAACCATTTTAGTCCTTGAGATAATTGCTATCAGGTCCTCAAGCCTTTTTCTAATTAAAAATCTATAGCAATTAAACTTTTATAATTTAGTCTCTAGACCTTAATTAACTACTTTTTTTTGACTAATATACTTAACTGAATCTCGATATATTTTTATACTAACTCTGTAAATATTCCTATTTAATATTTATAGACTGGTTGATAGAAATGAGGTTTCAAAACCGCATTTTTTGGCACCATTGGAAACCGAGTCGTTACATTTATAGGAAAGGGTTTCATATAATATGGTGTTAATGTGTTGGAGTTACCATCTAGCCATCATTACGGAGTACGTGGGAGGAACTTTTTCGATGGGACGAGGATGTTTGTGATAGAACAAATCCTATCATTCATTCTAACTTTGATGGGATAAAGAGTTGAGCTCACGTGATGTTTGGTGACCAAACGACTTCGTGTTCCCAATGAAGACCTGGTCATCCGTTGTATGGATGGTATTCTTTTCAGGAGGATGATTTCACAAGTGACCTCTCAACTTGCTGGTGGCAGGTTTATTGTCCAGGTCTCCTCTAGACTTATCATGTGTCCTAACACAAAAGGGTTATAGCACTTTTTTATTTACTTTCATCCACTCTTGAAAATAAAAAATAATATGCTTCTAAAAATCAAACTTATGTCTAATGCCAATTAATTTGATTCTTCATTCTTATTTACATTACAAGCTTGATTGATTTATGAATCACTAATGCATTTTATGAAATTTAATCTCATGTATTTTAGACAACATCGATTTAGTTGATAAAAAAGTATATAAAATAAATAAGACACGTGTCAATTATGGTACTTATGATTAAAATTTTTTGGCATAATGATTTATTTTACCGTCCAATTTTACTTAAAAAAAAGGTAATTTTAACCCTCCATTTAATTTTTTTTATCTCTTTTAGCTCTTAAACTTGAATTATTTGTCAAATCATCCCAAAACTAATGAAAAAGTTAACGTCTATTAACATTGTTAATGTGACATCCACATGTATGTCATGTTAGCAATTACTTAATTTTTTTATAATTTTTATACTTTTTAATTTTTAAATATTTTTAATAAATTTGTTAAAATTTAATTAATTGATATGTGGCATCAATGTGATAATCCACATGTATACCACATTAATAAAATTAACAAACTTTAATTTTTTCATTCATTTTAAAGTGATTTAACAAACATTACAAGTTTAAGTGCTAAAAAAATAAAATAAAAATAAATGAATAACTAAAATATTATTTTATGAAAATTTGGATAGTAAAATAATGGGATAAATCCCAAAACTATACATAAACTATGGTTTAATGTGCAATTATATATATAAACTTTAATTTTGTGCAATTTAATACATAAAATTTTCAAATATGTTACCGACATTATTTTATATAAATTTAATTTAATATTCCTACCATCATTTTGCTTTCTTACTCAGAATCACTGCTAATCCCACGTATGGTGTATACATTTTACAATTGAATTGGCCTATACTGATAATTTTAAAGCAAGTAGGGTTCTAAATAATAATAATAATAATAAAAAGCTTATTAACCCCACAATCACCAAATTTGGCCCATACTAATAACTTTGAAGCATGTAGGGTTTGAAAAAATTTTAAAAAAAAAAAAGCTTATTAACCCAACAATCAGCAAACCAAATCCATAATATCACTAAATTATTAGTTTATATTTTCATCAATTAATTTAGAGTAAACTATTAAAATAGTTACTTTTGTTTATCTCATGTTACATTTTAGTCACTTATGTTTGAAATGTTACGTTTTAGTCACTTACGTTATCGCGTTGTAACATTTTAGTCACCGAGCCGTTAATTATTGTTAATGGTGTAATGGTAAGCTGACGTGACACATTAAATTATCATTTCAAACAAAAATTTTAAGTTAATTTATACAATCGGTCCCTATATTTTTTCATTTTAAGCAATTTAATTTTTTTCTTTTATGTTCTTTTAACATTCTTTTTTTTTCTTTATTTTCCATTCTCTTTTGTTTCTCTCTTTATTTTCCTCCGTTCTCCATTTCTTTTAACGTAGTTTTTCTATATTTTTTATTTGTTAAAATTGGTTCTTATACTTTTATTTTTTTGAACAATTTAATTTTTTTCGAGTGAGACAAGCTTGTGAACTAATTTTAACAAATAGAAAACATAGAAAAATTACGTTAAAAGAAATGAAGAAGGGATGAAAATAGAAGGAGAAGTAGAACATAATGGAAAATAAAATAAAATAAAAGAAGGAAAGTTAAAAGAATATAAAAGAGAAAAATTAAATTGCTCAAAATAAAAAAAATAAGGATCAATTGTAGAATTTAACCTAAAATTTTAATTTGAAATGATGATTTAATGTGCCACGTCAACTTACTGTTACACTATTGATGGTAATTAATGGCTCAATGACTAAAATATTATAACACGATAATACAAGTGATTAAAATATAATATTTTAAATATAAGTAACTAAAATATATTTTGAAACAAACAAAAGTGATTATTTTAATAATTTATCCGATAATTTAAAAAAGATATAAATATTCTTAACTTGAGTGATATGAACATTATTTTCAATATAAAAATACATGAATTTAAATTTCTATTTGTGGCTTAGAAATACTATGGATAAGTTTAAGCATCATCTCAAATACAAAGTGGAATACAAAAAGTCAATGTGACGACAATTTTAAGCACAGTCCCGTATGTCTCCATCATCTCATTATAACATTTTCAACAACCCACAAGACCAGAGCCAAGAACACCGTCTCTTGCTCTTCACCCTCTAATTTTTTCGCCATTCAGCTTCCCCTCATTTTCACAACCTTTCCAAAACCATTCTCATTCTCCCGAACAAAACACCAATGTTCAGTCAAGCTTCAACCCAGCAAATCCAAATCGAAGAACGAAAGAAAGAAACCATGGGTTTAATGGAGAAGCCACCCACGATTTTATTCCCTTTGCTGCTCCGTAATTTGGTATCTTCTGTATTGATTTCCGCCGATAAATCACTTTTCTACTTGTCGGAACGATATAAGCTTCTTAAGATGATACGTTACCTCGTCATCACTTGTTTTCTCTTCTTTTTAAAGTTAATCCCTTCTTCTATTCCTACTAATTTACTCTCTTTATCACTACAACCCGATGAGAATTACTCGTTTAAGACCCACAAAAACGATGCTTATGCCGTCGCCGGTGTTGGGATCTGCGATTCGGGGATTTCTCGTGCGCTTTCGCAGTTACTTGCCAGTGTTAATGACATTCCCGTTAGCTCCAGAAAGTACGAAATCGTACGGTCTTTGGCTGAAGGGTTGATCGAAGAGAATTGTAGGGAAGGTATCAAGGCTTTGCGGGAAATGAACCGTGTGGTTTTATCCGCGGCTTTCTCGAGGACCCTTTGCCAACTTGAAGCTGCAATGGCCGAACACGACAGGGTCGGTCTTGATGGTTCGGTGGCTAAACCGGTTCAGTATCAGGTGGTCAGGGTCTTGCGGGCGGTTCGATCGGTTGGGGATGGGGTGTGGGGTAGAACGGGGAAAGGGGTGGTAAGGGATGTGAACCGGTCGGGGAATTCGGCTGAGAAAATGGCGGCTGAGTTGCTTTGGTTGGCGCAGAAATTAGCTGCTTGTGGGTTTGCTGATGAGGCTCTTGAGAAATGGGCATCGGCTTCGAATTTGGCTTCGCTTTCTCTTTTGGCTGAGCCGCGTCTTCAAGGTTCCCTCGTTAAGGTTACGGGTATGTTTTAATCCTTTTTAATTTCATCACTAAAAGTAATTAGTTAAGGATTAATTACATCATGCATCCTAAACTATCTTCAGATTCTAAATTAATCCCGAAAGTTTAAAACATTTTAATTGAGCTTTGTATAAGCAGGCCCTTTGGTTAGCTTATGCTATGAATCATATTTAGAATATGTCTATTACATGATAAAAAGAATACATGTCAAAATTAATGGAGAAAGTGCTTCATAAATCCCTCTATTATAGGGATTCTATCAAATTAGTCCCTTTCATATTAAAAATTTCAATTTAATTATTATATTATTAAGAAGAATCAAATAATGTTAAATTAGAATATAGTTATCATCATTGTTAAGAAAATTACATGAAAATTATATTTTTATTTATACTTGTCAACACCTTACCCTGCTACTCTATAATTATTCTTCTTTTAATAGTAATGAAATTTGGACTTCTTTGATTTTTTTTAGTAATATAGGGATTAAATAATCGATCCGATACCATATGCAGCATTTTTATTCAACCAAGCGAAGAACATTAGAGTGGAAGAAGATCGTGAAGAAAGCAGCAAAGAAAAGTGGAGTCAAACAAAGATGAAGATGATAACATCGTGGCTGCCGTTGTTGTGCAGAGGGAGCAATGGCAGCGACGTGCCGGTGCTGAGCATAAGCGAAAAAGCCGAGCTCGAGAAGATATTGGAGGACGCCATTGAAAAGCTAGAAGGAGAGGAACAAGAGCAAGTGCTTTCGCTTTGGCTTCACCATTTCACGTATTGCCCATCCTCCGATTGGCCTAACCTCCATGCATCATATACTCGTTGGTGTACCACATCTCGCAAAGCTCTTTGTTCTCACTTGAGTATTTAGTAATTTCGTGTCGTAATGCAATTATGGCTTAATGTTCTAATTCCTTCGAATTTTTTTTAAAAAATTAATTAAGCTCCTGTAATTTTTTTACTCAATTAATCTCCTAAACTAATAAAACTGGTTAAATAGATTCTTTGGCCAACACTGACCATTACAGTATTGACGCGATCATTAACGGCCACGTTAGTATTGTAACGTTTAATATTGGTCAAAGGATTTATTTGGCTAATTTTGTTAATTCAATAAATTAATTAGGAGAAAAAAATCACAGGAACTTAATTGATTTTTAAAAAAAAGTTTGAGTACCTTCTATACCACCAAGCCTAAAATAATAAGATCTAGTTATCATCCAATGTAATTACAATAAAATAATATATATGTTTATAACTTTATTCTCGAATATTCAAGATTCTTTTCTATTTTTTATGGGTTAAAATATGTTATTAATTTTGTACTTTAATAAAATTTGAGGTTTAATTTTTGTATTTAAAAGTTAAAAATATTCAATTTTCCTACTTTTTTAATTTTAAAATCTTAGTCCGTTTATAATCGTGGGTAGTTTTCGTCAAAATTTGTCAATTTAACATGTTTATTTTTGTCAATCGTATATCATATTATATGAAGACAACCTAATCAACGTGGCAAGTTGATAAATTCTGACAGGAAATATTAATAATGTTAATTATTGGATTGAGATTTTTAAATCGAAAAAGTATGAGGACATAAATTTTAACTTTTTAAGTACAAAGATTAAATCTTAATTTTTTTTATCAAAGTACGGGGACTAACAAAAAATTTAACCATTTAATTTTCAAGTAGTTTGGCTAGAGCTAGAAGGGTCTAGTAGTCGCACTATTGCCTAGTCTGTCCATTTTCTAAGATATCCTTATGTTATTGGTCGGTTCTTTCCTTTCACACCCCTTTACTTATAATTAGTTAACTGATTACTACTTAATTCATTTAAATTATATTTATAATTTAATATAATAAACACCTTTGCATAGTTGTGAAACAATTAGTTAACTAAAATATCTATACAAACTTATAAAATAGCATTACTAGATTTTTAAATGTTCAACACCATTAAAAAAATCACTACACTTTTTAGATTAATTTAAATAATTAAATAAAACATAAATTATTATATCCATTACTACATATAAGAGTAAAGTTTAGAATTTCACCCAAAAAGTGGCTAACTTTGAAAGTTGAAAACCCGGAGCTATAGTATTCCAAAAGAAAAATGGACCGTACACATTAAAGATCTTCAAGTCTACTAGCTATCGTAAAAAAACAGCTCCAATGAACACTGGATGGACCTCTAATCTACCGTATTTTGATATAGCAAATTACGCTCTCTCGTGTACTTAAGGAGCATGTTCTCAAGTAGTTTAAGAGTCTTTTAATGCTTTTTTTTATTATCAATTATTAGTTTTTAGTTTCAATAGATCTACATGTTTTTAGTTATCAAAAGTGCATAGTATTAATTTGGGTTGTGGATTTGTGAATATTCTTGCTTGCCATCAATTTGATCAATGACACTTTAAGATTTACTAAGCATTTCTCAACCCTCACCTTTTTTGTGGTTATTTGATGATTCATTTGAGCATGAAATTGGTTGGGATTTGAGTTTTGATGATGAGTAGGAGCCACGCTTTATTGTGGTTGATTGATTGAAATATTGCATGATTAATTTTAGGGTTAGGGACTAAATCATAAAAATTATACTAAATCAAATAAACTTTAAACCCTAAAAATTGACGAATCTAAGGGAATATTTAGATAGATGAGACCAATAGGAGATTCTATTGATAACAAATTCAATTTTACCGAATTAATTTAGTAAGGTCAAGAGATAAATTAGACTAAATTGTCTAATTGGGTAAAATGGTGACCGAGAGGTAACATTGGACCAATTAAAAGTTAAAGCAATTTAAATCCCTAACCCTAGAATAAATTAGCAACATGGACATCAATTGACCATTCTATTTCATCAAATTAATATTTTTGTAATTTTGAATTTTATTTAGTCTAATCCTTCTAAGTAGAGTTTAGTTTAATCAACCTTGAGTTATGGATTGTTGTAATATAACACTTAGCCATTAGCTAGCTAGACTTCCTAATTACATGCTTGATCATTGCCCATTCACCTTATCAACCGATATCTTTTGGGTTCGATCCTCGAAATACTTTGTGTTTCATTCCGTATTCCGTATTCCATTGTAACACATAAATATTACAACTGACCTATTACACTTACAAATAAAACCGCTTTTAAATCTAGATTTGTATTAAATCTCTACTCGGCGTATGAACCCCAACATAGCAGTCAACCTCCGATCGAAGAAAATACTAAAACTATTGTAGGTAATTGGACAACCCCACCGCCAACAATCACACAGTATTAACTTTTAGGTAATTATAATCATTTTCTTTTTTCTTTAAAATCTTCTAAATTTCTATAACTAATTATGAAAATAATTTAATGAATTTATCTAAAAAATAATATATATAATTAAATTAAATATAAATTTAGAATACTTAATTTTAATTAAAACCAAACATATTTTTTTAGTAAAATAAATTAGGTATATTTAATTTTAAAGTGCTTCAATTTTTAATTTTATAAAAAATTTAATAAAATAAGGAGAAAATACACATAAATTATAGAGATAAGTAAAAGTGTAAATGTTGTTTTTTTAATTTTTTCCCTATTTTTAATAAAGGTGAATGTATTTATTAAATTGCCAAAAATTTCGGCACTAATTGCTTTAGTGAACCACGTGTTTTGTTGAAATCTTTATCAATAATTGAGGGTCCAATTATGCTGCTGATTCATCAATAATAAAAATATTAAAATATAGCCTGAGAATGAAATGATAATCACGTATACATGTTTAAATAATAAAGGCTTACTGAAAAAATTGACCACTAATCGCTTTATATGTTTTGTTAAAATGATATTAATTGTATTTTTGAGATTTTTTGGCTATCAACATTTACTCTCTTTTTTTTCAATTTACTTTTTTTAACAAATTAAATAAAAGTACCGTTAAAAAAGTTAACGGGATGATGTAAAATTTCATATGTGGAATATTTTTAATGAAATATAATTTATTACTTAGATAACCAAATAAAATAATTACACATGAAAATAATAATGTAAATAAATAATTCATGAAGTTAAAAAAATAACACTTAATTTTAAAAAAATAAACGTAATTATTTAAAAATATGTTTCAATATGAATGCACTATCATGTGATAAAAGTTGGAAGCCGTAAGAAGTTTGAGCAATGATAGTTCCTCCGATATCAATTTTGAGTAATGCATAAAGGAGAGTCCAATTTGCAAGGAGATCCTCAAAAGAGATAGTCGATTGAATCCTTTGTTGATTGGAATGATCAGGAGTCTTAAAAATGGGGCAGAAAAGAGATAGTCGATTGAATCCTTTGTTGATTGGAATGATCAGGAGTCTTAAAAATGGGGCAGATGATCAAATGGTAAATATCAGAGATTTTCTTGACAGGGGTGTAACACCCCCTAACCCCAAACCCTCGCCGGAACGAAGTTATGAGGCATTACCGGACATATCAGACAACTTACGAATAATTTACAATTAATATAACTTTCATAGTATAATATAATAATTAAGTCCCTATCTTAGACTCTCGAAGTTCAAACACGTATTAAAAGTAGAACGGGACTTGTTCGAGTATTCCGAATTTTTTTTATTATAAAAATTTCGGCAGCATTTCTGCTTATTTTTACCTAAACCTCCTGCAAATTCAAACCAAAACAACCAACACCAATGTTTCACATTCATATAACTAATATTTATATCATTAACATAATTTTAACTTAATAACTATCATAGCATCATTCAAAATTGGTTAAAAACTTCATTCATTTAACAACTTAATGTTCATGTATCAAAATATCATGTACTTTCCTTACCATTTCATTTAACCATCTAAATTTTATAATTCGTCCTTCACTACCCAAAGTAATATACATATTTAAGTGACTAAACAATACTTATGTACATGCCACCTTTACCCAAAAGAAAATATACATCACCAAATTTGTATTGGAGTCGGAATGTTCTGGATGCTTTGCCAAGACAATTGACTTCTACTAACCTGTACACGAAACAAATCGTCTGACACACGAGTATGGATATACTCAATTGGTATTACCATAATTCAAAATATATTATCAATAATAAAAATATAAATATTAAAATTCATAACAATTAATTTCTTAAATACTAATTCATGCTTTATTTATATTTTTATTTTCATCATTTCATAATAACAATTCAATTTAATTATTCGTCAATCAATGTATTTTTCACAAACTTGAATTTAAACCACTTATGAACATTTAGCTCATACTTTTCTCTTTCTATCACAATTCCAATTTCTATTCATAATTCAATTTTTTTTTTCATTTCAATGCCTTAAATTCACATTTCAATTTTTCACCCTATTAACGTAACTCGGACTTTGGCGGATACACGGATCCAACCAAACACACCAATATGGCACCCAGTGCCTCAACGGATAGTTCGAAGTAATAGTTGACACCCAATGTCTCATCGGCCTAGCCGAAGTAAAGTTGGTACCTAATACCTCATCGAATCTATCCGAAGAAATATAGTGACACCTAGTGTCTCATCGACTCGAGGTCGAAGCATCCCTGAACACTTCCAATCCTATGGCATGCCAACTATATCCGACTCAAATTACTAGTTAGTTAATAGGGTATTCAATTCACAATTCAAATCACCATTCATTTTTCAATCAATACATAATTCACTTATTCAATTCAATTTGACTCAATTTGCATCACTTTCATTTTCACTCAATATTCATATCAATTTCACATACTTACCTCAAGTCTTACTTACCATACATAACAATTAAAATTTCAGCAATCAATAATAATTAAAATTCGAATTATAGTAATACACACCGTAATTCTCCGGTTTTAGTCCTTGATGACTTTCTCCTTTCCTTTCAATGCTGATGCTTCAGGTTCTTTGTTGGCTACGAAAATAATAATAATTTACATTATTATTTACAACATTAATTATAATAAATAATTAAATTTCTAAACAATTCCTATCTTATTCCCAATTTAATCCTAACTAAACTTAATTATTTTCTTAATCCAATTCACTCTCTTTTTCTATTCAAATTTTGTCTAAACTTATATTTAACTATAAAATTTCCAGCATATTTCCCTAATTTTGAAATTTCTTCAATTTAGTCCCTACAACATGAAACTTATAGCCTAGTTTACAATCTAATCCCTTAATCAATTCTAACTTAGAATTTATTCAATTAAATCCCTAATTCCATAATTTTTCCAACATGAACCCTACTTGGAAACATATGAACTCTTGAATTATCAACTTAATTTCATCAAAATCTTGTTTCAAAGCTTCTAAAACATCAAGATTAACTAAAAAGGACTTAATTGACTTACCAAATTAACTCGAAGCTTCAAATCCTTAGTTTTCTCTTTTATTTTTCTTTCCCTTTTTCTTTCTCTTTTTCTCCCCTGCTTCCCGTTTTCAATTCTGTTTCTATTCCCTTTTGTTTCTTTATTTCTATTTTATATTTATTTGCTTTACTTATTTAATTAGCATATATTATAATATATTTATTTTAAATATCTATTTTAACATCATTTACATATTTTACAATTGTACACATATTTAATTCTACATTTGTACCAATAATTTTATTACATTTGTCATTATTTAATTTGTTTCTCAAACAAAAATCTCATAATTTAATAATTTAATTATTTAATTAACAAATATCTTTTACTTAAATTATAAGTAATTAAGTATTTAAATTACAAATGTACCAATGTAATTTTTACACATGTATATTTTATTACCATACAATTATCTACTATTTAATTTATTTAATAATAATGCTAATAATAATAATCTAATATAAAGCCATAATGTTAATTAATAATTATAATAATTTAATATAAAACCATAATAATAATCATTATAATATATAAAACCTAAAAAAAATCTTTGATTTTATTTCACCAATATGCCGCCTCATTTGTAGTCAATGGCTTAATTCCATTTTAATCCTTTTTATTTTCTATTGCTTTATAATTAAACTTTTACCTTTTATTCAATTTAATCCTTTTTATTACTTACTCTAAATTAAGCTAAATTCACCTAATTAGATCCTAATTAGACACACCACTAGGCTCATAAATATTTTTAATATTTATTTTCGAACTTATTTCACTAAGACGGAGGCCCTATAACTCACTTTTCCGGTGCCCGTGAATTTCGGGTCATTACATTTCTCCCCCCTTAATAAATTTCGTCCTCGAAATTTACCTGAGAAGAGATGAGGATATTGTATTCTCATAGTTTCCTCTGGTTCCCAAGTTGCTTCTTCAACATTATGATTTCTCCATAGGACTTTCACTAAAGGAACCTTTTTATTTCTTAATTCTTTCACTTCCTGTGCTAAAATTTGAACTGACTCTTCTTTATATAATAGATCAGATCGAATTTCAATATCTTCTGTAGAAATTATATGAGAAGGATCTGATCTATATTTTCGTAGCATCGAAACATGAAAAACATCATGAATCCTTTGTAATTCAGAAGGTAAAGCCAATCGATATGCAACTGGTCTAATTCTTTCCACTATTTCATACGGCCCAATAAAACGTGGGGTCAATTTACCTTTCCGACCAAATCTTAAAACTTTTTTCGAAGGAGAAACCTTAAGAAATACTTTGTCTCCAACTGAATACTCAATGTCTCGACGTTTGAAGTCGACATAAGACTTTTGTCTGTCAAAAGCTACCTTTAATCTATCTTTGATCTTTTAATCGCTTCTTCTGCTTTCTTGAATTAATTCTCGCCCAATTACTTTCCTTTCATTCAACTCAGTCCAACATATCGGGATCTCTACATTTTCGACCATATAACGCTTCATACGGAGCCATCTCGAATACTAGATTGGAAACTATTATTATAGACAAACTCAGCTAGTGGCAAATATCGCTCCCAACCTACTTCAAAATCAATAATACAAGCTCGAAACATATCTTCTAGTACCGAATTACCCGCTCGACCGCTCACGGTTTGGGGATGAAAAGTCAGATCTTGAAACTAAGTCTAGTACCTAACGACTCATGTAACTGTCTCCAAAATCTCGATGTGAACCGAGGATCTCGATCTGAAATTATTGATATCGGAATGCCATGTAATCTAACAATTTCTCGAATATACACGCCTCAAAGCTTCGCAACGACCAATCGATCCCCGATCGCTATAAAATGTGCCGACTTGGTAAGTCTATCAACTATCACCCAAATAGCATTCTTTTTGCTTGCGACAATGGTAATCCCGTAATAAAATCCATCGTGATGCGATCCCATTTCCATTCAGAATATTAATAGGTCAAGCAATCCAAGAGGAACTCGATGTTCGCGCTTTACCCGTTGGCAAGTCAAACATTTACTTACAAATTCTACTATGTCTCTTTTCATCCTCGCCACCAAGATAATTCTCTTAAATCTCGATACATTTTCGTGCTTCCGGTGCATAGCAAATGAACTATCATGAGCTTCCTGTAGAATTAACTTTTTAAGCTCTGAAGTATTTAGAATACAAATCCGGTTTCGAAACCTCAAGCATCCACAATCATCAATACTAAAATTTTCTGCTGTGCCATTCTGTACCATCTCTCTTTTCTTCAATAATTTGTCATCTTCCAACTGAGCTGATCTAATCTGATCAAACATTACCGGTTTTACTCTCAATACTGCCAAAAGACTCCCATCATCACTGATACTAAGCCATGCAAACATTCCTCTTAATTTAATTACAGCTTTTCTACTTAATGCATCAGCTACAACATTAGCTCTTCCCGGATGACAGTCTATAACACAATCATAATCTTTCAGAAGCTCGATCCAACGCCTTTGTCTCAAATTCAATTCATTCTGAGAAAGAAGATACTTCAAACTCTTATGATCAGTATAGATGTAGCATTTTTCACCATAAAGATAATGTTTCCAAATCTTCAATGCGAAAATCACAGTTGCTAACTCAAGATCATGAGTCGGATAATTCCTTTCATGTGGTTTCAATTGACGAGATGCATAGGCTATTACCTTCCAATCCTGCATCAATACACAAACCAAACCACTCAAAAAAGCATCACTATACATTACAAAATCTTTACCCGATTCTGGCAATGTCAAAACTGGTGCCTCGGTTAACATTCGCTTCAATGTTTCAAAACTTTTCTGACACTGATCATCCCAAATAAAAGGAACATTCTTCTGCAGCAACTTGGTCATCGGCAAAGCTATCTTCGAAAATCCATTTATAAATCTTCTAAAATACCCAGCTAAACCAAGAAAACTACGTACCTCAGATACATTCCTCGGTGCATTCCATTGAATAATTGCTTCAATCTTTTTCGGATCAACTCGGATTCCATCTGCAGATACTACATGTCCCAGAAATACCACTTCTGATAACCATAACTCGTATTTACTGAGCTTTCCATATAGCTGTTTCTCTCGTAAAGTCTGTAGCACAATCCTCAGATGCCGATCATGTTCTGACTCTGACTTTGAATAAACCAATATATCATCAATAAAAGCCACCACAAATTGATCTAAATACGGCTGAAAGATATGATTCATGAGATCCATAAAAGCAGCTGGGGCATTTGTTAACCCAAATGGGATTACCAAGAACTCATAATGGCCATACCTCATACGGAAAGTTATTTTCGGTACATCACTTTCTTTTACCTTCAACTGATAGTAACCCGACCTTAAGTCAATCTTCGAAAACACATAAGCTCCTCTCAACTGATTAAATAAATCATCAATGCGAGGCAACGGGTACTTATTTTTAATTGTCACCTTATTCAACTGTCGGTAATCAATACAAAGTTGCATAGAGCCATCTTTCTTTTTAACAAATAATACCGGAGCTCCCCACTGATATACTCTCGGTCGAATAAAGCCACGATCTAACAAATCTTGCAAATCAGTATCTTCAATTCTTTCAACTCAGAGGTGACATCCGATACGGAGATATAGAGATTGGTGCAAGATGCTTGATAAACCTCTATAGCAAATTCAACTTCTCTCAAGCAGAAAACCGGTAATTCCTTAGGAAATACATCAGGAAATTCGCAAACTATTCGGATCTTGCTATATTGACTTCCAACCGAATCTGAGTTAATAACATATGCCAAATATGCTGAACAACCCTGTTGAAGTAATTTACTAGCCTTTATTGTTGAAATGGTACGTGCCGGCCCACTAGTACGAATACCGTCTACTTCAATCCGATCCCCACTGCCTGTTTGAATACTAAATTTCTTTTTATAACAGTCCAAAATTACTCCATATTCGGATAGCCAATCCATTCCCAATATTATATCAAAATTCCCAAATGGCATAATCAACAAGTCAACAGGAAAAGTTTTATTCTGTATAATTAACGGGCATCTCGGACAAACTTGATTCACTAACACTATTTGGCCTAGCGGACTTGACACCTCTATAGACACTTTAGACATTTCAGATTTCAGTTTTTCCGATTTGACTAATTTTGAATTAATATAAGAATGTGAAGATTCGAGATCAATCAAAGCATAAACAGGCTCAGAATACAGCAAAAATATACCTGTCACCACATCGTGAGCATCACCTTCTTCTCATTTTCTGACCACATAAGCTCTGGTTGGTACTCTAGCTTCAGATTGCTGAGTAACAATATCACTGCTCCTTCTACCGGTACCTCCTCTGGAAGCCGAACTACCTCTACCTGACCCTCTGCCTCTAGCAGTAGATACTGATATTTGTGACGATATAGGTGCAGCACTATCGGTGTTCGGACAATCTCTGATAAAATGGTTTGTAGAACCACATCTGAAGCAACCTCTAGTTACTTTCCAACATTCTCCTCTGTGTTTCTTCCCACAGTGCTTACAGTCTGGAATTTCTACATTTCGAGGTGGACCTCTCACACTACTAGTAGATACTGTCATCTGTTTACCTCTGCTTTTACCACCTCTGTCTGAACTAAAACTGGATCTCCAGTCACTTCTTGATTCTTTGAATCTCTTCGGTATTGGATTAGAACTAGTAGTTCCCATACGTTTCCCAGCTGATTTACCAATTTCTGATTTTTTATCCAGGCCCAGTACTTGTTCTATCATTTTTGCTCGCTCAACCAGATCAACAAGTTCAGTAATTCTGAGACTTACCAATTGAATCTTGATTTCATCTCGCAGTCCCCGTAGAAATCGTTTACAACTATCAGCCTCGGTTGGAACATATCTAAAGCATACCTGCTCAATCTAGAGAACACTCGCTCATAATCCAGTACTGACATATTCCCTTGTTTCAACACTAAAAACTCTTGCTTTTTCTCTTCGATGTACAATTCCCCAATATACTTCTTCTGAAATTCTTTTTGAAACAAGTCCTAGGTTACCTGATCATCCGGCAAATGTCTAACACAGATTCCCACCAGAGATATGCTTCTCCTTGTAACAATGATACAACACATATCAGACTCTCTCGGGGGCTGCAATCTAATTGTTGCAAAACTCTTTTTGTTGTTTCCATCCAATTTTCAGCAGCGGACGGATCATCTCCTTTTAATCCCAGAAATTCCGTGGCACCATATTTTTGTAGCTCTTTAATCGGGGCCTGTCTGACAGTAGATACAGTTGTAGTAGCAGGTATAGTTTTCACTATATGCTGTAATGCATCAGCTATATCTCTTAACAGTTGTGAAGCATTTCTTTCTCTCCCTACGTTAGGAGGTTGATTATCTAACGGATTCACACTAGGTGTAGCAGATTCAGTTTCTTCTAATTCTCGACTTCCAGTATACATTTCCTGTTCAACATTATCCATTCTTTCATCTGACATTTTATCTATAAAACAAAATCAAATAAATATATTAGCATCCAAAAATCCCGACTCAATTTTGACTCGACAGTGGCATGTACTTCTAAACTCACTTCTGAGTCCAATTTAGCCCGAGAATCGACTAAACCTGATAGCTCTGATACTAACAACTGTAACACCCCCTAACCCCAAACCGTCACCAGAACGAAGTTATGAGGCATTACCGGACATATCAGACAACTTACGAATAATTTACAATTAATATAACTTTCATAGTATAATATAATAATTAAGTCCCTATCTTGGACTCTCGAAGTTCAAACACGTATTAAAAGTAGAACGGGACTTGTTCGAGTATTCTGAAATTTTTTTTTTTATAAAAATTTCGGCAGCATTTCTGCTTATTTTTACCTAAACCTCCTGCAAATTCAAACCAAAACAACCAACACCAATTTTTCACATTCATATAACTAATATTTATATCATTAACATAATTTTAACTTAATAACTATCATAGCATCATTCAAAATTGGTTAAAAACTTCATTCATTTAACAACTTAATGTTCATGTATCAAAATATCATGTACTTTCCTTACCATTTCATTTAACCATCTAAATTTTATAATTCGTCCTTCACTACCCAAAGTAATATACATATTTAAGTGACTAAACAACACTTATGTACATGCCACCTTTACCCAAAAGAAAATATACATCACCAAATTTGTATTGGAGTCGGGAATGTTCTGGATGCTGAGCCAAGACAATTGACTTCTACTAACTCAAGCACGGAAACAAACGTGATGTTTGAGTATGGATATACTTAGTGGTATTACCATAATTTAAAATATATTATCAATAATAAAAATATAAATATTAAAATTCATAACAATTAATTTCTTAAATACTAATTCATGCTTTATTTATATTTTTATTTTCATCATTTCATAATAACAATTCAATTTAATTATTCGTCAATCAATGTATTTTTCACAAACTTGAATTTAAACCACTTATGAACATTTAGCTCATACTTTTCTCTTTCTATCACAATTCCAATTTCTATTCATAATTCAATTTTTTTTTCATTTCAATGCCTTAAATTCATATTTCAATTTTTCACCCTATTAACGTAACTCGGACTTTGGCGGATACACGGATCCAACCAAACACACCAATATGGCACCTAGTGCCTCATCAGATAGTTCGAAGTAATAGTTGACACCCAGTGTCTCATCGGCCTAGCCGAAGTAAAGTTGGTACCCAATACCTCATCGAATCTATCCGAAGAAATATAGTGACACCTAGTGTCTCATCGACTCGAGGTCGAAGCATCCCTGAACACTTCCAATCCTATGGCATGCCAACTATATCCGACTCAGCCCGACTAGTTAATAGGGTATTCAATTCACAATTCAAATCACCATTCATTTTTCAATCAATACATAATTCACTTATTCAATTCAATTTGACTCAATTTGCATCACTTTCATTTTCACTCAATATTCATATCAATTTCACATACTTACCTCAAGTCTTACTTACCATACATAACAATTAAAATTTCAGCAATCAATAATAATTAAAATTCGAATTATAGTAATACACACCGTAATTCTCCGGTTTTAGTCCTTGATGACTTTCTCCTTTCCTTTCGATGCTGATGCTTCAGGTTCTTTGTTGGCTACGAAAATAATAGTAATTTACATTATTATTTACAACATTAATTATAATAAATAATTAAATTTCTAAACAATTCCTATCTTATTCCCAATTTAATCCTAACTAAACTTAATTATTTTCTTGATCCAATTCACTCTCTTTTTCTATTCAAATTTTGTCTAAACTTATATTTAACTATAAAATTTCCAGCATATTTCCCTAATTTCAAAATTTCTTCAATTTAGTCCCTACAACATAAAACTTATAGCCTAGTTTACAATCTAATCCCTTAATCAATTCTAACTTAGAATTTATTCAATTAAATCCCTAATTCCATAATTTTTCCAACATGAACCCTACTTGCAAACATATGAACTCTTGAATTATCAACTTAATTTCATCAAAATCTTGTTTCAAAGCTTCTAAAACATCAAGATTAACTAAAAAGGACTTAATTGACTTACCAAATTAACTCAAGCTTCAAATCCTTAGTTTTCTCTTTTATTTTCTTTCCTTTTTCTTTCTCTTTTCTCCCCTGCTTCCCGTTTTTCAATTTTGTTTCTATTCCCTTTGTTTCTTTATTTCTCTTTTATATTTATTTGCTTTACTTATTTAATTAGTATATATTATAATATATTTATTTTAAATATCTATTTTAACATCATTTACATATTTTACAATTGTACACATATTTAATTCTACATTTGTACCAATAATTTTATTACATTTGTCATTATTTAATTTGTTTATCAAACAAAAATCTCATAATTTAATAATTTAATTATTTAATTAACAAATATCTTTTTACTTAAATTATAAGTAATTAAGTATTTAAATTACAAATGTACCAATGTAATTTTTACACATGTATATTTTTATTACCATACAATTATCTACTATTTAATTTATTTAATAATAATACTAATAATAATAATCTAATATAAAACTATAATGTTAATTAATAATTATAATAATTTAATATAAAACCATAATAATAATCATTGTAATATATAAAACCTAAAAAAAATCTTTGATTTTATTTCACCAATATGCCGCCTCATTTGTAGTCAATGGCTTAATTGCCATTTTAATCCTTTTTATTTTCTAATTCTTTATAATTAAACTTTTACCCTTTATTCAATTTAATCCTTTTTATTACTTACTCTAAATTAAGCTAAATTCACCTAATTAGATCCTAATTAGACACACCACTAGGCTCATAAATATTTTTAATAATTATTTTCGAACTTATTTCACTAAGACGGAGGCCCTATAACTCACTTTTCCGGTGCCCGTGAATTTCGGGTCATTATAAGGGGAAATGGGACTTGGGTTGGAGCTTCTGAATATAAGGTCATTTTTGGATTTTCAAATGATACACAGGGTGCAGGCAATAGATGTGTATAAATTCCTGGAGTTTTGGGAGTTGAGTTCATTACCCTATAGCCATTGTGTGTAGGGCTAAAAGAGAGCCAAACCATAATGCTCTAGCAAAACTATAAGTAAGGAAGAGATGGTATTGAGTTTCCCTATTTTCTTTGTAGAATGCCCCTCTTTGTAGAAGGGACATTGAGAATCAATATTAAAAATTTGTCTTGAAATGAGATCCTTAATGGAGGGATAACCATCACAAATCTTCCATAGAAATAGGATTATTTTAAAGGGGTTCTTTAACTACCAAAGATTTGTCCAAATCATTTGATGTGAACCTGGACGGGTGACATTGGAACTCCTTTGATAAAGAAGATCATAAGCATTTTTAACTTAGGGTGGGTTTGGATGGGTGGAGGGGTGCAATGTGGTGTGTTTAGTTTACCTTTTGTCTCACGATACAATATCACTACAATATCTAATTTCACCGCCACTGCTGTTTTTATACTAACCGCAGGTAAGTGCACTGTTCATCCAAACCCACCCTTAAACAATACCATTGAAATCAACTTTCTAGACAAGCTTGTCCTCTCTCATTTGAAAAGAGATTGTTCTACTAAAAATATCAGTTGCTTTATTAACATCAAGCAATCTGAGCGAGTTATTTTGATCCAAATTATGATACTAGGGCCTAATGAAATTATGAGTTAGATGGCTTGAGGTTGACTTGATCGAAGGATGCATGGTTGCAATAGTTTGTTCAAAGGATTTTTGATAGAAGACAAGGCTAATTGGTCATTATACACCATGCCACTTTGGAGAGAAGAGCTTCATTAAAGAGTTTGATCTTACGAATGCCCAAGCCCCTTTAGGATATGGATGCACAAAGCATATCCTAATTACAAATGTGAATTTTCCTGACATTGGTATTATAACCCCACCAGAAAGCTCTGATTCTCTTATCAATTTCTTCGGGGTTGTAAATATTGAAATAGGGTAGAGTGGTAGGGATGATAAAGTGGACTTGATAATGTATCACATAAATTTTTTTTCTTTTTTAATATCTACTTTTTATTAAAACTGAAGTATGCTTCATCCTTTTAACCTTCTATCAAGTAACCAAAGTTTGAAATGTATTATCCCATCCCCGGGTTTTTTACCTCAATATTATAAAAAAAAATTATACACGAAAATAGGTTGTCAGTCAGATTAATTACGAAAATGGTATATTTTTTTAGGTTGCGCCTACCTGACAGGCACAATCGATTTTTTTAATATTAATTTTTTTCGTTTAAAAAATTATTATTATATTATTTTTTTAATATTTATATTAATATATATGTAAAAATATAGGTTTTATACGGGTAAAAAATACCCGAAACCGGTCGAGCTTGTCAGGTAGGCATGACTAGTCGCGCTGATGTGCAGTAGCGCGCGACACCCCACCGCTACTCGCTCCACCTGCTGCTGCTTCTTTTTGCCATTGCTTTTGTTTGCTCTGCATCATGCGCTCATTTTTTCTCCATGCATGAGTCATATCACTCATGGGAAAAAAAAACTTTATGGGGGACCTTATAAGCATGGTCCCCCACCATGTTGAAGCAGCCACCGATTGTGAGGAAGAAAGGAGAGAAAGAAGAAGAAGGAAGAAGAAAAAAAAAGGTACACTACAGGAAAACAGACTTTTAGCGGCGTTTTTTTTACCTTTAGCGGCGTTTTTAAGCGCCACTAATACTTTTAGCGGCGCTTTCCTAAGCGCCGCAAAAAACGTCGCTATATGCAACGCCGCAAAAATTAGTGGCATTTTTTTGAAAAAAAGCCGCTAAAGACCATGACCTTTAGCGGCGCTTTTTTCACAAACGCCGCTAAAGACCATGACCTTTAGCGGCGCTTTTTTCACAAACGCCGCTAAAGACCAGGACTTTTAGCGGCGCTTTTAGAAAAAACGCCGCTAAAGACCATGACCTTTAGCGGCACTTTTTTCGCAAACGCCGCTACGCCGCTAAAGACCATGCCCTTTAGCAGCACTTTTTTCACAAACGCCGCTAAAAATCATAACCTTTAGCGGCAATTTTCTCACAAACGCCGCTAAAAATAATGATCTTACAAAAAATTATTTTATTTTAATTAAATAATATTTATTTCTATGTTAAATATTATATTATGTTTAATTTTTGAAATTTGAACTTTAAACTATATACATTTAAGGATAAATAAAAAATATTAATTAAATTAAATTTTCCATTAAAATTTAAACTTCAAAACTAAATATAAAAATTAATGAATTTAAATTTAATACATAAACATTGATTCAATATGTAATTTAATACATAAAAAAACACACACACACAGAGACACAAAGTATTAGAATTTCTAAAACATAATTCATCCCGGTGAGAAAATAATGCCAAATCATCATCACATTTCATTAATCAAAGGAAAAGATCGAGAAAGAAGAAGAAACAATATACAACAGAGGGGCTGGTTCAAGCTTTAGATGAAGTCAAAGTATTGCAAGCCAAACTATTGCATCCTCTTTCCTTCTCAACTCCTGCAAAATATAAAGTTAACATTCGATTACTACAAGGACAAATTAATCTAAGAGCAAAATGAATAGCAAAATCACCTTACATATGTTTCTTGCTTTTAGATCATATATATTTTAATCATATATAAGATAAAAACATCAAAAGAAGTCTATGATTTTAATCATTTTGTGACCAACGAATGGATGTTGGGTAGAAAATATGATTTTAATCATTTTAAAATATATATTTTAATCATATACAAGCATTGAATTAATACACGCAATTTGGGACAGAGGGCTTGAATTAATACCTAAAATAGACATGAGAAAAAGAGTAAATCACCTCAACCAAGAACTCTAGAAAAATAATTTTAATCCAAAGACATAGCTATGATCTTTAATCAATCAACATTCCATAGTGAAGATAAGAACAAGACCTCCTGTTGAGATGACGGCATGGATTTTCCAGATTCTGTGCAACATTCCTGTCTACTAGTTCTTGATCTTTGGTGACCTCCATGCCCGACATCGCCTCCTTACAACCGCCCAACCGACAAGTGAGAGCTGGATATGAAACAAGTAAAATTATAGCTTGTAAAAATGAAACAAATACACACATACAAACAAGAAATAGAGTGGGGCGTATGACATAGCTTGTAAGTAAAAAGTCTCCTTTTTATCTCGGTTAGTGGATTAAAGGAGAGTGAATCAAGAATCAAGTTAAAACCTTAGTCATGAAGCACACCTCCTTGTGGCATAGGTTTGAAGAAGAATCAATTTGGTATGCAAAAGAACATTCAAATGTGCAAGTAGTTTAACTACAAATGCCCTTTATTTTATTTCACAATTGTGTTGAAATGTACCAAATTGCTATAATTCACACATTATGCAACAACTAGTTAGTAAATAGCAATTGGATCTGAATACATGCTCTAACCCAAAATAATGTGATTAGCCAATGAAATGAGCCATTAGTCATTATCCATTGAACTTATATTAAAAGTATGCAATCCATAGAGCAAATAGTACTGCTGCAGATACTCCTCAACGCTTGTTGCTTCAAAGGAAAAACATCCTCAAATGTTATCTTGCGTAAAGATGATCAAGGAGAGGAAAACATGGTTTGTGAGATTGCAGTAAAGAGAAAAACTATGAAAAGGGGAGGGGACCTTGAAGCAAGATTGTGAAGCAATCAATAGCAAAGCTCTCTAAAGTTGACCATACACATGCGTTTTAGGACAAAAGTAGCATTTAAACAAGAAAAATACAAAAGTGAAATCAAATATCATTTAATCATAGCAGATAAAGTTTGGGGAAGGGGAAAATGTCCTTATCTTGACATATCGTTATCAATATCCATTCCCCTCAAAATATCTATTAAATAGCCTTATATGCCAAAGAAAAACAAGTAACAAATTTTATGGTAGGTTTAGGGGGTTCTTGAGCTAGAAGCCACAAAAGCTGAGCTAACATAAATGAAAATGTGGAAAATAATACTTATCTTCAATTCAAAAGACTTCAGATCGCATGTAAGCTGTTCAGCGTCAATTCCCTCCCGTGCAAGTAGCCTTAAAACACAACAGAGACCATTTTTATATATTCCGCATGGTAAATAAATAATCTGGGAGAAATAAACAAAAGATAACCCTTCAAATTGTTGCTTAAAGCCAAAACAAAATATAAATTATTATTTTGGTTTTTATCTTTTTCAAATAAGTAAAAAGGAAATTAATAGATTCGACTTCAATACTATATTCAAATCGAGCAAAAGTGACAAAAAAAGTCAACATTTTTTTTTATAAAATCTAACACTAAAAAACAAAATTTTAAACTAGTATTTTAGGCTTTTTCTACAGAGGAAATTCATATATTCAGCATTACATTATCAAATAAATTTATAAAAATATTAATAATAAATGTTTTATAAAATCATTTGACTAATAATTTACACACCAAAAATTCATTTTCTTCCACTTTTCCACCCTTCTCAATTCATCCATCTGCTTTACTATTCAAGCAAGCACACCCGTAAAGTAAAGATGATGCAAGTGCATGAATGTGTGTCAAATATGTTAAAAAGATAGTCGAAACATATAGCATGATCTAACAGAAATTATGCTAATGCAATCAAAATGAAGTGAGCCGTATACACTAAGAAGCTAAAGGCTAGCAATCAAATATGTTGAATTTACTTTAAAAAGCAACGATAATACCATCATAAACGACCAACATAATATGGGGGTAAAATCATGGTCGTTTCCGTACTTTCAAGTCTAGATATTTTTAATGGTATTGTGTGGAAAGTTCTATTACTATCCTTATAAAAAGCCTTAAATTCTAATTTTTCAAATGAAAAAAATATATAGATAGTTGATATAATCATTTTTCAAAGATGGTACTAAAAGATTTTTATTATAAAATAATAAATATAAAAACGAGTTTGACAATTTTCTAATATAGGATATATGCTTTAAGTATAATTTGAAAACATTTTTATTATATTTGAATTGTTAAACTTATTAATATATTTTAATTATGTTTAACCACTGGAATAATAAATTAAAAGATAATTAAAAACTAATTATGGCAATAAAAATATATTATTTAAAAAATTAATTAAAAAAATAAATGAATAAAATAATGTTCCATGTCACATGAGAAATTAATAAATGAAGAAAAGAGAGAGAAGTAACTATATATTATAATTGTTCAAGATAGAGATAAAATAGATTAATGATTAATGTTTGAATGAAAAAAGTACCTAAGAAAAAAGCTGGATACATATAGTGGAAGCAGAGGAATAAACAAGTAACCCAATCAACTTAAGAAAGAGAAGCAACTTCCTTTATTATGCCATGCAAATGCATGAACATTATCGATAACCATGACATGCCTAACAAGTTTCTTAAAAATCGAGAGATGGATGTAAATGCGCACAAATCAATGATTGACTAACATGAAATATTGGGTCATATCTTACCTTCACAATATTGTCTCGCATATTTCATTACCATTGATATAGCAATTGCACTCGCAAATGAAACAAATATAAGCATATTTCAGAAAGCAAAATATGGAAATTAAAAGGTCTTTAAAATAGTACTTCACTAGGAAAACATTAGCAAGCTTGCAAGCAATCAACAAAGCATCTTGAACTCTAGCAATCTAGTAAGTGTTTGAAGTTAAATACATTAGCTTAAGCCATCAATATTTTTGAGGTATTGAGAAGGAAATAAAAGGAAAGCTTTCGATGGTGCAAACACTAACAATGAAAATGTAGGAGGCCATATAACAATGATTTTAGGAAGACTTATTTTTGGGTGTTCTAGTAAGTGTTTGAAGTTAAATACATTGGCTAAATTCTCTAATAACATATTTAAAATATTATTTTTATATTATTATATAAAAATTATTATTAAATACTAGCTTATTACCTATTTAACTCCCCAAATTATTATATAAAGATATTTAACATGTTAACTCAAGAATTGAATCTGACAAAAACTAGTTCAACTAAATGAATAAACCAGATTTTTAATTTTTCTTTTTTTTTATGATTTATTTAATTAAACTGATTAATCCGATGAACTAGTGTCCTAATCATCCTCTCTAATTCCGAAACCTTGCTAATCTCTAGTAGAGTATCGTGCTCAGTGCATATGATTACAGCTTAGTTGTCTGGATTGAGATTTGAGACACACTGCCCAGGCCCACATTCACTCACGCGAGTGAATATGCATTCAACATGGGCATATTTAATATTCTTCAACATATCTCATATTTATGTCCAAATATGAATACTTCAAAAATTAGAGGTCGAGCAATGTAGGGAATATTAAACTGTATTTTTTTTAGAAAAGCGAATGAAGTACTTATCCAGAAATAAGTTCGTGATTCGATCATCAAACCGTTAAGAGGAAATAATTGACTGAGGGTGGAAATGCTATGAAATATAAGAATGTCACATGATGCATTCTAATAGGCTTCATGTGTCCGGTTTCAAGTATCAAAGTGGACAAAAAAATGATATAATTAACTAATTAAGGGTCAAACCATCAATAAAGCCTAGAAGTTAAGATTCAATCTAATATCTTTTTCCATTTGCTGTTCAAATACATTCATTATTATCATTAATAGGTGTAAGGAATGCTTTATAACATCCTATCAAAAGGCTCACAGACAACTTGTAATGCCAAACTTAACCAAACCAAAAGCATTATTGCAATTAAGGATGAAATGTGTTTTGACTGAAGCACTTGGGTTTTAGAGTTGACATGTAAACTAAATAATAATAATTTAAAATTGAAAAAATGTCAGTCAACTTTCTGCAATCCCAATAGTTATCAAGCTGTGTAATGAATTCATGACTTACAAGTTCAACTTTATATTAGCTTCTTCTACTATCATGTTCAAGAGCTAGAGTTGGTAAATTGCCATGGCCTCACCATCAAGAATAAGAAGCTCGCCATTCTTGAAGCACTTTGTTGATAGTTTAAGATAGATTCATGTTGAGAAATAAATGCTTAATGGTTTCCTAATGCATAGATAACAGAGGAAGGCGTCCGAACTAGAGTTAGAAAGTAAGCATTGAAAACACAGTTAACCAACTCAGATCATTTAGTTTGATCCTGTTAGGATGCAAGATTCTTAGTATCCTTTGATCTTATTGATGGGTCTTGATAACCAGCTCCTCAAGTCTTGTAATTTATATGTGAAAGACTTAATTTCAATTAAATAATAAAATTAATAATTAAGTCATACTAAACTAAAGTCCCATAAGATCATTAAAAGTGAACATGCAGCATTTCATGGGCTAAAAAGAGCATGATTCAAAGAGTAGCAGGCACTTACACCACAAAGAGGAAAAGCGATGCCAGCATGAGGCCCTCCTAAAGAGATGAAATTCTTCACTGTTTCATCATTTCCAAGGCAGAAAATCATTTGTAAAGATTCAATAAATATGAGAGCAACAAGTTAATCTTCTATTTTCCTAAACCAACACACCGATCTTCTCGAGAAAGAGAAGCTTAAGGAAAGCCACTTGTACCGAGGTGCACCATCACAAAACTCGACAACGGCACTGTCCTATTAAGTTACCCTGTTAAACGAAAGTCAATTTTTAAGAATTACAAGACATGTATGAAAGTTGCCTTCAGTAATAATGATCAAACTAAAAACACAACTGAAAAGACCGATACTGAGTTCGGATGCATTTCTTCTATATATTAGTAAATTTTTCCTAATCTTGTAACGGATAAGGTTAGTAGCATTAACATGTAAGCTCTAAGTTTCTTCTACAAATTTCACTACTCAATGCGACGATATAATGCATAAAAGGATGACACAACAATATGTAAATCCTACCAAAAGCTATCTTCTTAAATGGAATATCGGTGAAGAAATTAAGTAGTTGTCCATCAATTAGTGAAATGAACCTCAATTCTTTTACATGAAAGCAATCACAATAAATGTAAATAAGAAATACACGGAGAGACTAACTATGTTGTAACCCTTACTCGAGTTCTTTCATTTGCTTAACTCATTGACAAGATGCTTTGGTTTTATCAAAGGAAACATAAACTCCAAAACCCGACTCCACAAAGAAAAACCAAGGAATTGGCAGTAATGATTTATGTCACCTTCTTACAAACGAAATTTGCTCAGAAACAACAAGCAACAAAATTTGTTATTATAAAAGAAACCAGACAATAATAAATGTTTCACCAAAATGACAATGAGATGTCGACAGAGATACAAAGAATTGCTTACCGACGGAGATGCAGAGGGCTGCCGATTTGGGGAAATTAGGGGAAAAAATAAAGGGAATCGGGGTAGGGGAGAAATGGTTTGGGAAAAATAAAATGAGAAAGAAAAGAGAAGAAATTTCAAGTGAAATTTTAGGATTTCTTTGGGGAGGGGGGAGGGAACCGATTTTGGGGAAAGAAAGGAGGGAAGAAAGAAAGATTTCTTGTCAAATTTTGGGATTTCGGGGGGAAGGGGGGAACGAAAAAGTCTAATGCAGTTTTGTGTAAAAAAATTTGCAGCGTTTTTTTATAAAAAAATGCCACTATTGCTTACTTTTTGCGGCATTTTTAATGAAAACGCCACAAAAAGTCATTTTCCCGTTTTTAAAGGCATTTTTAATAAACTTTATCATTATCTCTTAAATAATTTAAACTATATTTAATTATATGTATACATCCAAATTTTGATAGAGATACATTTCAGAATTATATATGAATTTCGGTTTAATGTGTAATTGTAGACTTGAAATTCTAATTGTGCCTTAAATGTATAGTTAGAACTTTAATTTTGATTTAATCATACACGTTTTAAAAAATAAATACATCAATATATTTTTATATTGAATAAATATAAATATTTATGTATGCAATATATAAATATAAAATGATGTTATATCAATAATTGTGTTCATAATTTATGCTTTTGAGATTTAACCCATTTTGATATATATATTTTTAAAATAATAATTTATATTTATCTTATTTAGATTTATATTATAAAAAATCCAAGATACACAAGTTAAGTTGTTCACTATATTTACCCCTAAACCCTAACCCTTAAACCCAAAACCCTAAATCATAAATCCTAGACCATAAACCCCAAACATTAACCTATTATTTAAACTATAATCATAATTTTAATATATTAAAATTAATCTTATCTCTTTTACAATTATATAATAAATTATTTAATATATAATTTACAAAACATTAATTAATCTAAGCCTTAAACCCCTAATCCTTACCCCCTAAACCCTAAATCATAAACATAGTCTATAAACCCTAAAAACCAAACACTTAACCCCTAACCCCTAAGTCTTAAACACATGCCCTTAAACCATAAACCATAATCCCTAAACCCATAATTTATAAACGTTAAAATAGTAACTCATAAACATTAAACCCTTAACCAAATACCGTAAAACCTAAACTATAATGATAATTAATTCAATATTTTAAAATTAATATTATCTCTTTTACAATTATATAAGAAAATATTTAACATATAAATTAAAAACAATTACTCATATACCAAAAATCTTTAAAATATAAACTAAACCCTAAACTCTTAATCCTTAATCCCTAGACCCTAAATCCTAAATCATAAAATATAAACTCTTAATCCTAGACCCCTAACCCTTAAACCATAATCCCTAAACCCATAATCCATAAAACTTAAAATAGTAACTCAGAAACCTTAAACCCTTAACCATATGCCATAAATCATAAACCTTAAACTATAATGATAATTAATTCAATATTTTAAAATTAATATTATCTCTTTTACAATTATATAAGAAAATATTTAACATATGATGTACATCAACATCCATGTGATGTTTTTTGGGGTTTAGTATTTTAGGGGTTATAGTTTAAGGTTTAAGATTTTTTAAGGTTTAGGAGTTTAGTGTTTTAAGGATTATAGATTAGTGTTTATGATTTTTGGTGGGTTTAGGTTTTTAGGGGTTATATGACTTTTAGCGGCGCGTTTTCCGAAAAGCGCGCTAATGCTTCGATTTTTAGCGGCGTTTAACGCCGCTAATGCTCTTGTTTTTAGCGGCGTTTTACCAAAAACGCCGCTAATGCTCTGGTTTTTAGCGGCGTTTTCGGTAAAACGCCGCTAATGCTCTGGTTTTTAGCGGCGTTTTACCAAAAGCGCCGCTATTGCTCTGGTTTTTAGCGGCGTTTTACCAAAACGCCGCTAATGCTCTGGTTTTTAGCGGCGTTTTACCAAAAGCGTCGTTATTGCTATGTTTTTAGCGGCGTTTTAACAAAAAACGCTGCTATTGCTCTGTTTTTAGCGGCGTTTTTGATAAAACGCCGCTATTGCTCTATGTTTTACAATTTTTGTGGCGTTTTTTGGTAAAACGCCGCTAAAAACGCCGCTAAAGCCCTGTTTTCCTATAGTGGTAATATATTATTTTAGTAATTTATTATAAAATTATGGTGTTTTGTGAGTTTTTAGCAATGTAATTTTTTTTTAAAAAATTGTATAATTATTTTGTTAGTAGTTTATGATTAGGTTATAAATTTTTAGTTTTTTTGTATTTTGTTATAGTTATTTGTTTTGTTAATAATTTATGGGATTAGGTTACAAATTGTTAGTGTTTAGTGTATTAGTGTATTGTGATTCTTTTAGTAATAATATATTTTTAAAAAAATAATTTTATAGTTGATTAGGTTATATAAATTGTTAGTGTTTAGTAGTTTAGTGTATTAGTGTATTGTGATTTTTTTAGTAATATATTTAAAAATAATAATTTTATAACTATTTTATTAGTAATTTAAGATTAAGTTATATAAATTGTTAGTGTTTAGTGGTTTAGTGTATTAGTGTATTGTAATTTTTTTTAGTAATATATTTTAAAAAAATAATTTTATAGCTATTTTATTAGTAATTTAAGATTAGGTTATATAAATTGTTAGTGTTTAGTGGTTTAGTGTATTGTGATTTTTTTAGTAATATATTTTAAAAAAATATTTTTATAGCTATTTTATTAGTAATTTAAGATTAGGTTATATATTGTTAGTGTTTAGTGGTTTAGTGTGTATTAGTGTATTGTGATTTTTTTTTAGTAATATATTTAAAAAAAATAATTTTATAGTTATTTTGTGTTAGTATATGATTATAAATTGTTAGTGTTTATAGTTTAGTGTTTTGTGATTTTTTAATGTAATTTTTATATAATGTAATTTTATATTATTATATATTTATTTGATAATTTTTATTGATTTATTAAAATGTTGATTAAATTTGTTGTTATATAATTTTATAGGTTATTTGGAAGTTCTTCTAATTAGGTATGTTTCTAGTTCTTTTTTTTAATTCGTATATTTTTTATATTTAGATAGTTTATATGTTTTTAATTATATTATTATTGTTATCTAACATAAAAAAATTGTAGGTAAATAATGAGAAATTATGAGATATTTACCGTGTTTGTTTCTAAAATTTGAAATAATTTATTGTATCTTTTGAAATAAGAAAAAATGAATTCAATTTTTTTTAATTGCAGATTTGTAACAAATGGGTTCTTTGATTGATAATACAAATCACATATCAAGTACCATTAAGGAGATGGTAATAAAAATTTTATTTCATAGTCATGTTATTTGTTGAATTAAATTATATTGTATTAATTATTTCGCTAATATAATAATGTCAGGAGCCGTATCGCGTATTGAGAGGCCGTGTTAATAGTATAGGGTTTCAGCCAGATGAACGCCTAATACCGTTCTTGGAGTTAGCCGGGTTTGGATCAGCAGCATCGATCCGGACTTTTGATCTGCGATATGACTTGATTTCCACTTTAGTCGAGCGATGGCGTCCGGAGACTCACACATTTCATTTTCCATGCGGGGAGTGCACCATCGCTCTAGAAGATGTTGCAGTACAGCTCGGGCTCCCCATCTACCGGAACGCTGTCACGGGCGTAAGTTCGATCTCTAGGCCGGCAACCCTTTGCTATGAATTACTTGGACTCTCGCCAAGTGAGGGGAAATTTGCCAATTTGAGGTTTTCATGGCTAAAGGCCAATTTTGAGTATTTGCCGAGTACTGCCAATGAACGGGAGGTGATGCAGGCTGTTCAAGCTTACATTATGCACCTTATAGGGGGTGTACTTATGCCGGATTCAAACGGCAGTGCTGTTCACTTTATATACTTACCCCTATTATCTAATTTGCATAACACCTATTCATACAGTTGGGGGTCCGCAGTGTTAGCCATGTTGTATCGAGAACTTTGTCGGACGATAGATCCTTCTGCTATGGACATAGGCAGATGCATCATACTGCTGCAGTCGTGGGCACTTTACGGATGCCATTCTTGGTATCAGTTAGTCACCAATCATATATATTTCCACTCATTAATAGGTGATAATTTTTTATGCGTTATAACAATTAGTTGACTTTTTTTTCGGATTATGTTGTTCTAACAATTTTTTTCTTAGATGGAGCACAAATTCGAGTATCGAAAGGTCATACACGGTTTCAATATACCGTGTGATGATCGAGAATCATTCTGGAGTGGGGGTAAGCTTTTCCAATATCAATTTTATTTTATTATTTTATTTCACTCAACCTACATTAATATAAAAAATGTGATTAACTGTGCAATTCATTTGGATGCCGTATTCTGTTCTAGAAATTGTGGCGGTTATTCTCTTGTCTGCCCGCGTCCACTCAAACTTATGGTGCATTAGCGCACCCATTATCAATTTTCAGATAGTGGAGTGGTATCATAGCGATCGAGTACTTCGATAGTTTGGTTGCATTTAATATATCCCGAGTCCGCCAGTACGATTGGGGGATATCCATGGGATGACCAGGAGGGGGAGGCATAGGCTTGATTGGGGAGATGAGCATGAAGAATATGTTACGATGTAGAACAACCGGTTTGGGAGGGTACCTCAGATGGATCGTGGCTTGGATCTCCAGCCCTCGTTACAGTACCTACAGTGGTACTGTGAGATAGGGAAACCATTTTTGTTTGGTGGGCGGTCGATGGTAGTCCCCGCGATACGACACACAATTGGGCAACATCTTCCGTGATCCGCATCATGCACCGGCCGAGCGAGCGAGCAGAGCCGAGCTGGAACTACACTCTGGAGGTAGTTCTTATCATCCAGATTTAGGGGGCGATGACTATTTCTCAAGCTCCTCAAGCCACGGATATCATTCAGAGTTTGATATCTTCAACCCACTACCACCTCAGTACTCCAGTCATCCCGGCTCATATTTATCTCAGTACTTTGCTCCTTTTGGCCCGTATCCACCCATGTACTCAACTCCTCCAGAGCCGTATCCACCGTCGTACTCTACTCCTCCCGGCCCATATCCACCGCCATATTCTACTCCTCTCGGCTCAAGTTCATCGATGGCATTTGAGACATATAATTTTTCGTCTATGTTTCACACACCCCCACATACAGATGAAGAGAACGTTGATCGCCGTAGTCGTCCGCAACGTGAACGTCGGGCTCCACAAAAATATACCCCTAGAACCACACCATCAAACCATCAATTTTAGGGGGTTTTGTAATATAAATAACTTCCTTTTTATGTAATAAATATTTTGGCATTTTATTTATCAATTTAATTTATTTTTGGCAAATTATGTAATGACTATTTATGTAATGAGTTTTTTTATCATTTAATTACAAAGGATAGTCATCATTCCCCCGGTTGAAGAATGTAATTATAATAGTAAATGAAATGCATAATAAATCCGAGTTAAGTATGTATGAACACAAATAGTCATGCTTCACCCGTAGTAAGTATGTAAATTGTATATAAACATGTGCTTTGAAGGTGAATTTTGGATTTGCTTGGGTTGAAGTACATAATAGCAAAAAAAAGAGGAGTATTAAAAACAATCAATTTTAAAATGCTTAAAAAATCTATTTAATGCTACTCGGCAGGACTTTTTCTTCCAACATGTAATTAACAACATCTTAATTTCTATTCGATCGCGACGATTGTCCAATATGGTAGTTTCGGAGCGGGCATTTATTCCGATTATGACCGGGTAATCTGCATACTCCTCACAACTTTCCATCGGATTTCTCTCTAATGTCCATTTCGTTACGGATTCTAGATAATTGCGGACGACCTTTTGGGTTCCTACGCAACCCTTTGTCTGGGACAAGCTCGAATGTCGTCGGAGGAACCTCCCAAGTAGATAGGTCAAGAAGTACGGGAAACTCATTCTCCTATACACGCAACGCGCGTTCGAGGGTATACACTTCATTGATAAATTGGTCTACATTGAGCGAGACTTTAGCACAAGCTGCTACAACATGTGCACAAGGATAATGAAGTGTCTGAAACCTCCTACAATCGCACCGTCTATTTCGGAGATCAACTCCGTAGGACCTAGGTGGTATACTGGGTCAACAACCGATGGTCTCTGTAACGCGAAACGTTTCATTACGTCGTGAATATACTTCTACATTCATCGACCTCGCCATCCGACAGTTTGCAACCATTGCATCCCTGACATATTCGACAAACATGTATCCTGCCTTCATCTGGTTGACTTGTTGCTGACCCATTCTTGGCATCAAGGTAGTCAACCAGTAGAATGTAGCCGAGAAGACAGATAAAATCGGAAGATGTCATGTTTTTAATAACATAGCGTTGATGCCCTCCACCAAATTTGTGGTCATTTAACTGTAACGAAAGCCCTCGTCAAAACTTTGAGCCTATTGCCACAGCTTCATGGTAACCAACCATTGTCAAAAATATATGTTTGTTTGACCTTCCATGTCATTCTTAAGTCGAGTCATCCTTTGCCGGCAAATGTGTGGCTCAAGCTCGTACGCTGTGTATGTATTAAGAAAATATAAGTTACAGTCTCATCATAAAACATTAGGTTATATATTGAAAGGATAATGTTATTCTTTACCCATTAATTTCACAACTTGTCTCTTCCAGTCTGCATTCTTATAATCTCGATGGAAGTTAGACGCAATGTGCCGTATGCAATAAACAGATCTCCATGGCACACCGGAACGCCTAATGGCGGCAATTAATCATTTCCCTCTATTGGAGATGATGCAAATACTATCATTACTAATAACATAGCTCCGCAGGTTTGTAAGGAAGAATTCCCACGACTCCATATTCTCTTTATCTACGATGGCAAACGCAATCGGGAGCACGTTATTGTTCCCATCCTGAGCAATCATAAGAAGTAAAATATGTGTATATTTACCGTATAACCATGTCACATCTACTTGCACAAACGGCTTGCAGTGGGGAAATGCACGTACACATAGATCAAGCGTCCAGAACATCCATTGGAAAATTTTTTTCTCGATTGTAGTTGCTCATCCGGGCCGTAATAAGGTCGTGTCTACAACTCAATGGTAGTCCCTGGTACGTACTCCCTCATAACGACAATCCATCACTGCAACTCATTATATGATGCATCGAAATCTTCGTACAATTGCTCCATTGCCATCTGTTTAGCTATCCATGCCTTCCGGTATGACACTTGATATTGGAATCGTGCCTGTATTTCGGCAATCAGTACCGAAACTTTAATGGTCAGCATGTCTTCAACCATTGGCATGATGCACGTACAGATAGTTTTGGAATCAAGTTTTCGATGATCTTTTGTCATACGTGATGAAGTGCATGTGTGAGGCCCAACAAATTTTCGTATCTCTCACATCTGCGACTTTTGGATAAATGCAGCTCGTATCCGCCAATTGCAGCATTCCGTCGACTTCCAACACTCTCCAATATATAATGTCGGTTTAAACACGACGACTTTATAGTCTACTGATATATTCATACTATACCGCTTAATGGTAAATACACTCTCTTCCTTATTTTCGAATCTCTGGCCCACGAACAACTCCTCAGGATCAGAATATACGGCCATTCGATGAGCAGATTGCATTTTAGGGTATTCTGAGAACTTGGCTAAATACGCCGCATCGAGGTCTATCCGAGACATGTGTGCCCCAGGATTATTATATATCACAATACGACGAATCTGATTCCCGACTGAAGACGCATTAACATTTACTTCCTCATTCACGCCTTCATTGTCAATATCATCCGGGACCTCATCCACATCGGGATCACTTTCACTATCGACTTCATGATCAGAAGGATCACTACTATGGTATACATCATCACCAACCACAGCAGTCTCGGGTGTAGCATTAAGATCAATGTTGATCCCATGTATAGTTGATTGACTACCAACGTATGATACCGGAACCACCATACACGGTTCTTGAGCTCCATCTTCTTCACCTAATGGAGTGGGATCTTCAGTTTCCTCCACACCAGCTAACTCAGCAAATAACTGAATCGATGCATTTTGGTTGCTCCAAGTCCCACTATAAAGAGCGACCATTGTCTCCACGTCTTCATCGTTTAAAAGTTCCATTTCGGTGAATTTTATGGGATCTGTCGAAACTGGAAACTTGTAGAAAAGTTTCGAGATCCTTCTCCCACAACGTTTATAAATTTTTTCACTAATTTTTTCCTTCATATCATCAAAAAAGATATTTCTATTGAATCTCATTGCTACTTGTTTGCGACATTCAAATATACATCCTACGCTTGTTGTCAAAATTTCTCCATCAAAATAAACGCATACGAAAAACTGATTCTCCATATTCAATACTAGATCTGATAAAAAAAATTCAAAATTCTCAAAATAGTTTCGAATAGCAAAAAAGTTACATAAAATTTTTAATGCAAAATTTTTCATTCAGAAGCTAACAAAATTATTAATATAACAAACTTTTAAATAATAAAATTTCTAACAAAATTCTACATTCTATTTAAAAATAAATAAACTAAAATACCTTATCCTTCTTCTTGCTTTTCTTTCTTTCCTTCTTCTCCCTCTCCTCTTACTTCTATTTTGCAGCTAAATTTTATGTATGTTATTCATCTGATTTTCAGGGGAATATATAGGGGAAAAATTAAGCATGTGGGCACCACCAGTTGCGCCTACCAAGAAGGCACAACTAGTCGTACTTGTCAGATAGGCTCAACTAGTTGAGCCTGTCAGATAGACGCAACATGTATGTATGATTTTCCCATCTATATACACGAATTGTATACTAACCCAAAAAAAAATATAATAATAATTTTTTAAACGAAAAAAATAATATTTAAAAAATAAATTGCGCTTGTCAGGTAGGCGCGACCTAAAAAAATATACCATTTTCGTAATTAATCTGGCTGACAACCCATTTTCGTGTATAAATTATTTTTTTTATAATATTGGGGTAAAAAACCCCATCCCCACTTCTATTATTATATCAAAAGAAAAAAAAAATTAATGAGAAAAATATTATTTCAAATGTTTTATTTTAGTAGCCAACATTAAGTTATTAAATGGAAGGTAAACCTGGAAATTTTTAGAAAAATATAAAATAATTATTCTATTTTTATAAATAATTTTTTATTTGATTTTTTAATTATTTAAGTAAAATATATTTATCAAATTCAATTAAATTAACTTTAATTTAAAATTACGTAATTTAAATTATTTAACTTTTTAGATTACGTAATTAAGTATAAAAAAGAAACTTCAAGTAGATTTTAAAAAGAAATGAATATTTGGTACATTAACAGTGTATTTATTTTATTTCACAAGTAATTTTAAAAATTTAATATGTGTTTTTTTTAATATTTTACTATATCTCTATAAGTAGGGGTGAACGCAAAAATTTCATTAAGAGGGATCGAAACTAAATTTTAATTTTTACGATAATAAAAATACAATTTCACCATTTGAATACTTTATATCTTTATAAAGTTTAAAGGTTTAAATAAAAAAAATTCATTTTAGGAGAGTTGGGGCCACTATCAGCCCCCTAGCTACGTCACTGTCTATAAGATACTTGTCAACCTTTAATTTTACTTGTAAAATCTAAAAATTTTATTGATACTATATCAAATAATTTTCCTTTATTACTTAAAAAAGAAATCTTCAATAAAATTATTGCATTTAATGCTGAAGAATTAATGCAAAACAACTTCAAAATTAATTTTTAATTTTTAATTTTCAAAAAGGTCCTAGGTGATGAAAAATACATAGCATTATGCAGATGGGCCGGAGAGCCACGTTAATTAACTTCATCCACAATATTTAACACACAACATCAATGAAAAAGTGCAGTATTATCTAGATTTTGCCTTCCGCATTTAATCTTTTAGAACTTTTTTAAGTTTATGTAACAAACGTTTATATCATATTATAATTTAAATTTTTATTAAAAAAATATAATTTTTAAGTGATAAAATTATATTATCAAATGGATTAAAATTGAGAAAAAGTTGTTGAGTTTTAGAATTAATGTGAAAAAAAAAATTCTATCATTATGATGTTGCCCATTTTTATATGGAACAATATCAAATAGATGTGAAAATAGCATTCTTAGCGGATATCTATAGGAGAATCCTTATATCAAACAATCAGAAGGATTCCTCTTTAGCTATGGTTAACAATTTTATGCAGGCTTAACAAATTTAAATATAGATTGAAGAAGTCTCTCGCAAATGGTATTTAAAATTCTATTATTTTTGTTCTAGAGAAAATATCATGGACCAATATATGTACCCTAATTAGTGGGAGTGAAACTTGTTTCCTTGTTTTTTTTTTTTTTATTGTGGATGATATTTTACTTGCTCGCAATTATAAAGATTTTTTGTAAGAGGTGATAGGCTCAATTTAAACTAATGTCCAAAAAATGAGTTTGAAAGGGAACAAAAATGTAAAGCATCATATACACTTTTACTGTTGAAAGTTTAATGTATGCACAAGTCTGTACTAGAATTGATATTGTATTTGATTTTGGTATGTAGAGTACTGAAGAGCTGTGAAGAAAGCGATGATGTTCCTTAAAAAAATAAAAGATTACGTGTTTACAAACTGACAACCTAGAGATAGTTGATTACTCAAACTCAGATTACAACTTAACAAATAAACAAATTATTATAAGGATTGCAACTTAACAAATTTTTATTTATAAAAAAATTGCAGACAAATTTATCAAACCCTGATTTACTTTATAATAATTATTTTATTTCAAAAATCATAAATTTATGGATATTGTATATTGCATTGAATAAATTTTTTAATAATTAATGGAGAAAAATAAGATTATTTGAAATCCAACACAAGATCTGATGGCTACACAATAATTTTTAGTTTTAAATTTTTTACTCACTTTTTCTTTTGTTTTTTCGAGTGCATGTGATGCGGTATCTTCTTGTAGTTTTCACCAGCTAATTTTTTATATGGAAATATTACTATTTTGACACTTTTGTTTTGTATAATCATATTTTTTTCATAAAATATAATTAACGATTTGATTGCAATACTTTGTTTATTACAAATTAGATGAATGATTAGTGGGAATTACAACATGGATGTTTGTAATACTTAACTGGTTAAAATGTAAAAATTTAAGATTTAGTTCATGTTGTTAAAAAGTTAATTTTTTTATTTAAAAGTTTTTTTTAGTCATTAAAGTCGTAAGTATTTTCTGTCAAATTTTATCAAACTTGAAACTTTGATTAAGCTGTTCACATATGACGTGAAAATAAATGTGTTAAATTGAAAATTTTTAATAAAAAATATCAATAACGATAATGATTTTAAACTATTATTTTTTAAAATGAAAAAACAGGAGAATTAAATTTTTAACTTTAAAAGTACAGGGATGAAATCTTGAAATTTATATAAGTATAGGGATTAACGACACGTTTTAACCTTATTAAATTAGTAGAAATGTGAGTTGGCAAGGGCCACGTTGCCTATTCGTTTTAATGACCGTGGAATGTGGATAAAAAATTGATAACCACATATATAAAAATAATAATAAAAGACTATTCAATTATTATATTAAATAATAGTGTCATGTCAATTTAATAATAAAATATATTAAATAATAAATAATTTTTGAAGAAATATATTAAATAATTATGCAGCTAGTCACTTTAAAAATGAAATATTAGCATTTTTTGTTCTTATTTTGATCGCCCGTAGTTGAATTGATAACGGCTTAATTAATATAATAATATTTTTAGTCCTTAATACTTATATGTTCTATTAATTTGATTCTAGTTCTAAATAATTTAATAAATTTAATCATTCACATTTACAAATTTTATCAATTTGATTCTCAAATTTTCTAACCAAAATTTTTAACTTTTAAAATAGATGCATTCCACGTTTATAAATTTATAAAACCGAAAAAAAAAAGGAAAAAATAACTACTCTAATAAAATTAGGTGTTCCCAATTAATGATATGCATAGATCATGAACAACCAAGCTAAAAATAGGTAGAAACAATTTTTTGCTATTAAAAACAAAACATTCTTGCATATGCAACAATCAAGTGAAGCAGTAGTCAAACTTTTCACTTTGCTTTCAGTTTATGGCATTAAGTTGCTCGCGCACATTGTTATACTCGGTAACATGAACCTGACATAATAAACAACATACTTGTGTAAAAAACCAGGCCACATTCAGGTGTATAAATCAGAAAATCTAGCAGAGGACTTACTACCTTGAGATCATCCTCAATCTTTTCCCCTCGAGTATAATTGAAATGGATTATCAAAGAATACATTTGTTTTACTAGAAAAGTCTTTTTTTTTTTTTCTTTTTTGTGTTTTACAAATTTATAGATGTGGAATGTCTCTGTTTTAAAAGCTAAAAGCTTTGGTTAGGAAGTTTGAGGATCACATTGATAGAATTTGTAAATGTGAAGGGTTAAATTTATTAAATTATTTAGAATTAGGATTGAATTGATAAATTATGTAACCATTGAGGACTAAATGCATTATTATACCAGTTAGATTGTTATCAATTTAACGACAGGTTGACCAAAATAAGAATAAATTCAAATGTTAGTGCCTAAATTAAAAACTTTTAAAGTTGGGTGATCAAAATAAGAATGCGAGCATGATTTGGAGACCATTTGCATAGTTTACCTTAATTAAATTAAAAATTGTAAATAAAATATTTTGTGAACCCTGTTTCAGATAAAATAAAACTTCTATTATCATTATTTAACATGAAAGTTTAAATTCACTAAATCGAATCCACTCATGAATACTTTTAATTTTTCAAGTAAATAATGAATTATAAATAATAAAACTTAGTATACAAAAGAAAAAGTGAAAATCAATTAAAACAAGAAGAATAGTATTTTTTTTGTTTTTATTTTAAATTGTTTTATTGAATTTTTAATTGGTTGGTTTTGTATTTAATAATTGCCGCTGGTTAAAATATATTTATAATTTCTATTTTTTATATTTTAAAATTTATATCTAATTGTTAATACTGTTAAATTCGGGTTAATTATAATTTTTTTTAATTACATAATTATCAAGTAAATAATTTTTTTATTTCAAAATATCACAACAATAAAAATATTAAGAATTAAATTTAAATTTTAAAATCTAAAAAAAAACTAAATTTCTAAAATTCTAAAAGTACCTCTAAACACATTTTAACCTTAATCGATTCAACATCTTTTTCTAATTTAATATATTAATCCACTATCGATTCAATAAATTCAATACACCCACCCTGAATTTTCAACAGGAGAGGACAGGCTGTGAATAGGCCCATAGTGACGACTATCAAGATGATTAAGGGCAACGTATATTGACTCGCCCTCGCCCACCAAATTATCAAATTTGTCCTATGTACACATCGCTATATTTGTATTAATTAGTTCTAATTATAAATTTATTTATGCCGATAGAATTTTAATTCGATTGGTATGTGTATTATTATTAATGTAGAAAAATGTGCATTCAAGTGAGTTGAAAAGGAATTATGGGTAGTTTTAAGTATTATTTTAAAAAGAACAAATATGATCAAAATTTATAATAAAATTATTTAAATAAATTATAAATTATGTTAAAAATTCTAATCTAATCTCCCTTAATATTTTTTATGTTGAAGTTATAAGTCTATAATTAATTAGATGTATTTAATATATTAAAGAATATAATTGAGATTCTGATGGCACAATTATTTGTTAATCAATGAAGGGATACGTGTTTTGTAATAGATAAAATAAAAAATTCAGTACGGCCTTCAATCTGGAATTAGCAACGTGCTTTTACATTGTAAATTAGACTTATTAGTGCAAATTCTGACCATGACCCATCAAATATTTAAAAAAAAAACAAGTTTATGTTATTAAAATAATGTTTTGACAACTCTTATAATTGAAATCTAGGGATTAGCTTTTAAATAAAAGTATACTTTTCCGTATACAATTAGACATATGTTAACTTGTTTTAATTAAATATTTAAGGAAATAAATTGATTTTGATATTTGTATTGTCTGATTAAACTTAACAAATAATTAAAAAGTAATCGTTAGGTTGAGTTTTGAAAACTCGAGAATTTCAGGATAAAGTTTTCTGAAAACTCAAGAGTCTTGGAATAAAATTTATGTCTCATTTTTTCCGTACGATCATAAAAACTTTTTAGAAAAATACTTTTTAAAAGTATTATTTATTTATTTATTTATTTGTCATGTTCGATCTTTTCTAACATTTTGAAATATGTTTCATATTCAGTGGTAGAGTTTCTGATAAAATGAAGATTGATATGGAGAGATTTTCAGAATTAAATTTCGAGTAGAAGATTTGCATGTTAAGGAGAAGATTGTTGATGTTAAAAATCTGAAATTGAAAAATCGACCCAACAAATTAAATTAGTTTAAGTAAGTAAATTTGATATCGTTTGAATTCGGTTAATGAGTATTTACTTTTCTGTATAATGTTTTCATTTTAATTTTATATTAAACATGTGAAATTGATTTTTTTGGTGAAGATGAGTAGAGAAATTAGAGCTGCTATTTATTACAATGGTCAAATTTGTGACATCGAAATAGAGGTCGTTTTTGTATCAGCCTAATTTACAGAATTGGCTTTTAACCTGAGCATCGAATTAAATGAGCTCCTGTTAAGAATTAGAAGAAAAGTCTCGACTTCAAGACGGAGGAGAATTCCGAGCTTGAAATATAGACATCTAGCATCAATGAACTCTGTTAGATATGATACATTTGAGCTTAACTAGAAATGTTATACTAGAGTTATATGCCAGTTTGTTAATGTAGAGGAAGGTGGTCTGAGTTCGACAACAATTCTAGTTAATTTGTTTCAGGAACAAGAAGCAAATAGTCCAACCACACAGTTGTGCGGTGGTTTCACGACATTTTTACAAAGCTCATATAAGGGAATGCCAAAATCATCAATGGAAGGTATTCCTCGGTTTCTGATCACTCCCTAAAGTTTGTACGTAGGGACTTAAAAATATGCAATTGAATATATATGTTAAGCACGGTATTTGCAAGCGAACATATCAAATTGTAATATAGTTTTAGTTTACAACGAAACACTGAGAAGTTTTTCAAGGATTGTACCTAAGGGATTACTAGATTGGAGAAAAGTATTACTAAATTAATTACCTAAAAATAATTACTAATCTAGTCGAGTTACGAATTAGTAGTGCAAATTCTAAATTGATTGAAAACAAAACTAAATTAAACTAAAACTAAACCTAAGTTAAACTATTAGAACTTCTTATTCATAGTTTCAAGAATGCGAGTTACTTAGCCTAGAATCAATTGAATCACTAATTACTAACTAAGCTGATAACTACTTTTAATTGAGTTATTCACCACTCTTAACTAGAATTACCCTTTCGATCTCATCTTCGTTAAGAGTTACTACCTAAGATTCCCTTTCGGGCTCATCTAGGCATACAGATACATTTTCGGTCTCACTACTTATCACAAGTCTACCATAGGTTTACCAAACAGGATATACCTTTTTGTCTAGATATTTTACTAGGATCGTCAATCCTAGTATATTATGTTTTTAGCAATCTTAAATAAATACTCAATTTTAGATAGTTATTCACTTTAATCGATTAATAAGTTAACCAATTGATTTATGCGAGATATATATATATATATATATATATATATATATATATATATATATATATATATAAGCTCAAGTTTATTCTAAATATTTACACGAACATTCAATTAAAAAAATTAATAAAAGATATATGTAGAAGGCCCAAATTGCGCAGGCCCATTTTACAACTTTTAACCCAAACAAAACAAACCCAAACCCAATAACCTAACCTAACCCTAGCCCAAACAAAATCAGAAAAAGAAAAAAACCCTAGCCCCCCCTAAGTTCAGCCGCCATACCAGCATGCCCGCACGCCTCCTCCTAGCCTGCTGCCACCACCAACCCCTCTGACACCTGCAAAACCAAAGCAACAAGCAAGAAAAGACAGATAACAGTAAAGCAAAAAATATTGTATTTGTTATTTTCTTCTTCAGTTATAAAAAGAAAAGAAAACAAATGAAAAAGGGGGGGAGAACCGATTGTAAATGGGCGGTTCTTTTTGGAGAATACAATTAAAAAAAGAGAAGTTTAAAACAGATTTAAAAAATCAAAGGTTATTGTTATTCATTTTTTTTCTTTCCTTTTTATTTTCATTTTCATTTTTTTTCTTTTCAATTACATTTATACATGCTTTTTTTCTCAAAAATAGTATATATATTTAGATATAAATATAGCAAAAAATATAAATTTTTTTTACCTTTTTGGCAATTTTTGACCACCGTGTACGGTGGCCGGCGCGGCGGACGATGACCGGTCCGGCGACTGGAGCGTTGCCGGAGTGGGGAGAGGGTGAGAGAGTTTGAGAGAAGGGGTTAAGTTTTTTGTTTTTTGAAATGAGGAAAATGAATTTTTTTTTTTGGAAACTTGACTTATATAGCCCATCCAAACGACGTCGTTTTGGGCTTAAGTCACTAACGCCAAAACGACGTCGTTTCACTTGACCCACACGCGCGACTCGACCCGCCTGAAGGATCTGCGCGTTTTTTGCCAAAAGGGTTATTTACCCTTTTGGTCCTTTCGCTTTTTCATGACTATGCAATCAAGTTTTTTAAAATTTTAATTTTGGCACTTTAAGTTATTTCGATTTTAATTTAGCCCCCCTTGAACTGTGCGTTTTGGAGGGAAGGGATTATTTCCCTTTTAGCCCCTCAATATTATTCGCGTGTTGGGATAGGTCCACCCCTTTCTTTTTTATTTTTAATTTGCCCCAAACTTTCGCTTTAAAGCCCAATTTAGTCCCTCTTTCATTATTTTGCTGTTTTATTCTCAAATTAATTATTTTCATTATTGTTTTCTATTATTATATTTATTATTTTTATTTTTATTACTGTTATTTCTATTATCCTTATTGACATAGTTTTTTTTATTTTTTTATTTTATTATTATTTTATTATTATTATTTTCTATTATTGTCATTACTAACATATATTATTATTATTAATATATTATTATTACTATTTACATGTTATCATATATTTTTCTTTTTATTATGGCCTTATTATTACTATTATTACTATTATTACTATTTTTATTCTTATTATTATTACTATTAGTATTATTTTTATTATTTTTATTTTTATTACTATTACTACTATTATTATTATATTATTATCATTACTATTATATTATTATATATATCTATATCTATATCTATATCTATATCTATATCTATATCTATATCTCTCTCTCTATATATTTACCTATTACTTTATAAATACACTCATTCTATTTTTATAAATATATTATTTATTTAATTATATATCCTTTTATATCATTTTAAACTTTAAATATTTATTACTTATATTATTACCATTAATATTATTATTATTACTATTAACACTCTTTAATTATTGCCACTATCATATCTTTTATTTAACGTACTATTATTACTATCGTATTATTATTACTATTATATTTTCATCTATGTAGATTTTCTTGTTACTTACCTATTTATATTTTTATCTATTTATATTTTCGTTGTTATTATATTTTAAGCATTATATCTATATTATCATTTCACAATTGTTATATTTTTCATATTATTATTATCACTACTATTACTATCATTTTCTAAATAGTTTTATATAATATTTATTTATTTATTACTAGTTCTTTTTAATTTCAAATATATATATCTATATATATATATCTATATATATTTAGCTTATTTATTATTTATTATTTATTTTAGCTTATTCATTTTACCCATTTGTTTTATCTTTTCTCTTATCATCGTTCACATTCGTGTTTATGTTTATTCTGTTATGCCTGTCAATACTGAAATTTTTATTTGTTTATGCATTCTCTATTATATCGTTTTATTACGAATTTATGTTTTATCCAACCCAAAATTAATTCTTTTATAAAGGCGATGATCTGTATTTGGAATTTCGAGAAAATCGTGCCCTAACTTACTGGCTTTCGATTTTTTCTCATTTAATCTATATAACGGAACATTCTTTTAAACCGCAATAAGAGCTTTGAATAAAAAGCTTACTCTTTGAGATTCGAGGTGTCGTGCCCCAACTTACCGGATATGACATCTTGTTACCTCGAGATAAGATTTTTTTTTTGCAAATAAGGCAATGTTCAATATTTTGGAAATTTGAGAAATCGTTCCCTACCGTGCTGAGTTGCGATTCTTCGTTAGACTAAATCATGGGACATCTTTTTGTAATTTTCAATATGCAAGCTTACGGGGATAAAAAATCAATCGTACTTTCAAAGGTATGAAGAATCGTATCCAATCGTGCTGGATGTGATGCTATATACTTTCGAAATGAGAGAATTTTGACGACCCACTTGAACCACACAAATATTTTAAAAAATGACCATATTTCAAAATATGTTAGAATCTTAGACATTAAGACATTAATTAATCAATTTGGTACCAATTTTGAGCGTTACGAGGGTGCTAATCCTTCTTCGTACGTAACCGACTCTCGAACCCGTTTTCTCGATTTTCGTAGACCAAAATCGTTGTTTTAGTAAAACAAAACGTTTTAAAATAATTAAATTATGAGGTGGTCTGATCACACCTAATAAAAGATCGGTGGCGACTCCACGTTCTGTTTTCAAAAAGTCGATCCCCGTTTTCAAAAAAATGGTTTCGACAATATATAAAAAAAAGAATGAGAAAAAGAATGCTTATTGATGAATCAATTTAACAGCATGAATTTGGAACATTCTTCGCTCGGAATCGTCACAACTTTGGAATAGAAATCTTTTGACTAAGAAAACATAAAAGCAAAAACCCTAATTTACTGACAGCTAAACTGAAATCTATAGAAAAAAATCCCCTAATCAGTTGGTTTGAGTTGATATATGTAGTAGTTGTGTAGCATGACCTAATTAGGTCAATTATAGGCTTATTAACAAGTTAAATATGATTATACAGACAAAAACACCCTGTGCATTATTTTCGGGTGTTGTTGAATCGGAGTAGCAACATTTCACGCCGAATGCTACCCGGTTTAAAATTGGATATCGTAACATGGGTTGGTGGTTGTCGTAGCATCGATGGTCGTATGCTCCCCCTCTCGGTTTGAAGTTAGGTGTCGCTACATCGGTTGTCATAGCTCACCTCTTAAATTTGTGCTCGAAATTATTCTAACGTTGAGGCTAGCTTTGTTGTTGTGACATTCCCTCTGAATGATGCGACATCTAGGAAAGTCCACTGACTTCTCGACTTAAGTTGTTGACTAGCACACAATCAAACTTGTTAGTTCTTTCTTAGGCTTAGATCAACTTAAAAAGTCATAAAACAACGCTAAACGCTTAATTTTATTCAATCTAAATTAAAACTAAATAATTCTAGAAATGAACATAAAAGACATAAATCTCCTTATGTAATGAAAAGAGCTTAATTTGTCACACCAAATTGTGGGAAATTTGTACAGTTGATTTTAACTTTGGCGTACAGTCGAGGTTAGTTGGTAACCCGAACGTGGAGACCCTGACATGATATTCTGTGAGTGTTTTTTATTTCAACTTCGAAATGTTTATGTTCTATGCTAGAAACATTTATACGGGTATGCCATCAAGTTACACAAGTGGGAAATTCGTAAAAAATATTAGTTTTAACGTAGGTTTGTCAAGAATGGACATATTCTCCCTACAACCTGCACTGACGAAGGGCATCTGATCCTGGACATGAAACTGCAATTGAGGTTGAGAATGAAGAGGAAGCTAAGAAGGAAGAGGAAGTTGAAACCAATGGTTCTCCAATTCGAGATTCCAGACTAGATGGTTCAAAAATTGTATTATTTTTTTAATCAGAGGTTGTTCCTACTAAACCAGAAGAGAGTGCTTCTGACAGTGAAAGTCTGGATAATGCTGGAGGAACACAACCAGATTTTACGGTTTATGAACCTCCACCCCATGCTTAATGTCGAAATTGATGCTAAAGATGTGTTAGAATTTCTAGAACTTCCTCATAGAAGATCTGACCATGTGAGTTTTTCTACAAATTTTTACGATTTACAAGTTCGAATGAAGTTTTTCTCTAAAGATTTTGTTATCGCTGTAGTGAAGTGGTATAACATAAAGCATGATGTCAATTTCCATGTTATAAACTACGAGCAAAAAAATATGAGGCGATGCGTGTAATGCATAGTACTAGATGTCCATGAAAAGTCATCCGAAATTGGATTTTGACCTTATCTCTGACATTGTCTTACCTATGGTGGAATAGTTGTGTTGGTGCAGATATGTCATAAAATCATCCGAAATTGAATTTTGACTTTAATTATGACATTGTCTTACCTATGGTAAAAGTGAATCCTAGGATTTTCGTACCGATTTTGATTACTAATATCCGTAGTGAGTACGATTTCATTGCGTCGTACTATAAGGCATGAGTTACAAAATAAAAGGTAATGAAAAAAATGTATAACATGAGGGATAAATCATACAATGATATGTAGTAATGGTTGAAGGTATTGAATTAGTACATCTAAGGCACTGTCATCGATCTGCAAACAAAAACCTACATATCATGGAAATCGAATGGTCTAAGGTAAAAGAAGTTTCCATCGTTTTTTTTTTAGACATTCATTGAAGCATTTTGATATTGTAAGCCACTAGTCCAAATTAACAGTACATTCATGTACAAGAGATATGAACACCACTTGTTGTCGGTTGTTGCATAGGACAGTAATCAAAAAATCCTACCAATAGGTTTTGTAATTATTCAACAAGAGATTGTGAATACTTGGGGCTTCTTGACTAACTTGAAAAGGCATGTTGTGCCACACCCGATATATGCATAATTTATGATATGACACCCAGAATGCATGCTACGATTGATCAGCATGGAAGCCTTTGGGATTGTGCACATCATAAGTATTATTTACGTCATATCGGGCGATATTACATGGGCTAATTCCACAAAGATAATGAGCGGTGGTCTGTTATAAACATGGCTGTTAGAATTAAGTGACCCGAATTCTTATTTAAATAAAATACGATGGAAAATAAAATAAAAGTAAAATCCATATAGAACTAGACTTCTTTTATTTTATTTTAGAATAAAGTTTTTTAAACCTTATTAAACTCCATCTATTTTATATTTATTAGGATAACGTGTTTCAATCCTACTAGAATATGGCTTTACAAGCCTATAAATAGACATAGTCTATTCCTCTTGTATTGATTCAAATTTTTGACATAGTAAATTTTCTTCTCATTGACATAGTAAATTTTCTTCTCATTTACCCGTGATTTTTTCCCGAAAGGGTTTCCACGTAAAAATCTGTGTGTTCTTTATTTTATTTTATTTTATTTTTACAAATTGGTATCAGAGCTTCTGAGTTTTTCATTTCGATCACGATAATGGCGTCTTTGAAGTATGAAATTTCGCTGTTGGATCGTAACACCAGATTTGTGTTGTGGCAGATTAAGATGCAAGCAGTTCTTGTGCAGATGGATCTGGAGGATGCCCTACTAGGGATAGATAAGATGCCTTCGACTTTAACAGATGAAGAGAAAAAGCGTAAAAATCGAAATGCGTTAACACAATTACATCTGTATTTGTCCAACAAAATTTTACAGGATGTGATGAAAGAGAAGACCGCTGCTGCATTATGGAAGAGGCTAGAACAAATATGTATGTCGAAAACTCTAACAAGCAAGTTGTATATGAAGCAGTGTCTTTATGCTCATCGTTTGGAGGAAGGTACGTCTATACACGAACACTTAACAGTGTTTAAAGAAATTCTCTCAAACTTGGAGGCCATGGAGGTTCAATATGATAAGGAAGATCTAGGGTTGATTCTACTTTGTTCGTTGCCCCCGTCTTATTCAACCTTTAGAGACACGATTTTATATAGTCGCGAGTCTCTCACAGTTGATGAGGTTTATAATTCTTTGACCTCGTATGATAAGATGAAGCATCTTGTGGTTAAACCTGACTCTCAGAGAGAGAGTCTCATTACTCGTGGGAGACAAGATCGGAATGCTGATAATGATCGTGGAAGGACACAGGAATAGAATCATCGTGGTAAATCTAAGAGTAGATCGAAGTCTTCAAATAGAGGTAAAACTTGTAACTTCTGTAAGAAGAAAGGACACATTAAATCTGAGTGTTATAAGCTACAGAACAAGATTAAAAGGGAGGCTACGAATTAAAAGGGAAAACAACCAGAAAATTCCGGTGAAGTTGATGTTGTAGAGGACTATAGCGATGGTGAACTTCTAGTCGCTTCTGTCAATGATCCTAAAGTAAGCGAAGAGTGGATACTTGATTCAGGCTGTACCTTCCACATGAGTCCCAGTCAGGATTGGTTTACAACTTACGAAACAGTGTCTGAAGGTGTTGTTTTGATGGGAAATAATGTTTCGTGTAAAACCTCAGGTGTTGGAACAATTAAAGTTAAGAATTTTGTTGGAGTTGTCAGAACACTTAATGACGTACGGCATGTTCTAGAATTAAAAATAAATTTAATTTCGTTGAGTACTCTTGATTCAAAAGGGTACGGATACATAGCTGAAAGTGGGGTTTTAAAGATTTCCAAAGGGTCCCTTGTTGTGATGAAAGTGCAGAGAAAAATTGCCAAGTTATATGTTTTGCAGGGTTCTACTGTTACTAGTGATGCAGCTGTCGCTTCCTCTTCCTTGTCAGATGATTATATTACTAAACTTTGGCATATGCGCCTAGGGCATATGAGTGAGAATGGCATGGAAGAATTGAGTAAAAGAGGACTTCTTGATGGGCAAGGAATTTGCAAACTGAATTTCTGTGAGCACTGTGTTTTTGAGAATCAAAAGAGAGTTCGATTCACTAGAGGAATCCATAACACGAAGGGATCGTTGGAGTATATTCATTCTGATCTGTAGGGGCCATCCAGAATACCTTCGAGAGGTGGAGCTAATTATATGCTAACCTTTATTGATGATTTTTCCAGAAAAGTTTAGGTATTCTTCCTGAAGCAGAAAAGTGATGTGTTTTCCGCATTTAAGTCTTGGAAAATTATGATTGAAAAACAGACGGTAAAACAGATAAAATACCTCCATACAGACAATGGCTTAGAGTTCTGTTTTGGTGAGTTTAATAGATTGTGCAAGTCAGAAGGGCTCATGAGACACTTGACAGTTCGTCATACTCCACAGCAAAACGGCGTTTTAGAACGAATGAATAGAACGATCATGAGAAGGTTCGATGTATGTTGTCAAATGCCAACTTACCGAAGTCATTTTGGGCGACGACCTCTCATCAGTTTTTTTGATCAACCGATCTCCATCCGTTGCCATTGAGAAAAAGACTCCACAAGAGGTATGGTTTGGTAATCCTGCTAATTAGTTTGATTTAAAGATTTTTAGGTGTCCTGCGTATGCTCATGTTGATAATGGAAAATTGGAACCGAGATCCATTAAATGCGTTTTTCTTGGTTATAAAGCTGGTGTAAAAGGGTATAAGTTATGGTGTCCTGAAAATAAAAAAGTTGTGATTAGCAGATATGTTGTTTTTGATGAAACTGCTATGCTACCTAACTTATCTCTTAAAGACTCTTCCAATAAAGAAAATCAAAAGCAGGTGGAGCATTAGATTAATACAGAGTCAACTCCTCAAGCCATAACAAAAATTGAGAATAGAGTTGCTTCTTCACCACAATACTCTATCGCCAAAAACAAAACTAGAAGAGAAATTAAACCTCCAAAGAAGTATGCCGATGCTGATTTAGTTACTTATGCTTTAAATGTGGCTGAAGATATAAATGCGAATAAAGAGCCATCTAATTATTCTGAGGCGGTTAGCTGTGAAGACTCAGAAAAGTGGATGTTTGCTATGTAAGAAGGGATGGAATCACTCCACAAAAACAGAACATGGGACCTTGTGAAACTTCTTAAAGGTAAAAAGGCTGTTTGTTGTAAACGGGTGTTTAAAAAGAAAGAAGAGACTCCAGGAGCTGAAGAACCCAGATATAAAGCAAGGCTTGTTGCAAAGGGTTACAGTCAAATTCCAAGAGTGGACTTCACAGATGTGTCCTCTCCAGTTGTTAAGTATAGTTTGATTTGAGCTTTGCTTGGTATTGTGGCCATGCATGATTTGGAGTTTGAGCAGTTAGATGTAAAAACTACATTTCTGCATGGAGAACTTGAGGAGGATATTTACATGCAACAACCAGAGGGTTTTATAGTCTCAGAAAAAGAGGACTATGTTTGCTTGTTGAGAAAGTCCCTTTACGGTTTGAAACAGTCACCGAGATAGTGGTACAAGAGGTTTGAATCCTTTATGACTTCTCATGATTTCAAAAGTAGTTTAGACAGTTGTGTTTACTTTAAGAAAACGGTGATGGTTCTTTTGTGTATCTACTTCTTTATGTTGATGACATGTTGATAGCAGCAAAAGATAAATGAGAGATAAGAAAGGTCAAAGCCCAATTAAGTGAAGAATTTGAGATGAAAGATTTAGGACCAGTAAAGAAGATACTTGGTATGGAGATTCTTAGAGATAGAAAAACAAGTAAATTATACCTAAGTTAGAAGGGGTACATTGAGAAAGTTCTTTGTAGGTTCAATATGCAGAGTGCTAAGCCTGTTAGTACTCCTTTAGCAGCCCATTTCAGACTTTCATCGACTTTGTCTCCACAATCAAATGATAAGATTGAGTACATGTCACATGTTCCATACTCTAGTGCAGTGGGATCTCTCATGTATGCTATGGTTTGCTCACGTCTAGATTTATCATATGCACGATCGGTCGATTAGCGATACATGGCAAATCCCGGTAAAGAACATTGGAAAACAGTTCAGTGGATTTTAAGATACTTACGAGGCACTACTGATGTTTGCTTACAGTTTGAAAGAACTAAAGATGGAGTCATAGGGTATGTTGATGATGATTTTGCTGGAGACCTTGCTAGAAGAAGGTCTCTCACAGGTTACGTCTTTACAATCGGAGGTTGTGCAATTAGTTGGAAAGCCACTTTGCAAACTACAGTCGCTTTGTCTACCACTGAAGCTGAGTACATGACGATTACTGAGGCTTGTAAAGAAGCTATTTGGTTGAAGGGACTATTTAGTAAACTCAATGAAGACCTTCAAATCAGTACAGTATTTTGTGACAGTCAAAGTGCCATCTTCCTTACAAAAGATCAAATGTTTCATAAGAGAACAAAACATATTGATGTTCGGTATCATTTTGTTCGTGATATTATTGCTCGTGGTGATATTGTTGTGAGCAAAATTAGTACTCATGAAAATCCTACAGATATGATGACTAAGTCACTTCCTATAACCAAGTTTGAGCATTGCTTAGACTTGGTTGGTGTTCATTGTTGAAGTTAAACCCTTAAGGGGTTTTATGGAAGAGGTGGAGAACTTGTTCGCAATGAAGAACTTGTTCATTGCGAAATTGTGTCAAGGTGGAGATTGTTAGAATTAAGTGACTCGAATTCTTATTTAAATAAAATACGATAAAAAATAAAATAAAAGTAAAATCCATATAGAACTAGACTTCTTTTATTTTATTTTAGAATAAGGTTTTTTAAACCTTATTAAACTCCATCTATTTTATATTTATTAGGATAAGGTGTTTCAATCCTACTAGAATATGGCTTTACAAGCCTATAAATAGGCATAGTCTATTCCTCTTGTATTGATTCAAATTTTCGACATAGTAAATTTTCTTCTCCTCTGCCCCTAGTTTTTTCCCCGAAAGGGTTTCCACGTAAAAATTTGTGTGTTCTTTATTTTATTTTATTTTATTTTCACAATGGCTACGTAGTAAATATTATTTTTTATATCATTCTTTAACATATACATTGTTTGCATTCATGAATATACTCTTTGTTTTCTTTGACAAGGTACAAGCTCGTCCAACATTGAATCCATTAAATTTTGGATAATTTGTGAGTAGTATGTAACACCCCTAACCTGGTCTAGTCGCCGGACCCGAGCTACAGGATACTACTATAGATACCAGAGCAATCATATACAGATCATATCAATTAATTCAATTTAAACACCAATTCATTTCATAATTCTAAGCATAATACAAAATACAATTAAAACCGAGTCTTAGTTGAGCTTACAGAAGCTCTTAAGTTGACTTGAGTGTGAAGAAGAACCAAACTGTGAACTTTTCAAAAGTTAAGAACGACGTCGTAACGTGAGGGAGTTCCTTGTCATGACATCCCAAAATAGTTTGTTACATCACAACGTCAGTATGCTCAACTTCACAATGTCATTCATAGTTTTAGCCTTGTCAAGATGATGAAATTTCTCGTCTCAGCGTGACATTACAAGCCTTTTCTCGTCAGGATGACCACTATATGACGTCACAATATGAATCCTATTTTTGGTATTTTTAAGGCTATTTGATACTGGTTTTAATCCAAAACATCCAAATAAGTCAAAAGATTTCTTTTATCATCTTTCAAACATGTTTAAAACATTCTCAAAACCATTCCAAAACATATTATTCATTATCTTCCTAACATCTAACCAATATATGGCACTAAATCGCAACAAGGGTGCATGAATCATTCCAAACCATTCCATCTACTTAAATTATTACATTTTCATGCCAATTCAATTATACCAATCTCACCACATAAGCTCAACATTTCCACATTCAAAACTAACCATTCATATACTTAGAAGATAACTTATCCCCATGCCATTATGCATATTAATACAACTAGATTATAAACATTCAAGCCACATAGGATTTAAGGTTCAAAATCATGTATTTCCAAGATAATCACATATTCTTTAGGACTCCTTATAAACATGTCACATAACCGAGTAAAAAAACAATTAAAAGGCAACTACAAGTAAAGAAAATACAACAGAGTAAGCATTACGTATGCTTAGTAAGTTCATATGAGCTTAAATAGTAAACTCAATTCAAATCACAAATAACATAATGAATTAACTAATTGTACAACTTTCCAGTCATCAAGTTTCACATCAGGAAGGTGAGTTCATCAGTTACAATCTTATAGCATTTCAGTAGGTACAATACATTTCCATACAATATCATTCTATCAGAATCATCGAACATATACGCCATCTCATCATTCCAATCACATGTAGACATTTTCATATACTATACATATTATCAATACGATATTTTCCATTTTACACTAACAATTTAGCCCGATGATTTATAATAAATAGATACAGATACGCCGATAACCACCAAAACACACTAAATAGCTCGTTCAAGCGATAACTCCAAAACACTCATGAACACCAAAGTGTCAAGCCCATAGGCATCATATATCATAAGACATTATATTCCTCTAGAACACACCAGGGTCTCCATAGAGACAATCAGTAATCGTGGTCTCTATAGAGACAGATTTTAATAATCTACAACAAATGTTGGATGCCGGTTTAAATAGTGAATTCTCTGTACATCAGTATCACTTCATACCATATCCCATATAGCATGAAAATAACCCTATTTTCATGCCAATTGTATCCGAGCACATTAATTCGTTTCTTTACAATTCAGTCTGTTTCTCACCTTTTTATACCAATTTGCATATAATTCAAATCACATTCAAGGTATATAAATTCATAATTCAAACACATACATTACATTAACATATATAACTATACCATATGAACTTACCTACAAAAATTGCTAAAGAGTTGAAATGTAGGGACTAATTAACAATTTTCCTTTTCCTCGATTATCTACTAGTTGATTCAAATCTTGATCTATATGGTAATTCATTTCAATTCATCAGTTTAAAATGTCTTATAACATTTTATTTCATGCAAATAACAATTTAATTTCATTTTAAATTTTTTCTAAAGTTTTACATTTTATTCAATTTAGTCCTTAAAACCAAAATAATCATAACTTTCACATTTAAGCCCCGTTTTTCAATATGATTTCAATCACATCCTTCTACAGCCCTCTAATATCTATATTTATAGAAATTTCATGCTAATTTTGAATTATTTTCATTTTAATCCCTATACTCAAAACTAACAAATTTAACTTTATAAATTAGTCCTTAATCACATTTAAGCTTACAATCAAACCACTTAACACCAAAAGCTTCAAAAATAATCAATAGAAACATTTCAAAACTTTAACAATTTTACGAATTAATCATCGGGTTAGCTAAATCAAGCTCAAGGCACCTCAAAAACATGAAAATTAAAAGAAAGGGACCTCATTGATAAAAATTCTTAAAGCTTTCAAAAACATATCAACAAGTCCTTAAACAAAAACTTTCATAAGTGGAATCCGCTCAACTAAACTGGATTTATTATTCATATAAACAACAAATCGAAACCACAATCTGTTCTAAAACCATAATTTATATGTTAATCAATTTCAACTACTCAACGTAAAAAACAAGCATTTTTCTGTATATTAGTCACTTCTTCTTCATCATTTCCTAGCGTCTATTCAGCCAGCAGAAGTAAAGCATATGGGTATGATGGAGAACTCTGCAACAATTATGGCCCCATTACTCCTTCGAAATACGGTAAAATCAGTACTCATTTACGCCGACAAATCCCTCTTGAACTTAGCCGGAAAATACAAACTCCTCGAAAAAATACGTTATCTCATCGTCACTTCTTTTCTTTTCTTTCTACGCTTGTTTCTTTCTTTTTTCCCTTCTCATTATTTACATTCCTTAAAATCCGACAATGGCTACACGTTTAAGCCGACCCAAAGCAGTTACATCGCCGATTCCGGGATCGGCGACTCGGGGATCGGTCGGTCGCTTTGGCAGTTACTGGTTAGCGTTAATGACATTCCGGTTAGCTCGACCAAGTATGGGATCGTTCGATCTTTAGCGGAAAGGCTTATAGAAGGGAATAATAGGGAAGACGTTGAAGCTTTACGTGAAGTGAACCGGAGGGTTTTGTCGGCGGCATTTTCGAGGACTATTTGCCGGGTTGAAGCTGCGTTGATTGAAATGGGGACCGGATCGGGTCAGTTTCGGTTGGATCGGGTTTTCCGGACGGTTCGGGATGGAGTGTGGAGCGGGAGGGTGAGGGAGGATGTGAGTAGCCGTTTGGGGAATTCGGCGGAGAAGTTGGCGGCTGAGCTGCTTTGGTTAACGCAGAAATTGGTTGGTTGCGGATTCGAGGAAGAGGCTGTTGAGAGATGGGCGTCGGCTTCGAATTTGGCTCAGCTTTCGGTTGTGGCTGAAAACCGGGTTCAAGGTTCCCTCGTTAAGGTTTCGGGTACGTTAGTTTCTCCATTACTATTTTTAATCTTAATAATGGATTAAACCTAATCGGATATCCTATTGTCAACACAAAACGATGTTGCTTTGACTATACTGAACTACATTATTTTTTACGAGTAATTTTAGATGTTATGTCAAAAAGTGTTTCGGATTTTTTTTTATTTTTTTTTGCAGCATTCTTATTCAGGCAAACGAAGGATACAGGTTTGGAAGAGACTGAAGGAAGCAACAAAGAGAGGTTGAGGCAGACAAAGATGAAGATGCTAATTACATGGCTGCCATTGCTATGCAGAGGTAACAATGGCACCGACATACCGGTGTTGAGCCTAAGTGAAAGAGCCGAGTTCGAGAAGATATTGGAAGACGCCATCGAGACGTTACAACACGAGGAGCAAGAGCAAGTGCTTTCACTTTGGCTTCACCATTTCACGTATTGCCCATCCTCCGACTGGCCTAATCTCCATGCTTCGTTCGCTCGCTGGTGCACCACTTCTCGCAAACTCTTTTTTTCCTCCATTAAAGATGTAAAGTAGATATAATTTTGGATATGAACCTATTAAATGGTGTAATTCATATGTTCTTAAAGGAGAAAAGAGCAAAAAAAATCTCGGCACAGCTTTATTTCCTGTATTATATTAGTCTCTTTAGGTTTATTTCATACATTAAAATGCTGTAACAGCTTCACCAACCAAGCTTTAAAAACACTCTCACATAAACAAAGTGCAATACATGTTTACGAATGGATTTTTAGACTGATTCCTCGTTAAATCTTTGGCGGATCAAATGTTGAGCCCCTTCAACCAGTCTCTTCACTACTTCTCCAGCAGGAAGAATCTCTTTGATTAGGCCGACACTTTGGCCTGCGTAAAGTGCCATGTTTTCGATCTCACCTGTTGTTGTTGGATTGGGATCCGACGCAGAAAAGCGTTGGATTTCGGTTTCCTGTTGAAGAACATTTAGAAACTGAAAGCTTAGAATTCATTCAGAAACCTATCATTCCAATGTTATCCGGATTCGAATAGAGTATTTAGATTCTTACCATGCCATGTATTAGTGATCGACCAATGACGGGCTGATTACTTTCATTTTCATGAGCAGGAAGGGATTTCCAGTCACAGACGAACGGCGTTCGCAGGACACGCTGCGGTGCACCGGGCCAGAGTGCTCTGCCGAAGATATCGGTGTACTCGGTTTCATCGTGTTCGATCAGTTTCTGTTTGTATGTTGGGTGAGCATAGCTTTCTTGAGTTGCAAGAAACCTGCAAGTGTCTCGTATAATCATGTTCAAGCAAAAGCAGAAGTCCAGTGAAGGCTTAACGAATCTATGAACAAACTGCGAACTATAGCAAATCATTACATTCCATTTTAAAACATGCATATATATATATATATAGAACACCAAGAGATGAGATGATTTTATAAGCATGAATGAGGTAATAAAATCCGAGCAACAAATGAAAGCCAAATCTTGAGATTATAATAAGATGGTTCAAACCTAGTTCCCATGCAAATGCCTTTAGCACCAAGAGCTAAGGCAGCCACGTAACCACGAGCATCTACAATGCCCCCAGCAGCAATTACCGGAATATCACAATCAGCCACCGCATCAACCACTCGTGGCAATAATGAAATTAGACTATCCTGAAAATTGTAAAAACATCAACCTTTTTACCCCGAACTTTCAGTGATACAAAGTTTTATGGTGTACATCAACAGGGTTATGAATTTTGGAAAGTAAGAAGCTCCGGTATATTGATTACACAGTTGAAACCTTGCAATGTAATAGAGCTTAATAAATGCTCATACCTGTCCAATTACGTGCCCTCCAGCTTCATAGCCTTGAACGATAATCGCATCTACACCCGCATCAATTACTTTTTTTGCTTCCTCAAGACTCCCAACCTGCAATGTAGTTAAATTTAGCTCATGAGAAAGTCTATGAGGAAGCAAAATTAGGGACTAAACATATATATATATATTTGAGTAAGCTTGTTGTATTCATATCCGATACATGTATATTCTTTTTCTTGTATTTAAAGGTCCTTGTAGGATCAATCCTCATAACCATGTCCTAATATAAGTGTCAGACACAAAGTCTTAGATTGAAATACAGAGTCATAGTAACCTAGATTTACATAAAGGCAACAATATGTCTCATAAGAAAAGGTTCTTGGTCCGTGTCCGACCCTTATCAGAGTAACATAGTACTTAACCATGTTTACCAATGGAACAAAAGGGGGAAAGCATGATACTCACTTGAGGAACAACCATGACCCCTGCATTATGAGCTTCTAAAACAAGCTCCTTTGAGCATTCACCCCACGCTACTTGCAGAACAGCCACCTTTTCTTCCAATATAGCCTTTATGTTCTCCTTGTGAGGGAATGGCAAAAGAACACCAACCCCAAAGGGTTTATCAGTTAGCTCTCGTGTCTTCCTTATCAGCTCCTTTAGCTGCTCTGGTGAATCCTACAAACACCAAAACCAAACAGCTTAAACCAGCTTAAAACATCTAAAACAAACTGAAATAGACCCTTAAATTTCATTTACTCATTGTGTCAAACAAGTTATGGGCACTAGTAACCAATAGTAAATACAAACTCAAAATTGAAGACCCTATTGGCTCAACCATAAAGAACGAAAAAAAATGGGAATTTTTTAGTACCCAATCAGGAGCATGAAGAAGGGCAAGGCCACCAGCGTTTGCAACAGCAGCTACGAGCTCAGGTCCAGCAATATCATGGCCCATAGGTGCTAAAACTATTCCATAATCAAAACCCAGAATTCCTTTCCACCCCATTTCGATCCCCCTCTTTGGTTTGGTGTGACTGATATTTTGATCGTGGAAGAAAGTGAATGTTTATATATAGAGAGACCAAAGCTTTGATGTCGTAGATAAGTTCAAGGTTGAGAATTGGAGAAGAAAGCAATACTCAAGAATCTTTAGTCAGTAAACGCTGAACTGTATTTGGATTTTTGTTTACTTCTTACAGAATCAGTTAAAATTTCAGCTTCAGTTTCGTGTTCTTTTAAGAAACAAACGAATGAACAGAGAGGATAGCTAATGTCATACGTTTTGTCCTCTTTGGTATATAAAAATATCTTACACCAATAGTCAACTACCTTTGGGTTAGCTACAAAATAATCATCTAGATTTTATTTTCATTACTCAACTTTTAAAAAGTTAAAAAATAGTCATTTTTATCATTTTTCGTCACAGACGTCACGGCAAAGTGACATGGCAAGTAATGGTGTTCAATAACAGTCTAACTGGCCAGGTAGTCTAACTTTAACAGCCTATTGAAGCACTATTTTAGGGTTAGAAAAAAAAATAGAAGAAGAAGAGGAGGAGTAGGAGAAGAAAAAGAAGAAGGAGAAGAGGAAAAATTGAGATGCTTGAATCGATTTCGGTGTGCTATTGTGGAAACCCAGTCAAATTAAATACGTCTTGGTCCAATGACAACCTAGGTAGGAGGTTTTTTGGGTGTAAGAAATTCGACAGTAAATTTCGAAAACCATGTCGGTTTTTCAGCTAGTTTGATCCACCATTGACGCCCCGTTCAAGAATTGTGTTGTTGGGTCTTTTGAAAAAAGTGAGAACATTGGAGGATGCAAGGAAGTGGGAGAGAAGAACCTGGTTATTGGTGCTTGTAATTGTAACTGTTTTATTGTTTTTAAAAGCTTAAAAATCATCTTATGTTCATTGAAAACTAGTTTATGTTTTGTAATTTTGTTGCTGGTAAATTGTTACTTATGTTGGTATACATGGCTGCTGGTATATTGTTGCTTAACATATGTTATACATGGCTGCTAGTATACATGGCTAACCATCTCATGTTGTTGTTTACAAACACTTGAAAGACTTGAAATGATATATTTTTATTGATTACAAATTGTCTTGGAATATTTTTATTGCTTAACATATGTTATACATGACTACTAGTATACATAGCTAACCAGCTCATGTTTTTATTTACAAATTACTACTCATGTTTTTATTTACAAATTACTAGAACAAGTATTATACATGGCTGCTGGTATACATAGTTAACCAACACATTTCATTTGTATTTCTCAATACTCATATATCAGAAAAAGACAACAGATGGAAAAAAACATATGTATTTCTCAATTCTCATACATTTCTCAATAGTCACACATTTGTTAGAAAAGATAACATATGGAAAAAAAACATATGCTAGAAGAGAAGAGATAACAAATAGCATGGATCAATGTTCATATATTGTGAAAACGCCAAACTATTTACAAAGGGAATAAGGGGCAAAATATTGCCAAATTTTCCTACAATTCAACACAATCGAACATATGTGAATTGTAAGGAAATTTACAAAAAATTTCAGTGACTATGCCTAAGTTTATCAACAGTAGCAATCATAGGCAAATTTACAAAAAAAATTATCTGCCTAAGTTAATAAATAAATACCAGGCAAATTTACACATTTTCAAAAAGTTAACAAAATGCAGTCTGTTCACATCATCATCAATGGTTTGTCATGGATGCCTTTTGAGTAGAAGGCATTCATCTAACAATGGTTGGTTTTCTCTTGAATGAGAGCTTTTGTCTTAAGGCAGCTTGTTGATGAGTTGGGGTAGTAGGTAACTGAGTTGGGGTACCCTCTTGCTGATTTGGGGTAGCCTGTTGCTGAGTTGGGACACCAACTTTATGTCTTTTAACCTACAAGAACAAGAGAAATATGAAAAACAAACAAATTCATAAATAGAAGTATATTATAACTTAACTTAAAAAAAAATAACTTACTGGAATGTTTTGGCCAACTTCCCTTTTGCAACTCCTCTTATTGTGGCATACTCTTTTGCATTTACTGCACCTCATCTCCATCCCTCTCTTACTCAACTTTTTTGTTGTTTGTGGTTCATCAGGTTCTTTCCTTCTCAACTTAGTAGGTCTGCCAGGTAGGGGTGAGCATTCGATCGAATCGAATCGAATAAAATTTTTTTGAGTTAATCGAGTTGACAAATCATATTTTATAATCCTAATTTGATTTGAAATTTTCTCGAATCGAGTCGAGTGGGATGGAATTCGAATCGAATCGAATCGAATATATTTGTTCGAGTTAAATTTTAAAAAATAATTTTGGGTCCTTATAACCACTGTCACCCATCGTAATAAAATTTGTCCACCGTAATCAATTTTTTTATTACCTTTCATCGCCTTATAATTTATTTACTAATCTTTTATATACGGGTTAGCTTGCTTACTTAGTTGTTTCAATTATCTTCATATTCTTGTCATTATGTATTTTAGAATTAAAAAATATATTAAATGTAAAAATGTGATTTTTTTAATTAAAGTTATTTTAAAGATAAAATATGAAATTGATACCAATATAAAATTTTAACACGAATATTTTATGACATCATTAATAATTCAATTTTAATATAAATATTCAATATGGCTAAACAATTCAATAATATAAATAATATAAAATGTAAAATTTAATTTAATAATATAAATAGTAAATATAAATAAAATTATTACTATTTATGTTTAGGAATTTTTTTGGGATAATTTTGATTTTTTATTTGGGAGTAAAGAGTGAAAAGTAAAAGTTTAGGGGGAAAATAAAAAATTTTGGAGAGTAAAAGTTTAAGGGAAAGTAAATAAGGGGAGTAAAATTTTGGAGGGAAAATATTAAAAAAAAATAGGGGGACAGTTTTGGGGTAGATGAAGGGTGGCATGGGAAGGAAGTAAAAGTTTTAAGGGAAAAGTAGGAGGGAGTAAAAATTTAGGGGGAAAATAAAAATTTTTAAGGGTTTTTGGGAGTAAAATTTTGAGAAAAAGTAAATAGGAGAGTAAAATTTTGGTGGGAAATGGATTTTGGGTAGATGAGGGGTTGGGATAGGAGGAGAGTAAAAGTTTTGGGGGAAAAGTGAGAATGAGTAAAAATTTTGAGGAAAAAATAAAAAAGTTTGAGAGTTTAGGGTAAAAATGTAAAATATTATAGTTTAATATTCGAATTATTCGAGTTATTCGAATTCGAAAACTCAACTTGATTCAAACTCGAAATTCGAAAAAAAATTTGAGTTGACTCAAATAACTCGATTCGTTTAACTCGAAATTTAAATTTTTTTCGATTTTTTCGAGTCGAATCGAATTTTGCTCACCCCTACAGCCAGGTGGCTTTCTTAGTGGAGGAGGCAATATTGATAGCATGTTTGACAAAGAGTCTCATTGTTTAGGACCCCTTACTGGAGTTACAAAGTTAGAGTAAATTTGAAGTTAGGTTTGCTTGGTATATCAGGTTTGTACATAGGTCTCTGGGAACTCTTCTTTTAAATGAATGACAGCTAATGCATACATGCAAGGGATGCCAGTGAGATCCCAAATCCTGCAGGAGCAGGAATTCTCAACTAAGTCCACCACATGCTGGTTGCCTGGACCACATTCAACCTGATACTTGTCCCCACCAGCATGTGATGGAACACACCTAAAAAACAATCAGCATGCTTGTTTAAAACATAATCACTAAAACAACATTGTGAGCAGCCCCACCAACAATGATACACACACCCCCTAAAAAAAATAGCCCCACCAACATGCATATTATAAAAAAATACTCACTGCATGCATATTAAAAAATAGGCAACACACCAACAATCACTGTATGCATATTAAAAAATAGGCAACACACCAACAATCACTGCATGCATATTAAAAAATAGTCAACACACCAACAATCAATGCATGCATATTAAAAAACATTTATTAAAATAGCATGTGATTAGCAATATGAAGTCAGAATATAGGCATCAGAAAGAATCTTTACCTTAATGAGTCTTTTATATTTATATCCACCTTTTTCTTGATCTTTGGACATAACATTCCTTTCCATTTGTCAGCTTCTTCTTTCTTCTTAACAATAAGCAACATAATCTTGGTCCTTATTGTTTCCATCATGGTCAGAATAAGTTTTCCTTTTGCTTCCAGTATCATCTATCAGTAAACAACATAAATGATTAGTGAATTGCTAATGATTAGTAAGAAACATAAATCATAGGGGTTTACCTTGTTAAATGATTCAGAAAGATTATTCACCAACATGTCAGAATGACTCCTAATTGAGAAGTGAGACCTTGACCAGTGAGTAGGGTTCTTTTTCTTCAACCAATCATAAGCATGTTGATTGGTTTTCCTCAGTTCATCTATGGCATCCTCAAGCTCCCTTGTAGTGCTTACTCTGGCAGCTTTCCAAAGCAAATCTTTCAATTCCTTTGTTAGGAAACCAGCCTTCTTGAAATTGGCATGCAGGTGCCTAACACAGTGTCTTGTTTCTGCATTAGGAAACAACATACATATTGCTTCTGCAAGTCTCTACAATTAGAAAAAAAATAGTTTAATTCTTTGACAAACCCCAATAGAAACAACATAAAATAATAAATAAATGGAGTTTTACCTTTTGTTTTTCAGGCATGAAAGATACCTAGTACGAGCTCACAATTTCCAAGTCTATTGCAAGCAACTCTAAGAACCAAATCCATGATGCTTGGTTTTCACTTTCAACAGTAACATAGCAAGAGGATAAATGCCATTATTTGCATCTATCCCAACAGCTGCACGCAAGTAGCCACCATAGTATCCCTTCAAGAAACATCCATTTAAACCTACTATCCTCTTTCAACCAGCCCTATAGCCATCTTTGCATACCTGCAGACAGACATACATCCTTTGAAACAACTTGTTATCCAAATAACATATTGTTGTTGTTCCCTCATTTTGGGTCCTAACCTCCAACAAATACTCATAAATCTTCTCATATTGAGCCTTATGAGATCCTTCAATTAATTCAAATGCTCTAAGTTTAGCCCTCCTACATTTGGTTGGTGAGACTAAGCAACAAAAATCTCTTTTCACATCTTGTTGTAATGATTTCAGAGAATAATCAGGATCAGTAATGAATTTTTCTTTATAATGTTCACCTATCCAAGCTGAGGTTACATTACTATTTGTTAGAATTAAGTGACTCGAATCCTTATTTAAATAAAATACAGTAGTAAAATAAAATAAAAGAAGAATCTATATAGAATTACACTTCTTTTATTTTATTTTTAGAATAAGGTTTTTTAAACCTTATTAAATTCCATCTATTTTATATTGATTATAATAAGGTGTTTCAGTCTTACTAGAATATGGCTTTACAAGCCTATAAATAGACATAGTTTATTCCTCTTGTATTAAATTCGAATTTGACATAGTGAATTTTCTTCTCCTCTGCTCGTAATTTTTTTTCGAAAGGGTTTTCACGTAAAAATCTGTGTGTTCTTTATTTTATTTTATTTTATTTTCACAAATTGGTATCTGAGCTTTCGAGTTTTTCATCTCGATCACGGTAATGGCATCTTTGAAGTATGAAATTCCGCTGTTGGATCACAACACTAGATTTGCGTTGTGGCAGATTAAGATGCAAGCAGTTCTTGTGCAGATAGATCTGGAGGATGCCCTGCTAAGGATAGATAAGATGCCTTCGACTTTAACAGATAAAGAGAAAAAGCGTAAAAATCGAAAGGCGTTAACACAATTACATCTGCATTTTTCCAATGAAATTTTACAGGATATGATGAAAGAGAAGACCGCCGCTGTATTATGGAAGAGGCTAAAACAAATATGTATGTCAAAAACTCTAACAAGCAAGTTGCATATGAAGCAGCGTCTTTATGCTCATCGTTTGGAGAAAGGTGCGTCTGTACACGAACACTTAACAGTGTTTAAAGAAATTCTCTCAAACTTGGAGGTCATGGAGGTTCAATATGATAAGGAAGATCTAGGGTTGATTCTACTTTATTTGTTGCCCCCGTCTTATTCAACTTTTAGAGACACGATTTTATATAGTCGCGAGTCTCTCACAGTTGATGAGGTTTATGATTCTTTAACCTCGTATGATAAGATGAAGCATCTTGTGGTTAAACCCGACTCTCAGGGAGAGAGTCTCATTGCTCGTGGGAGACAAGATCGTAATGCTAATAATGATCGTGGAAGAATACAGGAACGGAATCCTCGCGATAAATTTAAAAGTAGATCGAAGTCTTCAAACAGAGGTAAAACTTGTAACTTCTGCAAGAAGAAAGGGCACATTAAATCTGAGTGTTATAAGCTACAGAATAAGATTTAAAGGGAGGCTGGGAATCAAAAGGGAAAACAACCAGAAAATTTTGGTGAAGCTGATTTTGTAGAAGACTACAGCGATGGTGAACTTCTAGTCGCTTCTGTCAATGATCCTAAAGTAAGCGAAGAGTGGATACTTGATTCAGCCACACCTTCCACATGAGTCCCAATCGGGATTGGTTTACAACTTACGAAAACGATTAATGCGAAGGTGTTATTTTGATGGGAAATAATGCTTCGTGTAAAATCACAGGTGTTGGAACAATTAAAGTTAAAATGTTTGATGGAGTTGTCAGAACACTTAATGACGTGCGACATGTTCCAGAATTGAAGAGAAATTTAATTTCGTTGAGTACTCTTGATTCAAAAGAGTACAGATACACAGCTGAAAGTGGAGTTTTAAAGATTTCCAAAGGTTACCTTATTGTGATGAAAGGGCAAAGAAAGACTGCCAAGTTATATGTTTTGTAGGATTCTACTGTTACTGGTGATGCAGCTGTCGCTTCCTTTTTCTTGTCAGATGATGATATTACTAAACTTTGGCATATGCGCCTAGGGCATATGAGTGAGAATAGCATAGTAGAATTGAGCAAAAGAGGACTTCTTGATGGGCAAGGAATTTGCAAACTAAATTTCTGTGAGCACTGTGTTTTTGGGAAGCAATAGAGAGTTCAATTCACTAGAGGAATCCATAACACGAAGGGAACGTTGGAGTATATTCATTCTGATCTGTGGGGGGCATATAGAGTGCCTTCGAGAGGTGGAGCTAATTATATGCTAACCTTTATTGATGATTTTTCTAGAAAAGTTTGGGCGTTCTTCCTAAAGCAGAAAAACGATATGTTTTTTGAATTTAAGTCTTGGAAAATTATGATTGAAAAACAGACGGAAAAACGAATAAAATACATCCGCACAAACAATGGCTTAGAGTTCTGTTCTGATGAGTTTAATAAATTGTGCAAGTCAGAAGGGATCGTGAGACATTTGACAGTTCGTCATACTCCACAGCATAATGACGTTGCAGAACGAATGAACAGAACAATCATGGAAAAGGTTCAATGTATGTTGTCAAATGCCAACTTACCGAAGTCGTTTTGGGTAAAAGCAGCCTCTACTGCATGTTTTTTGATCAACCGATCTCCATCTGTTGCCATTGAGAAAAAGACTCCACAAGAGGTATGGTCTGGTAATCCTACTAATTATTCTGATTTAAAGATCTTTGGGTGTCCTGCGTATGCTCATGTTGATAATGGAAAATTGGAACCGAGATCCATTAAATGTGTTTTTCTTGGTTATAAAGCTGGTGTAAAAGAGTATAAGTTATGGTGTCCTGAAAATAGAAAAGTTGTTATTAACAGAGATGTTGTTTTTGATGAAACTGCTATACTACTTAACTTATCTCTTAAAGACTCTTCCAATAAAGAAAATCAAAAGCAGGTAGAGCATTAGATTAATACAGAGTCGACTCATCAAGCCAGTACAAAAATTGAGAATAGAGTTGCTTCTTCACCACAATACTCTATCGCCAAAAACAAAACTAGAAGAGAATTAAACCTCCAAAGAAGTATGCCGAGGCTGATCTAGTTGGTTATGCTTTAAATGTGACTGAAGATATAGATGCGAATCAAGAGCCATCTGATTATTCTGAGGCGATTAGCTGTGAAGACTCAAAAAAGTGGATGTTTGCTATGCAAGAGGAGATGGAATCACTCCACAAAAATAAAACATGAGACCTTGTGAAACTTCCTAAAGGTAAAAAGGCTGTTCGTTGTAAATGGGTGTTTAAAAAGAAAGAAGGGACTCCAAGAGTTGAAGAACCCAGATATAAAGCAAGGCTTGTTGCAAAGGGTTACAGTCAAATTCCAGGAGTGGACTTCACAGATGTGTTCTCCCCAGTTGTTAAGCATAGTTCGATTCGAGCTTTGCTTGGTATTGTGGCCATGTATGATTTAGAGCTTGAGCAGTTAGATGTAAAAACTGTATTTTTGCATGGAGAACTTGAGGAGGACATTTACATGCAACAACCAGAGGGTTTTATAGTATTATAAAAAAGAGGACTATGTTTGCTTGCTGAAAAAGTCCCTTTACGCTTTGAAACTGTCACCAAGATAGTGGTACAAGAGGTTTGATTCCTTTATGACTTCTAATGATTTTAAAAGAAGTAGTTTTGATAGCTGTGTTTACTTTAAGAAAAATAATGATGGTTATTTTATATACTTCTTTATGTTGATGACATGTTGATAGCAGCAAAAGATAAAAAGAGATAAGAAATGTCAAAGCCCAACTAAGTGAAGAATTTGAGATGAAAGATTTAGGACCAGCAAAGAAGATACTTGGTATGGAGATTCTCAGAGATAGAAAAACAAGTAAATTGTACCTAAGTCAAAAGGGGTACATTGAGAAAGTTCTTTGTAGATTCAATATGCAGAGTGCTAAGCCTGTTAGTACTTATTTAGCAGCCCATTTTAGACTTTCATCGGCTTTGTCTCCATAATCAGATGATGAGATTGAGTACATGTCACATGTTCCATACTCTAGTGCAGTGGGATCTCTCATGTATACTATGGTTTGTTCACGTCCAGATTTATCATATGCGATCGGTCAAGCGATTAGCGAGATATATGACGAATCCTTTGTAAAGAACACCGAAAGCGATTCGATGGATTTTAAGATACTTACGAGGTACTACTGATGTTTGCTTACAGTTTGGAAAAACTGAAGATGGAGTCATTGGGTATGTTGATTCTGATTTTTCTACAGACCTTTATAGAAGAAGATCTCTTGTTATAGGCCAATTTTGGGCCGTTTTAAATGACTTGGGCCCGTTTACATCCAAACCCTTTAAACTATTTTCAAACTCATACCCGGAGCCCAATTAAACCCAATCCCTAAACCCATAAGCCCATTTACAACATTTCAAACCCAAACATAAGAAGGCCAATATCCCTAACCCACTAACCTAAAGCCCAATCTAAACCCAAAGAAGCCCAACTCTGGACTTAGGGTTTCAGAAAACTGAAACCCTAAGTTGCATTCGACGCCGAACCCCACCTGCCCTCTGACAGCACTGCAACACTGGCCACCAACCGGTCACTTCCACCACCCATAGTCCCTGCAAACAATTAAAAGGACAGGACAGAAAGCAAAAGAAAGATAGAAAAAAGAAAAAACAACAACTTGTAAACAAAAGGCTATAAAAGCCAAATTGAAACGCTGTAATAGGGGTCGGATTTTTTCTCAATACACACATATATTTTCAAAGCAAAGCAGTAGAGAGCAAGAAAATCAGTCCAGATCAGAGAATCAAAGCAATAAACAGTCGAAAAAAAACAGAAACCCGAAGGTGATTTCATAAAATTTTTTATTTACTTTAAGTTTCTTATACACATCATTATCTATCAAAATATATATTAACAATAAAATAATATTATAAACCGTAAAAAAATTTGAAAATTTTTACCTTTTCGCGGTGGACGGCGCCGGCGACGGTCCGGCGATCGGACCGGAGCCCTCCCCCTGGCCGGAAATCGCCCTGGCTCTCCTCTCCCCTCTCCCCTCTCCCATTTTCTTTTTTTTTTTCTTTCTGCTGCTACAAATGAGCTTCAAAAAAATTTTGGGCCTTTATATAGCCTCCCAAAACGACGTCGTTTTGGGGGCTGCCCTTTAACCCCAAAACGGCGTCGTTTTGGGGTCGACCCGCGTGTTGACCTGACCCGCTCCTAGAACCCGCGTGTTTTTGAGAGGAAGGGCTAATTGCGCTTTTAGCCCTTCCGCTTTTTCATGATCTTGTAATTAAGTTTTTTTGTTATTTTTAATTTTTCCCCAAGACTTTGATTTGATTCCATTTCAGTCCTTATGCTGCTGCGCGTTTTGGGGGGGAGGGATTATTTCCCTTTTCAGTCCCCCACGTCATTCGCGCTTTGCAAATGGGCCCTCCTTTTTATTTTTATTCATGATTTGGCCCAGAACTCAGTTTTCAATTCAATTTTGGTCTTTTTTTTTTCTCGTTTATTTTTTCGAATTTATTTTGAATTTTCTATTATTTTGCTATTTCATTTAACTTTAAGTGTTATTCATGACATATGTATTATTTTTATGACTATTTTTATTATTATATTATATATTTTTTTAATATTTCGTTTTTGCTATTATATGCACATATTTATTATTATTATTAGATTTATTATTAGTATTATTAGTGCTAGTATTGATTCCCACTCAATGTTAATATATGTATATATATGCGTACATATTTATGTAGTATGTCAATAATTTTCTTTTATTACCATTTCTAATATATATAGATATATCGTGTATGTTCTTATGTGTATTGTGTATATTATTTTTACTCATTTCTTCATTATTTGTATTTATGCTTATAAGACTCATATATTCTTATATTATGTGTATTATTGTTTTTATTATACATATCACGTATACATTTTTTAATATCATATTATTCATGTATTTTATTCATTTTTTAATGTCCGAGTCCCACTGATTCCAAATCCGAGCCAAGTCTTCAAGGTTATTCTGGCGAACATTGACCGTTACGTGCTCAGGCAGATTGGCAAAATATCCCTCCACTAGACTATCCCCTTTTTCCTCCTGAGTTCTTAGAGACCAGTCCCGAACCACGGCATTCTTCTCGACTGTTTGTATAATTGACTCTTCCATTAGAAACCCGTTTTTGGCCACTAATCTTTAATCAACACATTCCTAATGTGATGCCTATAATGCATGATAAAAAAAAATAAGGCGAAGGCAAACAACCTTGATTAGTAATTAAATACAGGCAGAAAAACATGAAGAATTCATCAATTCGAACTAGTTTATTAAACAGATCGAATCTCCTTCGTAGAGAAAGTGAAAATGCAAAAGGTAAAGGGGCGTTCCTCCCGTGCACTTATTTCGGTGACTATTAACGGACAGAGGTTTGGCATGGCTCTAATTAGGTGGCTCGTACAGTTCACTATATGTGGTTTCAGTTCTAGACAGGTACTCGAATTGTTCGTACTATCATCTATTAAGACTAGTACGAAGCCTCGGTCGTAGCCCATCATAGGCTCACGAGTTCAATTCGAGAGATTACATTTACTTATGCCTATGCGGAGGGACAAGTTAACTCACGAAAGCATAAGTCATATGTAACCCGAAAGTATTCACTAGCCTGTGCGGAGGGACGAGTTAACTCACGAAGGCGTAGCGTTTACTTTCACTTAAACGGACGGACATGTTATGCAAAATGCAAGTGCACGGTGTGTGGGGAGAAACTCACAAACCTTTACGCTTATTTAAAAACCAAACCAAAATTGAGATCCTAAGAATTTAAAGCTTTAAAACAACCGGACAAAACAAGTTAGAAGAATATATACAACACGATGCAAATGCATGATTTTTCAAAAACACGATTTCAGGATCACGACTAAACATTAATTTGAATAAGGAATTTTGAAAATTTTGACAACACACGCTTAATTTAAGACACGACTCTCAAAAAGGTCCCCAGCGAAGTCGCCGGCTGTAGCGACGTAAAATTTTTAGCTAGGTCGCTAATTATGGCGATTTATTGAAAATTCGAAAACTGGCTTTCGATTTTATTAAACAAAGGGAGTCGCCACCGATCTTTTTTCTAGGTGTGATCGGACACCTAATAAATCATCTTTTGAAAAGAAAATTTATTCTCGAACAAAAATGAAGGCCAAATTTGGGTCTACGTGAAAATCAGAGTAAAGTAGGGTTCGGGAGTCTGTTACGCGCGAGGAAGGTATTAGCACCCTCGCGACGCCCAAAATTGGTATATTGTAAAACATGTGTTGTCTTAAATTTTAAAAATGTAAGTTCAATGTAACATTTAATTGTGATCCGATTGAAAAGACGAGGAATTTTAATTTTTTTTTGTCGGTTTTTTTTTGAGAAGGATATACCATTTTAACACGAGCCGACAAATTCCAACCAACATAGCGATGAAATTTATGACTTAATGTTAAATCGATATGTTGCCTCGATTATTAATTAAAACATAAAAATATTTATGAAGTAAGAATTGAAAATAAATCAAAGATGCAAACAATAACATTATTAATGAAAAATGTTAACATGGGATACTAGAACATTCGAAGAACAATAATAATGATATTTACAAAAGAAATAAAAATAAAGGCAAATCATGAACAAATGCAAAATACACTTAGTAATAATAACATAAGATAATATATACATAAGGTAACATGAGAATATATACAACTAATGATATGAGAGATACATACGTAATGTAAAGTTAAAAATAATATGCATAAGATAGTTAAAAATAATATATATACATGTATTTATACGATAAAATGTAAAATGTAATATAGCTTGAAAGATATATATATATATATGACGTATATGAAGATATAATATTAAAAAGATACGTATACGTAATGCAAATACCCCGTGAAAACATATATATATTATAATACTAAAATATTTACATAGTGTATACACATTGGGAATAATAATAGAAACCTATTACGATACTACATAGATATATACCTATATACATATACTAGAGATATATATACATGCACACATAAAACATATGCTAAAAATTAACGACCATAGTAATAAAGATAAAAATATATACATACTGGATACACGTATACATAATATAAATGAACACATGCAATATATATTAGGGATACTATAAACATAGAAAGTATATTTATATACTAATAATAACAATAAAAGATGTATATAAATCAAATAATAATAATATATAAGTGACAATAATGAAAATAATAAGTATAAAAAAATGAATAATATGTTATACGGAAATAATACAAATAAAAAGTGTATATATATCTTTAATAAAACATGTGTACTAATTATGCAATAATATATACATAGTATGGTATTAAAAATATACATATACATGTAAGAGTATTTAAGAATATATATACATAAGATAATGTGGAAATATGTACATGGAATAGTATATGAGAAATAACTAATAATATTGAAAGTATATAGATATATGTAATATATGACAATGAACGTATACCATTCATATTAGAAATGCTAATAACATAAAAATATTAACAACACTACATAAATGTGTTTATGGGGTAGCATAAAATATATACATGGAAATATATAAGTAATATATATACTAGTAATATCAAAATATATACATGATAATATATATAAAAATATATGTATATAATGTAATATGAAAACATATATGTAGTATAATATTAAAATATAATAATACAACATTAAAAATATATGATATGTACTGTATATATAACATATAAAAATATAAATATAATATAATACCTAAGTATACTAAGTTCATATACATATATAAAAGATACTATACTATATGTGTAATAAATAAACAAAATGACTATATAGATTATAATTTATAATAATATATAATAAAAAAATAATAACAAAATAATTTGAAAATACACAATAAACTAACAAAGGGACTAAATCGAGCACAAAATAAAACTTTAGGGCGAAAATAGAAATAAAATAAGCCACGGGGCCGAACTGCAACGCGCATGTGACTCAGAAGGACCAAGAGCGCAATATTCTCATTTATACAAAACGCAGCGTAGCACGGGGGGATTAAATTGAAAAATAGGAAAAATTCTGGGGCCAAATTAAAATATAAAAACTTGATTGCAAAGGCTTGAAAAAGCGGAGGGGCCGATTGCGCAAATAGCCCCCCTCCCTTAAAAAACACGCGGATCCTAGTCGGAGCGGGTCGGGTCGACCCGACCCAGGGCTAAACGACGTCGTTTTTTGGTCAGAGTTTAGGCACCAAAACGGTGCCGTTTCAGTGGGCTATAAATAGCCTAAAATTCTGAAAAAAAATCATTTGAAGAGGGGAAAGAAAAAAAAAGAAGAGAGAGGGAAGAGAGAAAGGAGAGAGAGGGGGGAAGGGGAAGGGGAATCCGGTCGGGGAACCTCCGGTCCGATCGCCGGACCACCGTCGTCGGCGCAGGCGCCGGCCACCGCACGCGGTGGCCGGAAAAGGTAATTTTTTGCTTTTTTTCTTTTTTTTTTTTAAATATTTGTTTTATATATTTTTTGTATTTGTGTAAAAAAAGGGCGAAAAACAGCAAAGAAAAAAATAAAAAAATTACCTTGATTTTCTTTTTGATCTTTTAACCTATGATGTTATTTTGTATCTAAATATTGATGAAATTGCTATCGTTGTTCTGGATTGTGAATCTTTTGTATTTTTTGTTTCTTTGAAAAAAATTCGAACCCTTTTACACCCTTTTTTTATTGTTTCTGTCCCTTCATTTTACTGTTTGCAGGTATTGTGACGGTGGAGCAGAGCAGGTGGCGCAAGGGAATGGTGCTGTGGTTGGTGTCAGATGGCAGTGGCAGGTGGGCAGGTGGTTCGGCGCTGAGGCAACTTAGGGTTTCAGTTTTTTTGAAACCCTAAGTCTAAAGTTGGGTCAAAATTGGGCTTCTGTTGGGTTAATGGGTTAGATTTGGGTTAGTGGGGATGGGTTTGGGTTTGTAAATATTGTAAACGGGCTTGGCTTTATTTTTGGGTTTTGTTATAATGGTTTTGGGGTTATGGGTTGTGGGTATTTGGGTTTTGGTTAGTTATTTGGGCCAAAATTGGCCTGTAATAGCTGCCCCTCTTTGCTCATTGTCGTGAAACCGGAATAGAGCAAAGACATAATGAAGGGCCAATTTTGTCTTGTTTTGTCGAGTCTTGGCTTCATTGATGTCCTTCTGGTTCCGGCAGTCTCTTTTTAGTCTACTGCACCTTCTGATGTACGCCTTGTAACCTCAATCCACTCCCATGCAATTTCGAGGGTATGAAATTTGTGGCTTCGATCTGTTTCCATGCAGCTTCATAAAGATCAGGTCTACAACTTCAATCTGCTCTTCTATCGCTTTAGTAAGATAGGGTTTGTGATCTTCTCTTCTGTGACTCTAAAAAGGCAAGCTCTGATATCTTCGATCAGCTCCACTACAACTTCAGGGGGACGAGACTTGCAACTCTGACCTACTTTACTGCAACTTTAAGGAGGCCAAATGGTGTCTTTCATTAGCTTCAATCTTTATTCTTGCTCCGCATGTGATCTTGAGCTCAACTCATTTCTCGCAATATGGATTGACTCTTAACAGACATTACAAACAGAAATTGAAAATAGCTCAGCACGTGAGCCAAAGCTTAACTCACCTCTCGCAATATGAGTTAGTCTTTGAAACTTATCTTGAAAAGCAGATTTTAAAAAAAATACCTCGACATGTGACCCGAGGCTCAACTCACCTCTCGCAATATGAGTTGATTTTCAAAAAAACAGTAATTGAGAATACCTCAGCGTGCCCCGAGGCTTAACTCACCTCTCGCAATATGAGTTGATTTTTTTGACAAACAAATAGTTGAAATTAGAATTTGAAAATACCTCGGCATGTAACCTGAGATTCAACTCACCTCTCGCAATATGAGTTGATTTTTGAAACATAAATTGAAAAGCAGATATTGAGAATACCTCAGTGTATCCTGAGGCTCAACTCACCTCTCGTAATATGAGTTGATTTTTTGAAAGGCAGAATTTGAAAAGCAGAAATTAAAAATACCTCAGCGTGTCCTGAGGCTCAACTCACCTCTAGCAATATGAGTTGATTTTTGGCAAATAGAAATTGAAATTACCTCAGCATGTCCTGAGGCTCAACTCATCTCTCGCAATATGAGTTAATTTTTTTGAAACAACAGAAATTGAAAAACAAAAATTGAAAATACCTCAGCGTGCTCCGAGGCTCAACTCACCTCTCGCAATATGAGTTGATTTTTGAGACATAAAGTGGAAAACAGAAATTAAAAGGCTCAACTCACCTTCTCGCAATATGAGTTGATTTTTGAAAAACAAAAATTAAGAGGCTCAACTCACCTCTCGCAATATGAGTTGATTTTTAAAAAACAGAAATTAAAAGGCTCAACTCACCTCTCGCAATATGAGTTGATTTTTGAAAAACAGAAATTAAAAGGCTCAACTCACCTCTCGCAATATGAGTTGATTTTTGAAAAGTATAAGTTGAAAAGTAGAAATTGAAAAACAGAAATTGAAAATACCTCAGCGTGCCCGAGGCTCAACTCACCTCTCGCAATATGAGTTGACTTTTTGAAAACAGAAATAAAAACATCAAAATACCAAAAGATGTCATCTGGTGGAACTCATGTGTCTTTTCCTTTGATTCAGTACAGCTATCATCACATCCTCTTGCTCTTACTGGAGTACCTATATATGTCATGCATGATGTTATCATGATATGCACATGTTGGTCTTAAATGCCTTTATGCCTACATGATTATGCTATGCGCCTTGGGCTTGTTTGTCATATGTCCTTTTCCGTCATGATTTTTGATGATCTGTGTTCATTGTTTTACCTCTTGACTTTCTCTTCAAGCCCTGTACCCGTCCTCTAGCTTCACGAGTAATCTGTGTTTCTTGGATATCACTCTTTTGCCCCTGGTTGAACTTTGTCCTTGCTTTGAGGCTCTTGTACTTATCAAGTTCTTATCCGGGTAATGCTTAACATTTCTTTTGTTTAGAGTATGTCATTCCACTATTTATCATGTAAATGAACCACATAATGAGATGTACAAAAATGGTTAGGTGGGGACAAAAGGATACCTGACATTTATTCATTTCAAGTGTAACAAACAAAGAAAGTCAATCAAATGATAGTAAAAAATGTCACAAAGAGAAAAGGGATGGCATTTCAACAAATACAAATGCTCTGGATATTCAACGCATGAACTCTTCCATGTTCCTCGGTCGAGAATCTTTTCGAGCATGGCTTTTTGCGTGGAAGATTTCAAGCTTTCAGAAATGCTTCAAATACTTTAATCTCACTATTTGCCCCCCGTTCAAAACGCCTCACTTTTTTTTAAGCCGGTGCTTGCCTAATTAGAACGCCCTTTCGGGTTTTCATCCTAATTTTTGTGTTAACCAAGACGCCCTTTTCGGGTTTTCACCTTGATCCCTTTTTCTTTTTTTTTTAGGCATAATATTTCTTCACAGCATCTGAATTCACTGGATTAGGTAACTCCTTTCCATCCATCTCGGTAAGAATCAAAGCTCCACCTGAGAAAGCCTTCTTCACAACGTATGGTCCTTCCCAATTTGGTGCCCATTTTCCTCACAGGTCTTTTTGTATTGGGAGAATCTTTCTCAGCACGAGTTCTCCCTCATGGAATTCTCTTGGCCGTACTTTCTTGTCATGGGCCGCGATCATTCTCTTCTGGTTCATCTGTCCGTGACAAATTACCTTTAGACGTTTTTCCTCGATGAGGTTTAACTGGTCATATCGAGCCCCAACCCATTCTGTTTCTTCTAGTTTCGACTCCATTAAGACTCGTAAAGAAGGGATCTCAACTTCGATAGGTAGCACAGCTTCCATTCCATAGACCAGAGAGAAAGGAGTTGCACCCGTAGATGTCCGCACAGATGTGCGATATGCATACAAGGCAAATGGTAGCTTCTCGTGCCAGTCTTTATATGTCTCGGTCATTTTCACAATGATCTTTTTGATGTTTTTATTCGCTACTTCAACGGACCCATTCATCTTTGGTCGATAGGGCGAGGAGTTATTATGCTTTATTTGAAATTGCTCACACACTTCCTTTATCATCTTGTTGTTCAGATTCAAGGCGTTATCTGAAATGATTCTCTCAGGCAAACCATATCGACAAATGATTTCCTTTTTCAAAAACACATGCATCGCAGATTTTACGTCACATTGGCAAACGAAGTGGCTTCTATCCATTTTGTGAAGTAATCAATAACTACAAAAATAAATCGGTGTCCATTAGAAGCCTTTGGGAAAATTGGCCCTATAACATCCATGCCCCACATAGAAAAAGGCTACGGAGAAGTCATGACATGAAGGGGTGAAGGGGCTGCATGGATTTTATCACCGTAAATTTGGCATTTGTGGCATTTTCTCACAAAACTAATGCAATCACTTTCCATTGTCAACCAGTAGTAACCAAGTCTCATAATCTTCCTGGCCATAGTGAAACCATTGGCATGTGTCCCACAGACTCCCTCATGTACATCTTCGAGTATTTTCCTGGCTTCAACGGCGTCTACACATCTCAAGAGCACCTGATCTTTTCCTTTTTTGTAGAGGATGTCCCCATCAAGGACAAATCCCGCTGCCATTCTTCTGATTGTTCTTTTGTCGTTATCATTAACTTGTTCAGGATACCTTTGACTCTTGATATATTCTAAGACATCATGGAACCACGACCGTCCATCTGGCTCTTTTTCAATGCTGAAACAATGTGCTGGGACTTCATATATGCTCATTTGAAGAGGCATTATCTCTGTTTCTTTGTTTGCTTTGAACATTGAAGCCAAAGTGGCTAGGGCATCCGCCAATTGGTTTTCTTCTCGAGGGAAGTAATTAAAAGTTATTTCTTTGAATTCTTTAATCAGTCCTGCCACTAGATCGCTGTATCTGACTAATTTAGAATCTCTTACTTCCCAATCCCCACGGATCTGGTATAGCACCAATGCTGAGTCTCCATATACCTCTAAAGTTTTGATGTTTCGTTCAATAGCTGCACGAAGTCCCATGATACAGGTCTCATACTCTGCTATATTGTTGGTACAGAAGAAATTTAGCCTGGCAGTGAACGGATAATGATTCCCTTCTGGCGATACCAAGACTGCTCCGATCCCATGCCCCAATGCATTTGATGCACCATCAAAGCTCATCTTCCATGGCTTCTCGTTTGATGACTCGGATTCCTTTTCAGAGATGCACATTAAGTCTTCATCTGGGAAATCAAATCTCAAGGGCTCATACTCCTCTGTCGTTCGAGCCGCTAAGAAATCCGCTATTGCACTTCTTTTTATCGACTTTTGACTCACATAGACGATATCGTATTCCGATAATAAGATTTGCCATCGTGCTATTCTTCCTGAGAGTGCAGGTGATTCCATCATGTATTTTATTGGATCCAGCTTCGAGATTAACTACGTCGTATGATACAACATATATAGCCTGAGTCTCCGAGCTACCCAAACCACAGCGCAACAGTATTTTTCAATGGACGAATACTTTGCCTCATATTCAATGAACTTTTTGTTGAGGTAGTAAATGGCCTTTTCTTTCTTTCCTGATTCGTCGTGTTGCCCCAGTACGCAACCCATGGAATTCTCGAACACAGTCAGATACAATATTAGTGGTCTTCCTGGGATTGGCGGTACTAGCACTGGAGGGCTAGACAAATATTGTTTTATTTTATCAAAGGCCACCTGGCATTCTTCGTTCCATTCTCCTGGATTATGTTTTCGAAGAAGCCGAAAGATTGGGTCGCATTGGTTGGTAAGTTGAGCGATGAACCGAGCGATGTAGTTCAACCTTCCTAAAAATCCTCTGACTTCTTTTTGCGTGCGCGGAGGTGGTAGTTCTTGAATAGCTTTTATTTTATCTGGATCAACTTCAATGCCTCTTTCACTGATGATGAAGCCTAGCAATTTTCCCGAGGTAACCCCAAACGTACATTTGGCCGGGTTGAGCTTTAGCTGGAACTTTCTTAGTCTGTCGAACAATCTCTTCAGGTTCACTACACGTTCTTCTTCCCCTAGGGATTTAGCAATCATATCGTCGACGTAGACCTCTATTTCTTTATGCATCATATCATGGAACAACGTCACCATAGCTCTCTGATATGTTGCCCCGGTATTCTTCAATCCGAACGGTATTACCTTATAGCAGAATGTTCCCCACATCGTTATGAAGGTAGTTTTTTCCATATCTTCCGGAGCCATCTTTATCTAATTATAACCTGAGAATCCATCCATGAATGAAAACAATGAATGCTTGGCTGTGTTATCCACCAACGTATCGATGTGTGGGAAAGGAAAATTATCTTTTGGACTTGCTCGATTCAGGTCACGATAATCCACGCACATTCGTACTTTGCCATCTTTCTTTGGAACCGGGACTATGTTAGCCACCCACTCAGGGTATTTGGAGGCTTGTAGGAAACCGGCGTTAAATTGCTTCTTGACTTCCTCTTTTATTTTCAACAACATCTCAGGTCTCATCTGTCTTAGCTTTTGTTGAATGGGTTTGCATTCTGGCTTTAATGGGAGTTTATGAACCACCACATCTTCATCCAATCCCGGCATGTCCTGATATGACCATGCGAATACATCTTTGTACTCACGGAGCAAAGCAATCAAATTATGCCTGGTGTCCCCTGAAATAGAGGTCCCAATCTTCACTTCTTGCTTCCTTTCTTCAGTTCCCAGATTTATTGTTTCAACAGATTCCTGATGAGGCAAGATCTGCTTATCCTCTTGTTCCACCATTCTTAACAAGTCGGGAGACGAGACATAGTCTTCAGCATTTTCTTCAGCTTTGAATTCTCTTAAACAAACAGCCTTCTCAAAATCGATTTCAGGACTTGTAACGGGTTTTTTCATGCCGTTGATATCTGAGCACCTGAAAGTTGAATGGAAAAGGAAACTATAGAGGGGCATCCAAGTATTGGGACCAAGATGAAATGTTATGACATGGTATGAAGCAGATGTAAGGATAGGCTATGAAATGAGAAAATGATTATGAAATTAATAATGCGAAAGAACGTGACAAAATGCATCTTCATTGATATTCATTTGAATGATAAAGAGCGAATGCCAGCTCTTACAAAAGAATTCTATTATATCTAAGGACACAATAGAGGGTTAATGTTTGAGCATTACTCAAGACTTATAAACTACAATGGAATTCGCAAAAATTTGACCCTTTGCAATTTTTTCTCCAATGCGCCGTTAGATGACAAAAAAGCAAGCCTTTCTCAACTAGTACCTCCCGTGATTTTCTCGCAGAGGTGTTTATTTCGTAAAACCCATCTTCTACTTCTTTGTCGCTTATTCTCTCCCACCGCACTAACATTTCTCTTCTGCGTGGTTTGGGAATGGGTTCCCTACCGCATCGCTGCGCATTCATCAAATCGCAGTAATGCCCTCATACGATAAGTCCTTGAACTCTCTCCTTTGAAGGCCGAATGCTCGTAGAGTCCCTCGTTTCCGATATGGTATGCGAATCGGCATTCTCGGATCGCACTTCATTTCATCGCAATCTCGGTTTCTGGGTGCTATGTAATGAGGAGAGATTAACGCTTCTCCAAAAGTTTAGGGGATATAACTCCCCATACGCATACAGCGGTGGGGGGGTAAATTGTGGTCTCTCGGCGTTAGGTCTTGCTGGCTTGGCCTATTTCTGGGTCGGCTTTTGACTGGTACCTCGCTTTGTGGAAATGTGGTGACGGGTTCTGGGTGATTCACACAGCGCATACGTGGGTGGTAAGGTGAGGTGGAGCAGCACGGCATGGGTTTGAAGGGGATAATAGAAATTCGTGCAGGTGGTAGTTTCGAGGTCGGGGTTGGCTTGGATATGGATTGTGGCATAATCGGCTCATTCCCACCATGTGGGCTCTCGGTTCTTTTTCTTCTTCATGGGTGCCGCCCTTTCTTGATCCTTCAACCTTCCATCCTCCTACTTTTGAGGTACTCGATAAGCTCTCCTGACATTACGATATCCTAAAATCCTTTGTAGCGCTTTCCTACTAGTTTGTCATAAACGGAGCCTTTAAGGTGTTGATAAAGAGAATCAGCTATCTCTGCTTTTGTTAGTGGGGTTCCACTTGGGCCGAGACGCCCCTCCATCTCTCACAAGATACCGCCTAAAAGTCTCCTGGCGCCTTTTTCTCTATCATTTGTAAGGTCATCCGTCCGGCACCATATCCGATACATGCTTGTACCGACGCCATTGTATCGTCGATGCCAAATCTTTCCAAGATCGGATCTTTTCCCTACTAAGCTAGTTGTACCAATCGGTTGTTTCGATCCTACTAAACTATCTTGAAAACAATGTATGAGTAGTTTGTTCATTCACATAGCCGGGTCATCTTCCTACAGTAACATGATGAGATGCGCTTTGGGCATCTTGTCCCATCGCATTTTTCAAAATCCTGCACTTAAAACTTCGGAGGCAAAATTAGATCGTACTAAATCTGAGTTCTTTAGCACCTAGTGTCGAGAAGACTTCGCTTTCGATTGCTTTTGTAAGTCTTTCCTCCAAACTCTTATACTTCTTTGAGCCTCGTGATCTCCATTCTCAACCTAGCTATTTCCAATCGATCGGGCCCAAATCTCGCATTCATTCTCTTTTCTGAGTGTCTGATTTATAAAGCGCAGTGTTTCTTATCATACTGATCGCTTTCTTCCAAGCTTTTGCCAGACATTCGCAAAGATGTCGATTTATCTTGCAAGAGCGTCCCTAGTTCGTATATCCTCTTTTTGTTCTGAAATTAGATCTGACCAGTCATTATCGTATGTAGACATATTCTGTGCGCCTTTTCTTCATAGTTCATAGTTCGCCTGCAAGCCTTTTTCTTCGCATTTTCTTCCGTATCTTCCATCTCTTTGATGCTTATTCTTCCATTCCGATGATGATTATTTAGCTACCACTATTTGGAGACATCATTTTCGCTTTGCCAGATGAGTGTCTTCAAATCATTGGTCTTCATTGCCTTTCATCTTTCTTCGGCTTAGATTTTTCATTCAACACTCCATTTTAATCTGCAATTTTCCTGCAGTAGCATCGAGATCTCTCGACATCTGGTGTTCCTCTCGCAGCTCAAACTCTTGCTTCGCGAACTGGTCCCAGATGGCAATTTTTTGGAGCGATTTCAAAGGTTCTTCATGACGGCACTTGTTTGACCAGATTTATCCATTGAATTCTCCATACGCCGTTAATCCGGGAGTGATATATCGTCACAGATGTCACGACCGTGATGAATTTCTCCAAGATTTTGCACAAGATTCTTCGATCTCATATTTTCCTACAGGCAGTTAATGGATCGCGCCAAACCCTCCCCTGCGGCGTATGAATTGTCGCCGTGGCCTGCCTTTGGACTAATGTGGATATGTCAATACCTCCCCATAAACAGCAAGAGCGGCACCTGCTTTTTCCACTTGTATAACAGATCGATTTCAAGCGTATTCACCGCAAGTCCTCCATATTACTTCAAATACAGCGTTTGAAAACTGGCATTCGCCATTACTTTTTTTTCGTCATTTTTTCAGATGGCCAATGGCAATTTTTTGAAAACATAACGAGCGCGAAATGCAAAAGTGCGCCTCTACTTTCTAAAATGGTCAGATTGAGCACCGCGCTACATTCAATAAATCGTCTCTTCTTTTCTTCGACAATCGCCATGTGATCAGTGTCTTCGCTAGAATAGTTCAGATTGACCCCTTGACTTCACTACTTTTCAAAGAAACACCATCGCCACTCGCATGTCCGATGTCCAAGAAACAAATCGTAGATATTGCAAAGCGGTTAGATTCACTTTCATCATGCCACAGAAGGGAAATGTAATCAAAATTCGTAAGTGAATTATTCATGGAATGCAGTCGGCTTCATTCTTCTTCTTATTTGCTAGTCACGCCGTTGATATCGTCAACCTCACTAGCTTTTTCTGCGTCATTGGTTTAGTGCCTCACACATCACAGCAGTTTATGCAGTTGCAGTATTACAACGCGGCAAAGAAGATCGCTTATGTAAAGTCAGTCATGTCCTTCCGCATCGAAAAGTAAACATGGGCAAAGCCGGATCCAATACGGGATTACTTGTCAATCAAATGCCATTCATGTGCTGATGGTGATCAAGCGGGTTATCTTCCGCGCTTCTCACGAATAAGGCCTAATCACCCGACCGTCTCCAACGTATCTACCTGAGCTGTTTTCGCGTTCGCAAGTATTGGACATTGACGTGCAGTCGTATAAACATTCTTCCAGATTGATCCCCTTCCTTTCTCAGAATGTAGCTCGCACCATATTTTCGATCGCTTATATACTGACTCTTTCCATTAGAAACTCGCTTATTACTACCTTAATCAATATTACATTCCCGTGATGCCTATAACGTATGATAAAAAAAAAGGCTTAAGTAAACAACCTGATTAGTATTAAATACAAAGCAGCAAAACATGAAGAATTATCACTTCAACTAGTTTATTAAATGCATCGAATCTCATTCGAGAAAGTGAAAAATGCAAGCAGCGTTTTTCCACTTGCTTCGTGAACATGTATTTTCAGTGCATGGTTCAATTGTGCGGCTCATGCGCATAGCCACTATAGCTTCTCGTTCGCCATCATATGTAGCTTTTCAGATTGCATTGAGTCGCATTTCATCATCTATTAAGATTAGTAAGCCTCTGTCGCAGCTCATCATAGTCACGAAACCCACCGAGAGACATATTTACTTAGGAGGAGCAGCACCACGAAAAGCATAAGTCATATGTAATCGAAGTATTCACTCAGTCACAAGTGGGAGGACGAAAGTTTAGCACACTTATGGCGTAGCGCTTATTGCTTTAACGATACAGTTCGTGTAAGAGCTCATGTTATAAAATGCAAGTGCATTTGGTATGTGGGAAATCTCACAAACCTTACGCTATTTAAAAACAAAACCAAAATTGAGATCCTACATGGAATTTCTAAAGCTTTAAAACAATCGGAGAAAACAACTTAGAAGAATATATACAACACGCATGCAAATGCATGATTTTTCAAAACACGATTTCAGGATCACGACTAAACATTAATTTGAATAAGGAATTTTGAAAAATTTTGACAACACACGCTAATTCTAAGACACTTTACTCAAAAAGGTCCTCGCCGAGTAGTGCATGTCAGAGCGACGTAAAAATTTTAAATCTAGGTCGCTAATTGTGACGATTTATTGAAAATTCAAACTGCTTTCGATTTTATTAAACAAAGGGAGTCGCCACCGATCTTTTTCTAGGTGTGATTTTGACACCTAATAAATCATCTTTTGAAAAGAAAATTTATTCTCGAACAAAAATGAAGGCCAAATTTGGGCCCACGTGGAAAACTTGAGTAAAGTAGGGTTCGAGTCCGTTACGCCATGCGAAGAAGCTATATTAGCACCTCGCGACGCCTTCAAAATTGGTATATTGTAAAACATGTGTTGTCTTAAATTTCGCTTTTTTAAATATTTGTTTTATATATTTTTTGTATTTGTGTAAAAAGGGCTAAAAACAAGAAGAAAAAATAAAAAATTTACCTTTGATTTTCTTTTGATCTTTAACCTCTAATGTTATTTTGTATCTAAATATTGATGAAATTGCTACTGTTGTTCTAGATTGTGAATCTTGTATTTTTGTTTCCTTTGAAAATTTGAACCCTTTACAATGTTTGAACTCATATTTATGAAAATCAAGACAACACGCGCTTATGAGATACACAATTTTGGGCGCCGTATGGTGCTAATACCTTCCTCGCCTGCAGAATCACTTCTCAAATCCTAATTTTTCTCCTCGGATTTTAACGTGAGACCCAAACTCGCAGCCTTCTTTATTTTAAAATAAATTTATTGTGTGTCCGATCACACTAGAAAAAGATCGTGGCGACTTTTAAAGTCAAAACTTCGGTTTTCAAAAGCTCACTAAATCGCCGGCCACAATTAGTGACTAAGCTAAATTTCGGGGACGTCACTTTAGAGTCAAGTCGAATTAAACTCGCGTTGTCAAAATTTTCAAGTTCCTTGTTCAAATAAACATTTAATGTGATCCTCAAATTTTTGTTTTAAAAATCATGCATCTTCGCATCGTAAGTTGTATATATTCTAACTTCTGTTTTATCCTAGTTGTGTTTTTAAGCTTTAAATTTGTGATTTTAGTTTTGGTTTAGTTTTAAATAAAACGTAGCGTTTGTAGTTTCTCCCACACACCGTACTTGCATTTAGATAACATGAGCCTTTCACGCCGTCCAGTTGAATGTAGAGTGGCCTTCTGTTGAGTCTCCCTCCAGTGAGGCGAATATGTATTGACTTCTTAGTTAACTTGTCCACTGAGCATATAAATAAATGTAATCCTCTCTGACTGAACTCCGGAGGAGCTCGGATGATTCCGATCGAGGGCCTCGCATTGCAGTCTTTGGTAGATGATGATGCACCGGTAGATTCACCAAAACCATAACATTACAAACCGCTAGTAGGAAGCTGCCAGAAATTGCTCCGTCTGCATGTACTAAAATACATGAAGAACAATCCACCATGCAAAACGATGAATTTCTGAATCCTTAATGATTAAACATGTTTGAATTGTTGAATTTTCCATGTCTCTTCAGTTAATTATCAGGTTGTTTGCTGCTGCTATTTTTTATCAGCATTATGTGTATCACATAGAAAGTGTTGATTAGCAAATGTAACTGTTTTCTCTGGAGGGTCAGTCATCAGTGAAATAAGTATGCTGTCTGTAGAAAGGAGTCTGAGTGTTCAACACAACGCGTTCAGCAATGTTGCAGCCGTCAACCTGAAGCTAGTCGATTTTCATTGAACCCTGATTAATATGAGTCTGACGCAATACAGGATAAGCTTGATTCAAGCCATGATCGGCAGGACATACACTTGCTATCGTGTGACCTATAAGAAGGCACGCTCTGCCTTCATTAAATCAGTGTCTGCCACCCAAACTATGAGGAACTGGCCGGCGACTCAGTAGTGTGACCGATAGGCTGAACGTGCGAAGAAGAATGCGATCTATCTTCCTCTGAGTGATTGTGACGCGCAGTGAATCTATTCTGAGAATCTTTATTTATCTCTCTAGCTACGATCATCATCCTCAGGTTCTTGAGCTGAGAAGATTTTGAATAAAACAAAGAGGGTCCAACCAGATTGGCCGCACGCTTCGTGTGGCTATCGAGCCAGAGAGGCGATGAACAGGTCCGGTTCTAATGTTTGATTTTAGCCATCTGAGTATGTGTGCACTCACAGCTCGTCCCTATAAGCCTTCATTCAAATGGCAGGCGTCACCGTACAAGCTCATCTCGCCAACGCCGCTTGTGCGCTGAAGGATCGTAACGCGGAGACCGCGTACGAGTGCGCCTGCTTGCTCTAGGTCAGAGAGGACGGAGTACCTTTGGTTATGGAGGAAGTCGAAAGTCATCTCGTATTCGCCGCTATTGATCCAAGAAATTCTTCTAGACATGTAGCTCTATGCCCATTAGGAAACACACAGTTCGCGAGATGGCATCCGTATGTTGTGGAATACATACCGAAGAATCTGAAGATATCCTTTGCAAATCGATGTACAACACAACAAGATGTCGTTGACACTCTCACTCAAGATTATCAGCTGTGATGTCTCAACATGTCATGCAGCCTCGTAATCTACTTCAAAGGTGCCATCCGAAAATAACAACAAGAAAATGAGATGTCAAAAGATAACTAAAGGTTTTCCAGGAACTACTAGTTGAAAATAGTCGGGATCTTGCAACGTGAAAGCATATGTATGAATAAGTATCCTAAGAGAGATCACAACTAATTATGGCGAGAGGGAGAGATATCGAAAGAAGAGCAGCACGCCTTGACTTGAGAAGGCACGCAGTGAAGGCGCGACACTGGTCAAAAATGCTAGTAATAAAATAAACATATTGAATACCAAGGCGGATAAATAAATATCCGTAAATAGTAGGAAGAAAACGATCAATTGCTGCTAACTCTCCGAGAAGAAAGAACTTCGATCATAACAAACTGCGAATAGCGGCCATATGGTACAGTGCTCGATATAGAACAGTCCTCATCATCACCCTACTCCACGAAGTCAACGACGGGATATCGGAATTTTGTAATAATAAAAATATATTGGCGAGTTAGTTCGTTAAATAGCCTAAATCAAATTGACGAAAATGTTTGTGTGAACTCTTTGATGAATGAAATACCTAAATAGGGGTACTTGAAATCAACACCAAATGCATATTTATTCATAACTAACATTCATACGCATTTATTCAGCATTTTATTAATCATGCACATTCATCATCCATTTCATTCATTCATTACATATTCTACAATGCTATAAGAGTTTTAGATCATATAATCGCGCGCTGCACTTCAACTGAATCACATAGATGTAGGACGCTAGCGCTGGATGCTTAGTAACAACGAGGAATTCAATTCAAGAAAAGTTGAAAATGGAAAGAATCAAAGAATGCAGAAACAATTGCTGGTCCAAACAAGACGGTTAATGGTGAGATCGAAGAATCGGCCGAACAAAAAGATCAAATGAACAAGATGACGGAGATGATGCCTAGTTGGGACATCAGCCACATCGAACCCGAGTTAATCATAATCAAGACCATGTCCCAGATTCCTCGCCACTCCTTCCAGCTGCAGATCAGCCCATCAAAGATATAACCCGGGAACCTCTGAGCCCTCACGCTGCACCACCCGTTTAGCGGATATTCATATCAAACTCAGCCAACTCCACTAATCCATGTTCCAATTGGACGATCGGTAAATAGCAGTGTGGAAATGAGATCCACGGCTCAAGATAAGTATAGAGAGTTTGGAGGAAAGACTTAAGCCAGCAAGATCGAAGACAACGAAGTCTTCTCAGGAGGCTAAAACTTAGTTTTGCTCTCTAATTGCCTCCAAGTTTACTGATTTGAGTGATGAGATGAGATGCCCCCTCATCATGTTGCCAGATGACCGCATGGAATGAAGACAAACCACTCATACATTGTTTTCAAGATAGTCTAAGAGACTCCTCTGTACAACTAACTTTAAGAAAAATCAGATCTTGGATTTTGCATGTGTCAAGCAGCACAATTACATGTGAGTGTAATGAATGACGATGATGACCTTGCAAATGATGGAGAAAGCCAGCCGCCAGACCTTTCTAGATAGAGACGATGCGCCTTGATGAGAGATCTCTGCGCGGAACCCCAAGTAACAAAACAGTTCTTTATCAACACCTAAAGGCTCGTTGCTCGCTTATGATAAACTAGTGAAGTTATGCTACGGGATTTGATATAAACGTAATCCAGAACTATTGAGGAGGTCATTGATGTTTGGGTCTCGAAGTTCAAGAATCACAAAGTGAAGAATGGCATGAAGAACTTACGAACGACACGGCATGGAATAATAGGAAGGGAACATACACCATTGATCAAACCAACAAACTAAACTATCCACTCTCCAAATTTTTATATATTCCCTCAAACGCTGCAGCAAGCACCCCACCTGCACATTATCCATCTTAACCATGAGTCGGCTACCACATTTCCATGGCTCCGATACTCTTTCAGTAGCGAGACCACGTGCCGGCTCTCAGCTAGAAGGAAACATGATTTACATCCGTCATGGCCGGTGGGTTATATCCTAAACTTTGAGAGATTGGATCCCACTACATTGCACCACACAAGTACACAGTGATAGTGATCAGATACGGATTGGGCATCAGCCAGGAAACTGGCGAGCTGCTTGCCGGGAGGACTGTGGGCAGCGTGAGTATGATTTGATGAGAATGCAATGTGTCGGCGCGGCCGTCCCCAAGCGACCCGAAGCCGAAATGAGAGGTCGAGGAGGAGAGGACAGCGGCATAAAGTAGAATGGGTACAATAAACTTGGAAACTCAGCGTAATTGAAAAGGCGAGTTATTTGGCTAAATCAAGGGTGTCGGAAAATTGCAAAAGTTAAAGTTATGGCGTTCCAGTATCAAGGACAATTCAATCCTCCTGGAAGAGGTGGGCTACACAAAATGATAGATAAGGAAATAGATTTTATAAAAGGAAAGAGTAGGAATATCGCCTTGCGTCTCTTCGGGTTTTCCTCATTAAATGGGTAGAAATGCTTGATAATTTATCAAGAAAGTAAAAAGCGATGATCGAAATACCATCTCCTTTTCCCTCACCAAGGAGCGCAAGCGGTACCATGGAAGTATGATGTCGATATTGTCTGGCGTGAACCTGGAGATGTGGGAGTAGGTCATTTGGTGCTCTTTATTCTGTAGTTAATCGAGCCGCAAGCAACAGCGAGACTAACAGAAAGGCGATGAAAGTAAAGGCTTTCGCGTGTCTAAAACTAAGCAGCACATGACTTGAGGACGAAATTTCAAGTTTAATCGCTAGACGGTACAAGCGGCGATATGCTATTGTATGGCTCGATATCGATACCTTTCAAAAAAGCCCTCAATGAAGCTGTTCGCGAATCACTCGTGCAAAAATACATATGTTATCTGCTGGGTAATCTATGGGTAAATAATTTGAATCACGCTGATAATTTCATTTCTTTAGTGGATTTAGCAGAATCTTAGCGTAGACTCGCGATATGGAGTGCATCGGTCATGCGCAAGCTACATATCTCTTGGATGTGCGATAATGGCGGCGTTATGCCACCTTCCGGAGGTGCTCACGATGTCCCAGTCTCTAAGGCCTTTGTCATTTCCCACCAGCTCGGGAACACGCAAGAGTCACGAAAGATTAAATTCTACGTGCAGATATATCATCGATGTGAATTTCAAGTCGGACATTACTGCAACCACACACAATTGCTCGAAGACACGATCCATCTTTTAGGTAATCATCCACACGTCAGGTGATTGGATGGGATCGTTTCACCAGCCGAGGAAGGAGACATTGTACATTATCATGAAGCACCAAAAGTGAATAAGACAATGTTAGAAGAGATGTTCCTGATCCAAATTGTCAATGCCGTCTAAATTATGGCAGCAGTATTACCACGAAAATACCAAAATGGGTTGGCAAAGTTATTGGGTAGTAGAAGGCCTGGCAAAGTTTAGGAGGGAGATATTGCCGAAACAGCAGAGGAGCTAAACTAGCGCACATACATGCAGCCGGGCTCCTTGATCGAGAACAATGGAAGATCGATCGGAACCTTGGTGGTGAAAATAGACGGTTAAACTTTCATTATCAAAACATTTACACTCCACGGAGAGCAGAAAACTCGACAATAACCTGGTATCAATCAATGAAAGGCTCGGTGTCGGATTATAAATGTCATTGACAGAATAAAACAGATAGACATCCTGATCGCTCCTCAAAGCCTATGTGTTGAACAATTGGGCTACTACAACTTTGCAGATGGTTATAAGTCTGTGGTAATGCTAGCATTAACTGTTTGCTTTAGATAAGAATTCCTTATGGGGACTAGTCTAGCTTTCATTCAAATGAATATCAATGAAGATGCATTTGTCATTCTTCGTTAATTTATAATCATTTTCATTCATTAAACCTATCACTCTATCGCCCCTGTCTGCATGTTCATCTTGGATCCCCGATATTGATGTCCCACTGTCTTTCTCATTCCTCTAAGCCTTTCAGTATATCACTCTATGAGCAGCACACCAGTCACAGACCGATAGAGCCTGTTAATTTTGGAAGCGAAATCTTTGGAACTATGTCGTCTCACTGTAATGGAACAAGATAATGATCTTGCCTCGAACACCCGCAACAAATCTCGTAAAGGCGAGGAAGAGAATAGACCATTGACCCTATAATTTGATTGGTTCGTCCATTGTACAAAAATATTACGGATGGTCATGTCGAGTGATATCTTCTCGATGAATGAAGAAGTTAGTCCATAAACTCATTGCGTCAAAACGTTCAACAAAGCAGGCGATGGAACGATATTGAATAAGAAGATCGAAAGCTTGGTACTTCTCTAACTCTATATCAGTGGGTAACATATATAGTCATTTGACGATAGATATGAAATCTGAAATGTGTGAATTATCGCACCACAGATTGATCACTAGATAATTTTTCTCAATGCATGTATAGGAATGTATGCGATGGCACATCATTGTGTTGTTTGGATGGCGGAGTTATCATCGGAATAGATGAAGCTCAGGAAAGATATGGAAACTACTTCTATATGACAGGCGAGCGCTGGTGATGCCTCTGTTAAGAAAATCTGAAAATATCAGTATGTAACGCGCGTATTCCATGACGCGCATGTATAAAGAGATGGAATTTGTGATGATATGATATAACTCGGAAAGAACGTAGCAAAAGAGAACCACTTTCGCTAGTTAAATCGAGATAGTAGACAAGTAAAACCGGAATATATATAGCCGTGAGGCCAATGTCGCGACCAATGAGCGTGTTGATCGAAAAAAAGTCAATTCAGAATTACCACACCCAGCTCAAGATGAGGTGAAGATTTGAAAGATATATGTGATTGCTCCAACCTGGCAAATCTCTTAACTTCGGCTGACCTAAGCCTGAAAATGAGCAAGGTGCAATGGCTTGATAAGATAAAACAATATTTGAGTCTGCTGGTGGTACCACCATCAGATCCGATGTGGACCGTCAAATTCAATGTAGAGACACCGCTGCAGTCAGAAAAGAAAGAGAGCATCTACTAAACTCGCCGCCAGTATTAGTCCCAACAGCGCAAATAGATAGTTGATCAATAAAATACATTGTGACTGTCGCTGTAGCTTACTCGCAATATATTTGTATCATATCTGGCGTGACGTAGTTAATCAAGCCGATCAATAAATACATGATGAATGCTTTTCAGAAGAATGTACGCGCGTGTAAATCTTATTATCAGAATGATATAGATATGAGTCAAATCGATAAAGAGTCTGATAATTCTCTAAAGCCAGCCTGAGCTCGCATGTGATCATAGAACTTGTATCATCCGAACGAAGAACAAGTCATCAAATGACCATGGAAGATGCACGTGGTGCATCAAATATTGGGGCATGCATGGCATCAGATAAGAGTCTGTATCGCGCTGCGAGAAGAATTACACATCAACGGGCTGAATTTCTCTCTCCATCTCTGTCACAATAACGCGTGAGGGCTTGATCATGGGACCGTGTCATTGAGCAAACATCAAAACTTATATATGACTGACGGTGTGGTGATACCTGCGTGATTAAGATTAATTAGTCAGTCGCGGATATCTAAAGGGTAGATCCGATAAAATTCAAAAATAACTTAGTACTCCGGAGAAACACGGATCATGAGTACTCAGCTAGCTGTGTTCAGCAAACCAAGCAGAGTAGATGCTCCTTCAAATGAGCATATAAGTCCGGCGACATATTGTTTTCATTGAAAAGATGGAATGCATTAGGTTTCATAATGTCTAATATCATCAAGTCAAGGTATCCAGAACATGTTTAATGATAGAAAGAACAAAGAAGAATGGCGCGCGATTTGTCAGATACATCAGCAAAGAAAAGATCGATGTCTCGAATGTGTGAAGGTTGACTTAGAAAATACTCAAACATGAAGAAATTTGGCAGGACTATAATGGTTTCCTATGGTGGGGAAGATGCGTACACTATGGTTGGTGATGAAAGTGATTGCATTAGTTTTATATGAAAAATGTGCAAATGCCAAATTCTATGATAAATCCACGACACCACTCATATCATCACGCAACTTCAGCACCTCTGTGTAGTGGCATGGATGTTATAAGCCATTTTCACTAACTCTGGACAGGTTATTTTGGTTATGACACAAAATGGGATAGTAGAGAGCCGTTTGCATGTGATGGTGCTGCAATCATTCGCAGCGTTTGAAAAATCATTTGTCGATATGGTTTGGTTGCTCTGAAATCATTCAGAATGCACAATAGAAATGATAAAGCAAAGTCGATTTCAAATAACATTCCTCCTCGCCTCTATCGCAAGATGAATGGCACGGAATAAAACATCAAAAAAGAATCATGAAAATAACATATAAGTAAATAGGAAGCGGAAGACACATTGCCTGCTATTATCTGACATGTCAACTCTTTCAGTCAGCTGGAATGGAAATACACTGATTGAGATCCACTCTTCTAACTTGGTGTAATTATGAAGGCTAAAGTATGTGAGACCGAGATGACGCAAGCCATCGGAGCGTAGTAATTTGTCGCTTATGATAGACAGGAAAATGATCGGCCGACGATGCTGCGAAGAATGAGAGCTTGAAATGAGATTCTCCCAATCAAAAAGAGCACAGAACGGGCGCAAGGAAGGATACTAGGAGAGTTTCTCCTCAGGCGTTTGATCTTGATGGGCGAATGTTTACTCAGCGAATCTTGATGGATGATCGCGTGAAGAAATATGCTGCGAGAAAAAAAAGAGATCAGAACCAGAACCTCAAAAGCGAAGCGTCGACCTGAGTTAAGATGAAACATGCATGGCTTGATGGCACACAAGAGCGCAGCTCAACAAGGTGTTTGAGCAATTCGAGCAGCAAGATATTGATGGAAAATCGTATTGAACATTCAGGCTTCAAAATCTTCTAATGCGTGCCAAAAAGATTCTGGTGGGTGTGAGAACACCTCCGAAGTCATGTTGAATATCTGTGAGCATTTGTATTTGTTGAAATGTTGCCCTTCTCTGCTGACATTTTACTATCATTTTATTGACTTTTTTGTTTCTAAATTTGAAATGAATAAATGTAAGGTATCTTTGTACTATTTCATGTATCTCATGACGTGGTTCATTTACATGATAATAATTGAAATAACATACTAAACACAAAAATGTAGCACATTCATCAGATTAAAGTACAAGGCTCGATGAGGGACAAGTTCAACCAAGTGATATCTAGAAGGTGTGAGTAAGAAGGAGGAAACCGATGGGTCTTATGGAAGTCAAGTCAATGAACGCAGTATCATCAAAATCATTGGAAGCTAAAGGCATACCAACAAAAGCCCACACATGCATCATGCATAAATGCATTTAAGACCAACATATGCATATCATGATAACATCATGCATGACATGCTCCTGAATAGCGGGCAACACAACAAAGAATGATATTACAGGGATCAAGGACTTTGGGTTCCAATCTGTGTATCTTTTATATTTTGATTCGCTCTACTGCATTTCAAAAATCAACTATAGGAGTAAGCAGTCGTTCCTTGTCTAAATCCACGAGCCAATTTATGTTGACTATTGTGCGCGAGATTGAGTCAACTGCCGTGTATTTTCAATTTTGATTTGTAAATCAACTCGCCTAATTATATGAGAGTGAGTCGAGCCCCGCCTGTTTTTTCTACTTCTTAATTTATATTTTCAAAATCAACTCATCAGAAAGAGTTCTTCAAATATTTTTAAAATCAACCTATATCATATCAGGAAGGTTGAACCCTTTACTGTTTCAAAAAATCAACTCATATTCATAATGAGAGTAGGGCGAGAACTAAGAAGCATGGAGTATTTTCAATTTCTACTTTTCTTTTACTTTTCATAAAATTATTTTCAAAACTCAACTCATATGCAGGGAGGTGAGTGGGCTCAAAAACCAACTATCAGGAGGTGAGTTGGGCTTTTAATTCTCCGCAAAAATCAACCTCATGCGAGCGTGAGGTGAGTTGAGGTCCTATGTCCAGTATTTTTGCAGTTTTTGGTGCTAAGTTTCAAAAAATCAACTCATGTCATCTGCCATGGAGTGCCCCTTTCGTGGTGGTTGAAATATTTTCAATTATATTAAATCAATTCATCGTATAAAAAGTTGAGCAGATCACATGCAGTAGGAATAAGGTATCATAGTTGCATGAAGGCGAGAGATAGTTATAAGTCTTGTCTCCTCGTTAGGAAAGGCGAAGATAAGAAGTGGGCAGTCTTTCTCCATCGGGGATTGATCATGATGCCTTATCTGCTTAAAAGTTATAAAGAAAGATCACAAACCCTTCTTCTCACCGAGGACAGGTAGAGGAAGACTGTAGTTGCGACTAAGACGATTGGAAGCTAGCGACAGCCAACAAACTCGTCTTCACAGAAGACATACTCCTGATAAATTGGCTACAAGGAAAATATATCAAGATGCAAAGATGAACTGGCATAAGATGTAGTGGATTGGAGAGAACTATCGACAGAGAAGACAAAAAGTCAAGACTAGCAATGAGGCAGTGGCTTCATTTGCTTTTATTCTATTATCTCCCGCACACATAATAACCTGACAGAGGGCAAGGGAAATTTACAAATTAGAGCAATGCCTTAATATGAATACCCCTGCCAAAATTTCTAAACCATTTTCAAACTCATACTACGCGAGTTACTAAGTCCACCTCCATCCACTCAAACCATGTTCTCTGCTGCACAATTTCAAAAACCAAACATGTAATTGTCCTAATCTAACCCTAACCTAAGCATCTAAACGAAAGGTCTAACGACTTTGGTGGTTCACTCAACTCAAACTACCCTGCTGCAGCTACACACAACACACCTCGCTTTACCAATAGCAAGCTCGCACACAAACAAATATCCACGCTCTGGTCCACTAACAATTGACAGTGAAAGCACAGAAAGAAGAGAGGAGAAAAAAATAACTTACAAAAATATAAAGAAATGACATGTGAATTGATTTTTTCAATACATACGTATTTTCAAACAAAGTAGTAAGAGCGCAATCAACCACCCAGATCCAGCAGCACATAACATACATGATGTCAGCCGGCGTGATTTCTAAAAATTTTATTTACTTAAGTTCCTATACACATCATTCTATCAAAATATTATTAACAATAAAATATTATAAACTGTGAAAAATTGAAAATTTTACCTTCCATATGTGCCCGGCTGATCGACCGAGTTCCCGGCTTATGAATGCCCGCTCTCCTCCTCCTCCCCTTTCTTTTTTTTTTCTCGCTACAAACGAGCTTCAAAAATTTTCGTCTTTATAGCCTCCCAAAACGACGCCGCTTTGAAGGTCGCCTTTAACCCCAAAACGCGCTGCTGGCCGAATTCGCCGTGTTGACCGACAGACCTGCAGCTGGTTGGGATAACCGCGCTTTAAATTTCTTCCGCTTTTTTCATGATCTTGTAATTATAGTTTTTTGTTATTTTTAATTTTTATTTGATTGATTCCATTTCGGGCTCCTATGGTCACAGCTGCTGTGGGAGGGATTATTCCCTTTTCAGCCCCCACGCTATTCAAGGCTTTGCAAATGGGCTCCGCAGTAACTCAGCTGCTATTTTTTCATGTTACACGAAGCGGCTGACTATTTTATTATTATATTATATTTAGTTTTTTTAATATTTCTGTTTGTGCAATATATTTATTATTATTATTATTAGATTTATTATTAGTATTATTAGTGCTAGTATTGCTCAATGTTAATATATGAAGCGGACCATTTCTAATATATAGATATATCGTGGTATGTTCGTATTTATGCTTACCCTAGACTCCCTTATATTATGTGTATTATTGTTTTTATTATACATATGGCGATACCCACTTAATATGTATATGTATATATTTTTACCACTTTCTCAATATCCTCTCAACAATATTATCCATAGTTATTTATCTTCATATTATTCTATATACATTTCTAATACCATCATATCTTATAATATCATTATTATTTATATATATATATACTTCAATAGGTGAGCATAGCTATTTTAATATAAATGTATATATATATCATGTAGGTTTATATATATCATACAAAGGTCATTATTTTATTTAAAGTTATATATTATTAATATTTTATTGCTATTACTATTGTCTTTAATTTTAGTATATGTTTTATATGTGCAATGTATATACTTAGTATATGTAGATGGTATATGTCCATGTAGTATTGTGGTAGGTTTTCATTTTCGACGTATTTTCAAAAGTTATATTATGTATGCTTATATTAGGTTATATATGCCTATGTACATATTTCCATATCACATATTCCTAAATACTATTGTATGTATAGGCTAACTATACGTATATTATTATTACATTTATTTTATCCCCTGTTAATATGGTGAGTTTATGAAGAGCAGCTAGAGTGGAAGTCATGTACATAGAATAATATACATGTCACAGTGATTATGTTAACGCATACAAAATACCAACAGTATACTCACACCACGACATTTACTCATATTCTATATATCATATAAGCTGTGTTAACACAGAAGTTTAAAATTCCTATGCATAAAACTCACATGAATTTGGACTGAACCCAGCGAGCATAGCATATAAAATAACACATTATTTCAAAGCACAGAGAATAGTATGGGCCAATTGGCCAATATTAAAAGATGTACAGCTTGAAATTAAAAGGATACAAATATACATGTATACAAAAGGTATATATATATATGCTATATATTTATAATAAACACATGAATACAGATATTAAAAATATATAGCTACACAAAATTATTAATGGGCCCTCCTTTTTATTTTTATTCATGATTTGGCCCAAACTCGGTTTTCAATTCAATTTTGGTCTTTTTTTTTCTCGTTTATTTTTTCAATTTATTTTGAATTTTCTATTATTTTCGCTATTTCATTTAACTTTAAGTGTTATTCATGACATATGTATTATTTTTATGACTATTTTTATTATTATATTATATTTAGTTTTTTTTAATATTTCGTTTTTGCTATTATATGCACATATTTATTATTATTATTATTAGATTTATTATTAGTATTATTAGTGCTAGTATTGATTCCCACTCAATGTTAATATATGTATATATATGCGTACATATTTATGTAGTATGTCAATAATTTTCTTTTATTACCATTTCTAATATATATAGATATATCGTGTATGTTCTTATGTGTATTGTGTATATTATTTTTACTCATTTCTTCATTATTTGTATTTATGCTTATAAGACTCATATATTCTTATATTATGTGTATTATTGTTTTTATTATACATATCACGTATACATTTTTAATATCATATTATTCATGTGTTTTATTATATATATATATATATATATATATCTTTAATATGTATATGTATATATTTTTACGTATCACTTATTTTTATATTTTTATTTCAATATCCTTATTATATTTGTTTTTGGTATTTCAACAATATTATTACATTTATTATTATAATAGTATATTTTTATTTATGTACATATTTTAATATTATTAGTTATTTATCTTTCATACTATTCTATATACATTTCTAATACCATCATATCTTATAATATCATTATTATTTATATATATATATACGTATCCGTATAGCGTACGAATAGTCTTTTATTATCGTTTCTAATATAAATGTATATATATATCATGTAGGTTTTTATATATATCATACAGGTTTTCATTATTTTTATTTAGTTATATATTATTAATATTTTATGTATATTTTTACCTTTATTACTATTGTCGTTAATTTTAGTATATGTTTTATATGTGTACGTATATACCTCTAGTATATATAGATATAGGTATATGTCCATGTAGTATTGTGGTAGGTTTTTCATTTTCAATAGGTATATATTATGTAAGTATTCTGGTGTTATATTATGTATGCGTTTTTATATTAGGTATATATATAGACATATTTTCAACATTATTAGTTTTATTATTATTATTATTCTATGTACATATTTCCATATCACTTTATATATATATTCCTAAATACTATTGTATGTATAGGCATATTTTTATCACCATATTGTGTATATTATTATTACATTTATTTTATCCCTATTATATTTATTATTAATATTAATGTATTTTGTTATATATGTAAATATATACTTTTATAAATAGTATTATTGTCATACATCCTTGTATTTATTATACTTATTATTTTATTCTAATATTATTATATATTTATTTTAAGATATATGTATATATTTGTGTAGTATTGTTAATGTGAATAATTTTTATATTATTAGTATTTATAATGTATCTCATGTACGTTCATTTTTATATATTATTAGGTATATATTGCATACGTATTTTTTAGTATTTCTATGTATACACTTTTCCTTCTTATCATTACACATACTTTAATATGTATATACATATAGCACTACTAGTATTTTTAATATTACGTTTACGTTATTTCATTTGTTATTATTATATGCTAACGTATATTCAATTTTTTATTTATTTCGTGTTTGATACTATTATTATGTTTAATATTGCATATATCATCGTTGCTTTTAAATATTAATGTCATATTCATTATTTGTTTCAAAGTATTTCTAACTCTTTTATTTTTCTATTTCCCGTCCGTTTATATCAATTTTGCTTCGCATACTTCGAGAAATCTTGTTCTCGTTTTCTAATTAGTTTCAATAATCAAGGCAATGTACCGATTTAATATTAAGTCATCGAATTTCATCGCTATGTTGGATGGAATTTGTCGGCTCGTGTTAAATCGATATATCCTTCTCAAAGATTAAAATCTAAAATTTCTCTTCTTTTCAATCGGATCACGATTAAATCTTATGTTTGAACTCATATTTATGAAAATCAAGACAACACGCGTTTATGAGATACCGATTTTGGGCGTCGCGAGGGTGCTAATACCTTCCTCGCGCGTAACCGACTCCCGAACCCTAATTTTTCTCTGGATTTTAACGTAGACCTAAACTCGGCCTTCTCTTTATTTTAAAAATAAATTTATTAGGTGTCCGATCACACCTAGAAAAAAGATCGGTGGCGACTCCCTTTTTAAAGTCAAAACTTCGGTTTTCAAGTTTTCACTAAATCGCCACAATTAGCGACCAAGCTAAATTTTTACGTCGCTACATCTCTCACAGGTTATGTCTTTACAATTGGAGGTTGTGCAATCAGTTGAAAAGCCACTTTGCAAACTACAGTCGCTTTGTCTACCACTGAAGCTGAGTACATGGCGATTACTGAGGCTTGTAAAGAAGCTATTTGGTTGAAGGGACTCTTTAGTGAACTCAATGAAGACCTTCAAATCAGTACAGTATTTTGTGACAGTCAGAGTGCCATCTTTCTTATAAAAGATCAAATGTTTCATGAGAGAACAAAACATATTGATGTTCGATATCATTTTGTTCGTGATATTATTGCTCATGGTGATATTGTTGTGAGCAAAATTAATATTCATGAAAATCCTGCAGATATGATGACTAAGTCACTTCCTATAACCAAGTTTGAGCATTGCTTAAACTTGGTTGGTGTTCATTGTTGAAGTTAAACTCTTAAGGGGTTTTATGGAAGAGATGGAGAATTTGTTCGTTGAGAGTTCGCGAAGAAGAACTTGTTCATTGAGAATTCGTGTCAATGTGGAGATTGTTAGAATTAAGTGACTCGAATTCTTATTTAAATAAAATACAATAGTAAAATAAAATAAAAGAGGAATCCGTATAGAATTATGCTTCTTTTATTTTATTTTTAGAATTAGGTTTTTTAAACCTTATTAAATTCCAACTATTTGATATTGATTAGAATAAGGTGTTTCAGTCTTACTAGAATATGGCTTTACAAGCCTATAAATAGACATAGTCTATTCTTTTTGTATTAAATCCAAATTCGACATAGTAAATTTTCTTCTCCTCTGCCCGTGGTTTTTTTTCCCGAAAGGGTTTCCACGTAAAAATCTGTGTGTTCTTTATTTTATTTACTTCTTTTATTTTATTTTACCACTGTATTTTATTTAAATAAGGATTCGAGTCACTTAATTTTAACACTATTTTTATAGACTTTAGAATAAGTATGGTTAGGGTTTGAACTCCTAATTTGCCAAGTCTGATCAGTAGGGTCATTAGGGTTTAGCCTAAAAGCCCGTATGAACCATGAACATTTTTCACTGTAGACTGTATTTAACCTTTTTAAATCAATTTTGGGAAACTTAATAAAATAACTATTCAACCTACCATACTGCTTGACAGCTTCTTTTAGATTGTCTTTAGACTTAAATAACATTCCAACCTTAAGTCTAGGATTACTCATGTCATTCTCTAGGTTGAACTCATGTCAATTTTGGCCATCTGAGTCAGATTCATGTGCACTATCTAACTTCCTAGAATCATCACTATCACACAGTTCATCTACTTCTATACCATCCAGGTTTAAACCATCTAAATTAACTCTTTTAAATGCATCACTATCACTACCAGACATGTTTTCTTCATTCTCTTTAAAATTGTTATCAATTAAACCTGCCAAACAAAGTACTCATAAATAAAAGCAGACAACATAGGCAAACACTTTAACCATTTCTGTCAGACAACAACCAATACAAAATACCCAATAATTTAATACAAACACTTCTATCATGCACATGGCAGACAACAACCAATACAAAAATTAATTTAATCAAACACAACCATTTTTCTCATGCACATGGCAGACAATAATAGGCAATAATCAATACAATAAAAAAGATAAATAACAATGGGAGTGATAGTAGCAGATATACACAATAAACAATAGGAGCTTGGATACAAACAATCAAAAACACTGAATGGTTTCTGGTTTATCTTCTTTTCTCTCCAAACAAAATAGATAATCGTACCCTAAACCTTATACCCTGTTAATCGATTATTGTACCGATTTCTAACCTTAAACCCTTCTTAATTGATTCTCAATTCAGTTTAAACCCTAAAAAATCCCAAATCACAATCAAAATTTCCCAAATCAATTTTCCTTTCCCCTCCCAAAATCCCCTTAATCCTAATCTATTTCTAACCCTAAAACATTAACTCATAACCCTTCAATTTTTTCCCTAAACCCACCCCAAACCAAGCACCCATTAGTCGTTGCCAATGTGGCAAGTTAACTTGACACATCAGTTGGTTAACTTGCCACGTCAGCAATCTCGTTAACACCCTAATGATAACAGTTAATTAGTAACTATTGTGTCACTTTTTTATAACGTTGGTGACTTTTTTGTAACTTTTTAAAAGTTGAGTGACTGAAATGAAATCTAGGAGACTGTTTTGTCAGCTACCCAAAGTTGGGTGACTGTTGGTGACTGTATGTTGGGTGAGCATAGCTTTCTTGAGTTGCAAGAAACTTGCAAATGTCTCGTACAAACATGTTCAAGCAAGAGCAAAAGTCCAGTGAAGGCTTAACGAACCTATGATCAAACTGCAAACTATAGCAAATCATTACATTCCATTTTAAAACATGCAAATATATATATATATATATATATATATATATATATATATAGAACACCAAGAGATGAGATGATTTTATAAGCATGAATGAGGTAATAAAATCCGAGCACCAAATGAAAGCCAAATCTTGAGATTATAATAAGATGGTTCAAACCTAGTTCTCATGCAAATGCCTTTAGCACCAAGAGCTAAGGCAACCACGTAACCACGAGCATCTACAATGCCCCCAGCAGCAATTACCGGAATATCACGATCAACCACCACATCAACCACTCGTGGCAATAATGAAATTAGACCATCCTGAAAATGGTAAAAACATCAACCTTTTTACCCCGAACTTTCAGTGTTACAAAGTTTTATGGTGTACATCAACAGGGTTATGAATTTTGGAAAGTAAGAAGCTCCGGTATATTGATTACACAGTTGAAACCTTGCAATGTAATAGAGCTTAAGAAATGCTCATACCTGTCCAATTACGTGCCCTCCAGCTTCATAGCCTTGAACGATAATCGCATCTACACCCGCATCAATTACTTTTTTTGCTTCCTCAAGACTCCCAAACTGCAATGTAGTTAAATTTAGCTCATGAGATAGTCTATGAGGAAGCAAAATTAGGGACTAAACATATATATATATATATATATATATTTGAGTAAGCTTGTTGTATTCATATCCCATACATGTATATTCTTTTTCTTGTATTTAAAGGTCCTTGTAGGATCATTCCTCATAACCATGTCCTAATATAAGTGTCAGACACAAAGTCTTAGATTGAAATACAGAGTCATAGTAACCTAGATTTACATAAAGGCAACAATATGTCTCATAAGAAAAGGTTCTTGGTCCGTGTCCGACCCTTATCAGAGTAACATAGAACTTAACCATGTTTACCAATGGAACAAAAAGGGGAAAGCATGATACTCACTTGAGGAACAACCATGACCCCTGCATTATGAGCTTCTAAAACAAGCTCCTTTGAGCATTCACCCCACGCTACTTGCAGAACAGCCACCTTTTCTTCCAATATAGCCTTTATGTTCTCCTTGTGAGGGAATGGCAAAAGAACACCAACCCCAAAGGGTTTATCAGTTAGCTCTCGTGTCTTCCTTATCAGCTCCTTTAGCTGCTCTGGTGAATCCTGCAAACACCAAAACCAAACAGCTTAAACCAGCTTAAAACATCTAAAACAAACTGAAATAGACCCTTAAATTTCATTTACTCATTGTGTCAAACAAGTTATGGACACTAGTAACCAATAGTAAATACAAACTCAAAATTGAAGACCCTACTGGCTCAACCATAAAGAACGAAAAAAACTGGGAATTTTTTAGTACCCAATCAGGAGCATGAAGAAGGGCAAGGCCACCAGCGTTTGCAACAGCAGCTACGAGCTCAGGTCCAGCAATATCATGGCCCATAGGTGCTAAAACTATTCCATAATCAAAACCCAGAATTCCTTTCCACCCCATTTCGATCCCCCTCTTTGGTTTGGTGTGACTGATATTTTGATCGTGGAAGAAAGTGAATGTTTATATATAGAGAGACCAAAGCTTTGATGTCGTAGATAAGTTCGAGGTTGAGAATTGAAGAAGAAAGCAATACTCAAGAATCTTTAGTCAGTAAACCCTGAACTGTATTTGGATTTTTGTTTACTTTTTACAGAATCAGTTAAAGTTTCAGCTAGCTAATGTCATACGTTTTGTCCTCTTTGGTATATAAAATATCAATAATGGAGGTGTGAGATACAGTCTGGATAAAACGTTAGCGAGGACGTTGTGAACCGCAAAAGTGGGTGATTTTGTTGGTATAATTGTTTTTTTATCTATTTGAAATAGATCAACTTTATAAAAAGGTCCCTATTATTTGGTGGATTTAGTTTCTCTATTATTATTATTATTATTATTATTATTATTATTATTATTATTATTATTATTTTATACGAGTTGAATCGAAGATCCTTTTTTTTTTATGCTTATTCTAAAGGCATATGATAACTTGACATATATATATCTTAATATTTTTATAAATTAAAGTACTATAGAGTCCTTTATATTAATAGTCTGATCTCATTTTATTCCTCTATTAAAAAATAAGTAAATTAGTTTCTATATGTTAAATCAAAGAACAAATTGGTCATTCTATTAAAAATCGGTTATTGTATGTCAGCATGATATACATGTGGCATGCCATATATCACTATTAGATTATTGTGTTAGTCATACCAGTTTTTAACAGTACAAATAAATAAAAATTTAACAGAAAAGACTAATATGCTCTTTAAACTAATGTATAAAAACTAATTTGCCCATTTTAAAAGTTATTATATATAGTATATGGTTAAGACAATTGAACTTATTGAAAATTATTGTTTTATTATCTTTATTGTTAAATACTAAATTTTTAGCACCGTTGTCGGGAGAGTAACCGTAAAATTAACTAGAACTTTATTTTTTTTATTGTTTGATTGAAACAAATAATTAATATTGGATCAAATAATTATTACCGTCAACCTTCATTGTTAAGGTTTTGCATATTATAGAGAGACGATTGTTATACACCTATAACAACTTACTGATATAAAGTTATAATTGTTGTAAACCTATAAAACTCATATCGTGAATTTTCATCAAATAAAGAAAGTGGGAATTATATTAAAAAATAAAGAAAGTGAGAATCAAATTAATTAAATTAAAATATCTATAGTAAGTGCATCAATGCATGCATTATTGCTTTTATGCATATTTTATTTTATATTATTTCACATGGTTAATTATGAACCTTATAAATCTAAGAAGTTTAAACTAAATCAATATAAGTTGTCAAATTAAATTGATTATTTTATCATGAGTTATTAAATTCAAGTAATCAATTTATAAGTTTATGTTGTTCCAAATTCATAATAGAAATGTAGAATATTTAATTATAGAACTTAATAGTTTATTAAATTGATATCTTTAATTCCACTCATTGAAAGTTATTTTCATTTAATAAAATATGATTAATAGATTTTTTTCGTGTAAAAATTATTTAATAAATTTATTTAAAGGATGGATTAAACTTAATACGGATGGAGCAGGGCCACCGAATGTCTCTAACGCTTGTATCCAAGGAGTGTTTAGGGACTCTTATGTAAATTGGTTATTTGGATATTTAATAGTAGTTGGTAAGGATTCAATCTTTAGAAATGAGGCAAATGAAGTGTTAGAAGGATTGCACATAACTTGGGATAAGGGTTTTAGACAAATTGATGTAGAGTGTAACAATGCCCTTCTAGTGAAAAACTATTCTAGCCGGTGGAGTTACTAGTAGTAGAATGGTGGGACTATGACTTATCCATTTGTTACTAAATCGAAATGGAAAGTCTGTTTTCGTCATATCTCGAGATCTCAAAACAAAGTTGCAAATCAAATGACAAAATGTGTATTTAATGATGACGTGAGACTGACCTTCTTTGAAGAACCACCAATTTCGGTGTGCGATTTGTTGTTGGTGAATAGAATTAATCTTACATGAGTTAATTATGTACTTTTTTAATGTAATCACCTGAGGTTTTTTTTTTCTAAAAAAAATAACTATAATTTTACTTAAAATTTTAGATAATATGTTGTTAATGAAAATTAATTTAACAAAGAGTATGCTTCATAATTATGATTGTTTTTGTTATAAATAAAATTTTGTTATAAATTATTAAAATAAAAATGAGGCAAATGGTTCAGCAAATGCACCAAAGGCCCAAAATCGAGTCCATAGGAGTTTTAAGGATTAAAGTCTATTGTTGATGAGAGGTCAACTCCATTAAAAAATGTTTGCAAGGTATTATTAGCCAAAAGTTAATAGATCTCTCAATAGGTCAATGTTGTTTCCATTAACTCGAGGGGTATTCATCTTACCCAAAAATGTCATATATGCTATAAGGCATGAGTTTAAATTTAATTAAATGTAAATATGATATTTCTAAGTGAATGACTATGCGCAACGAAATGCTTTCACTCTATGAACATGCCAAACAATACTAACCTGAAAATCTTTTGGGGTAGTCCTTCCCTCAATAAGTGTTATACATTTTCAAATTTATACATTTCCTTCTATCTAGCCTTTTGATTTATACATTTTCAATTCCAACTTTATTATCATTTCATTTGCTTTGATTGTTGTAGTTCTTGATTTTTTCAATTTTCTTATTTTTCAAAAAAAATAAAATTAGTAAGCTAATTAAGTGGGTGGTTGAACTGGTTCATCCATTAACTCGGTATAAATCAATATTGATCGAAATGAGTTAAAATACATTCAAATTTTAATCTGAACAAAACATAAACTACTTTATACCGATCTAAGATCGAAACGGTGCAACTAATATTAATACAATACTGACAACTGATTGAATTCAAACGCATGTTTTATGACTAATAGTATTGGGCTAATTAAATTACAAGCCGAGCCTTGGAGCTGTTTTCATGAATTGGGTTTCAACTTTCAAACCCAAATAGAGAAGAATTAATATGATATTTCTTTTTCGATGGAATTAATATTTGATATTTCAAGACAATATAAACAAATATTTAAGTTCAATAAAATAAACATTTACCCAAAAAAAATAAAAGAAAAAGATGAAAATTGTTTGATACTGAAAAATTTAAATTTTATAAATAGGGTTATGTAGTAAAAAATAAATAAAAATAAGTACTAAAAAGACAATTATTTGATACGATAATAATGGATATTTTTAGTTTCATGAGTGAAGTTAGTAATAATTATTTGATAATTACTCGAGCTTGAATAGCTAGAGCTATAAATCAAGCAAAACTCGAATTTAGTAATACTCGACTCAAATAACTAATCAACTTTATTGAGCTTTTTATTTTGATTATATATTTTTAATATTTTTATATAATTAAATTACACTATTAACTATAAGCTTAATTATCCAGTCGAGCTCAAGTTTGAATACATGAGTTTAATCAGGTTCAATTATTTAAGTTTGAACTTCAGTACAAAAATTTATAAACGAGCTTAATCGAGTCCAAACTCAAGTAACTCAATTATATCTCAAGCTTAAAAGTAAATATTCAATCGAGCTCTAAATTTCTAGTCAAAATCAAGCTCGAGCTTACCAATATTTGGGGTGTTCAATTATACCCTAAGTTGAAATAATAAAAATCCAAATCAAACAAATAATGTAATAAATTGATAAATCTAGGACCGTGAAAGTAAAAGTGAATGGAGGGTGGATTTGGATGGATGGTGCGTTTACTTGTGGTTAGTGTAAAAACAACAGAGACAATAAGATTAGATACTATAACGATACTGTAACCTGAGACAAAAAATAAACTAAATATACCGCACCCAGACCCAAGCCTCTATTCAAACTCACTGGAATATTATTTAATTTATGTCTCAACTTGCAAATAAACAAACATTTTTATGTTTTAAGATAATCCCATTATTGGAGACAAAGAAATCCAAACTTCACGTCTTTCAAAGAAAAAGGAGTCGTCATCTTAGAATACACAAATTACAATTACTTTTTTCATGTGTTTGGTTCTTATCGTTTTCTGTTGTACCCAGGAGAAACTAAAAGGTTAAATCCTGATATTAGTCCCTATACTTTATAAAAGTTGTGGATTTAGTTCTTATACTTTAATTTGATCAATTTCAGTCTATGTACTTTTTGAATTGGTCAATTTTAGTCCTTATACTTTTTTGAATTTTGAAATTTTAATCTTGCCCAAGCAACAATACTTAAAATTGTTCGGTTAAATTCAATTACTGGACCTATACTATATGTATAGTTGTAGATTTAGTCTATATTCTCTAGTTGTGTTAGTCCAAGTTCTTATACTTTTCAAACTTTAATATTTCAGTCTTGGCGCAAAAGACTGTCGTTAACCCATTCATTGGATTTTTAGTGAGTAATATGTGAAAATAACAAATTGACATGACATTACACATATGATAATATGTTTTTTGCATCATATTTTGAAAATAGCAAAACTTAACTGAATGAATTTAACAATTATCGTTTGGTGAGTACTATAATTTTAAATTTTGAAAAATATAGAGACTAAAAATGACTAAATTAAAGTACAGTGACTAAATCCATAATTTTTTTTGTAAAATATAGGGATTAATAACAAAATTTAACCAAACTAAAACTATGAACAAAAATTTCAATGTGTTTACTAAGATGTGAGATATCACTGATATAACAATTCTCAATACGTGTTGTTAGAAACTTTGATTACCTTGTCCCATTTCATGTTCGAAAAACAGTTAAAACAAATTAGTTTAATGCGGTCAAAGATATTGTGTTGGCATATTTAACTTTTAAATTTATGTGTTTTAATATTGTTATGTAGCAAATGAAGAAGTTATTCATGCATCATCATCATCATCATCATCATCATCATCATCATCATCATCATCATCATCATCATCATCTACTCATGTAGCTTGAAGAAAGAGATAGAGAGTTTTGAAATGTTTGAGATGCTATGTTGATCTTTATCCTTATTTTATAAGAGTATTTGGTGGATCTGAAGGAAGCTAGATAATGAAGGTTTTTATGAGATAATTACTCGAGATAACCCATGAGATAATTTCAGTTTTTAATTTAGGGATTTAAGCTTATCAAAATATTGTTGGAGAGACTCTTGAAACAACCTATAAATAGGCAGCTTAGTCACACCTGTCAACAGATTTTGGAATCTCTTTTGTAACCAAGTATTTGGAAAGTATCTAATAAATTTAGCAAAATCATTCTCTGAGCGAAGCTCTACAAAGTAAGATTGGTGAACCCAAATTGCATTAACAAATATTGTATGTTAATTCTCTCCTTACTTTGCTTATTTCGTCCAAATTGTTCTATCCCAACTTGTGTTTCAACATCAATTAGAACAATACATTAGAACAAGTGTAACAAAAAAGGCGTTGTAATAAACATGAATTTAACAGGAGAATTCGAATGAAGTTAACAATTGGACTTACATTTTTAAATTTAAAAATTAAAAAAATTGAATTCCTTGAAACAAAAGTAGGGAACTAAATTCTAAAAGTGTGAAGAACACATGAACTTAGAGCATATTTCAATAAAATAAGAAAACCTATCCCATAAAAAAGTTAACAAAAAAAGACCAATAACGTGCAATAAAAATAGAATAATACTTACGCTCTAATATCATTTTAAGCATCGAATCTAATATTGTTAGTTTCAATTTTATCTGCTAACTACAACATTAGTTGTAACTTGAGGAATAGCTAGGAGTACGATAAAACTTATCTTGACTGACATATTTTTACATAAATTGTTTGTACCTTTAATTGTTGAAGTTTGTTAATAGCCCATAAGTGATGGTTGAACATGCCTGAATCAAACTAAGCAATGATCAAATTGAAGGCTTTCTATATAATTCACGATTCTTAAAATAGATGTTTAGATTTTAAGGAGTTTGATCCAAGATAGATATAAGCTTTTAGCAGGAAAGTTTAAAGAAAGTTATTTAATTCGAGTATCAAGGTGATATTACTACTTAATGAGTAAATAAGATTTAAATCACAGTTTGTGTTTGTTCAACATAGTGAATTAACTTTTTAGATAAGATCTCGTAGATATAAAAAAATTAAATTATGTAAAAGACTTTTGACATTTATTTTCATTTTTACTATTAATAGTCACTTTATACAATTATAATTTTACAAATATATATATATATATATAAACTAATATTATAGCCAAAAATCAATTAAATAAGATTCAATTTTTTTATGAACAATCTCATTATAGATTCTGATTATATCTGCTTTTTTTTTTACACAATATTTAGAACTACCCATAACCTCTCCCCAACCCATAAATAAAAGGATAATGTGTTTCAGTATACTTGAACTCACGTTTTCTTGCATTAATAATAATACCTATACTAATCAAAATAAAATTGAATTGAATAGCAAGAAATGACTCAAGTTTAATAATTCACATGAACTTTAGATGCTAACATAATAATGAGTTGATTATGTAAGTTATTGTCGGTAGAAATTAGTGGACATACAAGTTTGACCTTTGTTTGAAAAGCAAATCACAATTATCTTAATTAGCTAATTGAAAAGACAATGGATTGATTTGTCTAATAATATAATATTAAAAAACAAAAAAGTGATCCATACTTTATCCAATCTTTTTTTTTTTAGGCTATTGAGCATGTTTTGTACGAACTATGAAATTCATGCATCAATCCAAAAAGTTTATGTTCAAAAGTCTATTACTTTCATTTTATCTTTTTAAAGAGTGAAGGGTTGAGAGTCCGCTTAATGTCGATCATGAAAATCTCTTTAGAATCAATTTCATCATTCATTTAAAGAAAATTTTAAATATGATACAAATATAAAAATTATTAAAATATAATTATATGATTTTAATTTCACTATTACGATACTCGATTTTATTGTCACGAGTCAATTTTACTTCTCATTTAAAGGGAGCCTCAAGTATTATACAAATACAAAATATGGTATTATATTGAATAAGTTTAGAAATGATATTATGACACTAGACCTGTTTAGGAGGGTTTGAGTAAAAATATAAACTCAAAAAATAGGTTTAAATAAAAAATAAAGTCCGTTTAAAAAATAAGCCTAGCCTTGTGTAAGGCTTTTTTGGCCCAAACTAGATCCGAATATGCAAAAAAATAAAAAATAAATTATTATTACTATTTTCTTGATTTTTTTTGTTTTATTGCTATTTTTTTTTACTATTTTACTACCATTTCATTATTATATTACTATTATTTTTTAGAGCCAAACCTAACAAATAAGTCTAAAATTTTAATTAGACCCGACCCAGCCTATGATTACCTCTATATAACAAACAATATGCATAAATAAAACTCAAATATGATTCAAATAAGTATGATACCAATTATTAACTTATGAAAATTTAAAAAAAAAATTGTAATAATGAAAATATATTAATATAATAAGAATATAACAACCATTACTATAGCCACGTTTGTTGTAGAATCAATTTTTTTTTATGTCTTGTCCTTTACCAAATCAATTCACTATTTATTGTCTCAAATGTTAGTAAAACAATTGAAATTTTATATAAAATATATTTTATTAAATAAAAATAATATTTAATAAATAGAATTATATATCTAAATTTTATTAACTTTATTATTTAAATTTCACTAATTAATATTATTAATATAATATAATTTAAAAAAATTAAATAATATGATAACCTCTACAATGTTAACATATTATAAGTAAAATTATTATAAAGAGGGATGGTATATAATTATATTAATCCATCTTGGTCCAATAATAGTACATCAAATTGTCAAATAAACATGTTTTGATAGGTTGAAAAGGCAATAACAAGAGGGGTCCAATTGATTGGCTACATATATCAATTGAATTTGGTTTCTTTTTGGTTGATTTGTCAATTGACAATACAATCTTCCAATTAATAATTGTTAACATATAACCTTTTATAATTTTTTCACCACAATTGTAGTGTATTAATAATCACAAATAATGCCACTGAAATCTTCGCTTCATAACAAATTGAATTTTTGAATAGTTTGAGGTTGTAAATTCGAATCCTACAATATAGATATGTGTGGAGTTTGCTTCGTATTTTTCGTTGAATAGATGATAACGTTACAATGAGAAGTTTCCCGACGTTGCAACGACGGATGACATCGTGACAACGCGAATGGGGACGTTGCGACATGGCAATGTGATCCCCATATAAATTGGGTTTTTTCTCTCAGTTAAACTCTGTTATCTTTTTCCAGTTAAACTCTGATTACTCTAGAGATATTTTAGTATAATTAGACCTCTAATTTTAGCCTATTTAATGGGATATTGTATCCCTGTTTTGTGAAGCAAATTAAAAGGCAATTCAAGATGTTGTACTACAAGGCTTTTTTTTGGGAGGCGACAAGATATAATCACAGATGAATTTTGGTGAGAGTTTTTGTAGTAACAATGGAGAGAATTTTGTACTCTTTTGAGAGAACTCTATAAGAGTTACGGTTTTGTTTTCGGGGTTTGAGTTTATACGTTTAGTACATTTAGGTTTATTTTCTCTATATTGTGCTCTCGTTTGTTTACTCATTTAGTGAAAACCCGAAGCTTCATTTGTTCGTGGTTTTTTTTTTTACTTTTTGAAGGTTTTCCATGTAAAATATTTGTGTGTCCAATTTTCTTTTCTCTTTTTTTGTTCTTGTTCGTCGTTTATATAGATCGATCCCCAATAACATGTGTGATCATATTTATAATAATTTTATCTTATTAGAACCATTATAATTTTTTTTTTTTTAGAAAACTAGCTACGTACAGGAAAGTATAACCCCTAGAAAAAATAACATGAGTTTTTGAGTAAATTATGTAATTTGATGGACCCTCAACTAATTGAGTATGGCATCCTTTTTGTGTTAACTTTAGAATGCATGCCTTGTCGGTCCATGACAAGTTTCATGCTAAAAGATTAGGCTATTTATCTTTTCAAAAATGTTGGTTTCATTTGGCTATATCTCACCAAAAACTTGTGTGATGGACCCTTGGATAATATATATTGTTATTACAAAATAATTGGGAGGGACATTTTAGCTGAATTTTCCTCACCTACTTTTGTTTCATATTTGTGTTGACAAGAAATTAAAAGTTAAACTGATTGAGTTTTAGCTCAACTGTTATTAGTATTGTTGTTAATGTAGGAGGACATAAGTTTGAGCGTGTTAAAGCAACTTTATCTTTTTATTTAAGGGTTGAAGAGGGATTATGGGTAATTTTAAGCATTTTATTATAAAATAAAATAAAATTTCAAATTTTTTTTCAACTTCTAATCTTATTATTAATACTTATTCAAGGGTTTATAGTAGAGGCTGAAATTGAATTGTGAAATTTTGGGAGCCAAAACAGAAATTTTATCATTTATTAATTATAACAGTGTAAATTTTAAGGGTCTAAAACGCAATATCACCAAATAATAGGAGTCAAGACCACTGCCTGACCGTGCAACTCATGCATTTTTTTTGGCTAAAATACATTAATAGTCACCTAACTATTCGTAAATTCTTTTTTGGTCACCCAACTATCAGTAAATTTATTTTTTGGTCACTCAACTATGAAAGTTATAAAATAGTCAACAAACTATTCAATTTTATCTTTTTTTGACATTAGTTAGTTAACGGTAACAGCTTTTAAAATTGGCATAATAGCAACTTTAACCCTCAACATTTATATATTGTGTCAATTTAGTCTTGATTCTAGAAAATCTATCCTCGACATTTACACATTTTGTAATTTGGTCTTTGTTGCATTTTTTTTTGTGACCATTTCACCTAAAAACTAAAAAAATAAATTTATCAACTAATGTTGATTGAAAAATATACAAAATAATGAAAATACCCAAAAATTCAAGATAATAGTTTTCATCTTTTCTCATTCTTTTAAAATTAACCCTCAATGTCACAAAGAAAAGCAAAACTAAAAAAAAAAAAAGACCAAATTACACAACGTTTAAAGGTTGAGGGCTAAACTTTTTTAGAATCAAGACTAAACTAACAATTTATAAGTTTTGAGAATTAAAGTTTCTATTATGTTAATTTTAAAAGTTGTTACTATTAGTTACTTAGTGACCAAACGAGATAAAATTGAATAGTTAGGTGACAAAAAAAAAACTAATAGTTGAGTTACTAGTAGTGTAGTTTACCATTTATTTTTACAAAATAGATCACAAAAATTGATATAATATAATACAAAGTTTATATGTATTTGATTCGAATCTCATTTTAGTAAATATAATAAATTAATTAGATTAAACTCAAATTGTTACCATTTTTTAGTATATGGCATTTCTGTTTAGTGTAAGGGTGAGCAAAACTTGATTCAATTTGAACAAAAAATTGAGTTAATCGAGTCGAGTTATTCAAATTATTCGTGTAACGCCCCAAAATTTGAATGTTTGATTAATAAATATTAGCGTAATTAAATCACTGTATATGTGGCTATGTGTTCTGTTGATATATTCGAGATCAAGAGTTTAATTCATGTTTTTAGAAAGTTTTGCTATTTATTTTAGCATAACCTTTATCCTTGAATAGTTAATTTAAGTTTAATTCTATGCAAAACTATGACAAGAATTAGCTTGTTGGTTTGATGGTTAAGCTTTTGTATTCTCTTTAGTTTTGTGTTCAAATCTTGGTGTGTGTGTGTGTTAGGAAATATATTTTTATTATTGTTGGAATTTTGACTGGTGGTTTTAACCATTAAAATTAATATTGTTTCCCTTCTTTTCCTTTTCCTTTTTTTTTGTTTTTGTTTTTCCCATTCTTCTTTTTTTTTTTTTGGTTTTTTGTTCGTTCCTTCTTGTCGGTTACTGTTAAATCTCTACAGTGTATTCAAGTGAGTACGTTCATTGCATTGTTGATTGATAGTTGTGTGAATCTCGTTGAGAATTTCTTAAAAACGTCAGGTTTGTTCTGTAGAAATGACTTTGTTTTTGTTGAGTTGAATTCTTGTGATCAAGCGAATTTTGGCTTCTTTATCTTAGGCGTGGGTGTTGGAAGTAACGATTCCTGACAGGTTATTCGAGCGGTCACCGCTGATTCGCTGGTAAGCGTTAGTTTCGTTGGAAGAGTTATGTTGAGGTTTTCAACATAGTTCAGTATGAGTTAAATTGTGCAAATTACGTCGTGCTAGTCATTTAATTGGTTTTCGGTTGGTTACTCCAAGCTTTGGGACTTCACTGCGTTGTTTCTACGTCAAAACTACTTCAGGTGCGTACATAAAACTCCACTTTCTATGAATTTCGGACATCAGAAAATATGGCTGTCGACGCCACACTAACTTGTACCAAGCTGTATGCATTACATGTCCATGTGTTAAGCCGTGTGGTAGGTCGTGTGACTCACCTTTGCCATTAAGGACAACACGGGCCACAGGCACGGGCATGTGACTAGGCCGTGTGACTCATTATTGCTATTAGGGACCACATGGGCCAGAGACACAGGCAAGTGCCAAGCCATGTGAGGCACACGGGCATGTGCCAGGCCGTGTGGAGCCATGCATGACAGCTATTTAGTTCATGTGAAACCACACGAGTGTGTGGGTCAGCAATGGGATTTTTTTCCCTAGGTTGTAAGCGTTGTTTGATTCAAACGTAAGCCTTTTGTAGTGTTCATATTATTTGAATTAGACCGTATAAGTTGTTATCTAATGATTCGAGATTGAGTAGTTGATTAGCTAAACATATATTAAATGCAATGACTGTTAATGATATTGATCTGTACTATCTGAATATGAACTATACCTAAATAGCTGTGTGCACGTTCTTGATTTCTAACATCTATAATTTGCATCTGCATTGGATAGGAAGTGTGTAAAGAAGAAAGTGATCTGTTATGGTTCAGTGACTAAGCTACAGGCTATATCTGAATTTGGCGTTTTATCGCAACTTGATCTAGTAGCTAGTCTACTATCATATCGAATGTGTCACACTGACACTATGGGGTGTGTAGGGCTGGATGGGTATTAAATTTTCTTAATGGTGTGTTAGGTTGGTTGAAGATGGTGTGTAGCGGATAGGGTAGGAAAACTACATCTGTTTCTAATCTGTTCTGATTATGATATTGAATTGTTTTGTTTTTCATCTGATTTGTTAAGACCATACTAAATATCCTCTTATTCTGATTTCGAACATGAGTTTGGGAATTTACCGTTATATTTATGATTCTATTTGAATTTACATTCATTATATACATGGAGTTATCAACTCGTTTTGTCTGTTGAGTGAATTTCAAGTAACTCACAGTCTTGATCAGGTCTGCGCAATGGAAGCTTGGTCATTCTGCTCTATCACCTTTTCATATTATCAGTAATGTTAGCATTTTCTTCATACTATGACTTCTAAGATTGTTGGATTAACAACAGGGTTTTAGGGTTTAGAGTTTCTTATGATTATTTATAAATTGTTAGATGATTTTAAACAGTGTTTATAAAAGTTGGTTTTCTTAATAACATTAATGTAACTCTTCAGACATGGTCTTAACGTCTAGGTCTGGTTTGGGGTGTTACAATTCGAGTCAATTCGAATAAGTAATTCGAGTTTCGAGTTTGAGTCGAATTGAATCTTACAATTCGAATAATTCAAATAATAGATTGGTATAAATACCCTTTTGGTCCTTGTCAAGTTTGAAAACGAGCAAATTGGCCTCTCTCAATAACAATTACAAAAAAAATTCAAAATAATTTTTAAAATTCAAAATATTTATAAAAATTCCAAAATGTATATATATATTTTTAAAAAGTAAAAAAAATTCTAAAAAATATATAAATAAATTTAAAAATTTAAAAATTTTCTAGAATAATAATTTTGGGGATCTAAATAAGTTAATTAATGATTCAAGTTTATCATACTAAAGTAATTTTTTAATTATTTTGCTTTGAAAAAGTTTTCAAATTTATATTATGTCAAATTTATGTGCTCTAACATGAAATATTTAGTTATACTATAACAAGATTTTAATTTGACATGTTTAATTTTTTAATTTCACTTGATTCGACTTAACTCGAATTTTATTTTACTCGATTCGAAAAAAATTCAAATCGAGTTAGGATGATAAAATAAGGCTCTTCAACTCGACCAACTCGAATTTTTTCACTCGATTCGATCGGATGCTCACCCCTAGTTTAGTGTTTAAATGGGTAAAAATTATGAGTCATCGAGGATAAAGACAGGTATACCCTATTTGCAAGCTAAATAAATAATTTTAAAATTTTAAAAGTAAAGGTTAAAATATGTCATAAGTCTTGGTACTCTTAAAAAATTTAAATTTTAGTCCCTAGCTTTTATTTCTAACAATTTAGTCATTTCACTTTTTAAAATTCAAGTTCAATTGTTAAAGCTGTTAATTTTTTTTTGTTAAATTTGTTGGTGTGACATTTTGAAATAATAATAAAAAAGCTCTATTGATAGCTATATAACTAAAAAAATTGACGATGTAATGAAATTTGAATTTAACAAAATAATTCCATCAGTGTAAATAGTTGGACTTAATTTTTGAGATCTCAAAAATAGAGAGATTAAATTCCTAAAAGTAAAAGTACAAGGACTAACTTCTAAATTTATGAAGAGTATAATGATTTAATATATTTTAACAAAAAAAAATAAAGAAGAATAATTTTATTTAAATGCTTGTTAGGCAATAATTTCATTCGTTATGCTGGTAATCATCAGACATGGATGTTAAGACTTAATTCTCATACAATAATTTTAAGACAGTGGATTGAACCCACAAGAGTTCTAAAGTAAACCCCGCAATTTAATTTTGTGTTTTAGCCTACTAATTATGAGTTAATCCAATTTCATCCATAAAAAAAATTCAAACATAAAATCACTATCCTCCAATGGTGACATTTAAAAGGAGCATTAATGTCAAATATACATGGTGAGGAGGCTCTCCACCATTCAAATATTCATTATTAATTGCTTTTCTGTTTCGAATTAGAACCGAAGTGACAAATCTCATCAATCGTTACTTAAAACATTGTTTGGTGTGCTGTTTTTTTCGAAATAGCTGGCTTAATTTTGCCCTAAAATTTGAATCCATGCATGAACCTCACCAGTTGGTATTAATAATGAATAAGATTCTTTATAGGATAAGCTTGAAAATGATTTATTTTTATTATGGGTATTAAATTTAGTTTACAAAATATTATGTTTTAGGTTAAATTTTATGTTGGGATAAATTCGAATTATGCAACGAATACGAATGAAAAATGAAAAAAAATTGGACACAAATATTTACGTGAAAAAACTCCTCCGGAGAAGATAAAAAACCACGGGAAAAGAAAAGTTCACTAAAATAGCAAAAAAACGAATAGGAATACAAGATGGAGAAACAATAAACAAACCTGAATCTGAAATACAAAGTTCTTTCAAAATTCCCACAAAAGTCTCTCTTAATTATGTGGTTGAATCGAATACTCTAAGGTTGCTAAAATCCCTATTTATAGACTAAAATTCATGGCTAATCTGATTAGAATATCCCAAGAATTGTCAGAGTTAGACTGAGAAAAAATAGTTGTGTTTAACGAGGAGAAGAAGTCCGATTTAAGTTGAGTACACGTCGCCACGTCGGGATTTCATTCTTCGCTTCGTCGGGACGTCGTTGTCATGTCATCAGGACATCTGCTCTTTCTTGTCCCGACGTCAACCTTGTTTCGTCCGAAATGCGAGGCACACTCCACATTCTGCCATTAGTGCTTATATTTTATGAAAGTTTTGGATTTAATTCTTATACTTTGATTTAAACGATTTTAGTCTCTGTACTTTTAGAATTTTAAAATTTTAGTTCTAACTCAAACAATAGCAATTAAATCCGTTTAGTTAAATTCAATACTAGTCTTGTACTATATGTACGGTTGCACATTTAGTCCATATTCTCCAATTGAATCATTCTAAGTTCCTATACTTTTGGATTTTTAAAATTTCAATCTTAATGCAAATAACTGCCGCTAATCCATTAACTGAATTTTTAATGAGTAATATGTGGAAATAACAAACTAACATGTTATTGGAGAAGTGATAATATGTTTGCCTCGTTAAATTTTGAAAATAACATTACTTAACTTAATGAATATAACAAAAATCATTTGATAAAGATTGAAATTTAAAAATTTTAAAAATATAATAATTAAAATGACCAAATTAAAATATAAGAATTAAATCTATAAAGTATATGTAGTAATAGCATAATCTAACTTAAGTTTTATTATGGGTATTGAATTTAATTACTAACCTTTTTTTTTTTTTTTGTGGTCCTGTATGTGATGAACCACTAACTGTTTACCCATGGTCAGCCTTCTTTGTTGACTCATGTATGGTCACATAGGTCATTTATTAAATGTGTAGGGAAGAATTAGGAATCGTACGTGGATATTAAGCTTGCTATGTCAATTTTATGTACAAGTCCCAATATTCATCAATTATTACATCGTAATCACACGTGTGTTCCTTAATGTCTAAATTTAATTTTTGGCATAACAAAGGGTATGGCCCGACACCCGTAGAAGTTGTTGAAGACACCCTTGCAATGCTTAATTTTTAAATATTTTTTCTTTGAATAATCTTATTATAGGTTATGCAATGCTTAAAATTATTTATAGATCCTCTCCAACCCATAAATAAGAGGATAATGTGCTTTAACGAACTCGAATCCACGTCCTCCTGCATTGGCAACAATGTCCATACCAATTGCGGTAATACTTAATCGATATTTTTTTTTAAGATTTTAAAATTGTATCAATGATTAAATTGGTCAAATTATTTGTTTTTTTAAGTTAATTAGTTTGATTAGTCTATTCGGTTTTAAGAGCGAAGCAAAAAAAAAAATTACTATAGAGGAAACTAAAGATGAATCATAAATTTTTGGGGTTAAATCAAATTTTTATTATTATATTAACTTGTAAATTTTAAAAATTTGAAGGGGCTACAAAATAATTTTATCATTTTTAGGAAGGCCAAAGCTACCATCTATCCTTGTTTATGCCCATGTCCGGTTTAATCAAATAAGTTATCAAAAATCATAGAATAAATCAAATTAGTTCAACCATCGATTGAGTCAATTTGTCCCGATTGTTGGGGATTGACCCGTATAAACAATGAAATAGAAAAATAGAGAAGATCGAACACATAAATATTTTACATGGAAAGCCCTCAAAAAGGGAAAAAGTACGGGCAAAGGAGGCTTCAGCTTTTCACTAAATGAGTAAACAAACAAGATACAATATGGAGAAAATAAACCTAAAAGTACTAAACGCACAATACCCAAATCCCAAAAACAAAGTTAAATATCCCACAGAGCAAACTAGTAAACAAAACCTTAAATCTTATAGGGCACTCACAAAAGGGGTATAAAATACTCTCCATAATTACCACGATACTCTCACCGAAGCTCATCTGTGACTACATCTTATTGCCCCTAAAAGAAAATCCCTTTTTTTTTTATTGGCGTATCTAAATGCGATACAATGACCCATTTAAATAGGCTTAGATTAGAGTTTTAATCATACTAAAATATCCCTTGAATAATTAAAGTCCAACTAGGGGATTACACACTGAGTTTCCCTTCAAATTAAAGTTGTATAATGCAACAAGGGTAAATAATCCCTGAACAAGAGAGAAAACATCAACTCCCTCCACCTGTCTGTAACCCTCTACGACCAACCTTGCCTCAAACACTCTGTGAACCATTTGAGTCCTAAAGACCAAAAAAGGAATTAAATTCTATGTAACACCCCAAACCCGGCCTAGACGTTATGGCCGAATCTGGCGATGTCACATGGAATGGAATTTGAAATCGAATTTGTCATGTTGAAGTCGTTTCCATTAGCTTCTAAAACCTCTCGTTAATTTCAAAATCATCTTCTTGTTTACTTGATTTGTTTAAAAACCCATCATGCAACGGAAACTTTTAGAAATCATTTACTTTAAGAAAATTGTGCTTTGATGTGATCAAAGTTGTAAATCCATGAAAGCAATTAAAACCCCAAACTTAAATAAACAAAACAATCCATAAAGTCCAAATTACATGAAAATACTCGTAATCAAAAGAAACCATAAATAATAAAAGTAACGAGGTTTAAAATACGTGTAGCTACCGTCGAGTCCTCCGATCCATCGAACCGTCAAGTCTGGGGATTACCTGAACAGATTAAACAGAAAAAGGGTAAGTTTTTGCAACCTCAGTGTGTAATCCCCACAGAAAATATGTATAGAGATACTCAACAAAAATCAGTCAGATACAGTCTGGGCCTGAGCCCATTACAGATTCAGTTTAGGTCTTAGCCCACTCAAATACAATCTCAGATATAAATTAGGGCCTTGGCCCATTTCAGATACAGTATGCAGTAACAAAAATCAGAATCCTACCCACCAGCCTCTACACACCATCTCCGTCCGTCCCTACACACCATTGGGGTTAAAAACACCCACCCATCCCTACATACCATGCTGTACTGAACTGCGGCACGTAATCATAATATTGCAGCTGAGCTGCCAGATAATAGACTTAAGAGCCTTTTAGAACACTTCCTCCAAAAATCATCAGTCCACCCCGATGCAATGTAGCATGCAATAAATGTCATGCTATTATGCAATTAATAGTCCATACATTCAAATCAATACTCATGCTCTGTACAAAAATCAGACAGACAGATTACACATATAGGGGTAGACTTGGGCGACTCGTGTCCCTCACAAGGCCTACCACACTGACGACTACACGCCCGTGTGGCGTCGACAATTTATTTTTTTGACTTTTTATCGAATCTCATTTTCTACATTTCAGGTACATACCTGTTACTGTTTGATGCTAAAACGATTCTCGAGCACTTCAAAACCTATAAATAACGAATATTTCACTCAGTTAATCACTTAACAGTCGAACCAAAAATCAAATCCGAATCCAAAATTAACCATCGAACGATTCAATCTTAACCCCAACACATCGCAAGATTCGACTACTACTCTACGAAAGATGAGTCCCTTTGTTCAGAACTTGTTGTTGCCTAAGGAATCTATATAACCCCAATTAGTGCTTTAGAAAACACATCTTACAATATACCAAAGTTTCACTTACCGGTGCAGCACAATGAAACGTCAAAGAAGAATAGGAGAAGGTACGATTTCAGTAAAAAGGGAGATAAAATTGGAAAGAAAGGAGATGGGGAAAATTTCGGCAGGGAAAGGGGAAAATTAGGCAGAAGTAAAAAGAAAGATATCACAGGAAATCTGATAACCCCCAATATGTTTCCCCTTAATTCTCTCTACCAACTCCCCTCTATTCAGCATTTTACTAAAACTCAAATTCTTCTTTAACTGACCCAGCAAAAACATTACCTCCCTAGGGATTTGAACTCAATACCTTCAGCAATCCAACACTCCACTTAACCACCAGACCAGCAGGCCCATTCTGATGTATATTTACAACCAATTAAATAAAAGCCTATTAAATAAGGTTAAAGCTTTATTGAGAAAAATACCAAAATTTGCCCAAGTCATGGCTTGAACTTGGGACCTCACACACACACACCTAGAACACTTAACCACTCAAGCAGAAAGATATTAGTGTCACACATTCGCTAGAACAAAATTTAAATTTTTGGGGCATTGCAGTCTACTTTAAATCAAACACATATTTGACATCTGATACAACTCCACCTTTAATTAGATTATGTAGAGAGTAAGAATCATCACCTTGTCCTTGGCCACATTAACTACTTCTGTAATTATTCGAAACTGCCAGAAACTGAAAGTTGTGATCTATTGAACTTCTCAATATCCAAAATCATTGTTGTGTCACTAAACAAGTTGATCTGGGAAAATCGAACCAAGCTTTGATACCAATTTATTACGAATCAACCCGTATAAATAACAAAATAGAATAGAGAAACTGAACACACAAATATTTTACGTAGTGATAAGTTGTAATTTATACATATTTTTATCTCATTCTTAGCACATTTTTGGATGAATTATCATTAGATTTTTGGAATTTGATGCTTCTAATCCTTTAATTTCATGTTTTATACTTAGGCGAGCGTAGGAGAGTAAAAAGAGCGCGAAACGGGCCAAAAAATGGAGAAAATGGGTCAACGTGGGAAATCAACACAGCCTGGACTTCCTCACACGGGTAGACCACATGCCCGTGTCTATTTAACATACGGTAACACGACCTAAGCCGCCTCACACGGGCGTGGCACACGGTCGTGTCCCTGTCGGCCCCAAGTCTAGTTCTATTCGGAAAAAGGGCACTTTGGAGGGTTCTGAGGCATTCTAAAGCCTATATAAACACCCTAGAGGAGTATTAAAGGGGACACACGGAGTAGGAGGCAAGGAATTACTCGAAGAAAGCTGATTGATCCATCTCAGAAGCCGGATTCTTCTTCAAGATTGAAAATCTCTTTTAAATTTCCTTCAGGGGTTTTTGGGTTTCTTTATGTTTTGTTATTATTCTTCTGAGATGTTTTCTTTTACACATATGAACTAAATCCCCTAACTACCTAACGGGAATGAAACCTAAGATGGATCTTGTTACTATTTTCTGAATTATACGATAAATACTTGATTTGTTCTTAATTATGTGTTCTTAATTCTTGTTTTAATATTCCAGGATATTGATTCAAGTATTGATGTACTTATTCAGAGGAGCAAAAGTCCCTGTCTAAGAGAAGATCTAGCATAATTAAGCGGAGTTGATTGTACCCTTAGACATAGAGCGACATAAATCTGCTGGATTAGGGTCAAACCTAATAAGGGAATCCATAGATCGAGTTAATGCAATACTAGGGGTTTTAATTAGAAAGAGATTTCAATTAATCAACCTAGGGTTAGACGTTGTTAGTCTCGAGAGAGATAATAATATAAATTAAGGATTTCTACGGATCAAGTCAAGTGAATAAATCGGCTAATTCAGAGTTAAATAACAAGTGAAGTCTAGGTGGATTTTTCCTTGGGTATTGTCCAAATCAATAAGTTTTCCCAAAAGTATTTCCCCAATTTACTTCCTGTGCGTTCTTAGTTTAGTTGATTAGTTTAGATAAAGCAAATCCCCTTATTTTTAGGCTAGATAATAAAAAGAAGGTTAATACTAGTACTTTTAGTTCCTATGGGTTCGACATTCCAGTCTTGCTATAAGCTATACTACTGTTCGATAGGTGCGCTTGCCTTTATCGTGATAATAGTTAGTTTTCAAGTACGATCAATTATAAATTTAAAACTTATCACGCACATCACGTGCAAAGCCTTCAAAGAGTGAAAAACTATAAGCAAATGAGGCTTCGACTTTTCACTAAATGAGTAAACAAACGATAGTACAATACGGAGAAAATAAACCTAAAAGTACTAAATGTACAATATCCAAACCTCGTAAACAAACCTAAAAATCCCAAAGAGTAAATCGGTAAACAAAATCCTAAATCTCATAGGACACTCATAAAAGTGGCATAAAATACTCTCTATAATTATCACATAACTCTCACAAAAACTTATTTACGACTACATCTTGTCGCCCCCCAGAAAAAAGCCCTTTGTTGATTGACGTATCTAATAGAGATACAATGGCCCCTTTAAATTGTTAGAAAATCGGGTTTGAAAAATGCAACGAAAAATAAATTTGAGAAAAAATCGAAGTTTTAATTTTTTTTCCAAAAATAAGAATTCGGTTGTGATATCTAAAGTAATAAGCACTTAATCAAAATAGTACATTTTGTATTCGTCTAGGATGAACGCTTCAACTGAGTAGTCTTCTTCGCTATCCTCAAGCTCGCGTCTGTCAAGTGTGGGCTCGCTTCGAATTCGTAAATTTTCCACAAAATTACCAGCGGAGTAATTTTGCAATTTTTCTAAACTTTGGGGTCAAGTTGTAGATATAAAAAGTATCTCTAGAAATTTTCTATAATAATTTATTCAAAGAATTTTCTCTGTATAACTTTTTCTTGAATTAAAGTGTGTGAAAAATAATAACTCATGGCTCTCTTTATATATGGAGAGTTTAAAGAGTTCAACTATTATTAAACTTAAATACTTTAATATTAAAATAATATAATAGTTATAAGATAAATATTTTATTAATTTAATAGATTTATATTTATCTATAAGATAAATATTAAATTAAATTTAATATTAAGATAATCACTTCAATATTAATTTAATAAAATACTATCAAGATAAGTATTAAATTAAATTTGTTAAAATAATATTATTTTTAGAATAATTAATCTAAAATCAAATTATTCGGTAGAGTCCCAATATGACTCTGATTCCTACACTGTTCAACCATCGAAGGACCACCCGCTGACCCATGAAATGTCACTGTCGCCACAACTGACACAGTTGTGTTCGTTGGTGCCATCGCAAGTGCGACACCCCAAGCCGGTTTGGTTTGGTTCTAGTGATGACCCAATCAGTCCAGTCCTGCCACCGGTTGAACCGTCTGTCCTGTTCACATACTAAGCCCGGTTCTACCAGTTTTTGGGTCTTAGTATCAGTTTTGGATTCTTGGACCCAATTTTCAATCTCAAGTCTAATTTTCAAGTTAAATTACCCATTGGGTCAATTGTCTGACATGAAAATTAATTTTCAAAAATATCATATTAATTTTAATTATTTGATTAATTTAATTTTACTTGATCAAAATTAACTTTCTCAAAAATCATTAAAATTTTTCAAATTAATTTTTCAAGAAAATTCTTTAATCAAAATTTCTAGTTTAAAAATTCTCAGGACCGCCTAATTTAATTCCACATCGAATAAATCAACTCAATTAAATTATTCTCAAAGTCATAGAATTTTCTTTTGATTAAAATGCAATACGATTGAGCTTTTGTTGAGATAGTGGAGGGACCAATCAAACATATACAATTAAGCTCTAGTAATTGCAATTATGTCCATAAGCATCGTTTCAATAATTCGCAATTTACTTAATCATGGACTCAGTCCACAAAAAGTACCATGACTAAAAACTTCTTATTGTATACTCTTTACGAAAGTAATTCATCCAACTGTTTTATTCAATGACCTCGTCGTGTGTGTGTTACCCTCATATGATATCCTCGATTCCTTTGAGTTAAATTTGTTTTCTCAATACAATCTTATTTTATCTCATTGTCACTATTATGTCTTCTTAATGATTAATATGATCACTATCAACAAATGACTATGATAAATTACTTGTTTGAGAACAAGCAACCTATGGTCACTTTCAATATTTATCAATCTACACAATAGCAATAAGAAGATATTGTTAACTTTTTAATCGAGTTATGAATTCCATTATTGTTAGTAAAGTCATGTTATACACAAGTCATATACCCAACATACCGGTTATGGGCTCAGTCATCTTTAAAGCATAAGCCTCCAGTTATATCAAAGTACATAAGTCACATACGCATGATCAGTGGCAAACTCAGGTTTAGTTAAATCACACCATGAGCGTCACAAGTGAATTAATTCACAAACGGATTCAGAATTAATTCAACTTGGGTCCAGTCCAATGTATCATTCTTTCAATGAGTACATCTATGTCTCTACCTGTGGAATCAACTGTTTCAATAACATAGACTAGACATCTCCCCAATTGGAATTGTAGATGACATGATAATCCTTCTAAGTATTTGAATCAAACACTCACTTTGATTCTTTTATGGGATTACGGACTTGTTTAGATTATCCACTGAAGTAAGTTGTCTTTCTTGCAATTAGACAATCAATGAGCTAATATTTGCTTGTCACAATTTCGCTATGCATGCAAAATATGAAAGACGGAAACACAAAAGACATAATAATGAAATATGAAATTAACTTTATTTATTCATTCGTTGTTCAAATACATAGAAAACAATTACATTTTTACTACAATATGAGCACATTTCCCAACATAAATAGGCTTAGATTAGAGTTCTAATCATACTAAAATATCTTTGGAATAATTAGAGCCCAATTGGGAGAAGCAGTCATGTTTGAAGCCTAAACGTGGTTGCCAAATAGGAGAACACGCCGTAACATAGCAACATCCTGTTCGCCTTGTCACGACGTCATCCATTACGTCGTCCCAACCAGTCAACCTCCTCGTCCTGACACTAGGCAAGTGTTGGCCCTTCTTTGATTGCTTGTCAATTCTCATCTAAGGTGCCTGCAACTTGTTCGATAAATGTGAGGTACACCCCACACCAATATATGGATCAACCGATTCAACTCTTTATAAAATTCAAACTTAAGTTGGATTAGATTACGTGTCAAATAAATTCTTCTAGTATATTTTTGTGGTTCACAATGTTCAACTCTTCTTTTGCATGGTTATAAATATCGAAAATCGAATTTAATTTTATGGTTTAAAGAAAACGAAAGGAGGAAATATTTGGATTAAATTAAATTTGCTTTTTGATCGTTTTGCATTATTGGGGTTGCAATTATGGTGGGGTTGCCAAAGGCCTTCTTCACCCAAGTTGTTTTTTCATACACACACAAACTCTCTCTACATTAAATACTAAGCATTCCTACATTCACTCATTTCTCAATGCCTTATTAATAATTGCATACTATGAGATGAGCTACCAATTGGTTTTAGTTAAATACCACAAACACTGTGATTAGTGTTGAGGTAAAAGATGTGTATCCATACAACCAATTTGGGTTTCTGCTTCTCGGAAGTAAGTGATAGGCCTTTATTTGAGTAGTTCTCTTTAGACATAGTGTGTCTGTAGTGTGGATATATCCCTACAATGTGTGTGAATATTAACTTGTATAGTACCAAAACTTACTAACATTAGAAGTGCGACATGTACTGAACATGCATGTGGTATACTCTTGTAACTTTCTATAGTTGGTTGGCATATTTTGACCAAAACCATTAAGATTTAGGTATTGAACATCTTAGAGAATTTTAGTAACACTTCACTAAAAATAATTCATGCAAGAACCAAACTAAACAAGGACTTTTCGAAGAATTTCAATGTGATCTAGGAATCCTTTGTTGAAGATATTTGATGACATAACAAGTTTATATCACGAATATCTCTGCCAATTTATTCCATATTCGAAGGCTACATTTTAGATTTGAGATTCACACTAATTGTTTTAAATGTCTACTTAACAAAGGGTTTGTTTTAGTATTCAACAGAGAGAGAAAAAAGCATTTATTTGTTCTAATGAGAAATTGTCTATTAGAGAAAAATTATTGTAAGCAAGTTGTTTGAGTTGTTCAATTTGCAAATAAGTATTCAAGGAGAAATAGTTAGGGCCACTTTGGATAGGTGTCTCAAGCTACAATATCTAATCTCATTGCCACTACTATTTTTGCACTAACCACAAATGAACACACCATCCATCCAAATGGGCCTTTAGTGAGGATATTAATCTAGATTAAGTATAGGGGTGAGATTGCAACTTGGTGAGTAAGTTGAACTTAAATCACAGCTTGTAATTGTTGATTTATAGTAGATAACTCTTTAGACAAGATTTAATAGGAAGTTTTTTAATTGTGTAACTAAACTTTAAGTCCATCTCTCATTTTACAATTGTTAGTAAGTTACTTCAGTTGTAACTAAGTGAAAATTTGAATGGCAACTTCAACGATTTCACAATTTATATATAGAATTACATAGTTTGTTACACTTCTTTTATTTGTTGACATTTCACTTTTTCTTATCTTTTTTTGTCATTTTTTTTTACATTATCATCCAATACCATTAACCTGGGAAAATTTTGAAGAGTTGTAGAAACCTTTAATAGGAAAAGTTGTTTGGATGGGAAGAGTTCATGTAAAATGTATAAGACTAAAACTACAATAGTTATCAAACATTTAGTATTAAATTATTCTTTAAATAAGACCTTACAAACGTACTTTAAGTCTAAACTACATAAATATTTATTTGCTTTTCTTTTTGTTTTGTTACTATCCTTTATGACAACTTAGCAACCACCCATTTTTAAAAAAAAGTTGGAAATTTAAAATCAAAATAATTATGTCAATCATTCAAGATTGTTCACTTGTCAAAAATCAAGATAATTTATGTGTGTGAGGTGTGCCTTGCATTTGTTATTATGCAGGCACTTAGGAAGACGTTCGACGATTTACAGAAAAAAGGGTAAAACAGAGGCAATGTAGTGATGTGAAGACAAGCGATGTTGTAAAAATGCGACAAAACCCCAAATGAACGTAGCGACGACATCGTGACGAGCATGCATGGGACGTCACAACGATTTCTCCAAGTTATGCAGTTGCGTTTTAGACTCCAAGCAGTATTTCTTCTCCCAGTTGAACTCTGATTAATCCAAGGATATTTTAGTATGATTAGAACTCTAATCTTAGTCTATTTAAAGGGGTCATTGTATCCATGTTTCAATGTGCCAATCAGCAAGCGGTTTTCTTTTAAGGGCGACAAGATGCGGCCGCATATAAGTTTTAGTGAGAGTTTTGTGGCAACTATGGAGAGAATTTTGTTTCCGAGTTAAGACTTTGTTTTCGGGGTTTGATTATTGTACGTTTATTACATTTAAGTTTATTTTCTCCATATTTTACTCTTGTTAGTTTACTCATTTAGTGAAAAGTCAAAGTCTCCTTTAACTGTGGTTTTTATCCTCTTCAAAGGAATTGTTCATGTAAAATATTTTGTTCGATCTTCTCTACATTTCTTGTTCGTTGTTTATACAGATCGATTCTTAACAATGTATGCATATATAATCATTGAATATATAAATAAAAAATTAAATATTTAACACTATTTAATTTATTTTCTTATAGATTTATGTATTATATATACTCAAATATTAAACTTATTATTCAATATTAATTCATAGTTAGAAGGATATGAGTCAGAATATTTATTACTTAAATTTAATTTGATTTTAATACAAATATTTTGAATATTCAAACCGAATATTAAAGGTATTGTTTAAATTTAAATTTAAATTTTTAATAAATAATTTAATAAATTATAATATTTTCAAGAATTGAATTAATTAAGTTTTTGTTTTTTTTATTATAATTGTAGAAAAATTTAAAAATATATCGTCTCATTTTTATCAAATATTTTTATACTTAATTTTTATATATTATAATTCTTTTTTTATCTTTTGAGTAAAAAGATAATGATGGAAGTAATTGGTCTAAAGAAAGTTAAATCTATAAATGAAAATCTCAAATTAAATTTTAATTTTATGGATTGGTAACTTGATTTAATAAAAAAGTTAAATCTTTTAAAAAAATTTAATTAACATTTTTAGTTAATAAATAATTTCAATAATTTTTTTTTGCTGAAAAAAACCTAAACTAATAAAAAAAATACTAACATTCAACTACCCTAGCGGTCAAATAAATTCCTCAAAGTTACTCCGGTTTGCTTTTCTATATGAATCCCCGCTGCTAACTGTATTATATTGTTTCGCCCAATTTATTGACACTTTAATAATTTCATATAACTTTATGTCAGCGTTTGAAAAATAAAAAGATTCCTATTTTTCTATATACGCTAAGCTTGTAATTCGAAAAACATTGATCAACGGATTTCATATCTCGACATCCTTCAATAATTTAATACATATAAATACATACAAAAAGTTGTCAAATTCATCCTGTAACAATCATGTTCAAGTTGATGAACTTACCAAGTTTAGTTTATTATTTTATGAGTTATATTTCAAGTTTATTTAACGGTTTATTAAATTGATATCTTTAATAAAATTAGTTCCCAATAACATGTACAGTGCCCCGTGACTTGATGTTTAAGTTTTGTAATTTATTAAATAATATAATTTTAATTTATGTAGTTAATATAAAATAATATTATTCAAGATAATAACTAATAAGCATAAATATATTTTTCATATAAATAATGTAATCTAACATTGGTTAAATTTTATATTTTCTATAATGTGATATTTAAGTTTATTTTTTTTCGATATATGTTATTGATCTTGATCGGAATTGTCTTCTTAACTTACCAAGAGTTTTGACGAATTCACATAACAAAAATGATAGTACCATTTGAGCTACCATGGCTCCCTCAATATCCTCTTGATACTAGAGGTTTTGAGTTTGAGCATTGCCATTTGCTTGCTTTTCAACAATCATGCAATCGTGTGCTTGCTCTTTTAACGATTATGTCTCCTATTTATTTAACACAATTAAAATATAAAACCCACTAAAAATAATATCAAATTTATTGATATACCCCTCAATTTGTAAATCTATTAGAATGCGTTACAAGGTAAAAGCACATCAACAATATCAAATGGTTAAAAAAAATTAAATTTTATCGTAACGATAGAACATTAAATTTTAAGTTTTATTTGTAGATTCATAACCTCAAATATGGCAGAAACATAATTTAACAGCAAACCATATAACCTAAATAATTGATTCGAGTTTTGATTGTTTTCGAGATTTTATAATCGGTTCTCTCTATTTTAACATAAGGTAATGGTATAGGGCTTGTGTAATTCTTATACTATTTTATTTCTAAAAAAAAAAACTTGAATATATATATTAATTATTTAAAAAAGAAAAAAAGTGATGTTTTTAAATTATAAAAAAAAGGAAGAAATCACGGGGTAAGGAATAAAATAGTGACAGGAAAAATAGGAAAAAATAAAAAAGGGAAAATGATATTTGGAAATACATAAGCTAAAACTACCAAATATTTATGTATGGTTAGCCGTCTTTGTTGACTCATTTATTAAATGTCAATTTTATGTACAAATCCAAGTTCCAATATTAGATATTCATCAATTATTAGGTCGTAATCACACGTGTGCTCTTTATTGTCTAAATTTAATTTTTGACATAACTAAGGGTATGGCCTAACACCCACAAAAATTGTTGAAGACACCCTTGCAATATTTAAGTTTTCTTTAAAGATTTTAAAATTATTTGACTGGTCAAATCATTTGTTTTCAAGTTAATTAGTTTGATTAATTTATTCGATTTTAAGGGTGAAATAAAAAAATATTACTATAAAGAAATTAAAGATGAATCATAAATTTTTGAGTTAAGTTCAAATTTTATCAATATATTAATTTGTAAATTTTAAGAAATTGAAGGGCTACAAGATAATTTAATTCTTTTTAGGAGGGCCAAGGTCACCATCTATCCTTGTCTATACCCATGTTCGGTTTAATCAAATAAGTTATTAAAAATAATAGAATAAATCAAATTAGCTCAACTATTGATTTCGTCAGTTTTGTCCTGATTTACGCATAAACCGATCAACTCTTTATAAAATTCGAAGTTAAGTTGAGTTAGATTACATGTCAAATAAACTCTTCTAAGATATTTTTGTGGTTCACAAGGTTCAACTCTTCTTTTGCATGGTTATAAATATAGAAAATCAAATTTAATTTTATGGTTTAAAAAAATGAAAGGAGGAAATATTTTTATTAAATTAAATTTGCTTTTTGCTCTTGTTTTGCATTATTGGGGTGGCAATTGTGGTGGGGTTCCCAAAGACATTCTTCACTAGTTGTGATAACGTTTGTGGAAATTGAAAATTTGTGTAGGTTTTGAATGAAAAGGCAAAATACCCCACACATATGACTGTTGCTTTACATGCATAATTCATTTCATGCACATACAAACTCTCTCTACATTAAATACTAAGCATTCCCACATTCACTCATTTCTGAATGCCTCATTAATAGTTGCATACTATGAGATGAGTTACCTATTTGTTATAGTTAAAATACCACAAACATTGTGATTGGTGTTGGGGTAAAAGATGTTTATCCATGCAACCAATTTGGGTTTGAGCTTTTGGGAAGTAAATGGTAGGCCTTTATTTGAGCAATTCCCTTTAGATATAATGTGTCTATAGCGTGGATATATCCCTACAATGTGTGTGTGAATATTAACTTGTATAGTACCAAAAAATTCACTAACATTACAAGTGCGACATGTACTCACATGCATATGGTATACTCTAATAAGTTTCTATATTTGGTTAGCATATTTTGACCAAAATCGTTAAGATTTTTGTATTGAACATCTTAAAGAATTTTAGTAGCACTTCACTGAAAATAAGTCATGCAAGAATCAAACCAACCAAGGATTTTTTTGAACAATTTCAATGTGATCTAGAGCTCCCTTATTGAAGAGATTTGATAACATAACAAGTTTATATCACGAAGATCTCTATCAATTTATTCTATATTTGAAGACTACTTTTGAGATTAGAGATTCGCATTGATTGTTTTAAATGTCTACTTAACAGAGAGTTTGTTTTAGTTTTAGTTTTCAGTAGAGATAAAAAAAGTACTTATTTGTTCTAGTGAGAAATTGTCTTTTAGAGTAAAATTATTGTAAGCAAGTTGCTTGAGTTGTTCAGTTTGCAAATAAGCTTTCAAGGAGGACTTAGTGAGGAGATTAATCTAGATTAAATATAGGAGTGAGACTGCAACTTGGTGAATTGCACTTGTTGATTTATAGTAGATTACTCTTTAGACAAAATCTAATAGGAAGTTTTTGAATTGTGTAACTAAACTTTGAGTTCATCTCTCATTTTATAATTTTTAGTAAGTTACTTCATTTGTAACTAATTAAGTGAAAACTTGAATGGCAACTTTAACGATTTCACAACTTATATATAGAATTACATAGTTCATTACACTTATCTCATTAGTTCATTACACTTATCTCATTTGTTGACACCTTGCTTTTTCTTTTCTTTTCTTTTTTGTTATTTTTTTTACATTATCATCCAATAACATTAACATATGAAAATTCTAAAGAGTAAATTATTTTATCATATGAGATTTAAAAACTTTCAATAGGAAAGTCTTGTCTTGTTAAGAGTTGTAGAAATCCTTAATAGGAAAAGTTGTATGAATGGGGAAAGCCCATGTAAAATGTATAAGACTAAAATTGCAACAGTTACTGAAAATTTAATATTAAATTCTTCTTTAAGTAAGACTTCACAAATGTATTTTAAGTCTAAACTATATAAATATTTTATTTTTTTTTTAGTTTTTCTTTTGTTGCTATCCTTTATGACAACTTAGAAACCACCCATTTAAAAAAAGTTGAAAATTTAATTGTTCACTTGTCAAAAAGCTAGATAAGATAATTAATGTGTGTATATATAATCAAAGACTTTAATGTGTTATTATCCTCAAATAATAAAATACATGGTAGATGATATAGGAAAAGGTGTCCCTTTTTGGTCAATTAATGGAGTCTGCTGAGTTTGAGGACTTGGGATTCAAAGGACCATCATTTACTTGGCATAAAGGAAGGGTCTCTGAATTCCTTGATAGAGCAATTAGAGATGACGCGCTAGTTAATACTTTTCCTAATTGCATAGTTAGTCATCTACCGAGATTGAAACAGAATCACAGGCCTTTACGTCTCTCTTTGAAACTAGAAGGTAACTTGCCCAAAGGTAGACCCTTTTGATTCTTGGAAGGTTAGGTTCATCATCCGAGGTTTGCTGATTTTGTTAAAGATAATTGGAAAATTTATGGGAATATGGTAGACTCTATTTCTCATTTTACCTCGAGTATAAAATCTTGGAATAAGTTTGTCTATGGTCACATTAGCATTCGTAAAAAAATCTTTTGAGAAAGCTTTCATGTATGCAAAAGGAGATGGAAAGCACAAGTTATGACAGTTTAGTTCGATTAGAAATGAAAGTACGAGATGAGCTGGAAGGAGTTCTCCATCATGAGGAATTATTGTGGAAATAGAAAGCTAGGAGTAATTAGTTGAGTTTAGGGAACTGTAATAACACCTTTTATCATAGGAGCACGTTATAGAGAAGGAAGCATAATCGGATCTCGACCCTTAAAATTGAGGAGGGTGAGTGGCTCTATGAAGAAATAGTTTTACAACATGAGGTGATCAAATTCTTTCAAAAATTATATCGGGAACATCCTACTAGAATGAAAGATCTGTCAGCTAGTAATTTTTCAATACTTGATTCTAGTGATATTCCTTTTTTGGGCAAGGCAATTCCAAAGGATGAAATCAAGACAGTTTTATTCGATATGTCTCTGCTAAAGGCGCCTAAGAACGACGTGTTTCGTGCTTTTTGGTTTCAGACCAAGTGGAATTTGGTTGAGGATAAAAGGTTTTTGATGGACAAACTATTGATCCGTATTTGGATAATATTTTAATTGTCCTTATTCCAAAAAGCATTACCCCTGAGAGTTTTACCCATCAGGCCAATTAGTAGATGTACGGTTCTTTACAAATTAGTTATGAAGCTGATAGCAAATTGCTTCAGAGTTGTATTTCTAAAGATCATTGTTTCGGAGCAAGCAGAGTTTATAGTAGGAAAGAACAACATAGATAACATTATTTCTGCACAAGAAGTGATCCACTCCATGAGATGTAAGCAAAAGCATAGGAAGCGGATGGCAATTAAAATTGATCTTGAGAAGGCTTACGATAGAGTCAGTTGAGAGTTTATTGATACCTCGTTGAAAGCTGCAGGTATACCTGATTTCCTTCGAAATCGTATTATGTCTGCCATTACGAGTTCTTCTATGCAAGTCTTGTGGAATGGGATCTGATCGATATCGCATATATGCGATAAAGCAATGAATTTATGAAATAATTTTTAAAACCCGATTTTACTGCAAGTGTACAAGTCAGTTATAATATTTATAATGTTACAATAAAACATCAGAGTATTCCAAGGATCGAACCCAAAGGAGATGACAATTGAGCAATAGCTAACATAACTCAATACTGTCAAAGGTATCACGATACCCTTCCCTTAGGTGTCATTCTCGCTCGTTTTCCACCTCCGACATGTCCCTTTATCACTCAATCACACGTTAGGCCTCCCAATGGCACTATTGGCGAATTTGGGTTACAATACGGGCAAAAATGAGACATTTTCACTTATTAACTCAAAATCTAAAAATAACGAAAAACTATGCTAAAGATACTATTTTGCTCAAGAAAAAACTCCTTAAGTGTGTCAGAAGAGCTTAATTTGCCACATCAATTTGTGGTCGATTAACTCTCCTACACTTAATTATTTGATTGTCCTCAAATAAACACACATAACATGCAAAAGAAAAGATGACCCTTGGACTAAATTAGGCAATTAGGTTACATAGCAGTAAAACATCAAACTCGTATAAGAATTACCTCAATGCAACTTAAGAATGATAACTAGCTAATTTATTTACTCCTAATGCAAACATTATTAGTTCCATAAGTTTTTGGCAAGTCTCTGGGATCTTTTCGATGACTATGTTATGTTCAAGGGATATCTATATGATCCGATCGATTGCGTAAAGCCCCCAGTAGCAACGGAACCGGGGAAAGTATATAGAAAAGACAATTCTTTTCTAATAAGAGTGAGACTGCAACTTGGTAAGTAAGTTGAACTTAAATCACATCTTGCACTTGTTGATTTATAGTAGATCACTCTTTAGACAAAATCTAATAGGAAGTTTTTGAATTGTGTAACTAAACTTTGAGTCCATCTCTCATGTTATAATTTTTAGTAAGTTACTTCATTTGCGACTAAGTGAAAACTTGAATGGCAACTTCAACGATTTCACAACTTATATATAGAATTACATAGTTCCTTACACTTATCTCATTTGTTGACACCTCGCTTCTTCTTTTCTTTTCTTTTTGTCATTTTTTTACATTATCATCCAATAACATTAACATGTGAAAATTGTAAAGAGTAAACTATTTTATCAAATAAGATTTAAAAACTTTCAATAGGAAAGTCTTGTCTTGTTAAGAGTTGTAGTAATCCTTAATAGGAAAAGTTGTATGAATGGAGAAAGTTCATGTAAAATGTATAAGACTAAAATTGCAACAGTTACTGAAAATTTAATATTAAATTCTTCTTTAATTAAGACCTCACAAACGTATTTTAAGTCTAAACTATATAAATATTTATTTGGCTTTTTTTTTTGTTGCTATCCTTTATGACAACTTAGCAACCACCCATTTAAAAAAAGTTGGAAATTTAATTGTTCACTTGTCAAAAAGCTAGATAAGATAATTAATATGTATATATAATCAAAGACTTTAATGCGTTATTATCCTCAAATGATAAAATACGTGGTAGACGATATAGGAAAAGGTGTCCCATTTTTGGTCAATTAATGGGGTCTGCTGAGTTTGAGGACTTGGGATTCGAGGGACCATCATTTACTTGGCATAAAGGAAGGGTCTCTGAATTCCTTGATATAGCAATTGGAGATGGCGCGCTAGTTAATACTTTTCCTAATTGCACAGTTACTCATCTACCGAGATTGAAACCGGGTCACAGGCCTTTACTTCTCTCTTTGAAACTAGAAGGTAACTTGCCCAAAGGTAGACCCTTTTGATTCTTGGAAGGTTGGGTTCACCATCCGAGGTTTGTTGATTTTGTTAAAAATAATTGGAAAATTTATGGGAATATGGTGGACTCTATTGCTCATTTTACCTAGAGTATAAAATTTGGAATAAGTTTGTCTATGGTCACATTGGTGTTCGTAAAAAAATCTTTTGAGAAAGCTTTCATGTATTCAAAAGGAGATGGAAAGCACAATTTATGACAATTTAGTTCGATTAGAAATAAAAGTACGAGATGAGCTGGAAGGAGTTCTTCATCATGAAGAATTATTGTGGAAATAGAAAGCTAGGTGTAATTGGTTGAGTTTGGGGAACTGTAATAACACCTTTTATCATAGGAGCACGTTATAGAGAAGGAAGCATAATCGGATCCCGACCCTTAAAATTGAGGAGGGTGAGTGGCTCTATGAAGAAATAGTTTTACAACAGGAGGTGATCAAATTCTTTCAAAAATTATATAGGGAACATCTTACTAGAATGAAAGACCTGTCAGCTAATAATTTTCCAAAACTTGATTCTAGTGATATTCCTTTTTTGGGCAAGGTGGTTTCAAAGGATGAAATCAAGATAGTTTTATTCGATACGTCTTCGCTAAAGGCGCCTAAGATCGACGTGTTTTGTGCTTTTTGGTTTCATACCTAGTGGAATTTGGTTGAGGATGTTGTGTGTGAATGAGTTCAAAAGGTTTTTGATAGACAAGCTATTGACCCGTATTTGGATAATATTTTAATTGTCATTATTTTAAAGAACATTAGCCCTGAGAGTTTTACCCATCAGGCCAATTAGTAGATGTACGGTTCTTTACAAATTAGTTATGCAGCTGATAGCAAATAGCTTCAGAGTTGTATTTCTAAATATCATTGTTTCGGAGCAAACAAGGTTTGTAGCAGGAAGGAACATCACAGATAATGTCATTTTTTCACAAGAAGTGATCCACTCCATAAGATGTAAGCAAAAGCATAGGAAGTGGATGGCAATTAAAATTGATCTTGAGAAGGCTTAAGATAGAGTTAGTTAGGAGTTTATTGATACCTCGTTAAAAAAGCTGCAAGTATACCTGATTTCCTTCGAAATCGTATTATGTCTACTATTACGGGTTCTCCTATGCAAGTCTTGTGGACTGGGATCTGATCGGTATTGCGTATATACGATAAAGCAATGAATTTATGAAATAATTTTTAAAACCTGATTTTACTGCAAGTGTACAAGTCAGTTATAATATTTATAGTGTTACAATGAAACATTAGAGTATTCCAAGGATCGAACCCAAAGGAGATGACAATTGAGCAATAGCTAACATCACTCAATACTGTCAGAGGTATGATGATACCCTTCCCTTGAGTGCCATTCTTGCTCGTTTTCCACCTCTGACACGCCTCTTTATCACTCAATCACACGTTAGGCCTCCCAATGGCACTATTGGCGAATTTGGGTCACAATACAGGAAAAAATGAGACATTTTCACTTATTAACTCAAAATCTAAAAATAACGAAAAACTATGCTAAAGATGCTATTTTGTTCGAGAAAAAACTCCTTAAGTGCGTCGAAAGAGCTTAATTTGCCACCTGAATTTGTGGTCGATCAACTCCCCAACACCTAATTCTTTGCTTGTCCTCAAGCAAACACACATAACATGCAAAAGAAAAGACGACCCTTAAACTAAATTAGGCAATTAGGTTACATAGCAGCAAAACATCAAACTCGTATAAGAATTACCTCAATGCAACTTAAGAATGATAGCTAGCTAATTTATTTACTCCTAATACAAACATTATTAGTTCCATAAGTTTTGGTGAGTCTCCGGGATCCTTTCGACAACCTATGTTGTGTTCAAGGGATATCTATATGATCCGATAGATTGCGTAAAGCCCCTAGTAGCAACGGAACCGGGGAAAGTATACGGAAAAGACAATTCATTTCTAATAGGAGTGAGACTGCAACTTGGTAAGTAAGTTGAACTTAAATCACATCTTGCACTTGTTGATTTATAGTAGATCACTCTTTAGACAAAATCTAATAGGAAGTTTTTAAATTGTGTAACTAAACTTTGAGTCCATCTCTCATGTTATAATTTTTAGTAAGTTACTTCATTTGCAACTAAGTGAAAATTTGAATGGCAACTTTAACGATTTCACAACTTATATATAGAATTACATAGTTCATTACACTTATCTCATTTGTTGACACCTCGCTTTTTCTTTTCTTTTATTTTTTGTATTTTATTTTTATTTTTATTTTACATTATCATCCAATAACATTAACATGTAAAAATTCTAAAGAGTAAACTATTTTATCATACGAGATTTAAAAACTTTCAATAGGAAAGTCTTGTCTTGTTAAGAGTTGTAGAAACCTTTAATAAGAAAAGTTGTTTGAATGGGGAGAGTTCATGTAAAATGTATAAGACTAAAACTACAAAAATTATCAAAAATTTAGTATTAAATTCTTCTTTAAGTAAGATCTTACAAGGTATTTTAAGTTTGAACTGCACAAATATTTACTTGTTTTTCTTTTTGTTTTGTTACTATCCTTTATAACAACTTGGCAACCACCCATTTAAAAAAAATGGAAATTTAAAATCAAAATAAGTATATCAATCATTCAAGATTGTTCACTTGTCAAAAAGCTAGATAAGATCATTGGTGTATGTATATATAATCATTGAATATATAATAATTTTTTTTTAAATATTTAATATTATTTCATTTATTTTCTTATCAATTTATGTATTATATATTCAAATATTAGATTTATTATTCAATATTAATTGATAGTTAGAAAGATATGTCAAAGAATATTTATTACTTCAATTTAATTTGATTTTAATACAAATATTTTAAATATTTTATTTCATTATCAAAATTCAATTTACTAATATAACAATAAAAGTTTTGGATATTCATCCCAATATTAGTTTATATATTTAAAGGTATTGTGTAAATTTAAATTTTTATTTTAATAAATAATTTAATAAATTATAATATTTTCAAGAATCTAATTAATTAAGTTTTTACTTTTTATTATAATTATATAAAAATTTTAAAAACTATTTTTATACATTATAAATTTTTTTTATCTTTTGAGTAAAAAGATAATAGAAGTAATTGGTTGAAATTCATAAAAGAAAAACTCAAATTAAAATTTAATTTTATGGATTTGTAACTTGATTTAATAAAAAAAAGTTAGATCTTTAAAAATGTTTTTAATTAACATTTTAATTAATAAATAATTTGAATGATTTAATTTTATATTAAACATATAAATATTTTAATAAATATATAATATTAACAAATCTAAAAAATTATAGTTACTAGCCTTGATAGAAGATAATCTAGACTAAACACTTTATGAATGAACTAACCTTGAATTGCTTTTGTAAATTCATTCCTGTCTATTCTATACATCAAGATTGTTATTTATAGAAGAGAGCTTAGTAACTGTTCTGAGTAATAGACTAACCATTTGGATAACAAACCACAACTACCAATATACAACTACTCTATCAGTGATACTCTATCATGCATCCATCTTATAACCAATAGAACATAATTGTCCTCCCAACGCCCAATACCGCAAGTGTCCGCTTCATATGTGTATACCGCATATACATTCATACATAAAATGTCAAGGCATTATAAGCACCACATATTGTAGCACCAGCCAAATCTCCACCTCGATTAGAAGGATCACCAAGCGAGTCACATACCATCTTTGTAGACATTGATCGACACTAATCATAGGAGTTGGACGCAGCCCACACATTAAAAGCGAGAGCAAGCGAAGCAAATCCAATATATTTTCTCACGGCACAAATGAACACTAATGAGGAAGATCGTAACCTACAACCTCAAAAGAAAGTAATGCAGTCCCCATATTCTTGAAAAGCGAGAACACCAGCATGCAATCCCAGTCAATTTAAACTAATAGCTATCACGCATTACCGTGAATGAAGATATCATCAACATAAACAAAGAATATAAAAGCGTGACCAAGCGAACATAGTTAGACATAAATACCGCGAAGATCCGTTTCAAGCGACCTGATGTGTAGTTGTTGGATATACGGAAGGTGGTTATAATATTCAGCAAATATACAATGTCTGGACGTGGCAGCTACCATATATTAAAGCACCAACCAAACTCCCTGCATGACTAGATCACTCAAGCGGTCATCATCATGCTGAACCAAGCCCAGTCACTCATCATCTTTAGACAATCGAGCTCGAACTTAATCAGGAGTGGACGTATTTTCACGAAAGATGCCGTAACCTCGAGCCTCAGAAAGTAATCAATATATTTTTGGCCCGAACATACACAATTTAGGAACTCATAGCTATCGATTACGATGTGTAACCATCAACCTCAAGAAAGTAAACGATGCAAATCCCCATATCTTTTCGCTGACCGGAGAACATAGCATGCAATCGTCAACGTAAACTAAGCAAATATTTATCGACGATACTGCGGTGATGATGATATCATCAACATAAACAAATCGCTAGGAGTATGGGCCCAAATATAAAGCGAGGCAAATCGATGCAAGCGACATAAGCAGGTTGTCCTACATAAATACCTCTGCCTCAAAGATCCGCTTCTTTAGGCGAAAGCAATTGCGTCATGTGTAGTTGTTGGACTATGCATGAACCGATATATACGATTCACAACATGTCAGAAATGTCTCCGATTCACAACATCACGAAATGTCGTCACTCAGCGGTCACCATCATCTTTAGACAACTGAGTCGACCTAATCATAGGAGTGTGGACGGGCTTCACATTAAGAAGCGAGCTTCGAGCAAGCAAATCCTGAATATATTTTCTCTGACACAAACGAACACTACCGGAGGAAGATCGTGTAACCTCAACCTCAAGAAAGTAATGCAGGTCCCCCATATCTTTGAGCGAGAACATAGCATGCAACTGGTCAACGAAACTAGTAATAGCTATCGACGCATTACCAGTAATGATGATATCATCAACATAAACAAGAATATAAAGCGTAGTACCTGATGCAAGCCGAACATAGTTAAGTGTCCCACATAAATACCGCAAGATCCGTTTCAAAGCGACCAGATGTGTAGTTGTTGGACTATGCATGAACTGACATATACGATTCACAACATACGAAATGTCAGGACGTGTAAGCACCACATATTGTAAAGCACCAGCCAAACTCCCAGTACTCGACTTAGTCACCATCATCTTTAGACAACATTAAGAAGTGAGCTTCAGCAAGCAAACTCGAACTCAAGAAAGTAATGTCGACCTAATCATAGGAGTGTGGACGGGCTTCACATTAAGAAGCGAGCTTCGAGCAAGCAAATCCTGAATATATTTTCTCTGACACAAACGAACACTACCGAAGGAAGATCGTGTAACCTCAACCTCAAGAAAGTAATGCAGGTCCCCCATATCTTTGAGCGAGAACATAGCATGCAACTGGTCAACGAAACTAGTAATAGCTATCGACGCATTACCAGTAATGATGATATCATCAACATAAACAAGAATATAAAGCGTAGTACCTGATGCAAGCCGAACAAATAACGATGCATTAGACCGAGACACAGTGAAGCCCACAGATAATAAAAATTACTTTAATTTATTAAACCACGCTCGAGGTGCTTGTCGAAGACCATATAGAGCCTTTTGCAATCGACAGTGTCGAAACCATTTTCAAATCGAGTTTTGGAAAATGGGAATCGATTTTAAAAAAACGAAAACGGGAGTCGCCATCAATCTTTTTAGGTGTGATTGGATCACCTTTAAAACATTTTGTTTTAAAATCATTAGTTTTGGTCCACGAAACAAAAGAACAGGTTCGGAAGTCGGTTACGTTCGAGGAAGGATTAGCACCCTCCTAACACCCAAAATTGGTACCTAATTGATTATCAAATACCTTTAACGTCGGAAATTTAAAAAAAAATTTAAGATGTAATCCTCTTTAAAATATTTTGATATTTGAAAATTTGGGTTCACTTGTATCAAAGTGTTGACATTAAAATAGCCTTTTAGAAATCCCTACCCAAACGACAAAATGCTACATCCAATAAGTTAGGACATATCACTTTGCGCCTTCAAAGCGCAACTTACATTTTGAAAACCTTTAAAAACTTAGAAGGGTACTTGACTATTCGAACTTAACGAGAAAAGTTGCAACCCAATAAGTTAGGGCACTACTTTTTCGAAACTTCTAAACACCAAGCATTGCCTTTATATTTTTGTGAAAAATTTGGAGCCTTGTCCTTTTTAAAGATGATGCATGAGGGATTATATTGCATTATAAATCATAAATAATACGTGCATTTAAACAAAATGACGGCAATGATATAAAAATCATGCATTAGATTCATACATATACATATAAAGCAAATATTAATGATATGCATGCAAAGATATATATAGCATGTATCAAGAATGAAAAAGCAAAATATACAAACGTATAAAATAATAATTAAATGATGCATGATATAAAAAAAAAAAAAAAGCAATGATCAAATAATGTATGATATACACATAGAAGAAATATAATGTCAATATGCATGTCTACAAAATATAACATATAATAGTAATAATAAAAATAACATTTAACACATACATGTTACATGCAATATAAAAATCTACAAAAGCTAATAAAAATAAAATGATTGGTTGCTAACAAAATATACATATAATTAAAAATAAGACATTTCATAACAATTTTAAAATAGTATTTAATATATAATATATAATATATAATAACAAGAATATTTACAAAAAAATAATGATTATATGGTAATATATTGGTTTGAAAGTATGTAAGAGAATTCATAATATAAATTTAAAATGAAATGATATATATAATAAATAAATAAATACTTAATAATAAAATGTGTATATAATATGAGTTTAAAATGTGATTTAATAATAATAATTTACAAATTTTAAATAATATATATAATATAATCATAAATAATATAATTGGTAATATGTAATATACATAAAATAATAAGCAATATACAAGTAAAACATAATAAATATTATATAATAAAATATATGGGAAGTAATATAATAAATATAGTATAAAATAATGAAAGTTTATATGTAAAAATAATATGTATAAATAAAAATATAATCATATATATATAAATAATAATTATGAGAGAATTAACATATAATAAACAATTATAATACATATAAAAAAATAACACTTATAAAATAATTTTATGGAAGTAAAATTAAAATAAAAATATATATATATATAAAATAATAAAATAAATATAGGACTAAATTTGGAGTTTAGCAAAATTACTGGGCGAATTTTGAAAGGAACAAAACAGAAATAAGGTCTTAAATACGTACGCAAAATTAGAGGGACTCACTGGGCAAATTGCCCTATTCCCAAAACGGCGACGTTTTCCAGAATATAATTTAATAGCCCTCGGGACTAAATTAAATCTAAAATAAAATAATGGGCCAAATCATAAATAAAGTAAAGTCTAATTGTAAATGCAAAAAGGGGTATAAGGACCAATTGGGAATTAACCCAATTCTAAAAAATGCGCGGATCCTCCCCGGGTAATTGGGTCAACACGCGGATCCTGGGTCTAAAAACGCCGCTGTTTTGTCAAGGCTATATAAGCGATTCTCACTTTAAAATCATTTGAAACCCGGTTTTTAAAAAAATTCTCTCTCTCGAAAAAGAGAGAGGAGGAGCTCCGTGCTCGCCTCCATTAGCCACGCTCCGGTCACGTGCCCACGCTGCGCCACGAGGACCACCATACACGGTGGCTAGGGTTCGAAAAAAAAACTCTTTTCCTTGTCATTCGTCAGGTAACCCTTTTTCTTTTATTTTTGTAATTTATATTTTGCTAAAACAGTTTATATACAGGAATATGTTACAAAAATAAAAAGCACGATTAAATCACCTTTTCTGAAACTGTATGTATTTCTCTGGACAAATCTGTGTAAGTATATTTCTTTCTCTGTCAAAAAAAAGGGTCCTTTACATTGTTTTTCCTTCGGGCTTTTATAGCCACTGTTTATAAACTGGAAAGAAATCAAAGATTTCTTTCCATTTCTTGTCTACTATATCATATCTTTGATTGCGATCTCTTTATTTTAATTTCTTTTTGCTTTTCAGATATCTGTTGTCTTTCTTTCCTTTCTTTGCAGTGCTGCTGAGAAATCCGCGTGACGAAAGCTTCGATGATAGTGGTGATGGTCTCGGCCTTTCTTGCATTAATGGCCTCGATTCGGGAGCTGGACAGACGCCCCGAAAGCTTCCGAAGTCCCTTACGACGCGAGGAAAGAAAGTTAGAAAGAAACCCTAGGGTTTGATGTGTATTTGGGGCTCGTTGGGCCTATTAAGCATTTGGGCCATGACCGTATTGGTGTATTGGGTCAAGGGTAGGCTTAGAAATGGGTTTGTGATGAGTTGAGTCCGCTGTAGTATTGGGCCTCGGGTGTAATGGGTCCGATAAGTTTGGGCTATTTAAATTTGGGCTTTGTAAAAGGACTTTTAAATAAATAAACATTTGTTATTTTTAATCTTGGTTTTCACTGGTCAAATTTGGGCTATTACAAATGCCTCTTTGCTCATTCTTTGTGCAACGGAATCGAGCAAAGACTTAGAAAGACCAAATTTGACCGATCTTATCAAATCATAGTCTTCAATCTTCTTGAATGTCATGTTGATATCTTCGATCTGCTCTCTGCCGAACACAAAGACACCGAGTCTGCTTCTTTAATTTGTAGAAATGCCAAATCATCTTGGATCTAGCTTTAGTGAAATTATCTGAAGGTATGACCTGCTATGTTGATATCTTTGATTTACTCCCCGCCGATCGTAGAGATGTCGAATCTGCTTCTTCGATTTGTGTGGATACCAAATCCACTTGAGTCTGTTTTGAGAACGTTCGAGAGTCATATCTGCTACGTCCTTGATTTGTTCCTTGTAAGCACAAGGATGCCAAACCATCTTGAGTCTGTTTGAGAACATTTGAGAGTCATATCTGCAATGTCCTCGATTTGTTCCTTGTAAGCACAAGGATGCCAAACCATCTTGAATCTGTTTGAGAACATTTGAGAGTCATATCTGCAATGTCCTCGATTTGTTTCTTGTAAGCACAAGGATGCCAAACCATCTTGAATCTGCTTCACTATAAACATCTGAAGCCTAGATCTGCTATACTGAGAACATCTGAGAGCCAAATATACTATGTCCTCGATTTGTTTCTTGTAAACACAAGAATACCAAACCAACTTGAGTCTGTTTGAGAACATTTGAGAGTCATATCTGCAATGTCCTCGATTTGTTCCTTGTAAGCACAAGGATGCCAAACCATCTTGGATCTACTTCAGTATAAACATCTGAAGGTTAGATCTGCTATATCTGAGAACGTCTGAGAGTCAAATCTGCTATGTCCTCGATTTGTTCCTTGTAAACACAAAAATACCAAATCATCTTGGATCTGCTTCAGTATAAACATCTGAAGCCTAGATCTGCTATGTTGAGAACATCTGAGAGTCAAATCTGCTATGTCCTCGATTTGTTCCTTGTAAATACAAGAATACCAAATCATCTTAGATCTACTTCAGTATAAATGTCTGAAGTCTAGATCTGCTGTCTTCAATTTGTTTCCCATAAGCACAGGGATGCCATATTGAAATCTTTGATCTTCATTGTCTCCATGACCTGTAAGATGAGTATGTGCCTATGCCTAAGTATGCTATGAAATGCGTCGAATGTCCTTAACATGTTATGATGCAAAGTGCTATGAATATGACCCCTATCTCAAGTGTCATCATTCATTCCTTCATTTGTCTTCCTCAAAATTTTATCCTTACTCAACCTGTAGGCTTTCCTCCAATGCTATGATCACTGAGGATGTCTGTAAGAATTGAATCATTTATTTCCTTTTGGACTGGGAGAAAGAACCCCTTGAGTTCTTTCATCCTTTACTTACGTGAATTTCTCGAACAATTGTCCTGTTTTAGTTTCTTGCATTATCTAGAAATTCCAAAGTAATGTGCAAAACTTCGTTTGAGAAAATATTTTAGTTCATCTATCATTATTTCAATGCAACATTCTTTAAAAATATCGGAAGATGAGTAAATCTTTGAGAACAATTGGATTTGAATTGTTAACAGTACAAAGGAAATAGGTCTGATAGCATATCTTTAAGAATAAATAGAATCTAAAGATAGCAACCAGGATAAAAATTAGATGCTCTAAATATCGCCGCTTGAGCGTCTATACATTGGTTCCCCGAAGCCTTTCTTGAGTTCGACATGTGTTTGAAAAATCCAAAGTATTTTGTTGATGCCCCGATGTACACTGTGCCTCACTCTCTGTCAAGTCAAATATAGCAAGGTTGCTGTGTGCCCTTCAAAATTTGAGCTGCCCTTTCAGGTTTTCAACTCAAAATCCCTTTGGTCACAAGGTGCCCTTTGTGGGTTTTCACCTTGACCTCTCCATTTTTTTTTCAAAATTCAAGGCGCCCTTTGCTGGTTTTCACCTTGGATTCTTTTCTCTTTTAGACAAAGTACTTTTTGACCAAGTCTGAGTTCACCGAATTGGGTAAGCTCTTTCCATCCATTTCTGTCAAAATCAATGCACCACCAGAAAAAGCCTTCTTCACGACGTATGGCCCCTCCCAATTTGGCATCCATTTTCCTCTAAAGTCCTTCTAAATGGGAAGGATTTTCTTTAGCACAAGGTCCCTCTCATGGAATTCCCTTGGATGAACCTTTTTATCATAAGCTCGCATCATACGCTTCTGGTACATTTGACCATGTCGGATAGGTTTCAGCCTCTTTTCCTCAATCAAGTTTAGCTGGTCATATCGGGACTGAACCCATTCTGCTTCATTTAATCTTATCTCTGTTAAAATTCGGAGAGAAGGTATTTCTACTTCAATAGGTAATACTGCTTCTGTCCCGTAAACTAACGAGAACAGGGTTGCCCCAGTAGAAGTTCTGATAGATGTTCGATATGCCAAGAGTGCGAACGGTAGCTTTTCATGCCAATCCTTATAAGTCTCAGTCATCTTTCCCACTATTTTCTTAATGTTCTTATTGGCAGCCTCCACTGCCCCATTCATCTTTGGACGATAGGGTGAAGAGTTGTGATGCTTGATTTTGAATTGGTCGCAAACCTCTACTATCGTTATGTTGTTCAAATTCAATGCATTGTCGGATATGATCCTCTCAGCCATTCCATACCAACAAATGATTTCCTTCTTCAAAAATCGACTTACAGCTAACTTAGTAACATTTGCGTAAGAAGCAGCCTCTACCCATTTTGTAAAGTAGTCAATCATTATGAAGATAAATCGATGTCCATTCGAAGCTTTCGGCGATATTGGTCCGATGACATTCATGCCCCACATGGAAAACGGCCATGGAGACGTCATGACATGTAAAAGTGAGGGTGGCACATGAATTTTGTCCCCATAAATCTGACACTTATGGCATTTTTTAGCATAGTTGATGCAGTCTCCTTCCATAGTGGCCCAGTAATAGCCACACCTCATGATTTGTCTTGCCATCGTGAACCTATTTGCATGCGTACCACATACACCTTCATGAACCTCTTCTAGAATTAGCTTGGCTTCCACAGTGTCGATACAACTCAAAAGTACTTGGTCTTTCCTTCTCTTGTACAGAACCTCCCCATCCAAAACATAGTCACAAGCTAACCTTCTCAGGGTTCGTTTGTCATTTTCAGATGCCTGTGCTGGGTATTTACGATCTCTTACATATCGCAATATATCTTGATACCAAGGGTTATCATCTTTTTCCTCCTCCTTAATGTTGCAACAATGAGCTGGGGCCTCATAAACACTCATTTGAATTGGTCTCATCTCTTCCTCTTTGTTTGCCTTAATCATTGAAGCCAAGGTTGCTAAAGCATCTGCCATCTGATTCTCATCTCGTGGGAGATAGTTGAAGGTGATGTCATCAAACTCTCTTAGTAACCCCAAAACCACCATTCGATAATTGATCAATTTAGGGTCTCTTGTCTCCCATTCACCTCTTAGCTGATAGATTACCAACGCAGAATCTCCATATACTTCTAGGGTTTTATGCCTCTTTCTATGGCTGCTTGGAGCCCCATGATGCATGTTTCGTATTCAGCCATATTATTTGTACAATCAAAATCCAACTTGCACGTGAACGGGTAATGGTCGCCATTCGGGGACACCAAGACTGCCCCAATTCCATTTCCGACTGTATTAGAAGCCCCATCAAAATTTAGCTTCCATGGAGAATCTTCGATTTTCATATACACATTAACTCCTCATTTGGAAAATCAAAATTCAATGGCTCGTAATCCTCCAAAGCTCTACTGGCCAAGAAGTCTGCCACCGCACTTCCTTTGATAGCCTTCTGACTTACATAAACTATATCGAACTCTGAAAGCAAAATTTGCCATCTCGCCATTCTTCCAATTAGAGCCGTTGATTCCATCATGTATTTTAATGGATCCAGTTTTGAGATGAGCCAAGTAGTATGGTATAGCATGCACTGTCTTAATCTTCGTGTGGTCTAAATCAACGCACAGCACAACTTTTCAATTGGTGAATATCTCATTTCACAGTTAGTGAATTTCTTACTGAGATAATAAATTGCCTTTTCCTTTTTCCCTGACTCGTCATGCTGACCAAGCACACATCCCATAGAATTACTAAACACTGACAAGTATAGTATCAACTGTTTATCTGGACAAGGTGGAGATAATACTGGAGCATTCAACAAATACTGCTTGACTTTCTCAAAAGTATTCTGGCATTCTTCATCCCAAGTACCTTGATTGTGCTTTTTGAGGAGGCGAAAGATAGGATCACATTTCTCAGTTAATTGTGAAATGAACCGAGCAATGTAATTTAACATTCCTAGGAATCCTCGAACTTCTTTTTGAGTACGTGGCGGAGGCAACTCTCGTATGGCTTTGACCTTGTCTGAGTCAACTTCAATTCCCTTTTCACTAACTACGAAGCCTAATAACTTCCCCGATCTGGCTCTAAAGGTGCACTTTGCTGGATTGAGCTTCAACTGAAATTTCCTTAACCTTAAGAACAATCTTCTCAAGACCTCAATGTGTTCCTTTTCTGTTCGTGACTTGGCGATCATATCATCAACGTATACCTCAATATCCTTATGCATCATGTCATGAAACAAGTTTACCATGGCTCGTTGGTATGTTGCCCCTGCGTTCTTTAACCCAAACGGCATTACTTTATAATAAAAGGTGCCCCATAATGTTACGAAAGTAGTTTTATCCATATCCTCTAGATGCATCTTTATATGATTGTATCCTGAGAAGCCATCCATGAAGGAGAACAACGAATATCCCGCTGTGTTGTCTACTAAAGTGTCGATGTGTGGCAGAGGAAAATTATCCTTTGGGCTTGCTTTGTTTAGATCTCTGTAATCAACGTACATTCGTACCTTCCCGTCCTTCTTAGGGACAGGTACAATATTAGCTACCCATTCAGAGTACTTCACTTCCTGCAAGAATCCTGCATCAAACTGCTTCTTGACCTCATCTTTTATTTTCAGGACAATGTCTGGCCGCATTCTTCGCAACTTCTGTTGGACCGGTTTGCATTCTTGTCTTATCGGAAGACGATGTACTACAATGTCAGTATTCAATCCGGGCATATCCTGATAAGACCATACAAAGATATCCTTGAATTTCTGAAGCAACTCAATCAAGCTACGCCTTGTATCATTAGTGATCAGTGTTCTAATTTTTACCTCTTTTCCTTCCTCTAAGGCTATGCTCTCTATTGCCTCTTTCTCATGTGGCATGATTTGTTTCTCCTCCTGCTTTACCATTCTTAACAGATCGAGAGATACGTCATAATCTTGAACATCTTCAAAATCCTGAGGCTCCTCTAAACACATGTCTTGCTCATAAGAGAAATCAGGAACGACAGTATTAGCGCTCATATCATTGATATCTAGAGACCTATGAGGGGTATGAAAGAATATACAAAGAGTGAATGAATTTAAGAATGATCGTTTATGTGCTATGAATAAAAGAATAAGAGTTGTTAGAATTTAAAGGAATATTGGTTGATAAAAAATGAGGCAATACTCTTTTAAATTGGTAAAAGTTATGTTTTATTTGAATAATAATAGATGAACATAAGCCTATTTTCACAAATGTAATCTTACTACTCCTACGCCCTAGAGTAATAAACATGTTTCGAGAATTACTCTGAAAAATTTCTAAAGACTACAGGAAGATCCTCCACAGTCCAATTGTTCAGAGAGCTCTCCGGTTCGTAAAAGCGAATACCCTCAAGGTTTTCCTGTCCCAACCACTCACTATGTACAACATTGATTTGATGACTCTCTTCTACTAGCAACCCTCCTGACTTAAAGGTTTTGGATATAGGTGGGAATGTCATTGGTTCCCACTCTACTTCTCCTCCGTTCAAACTCACCTTTCTTCTTGCTTGACGCTTTTCTATCTCTTGTCTCTTGTGTTTATGGTCTGGCTTGAAACCCAAACCAAAGCGATCCTTCTTCTCCGTCAGCTTTGAGATTTGAATCCCTCCTTGCAACTGTTTTCCTAATCCTTTTCCCAGTGATGCCCCCTTTCCCATTATCATTTGCAGGGCCATCCTTGTAGCTCCAGACATTTTGGGAACCGGCACCTCGCTTCCCTCCGAAATGAAGGTAGCATTAACAATTTCCAAGGAACGAAAAGAACACTCGATAGCCTCCTCATTTGTCTCCACATAAGGAGGTTTACTGGTGATGGCTGCTATGATGTCCTCCTCTGCATTGATGGTTATCAAGCGTCCATCCATCACCAACTTCAATTTTTGGTGCGATGAAGAAGGCACCGCTCCTGCCGAGTGTATCCATGGCCTTCCCAACAAACAATTATAGGAGGGCTTGATATCCATTACCAAGAAGTCAACTTCATACGTATTTGGTCCAACCTCTAGAGGGATGTCAATTCGTCCCATTACTTTCCTTTTAGTTCCGTCAAAGGCTCTTACCACATTATGACATGTCTTCATGTGCGAACTGTCGATGGGTAATTTGTTCAATGTAGATAATGGAAGGACGTTCAAAGCGGACCCATTATCAACGAGTACACTTGGAAGTGTGTATCCTTTGCAACGAGTGGTGATGTGCAAAGCCTTAGTTGACCCTATGCCCCCAGGTGGAATTTCGTCATCATTGAAGTAAATGAAATTATCAGCACTGATGTTATTTATCAACCGGTCTAACTTATTAACAGATATATCATGAGTGACATATGTCTCGTTGAGTACCCTCAACAACGCTTCTCGATGCACTTCAGAGCTTAGCAGTAAAGCTAAAACCGATATGCATGCTGGTTGCTTACGTAACTGCTCGACCACACTATACTCACTATGCTTAAGGAACTTTAGAAATTCCTTAGCTTCCTCCTCCCTCACTGGCTCGTTAACAGGTACTTCACTCTTTTTCTCAATTTCAACATTCTTGGGTTTTGTGGGCTCCACTCTGACGTCCCCCATATCATAACGCTTTCCACTCCGCGTATAGAAACCTTCATCTCATACATCTTTAGATGCGCTGGCTATGTTTCCTTCTCCCGGTACCGTCACGCTACAGTCATAACTCCATGGTACTTTCTTGCTATCCTTGTAAGGGAAAGGAGTAGGTGTATGGATAATAACCTTGGGCGCTGCTAGTGTCCCTACTTCACTATTCCCTGGCAGGGAGATAATGATACTTGGTCTACTGGTTCTTTACTGTTCATTTTCTAGCACACATACTTGCTTTTCACTAGAGCTACCTTCGTAAACCTGTAGCTCTTTGTTGTCTATGAAGCCTTGCACCAAGGCCTTGAATTCCTTGCAATCTTCACGAAACTCACCGTAGCCCCACGTTCTTTCTTTCGTATTTTTAGAGGTTAATATACCTCTCTTCATCATCTCCTCCCAGATTACCCTCATAGGCATCCTTATCTCATCAACATTTTCCTTTTCCCTTTTTTCACCGGCTTCATCAATGACATTTACTCCCTGATTGTCATGGTTCGGCAAAGAATTTTCAGTATTCGAGGTACTCTCAAATTTCAAAACCCCATTTTTTATCAACCTCTTTACGGCTTTCTTGAATCCAGTACAATTCTCGATTGAGTGCCCCGATATTCCAGCATGATACTCACATCTGGCATTTGCATCATACCATTTAGGATACGGAGGTTGTAATGGTTTTAAATGAAAAGGGGCTATAGCATGCGCATCATATAGATTTTGATAGAGCTCCCTATACGTCACAGGTATAGGTGTAAATTGTATCCTCACATGCCTAGTGTTGGATTCCTGCTTTTGAGAGCCTTGTTGCCCAACTGTGGCTACTTTGGGCTGGCTAACTGTGACTGCTTTTGAATTAAAACCACTTGTATTGTTTACCTCATTGTCTTTTCTTCTTGGGGCTGATCTTTTGGTTCCTTCCCCCTCAATTCTTCCCCCTCTTATGGCATTCTCTATCATCTCTCCTGCCATAACTATGTCTGCAAAACTTTTAGTAGTGCTTCCAATCATATGAGTAATAAATGAGGCTTTCAGAGTATTAATGAATAACATAGTGGTCTCCTTCTCCAACAGCGGCGGTTGAACCTGCATCGCTACCTCTCTCCACCTCTGTGCATATTGCCTAAAATTCTCATTAGGCTTCTTCTCCATGTTTTGCAGGGTAATCCTGTTAGGGATCATGTCTGTTACATGATTGTACTGTTGTATGAAGGCTTGTGCAAGATCTCTCCATGAACTTATTTTAGCCCGACTCAACTAATTGTACCATCTAGCTACCGCTCCTATCAAACTATCTTGAAAACAATGGATCAACAGCTGATTATTGTTTACATACCCCGTCATCCTTCTGCAAAACATTGTGATGTGGGCCTCTAGGCAAGTAATGCCATTGTACTTTTCAAATTCTGGCATTTTGAATTTGTAAGGTAACACTAGGTTTGGGACCAGACTTAAGTCATTGGCATCAACCCCATGATTATTGCCAGTGCCTTCCAAAGCTTTGAACTTTTCTTCTAACCATCTGCAGCGTTCATCCAATTGCCTTGCAGCTTCGGCCTTCAAATTTTCCTTTTCCACCATATCTAGATCGGGAACAAGAGGATTAGCATGATCGTCACCCATATTAAGCCCTGAACCAACCGGGAAATTCACATGGACACCAGCATCCATTGGCCTATGTTGAGGCCTCACAGTAGTAGATGGCCTTCTAGGAGGTGCCTCAGTTTGCGATGATACATGCGGCGGTGTAAAACCTGGAGGAGGACCCTCATTTTCCTCTTCAGTGATGGCCATAAGAGCCTTTCCTTTATCAGTGGCCCTCAGTAACTGAGCTATTTCGGCCATCATATTCCTCTGAGCTTCTATCATTTTCTCCCTCATCTCATTCTGCATTTTAGCCAACTGCTCTTGCAACTGATCTTGCATATCCTTTTGCAACTGCTCAAACCTTTGATCCATGTTCTTAGTTTTAGTGCGAGTACCGTAAGGATGTGTGATTTCCAGATTTTCTTTTCTACCTTTATAAAGAAACTTTAACTAATTAGGGTCTTTCTATAACCTTGAATGCATATGATATGATGTAATGCTAATGTATGAATGCAACAAAGGCATCAATCTCGATTCAATCTCATTTAGAAAACTTTATTTAGAAAAAGAATATCTTTACATATAAATGGATTACAAGTACGCTTTCAGCCTAATGCCCAAAGTTTTAACTTTATTTAGTAAAAGGGCTAACTCTCTTCCTAGATCTGACGACGACCCACACATCATACTCAATACATCGGCTCGTACTGCCAAGTCTTGCACATATTCAGCAACCTCTCGAATCTGGGCTATGGCTTCTCCCATGACATGATCCCTTTCTCTAACCTGCCCTCTAGACTGATGAAGCTCTCCCTTTAGATAATCTCCTTGCGTCTCGAGTTGCTCTATCCGAATTTTACCTTCCTGCAATGCTGCTTCCAAACCTTCAACTTTACTCTTTAGCTCTTTTAACTCGACCGCAGAATCATGGTTGCGATGCCAACGAAGGGATCTTCCAAACTCAGTTATTTTAGACTTCAACCCTTTATTATCTTCTTCTAATGCCAAATTCCACGATTGTATCTCCTGAAACTTCTTCTCCCAGTACTCAGCTCTAGCCTTGCCTTCTTGGACATCTTTCTGCAACTGATCTGAAGACCCTCCTACTTTCGCTCTTCTCAAGGATACCTGTGCCTTTTTGTAGTGTTCCTTCAAGTCATCTCTATCCTCTTCAATCTTTCTCTTTTCCTTTCTTTCTTTTTCGACCTCCATCTTCTGGACATCAATATCTAAACTCAAGTACATCTTTTCTTCTTCAAGCTTTGCTATCCTTTTCTCAAGCTCCAAATTTTTCCTCTCAAATTCTTGCTTCATAATTTCCAACTCCGAAGGCATCACTTGCAGATATTCTTTCATCGGTCTAGCTCCTTCCACATTTGGCTCAGGAATATTATCATTGATCCTTCTACCTCTCCATTCAACATATTCCGGAGTCGTAGCAGGGCCAATAGCTACTCCTTTCAACCGACACGTCTTGTTTCAAACGCTAGAGATCTCACCAACCCTTTTCTTGTAATCAGCTCCTCTATATGCAAACTCACTTTGAGTTAGCCCATGAGTTGCTGGCACGAACTGCCTCAAACTGAATTGCCTTAACACGAGCAAGAGGGCATAACCAATGGCACCCCAAATTCCCAATAAAGGGACCCAATCGAAACTGCCGCAGCGGTAAAGAATCTCACCAGGAATCATCCACGGAGCTCTCCACTCAACATCTTTTGACTGAAGATTTTGAAGTAGTGCTATCCAATTCTCCTCTGGAACATTAACTCTCCTAGTTGAAACGACTATGTCCTTCAGCGGTGAGTAATCCTCGAAGAAAACTCGACAAACGACCTTATCTATCAACCAAAAATGACTATAGAACCAAGCTAGAAGCAACTGTGCACAACCAACAAACTCCACTGCACTCACTTTCCTACATGTGCCTAAGGACACAATGTCTCTGCCAAAATTGCGAGGGACGAGCGACCCTCTTCTTATCGAGTCTATGGAAAAGATCCGTGGTTGCCTCATCCACATATCCCAAAGCCCTAGGAAACACCATCAATCCGTACAAACTTAAGGCAAAAACATCTACCTTCTTTGTTTCATCGGGATGCGTCAAAATCAGACCCTTCAAAGCGTCCCATGAAATGCACTTGCACTCACCCTTCTCTTTAATTCTGGCCGTAATCCACCGCTTACTCATCCCTGTAATAGCCATCAATTTCTTCCAAAAGGTAGGGACATTAGCAGCTCGAGAATAGATTCTATCAACTCGGAACACGGGACAACGTAACAAGGCGGTGTACTCCTCTACGGTAGGCACCAAGTCTACCTCCCAAAAGTGAAACAATCATCACGCTGGGTTCCAAAAGCGGGCGAGGGCTCGGAACAAGTGCTCATCTACTTGAACATCGAGCAAGTAAGGTAAGTCTTAAGTAATTACCGTAGAATAACTGTTTGGTCTCGTTGCCCCATTGATCCCAAATCTCCTTAAGCTCTTGGAGATTATTCTGCGTGACACTGATGCGAGTGTATCCCGACAGCTCCGACGTATATCCCGCAACTATATTATCTCCCTTTTTTAATTGAGTTTGCTCAGACCATCTATGGACGTTGGCGTTGCCCTCCACTCTATCAAGAAGTCCGTTCTCCATAACAAAACTCTCTAAGTTAGAAACTGACCGTGAATTGATACCTTTGTAAAATGCAAAATGTTATGCAAACAAAAGAAAAGAAATAGTCAGTATCACATGATATCAATAAATCTCAACAATAATTTATAAGGGTAATATCTAAAGTTTAACATTAACTAAGTTGAGCTCTTACAGTTTTTTCTATATGAGGTTGGTTCTAAAGTTTGAGGTACCTGAACCAGCAGATTCCTCGATCCTCACCCATTATAGGCTCATTTGAATCGAGTTCAGATTGGAAATACATTTCCCTATGGCTACACGGAGATGAAAATCTCACGAAACCATAGGTACGGATGTATCCCGAAAGTGATCCACTATCCTGCACGGAGGTGAAAACATCACGAAGGCGTAGCTTCTCACTCCCACTTAAGGGTGTGACCACAACAGTCATGCAAATGCAATGCGTATCAGAATATAGCAACACATGCAATGATACAAACACAAGTAATGCAAAGAGGATTAAATTTTAAAATTTTTAATTTTCGACATTAAGACAAGAGATAATCAATTACACGGCTTGACTCTCTTATTAGTCCCCAGTGGAGTCGCCAAGCTGTCGAAACCATTTTCAAATCGAGTTTTGGAAAATGGGAATCGATTTTAAAAAAACAAAAACGGGAGTCGCCACCAATGTTTTTAGGTGTGATTGGATCACCTTTAAAAACATTTTGTTTTAAAATCATTAGTTTTGGTCCACGAAACAAAAGAACGGGTTCGGAAGTCGGTTACGTTCGAGGAAGGATTAGCACCCTCGTAACGCCCAAAATTGGTACCTAATTGATTATCAAATACCTTTAACGTCGGAAATTTAAAAAAAAAATTTAAGATGTAATCCTCTTTAAAATATTTTGATATTTGAAAATTTGGGTTCACTTGTATCAAAGTGTTGACATTAAAATAGCCTTTTTAGAAATCCCTACCCCGAAACGACAAAATGCTACATCCAATAAGTTAGGACATATCACTTTGCAGTTCCAAGGCAGTCGCTTACATTTTGAAAACCTTTAAAAACTTAGAAGGGTACTTGACTATTCGAACTTAACGAGAAAAGTTGCAACCCAATAAGTTAGGGCACTACTTTTTCGAAACTTCTAAACACCAAGCATTGCCTTTATATTTTTGTGAAAATTTTGGAGCCTTGCCCTTTTTAAAGATGATGCATGAGGGATTATATTGCATTATAAATCATAAATAATACGTGCATTTAAACAAAATGACGGCAATGATATAAAAATCATGCATTAGATTCATACATATACATATAAAGCAAATATTAATGATATGCATGCAAAGATATATATAGCATGTATCAAGAACGAAAAAGCAAAATATACAAACGTACAAAATAATAATTAAATGATGCATGATATAAAAAAAAAAAAGCAATGATCAAATAATGTATGATATACACATAGAAGAAATATAATGTCAATATGCATGTCTACAAAATATAACATATAATAGTAATAATAAAAATAACATTTAACACATACATGTTACATGCAATATAAAAATCTACAAAAGCTAATAAAAAAATAAAATGATTGGTTGCTAACAAAATATACATATAATTAAAAAATAAGACATTTCATAACAATTTTAAAATAGTATTTAATATATAATATATAATAACAAGAATATTTAAAAAAAAATAATGATTATATGGTAATATATTGGTTTGAAAGTATGTAAGAGAATTCATAATATAAATTTAAAATGAAATGATATATATAATAAATAAATAAATACTTAATAATAAAATGTGTATATAATATGAGTTTAAAATGTGATTTAATAATAATAATTTACAAATTTTAAATAATATATATATAATATAATCATAAATAATATAATTGGTAATATGTAATATACATAAAATAATAAGCAATACACAAGTAAAACATAATAAATATTATATAATAAAATATATGGGAAGTAATATAATAAATATAGTATAAAATAATGAAAGTTTATATGTAAAAATAATATGTATAAATAAAAAATATAATAATATATATAAAAATAATAATTATGAGAGAATTAATATATAATAAACAATTATAATACATATAAAAAATAACACTTATAAAATAATTTTATGGAAGTAAAATTAAAATAAAATATATATATATATATATATATAAAATAATAAAATAAATATAGGACTAAATTTGGAGTTTAGCAAAATTACTGGGCGAATTTTGAAAGGAACAAAACAGAAATAAGGTCCTATTTAAGACGTACGCAAAATTAGAGGGACTCACTGGGCAAATTGCCCTATTCCCAAAACGGCGACGTTTTCCAGAATATAATTTAATAGCCCTCGGGACTAAATTAAATCTAAAATAAAATAATGGGCCAAATCATAAATAAAGTAAAGTCTAATTGTAAACGCAAAAAGGGGTATAAGGACCAATTGGGAATTAACCCAATTCTAAAAAATACGCGGATCCTCCCCGGGTAATCGGGTCAACACGCGGATCCTGGGGTCTAAAACGTTGTCGTTTTGTCAAGGCTATATAAGCCAGATTCTCAGCCTTAAAATTATTTGAAACCCGGTTTTTTAAAAAAAAGAATTCTCTCTGAAAAAGAGAGAGAGGAGGGAGCTCCAGGCTCTGGCCTCCATTAGCCACGCTCCGGTCACGTGCCCACGCGCCGCCCTAAGGACCACCATACACAGTGGCTAGGGTTCAAAAAAAAAAACCTCTTTTCCTCGTCATTCGTCAGGTAACCCCTTTTTCTTTTATTTTTGTAATCTATATTTTGCTAAAACAGTTTATATACAGGAATATGTTACAAAAATAAAAAGCACAATTAAATCACCTTTTCTGAAACTGTATGTATTTCTCTGGACAAATCTGTGTAAGTATATTTCTTTCTCTGTAAAAAAAAAGGGTCCCTTACATTGTTTTTCCTTTGGGCTTTTATAGCCACTTTTTATAAACTGGAAAGAAATCAAAGATTTCTTTCCATTTCTTGTCTACTATATCATATCTTTGATTGTGATCTCTTTATTTTAATTTCTTTTTTACTTTTCGTATCTATTGTCTTTCTTTCCTTTCTTTGCAGGTGCTCGCGAGAAATCTGGCAGTGACGAAGGCTTTGATGATAGCGGTGATGGTCTCGGCCTTTACTGCATTAATGGCCTCGATTCGGGGAGCTGGATAGACGCTCCCCGAAGCTTCCAGAGTCCCTTACAGCGCGAGGGAAAGAAAGTTAGAAAGAAACCCTAGGGTTTGATGTGTATTTGGGGCTCGTTGGGCCTATTAAGCATTTGGGCCATGACTGTATTGGTGTATTGGGTCAAGGGTAGGCTTAGAAATGGGTTTGTGATGAGTTGAGTCTGCCAGGTAGTATTGGGCCTCGGGTGTAATAGGTCTGATAAGTTTGGGCTATTTAAATTTGGGCTTTGTAAAAGGATTTTTTAAATAAATAAACATTTGTTATTTTTAATCTTGGTTTTCAGCCCGGTCAAATTTGGGCTATTACAGACAGACAAGAGGTTTTCCATCTGGCCCAAACCGAACAAACCCCGGAGGTTGTTGCATAAAAACCTCAGTATCCAAATCGCCATTTAAGAATGCATTATTGGCATCGACTTGACGAAGTGGCCATCCCTTCGATACTGCAATGGACAAGATGACTCGAATAGTAGCCAGTTTAACCACTGGACTAAAAGTTTCCTTAAAATCGCACCCCGGTACCTGAGCACAACCCTTAGCAACCAACTGAGCCTTTCGACGATCAACAGATCCATCAGGCTTTCTCTTAATCTTGAACAACCATTTGCACCCTATTGCTTTCCTTCTAGGAGGTAGCGACACGAGCTCCCAGGTAGAATTAGCCAGGAGCGCATCATACTCTGTTTGAACAGCTAATTTCCACTCTGGATGAGCAACTGCTTCATCAACGGAACAGGGCTCAAATTCAGCAGTTTCAACCGCCAATACCTTGGGCTTAAAAATGCCAGCCTTTGACTGGGTAACTATAGTGTGCGTATTCCGACAACGATTAGGAACTTCAGATGATGTGGGAACAGAGGAGGACCTACTGGAATCAGACTGAGAAATATCAGAAACACCCGGTGGGAAAGCATCAGGAACATCAGGTGGTAGACAACGAGGGGTAGACACAGTATCAGACGGAGAATGAGACTCAGCACGAACCACCTCTCGAGTGATAACCTCGCGACTGGGGTCAGACACAGAACAAGAAGTCATCAAGGGATCGACTGGGACACTCGAAGAATCACGACAAATGGAGGGTGGACGGACAAGAGGAACATAGGTAACACTGGTCGATCAATTAGTCGCATCAGACACCGTGTGAGAGGTGAACAAGAATCGATTCTCATCAAACACCACATGACGGGAAAGAATCACCAACCCTGCTGGAGTGAAACAATAATATCCTTTGTGTTAAGAGCTGTACCCTAAAAATGTACAAGGTTGATATCAAAAATCAAGCTTATGACGCTGAAAAGGGCGGAGATACAGAAAACAGCAGCAACCAAAAACCCGAAGATGATCATACGTCGGGGCACGCCCATAAAGTTTCTGATATGGAGACTGTCCCTGAAGAATTGGAGTAGGAAGCCTGTTGATAAGATGAACAGCACTGCGAAAAGCATAACCCCAGTATTGCATAGGGAGATTAGCCTGAGCTAACAAGGTGAGACCAGTTTCCACGATATGCTGATGCTTACGTTCAGCAACCCCATTCTGTTCAGAAGTGTGAGGGCAAGAAAGCCGATGAAGAATACCGTGATCAGCAAGTATAGAGGCAAAAGCCCGAAACTCACCTCCCCAATCACTCTGGAAGGTCTTAATAGGCTTCCCAAACTGAGTGACGACCATTTTTTGAAATTGAGAAAAACACTCAACAGCCTGTGATTTACGTTTAATCAAATACCCAGGTGAACTGACTGTACATGTCGACAAATGAAACATAGTACAAATGTCCGTCACAAGCAACCGAGGCCAGGCCCCACAGATCAGAAACAACTAACTCAAACAACTCCTTATATTCAGTAGTTGACGGAGAAAACAGGAGTTTATGAGATTTCCCCTTTTTACAAGCAATACACATATCAGAAAGAGACTTTTTATTTGTAACAATACCACAATTAGTCAAAACATCATTAACAACTAAGGATGAGGGGTGACCAAGTCTATTATGCCACAAAGTAAACTTATCATCACATGGCGAACTGGTTGGAAAATTAACATTGTGAACTGCAGACACCTGTGGTGAGGAAAAAGACGAATCAACTGAAAACTAATAAAGCCCGTCACGAACTCGGCCCCGCAATAAAGTTTCCCCCGTCTGGATGTCCTTAACGACACAATAGGAAGAGTGAAACTCAAAAAACACATTGTTATCCCGAGCGAACTGCGATACAGATAAAAGATTCTTGTGAATGCTCGGAACACACAACACATTAGACAACCGTAATAATTTGTTATTAGCAGAAATAACCGTGTCCCCAATAGATAAAATTTTGGTAGGAGCCCCATTACCCATTAAAAGGTCAGATGTACCTGAATACGGTGTTGAAGCATTCAAGTCTGTAGCACTCTGACAAACATGATTAGACGCTCCAGAATCCAGTTCCAGTAGGCGTAGTAACATACGGGTCAACACTGCCATAGCTAGAATCGTATCGAGATGGATTGAAAAAATCAGAAGCATGAAAGTCCAGTATTCGAGGCAAACCAATACCCTGAGAATTATCAACATCAAAAACTCGAGCACGAGGTTTTGTATGCCACGAAGCCTCAGGAGGAGTAGTCAGAACGGAGCCATGAATATCAACACAGTGCACAACCAGAGATCCAGGGGACTGCTGAGATACATAGGGAGCCCTAGGAGCGGAAGACGGACCACTAGGCCCAGCTGGCCTAAATATTCGGCCTGCACCAGTCAGCCCAAGACCATAAAAAAATCACGCCCTTGATGCAAACCCAAATTCGGATGCATCCTTTTTGCCACGGGTGGCCTACTAATATGGTCATAAACAGATGGCCCAGGAGCATAAAACCCACTAGCCGGTCTAATAGAATTAGAAGCCCAATTGGGCTGACCATAATCACCAGTAATCGGGTTCTGTTGCCAAACCCACTGCCCTCCTTCAGGTCGTTATGCAGGAGGACGCATACGGACGGGTTCACCACCACCAGTAGCACCGGCCTCCGATAGACGACCATAGTCGCGATCAAAGGGATAATAGCACCGCTGGGCAACATGCCCACACCGATTGCAGATCTGACACTGCACCCGCGAACGAAAAGCTCGGCCACCACGCGACCCAGTTGGCATCCGACCACCACGAGTACCACACGAATCATAATCAGGCACCGCACTAGGAACCTGAGCCATATGTGCAACCAACGGCACATCACGCACTGCCCGGGACTGGCGACGCTCGAAGGCCATGAGAATGTCCACCAATTTTGAAAAGGTCAATGGCTCCGACGAGGCCGAAACCACCATAAAGACCGAATCAAAGTCAGAGGTGAGACCTCCGAGAAGAACTTCCACCTTCTTCGCCTCTGAAACGGCCGATCCTGACGCCGCAAGCAAGGCACAAAGAGTGTTGATTTTGGACACGTATTCTTTGACAGTAGATCTGCCCTTCCGAACTGCATGTAAATCATGACGAATCTGAGAAACTTTCTCAATCGAGGTTGCGGCGAAGAGGTGACTTGCTGCACTCCAAATATCACAAGCAGATTTAGTCGAAATGAAATAAGAGAGAAGAGACGAGCTCACCGTGGACAGGAGCCACGAGGCAAGCAGCTTATCCTGCTGTGTGAACCAAACCACATCTGGATTTGGAGCAAGACAACCATCGTTCGTAGCCACCACCTTCGGCGGTTCGGTGACTGAGCCATCCAAGAACCCTTGAAGACCGTAGCCATCAACAATAAGTCAGACTTGATGCTGCCATTGGACGAAATTAGACTCATCCAGCTTAGCAAGCTCATGACGAGGGAAGCTATAGACCAGGCGAGAATGCGAAGCAGAAGTAGGAAGCGAAGCACCAGCAGGCTGATCAACCAACGGATCCATGAACACGGAGCGGAAGCGACCACCAAGATCTTAGGCGACTGATACCATGATAGAAGGTAATCTAGACTAAACACTTTATGAATGAAGTAACCTTGAATTGCTTTTGTAAATTCATTCCTACCTATTCTGTACATCAAGATTGTTATTTATAGAAGAGAGCTTAGTAACTGGTCTGAGTAACAGACTAACCACTTGGATAACAAACCACAACTACCAATATACAACTACTCTATCAAGCCTTGCGAATTCATGGGCAAAACATTCTCTTCTATATATACAATTAACTCTCTTTATAATATATTTAATTATTTGTCAAATTCACACAAAAATTTATCATGTTATAATTTATCTTGTAATTATCATGTTCAAGTCGATAAACTTACAAAGTTTTTGATATTTCAAATTTATAGTAAAATAATTTAAACGATTTATTAAATTGATATCTTTAATAAAATTAATTTCTAGTAACATGTATAGTTCCCGTGATTTGATGTTTAAGTTTTGTAATTTATTAAATAATATAGTTTTAATTTATGTAGTTAATATAAAGTAATATTATTCAAGATAATAATTAATAAGGATAATAGAGATGAAATAATTGAGTATATTTTTCATTTAAATAATGTAATCTAACATTGGTTAAATTTTATATTTTTTATAATGTAATATTTAAGTTAAACTTTTCTTTTCGTATATGTTGTTATGTTTTGGTTCTGTTTAAATTTTTTATAGGTTCACAGATAAAGAGGTGTATCAATAAATTTGATATTAATCTTGATCGAAGTTGTCTCCCTAATTTATCTAAGAGTTTTGACGAATTCACAAAATAAGAGTGATAGTACCATTTAAGCTACCATGTCTCCCACAATATCCTCTCGATACTAGAGGTTTTGAGTTTGAGCATTACCATTTGCTTACTTTTCAACACCCATGACATTGTGTGCTTGCTCTTCAACTACTATATGTCTCATGTTTGTTTAGGTAACACAAAGTACTTTCGCTCAATGAATTTACTAGGTCTCTCGGTAAAATCAAAATATAAAACCCACCAAGAATAATATCAAATTTATTGATATACCCCTCAATTTGTGAACCTATTAGAACACTTACCAAGCTAAAAGCACATCAACAATATTAAATGGTTAAACAAATTATTTTTATCATAATGATCAAACATCAAGACCTAAGTCTTCTTACTTAGCAAAATATTTTAAACATTCAAATATGACGAGAGTCTATTAGAATGATTTATATTGGTGCACTCACACAATAAATTTACAAACTAAATAATCATACATTATTTAAAATAAAAACAAATTTTTAAATAATGCATCATCATTATGGGGGTTGTTTGGTGGGAGGGGTTGTTCGGGATTCGGCAGGTGACTGGCTGGTTGATTTCACTACAGGGGTTGAAGGATTGTGAGCTTTTCATGTTTGAAGCTTGAGTTGCATACGAGGATCTCCGGTTTGCTTGAGATAATGCACTCCTTATTGAGGTTGTTCGCAATGGTTGTGCTTCGAATAATGACTCATCGCAGGTGCTACAAATTCAACAGTTGTGTCGGATGCAGATTACATGACCTGAATAATTGGTTCAAGTTTTGATTCTTTATGTATTTACGAGATTCCATCAATATCGATTCTCTCTATTTTAACTTCAGATAATAGTATAATGACACTTTAATTTACTATTTAAAACAGATTATTTACGCACACGATTTTCAAAGTTGATAAATAAGCCCTAATACAACCAAATTGTTGTTATGCAATGCATTTCACGTGCAAAACTCTCTGAAACGACAGGCGTTTCATTATTATTTTTTTTATATTTTAAAAAAATTATGGTGATATCGTCTTGCAATACATGTTGCATAGGAAATTTGGGTACGGGCGGGACCACCGAAAGGAGCCACAACTTGTCCTTTTAGAAATTAACACGTATTACGAGTGAAAGAATAATGGAGGTCTGCTTTTTTCCCCCCGTTAAAGCAAAAAAAGAGTACGGCGTGGGGTCCCACCCCATTCCACCATTTCTTACTCTCTCCCTTGTGTTGTGTGTCCTCTCCTACCCACTTTTCACTTAGCTTTTATCAATTCCACTCCCAAAAAATATATATTATTTTTAAAATAATATCTATATTTTAAAATAATTTTAGATTAAAATTTGAAACACTTAATTATTATTATATCCCAAATTCGTAGCTGTCTATTTTAATAGTATTATTTTTTAAGATTAAAAATACAAAATATCTTATCATTGCATCAACATTTAGATTATTATGAAGGTTGTGAAAGAGGTGACATTGATTTGAATTGATCGAATTTTTTTAAATTTTTCGAACAGTCTATTATAATTTAATTCTCATTTCTTTCATAGTTTTTTTTTTATTTTGAATTTTTAAATTTATTTTGCAAAATGACTCTTGAATTTTTTTTTTCAAGTTTTGAAGCTTTTATTCATAAATATTTTTAAAAAATAATTTTTCAAGTAAATAAAAATTAACCAATAAGTTTTATATGATATTTTAAAAAATTATTACTAATTAAACAACATACATTAAATTCGTTAAGTGAAACTATGTTATATCTAAAATCTTATGCTCATGTTATTATTTATGTAATGTCATGTTAGCATATTGTTTTCATTCAATACTCAAGAAAAAAAGAGTTGCATCACTTTAATTAATAGATTTTACGGCCACCCTTTTAAGCCAATGCCTAAAATTTAAATTTTGAAAAGTATAAAAATTAAAAATCATCAAATTGAAGAACATTGATTAATCCATAACTTACGCATAGAAGGAAACTAAACTAATAGCATAATTAGACCTAACAAATTTAACGACTATCATTTAAATCATCACTTAAATTCTAAAATTCAATAAAATAAAGCAATCAAAACTAATCAAATTAAAATCCCCCGGCTTGGTAAACAACACAAAAGACATAAAAACTCTATTTCTTCTTTTAGAGAAACTACACCCAAGGCCACTAAACTATTAATGAATTTATATTTTTGTTACCTAACTGTTTGAAATTAGCTTGTTAAAATCATTGTTATATGACCTTCTCTATTTATATCATATGCACTAATCGAAAGTTCCCATTCTCCTTCTCTTTTACAGTTTGTTTTTCTATGAAACAACGATCTCTAACATCGACTGTCAGATCAACTTGATCTACTGTACCAATCGTCGAATCGTAGCTTGAAACTTGCTAGCCGAATTTTTAAAAAAATTAACAATTCCAATGACTTAAATAAAAACTTTCGAGTAATTCTATGATTATTTTGTAATTTTTTAAAGTTAAATATCAAAACATAAACATACAAACAATTTAGTAACTTCTTTTAAGTATAGCTTTGAAACCAAAAAGGGAAGCAAGTAGGGAAAAGAAAGAAAAATGAGTGAAATGCAGTGAACTAGGGAGGTTGGGGAGAGTGATGGAGTCGGCCACCGTCACCATTTGTGCTTAGTTTTGGACTGTGTTTGGGGGTTTCTGTCCAAAATCTAAAAGCATAATGAAAAAAAGTGCTTTTTTGGGTCGCTGAAATTCTCAAAAGCTTGTCTGGAGATGGGATATTAATAATTATTCAATATGTTTCGAAATAAAATAAATAAAAAGGTAAATTTTCAAAAACCAAAAAGGGTGTTGGGTTGGCCAAATTTCCGTCGTCGAGGCAGTGGGCCAACCGCCACAAAACAAAATCCACCAACCCATTTTCTACCTTTTTCTATATTTTATCCAAACTATTTTTTAAAATGTTTGTTAAAACAAATATGCAATTACAATATAAATATAAATACATATTCGAGAATATAGTAAACAAAAAAATCAGAAAAATCGAACAAAGCTGAAAAGTTTGAACAAAATTTGTACATGAAATATACATATAATGAGACTAGAAATCTAAAATGTTACAATTGCATATGATAGGACTCAAAACATTCGTCTTTACTAACTATTATAATCCTTAAACAAGAGGATCAATGCGTTTCAATGCACTCAAGCACACCTACTTCTACATTAGCAATAATACAAATGTCAATCGAACTAAGACTCAATTGAGCTATTTTAAAAAAAAAATATTTTCATATAAAACTTTCAAATAAAACAACTAAAAATCATTATAAATTTCACAAGTGGGTTGAAAACGCGACAAGTGCTATATTTATTTATGCAATTTTTTTACTACAATATATAATATACTTGTTAAAATTCTTAACTTATTTATAAAGTCTAAAAAATTCCACTAATAGTTTATTAAATATTTTTTCTTATTTAAAATAAATCAAATCATTAGAGTTTAGACTAGCATTAATGAAGACATGATTAATGACAAAAAATATAAATTTATATTTTGAAAAATAATTATATCTATTAACAAAAGTTATTGGAACCTCTTTTACGTGATTCCATAATGTGCCATCTTTGACTAGTTTCTCTTACTACTTCAAGAAACTACAATTTATCACATGAATCATGCAAAAAAATTTAAAAAAAAAAAAAACAGTTCTTAGATTAATTGAATCGTAAATTGATATGACAGATTTAAATTAAATTTTAATTTTTTAATTAAATTAATAAATTGATGACTTAATTAATTTAACTACCTATTTAATTTTAAAAACATCGGTAAATTTTATAAACTTTTATAAATAGTTACAAGGCCTACATTAATCAATAGAAGATAGACTTATAAGAGATGAAGTCGTAACTTTTTTAAAAGAAAAAAAACTTTAAATCTCATAACCCTGACACATTTAATTACGTTCGAACTTATTTTTTTTTAAATGAATAATAATATTAATATTAATTGAGTTAAAACTCAACTCAGTTATTATCGAAAATTAGAATATATCTTATTTAAATTTTTATTTAGAGCATGGGCACTCAATATGTAAGGGTGGGTGGAGCTACTTAGGTTGACAAAGGAACCTACTTTTTCCAATAATAATAATAATAAATAAAATTTGATATAAAATATTATCATATTGTTGATTGTATATATATTATGTGCTTCAATTTCTCCAGCATGCAAGTTGTCTCCTCGATTTCCAATAATTAGAACATAGATAAGTTTAAATTTTACATTTAGTCAGTTGGTTCTCTCCTCGATTTCCAATAATTAGAACATAGATAAGTTTAAATTTTACATTTAGTCAGTTGGTTCTATCCACGAATTTTAAGATTTAAGTTTTAGAGAGTCTATTTTCGAGCTTATATTTATGTTTAAATTCTGTCACTTTTCGTTCGAACTGAGTTAGAATAGATCTAATTTTATTATATAATTGTTATATATTTATATTTCTTAATTGAATTGCTATTTTATTAACTCGTGAAACTAATTCAATCAAATGTTTTATTATATAATATTAGTAAACACATATCAAAATTTGTTTGAAATATTTCACATTCAATACTTTTTGTTTTCATCTATTATAGAAAAAAGAAGTTTGTTTTGATCAAGATTTTAATATAAGACGATGATGCAATAATGTTAGGTAGGGCGCACGGTGCAGCATGGTATAGCCTAGCTTTTTTTCTCTTTTCCCCAATATTTAGGTGTTGAAAATGGATTTCCTTGGCTATACTCTCAGGCCTCAGCTCAGTTCTACAGTGGTAGTGGTCCCATGCTTACAGGTCCATGATATAGGATTAAGGACTCCCCAAGTAAAACTAACGTTGCACGTCATCAGTTTTTCCATTAATGAAATCAATGGTTCTGATCATCGTCTCTCTGAATTTTAATTGGTGGGACCACTCTACAAAAATTTGTTCTTAAGAAATTCCGTCTGTAATTATTTAAAAGAATAATAAAATGTTGGTTGTGAGAGGTGGACTTTTTTTGAAAGAATTTTTAAAGTATCGTCTATTTAAAATTTTCAATAAATTAGTATTATCTTCAAGTCGAGTTGAAATTTTGTCTTCTAATTCTACGAATATCTTGAATACGTTGAGAGACAATAAGTTTATAAAGCAAGAGTATAAGGAGCAAAGCAGGAAATTTTTAACCAAAGATAAAAATTAATAATTTTTTTGGAGGACCAGAGTAAAATTTTACCATTATATTAACTTATGATTTTTTAAAAATTAAATATATTATATAAACAATTTTTAATTTTAAGAGTTAAGGCCACTATCTATCCCTTTTTAAAAAGCATCTTATTGAAATCATATCCTATAAATATATAATCACCTATCAAGTTGAAATCATATCATATGACGCACAATCACTTACCATTTACCTATTAGGGTTTGAACCCCATATAACATATACGTCATTGGACGGGAGGCATGATGCCACTTAATCATGTAGAGTCAAGAAACAACTCGACTTAACTCGTGTAATATTTATAAAAGTTTAGAATATATATATTGATAATTAGGGGAGGAGAACGAGATTATTTAAAATTAAACCAAACTCTCATGTCTACAACATAATACTCTTTATCACTTGATGAAAAAAAAGACCAAATTCTATGAAATAATAAATTATTTACATTTTTTAAGAAAAAAAAATAAATAATTATTTAGCTTGTTTAATACAACTCTCAGTTTCCTCCATTTCCATCTACACGTCACCGTTTCAACTCCTTACATTACAGCCTGGCGAAATTCGCCCTTCCATCATCACAATCAATACCCAATCCTTTCTCTCCACGTGGCAAATCTTGACGTTGACACCTCTGCTTAGACAGCTGTCTCCCAAACACCCTCTTATAAATAACCTTCCCTCACTTCACTCTCTCATCGTTCTCAAATCTTTCCCAGCAAGCACCTCTCTTCTTAACTATAAATTTCAAATCTCTCCTCCCTTAAACATGGCTACTATTTACCACCTTGCCACTCTCATGCTCTTCTGCTTTATCCAACTCAGCTTCTCCGAGTTGGTTCAAGAGCAACCCTTGGTTTTAAAGTACCACAACGGTCCACTCTTGAAAGGCAAGATCACCGTTAATCTTATCTGGTACGGCAAGTTTACACCCATCCAACGCTCCATAATCGTTGATTTCATCAACTCTTTGAGTTCCGATAAGGCCCCAATGGTTCCTTCCACGTCGTCGTGGTGGAAAATTACTGAAAAGTACAAGGGTGGTTCTTCTACCTTAGCTGTAGGCAAACAAATCCTTCTCGAAAATTACCCGCTCGGTAAATTCCTTAAAAACCCACATTTACCGGCATTGGCCAGTAAGTTCAACGGCGTTGATACCATCAACGTAATCCTTACTTCCAAAGACGTCGCCGTAGAAGGGTTTTGTATGAGGTGTGGGACTCACGGGTCAACCCGGGTTGGACGTGGTCCTGTTCGTGGGACTTATATTTGGGTCGGAAACTCGGAGACTCAGTGTCCGGGTCAATGTGCTTGGCCTTTTCATCAACCTATTTACGGTCCACAAACCCCACCTTTGGTTGCTCCCAACGGAGACGTTGGAGTTGATGGGATGATTATTAATTTGGCTACGCTTTTGGGAAACACCGTTACGAACCCGTTTAACAATGGGTATTTTCAGGGTCCGGCGAATGCTCCTTTGGAAGCGGTTTCGGCTTGTACGGGGATGTTCGGTTCGGGTTCGTACCCGGGATATCCGGGTAAGGTGTTGGTGGAAAAAAGTACAGGGGCGAGTTACAATGCGAACGGGATTAATGGGAGGAAATATTTGTTGCCGGCGATGTGGGATCCTCAGACATCAACTTGTAAGACGTTAATGTGATGGAACACGTGGCGGATATCAGTGGCGAGAGAGGTGTAGACGTGGCATTGATAAGTAGGGGGGCTCTTTTGTACGTTGTCGTTTCGTGTGACGTGTAAATTGCTATATTTGATATAAAAAAAAAAAAGAGAAAATATGGTGGGGTTTGGGGTTGGGTATGGGGGAAGGCAGATGAGAAAAGGAAATGTGAATGTGGGGATAATATATATAAATAAAATATATGAATATTTAAAGAAGTGAAAATTTTAAAAAATGTTTTTTTTTTCTTTTTTATATTTAATGATGAGAGGATAAGGTTTAAAGGTAAAGAGGGAGGAATTTGTTTGATCTGAATGATGGACAAAGTTGCTGGGGACATGGGGAACCATGATAATGGATGATGTTTCATTTTGTAATATCTTTTAATTATTATAAAACTATATTAAAAATAAATTTAGATGAACGGTAAATTACGATACGTTAAATTTATTTTTATTTTACATTGTAATATTTAATTTAATTATTATTATTTTATATTAATTATAAGTAAATACAGCACTCATTCAAACTCAACCTATTTAAATTTTTACCTTAAATAATATCCTAACACAAGTAGTTTAATAAGAGTGTCATATGTTTAAAGTAATAAAGAAACTAAAACAAATACAAAAATAGTTTTGGGTATTGTGCCATTTTAAATTAATGAGACAAATGGGGTGAAGTTTAAGGCTTTCAGCAAAATCTAGGCTCTTGGGAGGCAGCGGAGAAAATGAAAGGTTATTTTATAGGCTTACATGAAAAATAAATTATAAAATTATGCAATTTTTTACATTTTACTACACACTTAATAAAAACCAATCAATATTTATTTTAAATAAAATTATTTAAATTAAATTACAAATATAAATTTGATCTTTTTTTTTTAATTTTCTCTTATATTCAACATCTTAGTCATATATGATATCAAAAACCTCATGATTTCAAAATAGTGAAAATGAGGGTTTTCATTTCTACAATATTTTTTGAGTTCTTAATATTAAAAATGAAGGTTTGTTTTGATGAGAGAAATTTGAAATAGAATTTATTTTAAAATTTTGCAAAATTTTCTTTGTAGAGAAAACGAAAGGAAAATGATTAAGAGAGAATTTTCTTTTATTTTTATTAAATCTCTATTCTAAATATTTTTATTTAATTAAAATATCACATATCATAATTTGGTTGATGAAAAAGCTCTTTTAATGAGAGTTAACTATTAGTATCTAAAGTGGCATTGAAATAAAACTTTATATAAAAAGATAAAGTTGCATAATTTAGGTATATATTTTTCATATAAGTTTATTTTAAGTAAAAGTATCGCAGAGGTCGGACTGATTATATTTTACCCCTATTTTTCTTAAAAAATATGTAAATTAATACTTGTGCATTTGATCAAAGAGCAAATCGATCATTTTTATTAAAAATTTTTAATCTATTTTTACTATTAAAAATTAACTTGACTGACAAATAAAATTATAAATAAATAGAACATTTGATGAACAATTTATTTTGTGTTTTCATTTTGTGTTTGTTTATTAAACTAAATAAACGAACATGAACAAGATTTTAATACTCGTTTATTAAATAAACCGAACATGAATAAAACCTATTCAACGAAACATGAACAATATTTTAATACTCGTTTATTAAATAAACCGAAGATGAATAAAACCTATTCAACTCATTTAATGAATTTGCTCATTTATCATTCCATTAGTATATATTAATAAAATTATTTTGATTTATATTTTTATCATATAATTATTAATATATATTTGACTATTTTATATAAAAAATAATCTATATGTTTATTTATTGTTCGTTTATTATTTATGAACATGTTTGTTTAATATTTGTGAATTATAAATATTAAACAAAAGAACATGAACACATAATTTTAAATAAACGAAAATGAATAAAAATTTTAAAATTCTTAACCAACATAAACTAACTTAAAAATAAACAAACAAATATAAATAGAAGTCCATTCGTTCAAGCTCGATTCATTTACAATTTCACTACAGTTAAATGTGATGTGACATTTGTACCTCATTTTGACATGCAAAAATTAATTTTTAATAATAAAAATTGATGAAACTTTTAACAAAATGACCAATTTACTTGATTTAATATACAAAAATTAATTTATCCATTTTTTGAACTAAAAAGATAAAATACAATCTAACTTTCAATACAATACAAGAACCTTTATAGTACTTTTATGATCTATTTTATACCCAAAGATAAAAATGAGGGTATTTAAATTGGTGGTGATCAAAATTCAGCAGTTGGCATCAGCAGCAGCTAAGAGGGAAACCCATAGCTGTGATTTTCACTGTTACTATTACTATTTTTACCATTGCTGCTTTCAGTAGTGGATAAATAAAAGGGAGGCAGAGATGGAATTCAGGAAATATTTGAATTTCTCAATATAAAATATTTATAAAAAATTGAATATATTAAAATAATTTCATGAATACATATTTATATATTGCATATAAAAATTGGGATTCTTCTTAATAGCAGCAAAGGGTAGAAGAGAGGGAGATAGGCATGTGAATTAGGAACCTATTAAAGGACATATCAACAGGTTTCAGAAACAGTTGCAGGGACCACTTTTATCAAATTTCAGTAACAAATGTCAGAGCCTCAGTGTCAGAGGTTAAGAGCAAATCAATTATGCAAAAAACAGTTCATGCACCCATCCCGCATATCTACTATTTTATTACATGTGATGTGAACTGATCTCAGCTAAGGATGCTTGTGATATATATGAGATATATATTCAGAGGCTGACATTTTCAGAGTATTAATATAGTGTAAAATCTTGGATTACATATATGAACAGACCAATCTCTAAACCTATGGTTACCTATGGTTCTCAAAGATTGCATGCATTTAATAAAACAGAAACAACTATAAAGAGTATGCATTAGATGAAGCAATTTAGTTAATGATAATTGTCAAAAAGATGACCTAACATAGTAGATGGAAAAATAACATTACCACATTGGATACTAAGCAATAAATTATGACAGCATATGGCACTGCAAAAAACTGGGTACTCACCAAGATCCCTTTTGGTTTATCAAAACTTATCTAAGCTGAAACAGAAGGCTTAGAAGCAGCAGAGAGCTTGGACCTCCTCTTCGCTAAACTCTCACTACGGCGCTCCCGCTGCTCCTTCAACCTTGTGGCAAGCAGTTTCTGGTACTCAGCTGCCTCTGACTTGGCCTTGGCAATTCTTTTCTTCTTGTCAGCAATTCTAGCCCGCTTCCTCTGCAGTGTCAATGGAGTTACCAGCCTCTGGATTTTTGGGGCTTTGCTCACCTTCTTGCCTGCAGATCCCAGAAATGGCCATCAGTAATATGTCCAAGAAAACATTTCAGCTCTCACAAACTATTATGTTGTTATGACTTTTTTCAAGTACAAGTATCTAACACCCGTGTCTGAGTGACATTAGCTCAGCAAGCCTCACTAATTCCAACCATGATCCAGCCTCAAATACCCTACTTCCTGCATGCTCCATGCATGACTAAATGAAATAAGAAACGCCTTTTTTAACTCCACCAAGCAGGTTGGCAATCTGGTGTGGGTGGGTAAGGCATACAAATGCAATGCAAATAAAACTAAAAACCTAGAATATCAATCATAGGAAAAAAATACAGTGGCTTCCATAGAAGGAGCCTAAACAGAATTTCAACCTATTTACTTGCACATTAGACACTATGCTACGTTCTAGAAGCTAAAATTACATTATGAGTTAAAAGAGACCATTTCACAGGAAGCAAATAGCAGGAGAATGCCTAAAACCTAGCAGTAAAGAACCAAGTCTCATACATCTTGTTGCCATCTATATTAAAAATGAAAGTTGACGAAGAAAGAACAGCTTTACCAGATTTTGTGGTGAAAGTCCTCCTGTAAGTGTTGACATACTTCCGGACATCATCTTCCTTTGAAAGGTTAAAAAGCTTTCTAATCTTGGAGGCCCTCTTTGGACCTCTCATCCTAGGTTTTTCAGTGTCCGTTAGCCCTGGCAAATCATTCTCACCCTTCTTCACAATAACCAAGTTCAAAACAGAAAGGTCTTGGCTAACAATGCATCCACGAACAGACTTCCTTCTACGCTCACCATTACGTCTTCCATATCCACGGAAGCATGGGGTACCTGCTCAAGCAATACAAATGAATAAAATTTGCTTAATTGTCTTGAATTTGGATACTTTTCAACATTTCCTCTTTGCTTAATTGTCTTGGTTTTCCTCTTTTCTAATGAAGATGATGTGAAAGGGATGGGCAAATATCTCTATGAAAATATACTGAGAAGATAATGTAAAGGAGAGAAGAAGGTAACGTGATGAAGACTTCAGTAACTTCGTTTTTTGGTTTCCAAAAAAGAAAGCAAGTAGCAGAGATGGTAGCCAGGTTTAAAAAATGGGAATGAAGAAGTTGACATAAAATTATTATGTTTTTCCCATGAACTATAAACATGAACCACAAACAAAATAATAAGAAAAAGGAAGTGATGAGACCAAGTGAAACGATTCAAAAACCTCAGAGGAGTTGCAGGGAAGGTCTTGTGATTTTCTTATTAGGCATCATTATTCAAGTTTCTATGGAATATCACAAATATTAATACACGAAAGAGTAACTTTGTAGATTCCATCAAGTTTTTTGGGGAATCTATGAAAGTCTCCAACACAAGAAATCTTTGTGAAATTGTCCAAAAATCAATAACTGAATGACTGATAGAACCTAACAGAAACTATTCATTCTTTTGTTTCATTCATTATTTCTTTTTCTTTTTTTCATGCTCATTACGTATGTAAACTGCTGACAAAATGATGACAAGTGGCCAAGGGAGAGAAACAAACATAACAGAAAAAATGTTGTAGGAAAAATTAAGTCATCCTTTTGAGCCAATAGGACATCCTTGGTGACTTGGACCAAAGGCACAAAAAGACCAATCAAGATTAGCCATGTGACAATTCACACGGGAGAGGTACCATGGCAAGGGAAGAAAGTGACAACAAATATAACAATTTTCCTAGCCAAAATTACATGTCATTCTCGTGAATATTGTGGCATTTGTCATTGTGGCCAAAACAATTGTTCATTTGGAAATCCTTCTCTTTTCCCTTTCCATCTCTCTCCTATGTAATTTTTCCCCACATGGCTAGCCTTGATAGGGTCCTTTCATTACCCAAAAACCTCATAGGTCCGTATCAACAAGGATGACAAGGCCGTAGCTTCCTGTTGGCCCAAAAATGATGACTTATTTTCCCCTACAATAAATTTTCTTATCATGTATGTTTCTCCCTTGACTACTAGTCATCATTTCATTTCATCAAACTAGCAAGTGGGACCAAGTACCCTATTAATGCATCCATTTTATTTCTTAAATGACACTAAGAAACGTTCTAGCAATTGGAATCAAATAACATCCACTTATAGTCAAATTTACATAGATGGCGCCATCTAAATTGCTACAAAGGCATGAACACCTTTGACTTTTAAAATTTTGGTTTGATTTTTCTTAATTCATATTAACCTCATCTCCAAGTAAATCACTAAACACCACAAATAAATTCTTTTAATTGCTACATCTATCCTTGCCTTCTCAAAAAGATAAAAATCCAAAGTGGGTTTCAAATTTGAATTTTACAGAAACAGGCTTCTTCTCATTCCAGCCCAGTATTCCAATTGAATTACTTTCACCACCTTATCTCTCCATTAAACCCTTCAATAAGCCTTTGAAGTCCAATCTGGTTATGCCAAGAATGTCAATTAATCTCTCTAAGAATAGAAAAATGAAACCAAAACCTCATATTGACAAAATCAAACTTTCGCATACTGGACAATATCATGTGTCATTATCTTCTTTTCCTTCTCTTAACCTTTATAATTTGTTTATATATATTTTAACTTTTAATCTTAATTAAATTTAATGTCAAAGCTCTAAGTTCAACTCACATGATCATAACACATTTTAAAGTCTAATCTAATTACTAGATCATATTTGATGATAAATTTGAATACAAACCTGATTGGATCAAGTTTAAGGATTTGCCTCAGATAGCTTTGAGACTTATAACAGGACATAATTAAGCGAATATGATATAAAAGCTTTCTCAGTAACCTATTCCATCATTATTTCCACTAATTTCCTAGTGCACAGTAGAAATCTTACCTCTATGAAGCAAGAGACGAACACGACCAGGAGTCAGAACACCCTGCTTCATCGGGAATCCTTGCTTGTCGCAACCTCCCATGATCTTGAAAACATAGCCCTTGAATTCCTGTTGAAAGAAACAGAAAAGTAAGAACTTTTATTAACTAGAACAGATCAATCGTTACTTTAAAAAACAAAAGTAAAATTGTAAAACGGCTAAACCACACACCTCGCCTAAAGCATCTCCAGCAACCTCCTGCGAGATCCGCTTGTCGAAAAATGCTCGACTGTCACATTAAAAATGACATCAATATCTTTAATCACAAGAGAAAATTTAATTAAAATTCATTAACTCAACCTAACTCTTAAGATTCTGCTTTATTCGTTACCAAAAGTTCGACCCTCCCATTTCTCATTGCTTTTTTTTTTTTCACTTTCTAGACTTTCTCAGAAAATAAACAGATTACAACAAAAGAAAACAAAATTAAACTTACAGCTTCTGATCGTCATCGATCTCGAGCTTCTTCTGGCAACCAGTAGTCGGATTTGCGATATTAAACTGCACAACAACAAAAAAGGATTAAATAAATAGAACACACGGAATATAGTTTTAGTTCTAAAATTAAGGTTTTCATTCTTCTTTTTTGAGGATAAGGGAAGGCGCTCGGTACCTTCATTTTGGGATCTGCTTTAGCTGCTGCTGCTCAAATCAGCTCAGTGTGCGAAAGAGAAAGAGACGAAACGAAATTAGGGCTTTTAATTCAACAGCGTGCGTCTCTTGGGTTTTAAATGGGCCGAATTTATCTGGGCCTTCACATGACTGAGTTTCGTTTATGATGAGTGCTGACACGGACCTAGGGTTTACAAAATCCGATCGAGACAAATCGTAGATAGATCTGTCCCTGAGTCAGACAATCGCCCAGCCCAAACCTTTTATGACTCTATTCGGCTCGGATCAGCCCGATTAGAATTTATAAAAATAAAAAATTTAAATTTAATTATAGAAATATATCAAGATTAATATTAATATATATTTTTAATATTTTATTTTTTGAACAATAGAAAACGAATTGAATAAAAAATAAGTTTGGACTTGAAAATTTTTAGAATTCAGCCGTAGTTTGGATCATGGACAAGTCCAATCATAAGTAGAGGTTGCAAAAATATTATAGGATGAAATCAGTTTTTCAAAAGTCAAAAAGTTAATAAAACTTGATCAAATAAAATAATGTAGACCAATGATCAATACATTAGAAAAATTCAAAAAACAAAATATAGAGATGCATCACTTTCATCGATTGTTGATAATTGGATTCTAATCACGTCGTTATCAAGTCATCTGATAATAAAAATAAGTGGCATAAAGTATACGTGGCATGCCAAATATCACCAGGGGTGAAACCAAAAAATGTTTTTAAAAGGGAGCAAAATTAAATTGTAATTTTTACAATAATAAAAATATAATTTTACTATTTCAATAGCCTATATCGTTATAATTTTTAAAGAATTAAATCAAAATGTTATCATTTTCAGAAGAGTCTAAGTATAGTTTTACTTTTATTAATTTAAAATTTTAAAACACCTGTATGAAAATTTTTCTATTTTAGAGGAGCTGAAACCTTTGTCAGCCCTCTAATTATATTTCAGGGTATCAATATTTAATTATTCCATTAAACATAGTATAAAGGATGAAATATTTAATAAAAATAATCAAAATTTTTAATCTAATATACTGTACAATCTCTATGGTAATTCTAGGAATGAAGTTCTCTTATTTCCATTCATAAATATGAAGTCTAAATATCTAAAAACTGTATATCAAATAATTACAAAAAAAGAAGAAGAAGCTATTAAACAACAAAGCAAAAAACAAATATAAAAAAGGTCAAAAGAGTAAAAAAAAGGAAAAAACAAAGCCCCTTGATTGGCCCGGCATAGCTGGCTCCTTCATAAAACAAACGACAATGACATTGTGAGTGAAGCCCCTTTCCTATTTCTCAAATATCAAATCCCTCGAAAAATCCTCCCCATCCAATCACCACCCGAAACCATGGCCACTCCTTCCCCACGCGAAGAAAATGTCTACATGGCCAAACTCGCCGAGCAGGCCGAGCGCTACGAGGAGATGGTCAAGTTCATGGAGAACGTCGTTTCCGCCGTCCCCGCTCCCGACGAGCTTTCCGTCGAGGAACGTAACCTCCTCTCTGTCGCCTACAAGAACGTCATCGGCGCCCGCCGTGCTTCCTGGAGGATCGTCTCCTCCATCGAGCAGAAGGAGGAAGGCCGTGGCAACGCCGACCACGTCGCCGTCATCCGTGACTACAGGGCCAAGATCGAGGCCGAGTTGTCCGAGATTTGCGCTGGAATTTTGAAGCTCCTTGACGAGAAGCTTGTTCCGGCTGCTGGAAACGGGGATTCCAAGGTGTTTTATCTGAAAATGAAGGGAGATTACCATAGGTACTTGGCTGAGTTCAAGACTGGCGATGACAGGAAATCTGCTGCCGAGAATACCCTCACTGCCTATAAATCTGCTCAGGTTTGTGTGCATTTCTGTAATTTCTGGTTCGATCTTGTGATTTTGCTTGCCTTGATATGTAATTTTAAGGTTCGGTTAAGTTTAGATGTGAATTATGATGAATACGTGCTTAAGTTTTTTTTAATCTTGTTTATTTTTAGTTGCGGCATATTTGAGGGTCAATCTAAATTTTAGATCTATAGTTATAGTTATACCCTTGATGTTTTGTGTATTTCTTATCACCGAGATCCGGATCTGCTTTCCATTGTGTAGCTTGATTTCGATACATAATTATTAGAAGACATTAATACGTTTTGCGATAGAAATTTTATTAAAATTATCAAAAAAAAAATGGTCTCAATAATATGACTCTTGAATTAGATTTGCATCTTAAACATTTGTATAAAATATGTTGCAAATTGCATCTCTACTATGTCTTAGGTGCATAATGAAAACCTTGTTGGAGCCTTTGTATGAATTCAATTTGTTTTGTAATTTTAGTTGCTTTGGATTATTGGCCATTTCCTGTCATGTTATTGATGTAATTCCTGTTTATGTAGATCTTTGATGCTGCACTTTTTTTCTTTGAAATCTTTCAATCAATTTGGGTTTTCTTTTCATAATGCTATTATTGTTTTCTCACTTTTACATTTAAACAAAGGATTTTGATATTTACTTCTCTACTTTCAAGTTTGCTAAACCAAAACATATTGTGTTTTTATCCATGGTTCTGACCTTTTATTGATGGTATCTGTATCCTTTTCTACTGCTTTCTTTTCAGGACATTGCAGTAGCTGAGCTAGCCCCAACTCATCCTATCCGTTTAGGATTGGCTCTGAACTTTTCTGTCTTCTACTATGAGATCTTGAACTCTCCTGATCGTGCTTGCAGTCTTGCGAAACAGGTAGAATTACAGGACTTCAGAATTTTAGTTTAGTCTTAAGACTTATATTCATCTTGTTCATCAAAGACAGTGTAAGTATATTCTTTACATTGCAAAATCCTTTTTTGTGTTCTTTATTTGGGGTTTGTTTATTTTGTTCTTCAAATTATATTTAGTCAAAACATGTTTTGTTTCTTTCCTCAGGCTTTTGATGAAGCCATTGCAGAGCTGGATACTCTTGGAGAGGATTCATACAAGGATAGCACTTTGATAATGCAACTTCTCCGTGATAACCTCACTTTGTGGACCTCAGACATGCAGGTTAGACCCCACATATATGCTTTTCTTTCTTGCCTCTGTATTCAACCATCCATGTATCTTCTTTTCATGACGAATTTTTTAATTAACTGTATATATTTTCATCCATTTAGGATGATGGCACTGATGAGATCAAAGAAGCTTCCAAGCCTGAGGAAGAGAAACAACCGTGAAGTTCCCAGTCTTTGTGGTAGTATTTTACTTCTTTTCTTCTTTTTGTATGGAGAAGTTGGTTGATCCCACTCTCTCTTTAGTTACTTGCTTTTAGTTGATCAGGCCTGGATTTATGAACCTTGGAAGTTAACTGCTACAAATTTCTTAGCATTTCACTGCTTATTCAATTTGAGTTGTAGCTTTCTAATTGCAGTGAGGCTATGTGCACTCTCTTTCTTGATTGTTTTCTTGACAATAAGGAAGTTAACAATTGAGATATTTCCTAAGCTAAATTTTTTAAGTTGTTTTCTTGGAATTATCTGATTCATATTTATATAGCTGTGGTATTTTATCTCTTCATGCATTGTATTTTGTCTTTTTTCTTTGTCATTGCCCATTTAAATGATCGATGCCGATATATCTTGCTTGCTTTAACCTTGTATGTTTATCTCAAGATATTAGTACAGTAGTTTTTAATACAACTGCTGATTGCATCAAATCGATTATTGCAAAATTTTTATTAGTTGAATGTATGCAATTTAAGGTGCATATCTAAAGATAATTTTCCAAAGCTGCTTGATTTCGGGTTTCTGCTTCTGTTGCATAGGGTAATCAACAACGGTTTGATTATTGTACTAGAGCCTTGTAGTGCAATGAATAACCATTGGTTTATAGTATCTTATTTGCTCTATGTCTTGAAAGTGGAGATCCCACGTGGCTAGTTTTTGCAACATTGTTGTCTCTCTTTGGATTTTGCCAACAAATGGACTGACTCAGCTTCATTTTGGTTGCAATTCACCAAGATAGTAGTTCTTATATTTATTTTTTTTGGAGTAGAAATAATCCCATTGCTAAGTTGTAAGTTGTGTTCGAGTCCACCCGCACCAGCTGTTTCTGTGATCATCATTAATATATTAGAAATAAGGTAAGCCTGAAACTGTAATTGAATTGGACAACTCTCATACTTATGAGAGAATGAGTCACCAGGTCGACGATGGATGGATGGAAGTTCAAGGCCTACAGAAAAAGCCTATACCCTCATGGTTCAGGGGCCTTAGACATTACCGTCAAATGAATGACCTATAGAAAAGCCTATGCTCGGGGTAAGGAGCATAAGATGACATGGTTGAATGTATCCAAGGAGTTGCAAAGACAATACGGTGAAATGTATGGTGATGTTGGGTTATTTCGATAAAAGTTGAGATGAAGAAAGGAATGGATTTTGGCTCGTTGGAAAGAAATAATAGCCACCTACAGTTTTTAATAAGACAATGGCAATCCATTAATTAAAAGAAAAATATCAATCAACAGCCTTTTCTTGGTATCGGATTTGATAGTTTTTTGATTCCATGCTTCGCAAAATGTTGAAATAGTACACACATTGACTGTTATCTAGATATAAATGCCCGCACTTCCGTTGTGGAGATCTTATCAGATCTAAAAAAATATTTTAAAATATGGAGTGATAGCTATATTTATTTTTAATAATTTTAAAATTATTAATTAATTTATTTATGATGCGTTAATATGATGTTCTAACCGTAAATCAAATATAAATTCTATTTTGATACGGTCAATTAGCTTATTATTGGATGTGAAATGAATATGCATACAGGAAATAATATAAAAATAACACTACATAATTATCATTATTATTAGTATGACAAAATTTACATACTATATAAATTTTAAATACCATTGTGATAGTGGAAAATAAAATGATGAGATATGATATATATCGAAACCATTTTTAATTTGAAAAACGGGAGTCGACTTAAAAACAAAAATGGAGTTGTCACCGATTTTTTTTTGAGGTGTGATCGGATCACCTTGAGATTGATCATTTTAATAAAATATTTTGATTTATTAAAACAATGATTTTGGGTTTACGAAATTCGAGAAAAAGAGTTCGGGAGTCGGTTACACACGATGAAGGGTCAGTACCCTCGTAACGCCCAAAATTGTTACCTAATTGATTAATTAATGTCTTAATATTTAAAATCTGAAAAGATTTTAAAATACGATCTTTTTATTTAAAAAGAACACTTGAATAAATTAAATTGGATGCTAAGACCCTCTTATTTCGAAGAAATAAAATATCATACCCAATGAGTTAGGATACGACATTTCACATTGTCAAAACTGAGATTATCTTTTGATTTTTAAAACTCATGCAGTGAAGTTTAAAAAAGGATATTCAATTATTTGGGTCAAATGAAAAATCGGAACCCAGTAAGTTAAGGCACGATTTCTCAAAATTCCAAACATAGAATATTGCTTTTATTTTTTAGAAATCCTTATCTCGAGCTACAAAATATCATATCTAGTGAGTTAGGACACAACACGAATTCCTGAGAATAAGCTTTTATTTGAAACTTATACGTTTTGATTGAAAAAGGGTATTCGGTTACTTAGATTCAACGAGAAAAATTGGAACCCAGTAAGTTAGGGCACAATCTTCTCGAAGATGCAAAATACCGAGTATTGCTTTATTTTGAAAACTTTTGAATGAAATGATTTTAAAACTTAAACGATATTAAAACACGACCTTTTAAGAGAATAAAATGCGATGAAATAATAATGTACAACACAAAGTAATAATTCATAAACAAAATGTTATAATAATGAATCACAAATAACAAATAAATACAAAGTAAGAAAGTCTAAAATAAAATACAAAACAATTCTAAGCAAATAATACATAAAAAAGATTTAAAATAGATGTTATAAAAGCGATCTAAAGTATATAAAATAATTTTTTAAAAAAAGATTAGTATCCATTCAAGATAAAATAATATATAAAACTCTTTAAAAATAATATAGAAACAATTTAAAATATATAATGTGTAAAAAAAGTTTAAAATACATAATATATAAAAATATTAAAGTAAATAATGTATAAAAATTTGAAATGAGCATTATATAAAAAGTTAAAATAGATATTAACAAAAATGTAAAATAAATAAATAAATAAATAGAATGTTAATAACAAGAGTAAAAACATATATAAGAAAAATAATAATGAAAATAATATTAGTATATAAATAGAAATAGAAATAGAAATATAATAATAGTAGAAATATAAATAGATAAATAATAATAGTATTAAAATAACAAAATAAATATAAATAGAAACATAATAATAACAGCAATAATATATTAAATTAGTTAATTTGATAATAAAATAGCGAAAATAAAAAAAGATTAAATCGAACCTTAAAGCAAAATTTTGGGGCAAATAAAAAATAAATAAAAGGAAATGAACCAATTTGAACGTGCGAATAATAAGGAGGGACCAAAAGGGAAATAATCCCTACCCTCCAAAACGCACAGTGTCGAAACCATTTTTTTTATTTAAAAACGGGGATCGACTTTTATGAAAACAAAACGTGGAGTCGCCACCAATCTTTTGTTTAGGTGTGATTGGCTCACCTGATAAAACATTTTATTCCATTTAAATCAAATTTGGCCTACATAAATTTGAGAAAACGGGTTCGGGAGCCGGTTATGTATGAGGAAGGATTAACACCCTCACTACGCCCAAAATTGGTACCAAATTGATTAAGTATTGTCCTTATGTCCGAGATTTGAAACTATTTTTGAAATATGGTTCCTTCGAAAACATTTGAATAGCTCAAGTTGATCGTCAAAATTCTCTTGTTTCAAAGGAATGCAACATCATATCCAACACGATAGGACACGATCCTTTATTCCCCCGAGAACTCGATAAATTTTTATTTCCAAAAATTCATACATTGAAAATTACAACAGGATGCCCAATTATTTAGTCCAACGGAAAACTGAAACCCAGCACGGTAGGGCACGATTTATCGAACTTCCAAACATTGAACATTGCCTTGTTTTAGAATTTAAGGAATACGAATGAAATTCTAAAGGTATATTTGATTATTTTGAACAAATGAGAAATCGAAACCTAGCACGATAGGGCACGATTCCTTGAATTTCCTAGCATCAAACATTGCCTTGTTCTAGAATTTAGAAAAACACGAATGAAATTCTAAAGGAAGGTTCAATTATTTTGAACGAACGGGAAATCGAAACCTAGCATGGTAGGGCACGATTTCCCAAATTTCCAAACATCAAACATTGCCTTCGTTTTAAGGAATTTTTAAACGAGTAATTATAAAACCAGCTTGAAATGCATTAATTTGACTTGAAATAAAATGGAATAATTAGTTTTAAAGAGTTGGAAAGTATAAAGTGATATTCGTAATCCAAAAAGGAAACATAAAAACATGGGATAACATGCATGTATGAAACACTATGATGGATGAATGAAGATAATATAGTTCATTTAATCAACAAACAAAATAAACGATTAAATTCAACCAACCTAAAAAACATTATCAATTTCCTAAGCATGAATTAGAGGTGTGCATGGGTCGGGCGGCCCGGCCCGGCCCGAAGGCCCGCCCGAAAAATAGGAGGGTTTGGGTAAAAATATAGGCCCGAAAAATGGGCTTGGACAAAAAATGAGGCCCGTTTAGAAAATGGGCGGGCCTCGAAAAGATTTTTGGCGGGCCGCTGTTGCCGGCCCGATTTTAATATTAAATTATTTTTTAATTTTTAATTTTAAATTTTAAGTAACTTTAGTTTTTTTTACTTTACTTTTTTTTGTTGTTTTTAATGTTATTTTGATATTGTAAAATTTTTGTTATTAATACAATTTACTTCTTAATTTAGTTCTAATTTGTTTCAATTTTTTAATTTTAATATAATTAGTTTTTATTATATTTTTAATTTATGTATTATTTTAAGAATTATTTTAGTCCCATTTTTTATTTTTTTTGTTTTAATATTTATTTTTATGTTTTAAATGCATTTGATTTATTATATTTTAAAATTTTTTATTTAATAAAAAAAGTAAAATTTTTTTAAATATGGACGGGCCGGGCCGGGCCGGGCTTGGGCCTATCATTTTTTTCTCGGGCCGGGCTTGGACAAAATTCTAGGCCCATATTTCGGGCCGGGCCGGGCCGGGCCCGGGCCTTGAAAACGGGCCAAAATTTTTTAATGGGCCCGGACCGAACCCGGCCCGGCCCGGCCATGCACACCTCTAGCATGAATGAAGAATAATCAATATAATAGTAATACAAGACGAAAATAATATACAACAATAATATACGCAACCTAATACAACACAATCAAATACAAAATATGCAAAACAAAATAAAAGTTAAAAATATATATAAGACAAATTTAAAAGGATGAACACATCATATATTATAAATGAATTATTGAATTTGAAACTATTTGTAAAACAAACTAAAGATATCTATGCATTCATTAAAATATGCGTTATAGAATGGAAACTTTTAAGTCAAATAATATATGCATGTAAAAATATTTATTAAAATACACTCAATAAAGAAAAATTTGATAATATAGAATGTGAAAATATAGCAAGAATACATAATAAGATATAATTTTAAGAAATATACATAATAGGTTCACAAAACACACATATATATAAATAGATTTGGAAATTACTAATTGTAAAAATTTGCATGAAATTAATAATGTATATAAGACTAAATTAATTTTTCCATAAGTCATATATGTAACAGATTTAAAAAAACATAATTATGTATATAATAAAAACTATATGTATAAACACACGAATTTAGTGATGTATAGATCAAATATAAATACCAATATATATATATATAATAATAATGTAAAAAAAAGAAGACATGTGAGATTTTTCTTTAAATAACATCAACACATACTATGTAAATAAATTTAAAAGAAATTACATATGCAAAATAAAATGAGATTAATAATATACATAGAATATAAAATGAGAGTAAAAATATATAATGAAATATGAGATTAGGAAACACTTATACATATAATAGATTTAAAAACATATATATACATAAATTAATTTATAAAAAATATATGCGAGAATAACATGGGATTAAATATGTATATGGGATTAAACTAGTTTTACTATAAATCATACATGTACAAATATATATATATATATATACAAAAATATTTAAATGGAATATTATACAAAATGTTAGGATAATATAACATGAAAATTTTAACGCAATGATATTTTTTACAAAATAAAATAAATAAAATAATCTCGATACATAAAAGGTTTAACCGAACTCCTTAAAAAAAAAGAAGCATTGTATAGATAACAGACTTAATTAAAATAAATTTAAAATAAAAGGGATAATCTGTAAATAAAATAAATTATTGGGAAGACAATAGGGACCAACGTGCAATGCGTGCGAATTCATAGGGATCAAATCTAGAAATTTTCCAGGTCCCAAAACGCTGCGTTAAGGCACGGACCCATTTGCGAACATGCACGAACTACAGAACCAAATTAAAAAAATGACACAAAATAAGCGAGGCGCAATTGAATGCTCATGCGAAAGGGGGGAGCCATCGTGGAATTATCCCCTCACCGCAGAAACACGCGGATCCCAGGGGGTTTAGGTCAGATTTCGGGTCTGGGTCGTTAAACGAAGCCGTTTTGAGGCCATTGGAACGGCCCTAAACGACGCCGTTTTATGTGTTCTATAAAAGGCCAAATTTTCTTCAAAAATCCTCATTTCAGCTGTGATTTGAAACAAAACAAAAAAGGAATGGAGCTCTGGGTTTTTTTGGGAGCCTCTGTTTCTGGCGATCGGACCACCGTCCGTCCATCGCCGGTGACCGCCGTGCACGGCGGCCGGGGGTGCAAAACAGATCCCTTTTTAAACCTTTCACTCCCCTCACATCAAATCTAAACCCCAAACGAGCAAAAAGAACCCTAGCAAGTCGGAGAAAGCCAAAGGAACCCTTCGATTCCGACTTCCCCAACTCGACGAAGGTAAGACCGATCGTATTCCTCCCTCTTTTTATGTATGTACACCAACTATATACTGAATAAACTCGTAAAGGAAAGAAGTGTAAGAACAGAACAAAAGACCACCTTTTCTATCGAATCTTGTTTCGATTTTTTTTATTGTTTTGTATCCGTCCGTAAAAAAAAACATTTTTGTTCTCTTAGCTATATAACCGAATACATATTTCTTGGTCTCTGTTGCCTTTGCGTGTTACGTTGTTTCTATTCCTTTTTTGGTCTGCTTTGCAGGTTGGGAGGGAGGTCAACGAGAGGGACTTCCGTTTTAGTGCAAAGGACGGGTAGAGTCGATCCTCCAGCGCCAAATGCGCTGCTGAAGCACGTGGACAGCGAAAGGGAGGCACGGCGCTGAGGCTAGCTAGGGTTTCGGCTAGCTGAGACCCGGTTTGGGTGTTGGGCCTATCGGGCCAATAGGTTTAGGAATTAGGTTAGGGGTTTGGGCCTGCTGTTTTTTTGTAATTGGGTAATTTGGACTTTTGACCATTTGTTATTGGCTTTTGTTTTTATGTTTTTTGTTTGGGCTGGTCAATGGTTTTGGGCCCGGGTAAATTTGGGCACTTACACACAGCTTCAAGGAGGACCAAAATGCAGTCAAAACAAATTTTAAGGCAAAAAAAATAATGAAAACTTAATTGCGAAATAATAAAAAAATGGAAGGGCTAAAAGCAATTGGACGAATTTAGAAAAAACAAAGAAATTGAAATGAAATAGACAAAATTCTCACGTAATTGAAAGAGAAAAGAAAATAATTTAATTCCAATGGAAATAGGAAAAGAGAGAATAGTCCAATTTCTAATTGAAGTAAAAATACCCAAAATAATTCCCTCCTTTTAAAGAACAAAATACCCCTATTTATATACATGGGGTTTATTAAAAATAGCCTAACTAATTTAATAATAAAATAAAATAAAATAAAAACAAAATTAAAAATAATATCTTCCTATTTTTAGCCTTTTACCAAGTCAACAAAATTTGATAACTCTTTGGCTTTCTCAATCTTTTTGATTTGGCCATAATTTAATGGTTGTCTTTCAATTTGGCCCTTTTTGGCCTGTTTTCGACCGATTGCATCCTTTGGCTTTATTTATTCGGTTATTATTTTTTGGGGGTCTAGGCCAAAATTAGCCTATTACAATATAAATTTGAGAGTTATTTTAATATGTTAATTAGATTTGTAATTAAGATATATAATTTAAATTTGATTATGGGTCGAATTATCTGTTCAGGTTTGGGTAAAAATATAAGACCGTTTTCTAAATATGTAGGGCTTCAAGTTTAACTTTGGTCAGACTCGAATCTGCCTAATTTTTTTTTGTTGCTGTTTTGCTGCTTAGAGGTGTTTATGGGTCGGGTCGAGCCCAACCAAAATTTTATGCTCGTGTGCTAGCCCGACCCAAAAAATGAGCCTAAAATTTTGTCCAAACCCGATCTGAATAAAAATGCTAAAATTCGAGCCGAGCCAGACCCGCCTGTATTATTTTTTATATTATTTTTAAAAAAATATAATACATCAAAAATACTAAAAATATTAAAATAAATGTTTCCCAACAAATTGAAAATAAAATTTAAAAAATATGTATACTTAAATAACACTAAGATAGATACAGCTTAACAAGCAAATGCCTCTAAAATAGTAACAAGATTAACAATAAAACAAGAGTTATATAATATCCAAATAATAACAATAAAATAGTAGCAATAAAATTGTGAAATGGTAGCAAAATAATGAAAATAACAAGAAGATAATAATAAAAAAAGTAAGAAAACTGTAAAAAAAATAGCATTTTTTTTTGCATATTCGGGCCGGGTCAGGCCAAAAAAGCTTTACCTGAGGCCTGACTCATTTTTAAATGTGTCTTATTTTTTTTCCCAAGCCCATTTTTCGAGTGTATATTTTTACCCAAACTCTCCTACTCTTCGGGCGGGCGTTCAGGGACAGGTCTATTTGTTGCCATTTTGCTATTATATTGCTACCATTTTGTTGTTATCGTTTAGAAATTATATAACTACTGTTTTATTGTTAATTTTACTACTATTTTAGAGGCATTTTGTTTGTTAAGTTACAACTATCTTAGTGTTATTTAAGTATAAAGATCTTTTTATGAATATCTTATTAAGTGGATGTCCATCATGAATAAGATAAAGCTTTAATGTACTTTAAATTCTAATAGTTATTAGAATTAGATATCTACTTCTTTTATACTTTTTATACCTATAAATAGATACTCTGATAAAGCATTGTAATCATCCCTTTAATCAATAAATTACATTCTATATTGCTTTCATATTTTCTTTATTCTTTATTCTCTCCATCTCTCTTTATTTTATAACACGTTGTCAGCACGATCTTGCTCAAAGTGATAGTTTCTTTTATCGATGATCAAATTTATCCTCCATGATTTTTAATTTCTTTGATGGCAAGATGCAAGGTTTTTACAGGAAGTTTTTTTTATTTAATGTTTCATATCTGATTATTATTTTTCATTCTTCTTTCATTATATGTTATCATTGTTTTGATTAACTTATTTTACTTTTTGTTCTTAAGGATGGTGAAAGGTTTGATATCGTTATCCATATGAAATCAAAAATATTTTCGAACTATCTCATACCTTCTAGTGATGACGATGATGTTAAAAATCTTCAAGTATATTTTACTATGTTTTATTTGTTGTTCATTATAATTGGAGACTAATCATGACAACATGCATAGATAGATTTTGATTTGAAATCTCACGCATGTTTGCGATGGTAATTATGAAATAAAGAATCTATTGGGATGTTTATAAGTCCATCCTACTAGATTTGTTGCATTCTCTGAAGTGAATGTAAACATAAAGAAAATAAAAGATATACTCATGAACCACTAAAAGTGGGAATATAGTAATAAATAAGAGAACAATGAGAGTTCTCAAGATAACTTTTTAAAGGGTAAAGATAATTTATGTTATCAATGTGATATGAAAAATTATTGGCCACATATGTGGCGTATGCCCAAATATTTTGTTTCTGTTAATATTCTTTGAGTAATGATATGAAAATATAGTAATGAATTCTATTATTACAGATAAAAAATACTTATCTTATTTGATATTGAAACAAACAAATATTATTCCAATATTTGATAATACAAAATTAGTTGAAAGCTCCAAAAGAGCTAATAGATCACTATCTAAAAAGTACAAAATTTGTGATGGTTAATACATTACTTTTAAAAGTTATTTGTAATGGATCTCATATTGAAATTGTGAATGAGGATAAGATTATATTTCATATGAATAAAAAAAAGGGGATTGAGTTATTAATTTATAATATTTATGATATTCTTTTGTCATCATCCCTATTAAAGTGTTGAAAGCAAAATATTTGATTGTGAAAGATCTACTCATGAGCAATAGAATATAATAATTCTATCTAAAGCTTATTATGGTTGAATGCATCTAAAGTTGCAAGTATTTTTTTAAAAACTGTGAATATAACTCTACAGTATTCAGAATAAGTTTTTAATTAAAATTACATAGTAAAATATTACTGATGAGAACTTGCAAGAGAGAAAACTTATGTATGAAAAGTCATTGGTTATGTACCTGTTGTACACCCGAAAAATAAGATCTACTCTCAAAGTTTGCTATTAATAGATTTTTGGGCATTTGAAGATTTTGGCATATTCCCTGAAGCGAATATTGCATATAATTATTTGGAAATTATATTTATTGACTTGGTGGCATTATAGACTTCACATTGATTTAGACATTTCCAATAGTAAATGTCACAATAGTACTTATATGTGGATACAAATTAAAAGAAATGATAATAAAATTATCAATTTGTTACAATTTACAATTTAGTACAATTGAAACACATGTTAAAGTAAACCAGAAGTTACTAATACAAATACGTTTACTACTTGGCGTGACCAGTTAGACCATCCTAGATTGTATATGGTGCGAAAATTAATTGAGAATTCATATGGACATCTATTAGAGAACCAGAAGATTCTTTAATTTAAAGAATTCTCATTTGTTGTTTGTTCTCAATGAAAATTGATTCTTAGAAACTCATTAGTTAAAGTTGAGATTTAATGTCTTGCATTTCTGAAATGAATATAGGCCCATTCATCCACCATGTGGATGATTTTGATATTATATGATTTTGGTAGATGCATCTACAAAATAATCACATATGTGTTATCAATTTGTAACCTGTCATTTGCAAGATTGCTTATTTAAATGATTAATTTCAGATTATGCAATTAAAACAATTCATCTTGCTAATGTTGGTGAATTTACATCCCCAGTTTTCAATGATTATTGCATGTCAATTAGGATAAAAGTTGAACATCCTATAGCTCATGTTCACACACAAAATGATTTAGCTGAATTATTTATCAAATGCCTCCAGCTAATAGTTAAATCATTACTTATGAGAACTAAACTTTCTATTTCAACATGAGATTATGTTGATTTATATGTTGTATGCATCAAGCCAATAAGTTATAATTACTCTCATTACAATTGGTTTTTTATCAAGAGCTAAATATTTCTCATCTTTGAATTTTTGTATGTGTGTATATGTTCCAATTGCTCCACCACAACAAAGGTGAGTGAATCCTTAAAGAAAGTTGTGAATATATATTAATTATAAGTTTCTTTGTATTATTAGATGTTTTGAATGCATTGGAGATTCAATTATGACATTATTTGTTATTACAATTTTGATTTGATAGTTTTCCCGACATTAAGGGAAGAGAAATAATAACTTGTAATAAGTTAGGGGGAGAGTAATTTGAACCAGAAGTTCAATAAGTATAACTCATTACAAGTTAACTATTAGATGTATTTACAAACTTAATGAGAATAACCAAGTGTTATATAGATTAATCGGTTCCAAATATGAAAAATTATTCTAGATAGTCATATAGTGGAGGCGGGTGCTCTAGAGGAAACCCAAGACATAACTAATAAGTAAAACTACAGAAGAAATTCAAGTACCTGAAACTGAATTTTAAAATAATAAAAATAAGAGATCTTGATAAGTTATGTTAGTTCGAGAAAATATGGAATCGAATAATAAAAATGGTCAATAATGATTTTGCATGCAATATTATTATTGAAATAATGAAATTAAAGGAGAGTTCTGAATAAATCTATTGAGAAATATAGATATAGAATAAATTGATCAAAATAAAAAGACACAACTCAAGTACAATTAAATTCGTGGAGTTTTTTGGACCAATAGTCCAAATATCTAAAGGTATAAAGCCAATAAGGGTGCAATTGAAGTAGTTTTGCAAAAGCGGAATAAAAATATAAAGTATTTCGCTAAGTCCTGGCATTGATTATGAAAAGATATAATATTCTTTTGTGGTGGATGCAATAACCTTTAGATATATTATTAAATTGAAAATTCATAAAAGATTTAACTTGTGTCTAATGGTTATTGTTACAACCTTTTATGATTCACTATATAGTAAAGTTTATATTAAAATCATTGAAGGATTTAGGATGCTAGAAGCATATTGAAATTCTTGAGAAATTTTTCATTTATATGAATTGAAATAATTTGAATATATGTGGTAAATTTGACTTAGTGAATAGTAGTTGAAGGAGGATTATAAAATGATCCAAAATACCTATTTGTGTTTTTATAAAAGAATCATTATTAAAGTTTGTTATGATTACTCCTGAAGAGATCAAAATATATTTTCCCAAATTTCCCTCACTCGTGACTTTTAAAAGAATGGTGATATAAATGGTTAGCAATACATTTAAATAGTCATTTCAAAAACTAGTATTTAAGATTGAATACGTAGAATATGAGAAAGTATGTGATGTTTTCATGAGCGGAAGTAAATACACGTTGTACTCTTTTTCCCTTAATCGAGGTTTTGTCCAATTGAGTTTTCCTGGTAAGGTTTTTAGTGAGGCAACTTATTATGCGTATTATAGATCGTGTACTCTTTTTCTTTCATTAGGTTTTTATCCCATAGGGTTTTTCCTAATAAGGTTTTAACGAGGCATATCACCTACCAATGGACATCCAAGGGGGAGTGTTATGAATATCTTATTAAGTAGATGTCCATCACGATCAAGATAAAGTTTTAATGTACTTTAAATTCTAATAATCATTAGAATTAGATCTCTACTTCTTTTATACTTCTTATCCCTATAAATAAAGACTCTGATAAAGCATTGTAATCATCCCCTTAATCAATAAATTAAATTCTCTATTGCTTTCATATTTTCTTTATTCTTTATTCTCTCCATCTATCTTTATTTTATAACAATTTTCAATTTGTTGGGAAACATTTATTTTAATAATTTTAATATATTTGATGTATTATATTTTTTTAAATTTATTTTTATATAAAAAATTAATACGAGTGAACTGGATCATACTCAATTTAACATTTTTTTTAATCTAAATTGGGCTTGAATTTTAGTTTAAGAACATGAAAAAAATTAAATTACGGTATGAAAATTAATATAAATGTAACACAAATGTAATTGGCCAATTTTATCCGGCCGGGATAAAAATAAACCAAATAATAAAATAAAGACTTTAAAGTCCAAATTAAAAAAAAAAGTCCATTTACAAAAGAAATCAGGCCTAAACAGCCCAAAACAAAAAAAAAACCCTAACCCAAAGTCTAAAGCCCATAACCTAAATTAATTTAGAAACCCTGAAACCCTAAGGGTCCTTTGGCACAACTCATCGTGCCATGTAAAGCAGAAGAAGAATAGACACGCAAAGCATAAGAGACAACAAAGAAAAAACAAATTAAAAGATTTGTAACAGACAGTTTTGTATTTCGACTATAAAAGAGGCCATAACAGCTACATGTAATTTTTTACACACACTAGAGTAATAAAAAAAACAGAAATCAAAACTTCAAAGGTGATTTCCTTCTTTTTTTTTCAATCTGTTATTTATTTTTATTTTTTTAAGAAAAAGAAGAAATATGCAGAGAAAATCAAATACAAAAATATACAGTAATCGCATACAGATTAAAAAAAAGGTGATTCTTTTATAGTTTTAATCTTTTAAATCTGTTATTATTATTTTTATATATCTATAAAATAAAATAAAAAAAAGAGAAAAGAACTTCCTTGGGACGCTTCGCTTCTTCTCTCTCCGTCACGGAGATTCTCCCTGGTGCCGAAAGGCCAGAACCCTTTAGGGTTCGGTTTGGGGTCCGTTAGAATGGACGGCGCGACGGTTATATGAGAATCGAAGGTTTTTTTTTTGTGTGTGTGTTTGTTGTGTTGTTTTCTAGATGTTTTTGAGAAGAGAAGGCTTTTCTGTTGAAAGGGAGTCAAAAAGGGGCTTTTGGACTCTCCGGCCACCTTGGACCGCAGCATTGTCGCCGGCGACCAGTGACCGTCATGGTGGCTCGACTACCTGATCTTAGAGGGGACGAGAGAGACTAAGAGAGCTTCTTAGATTTTTTTTTTTATAAAATGGGTGCAAAATGATTTTTAATTTTTTTTTGACTTTTATAGGCTATGTGAAACGACGCCGTTTAAGGCTAGTTCCAGTAGCCTCAAAACGGCACCGTTTTGGCTTTGACCTCCGCCCGACCCGATTCGCCCAGAGGATCCGTGTGTTTTTGGACTAAAGGTCTATTTACCCATTTAGTCCTTCCGCTATTGTGACCTGCTTCAATTTAGTACTGTTCTGTTTTTTAATTTTATCACTTAATTTTTATTTTAGTCCCCTAGAACTGTGCGTTTAGAGGATAAGGGGATAATTTTCTAGTTAGTCCCTCCTTTTTTTCGCACATTTCACTTTGGTCCTTTATTTTGTTTTACTATTAATTTATTTGTTTTATTATGATTTATACTTGCAATTTTATTTAAATTTCGATCCAGTCCCTTGTTTATTTAATCTTAGCCTTTCATGCATTTTTTATTTTACTATTATTTACTTATTTATTTATTATTGTCTTGCTTTTTATTTTAAAATTCATATTGTTCATATTTGTACATATTGTATTATTGTCATTATTATATCTTTTTTTTGTTATTTTATTATTCCTTTTATTATTTTTGGCATTTTTCAAATCGTATCTTTTCAATCATGTATTTTTCATTTATTTTAAGTTATTTTATCATTTTAAATACACATCGTTTTAAATATTACATTTGTTATTATTTAAAAAGAAGAAAAAATTAAAATAGACAATGTTTTGTATTTAGAGATTCGAGAAGTCGTACCCTAACTTACGGGATTTCGATTTTCTCGTTGAACCTAAATGACCGAATATCCTCTTAAAATCAAAACACATGAGATTTAATTAAATAATAAAAAACAACATATTTTTCGAGATTTCAAAGTGTCGTATCCTAACTTACAGGATGTGATTTTTTGTTACCTCGAGATAAGATGAACTTTAACATACTTTTCGTTTTCATACCACGACCGAATAAATTAAATGCATATCACTTTAGGTATCATGCTCTTTTTTTGCACGATGAATAAAAAGAAAATTTTAAATCGAAACGACATTCATTATTTTTAGAATTAGAAAAGTCGTGTTCCTAACTTATGAAATGTGTCTTCTTTTTAAAACTGATATAATCAAATATATTTTAAAATAAATAAAATTGTTAGCATTTATTCTCGTTTTCGGAGATTTAAGGCATTGCATCCTAACTCACGAGACATGATCTTTCCTTCTTGAATAACTTGAAATAAACACTTTTCATGAAAATTATTTTAGTTAGATAGCGTCTTAATATAAAGAGGGATCCTATTTTAAATTCTTTTCGAGTTTTTAACTTTCGACTCTAAGATATTAATTAATTAACTAGGTACCAATTTTTGGGTGTAACGAGGGTGTTAATCCTTCCTCGTATGTAACTGACTCTCGAACCTATTTTCTAGATTTTGTAGACCGAAAAACATTGTTTTAATAGATCAAACTTCTTATTAAAACGATCAAATTACGAGGTGACCTGATCACACTTCTTAAAAATGATTGGTGGCGACTCCTTTTTTTTTTCTTCTAATTTTTCAAAATAAAAGTCGATTTAAAAAAAGAAGGTTTCGACAAAAAACATGTAAAACCGTACTTGAAATAACTTATAAACTTGACAAAATTATTATTAAATATATAATATATTATGCAAATATTAAATAAAAAAGTAAATAACACCTATATTTCTCATATTTTTCTTTTTTTTTTTCGTCATTCTTTCCTTCATTGGTATTTATATTATTTATTAAGCCTTTGATTAAATTGACGTCACCTTCAACTAAATCACCAACTCAATAGGGAAATTACGAAAATGTTTTTTCATAATTAAAATAAGTTATATTATTTAAGTATATTTTAATCTTTTCATCTTAAAAAAGAAACCAATAAAAATATACAACTTGTATGATTTTAACCCGCACCAATTATTGGATTAATAAAAACCTTAATTTTACTACTCAATGAAAGCTTGATTTTAATGTATTTTATACATTTTTTTATTTTAATATATACAATTTAATATTTCCACTAGTTGTATATCTGTATTTACTATTAATAAAACCCTGATTAAGTTGATGTCATGAGTTATCCAGGTATCAACTTGGTGAAGAAATTATAAAAATATCCTTCCGTAATTGAAATAAGTCATATTATTTAAGAGTATTTTAGTCTTTTTATTTTAACAGAAGCCAATAAAAATATATGCTCACGTAGTGGCGAATCTAGAGGAGGTTGGCATGGGCCACGACCCCTCCTAAAATGTAAAATTGTTATTTAAGCTCTTAAATATTTTAAAAAATTTTAAATTAGTGAAGGTAAAATTGTACTTTGCCCCCCTAAAATTATAAAAATTTGATTTAATCATTTAAAAATTATGAAATACAAACTATAAAAAATTAAAATTTCATTCGACCCCTCCTAAAAGATTGTTCTGGCTTCGCCCCTGTGCTCATGATGAAAATGCCCATGCTCACAACTAAGAAACAAATTTAAATTAATTACTATTACTAAATCTATTTAAATAATAAAAGCAAATTAAACTTTTAGTAATTTATTCCAAGATGTAATTCGAAGTCATTAAAATTTTAATCTATCCCTTTTTAAAATAGGTGTTTAATAGGCTATAATAATATCTAGATTATATTCAAGAAAATTTATTATAAAATTTTAAGCTCTTGTTGGAGAAACAAACTACTGTATTTGTTTCACCTTTGCGGCGGAGGCGTTAGCGATGGTGCACAGGCTACAATTTGCTATTGACTAAGGCTTTTCGATATCAGTTATTTCAAAGCTAAACTCGTAGGAAATTGACTTATCGGAAATAAACTTGTTTACTTGAGATGCGAAGAGACTCTCATAAAGCTTCATTTCTTGTTGATTTGCATTCATCACCAAAATTGGTAACCAAACTGCACATGCAATGGCATCGGAGGAGATTAGGCAAGGGGAGGCTTTCTGGGTAGAAGATATTGCAATGTCACCGGCCTTGAATCGTGCTGTGACCAGTCGTTGATGTATGGACCCACCTTGATGATCAGTTATGTATGCGAAGTTTTTGTGGAATCATCTTTAATATGTTTTCCCCGTTTATTTTCTGGTTTTCTTCAACATTTTATGATGCTTGCCAAGGAGATTGGCGCCGATTAAGCTCAATAGAGGGGATGATCGGTTCATTTCTCTACAAATTTTTTTCTATTCTTGAATGTTATTTTACTTTTCGATCTTTTAAGATTCTATTTTCAAGAACTCTAAATATATTTTGGACCATCTCTTTTCCTCAATAAATTCAATTGACTGCTATTATTAAAAAATATATAAATTAAAACAATACTAATGTTAGCCTATGAGATTAGCTTGTACTCAAATATATAATAAAAATAATAACTAAATTGCATAGCTCAATTAAAATATCTATCATAACTTCTTATCAAATTAAAGTTACGATAGATATAGATTGCCAAAAATGCCTTATATTAAGGGTGAGTTTAAATAGGCAATAGGGTGCGGTGCGGTGCATTAACTTATTTTTTGTCTCATGTTACAATATCGCTACAGTATTTAATCTCATCACCACCGTTATTTTTACACTAACCATATGTAAACGCATCACCCATTCAAACTCACACTAGGTCTTTACACCATATAAGTGATCTAACACCAATAATTATAGATAATTGATAAGAAATTGACCCTTCACTTTAAATGGTGGTGCATAGTATGACTCTTGTAGTACATCTTATTCTAATTATGGATGATTGTAAGAAATTGACCCTTCACTTTAAGTGGTGGTGCATAGTATGACTCTTGTAGTACATCTTATTCTAATTATGGATGATTGTAAGAAATTGACCCTTCACTTTAAATGGTGGTGCATGGTGCGACTCTTGTAGCGTATATGATTTGATTCATAAACCTTTCGAGCATGCACCATATATAGGCTGGTTGAGATGCTTCGCCATTTCATACATACAATATTTGTGATTTAATGCTTTTATAATCGTGATGATAACGTGTTTAAAATAATAAAAAAATATTATTATGTTGATAACGTGTTATTAAATAAAAAAATAAAAAAAATAAAAGAATAAAAAATAGGAGAGCGAAAGTGAACGTATTTTTATGTATCAATAAGCATGTTTAGAATGCTTCTCCAGAATTTATATTTATAGATATAAAAAGTATAAATGAAATAAAGCTCTACTTCTAATGAATATTGGAGTCCTAAAATATATCAAACTTATTTTGATCTTTATGGACATCCACCAATAATGTGATTGCTCAAAAAATTATGTAATGTTATTATATTTATGAAGATATTATTATTCGGCTAAATGCTCAAATTGAGACTTAACCTTTCAAAGTTACTCACACGAGGGCCAAATATTTTAAAATGATCATATAAATACCAATTTTTTTAAATGAAATTAAGTGAATAAGTGCTTTTCAAATGTCGAAAGTCAAGTTTCAAAATATGTTTTTCTTTTTTTTTTTAAATAATATGAGATTCTATTGTCACATATCCTATTCTATCCACATTAGCATTTACCCAAATTTTTACTATAAACTTGATCGAATTGTGTAAAAAGTCTTTATTTGAACATTTTCATAACAGTTTGGTTTTTAATATGATCATTTTGAAAGGTTTGATCTTTATGTGATTAAACCTCAAAAAATTTGGATCATAATTAATAAGAGATTTGACCCTCGTACGAGTATTACGTAATAATAACTTAGATTAATTTGATAGAGATATCAAATTGATCCAAAAATTCATATACAACAAGTACAAATATCTTATTAATTTTAATGACTTTTTTTTAATTCAAAAAGGTATTTTCTTTCATTTTTTTATTGTATATATTTATAAAAATATGAATATTTTAAAAAAATATACATTGATATCTTCTGACACAATCACGTGACAATAAATTTTCTTTTAATTATTATTGATAGTTGAATGATTGAAGAAAAGTGGGGTGACATCCAACAGAAATTTCATAGATAATATTTTACTGGTTCCATTTTTATAATTAATTATTTGTTTTATATCATTTCTGTAAAAAAACCAGAAATTTGTTTTTAACATATTTTCTCCAATATTTTATCATCTAAAAATGTGAAAAATAAATAAATAAATAAATAAAAACCTACCAGACCGAAGTGCTGTTGGTAGCTCACCCGCGGGTGATATATATATCTCATCCGTCGTCATCTCCACTATCCTTTCATTTCGCTTCCTCTGCCTTTTTCAAATTTACAATTGCAACATCAAATTCCCACATATTAGGAATTTCCAGCGTCTTCTCTGACTGTTCATGGCTTCTTTGAACGTTTCTTCTCCTTCTTCAACTGCATCACTTTCTCGTCCTCGGTAACCTTTTTCTTCTCTTTTTCTTTAATGGGATCCTTTCTTTTAACTGAATTTTCGTTTGGGTTTTCTTTGTTTTTCGCTTTTCGTGTACAATTCGATTTTCCTTCATGACTTTCTAACTTCTAATGTATATAGTTTTAACGATCAATGGTTCCATTTCTATCTTATATAAACGCTGTGGTTTACTTAAGATTCAATGACCCAAAATTACGCCTTGGCTGGTAAGCAATATGGCGGTTTTATTTAATTTATTTTTAAAAAAATTTCGAATGATGAAATGTGGTTTGTGTTTGGTTGAATAGAAAAAGCTAGATTTAGATGCAAATACTATATAGGCTTGTTTGTTTATGTTTCTATTTTCACATTTGATTAATTTCATAAGCAAATTATCAAAACATTACACATAATTTTTATATATATTTAAGGGTTTTGTTTATTGTCAAATTAAATGCTAGGAAATGGGAGGTTTTTTTATTACACAGTACCGTTTGATTGTATGAATTTCTGCGTAGGGCATCAAAAAGCCTCCGATCCTTTAATGGACTACACAGAACAAATCTAGTCTTCGCGAATGGCTACGCATCCGGTTTAGCCTTTGTGCATTTCGGTGGTAGATTGTCGTCCGTTATTAAAAGTGTTGGCAAAACTAGAGCTGCGGTTCAATCGGGAGAAGGCAAAAATGTTGTCTCCACAAATGGTAATCTCTTTAGTTATAAATCAGTTAGGATTGAAGCATAACAAGATGATATAATGTTTCGAAATGTTGCTGCAGATGCTGTTTCTATAAGTAACGGTTTTCCCGTTGATAACGATGAATTCAATTTGGACCACGCGACTGAAGGTTTTGCTTCCATTCCTGAGGCAATCGAGGATATTCGCCAAGGGAAGGTTAGTTTTTTTTTCTCTGTAGGATGCTTTTTTTTTTTCTCTGTAGGATGCTTTTTTTGTTCCATTGAGCTCTAGTTTAACTTTTAGTAACCAGAAATTAACTTTTACAGATGGTAGTGGTTGTAGACGATGAGGATAGAGAAAACGAAGGAGATCTTATAATGGCAGCACAGTTGGTGACACCTGAAGCTATGGCATTTATCGTGAAGCATGGAACCGGGATAGTTTGTGTGAGCATGAAAGAGGAGGATCTAGAGAGGTTGAATCTTCCTTTAATGGTGAACCAAAGGGAAAATGAAGAGAAACTCTGTACTGCATTCACGGTTACGGTGGTATGTTGTTTTGTCTGATATTCATAAACCTGATACAATGGATTATTTTGGAAAAAAAGTGATGTTGATAAGCTTAAAATCCGAATTTTGGAGAAATATTTTATGATAGTCTGGACAAAGTATGATTACGGGTCAAAATTTCCGATGATTCTCTGCTTTTGTGTTGAATGAAAACTGATTTGCAGGATGCAAAACATGGCACTACAACTGGTGTGTCAGCACATGATAGAGCAACGACGATATTGGCCCTAGCTTCTAAAGATTCCAAACCTGAGGATTTCAACCGCCCAGGTCACATTTTCCCACTGAAGTACAGAGAAGGTGGTGTTCTAAAAAGAGCTGGTCATACCGAAGCTTCGGTTGATCTTGCAATGCTAGCTGGACTGGACCCTGTTGCGATTCTCTGTGAGATCGTAGATGATGATGGATCCATGGCTCGATTGCCAAAGCTTCGTCAATTTGCTGAACGGGAGAACTTGAAAATTGTATCCATTGCTGATTTAATTAGGTAAACTAATGACTATCATATGCAGAGAGATTTGCTTTCGACTTATTTTTCATGGATCCTGTGGTTAAGTTACCTCGATGAAGTAAACTAGTAATGCTGCTTATGATTGACAGGTATCGGAGAAAGAGGGATAAATTAGTCGATCATGCCGGTGATGCGCTGATACCGACAATGTGGGGGCCATTCATGGCTTATTGTTACAGGTCACAAATAGATGGGATTGAGCATATTGCAATGGTTAAGGTGAAGATAAGTCGGAATTCTTATTGCTAGTTTCAGTTTCTTACTTATCTGATTTACCGTAATATTTGTTACGAACTCTCTCTTTCTATATTTATATTTGTATTGTGGTTAATTAAGTCGGAAATGTTTTGATTTGTTTAAAGGACACTTCTATTGTTTTTCCATAAATATCGAGGGTTGTGCCATTCCGTATAATTCATTTGGACTAATTTTATTGGATTAAAAGCATTTATGATGAAGAAAATGGTATGATTCTTTTCTACGGTTCAAACAGGGTGAGATCGGAGATGGACAAGATATTCTTGTGAGGGTTCACTCTGAATGCCTCACGGGAGACATATTTGGATCAGCTAGATGTGACTGTGGGAATCAGCTTAGCCTTGCAATGAGGCAGATTGAGGAGGCTGGTCGGGGTGTTTTAGTATACCTGCGGGGACATGAAGGCAGGGGCATTGGTTTAGGCCACAAGCTTCGTGCCTATACTCTGCAGGATGCTGGTCGTGATACAGTAGAAGCAAATGTTGAGCTTGGGTTGCCTGTTGATTCTAGAGAATACGGCATTGGTGCACAGGTATTCCTCTTCGAAACATTGCTAAATTAATTCATAATTCAGTTACATTCCGAAGGTTCATTTATTGGTACATTGGTAATAATTTTCCACTCCGAATAGCTCCGTCTTTCCATTTCTCTTGAAATATCCATATCTTACATTCGTGCAAAGGATCGCGGCTTGCTTAAAGGCTTTAGCTTTTCCCGAATGACTTCAGATACTTAGGGATCTGGGTGTGCGAACAATGAAGCTTATGACGAACAATCCTGCTAAATACAGTGGACTTAAGGGTTACGGATTAGCAATTGCAGGTCGGGTTCCACTACTATCACCTATTACAAAGGACAACAAGCGGTACTTGGCGACCAAACGAGCTAAAATGGGCCATGTATACGACTTCACTAGCAGTATGAATAGTGTTATCATTGGCGGCAATGGTAACACAACTTCGGCAGTGGATGCTGTGTCTGAATCTTAGGATCTAGTCACTTCCGACTTGGCTTTCAATGCTGGTAACATTCGGACATGATCACCTTATTACATGATAATAGTATGAATAGGACATCTTGTATGAAATTGGTTAAAAATGCTAAGATTTATGCTTAACATTTAATGTTAAAATTTTGCAATTTCTTATTTAATATTGGGGATGAACCATCTATTCCTTCTCCTTTTTCATATAATGTAAATTAAGGAAAATAAATAAATAAAGCTTATCAGTTGTTAAGCTTTTGAATCATGTTCCAAATTCAATTTTATATAAATAAATAAATAAATAAATAAATTCTTTTGGTATATAGCAATGTTTTGTAATTTTTTGAAATTAAATAATTAAAATACGAATTTACTAATAATATAGCGATTTTGGATATAGTTTATCTTAATATTATTATTATAGCACAACTAGATTACTAATAATATAGCGACCTTGAATGTAGTTTACTTTCAGTATTTAAATTATAGCGCAGCTAGATTAATATCTGAAATATATCTAAAGGCATTATTGAGAGTACGAATTAAAGTTGTACATAAAACGTTAAATGAATAGTTCAGTTTTTATTCATTTACTAAGCTAAATAAAAAGAGTATAAACAAAATTTTGAGACTTGTTTATTAAACTAACTTAATATATACAAAGCTAATTTAGTTTAAGTTAGTTTAAAACTTATTTTAAAAATCATTTAAAGCTCATTTATTATTTAATTATTATTATAATTTGTGTACTTGTTTTATTTATTTATTTACATCTGATTATTTTATATCTAAGAAGTATATAATTATTTATATATTTTTTGTTTGTTTGTTTATTATTTAAGAACATTGTGAACACATTTAATTATATGTTTATGAATGTGTTAGTGAGCATTTTTGTTTAGTGTTTCATTTAATATTCACAAAAAAAGTTCATTTAACTCAAATGAACGACCATCATGAACACAATTTTAAATAAATGAATACTAAAATAAATTTAACAAATACAAACAAATGCAAACAAATCTTAAATAAGCAAACGAATATAAATCCATTAACTCAAACTCGATTGCGGTAAAAGTATCATGGAATCTTTTGTACTATGAGTCAAATTGTATTTTATCTTGTTTATTCAAAAAATAAGCAAATTGGTTCCTATAAAATTGGATCAAATAGCAAATTGGTCCTTTCTACTAAATTAATTTCGTTATTAAAGTTAAATTTTTATTAAATTTTACAATTCAATTCTAATTTAAAATAAATTGAAAACAAAATTTAATAAAAATAATTTTTATATTTTACTTTAATATTTAGCAATAATAAGTTAATCAATATACTATTAAAATTAAATAAATGTGGTTGTTTTTTAAAAATAAATTTAATATGATATAAGTATTTCTATTTTTCAAGTTTTTATTTCATTAAATAGAAATTTTAGTTTAATTATTAATTTTTATCATTTATAAGTTAAAATATTGTTAAACATTAAAGTAAAATATTTGAAAGAACTTTTCTTATTAAATTATGTTTTCGAATAATTAAAATTAATATTGAGTTCTTAAACGTTAGAATTCTTAAACGATGCATCTAATTGAATTCTTAAATATTAGAATTCTCACCAATTAAGCCTTTAACTATTAACTTTAATAATTAATCGTTAAAATGTAATGTTTGTCTATTTTTCTTATATTTTTATCATCTATCATGACAGGATTGCGATCGTTACCACATGGTAAAATTAAAAAATTTTCTTTAACATTATTAAAAAAATTATAGAAAAGCATACAATTATTAAAATTAATTTAAAAATAATAAAAATTGACTTGAAATTGTTGGCACTATCGTTGTTCAGGATAATATTGTCATCGATGATATTGTGACGGTTAACGGATATGAACAATAGTGGGAAGGAGAACACCAATGAATGATGCAAAGATGAGCAAAATGGTGCAAACTTTGAGGTCTGTGGTTTACGAACACCACAAAAACCAACAAAACAATGGTGGAGGGATGGATCAATTAGAGTTTTCTCAAATAGGGGTTTCAGGGATTAAAACCTTTTTTTTTTTTTTTTTGTATAAAAAAATTTAATAGGTGTCTATTATTAATGATGGTTAGTGGGAAAATGGGAAAATATTGGGCTTTATAATTTTTTTTCGTGTATTTTTAATTTGTTTTATAATATTTATAAAAAAATGATTTTTTTTGTAATTTTCTATATTTCTAATATTTTTTGTAATTTTTAATAATTTTTCTAAATCTCTATGATTCTTTATAATTTTAATTTTTTTAACATTTTGAAAATTTGCCTTACACAAATTAGAATTGTATAAAAATAACTTAAAGAAAACGATAACCGTTTCAATTTAATGGTTAACCGTTAACATTAATGATCAAATGGCTTACTTGATGATAATTTTAACACTTAAAGGCTCAACAGTATGTTTTTTTAAGGGTTTAATTAATCTTTTAGAGAAAAGCTTAGGGGCTCCTCGAATGCTTAAGCCGCCTCCTCTTCCTCCTCATAACTATTAAGGATAAATATCAAAATTATATATGAACTTTAATTTAATGTGTAATATTATACATAAAATTTAATTCTGTACTATTTTATATATGAAATTTTAACTTGTAATTGTACCAAATCAGAATTCATATATCAAATTGTACATTAGACCAAAATTTATGTATAATTTTAATATCTACCCCTTATTATTATTCAAAATTTTTAAAAAATTATATGAAATTAAGTCAACTCTAAAAATCAGGGTGAGAATTTTGAGTCCCTAAGACAGATATTGACCCACTAAACATTGACATTAATTACCAATTTATTTTCACACCAAATCTATTAGCTGAATTAATTAATTTATATGCTTGGCCAGCTGTTTCTTTTTAACCATTTCTTGGGGGGCAAAGTTGCTAATTTCATTATCTTGTGGGACTGATTTGATTTCTTCCCCATTTTTAGTTTCAAATTGCAAACCAAAGTTGATAAAAGGCCAAATTTAAAACATATTCAAACTATGCTTAAAAGGCAAAAAACTCCACTGATTGCTCCTTCCTATTCTCCAAGCAAAAGCACCAAATTGCAAACCATGTGCTTTGTTCCTTTTCAGACCATTAATTGCTTTAAAGTCCCTTTTAAAAATTCCTCATAATTAAATTTGGATATAATTATCTATAATTATATATTTACATTATATTTAGATAATCATTGTAATTACGTTTACAATTGGACTTGCATTTTTAAATTAAAAAAAAATAAAAGAACTAAATCCATGAAAATAAAAATAGAAGGACTAAATTATAAATACATGAAAATTACAGGGAGTTAAAGCAAAATTTAACCTAAATAATTCCTGTACTTAATTCTGCCTCAAGTAGTCAGTCAACCATGTTAAGCCGACATTATAAGAAAAGTCAAGAATCCAATGCAGAAAATAATATCAAACCACAAAAAAGGAAAGAGTCGTGTTTATCTTTTAGTCAGACACTTCCTTCCAATCGTTTCCCTTACTCAATTTCTTCATTTCCCCCCTTCACCTAATCCTTTTGATCTACTCTTTCCTGGGTTTTCCTTCTTTTTTGCTTTAATGTTCCATCTTTGATTTGATTCCCCCGATATGGGTTTTCGAATTCATTTCAGAAATTTGGGATATAATGATTCAAGCACTGAAGACTCAGCAAAAAACTGTGATGATCATGATGATGGTTGTGACGACCGTTGTGCTTCACTATCCTGTTCCCAGTATGATGGTTCTATCGGTCATCATCATTCAGCGTTGCGCACCAAGTATTTGATAATAATTTTCACAGTACTTGTGTTTTCGTTTTTGATCCTCTGTTTGTATGTTTACTACGTCAGGTATTATCGACGCCGATCCGTTGTTAGGGGAAGAAGATCGAATGAAACGACTGAAACCCATGATGAGTTTCTCGATGAAGATCATGGTCCGGTCGTTGATCATCATGTATGGTATATCAACACCGTTGGTTTACAACCGTCGATCATTGATTCCATTGCTGTTTTTAAGTACGTGAAAGGTGAGGGTCTTGTTGAAGGAACGGAGTGCTCTGTTTGTTTAAACGAGTTCGAAGAAGGTGAGACTTTAAGGCTGTTGCCTAAATGTAGCCATGCTTTTCACATCTCTTGTATTGATACTTGGCTTAGGTCCCATACCAATTGTCCTATGTGCCGAGCACCCATTGTTTCAAACATGGCTGATAAAGGACCATCATCATCATCTGGGGTAAATAATGAAGTTACTGAAGGAACCCAAGTTGCAATTATAGTAGATAATGAAGAATCTGAAGGAGAAACAGGAAGTGTAACAAGTGAAATGAGGCATAGACCATATGAGGAAGATGAGAGAAATACAGAGGATGAAGATGGGGTTCTTCAACCTGTAAGAAGATCAGTTTCTTTGGATTCCATGGCAGCTTCACAGATCAGCCAAGCACTTGCTAATAATGGTGTAGCAGAAGGGTCTAATGGAAGCAATTTAGATAATGAATTGGGTAAAGGGAAAGAATCAAGCTTGAGAATTGTGCCAAGGAGAGGTGCAGGGAATCAAGGTTTATTGAGACTAATGTGCAATTCGTCCATAGGTAGAAGATCTTTGCAAATTAGGCCAATTTTCATGAAGAGATCATTTTCTTGCAATGGGAAATTCTCTTTGCCAATCTCAAACCGTAACCGGAATCCTCCTTTGAGAAGCTTTTGATTGGTGAGTCACCGCCGCCACTTCTGGTGTCTACTTTCAGGTGAGACATCTTACGATGTCTAGGAAACTCTCAACAAGATGAGGGTTTGTTTTATATAAGCCTTTTTACACCCTTAAAAGAAGAAAAATATTGTAATAAGTAATAACCAGAACCCTTTCGTTAATACAGATGATGTTGAACTTTGTATCATAATATCCATATCATTCAAAGGTCCTGATTGAAGATTATCAATGGAAATGTGCCTTTTCTTATGTAGAAAATTGTTGGATTTCTTGAGTACACTGCCACCAGTTCTTGTTTTTTAGCATAGAATTTTCATGCTTACATATAGGAATGGTTGATCCCTTGCTTAATTATATCACAAAGGCAAAATCTTGAAGAATTGAAGGTTTTAATCTTGTCTAGGAAATGGAGTTCTTTCAATGATTCATACAGTATTCAACTCCAATATGTACAGTGTTCTTTTATTTTTGATGATGATTCTTCTTTGCCATTATAAAACCACTTGAATAATCAAGTGAAAAAACATATGAAGTGGATTCAATTATAAAAGAAAAAGGTGACCTAAGTTCAGAAATGACCAAGCAAAGGCAGATGTGATTTTTGCAGGGATTGGGTACCATTTTATCATTATGACCCACAATGGGTGCTAAAGTCAACAGAACGTGTTGAAAACGGTGACAAAAGTAATGTGGATGTATTGTTATTGTGGGTTTAGTGAATTTTTTTATATATAAAAATAATGTGGGTGTATTCTTTTATATAAAAGAAATTCATTCTTTTTCTTAATCATAATGAGTTCTGGTAAAGTTGATAAAGATGTAGTTTTTTGGATTTGAGATTATGTGTTGTTATTGTGGAAAAAATTGTATTAAAAAGTGATATTATCTATTTTTAATAGTTTATTATCATATTAATAATTTTATTTAGATTTGATTTTTTTTAGGATGATGTCTCTATTTTATATAATTAGTAAATTATTATTATTTTAATTAAATACAAATTAAAACATGACAATTCATATGATAATTCACATGCACTTTATTTTATTTTATTTGAATTGTTTTTATAAATTTTTTGAATATTTTATTTTTAAATATTTTTATAGTTTTTTGTTAGGGGATATTTATAACAAATATAGGTGAATTATCGCATAGATTATGATGTGATGTAAAGCGTAGTTTAGTTTAGTTTAGTATATACAACGGTACAAGGCATGCAAATTATCTTGTGTCACATAGCATCATATTGATTTGTATAATACTTAAATTATGATTACTCTTTTCAACATAACTTTTGGATTATTATCTTCACTAAATTAAGCTTATCAGTCTACAAATCATTCTTTTTAAACCTAAATTTTCTCCTTCAAAATTATCCTCAGTTCATTTACGGGTATTTATTGCCACTCACCTCAATCACCACTAACGTGTCACCCTCCTTCACTATGTTTCAGATTTCAAGCAGCTAAAAGAACTACTGTCTGATCATGGGTCATTTCATTTTCATGATATAAATACCGTTTCGGTCTTCTCTTTTGCATTTCCCAAATTTCCCCTGTTTTTCTCTGTAAAAAAATACTGTATTTTTGCTTGTCATGTTCAACTAAAACAGGAATTTCTTGGTGGGGTGTATTCGAATATCGCTTCAGCACCATCCATTTTGCTTTTAACTTTGTCCTCTCCCTTAAGGTTAGTGGGTTTCTTTCACAACATTCTCTCCCTCATCTTTTTTCTTGAAAGTTAATCATGTTCAGTCATTTTAATTCCCTTAACTTTATATAAAAAGGCAGGTTTTTGGGTGTTTTTTCGTCAGTTTAAGCTCCATAATTGACTGGGGTTAAGGTAAAATCTCCTTCTCTTAGGCATTTATTTGTTTGCTTGTGATTATTTGTACGCTATTATCTCTAATGAATTAGCTTACAGACAAATTCCCATTTAATTTTAAGAAAATGACTGCTTAATTTATGATAATAATGCATGTTATTGGTGGTTGATATGGATTAGGTGTTCTTTTTCATGGTACAAATTTGATATTGTTGTTAAAGGGTCTTAGGTTAAAGCTTAAAATGGTATGAAACCCTGGTTTGTTTTGTTATTCTTGCTTATGACCCTGGTTTTAAGTTGAATCCGACGAAACCGTTCTTTTTTGCATATTGTGGAACATGGAAAATTGGTTTGAAGATGGAGGAGAAGATGAGCAAAGGGCTAAAGAGAATGATACTTCTGTTGAACTGCGCAATGTTGGGCTTAGGAAATGTTGGTGGTCCTCTTTTAATGAGGCTATATTTCTTGAAAGGTGGTAAGGGTGTGTGGATATCGAGCTGCTTAGAAACCGCCGGTTGGCCGTTTATGATGTTGCCGCTCGTGGTATCATACTTGTATCGTCGACGAAAAGAGGGTCCGGGAACCAAGCTTGTCTTGATAAAAACTCCTGTGTTGCTGGCTAGTATTGTTCTTGGTGTTCTTACTGGGGTTGATGACTTTTTGTATGCTTACGGTGTCGCTCGCCTCCCTATATCTACCTCGGCTTTGATAATTTCGACTCAACTGGCTTTCACTGCTATGTTCGCGTTTATATTGGTGAAGCCGAAGTTTACACCTTTTACAATCAACTCGGTCTTTTTGTTGACACTCGCAGCTGTTGTTCTGGCACTTCATACGAGTTCAGATCGCCCTGCTAATGAATCCAAGCTACAGTATTTCCTTGGGTTTTTCATGACACTTGCAGCTTCGGCGCTCTACGGGTTTGTGTTGCCGGCCATCGAGTTAACATACAAGAAAGCAAAGCAGACCATTACTTACTCTTTGGTTATGGAGTCACAGATGGTTATGTCATTTTCAGCTACTGTTTTCTGTTGCATTGGGATGCTCTTTCACGGAGACTTCAAGGTCATCTCTCCTTCCCCATTCCCCTTTAGTTCTGGTATTTCAGTCCAGGTTTTAACCGAATGATTTCTTGCTTATGTAGGCAATTCCAAGAGAGGCAAGTGAGTATACACTTGGACAATCGACATACTACGTGGTGCTCGTGTTGAACGCAATCTTATGGCAGTTGTTCTTCATGGGAGCTGTGGGTGTGATTTTCTCAGCCTCGTCATTGCTGTCTGGTATACTAATCGCGACTCTGCTTCCGGTGACGGAATCTTTAGCTGTGGTGTTGTACCATGAAAAGTTCCAAGTTGAAAAAGCCATATCCCTTGTTTTATCACTTTGGGGATCTTTGAATTACTTCTATGGTGAGTTCTATGAGAATAGCAAGATGAAGAAGCAGAAGCAAGATACAGAAACAGATGTAGCCTAAAACCATGTGCTTCATCTTATATTGCATCATATTAAACAAGTTGCCTATATATATATGTATACACATATATATTCTTGTTTCATGTTTTGCTTTAAATGATGTTAACAAGTATGTATAAGGTGCGCATATATATGTATGTATTTATGTATATATGAAAAGTAAGCTTTGATATATATAATTATGATTTGGATGCCAATGTTACCTTCTTTGTACACAATTATTGTTACTGCTGATGTTAATTGACCGACATATTTGTCTTACTTGTATTAGGAAATTTGTCAAAACCAAACTTTATATATAGATGATAACAATAAAATCACTCAATAGTCTGATACGTAAGTAAATCATCAAATGAACTCAAATATACTAATCAACACACTCCTATAAAGAAAAACGAAAAACCATTTGTTTGATATGGAAGGAAAACAAAGGTAGTGTCATGAGTAAATTAGGGAAGTTCTTGTTTAGGTGTTTCGAGTTTCCAAGTTTGATAATTTAGGTAATTCTGGTTTGAGTAACTCTGGAACTTTGGGTTCTTCAAGTTTTGGCATGTTAGATAATTGAGGTAATTCGGGAATTTTTGGCAACTCAGGAGCTTTGGGTAATTTTGGTTTCGGCACTTTGGTAATTCAGGTTTTGACAATTTAGGAGCTTTGGGCAATTCTGGCTTGGACACTTCAAGAACTTTAGGCAATTCTGACTTTGGTAACTCAAGAACTTTTGGTACTTTAGGATTTGGTAACTTGGGAGCTTTGGGCAATTTTGGCTTGGGCACCTGGAACTTTGGGCAATTTTGGCTTTGGTAACTCAGGAGCTTTGGGCAATTTTGGCTTGGGCATCTCAGGAACTTTAGGCAATTCTGGCTTTGGTAACTCTGGAACATTGACTTCTTTGGGTTTTTGCAACTCAGACAACTTAGGCAACGCAGGAAATTTAAGCTTCGGTCACTCCAAAACTTTGGGTAATTCAGGCTTTGACAACTGAGGCATTTTAGGTATTTCAGGTTTCGGGATTTCTGGCTACTCAGGCTTTGGGAGTTCAATCTTTGGGAAGGATGATATTAGGCAACTCCGATCTAGGAATCTTTGATACAGACGTATCCAAAAGACGTCAGGCACCAACCAAAACCGTATTGCTGCTCATCAACGACAAAGTGATGAATAAAAACAGTAGAACAAAGAAAGAAAAACGAGGGTGAACCATGGTTAAGAAAATTAGATTCGAGATAACAACGAGTTCTTCAAAATGAACACTTGGAAGTGTGCTTGTTTATGCAATTTGCTAATGGCCGTTTCATAGGTATTGGGAAGTGAAGAACAGAAAATTTGAAGGTGTTTGGTGAGAAATTCAACATTTTGTTAGCTCAACTTCTCACCTATTCTTTATTGAAAGTTATTACATATGATATGTATGATGACACGTACTACCAATATAAATAATTAATTATAAAGTAAATTTATTAATTGAACAATCCATTAACATGCTCATATTATCAAAGCAACAAATGTTATAGCAAATTTAGAATAGTCCTTAATTCAAATATTATAGCAAAATATTTTATTGGGGTTAACGGGCAAAATAAAGAAATGAAATTGCAACAAATGTTTTCAAAATAAAGAATTTGAGTTCATACTTGGTGGCAAAGGTTGAAGTTTGGAGTCTTGAGGGTTCGGATCTGAGTTTTACCATCTACAATTATAATGTATGGTTTTTTTTTTCTCATTTTGTGTGTAAGTTTTGTCCGATTCTTTCTAGGTTAGTCCGAATTTTATCTAGTTCTTCGTCGACGGTGGATTGCATTAGTTGAATTCTACATTGTAATCGATTGAACATATATATATATATATATGTGTGTGTGTGTGTATATTTGTCTTACGCTTTTAATTTGTATTTGCCATGTATTTGTAATTATATTATCTTTATAGTAGTGATTTTTTTTTAAATAGGGTTAAGTTTAATTCATATATTCACTAGAATAGGATTGAAAGGGAAATTTTAGAATACAAAATTTTTTTAAGAAAAAAATATTAATTTGGGAGGATCAACTTGAGATCGCCGATATGGAAGTTGAATTGCCCTTTGAGATGTTGTGGTGAAAGTAATAAAAATTGTGCAACAAAAAACACAATGATTTATAGTGATTCAGCCCCAACTGCCTACTTCACTACCTTAATTTACCACAATTAAAGATTTCTCTAAATTCATTAATTTTGTAACCTTTGAAGACAATGTTTAACTTTACAATTCTCTTATGATTTATGCCCAAAATTTCAATATTGCACTTCCTTAAGGTTTCTACCCAAATCTTAAGAATTAACCCTCTCTCAAAAGGAACAAATAAGCAAACTAAGAAGTAATTCTTACAAGATTAGAATGTTTGTCAATTAAGCACTTATACAAAGAAAAATACTTGAGCTAAATGAATACAATGAAAGCTCATAAATGTTTACAAGAAAAGGTACAAAAGAATTAAACTCGTAGGTTATTTTGATTGATCTTTAAGCTTTTCACATTTCTCTTATTTTGTAGGACCTTCAATTGTTAAAATCCAAAGAAAATTCTCCAAGCTTTTCAAAGCTTTCGGCGACAAATTGGTAGGTGAATTCAATCCATTTTCTTGTATTTTTATTTTACAGATTTGAGGTCATGAGAGCTTGATTTAGTTAGCCCAGGTACTAATTTGTAAGACTGCTAAAGTTTTGAAAGTTACCATTGTTGAGAATTATTTTAAATTGGTGTGAATTTGTTAGAAATTAAGCTTTGATTAAGAAAATGACTAAATTGTAAAGCTTAATTGTTAGTTTCGTACATTAGAGACCAAATTGAATAAAATGCGAAACCATCATGAAATGTTGGTAAGGGGTAGAAAATAGAATCTGATATAGATATAATTATTTAATGAACTCGAATTATGAGAGCAAAAACTAGAGTATTTATTTGTCGACGACTTTAGATTTCCCTTTATCCCGAGATGGTCCTGCGCCATCTTTAGCTGCAAAATTAAATTTGATATAGAAAATTCATTAATCAAATAACTCAAACACATGTCAACTCATTATATACATGGATGCATTTTATTCAATTTAATTCCTTCTAACGCTAATATCCGAAATGACCATAACTTTTGGTCTCCTTTATCGAATTAAAAATCGATTTCACATTTCTTCATAAGGGACCTCTAGTTTCCATTTCATGACATGTTTTTCTAACAACTTATAATTTATTCATTTTGGTCCCTAATATTCAACAATGATTTCCAAGCTTTTAAGCTTAAACTAAACTTGAATCAACAATCTTTATCACAATTTAACTTATTCTTATTATGATTTTATCTAGTTTCAAGCATGCATGTATTGGATTCTTACCATCTAATTCTCAAGCTCTTTAACAATGGATAAAAAAAATAAATCAAACTCACTAAATTAATTAATGGGTTCTTACTCTCTATCATCTATTAATAAAAATTCAACCTAAAATTTAAGAGAGAACTCACCTATTTTCCTTAGCAATACACGACAATGGTGAAAGGTTTGAGAAAGTTTCTCCTCTTTCTTTCTTCTTGGTTGTATGAAAGAGATGAGATGAGCACTCCTTCTCATTCTTTATTTTCTTTTATTCTTTTATTTATCACAATCCTTAATTATCTAAATTAATGGCCATGATTTATTCATTAATGTATTAGTGCTAATCAATGGCTAGAAACATGGCTATCCACTTTACTTTGTAATGTAAATTTTTAGTTACACTTCAACTCGACTCACTAAAATTAATCAGAATTAAAGTCACATGTAATGAATTTTTTTGGTTAAATTTTACTATTAGTATATGTATTATGTGTAAGTTGTGGATTTAGTCTCTATATTTTAATTTGGCCAATTTTAGTCCATGTACTTTCAAAAATTTAAAATTTTAGTCTTGACCAAATGAAAGCTATAAAATTCATGAAGTTAAGTTATGCTATTTTCAAAATTTAATGCGAAAATATATTATCACATGTGTAATGCCATGCCAGTTTGTTGTTTTCACATATTACTCACAAAGAAACCTACTAATAGATTTAATGATTGTCATTTGCATTGAGACTAAAATTTCAAAATTCGAAAAATATAATGGCTAAGAATGATCCAGTTGGAGAATATAGAGTAAATCTACAACTTTACGCATAATATATTACTAATACTAGAATTTAACCAAAAAAAAGTTAGCTACTATTGTACGGTCAAGACTAAAATTTCAAAATTTGAAAAGTATAAGGACTAATATTGACCAATTCGAGAAGTAAATGGACTGAAATTGACTAAAATAAAGTATAAGTACTAAATCAACAACTTATGCAAAGTACAAGGTCTAATAATAGAATTTGACCAATTTTTTTATGATTAAAGTAACTTTACTTTGTAAAGTGAAATTTTAGTTACGGTGATGTCTTTTTCTTAGTAAGAATTGGGTTGTAGTTGGGTCAAACCCCCTTAAGTGACCCATATGTCTTTTTGATCTTGGTAAATCTATCAATTTATTTAGATGATTTACCAATACTCACAGCATACCAAATGACAAATAAGAAAGCCCAACATATAACTATAAATTTATTTAGAAAGTATACACGAAATATATAGATGACAACAATAACATCACTCAAGCAAACGTTTATGGTAACATGGTCTACAAGTGAATCATGAAATGAACTCAAATCTGCTGGTCAAGAAACTCCCATAAAAAAGAATATCTAAAACCCATATGTTGAATATTGAGGGAAAACAAAAGTAGTATCATGATTCAAGGTTCCGGCATGGTAGGCAATTAGGCAACTCAGGACCATCGGGCAATTATGGTTTTGGTAACTCGGGAATTTTTGATAATTTGGGAACTTTGGGCAATTCTGGCTTTGATAAATCAGGTTTTTTCAATTCGGGAGTTTTGGGTAATTTTGGTTTCAATTCAGGCTTTGGTAATTCAGGAGCTTTGGATAATTTTGGCTTAGGCACTTTAGGAACTTTAGGCAATTCAGGCATTGGTAACTTAAGAACTTTTGGTGATTCATGTTTTGGCAACTTAAGAACTTTGGGTAATTTTGGCTTGGGCACCTCGGGAACTTTAGGCAATTCAGGCTTTGATAAATCAGGAACTTTTGGTAATTCGGGTTGTGGCAACCCAGGAGCTTTGGCTAATTCTGGCTTGGGCACCTCAGGAAGTTTGGGAAATTTTGGCTTTGGTAACTCGGGAACTTTTAGTAATTTGCGTTTTGGCAACTTAGGAGCTTTAGGTAATTCTGGCTTGGACACCTTAGGAACTTTAGGCAATTCTGACTTTGGTAACTCAGGAACTTTTAGTAATTCATGTTTTGGCAACTCAGGAGCTTTAGGCAATTCTGGCTTTGGTAACTCAGAAACTTTTAGTAATTCTGGCTTGGACACCTCAGGAATTTTGAGTAATTCTGGCTTTGGTGACTCAAGAGCTTTTGGTAATTCAGGTTTTGGCAACTCATGAACTTTGGGTGATTCTAGCTTGGGCACCTTAGGAACTTTAGGCAATTCTTGCTTTGGTAATTCAGGAACTTTTGGTAATTCAGGTTTTAGTAGCTCAAGAGTTTTAGGTAATTATGGCTTGGGCACCTTAGGAACTTTAGGTAATTCTAACTTTGGAAACTTTGGCACTTTTGGCAACTCCGGAACTTTAGGCAATTCAGGTTTTGGCAACTCTGATATTTTAGGTATTTCAAGTTTTGAGATTTCTGGCAACTCGGGCTTTGGGAGTTCAACCTTTGGGAAAGACGGCATCTCAGGCAACTCTGGTTTAGGAATCTCTGGCACAGATGTCTCTAAAAGACATCGAGCACCAACCAAGACTATGTTGCTGCTCATCAATGACAGAGTGAAGAGTAAAAACGATATCACAAAGAAAGGGAATCGATGGGAAGCCATGGTTAAAAAAACCAGAAGCTAGTTACCAAGAAGTGCTTGAAAATGGATATTTGAAGTGTGCTTGTTTATGCAATTGCATGAGCTGATGACCCTTTTATAGGTATTGGGAAGTGAAGATTTTGTTAGGTCAACTTCTCACCTATTTATTACTGAAAACTATATCAGACTATGACATATATGATGATGATTGTCAAACATATATAATTTGTTGTCACCAATTCAACTAAGTTGTCATCAACCCAACGCCTTTGGTCTTTTTTATGAGTTGAATAATCGATTAATTTGTTCATATTATCATAATAAAATAAAACAAATTGGATTCAGTCTATAACAACTTAGTTTTTACTTTTTAAGTTTATTTTCTTCAAACATGAAGCCTGGATTTCTATCTTAATGGCTAGCTCTTCAACAAAACATAATAATATTTGTTAATTTTGGATATGATATAATGATAAAAACAATATAAATTAATTTAAAAATATTATATAATACATGGACGTGATAAAATTTATGTAATAATTCAAATATAATCAAAATATAAAAAATTAACGATATAAATATACAAATTATAAAATAGAACATGCCACCCAGTGTGTGTTTCTTTTCTCTTTTTTGGTTTGTTGAACTACCAATTTGATTTTGCAACTGTGGTTATGTGTTTATACTTGTTGTTAGGGTGAGCGAAACTCGATTCGATTGAAAAATTTTTAAAAAAAATTGAATTTTGAGTTAGTCGAATTGAGTTATTCGATTTTTTTCGAGTAAACTCGAATAAGTAATTCGAGTTTCAAGTTCGAATGGAGTTAAATTTTACAATTCGAATAATCCATGTAGCGACGTAAAAATTTCGCTTTGGTCGCTAGTTAAGGCGATTATTTGAAAATTTAAAAATAGAATTTCAGTTTTAAAAAGAAAAGGAGTCGCCACCGATCTTTTTCTAGGTGTGATCGGACACCTAATAAATCTTCTTTTTTAGAAAAGATTTATTTTTGAGTAAAAAAGAAGGCCGAGTTTAGATCTACGTCAAAATCTAGAGAAAAATAGGGTTCGAGAGTCGGTTACACGCGAGGAAGGTATTAGCACCCTCGCGACGCCCAAAATTGATATCTTGTTAAACACGTATTATCTTAATTCTCAAGAATACAAGTTTAATTTAATATTTAATCGCGATCCGATTGAAATACGAGAATTCAATTTTTTTGGTTTTTTAGAAGGACGTCTCGTTTTTTTACACGAGCCAATGATATCCACCCAACTTAGCGATGAAATCAGTGACTTAGTGTTGAAATCGGTACGTTGCCTTATTTATTTAAAAAAAAACATAAAAGAAAATAATATCATTTGCAATAGGAATTCGTAAATAATGTGAACGATGATACAATTAATGAAAAATATTAAAACGCAATATTGGAATAAAAACAACAATAATATTCACAATAAAGAAAAATATAATGAAAAATAATGTTCTAATAATATAATATAAGAAATAATATATTTGTAATAATAGTAGAAAATACTAATATGAATATGAAAAAGACACATGCATATATATATATATATATATGTTAATAATGATGATAATGATAATAATACTAGCAATAATAATGAAATACAAAAAAGCAAATTTAATTTAACAATAATATTAAAATAAAGTAATTAAACATAATACTATATATAAATATATATATATACACATATATAATAAAACGTACACTAATATTAATAATAATAATAATAATACTAAAAATAATAATGAAATACAAAAAAACAAATATAATATAATAATATTAAAATAAAGTAATTAGAAGTAATACTATATATAAATATATATATACATATATAATAAAAACATTCACTAATATTAATAATGATAATGATAATAGCAATAATATTAAAATACAAAAAGTAAATATAGTATAATAAAAATATTAAAACAAAGTAATTAAAAATAATACTATATATAAATAAAAATATATATATACATATATAATAAAACCTACACTAATAATAATAATAATAATAATAATAATAATAATAATAATAATAATAATAATAATAATAATAATAATAATAATAATAATAATAATACTAGAAATAATAATAACTAGTAATAATAATACATTAAGAATAATAATATGTTAATAACAATAATAATAAAAAAATAATAATATGGTAAAAACTAGTAATAATATGTTAATAAAAATAATAGTAATGAAAATAATACTAATAGTAATGAAAATAATACTAAGGGTAATAATAATAATAATAGAAATAAAAATAATAGTAATAATATTAATAATATTAAAAAATAATAAGAATATTTAATAAAGAAACAAAAATAAATGAAAAAGGACTAAAATTGAACTAAAAACAGAGTTTTGGGGCAAATTTAAAAATAAATGAAGAAGGAAAGGACCAAATCGAATGTGCAAACAAAAAGGAGGGACCAAATCGGACAATAAACCCTCTCTCTAAAATGCGCTGTACCACCTAGGACCAAATTGAAATCCAAGCGCAAATCTAGGGCAAAATTGAAAACGAAAAATACTTGATTGCAAAGTAATAAAAAAGCGGAAGGGCTAAAAGCGCAATTAGCCCTTCCATTAAAAAACACGCGGATCCTAGGCGGGTCGGGTCGGGTCGATCCGGTCCAAGTCAAAACGACGTCGTTTTGGGTGTTATTTACCAACCCAAAACGACGTCGCTTTGAGGGGCTATAAAAGTCAAGTTTTTGGGAAAAAAAATTCATTTGTTAGCATGAAAGAAAAAAAAAGAAGAGAGAGAAGAGAGAATTCTCTCTGAACTAGGCCCCAACTCCGGCCAGGAAGGCCGCCGTCGCCACGGTGGCCGAAAAATCGAGAAGGTATTTTTTTATTTTCTCTTATTTTTTTATATGTATTTATAATATATATATATATATATTCATGCAAGTCAATAGATTCGAAAAAAGATAAAAATAAAATAAAAAATAAAAAAAATCACCTTAGGTATTTGCTCTCGATTTTGGTATTTTTGGTTCTCTAATTCGGTATTATACTCGTGATTTAGTATCACAGTTTTGCTCTCTGTTAAAAAAAATGTTTTGTATTAAAAAATGCCCCAATCCCCTTACAATATTTTGCTTGGCTTTTTATAGCCATTTTACATCAATTTTTTTTATCATTTGCTGTCTTTTCTTCTCTGATTTTGCAGGTGCAAGTGGCAGTGGAGCAGGTGGCTGTGGGTGGTGGTGGCAGAGGGCAGTTGGCCGAATTCCCTAGGTGCTGCTGAAGCTAATTTTTTTGTTTTCTTTAGGTTTTGGTTAATTGGGCTAGGGTTTAGGTCTAGTTGGGTTAAGTCTGTTGGGTTTGGGTATTGGGTTTTCATGGATTTAAGGATTTGGGTTTTGGGTTGTAATGGGTTTAGGGATTTGGGGAGGTTGTTTATTGGGCCCCGGGCTAAATTGAGCCTCTACAGTTGCCCCTCTTTGCTCATTGTCGTGTAACGAGAATGAAGCAAAGACTTAAAGAAGGGACAATTTTGCTCGGTCCTGCTAAGTCTCGATTTTCTGGTGCTTCTCTTTCTTAGGTAGCCTCGTTCAGCCCACTGTATCTTGTTGCTTTGATCTGCTTCATGAAACTTCAGAGGTATAGGACTTGTTGCTTTAATCTGCTCGCTTCTTTAGGGGTATGAGGTTCATAGCTTCGATCTGCTTCACCGCTCCACTGTAACTTCAGGGAGATAAGGTCTAATATCTTCAGTCTGCTCCACTACAACTTCAGGGTTCCGCTACAACTTCATAGAGATCAGACTTGTAATTTCAACCTGCTCCACTGCAACTTCAGGGAAGCAAAATCTATATATTCGATTAGATCTAATCTTTATTCTTTATAAAAAAATAAACATCGAAAATAGCTCGGCATACAAACTGACGTTCAACTCATCTTTTGGATTATGAGTTAAATTTTTATTTTTTTTAAAAAAAAGTAAAAAATTGAAAATACCTCAGTGTGTGACCTGAGGCTCAACTCATCTCTTGTAATATGAGTTGATTTTTTTGAAAAAATAGAGACTAAAAGGCTCAACTCACTTCTCGCAATATGAGTCGATTTTTGGCGAATAAAAACTAAAAATACCTCAGCGTGTGACCCGAGAGTCAACTCACCTCTCGCAATATGAGTTGATTTTCTTGAAAAGCAGAAATTAAAAAAAAATAGAAATTGAAAATATCTTGGCATGTGGCCCGAGGCTCAACTCACCTCTCGCAATATGAGCTAATTTTTTTGAAAACATGAATTAAAGATACCTCAGCGTATGACCCGAGGCTCAACTCACCTCTCGCAATATGAGTTGATTTTTTGAAAAACAGAAATAAAAATATCAGGATACCAAAACATATCATCTGATGGAACTTCATGTGTCTTTTTCCTTGATCCGGTATAAATATCATCAAAACCTCTCGCTCTGCTAGAGTACCTGCATATGTCATGCATGATGTTATCATGGTATGCGCATGCTTGTCTTAAATGCCTGTATGCCTACATGATTATGCTATGTGCCTTGGACTTGTTTGTCATATATCTCTTTTCGTCACGATTCTTGTGATGATCTGCATTCATTGCTTCTATTCTTGACTTTCTCTTCAGGCTTTGTACCCGTTCTCCAGCTTTATGAGTAATCTGTATTTCTCAGATACCACTCTTTTGCCCATTGTTGAACTTTGTCCTTGCTTTGAGGCTTCGTACTTATCGAATTATCATCCGGGTAATGCTCAACCTTTCTTTTGTTTAGAATATGTCATTTTACTATTTATTATTCAAATAAGACATACAATGAGATGCGTGAAAATGGTCAGGTAGGTACAAAAGATGTACTTCACACTTATTTATTTCGAAGGTGACAAACAAAAAGGTTAACCAATGATAGTAAAAAATGTCATAAGGAAAAGGGAATCGCATTCAGTAAATACAAATGCTCTAGATATTCAACGCATGATCTCTTCCACGTTACTTAATCAAAAATCTTTTTGAGCATGGCTTCTTACGTAGAAGATTTCGAGCTTTCAGAGATGCTTCAAACACTATAGCCTTGCCGTTTGACCCACCGTTCCAATTGCCTTGCTCTTTAAGACCAAGTTTTCTTCATTAGGATGCCCTCTCAGGTTTTCATCCTAATCCTTTCTGTTTATCAAGACGCCCTTTTCGGGTTTTCGCCTTGATCTTTTTTTTTAGGCATAATATTTCTTTACAGCATCTGAGTTCACTGGGTTAGGTAACTCTTTCCCATCCATCTCAGTGAGAATCAAAGCTCCACCTGAGAAAGCCTTCTTCACGACATATGGTCCTTCCCAATTTGGTGCCCATTTTTCTCGGAAGTCTTTTTGTATTGGGAGAATCTTTCTCACCACGAGTTCTCCTTCGTGGAATTCTCTTGGCCGTACTTTCTTGTCATGGGCCGCGATCATTCTCTTCTGGTACATCTGCCCATGACAGATTGCCTTCAAACATTTTTCTTCAATAAGGTTTAACTGGTCATATCGAGCTCGAACCCACTCTGCTTCCTCTAGTTTCGACTCCATTAAGACTCATAGAGAGGGGATCTCAACTTCAATAGGTAGCACAGCTTCCATTCCATAGACCATAGAGAAAAGAGTTGCTCCCGTAGATGTCTGCACAGATGTGCGATATGCATACAAAGTGAATGGTAGCTTCTCGTGCCAGTCTTTATATGTCTCGATCATTTTCCCAATAATCTTTTTAATATTCTTGTTGGCCGCTTCAACTGCTCCATTCATTTTCGGGCGAAAGGGTGAGGAATTATGATGCTTTATTTGAAATTGTTCACACACTTCCTTCATCATCTTATTGTTCAAATTCAAGGCATTATCTGAAATGATTCTTTCAGGCAAACCATATCGACAAATGATTTCCTTTTTTAAGAACCTGCAAACTGCAGTCTTTGTCACATTAGCGAATGAAGCGGCTTCTATCCATTTCGTGAAGTAATCTATCACTACAAAAATGAATCGGTGTCCATTAGAAGCTTTTGGGGAAATTGGCCCTATAACATCCATGCCCCACATAGAAAAAGGCCACGGAGAAATCATGACATGAAGGGGTGAAGGAGCTACATGAATTTTATCACCATAAATTTGACATTTGTAGCATTTTCATGCAAAACTAATGCAGTCACTTTCCATCGTCAGCCAGTAATAACCGAGTCTCATAATCTTCCTGGCCATAGTGAAACCATTGGCATGTGTCCCACAAATTCCCTCATGGATATCTTCAAGTATTTTTCTGGCTTTAACAACATCTACGCATATCAAGAGCACTTGATCTTTTCCTCTTTTGTACAGAACGTCCCCATCAAGAGTAAATTCTGCTGACATTCTTCTGATTGTTCTTTTGTCGTTCTCATTTGCTTGTTCGGGATACCTTTGATTCTTGACATATTCTAAGATATCATGGAACCAAGGTCATACATCTGTCTCTTTTTCAATGCTACAACAATATGCAGGGACCTCATATATCCTCATTTGGAGAGGCATTATTTCCGTTTCTTTGTTTGCTTTGAACATTGAAGCCAAAGTGGCCAAGGCATCAGCCAATTGGGAAGTAATTAAATGTCACTTCTTTGAATTCTTTAACCAATTTCGCCACTAGATCGCTATATTTAACTAATTTTGGATATCTCACTTCCCAATCTCCGCAGATTTGGTAAATCACCAACGCTGAATCCCCGTACACCTCTAGGATTTTGACATTTCGTTCAATGGCTGCACGAAGTCCGATGATACAAGCCTCATATTTCGCTATGTTATTGGTACAGAAGAAATTCAGCCTGGCAGTGAGTGGATAATGGTTCCCTTCTGGTGATACCAAGACTGCTCCAATACCATGCCCTATTGCATTTGACGCACTGTCAAAGCTCATATTCCATGACTTCTCTTTTGATGACTCACATTCTTTTTCTGTAATGCACATCAAGTATTCATCTAGGAAGTCAAATCTCAATGGCTCATATTCTTCTGTTGTTCGAGTTGCTAAGAAGTCAGCTATTGTGCTCCCTTTTATCGACTTTTGGCTCACATAGACGATGTCGTACTCTGACAGTAGGATTTGCCATCGTGCCATTCTTCTTGAGAGTGCAGGTGATTCCATCATTTACTTTATTGGGTCCAACTTTGAAATTAACCATGTCGTATGATACAACATATATTGTCTGAGCCTCTGAACTACCAAAACCAAAGCGCAACAGAATCTTTCAATTGACGAATACTTTGCCTCATACTCTGTGAACTTTTTGCTGAGATAGTAAATCGCCTTTTCTCTTTTCCCCGACTCATCATGTTGCCCTAGTAAGCAACCTATTGAATTTTCGAACACAGTCAGATACAATATTAACGGTCTTCTTGGAGTTGGCGGTGCTAGTATCGGGGGACTAGACAAATAGTATTTTATCTTGTCAAAAGCCACTTGGTACTCCTCGTTCTATTCTCCCGGATTATGTTTTCGAAGGAGTCGAAAAATTGGGTCACACTGGTTGGTAAGTTGAGCAATGAACCGAGCGATGTAGTTCAACCTCCCTAAAAATCCTCTGTCTTCTTTTTGCGTGCGTGGAGGTGGTAGTTCTTGTATGGCTTTTATCTTATCTGGGTCAACTTCAATGCCTCTCTCGCTGACAATGAAGCCTAACAATTTTCCCGAGGTATCCCCAAACGTACACTTGGCTGGATTAAGCTTCAGCTGGAACTTTCTCAGTCTTTCGAACAACTTTCTGAGGTTCCCAACATGCTCTCTTTCCCCCTTGGATTTGGCGATCATATCATCGATGTAGACTTTAATTTCTTTGTGCATCATGTCATGAAACAACATCACCATGACCCTCTGATATGTTGCCCCAACGTTCTTTAATCCGAACGGTATCACCTTATAACAGAATATTCCCCACATCGCCACGAAAGTAGTTTTCTCCATATCCTCAGGAGCCATTTTTATCTGATTATAACCCGAGAATCCATCCATGAATGAAAACAATGAATGTTTGGCTGTGTGATCCACTAATGTATTGATGTGTGGCAAGGGAAAATTATCTTTAGGACTTGCTCGATTCAGATCGCGATAATCCACACATATTCGTACCTTGTCGTCTTTCTTCGGTACTGGGACTATGTTAGCTACCCATTGTGGATACTTGGAGACTTGTAGGAAGCCAGCATCGAATTGTTTCTTGACTTCTTCTTTTATCTTTAATAGCATTTCAGGTCTCATTCGTCTTAGCTTCTGTTGAATGGGTTTATATTCTGGTTTCAGTGGGAGTCTATGGACCACTACATCCTCATCCAATCCTGGCATGTCCTGATACAACCATGCAAATACATCATTGTACTCATGAAGCAAAGCGATCAAGTCATGTTTGGTGTTATCTGAAATGGAGGTCCCAATCTTCACTTCTTGCCTCTTTTCTTCATTTTCCAAGTTTACTATCTCGACAGATTCTTGATGAGGTAGAATCTATTTATCTTCTTGTTCTACCATTCTTAGTAAGTCAGGAGACGAGACATAGTCTTCAACATTTTCTTCAGCTTTGAACTCTCCTAAACAAATAGCTTTCTCGAAATTGATTTTAAGATTTGTAATGGGTTTGTTCATATCGTTGATATCTGAGCACCTGAAAGTCGAATGGAAAAGAAAACTATAGAGGAGCATCAAAGTGTTGGGACCAACAAGCATAATATTATGGCATGATGTGAGATATATGCAATGACAGGCCGTGAGAAGAGGGAAAAATTATAAGGTTAATGAGAATGAAAAGACCATGACAAAATGTATCTCCATTAATGTTCATTTAAATGATAAAGACCAAATCATAAGCTCTTACAAAAGAATCCCTACTATTACTTAGGGACACATAAAAAGAAGAGTGTTAACATTGAGCATTACTCTGGAGAAGACTTAGAAACTACAAAGAGATCCACAACAGTCTAATTGTTCAAAACAAATCTAGGAGGACAAGGGCGTATCATTGAAACATCTTGAATTGCATCATTTCCTTTGTCAATGACATTTATACTGATATTCTGAAGACTCCTTTCAATTAATAACAGCACGCTTCGTGGATTATCTCGCCCGGGGTATATCATTCCTTTGATGTAAATGTTTTTGACAAAGGAGGGTAAGTTATGGGCTCCCATTCTAATTCTCGGCCTAAGGCTCTTGCAATCCGCCTTTCTCGATCTTTCTGCAACTGTTTTCTTCTTTGTCGCATATCTAGTTCGAACCCTAAACCATATCGAGCCTTATGGGGCACTGGATTTAGAGCTCTAACTATCCCTTGCTGATATCTTCCAAAACTTTTCCTCGCTCGGGCTCCCTTTCCCACAGTCGACTTAATTCCTATCTTGGTATTTTTTAACAGCTTAGGCATGGGGATCTTATTTCCTTCAGCAACGAACGTAGCATTGATGAATTCGAAGGAACAGAAGGAACATTCTACTGTATCCTTGCTTACTTCGAGGTATGGTGTATCAGCAAAGATAGATGAGACAATGTCTTCCTCACCCACGACAATGACCAAAAGATCATCAATGATAAACTTCACTTTTTGATGGAGAGATGAAGGAACTGCCCCAGCAGAGTGGATCCAAGGCCTTCCTAAAAGGCAATTATACGAAGGCGTGATATCCATGACCTGGAACTCGATGTCATATATATAGGGGCCCACTTCTAGAGGAATTTTGATTTTTCCCATGACTTCTCATCTTGTCCCATCGAATGCTCTTACTGTAGAGTGACAAGGCCTCAGATAAGATATATTAATTGGAATTCTAGAAAGCGTGGCCAAAGGCATGACATTGAGTGCTGACCCATTATAAATGAGCATATTCGGTATTATAAAACTCTTACAACGGGTTGTGATATGCAATGATTTTACGGAGCCCCTACCATTTGGCGATATTTTGTCATCACTGAAAGAAATAAAATTATCCGCGTTCAGGTTATTCACCCACCTATCAAGCTTTTCGACAGATATATTACTTGCCACGTAAGCTTGATTTAACACTTTCAGTAAAGTATTCTGATGTGGTTTTGAATTCAACAGTAGGGATAATACCGAGATTCGTGCCGATTGTTTGCTTAACTGTTCTACGACGTTATATTCACTATGCTTGATGAATTTCAAGAATTCATGTGCTTCCTCTTCATTCACAGGCCTTTTAACTTCTTGTTCGGACGGAGTCTCAAGTTCGACCTCGCCCTCATGTATCGGTGCCTTTCCTTTCTGCTTCAAGTTATTAGTCTTCTTCATTGGTTCGACCACTTTAGAATAACACCTCCCGCTGCGGGTGAAGTGTCCTACTTCGCCAACATTTCCGGCCGTAACTTTGGATTTTTCACCTTCAGGTATGATAATGTTGACATCATATTTCCATGGTACTGCCTTGTTGTCTTTGTAAGAGAAAGGAAATGGTACTTCAATTATCATCTTTGGTTTCACTTGCTTCTTTTTTGCATCGTAATAAATCACCAAAGGTCGATCGGCGCTATAAGGGAAATCTGATGATTGATTATCAGAAGTGCATACTTCTCCTTCATCGTCCTCTTTCATTTTGTGAAAGATCTCGACTTCCTTGTTGTCCATCATGTCTTGAAGTAGTTTTTTGAATCCTTCACAAGACTGGATGTCATGCCCCTCGATCCCATGAAAATCACAAAAAATATTGACTTTTTGTATTCCCTTCTTTGAAAATTCTGTTGGGATGACAGAACAGCCCATTTTCAACCATTACCTTCCAAATCTTTCGCAGCAGTGTCTTTATTTCAGAAACACAACTTTTGGCATGCCACCTGTCTTCTTTTGTCACCGCGCTCACGTTCCCTTCAGTGTGGTTAGGGAGCGGATTTCCAGCCGTATTGCCAGTACCATCAAATCGTAGAATGCCTACATCAATAAGCCCTTGAACCCTCCTTTTAAAGGCTAAACAATTTTCTGTAGAATGCCCCTAGTTTCCAGCGTGGTACATGCAACTAGCATTAGGATTGTACCATTTTGGGTATGGAGGCTTCAGGGGTGCCATATAATGTGGGGATATTAATTTTTTTCTAACAGTTTTGGGTACAGTTCTCCGAATGACACGGGAATTAGGGTGAACTGGGGTTTTTTAGGATTGGATCTTGTCGGTCTTTATTCATTTTTGGGTTGGCTTTGAGCAGGTATGATATTTGGTGGGAACATAGCAAATGGTCTTTAGTTATCTGTGGCGTAGACGGGGTAAGGAGAAGGTATTTGATAGTAAGGGCTTTGGGGAGGATAATAAAAGTTTGGAGGTGGGCGATATCAAGTTCCCCGGATATTACAATATCTGCGAAGTCTTTCATGGCACTTCCTACCAACTTATCATAAAAAGGTGCTTTCAAAGTGTTGATGAAGAGGACCGTTATTTCAGTTTTAGTCAGTAGGGGTTCTACTTGAGCCGAGATATCCCTTCACCTCTGCGCGTATTGCCTAAAAGTCTCTGTCGGCTTCTTTTCCATTATCTGCAGAGTTAGCCAATCAGGCACCATGTCAGATACATGCTTGTATTGTTCACAAAATACTGACGCCAAGTCTTTCCATGATCGGATCCTTTCTCTACTAAGTTGATTATACCATCGAAGGGCCGATCCGACCAAGCTGTCTTGGAAACAGTGTATTAGCAATTTATCTTCACTTACGTAACCAGTCATCTTCCGGCAAAACATGATAAGATGCAGCTTTGGACATTTCGTTCCATCATATTTTTCAAAATTTGGCACTTTAAATTTTAGAGGCAGAACCAGATCGGACACCAAACTAAGCTTTTTGGCACTTAGTGCAGAGAAGGTTTCGGCACCTTCTATCGCATTGAGCCTTTCTTCTAAGCTCCTATACTTATCCTGGGCATCATGATCATCCATTTTTAACTTGGCTATTTCTACCTGATCATCCAAATCTGGAACGTTGGGATCAGCAGGATTAGCTCCTAGGTTTGATACGAATGTACCTTGCCCTAGATGAGCAGGTGGTACAAGTCGTTGTTCGAGGCTTGCAGGTTCCCCTTGAGGATATCCTCTTTGCATCGCATGGGCTTGAGGTGGGGTGAATCTTGGGGGATAGAGTGGATCCTGATCATGATTATCTATCAAATAAGGCTCCATAATGTCAGGGCTCTGCATAGGTCCCTTTCCTTTGACCAAAGTTGTCATCATCTCCATCATTTTGGCCATCTGATCTCTTTGCTCAAGCGATTCCTCTCGAGATCTTAACATCAGACCTCTTGCTTCCTGTTGTGACTTGGTTAACTGCTCTTGCAATTCTCTTTGGGCCCTTTCCATCTTTTCAATTCTCTTATTGAACTCGGCTTCCATGATTCTAGCTTTTCGGCGCGTCCTATAAGAATGATGTGATTCCAGACTTGTAGTGTCGCAACTGCGGATTATACGGTTTTAGCCTCAGTGAATGATTATGGTGATATGTACATACAATGAACGGATGAATGGATGAATGACAAATGAATGTTAGTCATGAATGAATGTGCAAGAATTTGGTGTTGATTTCAAGATGGCCACTACTTAGGCCTTTCATTAATCAAAAGAGTCTATTACAAAACATTTCGCTATCTTTGATTCAACAATTACATAAATTTTCTAGCCACATTGCCTTGTTTCTTCACTCGTTCTAAGAATTCTGATATGCTTGATCTTTGACTTGGAGGGAATTGGCAACTGAGAGCTTCGGCTTCATCTGATGATTGCACGACTTGCATAGCCGCCTTGCGAATTTTATTGATCAAAAAGTCAAGTTGCATTTCTTTTTCTTGGAGAGCTCTTTCGTAGGTGTGAGTGTCTCTGTCGTACTGAATATTCTTTTCTTCCAAGGCTTTTAGGAGATTATCCAACTGTTGTTGTTGAGCTTGCAGTGTATTTTCTAAATCTCGTATTTTCCCTCTTAGCTCTTGATGTTTAGACTGACTAGTCACAAATTCTGCATACATAGTTTTATACTCAGCATTCTTCTTCCTTAACTCTATCATAGCACGCGCAGCTTTTTCCTCTTCTTTCTTTGCTTTCCCTTTCCAGAATTCCATCCCACCTTTGATATTGCTTAATTCTTCCTTCCATTCTGCTGACGACTTGCCCAAACCACTATTTTTATAGTGTTTCTTAATTTCTTATTTTCCAAATAAAGATCCCTTAAATCATTTCTTACGATCTCAGCCTCTCTTTGAGCTTTCCCGATTTTAGATTTTTGAATTTGAACATCGATCTTTGGCTGGTAGTTTTCCTCTTGAAGAGAATTGATATCTCATAACAGCTTGGCCTTTTCACGCTCGAATTCATGTCTCGCTACTTCCAGCTCGGATGGCATTTCTTTTGAGAAAAGATTCTGGAAAGTATAATCTGTCAGCGAGATTTGTTAACTATTCACTCGTTGTTGTCTCCATATGTCATTATCTTGAGTGATGGTATCAGCGTAGAGAGCTAACTCTATTAGGTGAATTTTCTTCCAAGACTTTGCAGTATCTCGAACTCTTTTCATGTAACCCTCACCCGTAAAGGCAAACTCAGACTGTGCCAATCCTCCGGTAGCAGGTATGAACTGTCGTGAAGCAAACTGTCTTTGAACCATTAATGGGGTATATCCAACTCCTCCCCATAATCCTAGTAAAGGCACCCAATCTTGGCCTCCACATTTGTATAACAGGACTGAAGAACGGATACATGGTGCTCTCCAGGTTATCTCTTCGGCACGAAGGTTTTGAAAAACCGAAGCCCAGTGCTGTTCGTTGACATCCTTTGGCCAATCTTTCTCAAGATAAGCCTTCAATGGGGCAAAGGTTTTTGAAAACATGTGGAAGAGTGTGCGCTCTACTTTTCAGAAATGGCTCAGAATCCAAACATTAAGTAACTGCGCACATCTGATAAAACGTCCTTCCCTTTTTCTCCTACAACTGCTTAGAGATCTAAAAGTCTCAGCCAAGATAGTTGGGACGGGGTTGATCCCTTGCTTTAACCTTTCGAAGAAATCTACTACCGCAACTTCTACATGCCTGAGAACCTTTGGGAGGACAATTAATCCATAAATGGCCAAAGCAAACAGATCCATCCTCTTCACAATATCTGGATGGTTTTGAACTAAATCTCCCAGAGAAAACCACGGGACACAACTAACTTCGTTCTTTTTCTTTATTTGTTTTTCAGCCCACATATCAGTCATTCCCGTCAACCTCACTAACTTTTTATTAAAGGTCATTGGCTTGGGCTCTTTCACATATATCTTGCTGAATTGTCCATTGTCAATACGAAGCAAGGCCGCATACTCTTCCATGGTCGGAGTCATATCTTCCTGATTGAAAGTGAAATATTGGTAAGCTGGATCCCAGAATCGAACCATGGCTTGAATCAGTTGTTCTTCTACATTGACGGTGATCAAGTGAGCTATATCCCTGTACTTTTCAGTGAAGATGCCCCTAGTGTCTGAATCCCACTGTTTCCAAATCTAAGTCAAATCCTTAAGGTTATTCTGACGAGCATTTGTAGTTACTTGCTCTGGAAGATTGGAGATACATCCTTCTGTTAAACTGTCCCCTTTCGCTTTCTGAGTTTTCAAAGACCAGTCTCGAATTACGACATTTTTCTCGATCACTTGTGTGATTTACTCCTCCATCAAAAATCCGTTTTTGGCAACCAATCTCTAATCAACACCTTCCTAATCAAGATGCCTATGATGCATGATGAAAAATAAAAAATAAAGACAAACAACCTTGGTTAGTAATCACAACAAATAAGAACTGAGAAAAAACTATAAAAACTCTAACAAATTAAGATACCCGGTTCAATTCCTTTGCACTAACAGTGTAAATGTAAAAGAAATAAAAGGCAAGAGGCGTTTCTCCCGTGTATTTATTTTGGTGACTATTAACGGACGGAGGTTCGGCATGGCTCTAGTTAGGTGGCTCATATGGTTCACTATATGCGGTTTCGGTTCTAGACAGGTACTTGAATTGTTTATACTGTCATCTACTAAGATTAGTACAGAACCTCGTTATTGCCCATCACAGGCTTATGAGTTCAATTCGAGGGATTACATTTACTTATGCCTATGCGGAGGGACAAGTTAACTCATGAAAGCATAAGTCATATGTAACCCGGAAGTATTCACTAGCCTGTGCGGAGGAACGAGTTAACTCACGAAGGCATAGCGTTTACTTCCACTTAAGCGGACGGAGAGCCCGGGTAGAGAGCTCATGTTATGCAAAGATGAAAGTACACGGTGTGTGGGGAGAAACTCACAAACCTTTACGTTTATTTAAAAAAACTAAACTAAAAAACTAAAACCATAAAAACTTAGAGCTGAAAATCAACAAGATATAAACAAGTTAGAAGAATATTTACAACATGATGCAAATGCATGACTTTTCAAAAACAAAATTTAAGGATCACGACTAAATATTAATTTGAACAAGGAATTTTGAAAATTTTGACAACACGCGTTTAATTCTAGACTCGACTCTAAAAAAAAAAGAAGTCCCCAGTGGAGTCGCCAGCTGTAGCGACGTAAAAATTTCGATTTGGTCACTAGTTGAGGCGATTATTTAAAAATTTGAAAATAGAATTTCGGTTTTAAAAAGAAAAGGAGTCGCCATAGATCTTTTTCTAGGTGTGATCGGACACCTAATAAATCTTCTTTTTTAGAAAAGATTTATTTTTGAGTAAAAAAGAAGGCCGAGTTTAGGTCTACATCAAAATTCAGAGAAAAATAGGGTTCGAGAGTCGGTTACACGCGAGGAATGTATTAGCACCCTCGCAACGCCCAAAATTGGTATCTTGTTAAACACGCGTTGTCTTAATTCTCAAGAATACAAGTTTAATTTAATATTTAATTGCGATCCGATTGAAATACGAGAATTCGAATTTTTTAGTTTTTTAGAAGGACGTCTCGTTTTTTTACACGAGCCAATGATATCCACCCAACATAGCGATGAAATCAGTGACTTAGTGTTGAAATCGGTACGTTGCCTTATTTATTTAAAAAAAACATAAAAGAAAATAATATCATTTGCAATAGGAATTAAGTAAATAATGCAAACGATGATACAATTAATGAAAAATATTAAAATGCAATATTGGAATAAAAACAACAATAATATTCACAATAAAGAAAAATATAATGAAAAATAATGTTCTAATAATATAATATAAGAAATAATATATTTGTAATAATAGTAGAAAATACTAATATGAATATGAAAAATACACATGCATATATATATGTTAATAATGATGATAATGATAATAATACTAGCAATAATAATGAAATACAAAAAAAGCAAATATAATATAACAATAATATTAAAATAAAGTAATTAAACATAATACTATATATAAATATATATATACACATATATAATAAAACGTACACTAATAATAATAATAATAATAATAATAATAATAATAATAATAATGAAATACAAAAAAACAAATATAATATAATAATAATATTAAAATAAAGTAATTAGAAGTAATACTATATATAAATATATATACATATATAATAAAAACATTCACTAATATTAATAATGATAATAATAATAGCAATAATATTAAAATACAAAAAGTAAATATAGTATAATAAAAATATTAAAACAAAGTAATTAAAAATAATACTATATATAAAAATATATATATACATATAATAAAACCTACACTAATATTAATAATAATAATAATAATAATAATACTAGAAATAATAATAATATGTTAATAACAATAAAAAAAATAATATGGTAAAAACTAGTAATAATATGTTAATAAAAATAATAGTAATGAAAATAATACTAAGGGTAATAATAATAATAACAGAAATAAAAATAATAGTAATAATATTAATAATATTAAAAAATAATAAGAATATTTAATAAAGAAACGAAAATAAATGAAAAAGGACTAAAATTGAACTAAAAACAGAGTTTTGGGGCAAATTTAAAAATAAATGAAGAAGGAAAGGACCAAATCGAATGTGCAAACAAAAAGGAGGGACCAAATCGTACAATAAACTCTCTCTCTAAAATGCGCTGTACCACCTAGGACCAAATTGAAATCCAAGCGCAAATCTAGGGCAAAATTGAAAACGAAAAATACTTGATTGCAAATTAATAAAAAAGCGGAAGGGCTAAAAGCGCAATTAGCCCTTCCATTAAAAAACACGCGGATCCTAGGCGGGTCGGGTCGGGTCGATCCGGTCCAAGTCAAAACGACATCGTTTTGGGTGTTAATGGCCAACCCCAAAACGACGTCATTTTAGAGGGCTATAAAAGTCAAGTTTTGGGGGAAAAAAATTCATTTGTTAGCATGAAAGAAAAAAAAGAAGAGAGAGAAGAGAGAATTCTCTCTGAATTAGGCCCCAACTCCGGCTAGGAAGGCCGCTGTCGTCGTCGTCGGTCCGCCGCCGCCAGCCACTGCGCACGGTTGCCGAAAAATCGAGAAAGTATTTTTTTTATTTTCTCTTATTTTTTTATATGTATTTATAATATATATATTCATGCAAGTCAATAGATTCGAAAAAAGATAAAAATAAAATTAAAAAATAAAAAAAATCACCTTAGGTATTTGCTCTCGATTTTGGTATTTTTGGTTATCTGATTCAGTATTATACTCGTGCTTTAGTATCACTGTTTTGCTCTCTGTTAAAAAAAATGTTTTGTATTAAAAAATGCCCCAATCCCCTTACAATATTTTGCTTGGCTTTTTATAGCCATTTTACATCAATTTTTTTATCATTTGCTGTCTTTTCTTCTCTGATTTTGCAAGTGCAGGTGGCGGTGGAGTAGGTGGCGGTGGGTGGTGGTGGCAGAGGGTAGTTGCCCGAATGCCCTAGGTGCGGCCGAAGCTAGTTTTTTTGTTTTCTTTAGGTTTTGGTTAATTGGGCTAGGGTTTAGGTCTAGTTGGGTTAAGTCTGTTGGGTTTGGGTATTGGGTTTTCCTGGATTTAGGGATTTGGGTTTTGGGTTGTAATGGGTTTAGGGACTTGGGGAGGTTGTTTATTGGGCCCCGGGCTAAATTGGGCCTCTACACCAAATAACAGATTGGTGTAAATACCCATTTAGTCCTTGTCAATTTTAAAAATGAGCAATTTTGTCTCTCTCTTAACAAAAATTACAAAATAATTTTTAAAATTTAAAATATTTATAAAAATTCCAAAATTTATATTTTTTAAAAATAATATAAATTTTTTTAAAAAAAATTCTAAAAAATATATAAAGAAAATTAAAAATTTCTAAAATTTCTAAAATAATAATTTTGGGGACCTAAATAAGTTAATTAATGATTCAATTGTATTGTATCTTCTTTTTTTTCTTCTTATTTTGCTTTGAAAAGTTTTCAAATATATATTGTTTTAAATTTATGTGCTCTAACATGGAATTAGTTATATTATAATAAGATTTTTGTAACACCCCAAACTCGGTTTAGATATTATGGCCGAATCCAAGAGTGTTACATGGAAGGTTTTCAAAAACAGTGTTATTTTGATAAAGCTTTGTTTCATTGTTTGATAAATCACCCAAGTTTAATGTTTGTCACTGAAAGCGTTATTTAATTAATTCATTTTTTTCAAAACATAATCTACAATGGAAGTTTTTAGAAAACGTTGTATCTTGAAAATCTAGTTTGTGTGTTAGGAGAATCCTTTATTTTTTTTTTGTAAACCATGATTTTGGTTGAACGTGGCCATAAAAGTTTAAATGCCTCCAAAACCCAAAATAAAAGTCAAACAGTCCAAAGATTCCAATTATTACAAACTTCCCGAAATAATCCTTAAATTAGATAAAAACCATAATCTTAAACAGTTTACGAACTCGTCCTAAGTTTGTGGATTACTTGAACAGAACAGACAAACAGATTTGAGTTTTCATAAACTCAGTATGTAACCCAACAGAAATAGACATGCAATACATACAGAAATCTCATATATAGTCAGATACAGATTTGGACTTATGTCTATTTTAGATACAGATAATAGAATTAGATAAGCAGTACAGATATGCAAAATCCTACCCCCGTCCTCTACACACCATCTCCGACCATCCCATCACACCATGTGGGGTTAAAAACACCCACCCATCCCAGCACACCATATAGTGTCGATGTGACACATTACAGATAATATGCAGTCAAGCTGCCAGAATATAGGCGAAGTGTCATCGTACAGATCACTTCTTCCACATATACAAAACCCACCCCAAGCACAGATGCAGAATACAGATACAAAAATAACAAATACAATAATATCATGCATAACATGCTCATATATAGACAGCATATATATACTTAAACAGAACAGATATACATATCTGTATCCTACATAATGCAGACTATCAGAATATCAGATCACATATATTAGGGTTTGGTTAGCCCTTACTGACCCTACAGTAGGCCCACAGTCGATCGGAATGAACCATGCGACCCTAAGAAAAGTTTTAGAATTATGGGCCCACATGCCTGTGTGGGTTTACACGCCCAGATTGGCCTTGCCCGTGTGGCCCACATGGCCTGGCCCAAAACCCACATGCCCGTGTGGCCCACATGCCCTGCTTTTTCTAGCCCGTGTGGCCTACATGCCCTACTTTGCCTAGCCTATATGGCCCACCGGCCACACCCACACCACCACACAGCCGTGTCTTACGCACGGCCGCACCTTCGTCAGACACACGGTCGTGTCTCGCACACAGCTAACCACACGGCCAAACACACGCCCGTGTGGCGTCAACAGAGAGCTTTTTCGGCTTTCGTCGAAATCAAATTTTGTATTTTTGGGTACACTCCTGGTTCATTTTTGATGCTACAGCACTCCCGAGACCTTAAAACCTAAGAAACAACATTTCAACGACAAATTTAGCAATCAATTCATGAATACCCCAAAACTAAACCGAGCAAAACGCACTCACTTATCGCCAACAAACCCGTTCACTCGCATAGATTAGACCGTTGAAGTGAAACTATTGCTTCACTGTCTTCTCCAATGCAATAGATTCACAAAATTTCAACCTTCAGAAATCATAAGCTAAAGGAATACAAACAAACCCCACTTACCGATTACATTAAAAACCAAGGGTTCGAAATGCACAAGAGTAAGGATTAGTAACAGAAACAAAAAGCGGAGAAAGGAGAGTTTAATTTTTCGTCAGAGAGTTGAGAAAAAGAAAAGAACAACAAATGGAATTTCTTTTTAGGAAAAAGAATAACGTCAGAAAACGAGGGATTTTTGGGGAAAAAAGAAAAAGAAAAAGAAAATTTTGATTTAATTTGAAAACAAAATCCCATTAAATCCCAACTCCCCACTAACACCCTTGCTCACACAAGGATTCAAACATAAACCTCCAGCACACTAACTCTTTACCAATCGAACCAGCAAACTCATTCTAATATGAATTTACCAAAGATAGAATATAACCCAATCTACCAAGCATAAGGCTAGGATTAGAAAAATAACAAAATTTGCAAATATGGGACTTGAACCCAAGACCTTATACACACCCCTAGAACACTTAACTACTGAAGTAAATACACATTTGTGTCAAGTATTTACAGATACAGAAATAATTTAAGCGGGGCGTTACAATTTTAATTTGACATGTTTAATTTTTTTAATTTAACTCAAATAGTTTCACTCAATTCGACTCGACTCAACTTGAATTTCATTTCACTCGACTCAATTCGAAAAATTTTCAAATTTAGTGAGGATGATTAACATATGACTCATCAACTCAATTAACTTGAAATTTTTTCACTCTATTTGATTTAACTCAATTCAATCGAACATTCACTCTTACTTATTATTATTTCATTTTTAAAAAAAGAAAAATCTAATGAGAGTTCTTTTAAAATCCTAATTAAGCCTAAAAAACCCAACGAGTTGCACACTAAGCATAGCAATTATATTAAATGACTATAGCACTAATAATCAACTCATCGTGTCGGATTATATCAAATGACTATGGCACAGATGAAATTTTGTTTGATATTCTTTGAATGTTACATGAATTAAAAAATAATAATTTTACCATTAGTATTTATATTATGTATAAGTTGCAGATTTAGGCTATATATTTTAATTTGGTTAATTTTAGTATTGTACTTTTCGAATTTTGAAATTTCAGTTCTTATTTAAACCATAACAATTAAATTCGTTAGGTCGAATTCTGCTATTAGTCTTTTACTATAAGCAACATGTGGATTTAGTATTTATTTTTCAATTTGATTATTTTCAATTAATATAGTTTTATAATTTTATATTTTCAATAATGCCTTAAATGGTAGTCATATTAAATTCATTAACAAAAATAATGCGGCTTATGTGTAAGTATTATGTGAAAATAGGAAACGGACATAGCATTAGAAATGTGATGCGATTAAAATGTTACAACACGTTAACATAAGTGACTAAAACGTAACATTTCAAACATAAGTGACTAAAATATAACATGAAGAAAACAAAAGTGACTATTTTAATAGTTTATCTTATAAATTAATAAATCACATAACTATTTCCAAAACCTCGACTAGTGAACTAGAAAAATATCATTTTTATTTTGTGGATAGAGACCATGAACAAGGTTGAAGTCATCTTAGAGGACAAAACTGCAAATCTATATGTGCTAGCCAACATTGAAACGGGCACTTCATTTTAGAAAATTCTTTTACTAACATGATATATACTAGATTAATTATAATGTAGAATCAAATTAATATAACGGATGAATAATCATAAAAGCTTGGACGAAAATTAAAAAGAACTAGACAAAACCTACAGTCATGGCGTACATACATGTTGAGACTTAAGATCTACACATCACAATTGTGAATAATGAGATTCAAATCTAGATACTCAAAGACCCAAGATCTCCGTCTTAATCAACTACGCCAAGGTCTAATTTGTTGAATATCAATACCAACTTATTGGAAAATATGTTTTGTTGTTGTTTATTATTGTTAGAAGTTTAGCTTTTGTCTTTAGTTTTTGGGTACTATGTTTAGTTTAAGAATTTTGCTAGTAGGGGAATAAATCCCACATCACTTAGGAACAAAAGACAAAGAGTTACGAGTTTATATAAAATCTCATATCCTACTTTGCTTTGAAAAACAATGGTAGTGGGACCTTGGGTCTATATAATGATGACCTATTTTGTAAGTATTATTTACATCGTTTGGTTTTTTCTAATTCCTCATTGTTTCTTATTTTGGAGTGTTGGGGAGGTGTAGCTAAATATTAGTTTAGCAACATTGTGGTTGTGAGTGTGCTACAATTGGCATTAGAACTTGGTTGGAGGAGTGAAATTTTTCATAGTATGCTTTGTGGTTGCAGCATTTGTCTAATCTTCCACATCAAAAAAGAAATTATAGCTACTTGAAGATTGTCCTTAGTTGCTTAGTTGTTGGTACTTAAGAGTGTCAGTTGTGACCCACATTTCTTTCTTGGGAACTACCTGGTGCATTGTTCATGAACTACTTTCACTATTTAGGTATTCAATTGTAAGAATCATCTGTTGATATAATGACGGGGCTGCAAGTTGCGGGCGAAATGAAGAAGCCTAATAACAACTATAATACATGGTCAACTTGCATAATGTCTTATATGCAAGGACAAGACCTTTGAGAGGTTGTCAACAGTAATGAAGTGACACAACCGAAAACCAAAGATGCAAGTGGCATGCTAAGAAAATGGAAAATAAAATCTGGTAAGGCAATCAGGGGCGAAGCCAGAACAATTTTTTAGGGGGGCCGAATGAAATTTTAATTTTTATATAGTCTATATCTTTATAATTTTTAAAGGATTAAATCAAATTTTTATAATTTTAGGGGGACCAAAGTGTAATTTTACCATTACTAATTTAAAATTTTAAAAAAATTAGAGGATCTAAATGGTAATTTTTCATTTTGGGGGGGGGGGGGGAGGCCCATGCCAGTGCCCCCTAGAATCACCTCTGAAGGCAATGTTTGCCTTAAAGATTTGAACGGAGCATTCATGAAGGGGGAGGTTTGAACAACTACAACAATAATAAAAAAAGTCATACCTCACATTGCTTAAAAAAATAAGAATAGTGAAACCTCATGCCTATATAAAGACCTATGTCGTAAGTATTATTTGTATCAAACTAAATATTGAATTTTCTATTTGGTTTCTTCTAATTCTTTTTGTATCTTATTTTGGAGTATTGGGAAGTATAGCTAAATATTAGTTTAGCAATACCATGGTTGTGAGTGTTCTACATAATTCGCATATTAATTTATGTTAAGAGTTAATTTGTGCATGTCATTTTGCTTTTATATGTGTTTAAATAATTTTTTATTTCAAGTGAAATATAAATTTATGTTAAGAGTTTATTGAAGTGTAATTTAGAAGTCAAAGACTTATTTAGATAAAAATTAAAAGCTAATAGTGATTTTTTTTATATATTGTTCATATTTATTTTACAATTTATATTTGTTTTATAGTCTGTATGTTTAGAGTTCGTATAAAGAGATAAATTGACACTTTCCAAACAATCATAGCAATTGAATTCCCAAAAAGCTGCACAATTGGGTGGGTAGGGGAATGTTGGATATTTATTAAGTTGACATCAAGGGCTTTTATCCATATCATATTAGGTTGATAAGCAATTAATTTACTCATATTATCATAGTATATTAACAAATTGGACCCCCTACAATCCTTGCTATTTTTTATTTGTTGAACTATATATCTACCAAATGATGAAACTTAGAAGACAATTAAACTATTAAAGTTTGTTTACTCACAATGGACATAAGAAATGAATTAGTATTCCAAAATTAAATTATTTAAAATAATCATTTTAATGTCTTATTTAATTTTGGAATGATTTTTTTGTGTTTAATGTATCATAATTTAAAATTAAATTAAATTAATTATTTAACACAAGTAAAACAATAATGTTAATGTATTATTATTTTTATATAAATAACATTTTTTTATATTATACGATAAAAAGCACCCTAAACGATTTTTTAAAAGCCACGTGGAAATTATATGACTAATATACATTATATGTGATAAAAAATTGATTTAATGATTACGTCATTAGTTCGTTAATGATTTAATATCTCCGATGACTTAAATCATAAAAAATGGTCAGCTACCGGATGTTGCAATAAAAGATGATGCTTGTAATAAGACAAGGATATCAATCACAAGGGACATCGATTCAATTCCCAATAGATGAAATGGGATGGGTAGGGGAATGTTAGATATTTTCTTTAATGAAATCTTCGCATTTAAAAAAAGAAATGCATACCAAATCCTAAATAAATAAATAAAAAGGCAAACTTTGTATATAACTATAAATTTATTTTGAAATTTTCATGTATAATATATAGATGATAACAATAAAATCACACAAAGCAACTTTTATAAATAATATGGTCTACAAATGATTCATGAACTGAATTTAAATATGCTAATCAACACATGATTCAAGATTTTGGCATGGTAGGCAAATCAGGCAACTTAGGGCAGTTTTTGTTTAGGTGTTTCCGGCTTTGGTAGGTTGGGTAATTTAGGTATTTCTGGTTTGGGTAGCTCTGGAATTTTGAGTTCTTCTGGTTTTGGTAATTCAGGTTTTGGCAATTCGGAAACTTTTGGTAATTCAGGTTTTGGTACCTCAGGAACTTTGGGCAATTCTGGTTTCGGTACCTCAGGAATTTTAGGCAATTCTGGTTTTGTTAATTTGGGAATTTTTGGTAATTCAGGAGCTTTGGGCAATTCTGGCTTAGGCACCTCTGGAACTTTAGGCAATTCCAACTTTGGTAACTCTGGAACTTTTGGCAACTCGGGAGCCTTGGGTAATTCAGGCTTGGGCACCTCAGGAACTTTAGGCAACTCTGGCTTTGGTAACTCGGGAACTTTTGGTGCTTCAGATTTTGACAATGTAGGAGCTTTGGGTATCTCAGGAACTTTAGGTAATTCTGGCTTTGATGACTCTGGAACTTTGACTTCTTCAGGTTTTTTCATCTCGGGAACCTTAGGAAATTCAGGCTTTGGCAACTCTGGCACTTTTGGAAACTCAGGAACCTTAGGTAATTCAGGTTTTGGCAACTCCGAAACTTTAGGCAATTCGGGCTTTGGCAACTCAGGCATTTTAGGTATTTCGGGTTTTGGAATTTTCGGCAATTCAGGCTTTGGAAGTTCAACCTTTGGGAAGGACGGTATCTTAGGCAACTCGGGTTTAGGAATCTCCGGCACAGATGTCTCCAAAAGACGCCGAGCACCAACCAAGACTGTGTTGCTGCTCATCAATGACAAAGTGACGAATAAAAACGGTAGCACAAATAAAGGCAAACGATGGGAAGCCATGATTAAGAAAATCAGATGGGAGATGACAACAAGTGCTTCAAAATGAATACTTGAAGTGTGCTTGTTTATGCAATTGCAAGAGATGATGAGCCTTTTATAGGTATTGGGAAATAGAGATTACGTGGGTGTTTGGTGAGAAATTCTACATTTTGTTAGTTCAACTTCTCACCTATTCATTTCTAAAGATTATATCAAATATATTATGACACATACATTTGACTCCCATCCTACATAATTAGTTGTAAAGTAAATTTATTAAGTTGTCATCACTTTAATCAATGGCTTTCATCTTTATATTGATTTGAATAGGCAATTAATATACTCATATTATCATATTATTCATGTTTATTTTCTTCAAATATTGCTGTGGATTTTATCTTAAAACATGCACTACACAATAATTTTTATTAATGTTGATTACGATACGATTATTTAAAATAATTACATATAATATTAAGAAAATAATATAAATATAATAAATATATAAACGTAATAAAATTTATATAATATTTTAAATACAATCATAGTATAAAAAATAATATAAATATAATAAATATGTGCCACCCAGGAGGTTTATTTGCTACTTTTGGTTTGTTCAACTATCTACCACCAACTTGCTTTTGCAGCTATGATTATGTGTTTATCTTTATTATTTATTTTTTTAAAAAAAATTAATAGACGTAGAAGAAAAATTAAAATATTAAAGTTTGGTTACTTACTGTGGACATGATAAATGACTCCTCTTGAAATTTAGAAGAGTGTCGGTAGTATCAGTAGGAATAATCACAAAGTAATAAGAAATAAAAATAAGAATATGTAGATTTTATATGAAAATCTTTATCGGAAAAAATCACGGATAGAGGACAAAAAGTTTACTAATGTTGAAAAATAACAATACAAGAGGTTTGCAGCTATGCGTAGTTTTTAAGGGTTAAACAACTTATCTAATAGAAAAGTATAATTCTATACGGATTCGCCAATTTTGCCTCTCTATTATGTTTTTTTAACAAGTGAGTTGCACCTCAAACTTTTCAGACCGAATCAAACGGGATTCGGGTCACACAACTCTAACAGTTTTTAACAAGTGAGTTGCACTTCAAACTTTTCAGACCGAATCAAACGAGATTCGGGTCACACAACTCTAACAATTTATAAGAAAATATTTTAGTGGGGTTAAATGGCAAAATAAATAATTCAAATTGCTACCAATATTTTCAAAATGAAATAATTGAATTCATAGTTTTCAAATTAGGGTTAGAGGAAAATCATTGGGAGGAATAAAATAGGGTTATAAGGGGGAAATTACAATTAAAAAAAAGTTAAAAGGGAAAATTGTAATTTCATTTACACCTAAATAAATACTTTTTATTTGTACCTCCCTTGCTTTGAAGTGAATTTTTTAAGGGTTTATTTAAGAATAACTTAAAATGCTAGAACATATTTATGTATAAATTAAAAATTAATTTCTTATTAAGTATAAATTAAAAGGTAAAAACATATTTTCTGTCCTTTTCAATTTGGATATTAAGTAAATTGGTCCGACTTAGAAAAATTGAAACAATTTAATCCCTGTTAATTTTGAAAGGGAGCAACTATAATATTTTTAATCAATAGTACATAATTTGATTGGTATAATAACAAACTTATCCCTCAATGTTTATACATTTACATGAATATTGACAGAATATGCAAATATCGCAGGCTAAATTTACTAAATCAAGACCAAATTGATAGAATGTGTAAAGTTTGAGGATTAAATTTATTATTATACCAGTAAAAATATTGAGTTGAGTTTCAAAAAATATGATAAAACATATTACAAATGCAATCCTTTGTTGCTTGCAAGGGTCCAATAAATAATAATGCAGAAACTTTAATAAATCCTCATAATTTTAGTATTTTTAAATTTTTTTATATATTTATAATTTTCCATACTTCTTCATATTTTTTATATATCCTAATTTTTTTTATTTTTTCAAAATTTTGGGTATAATTTAGAAATGAAAATTTCATACTAGATATAATTTTGGAGTAAAATAATATTATTTATAAATATTAAAAAATTTTAATGGGTTCTATAATGGAAAAGAAAAAAAATTATAATTTTAAATTAGTATATTTTAAACAAAATTTGGTAAGGAAAAAATTATATTACATGATATGTTTTTAAAAATATGAATAATTAAATAAATTAAACAAGTTTAACAAGATGAACCAAAACTGGCATCTCATCATAATTTTTTGTCTTATCTCATAATTTTTTGGTGGCATTTCGTATTTCTACATAATTTTTTATATTCTCTCAAAATTTTTAGTATTCTCTCATAATTCATGGTGTTTCGTTTGGAAAAAAATTTGACACGAAATATAATTTTGGAGTTAAATGTTAAGAAATTTCAATTAGAATTTTTATCGGAAAATTTGTAATTGTTAAATTATAACTTTTAATTTTAAAAATTAGTACTGAAAAAAATTATATTTCATGATAATTTTTAAAAAAAATTATTAAGATGAACCAAAAATTGGTATCCCCTCATTGTCTTGGTTTTCTCCCATAATTTTTACACTTTCTATCTTTTTTATATTCTCTCAAACTTTTATATATCTTTATATTTTTTGGTACTTCCTCGGAATTTTTGATATTTCCTTATAATTTGGTACTTCGTCGTATTTTTTTGGTATTCTCTCATAATTTTTGGAATTTTTTTAAAAAGAGGATTTGATTTTGGAGTAAATAAAAAACAATAATTTTAAATATTAAGAAATTTCAAGTGGACGGTAGTGAAAAAAAATTATATTCCATGATAATTTTTTAAAAATATGAAAAATTAAATAAATGAAAATTTTTACTAAGATAAACCAAAAATTAGTATCCCTTATAATTTTTGGATCCCCTCATATTTTTTTGGCACTCCCTATGTTTTCTTTTTTATATTCCCTCAATTTTTTTTATATTTCCTTATAATTTTTAGTACTTATTCATAATTTTTATTATTCTCTTATAATTTTTGGTATTTTCTTAGTTTTTTTTTTTTTTTTGTATTCCCTCATATACTTTTGGTACTTTCTTGTATTTTCCGGTAGTCTTTTATAACTGTAAATTTAGAGTAAAAAATTATGACAAAATGCTAAAAATTATAAAGGAATATCAAAAAAATATAAGTGGGTAACAACAAAGGCATGTGCCAAAAAAATAAGTACCAAAAATTATGAGAAAGTAACAAAAATTTTAAGTGATTGCCAAAAATTATGATAGACTACCAATATTAGTTCGTCTTATAAAATTTATTTCATTTATTTAGTTTTTCAAAAAAAATTAAATTTATTAGTATATATAACAAATTTTATAAGTATGCAAAAAAAAATTATATCAAAAATTGATTTTTCATGTCAAAATTTAGTTTTAAAAGTATATAAAAAATTTTGAGAGTATATAAAAAATTATGAGAGATTAGTAATAATTATAGAGTACTAAATATTATAAGAAAGTATAAAAAATTACTAGAAAATGTAAAGAAAAAAAAATGGGAGCTTATAGGAAGCTCACCTAGAATTCCCCATCAACATGAGACAACCTTAACCCCTCAAACACTTCTAACCCTAGGATCAAGAAGCATGTCATATGATCTTGCTTGTCATGTCATGTTTTCTTAGGGTGAGTTTCGATAGACGATGCGTTTACTTGCGGTTAGTGTAAAAATAGCAGTGGCGGTGAGATTAGATAATGTAGCGATACTGTAGCATGAGACAAAAAGTAAACTAAACGCACCGTATCGCACCGCACCGCACCGCCGTCCCAAACCCACCCTTAAACTAAAAGTGAGTTGCGAATACTGGTATGCAATATGCTCAGCTTTGGTTAAAGCCTTTTCCATGTATTCAGAGGGTAATATCTTCATACATTGTCCCGACATGCACCGAGTGACAAAAGTCGAAACAACATATATTAGAACATTTAAAATGTGCAACTGAACTAGATGCTAGATTTAATGGTTAGAATAACGTTGGGCTGTTCAACATTTAATCAAAAAGTTAGATTCTCTCTCCATGAATGTTGCAAGAAAAATATGATGCATGTAATAAGTCAAGGAAATTAAACACACAACAACTCAAATCCCCAAAAAAGAAATAGCTGCACATGGGTGAACAGGGGAATGTTTCAAACACCTTTCAAATGTATTTTTATATATATCTTATATTCACACTCGAATCTAAATAGTACCATATTAATTACCAATTATTAATATAGCGAGTCCTTGAATGAGGGCATAGAGTTTATCATACAATATTGCCATGGGTTTTTCACAATTGGCATGGTAAGCTAATGGCTAAGATTATTAACATACTAGCAAGTCTGCGTTTCGCTACAACTAGAAGATAAAACTGCATACTTAAATAGAGCCGTACAATTTCGATTGTAATTCATTTGTCTCAAGTTAAGTACTTATAATAATTAAATTATTTATTCAATACTTATAGTCCTATGTGAGCTTGTTTTTGATTGATTCAAGCGCTATGTTTACTAACATCACTACTTGCTTTGAAACATTCAAGGGCATTATGTCTGATAATATTATCACGGTTAAGGAATTTAGGATCGACATTGAAAAGAGATTTGTCAAGAACGAAAAGGTAGAAATTGATACATTCTTAGCAAATCTAACTTTAATGAGGTATATAAGAAAACAAGAAAGTTGTATATACTACATTACAAAAGAAACAACAAAAGGAGTTAACTAAGACTAATTTGGCAATGCTTTTGAAAAGTGCTTTTAAGAAGTGCTTTTGAAAAGTTTGGTTTAAAATTGGAGTGTTTAGTATTTTTGTTAAAAAGTGTTTTGAGAAATAAAATGTCTATTTTAAACATGATATTATAAAATAACAAATATGCATTTAAATAATGTTCAAATTAGTTAATATTATGATATTTTAGCAAGAATATAAAAAATAATTTATTATAACTTATTGTTAATATTTTAATATATAATATTAATTTTAAATATTTTTAAGTAATTAATATTAATTATGTCGAAACTATTTTCTTGTTTCAAAAGAAAAAAACGGGGATCGACTTTTTAAAACAAATTGTGGAGTCGCCACCAATCTTTTATTTAGGTGTGATTGAGTCACCTAAAAACACTTTGTTTTATTTAAATCGATTTTGGCCTACGTAAATTTGAGAAAACGGGTTCGGGAGCCGGTTACGTACGAGGAAGGATTAGCACTCTCGCTACGCCCAAAATTGGTACCAAATTGATTAAATAATGTCCTTATGTCTAAAAATATTTTGAAATATGATTTCTTTAAAAACACTTGTATGACTCAAATTGGACGTCAAGATTCGCTTGTTTCAAGGGAGTACAGTATCACATCCAGAACGTTAGGAAACGATCCTTTAAGCCCTCGAAACTACGATCAATTTTTGACTTCCAAAAATTTATATATTAAAAATTACAAAAGGATGCCCAATTATTTAATCCAACGAAAAACCGAAACCCAGCACGGTAGGGCACGATTCCTCGAATTTCTAGACATTGAACATTGCCTTGTTTTAGAATTTAAAAAACATAAGTGAAATTTTAAAGGAATATTCGATTATTTTGAACAAACGGGAAATTGCAACCCAGCACGATAGGGCACGATTCCTCGAATTTTCGAACATCGAACATTGCCTTTGTTTTAAGGAATTTTCAAAGTACGGATGAAATTTCAAAGAAATATTTGATTATTTGGACAAACAGAAAATCGAAACCCAACACGGTTGGGCACGATTCCTCGAGTTCCCAAACATCAACTATTACCTTTGTTTTAATGAATCTTCAAATAAACAATTGTAGAACTAACTCAAAACATATTAATTTTACTTGAAATAAGAATGAAATAATTGATTTTTAAGAGCTAGAAATTGTAAAGCGACATTTTTAAATCAACAAAAATGAAAACATAGGATAACATGCATGCGTAAAATACAATAATTGATGAATGAGGATAATATAACCTTATTTAATCAACTAACAAAATAAACAAGTAAATATAACAAACCTAAAAAATATATTCCAATTTCAATCATGTATGGAGAATAATTGATATAACAAAACGAAAACAATATGCCCCAATAATATACGTAGCCTAATATGACATAATCAATACAAGATATATAAAACAACATGAAAATAAAAAAAACAATATGGTATAAAATAAGTTTAAAATAATGATGAACACGCAATATATAATGTATGAATTGATGGATTAAAAAAACTAGAGATATATATGTAAACATTTAAATAAGTGTTATAGAATGAATATTTTTAAATCAAATAACATAGAGGGTGTCAAAGGCATTTGTTAAAATATCTAATAAAGTATAATTTAAAAAAAAAATTATGTACACAATAGATTCAAAAAACATATACATATATATAAATGAATTTAGACTCGATCATATGTAAAAAAAAACTTGGGAATAATAATGCGTATAAGATTAAATTAATTTTTTTCACAAATCGTATATGTAAAAGATTTTAAAAATATAATTAGGTATACAAAGAAAAAAATGTACATAAAAATACATGAATTTAGTGATATATATAGATTAAACATAGGTATCAATAAATATATATACATATATAATAATAATTTAAAAGATATGTTTTGTAGGATTATATAATAGAACATAAGAATAAATTTAAAAGAAATGATATGTATAAAATAATATAGGATTAATAATATACAGGAAATAAAATTAACTTTAATCGTGAATTGAATATATGTAATAATGTACAAAGAAACGTTTGTAAAAAAGAAAAAAAAAAGAAATTATATGAAAATGTTAAAATGTTATGAGATAAAGAAAAAATAATAATAACTTTAAAACAAAACACAATTATCCAAGTAGCTTAAAATATAAAAAAAAAAATTAAAAAGGAATGTGAAATGAAAAAAATGATGAAAAGAAAAAGAAACTTATTTGAAATGAAATTAAAATAAAAGGGATAATTTACAAATTCTTGAAATTAAACTTAGGACTAATGCGAAATGCGCACAAATTCACAGGGACTGAAGCTGGAAATACCCCCTGATCCTGAAACGCTGCGTTATATAGTGGACTAAAATGAAAATGCACGCAAAACATAAAGCCAATTTTTTTAAAAAAAATAAAATAGAACAAATGAAGCGCAATTGAACGCTCGCACGAAGGGAAGGATCTAATGCGTAATTTTCCCATTTCGAACAAAAGGCGCAGATCCGGCCTGCTAAACGGGTTGACGCGTGGACCCTTATAGCTGCTAACGGCGCCGTTTTTAGACAAAGGTTTTAAAACCCTTTTTCCCTATTTTCTTTTCCAAATGCAGCCCCCTTTTAGCAACAATCTATGGCCCTAAAATCAGTCTGCTAGGACTCCATTTTAGCAACCACCGGACCACCATTCTATTCGGTGGTCGACGGTACACTAGCGGTGACCAAGTTTTGCCAACGAAGGCCAAGCTCAAGAAGATCCGGTAAGCTATTCGATCTCTTTGTTTTAAAAAAAAAATTCAAATCTAATACTATTCTTTCAAGAAAAATGTAGCAAAATCCGAAAAGGTACATTCAACACCACTCGACCCTTGCCCATATCTCAATATTTCTGAGATATTTGGGCTTTCATTGGCGCCGTTTCAATGTTCCTTTTGTTTTCTATACAAAGATTGCAAGCAATTCGAAAAGAAAAAAAAACAAATAGAAATAGGAATCACCTTCAAAAATGAGTTTTGATTCTCTTTTTTGATATTTAGTGTGTGTATTTCAGTGTCTGTAAAAAAAATTACAATGGATTGTTCACGGCTTTATAGCCGAATGTTCAAAAGAAAAATACAATTTTTTGTTCTTCGTATTGGCTGTTGCTCTGCTGCTGTTTTCGTTTGTTTTCTTTCGCAGGTACAGAGCAAGTGCTGGCACTAGGCGTGATGGTGGCGTACGGAGGCGCAGGCGTGGCGTGCGTCGCGAGCAGCTCTTGTGCAGGGGTCAAATGACACACATGGCTAGGGGGGGTTGCGGTGCCAGAGTGGGAGAAACCCTAGGGTTTCTGTTAGTGCTTTAACTTTTGGGCCATCTTGGCCTATTTCTATTGTTGGATCATTTGTGAAATTGGGCCAAGTGATCTGGGCTGTAATTTGGACAGTATTTATTTTGTTTTATTTTTTGGATTTTATATTTATTTTGTATTTTGGTTTTGACATGGACCCAGGCAAATTGGCCCGTTTACAAATTAATTATTAAATTTAATTAGAAAAGGTATTCTAACGTTTTTGGGAGAAGACAAAAACAAGGTTAAAAATGTAAATATTAGCCAAAAGCACTTTTAGCTGAGAAAAAGTTAAAATTTTCAACTTTTTCATCTGTCAAAAAGCACTTATTTTAAGTTGAAATTTTTTCTTAAATGATGTCTCTTTGGTAATGATTTTAAAGGAAAAATGCTTTTTATTGTAAAAGCTCATATGAGAAGCTAAACAGAACAGGCCCTAAAGATGGTTGTTTCTTTTGTGGGGTGACAATGCACTTCTTAATTTTCTTTGTTTGAAGTTAATTTGATTTACCTAGACGCATTTAGTGGATAAATTCTGGTGCAACAACTCACATTAGTGTATTTATGCAAGGCTGTCAGAACTATTGAAAGTCTAATAATGGTAAAAGATACATCTATGTAGGCTACAATAATTCGGTAGAAGTTGAAGCAATAAGAACTTTTAGATTATTATTAATAATTGGATTTTATTTGGATGTGTGAAAAAAAAATAGAATAAAATAAATAAAATAAAGAACACACAAATTTTACGTGGAAACCCTTTCGGGAAAAAAAACCACTGCAGAGGAGAAGAAAAAAATTCACTATGTCGAAAAATTTGTATCAATACAAGAGGAATAGACTATGTCTATTTATAGGCTTGTAAAGCCATATTCTAGTAGGATTGAAACACCCTATCCTAATCAATATAAAATAGATGAAGTTTAATAAGGTTTAAAAAACCTTATTCTAAAATAAAATAAAAGAAATCTAGTTCTATATGGATTTTACTTTTATTTTATTTTCCATCATATTCTATAAGAATTTGGGTCACTTAATTCTAACAATCTCCACCTTGACACAAATTCTCAATGAACAAGTTCTTCATTGCGAACTTTCAATAAACAAGTTCTCCACCTATTCCATAAAACCCCTTAAGGGTTTAACTCAACAATGAACACCAACCAAGTCTAAGCAATGCTCAAACTTGGTTTTAGGAAGTGACTTAGTCATCATATCTGCAGGATTTTCATGAGTACTAATTTTGCTCACAACAATATCACCACGAGCAATAATATCACGAACAAAATGATACCGAACATCAATGTGTTTTGTTCTCTCATGAAACATTTGATCTTTTGTAAGAAATATAGCACTGATCATCACAAAATATCATGTGCTGATTTGAAGGCCTTCATTGAGTTCACTAAATAGTCCCTTCAACCAAATAGCTTCTTTGCAAGCCTCGATGTCGCCATGTACTCACTTGATGGTAGACAAAGCGATCGTAGTTTGCAAAATGGCTTTCCAACTAATTGCACAACCTCCGATTGTAAAGACGTAACTCGTGAGAGATCTTCTTCTATCAAGGTCTCCAAAGAAATCAGCATCAACATACCCTATGACTCCATCTTTAGTTCTTCCAAATCGTAAGCAAACATCGGTGAGTGCCTCGTAAGTATCTTAAAATCCACCGAATCGCTTTCCAATGTTCTTTACCGGATTTGCCATGTATCTGCTAACTACACCGATCGCATATGATAAATCTGGGCGTGAACAAACCATAGCATACATGAGAGATCCCATCGCACTAGAGTATGGAACATGTGACATGTACTCAATCTCATCATCCGATTGTGGAGACAAAATCGATGAAAGTCCGAAATGGGTCACTAAAGGAGTACCAACAGCTTAGCAGCACTCTGCATATTGAACTCGCAAAGAACTTTCTCAATGTACCCTTCCGACTTAGGTACAATTTACTTGATTTTCTATCTCTCGAGAATCTCCATACCAAGTATCTTCTTTGCTGGTCCTAAATCTTTCATCTCAAATTCTTTACTTAGTTGGGCTTTGACCTTTCTTATCTCTTCTTTATCTTTTGTCGCTATCAACATGTCATCAACATAAAGAAGTAGATACACAAAAGAACCATCACTATTTTTCTTAAAGTAAACACACAACTGTCAAAACTACTTCTTTTGAAATCATGAGAAGTCATAAAGGAATCAAACCTCTTGTACCACTCGCCTTGGTGATCAAGTTTCAAACCATAAAGGGACTTTTTCAAAGCAAGCAAACATAGTTCTCTTTTTTCTCAAATCAGAAAACTTTCTCGTTGTTGCATGTAAATATCCTCATCAAGCTCTCCATGCAAAAATGCGCTTTTACATCTAATCGCTCAAGCTCCAAATCATGCATGGCCACAATACCAAGCAAAGCTCGAATCGAACTATGCTTAACAACCGGGAGAACACATCATGAAGTCCACTCACTGAATTTGATCAGAACCCTTTGCAACAAGCCTTGCTTTATATCCGGGGTTCTTCAACTCCTGAGTCCCTTCTTTCTTTTTAAATACCCATTTACAACGAATGTACCTTTTTACCTTTAGGAAGTTTCACAAGGTCCCATGTTCTGCTTTTGTGGAGTGATTCCATCTCTTCTTGCATAGCAAACATCCACTTTTCTCGAGCCTTCACAGTAATCGCCTCGAGAATAATTAGATGGCTCTTGATTCGCATCTATATCTTCACCACATTCAAAGCATAAGCAACTAGATCACCCTCGGCATATATTCTTTGGAGGTTTAATTTCTCTTCTAGTTTTGTTTTTGGCGATAGAGTATTGTGGTGAAGAAGCAACTCTATTCTCAATTTTTGTACTTGGCTTGAGGAGTTGACTCAGTATTAATCTGATGCTCTACTTGTTTTTGATTTTCTTTATTGGAAGAGTCTTTAAGAGATAAGTTAGGTAGCATAGCGCTTTCATCAAAAACAACATCTCTACTAATCACAACTTTTCTATTTTCAGACACCATAACTTATACCCTTTTACACCAGCTTTATAACCAAGAAAAACACATTTAATGGATCTCGGTTCCAATTTTCCATTATCAACATGAGCATATGCAGGACACCCAAAGATCTTTAAATCGTAATAATTAGCGAGATTACTGCACCATACCTCTTGTGGAGTCTTTTTCTCAATGGCAACGGATGGAGATCGGTTGATCAAAAAACATGCGATGAAGCCGCCGCTTCGCCCAAAATGACTTCGTAAGTTGGCATTTGACAACATACATCGAACCTTCTCCATGATCGCTCGTTCATTCGCTCGCAACGCCGCTTTGTTGTGGAGTATGACGAATCGGTCAGTGTCTTATGATTCCTTCGACTTGCACAATCTATTAAACTCATCGAATGTAACTCTAAGCCATTGTCATGCGGAGGTATTTTATCTGCTTTTTCCGTCTGCTTTTCAATCATAATTTTCCAAGACTTAAATGCGGAAAACACATCACTTTTCTCGCTTCGGAAGAACGCCCAAACTTTTCTCGAAAAATCATCAATAAAGGTTAGCATATAATTAGCTCCACCTCCGGAAGGCACTCTAGATGGCCCCACAGTCGAATGAATATACTCCAATGTTCCTTCGTGTTATGGATTCCTCTAGTGAATCGAACTCTCTTTTGTTTTCCAAAAACACAAAGCTCACAGAAATTCGGTTTGCAAATTCCTTGCCCATTAAGAAGTCCTCTTTTGCTCAATTCGCCATGTCATTCTCACTCATATGCCCTAGGCGCATATGCCAAAGTTTAGTAATATCATCATCCGACAAGGACAAGGAAGCGATAGTCTGCATCACCGATAATAGAGAGAACCCCAAAAACATATAACTTGGCAATCTTTCTCCGTCCTTTCATCACAACAAGGGACCCTTTGGAAATCTTTAAAACCCCACTTTCAACTTGTATATCTGCACTTTTGAATCAAGAGTACTCAACGAAATTAAATTTCTTTTCAATTACGGAACATGCCGTGACGTCACTAAGTGTTCGACAACTCCATCAAACATCTTAACTTTAATTGTTCCAACACCGCGATTTTACACGAAGTATTATTTCCCATCAAAACAACACCTTCGGACATAATCGTTTCGTAAGTTGTAAACCAATCCCGATTGGGACTCATATGGAATGTGCAGCTGAATCAAGTATCCACTCTCGCTACTTTAGAATCATTGATGAAGCGACTAGAAGTTCACCATCGCCGTAGTCTTCTACAACATCGCCTTCACCGGAATTTTCTCGGTTGTTTTCCTTTTGATTCGCAGCCTCCCTTTTAATCTTATTTTGTAGCTTATAGCACTTTCAGTTTAATGTGCCCTTTCTTCTTGCGAAGTTACAAGTTTTACCTCTGTTTGAAGACTTCGATCTACCCTTAGATTTACCACGAGGATTCCGCTCTCTGTGTCCTACCACGATCATCATCGCATTCCATTCTTGTCTCCCACGAACAATGAGACCCTCTCCCCGAGAGTCGAGTTTAACCACAAGATGCTTCATCTTATCATACGAGGTTAAAGAATCATAAACCTCATCAATCATTAGAGACTCACTGCTATATAAAATCGTGTCTCTAAAGGTTGAATAAGACGGGGCAACAACGAACAAAGTAGAATCAACCCTAGATCTTCCTTATCATACCGAACCTCCATGGCTTCCAAGTTTGAGAGAATTTCTTTAAACATCATTTAAGTGTTCGTGTACTGACGCACCTTCCTCCAAACGATGAGCATAAAGACGCTTTGCTTCATATGCAACTTGCTTGTTAGAGTTTTCGACATACATATTTGTTCTAGCCTCTTCCATAATGCAATGGCGCTTTTCTCTTTCATCACATCTTGCAAAATTTCGTTGGACAAATGCGTATGTAATTGTGTTAATGCCTTTCGATCCTTACGCTTTTCTCTTCATCTGTTAATGTCGAAGGCATCTTATCTATCCCTAGCGGGGCATCCTCCGATCCATCTGCAAGAATCGCTTGCATCTTAATTTGCCACAACGCAAATCTAGTGTTGCGATCCAACAAATGAATTTCATATTTCAAAGACGCCATTACCGTGATCGAGATGAATAACCCGGAAGCTCTGATACTAATTTGTGAAAAAAAATAGAATAAAATAAATAAAATAAAGAACACACAAATTTTACGTGGAAACCCTTTCGGGAAAAAAAACCACGGGCAGAGGAGAAGAAAATTCACTATGTCGAAAAATTTGTATCAATACAAGAGGAATAGACTATGTCTATTTATAGGCTTGTAAAGCCATATTCTAGTAGGATTGAAACACCCTATCCTAATCAATATAAAATAGATGAAGTTTAATAAGGTTTAAAAAACCTTATTCTAAAATAAAATAAAAGAAATCTAGTTCTATATGGATTTTACTTTTATTTTATTTTCCATCATATTCTATAAGAATTTGGGTCACTTAATTCTAACAGGATGCAAAATAGTAATATATATTATTTTATATATAATAATATATATTATATGAATGACAAACACTTATATTATAAAAATGTATCAAGTTCTTTAACTGTTCACATAATTCTTAAGAGTTTCTTTATTGTGAAGAAATAAATGGGACAACTTATAGTTTAAAGTTATTTATGTATAATAATATATTGTTATTTAATATTTATATATTAGTATATTATATCATATATATTATATATTACAAGGTTGTGGTTAATCAAGGAAATAAATATAATGTTCATAATTTTTTTTTAAGATATATGTTAGGTCCAAAAATTTCAAGAAGGGAATAATTTGGTATTTTAAAATTCTTTTCAAACTTTTCTAAATGATAAGGAAATCGAAGAAAAGTTTGGATAATTCAATTTATAGTGGTTCAGTCCCAATTGTCTATTTCCACTACCTTGATATATATACCTTGACAAAGGATTTCCCAATTCACTATACTTGAATACTTTTCTCTTGATCTTGATGCTTGAATATCGTTCTCTTGAGTCTTGAAGTGTTCTTGAAGTATATTTATACTAAGAAACAAATTTTTCAATGTTTATGGCCATTGAGGACGAAATCTAGTCATTTGAAGTGTTAATTTTGGGCTTAAAAACTATCCCTACACATCATGTCTCCAGACCTAACAAGATGTCTTGAAACAAGGTTGAAAAATAGTCATTATATAACTGTTGGCAGGCCATGTCTCGAGACAATCAGCTAATTGTCTCTAGACATACTGCACAATGTTTCAAGATAGACAACTCCTGAAGCAGATTTTTGCTTCAAAGTTTTCATGTCTTTAGACGTATAACCGTATGTCTCGGGACTTGCGTACTAAAATCCATTTAAAACATTTTAAACACCTTAGAACACTTTAGTATTAATCTAAAAACATTTAGATAAATTAAAACACATTTAAAATATGTTTTTGAGTATTTTGCAAGTCTTTAAAAATACGTTAAAAATGTTTGATACAATTTTTAATCATATTTTCACTAAATGATTTAGGACATATAATATATATATATATAATTTGTCTTAAATATTATTATATTAAAAGCTTGGGACATCAAAGCTAATAATATAGTAGTCTCCATCTCAAGCACTTATATTATCAATCTCACATTGACTATAAAACACTTTCATATCTCGTCCTTACACTATAAGTTTCTTCACCATTTACATAATTTATATAAAAAAAATTCATTCGAAGAAATTCATAAGTGAAGCCTATAATTTAATTTTATTCATATATTATTTATATATTTTTATTTAGTATTTATATTATATCATAAAAACATTCATTCAAGCCCACTTAACTGACTCACATATGGTTTTCTTGGTCTCTCCGGAGACATTCATGTCGATAAGTCAAGATAGATATTTCCATGATTCCACCTTGCTGGCTTTTCAACCTCCTTAGTGCTCCTCTTCAGTTTTTCGACGTCCCTCTAATGACGACGACTAATGAAAGTAGCTAGGGTTTGGTTATTTCTGATATTTGTTTCTAGGGTTTGTGTTTGCTGAGGTTGAGCTATGGTCCATTTCAAGCCTTTCGACTTCTTTTTTTGGGAGGGGGTGTTTCTGTAGGCCTTTTTTATGTTTGTATTTGTTCTTTTCTTTAATGAAATCTTTGTATTGAACAAGAAAAAGAGCATGCCAAATCCCAAGTAAAAACTTTTTTTTAAACTATGTGTATAACTATAAATTTATTTAAAAAGTATACATGTATAATATATAGATGATAACAATAAAATCGCTCAAAACAAACATATATAAATAATCTGGTCTACAAGTGATCCATGAAATGAATTTAAATATGCTAATCAACACACTCGTATAAGAAGAACATCTAAAAATCATATGTTTATTGTTGAGGGAAAACAAACATAGTACCATGATTCAAGGTTTTGGCACGATAGGCAAATCAGGCAACTTAAGGCAGTTCTTGTTTAGGTGTTTCCGGCTTTGGTAGATTGGGTAACTTAGGTAGTTCTGGTTTGGGTAGCTCTGGAACTTTAGGTTCCTCGGATTTCGGCATGCTAGGCAATTCAGGAACTTTAGGTAATTCAGGTTTTGGCAACTCAGGAGTTTTGGGTAATTCTGGTTACGGTACCTCTAGAACTTTAGGCAATTCTGGTTTTGTTAACTCTGGAAGTTTAGGTATTTGAGGTTTTGGTAATTCAGGAGCTTTTGGCAATTCTGGCTTAGGCACCTCAGGAACTTTTGGTAATTCAGGTTTTGGCAACTCAGTCGCTTTGGGCAATTCTGGTTTTGGTACCTCAGGAATTTTTGACAATTCAGGAGCTTTGGGCAATTTCAGCTTAGGCACCTCAGGAACTTTAGGCAATTCTGGCTTTGGTAACTCAGGAACTTTTGGTGATTCAGGTTTTGGCAACTCAGGAGCTTTAGGTAATTCAGGCTTGGGCACTTCAGGAGCTTTGGGCAATTCCGGCTTAGGCACCTCAGGAACTTTAGGCGCTTCCGCTTTGGTAACTCAGGAACTTTTGGTAATTCAGGTTTTGGCAACTCAGGAGCTTTGGATAATTCAGGCTTGGGCACTTCAGGAACTTTAGGAAATTCTGGCTTTGGTAACTCCGGAACTTTTGGTGCTTCAGATTTTGACAATTTAGGAGCATTGGGCATCTCTGGAACTTTGACTTCTTCAGGTTTTTTCAACTCAGGAATCTTAGGAAATTCGGGCTTTGGCAACTCTGGAACTTTCGGAAACTCAGGAACCTTGGGTAATTCCGGTTTTGGCAACTCTGGAACTTTCGGAAACTCGGGAACCTTGGGCAATTCAGGCTTTGGCAACTCCGGAACTTTAGGCAATTCAGGTTTTGGCAACTCAGGCATTTTAGGTATTTCAGGTTTCGGAATTTCCGGCAATTCAGGCTTTGGAAGTTCAACCTTTGGGAAGGATGGCATCTCAGGCAACTCGGGTTTAGGAATCTCCGGCACAGATGCCTCCAAAAGATGCCGAGCACCAACCAAGACTGTGTTGCTACTCATCAATGACAAAGTGATTAATAAAAAGGGTAACACAAAAAAAGGCAAACGATGATAAGCCATGATTAAGAAAATCAGATGGGAGATGACAAGAAGTGCTTCAAAATGAATACTTGAAGGTTGCTTGTTTATGCAATTGCATGAAATGACGAGGCTTTTATAGGTAACAGGAAGTGGAGAACAAGGAGGTCTTGTAGATGTTTGGTGAGAAATTCTAGATTTTGTTAGCTCAACTTCTCACCTGTTCTTTAATGAAAAACTATATCAAACTATGACACATACATTTGACCACCATTATGAAGTTGTCATCACCCTAATCAAGCCTTTGGTCTTTATATTGGATTGAATAAGCAATTAATGTACTCATATTATCATACTAAATCAACATTTGTTTAACACCTTATCTCTGCTTTATTTTCTTCAAACATAAGCTGGGATTTTTTTTTTAAATTTTTTTGATTACGATACTTATATAAAATAATTAGATATAATATTAAGAAAATAATAATATATGAACGAAATAAAATTTATATAAAAGAATAATGTAAAAATTTATTTGCCACGTTTGGTTTGTTCAACTATATAATACCAACTTGCCTTTGCAACGATAATTATGTTTTTTGTTTCTTTGTTATTTAAAAATAAATTAATGAAAGACGTAGAAGAAAATTAAAGTATTAAAGTTTGATTACATATAGTTAGAGGTGATCATGTGACGGATCGGTTCGAACTTCAATAGAAGTTTAGGCCCATTTTTTAGGCCCGGGTACGGCTCTGTCCAAAAAATGAGTCTAAATTTTTGCCTAAGTTTGTCGCGGATAAAAATGCTAAAATCGGAGTCTGTCCGTATTAAATTTTTTATATGATTATTTTAATATAAAAACAAATTTAAAAATATAATACATTAAATACACTTAAAACATTAAAATAAATCTTTCCCAACAAATTAAAAATAAATTAAAAATTATTTATACTTAAATAACACTAAGATAGGTTAAACTTAGCAACCAAATATCTCTAAAATAGTAGCAAAATTAATAATAAAATAAGAGTTATACAATATTCAAAATAAAATCAATAAAATAGTAGCAATATAATAACGAAACGACACCAAAACAATGACAAAACAACAACAAAACCAATGGAAACTGCAGAAAGAACAGCAAATTTTTTTTTTTTTACAAATTTGGGTTGAGCTTAGGTAAAAAAAAAAAAAGTTACCCATAAGTCTGCAAAAAAAGAAAAAAGAAAAGAAAAGCAATATATATGGTTTGTGGAATGATTATATTAAGCATGAATTGGATGTTGTTGAATACATAAAAAATTATGTTTTGTGTGTTTTTATGCTAAGATTATTGATAAATTTTAATGGATTGAATTATGATTTTTTTGTTAAATTGGTTTGATAGACATTTATTGAAGGACGTATTATTTTTTTATATGAATATATATTTAATTTTTGGGTATTTTGATAATATGTGTTTAAAAATTTTGATTTTAAGTTTGGTTTTATAAAATTTAGTTTTGAATTTTAATTGGAAAAATCATGATGGTTGTCTGTTTGAGTATTTAAAAAAATAATTAAAGATTAAGGTTTGGTTTCTGATTGCATCATTTATATAACTTTATTTTGAGTTATTTTGGAAACTATAGTGTGATCAGAAATTTCAATTTTAACATTTGATTGTTATAAAAAATTTTAAATTTGAATATTGGTATGTTTATATATATATTAAAATAACTTAATTGAAGGAATAAGTCGTCAAAGTGACCTTTGTTGCAAAAATTATTTTGTTTTGAAATATAAAAAGGTTATGCTCATATAACTTCTATTAATATTGATCAATCCAAAAAAAAATTAACATTTAACAAAATTACATGTGCAACTAGGGTAATAAACATGTGACAATTATTTGATTTTACATGTGAGTGATAAATCGACCCAAAGAAAGATTTGTTGTTCAACACGTTCTTATTGGCAATTTTTAATTACTACACCAAGATATCACTTACAAGTTAATATTTTGTCTAAAGATAAAATATTAATAAAGTGACTGGTATCTTGATATGAGATTTACCTTTATTCAAATTATTTTTGTTTAAATTTGAAATTTTATGTGAGCTTGTTTTGATGAATTTAACTACTATACTGGCCAATATCACTACATGCATTGAAACATTCAGGGGCATTATGTCTGATAATATTACCACGGCTAAGGAATTTAGGATCGACATTGAAAAGAGATTTGTCAAGAACGAAAATGTAGAAATTGATACGTTCTTAACAAATCTAACTTCAATGAGGTATATAAGAAAATAAGAAAGTTGCATATACTACATTACAAAAGAAACAATAAGAGGAGTTAACTAATTATGCTTGTTTCTATTTTGGTGCGACAATGCACTTCTTAATTTTCTTTGTTTGAGGTTAATTTGATTTCGATACCTAAACACACTTGGTGAATAAATTCTTGTGCAACAACTTGCATTAGTGTGTTTACGCAAGGCTGTCAAAACTATTGAAAACCTAATGATGGTAAAAGATACATCTATGTAGGCTACAATAATTCGGTAAAAGTTAAAACAATAAGGACTTTTAGATTATAATTAATAATTGGATTTTATTTGAAATTGAACGATACTTTCGTTATACCGTCCTTTAGGTGGAACTTGATTTCCATTTCAACATTGGATAAATTTAGTTATTCTTGTTCATTTAGAAATTGAAATTTTTGTCTCTTTCATAATTTAAATTTGGTTGGTTCCAGTTCTTTATCAGGTTATGAAAATTTATATTTAATTAATACTATTACTTCATTTAAATGAATTCTTGCACAGAAACACAAATTAACCGCTAAGAATTTGGCTTCGTTGTAACACAAGAGATTAGGTTATATCCAAGACATTGAACTGAGAGACTTGTGTCCAACAATATTTTTTATTTCTTTGATTTTTTTCGGACACTCTAAAAGATATAAAGGTTACAAATTTTATGATCTCACTACTAATGTTATTTTTAAGACAGATAATGCTTGTTCTTTGATGATGTTGAGTTTGTGGGGGAAGAGAGAATTAAAGACATTGTATTTAAAGAAGAATATGTCGATATTCCTCAACGCATTCTTTTAATTGTTATTGATAAAGATCATGAACACTTTGTTATACCTGATATTGTTCAAGTAGCAACTTTGGATCAAGACAATGTCGTTGAACCTCCCGGTCAAGTAACAAACTCTACAACCTCAAGAATGAATGTCATTAAGAAGGCCTACTAGAGAAAGGATTATAATGGCTTTAGTGACATATTTTGACTTTGAGCTATATCAGATGGATGTCTATACTATGTTTCGCAGTGGCGACAATGATGAGACAATTTATATAATGCAACCAAAAGCTTTGCGTTCGATGATGTAAAGTCAATGGTTTTCAAATTAAAGAAATTCATTTATGGGCTTAAACAGGCCTTTCATTAATGATATTACAATATTCACCAAGTGATTATCTCATTCGATTTCGAAATAGTTTTGATTAATGATTGTATATATCACAACTTTAGTGGGAGTAAGTATAGTCTCAATCAAGATCCCAAGAATGATTTTGAGATTACGGAAATGCATAAGATTCCCTACGTTTCAACAGTGGGAAATCTAAGGTATGTTCAAGTTTGTACACATTCAGATATTGCGTATATTGTTGGATGTTGAGCAAATGTTTGAATAATTCGGGTATAGATAATTGAAAAGCAACCAAACGATTCATACATTATATTCAGAAAATAAGATATTACATGCTTACATTCCAAAGATTTAATAAGTTAGAGATCGTTAGGTATACAAACTTTGATTTTATGGTATATGGATGCAAAATATTTTTACTAAGGTGCAAAATAATAATATATATTATATGAAAGAGAAACACTTATATTGTAAAAAAGTATCAATTTCTTTAACTTTTTACATAATTCTTCAAAGTTTCTATATTTGAATAAATTCATAAGAGAGCTTATAGTTTAAAGTTATTTATGTATAATAATATACTGTTATTTAATATTTATATTATAAGATATATTATTTATATAATATTATATTATATCATATATATTATATATTACAAGGTTCTAGATAATTAAGGAAATAAATATAATGTTTACAATATAATTTTTTTAAGATATATGTTAGGTCCAAAAATATCAAGAAGGGAGTAAATTGGTATTTTAAAATTCTTTTCAAACATTTCTAAATAATAAGGAAATGAAAGAAAAGCTTGGATAATTCAATTTATAGTGGTTCGGTCTCAATTGCCTACTTCCACTACCTTGGTATACTTTAACGAAGGATTTCCCAATTCACTATACTTGAATACTTTTCTCTTGATTTTGATGCTTGAATATTTGTCTCTTGAGTCTATTTATACCAAGAAACAAATTTTTCAATGTTTATTGCCATTGGGGATGAAATCTAGCCATTGGAAGTATTAATTTGGGGCTTAAAAACTATCCTTGCACGTCATGTCTCAAGACCTAGCAAGATGTCTTGAGGCAAGGTTGAAAAATAGTCGTCATATAACTGTTGTCAGGCCATGTCTTGAGACATGAATAGTGTGTCTCGAGACAATCTGTCAATTGTCTCTAGACATATTGCACAATGTCTCAAGACAGGCAGCTCCTGAAGCAAGTTTTTGCTTCGAAGTTTTCATGTCTTGAGACGTATAATCGTATGCCTCAAGACTTGCATACCAAAGTCTCTTAAAAATATTTTAAACACCTTAAAATACTTTGGTATTAACCCAAAAACATTTAGATAAATTAAAAAAAACATTTAAAATATGTTTTTGAGTATTTTACAAGTCTTTAAAAAAACTTTGAAAATGTATAATACAATTTTCAATCATATTTTCATCAAATAATATATATAAAATTTATCTTAAATATTATTATATCAAAAGCTTGGGACTTCAGAGCTAACAATATAATAGTCTCCATCTCAAGCACTTATATTATCAATCTCATATTGACTATAAAACACTTGCATATCTCGTACTGACACTATAAGTTTCTTCACAATTTACATAATTTATTTAAATTTTTTTCATTTGAAGAAATTCATAAATTGAGTTTATAATTTAAATTTATTCATATATTATTTATATATTTTTATTTAGTATTTATATTATATTATAAAAACATTAGTTCAAGCCACTTAACTGACTCATGTATGGTTTTCTTGGTCTCTCCGGAGACATTCATGTCGATAAGTCACGACGAATATTTCCATGATTTCACCTTGCTTTCAGCTTTTCGACCTCCTTGGTGCTCATCTTTAGTTTTTTGACTGATAATACTCTAGAACAACATATTTTTATATGCTAATTGCATGTTTATTTTGAGTATGATCCTACTAATTTGGGCTATTTTATGATCTTTTATCTTTTAGGGACTAAATTGGAGGCAAAAGGAAATTTAAAGGCAAAAAGTGCAGATTTGAATATATAATGGACCAACATGCAACATAGGGAAAAAGGTGGTGCCAAAAATGCAAGTATGGAAGACATAAGGGCAAAAATATAAAAGAAGAGATTTTCTAGCACAAGACTCTATTTAATGTTTAATTATATTAGGATAATTATTAAGGATAATTATTTAGATTTAATTTTAGGATTTATTTTTATTTATCTATAATTATCTTTAATTATCTTTATTTTATTTGTATTTATCTTTTAGAATTTCATTAGGAATAGACTAGGTTTCTTAGTACTATAAATAGGGGATGAAGTGACATAAATTTTATCCATCTTTTGCTGTAAACACTCTCTCCCCCATAAATTTAGTCTTTTTCTTCTTTCCATATTTTCTTTCAATAAAAATTCTCTTTCCATTATTTTTTTTATTTTTCCCCAAAAATCATGAGCCACTAAATCTAATTTAGCTGAAGGTTGTCGAAATTCTCCAAAAAGGTTCATGAGGCTTAGAATCCGCGCTTAGCCTTCTCAACAGGTTATTCATCGTTTCTCCGCATTACGGGGCTGACGCTTCCGTCCATGTCCCTTAATAAGTGATCTTTTCAACTTGTGTAAGGAACGGCCGCTTTGTACGTTTTGGGAAGGTTGCACAGTCGGTTCGTTGGCTTTCTGTGTCAGAGGTTGGCGAGCCCAAGAGACAAAATGGTGTGGTATTCGTCATTGGGAAGTGATGATCTAGCAGAAGACATTCCCACAAAAGCGGTTATTGGCTAGAGTCAGGTTCCGCCAAATCTGAAGTCTAATATTTTGGAGTTGGTGGTCGTAGGCGTCCTCTTCCACTATAACTGGCTTATTCCGCTTGAGAAGGATCACTTAAAGGCCAAAGATTGGACCCAAGGCGAATCGAGACAATCGGAGGCTGGACTCTCACCACATAAGAAACACTCCCTCTTCCCTAACTCTGTTTATTTTTATATTTTTCATTTTGATTTTTACAATTTATTTTCGCAATTTCAATTCAACTTTCAATTCTGTTTTTATTTTATTCTTCCAGATTAAAACTTTTACTTCTTTTTTCTTTTATTTTTTCAGGAACGCAGGTTTTCTTGGGCACAATTCTGCCTAGGATTTCGAGAAACAAGCATTCGTGCAATCCGGTCCTTGAGGATTTGACCCTACTTCCCCTTTACTGTTCTTTTTCATTATTTTGTAGGAAATAGGATATTTTTTGTGCTCTCAACGACCGCATCATCGACGTCCTCTAATGACAGTGACTAATGTAAGTAGCTAGGGTTTGGTTATTTATGATATTTGTTTCTAGGGTTGTGTTTGCTGAGGTTGAGCTAAGTGTGAGTATTCGATTGAGTTGAGTCGAATCGAGTTAAAAAATTTCAAGTTAGTCGAGTTAATGAATCCTATTTTAGCAACCGAACTCAATTTGAAATTTTTTCGAATCAAATTGAATCGAGTCAAGTCAAGTTGAGTGAACGAATCCTATTATTTACACTTAATGTTGCATTTACATGGACTGATTATTTAACTAATAGACGAAGTACAAGATTATTTAACTACATAAACAATATAATAGTTTTACTTTTTAACTTAATGTGTAAATATTTATCAAAACGGCGTAGTTTTGCTTTTTAATTGAATGGTTTGAATTTTTAACTTTAGGAAAGGTAAACATTTATCAAAACGATGTAGTTTTGTCTTTTCTTATTCGAATTTTCTGAAAACTGGAATTATGTAATTCATATTCAAGTTAAACCGAAAATTTTAATTTTTTATTCGAGTTGATCCGAATAACTCAAACAACTCGAACTATTTAATTTAAAATTTGATTTTTTTTCTCAAGTTTTTAAAATCTAATCAAATTTTACTCACCCATAAGTTGAGCTATAGTCCATTTCAAGCCTTTCAACTTCTTATTTTGTTTTTTTGGGGGCTTTTTGTAGGCCATTTTTATGTCTGTATATGTTCTTTAATTTAATGAAATCTTCGTATTGAACAAGAAAAAGAGCATGCCAAATCCCAAGTAAAAAGAAAAAATCAAACTTTGTGTATAATTATAAATTTATTTAGAAAGTATACATGTATAATATATAGATGATAACAATAAAATCACTCAAAACAAACATATATAAATAATCTGGTCTACAAGTGATCCATGAAATGAATTTAAATATGCTAATCAACACACTCTTATAAGAAGAACATCTAAAAATCATATGTTTATTGTTGAGGGAAAACAAACATAGTACCATGATTCAAGGTTTTGGCACGATAGGCAAATCAGGCAACTTAAGGCAGTTCTTGTTTAGGTGTTTCCGGCTTTGGTAGATTGGGTAACTTAGGTAGTTCTGGTTTGGGTAGCTCTGGAACTTTAGGTTCCTCGGATTTCGGCATGCTAGGCAATTCAGGAACTTTAGGTAATTCAGGTTTTGGCAACTCAGGAGTTTTGGGTAATTCTGGTTTCGGTACCTCTAGAACTTTAGGCAATTCTGGTTTTGTTAACTCTGGAAGTTTAGGTATTTGAGGTTTTGGTAATTCAAGAGCTTTTGGCAATTCTGGCTTAGGCACCTCAGGAACTTTTGGTAATTCAGGTTTTGGCAACTCAGTCGCTTTGGGCAATTCTGGTTTTGGTACCTCAGGAATTTTTGACAATTCAGGAGCTTTGGGCAATTTCGGCTTAGGCACCTCAGGAACTTTAGGCAATTCTGGCTTTGGTAACTCAGGAACTTTTGGTGATTCAGGTTTTGGCAACTCAAGAGCTTTAGGTAATTCAGGCTTGGGCACTTCAGGAGCTTTGGGCAATTCCGGCTTAGGCACCTCAGGAACTTTAGGCAGTTCTGGCTTTGGTAACTCAGGAACTTTTGGTAATTCAGGTTTTGGCAACTCAGGAGCTTTGGATAATTCAGGCTTGGGCACTTCAGGAACTTTAGGAAATTCTGGCTTTGGTAACTCCGGAACTTTTGGTGCTTCAGATTTTGACAATTTAGGTGCATTGGGCATCTCTGGAACTTTGACTTCTTCAGGTTTTTTCAACTCAGGAATCTTAGGAAATTCGGGCTTTGGCAACTCTGGAACTTTCGGAAACTCAGGAACCTTGGGTAATTCCGGTTTTGGCAACTCTGGAACTTTCGGAAACTCGGGAACCTTGGGCAATTCAGGCTTTGGCAACTCCTGAACTTTAGGCAATTCGTGTTTTGGCAACTCGCATTTTAGGTATTTCGTGTTTTGAATTTCCGGCAATTCGAGCTTTGGAAGTTCAACCTTTGGGAAGGATGGCATCTCAGGCAACTCGGGTTTAGGAATCTCCGGCACAGATGCCTCCAAAAGATGCCGAGCACCAACCAAGACTGTGTTGCTACTCATCGATGACAAAGTGATTAATAAAAAGGGTAACACAAAAAAAGGCAAACGATGATAAGCCATGATTAAGAAAATCAGATGGGAGATGACAAGAAGTGCTTCAAAATGAATACTTGAAGGTTGCTTGTTTATGCAATTGCATGAAATGACGAGGCTTTTATAGGTAACAGGAAGTGGAGAACAAGGAGGTCTTGTGGATGTTTGGTGAGAAATTCTAGATTTTGTTAGCTCAACTTCTCACCTGTTCTTTAATGAAAAACTATATCAAACTATGACACATACATTTGACCACCATTATGAAGTTGTCATCACCCTAATCAAGCCTTTGGTCTTTATATTGGATTGAATAAGCAATTAATGTACTCATATTATCATACTAAATCAACATTTGTTTAACACCTTATCTCTGCTTTATTTTCTTCAAACATAAGCTGGGATTTTTTTTTTAAATTTTTTTGATTACGATACTTATATAAAATAATTAGATATAATATTAAGAAAATAATAATATATGAACGAAATAAAATTTATATAAAAGAATAATGTAAAAATTTATTTGCCACGTTTGGTTTGTTCAACTATATAATACCAACTTGCCTTTGCAACGATAATTATGTTTTTTTTTTCTTTGTTATTTAAAAATAAATTAATGAAAGACGTAGAAAAAAATTAAAATATTAAAGTTTGATTACATACAGTTAGAGATGGCTCCAACCTCAATAGAATTTTAAGTCAATTTTTTTTTTTGGCTTAAGTATGGCCCAGTATGAAAAATAGGGATAATTTTTTATCTAAGTTCGGCCCGGATAAAAATGCTAAAATTCGAGTCTACCCGTATTAAATTTTTTTATATGATTATTTTAATATAAAAATAAATTTAAAAATATAATACCTCAAATACACTAGTAACATTGAAATTAATGTTTCTCAACAAATTAAAAATAAATTTAAAAAATTATTTATACTTAATAACAACAAAATAGTAACAGTATAATAACGAAACGACACCAAAACAGCTGGAAAAGGTAGCAGCTTTTTTTTTTTTTTTTACAAATTCAGACTAGGCCCAAGCTAAAAATTTTACCCAATGCCCAACTCATTTAGAAAATGGACCTCGTTTTTTTGCCCAAACCCTCCCACTTTTCGAGCTGGCTCAAACCTACATACAGTCAACGTAATAAATGTTTGATGAAATTTTCAATTATATTTTAACCAAACGATTTAAGACATCTATTATATATAAAATTTATCTTAAATATTATTATTTCAAAAACTTGAGAAATCAAAGCTAATAATATAGTGGTCTCCATTTCAAGCAGTTATACTATTAATCTTACATTGAGTATAAAAAACTTCCTTAGCTCGCATTTACACAATAAATTTCTTAACAATTTACCTAATCTATTTAAAGTTTCATTGGGGAATTAAATAGGGTTATAAGGAAAAAATTAAAATTAAGAAAAGTTAGGGAAAATTGTAATTTCTTTTGCACCTAAATAAATACTTTATTTATATTAAGGGTTTATTTACGAATAACTAAAAAGCTAAAACATATTTGGGTATAAATTAAAAATTAAAATCTTATTAAGTATAAATTGGAAAGTAAAAGCACATTTCCAATCTTTTTTAATTTTGATATTAAGTAAATTAGTCCTTTTTAAAAAAAATAAAGCAATTTAGTCGCTTTCAATTTCGAAAGTGAGCAAGTAAAGAAAATAAATCACAGTGTTAATGTTTCTAATTAATTGTACATAATTTTGATTGATATAATAACATATTTAACACTCAATATTTGTATATTCTGCATAAATTTTGACAAAATATATAAACGTTGTGAGCTAAATTTGTTGAATTAAGATTAAATTTTAAAAAGAAATTATAAATATTATGGGTCGAATTTATTAAATCAAGATCAATTTAACAAAATATGTAGACTTTGAGATTAAATTTATTATTATACCAATAAAATTTATATACAATTGACAAAAAAAAACATTTACGTTATAATTAAATGTCCTTGGTTTGAAATTGACGTAAATTAAATTCGTTATAATTTTTTAAAAGTGATCACTTTGTTCAATATCAAAATTGAAAAGGATCAAAAATATATAATTAAAGGCTTTTTTAAATTATTTCAGCCCATATCCTATCACATTGGGCTGAGTTTCAGAAAATGATAAAACAGATTACAAATGCAATCCTTTGTTGCTTGCAAGGGTCCAATAAATCATAATGCAGAAACTTTTAACAAAGCTTACATATATATGGGAATCAAAGATGAACAAATGACTAAACAAGATGAACATGAGACAACCTCAACCCCAAACACTTCAACCCTAAGATCAAGAAGCATGCCATACGACCTTGCTTGTCATGTCATGTTTTCTTAGAACAGAGTGGCGGATACCAGTATGCTCAAATTTGTTTAAAGCATTTTCTGTGTTTTCGGAGGAGGGTAATATCTCCGTACCATTGTCCCGGAAGTCGGAACAATGGGACCTAAAACAACCCCAAAACCATCAACGCAAACCACAAATACCGGAAGACGTAAACTAAAACAACTCCAAAACTATCAACACCAACCACAAAGGGCAGGCAAGAAAGCAAAAAACCATAACACATATAGAGAGAGAAATTTAAAGATTAGAATAACTTGTTGGGCTGTTCAACATTTAATCAAAAGTAAGATTCTCTCTCCACTAATGTTGCAATAAAAACATGATGCATGTAATAAATCAAGGCAATTTAAACACACAACAATTCAATTCCCAAAAATAGCAGCTGCACATGGGTGAGTAGGGAATGCCTTTCATATACATTCCTATATTCGACACTGTACTGTACCATACTAGTTACCAACTATCAATATAATAAGTCCCTAAAAGAGAGCCAAGAGTTTATCATACAATATTGCCATGGGTTTCTCACCATTGGCATGGCAAGCTGATGGCTACATTACTAGCATACCAGCAAATCAAATGTGATTCATCCATTTCGAGTTAAGGCCAGCCGATAAATCATTGCATACAGAGCATCTATACAAAGAACAGTAGTAACAATATAACTCTTTCAGACCGAAATCTCAATACTCCTAGGTCAAAGGGATTTTACAACTCATATTACCATAAGATTCGGATGCTTCAGTACTTCAGAACAGAAGGAAAGTCTGTTCTTGGTTTCGGGCAACCGATACTTAAGGAACCAAGACTAACAAGGTATCGATTATTGTCAATAAGTCATGATAGAGCAAGCACACACAAAGTAGAGGCAAGGATACAATTAAAAAAAGAATATATTAAAGCTAATATATTGCATTGAATGGAAAGAGTTAAACGATAGTGAAAATAACCCTTGGTGTGTCATGCTTAGAGCACAAAGGCATTGATAATTAGATCCATAGAGAATCCCTAACAATTGAAGCTTATTCTGCTATGAATCCCCTATTTATTGAAATCTTCTAAAAAAAAAAAAAAAAAGAAGCAATACTAACAACCTAAATAGCTCGATTCAACTTTTCTCGGACCATATTTCCACCATCGGGCACTTTTATCTTTCCCTTTTTCTAAAAGAGGGGGAACTTACAAGGTGGGTGGATATTCGATCTTCAACCCAAAATGTCTGATGGTTATGTACCAAGCTTTCTAACCTGTCCTCCCAAACGGGAAAATTCACTAGGAATAAACAGGCAGCTCGGAACTATAAAAATAATAACATAGGATGCTACAAAGTATCCAGTCAAATTCAACAGAGTACCTCCACATAGTTAAATACTACAAGCATACGATTAGAACTACAACTGCTGCAAAAAAGGAAACAAGGATCTTACTTCACTAAGTAGCCTTAACTTTATCATCCCCAACAGCTGAGAGTATAGGCAAGCTACTTAAAAACTCATCAAGACCCTCAAAAAATCCGTTCCCTTCAATGTTATCCTCTTCGCCGTATTCAGCATGGTTCCCCTCACTCCTCCTTGTTACCGACTCTTCCACTTCGTTACTGAACTCCACATTCAAATCCAACTTCCCCAGATTCTTTGCTCCTCTCACCATTTGTTTCCTCCCACTATTTGCGACCCCCCTTCTGCTTGATTCAGCAGTTGGCTTTCCCTCGGGTGATATCGGAGCACCGTTTAAATTCCCACTGCGATTATCACTAACTTGCTCGTTGCTCCCTTTATTCACTCTCTCACTCTGTGGTTTCTTAGGTTTTCTCCCAGAAGATCCTTTCCCTTTGGCACTCTTTGCCTTCTTCTTCTTCCTCTCATCTTTCTGCCATTCGTCGTCGTCATCATCGTCATCATCACCATCCTCTGAAGGTCCACTAGAATCAAGAATCTCTACGTATGCATCATTGTCTTCGTAATACACTCTTGGAGCAGGTTTTGTGGCAGTCTTTTGTTTTCCAGCAATCTTGTCGATGGGACAAGCAAACATGTTGGAAATAGGGGACCAACCGGGGAAATTACCGCCCTTATTCTTACCATTCCTCGAAATCCCTATTGGGAAAAAACCCCAACAGTAGAAATGAGTGTCCTTTCCGTTCACCGGCGGCGACTGTATCACAACTGCATGGTAAGCTCGCCGGCAACTCTTAGTCTGACACCTCAGCGTACAATCTTCGTACACCCTGGGATACTCGTAGAGAACGTAACAGTACGGACAAGCTGTCCAGAAAGTCGGTCCCTCTGACTCAGTAGCTTGACTAGGCCGAGTGGAATCGGTCTTCCCAGTCACACCATTGGGCTCTGTTCGAGTATTCTCCGCCGGAGGAGGAGGAGGCGGAGCTGTCTGATTACTCTCAACTGTCCGAATCGACTCGGTCCGATTAAATTCACTCGAGCTAGCAACTCCTATCTGATTAACCTGGCTGGTCCGGGTTGGCTCGGGCTGATTAACCTGGCTCGATTGCGTAGGCTCCGGCCGATTAACCTGGCTTGTCCGTGTAGGCTCTGGCCGACTAATGTGGCTCGAACCAACTGATCCTGACTGATTAATCTGACTCGGCCCAGCTAAACCTATCTGATTCATCTGCCTTGCCCAAGTTGACTCAGCCGGGCGATTTGGCTCCGGCGGATTATTATTTAAACCCAACTGCCCTCCCCCTTCTAATGCAGCATTTCCATCTTTATTATTATTCGTAGGGCTTCTTATCGCAAATAGCGGTTGTGTAACTTGCGTTTGCGTTTCTTTCGGCGGCGATTGCATAAACAGCGTTTGCGTTTGCGTTTCTTTCGGAGGCGGAGGCGCCGGTGGTTGCATAAACAGCGTTTGCGTTTCTTTCGGAGGCGGAGGTGCCGGTGGCTGCATAAACAGCGTTTGTGTTTCCTTCGGAGGCGGAGGAGCCGGCGGCTGCATAAACAACGTCTGCGTTTCCTTAGGAGGCGGAGGAGCCGGCGGTTGCATAAACAGCGTTTGCGTCTCTTTCGGAGGCGCAGACGGTGGCTGTTGCATAAACAGCGTCTGCGTCTCTTTCGGAGGCGGCGGCGGTTGCATAAACAAAGCCTGTGTTTGCGGCTGCTGAAGTTGCGGTTGTTGCTGATGCTGCTGCTGCTGCTGCTGCTGCTGCTGTTGCTGTTGATGGTGGTGATACTGTTGACCGAACTGACTCACCGGGCCAAACTGAAGAAACCTCAACTCGTTATCATAAATGGCTTTCTTAGAAGGATTAGACAACACATTCCAAGCTTCAGAAACCAACCGAAAGGCCTGATCTGCAAAAGAAAGACCGTTCTTCCCATAATTCAAAAGCATAGCCAGTTTCCTGTACTGACCCGCCACCACTTCCATAGACTGAGTTAACGGCACGAGTTGTAATATCCCGTACCAATCTTGAGGGTTTGATTGCGCAGCCATGAGAGTGTCGGTCACAGCCAGTATCTGGTCAGCCGGCACCGGGGCCAGTTCCCGTGCTCGGATCGCCAACGTCCTAGCCCCGTGCAAGTCACGTGACGCCAATAGCTTCTCAGCTATGGTGAGCCAACGTTCCGCTTCAGTAGTGTTACCGTCCATTTCCTTCTCCCAATGTGGTTTTTTCTCTCTCTCTCTCTCTTGCTTTTTTGTTGTGCGGAAACTACTTTTGTTTGATGGTGGGAAAAAGGAACCAGACAAAAGCGTCACCTCGGTGTCTGATTTTGGACAATTCAAGACACCCGTGTTGAAACAAATTCCGCAGTGGTTTCACTTGGCTTATACGGAATAATGGTAAATGTGGATGGGTATTATTGTCTTTTCAAAATCCAGTGTCCGAGTGCAAAAATTTTTATTTTTAGTAGGGAAGTGTGGGTTGAACTTTGAATTTTTGAAATGGCTAAAAAAATATGGAAAGCTTTGCTGGAAAAGGGTGTTTTGGTAATTTCAAAAGGAATTTATGGATTGTGGTACAGTTTTGCATTGTGACAGTGTCTTTATTAAGGTGCGCCGAACCTTAACCTAACCTTTGTGTGTGGCATTTCGTCATTTCCACAGAAAAAAAAGAAGAAGATATTTTATTTTAAACGTTTTTAGTATTTTTTTTCAATAAAAGAAAAATCATTGACATACGGAATAACGTAATGAGAAGGATTTCAGAGCATGAAATGAAATAATATTATTTTATTTTATTAGTATTTATCTTGTTTTCTTAACTATATTTATGGGAACATAATATCAACCTTATGTCCGTACTTTCTTTACTGTGGATTGTATGAAGGAAAGATCAAAGTTTTTACACACAAATAAAGACTAAAGCATATTATAAAGTGGTCCTTTCTAAAGTCAGCTATGCATACGTCACATCACTTCTTCATTAACTTCGGTATAATAATCTAAGACCATTTCAACAGTAATAAATTGTAATGATATTGTAACGTGAGACAAAAATAAAAATAAACATATCACGTTAAAAATAAACCTTCGTCTAAGTAATATAAATTGAATTAAAATTGTTATATAATATCACCTTGCTTCATCTAACTAAATTTATTCACCCCTCAATATATTCATAACTGTGAGGGGTTGCCTCAACCAAAGAGACTACCTCGTGCACATATGATCATCACATCTAGATTTGATATTAGGTCGGTCACTTATTCAAATTTGAATACCTGTTTAAAAAGTAAGAGGGTTTAAGTAAAAATATAAATTTAAAAAATGGGTTTAGATAAAAAATAATATTTATTTTTTAAATGAGCAGAGCTCAATCCACCCCGAATTTGCCTAAAAAAATTCCCTTTTGTTGTTTGTTGTTATTTTATTGTTGTTTTGCTATCATTTTATTATTATATTGCTACTATTTTGTTGTTATTGTTTAGATATTGTATAACTCTTGTTTTATTATTAATTTTGCTATTATTTTAAAGGCATTTGCTTGCTAAATTACAACTATCTTAGTGTTATTTAAGTATAATTATTTTTTAATGTATTTTCAATTTTTGGGGAAATATTTTAATTTAATGTGTTTAGTGTATTTGATGCATTATATTTTTTAAATTTGTTTCTATATAAAAAAATTAATACGAGTAGATGGGGTTAGACTCAAGTTTATCATTTTTTATTTGGATCAAGCTTGGGCAAAATTTTAGGCTCATTTTTTAGGCCGAACCAAGCCCAGATCTAAAGAAAACGAGTCTAAAATTTTGTATCGACCCAGCATGACCCCAGCCCGACCCAACCCATGATCAGGTTTAATTATATTAATATACAACATCGATGAGCACCAAATCACATTAGACCCACCTATATGCTACTTAGGGTTAGTTTATGATCGAGATTAAAAAGTGTTGTAAACAAATTTATATTTTCTTTTGTGTAAAAAAAAAAAGTTAACTATTTATGCTAAACAATTACAACCAGAAATTTAGCTACTTTATCAATCCCAAACTCATCGAACAAACACCTCATGGACATTATCTAAAACTTGTACCTCTGTACTTTTGTCTGAAGCCATTTTAGTAAGTTTATCAACAACTTTATTCTTATTTCTTGAAATATGCTTAAAATACTACTGCTCAACAGCTTATAAGCCTAAATGAATTATTCTTACCAAGGCTGATGGTGACCTTTCTAAATGGTTAGCTTGTAGTGCTTTAACGGCCTCCAAACTATCATTATTATTAAAAAGTACTTTTAAGAAAATAAAATGTCAATTTCAAACTTGATATTATAAAGTAAAATATTTAATGAGAGATAAAAAATAATAATTTCATTGAAAAGTAATTTTTCAACAAAATAAAAAGTAAAAATTTAATTATCAAATTTAACATCAAAATTTAGTTTAAAACTTTTTTTTATTTAAAAGAAAATACTTTTCCATTTCAATAATAAACAAAGCTTTAATAATAAAACATATCAATGCATGTGCTAGAATTCCACCATGTCTTAACTAATAAAAAAACACATATACTTGGAGACTCATTGCAAGACATATAAACCCTTAATTGACCTTAAAGAGAAAACACTTTGAAATCCCAGAAAAACTAATAAAAAAACACATATAGACATAAACCTTTAGTTGACCTTAAAAAGAAGGCAACACTTTGAAATCTAAGAAACTCTCTCAAGATTTCTTTTTTCAACCTTCTATCATTTTCCAAAACTTTTAAATCTAAAATTTTAAAAATTAAAAAAATAAATTATAAAATTTTAATGTTATAAGACTATAAGATTATAGCACTTCATCACTTTTTTTCTTTAAAAAGCGTATATAAATTTTTACGTGGTGATACAGTAGAATCTAAGAGTGTCATGTTTAATGTTTTAATAGTTGGACAAGTGGTTGAACAGGTCAGATCACTGCTTCTCGGTTCAACTAGTTTGATCAATTCAACCGTTGGACCTACAATAATTAAATAATTAAGTAAAATTAAAAAAAGTTTAAACCAATTCGATCTATTCAATTGACGATTTCGATCTTTACTAGTTTCAAGTTAACCAATTCAACCTCTTTATTCAAACCCTTATATCAATCAGTTCTCGATATGTCCGATCTAGTCCTATTCAAATAACATTAATCTCATTATTAAATCTCGATAGAATTCAAATTCAATGATCAGATTAAATCAATTTAACAAATTTAAGTATTAAAATTTAATCTATTTACCAAATTCAATGACCAAAAATTATATTATATTTTTTTAATAAAAATACACATCATCAAAGGATAAAGGTCATTTAACATAAAATTTTTATTTTTTGCTTTTTAAGATTTACAACTATATATATAAAAAAGGAAGGCAAACTTGTTCATTTTTGTTCCTTTTTTTTCACATGGGTAAATTTCAATTTCGATCCCTCTACTTTTCAAGTTATAAGAGTGGTTAGATATTAATTTGATCTTTGTATTTTACTCAAATTTGATATTTAATCTATATATTTTAATTTTGACATAATTTGATACCTCAATTTTTATAACGCCGTTAGTTAGTCTAAATATTTTATTTTAATTAAAATAATAATGTGAATTAAGAATTATTAACACCATTAAAAATTTTTATTAATTTCAAGTTCGTTACAATATTTTTGTTGTTGTATAGATACCAAATTTTCTTTTCAAAATGCACACCAACACAGAATAATTATAAAAGTGTTAATAAATGAACTATAATTTTTAAATTCGTAGAGAGACTAAAATCCTAAAAATAATAGTATGGAGATTAAATTCTAAATATATAAAAAGTACAAAAATTTTAAGTAAATTATAATATTTAGATTTTTACACTATAATTTAACCGAAAAATAAATAATTAATCCGGCTCGGCCCATGAACACCTCTAAATGGAACCCATATTAATTTAATTAAAAAAACTACCTACCTAATATTCAATTCAATTTTCCCACTTTATATTGCATTCCCACACGTATGGGTGTTTAAAAATCTAGTACTAATTATGGTGCAAAATAATCAATTAGGAATTAGAATTTGGTTGGTCTGTCAAAAGATAAAGTGGAACCCACAATTATAAATGTTGTACTTTTACCCTTACGTAACTTTTTAATGTGGATCATAAAAATAAATAAATGAACTTTTTTAATATGAATGATTAGGGGCATTTTTAGACGAGTAGTGTATTTATTTGTTGTTAGTGTAAAAATAATAGTGATGATAAAATTAGATACTGTAATGACGATACTGTAACATGAAACAAAAAGAAAACTAAACGAATCGCACTGAAAATAAACATCCATCGAAAGAAGTCCTAAATTGTAATGTTGTAGGAAAATTAAGTGTAAGTGAAATGAATATACGAGGATAGGTTTGTTTTTCATATTTATAATTATTTAATTAATTATAATAAAATATATTAAATTATCTCACTTTTATGAAATAGGTGAAAAGAATTTATGTAAAATGCATGAGATTTTAGATAAAATGATAAAATTAAGATTTTAGGGTTTATTTTTATACATAGAATAAGGGATTTTCATCTTTTAGATTCAAGTCTCGTTGTTTATAGATTTATAAAATAATTTCATAATAATATTTATTACTTCTAAATTATAAAAGTATTTTAGTTATTTCCTAACTGAATTTATGTCATATTGATTCGTGATATTAACTCAATTATTAATAGAGATTATAAAATAATAACTGAGTTGGAAAATTTAGAGGTTTTAGGTCTTGAGTATCCAAGTTCGAGATCCATTGGCCACCATATGCAACTATATGTGCCGTCTTTGAGTAACATCATATGTGGTTGTCGTGTGTGAATTTTAATCCAATTAGTCTATTTCTTTGGCTTTAGTATGGATTGTAGCAGTTCTTAATTCGTTTGGATTGTAATAGTTTGATTCTACTTTCTGATTACTAGGATAATCTTTTTTATGTTGTAATAATCTGAGACTTGTGGTTACTCGAACATGCATTTTTATTTGTACTATGATTGCATTGTAATTGTAACACCTTAAAATTTTAATTACATTAAAAATAATAATTATTGATTGAATTGCACGATTAACTCAAGAAATTAATTCATCATACCAAAATAAATCAAATTCGAATTTGGACATAATTTTTCAAAATTCTTAAAATTTCCAAAAAAAAAAAATTATTATTGTATTTCACAAAAATAATCTAGTACTTGGTTTTATAACCTTATTCCTTGTTACTAAAAAGCACGTAAAAAATGACGAGAGTTAGGTAAGAAATTAAAAGTCTCTCCTACTTTAACTAGTAGTTGAGGTTCAATCCTCCCTTTGAGCATAGAACAATTTTAAAACTTGCGATCAGCGCTTACTCCCTTCATAGACCTATAGAACATGAAAAATCACTCACTAGACTTAAATAAATACATTAAAAAAATCATATAAAAATTGTGAGTTAAAATATCAAAATTATGAATTCACTGTATTAAGTTTGATTATCAGAACCTCATGTAATAGCTTGATGGTCAAGGATGTTCATTATTTTAGGTGTGGCCTAGATTCAAATTGTGCTAATCATATTGGTTGTTCGGACTTTACCCTCTTATTGTAATTCAAAAAAAACAAATTTTTTATTACCAAATCAAAGCATTAATCATCATATACGTACTTGATTTATTGAATATAAATATATAAGAAATGGAATCAGATTTAATTCAATTAGTACAATACATTCAATTATCTTTTTTTTTTTTTTAAATATCTATTTTACAACTCGAATCCCTACTATTTTATATATTTTTATATAAAATATTTATACAATAAATATATAAATGTGGGTCCATTTTTACATTTTGAGACAATTGTTTTCAAACTTTGATGAAATTTACTACAAAACTTAATCATAAAAGTTATAGTATTTTACCCACATTTATTTCAAGTTGTGGTTAGGCAATTAGATGACAAAAGCTTTAGGTCAACTAAATTATTTTAGTAATAAAATTAAATTATATATTTTTACGATAATAAAAATATAAATTTATTATTTTAATAATTTATATATTTATATAATTAAATGAATTTTTATCATTTTAAAGAGATTAAAATGTAATTTTATTATTATTAATTTAAAATTTTATAAATTATAAAAGAATCTAAATAAAAAAAACAAAGGCCGAGCCGTTACCGCCCCTAAATTCACCACTGACAAGCTGATATATTATCATTATTTTTTTTTTCCTCCTTCAATGTTGTATTAATAAAAAGAAACTACTCTATCATTTTAAGCTATCCTCTTCATAAAAATTAATTAAACATGAATATATACAATGAAAGGTAGATTTGCATTACTCAAACACTTACATATTTTTTTATAAGATAAACTATATTACTAAATTATTAGTAAATTTACGGCTTGATCATTTAACTTTAAGAAGTTACAAATTAATCACTGAACTATTTGAAAGTTTTAATTTAGGTCACTAAATGATTAGAAAGATTTTATTTTAATATGTTAAGTTTTTTTTAAAAAGTCTGACTAGCGAGTTTCAAATAACAATTTGATGATCAATACGGTGGATTAATATCCATCAATAAGTAGAAGAACAGGTTGGAGCATTTTCAAAATATATATAATGTTCTAATAGTTGCAAATGAAAAGTTAAAAGTAACGGAAAATTATGTCACTTGGTTATTAACAAATAGTCATAATTATTTAAGTAGATATCTATCGAATAATTATATTTATTGTTAAAAAGATATAACTGTCAATTTGGATAGTTATGTCACTATGAAGAGACATGAGACCTCTTATAAATAGGAGTAGAATTTAATTTGTATGACACACCTGAAAAACACATCAAAAGTTTCTTTCTATTCTCCCACCATCTTTTATGTTCTTAGATTGTTCTATAAAGAATTAGAAATTAATATCCTTAATATGCTCCGCTCAGTGCAAAACATAGACAGTCATTGGACATTATTATATCCTCGAGATTCATTTGTTAGTAACTCTTTTGCACATCATAATATAGGTGGGGGGACAAATAGAATCTTAAAGAAAGTTGCATTGGTACACGCCTTGAAGAATTCGTTAATTTTTCATAAGTTTATTTTTATCCCCACACACCAACAAAACATACCTTAGATCCAAGTCAATTTGACGTTTAGTGGTAAAGATCAGAGAAGAAAGTTGTTTTGATTTTAACTCGTAGATTCATAACATTCAAAGCTGTTTCATGAAAAAAACCAAACTATAAAAAAGAAGTGGAATGAGAGCTTTCAATTGGTGCAAGCAGTGTGAACAAAGAAGGCCACACAACAAAGATTTTAATAACCCAATCTCTTGAATGAAAATTTTCGAATAGTTCAATGACCATGTTGTAACTTTTTGAAGTTGGATGACTAAAACGTAAACTTACTAATAGTTCAATACAAATCATAATAATTCATAATATTATCTTTATTAATAAATATTTAAGTATTGAAAGTTTTTATACATAAAAGTTAAATATTTTTAGTTTACTTAAAAAGTATGATGATTTACAAGAATAAATTATTTCAGAAATAACATAATAGTCATAAAAAATATGAAAATGTATAAATATATTTTAGTATATTTATATTGGCAAAGCAAAAATATAAAAAAATAACCATATAATAATCTTTACCCCTCTTCGTCACTAAAATTAAGATTACGGAATGCTACAACAAATATGGAACAAGAACATGTTATTTCAATTCAAAACTTCTTTAAAACAACTAATAGTCATCAATCATTCAGTTAGAACATGTTTCGTGCAAGAACGACTTAAGTTGAGCTTACAAAAACTCTAAAAACAAATCAAAACTAAATAGGGACTAATTTAAAATTTTACGTAAAAGTGAGGTAAAAATATAAAATAGGAGTTCAGACAATCGTGTCCTCTGACAGTGTGAAAGGCTGAGGTCGTGTGGGAAAGTAAAAATAAAAAACCACATAATAAACATACAAAAAATACAAAAATGTATAAAATTACTATAGTGTTTAGATCAATTTTATTTAATTCAATTAAGTTGTTATTTATATGAATAAAGTTCTATTTTTATTTAATTTATAAATAAATTTAAATTTTTATAATATAAAATTTATAATTAAAGAAATGAAAAACTTTAAAATACTATATAATAATCAATCTAAAAACATTTCAAAAATTGATGAATCGAATTGATCTAAACCGGAGTTTGATTATGTGCAATTTGATTATTTGAATCAATTGGACTAAATTTTGAAGTATAAGGACTTAGAATGATTCAGTTGGAGAATGTAGATCAAATCTACAATTGTACAGATAGTACATGACAAGTAATTAGATTTGGCCAATCGAATTTAATTGATACTATCTGAGTCAGAATTAAAATTTCAAAATTCAAAAAGTAGAAGGACTAAAACTGACCAATTCAAAAAGTACAGGATTAAAATTGATCAAAATTAAAATACAGGGACTAAATACACAATTTTTACAAAGGACCGGGACTAATAGCAGAATTTAACCTCAATTAATATGGGGAGCATATTAAGCTCCACGCATACCACGCGCACAAAATAGCGTGAATTTAGTACTTTCCGTAAGGCGTTAATCTCGTTACTTCCCGCTGAAGACCTGTTCCAAAACACTAACAAGAAAAATGAAAAATAATCCAATTCTCTCTTCTTTTAATTTCAATGCACATTCATTGCGAGGGGAATAAAAAGGAATTACTGAAACCTTAGAAACCCCTGTATCGAGCACATTCATTCAGCCATGGATGAAGAGTATGATGTTATAGTCCTAGGGACAGGTCTTAAGGAATGCATTCTCAGTGGTCTTCTCTCCGTTGATGGACTCAAAGTATGTTATTTTATATCACTATTCTTTGATCTTTCTTTGTTTGGTTTTTCATGTTTTAATGTTCCAAAGCCTCTTGCAATCTGGACTCTCGTTTAAGAATCATGGGTACTTTTTTCTTTTTGAAGTTGTGGATCATTTTCTACTTGGGCATTTTTACGAACAGAACGTGGGGATTAGTGTTGGTTAATGTGTTGTAGGGAGTAGGATGGATGTTAACGATACCCGAACTTTTCGTTTTTCTTGAAATATGTGTTGGTATGTGTATGATCCTCTAAATATATATGGGTGTATCTGCATTTTCCAAAATAGGTATTGCACATGGACAGAAATGACTATTATGGTGGCGAATCGACTTCTCTTAATCTTACGCAGGTAATTCTTCTTTTGATTATGTTTATTCGGTCCGTTTCTGACATTTTTCATCATACAATTTCTAATCTTTGTTTTACTGTCGTATGTATAGCTTTGGAAACATTTCAAGGGTGAAGACAAGCCTCCAGAGCAGCTAGGTGCAAGCAGAGACTATAATGTTGACATGGTTCCAAAGGCATGCGAATTTAGCTATTTTATGTTGTAATTTTCAGTACTTAATTTGCCTGTTGGATCCATCTGAGTATCCTTGTGCCAGTTATTCATGTTTAATATGGTTTTTACAGTTCATGATGGCCAATGGCAGTCTGGTTCGTATTCTCATTCACACTGATGTTACCAAGTATCTTAACTTCAAGGCTGTGGATGGTAGTTTCGTGTACAACAAGTCAAAAGTAAGGGATTGTAATTTTTTATTTTTTCTGGTATCATTTGTTTAGTGCAAACTTTGTTCTATTATCGTCTTCAACAACCTGATTACCATTACTTTTAGATTTACAAAGTTCCGGCGACCGATGTTGAAGCACTGAAATCACCATTGATGGGGCTATTTGAGAAGCGCCGTGCCAGAAAGTTCTTCATTTATGTCCAAGACTATGACGAAAACGATCCAAAATCTCATGAAGGACTTGACTTGACTAAAGTAACAGCGAAAGAACTTATCTCGTATGTATCTCATCCCTATTGCCCTCTAAAAAGCTCGCTCTAGCACTTACAGTGACTGTCTGTCACAGTTTACTGGTCTTGATGCATGGTAATTTTTGCGATGTAGAAAGTATGGGCTAGAAGATGATACAATTGACTTTATTGGTCATGCCTTGGCACTTTACAGCAGTGATAATTACTTGGATCAGCCAGCTTTGGATTTTGTTAAGAGAATGAAGGTAAAAGGTTCGTTTTGTATATTGTATCCATTATTTTAAACTGAGTATTTATGCATTCGTTTTTTTGTATAGCTCTATGCAGAGTCTTTGGCACGGTTTCAAGGAGGATCCCCTTATATCTATCCACTATATGGACTTGGAGAATTGCCTCAGGTTTTTCATTATATTCAGTTTTCTTCCTAGTTTAATGGAAACTTATTTGTTTGTTTGACCTGTTATTATGTTGCTATTGGCAGGCATTTGCGCGTTTAAGTGCAGTTTACGGCGGTACTTACATGCTCAACAAGCCTGAATGTAAGGTAAATCTCCCGGAGTGCAAAAAACCCGAATGTAATTTGCTTTGTTTTCTCCAAAGTACGCATAGTCGCTAACTATTTAGTGAATATCATATTTAAGCTCACCATTGAGTCATTTAGGGGACAGATGCTAACTTGTTAGAGAATGTCATTTTGTTACTTTGCTTTTTGGACATTTTATGATCCCGGTTTCTCTTGTGAAATTTCGGGTTGCAGATAGAATACGGTGATGACGGGAAAGTTATTGGCGTAACTTCTGAAGGTGAAACTGCTAAGTGCAAGAAAGTCGTTTGCGATCCATCTTATTTGCCTGATAAGGTGACCTCCAAAGAAACTATGCCTCATATTTTTTTGTTTCACGCATCCTCAAAACACAAGTATAACAACTTTTTCTTCATGTTCATTTGATGCAACAGGTTAAGAAGGTCGGAAAAGTTGCGCGTGCTGTTTGCATAATGAGCCACCCTATTCCAGATACCAATGATTCTCACTCAGCTCAGGTTATTGTGCCTCAGAAGCAACTTGGTCGTAAATCAGACATGTATGCTGCTAACTTCCTCAGCCATTGTAAATTGCTTATGCATAAATGTTCGAAAATTTATGAAAAGATTGCATGGCGAAGTAGAGTTCCATCGAATGAACAAGTTTTGTAATTGGTTTTCAGTACCTTCAGGGGTTAATTTTTGTTATTGCAGGTACCTTTTTTGTTGCTCATATGCACATAATGTGGCTCCCAAGGGAAAATTCATTGCTTTTGTTTCAACAGAAGCCGAGACTGACGACCCCAAGGTCGAGTTGGAGCCCGGAATTAAGCTACTTGGACCTGTAGATGAGATATTCTACGACAATTACGACAGATATGAGCCGACTAATGACCATACAGCCGATAACTGCTTCATATCTGCTGTAAGGACACTTCTCTTTCATTACTCTGCATGTTTTTTTATTATTTGAAACATCCTTGAACACTTGGAAGTATATATTTTCTCAGACATGGATTAATGCCTACCATTTTTGCATCTTTGTTAAATGAATCATTGCAGAGTTATGACCCAACGACACACTTCGAAACCACTGTGAATGATGTGATCCAGATGTATACTAAGATTACTGGAAAAGTAAGGGTTTTCATCTTATTGCATTTTGATACTAATATATATTATCCAGATTTAAACCTTATAAGGGTTTTTCATCTTATTGCATTTTGATACTAGTATATATTATCCAGATTTAAACCCTAAACCCTAACAAGTATGAAAATAATATTGTTATACCTACACCTCATGAGCTCACCTTGCGCCCCATATTGACTTCACGGACGATAACCCTGATTAAAAGTCTCCTCACAAGCTACAGACACTTACAAAGCCAAGATCTTGCGAGCCATCTACCTCGCGAGTCCATGACATCAGGAGCACATACCATGGGGCCAACACCCTTCTCAAAACCCTTTTTAAGAATCCTTCTCTCTCCACACTCTCACCCTCTACCGTCTTCCTTCCTGCTCCTGAGCTCTGATTATCCATATCCGTCTCTCCGCTCTTTTGAGTAAAACCGTCACTAAACCATCATAATCCCAACCTTGTATCCACAAATATATATAAAGATTTTAAGAATATCCTCATTTAAACTCAATCAGAGACTGAATAACATTAGGTAATATTGCAATGGTTGATTTTGAGTTGATGAAATCTTTTCACTGTGCAGGCTCTTGATTTATCAGTGGACCTGAGCGCTGCAAGTGCCACCGAAGAATGAAAAATCTTGGAATTCTTTTTGTGTTGTCTCATGCAAAAGCATTTCCATGTTCTCTTTTATGTTTCATATTTTTTTAGATTATGCAGAACTCAAAAAGTAAATTTATTTTTTCTATATAATAATTCTTTTTCTTCTTTGTAGCTTCTATAAATGCTCTAAACCCAAATTCTTGCTTTTCAACTTAGATCAACAATTCCTCATAGCCAAATCTACTTTTTGTTTTTATGAACAAAATGTGTTGTTTATTTTACCAAGCCTCTTAAATTGTGCTATTAGTTTTTGTATTATGTTAAGTTATGAATTATATACTTCTTTTAGAATTTTTTTTTTTTTTTTACTTTTGGATTTTTTTTTTTAGTCCTCGCAAAATAGTAGTTATCAAATTTATTAAGTTGTATTATTTTCATAAACTTATGCAATAACATGTGTAACTTGTTATTTTAACATGTTACCACAAAAAATAAAAAAAAAACATGTATTTACCTCAATACTAAAATTTTAAAAATTGAAAAATAAAGGAATAATAATGATCGTATTAAAGAAAATGTACTAAATTTACAACTTTACAATTAAGCAGAATTTTTCTAAATGAATTTAACTGGTATAATTTGGACTGTAATGTTAAAAATTTTAAAGTAAAAAACTAAAAATAATCAAGTAATTAAATTTGTTTGGTTAAAATTTAAAATTAAAAAGAAAACAAAATGACCAAAATTGATGAATTAAAAAATATATGAAATATAAAGAATAATTTTCATTAACACTAGTTAAGTAATTAAATCTTGACAAAATCCAAGTTGAAGAATTAAAATGGATTTAGTTGTCAAGTTCAAGGACCAAAGTGGATTAAGAAAAATATAGGTGCCAAAGTGGATTTAATTACCAAGTTTAGAAGCCAAAAACTATATTACCCCTTTGTAAAATGAAAAGATTATACTTTTAAAAATGAATACGATTAATATATCATTTAATACACGAATTTGACACTTTTTTCTAACATGATACCTCTATTTTTTTGGACTAAGGTACTATAATTTGACACTTTTTTTAATATGATATCTATTTGGCTAAAAAATTAATGTCGTCACTTTTAGATATCAAAATATAACTTTTATCAAATACAAATATTAAATTGAACAAAAAATTAATATAGGTACCACATTATAAAAAAGTGTCAAACTCATGTACCAAATTATGTATTAAGCCTAAAATCTAGTTTTATGAAGTTAAATAAAATTCTCATTTTAGACAACTAAAATAAAAAATTTACAATTTAGGCACCCACATTATATAATTCATTTATTTTAGTCACTTCCACAAAAAACTTCAATAAAAATCTGACATGACTTTATTTTGATAGGTGGAAGTGACCAAAAATCATCAATCAAAATAATGCCATGTCATATTTTTGTTAAAATTTTTAATGGAAATGACCAAAATGAATAAATCATATAAGCTGAATCCTTAAATTGTAATTTTCCTATTTTAATTACTTAAAATTGGGTGAGAATGTAGTTAAAAAAAAAAAGCATTTAGTAATGATCATTTTTTCTTTTGATTTTATTTGGTGAGTTGAAGAGCGGGGTGATAATGAGTTGGAGTGCGAGTCAGCAGCGCAAGCGGTTAGACGTGTTTGATTTTGCCGCCGCCGACGAGAGAGTTGAGAGGGAATCTGCAGAGATACTCGGAAGGTTTAAGAACCCTAAAAGATGCCGCAAGCCACCTTCTCCTCTCGACAAATACAAGTTTCTTCAACGCTGTAATTTTCTCACTCATTTTCTGCCTATATTCACTTCAATCCCTCGGTGGTTACTCTGTTTGGTGCCCGAGAAAGTGCGGGAAAATACCATCATATTGATTCTTTTATGTATATATATAACGTGTCTTGAAAGTTTTATAACAAAATGAAAATACTGCCGCCCGTTTGTTTTGTTCTTATTTGATAGAATTTTTTTCCCTTTTGAATTTCCTGTTTAACAAACAATCAAAACCACCTTAACTTAATGCATTTATTTCGTTTTATACGACTACTTATTCATTCCATTTGCATTGGTTCTTTGCTAACTGATTTGTTAAAATGGCCTTGATGATTACATTTTCCTTTCTTTTGTAGTTGCTGGGAGAAATGAAGTTAGCAACAGTCCAATTGATCTTGAAGTTGAAGGTATGGAGTTGGTTTAGGCATAGTGTCATGTTTAGTTTTTTTGATACTTGCTTTCTTGTTTAATATTTATAGCTGTTCAATCTTTTGTTTGTCTCCTCAGATTGCAAGAGGACTAAGCTAACGGAAAGTAGCAATGAACCGATCGAACTAGATTCTGAAGTTACAGAACCTCAATGTGGGTTCATATTGCTATTTTGTTTCTTTATGAGTTATGAATTTGCATTTCTTTGGATTTTTTTATTGAACTAGATTTTGAAGTTACAGAGCCTCCAAAAGTTTTGACCTCTGATTGATTTCTGTGGAGTTGTAATATTTTTTTCTTTCTTTTCTTGCATTTATAATTTATTAATGGCAACTTTCATTGCTTTTGGTGTTTTTCTTGCTTTTTGTGTTGGGCACTATTTCCCTGTTATTCCACCTTTTCCCGGGTGGGAGAAGCAATTGGGGGTTGGAACTGAATTTGTACCTTTAAAGGAGAGGTATTGCTACTAATTAGGCTTGACGCTGTTATTCCATGGCTGTTTTGTGACGGCTGACATGGGAATGTGCATGTTTGTTACAGTGACATTTAGTATAATTAATTTAGCTTTTAGTTAGTTCTTTTCTTGATAGCTTTAATACTTCCAGCTCATATTGGTGCTGTTTAGGAATAGGTGAGGTATAAATAAAAAAGCTAGGTTCTAATATATATTTTGTTTTTGGAATCTTGGTTCTAATACTTGAGTAAGACACATGTATGAAATAATTAGAAAAAAGTGTGCATGAGAAAAGAACAGAGTTTTTAGTTATTATTGAATTACTTGTGCAATAATATTTATGTAATTATGTTTCTTTCATGGTATTTATAGTTTTTCAAAGCCACAAGACTTGGGAAAGGGGAAAGATTGATGGACCGATTGATGTTGATGTTGAAGGTATTTGGCATCAGGTGTACGACTTCACTATTGATGTTAAAGTTTCTAATGTCCATCATGTAACTTTGTAGAAGTGCAAGTGACCAAGACTGCACTGAAGGCCAGTAGATATAAAGACAAAGACGTTAATGCTAGTGTTACAGGTCCGCTATGCACATTTCCTGCGCACCGTCCTGTGAACATGAGAGATGAGAATCCTGACTTGGATAACTCTTTGCAGTCTTTTTCTTCTAATGATGAGGTATTCTGGCACCTTTCCTTTATTATCTTGAGCAAAATAAATTCCACTCTAGCTTGTTCTCTATGCGATATTTAAAGTTTCTCATAATGAAATGCTTGCAAGAATCCTTCAAAAAGAAATGCTTGCAGGAAACCATTTGGGTAACATCCCACTTATCAATTAAAATGGCTGCAGAATGAGCAAATTGGTATAATTTCAAATGACAATGGCTTGATTGAAATGAGTTCTTCATCAGCATTTGCCTCTTCTCATGTAGAGTTTGGAGGTATTTTCCTTGGTCTTTTAGATTTTGCTTCATAAGTTATGGTACCTTCTTTCTCAAGCATCATGTATTGGCTTGTGATCTTATGCAACATTCTGCTTTTCTCAGATTCTCCTGGGGAGCAAGTTTCGGCTAATGGTTCTGATGTACATGAAATTGTAAGTATAGTTTTCTCCCTTGTAGTATTGACTAAGGAGTTTAGCTTTTGATGGCTGTTTAGAGGGTTGTTATTTAAATACTAACCACTTGTTGATTAATATATGATGTCCTGCATTGAAAGTCTACAAGTTTTGGTGCTTCAGATTGCCCTTAGAAATTCATTCATATATGGACTTGTGGAGTTAAATCTTCATTGATATAACTCTTATTCTGCTTGTTTGGTGTGGGTTAACCATTAACATTGTATCTTTTACATTTGATAATAAAAATAAGTTGTTGACTTATTTCCATATTGTCTTGATAAATATTTTTTCTTTCGTATAGTTTACCAGAATGGCAGGATCAGCTTTTTTTTTTTTTTTTTAATTTGCATTATGCCACATTGTATTTATCTTTTTTGCTAATAAGTTGAATTTCATTGTAGGCCTTTTTATTTATTATTTACTTGTAACTTGCAGGAAAAGGAAGATGCGGAAATTATCATTTCGCCTGATTTTATAATGTATAGGGGTATGTATTGCACAGAGGGTCAGTTAACTTTTTCAAAAACCTTCCTCAAGTTTGAGGACTTTAGTGTAAATGGGACCAAGACAAAAATTAGTTTTGTATGGGCTGTGGGTGATATCATCAGTATTGATGCAGAATGGTGTCAAAGGGTGAGTTACCAAAGGTATTCATTCTATATTTTTCTTCAAAATTTTGCTGAGATACTTCGAGATTATAATCTTTGAGCTTAATATGCCGCTGGACACAGGTTGAAACAGCCATTATGAATTTTGTTCTACAATCAAAGAATTCTAAGAGAGCTGAAAATGCAAATGAAGTTTCAGGTTTGCTAATTTCACAAATAATTCTCATTGAATTTTTTCTGGGTATAACATGATATTTCAGGTTCTGAGAGAAAGTATCTGAACTCCAATTAAAAGTATACGTCCAGAAATCTGACATTTTTGAATATCATCTGTCATAGCTGTATTGTCTTCTTGCATCATAACCTTGTATGATTTCATTTAGGGGAGAAATCAGCAGCAATCAAGAGAATTAGGGCTGTAAAACTGGTTAGAATGAAGGTGGAATTCTAGAAAACTTAGGGTTATAAAAAACCTCTAGTTTCTTTATATTAATTCAAAGATAATAATAATGTTGTGACCGTATATCTGTTACATCGTATTTATAATAGACTTCCTTGGAAGCAAAGTTTCTACACTTTCTTGAAAATAAAGTTTTATTCTTACCCTAGATTTAAACCCTAAAGAAAACTAATGATTCTAGCCGTCCATGATATACCAAATACTTAAAATAACATTACAAAATACAACTAAAATAATAAAATATTAATAATAAAGCTCCTGCGTCATTGTATCTGCACTATTTCCTTTTTAGGTGCCATTTCAAAGAAACTGTCTTCAACCATCTTCTTCCAATAGGAATTGTTTTAGATGCTGTTGTGATCTCATTTATTGGTTATCTTTTCTCAGCAATAAATTTTGAACTAGATTCTTGATTGCTGCAGTCATTGAGTCATTGAAGTTTTCAGTATATGATCCTTGCTGGTCTGAAAGGCAGGACTCAATCAAATCATTGAGTGTGAGATACAGGGATGTATGGAACACTCTTTCTGAGTAAGTTTTGTACTGACTTTGTTTCTTATCGAGTTATCACTTTTTTCAATGTAGATCTAGAGAGTGATGGTTTCTTGTATTAGAATATATAGGCATTTGATTTTGTTTTCCCTGTCCAGAGAAATGGTGATCTTGCATATACCATTTGGTTTGACTATTTTCTTGTTAGTGTCGTTGTATTCTAGCTCTGATCAGCGTCTTCTGGCGCTCACTGTGTTTTAGTCCCTTTCTTCTATTGTAACTTCCTATTTATGTGTAAATGAAAATTTCTTTTGTTTGCATGCGTGCATGGTTTAATTGGATTGATTTAACCATTCATGTTAAAATTTGCAGCAAAAATGAAGAGAATACCTTGATGAGGCAGAATGGCAGGTCTTCTTCAAAGCCATATTTTTCTGAGTAAGTTGAAGAAACTTCTATGTTTTTTTACCAGTTGAGACAGAACATCTGGTGCTAATCGGTTTCTGAATGCATTTTAATGGATCGTTTGATGATTAATGCTTCTCTATATCCTTTTCCTTTCTCGAGGTACAAGCTCTATATTATTTTTGGGTTTTATGGATTTAGGGATTTGAACCTCTGTCCTTTTCCTAACCCAAAAAAAAAAAAAGAAAAAACTAAAAATAAGCTTTCAGTCAGTATCATAATATCTCTTTAAAGTTTTAATGATTTTACCTTCTATTTTCCCTTCTGTTTTAGATCGTTTATAACTATGTTATATTTCAGCCCTTGCCCTTTTCTTTGAAGCGGTTTCGAGAATCCTCAGGATATATTCCCATTTGAAAATACTATTTCCTAACTTTTAGCATAAATGAAGTGGGAGCTTACCTTCAAGTACCAATACTGGATATGGTTGTTATGGCAGTCATTCATTTTCGTTCTTCTGTATATGTATGTACATGTGTATTATTTAGTTTTAAAGCTTTAAATCTTTCACCTATGTCTTTTCTATTTATCACTTAAGACTTTTTCATCTTTTTCGAAAATTGATGCATCTAACTAATTTGTTGTGCAGTTTTCATGAACATTTTGAAGAAGTTATCTATCCAAAAGGTGATCCTGATGCTATTTCAATTAGCAAGAGAGATGTTGAACTTCTTTGCCCAGAAACATTCATCAATGATACTATCATTGACTTCTATATTAAGTAAGCTTGAAATGATATTCTATGTTCTTAGTTTTCTTCTTCATGCTCTCAAGGTTAGCCTATTTTAGATCTTGGATGTGCTAGTCTTCGTTCAACCTTGAGGATTCATTTATCAAATATACGTGCAATATAGTTATGGCATTGGAAACATCTTGTCTTTATCACCATGTCTTCTTGTTTCAGCATAAGTAGTTATTCTACATTGTTGGATTAGCAGCATTTTTTTTTTCTCATTTCAAGAAATTTACTACTTTATAATATTCAAATGGTGATCTGCGCTTATACAATAGACAGCTGAAATTATCATCTCAAGATTGGCAGCTAGGTCTCTAATTTAACATCATAATCATGATTTAAGTGCCTTGTGAGAGTTAATGAGAAACTTTCCCTATGTTTAATTTATGATCCCAAGCCAAGGTATTATATTATGTGTTGGTTCTATTCCCTGACTTGAAATGACTGTTGTTTGTTTCTGATCCATTGGCAGATATTTGAAGAATAAAATTCAACCCGAGGAGCAACATAGGTTCCACTTTTTCAATAGCTTTTTCTTTCGGAAGCTTGCTGATCTGGATAAAGGTTTATCTGATGAATGTCAAGCCAAATCAGCATTTCAACGTGTTCATAAATGGACGAGGAAGGTGGATATCTTTGAAAAGGATTACATTTTCATTCCTGTAAATTACAGGTGATAAACTTATCTGTTTTTTCTTTCTTTTTTTTTTAACATGGCATGAGAGAACAATCTTTATGTAGCTTCCTAATGAGTTATTAACACATCTCCATGACAGTCTTCATTGGAGTTTGATTGTCATCTGTCATCCTGGTGAAGTGGCTAAACTCAAAGGCAAGCTCATAATGGACTGTCTGAGCATGTCATATCAACTAGGATTATGGCTGTCTCCACTTTTACCTTAGTTTCGGTTGCCTTGCAGATGATGCAACTGAAAATTTACTTAAAGTGCCTTGCATCTTGCACATGGATTCAATTAGAGGAAGTCATAGGGGCCTTAAAAACCTTTTCCAGAGGTAATTTCTTCATGATTATTTTCTTTAGTTACGATGCTTTTATTTTGTTTGCAACTTAGAACAGAAAAACCAAAATGAAGAAACTTAGATGGAGCTGTGTATCTCAAAATTTCTTGCTCTGTTTGAAATAGTCATTCTTGCTTTTAAAGATCTTATTATTGATTATTATATCCTCATTTCATTGCCATGAAATGACAGTTACTTATCTGAAGAGTGGAAACAGAGGCATAAAGAGGCAGCAGATGATGTTCCTTCAAAATTTTTAAATTTACAGTTTGTCCCACTAGAGGTATTGCTCCTCTTGTTTCTGCTGTGGTGTCGGTTAGCATGTTATGTCACCTTGTTTTTTTATTAGAATGTATCACATTCACATTTTGCAAAATTAATTGACTATTTATATTTTATGGTTCAGCTGCCACAACAGGAAAATTCATTTGACTGTGGCCTCTTTCTGCTGCATTATGTGGAATGCTTTCTTCTTCAAGCACCGATCAATTTCTCCCCTTCTAAGACAACAGGATCCTCCAACTTTGTGTGTACTGCCATTACTTTCTTCAAGATTTGAAACTTGCATAATGCTATTATGTGGAACTCTTTGAAACTTACTTTCTTCAACCTTTTTATATTCACCTTTTCTAATATTATCTTCGACTTTTTCAGCTTAATGTGAATTGGTTTCCACCTGCTGAGGCTTCTTTGAAACGTTGTCATATCAAGAAGTTAATCTATGAAATCCTGGAAGAGCAATCCTGTAGTTCCCCGTCAGTTGATGACATCTATAAATACTCCTCCTCCCTCTTACCCCTCCATAGTGAGCAAGATTCTGGAGTAAAGTCCATTGACCAGATTGGCAGTTCAGCAGAAACATGTCATGATCATCCCTCAAATTCTAACGGTTTGATACACTCTGCTGCATCCCCTACAACAATTCTAGAAGGCCGGAAAGACTCGGAATTAGAGATTTTTGATTGTTATGAGGTGGGAATTCTCGGGGGATCGCTTGGAAACTATACACATGGTCAAAGAAATGCTATGTCACCTATAGAGGTAACATTTTGTTTCTTTATTACCAATAAGCTTAAGTCTGATATAAGATCAATTTGCCAATGAAAATTGATAAGGTGTGAATCCTCTGTCTGTAACTCTCTGATTTGCATCAATGGAAATTTTAGCATATAGGGAATATAAGCTGATTCACTGGCTATTTTCATTGTTATGTAACCATGTCTCCATGTCTTTTATTAGATTATAAGAAATGTTGCCAATAAGATTTAGCATGCTTGCACTTATCCAACATCCATCAATGAAACAGGAAATAGAAGAGACAAGTGAAGAAATTGCTGCTGATTCTCCCATAGATCTTGATGGTGAAGCTTCTGGATTGGTAACTGAACCTCGCTTATTCATACGGTGTCCTAGCAAAGACGTTAGTGTATTAAGTACATCATGGAACCAACATATGCCATTGGATGTCGAGGATTCAGATTTTAACAAGTTGAGTGATTCTCCAGATTCATCAGAGATAAGGCTAGACGATGATGACCAGGTATCCAACCATGGAGGGGAAACTAATAAAACTATATCGTCCGCAACCTCAAGTGAAGGTTACTCTGATTGTGTTATTGAAGATTCTCAGGAGTCAAGTGGCATGATCATGCACGATGACAGTGCGAGTACATGTTCCTCTTTGTACTTTGATAGGGACATTTCAGCTCTATCCCATCAACAAGTAGACCCGACTACGAAATTTGACCTTAAAGAAAATTTGATCCCGATGACCAAAGGTGATGAAGAGCCAGTCACAGAGGTTCCCAAGGCATATATAGCTTCTTGCCGAAGGAAAGCTCGAAGCTTTTCAAAATAGTTGCATTTCTGATCCCATCAACAAGCAAAATCGATCTGAAAAGAGATTTCGATGCCGATGAATGATGGAGATCATGTGTCTGAAAGGCGATGAACAAACCGGTCACAAAGGGTTCCAAAGGTATATACCACTTCTTAGCACTAGGTAACGTTGTATACTTTTGTCTGTCATGCCAATAATCCATGGTTTCCATTTTGTATATTTCCATTTTCCTTTAGAGAAAGTTTAGTAGTTTTCTGGAAATCAAATTGAATATCTGAATCGAATCGAATTACATTTGATTAATTAGTTTTTAAAATATATTTGTATAAAGTATTTTAATTTTTTTACTAATTTAAATAAATTTTGTTATTTTTATATTTGTAAAAGAAATTACTTATAAAATAAATAAAAATAGAATTTAGTTTGGTTCAGAAGATTATAGTTTTCTAACTTACAAACAGTGAATCAAATCGAAATCAATTTATTCAATAAAGTGAAATTAATTTGAAATAACCAATAAAATGGTCAAATTATAGTTGTCCCTCTATTATGCTAAAATTTAATATTTAATCCTTATACTTTCATTTGATGTAATTTTAATTTAATTGTTATTGGTTAGTTCAATCAGTTAATATTTTTGATTCTATCAAAATGCTGATTTGAATTTTATTATTAGAATATATATATTTTAAAAATATAAATTAGTATTTTAATTTTTAATTGACTATTGAATTAATCGATTAAATTATATTAAATTAAAGTAAAAAAATAAGTTGCAAATATAAGTATAACAGATAGACCAGAACCATAATTTGACCCAAATAAATTATTAAATATAGGTATTTTAATGGAAAAAATGAGTGCTTTTGAAATATTTTTGAAAAGTGCTGTAAAATAAATATTTTGAAAAGTTTGGTTTAAAAAATTTGAGTATTTAGTATTGTTATTAAAAAGTGTTTTTGAGGAATAAAATGACTATTTTATACATGTTATTATTAAATAACAAATATGTATTTAAATAATATTTAAGTTAGTTAATATTATTATATTTTAGTAATAATATAAAAAAATTATTATAACTTGTTGTTAATATTTTAATATATAAAATATAAATTTTAAATATTTATAAATAATAAATATTAATTATTTATAAAAGTATTATATTATTGGAGGGATGAAAAAGTAATTAAATATAAAAAAATATTTTTGAATTTTCTCTTATTCTTTTAAGGTGAAAAATAAAAAATTTTAACTAAAAATAACTTGTGTAACACAATTATTTTTCTAAAAATACATTTAAAGTTAAAAGTGTTTTTTTAAATACTATTAAATAGGCAGGAAGTCAAGTGTCAACGCAACTGATGCCTGAAAACTGAAAGTTTTAATATATATATATATAAGAAAAGAAAAGAAAGAAAACAATAGTTTATCTGAGAGCTCCAAATTGCCTACCACCCATTCCAAATTACCTACAAAAATTTGTCTTTTTTATTCGTAATAATAAAGAAACAAGACAAAGGGGAGGTGGCCATCCGCCATTGTTAAACTCCCAAGTTGTTTTTTAATGGCTTCAATTCCATCATCTCCGAAGCCTCCCAATCTCACTTTCCCCAGCCCCCATTTTCCTTCTTTTAAAACACCCTTCTTTTACCCTCTTTCTACCTCCAGGAGGTTCCCTCATTCCACCCTTTGCCGTTGTTCCAACGATTCTTCCGATGGTAATTCCGGTAACTGGCGGTGGGACTCCGCTATTCAAGGCGTTTTCAAGAATGCCGTCAAGAGATTCTACTCCTACATGAACCCTTTTCGGAAAAGCCCAACCGGGGATGGTGATAAGGTGAACGACGACGTTTCGGATAAGCAACGAGTGGAGGATTGTGATTGGGATTGGGATCGGTGGAAAAAGCATTTCGAACAAGTCGATGAACAAGAACGCCTCTTATCCCTTTTAAGGGTATTTTATTTACGAATTTTATTTTATTTTATTTTTTGGAATTTTATTTGATGGGATTACTTTTTTATTTATTTTATTTTTTTAACAGTCGCAATTAAATGAAGCTGTACTAAGTGAAGATTATGAGGATGCTGCTAGGTTAAAGGTTGCAATTGCAGCTGCTTCTAGAAATGACACTGTTGGCAGAGTTATATCACATTTAAATGTACAAATTCTATTTCTTTTTCATTATATTAATCCTCTTTTTTAATTTAAAGAAAAAAAAAGGGGGAGTTTCCATTGTTTTTGCTGACCTGTTTTATTATAACTTCAGAGAGCAGTAATGGAAGAACGTTTCCTGGATGCTGTATTTTTAAGGGATAATGCTGGTGCTGGATTAGTAAGTTAACCCTTCATTTTTTTTTTTGTCACTTTAGAATGCAAATGGAAAAAAAGAAGAAAAAGGCAAGGATGTTTTTTTAGTAGCTAAGTCAATATTGTTTGGTTTTTATGGTCTTTTAATTTCAGGTTGGATGGTGGGCTGGTCTTCCGAATGATACCAAAGATCCATACGGTCTAATTATACGGATAACTGCCGAACACGGTAGATATGTTGCCAGGAGTTTTAGTCCTAGGTAATCACTCCCCCTTTTCATATGTATAATTGATCATTTGTTGGTCTGTACATGTATTTGTGCTGCTTTTACAAGTGTTTCTTGTTTATGCATTTTGAACTGGCTCAAGTTTTCTTATACTTCTTGCTTGTACTTATTGATTTGTAATTTCAATGATTGTTTTCTGACCTTGTTTGATTGATTCTCTTTAATGTCAGGCAGCTCGCTACTGCGTCAGTTGGTGTTCCTTTGTTTGAGATCTTTCTTACTGTAAATAAGAAAGGTGAATACAAACAGCAGGTATCTTTTGGCTTGTCTAATGTGTATTTACATGTGTATATCTTTGTGGGCTGTTTATTACTCCGTCCTCTTTAAGTGAGCCATAGGTATTCTTGTTGTAAGCTTAAAAGGAATAAATATGCTTGAACAATACTGTGTTCCAGGCACCCTCCTTAGCTTTCATAGTTTTCAAATTTGTAGTAACGTTTAATGTTTTTGCAAATGGAATGTTATTTGGTGTCTTTCAGGCTGTGTACTTGAAAAGGAGGAGTGTTTTCCAAGATACTTCAATGTCACCAAAAACATCTGGAACCACCAGCCACTTGGGTCCATCAGACTCCGTTGAAGAGAAAAACGATCTTTTTGTTCTTGGCACTGAAGATGGTGTTGATGAGGAAGATGATGATAAAGATGATGATGCAGATGAGAGTGAGGGACTAACTGATTTTCAAAATATATTGCAAGATGTGGTTCCTGGTGCAAAGGTCAAGGTCGTGAAGGTCACTTCACCTGGGAAAGTAGACCAAGATTTTATATCCAAGGTGATTGAGCAGATAATAGATGAAGAAGATGAAGACAAAGATGCTGATATAGAAAGCATAGAAGTGGATGATGAAATTAAGAGTGATAATGACCAAGAGAGAGATAAAATTGAGATGGATACGGATAATGGAGTTATTGATAGTGATAGGCGAAGTGAAATTGCAGTTAAAGTTGTTGTTGGTGGTCTTGTACAAAAGCTTTCTGGCAATGTTCCTGCAATAGAATCACTTAGAGTGCCTGCTAAGCTAGTGAAAAAGGGGCACCTGGCATTTTCATTTTCTATAGAAAAGGACGTAAGTCAACAAGATACTAGTCTCAAGGCAAAGGGTTTGATAGATAGAAAAGCAAAGGTTCAAGGTCAACGCACCACAGATGAAATAATGATTGATCTTGCTAAATTTATCGGCAGAGAGAAGATACCTTTGAAGGTAGGTTCAATATATTAAATAAATATTTGACAAATAAGTATTTTAACTGTAGAATGCTTGGATTGCTAACTAATTTCAACAATGCAGGTACTCAAAGATGTTGGTGAATTGATAAATCTTACTCTCAGTCAAGTTAAAAATCGTCAACCACTATCTGGTTCTACAACTTTCCGTCGCATTGAGATTGCAGCATCACCGGATCCCCTAAATGGTAATTTGTACACCATCTCTTGATGATCGTTAATGGTTTTATGGAAACATGATTTATTATTCATTCTTTCTATCTATTCATGTGTATTATAGAATTATTGTATTTACAATATTATTTGATCAGGATTATATATTGGTACACATGGGCTTTACACATCAGAAGTCATTCATCTTAAACGCAAATTTGGTCAGTGGCAAGGGGATAGTGGGACTAAGGAGCCTTCGGATCTTGAGTTTTATGAATATGTGGAAGCTGTAAAATTAACTGGAGATCCTTATGTACCTGCAGGCCAGGTATGTATTCATTTGAAATGCAGCCGATTCTCTCTTTATTGTCCTTAAATTATTTGTACTTACTGACCTTCCCCTCTCATACTTGTTTTTTTTTTTTTTTTTTTTTTTTTTTTGTCATCTAATACCTTGGGAATATCTACAGGTGGCGTTTCGAGCCAGAGTTGGTAAAAGATATCAACTCCCACATAATGGCCTAATTCCTGAAGAATTTGGAGTGGTACATTTTCTTTTAGTATATATTGATAACTTGTAAAGTTTGAATTTGTGATACCCTTTGAATTTCACTCTTTGATATCTGCTTCAAAAGTTAAGGAAGTTCTGTGGTCTTATTTTCGACTCAGGTTGCTCGATATAAAGGACAAGGTAGGCTTGCTGAACCAGGCTTTCGAAATCCTCGATGGGTTGACGGCGAGCTTGTTATTCTTGACGGGAAGGTTTATCTCTTTTGTCCGATCAAGTTTGGTTCAATGACTTTTTTTGGTCAAATGGATACTGATTATTTGATTTTCTGATTTGCTAATCTGAACAGTACATCAAAGGAGGGCCGGTTGTTGGATTTGTATATTGGGCCCCTGAATATCACTTCTTGGTGTTCTTCAATCGACTAAGGCTTCAACCATAAGTCTATTGTACATAGTATTTGAGCATGTTTATTTTCCGTTCAGATAACACGGGGTAAGTACTTCCTCGCCATAAAGTAAACGCATTAATTTAATTTCATTGCCTTCCGACCTTTTTGTTTCCATTTGAAATTTCTGTTTTACAAGTAATCCCATCAATTAAGCATGCAGCATCAATTATAATCTGCTAAAATCAATTAGGTGCCATGTTTTGTGAACTATTTTCCACGTTCAGGTCACATTGGTCGAGTAAATATCTGACTTAGCTAGCTTCCTTTCCAGTCCTCCCCTGTCCAGTCATGCTTGCTACAGAGATAATTGAAGTTCCCTAATATTGTTTCGTCTTAACAAGTGGGTTCATAACTTTCAGTATACATGCATTATAAATGCGTCTTTTCATGTATGTGCTTTGTGTGTTAGGGTATGCGTGGCTCTGTAAACGACATTGTCTGCATTAGCAAGATGATCCATCTCCATAGGAAACACAAATCGTATGCTTCTTTTTAAAATGATTGTTATTCATACGGTTGGTATCTGTTTCTTCAATTAAGAACAATCAGTATGGGATCTTTTCTTTTTCCGTTTCTCTCTTCCAAAAATACATTGCTGATACGTAACATGTAACGGTAGCATTTGTGTTCGGTTTCTTCACCATTAAACCTAAAATATTCAATATCGAAAATTCCCTTCTCTGTGTGTGTTTGCAGTTCAACTTGATTCTTGTCACTGAATAGTAGAGCAACAAAGAAGGGAAGAGATTCAAGCATATATTTCGACTGCCTGACTTACTGGGTTTACACTGCGGAAGTCGCCGTGGAGCTTCTCAAGATTCAGTCTTTAATGAAGTTCCTTTCCTTGGATCACAGCAACTGATAACTTCCGAAAGTAGAGGCCTATTGGAATCATTATAGCCATAGCTGGAGTTAATGAGATATTCTGTAAGAAAAAGAAGATCCAAATGGTCAATAGATGAAGTTAGGAGTTAGGACCAGTGAAATATGGAAGGCCTTTAGCATATGAGCTTCAAAATCTCTGTAAATTGGCTTTGTTTTTAATTGGTTCAATTACTAAAATAGCCCCTCAACCAAAATACTTTTTTGTCAAAAAAGTCCCTATACTTTTTTGTCAGTACTTATTATGACTTAAATTATTCTATATAAAAAGTTTGATTGCTTTTCCTTCGAATCCTCGTCTTTTGGTTTCCAACGTTCACACCAAGTATAGCAGCATGCAAAATCCAATATTTGTGTATCAAAAATTAATTTAACTAACCAAATATCACCAAAAATGAGAGAAATCCATACATTCATTGTAACTTAGATGAACAAATTTCTTCTCTTCCCCACCAAAACCTTCATTCTCTAAAACCCATCCTCTCACTTGCGAATGTATTATTATCTAAATATATATATTTTTAAAAAATTATCTTTTTAAATTATATATATCATTTCTCAAATAAATAAATTGAAATTAGGAAGGAATAATAACCCGTCAGTTTCTCTTTTAATCAAAGTGAAAAAAGAACAAAAAAAAAAAGAAAAAAAGAAGCTATTCATTATTATTTAAGGGCTAATTTAATTAAAAATTGTAAAATTATTATTAAAATAATATTTCGGAAAAAATGTAATATAATAAACTAAATGTTATTTTGCAATTTGTAATAGCCAACACGTATTATTTTTATATTTTGAACAAAATGTAATGAAGAATAGTAAAATATATAGTTTGAAAATTGAAATGTTATTCAAAGAATATAGCAAAGATTTGGTGATTTTTATTATTTCATTTGGTTTAAAATGAATAAAATATCATTAAAAATTAAAGTAAAATTATCAAAAAAAATATTTAATTACTTGAAGAGATGGCACATTATTTATTATAAAATCTTGACAGTATGAGTAATGTTATATTTCTGACTCAAAAGGAATTTTTTAGTCCATATATATAAATATAAATGTAATTTTAAAATATAAAATTACATTCAACAATCATAAATTTTATGAACTAATAATATCTATAATAATCTGATCCCTCTTTGGGTACAATGGAATCTTTTACTTCACAGTAGGGGCGAAGCCCCCAATGGAATGCATTAGCTGTCCGCTCTCAGGTTGGGTAGTAAGAGTCGGAGAAGGGCAATCACTTATTCTCAAAACCAACATTCTTAAGTCTAAAGAGTTGGAGGGGGGAAAGCTCTTCGCCGTTCTTGGTTTTCCTGTAGCAGGATCCTCTGGAACCACAAGAATCTTTAGTTAGAATGGGATTCCAACTCAACACTTTTTGAGATTTCGAGAAGAGTTGCTCTTTGGAGAGCACATTACGATGAAAGTTGTAAGCTGTGTTTGGGGGGGGGAGTTATTGTCTATCGTTGGCCCCCTAAAATGGAAAATTTTCTTTTAGACCGTTTGAAAATTTTAAAATTTTAAATTAGTAAAGGTAAAACTGCACTTCGGTTTCCCTTAAAAATGATAAAAATTTGATTTAATCATTTAAAAATTATAAAGATATAGGCTATTAAAATAGTGAAATTGCATTTTTACTATAATAAAAATTACAATTTTATTTCGGCCCCCTAAAAAAATTTTCTGGCTTCATCCCTACTTCATAGCTACAATAACTAATCTTATAGCCATTGTTGTTTTTAACCTTACCGAAAATAAACGTACAATCTATCCAAACTATGGTTAAGTCTTCATAGTTTTATAATTCCAAACTCAAGGAATCAAATTTACCGACTAATCTTTGTACACTGTTATAGCCCAATTTTGTCCCATTTACCCAGAGCCCAATTAAACCCACTGGCCCATTTACATTAACCCTAAATTAAACCCCAAAACAGATCAACTACACCTACCCAATAAACCAAAACCCACACCCAAATCCCATTTCAGACCCAAGACCCAACCAATAACCCAAAATCTTAACTACTTAAAGCCCGATTTACATCAAAACCCGAATGGCCCAAACCCTAAGCCCAAATTAAAAAAAAGAAGAGAAACCCTAATCTTCCTAAACCTAGATGCTGCCGACTCAGCCTCTGCCACCTCCCCACTTGCCTCTGACGACCCTACAGCACCGCCCCATCGGTCACCTCCACCGCCCATGGCACCTGCAACCAATAAAGAAGACAAGACAGAAAACAATAGAAAATAACAATGTAATGGCTATAAAGCCAGTCGAATTTTTCATTGTAAAAGGGGGATCCTTTTTTTTTAAAAAAAAATAGAGAAATTAACACCAAAAGGAGGGCAATCAGAATAGCAAAACATAATCAAAACACCAAAGCAGATTCAAGCACGACTAAACCTAGAGAATAGCACTAAAACGGACACCCAAAAATGAAGCAAATCGAAGTTTAAAAGAGGTGATTTGTGTGTTTTCGATTTCGGTTTTTCTTTCTTTCTTTTCTTTCGAGTTTATCTACGAATATATATATATATAAACTTTTTACCTTTTCCGGCCACCGTGACGACGGTCCGACGGTCGGACCGGTGACCGGCCCATGGCCGAAAATCTCTTTTCTCTCCCCCCTCTCCTTTTTTTTTTCTTTCCCGGTTTCAAATGATTTTTTAAATTTTTTTAAACTTTTATAGGGACCAAAACGGTGCGTTTTGGTCCCTTCCCGTTTTAACATAAAACGACGTCGTTTTGGATCAGGGCCGACCCGAGATCCGACCCGAATCCGCCTAGGATCCGCGTGTTTTTAATTCAATGGTATATTTGCGCAATCGGTCCTTCCACATTTTTATTATTTTTTAATCAAGTTTTTAGTTATTTTAATTTGGCCCAAAATACGTCGTATTTTGCAATTTGGTCCCCCGTGCTGCACTGCGTTTTGACTAGGGGATTTATTGTGCTTTTGCCCCCTCCAGGTTGCACGCATGTTATAATTTTGTCCTTTTCTTTTTATTTTTATTTCAAATCAGCCCCAAAACTTTGTTTTTTATTCAATTTTAGTCCTTTTTTAGTTTATTTTCATTTCTTTACTATTAAATTAATTAATTTTGATATTTTCTATTATTATATTTACTATTATTTATTGTTATTGGTATTATTATTATTATTATTATTATTATTATTATTATTATCATTATTATTATATGTTTTATTATATATGTATGAACATACTTTTTACTATTTTACATTATTATATTTATTATTTATTTTTAACATATTATTATTTTCTTTATATCATTATTATACTTAGTTTTTGTTTATATATTATATTCTCTTTTTACTTCTATATTTACTATTTTCATTATATTTATTCATTGCTTATTATTATTATTATTATTATTATTATTATTATTATTATTATTATTATTATTATTATTATTATTATTATTTATGTATATATATTTTTAAATCCCATATTACATATAGACATTTCTAATATGTATTTCTTTAAATAATATTATTACATATATGTTTTAGTACATATATATATATATATATACTTATGTGTATATTCTTTTAACATGTGCTATATATATATTTTTATTCTATATTATGTATACGTATTTCTTATACTATATTATGTTTTCATATATATTATGTATATAATTTAATATCATAGTTATATATTTTTATACGATCTTATGTACATATATTTACATGCATATATTTTCTTTTATATATTATGTATATACATTTTTCAATATTATATATGTATATATTTATACTATATTAGTTAGGCTTTTTCTACTATCTTATGTGTACATTTTGAATGCTATGCTATGTATATATTTTAAACACTATATTTTTATATATGTATTATATGCATACTATTATTATGTACATATCTTTAATATATATACGTATATATATATGTAGTATTATTAGTATTTTTAATATTACATTTTCCGTCACCTTACATACTATTATATGTATATATATATATATATAATCCATTGTTTTATTTCGTGTTTAATGTTATTATTATCATGCATAATATCAAATGCATCGTGAATACTTTATAATTATTATTTTATCATCCGCTTCATATATTCGTAAATCGCATTTTATTACAACATTGTTATAAGTTTCTATTATTTTTTAAAAATATTCTTATTCATGTTTTAAATCAATTTCAATAAGCAAGGCAACGTACCGATTTAACATTAAGTCATCGATTTCATCGCTATGTTGGGTGAACATCAATCGACTCGTGTTAAAATGGTATGTCCCTCTCAAAAACCAAAAAAATAAAAAATTCTCGTGTTTTAATCGGATCACGATTAAATGGTACATTGAACTCGTATTTTTGAAAATCAAGACGACGCATGTTTAATAAGATACCAATTTTGGGTGTCGCGGGGGTGCTAACACCTTTCCCGCGCGTATCCGACTCCCGGACCCTATTTTTCTTTGAACTTTCACGCAGGCCTAAAATTCGTCTTTCTTTTATAAAAAATAAAACCTTTTTTGTTAAAACGAAGATTTATCAGGTGCCCGATCACACCTAGAAAAAGGGATCGGTGGCGACTCCCTTTTATTAATAAAATCGAAACTTGGATTTCAAATTTTCACTAAATCGCCACAATTAGCGACCGAAAGCAAAAATTTACGTCGCTACAGCTGGCGACTCCACCTGGGGACCCATTTTTGAGAGTTGAGTCGAGTTAAATGCATGTTGTCAAAATTTTCGAATTCCCTTGTTCAAATTAATATTTAGTCGTGATCCTCAAATTTTGTTTTCAAAAAATCATGCATTTGCATCATGTTGATATTTTTCTAACTTGGTTTGTCTTTTTGCTTTTCAGCTCTAAGTTTATGGTTTTAGTTTATAGTTTTAAGATAAAACGAAAGGTTTGTGAGTTTCTCCCCATACACCGTGCACGTGCATTTTTGCATAACATGAGCTCTATACCCGGGCTCCGTCCGTTTAAGTGAAAGTAAATGCTAGGCCTTCGTGAGTTAACTCGTCCCTCCGTACAGGCCAATGAATACTTTCGGGTTACATATGACTTATGCTTTCGTGAGTTAACTTGTCTCTCTGTATAGGCATAAGTAAATGTAATCCCTCGAATTGATCTCGTAACCTATGATGGGCCATGACCGAGGCGCTGTACTAATCTTAGTAGATGACAGTACAGACAATTCGAGTACCCACCTAGAACCAAAATCGCATATAGTGAACCGTACGAGCCACCTAACTAGAGTCATGCTGAACCTCTGTTCATTTAGTAAGTCACCAAAATAAGTACACGGGAGAAACGCCTCTTACCTTTTGCACTTTCACTCTTAATGCAAGGGGATTGGGTTGGTTTAATAAACTGGATCGAGTAGCGTAATTTGATAGATTTTCCATAATTTTTCTGCCTATATTTGACTACTAACCAGGGTTGTTCGTCTTTTCTTTATTTCTCATCATGCATTATAGGCATCATATTAGAAAAGTGTTGACTAGAGATCGGTTGCCAAAAAAACGGGTTTCTGATGGAAGAGTTGATTATACAAACAACCGAGAAAAAAACTGCGGTCCGGGATTGGTCTCTGAAAACCCAGAAAGAAAAAGGGGATAGTTTAATAGAAGGATGTGTTTCTAATCTACCCGAGCACATAACTGTGAATGTTCGTCAGAATAATCTGGAAGACTTGGTTCAATCTGGAATCAGTGGGACATGGACACTAGGGGAATCTTCGCCGAAAGGTATGGGGATATAGCCAACCTGATTGCCATCAACGTTGACAAACGATTGATTCAAGCCATGGTTAGATTCTGGGATCCAGCTTACCAGTGTTTCACCTTCAACCAAGAAGACATGACCCCGACTATAGAAGAATACGCTGCTTTGCTTCGTATCGATAATGTGTAATTCTACAAGATATATGTGAAAGAGCCCAAGCCGATGACCTTCAAGAAAAAATTAAAGAGATTGACAGACATGACCGACACATGGGCCGAAAAACAGATAAAGAAGAAGAATGAAACCAGCTGTATTCTATGGTTTTCCCTACGAGATTTGGTTCTCAACCACCTCGACGTGTTGAAGAGGGTAAATCTGTTCGCTTTGGCCATTTATGGTTTGGTCGTTTTCTTAAAAGTTCTTGGACATATAGAAGTTGCAGTAGTGGATTTCTTTGAAAGGTTAAAACAATGAATCAACCCTGTCTCAACTATTCTGGCTGAAACCTTCAGATCGCTAAGCAGTTGTAGGAAGAAAGGGGAAGGTCGTTTTATCTGATGCGCGCAGTTACTCAATGTTTGGATTTTGAGCCACTTATGGAAAGTAGAGCGCACACCGTTCTATATGTTTTCTAAAACATTCGACCCGTTAGAAGCTTATCTCAAGAAAGAATGGCCAAAGGAGGTCACTGAACAGCATTGGGTTTCAGTTTTTCAGAATCTTCGCGCTGAAGACATAACTTGGAGAGCCCCGTGGATACGCCCTTCGGTTCTGTTATACAAGGTGGGAAATCGAGATTGGGTGCCACTACTCAGATTATGGGGAGGAGTTGGTTATGCTCCATTATTGGTCCAGAGGCAGTTTTCTTCACGACAATTCATACCCGTCACCGGAGGATTAGCACAATCCGAGTTTACTTTCGCAGGTGAAGGTTATGTGAAGAAGGTCCGAGACACAGCGAAGTTTTGGAAGAAAATTCATCTGATGGAATTGGCTCTATACGCTGATACTTTCACCCAGGATTATGACATATGAAGGAAGCAACGGGCGAACAGTCAGCAAATTTCGTCGACAAACTACACCATCCAGAATCCTTTCTCGGAGGAAATACCGTCTGAGCTAGAAATGGCAAGACAAGAATTTGAACGAGAAAAGGCCAAGATGTCTCGGGACCTTAGTGCTCTTCAAGAGGAAAACTACCAGCTGAAGATCGACGTCCAGATTGAAAGATCCGTAACAGAAAGTGCGCGAGAAGAAGTCAAGTCGTAAGAAATGACTTAAGAGATCTTTATCTGGAAAATAAGAAGTTAAGAGGCACAATAAAGAATAGTGGGCTGGGCAAGTCGTCGGCAGAATGGAAAGAAGAACTAAGTAACATCAAAGGCGGGATGAAATTTTGTAAAGGAAAAGCGAAGAAAGAGGAGGAAAAGGCTGCGCGGGCTATGATAGAGCTAAGGAGGAAGAACGCCGAATATGAAACTGTATCTGCCGAACTTACAACTAGTCGGTCCGAATGCTGAAAGTTAAAAGAGAGAATACGAGAATTAGAAGATATGCTGCAAGATCGTCAACAACAGCTAGATACCCTCTTAGAGGCTTTGGAAGAAAAAAATAGTCAGTATGATAGAGATATTCGTATTTATGAAGAGGGCCTCCAAAAAAAAGAAATGCAACTCGGCTTTTTGATCAATGAAATTCGCAAGGCAGCTATGCAAGTTGTGCAATTATCAGATGAAGCCGAAGCTCTTAGTTGCCAATTCCCTCCGAGCCAGAGATCAAGCATATCAGAGTTCTTAGAGCAAGTGAAGAAACAAGGCAATATGGCTAGGAAATTTGTGTAACTGTTGAATCGAAAAATGACAAAACGTTTTGTAAAAGACTCTTTTGATAAATGAAATGCCTAAGTATGGGGCTATCTTGAAATCAACACCAAATTCTTGCATATTTATTCATAACTAACATTCATTCGTCATTTATTCAACATTTATTTGTCATTCATCTCATTCATTCATTCATTCATTCATTGCATATCCCATAATCGTTCGCTGAGGTTAAAACATACAATTCGTAGTTGCAATACCACAAGACTGGAACCACGTCGTTTGTATAGGACAAGCCGACAAGCTAGAATAATGGAGGCTGAATTCAATGAAAGGATTGAAAGGATGGAAAGAGTCCAAAGGGAATTACAAGAGCAGTTGGCCAAGTCGCAGCAAGAGACAAGAGACTTAATGGTGAGATCTTGAGAAGAATCGCTCGAACAGAAGGATCAAATGGCCAAGATGATGGAAATGATGTCAGCATTAGTTAAGGGAAATAGACCCATGCAGAGCCCTAACATCGAGGAACCTCGGTCAAGAGTTAATCACAATCAAGATCCGCTCTATCCCCCAGGATTCACTCCGCCGCACGCCCACGCAACACAAAGAAGATACACCCAAGGGGAACCCACAGACCTGGAGCAACCGCCGGTGCCACCTGCTCATTTAGGGCAATGAATATTTATATCAAATCTTAGAGTAATCCTGCCAATCCAATTGTTCCAGATTTGGATGACCCAGCAGAAATAGCCAAGTTGAAAACGGATGATCACGAGGCTCAAGAGAAGTATAGGAGCTTAGAGGAAAGACTCAAAGCGATAGAAGGCACCGAGGTCTTCTCTGCATTAAGCGCTAAATAGCTTAGTTTGGTGCCCGATCTGGTCTTACCTCCAAAATTTAAGGCACCTGATTTTGAAAAGTACGATGGGACGAGATGTTCAAAAGCGCATCTTGTCATGTTTTGTCGAAAAATGACCAGTTATGTGAACGAAGATAAGCTACTTATACACTGCTTTTAAGATAGCCTAGTCAGATCAGCTCTTCGATGGTATAATCAGCTTAGTAGAGAAAGGATCAGATCATGGAAGGACCTGGCATCCGCATTTTGTGAACAGTATAAACACGTGTCTGATATGGTACCCGACCGGATGACTTTGCAAATGATGGAGAAAAAGCCGTTAGAAACTTTTAGACAGTATGCGCAGAGATAGAGGGACGTCTCGGCCCAAGTGAAACCCCCACTAACAAAAACGGAGATAACCGTCCTCTTTATCAACACCTTAAAGGGGCTGTTTTATGACAAATTAGTGGGAAGTGCCACGAAGGATTTTGTGGATATCGTAATATCCGGTGAGCTTATAGAGAATGCCGTCAAGAGTGGTAGAATGGAAGGTCAAGAAAGTTCAAGAAAGGTAGTTCCCATGAAAAAGAAAGAACCAGAAGCCCATACAGTGGGAATGGGAAGCCGTTATACCCCTAATTCATTTCCAAACCAACCCCGACCTCGAAATTATCCACCTCCGAATTTCTATTATCCTCCTCAAAACCCTTACTACCAAGCACCACCTCCTTCCTACCCCGTATACGCCACTAACAACCAAAGACCCGTCACCACATTCCCACAAAACACTGTACCCGCTCAAAGCCAACCCAGAAACGAACCAAGACTAGCAAGGCCCAATCCCGAGAGACCACAATTTACTCCTATCCCTATGTTTTATGGGGAATTGTATCCAAAACTGTTGAAGAAGCAATTGATATCTCCCTATTATATGGCACCCCTGAAACCCCCGTACCCGAAATGGTACGATCCTAACGCCAGTTGTGTATACCATGCTGGGAATCAGGGGTATTCTACGGAGAATTGCCTTGCCTTTAAGAGGAGAGTTCAAGGACTCATTGATGTGGGTATCCTACGATTCGATAGTGCCAGTAATGCAACTAGGAACCCGTTCCCTAACCATACCGAAGGGAATGTGAGTGCAGTAGGGAAAGAGAACGAATGGCAAGTCAGAAGATGTGTTTCGAAAATAAGGACGCCTCTGCAGAAAATCTGGGAGGTAATGGTTAAGAAAGGATTGCTCTTTCGCCTCGACAGAATTCTCAGAGAAGAAGGTCAAAGTTTTTGTGATTTTCATGGAATTGTAGGACACGACATTCAGTCGTGTGAGGAATTTAAAAGGTTGCTTCAAGACCGGATGGATAATAAGGAGATTAAGGTCCTTAACAAAGGGGAAGAGGCCAACAAAAGAGAAGTATGCGCCTTTGACAGTCAATCATCAGGTCCCCCTTATAGCACTGATCGATCGTTAGTGATTTATTATGATGCAAGGAGGGAACCGGTAAAGCCAAAAATGGTAATTAGAGTACTGTCTCCTTTCCCCTACAAGGACGATAAAGTAGTACCTTGGAAGTACGACGTCAATATCGTCACACCTGAAGACAAATAATCCAAAGCCGCGAATGGAAGCGTTGGAGAAGTAGGTCATTTCACTCGCAGTGGGAGATGTTATTCAAAAGAGGTCGAACCAGTGAAGAAGAATAGTGATTTGAAACAAAAAGAAAAAGCAGTGATGTATGAGGCCGAAGTCGAGCAGGAAACTCCACCCGTACAAGAAACTAAAAAGCCTGTAGATGAGGAGGAAGCACAGGAGTTCTTGAAATTTATCAAGCACAGTGAATACAATGTGGTGGAACAATTGAATAAGTAGCTAGCACGAATCTCAGTTTTATCTCTACTGTTAAACTCAGAGCCACATTGGAACGCTTTGCTGAATGTGTTAAATCAAGCTTACGTAGCAAACAACGTATCTGTTGAGAAGCTTGATAGGTGGGTGAATAATCTGAACGTTGACAATTTCATCTCTTTTAGTGACGATGAGATACCGCCAAACGGTAGAGGCTCAGTGGAGGCACTGCATATTACGACTCGCTGCAAGGGCTACATAATACCGAACGTGCTCATCGATAATGGGTCGGCACTCAACGTCATGCCTTTGGCCACGCTTTCCAGAATTCCAATAGATCTGTCCTATTTATGGCCTTGTCATTCCACAGTAAGGGCATTCGACGGGACAAGACGAGAAGTCATCGAAAAAATCGAGATCCCTCTGAAAGTGGGCCCTTATATATACTATGTTGAATTTCAAGTCATGGACATTACACCATCATACAACTGCCTCTTAGGAAGACCTTGGATCCATTCCGCTGGAGCAGTCTCGTCATCCCTCCATCAAAAAATGAAATTTATCATGGACGGCTGTTTGGTCACAGTCGAGGGCGAAGAAGACATTGTTGCATCTATCTCTGCTGATGCGCCATACCTTGAAGTAAGCAAAGACGCAGTGGAATGTTCTTTCCGATCTCTCGAATCTGTCGACGCCACATTTGTTCCTGAGGGAAATAGAATTCCTGTGCCTAAGCTGTCAAAAAATACCAGGATGGGTATCAAGTTGACTGTAGGGAGAGGAGCCCGAGCGAGGAAAGGTTTGGGAAAATTTTAGCAAGGAATAGTTAGGGCTCTGAGGCCAGTGCATCATAAGGCTCGATACGGTTTAGGTTTCCAGCCAGACGCACGTCAAAGAAGAAAATAGTGAAAGAAAGATCAGGAAAGAAGGATCGCGAGAACCTTAGGCCGAGAACCAGAATGGGAGCCCATGAAATTCCCTCCTTTGTCAAGAATATTTATGTCTGTAGGAATAATATACCCGGGACAGGATAATACACAAAGCACGATGTTAATGATAGAAAAGGATTTTCAGAATATCAGTATAAATCTCATTGACAAAGGAGCTGACGCAAGTAAAGACATCTCAAGGATACGCCCTTGTTCTTCGGGTTTCATGTTAAACAATTGGACTGCCGATGACCTTCTTGTAGTTTATAAGTCTTCAGAGTAATGCTCAAACGTTAACCCTCTATTGTGTTCTTAGATATAATAGAATTCTTTTGTAAGAGCTTGCATTCACTCTTTATCATTCAAATGAATATCAATGAAGATGCATTTTGTCACGATATTTCGCATTATCACTAATTTCATAATCATTTTCTCATTTCATAGCCTATCCTTACATCTGCCTCATTCCATGCCATAACATTTCGTTTGTTAGTTCCAATACTTGGATGCCCCTCTATAGTTTCCTTTTCCATTCAACTTTCAGGTGCTCAGATATGAACGACATGAACAAACCCAAGCATCTGAGTCCCAAATCGATTTTGAGAAGGCTATTTGTTTAGGAGAATTCGAAGCCGAAGAAAATGCTGAAGACTATGTCTCGTCTCCTGACTTGCTAAGAATGGTGGAACAAGAGGATAAACAAATTCTGCCTCATCAAGAATCTTTTGAAACAATAAATTTGGGAACTGAAGAAATGAAGCAAGAAGTGAAGATTGGGACCTCTATTTCAGGGGGCACCAGGCATAATTTGATTGCTTTGCTCCGCGAGTACAAAGATGTATTTGCATGGTCATATCAGGACATGCTAGGATTGGATGAAGATGTAGTGGTCCATAAGCTCCCATTAAAGCTAGAATGCAAACCCATTCAACAAAAGCTAAGACGGATGAGACCTGAGATGTTGTTGAAAATAAAAGAGGAAGTCGAGAAGCAATTTGACGCTGGCTTCCTACAAGCCTCCAAATATCCAAATGGGTGGCTAACATAGTCCTGGTACCAAAGAAAGACGGCAAAGTACGAATGTGCGTGGATTATCGTGACCTAAATCGAGCAAGTTCTAAAGGTAATTTCCCCTTACCACACATTGATACGTTGGTGGATAACACAGCAAAACATTCATTGTTTTCTTTCATAGATGGATTCTCGAGGTATAATCAGATCAAGATGGCCCCTGAGGATATGGAGAAAACTACATTCGTAACAATGTGGGGAACATTCTGCTACAAGGTAATGCCATTTGGGTTAAAGAATGCTGGGGCAACATATCAGAGGGCTATGGTGATGTTATTCCATGACATGATGCATAAAGAAATAGAGGTCTACGTCGACGATATGATTGCTAAATCCCGAGGGGAAGAAGAGCATGTAGTGAACCTCAAGAAGTTGTTCGTAAGGCTGAGAAAGTTTCAGCTAAAGCTTAATCTAGCCAAATGTACGTTTGGGGCTACCTCGGGAAAGTTGCTAGGCTTCATTGTCAGTAAAAGAGGTATCGAGGTTGATCCAGATAAAATAAAAGCCATTCAAGAGTTACCACCTCCGCATACGCAAAAGGAAGTCAGAGGATTTTTAGGGAGGTTAAACTACATCGCCCAATTCATCGCTTAACTTACCAACCAATGCGACCCAATCTTTCGGCTTCTTCGAAAACATAACCCGGGAGAATGGAATGAGGAATGCCAGGTGGCCTTTGATAAGATAAAACAATATTTGTCTAGTCCTCCAGTGCTAGTACCGCCAACTCCGGGAAGACCATTGATATTGTATTTGACTGTGTTTGAAATTTCAATGGGTTGCGTACTGGGGCAACACGACGAGTCAGGAAAGAAAGAAAAGACGATCTACTACCTCAGCAAAAAGTTCACTGAATATGAGGAAAAGTATTCGTCCATTGAAAAATACTGTTGCGCTCTGGTTTGGGTAGCTCGGAGACTCAGGCAATATATGTTGTATCATACGACATGGTTAATTTCAAATTTGGATCCAATAAAGTACATAATGGAATCACCTGCACTCTCAGGAAGAATGGCACGATGGCAGATCCTACTATCAGAATACGACATTGTCTATGTGAGCCAAAAGTCAATAAAAGGAAGCGCAATAGCTGACTTCTTAGCAACTCGAACAATGGATGAATACGAGCCATTGAGATTTGATTTCCCGGATGAAGACTTAATGTGCATTACAAAAAAAGAGTGCGAGTCACCAAAAGAGAAGTCATGGAAGATAAGCTTTGATGGTGCATCGAACGTATTAGGGCATGGGATTGGAGCAGTCTTAGTATCACCAGAAGGGAACCATTATCTGTTCACTGCCAGGCTGAATTTTTTCTGTACCAATAACATAGGGGAATACGATGCTTGTATCATGGGACTTCGTGCAGCTATTGAACGGAACATCGAAATCTTAGAGGTGTACGGGGACTCAGCGTTGGTGATATACCAAATCCGTAGAGATTGGGAAGTGAGGGATCCAAAATTAGTTAAATACAGTGGTCTAGTGGCATGGCTGATTAAAGAATTCGAAGAAGTAACTTTTAATTACTTCCCACGAGAAGAAAACCAATTGGCTAATGCCCTGACCACTTTGGCTTCAATGTTTAAAGCAAACAGAGAAACATAAATAATGCCTCTTCAAATGAGTATATATGAAGTCCCGGCACATTGTTTCAGCATTGAAAAAGAGCCAGATGGACGGCCATGGTTCCATGATATCTTAGAATATGTCAAGAATCAAATGTATCCCGAACAAACAAATGAGAACGACAAAAGAACAATCAGAAGAATGGCAGCGGGATTTGTTCTTGATGGGGACATCCTGTACAAAAGAGGAAAAGATTATGTGCTCTTGAGATGCATGGATGATGTTGAAGCCGGAAAAATACTTGAAGATGTCCATGAAGGAATTTGTGGGACCCATTCCAATGGTTTCACTATGGCCAGGAAGATCATGAGACTTGGTTATTATTGGCTGATGATGGAAAGTGATTGTATCAGTTATGCACGAAAGTGCCACAAGTGTCAAATTTATGGTGATAAGATTCATGTAGCCCCTTCGCCCCTTCATGTCATGACATCTCCGTGGCCTTTTTCTATGTAGGGCATGGATGTTATAGGGCCAATTTTCCCAAAAGCTTCTAACGGTCACCGATTCATTTTTGTGGTTATAGATTACTTCACAAAATGGATAGAAGCCGCTTTATTTGCTAATGTGACAAACACTGTAGTTTGTAGGTTCTTAAAAAGGGAAATTATTTGCCGATATAGTTTGCCTGAGAGGATCATTTCAGATAACGCCTTGAATCTGAACAATAAGATGATGAAAGAAGTATGTAAGCAATTTCAAATAAAGCATCATAACTCTTCACCCTATTGCCCGAAAATGAACGGGGCTGTTGAAGCAGCCAACAAGAATATCAAGAAGATTATCGGGAAAATTACCGAGACATATAAAGACTGGCATGAGAAGCTACCATTTGCTTTATATGCATATCGCACATTTGTGCGGACATCTACAGGAGCGACTCCTTTCTCTCTAGTCTATGGAATAGAGGCTGTGTTACCCATCGAAGTTGAAATCTCTTCTCTACGAGTCTTAATGGAGTCGAAATTAGAGAAAGCAGAATGGGTTCGAGCTCGACATGACCAGTTAAACCTCATCGAAGAAAAACGTTTAAGGGCAATTTGTCACCGAAAGATGTACCAGAAGAGAATGATCGCGGCCCATGACAAGAAAGTACGACCAAGAGAATTCCATGAAGGAGAATTCGTGCTGAGAAAGATTCTCCCAATACAAAAAGACCTGCGAGGAAAATGGGCACCAAATTGGGAAGGACCATACATTGTAAAGAAGGCATTCTCGGGTGGAGCTTTGATTCTCACCGAGATGGATGGGAAAGAGTTACCTCATCCAGTGAATTCAGATGCTGTGAAGAAATATTATGCCTAAAAAAATCAAGATGAAAACCTGAAAAGGGCGTCTTGGTAAATAAAGTGAGATTAGGATGAAAACCCGAAAGGGCGTCCTAATGAAGTAGATTTGAACTCGGGGAGTAAGATGACCTGAGCAGAAAGTCAAACAGCGGTACTACGGTATTTGAAGCATTTCTGAAAGCTCGAAATCATCTACGCAAGAAGCCATGCTCGAAAAAATTCTTGATTAAGAAATGTGGAAGAGTTCATGCATTGAATATCTAGAGCACTTGTACCCACTGAATATAACCCCCTCCTTCCTTATGACTCTTTTAATTGTTCTTGACCAACTTTCTTTGTTTGTTACCTTTGAAATAAATATGAAGTATCTCTTTCATACCTACCTGACAATTTTCATGCATCCCATTGTGTGGTTTATTTAAATGATAAATAGTAGAACAACATGGTCTGAGCAAAAGAAATGTTGAGCATACCTGAATGAAAATTTGAAAAGTACAAGAACCTCAAAGAAAGAACAAAGTTCAACCAGGGGCAAAAGAGTGATATCCTAGAGACGAAGATTGCTCGTAAAAAACTTAGAGACGGGTACAAAGCCTAAAGAGAAAGTCAAGAATCGAAGCAGTGAATGCAGACCATCACAAGATTTGTGACGAAAAGGGGATATATGACAAACAAGCTCAAGGCGTAGCATAACAGGTAGGCATACATGCATTTTAAGGCAAATATGTACATATCATGATAGCATCATGCATGACGTATACAGATACTCCAGCAGAACAAGAGGATTCAACGATGGTAGTACTGAATCGAGGAAAAGACGCCTGATTTTCATCAGATAATGTGTTTTGGCATTCTGATTTTCTTTATTTGTTTACAAAAATCAACTCATATTGCGAGAGGTGAGTTGAGCCTCAGGACAAGCTGAGGTATTTTCAATTTCTGTTTTTCAAAATCAACTCATATTGCGAGAGGTGAGTTGAGCCTCAGGACACGCTGAGGTATTTTCAATTTCTGTTTTTTAATTTATATTTTTCAAAATCAATTCATATTGCGAGAGGTGAGTTGAGCCTCAGGACACGCTGAGGTATTTCCAATTTCTGTTTTTAATTTATGTTTTTCAAAAGATCAACTCATATTGCGAGAGGTGAGTTGAGCCTTGGCTCGCATGCTGAGGTATTTTCAATTTTTGTTTTTCAAATTTTGTTTTTCAAATTCTGCTTTCTAAAAAAAAATCAATCAACTCATATTGTGAGAGGTGAGTTGAGCCTTGGTTCACATGCCAAGGTATTTTTAATTTTTGTCTTTTCACTTCCTATTTTTCAAAAATCAACTCATATTGCGTGAGGTGAGTTGAGCCCCAGGACACGCTGAGGTATTTTCAATTTCTATCTTTTCATTTCCTGTTTTTCAAAAATCAACTCATATTGCGAGAGGTGAGTTGAGCCTCAGGACACGCTGAGGTATTTTCTGTTTTTTTAGTTTATGTTTTTCATCAAAATCAACTCATATTGCGAGAGGTGAGTTGAGCCTGGCTCGCATGCGGAGACCGAGCAATTTTCGTTGTTTGTTTCCCAATAAAAGATAAAGATTGGAGTTGATCGAAGACGCAGATTTTGCTTCCTTGAAGTTGCAGTGGAGCGAGTTGAAGCCACAAGTCTTATCACTTTGGAGTTATAGCGGAACCCTGAAGTTGTAGCAAGAGAAGATTGAAGATATCAGATCCTACCTTCTAAAGTCACAGAAGGAAAGACCACAAACCTTATTTCACTGAGTCGATAGAAGAGCAGATTGAAGTTGTAGATATTATCTTCTTGAAGATGCGGTAAATCAGATCGAAGACAACGAATCTTATGTCCCTGAAAATGCGAGAAAATTGAAGCTACAAGACATATCTCTGAAGTAGCGGTGGATTGAACCAAAGCAACAAGATGAGTTGGACTGGAAAGAGATTAGCTGAACAAGAAGAGCACCAAAGCAAGTAAAGACTCAGCAAGATCAGACAAAATTGGTCTTTCCTAAAAGTCTTTACTCTATTTTCGTTACACGACAACAACTTTGTTCTCGTTACACGACAATGAGTAAAGAGGGGCAGCTGTTATAGCCCAATTTTGTCCCATTTACCCGGAGCCCAATTAAACCCACTGGCCTATTTACATTAACCCTAAATTAAACCCCAAAACAGATCAACTAAACCTACCCAATAAACCAAAACCCACACCCAAATCCCATTTCAGACCCAAGACCCAACCAATAACCCAAAATCTTAACTACCCAAAGCCCGATTTACATCAAAACCTGAATGGCCCAAACCCTAAGCCCAAATTAAAAAAAAGAAGAGAAACCCTAATCTTCCTAAACCTAGATGCTGCCGACTCAGCCTCTGCCACCTCCCCACTTGCCTCTGACGACCCTGCAGCACCGCCCCATCGGTCACCTCCACCGCCCATGGCACCTGCAACCAATAAAGAAGACAAGACAGAAAACAATAGAAAATAACAATGTAATGGCTATAAAGCCAGTCGAATTTTTCATTGTAAAAGGGGGATCCTTTTAAAAAAACAAACAGAGAAATTAACACCAAAAGGAGGGCAATCAGAATAGCAAAACATAATCAAAACACCAAAGCAGATTCAAGCACGACTAAACCTAGAGAACAGCACTAAAACGGACACCCAAAAACGAAGCAAATCGAAGTTTAAAAGAGGTGATTTGTGTGTTTTCGATTTCGGTTTTTCTTTCTTTCTTTTCTTTCGAGTTTATCTACGAATATATATATATATATATATATATATATATATATATATATAAACTTTTTACCTTTTCCTGCCATCAGACGGACGGTCAATCCGATCGGACCGATGACATGACACCGTCGTCATTTGCGATGCGATGGCCGAAATCTCTTTTCTCTCCCCCTCTCCTTTTTTTTTTCTTTCCCCGGTTTCAAATGATTTTTTAAATTTTTTTTAACTTTTATAGGGACCAAAACGGTGCGTTTTGGTCCCTTCCCGTTTTAACATAAAACGACGCCGTTTTGGATCAGGGCCGACCCGAGATCCGACCCGAATCCGCCTAGGATCCGCGTGTTTTTAATTCAATGGTATATTTGTGCAATCGGTCCTTCCGCATTTTTATTATTTTACAATCAAGTTTTTAGTTATTTTAATTTGGCCCAAAATACGTCGTATTTTGCAATTTGGTCCCCCGTGCTGCACTGCGTTTTGACCAGGGAATTTATTGTGCTTTTGCCCCCTCCAGGTTGCACGCATGTTATAATTTCGTCCTCTTATTTTTATTTTTATTTCAAATCAACCCCAAAACTTTGTTTTTTATTCAATTTTAGTCCTTTTTTAGTTTATTTTCATTTCTTTACTATTAAATTAATTAATTTTGATATTTTCTATTATTATATTTACTATTATTTATTGTTATTGGTATTATTATTATTATTATTATTATTATTATTATTATTATATGTTTTATTATATACGTATGAACATACTTTTTACTATTTTACATTATTATATTTATTATTTATTTTTAACATATTATTATTTTCTTTATATCATTATTATACTTAGTTTTTGTTTATATATTATATTTTTCTCTTTTTACTTCTATATTTACTATTTTCATTATATTTATTCATTACTTATTATTATTATTATTATTATTATTATTATTATTATTATTATTATTTATGTATATATATATATTTAAATCCCATATTACGTATAGACATTTCTAATATGTATTTCTTTAAATAATATTATTACATATATGTTTTAGTACATATATATATATATATACTTATGTGTATATTCTTTTAACATGTGCTATATATATATTTTTATTCTATATTATGTATATGTATTTCTAATACTATATTATGTTTTCATATATATTATGTATATAATTTAATATCATAGTTATATATTTTTATACGATCTTATGTACATATATTTACATGCATATATTTTCTTTTATATATTATGTATATACATTTTTCAATATTATATATGTATATATTTATACTATATTAGTTAGGCTTTTTTATACTATCTTATGTGTACATTTTGAATGCTATACCATGTATATATTTTAAACACTATATTTTTATACATGTATTATATGCATACAATTATTATGTACATATCTTTAATATATATACGTATATATATATGTAGTATTATTAGTATTTTTAATATTACATTTTCCGTCACCTTACATACTATTATATGTATATATATATAATCCTTTGTTTTATTTCGTGTTTAATGTTATTATTATCATGCATAATATCAAATGCATCGTGAATACTTTATAATTATTATTTTATCATTCGCTTCATATATTCGTAAATCGAATTTTATTACAACATTGTTATAAATTTCTATTGTTTTTAAAAAAATATTCTTATTCATGTTTTAAATCAATTTCAATAAGCAAGACAACGTACCGATTTAACATTAAGTCATCGATTTCATCGCTATGTTGGGTGAACATCAATCAACTCGTGTTAAAATGGTATGTCCCTCTCAAAAACCAAAAAAAAAAAAAATTCTCGTGTTTTAATCGGATCACGATTAAATGGTACATTGAACTCATATTTTTGAAAATCAAGACGGCGCATGTTTAATAAGATACCAATTTTGGGCGTCGCGGGGGTGCTAACACCTTCCCCGCGCGTATCCGACTCCCGAACCCTATTTTTCTCTGAACTTTCACGCAGGCCTAAAATTCGTCTTTCTTTTATAAAAAATAAAACCTTTTTTTGTTAAAACGTAGATTTATCAGGTGCCCGATCACACCTAGAAAAATGGATCGGTGGCGACTCCCCTTTATTAATAAAACCGAAACTTGGATTTCAAATTTTTACTAAATCGCCACAATTAGCGACCGAAAGCAAAAATTTACGTCGCTACATACACAACCAAAATTGTTGGAATTGGACTAGATCAATTGATCAAATTGGTTAGGTTGGAAACCAGTCAATACATCAATTTAGAGAAAATAGTTGAATCAATTGATTCATGAATCAACATGAATTGATTGAAGCATGCTAATAACCAGTCGAATTAATTTTTTTATTTTTAATAATTATATTTACTTTTTTTTTAAAATAATATCATTTATTTAATTAAACCAATCAAACTAATTAAATTCATCAAACTAAAATTTCATAGTTTGACAAATCCGACCACCTATTTAATTAAAAAACAATAAAGAGGACTAATTGCCATTGACTAGTGACAAATATAGGAAGTTTGGCAATTTCAGGATGAATACGTCCAATGACAAGGTGACTTAAATCATTAACTTGTAATATTCTACGTCTTGCCCAAATTGAAAAATCAAATGTTAATTGTGACTTATTCAAGTCCTTATTTCTATATTTTTGCCCAAGCCTATTTTTTGAGCCTATATTTTTGTCCAAACCCTCTCATATTTCGGGCAGGCTACCAATGACAAGGTGACTTAAATCATTAACTTGTAATATTCTCCGTCTTGCCCAAATTGAAAAATCAAAAGTTAATTGTGACTTATCCAAGTCCTTACTTGTATATTGCTACTGTCTTTTAATTCAACTATTCCGTTTCGATAGTAAATCAGAATATTAAATTTTAAGTTTTATTTCGATGTAAATTTTAATTGTATAGATTGATTTCATTATTAAAATACATGTATCAATTGGAATTATTTCTTTTTAAATTTTTAATTTAATTTTGGGATTTATTAAATGATGAATTGTTATGGGATAATCTTACCATTCAATTTATAACATATATTTTTATTATTTGTTTAATGATAGAAAAACAATAAATCCGTTATTACAATACTGACTACCATGGGCCAATAACCTTTTTCTCTACCTGAAAATTGGCAGTCGAGGTCAACTATATATATAATTCAATCAAATCAATTTTATTCGGGTGATTTAGGTTTTTTTTTTTAGACTAATAAAAGGTTTTTTTATTTTATTTGAATCATCAAATTTTAGACTAATCAAAGTCTTATTTATTTATTTGAATAATGTAAATATATATCCATTAAAATATGCTGATAGATGTTTAGTTTCTTATGTTTTAGAACAATGACTGCAGAATTTATTGTCCAATTGATTGCTGATGATAGAATGGAATTATTATGGAATCGTTGATTGAGTCTTAATGTAATTAATATGAGTATTGCTATCAATGTGAAAGAACGTGAGTTTAAGTATACCAAAACATATTAGCTTTCTATTTATGAGTTGGGGAAGAATTATAAAATACTGACACTGTGGTGGAATAGGCTTACTATACAATTGTTAAATCAAATAAGAATTTCATTAATATTTTTTTGTAAATTTGTTGGAATTTGTGTTTTGATTTTGTGATTGTTTATTTGTAAATTTTTATATAGATTGAATAAATAAATATTTTTGAATGATTATTTAATATTTTTTGCATGATGTTTTTAGATGTTGTTTTAATGTAAAATAAAATGTATAAACAAATATTTGTTCATTGGTTACTTAAAAGTTAATTAATATTAAGTTGTATAAACAAATATTTTTTGCATGATGTTTGTATATGATATTTTAGTGAAATGATTCCATGATTACATAATATTGTAATTAATTAACGAAGAATCATAACTTAATTACAGATTATTTGAGCCCTAATTATATCCAATTAGTCCTTTTGCTAGTTCGACATAACCCAAAACGGATTGCATATAGAACAAATACTTTGAAACGAATGAAAATGATGATTAAGATAAATATATTGTATATATCAGTATCCGCAGTGAATGCGTTTTTTTAAGTACAAAAGACAACTTAGAAATTAAATTAAATTATTCAAATTGTTATTTAATTGATTGAAATTAAATAACTGAAGTTCAAAGTGGAAATTAAATTAATTAGTCATCACAATTTTATTAACAAGGTATTTAAATATATTTATCTTTAATAAAATTAGAATTAGATTAAGAAAATAATTTAATTGGGCAGATTAACTAAATTAATTAGATAATATTTTGGAAAATAAAAAAAAGTAGTTATTAAGTTGTTAAATTATAAGTGATAGTTAAATGTCCAGATAACATAAACACACATCTGTTATTATATTTTCATTGTAAATATAAACTTTCAAGTAATTTATGCATGAAATGAGTTCACTTACAATAATGGAATATGACCATAAGTCATTTGTCCGAGACAGAAAAATTTATATTACTAGCATAAGTAATGATCATTTTCATTGTGAAAAATATAATGGTGATCATGAGATAAAAAGGGATCGAATCAGATTAATGGATATCCCTTGAGGTAACAAACAAGGTCATTAGACTAAAGTTAAAAATAAATAACTTTGGTAATGACGTATAATAGAGAGTTTAGTTATGATATTTTTAGTAAATTGACTCCATGATTAAATAACTATGTAATTAATAGTCAAAGCATTGAAACCTAGTTACAAATTAAATTAACCCTAATTATATATTTCCAATCACCCCTTTCGCCAGTTCACTATTACTTTGAATGAATTGCATGGAAGAACCCTTGATTTTTACTCAACAACTAATCCAATAAAACTCTTGATTTAGGTTCAATCTATCCTCATACCTATTAATAATTGTAACCTCAAAATTATCTTCGAACTCTTACAATCACTCTCCCAAAATCTCACTTACAAACGAAAAAAAATTCACCAAATACTTAATCCATTAGGGACAACGTTGAGCTCTCAAATTATCAAATGAATCACTCCTAAAAATTACACCCAATTTGCAAAATCAACATGCTATATATCCATTAATTTCAAAGTAAGGATAGACAATATCCTTTAAAATTGAATTTAAAATATCCATCATATCATCCCTTCAATGTTTGAAATAGCCTTGCACTCCAAGAAAATTTGACCAGTACCACTTCTTCTAAGATAAGGATAGAGTACGTGCATTTTTTGAATTTCATGGCGTCCACCTTAATTTTTTTTTAACATAAAAATATATTATATTGTCATAATTTAATTTTCCGATTGAGTCTTAGCTTAATTGATATCGGTATTGTTGCCAATACAAGAGGATATAAGTTTAAGTGTACTGAAATGCATTTGTTGTAGGCCAATTTTGGCCCGTTTACAAATTACCCGGGCCCATTAAATCATTTAACCCATCCTCAAACCCAAACCTACCCAACAGACCCATTTTACACCTTCAGCCCAATACTAACCAAATACCACTAGCCCAAAACCTAAAATTAACCTAGCCCAACAACCAAGCCCAATCCCGAAACCCTAGCTTCCCACTTGCCTCTGCTCACCTGCCCACTGCAACACCATCCCCTGGCGCCACCTGCCCCATAGTCACCTCCACTGGCCATTAACCGAACTGTAAAATCGAGTAAACACGCAAACAATAAGATTTAGGGCATTGTAAAAGGCTATAAAAAAGCCAAATCTAGATTTTTCTTCTTCTTCGGCAGTTCAAACAAAAAACGAAATAAAAAACATTCGATTTTTGAAGCAAAACATCAATTCCATCAATATCCAAGTAAGAGAATATCACCAAATCAAACCCAATATCAGAGATCGAAGAACCGAAAGCATAAAACTTAAGGTGATTTTTTTAATCCCATTTTAGTTTCGTTGTTGGGCTTATTTTCTCACATATATATATATATATTAAAAACATATAAAAAAATATAAAAAATAAAAAAATAATAAGAAATTTACCTTTTCCAGGCGACGGCCCGACGACCGGACGGTGACCGGTCCTGGTGCCGAAAATCGCCCCACCCTCTCTTCTCCCTCTTTTTTTTTTCCTTCCAAGGCTGCCAAATGATTTTTTTTTCGAAGAAATGGGCCTTTTATAGCTTCCCAAAACGACGTCGTTTTGGGGGCTGCTCTTTAACCCCAAAACGATGTCGTTTTGCCATAGCCCGACCCGCTCCGGCCTAGGATCCGCGTGTTTTTTAACGGAAGGGCTAATTGCGCTTTTAGCCCTTCCGCTTTTCTGATACTTCGCAATTAAGTTTTTATGGAATTTCAATTTGGCCCCATAATTTTTCTCGGTTTTCAATTTAACCCTCACTGATACGCTGCGTTTTGATGGGAAGGAGTAATTGTTGTTTTGATCCTCCTAGGTTACGCACGTGTTGCATTTTGATCCTTTTTCTTTATTTCTTTTTAAAATCACCCCAAAACTTCGTTTTTGTTTCAAATTTAGTCCTTTTTTCAGATTTAAGTTTATTTTCATATTATCTTTGCTATTTTATTTTATTTTAAATATTACTTATATTATTCTCACGATTATCATTCTTATTATTACTGTTATTTTTATTATTTTTATTATTTATTATCAATATATCATTGCTATAGCTGCTATTATTATTTCTAATATATATATTACGTACATATGTTTAATATTATAATATATTTATGTGATATTATTAATAAGTTGTTTTTTTAACATTATTAGTATTTATATTATGTATATATTATGTAAATATTCTAATACTATATTATATATATATTTCATTTTATTATGTATATATGTTTTTAATATCATATTTTTATATATACTTATTATGTATATACTTTAATATTGTTAGTTATATATCTTTTATACTATTGTACGTATATTTCTACTACTATATTGTATATTCCCGACACCATTATTTTTTTATATATATATACATACTTATGTAGCATGTGAATAGTTTTTTATATACTATTATCATTTCTAATATAGGTATATATTGTATATATTTTATATATATATATTATGTACATATTTTTAATGTTTTCATGTATATATTTCTTATACTATTCTATGTACGTATTTTGATCATCTTATATACCTATTTATTATTAATATATATTTTCTTTCTTATGTTTTTTTTTATTTCTAATGTATTGTATATGTTCATCTTATATATATATTATATATACATCTATTATGTATATGCTTTAATATTATTATTATGTATACATTTTCCATTTCTATTATTACATATATTTTAACATATATTTATCTAGCATTATTAGTATTTTTTTTAATATTAAGTTTACGTCACCTTACTTATTATTCTTATATGTTTATATATATGTTCGTTCTTATTTTGCGTTTAATAATATTATCATCATGTTTAATATCGCATACGTTGTTATTGTTTTAATATTATTATCATAGTTATTATTTGTTTCGACGTATTTCCAACTCTGTTATGTTTTGTTACCTCCCATTTTTGTATCATCTCGCTGTTCACCGCTTTAAAGATTTTTGTTCATGTTTTTTTTTATTTCAATAAATAAGGCAATGTACCGATTTAACATTAAGCCATCGATTTCATCGCTATGTTGGGTGAAATTCGTCGGCTCGTGTTAAAGACGGAACACCCTTCTAAAAAAATCGAAAACTAAAAATTCTCATTTTTCAATTGGATCACGATTGAATGTCAAATTGAATTCGTACTTTTGAAAATCAAGACAACACGAGTTTAATAAAGATACTAATTTTGGGCGTCGCGAGGGTGCTAATACCTTCCTCGTGCGTAACCGACTCTCGAACCCTATTTTTCTCTGGATTTTCGCGTGGACCCAAATTTGGCCTTCATTTTTGTTCAAAAATAAAATTTCTTTTAAAAAAGGATATTTATTAGGTGTCCGATCACACCTAGAAAAAGATCAGTGGCGACTCTCCTTTTTTAAATGTAAAGTCGATTTTCAAATTTTTAATTAATTGACTCAACTAGCGACCCAAAGCAAAATTTTTACGTCGCTACAGCTGGCGACTCCACTGGGGAACCATTTTTGAGAGTCGAGTCGAATTAAACGCGTGTTGTCAAAATTTTCAAATTTCCTTGTTCAAATTAATATTTAGTCGTGATCCTCAAATTTTGTTTTCAAAAAATCACGCATTTGCATCATGTTGTAAATATTTTTCTAACTTGTTTTATCTTTTGCTTTTCAGCTCTAAGTTTTTATAGTTTTAGTTTCGTAGTTTTAGAATAAAACGTAAAGGTTTGTAAGTTTCTTCCCACACACCGCGCACTTGCATTGTTGCATAACATGAGCTCTCTACCCGGGCTCCGTCCGTTTAAGTGGAAGTAAACGCTATGCCTTCGTGAGTTAACTCGTCCCTCCGCACATGCTAGTGAATGCTTCCGGATTACATATGACTTATGCTTTCGTGATTTAACTTGTCCCTCCGCATAGGCATAAGTAAATGTAATCTCTCGAATTGAACTTGTGAGCCTGTGATGGGCTACGACCGAGGCTTCGTACTAATATTAGTAGATGACAATATGAACAATTTGAGTACCTATCTAGAATCGAAACCACATATAGTGAACCATATGAGCCACCTAATTAGAGCCATGCCGAACCTCTGTCCGTTAATAGTTACCAAAATAAGTACATGGGAGAAACGCCTCTTACCTTCTATTTCTTTGACATTTACACTTTTTATTTGGATTTTTCGTAATTCATATTTGTTGTACTAATCAAGGTATTTGTCTTTGTTTTTATTTTGCATCATACATCATAGGCATCATATCAAGAGGGTGTTGATTAAAGATCGGTTGCCAAAAACGGGTTTCTAATGGAAGAGTTGATTATACAAACAATTGAGAAAAACGCAGTGGTCCGAGATTGGTCTCTAAGAACCCAGAAAGAAAAAGGAGACAGTCTAATGGAAGGATGTATTCCCAACCTACTCGAGCACGTAACTGTGAACGTTCGTCAGAATAACCTCGATGACTTGATTCGGATTTGGAGACAGTGGGATTCGAACACGAGAGGCATCTTCACTGAAAGGTACGGGGATATAGCCAGCCTGATCGCCGTCAACATAGATGAAAGATTGATTCAGGCCATGATCAGATTCTGGGATCCAGCTTACCAGTGTTTCATTTTCAATCAAGAAGATATGACCCCAACCGTGGAAGAGTACGCTGCTTTACTTCGTATTGATAATGTACAGTTCTACAAGATTTATATGAAGGAGCCCAAGCCGATGACTTTCAAGAAAAAGCTGGTAAAGTTGACTGGCTTGATCGACACATGGGCCGAGAAAAAAATAAAGAAAAAGAATGAAATCAGCTGTATTCCGTGGTTTTCCCTGCGGGATTTAGTCCTAAATCATCTCGATATTTTGAAGAGAGTGAATCTGTTCGCTTTGGCCATTTACGGATTGGTCGTCTTCCCAAAAGTTCTGGGACATATAGAGGTTGTAGTAGTGGACTTCTTTGAAAAGCTAAAACAAGGAATCAACCCTATCCTAACTATTTTGGCCGAGACCTTCAGATCCCTAAGCAGTTGTAGGAGGAAAGGGGAAGAATGCTTTATCAGATGTGTGCAATTGCTTAATGTATGGATTTTGAGCCATTTTTGAAAATTAAAGCGCACACCGTACCACATGTTTTCAAAAACCTTCGCCCCGTTGGAAGCCTATCTTGAGAGAGAATGGCCAAAGGATATCATCGAAGAGCATTGGGTTTCAGTTTTTCAGAACCTTCGAGCTGAAGATGTAACCTGGAGAGTACCGTGGATCCGCCCTTCGGTTCTGTTATACAAGGTTGGAAGCCAAGATTGGGTGCCACTGCTCAGATTATGGGGAGGAGTAGGTTATGCTCCGTTATTGGCCCAGAGGCAGTTTTCTTCGCGACAATTCATACCCGCAATTAGAGGATTAGCACAGTCCGAATTTGCTTTCGCAGGCGAGGGTTATATGAAAAGGGTCCGAGATACGACGAAGTCTTGGAAGAAAATTCATCTGATGGAATTGGCTCTATACGCTGATACTTTCATCCAGGATTATGATGTATGGAGAAAACAACGAGTGAATAGTCATCAAGTCTTGTCAACTAATTATACCTTCCAGAATCCTTTCTCGGAAGAAATGCCATCCGAGCTAGAAATGGCAAGACTGGAATTTGAATGAGAAAAAGCCAAGATATCACAGGACCTTAGTGCTCTTCAAGAGGAAAATTACCAGCTAAAGATTGATGTTCAAATTGAAAGATCTAGAGTCGAGAAAGTTCAAAGAGAAGCTGAGATCGTAAGAAATGAATTAAGAGATCTTCATTTGGAAAATAAGAAATTAGAAGGCACTATAAAGAATAGTGGGCTGGGCAAGTCATCAGCGAAATGGAAGGAAGAAATTAGCAACATCAAAAGAGGGATGGAATTCTGGAAAGGGAAAGCAAAGAAAGAAGAAGAAAAAGCTGCGCGGGCTATGTTAGAGCTAAGAAAGAAGAATGCAGAATACGAAACTGTGTCTACCGAATTAATAGCTAGTCGATCTGAACGTCGAGAGCTGAGAGAGAAAATGCGAAAATTAGAAGAGACGCTGCAAGCTCGTCAACAACAGCTAGATACTCTCCTAGAAGCCTTGCAAGAAAAGAATAGTCAGTATGATAGAGATACTCGTGCCTACGGAAGAACCCTCTATGAAAAGGACGAGAAATTGAGTTATTTGTTCAATGAAATTCGTAAAGCAGCCATGCACGTGGTACAACTATCAGATGAAGCCGAAGTTCTCAGTTGCTAATTCCCCCCGAGACGAAGATCAAACATATCAGAATTCTTATAACGAGTGAAGAAATATAGCGATATAGCCAGAAAGTTTGTATGATGATGACAAAATGTTTTGTAAAAGACTCTTTTGATAAATGAAATGCCTAAATAGGGGCTATCTTGAAATCAACACCAAATTCTTGTATATGCACTTATGACTAACATTTACTTGACATTTATTCATTCATTCATTCATTACATGTACATATCACTCTAATCATTCACTGAGGCTAAAACCATATAATCTGCAGCCGCGACACTACAAGCCTGGAATTACGTCACTCATATAGGACGCGTCGACAAGTTAGAGTGATGGAGGTTGAATTTAACAAAAGGATTGAGAGGATAGAAAGACTACAAAGGGAATTACAGGAACAATTGGCAAAGTCACAACAAGAAACCAGAGATCTGATGGGGAGATCTTGAGAAGAATCGCTCGAACAAAGGGACCAAATGGTCAGGATGATGGAAATGATGTCAGCTCTAGTAAAAGGAAAAGGACCTATGAACCCTGACGTTGTGGAACCACAGTCAAGGGTTAACCTCGATCAGGATTCGCCCCATCCTCCAGGATTTACTCCACCGCACGCCCATGCAACACAAAGAGGGTACGCTCAATGGGAACCTACAGGCCTGGAGCAACGACTTGTGCCACCCGCTAATCTGGGGCAAGGAATGTTCGTATCAAACACGGGGGCTAGTCCTGCTGATCCACCCATTCCGGATTTGGACGATCTAGCAGAGATAGCCAGGTTGAAATTGGATGATCACGATGCAAGGGAGAAATATAGGAGCCTAGAGGAAAGGCTCAAGGTGATAGAAGGCACTGAAGCCTTCCCTGTATTGAGCCCTAAAGAGCTCAGTTTGGTACCCGATTTAGTTTTGTCTCTAAAGTTTAAGGTACCGGATTTTGAAAAGTACGATGGGCTCATACACTACTTTTAGGATAGCTTAGTCGGATTAGCTCTTCGATGGTATAATCAGCTTAATAGAGAAAGGATCCAATCATGGAAGGATTTAGGGTCAGCGTTTTGTGAACAGTACAAACACGTATCCGATATGGCGCCTGACCGAATGACTCTGTAAATGATGGAGAAGAAACCAACGGAGACCTTCAGGTAATACGCTCAAAGGTGGAGAGATATCTCGGCCCAAGTGGAGCCTCCACTGACTAAGACTGAGATAACGGTCCTTTTCATCAACACGTTGAAAGCGCTATTCTATGACAAGTTGGTAGGAAGTGCCACAAAGGACTTTGCGAATATTGTGATATCCGGGGAACTTATTGAGAATGCCATCAAGAGTGGAAGGATGGAAGGTTTTGACAATTCAAGAAGGGCAGCACCCGTAAAGAAAAGAGAGCTAGAAACCCATATGGTGAGAGCTGAAAGCCGCTATACTCCAAACCCATACTCAAACCAACCACGACCGTGATATCACTCATCCCCAAATGTCTATTTTCGTCCCCAAAACCCTTACTACCAAGCACCACCTCCTTACTACCCCGTATACGCCACGAACAACCAAAGACCCATCGCCATATTCCCACAAAGTACTGTACCCACTCAAAGCCAACCCAGAAATGAACCAAGACCAGCAAGGCCCAATCCCGAGAGACAACAATTTACTCCTATCCCTGTGTCGTATGGGGAATTGTATCCAAAACTTTTGGAGAAACAATTGATATCTCCTCATTATATGGCACCCCTGAAACCTCCGTACCCGAAATGGTACGATCCTAACGCTAGTTGTGTATACCATGCTGGGAACCAGGGGCATTCTACGGAGAATTACTTTGCCTTTAAGAGGAGAGTTCAAGGACTCATTGATGCGGGCATCCTACGATTCGATAGTGCCAATAATGCAACTGGGAACCCGTTCCCTGACCATGCTGAAGGGAATGTGAAGCGGTAACGGAGGAGGGTAAGTGGCAAACAAAAAGCTGTGTTTCTGAAGTAAGGACGCCTCTGCAGAAAATCTGGGAGGTATTGGTTGAAAATGGATTACTCTGTCGCATCGACAAAATTCTCAGAGAAGGAGGTCAAGGTTTTTGTAATTTTCATGGTCTTGAAGGGCATAATATTCAATCCTGTGAAGAATTTAAAAAATTATTACAAGACATGATGGATAATAAGGAGATTGGGATCTTTAATAAAAGGGAAGAGGCCGATGAAGGAGAAGTATGCACCTCTGACAATCAATTGTTAGGTCTCCCGTATAGCGCCGATCGACCATTCGTAATTTATTACGATGCAAGGAAAGAACCGGTGAAACCAAAGATGATCATTGAAGTACCATCTCATTTCCCTTACAAAGACGACAAGGCGGTACCATGGAAATACGACATCAACATCGTCACACCTGAAGGTGAAAAGTCTGAAGCCACAACTGGAGATGTTGGGGAGATAGGTCATTTTACCCGTAGTGGGCGGTGTTATTCTAAAGAGATTGAGTCGATAAAGAAGAACAGTGACTGGAAGCAAAAAGGAAAGGCAGTGATGTATGAAGCCGAAGTCGAGCAGGAAACTCCACCCGTGCGAGAAACTAAAGAGCCTGTGGATGAGGAGGAAGCACATGAGTTCTTGAAATTTATCAAGCACAGTGAATACAATGTGGTGGAACAATTGAATAAGCAACCAAAGACGAATCTCGCTTTTATCTCTCATTTGTTAAATTCAGAGCCACACCGGAACGCTTTGCTGAAGGTGTTAAATCAAGCTTACGTAGCAAACAATATATCTATTGAGATGCTTGATAGGTGGGTGAATAATCTGAACGCTGACAATTTTATCTCTTTTAGTGATGATGAGATACCGCCAAACGGTAAAGGCTCAGTGAAGGCACTGCCTATTACGACTCACTGCAAGGGCTATATAATACCGAATGTGCTCATTGATAATGGGTCGGCACTCAACGTCATGCCTTTGGCCACGCTTTCCAGAATTTCGATGGATCTGTCCTATTTAAGGCCCTATCATTCCACAGTAAGGGCATTCGACGGGACAAGGCGTGAAGTCATGGGAAAGATTGAGATCCCTCTAGAAGTGGGTCCCTATATTTATAATGTCGAGTTCCAGGTCATTGACATCACACTCGTAGATAATCGCTTTTAGGAAGGCCACGGATCCATTCTCACTGGAGCGCTTCATCCCTCTCTCCATCAAAAAATGAAGTTTATCATGGATGGCTGTTTGGTCACTGTCGAGGGAGAAGAAAACATTGTCGCATCTATCTCTACTGATGTACCGTACCTAGAAGTGAGCAAAGATGCAATAGAATGTTCCTTCCGATCCTTTGAGTTTGTCAATGCCACTTTTGTCACTGATGGAAACAGAATTTCGGTGCCAAAACTGTCAAGGAATACTAGATTGGGCGTTAAGATAACTGTGGGAAAAGGAGCCCGAACAAGGAAAGGTTTGGGAAGGTATCTGCAAGGAATAGTCAGGGCTCTAAGGCCAGTGCACCATAAGGCCCGATACGGTTTGGGGTTCCAGCCAGACATGCGTCAAAGAAGAAAACAATGGAAAAAAAATCAAGAAAGAAGGATCGCAAGAACCTTAGGCCGAGAAATGGAATGGGAGCCCATAACGTACCTTCCTTTGTCAAAAACATTTACATCTGCAGGAATGATATACCCCGGGCAAGATAATCCATGAAGCACACTGTTATTAATTGAAAGAGGTCTTCAGAATGTCAGTATAAATGTCATTGACAAAGGAAATGATGCAATTAAAGATGTTTCAATGATACGCCCTTGTCCTCCTAAAATTCGTTTTGAACAATTGGACCTATGTGGATCTCCTTGTAGTTTCTAAGTCTCCTCCATAGTAATGCTCAATGTTAACACTTTTCTTTTTGTGTGTCCCTAAATAATAGTGGGGATTCTTTTGTAAGAGCTTATGATTTGCTCTTTATCTTTTAAATGAACATTAATGGAGATACATTTTGTCATAGTCTTTTCATTCTCATTAACTTCATACTTTTTTCCTTTTCTCACAGCCTGTCATTTTATATATCTCACATCATGCCATTATGCTTGTTGGTCCCAATACTTTGATGCTCCTCTATAGTTTTCTTTTCCATTCAACTTTCAGGTGCTCAGATATCAACGATATGAACAAACCCGTTACAAATATTGAAATCGATTTCGAGAAAGCTATTTGTTTAAGAGAGTTTGAAGCTGAGGAGAATGCCGAAGACTATGTCTCGTCTCCTGACTTACTAAGAATAGTAGAAGAAGAAGATAAACAGATTCTACCTCATCAAGAATCTGTTGAGATAGTAAACTTGGGAAATGAAGAAAAGAGGTAAGAAGTGAAGGTCGGGACTTCCATTTCAGATAACACCAAACATGATTTGATCGCTTTGCTTCATGAGTACAAAGATGTATTTGCATGGTCGTATCAGGACATGCCAGGATTGGATGAGAATGTAGTGGTCCATAGACTCCCACTGAAATTAGAATGCAAACCCATTCAACAGAAGCTAAGACGGATGAGACCTGAAATGTTGTTAAAGATAAAAGAAGAAGTTAAGAAATAATTTGATGCTGGCTTCCTACAAGTCTCCAAGTATCTACAATGGGTAGCTAACATAGTCCCAGTACCGAAAAAAGACGGCAAGGTACAAATGTGCGTGGATTATCGCGATCTGAATCGAGCAAGTCCTAAAGATGATTTTCCTTTGCCACACATTGATACATTGGTGGATAACATAGCCAAACATTCATTGTTTTCGTTCATGGATGGATTCTCGGGTTATAATCAGTTAAAGATGGCTCCTGAGGATATGGAGAAAACTACTTTTGTAACGATGTGGGGAACATTCTGTTATAAAGTCATGTCGTTTGGATTAAAGAACGCTGGGGCAACATATCAGAGGGCCATGGTGATGTTGTTTCACGATATGATGCACAAAGAAATAGAAGTCTATGTCGATGATATGATCGCCAAATCTAAGGGGGAAAGAGAGCATGTAGGGAACCTCAGGAAGTTGTTCGATTGAGAAAGTTCCAGCTGAAGCTTAATCCAGCCAAGTGTACGTTTGGGGCAACCTCAGGAAAATTGCTAGGCTTCATCGTCAGCAAGAGAGGCATTGAAGTTGATCCAGACAAGATAAAAGCTATACAAGAACTACCACCTCCGCGCACGCAAAAAGAAGTCAGAGGATTTTTAGGGAGGTTGAATTACATCGCTCGGTTCATTGCTCAACTTACCAACCAGTGTGACCCAATTTTTCGACTCCTTCAAAAACATAATCCGGGAGAATGGAACGAGGAGTGCCAAGTGGCTTTTGACAAGATAAAACAGTATTTGTCTAGTCCCCCAGTGTTAGTACCGCCAACTTCAAGAAGACCGTTAATATTGTATCTGACTGTGTTTGAAAATTCAATGGGTTGCGTACTGGGGCAACATGATGAGTCAGGGAAAAGAGAAAAGGCGATTTACGATCTCAGCAAAAAGTTCACAGAGTATGAGGCAAAATACTCGTCAATTGAAAAGTTCTGTTGTGCTTTGATTTGGGTAGTTCGGAGGCTCAAGCAATATATGTTGTATCATACGACATGGTTAATTTCAAAGCTAGACCCAATAAAGTACATGATGGAATCACCTGCACTCTCAGGAAGAATGGCACAGTGGCAGATCTTACTATCGGAGTACGACATCATCTATGTGAGTCAAAAGTAAATAAAAAGAAGCGCAATAGCTGACTTCTTAGCAACTCGAACAACGGATGAATACGAGCTATTGAGATTTGATTTCCCGGATGAAGACTTAATGTGCATTACAGAAAAAAAGTGCGAGTCATCAAAAGAGAATTCATGGAAGATGAGCTTTGATGGTGCATCGAACGCATTGGGGCATGGGATTGGAGTAGTCTTAGTATCACCAGAAGGGAACCATTATCCCTTTACTGCCAGGCTAAATTTCTTTTGTACCAATAACATAGCGGAATATGAGGCCTGTATCATGGGACTTCGTGCAACTATTGAACAAAACATCGAAATCTTAGAGGTGTACGGGGACTCAACGTTGGTGATATACCAAATCCGTGGAGATTGGGAAGTGAGAGATTCAAAATTAGTCAAATACAGCGATCTAGTGGCAGGACTGATTAAAGAATTCAAAGAAATAACTTTTAATTACTTTCCACAAGAAGAAAACCAATTGGCTAATGCCCTGGCCACTTTGGCTTCAATGTTCAAAGCAAACAGAGAAACAAAAATAATGCCTCTTCAAATGAGCATATATGAAGTCCCTGCACATTGTTTCAGCATTGAAAAAGAGCCAGATTGATGACCATGGTTCCATGATGTCTTAGAATATATCAAGAATCAAAGGTATCCTGAACAAGCAAATGAGAATGACAAAAGAACAATCAGATGAATGACAGCGGGATTTGTTCTTGATGGGGACATCCTGTACAAAAGAGGAAAAGATCAGGTGCTCGTGAGATGCGTGGATGCTGTTGAAGCCTGAAAAATACTTGAAGATGTCCATGAGGGAATCTGTGGGACATATACCAATGGTTTCACTATGGTTATCTAAAAAATACGTAGTGACTTCTCCGTGGCCTTTTTCTATGTGGGGCATGGATGTTATAGGGCCAATTTCCCCAAAGCTTCTAATGGACACCGGTTTATTTTTGTGGTTATTGATTACTTCACAAAATGGATAGAAGCCGCTTCGTTTGCCAATGTGACGAAGACTGTAGTTTGCAGGTTTTTAAAAAAGGAAATCATTTGTCGATATGGTTTGCCTGAAAGAATCATTTCAGATAACGCCTTGAATCTGAACAACAAGATGATGAAAGAAGTGTGTGAGCAATTTCAAATAAAGCATCATAACTCATCGCCCTATCGCCCAAAACTGAACGGAGCTGTTGAAGCGGCCAACAAGAATAATAAGAAGATTATTGGGAAAATGACCGAGACATATAAAGACTGGCACGATAAGCTACCATTTGCTTTGTATGCATATCGCACATCTGTACGGACATCTACGGGAGCAACTCCTTTCTCTCTGGTCTATGGAATGGAAGCTGTGCTACCTATCGAAGTTGAGATCCCTTCTCTACGAGTCTTAATAGAGTCGAAATTAGAGGAAGCCGAATGGGTTCGAGCTCGATATGACCAGTTAAACCTCATCGAAAAAAAACATTTAAAGGCAATTTGTCACGGACAAATGTACCAGAAGAGAATGATCGCGGCCTATGACAAGAAAGTACGACCAAGAGAATTCCACGAAGGAGAACTTGTGCTGAGAAAGATTCTCCCAATACAAAAAAACTTCCGAGGAAAATGGGCACCAAATTGGGAAGGACCATACGTCGTAAAGAAGGCATTCTTGGGTGGAGCTTTGATTCTCACTGAGATGGATGGGAAGGAGTTACCTAATCTAGTGAATTCAGATGCTGTGAAGAAATATTATGCCTAAAAAAAAAGGGGATCAAGGTGAAAACCCGAAAAGGGCATCTTGATAATAAAAAAGGATCAAGGTGAGAACCCGAAAAGGGCGTCTTGATTAACACAAAAGATTAGGATGAAAACCCGAAAGGGCATTCTAATGAAGCAAACCCGGGCTTAAAGAGCAAGGCGGTTGAACGGTGGTTCAAACAGCGAGACTACAGCATTTGAAGCATTTTCAGTAGCTCGAAATCTTCTACGCAAGAAGCCATGCTTGAAAAGATTCTTGATTGAGGAACGTGGAAGAGTTCATGCGTTGAAATTCTAGAGCATTTGTATCCGTTGAATGCGATCCCTTTTCTCGTTATGACACTTTTTTACTATTCTTGGTTAACTTTCTTTGTTTGTCACCTTTGAAATAAATAAATGAAAGTATCCCTTTTGTACCTACCTGACCATTTTCCTGCATCTCATTGTGTGGTTTATTTAAATAATAAGTAGTAAAATGACATACTCTAGACAAAAGAAATGTTGAGCATTACCCGGATGAGAATTTTATAAATACAAGAGTCTCAAAGTAAGGACAAAGTTCAACAGGGGGCAAAAGAGTGATATCTGAGAAATACAAATTACTCATAAAGCCGGAAAACGAGTACAAAGCCTAAAAAGAAAGTCAAGAGCAGAAGTAATGAATGCAGATCATCACAAAAAATCGTGACGAAAAAGGAAATACGACAAACATGCCTAAGGCGCATAGCATAATCATGTAGGCATAAAGGCATTTAAGACAAACATGTGCATATCATGATAACGTCATGCACATACTCCAGTAGAGCAAGAGGATATGATGATAGCTGTACTGAATCAAGGAAAAGACACCCAAGTTCCACCGGATGACATGTTTTTAGTACTTTGATGTTTTAATTTCTGTCTTTAAAAAAAAATCAACTCATATTGCGAGAGGTGAGTTGAGCCTCAAGGCACATTGAGGTATTTTCAATATTATTAATTTCTGTTTTTTAAAAATCAGCTTATATTGCGAGAGGTGAGTTGACCCTCGGGCCACATACTGAGATATTTTCAATATCTATTTTTCAATTTATGTTACAAAAAAATCAACTCATATTGCAAGAGGTGAGTTGAGCCTCAGGTCACACGCTGAGGTAAATCATCAAAAAAAAATCAACTCATATTGCGAGAGGTGAGTTGAGCCTCGGCTCACATGCTAAGGTATTTTCAATTTATGTTTTTCAATTTCTGTCTTTCAAAAATCAACTCATATTGCGAGAGGTGAGTTGAGCCTCAGGACACGCTGAGGTAATTTTAATTTCAGTTCATCAAAAAAATCAATTCATATTGCGAGAGGTGAGTTGAGCCTTGGCTCACATTGTTGCATATTATTTATTCATTCCTTTTTGTATTATTATATCAATCGTTATTCATCCATGTTTAGAAGTTTGGTTATATTTTTGTGGATTAATTATTGTTAGATTAATTGGTTTCTATAGGTTATATTATCTTTATTCACCAAGTTTTGTACTTTATGTGTACATGTTATCTCATATTTATTATTTCTTTTCTTTTTGGTTTACGAAATGTTGTTTTATAAGGTCCAAATCTTTAAGATTAATTCTTCCATTTTATTTCGAGTCAAATTAATACGTTTTAAGTTGGTTTTATAATTATTCATTTAAAAATTCCTTAAAACGAAGGTAATGTTCAATGTTTAGAAATTCGAGGAATCGTGCCCTACTGTGTTGGGTTTCGGTTTTTCGTTGGACTAAATAATTGAGCATCCTTTTGTGATTTTCAACATATAAACTTTTGGAAGTAAAAAATTATCGTGTTTTCGAGGGCATAAAAGATTGTGTCCTATCGCGTTGGATGTGATGCTATATTCCTCTGAAATAAGAGAATTTTGACGACCAACTTGAGCCATTCAAATGCTTCAAAAGGAACCATATTTCAAAAACAGCTTTAGAACTTAGACACAAGGACAATACTTAATCAATTTGGTACCAATTTTGGGCGTATTGGGGGTGCTAATCCTTCCTCATACGTAATCGGCTCCCGAACCCGTTTTTTAAATTTAAGTAGGCCAAAATTGGTTTAAATGGAATGAAATATTTTAAGGTGATCCAATCAACTGAAACAATAGATTGGTGGCGACTCCATTTTTTCGTTTTCAAAAAGTCGATCCCCGTTTTTTTCTCCGAAACAAAAAATGGGTTCGACAGCTTGGCGACTCGACTGGGGACTGAACAAGAGAGTTAAACCATAAAATTGATTATTTTCTGTCTTTTTGTCTAAAATTGAAATTTTGATTTGAAAATCATGATTCTTTGTTACATTCGTTTGTATGATTGTTATTCAAGTCTTGTAGTGTACTTTTGCATTGCATTGCATGACCGTTATGGTCACACCTTCTATGTGGGAGTGAAAAACTACGCCTTCGTGAGGTTTTCATCTCCGCATGGGCTAGTGGATTACTTCCGGGATACATCCGTACCTATGATTTCGTGAGATTTTCATCTCCGCATATTCATAGGGAAATGTATTCCCTTGAACTGAACTCGATCCATATGAGCCTATAATGGGTGAGGATTGAGGAATCTGCTGGTTCAGGTACCCTTTCTCTAGAATCGAGCCACATATAGTGAACCTTGAAAGTCCACCTTAGGTAGAACCTTGCCCAAATTTAGTGGTTACCCGAATAGGTACTTTATTTATTATTTATTCCTGTACTAACGTGTTTTGTTTTTGTTTGTTTATGACTGCATTGCATTACATCATCATAGAAAGGAGGTGTTGATTCATATTTGATTGCTAAATAGAACAGTTTGTCATAAGAAAACGAATTTCTTGATAAAGTGGATTACAATACGATTGTCTGAATATGGTCCAAGTGAATACGACAGAAGAAGGCTAACAGTTCGCGGAGGAAAACAAGACTTTACCTAAGGATTCAAGTTGATAAAGATTATTCAATAGCCGTCGCGTCCGAACTTTCTTAAAGGAGCTAATCAACATTGCGAGGATAGTAAGCCGTGGCCTGGATCAAGCAAAAAGGAGCTAGTAGAGGCATTTATTGGAAGCTTGCGAGATTTGACTTTCAAAAAAAAAAAGGATCGGTGTCTTCGCCTGGAATATGAAAGCAAGGCCATATACGTAATCCATTTTATGTAAAGGAATTTGTTTTCTAGAAAAGTTGTTCTAATGGAATTGAATTCAAAATCAACGCCTTTCTTTCTTTTGTATTCATCCCATGCATTTGCATTGCATTGCATCATTACATCATTTGCATTAGATTTTCATAAAAGGGTCCCTAATTAGTTGAAACCATTTCAGTGAATCTGGAAACCAATAAGAACTTACCAACCAAGCATCGTTACGGTACCCGTACTAAGACAAAAGATATGAACCAAACATTGGAAAGACTCGAACAACTTTAGAGAGAGATGCAAGACAAGCTACAAACGCAAATGCAAGAGCAGCTAGCTAAGGTTCAATAAGACATGATGAACGAAATGTTGGAGTCTCAAAGGAGCATGATGACTCAGTTGACTCAATTGTTGGATGGAAGAATGGATAAAGGAAAAAGCCCTAGGATCAATGCTGGAGAAGACAATATGGATCCTTTTCTTCCTCCGGGTTTTACCTAGACAAATGCTCAGACATGTCCGCAAGGTGTACCCGTTGCTATCAGATCTCAGCAATATCAAGTCGGTACCTCTACATCAGTGAATTACCCGATAGGCTTAAGCTTCAATCCAGAGGGCAATCCAGCCACTCCCGTAGTTCCTGACTTGGATAAAATGGAAAAAGCAAAGATAGAACTGCCAAAACAACTCGAGGATCGGTATAGGTGGTTGGAGGAAAAATTTAAGGCAATGGAGAATGTTAACTTTTACCGTGAGATTGACGCTAAGGATTTGAGTTTGGTCCCCGATCTAGTACTCTCACCAAAATTTAAAGTTCCAGAGTTTGAAAAGTACAATGGGACTAGTTGTCCTGAAGCTCACATCACAATGTTCTGTCGAAGGATGACAGGATATGTTAATGACGATCAACTATTAATTCATTGCTTCCAAGACAGTCTGATCGGGTCAGTAGTTAAATGGTACAATCAATTAAGTCGTGCTAAAATCAATTCATGGAAGGACTTAGCATAAGCTTTTATGAAGCAGTATAGCCATGTAACAGACAGGACACCCGATAGAATTACCTTGCAGAAAATGGAAAAGAAGCAAAATGAGAGCTTCAGGAAATATGCCTAAAGATAGAGAGAGGTAGTAACACAAGTCCAGCCGCCTCTTCTGGAAAAGGAGACCACAATGCTTTTCATCAATACTTTGAAAGCCCCGTTCATTAATTATATGTTGGGAAGTGCTACTATGAGCTTTTCAAATATAGTAATGTCTGGTGAGATGATAAAAAATGCGGTAAGAAGTGGGCAGAATGATGTGAGAGAAAGCGCCAAGAGGTCAACCCCGAGAAATAAAGAAAATGAAGTGAACATCGTGAGCATGCCTTCCAAATTTGTCAATGTAGACCATCCAAGGGCTGTAACCATTAGTCATCCAGACTCTTTAAGGAAAGAGTCCAACTCGAGGCCACATACAAAAAGGCTCTAGTTTACACCTATTCTGATGTCATACAAGGAATTGTATCAGAATCTTTTTGATGTGCATGTGGTGTCTCCGTTCTATTTGGAACCTGTGCAACCTCCATTCCCAAAATGGTATAATGAGAATGCTCAATGCGAGTACCATGCGGGAATAACAGGGCACTCAATTGAAAACTGCACTACATTTAAAAAGTTGGTCGAAAGGTTCATTGAAATGGAAATTGTGAAGTTTGACAATTCTTCAGAACCTAATTGCTCTGACAATAAAGTAAATGCAATATTTGAAAGTAGGGGCAAGAGAGTTGCGATGCCTTGAACAAGTCAAGAGCCTGGAAGGAATATCGGGGAATCTGAATGACATATCCGAAGAGGGAACCAGGGAATAAAAGTTTCCAAATCCTTGCGTACTTGGGGGTGTTTTGAGCCATGGGACTGTGGAAGAGATCCCTGTATTTTTAGAGCTGATCTAGAGTAATATTCAAAACACGTTTGTTGCTTTAAGCCTAGGGGCAATAAGAATTATTTTGTGAAATAGGCTTGTGTCTAGAATCTTTATTTCAATAAAATGCATCTTTTTGAGCAAAAATTCCTTCATTCTTTATATATTCTTTTGTTCTTTGGACTGCCTTTTAAATATGCTTTCATTCTTCATTCATGATCATACCATACAAATAATCATCCTTAGAATCATTTATTCTTTGGAGTCTGCCTTCATACCTACAATAAGTCTCTAGATATCAGTGACATGAGCAACACTATAACTGACTCCCTTTTGGGGTGAGATATGTGTTTAAGCAGATCTCAGGACTTTGAAGATGACAGAGATTGTAACTTACCTCCTGATTTGTTAAGGATGGTAGAACAAGATAAAAAATAGAACCTACTTTATGAAGGGTCAGTGGACATTGTGAGCAAGAGGCAAAGATCGGAGCCTGAGTCACCGCAAAGATAAAGCGAATTATCATTGAGTTATTCTAAGAATTCAAAAATGTTTTCGCATAACCATGTGAAGATATACTTGGGATACTAAGACTTGTGGATGCTAGAAAATGTCCATACGGGTGTCAGAAGGACACATGTTAATGGTTTCATGGCAGCCACGCTAATCATGAGGTTTGGGTACTGTTGATCCACCATGGAAGGAGATTGCACTAGTTAGGTTGTATTTAGGGAGACAAGATCCATGTGCCTCATTCATTTCTTCACAAACTTTCTCTATCTGGGGCATGGGTGTTATAAGGCCATTCTCATACATTGATTTATCTTGGCAGTCGTTGATTACTTCACGAAGAGGGTGAAAGTCGCTTTATATGCCAATATTACAAGGTCGATAGTCATCAAATTTTTTTTAAAAAAAAGAAGTACCGACAAGTGATGTCAGAAAAGATCATGTCTAATGTAACTGCACAATGCCAAAAGTTTGCAGTTTGTTCAAAAATTGGGCGCCATATCATAGTGCAGCAAAGGCAGCAAAAAAAATGATCAGGCACCGACAAAGAATGTCAGAAAGGATCATGTTTAGTACAACTGCACAATGTCAAAAGCTTACAGTCTGTTCAAAGATCAGACGACATATTATAGTGTAGCAAAGGCAGCCAAAAATAAAAACAAAAGTACAAAAAAAAGGAAAGAAAGAACAATAAAAATAACAAAACAAATGTCATAGTGAAAGGCGACTGAGACTTCTGAAGATTGGCATAAAGAAGTTACCAGTTACCCTCTATGCTTATCGAACGTCGGCCAGGACCTTCACCGGGGCAACACATTGCTCATTGTTTTATGGAATGAAAGCGGTTTTGCCCATTGAAGTCGAGATTCCTTTTCTCTGAGTCTTGTCGGAGTCGAAGTTAGATAAAGCCGAAAGGATCCAATTCTGATGTGATCAGTTGAATTTGATCAAAGAAATGAGGTTGAAAGCTATTCACCATGAGCAAATGTACCAAAAGCAAATAACAAAAGGTTCGCCTCAAAAGGCAAACCTAGTATTGAAAAAGGTCTTTCCTATACAAAAAGGACTTCAAAGGAAAGTGTACGACAAACTAGGAAAGACCTTTTGTAGTAAAGAAGGCCTCCTCTAGAAGGGCACTGATATTGACCAAGGTGATGGCAAGAACCTGCATAATATTGTGAATTCAGATTCAATCAACAAATACTTCAAAAAAAAAGAAGAAGAAAATGGAGAGGCCAAGGTGAAAACCCGTAAAGGGCGCCTTAAGACCAAAGGGGATTTGAGTTGAAAACCTGAAAGGGCGGCTCAAATTTGGATCAAAGTGGGGCATACAGTAATCTTGCTATGCTTGAATTAACAATGAAAAAGTATGCTACGTCTTGGGGCATCGACAAAGTACTCCAGACCCCCTAAACACATATTGAGCTCGAAATGATCCTCAAGAAGTTGGGACAGAGAAGCTCAAGCTGCGATATCTGGGGCACCTAGTTTTCCATTTTGCCCATTTTTTTATTTGCTATCTTTGATCACCCTATTCTTTTCAAAACGCATCTAATAAATTTCCTTCTTAAATTGCATTTACTATCTTTGATTAACTTGTTTGTTTCGAGCTATGCTCTAATTAATTCTTTTCTTGTCCATGATTGTGATCTTTTTCAAGCGTTTCACATTGAAATAACGATTAGTGGACCAATAATACTTTCATGAAAGGAGTTTCGCATATTACTTTGGAAGTTTCTAAATAATACAAGAACCTGAAACGGGACTATTGTTTAGAACACACTAAGCATAAGGGTTGGAAATATTTAAGCCCAAATTGAGATTATTCCCTTGGATTTTCAGTCAAAGATATTGGTTGAAAAGAAATTTCATCGATGATACAATCTCGACAAATGACGAGCAGCGTCAACCCAAGTGTAAAAGGGGGTCATTTTCAAGAAAAGAAAAATGATACTCTGCAGTCATTCAAATATCGACATATACATCTGGTTGTCACACCCAAAGAATGGTGTAACAGATCAAATTTATTGAAGATGATACAAGTCCTATACCTCTAAGTTGCAGCAGGATGGATGGAAGAAATCAAAGGTTATTCCCTTGAAGTTGCAGTGGGAAGTACAAACTTTATGTCCCAGAAGCTACAGTGGGAGGGACTCTGAAATTACAGCGGGGCAAGCTTGCTGAGTAGAATGTGATTGTCTTTCTTGGGTTTTCTATCAAGAATACCAACCGAACAAGATGGCAGCATAATACGTCAGTGATAATGTCCTGATGAACAATGAGCAATGATACCTTAAGCATCTAAAAAAGGATCATTCTCATTTTTTCATTCATAACACATCTAGTTAGGAACATTTGATTCATTTAGATCATAGCATCCTAATTATTTGGCATAAGCATAGTTACATGAAACTGAGTCTATAGGACATGTCCTAGAGGACGGTGTAGCAATATCGGTGAATTCATAGATCTTGTCTCCCTGAAGTTACAGTGGAACAGATCGAAGATAGCGAATCTTGCCTCCCTAACCAGTAGTGGAGCAGATTTAAGCCACCATCCTATCTCCCTAAGCCGTAGTGGAGCAGGTCGAAGACAGTAAGTCTTAACCCCCTAAGTAGTAGGGTAACAGGTTGAAGATTGTAGATCTTGTCTCCCTAAACAGTAGTGGAGCAAATTGAAGAAGCAAGCCTTAACCCCCTAAGTAGTAAGGTAATAGGCTGAAGATTGTAGATCTTATCTCCCCAAACAGTAGTGGAGCAAATCAAAGAAGCAAGCCTTAACCCCCTAAGTAGTAGGGTAACAGGCTGAAGATTGCAGATCTTGTCTCTCTGAAGTTACAGTGGAACAGATCGAAGACAGTGAGCCTTAACCCCCTAAGTAATAGGGTAACGGGATGAAAATTACAGATCCTATCTCCCTAAGCAGTAGTGGAGCAGACTGAAAATTACCAGATTTTATCTCCCTGAAGTTGTAGTGGAGCAGATCGAAGTCACAATCCTTATCTCTCTGAAGTTGTAATAGAGCAGGATAAAAATACACGAACCGTATCTCTCTGAAGTTGCAGTGGAGCAGTTGTAGTAGAGCAGATTAAAAGCACAAGGCTAGTCTCTCTAGAGTTACAATAGAGCAGATGGGAGCGACAATTCCCATATCCCTAAAGTTGCAGAGGATCGGAACAAGGCTATCTCAAAGAAGAAAAACACCAAAGAAGTCATGATTCTGCGAGACCGGGCAAAATTGGCCCTCTTTGAAGTCTTTTCTCTATTCTCGTTACACGACAATGAGCAAAGAGGGGCAGCTGTAAACCGGCCAATTTGCTCGGGTCCACATCAAAACCAAAATAATAAATAAACAAAAAAATCAAATATTAACAGTCCATTAAATGTCCCAACTACATAACCCAAGACCCAAACAAGCCCAATAACCAATCCAATACCCAATTAAAACAAATCGGGCCCAAGTGGCCCAAGACCAGATTATGCACAAAAACCCTAGGGTTTCCACCTTGGCGCCGCAGCCTCCAGCCTCCGTACGCTCCTACGCACGACTTCCGTATGCCCTAGCGCCGCTCGTGCCTCCACGTCCCCCCCCGTATCTGCATGAAGACAAAAATAGCACAGCAAAACAGCAAGCAAAAGAAGACGAGCGAAATTTTGTATTTTTCTCTATTTTCTTTTTTCGTTCGGCTATAAAGCCATTTGGACTTTGATTGTATTGAGGGGGGTTCTTTTCTATTTTTCTTTTATTTTTATGAATAGAATAGCAAGGGAATATACACGCATATTGTAAAAAAAGAAAGAGCAATCCAAAATCAGTTTTTGAAGGTGATTTTAGATCCAACTTTTCTCGATCTTACGCTTTTCTTTTGATTCTATTTTTTCATGAGAACTTTAAAAACATTTGAAAAGATAAAAAACGAGAGATTTACCTACGAATAGGCGGTGAGATTTCATTTGCTTTGCTGAAATAGGAACTTTGGGGGGTTTCAGGGCCGAAAACGATGCTCCTCGAAGTCTGAATCTGTCAGACACCGTTCATGGTGGAAGATCGGCATTCAAACGGAGAGGTTAGAGTCGGATGAGGAGAGAATAAAAGGGGCTAGGGTTTTATTTTTTTAAAAAAAAAGCTGATTGTTTCATCTTTCTGGAAGGTAATGTTGTGTTTTTAAGAGGGGAGAAACGACGCCGTTTGGGGCCTTCTTCAGTAGCCTCAAAACGGCGTCGCATAGAGTGACCCGATTCGACCCGATTTGATGGCCCCCAAGATCCGCGTGTTTCTGCGGAGAGGGGATATTTTCGCTATTAGTCCTTCCTGTCCGTACTATCATTTGATTGAGTCCTTTTTATATTTTCTTTCATTTTAATTTTTACCTGAGATTTGTACGCGGTTTTAATTTAGCCTATAGTTAAACGCTGCGTTTTCGCATTTGGGACAATTGCCTTCTTAATCCTCAAACATTTGTGCGTGTTGTATTTTAATCCTTAATTATGCTTTGTTGCTTTATTTATTTGTAAATTGTCCTTTTAGTTTTATTTTTGTTTCAATTGAGTTTTTTATTTTATTTTATTTTCAGCTGATATTTTTATTCTTTGTAATTCTTTTATTTTGAAAATTTATTTGTTATTCATCATTTAATATATTATCTTGGAGTATTTTATTAAATTTTGCATGGTCCTAGTTTGTTATTTTGTACTTTCATTTACATACATGTATATATATATCTATATATGTAAATATATATATTCTTAATTTGTTTGTTTAAAATGTTCTTATATATATATATTTCTACGTTTAAAGATTCGAATGGTATCTAACCCAATACTATTATACATACATATACATAACTTGTATTAAATTATTTTTACTCTAAGTACACATTATCAATTTTATATTATTTTATGTAAATATTTTTTTTAAATCTGTATGTATATATATATTTTCCTTTAAACTTATTTATGTATCTAATCTGTTTATTTATGTATATTTTATTTATATTAAACTTTTTCACAAATTAGCATATTTGTATATACATTATTTATATTATGTTTTCAATTTCATATATATCATTAGCTAAATCAATTTGTTTTATTTAAAATTATTCTATATATTATTATTTTGAATTTCTTTTTACATAATATATATTTTAATAATCATTTATATTTTATTAGTTTTATATACATATAAGTTATTTTGAATTCTAGCATGTGTTATTCCTTTGTATATTTTTCATATGGTTTTTAAATTGTTTTGTAATATATTGGTTCCTAGTTTTCATATTGTTTTTCATATTATATGTCATTTTCGGCATTTATGATTTCACATATTATTGTTGAATATTATTTATTCATTCTTTTTTGTATTATTATATCAATCGTTATTCATCCATGTTTAGAAGTTTGGTTATATTTTTGTGGATTAATTATTGTTAGATTAATTGGTTTCTGTAGGTTATATTATCTTTATTCACCAAGTTTTGTACTTTATGTGTACATGTTATCTCATATTTATTATTTCTTTTCTTTTTGGTTTACGAAATGTTGTTTTATAAGGTCCAAATCTTTAAGATTAATTCTTCCATTTTATTTCGAGTCAAATTAATACGTTTTAAGTTGGTTTTATAATTATTCATTTAAAAATTCCTTAAAATGAAGACAATGTTCGATGTTTAGAAATTCGAGTAATCGTGCCCTACTGTGCTGGGTTTCGATTTTTCGTTGGACTAAATAATTGAGCATCCTTTTGTAATTTTCAACATATAAACTTTTGGAAGTAAAAAGTTATCGTGTTTTCGAGGGTATAAAGGATCGTGTCCTATCGCGCTGGATGTGATGCTGTATTCCTCTGAAATAAGAGAATTTTGACGACCAACTTGAGCCATTCAAATGCTTCAAAAGGAACCATATTTCAAAAATAGCTTTAGAACTGAGACACAAGGACAATACTTAATCAATTTGGTACTAATTTTGGGCGTAGTGAGGGTGCTAATCCTTCCTCATACGTAACCGGCTCCCGAACCCGTTTTTTAAATTTACGTTGGCCAAAATTGGTTTAAATGGAATGAAATATTTTAAGGTTATCCAATCACACTGAAACAATAGATTGGTGGCGACTCCATTTTTCGTTTTCAAAAAGTCGATCCCCGTTTTTTTCTTCGAAATAAAAAATGGGTTCGACATTAGTCATTGTACTTGTATTTCTAAGAATTTAGTTCCTTTACTTTTAAAATTTTAAAATTCAAGTCCAACTGTTAACATTGTTAATTTATTTTTTTGTTAAACTTGTTGCTGTGGCACTTTGGAATAAAAAAATTGCTCACGTGGTAGCCATGCAATTAAAAAAATATTATAATTAACCTAAATTTAATAAAAAAGATTAATAGGATTAACAGTTGTACCCGAATTTTGAAATTTAAAAAGTAGAGGGATTAAATTTCTAGAAATACAAGTAGAGGAGCTAAATTCCTAATTTTTAAAAAGTACAATGACTATAGGCATATTTTACCTTTTTTGGTTAATTAGCTTGTGACAATTTTGTAACTTTTTGTAGTTAAGTGATAAAAAAAAAAGAGAAACCATAATTGCATGACCATTTTGAAACTTTTTATAGTTGGATGACTATTAATATAATTTACTCTAATTCTTTTTTACATTTGATAATAAAAAATATATATTTTTATTATGAAGCTTTAAAGTCATTGCTAACGGGATGATAGATACTTAGTTATAAAAAAATCTTTTCTACCAAATGATTGGATATAATAATAAAGTATATTACACTTTTTAAAAAGAAAATATAAATTTGAATATTATAAATAATATTATTGGGAGTTATAATCACCATTCAAACATCAATGGTAAAATCCACAAGCATAATACTAAATAAAAAAAAAGTCTTCGTCGACGCCGCTAAGCATAGAAAGATTACAATCTAAACGGTGCTTTTTGGGTTCCCATTATATTTACGTTATTGACTAAGCAAATTACTTATTCCAGACTTGAACATCAATTACCTTGCATGCATTTGCAACAACTTTCCTCAAAATCCTTATTCTGAAAATGAAGAAAGCTCAAAATGCTGAGAATTTGTATGTAAAATCTCCAAAACCTGTATTTCTCTTCATATTATTATTCATCCTTCTTGTTCGTCCTCTAAAGGCTGCATCAATGGATAATGATGATAACATCAATTTCGCTTTCCCTGATGTCAACTCAAATACGCATCGCATAGTGTATGAAGCTGATGCATACGCATCAGGCAACGCAATCCTACTCACTGCTAACAAAACAAACCAGGGTCTAAATGGTAGTTTTGGTCGAGCTACTTACTACAAGCCAATGCGTCTTTGGAACAATTCATCTGGAGATCCCCTACTTGCAGATTTCACCACTCAATTTTCCTTCGCCGTTGATTCCTTCCATAAAAGCTCATACGGTAGTGGGTTTGCGTTTTTCCTTGCTCAAAATGGCTCAAAAATCCCTACTCATTCCGAAGGTGCTTGCTTCGGACTTCAAGCTGCTTGCTATCCGAGTTTGAGTTATGACGTGAACTCTAAGTTTGTTGCAATGGAGTTTGATACGCATCGGAGTGAATGGGATCCTCCGGAGATGTCAGAGCACGTGGGCATTGATATAAACTCTGTCAAGACTTCTTACCCCACCGTCGCATGGTGGTGGAGTGATATTGAAAATGGGGGAAAAGTTAATGCTTTCTTCACTTTCAACTCTAGTACAAAAAACTTGAGTGTTACTTTTGTTGATGCTGATGATTTTACTCGTGAGAACTCATCCAGTCTTTCCGCAACACTGGACCTTAGCCAATATTTACCGGAATGGGTCACTTTTGGCTTCTCAGGAGCTACTGGATTTAACACATCGACTGAGCTACACACTACTTATTCCTGGAATTTCAGCTCTACCTTACAAGTTTCCATGGATACAGCTATCTATTCTCCAACAGCTGCACCTGTAGCAACAACAAGCACAAGCAATTCTCCGGTCGAACCAAGAAGGAAGAACAGGACATGGCCATGGATTGTTTTAGCCATGTTTGGTGCCATATCTGCTTTGGTCCCAGTTTTGGGTTTAATTTGGTTTTTCCACCGGAGGAGAAAATACAGCAGGAGGGAAGATGGGACCATGGTTGTCAATGTAGAAATGGAAATGGTGACAGCACCTAGGAAGTTTTCCTACAAGGAGCTAAGATTTGCAACCAGTAATTTTGCTGACGAAGGTCTGCTTGGAGAGGGAGGTTTTGGGAAGGTTTATTTAGGCTTCTTGAGGGACATTAACTGCAGTATTGCTGTCAAAAGGATAACTCCAAATTCTCAACAAGGGGTGAAAGAGTATTTATCAGAAGTTACAACTATTGCCAGGTTGAGGCATAGAAATCTGGTCCAACTCATTGGTTGGTGCCATGACAATAAGGAGTTTCTGATTGTGTATGATTTTCTTCCAAATAAGAGTCTCGATTTCCATCTGCATAGAGAGCCATGCTTGTTGACGTGGGATAAAAGGTATAAAATCGCTATGGGATTGGCCTCAGCCTTATTCTATCTGCAGGAAGAATGTGATCAATGCGTGCTGCATCAAGACATAAAGTCAAGTAATGTTCTGCTAGATTTGAGTTTCAATGCCAAGCTTGGTGATTTTGGGCTGGCTAGGCTTGTTGACCATGGACAAGAGTCTCAAACAACTACGGTTATGCTTGGGACTGATGGTTATATAGCACCCGAGTGCCTTGTCACATACAAAGCCACTAAGGAATCGGATATGTATAGCTTTGGTATTGTTGCCTTACAAATAGCCTCCGGACAGAAGGCCATTGCTGTAATAGAAAGGAATGGCAGGAGATTCAAGACAAAACTGGTGGAATGGGTTTGGGAACTGTATGGGAAAGAGAGCCTTTTAGATGCTGCTGACCCACAATTGTATGTCAATTACGAGATGGAACAAATGGAACGGTTGCTCTTAGTTGGGTTGGCCTGTGCTCACCCAAACTATTTTGACCGCCCATCGATACTGCAGGTTGCCGACATCCTTTCTTTCAAAGCTCCAGTGCCTATGCTACCACAGGAGATGCCGATTCCAACATACATTGCAACTCTGCAAGACAATATTGTTACATCTTCAGCATCCATTTCATTCCATACCGGTGCGTCCAGCAGAAGCCAAACTCAAAGTTCAGGCATTGCTTCAAGTATCCATTCCTTGAAAGAATAAAAAAATGCACTCCAGCTAGGTGGAAGCAAAGCAGTGTGTTCTTGGTAGTCAACTTTTTTTTCTTTTTTCTATTTACTTGTATATTTGGCTTCATGTTTTCCAGTTTTGATGCTTTGTTACATCCATGTTTTATCACTTTTTTAAGTTATTGGACAAATTTTTAGACAGCAATTCCAGAACAACTAATTGCAATATAATGTTGGTATTTTTTAACTTGGATCTTCTGTGTTACACTAATAACAGATGTTCCTGAGTTCATGTTTTATTCCGTCCTTAATGAAGCTGATCAAATTTAAAGAGGAAGGATCGATTTTCATTATCTCATACATTATTGTTATCGTTTTACTTGGGATTAAGCTGATTGTTTTACTTAGATGTTTTGAAAGATAAAATCAATTTTAAATTGATGATAAAATTTATCTAAAAGCTGGCTCGATCAGGGCTTGAAGAAGCCTATATAAACGCTATTGGTCGACTGCATTTGGTGTGCTTGTGGAGGGTTTTGGTTGTCTTTTTGCTTTGTGCTATTGTAGTTATTTTATTCGAGAGTTATTGTGAATTTTTAAGAGAAGTTTTGGCTAGTGATTTGTAATAATTAAGGTCATTGTAGGAGTTACAATTACTTCTCATATCAGAGTAGATTAAGTTTAATTGATCTAAACAATTGTTAAAGAAAATTATTTACTGACCAAGGTTCTATAAGATTGTTTATCGGAATTGCTTTAACGAATATCGTGTATTGATTTCTTTCACTTATGTGTGGAACATCAGTTAGGATAGAGAGTAAATCAATTTATGCTCTTTCAATATTCTTAAGTAGAGACTCGAGTTCAAATTTTAAAAATAACATTGTTTAGTAAAATAAAAACCAACCTTGAAAAAATTAATCTATATAAACTATAAAAATAACATGATTTTATTATTAGTGAAATTTTAATTTACTCATAATAGGAAAGAAATAAAGAAGCATTGCAATTATGAGATTTGTTTCTAAACAATAGGTAGGATCATTTTAAAAATAATTAGTACGGTTTCATCCTACACTTCATTAGGTTTATTATTTGTTTGTGTCAAATTATACAGTAAAAATATACGTTAAAAACCAATCTAATATGCACACTACAACTTCATTTACCATGGACCAAACCAACCAATTCAAATTATCACACTTAACCCCAAAACACATCCAACAACTTGTTTAAAATACAAACTAAACTTCTATGCATTCAAACCATTCAAATCATCAACCAAGCCATTTCCTTATTCAAAACATACCATTTGCACTTTCAAACAAGCCATTCAAGCACTATACATATGGTCTCATAATATGATCAAAACATACCTTAAAACACATAGACATATATATACGTATGCATTAACATATCTTACTTCTCAAGTTAACCAAGTTCAAACGAAGCTAATAGATACAATTTAACACACCTATAACACCTCTATACATGCCATAAAACCGAGCTACAAAATGATCAAAAGGCTATAGAATTGATAAAAGGATAATGAGCTTCATGAAGTCTGATTGACGAGTTCCACAATCTGATTATCTATAGAAAAAGAAAAAATAACTAACTAAGCATTTCGAATGCTTAGTAAGTTCAAAGGTATGAAAACAATAAACATCACAATGAATTGGTGAGCTTAATTGCCAAATTCATTATAACATGTATTATAACATATCATTACTTAATATTCAATAGTCAATCCATACATTAATATATATGCAATTGATCATCTATATTTATCATTTCATATTATCAGTATAACCCGATGAAACTTAGTAAACAACTTAATTACATAGGTACTAATCACATCAGAGGCTCGTCCGAGTTGAACATAATCGTGTCAGGTTACCTGTTCGGGCTAAGTCTTTAAATCGACACATAAAATAGCTTGACTAGAGTTACACACACATATATATACACATACATGTAAGGTTACCAGTCCAGGCTAAATCTTTAAAACGACATTAGGTTACCAGTATAGACTAAACTTATATCACATGTATCTTCGAGTCTGCAATAAATGTTGGAGCTTGGAATCATAAAAAATCAACCTATAAACATATGTAAAATACATTTACGAAGTTTCATGAGGGCAATTTCTAGCATGTAAGCTTATATTTATTTCTTTTCAATTTTAATCCAAATTTCACCTTTTTTGTACTAAATTGCAAATAATTCAAAGTTCAGTAAAAAATTATATATATTCGCATTACAACATACATAAGGGTCAAAACATAAATATACCATATGAGCTTACCTAGAAAAATCGATAGACAAGTTGAACAACAAGGACTATTATGTAATTTTTCTTTTTCCTCAGTTATCTTTGACTTGATTCAAATCACATTCTAAATAGTAATTAATTTCATATATCCCATAACATCAATTTATATGCATATGATAATAAATTTTCATTTTATAGAAATTCTCTAGAATTTTACAGTTTATTCAATTTAGTCCCTAAAACTGAAAATATTTTAACTTTTAAATTTGAGCTTCGATTTCAAAACTAATATTAATTTCATCCTTATACATCCCTCTAATACTTATAATTATATAAAATTTATTCTAATTTCAAAATTATTACAATTTAGTCCCTATGTTCAAAACTAACAATTTTCACTTTACAAACTAGCCTTTTTTTTTCATGTCTAAGCTTAAAACCTATCAATCTAGTACAAAAGGCTTCAATATTCAACAATAGAAACATTTGAAAACTTTAACATTTTTACAAATTAGTACTCAAATTAGCTAAATCAAGCTCTCGAGACCTCAAAAACATAAAATTACAAGAAAATGACTTATATTTTTACCAATTTTTGAAGGACAAAGCTTTAAAGCTTAAAAATGGATTCCCTAGGTTTTTCTTTGTAATTTCGGTTGAAGAAGAAGAAATGAATGATGATAACATTTTTTTTAGCTTATATACCTTAATTAATTTATAATTAATCCTTAATTAACATTAACCATACTTAAAAAACTTAGTGGATGATAGTTGGCTATCACCACCATTTGGTCATTTAACAATGGTCAATTTGCTCATTTGGTCCTCCAACTAATTAAAATTTAATAACAGTTAATTTTTACCACTTTTACAGTTTAGTCCTTGCACCTTAATTAACTATCCAATTGATAAAATTACCCATCCAAAATTCAATTCATCTATATAGTAACCCCGTTAATATTTAATAGAAATATTTATGGGCCCGATTTACGAAAATGCGGTCCCAATACCTCATTTTTTAATACCACTAACTTTAGGGTCATTACACTTGTACCATAGTTAACTATCCAATTACAAAACTCTAATTAAACTTCTTACTAACCTAGTATTAATAATAATATTTACAGACTCGAACATTAAAAATGTGATTTCGAAACTATTGTTTTCAACACCATTAACTTTCGGACTATTAAAAAAAAAGTCAAATAGATGTAATTTTATAGCACTTTAGCAAGGGCTTAAATTTTTATTATTTTTAATTAAAAATAAAAAATGAATAAAAATGCATAGGTAAATAATTACAATGTTGAAGTTATATTTAAATTTTGCTTAGTAATTAGATTGGGTTTTTTTTTTTTTTTAAACTTGAAAAGGATAAGTGGATATTCGTTTAAGTGTATTTTATGCCAAACTTGAAAGATAAGTGTCCTTTACCTTACTTTTCAAATTGTTTAAAATGGTTGTGGAAAAATAACTAAGTTAATTTTTTCATATAAAATATTGGAGTCATATTTCAATAAATTAAATTTCTATAATTTTCTATCATACTAAATACCTTTTAAATATTTGATTGAGTTAGTGTTACTTATCAACCTGATCATTACTTAAATTTTTTTTAAACAATTTCATTATAAATTCTAATGATATCTAATCTTTTTGACACAATACCTAGAACTACACACACTCATAAATAGGAGGATAATATGTTTCAGCGCACTCGAACCCACATCCTCTTGCATTGGCAACAATCCATGCCAATTGAGCTAAGACTCAATCGGCAGATCACAACTCAATTGTAAAATTACCAAAAACTCATTATTTTGACAATATAACAAATATTATTGGGGTGTTTTTACCTTTTTATATAAAATTTATAAAAATATATGCATATGATAAGATTTAAACTTAAAATATTACGGTTTTTAATATTTTAACTTTTTCATTTTAACCAAAGCTTTATTTAATATTTATATTATTTTTATAAATTTATTACTGTGTGCAATAATCTAATAGTATAAATCCAAGTAATTTTTATAGTTTTAGATTCAACAAATCTAAGTGCTTTGTATTTTTTTAATAATATTCTGATTATATTTATATTTATTTTATTTTATATAATGTCTAAACTATTCATAACTCCTCTTCAACCCATTAATAAGAGATAATACGCTTTAACATATTTAAACTCACGTACTCCTACATTAAAAATAATATTTATATCAATCGAATTAATATTTAATCAACTAAAATGTACCTTCTTAAATACGTCGAACTTAACTTAAACTCTGGTTCCCTAATTCCGTTGACTTGTAATACTCTAAGTCTTGATGGAGCAGGAAAGTCACTTGTGGTGGAGCACAGATTGGGCATGGGCCATGGCGCCAATGACCTTTTTTTTGGATTGATAATGTGCAAAGATTCTGCATAGGATTCTCGTATTTAGATTTCAAATATTTCTTTAGTTAGTAAACTCCTGTTGTGTTGAGATTCTAAAATATAGAGATAATATTTGATCAATCAATAAACGTTATTCTATTCGTACTATATTAGAAATAATGTATAAGCAAAAATTAAAATAGACCTTGAGACAGTTTTTTATGCTTTTAGAAATGTGTAAAGCTAGATATTTTTATAAAATATACTTATTTAAAATAGGTTGGACTCCTTTATTAAGGAATTTATAAATTCAAGATAATTTTGATTATCAATGTAATAGGCTCATTTCGTCCGGGCCCGTTAGAATCTAAAAAAACAGAAATTAAAAAAATCAGAAATAAAACAAAAAATAATAAAATCTAATAATAAGTCCATAGCCCATCATTACAAACTGGGCCCAATACCCAAATGAAATAAACCAAGCCTAGAGGGCCCAAAACCAAAACACCTTTCAGCAAACCCTAAACACTAGAAGCTTCAGCTGCAACTGGCCTCCAGCGCAATCCAGCGCCACACGTCTGCCACCGTTCCTCCAGCTGGCTCCGTTCGTACCTGCAACAGACTAAAAACAGATTGACAGCAAATAGATCTGGAGGAAAATTTCTTGTATTTTTATTATTATTCTTTTTTCTCTTTATTCAGCTATAAAAAGCTAGAGATTCAAATGTAAAGGGGGGATCCAATACACGCATACTGAATACAACAAAATCAAATTGAAAATTATTGAAAAGGTGATTTTCAAAATTATTGAAAAGGTGATTTTCAATCTTATTATTTTTTATGTGTTTCTCTTCTTTGTTTGCATGTGGTTTGAATATAAGAAAATAAAAGAAGGGGAGTGTTTACCTTCGCGAATAGGCCATCAGAATCCTTATCTCCTTCGTCGAAATCGAAGTTCGAGATGAGATTTCTAAGGCTGAAATCGGTAATCCTTGAGCCAAGGCTCCAGACTAGACGCGCGCATGTCGATATCCACCAATTGTAGTGGTGGCGATTGAACTGCTCGAGTTTTTATGATCAGCCGAGTAGTGATGATAGGCTTTAGGTCTTCTTTTACTCTGATTTCTTTAGAAAAGGAAGGAAATGGAGTATGTGCTTCATTTAGGGTTTTATTCTTATCTTTTAAAGTGTATGGAGCGACGTCATTTTGAGCCAATCTCAATGGCTTTGAAATGGCACCGTCTGGAAACCACAAACCTGATGACCCGACCCGTGCAAGGTTGAGATCTGTGCACTTAGTCCTTGAGGGTTAATTGTGCGTTTAGTCCTCTCTTTCACGTTGTTATTCAATTGTACATTATTTGCTTTACTTTATTTTTTAAAATTTATCCATATAATTTGTGCATGATGTCAATTTGGTCCGCGCCTCAACGTAGCATTTTGGGATCTGGAATATTTCCAGATTTGGTCCTTGAGCATTCGCATGTGTGGCGCGCTGGTCTTTTTTTTTTCTTCAATGGATTATTTTATTTATAAATTATCTCTTTTATTTTAGTTTAATTTTAATTTGGTTTTTTTATTTGTATAACTTATTAATTTAAAATTTATTTAATATTTTTATGTGTGGATTTATTTTAATAATGTTTGCTTTGTTTTATTTGTGTAATTATTTTGAAGTGTTTTTATCATGTTACGTTAACATTTTGTGCAATATCTCATTTAAATATTTTATATATACTTGCACATGTATTATTTTAATTGAGTCTTTTGTTCATTATAATTTTAAAATCCCTTTAGTTTTTTTTATATGTGTTAAATTATTTTAATAACTTTACTTTGTTTTATAAAATTATTCTTTTGGAAGTTTATTTTTATAACATATTATTTAAATTATTTATATAACATTTCGTTTAAATGTTTTTATGTATATTTGTACATATATAATGCATGATAAAATTAATTTGATCCTATATACATATTTAATCCCATGTTTTTTTACATATAACTGCTTCTAAATTTATTTATGTATATACATATATGTTTTGTAAATCCACTATGCGTATAGTTTATTTCAAAGGATTATATCTTATTATAAATTTTTACTATTATTTCATATTTTACATATTATTTAAATTTTCCTTTATTATATGTACTTAAACAAATGTTTTTTAACACTTTGCATATTATTTGATTCAAATGTCTTCATTCTCTAATATTCATTTTAATGATTGTATATATATATCCCTAGTTTTTTTATACAAATAATTTCAAATTCATCAATTCCTCAATTCATATATATATATATATATATATATATATATATTATGTGTTCATTAGTTCATCACTATTTTAAAATTGTCTTATACCACCTTGGTTCTTAATTTCTATTTTGTTTTTGTATATGTTGTATCGATTGTGTTATATTATGCCATATATATTGTCGTTGCATATTATTTATTCATTGTTTTATTTGTTATATCAATTGCTCTCCATTCATGCTTAAAAATTTGGTTATATTTTTCTTAGATTAGTTGTATTTAATTGTTTGCTTTGTTAGTTGGCTAGATAAAGTTGTGTCATCTTCATTCACCAAGTATTGTACTTTATGTGTACATATTATATCATGTTTATTAATCTGTTTTTATACAAATGTTGCTTTGTAATGTCCAACTTTTTTTAAAAATTAATTATTCCATCTTATTTTAGAACAAATAAATGTGTTTTGAGCTAATTTCCGATTTCTTATTCAAAGATTCTAAAATAAGGCAATGTTCAATATTTAGAAATTCGGGAAATCGTGCCTTACCGTGCTGGGTTTCGAATTTTCATTGGACTAAATATTTGAACATGCTTTTGTAATTTTTGGCGTATGAGCTCTTTGAAAGTCAAAAATCAATCATGTTTTCAAAAGTATAAAGGATCGTGTCCAATCGTGCTGGATGTGATGCTGCATACCTTTGAAATGAGAGAATTTTGACGACCAGCCACTCAAATGTTTTTAAAAGAAATCATATTTTAAAATTTTTTTAAATTTTAGACACAAGGATATTATTTAATAAATTTGGTACCAATTTTGGGCGTAACGAGAGTGCTAACCCTTCCTCGTACGTAACCGACTCCCAAACCCATTTTTTTCAAATTTCGTAGGCCAAAATTGATATTTTAACAAAATGTTTTATTAGGTGATCCGATCACACCTAAACAAAAAAAGATTGGTAGTGACTCCATACCTTGTTTTCAAGTCGATTCCCATTTTTTCCCAAAATAAAAAAATGGTTTCGACAATCAAAATTTAAGAAAACAAAATAAGTTAGATGTTCAATTTATATAAGATATTATAATTATTTAAGTTTATTTTTACCTAATTAATATTTAGATTCTATTTAAATACTAGAGGGTGGCGTTGCCAATAATAATCTAGTTGAATTACGTTTAATTAGTAGCTTGTTCAAACGAGATTGAAGGATTAGAAGTCACCTTATATTGAGAGCTTAGAATGCGGTTACTGATCAAATGGCTAAGTGTGTCAATAGAGGTCCCTCAATTTTGATATTGTTTGAGGAACCCAATCTCTAATAAAAGGAATTTTACTGTCTCATAGTGATACCTATACAAAGATTTGATTATTTTTTTATATAATCACTTAATGTTATTCTTTTTCTATAACAAAATATAAAATTTTGTCAATTACTTATAAATTAAAGTAAATTATTCAAATTGTTATTTAATTGATTGAAATTAAATAATTGAAGTTTAAAGTGGAAATTAAATTAATTAGTCATCACAATTTTATTAACGAGGTATTTAAATATATTTATCTTTAATAAAATTAGAATTAGATTGAGAAAATAATTTAATTGGGTAGATTAACTAAATTAATTAGATAATATTTTGGAAAATAAAAAAAAAGTAGCTATTAAGTGATAGTTAAATGTCCAGATAACATAAACACGCATCTGTTATTTATATTTTTGTTGTAAATATAAACTTTCAAGTAATTTATGCATGAACTGAGTTCCCTTACAATAATGGAATATGATCATAAGTCATTTGTCCGAGACAAATAAATTTATAGTACTAACATAAGTAATGATCATTTTCATTGTAAAAAATATAATGGTGATCCTGAGATAAAAAAGAATCGAATCAGATTAATGGATATCCCTTGAGGTAACAAACAAGGTCATTAGACTAAAGTTAAAAATAAATAACTTTGGTAATGACGTATAATAGAGAGTTTAGTTATGATATTTTTAGTAAATTGACTCCATGATTAAATAACTATGTAATTAATAGTCAAAGCATTGAAACTTAATTACAAATTAATTTAACCCTAATTATATATTTCCAATCACCCCTTTCGCCAACTCACTATTACTTTGAATGGATTGCACGGAAGAACCCTTGATTTTTACTCAACAACTAATCCAATAAAACTCTTGATTTAGACTCAATCTATCCTCATACCTATAAATAATTGTAACCTCAAAATTATTTTCAAACTCTTACTATCACTCTCCCAAAATCTCACTTACAAACGAAAAAAATTCACCAAATACTTAATCCATTAGGGACAACGTTGAGCTCTCAAATTATCAAATGAATCACTCCTAAAAATTACACCCAATTTGCAAAATCAACATGCTATATATCCATTAATTTCAAAGTAAGGATAGACAATATCCTTTAAAATTGAATTTAAAATATCCATCATATCATCCCTTCAATGTTTGAAATAGCCTTTCACTCCAAGAAAATTTGACCAGTGCCACTTCTTCTAAGATAAGGATAGAGTACATGCATTTTTTGAATTCTTCATGGCGTCCACCTTAAATCTTTCTTTTTTTTTTTTATATATAAAAATATCTTATATTGTCATAATTTAATTTGCCGATTGAGTCTTAACTTGATTGATATCGATATTGTTGCCAATACAAGAGGATATGAGTTTGAGTGTGCTGAAATGCATTATCCTCTTATTTAAAAATTGAGGAAAAACTACGGATAGTTTTAAATATTCTATCATAAAATAAATACTAAAAACCGTGATGCTACACTCATATAAATCAATTAAATTTTCTAAGTGGGATAAATGGTTTATTTTTTATATTTGATTAAAAACTTTTTCTTACGAAGTCTTATAAGAGTCTTCGTTCACACCACAGACATTTTGGGTCCACAATAGTAAAAATTCCAAACTTTTTTTTTTATTCATTTATTTTTTTTGGCGAAGGAATTATTTATGGAGACTATAATTTTATGATATTGTTAGAATTATTTTGAAATTTTTTAAAAATTATGTTTAATTGTTTTTAAAAGCATAAAATTTATATTTCAATTGTATGTCGAGAGTTAAATTAGATAATAAAGTTAATATTCTATATTATCATTTCATTAAGGAGATAACAAAGTTAACTAATAAGAGACAAAATGTTATAATCCAATATCGTGGATGGTTATATTGTAACGTTTGATGGTTGGTTGTAAATAATAAAATGTATAATTATTGATATAGTATATGATAAGGGATCGAGGAGTATAAATGAGAGAAAGGTGTTTACTATGAAGGATGAAAAGTTGAAGGTTTTGAAGAGTGGAGATGAAGAGAACGTAAAAGTTGAAGGAGTGTTGATTGAGGATAGGTTTAGTATTCTTGAAGAGTCGACTCTCTTAATTTTCATTGTTCCTGGAAGTATTTATCGGCAAGAGTCCCATGTAAGATTATGCTAACGTGTTAGACTTGTCACCTAATTATCTTTATAGAACATGTGAAGATGTCTTTGATGGGACGAGGATGTCTGTGATAGGACAAATTCTATCATTCATATTGACTCTGGTGAGATAAAACAATTGTATTAAGAATCCAAATGACGAACGATATATACTTTTCCTGAAGGCCATCTTGGAAAGGAAAGCTCAAGGGTGCGTTTTAGTTTTATGATGATAGGTTTATTGTTTAAGTATCTTTCTGGCTTACTACGTGCCTTTACATGGGTGGGTATAACAATATATTACCCTTTTTTAACATTATTAAATAAAAATAATGTAAAACAATAGCGACATATAGCCAATAAGGCTTTGTTATTGTTGAATTTTTTTTTTCAAGATTTTAGTTTTTTGAATACCCAAACTTGAGATTCTTTATGCGTAATTGACATGTGTGCATCTTTAATATCATCATGTGCTAGCGTGAGTTTTAGTTCGAATTTTTATTATTTTTTGATATATTATACCCTTGTTCCAACTAATGATTTTATGGTCGATCGAATTGAATCTAAACATAATATTAACATATTTTATATTTGTTTAAGCCTGATCTAACTAAAAATATCTTAGTGAAACCTAAACTACAAATTAATATTTTTCAAACTTTACATTTTTACGTATAACTTCTAAATTTCGATTAAACTTTCAAAGACAACTTTCAAAGACTCGTAAACAAGTCTAATCCCAACTAACAAGTTGATGACCATTGACTTATAATTTATCTAATTTTAGTAGGAGCAGTAAATGTGGCAGAGCCCATACAAGGCGCCAATGACTTCTTGACCAAATTGCAAATTAATGTCTCAAAAAATGCATAATTATTTTAGTCCTCAAACTATATAAAAAAATCATTTTAGCCCCTTTCCCTTTTATGGTTCATTTGATTGAAATTTTGGTTTTTGTTAAATTATCTAAAATCAGAGAGAAAAGCTAATATCTATTAATTTTGCTGATATATATAAAAATTTAACATATATAAATTACTTAAAAATTAAAAATTATTTTAAAAATAAAAAAATAAAAATTTTTAATTATATTTTCTTTCCTTTTCCATTTTCATTAATATACAAACTAAACCTAAAATTAAAATTAAAATCTCAAATTTTCTTCATTTTACTTTGCAAGGATGTGTTTGATAAATCATTGAAAATTAAAAATTCCAGCATATAATATTTTTAATGTGTATGATAATAAAATATAAAATTTTCAAAAAAAAAAGTTAAATATGATAAATAGGTAGGTAACTAATTATTAGAAAATTATATGTTGATTTTATTTTATTAAAAAAATGAAATAAATTACCTTTTTAAAAAAGTTCAGATATTCAATACTTATATTTATTAATTATAATATAATTTTTTAATATAAATTCAACAATCATAAAATTTAATATTAAAAATTCAGTACTTAATTTAATATAAGTTCATATATTCAATATTTATTCTTTAATTTTGATTTTTAATACTTTTTTTTCCGAGAAAGAATGATATGAAACAATGATATTATAATATTTGCATCCTTTTTCAATAGTTTAATATCACATCCGCATTTTCATGATGAAACTATTGAAAATGAATAATATATGTGTTTCATACAATTCTTTTTCATCGAGGCAATTGAGTGTATGTCTAAATTCGATTTTAAATTTGGAAGCTTTCTAAATTCCAACAATGAGAATGGAGAATTTAATTTGATGGAAAAGAATTCCAAGAGTTGGAAAATAAAAATAATAATAATTTGAGCATTAAAAAGGCAAAAAGAGAAGCATTATTGAATTTTTAGTAATTTTTGTACTTTATAACTTGTATATTTTATGTTTAATCTAATGTCCAGAATTTTCTTTTGTGTGTTCAAATTACTATTTAAGTTTAGTTCAAAATTATTAAAAAAATGTTTTTTTTTTTGACGAAGTAGCTATTATTTATTGTAGGAAGAACTGAAAATCAATTACCTTGCAATTGCAGCCTTAGAATCTGCGGTAAACACCTATCTGAGAAAACATATGGTAAAAAATTCAATTCTGTATTTGAATCATTAATTCGTCTCTGTACACAGGCACTTGACATTTATAGTGCATGACTAACAGTTTTGGCGAACTACTATGCTTAACAACTTAACAAATCGTAACTAATTCGTTAACACTCTAACATTCATCCATCTTTCTGACAAGTAAGACCCGAAGAAAGTGTCGAAATCGGGTAAAGGTCGACATGGAAAGTGGCATGGTAAGGATGTCAGCAACTTGGTCACATGCAGGAACCTTTCCAACAATAACAGACCCGTTAGCAACCTTTTCGCGAACAAAGAACAAGTCAAGCTCAAAATGCTTGAACTTAGAGTGAAGAACAGGATTGGCTGCAACCGCAACGGCACTGGAATTGTCGCACCAAATAGTAGGAGTATCAACAGACTGAAGGTGTAACTCCTAAAGTAGCGATATTAACCAAGTGACATCATTAGCAGCTGCGGCAAGACTCCGATACTCAACTTCAGCCGTAGAACGAGAAACTACTTGCTATTTCTTGGAACACCACGAGATAGGCGTGTTACCAAAATACATGCAGTAACCGGACGTAGATCATCAGTCGTTAAAATCCAGACCCCAATTAGCATTGGCGTAGCCCACAAGTGACAAGCTAGTGGATGGCCGAAAAATAATACCATAATCAAGTGTACCACATAGATATCTCAAGATTCGTTTCAATTCCATTATATGTGTAGTAGTAGGATTGTGCATGAATTGACAAATACGATTTACAACATAAGCAATATCAAGACGAGTAAGAACTACATACTGTAAGGCACCGACTAGGCTTCGGTATTCAATAGGATCACAGAGTCTATCCCCATCATCCTTGGACAAATGTACCGAGCTAACCATAGGAGTATGAACTTTCTTCGCATGTAGAAGCGAGCTTCGAGTAAGAAGATCACGAATGTATTTCTTCTGACATAGTTGAATACACCCTGTGGAAGAACGCGTGACCTCGATCCAAGAAAATAGTAAAGATCACCCATATCTTTAAGTGAGAACTCCGCATTCAATTGTTGAATAAAACTAGTGATAGCCGTAGAGACATCTTCAGTGATAATTATATCATTTACATATACAAGAACATATAAAGTGGAATCGGATGTAATCTGAGCAAAAAGAGAAGCATCAGATTTAGATACTATAAACCCAGCAGACACTAGAAATTGCTTCAGTTTTTCAAACCAAGCTCATAGCGCCTGTCGAAGTCCGTATAAAGCCTTCTTCAATTGATAGACAAAGGGCTTTCCAACAGATTCACACTAAGCAAACCTTGGAGGTTGTTGCATGAATACCTTAGTATCAAGATCCCCATTTAAGAAGGCATTGTTTATATCGACCTGTCGAAGCAACCATCCTTTTGAAACCACAATAGACAAGATGACTCGGATTGTAGCCGGTTTAACCACTGGACTAAAGGTTTCTTTAAAATCACACCCAAGCACTTGAGAATAGCCCTTAGCAACAAACCATGCCTTTCTGAGATTAATAGATCTGTCAGGATTTCTCTTAATTTTGAACAACCATTTGCACCCTATTGCCTTCTGACCAGGAGGTAGAGGTACGAGATCCCAGGTAGAGTTGGCCATTAGCGCATCATACTCCGCTTGGACAGCGAACTTCCATTCAGGATGAGAAAATGCCTCCGTGACAGAACATGACTCAAAATCAACAGCCTCTGCGGATAGAGCCCTGGGCATAAAAATTCTCGCATTCTACCAAGTAACCATAGCGTGGGTATTTCCCAAAGAAATAGGAGAAACCTGTTACGGCAATGTCAGTAACTGACTGACATGAGGAGAAGTACTTTGTTGCGGAACTGTTGGTAACTAACTGGCAAGAAGAGACAGAGATGAACTTCGATGCTCCTATGCATCAGAATCGAATTCAATAGTGACACTTTCTGGTTGACTACAAGTGGCAGGAGGAGTGCCAGAGGCACAACGCACAGGCTAATGAGCTGAACCAGAAAAGGAAGATGATGAGTGGACCACAACGAGCCGATGAGAATCGGCAGGAATAAGTGAAGAGGATGACGTAACAATAGGAACATATGTAGTACTTCGCGAAAAGCCACCAGTATCATTCACCATCAGGGACAAAGACAAGAATCAGTTCTCATCAAACACAACATGAAGAGAAACAACCACCTTCCCATCGAGGGTAAGACAATAATAGCCCTTATGTTGAGAGCTGTACCCTAAAAATGTACAGGGTTAAGACCTAAAATCTAGCTTATGCTGCACCTGATATGGAGACTCACCTTGAAGCACTGGAGTAGGCAGCCTATTTATAAGGTGAACAACACTACATAATGCATAACCCCAATGCTTCATAAGAAGATTAGCCTGTGCTAACAGTGTGAGTCTGGTTTCCACAATGTGTGGATGCTTATGCTCAACAACCCTATTTTGTTCAGAGGTGTGAGGGCAGGATAAGTGATGAAAAATTCCCTGACTAGCTAGAATGGAGGCAAATGCCCTAAATTCACCGTCCAATCACTTTGAAATTTCTTAATACTTTTCTCAAATTGAGTGGCGACCATCTTCTGAAACTGAAGAAAACAATCAATTGCTTGAGATTTACGTTTAACCAAATACACCCATGTAAACTGACTGCACATGTCCACAAACGAAACATAATACATATTTCCTTCACAGGCAACAGAAGCCGGACCCCACAAATCAGAGACAACTAATTCAAAAGACTCCACATATTCAGTAGTAGAATGAGGAAAAGGCAATTTCTGGGACTTCCCTTTTTGACAAGCAATACAAACATTAGAAAGAGAACTCTTATTAGATACAACGCCACATTTATTTAAAACATCATTAACAACTTTAGAAGACGGATAGCCAAGCCTATTATGCCACAGAGTAAACTCATCAGGAACAGAGGAATTAGCTTGAAGCACGACATTCTGAACATTAGATGTTGTAGTAGACGAAGCAGACGGTTCAACCGAAAAATGGTAAAGTCCATCATGAACTCGGCCCCGTAGCAAGATTTCCTGCGTCTGGACATCCTTAATAGCACAATAGAACAGGTGAAATTCAAAGGACACATTGTTATCCTTAGCAAACTGTGACATAGGTATAAGATTCTTGCGGATGCTTGGGACACACAATACATTAGTCAGACGTAATAACTTTGAATTGGTAGAAATAATAGTGTCCCCAATAGATTGAATTTTAGTAGGAGCCCCATTGCCCATTAAAAGTTCAAAGGTACCTAAATACGGAGTAGTTGCATTTAAGTCTACAACATTCTGGCATACATTATGTGAATCTCCAGAGTCCAGGTACCATGACGTCGTCCCGATCGGCGTAGGATCATACGGATCAACACTACCACAATTAGAGTCATACTGTGAAGCATCCGAAAAATTCGAAGCACGAAAATTAAGAATTCTGGGCAAGCCAATGCATTGTAAATTATCAACATAAAAAACCCAAGCACATGGCTTAGTTCGCCATGGGACCTCAGGAGGAGCAGTCGACAGAGAACCTTCAATATCAACAAAATTAGCAACTGGGGACCTAGGGGATTGTTGAGACACATGCGGAGCACCACAAACCAGCCCATGGTGCTGAGCAGGCAGGCTAGAGGGCCTAATAATTTGGCCTGCTACCTTCGGCCTAATAGCAGCATCATAAGACTCCCTTTGTTGGCAGCCCAATTCACGCAGAGGCCCTTGTCCAACACCAGGCCGAGTGGGATGCATATATGGCCCATAAGAAGGGCGAGCAGCAGCCTATGCTAAAGGACCAAAAATTGGCCCAAATGAATTTCCAGCCACTTGGGCTGTGTATACCCAAAAGTAGGATGACTGTTGGGATTCATTTGGTGCGATAGTTGAGAACACTACCCCCATGATCTGTCTTCAGGTTACTGCTCCAGAGCGTACCCACGAGGACGGCTATAGCTATCACCACTGATCACCGGAGCATCATTCACAGGAGAACTGTAATCTCTATTGAAACCGTAGTAGCACCGTTATGCAATGTGGCCAAAATGATTGCAAATCTGACACTGCACCTTATATCAGAAGCCACGGCCGCCGCGCGACCCCGTTGTGATCCTCCCACCCCGTACACCTCGCAAGTTGGAGTCAACCACCACAATAGCACTAGGTGATTCAACGACATGCGCAACCATCGGAACCTCACACACCATCCTCATCAGCCGACTTTCGGACCCTATCAGAATATCAATAAGCTTTTGAAACTTCAACAACTCTGACAAAATCGAGATCAGCATGAATACTGAGTTAAACTCAGGTAAAAGTCCAGTAAGGAGCACCTCCAATTTCTCAGCTTCTGGAATGCCAGATTTAAACGCCTCAAGAAGCGCACAGAGAGTTTGAATCTTCGAAACATATTCTTTAACGGTTGAACCACCCTTTTTTACTGCATGAAGATCATGCCGAATCTAAGACACTTTTTCACTGGAAGTCGCTGTAAAAAGATGACTCGCAGTACTCCAAAAATCAAAGAAAGACTTAGTAGAAATGAAATAAGAAAGCAAAGAGGCATGAACCGTGGAAAGAAGCCATGAGGCTAGCAATTTATCTTGCTGTGTGAACAAGACTGCTTCTGGATTTGGAACGAGACTACCATCAGGTGATGCCACCAACCTTGACAATGCAGTGACGGTACCATCCAAAAAGCCTTGAAGATAGTAACCTTCAACAATAAGACGTACTTGAAACTGCCACTGGACGAAGTTCATTTCATCCAATTTCACGATTTCATGACGAGGAAAACTATTGATTAAGTGCGAATTGAAGAAGGACACCTAAGCAGAATCACCAGAGGGAGAATCGATCGATGGATCCATGAGCTCGGAGCGGAAGTGACCACCAGGAGTCAGGCGACTAATACCATCTTAGAATCTGTGGTAAACACCTATCTGAGAAAACATATGGTAAAGAATTCAATTTTGTATTTGAATCATTAACTCGTCTCTGTACACAAACACTTGACATTTATAATACATGACTAACAGTTTTGGCTAACTGCTCTACTTAACAACTTAACAAATCGTAACTAATTCATTAACACTCTAACATTCATCCATCTTCCCGACAGGTAAGACCCGAAGAAAGTGTCAAAATCGGGTAAAGGTCGACATAAAAAGTGGCTTGGTAAGGATGTCAACAACTTGGTCACACGCAGGAACCTTTCCAACAGTAACGGACCCATTAGCAACCTTTTCGCGAACAAAGAACAAGTCAAGCTCAACATGCTTGAACTTAGAGTAAAGAACAAGATTGGCTGCAACCGCAACGACACTAGAATTGTCGTACCAAATAGTAGGAGTATCAACAGACTAAATCTGTAACTCCTGAAGTAACGATATTAACCAAGTGACATCACTGGTAATTGTGGCAATACTCCGATACTCAGCTTCAACCGTAGAACGAAAAACCACTTGCTATTTCTTGGAACACCACGAGATAGGCATGTTACCAAAATACACGCAGTAACTGGATGTAGATCATCGGTCGTAAAAATCCAGACCCCAATTAGCATCGGCGTAGCCCACAAATGACAAGCTAGTGGATGGCCGAAAAAAATGCCATAATCAAGTGTACCACATAGATATCTCAAGATTCGTTTCAATGCCATCATATGTGTAGTAGTAGGACTATGCATGAATTGACAAATACGGTTTACAGCATAAGCAATATCAGGACGAGTAAGAATTACATACTGTAAGGCACCGGCTAGGCTTCAGTATTTAGTAGGATTACACAGTCTATCTTTTACCAACATCCGTCTCGTCTCACTTTTTTGCCATCGCTACTTATAATTTTTAAAAAGGGTTAATATACTATTTGTGGTCTAAACCTAATATTCTCGCACTAAGACCTAAATTTATTTTTGTTCAAGTTAGACCCTAAACTTGACAATTGTTCTCATATTGATAACTGAACTTGACAATTGTTTCTATATTAAGGCCGAAGCTTTAGAGTTTTCAATGAAATATCAAGGACTGACTTGGACAAATAAAGTTCAAGCCTCAGTGTAGGAATAATTATCATATTTAAAACCTAATTTGGATAAAAAATGTTCAAGCCCCAATATAAAAATAATTACCAAATTTACAACTTAACTTGAAAAAAAAAGAGTTCAGATCCTAATGATAATAGTTGTCAAGTTCAAACCTAAAAAAATAATTTAACCCTTTCCATATTAAGGCTTTAACTTCTTCTTCTTTTTTTTTTTGTAAGTTACTCACATTTGATTTTGTAACACCCCTAACCCGTATCCGTCGCCAAAATAGGGTTATGGAGCATTACCGAAGTTTACAGAATATTTACAAATATTTCATATCATTTATTATTCATGTCCAATACTAGTCATATTGTCCCGTGAATGGGCCTTCGAGGTCCGATATAGACATTACAATCGAATCGGGACTTAATCAGGGTCTTAGAAAATTTTTCGTGAAATTTTAAAATTTTTCCTAGGTGCAGAGCTCACACGCACATGTGGCCATTGGGCACGCCCGTGTGACTCTATGGCACGCCCATGTAACTCCCTAACTTGTATCACACGGCCAAGTCACACGCCCGTGTGCTAGGCTGTATGGTTAATTTAATTTTCACAAATTAGGTGCAGGTTTCACACGACCAAGTCACACGCCTGTGTTCTAGGTCGTGTCAGCTACACGGCTGAGACACACGCCCATGTCTCTACCCGTGTACTTAATTCTAAGCTTTCTGTTTCTCAAATTTAAGATGCAGGGGACACATGGCCAGAACACACGCCCATGTGCTAGGCCGTGTGTGACACACGGTCAAGACACACATCCATGTGTCTACCCGTGTGGACAAAAGAAAGCCATTTCCTAGCTTTATTTCTCACCCAGATTTAACTTCAATCTACACTAAATCTTAATCACATTCACAAGGCCATATGATCATTCAACCAATGTGCCTTTAGGCACCTTAAATGACATTTTATCATCATTTTAATCTAATTATCATACTTACCAATATATCAATTGCATTTATGTTTAATAAAATTTCATGCTTAAACATGTTAATCAAATTCCATTATCAATATGCCATAATTATTTTTATAAATCAACCATATCAAACATATACTGTAATATAGTCTTTTATACATATATACCAAAACATGTCTATAACTAGCCATTCCAACGGCTAGTCATTATTAAATATTTACATGCCATTATTGGCCAAGTTAACCTATACATGCCATTATAACCTTAATTAATTTATCTTATATACTAAAATGGGCCAATGGATAGTGTGAGTGATCTCCGCCAAGCTTCCAACCCAACGAGCTTCCGAATTACTATAGGACAGGGGAAAATAAAATAGAGTAAGCATATAATGCTTAGTAAATCTGTATAACATGGTAATTAACTTACCATTTATTCATATTCAACATACATGTAAGGCTCATTTAATCCATTTGGTCACAAGCCCTAATACATATCCTCATTAAGCATATTATTTATGTAATTCACATGAATATCAAGAAAACATGTATGGCTCAACAGAAATCAAATTTCTATACACATATACTTTTCACGTCATATATCCATATAACACATACATACATGTTATGATACATTTCATTTTCTTTCCTTTTATTCATAAATATATATCATTTATATCATAATATCTCTATATCATGTACAACATTTCCATGTTTTTCATATATATATATATATATATCATGTATATACACCTGTATTAATTCATTTCAACTCAAATCATCTCAAGTTCAGATCATTTTATGTGTGATCCATATCCGTTAATACATTTGATATATCAATAGTTATTCAGGTAGTACACTCAAAATGTACAAATTTATAATCACACATGAACGTATTCATCAATTAGGTTCCATATTCATTTATCATCATATCATATTTCCATGTATCATGTACCATCATTTTCAATATTTCAGACAGATACGTATAATAACTTATTTCATGTTCATATCTTCCCATGTCAGTATTTTGCCCGTTGAATTTATTTGAAATATCGATGGATACTCAGTAGTACACTTGAAGTGTACAAATCAGAATCCGTCAATTCATAATCAGGGGTACCCTTTAAGGCACATAATCAGAAATCACACTTTCGAGCCACATATCATACAACAGGATTACCAGTCCAGGCTAAATCCTTTCTATAACGTATGTTCTAAAGAGCTTGATCTGGATTACCCGTCTGGGCTAAATCCTATCTATAATGAGGCAATAAGATTACTCATCCGAGCTAAATCCCGTCTGCAACAAATACAGGACCTCATTTAACAAGGGAAATTACCTTTATCCATTGGAATCTAATATTCAAACAGAACTTAACTCATTTCGAATAATTCCAAGCATGTTCATTCCTTATATTACAACATTTATACACTTCACATATATAATTTCATATATCACATTCAATTCAGTACATCATTTAAATCAGCATATTTTCATACTCATTTAAGTTACACGAACTTACCTTGATAAGTGTTCGTGTATATAAAGTCTATTAATCCGACATTTTCTTCTTTCCTTATTCTAACTCCGTATTCGATTTATCTGGATCTATGCAAGTAAATTTAACATCAATTTAAAGTAATTCATACTCAATTTAGTCCAATTTACATCTTAGGTAAAATTACTATTTTACCCCTAAACTTTTAATTAATGACGATTTTGTCTCTAGGCTTGAAAAATGAAATTCATGCAATTTACTCCTTGTTCCAAGCCTAACCAAATTTTGCATGTAATATTTTCAGCCCATGTATTTCATAAAAATTAGAATTTTTCCATGGATTTTACAATTTAGTCCCTAAATCAAATTTTCATCAAAATTCACTTTGTAAAAGTTGTTTATACTTTGTAAAAGTTGTTTATCTATCAACAACCTTTCATTTTCCACCATAAATTTCACAATTTCAGCATATTCTTCTATGAAAAAATTTCTATACTTTGATATCTTTTCAAATTAATCCCCAAAATAGATAGATTAATTTACCCCGATCTCAAAATTATAAAAATTACTAAAAATGGAGCTTGAATACTTACCTAATTTGGCCAAGAAAGCTTGATTTCTCTTTCCTAGGGTTTCCATGTATTTTTGGGGAAGAAGATGATATAAAATGATGATTTTTCTATTTAATTATGATATCATCCTTTATTTTTCCAACTTTCCAATTTCATCCTTTTCTTTATTTCTTTTTCCATGGATGAATCATCATCCTTAATGACAAAGCATATTTTAATAGTATATTTACCTTATAAGGACCTCCAATTTAAATTTCTATAGCTATTTAATCCCTTTATCAAATAGAACTCAACTTTTGCACTTTGTGCAATTTGGTCATTTATCAAATTAAACACGTAATCGATAAAATTTCTTTACAAAATTTTCACACAACATTTTTATCATATTATAGATCATAAAATATTATTAAAATAAATTTTCCCTCCGGAATCGAATTTGTGGCTCTAAAACCACTGTTTCGATTTCTCTGAAAAATGAGCTGTTACATTTTAACCCTTTCCATATTAAGACTTTAACTCTTTTTTTTTTTTTTTGCAAATTAATCACAATTATTCCTATATTAAAATTTAGATTTTATTTTGTCGAATTCAATTCTTGAAATTCCCTTAAAACAAAGTTAATTTATAGTCTAACATGAAAATAATTGTGAAATTCAGGTATTAACTGTACCGACAAAAAGAATTTGGGACCCAGCAAGGGAACATAGAAGGATCAGCCCAAAAAATGGATCAACCGTCCATAAAATTGAACCAAATTAACTTTTTTTTATTACGAAGACTTAAAAAGTCTTTGTTCACACAGCGAAGCATAGAAGGATTACAATCTAAACGTGCTTTTTGGGTTTCCAAACTTTTCTTTAATTATTGTTACTTTATCGAAGAAGCAAATTATTTATTCCACACCTGAAAAAGCAATGAACTACCATGCGTTTGCAGAAACTTTCCTCAAAATCTTTACTCCGAAAATGAAGAATGCTGAGAATTTGTATGTAAAATCAGCAAAACCTGCACTTCTCTTCATATTATTATTCATCCTTGTTGCTTATCTTCCAAAGGCTGCATCAGTGGATGATGATAATAACATCAATTTCACTTTCCCTGATTTCAACCCAAAGACGCATCGCATAGTGTATGAAGCTGATGCATACGCATCAGGCAACACAATACAACTCGCTGCTGACCAAATAAACAAGGGTCTAAATGGTAGTGTTGGTCGAGCCACTTATTACAAGCCAATGCACCTTTGGGACAATTCATCGGGGAATCTCCTACTGGCAGATTTCACCACTCAATTTTCTTTCTCCATTGATTCCTTGCACAATAGCTCACACGCTAGTGGGTTTGCGTTTTTCCTTGCTCCCAATGGCTCAAATATCCCACCTGGATCCATTGGTGGTTGTTTGGGACTTCAAACTAATTGCTACTCGAGTTTGACTTACGACGTCAACTCTAAATTTGTTGCAGTGGAGTTTGATACGCATCAGAGTGATTGGGATCCTCCGGAGATGTCAGAGCACGTGGGCATCGATATCAACTCTGTCAAGACTTCTAACCCCACCGTCGCATGGTGGTGGAGTGATATTGAAAATGGGGGAAAAGTTAATGCTTTCATCACTTACAACTCTAGTACAAAAAACTTGAGTGTTTTTTTAGTTGATGCTAGTGATTTTTCTGGTGAGAATTCATCTAGTCTTTCTGCAACACTGGATCTTAGCCGATATTTAACAGAATGGGTCACTTTTGGCTTCTCAGGAGCCGCTGGATATAGCAGAATGACAGAGCTACAGACTATTTATTCCTGGAATTTCAGCTCTACCTTACAAGTTTCCATGAATACAACTATCCATCCTCCAGCAATCGCACCAAGCCTTCCAGTCAACCCCAGAAGGAAGAGCAAGACATGGCTATGTCTAGTTCTAGCCATCGTTAGTGGCATTTTTGCTTTGCTCCTAGTTCTAGGTCTGGTTTGGCTTTTCTGCGGGAGAGGAAAGTATAACAAGATGGGGGATGATAGGCTCATGTCTGTCAACGTAGAAATGGAAAAAGTAACAGCACCTAGGCACTTTTCCTACGAGGAGCTAAGACTTGCAACCAGTAATTTTGCTGATAAAGGTCTGCTCGGAAAGGGAGGTTTTGGGAAGGTTTATTTAGGCTTCTTGAGGGACATCAACTGTAGTATTGCTGTCAAAAGGATAAGTCCACATTCTGAACAAGGGGTGAAAGGGTACGTATCAGAAGTTACAACTATTACCAGATTGAGGCATAGGAATTTGGTCCAACTAATTGGTTGGTGCCATGACAGTAAGGAGTTCCTCATCGTGTACGAATTCCTTCAAAATAAGAGTCTCGATTACCATCTACATAGAGAGCCATGCTTGTTGACGTGGGATACAAGGTATAAAATCGCTATGGGACTGGCATCAGCGTTGTTTTATCTGCAGGAAGAATGTGACAAATGCGTTTTGCATCGAGACATCAAGTCAAGTAATGTTCTGTTGGATTTGAGTTTCAATGCCAAGCTTGGTGATTTTGGGCTGGCTAGGCTTGTTGACCATGGACAAGAGTCTCAAGCAACTACGGTTATGCTTGGGACTGATGGTTATATGGCACCCGAGTGTCTTGTCACATACAAAGCCACTAAGGAATCGGATATATATAGCTTTGGTATTGTTGCCTTACAAATAGCCTCAGGAAAGAAGGCCATTGCTGAAATAGAAAGGAATGGCAAGAGATTCAAGACAAAACTGGTGGAATGGGTTTGGGAACTGTATGGGAAAGAGAGCCTTTTAGATGCTGCTGACCCACAATTGTATGACAATTACGAGATGGAACAAATGAAACGGTTGCTCTTAGTTGGGCTGGCCTGTGCTCACCCAAACTATATTGACCGCCCATCGATACCGCAGGTTGCAGACATCCTTTCTTTCAAAGCTCCAGTGCCTATGCTACCACAGGAGATGCCGGTTCCAACATACATTGCAGCTCTGCAAGACAATATTGTTACATCTTCAGCATCCATTTCATTCCATACCAGTGGTTCCAGAAGAAGCGAAACCCAAACTTCAGGCAATGGTTCCAATAACCATTCTTGAAGGATAAAACAAGGACTCCAAATTCAGACACAGAAGCCAAGCAGTGAGTTCTTGGTTAGTAGTTAACACTTAGTATTTTGTTCTTTTCATTGGCTATGAAGATTACTATTTTGAGATTTTAATTTTGTTCTTGTTATGGTTTTCCAAGTGTAAAATAATGATTGTTTTCGTTATTAATAAAAGTTCAATTTTCTTAGCAAAATGAACAAATATATAAAATCTTATAAATAAATAAAAACCGATTCGAAGGGTTCCTAGGAGACCCATTGACTTGTAATTAGTCCAAGTCTATGTAGTTTTATTAACATCGATGGCCAACAATAAAGAATACATTTAAGCAGTAACTGTAGTGGAGCCCCTGACAATACAAGGAGCCAATTACTTCTTGACAAACATTTGCAAATTAATGTCGTCAGAACCAAAAACAAAAAGGAAAAGAACAGCAATGTCAATTATTACAAGGTACCAAGATTCCTTGGATTTATGTTATGTTTTTATAGGTAAATTCTATCCCAGTTTGGTTTTCATCACTAATTAAAGTTATATATATAAAAAACAATCCTTAAAAAACATTTCTATAGGACTAAATTGGATCTCATAAGTGCTTTGGTCGAGAGATAGAGATTAGAGATGTATATATTTCATTTTCTCTTCAGCAAGTGTACAATTATACTTGATAATGTCAGTTTACAACTTGGCCTATCGGTCAATGGGGATATCATTACGGGACTAATTATTAGTGCTGATTGGAGTGCAATATGTGTGGAACTACTAGGGAAGGTGCCAAACAAGTTTAGGGTTAGCCGGATCGAGATGAGATGGTTGGAGGACAACTTCTAGATTATCGAGGCTTCAGCGAGTGACGTTGAAAATGAACAATTCACGCCGCATTCATCTTGAGGTTGATTGAGGGTCTGCTAAAGCTAGATAAATCTCGCAATTTGGCACATTTAAGGTGGCTATCACTACTAGTCGACTTGAAAGAATCAGGACAACTTAGTTGGGGATCAGCGGTGTTGACGACATTATACCGAGAAATGGGCTTTTTTATAAAAATAACCCTAAAAAATAAATTAATTATCAAAATAACTCACCTTTTTAATTATGTACAAAAATAACTCATTTTCTACAGTAAAAAGTGGTGGAGCCATATGAAATGGCGCCACCACTTTGCCACGTCAGCCAGGGGTATTAAAAAATTATTTTTTGGTGGAGCCATGTTGAATGGCGCCACCAGTATAAAATACTAGGAAAATATTAAAAAATCTAGAAAAATGGGGGACTTAAAAAAAAGTTTTCTATTTTTGGGTGGAGCCATTCTAGATGGCGCCACCACTTTTCTAATTTGTCAGGTTCTTATATATTTTTTTTTACGTTTTTTACTTTTTTTACTTTTTTACTTTTTTTCTTATATTTTGTCTCTTTCTTAGATATTTTTTTTTTAAGTTTTATATTATTTTCTTAATTTATTTTATTTATTTAATTTATATTATTAATTTTAAAAAATTTGTAATATATATTTAAAATATTTTATAATATTTTTTTAAAATTTTAATTATTATTTTTAAAAATATTTTTTAACTTTATATATATATATATATTTGTGAAATTAATTTTTTATAAATTTTAAAAATGTATTTTTCAAATTAGTTTTGAAATTATTAGTTTTATAATATTTGAAATGTATGTTTAATATTTTATTAATTTTACATACAATTTTAAATATTATTTTTAAATTCTTTTTTATCATTAGGTATATATATTTAAATTTTAAAGTTTAAATTAAAATATATATATATATTTATTATAACTAGTCACATCATGTCAGTGATGTGACTATTAATAAATTTAAATATAAATATAAATTTTAAAAAATATATTAAATATTATTTTATAAATATTACATATATTTTTTTCTTTTTTGGCTCTTTTTATTGTTTTGTTTTTTCTTTTATGTTTAATTATTATTATTAACTTTAAAATTTTTGAAATATTTTATTAATATATATATTTTTAAATCTTAGATATGTATTTTAAAAATATTTTTTAAAATTTTAAATACAATTTTTAAATACATTTAAAAAATTATAATTTTTAATAATATAAGAAATCATAATATTTTAAATATTTTTTAAAAATTGTCTTTTTCCTTTTTTTTTTTTTTTTTGAAATTTTATGTTTTTTCTTATTTTATTTTGTTTATTTATTTTATTATTAATTTTAAAAATTTTATAATGTATATTTAAAATGTTTTATAATATATTTTTATAATTTTAAATATTATTTTTAAATTATTTTTTAACATTAGATATATGTATTTAAATTTTATAGTTTAAATTAAAATATATATATATATATATATATATATATATATATTTATTATAACTAGTCACATCATGTCAGTGATGTGACTATTAATAAATTTAAATATAAATATAAATTTTAAAAAAATATATTAAATATTATTTTATAAATATTAAATATATATTTTTTCTTTTTTTGACTCTTTTTATTGTTTTGTTTTTTCTTTTATGTTTAATTATTATTATTAACTTTAAAATTTTTAAATATTTTATTAATATATATATATATATATATTTGTAAATTTTAGATATGTATTTTGAGATTATTTTTAAAATTTTAAATATAATTTTAAATACATTTAAAAATTATAATTTTTAATAATATAAGAAATCATAATATTTTAAATATTTTTTAAAATTTTGTCTTTTTCCTTTTTTTAATTTTATGTTTTTTTTCTTATTTTATTTTGTTTATTTATTTTATTATTAATTTTAAAAATTTTGTAATGTATATTTAAAATGTTTTATAATATATTTTTTTACAATTTTAAATATTATTTTTAAATTCTTTTTTTAACATTAGATATATGTATTTAAAATTTAAAGTTTAACACTAAATAATACAAACTTTATTTCTAAAAGATCATAATATAGACAGACCTCAGTTACAACATTTAATTTCTTTCAGACCGTGAAGATTGGCCAGTGTAGACGTTTCCATGGGGACATTTGCTCCGATTGTGGCTAACTGTTCTACATATAGTGCAACGCTTTGGATCGACTTGTTCTCTTACATCCATGTCGTTTCGAATCCTCGTTATTGTCGGTCTACCTTTGACTCTCCTACGTAGTGACCGATCAGGCAACATCTCGAATGCAGGCGATTGCACTTCCCATGTCGATATATTCCTTAATACATGGAACTCGTTACCCCAAATACGCAACGTATGTTCAAGTGTGTATACATCATCGATATATTGTTTGACATTCAAACTATAGGTAGCACAAGCTGCAACCACATGCGCACACGGGTACCATAGTGCTTGGAACATCCCGCACTCACATCGTCTGTTTCGGAGATCAACTCTATAGGACCGTGGCGGGATCCCTGACCGACGACTGATATACTCTGTCACTCGAAAAGTTTCCAAATTTCGAGAATATAGTTCTACATTCATCAACCTAGCCCTTTGAGTGTCATCTTTCATGGCATCTCTGATTTTTTCGACGTACACGTGTTTTGCCTCTAACTGTTTTGCTTGTTTCAACCCCATTTTTGGCATTAAGGTTGCTAACCTGTAAAATGTGGCTGAAAAAACAGCTGAAATTGGCAAGTGATGCGTACACCTTAAGAAGGAGTTAACGGCCTCAACAAGGTTAGTTTTCATATGGCCATAACGGTACCCCTCGTCAAAACATTGAGCCCATTGCCACGGCTCCATGCTACTCAACCACTGTGTAAGATATCAGTCTCTGACCTCGCCAACTTATGTCTAAATCGGTCTGGTTCCAGCTTGTACCCTATGTATATATTCCAATAAAATGCGTTAAAATTAGGAAATTGACTAGAAATAATTACAAATACGAATTTAAATACGATATTTTTACCCATGTTGACAATTCGTTTGCGCCAGTCTTTGTTCTTATACTCGTTGTGGAAGTTCACAGCGATGTGACGAATACAATAGACAGACCTTCGTGGAACCTCCGATTGCCGAATTGCAGCAACAAGACCCTTCGATCTGTTAGATATAATGCAAATGTTGTCTTGCCTGAAAACATGTCTCCGTAAGTTTCGAATGAAATATGCCCATGATTCAGAGTTCTCCGACTCTACAATGGCAAGAGCGATTGGTAGTACATTTCCATTACCGTCTTGTGCAACCGCAATCAGAAGTATCTGCGTGTATTTTCCATAAAGCCATGTTCCATCAACTTGCACTACCGGTTTGCAGTGGGAGAAGGCCCTAACACATGGATCGAAAGTCCAAAACAGTCAACGAAACACTCTTTTTCCCAGTTCCAATTCTCCATTAGGGCCTCTATAAGGCAACGTTTGCAAGTCCACGACAGTTCCTGGGACATACTCTACCATTGCTGAAATCTAACTCTGAAGTTCATTGTATGACTCATCCCAGTCGCCGTACAATTGTTGCATGGCCATTTGATTCGCCCACCACGCTTTCCTGTATGACACTCTGTACTGAAATCGAGCTTGCATGTCTACAATCAATGTTGACACAGGAATGATTGGGCTATCTTTCACCAGTGGCATGATGTAGTTGCAAATACTTTTGGCATCCAATTTTCGGTGGTCTCGAGACATGCGTGCGACAGTACATGTATGACGCCCTTCTAATTTTTGTATTTGCCACTATTGAGTCCTCTGTATAAATGCAGCACCAACTCGCCAACCACACCCATCGTCGGCTCTTCAACATTCCCCAACATATAATGTCGGTGTAGATTTGGCAACCTTGTAATCAATCGACAACTTCATGCTGTATTGTTTGATGGCAAACACACAATCCGCCTTGTTCTCAAACTGTTGCCCAACGAACAACTCGTCGAACTGTGAATTTGAAGCCAATCTATGAGCAGGTACTATATCAGCGTACTTAGGGAACTCGGATGCATGCGCTGCATCTGGATCTACGTTCAACATGTTGCCCCTAGGTTCATTTCGTAAAATAATACCATTACTCGGGTTACAGAATGAAGGGCCGTGAACATCTTCAACTTCCTCCGGGCCTTCATCATCGATATCGTCCGGAACCTCATCAACATCGGGGTCACTAAAATCTTCAACGTCTTGATCAGAATCTTCACCATTATTGGTCATTTCTCTGGCATTTGTCTCAGTGCTTATTATCACCTCCGGATGTATTTGTAGACGGGGACTGAGGGTTGGGTTGTTGTACGAACTCTCACCATAATTAGGAATTTTGGGTATCTGCGACGTTCCACCGTATTCTAATTGGTCTGTCCATCCAACATTAAGATCAAAATCAAATTCGCGATGTTGACTTATTGGGCTAACATTCTCAACAGGCTCTAAGTCTGCTAACTCAGCAAATAATTCAACCATATTTCCATCATAGTGCCCAAGTCATCATCACCTCACAGTTGCATCGCACAAAATTTGAACGGATCTGTAGAGATTGGAAACTTGTAAAATAATTTGGACATCACCCTTCCACAACGGATAGCTATTTTCGCACTGATCTTCCTTTTCATTTCTGCTAGCTTCACATTTTTTTTGAATCGCAAACCTACTCTTTGCTAGCCTTGAAATACACAGCCAATATCACCTTCTACAATTTCACCATAAAAAACAACATACACCAAAAACACTTCATTATTCATTTTTAACAAATTTTTTGAACTTTTCCACTTAACACAACAACTACACCACTCTATATATAGAAGAGAACCAAGAGGTGGAGCCATAAAGAATGACTCCACCAAAATACTGTGATTTTTTAGAGTATAGAGGGCCCCGTATCAATTTTGCCATTTCCTGGTAGAGCCAAATAATTTGGCGCCACCAGTTTTCAAGTTTGACAGCCAACTTATTTGTTTCAAAACTAATTTGAAAAATACATTTTTAAAATTTATAAAAAAATTAATTTCACAAATATATATATATATATAAAGTTAAAAAATATTTTTAAAAATAATAATTAAAATTTTAAAAAAATATTATAAAACATTTTAAATATATATTACAATTTTTTTAAAATTAATAATATAAATTAAATAAGCAAAATAAATTAAGAAAATAATATAAAACTTAAAAAAGAAAAAAATCTAAGAAAGAGACAAAATATAAGCAAAAAAGTAAAAAAAGTAAAAAAAAAAAATAAGAACCTGACAAATCAGAAAAGTGGTGGCACCATTTAGAATGGCTCTACCCAAAAATGGAAAATTTTTTTAAGTCCCCTGTTTTTCCAGATTTTTTAGTATTTCCCTAGTATTTTATACTGGTGGCGCCATTCAACATGGCTCCACCAAAAAATAATTTTTAATACCCACAGTCGACGTGGCAAAGTGGTGGCGCCATATCATATGGCTCCACCACTTTTTACTGTAGAAAATGGGTTATTTTTGTACATAATTAAAAAGGTGGGTTATTTTGATAATTAATTTATTTTTTAGGGTTACTTTTATAAAAAAGCCCGAGAAATATGTCTAGCGACGATATTGGATAAAGCTAAAATTGACGGTTGCATGCTCCTTCATATGGTAAAATTCATTTGACAATATCATTACCATTTTTATTTTTCATTGTTGTAATTTTGAAATAACATATTTGAATAGGTGAACGAGGCACAAAGGTATACCAACCAAGCTCGAGGATATCTGACTAGCTTTAGATCAAGAAATCGAAGAGGATGTTAGTTTATGATTTCAAAGTTATATAATATGTACTATAGCACTTGAAATTAAATATTAGACACGTTCTAAAAATTATAAATTTGTAATGCAGTTTGTATAGATGTCATATGTGGATCTGATGATTCAAGAATGTGTCCTAATAGAATTTTTGGCCAATCACAACATCTGGCATGTCAAAGTGCCATTGGTCATTTTGCAACGGTCGAGATGTATGAATCCGACCGAGTCATGTGACAGTTTACGTATTCTGCCACCACCTCAGAAGCTCGATGACTTGCACAAGATTGACTTACGGAGGAGACTTGAGGAAGATTGGCCAACATTCTACAAGAAGTACATCAAGATGTGGCAGCGTAGAAACGATTACTTGCCAACGCGTGAACCATTTCTCACATCGAAGTTGGCAACATCTTCGAATTACATGGATTGGTTTAGGCATAGCTGCAAGTCGTATCTATTGCTGGCTTGAAAAAGGAGTAGGCAACGTCACCGTAGGAGGCCAAGACGAGGGCCCATCAATCCTAGGTCGAGAGATGGAAATGTAACGGGATTGACATCTGCTCCATCTGCACCAGAAGACCCAATTTTCGTACAACCCCCCAATCAATATGGTTTACTTGGTTTTGCTTCTAACCCAATTTTTTGTCACAAGCATCATAACATGCACACTCATTCCCCATGTAATGACCCGTTTTCAGTAAAGTCAGAATAGTGGTTTCGAGACCACAAATCTAAGGTCATAAAATTTATTTTAATATTATTTTATGGTCTATAGCATGTTAGAATTATGGTATAAAAATTTCATTAAGAAATTTTACCGTTTACTTGTTCAATTTGATAAAAAAGACTAAATCGCATAAAGTGCGAAAATTGTGTTCTATTAGCTAAAAGTATTAAATAGCTATAGAACTTTATTGTGGTGGTCCTTATATGGTAATTAAAGCATAAATAATGAGTGGGACGACATGATGGCTGAAAATGTATTAAATAGCAGAAAGTCAATGGTAATTTTGTAATTAAAGTGAATAAAATAAAAACCAAGCTATCATCTTTTTATATTTCTCTTCTTCAACCGTGGGAAACCAGGAAAAGGGGGGTTTTGAAGATTGAAAAATTCAGCCAACCTTATTCTTCAAATTAAGTATGCATTTTTGTCCCGTTTTGGATAATTTTTATATTTTTGGAATTGTTATAGCTTGATCTAGCTAAACAGAGGACTAATTTACAATATGGTTGAAAATCTAGAGTTTTGCCATGAAAGCATATTTGTTGTTTTTGAAGTTTAATGGTAGAAAAAGAATGGTTGTTGTTAGATAAACAACTTTAGTAAAGAGATTTTTGACGAAATTATCAATTAATGATTAAATCGAGAAATATGAAAAGTTTGAGTTAAAATGTGAAATTATGAATTTATGGGCTGCTATAGACTCATAATATATTTGGCTAGGCTTGAGTGTGATGAAATTTCATGAATTTCATTTTTACGAGCCTAGGGACTAAATTGTAATTAAGTCAAAAGTATAGGGACAAAGTGGTAATTTTTCCATAACATGAAATTCGAATCAAATGAATTAGAAATATGATTAAATAAGTTAAATTTGATTATATAGATCAACAAAAACAACTTTCAAAACTAAATTGGAGAAAAGATAAAGTCGTGGATTAAGCAACCGTTATCTCCATGCGAATTTGAGGTAAGTTCGTGGACTCGAACTTAATTTTATTTTTAATTATGATTTAAATTAATTAATGCTACATTAGCTCTTGATATAAAACACATGCATATTATGGAATTAATGTTAAGAAAAATGAATGAGGAATTTATGGAAGTAAATAATTATACAATCGTCGATATAATCGACTAGCGCTGAGCGCAATCTTTGTCAGCTTGTCTGACTAGCACTAGGTGCAAATATCATTGGTTTATCCAACTAGAGTTGGGCTCACAATTGTTATCATCAGTTTATCCGACTAGCACTGGATGCAAATATCGTTGGTTTATCCAACTAGAGCTGGGCTTACAATTGTTATCGTTGGTTTATCCGACTAGCACTGGGTGCAAAAATCGTTGGTTTATCCAACTAGAGCTAGGCCCACATTCAATATCGTTGATTAATCCGACTAGCACTGGGCGCAAACTCCTTTGTGGTTTATTGCTAGGCACCAGATGCCACGTTGCTAATAGATCTTGTGGTAAGGTTACTTGAATTATCGAAAGAACTGAAGTCTTATTTGGTTAAGTTATAATTTCATACTAACGTTGATTGTTTTTGTGTTTAGTTAATAAATGGAACCTATTAATGGTAAATTGATTTACATGATGGCACATAGTGTGCGAGATAATTGCTTATTGGGTATTATTCTAAGTGGGTCAATGGGCATAGTGTTGTTACAAGTTTATATGAGTTCAATACGAACTAGTACAGATATGTACGTGAAATACGTGGAAATGATATACATTTATGATATATGAATTTATGGCATGGCTAACTTGGTTGATGATTATGTGTTAGGCTTTTAGGCCAAATTGAGTTATGACATGCCATGCTTTACTTATTTAAATTGTGGTTAAATGGGTATGAAAAGAAGGAAAGATTGTCAAATGCTTCAATTAGAATTGCTATGAAAGCACGGAAAGGTATGAATTATTAGATGATCGAAATAAGCTTAGACACATACTTGAAAAGGTGAAATGCATTTAAGTAGTGAGTACTTATGCTATGATGTTTTGAGATGGTTTGTTAGTTTATGTGATAATTAAAATTTGAGAGGCCAATGTTGTTTAGGCTAAGGCCAAGATATGTTGGATTGACTAAAGTGGCTTATGATTATAAATTGAAGTGGTAAGCTTTATTTTTGAATTACGAACTTACTAAGCAATTCATGCTTACTTTGTGTTAATTTCTTTGTGTATTTAGATATCGGAAGCTCGTTCGGGTTGGAAGTTGGCAGAGATTTCATCATACTATCTATCAGTTATTTTGGTATTGTGGTTTTATAATTCTGGTTATAATGACATGTATAGGTCATTTTGGCTAATGGCAGTCTATATGTTTTGTTGTATTTTAGCCATTCGATTTGACTTGAAAATGGTATATGTGAAAAAATAAAATAGAATAAAATAAATAAAATAAAGAACACACAAATTTTACGTAGAAACCCTTTCGGGAAAAAAACCACGGGCAGAGGAGAAGAAAATTCACTATGTCGAAAAATTTGAATCAATACAAGAGGAATAGACTATGTCTATTTATAGGCTTGTAAAGCCATATTCTAGTAGGATTGAAACACCCTATCCTAATCAATATAAAATAGATGAAGTTTAATAAGGTTTAAAAAACCTTATTCTAAAATAAAATAAAAGAAGTCTAGTTCTATATGGATTTTACTTTTATTTTATTTTCCATCGTATTTTATTTAAATAAGAATTTGGGTCACTTAATTCTAACAATCTCCACCTTGACACAAATTCTCAATGAACAAGTTCTTCATCGCGAACTTTCAATAAACAAGTTCTCCACCTCTTCCATAAAACCCCTTAAGGGTTTAACTTCAACAATGAACACCAACCAAGTCTAAGCAATGCTCAAACTTGGTTATAGGAAGTGACTTAGTCATCATATCTGCAGGATTTTCATGAGTACTAATTTTGCTCACAACAATATCACCACGAGCAAATAATATCACGAACAAAATGATACCGAACATCAATGTGTTTTGTTCTCTCATGAAACATTTGACCTTTTGTAAGAAATATAGCACTCTGATCATCACAAAATCATGCTTGATTTGAAGGTCTTCATTGAGTTCACTAAATAGTCCCTTCAACCAAATAGCTTCTTTACAAGCCTCGATGTCGCCATGTACTCACCTTCAGTGGTAGACAAAGCGATCGTAATTTGTAAAGTGGCTTTCCAACTAATTGCACAACCTCCGATTATAAAGACGTAACTCGTGAGAGATCTTCTTCTATCAAGGTCTCCAAAGAAAAATCAGCATCAACATACCCTATGACTCCATCTTTAGTTCTTCCAAACTCGTAAGCAAACATCGTGAGTGCCTCGTAAGTATCTTAAAATCCACCGAATCGCTTTCCAATGTTCTTTACCGGATTTGTCATGTATCCGCTAATCGCATCGCGATCGCATATGATAAATCTGACGTGAACAAACCATAGCATACATAAGAGATCCCATTTGCACTAGAGTATGGAACATGTGACATGTACTCAGTCTCATCATCTAATTGTGGAGACAAAACCAATGAAAGTCTGAAATGGGTCTGCTAAAGGAGTACTAACAAAGTGCTTAGCACTCTGCATATTGAACTCGCAAAGAACTTTCTCAATGTACACCTTCTGACTTAGGTACAATTTACTTGATTTTCTATCTCTGAGAATCTCCATACCAAGTATCTTCTTTGCTGGTCCTAAATCTTTCATCTCAAATTCTTTACTTAGTTGGGCTTTGACCTTTCTTATCTCTTCTTTATCTTTTGCTGCTATCAACATGTCATCAACATAAAGAAGTAGATACACAAAAGAACCATCACTGCTTTTCTTAAAGTAAACACAATCACAAAAACTACTTCTTTTGAAATCATGAGAAGTCATAAAGGAATCAAACCTCTTGTACCACTGTCTTGGTGACTGTTTCAAACCGTAAAGGGACTTTTTTAGCAAGCAAACATAGTCCTCTTTTTCTGAAATTGTAAAACCTTCTGGTTGTTGCATGTAAATATCCTCATCAAGTTCTCCATGCAAAAATGCAGCTTTTACATCTAATCGCTCAAGCTCCAAATCATGCATGGCCACAATACCAAGCAAAGCTTGAATCGAACTATGCTTAACAACCGGGAGAACACATCTCATGAAGTCCACTCTCGAATTTGACTGTAACCCTTGCAACAAGCCTTACTTTATATCTAGGTTCTTCAACTCCTGGAGTCCCTTCTTTCTTTTTAAACACCCATTTACAACGAACAACCTTTTTACCTTTAGGAAGTTTCACAAGGTCCCATGTTCTGTTTTTGTGGAGTGATTCCATCTCTTCTTGCATAGCAAACATACACTTTTCTGAGCCTTCACAGCTAACCGCCTCAGAATAATTAGATGGCTCTTGATTCGCATCTATATCTTCAGCCACATTTAAAGCATAAGCAATTAGATTAGCCTCGGCATACTTCTTTAGAGGTTTAATTTCTCTTCTAGTTCTGTTTTTGGCGATAGAGCATTGTGGTGAAGAAGCAACTTTATTCTCAATTTTTGTACTGGCTTGAAGAGTTGACTCTGTATTAATCTGATGCTCTACCTATTTTTGATTTTCTTTATTGGAAGAGTCTTTAAGAGATAAGTTAGGTAGCATAGCAGTTTCATCAAAAACAACATCTCTACTAATCACAACTTTTCTATTTTCAGGACACCATAACTTATACCCTTTTACACCAGCTTTATAACCAAGAAAAACACATTTAATGGATCTCGGTTCCAATTTTCCATTATCAACATGAGCATATGCAGGACACCCAAAGATCTTTAAATAAGAATAATTAGCAGGATTACCAGACCATACCTCTTGTGGAGTCTTTTTCTCAATGGCAACGGATGGATATCGGTTGATAAAAAAACATGCAGTGGATGCTGCTTCTGCCCAAAATGACTTCGGTAAGTTGGCATTTGACAACATACATTGAACCTTCTCCATGATTGTTCTGTTCATTCGCTCGCAACGCCGCTTTTGTTGTGGAGTATGACGAATCGTCAAGTGTCTCATGATTCCTTCCGACTTGCACAATCTATTAAACTCATCGAATGTAACTCTAAGCCATTGTCTGCATGCGAGGTATTTTATCTGCTTTCCGTCTGCTTTTTCAATCATAATTTTCCAAGACTTAAATACGGAAAACACATCACTTTTCTCGCTTCAGAAGAACGCCCAAACTTTTCTCGAAAAATCATCAATAAAGGTTAGCATATAATTAGCTCCACCTCTGGAAGGCACTCTAGATGGCCCCACAGATCGTAATGAATATACTCCAATGTTCCTTCGTGTTATGGATTCCTCTAGTGAATCGAACTCTCTTTTGCTTCCCAAAACACACAAGGTGCCACAGAAATTCAGCTTTGCAAATTCCTTGCCCATGAAGAAGTCCTCTTTTGTTCAATTCTCGCCATGCCATTCTCACTCATATGCCCTAGGCGCATATGCCAAAGTTTAGTAATATCATAATCGACAAAGAAGAGGAAGCGACAAAATGCATCACCACGAATAATGAGAACCCCGCAAAACATATAACTTGGCAATCTTTCTCTGTCATCTTTCATCACAACAAGGGACCCTTTGGAAATCTTTAAAACCCCACTTTCACCATTGTATCCGTACCTTTTGAATCAAGAGTACTCAACGAAATTAAATTTCTTTTCAATTCTCGAACATGCCGTGACGTCACTAAGTGTTCTGACAACTCCATTAAACATCTTAACTTTAATTGTTCCAACACCTGCGATTTTACACGAAGCATTATTTCCTATCAAAACAAAACCTTCGATAATCGCTTTTGTAAGTTGTAAATCAATCCCGATTGGGACTCATGTGGAAGGTGCAGCCTGAATCAAGTATCCACTCCTCGCTTACTTTAGAATCATTGACAGAAGCGACTAGAAGTTCACCATCGCTGTAGTCTTCTACAACATCACCTTCACCGAATTTTCCGGTTGTTTTCCTTTGATTCGCAGCCTCCTTTTAATCTTATTTTGTAGCTTATAGCACTCAGATTTAATGTGCCCTTTCTTCATGCAGAAGTTACAAGTTTTACCTCTGTTTGAAGACTTAGATCTACCCTTAGATTTACCACGAGGATTTCGTTCCTGTGTCCTACCACGATCATCATCAGCATTCTGATCTTGTCTCCCACGAACAATGAGACCCTCTCTGTAACACCCCTTACCCGTATTCATAGTCGAAATAGGGTACGTGGCATTACCAGAGTTTACCAGATTAATTTTTCGTTAATACAAGTTAAATACTATTCATTTACTAAAACATGTCATGACGTCCTTTAGATGGGCCTCCAAAGCCCTAAACATACTTCGAGACCAAACCAATTAAATCAAAACCATAGAAAATTTTTCATAAAATCCCAAAGTTTATTTTTGTTCAATATAACCCCTTTATAAATATCTAACCTTCCCTGCAAATTTTAAAACCGAGACTAATCCAACCAACCAATTCATTTCAATCAATTTGATACCAAATTATACTTCTACTATAATCATACTATTTAACATATTTATCATTTTTTTTCTTTAATGTATATTCATTAAACAAGTCTTAGCATTTATATAATCATCAAACCTTATACATGCCATATAAATCAAAAAGAAAATTTACAAAAGCTACTGAGATAACTGGATAGTGTGATTCTTTGTGTTGATCCGATCCTCCGTATACTTCCACGTCAATCTACAAGAGACATTGAATACACTCAAGTAAGCTTATAGAAGCTTAGTAAGTTCATAGGCGTAAAACATAAATCTTACCAAACATTTATACACTTATACAATATACACAATTATTAAGTTCACTGTCAACCACACGATCATTGGTGAGTTCCTTATATAAACTTACTACCACTTATTCATTTCCTTTAATTCTTTTGGGCCCATTTGTCACATATCATTCTTTAACCAAATTAGGAACGGTTCTGAAAAATTGAGTACTTCACTTTCACTTTGCCATAGTATAACTATGGTCTTGCGTATGATCACTTATCACTTTTTGAAGTGATAGTCCTGCCACTGGCCTTACACCGATCACATTTATCACTTGTCATCGATCGATAAGTGTAGCTAAAACTATCACTTATCACTTATCACTTATCACCGATCGATAAGTGTAGGCTAAAGCTACCACTTATCACTTGTCACTTATCACTGATCAGAAGTACTCAAATCCGACGTTCCGCTCAATTTGATCATTTATTCGATTTTCGGGTTGTTATTTTATTCTCTATTCATCAATAAATATATTTCATCATACATTATATAATTCATAAAATTAACATATAATCATTAAACTTCAACCATATGAACTTACCTGGGTCGATTTGCAAAATTTGTGAAAGTTCAGGGACTAATCAGCTACTTTTTCTTTTCCTCGACTTGTTTCGGGTTCTCATCTATCATTGTAAAATCATTCACTTATCAGTATTGACTTCATCTTCAACCCGCTTATAAGTAATATTATCTATAATTTCATTATTTACTTATGTATATTCCAATGCTGTCCATCCGTGTCATAGTCACTAAATTATTTTTATCTTTAGCTACAGAACTCCAAATTAATATCTGCTAATTTTCCCTGAAACTAGACTCACATATCTTCTTACCATAAAAATTTTATAATTTTTGGTTGGGCAAATTAATACAGTTTATTCATTGAAGTCTCCCCTGTTCTGCTGTTTGACAGTTCCGACCCTTCTTCACTAAAAATTAATTATCTTCTCGTACAGGATTCAAATGATTTTTCCGTTTGTTTCTATTGAAAATAGACTCATTCAGGATTATAAACATATAAATTTAAGCCCTTAATTATTTTTATTAAATTTTTTGTGATTTTTCAAAGTCAGAACAGGGGAACCCGAATTCATTCTGACATTGTCTTACAAAATCTATTATATCTCATGATTTACAATTCCATTGCTTACACCGTTTCTTCTATAAGAAACTAGACTCAATAAGCTTTAATTTCATATTTTATTCATTCCATAATTCGATTTATAAAATTTTTGGTGATTTTTCAAAGTTAGACTACTGCTGCTGTCCAAAACTGTTTTAGTGCAAATGTTGATTTCGATTTTTGCCCCAAATTTCACAGTTCATACAATTCAGTCCTTACTCAATTAACCCCTCAATGAAGATAATTTTTCCAAATTAATGCTTTATCTAGAAATTATAAGTTATCTCACAATTATTTAAATTCAGAATTTTCACATAAAACCCTAACTTCAAACTCTTTCACCATTAGGTCCCAAACATTCACTTTCTATTCAATTCTTTCAATAAAATCAGCATATAAACAATTTAAAGCTCTAATTCCATGCTAAATCATCATATACTTCCATCACATATTCATAGCAACTTCCAATTTCTTTCATAAAATCAAAAACTAATGAATTCAACAAGTGGACCTAGTTGTAAAAGTCATAAAAACACAAAAATTTCAAGAAATAATCAAGAATTGAACTTACTTGCAGTAAAAATATGAAAAAACAGCTTAAGGAAACCCTTCTATGGTGTTTTTGCTGATGAGAATGCAGAAAAATAAAGAGAAATCTAGATAATTCCACTTTAGTCCTAGCTTTATTAAGTAAATTTTGCAATATTCCAATTTTACCCTTAATTCATCAATTTTCCTGCTGATTTCATGCCCCTTGCCGTCCAGCCCAAATCATTTTGGGTCTATTTTCCTTTTAAACCCTCTTTCTTTTATCATTTAAGCCATTTAATCATTTCCCATAATTTTACATTTGTTATAATTTAGTCCTTTTTATTCAATTAACTATCGGAACTTTAAAATTTCTTGACGAAACTTTAATACTAACTTATTAACACTCCATAAATATTTATAAAAATATTTATGGCTCAGTTTAAAATTTTTAAAGTCTCGATACCTCGTTTCTGATTCTAATTATTTTAATATTTATTTCTAGTACACTATTCGCTATTTCAAAAAATTTTTAACTTCACATTTAACTTATATTCACTAAATTAATAATATTTTCTACTCATTTGTCGGATTTAATGATCTCGAATCACTATTCCGACACCACTGAAAATTTAGGCTATTACACTCTCCCTGAGAGTCGGGTTTAACCACAAGATGCTTCATCTTATCATACGAGGTTAAAGAATCATAAACCTCATCAACTGTGAGAGACTCGCGGCTATATAAAATCGTGTCTCTAAAGGTTGAATAAGACGGGGGCAACGAACAAAGTAAAATCAACCCTAGAACTTCTTTATCATACTGAACCTCCATGGCCTCCAAGTTTGAGAGAATTTCTTTAAACACTGTTAAGTATTCGTGTACAGATGCACCTTCATCCAAACGATGAGCATAAAGACGCTGTTTCATATGTAACTTGCTTGTTAGAGTTTTCGACATACATATTTGTTCTAGCCTCTTCCATAATGCAATGTGCGCTTTTCTTTTCATCACATCCTGCAAAATTTCGTTGGACAAATGCAGATGTAATTGTGTTAATGCCTTTCGATCCTTACGCTTCTTCTCTTCACCTGTTAATGTCAAAGGCATCTTATCCATCCCTAGCAGGGCATCCTCCAGATCCATCTGTGCAAGAACTGCTTGCATCTTAATTTGCCACAACGCAAATCGTTGTTGCATCCAACAAATGAATTTCATACTTCAAAGACGCCATTACCATGATCGAGATGAATAACCCGGAAGCTCTGATACCAATTTGTGAAAAAATAAAATAAATAAAATAAATAAAATAAAGAACACACAAATTTTACATGGAAACCCTTTCGGGAAAAAACCACGGGCAGAGGAGAAGAAAATTCACTATGTCAAAAAATTTGAATCAATACAAGAGGAATAGACTATGTCTATTTATAGGCTTGTAAAGCCATATTCTAGTAGGATTGAAACACCCTATCCTAATCAATATAAAATAGATGAAGTTTAATAAGGTTTAAAAAACCTTATTCTAAAATAAAATAAAAGCAGTCTAGTTCTATATGGATTTTACTTTTATTTTATTTTCCATCGTATTTTATTTAAATAAGAATTTGGGTCACTTAATTCTAACAGTATATGTTTTGTTATGTAAACATGCGTAAATGGCTTTATGATATGTAGTGTATGGTTGCCAAGTGAATGTCTTGTTTATGAATTGGTATTTTCTGTACCAAATGATTGAAATTGAGATATGGTATGCATGTTAAATTTTAGGCACAAAGTCTTCTTTCTGTGTTTGACCATTTAGATAGATTTTGGAAGTTTAAATTGGCATGTTTTAAAGTAGCCAATTAAGGTGCCTATTAGTATCATGGTTGTGTGTGATCTTATAAAATGTTATAAGCTTATTATTGATTGGTTTTGAATGTCTAAATATGTCATGTTTATATACACATTGAAGTGTTTAGGTTGGTACCAAGTTTGATGAGAAATATGGCTTAGAAAATGGCCTATTTTCATTCACATGAGAAGAGACACGGGCATGTGTCTTAGCTGTGTGTGACATACGGCCTAGCACACGGACCTGTGGCTTGGTCGTGTGACCCAAGTCAGAGAGTTACAACACAACCATAGCACTAGTTTATTTTAAACAAGAACCATAGCATGCACAACCATTCCCTATATTAACACCTTCTACAGGGATATATTATGCACAACCACTACCTACAGTGCCATATTACATGCTAACCTCGCCAACAATACTGACGCATCCGGTATTACCGATGATTCCTACCTTCTACCCATAACTAGGCCATACAACATATAATTGCTTGTTGATAATGTCGCAAACACCCCCAATATCATTGTTCTAACGAGGTGGGTCATCCTTGCAACCACCAACTCAAACAAGGGGAATCCACGATGGGAAGCTAGGACACAGTTGCAGTCAACCACGGAGGAAAGAGATGAAGTCAATGATAAACCCCGATATGCACATCAAGCTGATCACGAAGCTGACAAACCAATTAGTGCAACGAAACCCTAGGCGTGCCCTACGCCCACCCAATTATGGCACATATTTGGGACACTAATGATTACATTATTTTGCAATTTTGCAGTTTTTTATATATTTTATTTTACATTTGAAATGTCCACTTATTTACAATGTATGAAACAGATTTATTAAATTGGTTTGATCTGTACATAATCAGTTGTGAGTTTAAAATTTACAATTATTTATGTTACTTTTTGATTTAAGTTTTTCTCCTTCCATTTATTAAGTACAATATTTTCAAAAAGCAAATAATTGCTCAGAAGGTTCGAGAAAACCTTAAACTTCAGCTTGCTTATTGTATTATATCTTACTTTAATAATTAATATTAACTTATGCTTTATAGGAAAAATTAATGAATAAACGAATAAGTTAGTGTTTTCACTGCATGAGTTAGTGTTTTAATTAACTATTCTACATTTCAATAATTAATATTAACTTTGGCATGCGAGTTTTACACGTGCAATTTCTACATTTTCCTCAATCAAGTTTATCCCAGGAATCCTAGGTTGCAAGGGCTTAAAAGCAATTAAGTTTGTGGTTGAAATTCCTAGAGAGAAAACACTCCCTGCAAGGAGCGTTTTCATCTAACACGGTAGTGAAAATGCTTCCTAAAATACACGTTTTCAAGCGACATGTCTGACATGTCTGTGGAAAACTCTCTCTGTAGGAAAAGTTTTCATTGCCATGTCAGATAAAAATGCCCCTTGTAGGGAGCATTTTCTCTCTGGCCATTTCAACTGCCCCAGTTTAATTACTTCTAAGCCCTACAGCTTAGGATTCTCAGGATAAAATTTTTTTCCCTTTATATCCTATCCCATCCCTTATATAAGCGCTCATTCTTCGCCCCCTACTCACCACATTTTAATCTCCTTTAAAAAATTTCAAGTTTAATGATTTATTTCTTTCTTGATTTGAAGGTGACATATTCATAGTTTTAAATTGTGTTTGGATTCACAGTGATGTCATAGAGCTCGATAACCTACAAATTTCACTTATCGTGTGAGTATGGCGCCGTCACCTGAGAAGTTAGGATCACTTTGAAACTCGAGGTCTAAGTTGACAGTGATTATACCGTATCGAGTTGAAGTGTAATAAGGCTTCAAGTTTACAAAGGTTATGCTGTCAAGGGATGGAGCATAAATGGGCCCGTAGTTAATGGTGCTAATGTAACACCCTAAGAAAATCCTACATCAATAAAGTACGAGAGAGACTGGGTCATATAAAGGGGTAGCAACACTTAAGTGGTAAGAGACCTTTTGGGGGTGTATCGATGCTCCCAAGAACAAAGCGGTAAGGGCCATGTGCGTCAAAAGTAGATAATATTTTATCAGGTTGGGTGTTGGCTATGGTATTTATTGGTATCAGAGCCTCTCATCATGCCTCTTAAGTGATGGTGAGGAAAACCTTATGCTGAGTCCCTGAAAGGGTGAATGTAACACCCTAGGGAAATCTCACATCGGCAAAACACGAAAGAGACCTAGAGCAACACTTAAGTGGTAAGAGGCCTTTTAGGGGTGTATGGACACTCCCAAAGACAAAGTCATGAGGGTCATGTGTGCTCAAAACGGATAATGTCTTATCCAGCTAGGTGTTGGCTATAACAGCTAATGCAAGCACGACAATGAGTCTTTTCACCCGAAGAGCATGCTTCATAAAACTCAAACATAGGTGCGAGGAAGAAATATGCAAGGGGCTTTCTAGTATAATCAAGTAATTAGTATTGTCCATCTCCACTGAAGGCAGTGTGACCTTGTTAGTATAACTTGTTACACCCCAATGTTGTCATAGTTTATAATAACGGAGTCACCGCCTTCAGATGTGGTGGATAAGACGCATTACTTGATTATACGGAATCACCATTGTGTTTTTCTTCCCCTATTTATGTTTGAGTTTTATAAAACATCCTGTTATGATAAGAAGCTTGTTGTCGTGCCCGCATAACCACTGTAACCTACGACCTCATTTATGCTCCATCTCTTGATAGCATAACCTTTGTAAACTTGAAGCTGTAGTTACACTTCAACCCCAAGCCATATAATCACCGTCAACTAAGACTTTTAGTTGCAATGCGATCCGGGTTCCTAGGTAATGACTCCATACTTACACGACAGATGAAATTTATAGGTCATCCAGCTCCACAACACCATTGTAAATTTAAATATTTTTTAAAACTATAGCCATGTTTATCTCAAATACAAACAAAAATAAATCTACAAACTTTTAATTTCCAACCGCAAGAATTTTTTTTTTAAGTTGTGAAAACGCGTCCTACAAGATGCGTATTTTTTCTCTCTCCTGAGTGTAGATCGGTAAATTTTTACAAAATTAACCTAGTTTCTCAATTTTTTTCAGCATATTTAAATAATTAACCGATGTGTGTCTATATTATATTTAAATTCATGATTGAGTTAATAACACAAATTATTTTACATATTATATATTTATACACTTAAAAAAATTTAAACTTTTTAGTTAATGGAAATAAACAAAGTACTAAAACTTCTTTGAATATAGATTAAAATAAATTTAAAAAAAACCCATTTAAATTTAAACATTTTTAACCGAGTCATTTTAAGCAAAGTATTCAATTTTGATTGTCCATGTTTAATATTTTGAAACACGATTCATAATGAAGTGTTTAAAAAGTCACCTAATAATTAAATTTAAGAATAATTATTTGTAATTATATAAGGATGGCATTTTGAATAACTATTGTATTTGGTGGTTTCACTGAATTGGATGTAATTAGAACACCTCAATTATACTTTTCAATTCTTAGGAGAAGTGAGAGAATTGAAGTAATTACGTGAATAATTCCACCCAATTCTAATTACCCATGACTTTCCAAACAATTATATATAGTTTAACTTCAAAAATATAATATAAAAATAATTTATGTATATTTTATAAAATTATAACAAAAATTTATATTATTTAAATCCTGAAAATTCTAAAAATGTGATAAAAAAGAATATTATAAAAAATAATTTACATATTATAAAAGTGTTATTTACTATATTCTTAAACTACATATTATGTATGATGATTTGATTTTAATTGTGATAATTTTTTATAATAATTAATATTTTTTTAAAAATATAAATTATATAACTGTATAATTACAATTTATACTACTAAACATGAAATAAAAAATTATAATATAATTAGACGCTATTAATCAAACACATCTTAATAATTATACTTCCATGTAACCGTCAATGAAATTTTTAATGCGAAATGCAGACATATTGCCATATGTACCAACCTGCCCAAGTATAACTCAATATTTGACTGGATAACTTTGTATTAAATAGCATATTAATCGATCACAAATATTAATATAATTTAATGTATATGTGCCATTTGTCAACTTAAGAAGTTCTTTCGAATTGAAAGTTACCAAAAATGCTTTTTATTTTTAAATAAAATGGATACAAAGGCAATTAGTCTAGGTACTGAAAGGAATATCCTCAACCAATTTTAAATAGGATTTTGTATCCCCAACCAACTTGATAAGATTATCCATAATTGTATTCTCCGTTGAATTTTCCACTGCTTAATCCTCGACTGGGTTTATCATATTCTCTTAATTAGAGGAACTAGCCGAATCAACTAAATTTTAACTTGAGATTTTACTAATAATATCTAACTTAAAGATTATATGTTTTTTTTCAAAATTTGTATTAATTAACTTAAGATTTTACTAATAATCTAAGTATGAAATGAATACATAAAAAGTTTAAAATTAATTTTTTTTATAGAAATTGCTTAGAATTACTCATAGTTCCTCACTATCCTTTCAATAAGAGGATAAATGCACTTCAACACGCTCGAATTTATGTTCTCTTGCATAGACAATGATACTAATACCAACCGAGTTAAAACTCAATTGATAAATTAAAAAATCTAAAATAATTATTTTTAAAATGTATGAATTAAAAAAAAGGGACAAAAAAATGTTTTCAGCATCATATCATCACAAAAAAATGGTGTACCCCAACTTTTTGGGAAAAATGTTTATATAAATTTTTTATGCAAATTGATTAAAAATACTTATGGTATCTCTACAATCTTTCAATAGGAGGATAAATATATTTTATCGCGTTCAAACTTATATATTCTTATATAAATAACAATATTGATATCAATCGAATTAAGACTCACAATTTATAATAATAAAAAAGTTGAGGTAATATGTAACCAACACCACCGATTATCACGATTTCAACTCTTCACTAACCAATATTGTTTACTAAAATGTATGAAAACCTTACTTTCGATAATATATAAAATTTAGTATAATATTGACACTTAGTAATATCTTACTTCAATATTTTACTAAGTCAATATATATTATATTATAATTTGGTAACAATCAATTGAGAGTTTATTCATTCAATTTACGTTTAATAATTTGAAAACTAGAAATATTTTAATGATTTGTTATAAAGGTTAATTATATATGTTTGGTCGATTGAGTTTTAATTCGGTTGACATTAATATTATTGTCAGTGCAGAAGGATATGAATTCGAGCGTGTTGAAGCGGTTTATCCTCCTATTTAAGGGTTGAGATAAATTATGAATAGTTTCTAAGTATTGTACCAACTTAAAAACTTTGAGAGAATTTCAAAATTGAATTAGATTATCAATATATAATATAAATTAACATTTTAAATATTCAGTTTTTAGTTTCAGTGTTTAATTTTTTGAGACATGCTTCATATTCAACAAAACATTTAGTTGTTTAGACTGAATTTTAAAGATTTAATATATTTTAGCCGGCAATGAAAATTGAAATACCAAAGACTAAGTCACATTGGCTATCTAATGTATCTCAATCTGCTCAAATATGGTTCAATATTTGATAAGATAACTTGCTATTAAATAGTATATTTAATTGGATAACTGAGTATGAATCAATCACAAATATTAACATAACATAATGTATATGTGCCATTTGTTCCTTTGGAATTGAATGTTATCAAAATTGTTATTTTTATTTTTACTAATTTCGAGATGTTGTGTATGTCACGTATTTAAGTCAAATTTGAAAGATATTCTTTTAGTTGAATTCTATTTATTTGTTTCATTCAAATTTTGATTAATATGGATTATTTTATTATTATTTGATCTATGAATTTAGCTTATAAATAAACTCTTTTACAACTTTAAAAAATACATCAATTAAAACGCATAACACATTTGAAGAATTGTGTGTTTATGTTTTAAGGGTTCTTTATTTTTGGGTTTGGGGTTTAATTTTTATCTCCATCTTTTTTACTTTTCGTTCTTTTGTTATTATAGTAAAATTATATTTGCCCGTGGTATTTTATTATTTTTGGAAGGGTTTTTCACGTTAATTTTGTGTGTTTATTTGTTCGTTGCTTAATCAAGTCGATTCTCAACACAAACAATTAAAAATTTAAATATCATTTAAATATTACATTATTCATAATTCAAGAATAAAGATAAAATACAATATTTGCATAAAAATCTAAGTTTAGATGTAATATTGCACCAAATGATTTTAACTCTTGATAAAATTAGTTCTTCGACTTCAAAAAGATTTCAATGTATATTTACTAATATCTTTATTAAAATTAGGTTTAACTTACTATGTTTAAAATATATTCGTTTTTTCATTTTTTGGTACTTCAAAATTTTTTAATCTAATTTAGTATTTAAAGTACATTCATTTTCGCTACCTAAAATATCATTCCATTATATATTTTAATCCTTTGTTCAAATATATATATATTAATCCAATTTTTTAATATGGTTTAAAAAAAGTGGGCAAAACCTTATTTCATCATTCTCTTATTTTCGATTTTTTTTCGTTTCTAACCTTTAATTTTTTTTTAAAAAAGAGAATACTATTTTTCTAAATCTATAAATAAATCTTAAAACTTTAACTCACCAAATTTAGTTTTTTTTTCATTGTCGGGTTATCTTCAAATTTCAGTATATTCTTCCCCTCTTCCAAAGTTTATCTTCTATCATTTAAATCAGCCAAACAATACTCAAAAAACTCAATCTTGCTTTGTCTGAAATTTGGATTGATGCTTTATTATTATTATTATTATTATTATTATTATTATTATTATTATTATTATTATTATTATATAGAGATGATAGTTATGATATGAATATAGCTATGGTAATGGAGAGGAAGATTTTAGCCATATTGATTGTGTTAGGAAAAAAGATGAAAGAGTTGATAAAGATGAAGGAGTGGGGAAGAAGATGAAGAAGTTGGAGAGAGAATGAGAGAACGTGGCAAGAAAAAGAATCATAATTTTTTATTAATTTAATTTAATTTAATAAATGTAATTTTAAGTAAAAAAGAATTTAAGTAATATTTTTAATGAAAATATTAAAGTCATTATGTTACCTTCTCTAATTAATTGATTTTTTTTTTAAAGTTTGTTAGGCATTTATAATAAGTGACTCAAAAATTAGATAAAGTTCGGATCATCCACTTGATACTCAGATAGGGCTCACTAGTCGAATATGCTTACGGAATGAAGCTCACAAAGGGTGTTCACAAGGGAAACTTGTAGATCCAGCTCGCACAGGACAGGAGGAGTTCACAAGGGGAGCTCACAGGTCTCGGCTCGTAGGAGCCCAAACAGTGTCCAGCAAGCTGCCCAAAGCAATAAACATGCCCAACATGCATAGAGTCTGTTAAAAGCGTCAATTCTATGAACAGTAGCTATATATATAAAGATTTGATTGTCACCTCTAATGGGACACAACGGAAAAATTACTCAGCAAAATCAATTACGTTTTTAGACTAAAATTACAAGGAAAAGATACTTAGGTACTAAATTGGGAAAAAAAGTTAAAAGTATTAAAACAAATATACTTTAAGGTTAATTCGTAAATTAAGTTTTAAAATTAAAAAGCTTAATTTCAATGTATCTTTACTATATTTTGATTAAAATTGAACGTTTTGTTGAAGTAAATTATTTGGTCTAAATAATTCAAAATTATATAACATATAAAAAATAATTATATATTTTTAAAATTGTAATGAATTTAAAAAACACACATAAACTTTTCTCAACAGAGAAGCTAATGGAAATTTTTAGAATTTTAGACACAATTTATCATAAGAAACATCATCATTCATCAATAAATTAATAAATAAAATTGATTTGGTAAAAGAAGAGTTTTTTTTATTGTGAAGTCCTCTTCGTTGACACCACTAAGTAGGAGAATCCAATAGGCTGCATTTTGGGTCCAATGTATGGCAAGAATGTCAAACTTTATTGTAAAGGAATTATTTATTCAATACCTGGAAATAAATTACCTTGCATGCATTTGTAGTAACTTTGCTCAAAATCCTAACTGTGAAAATGAAGAAAGCTGAGAATATGTATCTCAAATGTCTTAAACCTGAATTTCTCTTCATATTATTACTATTATTATACACCCTTCTTATGGGGTTACTTGTTAATTTTACCATGGCTTCATCAATTGATGTTGGTAACATCTAATTCAATTTGACTGCTTTCACCCCAAATATGCCTAGCATAGAGTTTGAAAATGATACAACCGCATCAGATGGCGCAATCCAACTCACCACCAACCAAAGGGACAAGGCTTTAAACGGTAGTGTTGGTCGAGCCACTTATTACCAACCAATGCACTTTTGGGACAATTCATCAGGGAATCTCCGACTTGCAGATTTCACCACTCATTTTTCTTTCTCCATCAATTCATTGAATAAGCCCTCTAGAGATAAGGGTGATGGGTTTGCATTTTTCCTTGCTCCCAATGGCTCAAAAAACCCTCCTCACTCCAAAGGTGGTTGCTTAGGACTTCAAAGTTGCGATTTAGATGCCAACTCTAAATTTGATGTAGTGGAGTTTGATACGTTTCCCAATGAATGATGGGATCCTCCGACGATGTCAGATCACATGGCCATTGATCTCAACTCTGTCAAGACTTCTTTTTACCCTGTCGAATGGCTATGGAGTGGCATTGAACATGGAGGAAAGGTTGATGCTTTCATCACTTACAACTCTAGTACAAAAAACCTTAGCGTTCTTTTACTCGATGCTGATGACCTTGTCAAAATTCATCTAGTGTTTCTGCAATATTGGATCTGAATCTATATTTACCAGAATAGGTCACTTTTTGGCTTCTCCGGATCAACTAGGTCTAGGATTGAGCTACACACTATTTATTCCTGGAATTTCAACTCTAGCTTACAGGTTTCCATGAGTCCAACCATCGATCCTCCAAATGTGGCACCAAGCCTTCCAATCAACCCCAAAAGGGAGAGCAAGACATGGCTATGGATAGTTCTAGCTATTGCTGGTGGCATTTTTGCATTGCTCTTAGTTATGGGTCAGGTTTGGCTCTTCTATAGGAGGAGAAAGTACAGAAGGATGAGGGAAGATGGGACCATGTCTGTCAATGTAGACATGGAAATTGTTAAAATGTGGCAGTAAACAACAATATGTACGTTACCCGGATGAATACAACAACATACAAATGTATGTGATGTTATCCGGATGAAGTACTTTTGTGTAACATGCGACCTGCATATGATTTGACAGAAACTTTTTGACTGGATAAAGTTGGTCAACTACTTACCAGTTTTAGACAGGTCCTAGGTTATTATTAGATTGTGTTTAACGTTTGTTCACTTTCACAAGTTATTTTTATTGTTTCACAAATGTAATAGTTCTATATATGTACATCATATATTGATGAATTAAGTAATGAGAATATAGAAGTTGTTCTCTCAATTTTCTCTATTTTTCTGCTTCTAATTGCTTCTCCTGCAACTCTCATTTCTTTGAATCTCAATTTTTTTCATTCTTTATCCGAAATTATTGCCTTGTTGCTCTAACTTAAAATAGAGCTTCATACTTTCTCCGGATAAATTATGGCTTAACCCCAAAAAATGGTATCAAGAGCCTAATTCTTTGAGGTCCTTGGTTGTGTTTTGTTTGTGAGTGACGTGTTTGAGAGAAAAGAAGCAGAAGCTGTTTTTTTGTTGGTATGTTTGTTTGCTGCAAGGATGAGCTTTACACCAGCATCACCACCTGTGTTTGCTGGAGAAAACTACCATATTTGGGTAGTTAAGATGAAGACATACCTTCAAGCACATGACTTGTGGAATGTTGTAGAGAATGATGCTGAGCCACCTCTATTGAGGGCCAATCCCACAATTTCACAGATAAGGCAATATAGTGAAGATTGTGCCAAGAAGCACAAAGTTATGGCTTGCCTGTAAAATGGAGTATCCGAGTTGATTTTTACTAAGATAATGGCTTGTGACTCACCAAAGCAAGTATGGGAGAAGCTAAAGGAGGAGTTTATGTGGTTAAACAAGACATGGTAGCAGCAACTGATCAACCTTAAGAGAGATTTTGAGAACTTGAAGATGAGGGAGTCAAAGACCATCAAGCAGTACTCTGATAGGATAATGGCCATAGTCAACAACATTAGGCTTCTTGGTGATGATTTCAGTGAGAGTAGAGTTGTTGAAAAGGTCATTACAACTCTTCTTGAGAAATTTGAGTCAAAGATTTCTTCATTAGAGGACTCGAGGGATTTATCAGCCATCTCATTGTCTGAGTTGGTAAATTCCTTGTATGCACTTGAGCAAATGAGGGCAAATAGGCAGGAAGAGCATCCTGAAGGAGCTTTCCAAGCAAAGGTCAAAGAAGGCTCAGGTTCAAGCCAAAAAGGGAAGAAACCTTGGCTTGATAAAAAGGAGAAAACAATGAGAGATGCTGGCAAAAAGAAGCTACCACCCTGCCCACACTACAGAAGGGTAAGTCATCCGGGTGAAGTATGTTGGTATAGGCTAGACGTTCAATGCAGAAGCTGCAAATAGTTTGGCCATATTGAAAAGGTGTGTAAGAGCAAAGATAAGGCACAAGCTCAGCAGCAAATGCAAGCTCAAGTTGCTGAGGACTTTCAAGCTCAGGAGGAGCATATCTTCACTGCCTCATGTTTTGCAGCTTCAAGCAAAGTAAAAAAGGACTGGCTAGTGGATAATGGCTACACACACTATATGGCTGCTGATGAAAAGTTTTTTAATGACTTAGATAGAAGTTTTGCCTAAGGGTAGGAAATATTAGAGAAAGATGATTATCTCTTTAGACTTTTTATTGGTTGAACAAAAAGACGAGATGTTTCGTCGGCGATACAACATCGAAAAATAACGAACAATGTCAACCCAAGTGTAAAAAGGGATCATTCTCGGGAAAAAATGATGCTTTGCATTCATACAGATATCAGACATATACATCTAGTCATTACACCCAGGGAATGGTGTAACAAATCGAATTGATTGAAGATGATACAAATCCTATACCTTTGAGTTGCAGCAGGATGGATGGATGAAACCAAATGTTATTCCCCTGAAGTTGCAAAGGGAGGTTCAAACTTTATGTACTAGAAGGTACAGTGGAAGGGACTCTGCAATTACAGCGGGGCAAGCTTGCTTAACAGAATGTGATTGTTTCTTAGGGTTTTTCATTAAGAATACCAGCCGAACAAGATGGCAGCATAATACGTCAGTGATAATGCCCCGATGAACAACGAGCGATGATACCTTAAACATTTAAAAAAGGATCATTCTTATTTCCGCATTTATAGATCATTCATAACACATCTAGTTAGGAGCATTTGATTCATTTCGATCATAGCATCCTAATCATTTGCCATAAGCTTAGGCCCATGAAATCAATTCTACAGATCATGAGCTTAGGCCCATGAAATCAATTCTACAGGTCATGTCCCCTAGAAGGCGGTGTAGCAACATCAGTGAATTCACAACCTTATCTCTCTGAGGTAGCAAGAGAACAGGCCGAATTGAAGTCTTTTCTTCCTGAGAAAGCAAGGAAGCAAACTGAAGATTACAGATCTTATCTCCCTAAGCAGTAGTGGAGTAGATCGAAGACGGTAAGCCTTAACCCCCTAAGCAGTAAGGTAACAGGCTTAAGATTACAAATCTTATCTCCCTCAGCAGTAGTGGAGCAGATCAAAGATGGTAAGCCTTAACCCCCTAAGCAGTAGAGCAACAGGCTAGAAATTACAGATCTTATCTCCCTAAGCAGTAGTAGAGCAGATCGAAGATGGTAAGCCTTAACCCCTTAAGCAGTAGGGTAACAGGCTGGAAACTACAATTCATATCTCTTTGAAGTTTCAGCGGAGTAGATCGAAGCTACAAATCTCTTCTCCCTGAAATGGCACTAGAGCAGCTTGAAGCCACAATTTGTATCTCCTTGAAGTTTCAGCGGAGTAGATCGAAGCTACAAATCTCTTCTCCCTAAAATGGCACTAGAACGGCTTGAAGCCACAATTCGTATCTCTTTGAAGTTTCAGCGGAGTAGATCGAAGCTACAAATCTCTTCTCCCTGAAATGGCACTGGAGCGGTTCGAAGCCACAATTCGTATCTCCTTGAAGTTTCAGCGGGGTAGATCGAAGCTACAAATCTCTTCTCCCTGAAATGGCATTGGAGCGGCTAGAAGCCACAATTCATATCTCCTTGAAGTTTCAGCGGAGTAGATCGAAGCTACAAATCTCTTCTCCCTGAAATGGCATTGGAGCGGCTTGAAACCACAATTTGTATCTCCTTGAAGTTTCAGCAGAGTAGATAGAAGCTGCAAATCTCTTCTCCCTGAAATGGCACTAAAGTGGCTTGAAGCCATAATTTGTATCTCCTTGAAGTTTCAGCGGAGTAGATCGAAGCTACAAATCTCTTCTCCTTGAAATTACTATGGAGCATATTGAAGCTATAAATGAACATATCTTATCTCTCTGAAGTTGCAGTAGACCATATCAAAACAAACCTTATCTCTCTAAAGTTGTAGTAGAGTAGGTTGAAGACACAAGTCTTATCTCTCTGAAGTTGCAATGGAGCAGACTGAAGATAGCAAATCTTATTTCCCTGAAGTTGTAGTGGAACAGATTGAAGCTATGAATAAACAGATCTTATCTCTCTGAAGTTGCAGTAGAGCAGATCAAAACAAACCTTATCTCCCTGAAGTTGTAGTAGAGAAGAATGAAGATAGTGAATCTTATCTCCCTGAAGTTGCAGTGGAGCAGATTAAAGCTACGAATCACTAGTCTTATCTCCCTAAAGTTGTAGTGGAACAAACTGAAGATAGCGAGTCTCAGATCGTATCTTTCTGAAGTTACAGTGGAGCAGGCTGAAAACTACAAACCTTATCTTTCTAAAGTTACGGTGGACTGGATCGAAGCAACAAGATGCAGTGGATTGGAATGAGACTACCCGAAGAAGAGAAGCACCAAAGAATTCAAGACTTGGCGAGATCGGGCAAAATTGGTCTTTTGAAAATCTTTGCTCCATTCTCGTTACACGATAACGAGCAAAGAGGGGTAGCTGTAAGACCCAAATTTTGCCCGGGCCCAAAATATTTACAGCTAAATTACAAAACCCAATACCTAACCTAAACTATCAGCCCAATTAAAACCCAAAACAAAGACCCAAAACCAAGCCCAACACGGCCCAAACTAACAAAAACCCTAATGGCCCGATAGGCCCAAAATCTAAACAAATTTTAGCCAAAAGATGGAAGAAGAAACCCTAGTGCGCCGCTCCCCACGTGGTGTCAGCACCTTCTCTGCTGCAACGTTGCCACCGGCCTCCTCTACGCCTCTGACAGCACCTGCAAAACCAAAGCAATAAGCAAAACAAAAACAGAAACAACAGAGGCAACAGAGCAGAAGGACAACGAAATAGTACAATATATTGTAATTTATTTGGCTATAAAAGCCTCGAAAAATCAGTGTATCAGGGGGGATTTTAAGAATACAAAAACAACCTTGTATTACACGCATATTTCGAAAATCAAAAACAAAAACAGAAGAAAAAAGGTTGATTTTAGATTTTTTTCTTGGTCTTCTCTTTTTTTTTCTTTTTCTCGGTTTTTTCTTTTTTTCTTATTTATATTTTAAATCGATTTTAAATGACAAATAATAAAAAGAAGAAAAGGGCTCACCGGAGACCACCGTGACTGTGTCGTCGGAGAGCTCTCCTCCTTTGTCGCAATCGGTCCCAAAAGGGGTCAAGAGCCCTCCCTTTTCGTCTTTTTGGGTTGAGGAGACATGGCCTTCGGGCGCTTTAAACAGGGGTTAAAGACCCCAACTTTCATGTGACCTCAACCACAGTCTACAATGGCGTCGCGACAGCGGCTGCGATGATGGGTTAAGAAACCCTAGCAGAGAAAAGAAATAGAGGGGGAGGGGCTGCTCTCTGCTTTTGAAAAAGAAAGAAAATGAAGGATTTTTTTTTTTTAAATTTGGGCTTAAGCAACCCTTGAAACGACGTCGTTTTTGGGTAGGGGTCTAGGTGCCAAAATGGCACCGTTTTGGACCGCCCGTGCGCAGCCCAACCCTGATAAATGGGATCGGCGTGTTTTGTAGCCTTGGGGCTATTTATGCGGTGAGTCCCTCTGAGTTTACGTGTCCTTTAATTCAGTCAAATCCTTACTTTTATTCCTTTTTTAATTATCCATACAATTTCTGTTATAATTCATTTTGGCCCCTATAAAAAACGCAGTGCATAGAGGGGTCTGGGGCATTTGCTATTTCGCCCTTTACATTTTCGGCTTGCTGCGAATTAGCCCTTTGTTTCATTTTTGTTATTTCAAATTTATATCCTGAATTCCAGTTCATTTTCAATCACGTCCTAAGTCCTTTTAATTCATTTATTTATTTTTAAAATGTTTTATTATGTGTTATTTTAAATAGTTTATATGCTGTTTACATTAGATTATTTATGTGTATTATTTATCTTAACTTGTTTTAATATATTGATTATTTAAAAGTGTATTATTATTTATTTTAAATTGTTTTTTATACATTATGTATTCTAAATTATTTTGTATATTATATATTTTGGCTCTTTTCACATGTTATCTATATAGTTTATTTCAAATTGTTTTTATACATATTATTTAAAAACTGTTTTGTATATATGTTATTTATTTAAATCTCCCTTTTATTTTAAACTCTTATTTATTATTTTTTTAATTGACTTATCTATTGCTTATTTTAAATTGTTTTATATATTTTATTTTAAACTCTATTTATTTATTTCAAAATATTTTATTACTAGAATTTGCTCTTTTTATATTATTCATTTCACACTTTTATACGTATATATACATACTATTTATCTTAAATTTTTGTATAAACATATATTCTTATCATTTAGTGTGTTATTGATTTTTTTTTCTTTTTTAATTTCCTTTTCCACATTATTTATTTCAAGCTCATTAATGTCATTTTAAAATGTTTATATTTATTTTATTTTATTTTATTTTATTTATTTATTTATTTATTTTTTTAAATTATTGTTTAACTCATTGGTCTTTTATCTATCGATGTTATTATTTAAATGTTGTATGATTGTTGCCATTGTGTGTATTTTAATTTGTCTATTTCGTATTGTTGTATTATTGTTATTCATTCGTATAATGTTGTGTTCATGTATCATTGTTCTAGGCTCATCACTATATTTTATTTCATATCATCGCCTCATGAATCAAGCCTCGTTATGTTTATTCAATAAATCCTTTTGATTTAATCCAAACAAATAACGCAAGTCATTCAAATATCCTACTCGTTATTATTCAAAAATAAAAATTTCAAAATAAGGCAATGTTTCGCATTTTGGAACATCGAGGAATTGTGCCCCAACTTACGGGGTTTCGGTTTTCTCGTTGATCCTAAATAGCCAAATATCCTTTCTAGTCTTAAAATACATGGAATTTCAATAAAAAATAAAGGCAAACTTATTCTCGAAGGTGCAAAGTGTCGCATCCTAACTCATTGGATGTAACGTTTATTACTTCGAGACGAGGGAGTCTTTAACACTCTTTTCGATCTAACTCAAGCGTTAATAAAATCAACGTTAATAAAAAAGGATCATATTTTAAATCTCTTCCCGATTTTTAACTTTCGACATTAAGACACTAACTAACCAATTTGGTACCAACTTTGGGCGTGACGAGGGTGCTAATCCTTCCTCGTGCGTAACCGACTCCCGAACCCGCTCTCTCAAGTTTTGTAGACCAAAAATATCGTTTTAGTAAACTAAAATATTTTTTTAAAACAAAGGTGATCCGGTCACACTTAATAAAGATCGGTGGCGACTCCAATTTTAATTTTTGTTTTCAAACAAGTCGACCATTTTTAAAAAAATGGTTTCGACAATGACAATAAGGAATTCCTCATTGTGTATGAGTTCCTTCCAAATAGGAGTCTCGATTACAATCTACACAAAGAGCCATGCTTGTTGACATGGGATACAAGGTATAAAATCGCCATGGGAGTGGCCTCAGGGTTGTTTTATCTGCAAGAAGAATGTGATCGATGCGTGCTGCATTGAGACATCAAGTCAAGTAATGTTCTGCTAGAAATAGCCTCCGGAAAGAAGGCCGTAGCTGTAATTGAAAGGAATGGCATGAGATTCAAGACAAAACTGGTGGAATGGGTTTGGGAATTGTATAGGGAAGAGCTTCTTTTGGATGCTGCTGACCCAAGATTGTCTGGAAACTACGACATGGAACAAAAGGAACGGTTGCTGTTAGTTGGGCTGGCTTGTGCTCACCCAAACTATTTTGACCGGCCATCCATAAGGCAGGCTATTGAAATCCTTGGTTCCAAAGCCCCACTGCCCAGTTTACCACGCGAGATGCCGGTTCCAATATACATTGCAGCTCTGCAAGGCAACATCTTTACATCTTCAGCATCCACTTCATCCTATACCAGTGCCTCCAACAGAAGCCAAACTCAATGTTCAGGCACTGCGTCAAGCATCCATTCCTTCAAGGATAAAACAATGGCTCCAGATTATGACACGGAAGCCAAGCAGTGAATTCCTGGCAGTTGGTAGCTGAACCTTCTTTTGTTGTATATATGGCTTCTTGTTTTCTAGTTTTGATGCTTTTTTATATCCATGGTTTCCGCACCTTGTGTTTTGTTCTGTTGATTGGGTATTTACGAAGATCACTGTATTTAAAGAATTTAGTTTTCTCAGTGTAATGATTGCTTTGGTTGGCTGTTAATTATAGTTTAATTTGAAATATTCTATGGATTTTCTTCCTTTCTAATTTGCTTTTATCTCTAAGAGATTGAGATTTGAGACAATTGTGACTTCATATTGCCCAAGAACCACTAATGGAACTCAGTCACATTCTACAGGATGATGCAACTGGTCGTGTTATGCTAAGAAAAATATAGGATTAGGTATGCAATTTAACCTAAAATTTTCATTTGAAATAATGATATAACATACGCAGTATAAGAGTAAATTTTAGATATTATAATTATTTATAATTATATCAGATATTTTAATTATTTAACTTTATTTTTATCAAATTAATCTTTAGAAGCTATTTTATATTAGTTTACCAAATTAAATTATAAATGTTACTAAATTTATCATAAAAATTATAAATTCTATAAAATACAAAAAGAATTTTAAAATTTTTTTAGGTCAAACACAAAATTTTCTTTTCTTTAAACACTAATTATAATATCAAATTTAAAATTTTTAAAACTTAAAAGGGTTAAAAAAAAATTTCACAGAATTTAGAGGGATGGAGGCCCTGCCAACTCTTAAATTCGAAAATTTTTGTTGGAGGCAGAATAAAAATATAAATTGTTGGGATAAAATTTTCATACTAAAAGGATTTGAGTCTAAAATTACAATAAACTCATTTTATTGTGCCAAATGAATTATATTTCATCCTACCAAAAAATAATAGTATAATTTAAATGTGATATTAATAAAATTTTGACAGTCATTTCTTCTCTAATGTTTCATACATTTGAAAAATCACCCTAAAACTCATTGAATAAATTTGTTATGTTTAAACCAAATGTAAAATAAGTTTAAAAATTACAAAAATAAAAAAAATAAAAAAATCTAAAGGACTCCTCAGCAGTCATGAGTGTGGAGCTACTATAATTGTACTTTTATTAATATTTCATCTGATATCCAAACACATTGAATCTTCTCAAAATTTTAAAAACTTCAACAATTAAATAGGTTGGTAATACAAAGAAATTGAGAAAATATCTAGCTTATAAACGTTACAATTTGATAGAATCAGAAACTCTGTTTAGATTTTTTAGGTACCATTTTACCTTTTTAAAAATTAGTAAAAATAGTATATCATTCTCTTTATATAGAACACAACAAGAGAAAAAATAATTTTTCTCATTCTTCTGTTCTTTAAATTCTGGTGTTCTGCGAAATTACACGAGAAGAAAATTTCGTCTAGGAAATTAGGTTATAAGCGGGACCGTCTGTGATTTCTCTAATCTTTCCTGAGAATTAAGCCTAGTGTGGTTTCACCTGTTTTCTTTCAGTTTAATTTCCAATAAGATTTTCAATCAACTGCTTTTGGTTTTTCAGTTTCGATTCCTTTCGAGAAGAGCAATATCAATTGTGTTCAATCTTTTTTTTTTCGAGTGTACGAATATTGAAATATTGAGTTAACCTTAAAGGTGACGTACACTACATAATTACACCAATCAAGATGAATTTACTTTTAAGATAATAATTCTTCCACAACATAATGATTATTTTATTTATTTACACTTAATTTAATTTCCTAACAATTTTATTTTGCATTTTAAACAATGAGAACAAATTTTGGTAAATAATAAACTCTTACAATATTTTAATGAAAAGAAAAAGCATTATTAGGAAGTCTAGGTCTCTCGTTGACACCACAAAGTAGTAGATTCCAATCTTAAAAACGCTGCTTTTTGCGTCCACGTTATTCACAGCATTTATATTTTTTATTTTATTTTATTCACCAACTACTTATTATTTACTCCACCAAAGTACACCTTTCTCATAATAAGCAACCAACACAAATATTTTATATGAAAAAATCTTCCGAAGAGGATAAAAATCAGGGATAAAGAACTTTAGTTTTTCATTAAATGAGTAAATAAATAAGAATACAATATTGTGAAAATAAACCTAAATGTACAAATCCAAAATCCAAATACAAAATCGTAACTCAGAAACAAAATTCTCTTCATATTTACAACGAAAACTCTCACCAAAACTCACCTATGACTACATCTTGTTGCCTTCAAAATAAAAACCCTGTAGTACTACATATTTAATTGCCTTCTTAATTGGTCTTTTAAAATAAAGATACAATGACTCCTTTAAATAAGCTAAGATTAGAGTTCTAATCATACTAAAATATACTTAGAGTAATCAAAGTTTAACTGGGACAAGATAGTGGAGTTTAACTAGGAGAAAAAACTCGGTGTTTGTGGGAAACAAGTCACCACGTCGCAACGTCCTCATTCGCATCATCACAACATCAGGAAGCTTCTCATCGTGACGTACCAGCTAACTTTGGTAAGTGCCTGCAAACTATTCAATAAATGTGAGGCACAACCCACAACTTTTACTTATCTTTCTAGTTTCAAGTTTAAATTTTTACTAACTATTGTAATACATAAGTAATAAATAAGTTTTTCCTTTATGTTATTACACTAGTAACTAGACAAGGCATTGGACAAAAGAACCAATTGGACATATATAATTAGATTTAAAATAATTTATAATTAAATTTCAAGTCTTCATTTATTAATTATGAACTTCTTTAGTCAAGGAGTTAATCCACTAAAAGTATTATAACTTAACTCCCCATTATTTACCATCATGAAAATTGTTTAATTTAAGCTTTAGTCTAATGGTATTGTTATATGTGTGTTGCCCTCATAGGACATTTGTGGTCCTTTTAGGTTTAACTTGGTCACCTAATATGATCCTTTTTTATCTTATAATTAATGTTGTATCCTCTGTGGTAAGTGTGTAGTTTTTAAATTATTTTTTATATTTCTTCTCTTGATTTATGTTATTAATTATATTATATTATATTATATTTATTACTGATTTAGGTAATGATTGGAGAAAAATGAGTTTAAAGTTTATTTTTGACAAATTTTTTTGGTTTAGACTTTGAACACAATACAATTTTGGTATTTTGACTATAACTGGAGCTACAGGCCTCTGTTTTGAGCCCATTATATGTTCCAAGGGAGTTGAGAGATCTAGCTAAAGTTATTTTACTATTGAAGCCCAATAACATCAAGAAAGCACCCAAACATGGTCTAGAAGTTTGACGCAAAAATTACCGAAAGACCTAAAAAATTCTACTTTATGTATTCAAAAACACTTTTGTATTTTCTCCATTATCTTATTTTTGTGCTATAAATAGACATTTTAACGTTGAGAGAGGGAGGTAGTCGTTCCTAGTTTTATTCTGATTTCGCATTTTATTTTCTTTCTGGGTTTCTAATTTTTTTTCTAATTGAAGTAATACTCAAATTTTGATTTTACAAGTTTGTGAGATCGAATTGCTCTTAATCTTTCTTTGCTTTCTAGTATTTGCATGCAGGGGTGAAACTAGATTTTTTTTAAGGGGAGTCGAAATTAAATTGTAATTTTTACGATAGCAAAAATGCAATTTCACCATTTTAATAGCCTATATCTTTATAATTTTTATAGGGTTAAATCAAATTTTTATATTTTAGGGGGGGCACAGTGCAATTTTACCTTTACTAATTTAAAATTTTAAAAAAATTTAAATGGCCTAAATAGAAAATTTTCCATTTTAGAGGGGGTCAAGGCCCTTGCCAACCCTTTAGTTTTGCTGCTATTTGCATGTCTTTTGGTTTAATTACAATTGTTCAAGTTTGTTAAATATTCAACTAGTATTTGATAGCTTAGAACAATTGCTTTGCCAATTAGATAATTAGTCAATCTATTGATTTCTAATATTTGTGACAACTGCATGATTATTTGTGTAGTATGCGCATGTGATCTAACCTAAATGTATCTTGATGATGTGTTTTTTTAGCTAGAATTGGGTCTCTTTTGTTCTTAATGCTATCGATAGATTAAATTCTTAGGTGATTGTTATAGGGTTGTTTGCCAATAAGGGAAGTAATTAATGACGGTTGTCTTAATTATTGAAAAGGTAAGAAGAGATTAAGTTACTAGAAAATCGTCGGCAACTATAACCAATTTATTAAAGAACATTGAAAATCATCTTTGCATCAATGATTAGACTCATGAATCAAATGGATAATTTACTTTGACTAGAGTTTCATCTCATTGAGTTTTTCCAGAATTTTGATTATTGCTTTCTTTGTTTTTTTTTTCAAATCTTAATTTTAATTTTTAAGTTTTCTTTAAACAAAACTCCCCATTCCCCTTTATTTTATTTGTTTTAGTTGAAAGAATAAAACTGATCCCTGTAGATTCGACTCTACTTGATGCTTCTACTTTTTTTTCAAGTAGGTTTTATTTTTTTGCGGCTTTGACAATCATAAATTCCATAATGAAAATGATCATTACCTGTACTAGTAATGATAAAATAATTTGATGCATTTATGACTTTTGACCTCATGTTCCATTGTCATAATACATACTATGTCAATGATAGAATATCATTTACTATTTTATTGAGCTATGCTTCCAGTATTGTAAGTGAAACATTACCATGTATAAGTCATATACCCAACATAATAACATTCAACCCACTACCCTAAGATCATAGGATAAATTCAACTTGGTTCATAGCTAAATTATTATCAATAAAGACAATCACATCTATATCTTTATTTTTGGAAGTTGTTTAGATAGTTAGGACAAGTTGTCTCTCTAACTGAACTTATAAACAACATAATAGTGCTAAGATTAGTCGTTTGCTTAATTTAACCCGATGATCTATGAACAATTTAGATTACCTACTAATTACAATTCGATCTTGTTAGGTAATTAACGAAATCACTTCAATGAAGGCACCAATCCCCTTTCTTCTTCTTTTTCTGAGAGTGTGTTCAATGTTATGTTAAAGTTCACCACCAACTCATTTAGTGGCCTAAAATCTTGGGCATATCAGCAGATGAAATATTCAAATTAGTTTCAATAAAGTTGTTGAATGGTTAGCTAAAATCATGTTTTAATATCTTATTGTGATTTTGCTTTTGGATTATCTTATTTTTAAGTTAAAGTTGTTGTAGTACATAAAGGATGTAAATCAGTGAATAAAAAGTTTCTTGAGTTCTTGTTTTTCATTGAGTTTTTTGTATACAATTCATAAAGTGTTATTAAGTGAGCTTCTTTTGTTTTTTCTTTTACAGCAAATCTTCCTATTTAGTCTAATAGTGTGATATCAACGCCAGGTTCGTGAAGATAATCATGGTTTATTTTTTAGTTGTCGGAGCAGTAAAAAGCTTAATAACTAAAATTACAACACATGGGTAACATGTATGAAGTCTTACTTGTAAGCTCAAGATGTGTGCGACATTGTTAGTGGAGATGGGCCTTCACCATTGCCTTAAGAAGCTAACAACTTAAAGAAGTGGAAGGCCAGTACTGGCAAGGCTATGTTTGCAATTAAAACCACTATAGAGGAAGAAATGTTAGAGCATATCAGAGACGCTGACATACCAAAACAAGCGTGGGACACGTTAGAAGAACTTTTCTCACGAAAAAATAACACAAAGCTAAAGCTCTTAGAGAATGAATTGTTATCAATGAAACAATGAGATTTGGCAATCAACCAGTACTTCACTAAGGTAAAAACCTTATGCTGTGAGATTTTTGAACTTGATTCTAGTTCTCGTATTGCGGATTCTAGAATAAAAAGAATCATCATTCATAGATTGAGACCAAAGTACAGGAGTTTTGTTGTTGCAATTCAAGGATGGCCAACACAACCATTTCTTGTAGATTTTGAGAATCTGTTGACGGGTCAAGTGGCTTTGGCAAAACAAATGGGTGGAGTCTCAATCAAAACTGAGGATGTGGCGCTTTTTAGTGGAAAGGGCAAAGAAAAACCCAAGTATAATGTCAAAAGCAGACCAAGAAATGATTATGGCAAATCAGAAAACTATCATGGGAGTTCTCAATTTGGAGAAACTCAAAAGTGTAGCAACTAAAACAACTGATTCAACTAGAGGAAGAAGTTTGATGGTGATTACTATAATTACGGCAAAAAAGGTCATATGGCCAAAGACTGTTGGTCCAAAAAGAAAGTTGTTAAGAGTAATGCAATGGCATCTAAAGGAGATGTTCAGAATGATAATGTGTAGGATGCTGAAGCATCATTTGCTGTGGAAGAAGAAGACTTGGCACTCACAGTAACAACTTCCTAGAAGATTAACTACAAGAACGACTGGATTGTTGACTTTGGTTGTTCTAATCACATGACTGGTGATTAAGAGAAGCTTCAAGATGTTATAGCCTACAAAGGAAATCGTGTGGTGGTAACGGCTAACAACTTAAGGTTATCTATCACCCATGTTGGTAAGACGACTATCACACCTCGATTTAGTTCTGATCCAATGTCAATTCAAAGTGTTTATCATGTGCCTGGCATGAAGAAAAATTTATTATCTGTGGCATAATTAACACCTACAGGCCACCATGTTTTGTTTAATCCACAAGGTGTAAAGGTATTCGAAAATGTTAAAGTCTTAGGAACACCAACCATAGAAGGGAAGAGAATGGAATCTGTCTATGTGATGTCGGCAGAAACTGCTTATGTGGACAAAACAAAGAAGAATGACACGACAGATTTGTGGCATGCAAGGCTTGGACACGTCAACTACACAAGCTGAAAGTTATGATGAAGAAGTCAATGCTAAAGGGTTTTTCTCAACTCGAAGTGTAAGATGATACTGTTTGTTCGGGATGTCAATTCGGTAAGGCGCATCAGCTGCCATATGAAGAACCTTAGTACAAAGCAAAGGCTATATTAGAGCTAGTTCATTCTGATGTATTTGGGCGTATCAAGCAACCTTCAATTAGTGGGATGTGCTATATGGTGATTTTTATTGATGATTTCTCAATATATGTGTGGGTTTTCTTTATGAAAGAAAAATCAGAGACATTTGCCAAGTTTAAAGAATTTAAAGAAGTAGTTGAAGCAGAGGTTGGTAGAAAAATTTAATGCTTACACATAAATAGTGGTGGGAAGTACATATCAGATGAGTTTTCTACTTATGTAAGAAATAACAAGATTCATCATCAATTCACATGTGCCAACATGCCACAGCAAAATGAGTTGCCGAAAGGAAGAATCGACATCTTGCTGAGACGTGTCAGAGTATGCTTCATGCAAAAAATATATCTAAAATATTTTGGGTAGAATGTATGAAGACCACTGCTTATGTCGTTAATAAACTTCCAACACCAAAGCTTGGTTTCATCTCATCCTTTGAGGTACTATGGGATACTAAACCTACTGTTGGTTATTTTCAGGTTTTTGGGTGTATTTGCTATGTATTTATTCCAGGTTATTTAAGAAGCAAGTTCGATAAGAAAGCCATCTGGTGTATCTTCGTTGGATATGATAACTAAAGGAAAGAATGGAGGTGTTGTGACCCTGTGACTGACAAATGCTACATATTATGCAATGTAGTGTTTAATGAAACTTCTTCTTGGTGGACTCCACAATAAGTGAAGTTGCCAGATTCTGAAGTAAAAGAAGATCAACCCCAAGGGAAAATAGAGGAGCAGTTTCTTGAGAAACAACCAAGTCCTGCAGTTAATGAAGAAATTGGAGACAATGAAGTTGTTGAGACAACAACAAATCCTTGGCGAAATGTTCATCAGAGGCAGGAGGCCGAAATCAATCCAGAGGGTGAAGAAACTTCACAGCCACAACTTAGAAGGTCAACTAGATTTCGTAAGCAAAATCCAAGTATGCTAATGCTGCTGTAGTGGAGGAAGAACCTTTAGCCCAGCCAACAACTTATAAAGAAGCGTCTCAAGATTCTGAGTAGGTAAAAGCAATGGAAGAAGAGATTGTTGCATTGGAACAAAACCAGACTTGGGAGCTTGTGCCACGCCTACCAGATGTGAAACCCATATCTTGTAAATGGGTTTATAAAATAAAGTATCATCCTGATAGATCAGTTGAGAGGTACAAGGCTCGGTTAGTTGCAAGGGGATTTTATCAACAATATGGATTGGACTATGAAGAGACGTTTAGTTCAGTGGAAAAATTTTTTATTGTTCGAGTTCTTTAGCTCTTGTTGCTAGCAAAGATTGGAAACTGTGGCAAATGGATGTGAAGAACGCTTTTTCGCATGAAGAGCTAGATCGTGAAATTTACATGAATCAGCCTATTGGATTTTAGAGTAGAAGTCATCTTAGTTATGTTTGCAAGTTAAAGAAGGCGTTATATGGGTTAAAGCAATTGCCGAGAGCATGGTATGGTAAGCTTTCTGAATTTTTAACTCAAGTTGGTTATGTTATGGCTCATGCGAATTCTAGCCTGTTTGTCAAAGTTAGTGAAGGGAAGTTGGCAATATTGTTGGTGTATGTGGACGATTTGATCATACAAAAGAAGGCATGTTTCTTTGTCAAGAGAAATATACAAAAGATTTGTTGTAGAAATTTAGAATGCTCAACTGCAAGACCATCACTATACCAGTGGAACCAAACATCAAGTTTTGTGCTCATGAAAAGAAAGACTTGGAAGATAGGTTGATGTATTAGCAACTTGTAGGTAGTCTCATTTATCTAACTTTAACTCGACCTGATATTTCTTATATTGTTGGGGTAGTGAGCCGATATATGTAGAATACCGCAAGAAACAACACTTGGAAGCAGTTCGACGAGTTCTAAGATATGTGAAGGGTACTCTTGATTATGGTCTTCTATATAAAAAAGGTAAGGTTTGCAAACTAGCTGGTTATTGTGATGTTGACTATGCAGGAGATCACGATACAAGTTGATCAACGACTGGCTATGTATTCAAGTTTAGTTTAGGGACAATTTCATGGTGTAGTAAAAGACAGCCAACTATTTCCTTATCGACAACAGAGGCAGAATAGCAGCAGCTATGCAACCCAAGAAAGTACATGGTTAGTGCAACTTGTGAAAGATTTGCACCAAAAAGTTGGTTATGCAATATCCCTCTATTATGACAATCAATCAGCTATTCGTTTAGCTGAAAATCCTGTGTTTCATGCAAGGACCAAACATGTGGAGGTGCATTACCATTTTGTTAAGGAGAATGTGTTACAAGAAGAAATTGAGTTGTCCTATGTCAAGCTTGATAACCAGGTTACAGACTTGTTCATGAAAGGCTTGAGTACAACTAAGTTAGAAAAGTTTTGCTCACAACTTGGGGTTGTGAAAAGGTTTGGAGTTGGCGTTGAGGGGGGGTGTTAAAGTTCACCACCGACTCAGTTTGTGGCCTAAAATCTTGGGCATATCACTAGATGAAATATTCATATTAGTTTCAATAAAGTTGTTGAATGGTTAGCTAAAATCATGGTTTAATATCTTGTTGTGATTTCTTGTTTTTCATTGAGTCTTTTGTATACAATTCATAGTGTTATTGAGTGAGCTTCTTCTTCTTTTCTTTTTTTTTTTTTTTTTTAATTTTATAACAGCAAATCTTCCTATATATTTAGTCTAACATGTTAAACTTGATAATACCAATGAAGATATTGGTTGGATTCCTTACTGCTTTTTGTTTGTTTTTAACACGTCCATTGACTTGTAATAGTAAAAGTCTTGGCACTTTTATTATTAATAGTAAAAGTCTTGGCACTTCTATTATTATTGATAGACCCCCAATAATGCACATATTTATGCAGTCTTGTGGTGGAGCCCAGATAAGCTATCGACATCCTTAGAAGACAATATACTGTTACATCTTCGGCATCCCATACCAGTGGTGCCAGAAGAAGCGAAACCCAAACTTCAGGCAATGGTTCCAATATCCATTCCTTGAAGGATAAAACAGAGACTCCAAGTTCAGACACAGATAGTGAGTTCTTGGTTAGTATTTTGTTCTTTTCATTGGCTATGAAGATTACTATTTTGTTCTTGTTCTTATGGTTTTCCAAGTGTAAAGTAATGATTGTTTTGGTTCTTAATAAAAGTTGAATTTTCTTAGCAAAATGAACAAATATATAAAATATTATCAAAAAAATCATTTCGAACGGTTCTTAAGAGAACCATTGACTTATAATTAATCCGAAGTCTTTGTGGTTTTATTGCCTAATTCATAAAAATTATTCCAAGTCTTGCATTGATGGACCTCATAAACCGTGCTTGTAAAAGCACTTGCTAGGAAATAAACTGGATTAAAATAAATTCCACCCAAAAAAGTAAGCAACAAGACCAAATTAATTTATAACTTGTAATTGGGGTAGGTTGGCACCTTCTTTTATCGAATAAGTATTAAAATTGTATTTGAAATTTAATTTAATGAATGATATCATATACAAATTTTGATTTTTTGTAATTATAAATGAATCTTTTATTTAATTCAATTTTCACAAATTATTAATAATATTATCGAATTAGTATAATTTATATTGTTATATTATATACACAAATAATTATATTAATCTAGTATGAAAATAAATACATATAATTTAAACATGTACAACTGAATCAAAATAAAAATTTTACGTATAATTACTTCAAATCAAATTTTAGCATCAAATTTCATATATAAATTAATAAATAATTTTTTAAAATAATATATAATTAATGAATTTGACAAAAAAAAAAAAAAGAAACTATAAAAGCCTAGAAATATACATATGTGATATGATTGCATCACGCCTGAGGACACGATCTAATAGATCATTGTATCAAGTAGTTCGATCATAGTCTCTTACCATAGAAATGGCTCCATGCGCAGCGGCACCCCCTATCAGAAATCTTCCCACCACAAAGTAGGAGATTCAATACGATGCTTTGTAGGTCCAATGTAGGGCAAGAATGTCGAACTTTATTTTAGTGAGGAATGAATTATTTTATTCCAGGGAATGAATTACCTTGTGTTGCAGCAACTTTCCTCAAAATCCTCACTCCGAAAATGAAGAAAGCTCAAAAAGCTGAGAATATGTATCTCAAATCTCGTAAACCTGAATTTCTCTTCATATTATTATTCTTATACACCCTTCCTATGGGGTTACTTGTTCATTTTACCATGGCTGCAGCAATTGATGATGGTAACATCCATTTCAATTTGACTGATTTCACCCCAAATATGCCTCACATAGAGTTTGAAGCTGATACAACCGCATCAGGTGGCCAAATCCAACTCACCACCAACCAGAGAAACAAGGCTTTAAACGGTAGTGTTGGTCGAGCCACTTATTACCAACCAATGCACCTTTGGGACAATTCATCAGGGAAGCCCCGACTTGCAGACTTCACCACTCATTTTTCTTTCTCCATCGATTCAATGAATAAGTCTTCCGGAGATAGGGGTGATGGGTATGCGTTTTTCCTTGCTCCCGATGGCTCAAAAATCCCTCCTCACTCCGGAGGTGGTTGCTTGGGACTTCAAAGTTGCGATTCAGACGCCGACTCTAAATTTGTTGCAGTGGAATTTGATACGTATCCCAATGTATGGGATCCTCTGGGGTCAGATCACGTGGCCATTGATCTCAACTCTATCAAGACTTCTTTTTACCCTGTCCAATGGACGTGGAGTGGCATTGAACACGGAGGAAAGGTTGATGCTTTCATCACTTACAACTCTAGTACAAAGAACCTGAGTGTCTTTTTACTTGGTGCTGAGGACTTTAATCGTCTAAATTCATCTAATATTTCTGCAATATTGGATCTTAGTCAATATTTACCAGAATGGGTCACTTTTGGCTTCTCCGGATCCACTGGATCTAGCATTGAGCTACACACTATTTCTTCCTGGAGTTTCAGCTCCAACTTACAAGTTTCCATGAATAAAACCATCAATCCTCAAAATGTACCACCAATCCCTCCATTCAACCCCAGAAGGAAGAAAGAGACATGGCTACGGGTAGTTCTAGCGATTGTTGGTTGCATTTCTACTTTGCTCCTAGTTCTAAGTCTGGTTTGGCTTTTCTGTAGAAGGAGAAAGTACAGAAGGATGAGGGAAGATGGGACCATTTCTTTCAACGTAGACGTGGAAATGGTGACAGCACCTAGGAAGTTTTCCTACAAGGAACTCAGGCTTGCAACCAATAATTTTGCCGATGAAGGTCTCCTTGGAGAGGGAGGTTTTGGAAAAGTTTATTTAGGCTTCTTGAGGGACACCAATTCCAATATTGCTGTCAAAAGGATAACTCCAAATTCTCAACAAGGGGTGAAAGAGTACGAATCCGAAATTACCACTATTATCAAATTGAGGCACAGGAATTTGGTCCAACTCATCGGTTGGTGCCATGACAATAAGGAGTTCCTCATTGTGTATGAGTTCCTACCAAATAGAAGTCTCGATTTCCATCTACATAAAGAGCCATGCTTGTTGACATGGGATACAAGGTATAAAATAGCCATGGGAGTGGCCTCAGGGTTGTTTTATCTGCAAGAAGAATGTGATCGATGCGTGCTGCATCGAGACATCAAGTCAAGTAATGTTCTGCTAGATTTTAGTTTCAATGCCAAGCTTGGTGACTTTGGGCTGGCTAGGCTTGTTGACCACGGACAAGGGTCTCAAACAACAAAGTTGATCCTTGGGACTGATGGTTATATAGCACCCGAGTGTCTTGACACATACAAAGCCATTAAGGAATCCGACATATACAGCTTTGGTATTGTTGCCTTAGAAATAGCCTCCGGAAAGAAGGCCGTAGCTGTAATTGAAAGGAATGGCAAGAGATTCAAGACAAAATTGGTGGAATGGGTTTGGGAATTGTATAGGGAAGAGCGTCTTTTGGATGCTGCTGACCCAAGATTGTCTGCAAAATACGACATGGAACAAATGGAACGGTTGCTGTTAGTTGGGCTGGCTTGTGCTCACCCAAACTATTTTGACCGCCCATCCATAACGCAGGCAATTGAAATCCTTGGTTCCAAAGCCCCACTTCCCAGTTTACCACGCGAGATGCCGGTTCCATTACACATTGCAGCTCTGCAAGACAACATCGTTACATCTTCAGCATCCACTTCATTCTTGGCGGTTGGTAGTTGAACCTTCTTTTGTTGTATATATGGCTTCTTGTTTTCTAGTTTTGATGCTTTGTTATATCCATGGTTTCCGCACCTTGTGTTTTGTTCTTTAATTGGGTATATGCGAAGATCACTGTATTTAAAGATTTTAGTGTTCTTAGTGTAATGATTGCTTTGGTTGTTAATTATAGTTTAATTTGAAATATTCTATAGATTTTCTTCCTTTCTAATTTGCTTTTATCTCTAAGAGATTGAGATTTGAGACAATTGTGACTTCATATTGCCCAAGAACCACTAATGGAACTCGGTCACATCCTACAGGATGATGCAACTGGTCGTGTTATGCTAAGAAAAATATAGGATTAGGTATGCAATTTGACTTAAAATTTTTATTTGAAATAATGAAATAATATGATAAATTTTGGATATTATAATTATTTATAATTATATCAGATATTATAATTATTTAACTTTAATTTTACCAAATTAATCTTTAGAAACCATTTATGTTTAAATATTGTAATTACTAAACTTTATTTTTACCAAATTAATCTTTGGATCTATTTTGTATTAGTTTACTAAATTAAATTATAAGTATTACTAAATTTATCATAAAAATTATAAATTCTATAAAAGAAATTGAATTTTAAGAAAAAAAACTTTGAAAATTTTGTGGGGTCAAACATAAATTTTTCTTTTCTTTAAACATTAATTATAATATCAAATTAAAAAAATTAAAACCTAAAAGGGTTACAGAAAATTTCATAAAATTTAGAGGGGTCGGCCCTGCGAACCCCTAATTTTGAAAATTTTAATTGGGAGCAGAATAAGAATATAAATTGTTGGGGGATAAACTTAAAATTTTCATACTAAAAGGATTGAATTGTATTACTGAACAATAGGAGAGCCTAAAATTACAATAAACTCATTTTATCCAAAATGGACCAAAGCTCCAACCTAGATTCGCCCTTGCATGCGACTTTTAGGCATGTGCCATATGAATTGTATTTCATTCTACCAAAAAAAAAAAAGTATTAATTTAAATGTGGTATTAATAAAATTTTGACAGTCATTTCGTCTCTAATGTTTCATACATTCGAAAAATAATCATCACCCTAAAGCTCATTGAATAAATTTGTTATGTTTAAAATAAGTTAAAAGATTAAAAAATTTTAATAGTATAATTTAAATGTGATATTATTCATTTATTCATTCAATTAAATAATAATTCAAAGAAAATCGATTAACTTTAAAGTCATCTTTTGCCTCTTTGAGAAAGTATATTTACTGCCTATAATAATTCATGCAATCTATTTCTTATTCATCATTTTGTCTTTTCATCTTATAATGCAAACCATTTATCCTACATTTGGTTGGAGTATTATTTTCTAGGCGTGTTTTAGCATATGAGTTAGTAATAAACTAATTCAATTGGTAATATTTAACCACTTTCATGACTTATTTTTAACAAAAAAAGAAGGAAAAACTTTTGCTTATTTTGAAGAGGCATTATTTTTTACATGAGTTTTTATTAGGGATCGACCCGTATAAGCAACGAACAAGAAAAGTAGAGAAGAATGAACAAAAATATTTTATGTGGAAAACTCCTCCGAAGAGGTTAAAAACCAGGGGCAAAGGAGGCTTCGGCTTTTCACTAAATAAGTAAATAAACAAGAGTACAATATTGAGAAAATAAGCCTTAATGTACAAATCCAAAACCTGAATACAAAGCCGTAACTCGGAAACAAAATTCTCTCCATACTTATCACGAAAACTCTCACCAAAACTCATATGTAACTACATCTTGTAGCCTTCAAAATAAAAGCCCTGTAGTACTACATATTTAATTGCCTTCTTAATTGGTCTTTTAAAACGAGGATATGATGACCCTTTTAAATAAGCTAAGATTAGAGTTCTAATCACATTAAAATATCCTTAGAGTAATCAAAGTTCGACTGGGAAAAGATAATGGAATTTAACTAGGAGAAAAAACTCAGTGTTTGTGGGAAACAAATCACCATGTCCCAACGTCCTCATTCGCATCATCACAATGTTGGGAAGCTTCTCATCGTGATGTCGCCAGCTGACTTTGGTAAGTGCCTGCAAACTATTCAATAAATGTGTGGCACGACCTACAGCTTTTACTTATCTTTCTAGTTTCAAGTTTAAATGTTTACTAACTATTGCAATATATAGGTAATAAATAAGTTTTTCCCTCATGTTATTACATTAGTAACCAGACAATGCATTAAATAAATGTCACGACCCAAAAGTCAATAGAGTCGAAAACGATGGTTTTGAAATGTTGTTTTCTGAAAGTAGAATTAATGAATATTATTTATTCATAGTTACAAAGGCATTACAGTATTATATTGAGGTTGATCTAATAATTTTAATTATTAGAAAGTTAGACAAGGTACAAGTGTATCGGTTTTAAAGTCGATGGTTTTGGAAATTGAGGTATCGGGACCTTGTTTCCCTAAACTGGACTCGTAAATATTTTATTAAATATTTACAGAGTTATATTAGAAGTGAATTAAATTTTTCGTTATGTAATTTTGAAGAAAGAGTGTTTAATTAAAATAAAGGGACTAAATCAAGTAAGTGATAAAAGTAAGAATGAATACTAAATTATAAGGTGAATTTACATTGAAGGACTTATTATATAAATAGACCATTGTTTTTATAGATTTTGATAGGGGATGCTTATGAGGATATTTGTAACCGCCCGTTTTTAGTGAAATCGAAACAGTGGTATCGGGACCACAAAGCAGAGGTCAAAAAAATTATTTTAATATTAATTTATGATCTACAGCATGATAGTATTATCATATAAAAATTTTGTTAAGAAATTTTAACGTTTACATGTTCATGTTCAATTTGATAAAAAGGACTAAATCGCGTAAAGTGAAAATGTTGTGTTCTATTAGCTAAAGGTATTAAATAGCTATAGAACTTTAAGGTGGAGGTCCTTATTTGGTAACTAGACCATTAATGTATTAGTGGATGATAGTGATTTGGCAATGTTGTAATTTTTAAATATTATAAAGGTTAATAAAGTAAATTAGGTATTAAATGAATTAATAAAGAAAACATAAAGCTTTCATCTTTATTTTTTCTATCTTTATTTTTTCTTCCTCAATCGAAATTTCAAACGAAAAGAAGCCATGGATGCTGGAAAATTTCAGCTAGTCAAATTCCTTGCATGTAAGCCCTAAAACTATCAGTATCTTATAATTTTTATGTTTTTGAGATCATTGCAACTAGGTCCAGCCAGTTTGTACATTTGATTTTGAAAATGTTAAAGATTTTGAATGTTTTCATTGATGAATCTTGTGATTTTTTATGTTAGATGATGAATTTGGAATGTTGATTTGTATTTAAGAGTATTTTGTTAAGTGATTTTGATGAATTTTTTCGATTAGGGACTAATTTGTTAAATTAATAAAAGTACAAGGATGTAATGTGAATTTGTTGCATAAATGGGCTGTTATGGATACCATGAAAATTTTTCTAAGCTCAATTCTGGGTAAAAATGGTTAATTTGCATGTTTTGGGCTCAAGGACTAAATTGAATAAAAGTAAAATTTTATGGGTAATTTTGTAAAAATTTCAAAAATGACCAAATTGTATGAAATGAATTTTTTTTACTGTCTAAATTAATATATTGAATGAAATTATTAATTTATATCAAGATTGGGTGGAAAATCGAAAAAATAGAAAATTACCAAAATGCCCCTAAACTTTAGTATTTCTGCAATTTAACTAGGTAAGTTTGTAGTCCTTGAACTCAAACTCTATTTATTTAATTTAAATACTTAATTATTACTTTGATATCTTAATTATATTTACATATATGCAAATGATTAAATTATGATATGAGAAATTGTGTATTATATATATATATGAAATGAATCAATAAGTGATTAGAATTTAATTCGATAAAATGGGAATGTTATATATGGAGATGTAATGTCAAATGATGAGATTGAATTTGAATAATGTTGGTTAATGTATGGAGTTAAATAAAATCTCGTGTTTACATACTAGGTAAGTTCGTAGTCTTGAAACTCGAACGTCATTTACTTAATTTAATTAGTTAATTGTTGATTATTATTTAAGTATGTTTTTATTTGTGTTTGATTAAGCTCTATTGAATGGATATTGATAAAATCATAAATAGATACAATGTGACATTATGGAATAAATTAATGAATGATTAATAGATAATTGAAGTGAATATGATACTGAGTTGATTAATAGATAATTGAAGTGAATGTGATATTGAGTTATGAAATGCGATATTGAGATTATGAAGTGTGATTTTATGGACTTGAAAATGAGTAATTGATATTGTAGGTTCATTCGACTAGAGCTGGGTGCAACTTTCGTCAATTTATCTTACTAGTGCTGGGCACACATTCGTCGGTTTATTTGACTAGCGCTGGGCGCAAATATCGTTGGTTTATCCGACTAGAGTTGGGCTTGCTATTTATTTCATCGGTTTATCCGACTAGCGTTGGGTGCAAATATCGTTGGTTTATCCAACTAGAGCTAGGCTCACTAATTATTCGTCGGTTTATCCGGCTAGCGCTAGGCGCAACTTTCGTCAATTTATCTGACTAGTGCTGAGCACACATTTGTCGGTTTATCTGACTAACACTAGGCACAAACTCTTTTGCGAATTATCCGCTAGGCACCGAGTGTCTTGTATCAACTGGACTATACAGTAAGGTTTTATGAATCATCTAAGAAGAATGGTTATAGGTATTACTAAAGAAGATTATATTTACTTATCTATATACAATTATTCATTAGAAGATATGATATATTCTTGAGTTAGATTATTAAAGTTGTGAAATAAATTCAAATGCTTTAGATATACTTGTGGTTTCTCAAATAAGTGAAGTTTGCTTAATGTGGATTGGTTTGTGCCATAATATAAGTAAATTGTTGATTGATTTATGCAAAGCTATTTATATAGCAAGTGATGTGAATTGAGGTATATGTTTAAACCAACTAAACGTGAATACTTGTGAAAATTGAGTAAAACATGAATTAAGGTGATAAAATGCATGATATTGAAATGGTGATATCTTGTAATTGTATATTAAGATAGTAGTAAGATAGTATAATTCAATTTGAGCATTCATGTATCATAACATGTCTTAAAATATTCAGATTATAGAAATATCACTGAGTTTTACTCAACGTGCAATTTTGTTTCTGTGCCCAGGTTAGGTACTCTATTTTGATCGCCGACTCAGCATCCAACAACGATCCCGATCTCAATTGTTGTGATGTTTACCTTTTGTGATGGCATGTACCTAGGATGTCATAATCGGTAGTAGTTTTATGAGTGAAATGTAATTGAGTTTAAGTATAATGTTGGTTTGATATATATATGTAAACATGTGTTTGTATTTGAAGCCATAATATGATAAACTTGTTGTTTAAGGCACATTTTAGGTTCACGCGGCCAGACACACGGGCATGTGACTTGGCCGTGTGAGACACGCAGTTAGCACACGGGTGTACGAGGCCATCCTCGAGGGTTACATGGCCTAGCACACCGGGTACGTGGCTTGGCCGTGTGACCCAAGTCAGTGAGTTACACGGGCACGGGCACGGGTTGGGACAGGGCTGTGTGTCCCTACTTCGAATGCCCACACGACCGGTGACTCCTGCATGTAAAATTTTCTAACTTTTTCCTAAATTTTTCAAATGTTCCCGATTTAGTCCCAAATCATTTCTAAAGTGAATTTTAGGCCTCGAAGGCTTGAATAAGGGACAATTCGCATGGTTGATGATAAATTATATTATGTTTATTGAAATGAATGAATTAGATTACGTTTACTTTGTAACACATCTAACCCATATCTGACACCAAAATAGGGTTACGAGGCATTACCTAAAAACACACATCATTTGTATACATTCATAATCAAAATCCATTCACAAACATTCATATTTTCCCTTAAAAGGTTCTACGAGACATTAAATCATGCTTAGAAGTGGTTCGGAACTAAACCGATCACATATAAAAATTTTTGAATACTTGGAAAAATTTCATAAAATCATAAGTCACACGTTTGTGTGAACAGGCTGTCTGCCTCACACGACTACCAGACACACCTGTGTCACAGGCCGTATGAAAACAGGGCATACATACTGACTTGTACCACACGGTCGATGACACGACCGTGTGCCAGGCCTTGTGAAATCTAAGAGGGTTACTAACTTGGGTCACACGGCCGACCACATGCCCATGTGTCAGCCCGTGTGCCACACACGGCCAGTAGACATGCCCATGTGTTTAGACCGTATCAAAACTATAGGGTATACTAACTTAAATTCGAAGGGTACCCCAGGGGACACACGACCTTGTGTCTCACACAGCTGAGACACACGCCCGTGTCTCTACTCGTGTGGACAAAAATAGGCTATTTGTAATGCCAATTTGCCACCCTAATCACAAGCACACATAACAACCAATATAACACCATTTCAATACATCTTTAAGTAACTAGAAACCTACCAATTCATGCGCATATAATGTCATCTATTCACAACCATTTCTACTACTCAATTACACCACCAAAACATACCATTTCAATATGCCCAAATAAAAAAAACATACATAACTTTTAAATGTATTTATCCATCAACTCATCACCTATTTTATACTTTAACATATACCATAAAGTCATCTCAAATTAAACCACAATATGCCAACTTAAATGGCCATACATATCAACATTTACAAGTCAAATCACATAGCCAAAATCATAACTCAAAACATATCAAAGTGACACTAGTCTATACATGCTATATACCATATATACAAAGCTTCAAAAGTACAAACTAGATGATCGATAGTGCGATGACGATTCCCGACAATCCTCAGAGTCTAAGTTAGCTTCGAATATCTATAAAAACAAAGAATGAACACACAAAGAAAGCTTTAAAAGCTTAGTAAGCCATATACAAATAAAGCTATCATAAAAATCATCACATTTCCATCACTAGGCCAAATACAAGTAAACATACATATATATACACAAACCTTTCTCTTTGAATACATATTCATTCTCTCATGTAACTCATCACTTACTTCACTTTTCAATACTCATATAAACTTTGTACATACCTGAGTCGTTTAGCTCATTAACACATTCTTTTTCAACTTATCTTTGCCTGTTGAACCGTTTGAAATCGTTAAAGATACTCAGAAATCACATAAGCTCGTACAATGCCATATCTCAGATATGGTCTTACATGTTAACACATATAAATGCCACTATCCCAGACAGGGTCCTACACGAAATCATTTAACGATGCCAATGTCCCAAACATGGTCTTACACGTAATCTCAATACAATGCCAATGTCCGAGACATGGTCTTACATGTAATCGCATCTCGATAACCTAATGTCATGACATCTGTATCTTATACTATTCCTAAGGTTCGTAGGGACTTTCAGATGTCGAAACTCTGTCGATTCTTGCTCGTAAGTGCTCGTTCAACATTTATAACAATTCAATGGCAAGTAAACACATATAATTCAATTTAAATACATTTATTTGTATATGAACTTACCTCGTAGTTGGAATAGATGAATTGGATCGATTACTCGATAACTTTTGATTTTCCCCGATCCAAATTCGATTTCTTTCATTCTTGATCTATATACATTCAAAATTAACTCTTTTATTCCTAAATTAATTAAATTTCATCCACAAACACATATTTAGACATTTTTACACTTTAACCCTAAACTTTCACATTTTTTACAATTTAGTCCTTATTTCATAAAAACACAAAATACTCAAAATTTCCTTATACACATGCTTGGCCGAATATTCCCTTAGTTCATATACGCCCATATCTTTCATTTATTTCACATTTTGACCCCTTCAATTTTCAAATTTCACAATTTAATCCTTAATAAGCATTTTTGTCAAAAATCACTTAATTAAACATAATAATCTATCATCAACGATTTATTTTTCATCATCAAACCACAAAAATCTCAAGCTATCTAAAATGACAAATCAAAAAATCCACAACCAATTCAAATATTCAAGATGGGCTAGCTAGTATTCAAAGCAACGATCTCAAAAACGTAAAAATCATCAAAAAAACAGAACAAAAACGAACCTTCAATTGAGCTTTAACATGGCCAAACCCTAAAGCTTCCTATTTTCTTTCTTTTATTTTGATTTTCGACTAGGAAGGTTAAAAGATGATAGGAAATTTGATTTTGTTTTATTAATATTAACTTAATAACTAATTTACAAAATTAACCCTAATTAAAAGCCACCATATTCCATCTTATTAAACCCATTTATGTAAATTTCCACTTTAAATGGTCTAATTACAACATAAGCACCTTTCATTTAATAATCCATAGCAATTAGACACCTTTATCAATTAGAATGCAACTTTTGCATTTTATGCGATTAAGTCCTTTTTCTCAAATTGAGCTATTAAATGATAAAATTAACACACGAAACTTTCACACATACTTATTCACATACTATAAACACATAAAATAATATTAAAATAATTTTATGACCTCAAATTTGTGGCTCTGAAATCACTATTCTGATTTAGCTAAAACCGGGTTGTTACATACTTGGTAATCTTTGAAACCCTATTTTGGAAACGAATACGGGTTAGGGGTGTTACAATAATAGAACCAATTGAACATATATAATTAGGATTAATATAATTTATAATTAAATTTCAAGTCTTCATATATTAATTATGAACTTCTTTAGTCATGGAGTTAGTCTACTAAAAGTATTATAACTTAACTCCACATTATTTACCATCATGAAAATTATTTAATTTAAGCTTTAGCCTAATGGCACTGTTATATGTGTGTTGCCCTCATAGGATATTTGTGGTCTTTTTAGGTTTAATATGTTCACCTAATATGATCCTTTTTTTATCTTATAGTTAATGTTGTATCCTGTAATGCACTGACCTTCTTATTTTTGTTTTAGTAAGTGCTTGACAAAAATGTGTATTTGATTTAGTGGTTAAGTGTTCTGGGTGTGTGTGAGAGGTCTCAAGTTTAAGCCTTACCTTAAGCAATTTTTGTGATTTTTTTTAGAATTAAGCCTTATCTTCATTCAGTGGGCTTATGTTTAATTCTCTGTAAATCCATATCAAAATAAGCCTGCTGGTTCAGGTGGTAAGGGGGTGTGTTGTGTTGGAGGTCCTATGTTTGAATTATTTCGTGAGCATGGATATTAATTTTTGCTCTGTTGGTTGATAGAGTTTCAATTGTATTGAAAGTCTGAGGGTGGGGGTTAGTGGGAGAAAAATATGGGATTTGGGGGTTATCGAAAAGGGGCATCTTTTCTTTTTGCTAAAATTTTCTCCTTTCTCCTAAAGAAACTGACGTTAGCCCTCTGTTTCTTTGTCGTTTCCCTTTTCCTTTTCTCCCTTTTGGTTTCGATTCCTGTTTATCGTCCATCACACCTCTGTTTTTTGTTATTCCTGTTTTCGTCGCATGTTCTGGTAAGTGGAGCTTTGCTTTTTTGTAACTTGTGTTTTTCCAATGTTGATTGGGGTTATACTGTTGTTTTGGGTAGTAGCGAATCGAGAAGATCGTGATTCTACTCCTGCGGGATAGTAATTAATTGTCCGGAGTGTTGGGGTAAGCGGTAAGTGCTTGATTAGAGTTATAATTGGTTTTGGTTTTCGATTTAACAATGTATTAAGACTGATTCTAAGTGTCGGTATGCCAATTTTTAGGTTCTGGAGTGTTCATGTTTGCAGTAGCATCAAAACCGTACCAGGTGTGTACTCGAATCACAAAAAATGAGGTTTCGACAAAAGCTGAAAAACTATTCTGTCGACGCCACATGAGTGTGTGGTCACTCGTGTGGTAGGCCGTGCGCGAGAACACGGCCATGTGATCAACGTAGGCATGGCCGTGCGTAAGACACGACCGTGTGGTGGCTCGAGTGTAGCCGTGTGGGCCACACGAGTTAGGCTGAGTTGGGCATGTAGGCCCACACAGGCATGACACACGAGCCAACATCATTATTCTACTGAGGTGAGCCATCCTTGCAACCGCCAAATCAAATATGGGGGAATCCACAATGGGTAGCTAGGACACAGTTGCAGTCAACCACGGAGGAAAAAGATAAAGTCAGCGATCAACTCCGTCGTACACGTCAAGCTGATCCTAGAGTCGACGAGGAGATGACAAACCAATTAGTGCAACGAAACTCTAGGCGTGCCCTACGCCCACTCAATTGTGGCACATATTTGGGACACAGATGATTACGTTATTTTGTAATTTTGCAGTTTTTTATTTACTTTGTTTTAAATATGAAATGTACACTTATTTACAATGTACGGAACAAATTTATTAAATTGGTTTGATTTGTACACAATCAAGTTGTGAGTTTAAAATTTACAATTATTTATGTTACTTTTTCATTTAAGTTTTTGTCTGTCCATTTGTTAAATACAATATTTTCAAAAAGTAAATAATTGCTTAGAAGGTTCAGAAAAACCCTAAACTTCGGCTTGCAAATTGTATTATATCTTACTTTAATAATTAATAGTAACTTACACTTTACAAGAAAAATTAATGAATAAACAAATAAGATAGTGTTTTCACTGCATTAGTTAGTGTTTTAATTAACTCTTCTACATTTCAATAATTAATATTAACTTTGGCCTGCGAGTTCTACACATGCAATTTCTACATTTTCCTCAATCAAGTTTATCCCGAGAATCCCAAGTTGCAAAAGCTCAAAAGCAATTAAGTTTTGTGGTTGAAATGCTTAGAGAGAAAATGCTACCTGTAAGGAAAATGCGTTTTCCAGCCACATGTCTGACATGTTTGTGGAAAACACCCATTGTAGGAAGTGTTTTCATTGCCATATCAGATGAAAATGCCCCCTGTAGGGAGCTCACGATAAAATTTTTTCCCTTTATACCTCATCCCATCCCTTATATAAACGTTCATTTTTCATCCCCTACTCACCATATCTTAATATCCTTTAAAAATTTTCAGGTTTAATGATTTATTTCTCTCTCGCTTTGAAGGAGACGTAGTCATAGTTTTAAATTGCATTTAGTTTCACAGTGATGTCATGGAGCTAGATAACCTACAAATTTCACCTATCGTGTGAGTATGGCGCCATCACCTAAGAAGTCAGGATCACTTTACAGATCGAGGTCCAAGTTGGCGATGATTATACCGTCTCGGGTTGAAGTGTAACTAAGGCTTCAATTTTACAAAGGTTATGATGTCAAGGGATAGAACATAAATGTACCCGTAGTTAACGGTGCTAATGTAACACCCTAGGAATATCCCACACCAATAAAGCATGAGAGAGACTTGGACTATATAAAGGGGTAGCAACACTTAAGTGGTAAGAGGCCTTTTGGGGGTGTATGAGTGCTCCCAAGAACAAAGCGGTGAAGGCCATGTGCACTAAAAGTGGACAAAATCTTACCAGGTTAGGCGTTGGATATGACATTATCGATATCAAAGCCACTCATCGTGCCTCTTGAGCAATGGTGGGGCAAACCTCAGCGAGGACACTAAATCCCTAAGGGGGTGAATGTAACACCCTAGGGAAATCTCAAATCGGCAAAACACGAGAGAGACCTAGACTATATAAAAGGGTAGCAACACTTAAGTAGTAAGAGGCCTTTTGGGGGTGTATGGGTGCTCCCAAAGACAAAGTTGTGAGGGTTGTGTGCACCCAAAGTAGACCATATCTTATCTGGCTGGGTGTTGGCTATAACAGTTAATGCGGGCACGACAATGAGTCTTTTCACCCGAAGAGCATGCTTCATAAAACTCAAACATAAGTGTGAGGAAGGAATACGCAAGGGGCTTTCCAATATAATCAAGTAATTAGTATTGTCCATCTCCACCAAAGGCGGTGTGACCTTTTTAGTATACTTGTTACACCCCATTATTGTCACAGGTTATAATAATAGAGTCACCGCCTTCAGTGGTGATGGATAATAAAACGCATTACTTGATTATACTGAAACGCCACTGTGTTTTTCTTCCCCTACTTATGTTTGAGTTTTATAAAGCATCCTCTTATGATAAGAAACTCGTTGTTGTGCTTGCATAACCACTGTAACCTACGGCCCCATTTATGTTCCATCTCTTGATAGCATAACCTTTGTAAACTTAAAGTCGTAGTTACATTTCAACCCTAGACTGTATAATCACCATCAACTGAGACCTTGAATTGCAACGCCATCCAGGTTCCTAGGTGATGACTCCATACTTACATAGCAGATGAAATTTATAAGTCACCCAGCTCCACGGCACCATCATAAATGCAAATATTCCTTAAAACTATAACCATGTTTATCTCAAATACAAACAAAAATAAATCTACAAACTTTTAATTTCCAATCGCAAGAAAAAAAAATTATTTTTAAGTTGTGAAAACATGTCTTACAGGGTGCGTTTTCACTAATGTGGCAATGAAAACTCACCATGTAAGATGCGTATTTTTTCTCTCTCCTAAAAACAAGTCCTACATGGCACGTTTTCAATGATGTGGCATTCAGGAGAGAGAAGAAAAACAACGTAGATCAGTAATTTTTTACAAAATCAGCCTAGTTTCTCAAATTTTTTTCAGCATATTTGAATAAATTAACCGATGTGTATCTATATTATATTTAAATTAATGATTGAGTTAATAACACAATTTATTTTACATATTATATATTTATACACTTTAAAAAAACTTAAACTTTTTAGTTAATGGAAATAAGCAAAGTACTAAAATTTCTTTCAATATAGATTAAAATAAATTTAAATAAAACCCATTTAAAATTAAACATTTTTAACCGAGTCATTTTAAGCAAAGTATTCAATTTTGATTGTCCATGTTGAATTATTTGAAACATGATTCATATTTAAGTATTTAAAAACTCATTTAATAATTAAATTTAAGTGTAATTATTTTTAATTATATAAGGATGACATGTTTGAATAAATATTATATTTGGTGGGTTTTACTGAATTCTTAAGAGAATTAAAGTAATTACGTGAATAAATATTACACCCAAATCCAATTACCCCATGACTTTTCAAACAATCATATATAATTTAACTTAAAAAAATATTGAAATTATATTATAAATCCTAAAAAATATATATAAAAATAATTTATGTCTATTTTATAAAATTATAACAAAAAATTATATTATTTAAATCCTAAAAAATTCTAAAATTATGACAAAAAAAAGAATATTATAAAAAATAATTTACATGTTATAAAAGTGTTATTTACTATATTCTTAGACTACATATTACATATGATGATTTGATTTTAATTTTTTTACTTGTTCAAATTTTATAGTAATTAATATTTTTTTAAAATATAAATTATGGAACTGTGTAATTATAACTTTTACTACCAAATATACATGAGATAAAAAAATTATGATATAATTACACACTATCAATCAAACACTCCCTAATAATTATACTTCCATGTTACGGGCAATGAAATTTTTAATGCCAAATGCAGACATATTTCCGTATGTAATTTTATCCAACCTGCCCAAGTATAATTCAATACTTGACTGGATAACTTTCTATTAAATGGCATATTAGTCGATCACAAATATTAATATAATTTAATGTATATGTGCCATTTGTCAACTTAAGAAGTTCTTTCGAATTGAAAGTTACCAAAAATGCTTTTTATTTTTAAATAAAATGGATACAAAGGCAATTAGTCTAGGTACTGAAAGGAATATCCTCAACCAATTTTAAATCGGATTTTGTATCCCCAACCAACTTGATAAGATTATTTGTAATTATATATATTATCTTTTTAAGAAATATGTTAGATTTTTTACTGCTTAATTGTCGACAAAGTTTACGGTATTCTTCTGATTAACGTAGAATTAGAGGAACTAGCCGAATTACCTAAATTTTAACTTAAGATTATATTAATTAACTTAAGTACTAATAATCTAACTTAAGATTATATGATTTTTTCAAATTTTGTATTAATTAACTTAAGATTTTGCTAATAATCTAAGCATGAAATTAATACATAAAAAGTTTAAAATTAATTTTTTCTATAGAAATTACCTAGAATTATTCATAGTCTCTCCCCATCCTTTCAATAGGAGGATAAATGTGTTTCAACATGCCCAAATCTACGTTCTCCTGCATAGACAATGTTACCAATACCAACCAAATTAAAACTTAATCGACAAACAAAAAAATTTAAAATAATTATTTTTAAAACGTGTGAATTAAAAAAAAAACAAAAAAAATGTTTTCAGCATTACATCATCACAAAAAAATGGTGTACCCCAACTTTTTGGGAAAAATGTTTATATCATTTTTTTACACAAATTGATTAAAATTATTTATATTATCTCTCAAATCCTTCAATAAGAAAATAAATACAATTCATCTCGCTCGAACTCATATTTTCTTACATAAATAATAATATTAACGTAAATAGAATTAAAACTCATAATTTATAATAATAAAAAGTTGAGGTAATATATAACCAACACAGCCAATTTTCACGATTTCAACTCTTCACTAGCCAATGTTCACTGAAATGTATGAAAACCTAACTTTCGATAATATATATATATATAAAATTTAGTACAATATTGACACTTAGTAATATCTTACTTCAATATTTTACTAAGTCAATATATATTATATTATAATTTGGTAACAATCAATTGAGAGTTTATTCATTCAATTTACGTTTAATAATTTGAAAACTAGAAATATTTTAATGATTTGTTATAAAGGTTAATTATATATGTTTGGTCGATTGAGTTTTAATTCGGTTGGTATTAACATTGTTGTCAGTGCAGAAGGACATGAATTCGAGCGTGTTGAAGCGGTTTATCCTCCTATTTAAGGGTTAAGATAAATTATAAATAGTTTCTAAGTATTGTACCAACTTAAAAACTTTAAGAGACTTTCAAAATTGAATTAGATTATCAATATATAATATAAATTAACATTTTAAATATTCAGTTTCTACTTTCAGTGTTTAATTTTTTGAGACATACTTCATGTAGCGACGTAAAATTTTAGCTCGGTCGCTAATTGTGGCGATTTATTGAAAACTTGAAAATTGAAGTTTGATTTTTGAAATACAAAAAAGGGGGAGTCGCCACCGATCTTTTCTAGGTGTGATCGGACACCTAATATATTTATTTTAGGAACAAAAGAAAGGCCGAGTTTAGGTCTACGTCAAAATCAGAGTAAAGTAGGGTCCGAGAGTCGGTTACGCGCGAGGAAGGTATTAGCACCCTCACGACGCCCAAAATTGGTATCTTGTTAAACAAGCGTTGTCTTAATTTTCAAAATTGCAAGTTCAAGATAATATTGAATCGTGATCCGATCGAAACACAAGAATTTTTAATTTTTTTGATTTTTGAGAAGGATATACCGTTTTAACACGAGTCAATTGATATTCACCCAACATAGCGATGAAATCGATGACTTAAATGTTAAACCGATACGTTGCCTCGATTATTAATTAAAACATAAAAATATTTATGAAATAAGAATTAAAAATAAATCAAAGATACAAATAACATTATTAATGAAAAATGTTAACATGGGATGCTAGAATATTCGAAAAACAATAATAATTATGATATTTACAAAAGAAATAAAAAATAAAGACAGATCATGAACAAATAAAAATACACTTAGTAATAATAACATAAGATAATATATACACAAGGTAACATGAAAATATATACAACCAATGATATGAGAGAGGTGCATCGAGTAATATATATAAAAATATAGCTAATAATATTGAGAATACATATCCATAATATATACATAATATATATATACATATACGTATAATATAGTTATATAAAAATACATACAACATATAGTATTAAGAATAAACTCAATGTATATGGTATTAAAAAAAATAGTATATATAAAAAAAAACATAATATGTGTACATGAGATAATATGAGGAAAATAATATATATATATATATGTAGAATGTATTTAAAATTAACACATACAATATGCATATACAATAAAATACATGAATACTATGATATTTTAAAAGAACATATATAAATAATGAGAAAATATTATAATAAATACTAAGAAATATCTATATATATACATGAATAATAATGAATACTACGAAATACAAAAATAATACTAATAAAAAGTATATATGTACGTGTAATGAAATATATGTACTAATATTAATGACAAGTATAAATAATATATACATAGTATGGTATAAAAACATAGATATATAAACCATGGTACTAAAATATACATATAATATATAAGAATATATGTAATAAAGTATTAAAAATTTGTACATGATATATATACACTACAAGAAAACAGACTTTTAGCGGCGTTTTTTGTGCCTTTAGCGGCGCTAAAAAACGTCGCTATATGTAACGCTGGTAAAATTAGCGGCGTTTTTTTGAAAAACAGGCCGCTAAAAGTCCTGGTCTTTAGCGGCTTTTTTAAAAAGCGTCGGTAAAAGTCCTGGTCTTTAGCGGCTTTTTTTAAAAAGCGCCGCTAAAAGTCCTGGTCTTTAGCGGCGTTTTTCTAAAAAGTGCCACTAAAGACTAGGACTTTTAGCGGCGCATTTAGAAAAGCGCCGCTAAAGACCAGGACTTTTAGCGACGCTTTTTTAAAAACGCCGCTAAAGAACAGCTCTTTTAGCGACGCTTTTAGAAAATCGCCGCTAAAGAACATAAGTTATAGACCCGAGCCTTTAGCGACGCTTTTATAAAAAAACGCCGCTTATTTGCCCAGTTTTGCAATATACATTTTTGCACTTATATCCAACCCTCCTGCAAGAAATTCAACCAAAAACAGCAAATATACCATGAAATCCAACCAAAACCCGCAAATTTAAATAATAAAAAATTATACGAAAAATATATTATATAAATTGTAAATGAATATTCAAAATATTCTTATACTAATGTAGTTACAAGAAAACAAATGTCTACGATGGGGGATTTTGAAATTGCTGGAACATAGTCATCATAGATCAAGTCAGAATGGAGTTCATTGTATTTTACTTGCTCGCTCGCCTCCTCGCTCTTTGCCTCTGCCTCCTGTATTCACGCTGCCTCAAAGCTCTAAGTTGAGAAATTTGTTCATCTGTGCTAGCTTGTATCCGAACTATCTCGATCTTTTAGCCTCTCGAACTTCACTTTGACTTTGACTCGGAAGGCATGTATTGGTGCGAGGTGGATCCAAAATATTGGGTCGGGTTAACACGGATCCTTGAAATCTAACCCGACCATACCTTTCAGGGACCCAAAACTTCATTAATAATTACATTATCAATATCCTCAAAATTAATAGAACTATCGATCGACGATGCTTCATACTCTGCCTTCTTATCTTTTAGTTTCTCCTAATAAATCAGTTAAAGAGTTAGAAACGAAATATACAATAAAAAGGAATACAACATAACATTATTTAAATTAAAGTAATAAAAACGACGAATTAAAACATTATAATTAAATATTATAAATATTTATAATGAATCAAATTTTATTAAGTAAATATACCATAATTTCTGCAGCCTCAGATGTCATCGGAGTTCCATCTTTTTTCTTGTGCGTAATGTCAAAAAGCTGAAGGCGTCCAACTTTTTGACCAGACAAGGCTTCCTACAATATAGTAGTAAATATTATTTAATAGTAAAAAGTCATTAATGCTTAATTGAATTAATAAATCCATATTACCGCGGCCTGAGCTACACAAGCAAAACTTCTCGATCCATAATAATATATACATAATAATATAATGTTAAGAATATACATATGGAATATAATATTAAGAGCATGTATACATAATATGTATGAAAACATAATATAATATTAGAAATATATACATGAATGATAAAACATATGCTAATATTAATGATAATAATATAATGTAAAATATATGCATAAGATTAAAATATATATATGTATATAAATATTATGGTAGTTAAAAAATATGCGGACTAATAAAAGCAACATATAACAAAGATCATAAAAACATAATCTATAGGAAGTTAGATAATATGTACACAATATACATGTGAAAAATATATGCATAATATAGTATTAGACTATAATAATACAACATAAAAATATATGATATATATAAAGTATAGTATTAAGAACAAATATATAATATATGAAGAATATATACCTATACATATAATACTAAAACATTTAGGTAATATACACATATTAAAATAAAAACTTTAATACTAATATTACATAAGTATGTACAAATATATTAAGCATGTATATGCATTAAAAGTATATAATTATATAATACAACATAAACTAATAATAATAGTAATAATAATAATAATAATAATAATAATAATAATAATAATAATAATAATAATAATAATCTTTAAAAAAAAGAATATTTAATAAGAAAATAAGAAAAAAACAAAAAAGGACTAAAATTAAATAAAAACAGAGTCGTGGGGCCAATTTAAAATAAAAACAAAGAAAGTGGACTATTTTGAACACGCGTAAAATGTGGGGGGATTAAAACAGCAAATATTCCTTCCTATTAAAACGCAGCACATTAGCAAGGACTAAATCGAAAAGCGCGAAAAATAATGGGGTCAAATTGAAAACAAAAAAAAACTTGATTGAAAAAGCCTGAAAAAGCGGAAGGGCTAAACGCGCAAATAGCCCTTCCGCTTAAAAACATGCGGATCCTGAGCGGGTTTGGATCGGGTCGGGTCGGGCATAGCCAAAACGACGCCGTTTTGGGGCTTAAAATCTGACCCCAAAACGACGTCGTTTTGGAGGGCTATATAAGGCCTAAAATGACCAAAAAATCATTTGGTGATGGGAAAGAAAAAAAAAAAGAGAGGAGAGAGAGAGGAGAGAGAGAGAGGGGGGAAAGGGAGATCCGGCCAGTCGCCGGTCACCGGTCGATCATCCGGACCATCGTCGCCACACAAACATCGCAAACCACCATGATAAAAAAATTCCTTTTTTTATTATATTATTTTTATATGTTTTTATTAGTATGTTTTTATTTATTTATTTATGTGTTTATAAATATTAAAATAAATTCGAATATAAAACCTAAAAAAAAAAAAAAAAAGTTCACCTTAGATATTGGATTTGATTCTCGGATTTGCTTTGTTTGTTTGAAAAATGACCTATGTATGTTTATGAACTCCTTTTTAGTTGATGTTTACAAAGAAAAAAAAAAGAAAGGGAAAAAGAAGCCTTTTCTGTTTTTACAATCGGCTTTTATAGCCTATTTTTCACTCTGTTTCCTTGTTATCTTGGTTGTTGTTGCGTGTCTTTCTCATTTTGCAGGTATGGAATGGAGCAGATGGGAGCAGGTGGGGGAGAGGTATGGTGGCTGACATGGTGAGGCAGAAGGACAGGTTAGGTTCGGCGTGGGGAACGGTGGTGACAGTGGCGGCACAAGTGGGTGCCGAAAGTGGGGCTAGGGTTTGGGGTTAGGTATGGTTAGGGTTAGGGATAATTTGGGCTGTTGGGTTTTGGGTTAGTGGATATGGGTTGTAATTGGGTTTTGGGTTAGTTAGTTGGGTTTGGGGTTAAGTGGGCTTGTGGGATAATTAGATTTTGTAATGTATTGGTTTGTGGGTCAAATTGGGTTATGTTTGTAAGTGGGCCCAAATTGGCCTATAACACTTCATATTCAACAAAACATTTAGTTGTTTAGACTGAATTTTAAAGATTTAATATATTTTAGCCGGCAATGAAAATTGAAATACCAGAGACTAAGTCACATTGGCTATCTAATGTATCTCAATCTGCTCAAATATGGTTCAATATTTGATAGGATAACTTGCTATTAAATAGTATATTTAATTGGATAGCTGAGTATGAATTAATCACAATTATTAACATAACATAATGTATATGTGCCATTTGTTCCTTTGGAATTGAATGTTATCAAAATTGTATTTTTACTAATTTTGAGTTATGGTGTATGTCACGTATATTAGTCAAATTTGAAAGATATATATTCTCTTAGTTAAATTATATTTATTTGTTTCATTCAAATTTTAATTAGTTTAGATTATTTTATTATTATTTGACCTATAAATTTAGTCTATAAATAGGCTCTTTTACAACTTTCAAAAATACATCCATTAAAAGATTAGAACTCCTTACACTTTTGAAGAATTTTGTGCTTACGTTTTGAGGGTTCTTTGTTTTCGGGTTTTGGGATTTAGTTTTTATCTCAATCTTTTGTACTCTTCGTTCTTTTGTCATTATAGTAAAATTATCTTTACCTATGGTATTTTATCCTCTTTTAGAGGGGTTTTTTCACGTTAATTTTGTATATTCAATTTATCAATTTATTCCACTATTTTTACTTATTTGTTGTTTAATCGAGTCGATTCCAAACACAAACAATTAAAAATTTTAAATATCATCTATATATTACATGATTCATAATTCAAGAATAAAGATAAAATACAATATTTGCATAAAAATCTAAGTTTAGATGTAATATTGCACCAAATGATTTTAACTCTTGATAAACTTAGTTCTTCGACTGCAAAAAGATTTCGATGTATCATTACTGATATCTTTATTAAAATTAGGTTTAATTTACTATTTCATCTTTAAAGTATATTCGTTTTTTCACTTTTTGGTATTTCAAAATTTTATGACCTAATTTAGTATTTAAAGTAGACTCATTTCTTGATTCAGTATCTAAAATATCACTTTGTTATATATTTTAGTCCAATTTTTATGCCACATGACGTTTTAAACAAAAAAAAAAAAAAATTATTGCATATTTATATATTAATTTTTAAAAATTATAACTATAAAATAAAAAATCAAATATAATTAATAAAAAATAGAAAAGAAAACTTATAATAATAATAATAATAACTCATTAATACCATGAAATAATTAAATGTTTTAAACAAAATTTCCGGATGTTTTTCACTGAGAAAAGAGAAGATTTAGAATCTCTAATATTTTTTGTTTAAGTAACGTAAAAAAAAAAAAACCCAAAAATTGTTTACTATTTACTTTAATTAAATTAAAAATTAAATCATCAAACTAAAACCCAAACTAAACCTAAAAATCTTCATTTTTGACATCAATGGTCACGTCAACCATCATGCTTCACCATCCATCGTGATTCGCTTGTATTCATTTGAGTTCAAATTTCATTATTTTCTTATTTTCAACCCTTTCTTTTTATTCTCAACTTTTATTTTTTAAAAAATACACTATTTTTCTAGATTTATAAATAAATCCCAAAACCTTAACACACCAAATCTAGTTTTTTTTTTCATTGTCGAATTGCCTTCATATTCAAATTTCAGTATATTATTCCCCTCTTCCAAAGCTTATCTTTGATCATTTAAATCAATCAAACAATATAAAAAAAAAAATTCAATCATATTTTATCTAAAATTTGGATTGATGCTTTTATATTGTTATTTTTTTATATAGAGATGATAGTTATGATGTGAATATAGCTATGGTAATGGAGAGGAAGATTTTAGCCATGTTGATTGTGTTAGAAAACAAGATGAAAGAGTTGATAAGAAGATGAAGAAGTTGGAGAGAGAAAGAGAGGACGTGAAGAAAAAGAATCATAATTTTTATTAATTTAATTTAATTTAATAAATGTGATTTTAAGTAAAAAGGAATTTAAGTAATATTTTTTATGAAAATATAAAAGTCATTATGTTGAAATCTCTAATTAGTTGAATTTTTAATTTAGACTAAAATTACAAGAAAAAGATACTTAGGTACTATTTTTTTTTTTTTTTTATGAAGTGTTCTTCGTTGACACCACTAAGTAGGAGAATCCAATAGGCTGCATTTTGGGTTCAATGTATGGCAAGAATGTCTAACTTTATTCTAGTGAAGAAGGAATTATTTATTCAATACCTGGAAATCAACTATCTTGCATGCATTTGTAGTAACTTTGCTCAAAATCCTAACCCTGAAAATGGAGAAAGCTCAAAAAGCTGAGAGTATGTATTTCAAATCTCCTAAACCTGAATCTCTCTTTATATTATTATTATTATACACCCTTCCTATGGGGTTACTTGTTCATTTTACCATGGCAGCATCTATTGATGATGGTAACATCCATTTCAATTTGGCTGAGTTCAACCCAAATATGCCTGACATAGTGTTTGAACCTGATGCAACCGCATCAGGTGGCGCAATCCAACTCACCACCAACCAAATAGACAAGGCTTTAGAAAATAGTGTTGGTCGAGCCACTTATTACCAACCAATGCACCTTTGGGACACTTCATCAGGGAATCTCCGCCTTGCAGATTTCACCACTCAATTTTCCTTCTCCATCGATTCCTTGCATAATGCCACAAGGGGTGATGGGTTTGCATTTTTCCTTGCTCCCAATGGCTCAAAAATCCCTCCTCACTCCGGAGGTGGTTGCTTGGGACTTCAAAGTTGCGATTCAGACGCCAGCTCTATATTTATTGCAGTGGAGTTTGATACGTATACCAATGACCTATGGGATCCTCCGGCGAAGTCAGATCACGTAGCCATTGATCTCAACTCTGTAAAGGCTTCATTTTTACCCTGTCAAATGGCTGTGGAATGATATTGAAAATGGGGGGAAAGTTAATGCTTTCATAACTTACAACTCTAGTACAAAAAACCTTAGCGTTCTTTTATGTGGTGCTGATGACCTTACTCGTCAAAGTTCATCTAGTCTTTCTGCAATATTGGATCTTAGTCTATATTTACCAGAATGGGTCACTTTTGGCTTCTCCGGATCCACTGGACAATTATATCAGCTCCACACTATTTATTCCTGGAATTTCATCTCCAGCTTACAGGTTTCCAAGAATCAAACCATCAATTCTCGACATGTGGCACCAAGCTTTCCAATCAACCCCAAAAGGAAGAGCCAGACATGGCTATGGGTAGTTCTAGCCATTGCTGGTGGCATTTCTGCATTGCTCCTAGTTCTGAGTCTGGTTTGGCTTTTCTGTAGGAGGAGAAAGTACAGAAGGATGAGGGAAGATCGGACCATGTCTATCAACGTAGACATGGAAATGATGACAGCACCTAGGAAGTTTTCCTACAGGGAACTCAGGCTTGCAACCAATAATTTTGCCGATGAAGGTCTCCTTGGAGAGGGAGGTTTTGGAAAAGTTTATTTAGGCTTCTTGAGGGACGTCAGTCCCAATATTGCTGTCAAAAGGATAACTCCAAATTCTCAACAAGGGGTGAAAGAGTACGAATCAGAAATTACCACTATTATCAGATTGAGGCACAGGAATTTGGTCCAACTCATCGGCTGGTGCCATGACAATAAGGAGTTCCTCATTGTGTATGAGTTCCTTCCAAATAGGAGTCTCGATTACCATCTACACAAAGAGCCATGCTTGTTGACATGGGATACAAGGTATAAAATCGCCGTGGGAGTGGCCTCAGGGTTGTTTTATCTGCAAGAAGAATGTGACCAATGCGTGCTGCATCGAGACATCAAGTCAAGTAATGTTCTGCTAGACTTTAGTTTCAATGCCAAGCTTGGTGACTTTGGGCTGGCCAGGCTTGTTGACCACGGGCAAGGGTCTCAAACAACAAAGCTGATGCTTGGGACTGATGGTTATATAGCACCCGAGTGTCTTGACACATACAAAGCCATTAAGGAATCCGACATATACAGCTTTGGTATTGTTGCCTTAGAAATAGCCTCCGGAAAGAAAGCCGTACCTGTAATTGAAAGGAATGGCAAGAGATTCAAGACAAAACTGGTTGAATGGGTTTGGGAATTGTATAGGGAAGAGCGTCTTTTGGATGCTGCTGACCCAAGATTGTCAGGAAACTACGACACGGAACAAATGGAACGGTTGCTGTAAGTTGGGCTGGCTTGTGCTCACCCAAACTATTTTGACCGCCCATCCATAACGCAGGCTATCGAAATCCTTGGTTCCAATGCCCCACCGCCCAGTTTACCACGCGAGATGCCGGTTCCAATATACATTGCAACTCTGCAAGACAACATTGTTACATCTTCAGCGACCACTTCATTCTATACCAGTGCCTCCAGGAGAAGCCAAACTCAAAGTTGAGGCACTGCGTCAAGTATTCATTCCTTTTAAGGATAAAACAATGGCTCCAGGTTATGACACGGAAGCCAAGCAGTGAATTCTTGGCAGTTGGTAGTTGAACCTTCGTTTGTTGTATATTTGTTATATCCATGGTTTCCGCGCCTTGTGTTTTGTTCTTTTGATTGGGTATATGCGAAGATCACTCTATTTAAAGATTTTAGTGTTTTTAGTGTAAATAAATGCAACTGGTCGTTTTATGCTAAGAAAAATATAGGATTAGGTATGCAATTTGAACTAAAATTTTCATTTGAAATAATGATATAATAGATGGTGTAACAACAAATTTTGGATATTATAATTAATGACAATGTATTGCAAAGAAAATAAAAATAAAAATAAAGAACACACAGAAAAAAATTACGGGCAAAGGAGAAGATAATTCACCATGTCGAATTCGAATGATTATAAAAAGAATAGACTATGTCTATTTATAGGCTTGTAAAACTATATTCTAATAGGAGTGCAATAAGGTTGAAACACTTTATTCTAATCAATATCAAATAGATAAAATGTAATAAGGTTGAAAAATCTTATTCTAAAATAAAATAAAAGAAGTATAGTTCTATATAGATTTTACTTTTATTTTATTTTACCAATGTGTTTTATTTAACAAGGATTCATGTCACTCAATTCTAAGATATAAGTTTATTTTTACCTAATTAATATTTAGAATCCATTTATGTTTAAATATTGTAATTACTAAACTTTATTTTTACCAAATTAATCTTTAGATGCTATTTTGTATTAGTTTACTAAATTAAATTATAAACATTACTAAATTTATCATAAAAATTATAATTTTTATAAAAGAAATCAAATTTAAAAAAAAAAACTTTGAAAACTTTTGGGGGTCAAACATAAATTTTTTTTTCTTTAAACACTAATTAGTATATCAAATTAAAAAAATTTTAAAACCTAAAAGGATTAAAGAAAATTTCACAAAATTTAGAGGGTCGCCCCCTGCCAACTCCTAATTTTGAAAATTTTAATTGGGAGCATAATGAGAATATAAATTGTTGAGGAATAAACTTCAAATTTTCATACTAAAAGGATTGAATTGTATTACTGAACAATAGGAGAGTCTAAAATTACAATAAACTCATTTTATCCAAAATGGACCAAAGCTCCAACCTAGATTCGCCCTTGCATGCGACTTTTAGGCATATGCCAAATGAATTATATTTCATTCTACCAAAAAAAAAAAATACTATAATTTAAATGTGATATTATGCATTTATTCATTCATTTAAATAATAATCCAAAGAAAATCGATTAATCTTAAGTCATTTTTTGCCTCTTTGAGAAAGTATATTTACTGCGGATAGTAATTCATGCGATCTATTTCTTATTCATTATTTTGTCCATTCATTCACAATTCTTATAATGCAAATCATTTATCCTACATTTGGTTGGAGTATTATTTTCTAGGCATGTTTTAGTATATGAGTTAGTAATTAATAAATTAATTCAATTGGTAATATTTAACCACTTCTATGACTTATTTTTAACAAAAAAAAAAGGAAAAATTTTGCTTATTTTGAAGAGACATTATTTTTTACATGAGTTTTTTGTTGGGGATCGACCTGTATAAGCAATGAACAATAAAAGTAGAGAAGAATGAACACAAATATTTTATGTGGAAAACTCCTCCGAAAAGGATAAAAACTAGGGGAAAAGGAGGTTGACTTTTTACTAAATGAGTAAACAAACAAGAGTACAATATGGAGAAAATAAGCCTTAATGTACAAATTCAAAACTTGACTACAAAGTCGTAACTCGAAAACATAATTCTCTCCATATTTATAACGAAAACTCTCACCGAAACTCATCTGTGACTACATCTTTTGGCCTTCAAAATAAAAGCCCTGTAGTACTACATATTTAATTGCCTTCTTAATTGGTATTTTAAAACGAGGATACAGTGACCTCTTTAAATAAGCTAATATTAGAGTTCTAATCATACTAAAATATCCTTAGAGTAATCAAAGTTCGACTGGGAAAAGGTAATGGAGTTTAACTAGGAGAAAAAACTCGATGTTTGTGGGAAACAAGTCACCATGTCACAACGTCCTCATTCACATCGTCACAACATTGGGAAGCTTCTCATCGTGATGTCGCTAACTGACTTTGGTAAGTACCTGCAAACTATTCAATAAATGTGTGGCACGACCCACAGTTTTTACTTATCTTTCTAGTTTCAAGTTTAAATTTATACTAACTATTGCAATATATAGGTAATAAATAAGTTTTTCCCTCATGTTATTACACTAGCAACCAGACGATGCATTAGATAAAAGAACCAATTGAACATATATAATTAGGATTAAAATAATTTATAAGTAAATTTCAAGTCTTCATTTATTAGTTTTGAACTTCTTTAGTCATGGAATTAGTCCACTAAAAGTATTATAACTTAACTCCCCATTATTTACCATAATGAAAATTGTTTAATTTAAGCTTTAGTCTAATGACATTGTTATATGTGTGTTGCCCTCGTAAGATATTTGTGGTCTTTTTAGGTTTAATTTGTTCACCTAATATGATTCTTTTTTGTCTTATAGTTAATGTTGTATCCTCTGTGATAAGTGCGTAGTTTTTAGATTATTTGTGATATTTCTTCTCTTGATTTATGTTATTATATTATATTATATTTATTATTGATTTAGGTAATAATTGGAGAAAAATGATGTAACACTCCTTACCCGTATCCGTCGCCGGAATAGAGTACGAGGCATTATCGAGGGCTACAAAAACACTTACAGATAATTTAAATATATTTTCATAACAACTTGTCTTGATTTCATACTATTTCATATTTAAGCTTTACTCACCAAAGTATTTGAAATATCATCTTTATGCAAATAGCACACATGAGGTACATAATTTCATAATTAAGAATGAACACATTTATCAAACATATTCCACATTCATATATCAATGTCTCACATTTTCATATATCAATAACCGTCATTTTTCTTGTTTTTTAGATAATTATGTGTAACCATTGATAAGCATGCAATTCACTGTTTCTTCTTGTCAATCACAATTTCAAATGACAAATTCGTGTGAATGAGCTCAACCTCATTAGGTATTTAAATTCTATCATTTTGATTCACATACTCATAATTTACTAACATATCCTGTCAAACACAATCTCTGAATGACAAAATCACATAATTGAGCTCAATAATAATAATGATAACATTACTTACATTTCTTTTTCCAAATGTTACATTTACGACTTACCAACTTGTCCATTCAAGGAACAGCTTACGGATTTGAGTACATCATGATCTGAAGCCCGAAGTCTAGCTGAAGCACATAAGTGCTAAACAGTAAGTCCGGTACAATCAAGCACATAAGTGCTAAGCAACGGAAGCCCGGAAGGCTAATCAAGCACATAAGTGCTAACGGAAGCCCAGAAGGCAATCAAGCCCACCAGCAGTGAATCAAACCCCAAAAGGGTAAACTGAAACTCATATGAGTTAATAGAAGCTCGTAAGAGCTAAACGGAAAGCAAACACGAGAATTCGCAACAAATGCTGAATCTCGGTTTACTTGGGTAATTTACCGTCAATTCATCTTTTTCACTGAAAGATTGTACTTATTTCCTGCGTTCCGTTCCTCCAAAATTCTCAATTCAATTTCATAACTTTTGTACATAATTTACTTATTTTCAACAATTAACATACATAAATATTAATCACCATTCATAAAATAATATTGAAATTTAATGATATTAACAAATGGTCACTAAATTTAGTTATATAAACTCACAAGTTCGATTTTTATATTATAGCGATAATCATAATTTCATAATAAATATTCCAAATAAAACATTATATCCTTTCTAATTCAACACTTATCGATTATAATCAGGCATGTGATCAATTTATACACGAGTCATTCATATATTTTTGTATATTTTCCTCTTCCTCCTCTCCATCCACATCCTTAGTATAAACAACACACTTGTAGGTAACATTATCCATAATTTTCACTATCTACTTATGTGAATATTCAAGCTGTCCATCTGTGTCATAGTCACTAAATTATTTTTATCTGAAGCTACGAAACTCCAAATTAAGATCCTCTAATTTTCCCTGAAACTAGATTCACATATCTTTTTACCATAAAATTTTCATAATTTTTGGTTAGGCCAATTAATACAGTTTATTCATTGAAGTCCCCCCTGTTTCAGAGTACGACTACTCTGACCTCTGTGCACTACGAACCAAATTTCTCCCTGTAAAGAATTCCAACGACCATGCCGTTTATTTCCCTTAAAAATAGACTCAATAAGGAATCCATGCATGTAAAGTACGACTCTTAATAATTTTTTTACAATTTATGGTGAATTTCTAAATTCAGGACAGGGGATCTCGAATTCATTCTGACCTTGTCTCACAAAATTTATCATATCTCGTGATTTACAATTCCATTGCTTACATTATTTCTTCTATAAGAAACTAGACTTAAGCTTTAATTTCATATTTTATTCATCCTCTAATTCCATTTCTACAATTTTTGGTGATTTTTCAAAGTTAGACTACTGCTGCTGTCCAAAACAGTTTTAGTGCAAAATGTTGATTTTCATTTTGCCCCAAATTTCACAATTCATACAATTCAGTCCTTGCTCAATTAACCCCTCAATTAAGATAATTTTCTCAATTAATACTTTTCCTAAACATTATAAGTTATTTCATAACTATTAAAATTCAGAATTTCCACATAAAACTCTAACTTTAAACTCTTTTAGAATTAGGTCCCAAACATTCATTTTCTATTCAATTCTTACAATAAAATCAACATATAAACAATTTAAAGCTCTAATTCCATGCCAAATCATCATATACTTCCAGCACATATGTATAGAAACTTTCAATTTCTTTCATAAAATCAAAAACTAATGAATTCAACAAGTGGACCTAGTTGTAAAAGTCACAAAAACACAAAAATTTCAAGAAATAATCAAGAATTGAACTTACTTGAAGTAAAAATATGAAAAGCCAGCTTAATAGAACTCTTCCATGGCGTTTTTCTGATGAGAATGCAGAAAAATAAAGAGAAATCTAGATAATTCCACTTTAGTCCTAACTTTATTAAGTAAATTTTACAATTTTCCAATTTTACCCTTAATTCTCCTTGTTTTCTTGCTGATTTCATGCCCTTGCCGTCCAGCCCAAATAGACCTTGGGTCTATTTTCCTTTTAAACCCTCTTTCTTTTATCAATGAAGCTATTTAATCATTTCCCACAATTTTGCATTTGATACAATTTAGTCCTTTTTGTTCAATTAACTATCAGAACTTTAAAATTTCTTAACGAAACTTTAATACTAACATATTAACACTCCATAAATATTTATAAAAATATTTATGGCTCGATTTAAAATTCCCGAGGCCTCGATACCTCGTTTTCGATTCTAATTATTTTAATATTTATTTTTAGTACACTATTCACTATTTCAAAATTTTTCCTAACTTCACATTTAATTTATACTCACTAAATTAATAATATTTCCTACTCATTTGTCAGATTTAGTGATCTCGAATCACTGTTCCGACACCATTGAAAATTAGACTGTTACAAATGAGCTTAAAGTTTATTTTTGACAAATTTTTGTGGTTTAGACTTTCAACACAATACAATTTCGATATTTTGACTATAACTTGAGCTACAGGCCTCTGTTTTGAGCTCATAATATATGTTTGAAGGGAATTGAGAGATCTAGTCAAAGTTATTTCACTATTCAAGCCCAATAACATCAGGAAGGCACCCAAACATGGTCTGGAAGTTTGACGCAAAAATTATCGAAAAACTTAAAAAATTCTACTTTATGTATTAAAAGACACTTTTGTATTTTCTCCATTATGTTATTTTTGTGCTATAAATAGGAAATTTTAACGTTGAGAGAGGGAGGTAGTCACTCCAAGTTTTATTCTGATTTCGCATTTTATTTTCTTTATGGGTTTCTAACTTCTTCTTTTTTTTCTAATTGAAGTAATATTCAAATTTTGTTTTTACAAGTTTGTGAGATTGAATTGCTCTTAATCTTTTTTTGCTTTCTAGTATTTGCATGCAGGGGCGAAACCATATATTTTTTTAAGAAGAGGCCGAAATTAATTTGTAATCTTCACGATAGCAAAAATACAATTTCACCATTTTAATAGCCTATATCTTTATAATTTTTATATTTTTAGAGGGCCAGAGTGCAATTTTACCTTTACTAATTTAAAATTTTAAAAATTTTAAAGGGCCTAAATAGAAAATTTTCCATTTTAGAGGGGGTCGTGGCCCCTGCCAACCCCTTAGTTTCTCCCCTATTTGTCTTCTGGTTTAATTACAATTGTTCAGGTTTGTTAAATATTCGACTGGTTTTTGATAGTTTAGACAATTGCTTTGCGAATTAGATAATTAGTCAATCTATTGATTTCTAATATTTGGGACAACTGCATGATTATTTGTGTAGTATGCGCATCTGATCTAACCTAAATATACCTTGATGATGTGTTTTTTTGGCTAGAATTGGGTCTCTTTTGTTCTTAATGCTATTGATAAGCTATTGATAGATTAAATTCTTAAGTGATTGTTATAGGGTTGTTTGTCAATAAGGGAAGTAATTAATGACAATTGTCTTAATTATTGAGAAGGTAAGAAGAGATTAAGTTGCTAGACAATCGTCGGCAACTATAACCAATTTATTAAAGAACATTGAAAATAATCTTTGCATCAATGATCAAAGTCTTGAATCAAATGGATAATTTACTTTGACTAGAGTTTCATCTCATTGATTTTTTTCCAATATTTTGATTATTGCTGTTATAAGCCCAATTTAGCCCTACTAACCCACCAAAATTAAACCCATGACTCAAATAACCCAAAAATTTTTTTAACCCAAAACCCAATTACATCAGCCCAAGTGATTAACCAGCCCAATACCTAAAACAAAAAATCAAACAGAAACCCTAGCCACCTTCTGCCATCAGCCGCCTCTGTCCCATCGCCCATGCCTCTGCCACCACCTACTCCACCGGCCATACCCTGCAAAAACGAAGCAAACAAGCAAGACAAAAAAAAAAGAAATAGAAAAAGTAATAATAAAAACTTGTAAAAGATGGCTATAAAAAGCCATTCAAAAATCATGTAAAAAGGTTGGATTTTTTAGGAAGCAAAAAAACAATGAATCTCAATTTTTCAGCATAGAACAGCCTAGAAACAAGAAAAATACAGCAAGCATTGAAGGAAATAAACTGATTCTAAAGACTAAGGTCTCATTTCTTTCTCTTTTATTTTTTCTTTCAATATTCGACTACACATACATATATATTTTTATTTTTTTCTAAATAAAAACAGTATATATATTTATATATATATAAACAGAATATAAATAAAAAAAAATTACCTTTTTCGACGGAGGCCGGCGGCGGTTCCCCTCGCCGGAGTACATACCTGCGGAGAGAAAACAAAATGGGGAAAAAGAAATTTTTTCTAAAACAAGCTGGAAGTAATTTTTTTAAAAAAATTTTGGCCTTAAATAGGCCTCCAAAACTACGTCATTTTGGGCAAGCCACTTAAGCACCAAAACGACGTCGTTTTGAGCCTACCTGACCCGACCTGATCCAAACCCGCTCAGGATCCGCGTGTTTTTGATGGAGGGGTTATTTGCGCGTTTAACCCCTCCGCTTTTTAATATGTTCTAATTAAATCTTCCATTGTTTTTTAATTTGGCCCTGAAGTATGCAGCGCTTTGCGATTTAGTCCCTCTGACTATGTTATGTTTTGAGGAGAGGATTAATTGCTATTTTGATCCCCCAGGTTGCGCACGTATCAGTTTTTAGTCCTTTTCACTTTGTTTCTTTTTTAAATCGCCCCAAGACTTCGTTTTTGTTCCAAATTTAGTCCTTTTATTAGATTTAAGTTCATTTTTATATCATTTTTATTATTTTATTTTCATATTATTATTGTTTTTATTATTCCTCTTATTATATATCATCAATGTATTATCATTATAGCTAATATTATTATTTCTAATATATATGTGTATGACGTACATATTTTTTTTATATTATAATGTATTTATGCAATATTTTTTATAAGTTTTTATATTAATAATTTTTTTATATATTAGGTATATATTATGTATTTATTCTAGTACTATATCATATACATACCCTTTTTATATTATTATACATATATGTTATTAATATCATACTTTTGTTGTTATGTATATATGTTAATATTGATAATTATAAATATTTTATAATATTGTATGCATATCTCTAATACCATGGTATATTCTCCAACGTCATTATTATTTATGTATATGTACGTATTTATGTATCATATGAATATTTTTATTTATCATTTCTAATATATATTTACCATATATGTTTTATCTCATATATTTCTCTTATTTTTTATTATTAATTATATGTTTTTTTATTACTTCATGTACATATTTTTATATCATCTTTATTATTATTATTAATCTTAGTATATATTTTATGTATGTATATATTATATAAGTGTTTTAACATTATATTGTATACGTATTTCATTATCTGTATATATGTATATATAGTAGTTTTCATTATTTTATTTCAATATTTTGCATTATCTGTTTCTTTTTCTTTTATAATATTATTGTACATATTGATTTATATATCTCTTATGTGTGTATATTTTTTAATATTTATTTTATACATATGTAAATATTACATATATATATTATAACATTACAAGTTATGTTTTTACTATTCTACATATATATTTCAAATACTATAATATATCTTTAACATTATTACTACCTATATATATATGTTATTTGATGTATATATATCTTTTATTGTTGCTATTTTTACTATTATTAGTATATGCCTCATATATATATGTATATTGTATATCTTCATTTTAAATATGTTATATATATATATATATATATATATATATATATATATATGTACCCATATTAGTATTATTATGTAAAAAATTTTCTCATTCCTATTTTTTCGCACGTACTCTTAACATCATCACTATGTAAATATATATATATATATATATATATATATATATTCATTATTTCTATTTCATGTTTAATTCTAGTATTGCGCTTAATGTTGTATATATCTCTATCATTTTAATATCATTATCACATTGATTATTTACTTCAATTTGTACCTAGCTCTTTCATTTATTTATTTTTATCCCATATCAGTTTTGCTTTGCATTACTTTGAAAGTCATATTCTTGTTTTCTAATTGTTTTTAATAAGTAAGGCAATGTATCAGTTTAACATTAAGTCATCGATTTCACCGCTATGTTGGGTGAACATCAATTGACTCGTGTTAAAACGGTATGTCCTTCTCAAAAAAAAATTAAAAGAATTGAAATTTCTCGTCTTTTCAATCGAATCACGACTAAATGATTATATTGAACTCGCATTTTTGAAAATTAAGACAACACGTGTTTAATAAGATACCAATCTTGGGCGTCGCGGGGGTGCTAATACCTTCCCCGCTCGTAACCGACTCCCGAACCCTAATTTTTCTCTGGATTTTGACGTAGACCTAAACTCAGCCTTCTTTTGTTTTAAAAATAAATTTATTAGATGTCCGATCACACCTATAAAAAGGATCGGTGGCGACTCCCCCTTTATTTCAAAATCAAACTTCAGTTTTCGAGTTTTCACTAAATCGCCACAATTAGCGACCGAGCTAAATTTTTACATCGCTACAGTTGGCGACTCCACTGGAGAGCGCTTTTTGAGAGTCGTGTCTGGAATTAAACTCGCGTTGTCAAAATTTTCAAGTTCCTTGTTCAAATTAATATTTAGTCGTGATCTTCAAATTGTGTTTTCAAAATGTCATGCATTCGCATTATGTTGTAAATGTTTTTCTAGCTCATTTCGTTTGTTCTATCTTTCAGCTTTAAATTTTTGTGGTTTTAGTTTTGGTTTAGTTTTTAAATAAAACGTAAAGGTTTGTGAGTTTCTCCCCACACACCGTGCACGTGTATCTTTGCATAACACGAGCTCTATACCCGGGCTCCGTCCGTTTAAGTGAAAGTAAATGCTACGCCTTCGTGAGTTAACTCGTCCCTCCGCACAGGCTAGTGAATACTTTCGGGTTACATATGACTTATGCTTTTGTGAGTTAACTTGTCCCTCTGCATAGGCATAAGTAAGTGTAATCCCTCGAATTGAACTCGCGAGTCTATGATGGGCTATGACCGAGGCTTCGTACTAATCTTAGCAGATGACAGTACGGACAATTCGAGTACCTATCTAGAACCAAAACCGCATATAGTGAACCATACGAGCCATCCAACTAGAGCCATGTTGAACCTCCGTCCGTTTACTAGTCACCAAAATAAGTACACGGGAAAAGTACATCTTACCTTCTGTTTCTTTTACTTTTAGCTTTCTATGCAAGGGAATCGAGTCCATTGGACCAAGTAGCTTAATTTGTTAGATTTTCCACAGTTTTTCTCTGATCATATGTGTTGTGCTAACCAAGGTTGTTTGTCTGTATTTCTATTTTTCATCATGCATCATAGACATCTTGTTAGGAAAGTGTTGATTAGAGATTGGTTGCCAAAAACGAGTTTCTGATGGAGGAGTCAATTACACGAGCGACCGAAACGTTGTGTAATAGATTCTTTTGATTAAGAAAATGCCTAAATAGGGGCTATCTTGAAATTAACACCAAATTTTTTTCATGACTGACATTCATTTGACATTTATTCATTCATCCATTCATTACATGTACATGTCCCTTAATCATTCACTAAGTTTGAAACCGTATGATCTACAGTTGTGACGCTACGAGTCTGACTGGAATCACGTCATTCGTATAGAACGCATCGACAAGCTAGAACTATGGAGGTCGAATTCAATGAGAGAATTGAAAGAATGGAAAGGGCCCAAAGGGAATTACAAGAACAACTGGCTAAGTCACAGCAAGAAACGAGGGATCTGATAGTGAGATCTCGAGAGGAATCACTTGAACAGAAGGATCAAATGGCTAAGATGATGGAAATGATGTCGAATTTGGTCAAAAGAAAAGGACCCATGTAGAACCCCGATGTTATGGAACCTCAATCAAGAATTAATCACGATCAAGATCCGCTCTATCCTCCAGGATTCACTCCACCGCTCGCCCACGCAACACAAAGACGGTATACTCAAAGGGAACCCACAGGCTCGGAACAAAGACCTATGCCACCTGCTCATCTAGGGAAAAAAACGTTTATGTCAAACCCCGGAGCTACTTCTACCAATCCTGCAGTTTCAGATTTAGATGTCCCAGTAGAGATAGCCAAGTTGAAATTAGACGATCATGATGTTTGGGACAAGTATAGGAGCTTGGAAGAAAGGCTCAAGGCAATCGAAGGTACTAAAGTCTTCTCTGCATTAAGTGCCAAGGAGCTCAGTCTGGTGCCCGATCTGGTTCTGCCTCCGAAGTTTAAGGCACCAGATTTTGAAAAATACGACGGAACGAGATGTCCAAGAATGCATCTTGTCATGTTTTGCCGAAAAATGACGAGTCACGTGAATAAAGATAAGCTGCTACTACACTGTTTCCAAGACAGCTTGGTCAGATCGGCTTTTCGATGGTATAATCAACTTAGTAGAGAAAGGATCCGATCATGGAAGGACTTGGCATCAGCATTCTGTGAGTAGTACAAGCATGTATCGGATATGGTGCCTGATCGAATTACTCTACAATTGATGGAAAAGAAACCAGCAGAAACCTTTAGACAGTATGTGCAAAGGTGGAGAGATATCTCGGCCTAAGTGGAACCTCCACTGACTAAGACTGAGATAACGGTCCTTTTCATCAACACGTTGAAAGCGCCATTCTATGACACACTAGTGGGAAGTGCCACGAAAGACTTTGCGGACATTGTGATATCCAGAGAACTTATAGAGAATGCCATAAAAAATGGAAGGATGGAAGGCCACAATAGCTCAAAAGGGCAGCACCCATGAAGAAAAAGAGTCAGAAACCCATGTGGTGGGAACAGGAAGCCACTATACTTCTAATTCATACCCAACTCAACCACGACCTCGATATCATCCACCTCCGAACTTCACATACTTGGGAGTGTTTTGAATAATAGGACAGTGGAAGAGATCCGTGTACTTTTAAAGCTAATCTAGAGTAATATTCAAAACATACTTATTGCCTTAATACCGAGAGGTGATAAGACTTCTTTTGAGAAATAGGTTTCAGTCCAAGATTTTTATTTCAATGAAATGCATCTTTTTGAGTAAATTTTCTTCTATTTATAGATTCTTTTATTATTTGGACTTTCTTTCTTTTATTTTACATTCATGATCATCCTATACAAATAATCATCCTTAGAATCATTTATTCTCTGGAATTTGCCTTCGTACCCACAGTAGGCCCCCAGATATCAATGTCACGAGCGACGTTGTTACTAACTCCCTTTGGAGCAAGATATGTGTCTAGAGGAATCTCAGGACTTTGAAGATGACAGAGATTGTGTCTATCTTCCGATTCGTGAAGGATGGCAGAATAAGATGAAAGACAGACCCTAACTTACAAAGGGCCAGCTGACATTGTGAGCTTAGGGAAGAAATAAAGATCGAAACCTAGCCCACCGCAGAAATAAGACAAGACTATTGAGTTATTTCCAAGAATTCAAGGATGTTTTCACACGATCATATTAAGACGCACTTAGGAACATCTTGAAAGAGGTCCATAAGGGTGTCTAAAGAACACATGACAATGGTTCTGTAATAGCCAGGCTAATCATGAGGATCGAATATTATTGGTCCACCATGGGAAGGGAATGGCATCAGTTATGACGTCAAGACTCACGTGCTTCTTCCATCTCTTCACAATCTTTTCAATATGTTGGGCAAAGATGTTCTGGGGATGATCTCGTCAAAAACTTCTAGTCGACATCATCGTCGTGGCCGTCAATTGCTTCACTAAGAAGGTGAATGTTGCTTCATATGCTAATATCATAAAGTCGACAGTCATGAAAAGAAAAAAAATAAAAAAAAACAAAAAAGAGAGATCAAATGCCAGAAAGAATCATGTTTTAATACGTAACTGTACAATGTCACATCACAATGCAACAAAAGCTGCCAAAAGAAAAATACAAAAATAAATAGAGTTATGGAAGATGGCCGAGACTTGTAAATATTGGCATAAGAAGTTACCATTTACTCTTTGTGCTTATTAAAGTTGACCAGGACCTTCACTAGGGCATTAGAAGTGGTTCTGTCCATGGAAATTAAGATTCTTTTTCTCTAAGCTTTGATTGCATCAAGAATTGGATGAAGTAAAATGTCTTCAGTAAACTTGACTGCAGAAAAGGGTTTGAAAGTCAAACGTGTACGATGCTAAGTTATGACGGAAATGGTTCACCCAAAGGAATTTCATAGTAGGAACTTGGTATTGCAGAAGATCCTTTCTATACAAAAGGATTTCAAAGGAAAATGAATGCTTAAGAACTTTATGAGGTAAAGGAGGCTTTCCTCGGAAGAACATTGATCCAATCCTAAATTTGGATTCAGTCCAGAGATACTTGAAAAGGAGAGGCCAAGGTGAAAACCCGCAAAGGGCACTTTGTGACCTTCATTCATTCAAAATCAAAAAAGAAAGAAAGAAAAAGAAAGAAAAGAAAATAGAGAGGTCAAGGTGAAAACCCGCAAAGGGCGCCTTAAGACCAAAGGGGTTTTGAGTTGAAAACCTGAAAAAGGCAGCTCAAATTTTGTTCAAAGGTGAGGCATATGGTAGTCTTGCTATACTTGAATTGACAGTGAAGAAGTATGCTACGTCTTGGGGCATCGACAAAGTACTCTGAATCCCCTAAACACATGTTGAACTCAAAATGGTCTCAATGGAGTTTGTACAGAGAAGCTCAGGCTGCGATATTTGGGGCACTTAGCTTTCCATTTTACCCATTTCTAAATTTATCTTTGATTATCTTAGTTTTTTCAAAATGGGCTTCCAATAAACTTGCATTTACTCTCATTGTTCAACTTGTTTGTTTCATGCTCTTAATCAATTTTCTTCTTGTCCATCAGTTCGATCCTTTTCAAGCATTTCGCATTGAAATAATGATTAATAGACTGATCATACTTTCGTAAAAGGAGTTTCGCGTATTACTCTAAAAGCTTCTAAATAGTACAGGAACCTGAAACCAGTCGGTTGTTTAAAAGCTCACCAAGTGTAAGGGTTGGAAATATTTGAGCTCAAATTGAGTTTATCTTTTCGGATTTTCTGTCAAAAAAAATGTCAGTCGATGGAACAAGTTACAGATCATACACCCTTGAGTTACAGTAGGATACAGATCCTATAGCCGGGAACTGCAGTGGAATGGTTTAAAGATAGTGCCAACCTTGTGTCCCCAAATTACAGTAGAATGGACCCTGAAGTTATGGTGGGGCAAGCTGGTTGAGCAAAACGCGATTATTTCCTCGGATTTGGGTCAAAATACCAACTGAGCAATACGGCAGCGTACTACGTCAGTAATAGAGCCCTGATGGGCAATGAGTAATGACGCCTTAAAAAAAAAGAAGAAGAAGAAGAAGAAGATCAAGATGAAAACCTGAAATGGGCGTCTTGATAAACAAAAATTAGGATGAAAACCCGAAAGGGCGTCCTAATGAAGCAGGTTTGGACCCAAGGAGTAAAAAGATTCAAAAGGTGAGTCAAACAGCAAGACTACAGTATTTGAAGCATTTTCAGCAGCTCAAAAATTTCTACGCAAGAATACATACTCAAAAAGATTCTTGATTAAGAAACGTGGAAGAATTAATGCGTTGAAGATCTAGGGTATTTTGAAATGACATGCTCCAAACAAAAGAAATGTTGAGTATCACCTGGATGAGAATTTGATAAGTACAAGAGCCTCAAAGCAAGGACAAAGTTCAACCAGGGGCAAAAGAATGATATTTGAGAAACGTTGATTACTCGTGGAACTTGAGGACGGGCACAGGGCCTGAAGAGAAAGTCAAGAGTTAAAACAATGAACGCAGATCATCAAAAATCAGGACGGAAAGGGGCATATGACAAACAAGCCCAAGGCGCATAGCATAATCATGTAGGCATAAAGGCATTTAAGACCAACATGTGCATATCATGATAACATCATGCATGACATATACAGGTACTCCAGTAGAGCAAGAGGATGTGATGATAGCTATACTGAATCAAAGGAAAAGACACCTGAGTTCCACCAGATGATATCTTTTGGTATTTTGATTCTGTTTCAAAAAAATCAACTTATATTGCGAGAGGTGAGTTGAGCCTCAGGTCACACGCTGAGGTATTTTCAATTTATGTTGATTCATATTGCGAGAGATGAGTCAAACCTCGGGTCACGGTGAGGTATTCTTAATTTCTATTTTTCAAAAAAATCAACTCATATTGCGAGAGGTGAGTTGAGCCTCAGGTCACACGCTGAGGTATTTTCAATTTATGTTGATTCATATTGCAAGAGATGAGTCAAACCTCGGGTCACGCTGAGGTATTTTCAATTTTCTGTCTTTTCAATTTATATTTTTCAAAAATCAACTCATATTGCGAGAGGTGAGTTGAGCCTCAGGGCATGCTAAGGTAATTTCAATCTCTGTCTGTCAAAAATAAACTCATATTACGAGAAGTGAGTTGAGCCTCAGGGCACGCTGAGGAATTTTCAATTTCTTTTTTTAATTTCCACTTTTAAGTTTCAAAAATCAACTCATATTGCGAGAGGTGAGTTGAGCCTTGGCTCACGTGTTGAGCTATTTTCAATTTCTGTTTTTTAATTTTTGCTTTTCAAAAAAATCAACTCATATTGCGAGAGGTGAGTTGAGCCTTTTAATTTCTGTTTTTCAAAAATCAACTCATATTGCGAGAGGTGAGTTGAGCCTTTTAATTTTTGTTTTTAAAAAAAAAATCAAAAAATCAACTCGTATTGCGAGAGGTGAGTTGAGCCTCGGGGCACGCTGAGGTATTTTCAATTTCTGCTTTTCGATTTCTGCTTTTTAATTTATATTTTTCAAAAACTCAACTCATATTACGAGAGGTGAGTTGAGCCTTTAATTTCTGTTTTTCAAAAAATCAAAAAATCAACTCATATTGCGAGAGGTGAGTTGAGCCTCGAGAATACTGTTGAGGTATTTTCAATTTACTGCTTTTCGATTTACCTTTTTTAATTTATATTTTTCAAAAACTCAACTCATATTGCGAGAGGTGAGTTGAGCTTTTTAATTTCTGTTTTTCAAAAAAATAAAAAATCAAAAAATCAACTCATATTGCGAGAGGTGAGTTGAGCCTCGGGGCATGCTGAGGTATTTTCAATTTCTGCTTTTCGATTTCTGCTTTTTAATTTATATTTTTCAAAAACTCAACTCATATTGCGAGAGGTGAGTTGAGCCTTTTAATTTCTGATTTTCAAAAAAACCAACTCATATTGCGAGAGGTGAGTTGAGCCTTTTAATTCCTGTTTTTCAAAAATCAACTCATATTGTGAGAGGTGAGTTAAGCCTCGGGTCACATGTCGAGGTATTTTCAAAATCTTCTTTTCAAGCTAAGTTTCAAAAAACCAACTCATATCGCTAGAAGTGAGTTGAGCCTTGGCTCACGTGCTGAGCTATTTTCAATTTTTGTTTTTAAAGAGTCAATTCATATTGCGAGAAATGAGTTGAGCTCAGGATCGCACGCCGAGTAAAGAATAAATATTGAAGTTGATTGAAGACACCAGATTTGGTCTCCCTGAAGTTGCAGTGGAGCAGGTCAAAGTTGCAAGTCTTGTCTCCCTGAAGTTGCAGTGGAGCAGGTCAAAGTTGCAAGTCTTGTCTCCCTGAAGTTGTAGTAGAGCTGATCGAGGATATCAGATCTTGCTTTTCTAAAGTTATAGAAGAGAAGACCACAAACCTCATCTCCCTGAAACGATAGAAGAGCAGATTGAAGCTGTAAATCTTATCTTTCTGAAGTTACAGTGAAGCAGATCGAAGCTACAAATCTCAGATCCTTGAAGTTACATTGGAGTAGATTAAAGCTACAAGGCATACATCAGAAGATGCAGTGGATTGAACCAAAGCTACGAGATGCGGTGGGTTAGAACGAGACTACTTGGAAAAGAGGAGCTCCAAAAGAAGTCAAGACTCAGCAAGACCGGGCAAAATTGGCCTTTCTTTGTGTTTTTGCTCTATTCCCGTTACACGACAATGAGCAAAGAGGGGCAGCTGTTACAAGCCCAATTTAGCCCTACTAACCCACCAAAATTAAACCCATGACTCAAATAACCCAAATTTTTTTTAACCTAAAACCCAATTACATCAGCCCAAGTGATTAACCAGCCCAATACCTAAAACAAAAAATCAAACAGAAACCCTAGCCACCTTCTGCCATCAGCCGCCTCTGTCCCATCGCCTATGCCTCTGCCACCACCTACTCCACCAGCCATACCCTGCAAAAACGAACCAAACAAGCAAGACAAAAAAAAAAAGAAATAGCAAAAGTAATAATAAAAACTTGTAAAAGATGGCTATAAAAAGCCATTCAAAAATCATGTAAAAAGGTTGGATTTTTGAGGAAGCAAAAAAACAATGAATCTCAATTTTTCAGCATAGAACAGCCTAGAAACAAGAAAAATACAGCAAGCATTGAAGGAAATAAACTGATTCTAAAGACTAAGGTCCCATTTCTTTCCCTTTTATTTTTTCTTTCAATATTCGACTACACATACATATATATATTTATTTTTTTCTAAATAAAAACAGTATATATATTTATATATATAAACAGAATATAAATAAAAAATAAAAAAAATTTACCTTTTTCGACGGCGGCTGGCGGCGGTTCCCCTCGCCGGAGTACATACCTGCAGAGAGAAAACAAAATGGGGAAAAAGAAATTTTTTTTAAAACAAGCTGGAAGTGATTTTTTTAAAAAAATTTTGGCCTTAAATAGGCCTCCAAAACTACGTCATTTTGGGCAAGCCACTTAAGCACCAAAACGACGTCATTTTGAGCCTACCCGACCTGACCTGATCCAAACCTGCTCAGGATCCGCGTGTTTTTTATGGAGGGGTTATTTGCACATTTAACCCCTCCGCTTTTTAATATGTTCTAATTAAATCTTCCATTGTTTTTTAATTTGGCCCTGAAGTATGCAGCGCTTTGCGATTTAGTCCCTCTGGCTATGTTATGTTTTGAGGAGAGGATTAATTGCTATTTTGATCCCCCAGGTTGCGTGCGTATCAATTTTTAGTCCTTTTCACTTTGTTTCTTTTTTAAATCGCCCCAAGACTTCATTTTTGTTCCAAATTTAGTCCTTTTATTAGATTTAAGTTCATTTTCATATCATTTTTATTATTTTATTTTCATATTATTATTGTTTTTATTATTCCTCTTATTATATATCATCAATGTATTATCATTATAGCTAATATTATTATTTCTAAAATATATGTGTATGACATACATATTTTTTTATATTATAATGTATTTATGCAATATTATTTATAAGTTTTTATATTAATAATTTTTTTTATATATTAGGTATATATTATGTATTTATTCTAGTACTATATCATATACATACCCTTTTTATATTATTATACATATATGTTATTAATATCATACTTTTGTTGTTATGTATATATGTTAATATTGATAATTATAAATATTTTATAATATTGTATGCATATCTCTAATACCATGGTATATTCTCCAACGTCATTATTATTTATGTATATATGCGTATTTATGTATCATATGAATATTTTTATATATCATTTCTAATATATATTTACCATATATGTTTTATCTCATATATTTCTCTTACTTATTTTTTATTATTAATTATATGTTTTTTTATTACTTCATGTACATATTTTTATATCATCTTTATTATTATTATTAATCTTAGTATATGTTTTATGTATGTATATATTATATAAGTGTTTTAACATTATATTGTATACGTATTTCATTATCTCTATATATGTATATATAGTAGTTTTCATTATTTTATTTCAATATTTTGTATTATATGTTTCTTTTTCTTTTATAATATTATTGTACATATTGATTTATATATCTCTTATGTGTGTATATTTTTAATATTTATTTTATACATATGTAAATATTACATATATATATTATAACATTACAAGTTATGTTTTTACTATTCTACATATATATTTCAAATACTATAATATATCTTTAACATTATTACTACCTATATATATATATGTTATTTGATGTATATATATCTTTTATTGTTGCTATTTTTACTATTATTAGTATATGCCTGTTATATATGTATATTGTATATCTTCATTTTAAATATGTTATATATATATATATATGTATATATTATGTACCCATATTAGTATTATTATGTAAAAAATTTTCTCATTCCTATTTTTTCGCACGTACTCTTAACATCATCACTATGTAAATATATATATTCATTGTTTCTATTTCATGTTTAATTCTAGTATTGCGCTTAATGTCGTATATATCTCTATCATTTTAATATTATTATCACATTGATTATTTACTTCAATTTGTACCTAGCTCTTTCATTTATTTACTTTTATCCCATATCAGTTTTGCTTTGCATTACTTTGAAAGTCATATTCTTGTTTTCTAATTGTTTTTAATAAGTAATGCAATGTATCAGTTTAACATTAAGTCATCGATTTCATCGCTATGTTGGGTGAACATCAATTGACTCGTGTTAAAACGGTATGTCCTTCTCAAAAAAAAATTAAAAGAATTGAAATTTCTCGTCTTTTCAATCGGATCACGACTAAATGATTATATTGAACTCGCATTTTTGAAAATTAAGACAACACGTGTTTAATAAGATACCAATATTGGGCGTCGCGGGGGTGCTAATACCTTCCCGCTGCAAATCGACTCCCGAACCCTAATTTTTCTCTGGATTTTGACGTAGACCTAAACTCAGCCTTCTTTTGTTTTAAAAATAAATTTATTAGGTGTCCGATCACACCTATAAAAAGGATCGGTGGCGACTCCCCCTTTATTTCAAAATCAAACTTCAGTTTTCGAGTTTTCACTAAATCGCCACAATTAGCGACCGAGCTAAATTTTTACGTCGCTACAGCTGGCGACTCCACTGGGGAGCGCTTTTTGAGAGTCGTGTCTGGAATTAAACTCGTGTTGTCAAAATTTTCAAGTTCCTTGTTCAAATTAATATTTAGCCGTGATCTTCAAATTGTGTTTTCAAAATGTCATGCATTCGCATTATGTTGTAAATGTTTTTCTAACTCATTTCGTTTGTTCTATCTTTTAGCTTTAATTTTTTGTGGTTTTAGTTTTGGTTTAGTTTTTAAATAAAACGTAAAGGTTTGTGAGTTTCTCCCCACACACCGTGCACATGCATCTTTGCATAACACGAGCTCTATACCCGGGCTCCGTCCGTTTAAGTGAAAGTAAACGCTACGCCTTCATGAGTTAACTCGTCCCTCTACACAGGCTAGTGAATACTTTCGGGTTACATATGACTTATGCTTTCGTAAGTTAACTTGTCCCTCCGCATAGGCATAAGTAAATGTAATCCCTCGAATTGAACTCGCGAGTCTATGATGGGCTATGACCGAGGCTTCGTACTAATCTTAGCAGATGACAGTACGGACAATTCGAGTACCTATCTAGAACCAAAACAGGATCGGTGGCGACTCCCCCTTTATTTCAAAATCAAACTTCAGTTTTCGAGTTTTCACTAAATCGCCACAATTAGCGACTGAGCTAAATTTTTACGTCGCTACAATTGCTTTCTTTGTTTCTTTTTTCAAATCTTAATTTTAATTTTTAGGTTTTCTTTAAGCAAAACTCCCCATTCCCCTTTATTTTATTTGTTTTAGTTGAAAGAATAAAATTTCTACTAATCCTTGTAAATTCAACCCTACTTGCTACTTCTACTATTTTTTTTCAAGTAGGTTTTATTTTTGGAGGCTTTGACAGTCATATATTCCGCAACGAAAATGGTCATTACTTGTACTAGTAATGATAAAATAATTTGACGCAAACAAATGAATCTTGGCCTCAAGTTCCATTTTCATAATACATACTATGTCAATGAGAGGATACCGTTTAATATTTTATTGAGCTATGCTTCCACTATTGTGAGTGAAACTAATAAGCTATAAAAGTAACATATTTTAAATCTCATTCTTAATGTATTTTTGGACGATTAATTATGCAAATTAGTGAATTTAATACTCCTAATCCTTTAAATTCATATTTATATACTTAGGAGAGCATTTGGGAGTGAAAGGAGTGAAAAACAAGCTAAAATCAGACAAATAGAGCTATTTTCAGGAACCACATGGCCTAGACATTTCCATACGGGCTGGGCACACGCGCGTGTGAGCCACACTGGTTGGACACACGCCTATGTGTCGGCCCATGTCGATTTTGCACCCTGCTTCCTAAAAACAAGGGAAAAACCTAATTTTTAGGCTTTCTAAGCATTTTATAGTCTATAAATACCAATTAGAAGAAGACATAATGGGGCAATCAGAGAAGATCGAAGAACACCATCAGAATCAACTCAAAAGCAAGTCTCCATCAAAATCGAAGATCTCCTTTTAATTTCTTTCGAAGTTTTATTGAGTTTCTTTATGTCTTGTGGTTATTCTGACTTTGAGATGTTTCTATTTACGATTATGAACTAATTCCTCAGATACATAGAAAGGATGAAACCTATGATGAATCATTTTATTTAATGTTTGTTTTTACGCAATAAATACTTAATTCTTGTTCTCAATAATGTATGCTTATTTCTTGTTTTAATATTTCTGGGATATTAATTCATGTTTAATGTGCTTAATTTAGTGGAGCAAAAGTCCCTATTTAAGAGTAGATCTAACATAATTGAGTGGAGTTGCATGCAATTCTAGAAATAGGACGATATAAATCTACCAGATTAGAGTCAAATCTAATAAGGGAATCCATAGATCGAGTTAATGGGACGATAGGGGTGTTAATTAGAAAAAGATTTCAATCAATCAACCTAGAGTCAGTTTTTCTTACTCTCGAAAGAGATATTAACATAATTTAAGGATTTCTACTGATCAAGGCACAAGTGAATAAATCGTTTAATTCATATTCATAATAAAAGGTGAAGTCTAGGTAGATTCATTCTTGGGTATTGTCTATCTCATTGGTTAAGATTTGATTATTTCTTTGATTCATTCTCTGTTGCATTCTTAGTTAATTTAGTTTAGTAAGTTTAGATCAAAACACATCACCCTAAATTATCGGCTAAATAATAGAAAAACAACAATTACTAATACTTTTAGTCCTCGTGGATACGATATTCTCTACTCATCATAACTATATTATTGTTTGATAGGTGCATTTACCTTTGTCTTATTTATAGTTAGTTTAGTGACCATCAGAAACATTACCATGTATAAGTCATATATGTTGGAAAATACGGACATCACATATATAATAATGGTAATTACATGTTATTATTTACTATCATGATAGGTTAGCCTAAATTAAAAGTGATCTAATTTGGTTAAAGTTTTATTGGGCTTTAATTATTAAATAAAGTATGGATCAAATATGTGTAGATACTCTAGTAATTAAGTTCTAATCAAATTCTAATTAATGACGGGCTAATTAGGAATTAGGGCTAACATGCCAAAGTTATAAATATTAGGGTTATGGTCCCCAAATTATATACAAGCTAACTTTTCTAATATTTCATCTTTAAAAAAGAATTAAAAAAGAGAGAGCCATATTTTTTAGATTACTTGTGTTCTAATTTGAAAGATCAAAACCCCAAAATCCGTAGATTTCAAGAAATTGATGAATTCATGTATGCTTTCGCATTTAGTTTTGTTCTTGATCTATTCTTGATGATTTAATATGATAGATCCTTGTTTGTAGTTCTAATTTTATATTATATATTATTTATGGTTCTAACAAGTGGTATTAGAGCCTTATCATGTTTAATCATTGAGAATGGATTGATTTTCTATTATTTTGGATTGATTTGTTTTTCAGATTTTATAGATTTGATATTTCAATTATATATAATGTTGAATCTTTGAAATTCTAGATAATTTTTATAGGTTTTGATTAATTATGATTCAATCTTTTAGGGTTATTTTTAATTTGATTTTCATTCAATGTTTAATTTTTGGATTAATATGAATTTATCATGGCTTTTCACTTTTGGTCAGAAACCTAAACTATATAAGTGTTGGTTTTAAAGGGAAAATCTGTTAAAAATAAGTTTTGAATCTCGAAGGAATCAGGGTAAGTTTTAATAGAATTGAAGCCTGACAATTGAATTTAAAATATGAATGTATTATTAATGTTTTAGCAGTATTACTTTAGTGCTTTCTTTAATGTGATACGCGTGTATATATATAAAGGCTTTGCTTGTATTATATATTCTTTGTAATAAAACAAACGAGAATCAGATTTGGTTTTGAAGTGCATTGAATGCAGGCTTTTTTTTTCTTTTTCGTCGATTATTTTATATTTTAAAGAAATCGTAGGCATGTATATTTTGAGTATTCATACAACTTCAGTTATTATTTGTTGATTCTCTAGATTCAATTATGCTTCAATCTTCTTTCATTGTTAATCGCTAATGAGGAATTAAGTGAACTTATTATTCTAGAATTTCCAAAGCTAAGAATCTATGCATTCTTGATTTCATGAAAGTCGGTCTGACTATTATTCTTCAATTTCAATAATATGTGTTTGATGGTCGTGAAACTAACTAAAAATTCGACTAAGGCAAGTGCATTTATCGAACTGTAGTATAGTTATGGTGAAACCGAAAATATCGTATCCACAAGGACTAAAAGTACTAGTAACTACTATCTTTTTATTATCTAGCCTAAGAATTAAAGAGATGTTTTTTAAACTAAAATTAACTATCTACTTAACTAAGAGCACGTCAGGGGTAAAAGTTGGAAAATACTATTGGAAAATAGATGGAGAAGATAATACCCAAGGAAGAATCCACCTAGACTTCACTTATTACTTTCTAAATTAAACGATTTATTCACTTGTCTTAATCCGTAAAAATCCCTGATTTATGTTAATATCTCTCTCGAGACTAAGAACAACTGACTTTAGGTTGATTAATTGAAATCTCTTTCTAATTAAAACCCCTATTATCGCATTAACTCGATCTATGGATTTCCTTATTAGATTTGACTCTAATCTGGAAAATTTATGTCGTCCTATCTCTAGGATTGCATGCAACTCCGCTTAATTATGAATGATCTAATCTTAAACAGGGACTTTTGCTCCACTGAGTAAGCATATAAAAAATCTGAATTAATATCCTGGAATATTAAAGCAAGGGTTAAAACTCACAATTAAGAATAAGAATAAGTATTTATCATATAATTTAAATAACAATAAGATCCGTCTTAGGTTTCATCTCCCTTAGATATTTAGGGAGTTTAGTTCATAATAATAGAAAACATCTCAAAATTGGAAAAACAACAAAACATAAAGAAACCCAAAGAACTTCTAGGAAATTGGATGGAGATCTTCAGTCTTGAAGTAGATCCTACTTTTGAGCTGATTCCGATGGCTATCCTTCAGTATCTTCTGCCTTCTCCTCTGCGTGTCCCCCTTAATCTTCTTCTAGGGTGTTTAAATAGGCTTTAGAATGCTTCCAAACCCTCCAAAGTAACCTTTTTCGAATAGAATTAAACTTGGGTTTAACAGGGACACGGCCGTGTGGCCGTATGAAGGTGCTCAGGCTGTGTGCAATTCTGACTTGATTTAATGTCAACACGGCCATGACACACGGGCATGTGGACTGCCCATGTGCCTCACATGGGCGTGTGGTTTACCCGTGTGAAAGTGCTTAGGTCGTGTGGAATACCGAGATAAGCCTATTTTGTTCGTTTTTAGCCCATTTCTTGCTCTTTTCACCTTCCTATGCTCACCTAAGTATAAAACATAAATTTAAAGGATTAGGAGCATCAAATTCACTAAATCTTATGATAAATTATCCAAAAACATGTCAAGCATAGGGTAAAAAATATGTATATATTATGGTTTATCAGTGTTCAACTATTAGAATCAATTTTTTAATTTTGATTATCTATGGTAATATCTTTGAAATCTATGTTTCGAGTATTAGGGATAAAAGATTTGGGTTTTGTTATATTGTTATATGGTGGCTATGAATTTTTATTAGTTGTACATATGAAGGCTTTTATACAATTTGAGATTCTTTTTATATTTGGTGATTATGGATTTTTTTTTATGTATTTGTGCGTATAAATAAGTTTTATGATAATGTCTTTAGTCATGAATATAAATTTGAGTTTACATGAAATATGTAAGGTAAGCCAAATTATTTTTCTATTATCATAATTGTGTGTATATATATTGTGTGTGTATATATATTATATGCATATCAATGATTTTGAGGATTAATGCATGATATAGTTTGTCTGAATAGTGGTTTATAATCATTATTGAATAAGATGTCTTTTTATAGTTTAATTGGTGAAATTATATTTTGATGGATATCGTTGAAGTTGTTTTTTTTTTTTTTTTTATGGTTATATATTCAATTTTATGGGTGCTTTGGTGCAAATTCATGTCAACTATATACATGTTTAAATAATTTGGTTTTAAGTTTGGTTCTATAATATTAGGTTTTGGCATCTTATGGTTCCAAATATTTGGTTAAATTATGATGATATGGTTTATTGTATGAATTGTGGGATATGCCAACTATTATGATTTTGTTTTTGAGATTTATTAACTTGAAAATATTTTTCAAGTATTCATGTGAATCTCTGTTTAATCATAAATATAACTTTGGATTTACATGGTGTAACGCCCTAAATTTCTTATTTCGGCTTTTGTGAAATTGTAACACAAATCTGTATCTGCTTCAGTGGTTCTGTGTTTTGGGTGTGTGTGCGAGGTCCCAAGTTCAAGCCTTGCATTTGGAAAATTTTGGTATTTTTTTACTTAAACCTTTTACTTGTTCATCGGGCTTATATTTAATTACTTGTAATTTTTCAAAAGAATGGGCCTGCTGGTCTGATGGTTAGGTAGAGTGTTGGGTTGTTGAAGGTTCTATGTTTGAATCCCTGTGCGAGCAAAGGAGTTTTATTTTTGTTCGGCCCTGCGTAGGAGTTCCAATGGTAGTGGGATTCTGAGTAGTGGGTGGTTGGTTGTGGATGTAATTGGATCTGAGTAAAACTTGTTTTCCCAAAAGTTTCTCCTAGAAAAAAAACTGACGTTTTTCCTCTCTTTCTCTGCAATCTTCTCTTTTCTTTCTTTTGCCTCCTCTCATCTTTCTTTCTTTCGTTTTCGGCAAAGTTAAGTGTTAATCTCGGTGTTCGATTCAAGGTATTGCTTGTTGGTAAGTAAGCATGGAGTGTTTCGCTCGAATAGGGGTTTCTTTTTAGTTGATTTTTGAATTTTTGATTTTTCCCATTAGAATCTTATTCGCTGTTTTGACAGCAGCAAATCAGGACATAATGGGCTCTCCTTGCACGGAAATGTGATCAAAATCATGTGTGAGAGTAAGTGTTTGAAGGTGGTTTGATATTGTTACCGATTTTGGAATTTCGATTCAACTAGTAATAAGTCTGTTTCTGAGTTTTGGTATACTGATTTTCAGGTTTCTGAAAGCTCGGGAGTGGTTTCGCATACGATACTAGGTGTGTACCCAAAAACACAAAAAATGGGATTCGACGAAAGCTAAAATTGTAAACTGTCGACATCACACGGGCGTGTGGTCGCCCGTATGGTTGGCCATGTGTGAACGATACGGCCGTGTGGTCGACGAAGGACAGGCCGTGCATTAGACACAGCCATGTAATGGACAGGTAGGCCGTGTGCGACACACGGGCTTGACCAAATTAGGTCGTGTGGGCCACATGGCCGTGTGGGTCCACACGGGTAGTCCATATTGGCGTGTGGGATTTTGGGCCAGGCCGTTTGCTCTACACGGACTGAGGCCAATCTGGGCATGTAGGCCCACACGGACAAGCCATATGGACATGTGGGCCCATTTAGCTACAATGTTTTTAGGGTTACACGGGTCGTCCAAGTCGACTGTGAACCTATTGTAGGATCGGTAAGTGCTACTTAAACCCTAAATCATGTGATCTGAGTATGTAATGTATGTATTGAACATGTTAAATTTATACATGTTACTGATTTGTATGTATGACTGGTAACTGAAATTTTAGCATGTAAGCATGTATTACTGTATGTCTGCATTAAGCATGTTTAGATGTATCTGCATTAGGGTAGGACAATTGATTATTGAAGGAAGTGTACTGAAAGGCTTTCATGTCTATTATCTGGCAGCACAGCTGCAATATTACTGATATGTGCTGCATTCGATATGACTTGATGTGTAGGGCTGGGTGGTGTTTTAAACCCCACATGGTGTATAGGGATAGTCGGAGATGGTGTGTAGAGGCTAGTGGGTAGGATACTGATTTCTCTTACAGTATGCATATTGTATCTGAGATGGGCTAAGGCCTAATCTGTATCTAAATCTGTAATGGGCTTAGTCCCAGACTGCATTTGACTGATAACTGTTGTTTGACTGTATGCATGACTTCTGTGGGGATTATGCGCTGAGTTTACGTAAACTTACCCCTTTTCTGTTTTATCTGTATATGTAATCGCCAGACTTAGACAGATCGGTGCAGCAGAAGACTCAACTGTGACTACATGTCTTTTGAGCTGCTTTAATTTTATTTATGGTTTCTAATTCCTATTTTTGATGTAATTTGGGACTTTTGGACTATTTGCCTTTATTTTGGATTTTTAAACTGTTTTCATGGACTTTTAAACTGCAAAACACAATGAAAACTCAGTTTAATTAAAAACAATGTTTTCTTAAACGTGAACGGTTTTATTTAAATATCACAGTTTTAGAAAGCTTCTGCTATAGAATATGTTTTTGAACGAATCAAATTAACGAGAAAATAAATTTTAAAATTGACAAGAGATAAATAGAAGCTAATAAACGGAAACGCTTTTAACTTGATAAATTTGATTTCAAATCCCTTTCCATGTGACATCGCCAGATTCGACCATAACATCTAGGCCGGGTTTGGGGTGTTATGGTATATTCAAGGTAAGTTTTTCTATTTGATTATGAATACATATATATACGTGAATTGCTTTGGTGTTTTTTATCCATGACAAAATTATGAATACATGTGCTTGTTAATTATTTGACTTTGTACCACTACATTATTTCTGTTTGGTTTTGATATATATAATTTTGGAACAAAAAAAAAGGTCAAAAATTAAGGTTTTCGGTTTTTTATTGCATTATTAAGACAACATTACTTTAGGTTATTTCGGAGTCTATAAAGCAATAAAATAATAGTTTTGGTATTTGACTATTCGGTAAATTTTAAATTTGAATATTGGTATGTTTATATATATTTTAAAATAACTTAATTGAAGCAATAAGTTACCAAAGTGATTTTTTTGTAAAAATTATTTTATTTTAAAATATAAAAGTTTGTATGCATGTAACTTATGTTAATATTGATCGGCCCAAATGAAGGTTAATAATATTATATGTGCAACTATGGTAATAAACATGTGACGATTAGTCGGTTTTACATGTGAGTGATAAATCAGCCCAAAGGAAGATTTATTGTTTGACATGTTCTTATTGTCATTGTTTGATTACTACATCAAGATATCACTTACAAGTTAATATTTTGTCCAAAGATGAAATATTAATGAAGTGTCCAATATCTCAATATGAGGTTTTTCTTTATTCTTATTCAAATTATGTTGGTTTAAATTTAAATTCTTATGTGAAGTTATTTTGATTTATTCAGCTATTATTATATTTGCCAACATAACTATATGTTGTTTTGGGATAAATATATATACTATTATCTTTTAATTTGATTGAAAGATGAAATTAAGAGAAATATTTTGAAACAAATAAATTCAAATTTTGGCTTTGGGATTTAATTAAGGATGTCTAATATTTTAAATAGATTAGCTGAAACAAAATGCCACCAAAGTGACCTCTTTTGCGTAGTTTATTTAAAATATCAAGATAATTATATGTTTTTGTGATTCATGCGTTTATTAATTGACCCATAGGTAAGTTAATATTTGGCAGAATTTCAAAGACATCTATGGTGATAAATGTGTGACAATTATAAGGTATTTTATGTGAGCAATGTGTTAGTCCAAAGATTAATTTGACATTATTTATTGTCAATGTTTAATTATTACAACAAGAGTACCGTTTACTGTTAATATTACTGTCCAAAGACTTGATATTAATGTTGTGTTTGGTATCTTGAGATGGGATTAGCCATTATCCTGAATTTATTGTTTACTTATGAATATTGATGTGAGCTTATTTTTATTTATTTTTTGTTTTATATTCAACCAATTCATCTTCTACTGCCACAATATCTGCTAATATAAATTCTATACCATACTCAATGAGACTAATTTCAATGAATGGAAAATGCACTTACTTATAGTGCTTGGTTGTCTGAACATAGACATTGTACTAAGGGAAGAACAACCCGCACCTCTCATTGCGAAAAACACCCCTTATGTTAAAAGGAATTTTGAGAGGTGGGATCGTTCAAATTGCATAAGTCTAATGATCATGAAGCACAACATTTCAGAAGCCTTTAGGGGCACAGAATCTAAAAAGATTACTCAGGCCATGGTTTTTTGACTTCTTTGATGTCTATAAAGTATAAGTGTTAAGGAAATTCTGAGTGATCTAAGAGCTATGAGTTTTATGATCCCACAATTAGGAATATATCTGAGACAAGAATTACAACATTCTTTTAGGATGTTGAGTTTGGAGGGAGAAATAAGATTAGAGACATTACTTTTAAGAAGAAATTGAACTCTAACTCAGTTCCTACTATCACTTTTTATGATGTTTAGATTCTCATACCTATAATTGATTAAGAAGCGAATCTAGAACCTCAAAAAGATAATGTTGAACAACTCCCCATTCAAGATGAGGTAATTGTTCCAAAAGAACAAACTCAACAACCTCAAGAATGAATGCCATTAAAAAGGTCCACTGGAGAAAGGGTTATAATGGCTTTAGTGGAATATTTTGACCTTAAGCTACATCAGATGAATATTAAGTTAATGGCTTTTTAATGGTAACATTGGTCATACATTTATATGGTGCAATTAGAAAACTTTGTGCCTGATGATGCAAAGTTAATGATTTGCAAATTAAAGAACTTCATCTATGAGCTTAAACAAACTTCTCGTCAATAATATTACAAATTTTATCAAATGATTATCTCATTTGAATTTTGTTGATAATTATATATATCATAAGTTTAGTGGGAGTAAGATTCTATAGTTAGTTTTATATGTTAATGGCATACTTCTTGTCAATAATAAGTGTAGCCTCAATCAATGCCCTAAGAATGATTTTGAGATTACAAAAATGCATAAGATTTTTTACATTTTAGCAATGGAAAGTCTAATGTACGTTCAGGTTTGTATACATTAGAATATTTTGTACATTGTTGGGATGTTAGGTAGATATTTTAAACAACTTTGGTTTGGACTATTGGATAGCATCCAAGAGGGTTATAATGTATTTTCAAAGAACAAAATATTACATGCTCACATATTGGAGGTCTAATCAGTTAGAAAACATCAGGTATACAGACTCTAATTTTGATGGAATATGAATATAATATTTTGTCACTAAGGTGCAAATTGTGAAAACAAATTGCAGTCTTTTATTCCAATAACAATAGGACTACATCAAAGTTTTAGAGTGGTTAGGTTCCTATAAAGCATATTAAGACAAACTCCATGATTGCAGATCCGTTTATTAAGGGATTACACCTAAGGTTTTATAAGAGCACACTGCTCATATGGGTGTAATGGCATTTAAGGATATTTGGTTTTAATGGGAGTTTGTACTTTTAAATGCTTTTATGTTATAGACAAATTTTTAGTTATTTCAGTTTATAAATATTAAGTTTATTTTCTGCAGAAATAAAGTTTATTTGGTTTATTCACACTCTAATTTTGGTAAGGTTTGATCTCACTAAGGAGGATCAATTAGAAATAGACATGTTTAAATCATATTGCATGTAATTTTCATGCTACACATCCATATTTGATCTATGTCATTTGGTTGTGTTAATGATGTGTCGTTGAGAGCACCAAAAATATCCTATTCCCTGTAAAATAATGAAAAAGAAATAGTAAAGGGGAAGTAGGGTCGAATCCTCAGGGACCGGATTATACGAATGCTTGTCTCTCGAAATCCTGGGCAGAATCTTGCCCAAGAAAACCTGCGTTCCTAGAAAAAAATAAAAAAAAACAGAATTTAAGAATTGATTTTGGAAGCGAAAATAAAATAAAAACATAATTTAAAGTTTACTGAAATTATGATTACGAAAATAATAAAAATAATAAAGAGAGTTTTAAGAGAAAAGAAATTCTTATGGAAAAGTTCCAGCCTCCGGTTGTCTCATTCTGCCTTGGGCTCAATCCTTGGCTTTTGGATGATCCTTCTCGACTCAAGTAAGCTAGTTATAGTGGAAGAGGACGCCTACGACCACCAGCTCCAAAGATTAGATTTACGATTTTTAGGGAACCTGACTCTAGCTAGTAACCTATGCTAGATCAACGCTTCTCAATGGCGAATCCCACGCCATTTTGTCTCTTTGGCTCGCCAACCTCTGACGCAGTAAGTTAACGAACCGACTATGCAGTCCTTCCAAAACATACAAAGCGGCCGCCTTTGCATATGCTGAAAAGCTTACTTCTTAAGGGCCATGGACTGAGCGTCCACTCAGAAGTGTGAGAAACGATGAATACTTGGCGAGAAGGCTAAGTACGGATTCTAGGCCTCAAGAACCCTTTTTGGGGAAATATTGACAACTTTTGGCTAGAAGGGTTTTAGTGGCTCATGATAATGGTGGGAAAGTAAATAAAATTATGGAAAGAAAAAAAAATATGGAAAGAACAAAAGACTTTTAGGGGGAGAGTGTTTACAGAAAAGATGCCCCCAAAATAGAGTCACTTCACCCCCTATTTATAGTGCTAGGGAGATAGTCTAATTGAACTTAAATTCTAAAAAGATAGATACATTTAATTAAAGATAAACAAAGATAATTAAAATAAAATCCTAAATTTGAATAATCCTAATAATTATCTTAATATTAATTATCCTAATAGAATAAAATAAAATAGAGTCTTCCAAAATAAAATATCTTCTATTTGCTTTTAAGTCCTTGTGCCTTCCATGTTCGCACTTTTGGCACCATATTTGTTCCACGTTGCATATTGGCCCATTTAATCTCCAAATTGACGCTTTTTCCCTTAAATTTACTTTTTGCCTTCAATTTAGTCCCTAAAAGATAAAAAGACATAAATAGCTCAAATTAGTAGGCTTAAGCTCAAAATAAACACATGATTAATATATAAAAAACACATCTTTTTAGAGTATTATCAAATTCCCCCCTACTTAGCCCATGCTTGCCCTCAAGTATGGTTTCTTTCTACTGTGAAAGTTAGATTCTGCCATAAAAGAAATACCACTCCAAAGTTTCATAAAAATTAGTTAAAAATGCATATGAAAAATAAAGAGACCTCTAAGCTTGCTTTAAGTAAAACAGAAAAAGTATTCCAATTAATTCACACAAAAATTAAGATCGACTTGAGTTATGTTATTTAGGTAAACTACCAAACCTACTAAGACACCTTAATTATTTCCTCCTTTAGTCCCCGAAGTGCAACTTTATTAGTACTTATTTTTTTCTTTTCTTTTTTTTTTGATTTTATTATTATTTATTTACTTAGAAATATATTAAACCTTTTGACGCGAAGAGAGATGACAACCCAAGCACCCCACCCCGGTTACTCAGTCCAACATACTCCTAAAATTATTTATTTCCGGGTAGCGGAGTTTTACCCAACACGTCACACAACCTTTTGACGCGAAGTAGAATGACAACCCAAGCACCCTACCCCTGCATACTCGATCATCCACGATTTGAGCCATACTCATAACCTCAAATAGCGGAGTTTTACTTGTCACGCCACACAAACTTTTGACACGAAGTAGAATGACAACCTAAGCACCCTACCCCTGCTACTCGACCGATCCACGATCTAAGTCAGACTCATAACCATGGAAAACTTTTATTAAAAATTAAACGATATTTAAAATTCTTGAGAGCTCAGAAAAAAAAAAAAATTTAAGTGTCAAAAATAAGTGTCAATAATCACCTGATAGCCATGAACATTAATTAAGCACGCAATCATTTTAAGTGTTCACTTTATATTAAACTTGATCAATTTTACGAAAAGCAAGATAGAATTAACCCTATTAATCACAATTATTTTTAGCCTAATAAAAATAAAACAGTGGAGATGGCATCAATTATGGGAAAAATCATAACTTCCTTAGAAGGTAAGAATCATGCTTGTAGGTCAAACAGTAGGCAATTCTTGGTAAAATCTTGGGCATGAAAAGCGGTGGGATATTCTTAAAATAAATGGGCAGAAACGAGCACAAAACAAAGAACAATAATAATATGACAAAGAAAAAAAAGCGGATAATAACAAGAATAACGAAGAATGTCTCCCCCACTTAAAATACATAGTCCTCGATGTAAAAGTAAAAGGAAAACAAATAGGTGGAAAAAAAAAGTTTAGAAAAACTCCCCATGTAGTTACCGTCGGTTGGCGCACACGGTGGAGAAGAAGATGGCGAAGCGGCAAGAGGTGGAGACGGGGTGGGTGACATGTGCAACGGCGGTTCGACTTCTGTTCACCATGGTGGTCGAGAAATCGACGGTGGGGGTGGTGGAGGAGAAAGGAGTTGGTGGTTATGGAGAAATTTGGAAAAAAAAAATTGTAAGGTTTGGGGGTTTTATTTGCTGAAAAGGGGTGTTTGGCTGCAAGTTTCGGGGATTCTAGGGCTAGAATAGGACTGTTTGGCTGCAGAGATATAGCATTCTCAATTGGAATAGAACTGCTTTGGCAGCGAGGATATGGCATTTTGGTGCACACTTTCTGCTTTTTTTTTTCGTATTTTCGCTCCATTTCACCTAGATGGAAGAAGAAAAATTTATTAATATTTAACTAAAATAAAATAAAAGAAAAGAAAATAATAAATAATAAAAGAAAAGAAAGGAAAATAATAAATAAAAATAAAAATAAAAATAAAGATTGGGTTGCCTCCCAATAAGCGCTTGTTTAACGTCGTTAGCTCGACGCCTTGAACGGTTTTATGGTGGTTCTAACTGAATTTTCTCGACCATGTGGGCCTGGAAATTCTCGTAAAATGGCTTTAGCCGTTGACCATTGACTGTGAACCGCTTTCCTAATTCTTCACTCTCTATTTCAACTGCGCCATGCGTAAATACTTCAGTCACAATAAAAGGTCCTTGCCACCGAGATCGAAGCTTACCTGGGAATAGCTTTAATACGGAGTTATAAAGCAAAACTCTTTGTCCTACTGAGAAATGATTCTGAACTATATTTTTGTCATAAAACATCTTTGTTTTGTCCTTATAAATTTGAGCATTCTCGTAGGCATCATTGCGAATTTCCTCCAATTCTTGAATGTCCAATTTCCTTGCCTTCCCCGCGGGCTCTAACTCCATGTTACATTGTCGAATAGCCCAATAAGCTTTATGCTTCAACTCTACTGGTAGATGACATGCTTTGCCAAAAACAAGTCGATACGGGGTCATGCCAATTGGTCCCTTGTACGCCGTCCGATAAGCCCAAAGCGCGTCATTGAGCCGAAGACTCCAATCCTTACGGTTGGGTCGAACTGTTTTTTCCAAAATTGACTTGATCTCCTGTTTTGAAACCTCTCGCTAGGCCGCTTCGTTTGGGGATGGTAGGCTGTTGCTATACGATGATGATGAACCCTATATTTTGATAATAGTGCCTCCATGACCTTGTTGCAAAAGTGGGTACCACGATCATCGATCAAAGCTCGAGGTGTTCCAAACTAGAAAAAATAGTTCGCTTTAGAAACTCCACAACAGCTTTAGCATTATCATTGCGTAGTAGGCTTTGCTTCTATCCACTTAGAAACATAGTCTACAGTAAGAAGTATATATACGTTTCCCAAACGAAGAAATAAAGGGACCCATGAAATCAATGCCCCATACATCAAAAATCTCACATACATGAATCGGGGATAGGGCATTTGATTTCGCTCTAGTGATATTACTCAGATGTCGACATTTATCGCAAGACTTACAAAAGTTAAACGCGTCGCGAAAAGATTGTAGGCCAATATAGCCCACACTCCAATACCTTGTGAGTTGTCCGCTTAGGGCCAAAGTGACCTCCACAAGCTTCTGTGTGACAAAAAGTAAGGATAGAGGTTACCTCGATTTCTGGAACACATCGTCGTATTATCTGATCGGAGCAATGTTTCAACAGTTATGGACCGTCCATATGAAATTTTGAGCTTCGCGTCTAAGCTTGTTTTTTACGGATTGAGCTAACTCAGTGGGCAGCGATCCCGTGGTTAAGAGATTAACTATGTCTGCATACCACGGATAGTAAGCCTCGGTTGAGAATAAGCTTTCGTCGAGAAACTCATCCTTTATGGGATCATCATTAAACAGAGTTTTTATCCTACTCAAGTGGTCGGCCACCAGGTTTTTACACCTCTTTTTGTCACGAATCTCGATGTCAAATTCTTGGAGCAGTAAAATCCACCTAATGAGCCTTGGCTTTTCTTCCTTCTTTGCGATCAAGTATCTAAGAGCTGCATGGTCAGAAAAAATAATCACCTTAGATCCTAGTAAATATGATCGAAATTTATCTAAAGCAAACACAATAGCTAAAAGTTCTTTTTCTGTGGTTGTGTAGTTGCTTTGTCAGCAAAGATCTAGGTCTTTGAGGCGTAATGATGACATGAGGCTCTTTCGCTATCTTTTGTCCCAATACGGCTCCCACGCTGCGTTCGTTTGCATCGCACATAATTTCAAAGGGATAGTTCCAGTCTGGTGCTTGTACTATAGGGGCGGTTACCAACTTTTGCTTAAGTGTATCAAAAGCCTCCTTGCATTTTGGGTCAAACTCAAATTTCTTGTCTTTCTGCAACAGCTCGCATAATGGTTCAGCTATTTTTGAGAAGTTTTTTATAAAACGCTTGTAAAATCCTGCATGGCCAAGAAAAGAACGTATCTCTCTAACAGTAGAGGGATATGGCAAAGAATTTATAATGTCAATTTTGGCCTTATCAACCTCAATTCCCTTAGATGAGACTATATGACCTAGAATCAAACCTTTATCTACCATAAAATGACACTTTTCATAGTTCGAGACAAGATTAAATTCTATGCACCTGTTCAAAATTATCGTAAGGTTTTCAAGGCATTCAGTAAAACAATTTCCATACACGATAAAATCATTCATAAAAACTTCAATAATTTTTTCTACATATTCAGAAAATATACTCATCATGCATCTCTGGAAGGTAGCTGGTGCATTGCAAAGTCCAAATGGCATCCTCCTGTATGCAAATATGCCGAACAGGCATGTAAAAGTGGTCTTGTCCTGGTCTTCTGGCGCAACAGGGATCTGGAAGAAACCTAAATATCCATCAAGACAACAAAAGTGAGTTTTACCAGCTAAACGTCCAAGCATTTGATCTATAAAAGGAAGAGGGAAATGATCTTTTCTAGTATAAACGTTCAACTTCCTGTAATCGATGCAGACACACGCACCCGCTCTCGCACTCGACCGCAGTACTAAGTCGCCTCAAGATTATTCTTTCTTTCATCACGCTCTGCTTTCTTGGGCACGACTTGTATTGGACTTACCCATCTGCTGTCAGAAATGGGGAAAATGATGTCAGCATCTAGCAACTTAATTATTTCTTTTTTCACCACCTCCATCATATTCGGGTTTAAGCGTCTTTGTGCCTCTCTCCTTGGTTTCATGTTCTCCTCCAAGTAAATCTTGTGAGTGCATGTCAAAGGGCTTATCCCCTTCAAGTCAGCAATGGTCCAGCCAATCGCCTCCTTATGACTCTTTAGTACCTGGATCAAACTTTTCTCCTCGGGTTTAGAGAGTTTATTTGAAATTATAATGGGTAAGGTATTACCTTTTCCTAAAAATGCATACTTGAGATGTGCGGGAGCGGTTTTCAATTCCAAATCTGGAGCCCGCACAAATGAAGGTAGAAGTTTAGTTTCATGGGGGACAATAATGTCTTAACAAATTCATAATCATCATATCTATATTCAGATTCGCCTTCATAAGTTGACTCAAAAGCCTCGCCCACTAATGAGTCAATCAGTCGACGCGTTTACGCTCAAGATTTCGCTTGGATGGCTAATGGCATCGTAAACATTGAATTTCATGATCTCCCATCAAATTCCATCGTAAGAGTGCCGCCGGACATCGATCTTGGTGCTAGCAAAGATTTTGAAAGTGGTCGCCCAACAGAGGTCCAAGATCCAAAGAGTTGTTGTCCTCCTCCATCTTAATTACGTAGAAATCTGCAGGGGAAAATAAGTTCATTAACTTTTACCAAGACGTCCTCGAGGACTCCTTCGGGATGCACAATAGACCTGTCTGCCAATTGAATAATAACACCTGTCTTTGTCAAAAAACTCGCGTTAAGTGATTCATAAATAGAATAAGGCATTACATTTATGGAGGCCCCTAGATCACACATAGCCTTCTTAATTCCCAAATGGCCAATTTTGCATGGAATAGCGAACATACCCCTATCTTTGCATTTAACCGGCATTTTTCGTTGTAGAATTGCGGAAACATTTTCACCAACACTTACCTTTTCATTACCTGTTAGTTTTCGTTTGTTGGTACAAAGTTCTTTGAGGAACTTGGCATACCGTGGAATCTGTCTAATGGCATCTAACAGTGATAAGTTGATCTCAACATTCCTGAATGTTTCGAGGATCTCCTTGTCTTCCTTACTTTTTCGACACTGATTTAATCGTCCTGAGAATGGAGGTTGGATTTTCGGCAGTGGGGGTTTCGCTCGGATCTGTTCGTCATTTTCTGGAGTTTCCTCGGCGGTTTCTTGACCAAGATTCTTTCCAGGAATTGGTTCTAGCACCTTTCCACTTCGCAACGTTACTGCATTTACATTCTGTCTCGGGTTTGGTTCTGTTTACGACGGCAGCTTCCCTTGAGAACTCAATTTCTCAATTGACGTGGTCAATTCTCTTATAGATGCCTTCGTTTCTTTTTGGAAATTAAGAGTTTGCTGTTGAAAATCAAGAACATTAGCTGCTAATTTATTGACCAAAGTTTCCAGAGAATTACCTGAATCTTGTGGCTGTTGTAGGACCCGATTTTGGTATGGCTGGTTATATCGTGGATTAGCCCCATAACTAAAATTAGGGTGGTCCCTCCATCCTGGGTTGTAGGTATTGGCGTAAGGGTCGTATCATCTTTGTGGTGGCCTAGGAAAATTTCCCACAGCATCTAAATGGGCCATAGAATCGTCATACAGACTAGGGCACGCATCAGTCGTATGTTCAAGTGTAGCACATATTCCACATACTCGGGCTGGTTTTGATTTTTCTGTAACAAGGGAATTCACAATATTAGTAAGTCTATCAAGTCTATCTTCAATGGTAGAATTACTTAGCTAGTGAACCCTTCTAGGGGGTTCAGGATTGGCTCGAAATTGCTGGGAATTCGCAGCCATTGTGGAGATTAAGTCTCTTGCTTGTTGTGGAGTCATGTTGACTAACGCTCCTCCACTCGCGGCATCTACCATATTCATCTCCATGAGTTTCAAGCCTTCATAAAAGTACTGGAGCAAAGACTGTTCCGTTATACCATGTTGTGGGCAACTTGCACACAACTTCTTAAATCGCTCCCAATAGTCGTATAGAGTCTCTGCGTCTTTTTGCCTTATGCCCACGATTTCTCTTCTTAACTCAGCCGCTTGTGATGCAGGGAAAAACCTATTAAGAAATAAACAAGATAGATCAACCCAAGTTGTAATGGATCCAGGAGGTAAATAAAATAACCATTCCCTTGCTGAATCTGCTAGGGAAAAAGGGAAAGCGCGCAATTTAATTTGATCCTCAGTTACCCCCTGAGGTTTCATACTCAAACAAACCATATGGAATTCTTTTAAATGCTTGTGGGGGTTTTCATTTTGTAACCCACGAAAAGTTGGCAATAGCTGAATCAAGCCTGACTTTAATTCAAAATCAGTATCCATAGTAGGATACGCGATGCATAGTGGCGGTTGTTCTGCTGGCGCTTCGGCCAGTTGCCGAATTGTCTGAGCCATAGGTTGAGGCGCTAAATTAGGGTTTTCGTCAACCTTAGTGTTCAGCACTTCTTCAGGGGAATCGACTTCTTCTTCTTTACTTTCTAACATTTGAGTAGGGTTTTCGTTAACCCTAGACTCTACTTCGTCGTCGATTCTAATTTCTGGCGGTGGATTGCTTTGAGTTCCAACCACCGCTGACTGCTTTTTCTTTATTTTTGTTTCTTTTCGATTATCTTTCGTAGTTTTTTTGATTTCTGAGTCGAACGCAAGAGTGCCTAGAGCAGATCTGGTCATAGAAAACAAAGAAAAACAAGATTAGTATGTTGTCGATCCCCGACAACGGCGCCAAAATTTGATGTGACATTGAGAGCACTAAAAATATCCTATTCCCTGTAAAATAATGAAAAAGAAATAGTAAAGAGGAAGTAGGGTCGAATCCTCAGGGACCGGATTATACGAATGCTTGTCTCTCAAATCTCGCGCGAATCGTGCCCAAGAAAACTCTGCGCGTTCCTAGAAAAAAATAAAAAAACAGAATTTAAGAATTGATTTTGGAAGCGAAAATAAAATAAAAACAGAATTTAAAGTTTATCAAAATTATGATTACAAAAATAATAAAAATAATAAAGAGAGTTTTAAGAGAAAAGAAATTCTTATGGGAAAGTTCCACTCTCCTATTGTCTCATTCCGCCTTGGGCTCAATCCTTGGCTTTTGGATGATCCTTCTCGACTCAAGTAAGCTAGTTATAGTGGAAGAGGACGCCTCGACCACCAACTCCAAAGATTAGATTTACGATTTTTAGGGAACTCGACTTCAGCCAATAATCTATGCTAGATCAACGCTTCTCAATGGCGAATCCCACGCCATTTTGTCTCTTTGGCTCGCCAACCTCGACGCAGTAAGTTAACGAACCGACTATGCGATCCTTCCAAAACATACAAAGCGGCGCTTTGCATATGCTGAAAAGCTTACTTCTTAAGGGCCATGGACGGAAGCGTCAGCTCGTAGTGCGGAGAAACGATGAATACTTGGCGAGAAGGCTAAGTACGGATTCTAGGCCTCAAGAACCCTTTTTGGGGAAATATTGACAACTTTTGGCTAGAAGGGTTTTAGTGGCTCATGATAATGGTGGGAAAGTAAATAAAATTATGGAAAGAAAAAAAAATATGGAAAGAACAAAAGACTTTTAGGGGGAGAGTGTTTACAGAAAAGATGCCCCCAAAATAGAGTCACTTCACCCCCTATTTATAGTGCTAGGGAGATAGTCTAATTGAACTTAAATTCTAAAAAGATAGATACATTTAATTAAAGATAAACAAAGATAATTAAAATAAAATCCTAAATTTGAATAATCCTAATAATTATCTTAATATTAATTATCCTAATAGAATAAAATAAAATAGAGTCTTCCAAAATAAAATATCTCCTATTTGCTTTTAAGTCATTGTGCCTTCCATGTTCGCACTTTTGGCACCATATTTGTCCCACGTTGCATATTGGCCCATTTAATCTCCAAATTGACGCTTTTTCCCTTGAATTTACTTTTCGCCTCCAATTTAGTCCCTAAAAGATAAAAAGACATAAATAGCTCAAATTAGTAGGCTCAAGCTCAAAATAAATACATGATTAATATATAAAAAACACGTCTTTTTAGAGTATTATCAGTTAATATATGTGATCAGGGATGAATTTAGTTACGATATATGTAACGAAAGTCGCCTTGGTTCTATGTTAACATAATTAATGGACGAGATTGTTAGGAATACCTTTTGGATATAATAGTAAAAAATTTTAGCTCATAAGGTTATATAATGACATGTAATTATAAAGTAATTAGTATATATATGTGTGGTCCAAGTGGGAGATTGTTGAAAAATATAGACATCACATATATAATAAGGGTAATTACATGTTATTATTTACTATCATGATAGGTTAGCCCAAATTAAAAGTGATCTAATTTGGTTAAAGTTTTATTGGGCTTTAATTATTAAACAAAGTATGGGTTAAATATGTGTAGATACTCTAGTAATTAAGTTCTAAACAAATTGATCTAATTAATGATAGGCTAATTAGGAATTAGGACTAATATACCAAAGTTATAAATATTAGGGTTATGGTCCCCAAAATTACATACAAGCTAACTTTTCTAATATCCCATCTTTCGAAAAGAGAGAGCCATATTCTTTAGATTACTTGTGTGCTAATTTGGAAGATCAAGACCCAAGATCCGTAGATTTCAAGAAATCGATGAAGTCAAATACTCTTCCACATCTAGATTTGTTCTTGATTTATTCTTGATGATTTGATATGATAGATCCCGGTTTACAATTTTAATTTTATATTAGATATTATTTACGATTCTAACAATATACCCAACATAATAACATCCAACCCACTACCTTAAGATCATAGAATAAATTCAACTTGGTTCATATATAAATTATTGTCAATAAAAACAATCACATCTATATCTTTATTTTTGGAAGTTGTTTAGATAATTAGGACAAGTTGTGTCTCTAACTGAACTTTTAGACAACATAATAGTGCTAAGATTAGTCGTTTGCTTAATTTAATCCCATGATCTATGAACAATTTAGATTACCTACTAATTACAATTCGATCTTATAATGTTAGGTAATTAATGAATCAATATTTATTTATACAATTTACTTTACCTACAAAAATCATTAAAGCGATTATACAAATAATATTAAATGAATGTGGTAATTTTTATTTATTGAATTACTTCAAAAATTTACAATTAAATTATGACCAAATCACTTCAATGAAGGCACCAATCCCCTTTCTTCTTTTTCTGAGAGTGTGTTCAATGTTAAACTTGATAATACCAATGAAGACATTGGTTGGATTCCTTACTGCTTTTTGTTTGTTTTTAACACGTCCATTGACTTGTAATATTAAAAGTCTTGGCACTTTTATTAGTATTGATAGACCCCCAATAATGCACATGTTTATGCAGTCTTGTGGTGGAGCCCAAACAAGCTATCGACATCCTTGGAAGACAATATATTGTTACATCTTCGGCATCCCATACTAGTGGTGCCAGAAGAAGCGAAACCCAAACTTCAGGCAATGGTTCCAATATCCATTCCTTGAACGATAAAACAAAAACTCCAAGTTCAGACACAGATAGTGAGTTCTTGGTTAGTAATTTGTTCGTTTCATTTGCTAGGAAGATTACTATTTTGTTCTTGTTCTTATGGTTTTCCAAGTGTAAAGTGATTGTTTTGGCTCTTAATAAAAGTTGAATTTTTCTTAGCAAAATGAACAAATATATAAAATATTATCAAAAAAATCATTTCGAACGGTTCTTAAGAGAACCATTGACTTGTAATTAATCCAAAGTCTTTGTGGTTTTATTGCCTAATTCATAAAAAATATTCCAAGTCTTTCATTGATGGACCCCATAAATCATGCCTTTAAAAGCACTTGCTAGGAAATAAACTGGATTAAATAAATTCCACCCCAAAAAATAAGCAACAAGACCAAATTAATTTATAACTTGTAATTGGGTTAGGTTGGCACCTTCTTTTATTGAATAAATATCAATTGTATTTGAAATTTAATTTAATGAATAATATCACATATATAAATTTTAATTTTTTGTAATTATATATGAATATTTTATTTGATTTAATTTTTACAAATTACTAACAATATTATCGAATTAGTATAATTTATGTTGTTATATTATATATACAAATAATTATATTAATCTAGTATGAAAATAAATATATGTAATTTAAACGTGTACAACTGAATCAAAGTTAAATTTTATATATAATCGTATCAAATCAAATTTCATATATAAATTAATAAATAGTTTTTTAAAAAAATATAATTAATGAATTTGACAAAAAAGAAAAAAAAAATTCTTATCTTTGTCCAAGTAATTCCCACCACAAAATAGGAGATTCAATACGATGCTTTGTAGGTCCAATGTAGGGGAAGAATGTCGAAACTTTATTTTAGTGAGGAATGAATTATTTTATTCCAGGAAATGAATTACCTTGTGTTGCAGCAACTTTCCTCAAAATCCGTACTCCGAAAATGAAGAAAGCTCAAAAAGCTGAGAATATGCATCTAAAATCTCGTAAACCTGAATTTCTATTCATATTATTATTCTTATACACCCTTCCTATGGGGTTACTTGTTCATTTTACCATGGCTGCAGCAATTGATGATGGTAACATCCATTTCAATTTGACTGATTTCACCCCAAATATGCCTCACATAGAGTTTGAAGCTGATACAACCGCATCAAGTGGCCAAATCCAACTCACCACCAACCAGAGAAACAAGGCTTTAAACGGTAGTGTTGGTCGAGCCACTTATTACCAACCAATGCACCTTTGGGACAATTCATCAGGGAAGCCCCGACTTGCAGACTTCACCACTCATTTTTCTTTCTCCATCGATTCAATGAATAAGTCTTCCGGAGATAGGGGTGATGGGTTTGCGTTTTTCCTTGCTCCCGATGGCTCAAAAATCCCTCCTCACTCCGAAGGTGGTTGCTTGGGACTTCAAAGTTGCGATTAAGACGCTAACTCTAAATTTGTTGCAGTGGAGTTTGATACGTTTCGCAACCTATGGGATCCTCCGACTATGTCAGATCACGTGGCCATTGATCTCAACTCTGTAAAGGCTTCATTCCACCCTGTCGAATGGCTGTGGAATGATATTGAAAATGGGGGGAAAGTTGATGCTTTCATCACTTACAACTCTAGTACAAAAAACCTGAGTGTCTTTTTACTTGGTGCTGAGGACTTTAATCGTCTAAATTCATCTAATCTTTCTGCAATATTGGATCTTAGTCAATATTTACCAGAATGGGTCACTTTTGGCTTCTCCGGATCGACCGGATCTAGCATTGAGCTACACACTATTTATTCCTGGAGTTTCAACTCCAACTTACAAGTTTCCATGAATAAAACCATCAATCCTCCAAATGTACCACCAATCCCTCCATCCGACCCCAGAAGGAAGAAAGAGACATGGCTATGGGTAGTTCTAGCCATTGTTGGTTGCATTTCTACTTTGCTCCTAGTTCTAAGTCTCGTTTGGCTTTTCTGTAGGAGGAGAAAGTACAGAAGGATGAGGGAAGATGGGACCATTTCTTTCAACGTAGACGTGGAAATGGTGACAGCACCTAGGAAGTTTTCCTACAAGGAACTCAGGCTTGCAACCAATAATTTTGCCGATGAAGGTCTCCTTGGAGAGGGAGGTTTTGGAAAAGTTTATTTAGGCATCTTGAGGGACATCAATTCCAATATTGCTGTCAAAAGGATAACTCCAAATTCTCAACAAGGGGTGAAAGAGTACGAATCCGAAATTACCACTATTATCAATTTGAGGCACAGGAATTTGGTCCAACTCATCGGTTGGTGCCATGACAATAAGGAGTTCCTCATTGTGTATGAGTTCCTTCCAAATAGGAGTCTCGATTACCATCTACATAGAGAGCCATGCTTGTTGACATGGGATACAAGGTATAAAATCGCCATGGGAGTGGCCTCAGGGTTGTTTTATCTGCAAGAAGAATGTGATCGATGCGTGCTGCATCGAGACATCAAGTCAAGTAATGTTCTGCTAGATTTTAGTTTCAATGCCAAGCTTGGTGACTTTGGGCTGGCTAGGCTTGTTGACCACGGACAAGGATCTCAAACAACAAAATTGATCCTTGGGACTGATGGTTATATAGCACCCGAGTGTCTTGACACATACAAAGCCATTAAGGAATCCGACATATACAGCTTTGGTATTGTTGCCTTAGAAATAGCCTCCGGAAAGAAGGCCGTAGCTGTAATTGAAAGGAATGGCAAGAGATTCAAGACAAAACTGGTGGAATGGGTTTGGGAATTGTATAGGGAAGAGCGTCTTTTGGATGCTGCTGACCCAAGATTGTCTGGAAACTACGACACGGAACAAATGGAACGGTTGCTGTTAGTTGGGCTGGCTTGTGCTCACCCAAACTATTTTGACCGCCCATCCATAACGAAGGCTATTGAAATCCTTGGTTCCAAAGCCCCACGGCCCAGTTTACCACGCGAGATGCCGGTTCCAATATACATTGCAGCTCTGCAAGACAACATCGTTACATCTTCAGCATCCACTTCATCCTATACCAGTGCCTCCAACAGAAGCCAAACTCAAAGTTCAGGCACTGCGTCAAGTATCCATTCCTTTAAGGATAAAACAATGGCTCCAGGTTATGAGACGGAAGCCAAGCAGTGAATTCTTGGCAGTTGGTAGTTGAACCTTTTTTTGTTGTGTGGCAGTGGCTCTGGGTCCCTAAAATAAAAAAATTTTATTTAGGTCATTGATATTTTTTTAAAATTTTAAATTAATAAAGATAAAATTATACTTTGTCCTCCTTAAAATTATAGAAATTCGATTTAATCTTTTAAATTTTATAAAGATATAGACTATAAAAAATTTTCATTCGGCCCCCTCTAAAAATTTGTTTTGGCTTCACCCCTGGTTATATCCATGGTTTCCGCATCTTATGTTTTGTTCTATTGATTGGGTATATATGAATATCGTTCTATTTAAAGATTTTAGTGCTCTTAGATTGCTTTGGTTGGCTATTTAAATATAAATTGAGAATGCACATATAATTCCTCAACGGATTGATATTATTCTGAATGGGTAATTTTGTCTCTAGACTCCACTGAGAATCCAATGTCTAAAGATAATTTAATTAGGTGAAAATTTTGTTCTCACCTTAATATTATGTCTATTTATATATATTATATTTAATCCCATAATTGAGTTGATACATCAATTTAATAATATAAAAGATAAATTAGATATATTCATAATAAAAAAAACTTATATATTAATAAGGTTATAAAGATAAATTAATTTAAAAGAAAAAAACCACCAACAAATATTTTATATGAATATTTATTTTTATTTTATAGGGTGAGATATAAAAAAAATTATCACTAAGGTAGTGAGTGTGTGAAGAAATCTAGTATTAAACTATATGGATTGATAAGTGGTGCTTACATGAATATAATAATTAAAATTCTAACGTTAGTTACTTACATTTAATGAAAATTTTAATTGTATTTTAAATATTCTTGATAGGTTCTAACGGAATTAATAGATATAGAAGTGAATGTTTGAGTGGAGTTTATTAACTCAAGTTAGTCATCCTCGTCTCTTGCTTTATTGTTAATTTTACGAAGCTTTTGACTATTTTTAATTTTTATACATTACGAATTGACTTAATTTAATTTCTTTAATTTGAAGTTGGTATTTTAATTTGGTCAATTTTAATTCTTATATTTTTCGAATTGGTTAATGTTAATTATTGTAATTTGAAGTTTTAAAATTGTAGTCTTAATATTTTTTGAATTAATTAAATTTAAACCTAAACATTAATAGCAATTAAATCCATTTTGTTAAATTCTAATATTATTCTTATAGTATACATAAAGTTATACATTCTCTAAATTCATCATTTTTAATCTTTATACTTTTTTTAATTTTGAATATTAGTACTAACAACCGCTATTAAATTTATTAATCGGATTTTTTTAGATTCATCATTCCAACTTGCTAATTTGATTGTTGGATTTGTAGATTTGATCCCCTGAAATATTTGTGTGTGTATGCATGGATAAGTAAAACTTTTGAAATTTTTTTTTTTTTTACAAATTCGGATAATAGTAATTAATTCCAATTTGGATTTATATAATAATACTAAAGTAATTTGCGAGTAATAAACGAATTTAACTCTTTAATTATATTTGCATATTCGGATTCAAATAATTTTAAAAATACAGATATTCGATTTATTTCCGTTGTTAATAAGATTAAAGATGTAAAGTGCTATCCAAATTAATATTTATATAATTTATCATGTCGAATAGATCAGCAGGCGGATATCTATGTCAAATAGCAACACATTAACTAAATTCAATAACTTAATATACTATTTAAAAAACTTTTTTTTGAATTGGTGTCACCTATCAATCGAGTCTTGATTCAGTTAAAAAATTATCAGAAAAATCATGCATTTACAAAGTAAGTTATACAATTACGTGGGTATTCTTTTAACTTTTTTATATTTTTATATATCAATACTCTATAATGAGATTTAAACTAAAAACATAGTACATATAAAACGTTTTCTTTATCATTTGAACTAAATTAATTTTTAGTTTTTATATAAAATTTTAATAAGTATATTTGTTAATAAATTTGTTATATATTTAATTTTTTTTTTCATTTTGATTGATGGAAATAAATTGAAAGCTTAATTAAATAAATTTAAACAAAATTATTTATAATTTAAAAACGAAAAGTGAAACTAAACCATCAAATTATTCCAACATGAAGGTTACGATAAAGCAATCCCGATTGTACACGGACTCTTTATTGCCTAATTCCATATACCAGTAAAATTCTAAGTCTTTGCAGTTCTATTGTTATTCATGGACCCCAGACCTTTAAAATGACTTGACTCAAAATAAATTAATTTATAATTTAGTTGGGGGGTGGGGGTGGGTTGCAACTTTCATTCATGAAATATAATATTATAAATTTCGATTAAGTTTTAAGTCGATTGTCATAAATATTATTATTAATATAAGAGAATGTGAGTTTAAGTGCGCTGAAACACATTATTTTTTTACGGAGTTACTTATTAATTTTACCATGGCTGCATCAATTGATGTTGGTAACATCCAATTCAATTTGACTGCTTTCACCTCAAATATGCCTAGCATGGAGTTTGAAAATGATACAACCGCATCAGATGGCGCAATCCAACTCACCACCAACCAAAGAAACAAGGAATTAAACGATAGTGTCGGTCGAGCCACTTATTACCAACCAATGCACCTTTGGGACAATTCATCAAGGAATCTCCGATCGACTTGCAGATTTCACCACTCGTTTTTCTTTCTCCATCAATTCCTTCAATAAGTCCTCCGAAGATAATGATTGTTTTCATTGGCTATGAAGATTACTACTTTTAGATTTAAATTTTGTTCTTGTTATGGTTTTCCAAGTGTAAAGTAATGATTGTTTTCGTTCTTAATAAAAGTTGAATTTCTTACCAAAATGTACAAATATATAAAATCTTATCAAAAAAATCATTTCCAACTTGTTCTTAGGAGACCCGTTGACTTGTAATTAATCTAAAGTCTTTGTAGTTTTATAAACATTTATGACCACAATAAGTGGAGCCCCTTATTTATTAAAAATAATTATATAAAACTGAGATACTATATTATTTGTATATATTTTAATAATTTAATATCATCTCAGCATATAAAATTTATTTAATAAATAATTGAAAAAACAAAAACAAAAAGAAATTGTCAATTATGAATATGTCCATATTTTTTATTTTTTATATTTTTGTATATCAATACTCCATAATGAGATTTAAATCGAAGATATCGTGCTATAAAAAATTTTCTTTACCATTTGAACTAAAGTATTTTTTTAGTTTTTATATGAAATTTTAATAAGTATATTTGTTAATAAATTTATTCTATATTTAATATTTTTTTATTTTAATATCGTATATATTTCATGTGTTATTATTAATTAATTTTAAATCATACATTTCATTATCTATTGCATGTTATTTTTAAACATAAATTTGTATTTTAAATACATAATTTTCACACGTATATATATAATAAAATTTGTAGTGTTTTATTAAAATTTTGTATCAACTAATACTACAGATATAATCCAATATTAGTCTAAAGATATTAAAACACATTATGCATGTTCTTTTTTATATAATATTTAGAATTACCCATAACCCCTCCTTAACTCATAAATAAGATAAATGTATTTCAACATACTCAAATCTAAATCCTCCTACATTACCAACAATACATATACTAATCGAGTTAATTTCAATTAAAAAAATGACATTTATTACCTAATTACGTATACGGATAATCTTCTAAGTCTTCGCAGGTCTATTGTCATTGATGGACCCCGTAAATCAGTCCATTAAAAGCACTTGTAAGAAAATAAACTGGCCTAAAATAAATTTCACTCCAAAAAGAAGCAACTAGACTGATTTATAAGTGATGTAGTTGGGTATGTTGACACCTTCCTTTATTGAATAAATATTAAAAATTTATTTGAAATTTAATTTAATATATAATAATATGAATTTTAAATTTATAAAATTATATATAAATATTTTATTTAATTTAATTTTTACAACTCATTGATAATATTATTAATTAAGTTTTATTTACATTATTATATTATATATATAATAATATATTAATTTAATATAAAAATAAATGTATGTAATATTTATTTCTTTAAATTTGTAAATATCAACCACAAAGTAGGGATTCAATACAATGCTTTGTAGGTCCAATGTATGGCAGGAATGTCAAACTTTATTTTAGTTTATTTCCAGACCTGAAAAGCAATGAATTAGCTTGTGTTTGCAGCAAGTTCCCTCAAAATCCTTACTCTGAAAATGAAGAAAGCTGAGAATATGTATCTCAAATCTCGTAAACCTGAATTTCTCTTCATAGTATTATTGTTGTACACCCTTCCTATGGCTGCATCAATTGATAATGGTAACATCCATTTCACTTTGACTAATTTCACCTCAGATACGCCTAGCATAGAGTTTGAAAATGATGCAACTGCATCAGGTGGCGCAATAGAACTCACCACCAACCAAAATGGCAAGGCTTTAATCTATAGAGTTGGTCGAGCCACTTATTACCAACCAATGCACCTTTGGGACAACTCATCTGGAAATCTCCAACTTGCAGATTTCACCACTCAATTTTCTTTCGCCATCAATTCCTTGAATAAGTCCTTCGGAGATGGGGATGAGGGTGATAGTAGGGCTGATGGGTTTGCGTTTTTCCTTGCTCCCTATGGTTCAAAAATCCCTCCTAACTCCGTAGGTGCTTGCCTGGGACTTCAAACTTGCGATTCAGACGCCAACTCTAAATTTGTTGCAGTGGAGTTTGATACGTTTCGCAACCTATGGGATCCTCCGACTATGTCAGATCACGTGGCCATTGATCTCAACTCTGTAAAGGCTTCATTCCACCCTGTCGAATGGCTGTGGAATGATATTGAAAATGGGGGGAAAGTTGATGCTTTCATCACTTACAACTCTAGTACAAAAAACCTTAGCGTTCTTTTACGTGATGCTGATGACCTTACTCGTCAAAATTCATCTAGTCTTTCTGCAATATTGGATCTTAGTCAATATTTACCAGAATGGGTCACTTTTGGCTTCACCGGATCCACTGGACGATTATCTGAGCTACACACTATTTATTCCTGGGATTTCAGCTCCAGCTTACAGGTTTCCATGAATCCAACCAGCAATCCTCCAAATGTGGCGCTAGGCCTTCCAATCAACCCCAAAAGGAAGAGCAAGACATGGCTATGGGTAATTCTAGCCATTGCTGGTGGCATTTTTGCATTGCTCCTAGTTCTGGGTCTGGCTTCGCTTTTCTGCAAGAGGAGAAAGTACAGAAGGATGAGGGAAGATGGGACCATGTCTGTCAACGTAGACATGGAAATGGTGACAGCAGCTAGGAAGTTTTCCTACAGGGAACTCTGGCTGGCAACCAATAATTTTGCCGATGAAGGTCTCCTTGGAGAGGGAGGTTTTGGAAAAGTTTATTTAGGCTTCTTGAGGGACATCAATTCCAATATTGCTGTCAAAAGGATAACTCCAAATTCTCAACAAGGGGTGAAAGAGTACGAATCCGAAATTACCACTATTATCAGATTGAGGCACAGGAATTTGGTCCAACTCATCGGTTGGTGCCATGACAATAAGGAGTTCCTCATTGTATATGAGTTCCTTCCAAATAAGAGTCTCGATTACCATCTACATAGAGAGCCATGCTTGTTGACATGGGATACAAGGTATAAAATCGCCATGGGAGTGGCCTCAGCGTTGTTCTATTTGCAAGAAGAATGTGACCAATGCGTGCTGCATCGAGACATCAAGTCAAGTAATGTTCTGTTGGATTTGAGTTACAATGCCAAGCTTGGTGACTTTGGGCTGGCTAGGCTTGTTGAGCACGGACAAGGGTCTCAAACAACAAAATTGATCCTTGGGACTGATGGTTATATAGCACCCGAGTGTCTTGACACATACAAAGCCATTAAGGAATCCGACATATACAGCTTTGGTATTGTTGCCTTAGAAATAGCCTCCGGAAAGAAGGCCGTAGCTGTGATTGAAAGGAATGGCAAGAGATTCAAGACAAAACTGGTGGAATGGGTTTGGGAATTGTATAGGGAAGAGCGTCTTTTGGATGCTGCTGACCCAAGATTGTCTGGAAACTACGACACGGAACAAATGGAACGGTTGCTGTTAGTTGGGATGGCTTGTGCTCACCCAAACTATTTTGACCGCCCATCCATAACACAGGCTATCGAAATCCTTGGTTCCAAAGCCCCACGGCCCAGTTTACCACGCGAGATGCCGGTTCCAATATACATTGCAGCTCTGCAAGACAACATTGTTACATCTTCAGCAGCCACTTCATCCTATACCAGTGCCTCCAGCAGAAGCCAAACTCAAGGTTCAGGCACTGTGTCAAGTATCCATTCCTTTAAGGATAAAACAATGGCTCCAGGTTATGAGACGGAAGCCAAGCAGTGAATTCTTGGCAGTTGGTAGGAACCTTCTTTTGTTGTATATTTGGCTTCTTGTTTTCCAGTTTTGATGCTGTGTTATATCCATGGTTTCTGCACCTTGTGTTTTGTTCTTTTGATTGGGTATGTACGAAGATCACTCTATTTAAATATTTTATTCTTCTCAGTGTAATGATTGCTTTGGTTGATTTCAAAAATTTTAACTAGTTTATTTTTTAAATTTAAAAAATAAAAGTTGAATTGTTAATACTATTAAATTATGTATAATATATCTAAATAATTATAATTATAATTAATCATTAAAAAATATAATCGAATTGATAATAAGAAAATATTTAAACTTATATTAGAATAAACCTATATATAATTCACATTGTGGGACATAAATAAGAATATATATACATACATGTACTGAAAACCCATATATGATTCTTCAAACCGACTGATATTGTCCTCGATAGGGTTTCGCCTCTTGACTCAAATGACAGCTTGAGTACTTGAAAAGGCAGTGATTCACACAGTGAGAACACCTTATTAGGTGCCTAATAGCGTGGACTATGTAGACTCACATGGCTATTCACTAAAGAAATCTCTACATCTGCTCACTTGGATTAACAATAATAATTATATATTGTTTTTATTTTTCATACAATATCGGGGGTTAGGAATGAAAGTCACACGACTTAAATCTGTATTATATGAATGTCAATAAAAAACTTTAACTATCACTCCATCCAAGTAAAGAAATTATATATTGTTTTTGTTAGATATTTTAGTTTTAGTTTAATAATTTTTTTGTTAAAATACATAAATTTTTAACTATTTAATTATAATACTAACTTTGAAATATTTATAATTTTATATTTTAATCAATTATTTTCATTAAAACTTTCCTAAGAATAATAACTAATTAATTCTACATAAAATAATTTAATAAATTCACTTCAATGTTATTATCTTTTTATTTAAAAGTTGCGAAGTAAATAGATCTCAAGGAAATTTATGAGATATTCCTCAAACTAGGGGGAGTGGGGGACCAAATGGGCATTCATGAAACCATATGGGTAAGTATATATTACACTAAACCTAAGGGAGGCAAGTGTCTATCAACTTGAATTAAAGTTCGAATGCTCAAACTTTAAATTAATTTATTTTTTCCATTATTCTTGAACTCACAATTGTTTAAAAAGTAGACTCAGATTTAAATAATCAAAAACAAAATAAAAATTGAAACTCTTTTGAAAAGAATTTTACAAAAATCTCTAACTCGTAATCAAAATTTAAACTTATAAATTTAAATTATAATTATTAAATGATTACAATTATACATTAAAAATATTCAAATAAAATACCAACAAAAATTGCTGCAGAGTTTCTCTTAATATGTTGTATTATATCAAATAGGGTATTTATAAAGGAAAATATACAAAATTTAATTTTAATTCAAAGCTCCAAATTAATTAAATCGGGGGAGTTTTATCCGTGTAAGATCCAAGATAACCAAAGTCAATGACACACTAATGGAGGTACTCCCTATGCCACGACATCATTGCCCTTTTGTGCCAACTGGGTCAATCTAAGTGGGTCCATATTTTTAAGCTTGAATGAAAAAATTAAGCTGAAATATTTAATTATTTAATTAAAATTTATGGACAAATTTATTTAATTATCCGAATAAATTTAGATTACTATGTAATTTAATTTTTCACTTTGAATCCAATTATTTAATTTATTCATTTAATTAAATAATAATTCAAAGAAAATCGATTAATCTTAAGTTATCTTTGGTCTCTTTGAGAAATTATATTTTCTGCATATAGTAATTCATACAATTTATTTCTTATTCATCATTTTGTTCATTCATTCACAGTTTTTATAATGCAAATCATTTATCCTACATTTGGTTGGAGCATTATTTTCTAAGCATGTTTTATTATATGAATTAGTAATAAACTAATTCAATTGGTAATATTTAGCCACTTCCATGCTTTATTTTTAGTAAAGAAACTAAATTTTTTTTTTGTTTATTTTGAATAGGCATTATTTTCTACATGAGTTTTTGTTGAGGATTGACTCGTTTAAACAACGAACAAGAACAATAGAGAAGAATGAATACAAATATTTTACATGAAAAACTCATCTGAAGAGGATAAAAAACATGGGCGAAGGAGGCTTCAACTTTGCACCAAATGAGTAAACAAACGAGAGTACAATATGAAAAAAATAAACCTAAATGTACTAAACGTACAAACCCAAAACCCAAATACAAAGTCATAACTCAGAAACAAAATTCTCTCCCTAATTACCACGAAAACTCTCACCAAAACTCATCTGTGATTACATCTTGTAGCCCTCAAAAGAAAAACCCTGTAATAGGGTTGTTTGTCAATAAGGGAAGTAATTAATGGCAATTGTCTTAATTATCAATAAGATAAGAAGAGATTAGGTTGCTAGACAATCATCGGCAAATATAACCAATTTATTAAAGAACATTGAAAATCATCTTTGCATCAATGATCAAACTCTTAAATAAAATGAATAATTTACTTTAACTAGAGTTTCATCTCATCGATTTTTCCCAAAATTTTGATTATTGCTTTCTTTGTTTTTTTGTTCCAAACCTTAATTTTAATTGTTAACTTTTCTTTAAATAAAAACCCCATCATTCCCCTTTATTTTATTTGTTTTAGTTGAAAGAATAAAATTTCTGCTAATCTCTGTGGATTCAACCTTACTTGTCGCTTCTACTAATTTTTTTCAAGTATGTTTTAATTTTGGCAACTTTGACAACCGTACACTCCACAATAAAAATGATCATTACTCATACTAATAATGATAAAATAATTTGACCCAAACAAATGACTCATGATCTCATGTTTCATTTTCATAATACATACAATGTCAATGAGAATATATCATTTACTATTTTTATTGAGCTATTATTCAACTGCTGTGAGTGAAGCATTATCATGTATAAGTCATATACCCAACATAATAACGTTTAACCCACTACCTTAAGATCATAGGATAAATTCAACTTGGTTCATATCTAATGTATTGTCAGTTCAAATAATCGCATCTATATCTTTATTTTTGGAAGTTGTTTCGATAGCTAGGAAAGCTATCTCTAATTAAACTTATAGACAACATAATATTGCTTATATTAGTTGTTTGTTTAATTTGACCCCATGGTCTATGAACAATTTAGATTGACTACTAACATAAATTGTTTTCTCTTGTTACAATCTAATCATGTAATGCAACTTAGGGTCCGTTTGTTTACATGCAAAAGGTTTTACGGAAAATATTTTCTGCATTTTCCCGTGTTTGTTTCACAGAAAATAGTTTGGTCAAAGGAAAATGACTTACAGGTTAAGGTAAAATAAGCCCTTTTTCCTGTAAAATGACTTACCATTTTGAAAATCCGTTTGTTTACATGCAAAAGGTTTTACGGAAAATATTTTCTGCATTTTCCCGTGTTTGTTTCACAGAAAATAGTTTGGTCAAAGGAAAATGACTTACAGGTTAAGGTAAAATAAGCCCTTTTTCCTGTAAAATGACTTACCATTTTGAAAAGTATAAGTCATATTCAGGAAAAGAGCTCATCTATAGATAATTTTATTTTTTTTATAAAAATTAACTTAAATCAAGCTTAATATTATTATATTATTAATAATTTTTGTTTTTATTTTTAAATATTTAAAATATTATATTTTTAAATATTATTAAACATACATATTTAATTATTTATATTTAGTCATATAATAAATTATTAATATAATAAATATAATTTATTATTTTAATAAATTATTTAATATTTCAATTTTATTTTAATAATAAATTTTAAAAATAATAATTTTAAATAATATTATTCACATATTATTGAAAATATTCAATATTAATATTTTAATAATATATATTTATTACAATTATAAATATATTAATAATAAATGTTTTGTAGTACAAATGTTAAAATATGTCACAAGTCTACGTACAATTCACAGATTTATAATTTAGTCTTTGTACTTTTATTTTCAAGAATTTAGTCCCTTTACTTTTCAAATTTGAAAATCAAGTCTAATTGTTGACATCGTTAATTTTTTTTGTCAATTTTGTTGATGTCACATTTTTAAATAAAAAATACTCACTTAGTAGTCATGTAATTAAAAACTGGTGTTGTAATGAATCTGAATTTAACATAATATTTTTAATATATGCAAAAACAATATAAAATATAAGATTATAGTAAAAATAAATTCAATTAAAAAATAAAAAAATAAGAAAATCTCAAATATATGTTTATTTAATTGAAAATAATTTTCCAAAAATTATTTTTAGTAAAATAAACGGAGCCTTAAATTTAATTAAATCTTAAGTAATTAATGAGTAAATATTTATTTATACAATTTACTTTACTTACAAAAACCACTAAAGCCATTATACAAATAATATTAAATGAATATGTGGTAATTTTTATATATTCAAAAATTTACAACGAAACGAAATCACTTCAATGAAGGCACCAATCCCCTTTCTTCATTTTCAAAGAGTGTGTTCCATGTTCACCTTGATAATACCAATTAAGTTGTTGGATTTTAGAACGAGGTAAGTCTATGAACTCGAGTTTTAGCGGTTTGATTTTTTATTATTTGTTGTTAATATAAAAGGATGTGTGTTCAAGTATGTTGAAATGCATTATCCTCATATTTATAAATTAGAAGAGATTACGAGTAATTCTAAACATTATATAAAAAAAATTACCAAAAGATTTCTATTTTAATATTACAATTGTTCCCAACCATAGAAAATAATTGCAAATTAATGTCAGTTATTACAGATTATATCAACAAATATTAGATGCAATGTTAAAGTATACTATACTCTTTAAGAGATATGAGTTTAAACTTTAAAGATGATGTTCTTGAAAAAAAACAACCATAAACTCTGAATATAAATATAAAAATAGACATGAAAATAAAAAGAAATTATCTTTTTCATAAAATAAATATTTGATTTATTTTTGGATTTATATTATCTTCTTCAAAGTTAAACTATATCCCACTTTCGATTTATCACTCTATTAAAATGATGAGTCATATAATTTAAATTCTATTTTAATCACCGAATTTTAAAAATATATAATGTTATCACTACCATTTTTTTCATAATTTTTTTTAAGTTATTTTAGATTTTGGGTTTATATTATTTTTCAAAGTTAAATTATATGGATTTAAAACTTAATTAAAATGATGGGTAAACTATAGATTTAATCAATTATATATAGTTTAAATTATATTTTTGGTCATTAAATTTGAAAAATTATTATATGTTTATTACCATTATCAATTTATTATATTTTAATTACTAAGTTGTTAACTGTGGTTAACGAACTACAAATTGATGTAGTATGTTATACCATTATTTCAAACAAGAAATGTTAGGTAAAATTACACATTTAATATTTATACCTTTTTTATTTTCTTTCTAGTAAAAAGAAATTAAATAAAAAAATTAAATTACTCAAAAAAATTATAATATTAATTGTACAATTTAATATAAAATTTTCATTTGAAATGACGATATAATATGCTATGTTAACTTTTTATTACCTCATTAATTAGAGATGGCAGTGGGTCGGATATTTGCAAATTCTGGATTATCCAAATCCGCAAATTTATCTTAAAATTCGAATTCAAAAAAATTCAACTTTTATTATCCAAATCTGAATCCGAATTAAATAGCAATATTCGTCGGATATATGAATTAGTAAAATTTCTGAATTTAACATTTTCAACCTTATGTCGGATATCTAAATCCGCAAAAATTCGAATCCAAAAAAATTAAAATTTTAAAATTAATATAAAATCAAATAAAAAACTAATTTATTTTACATTTTTTCATTTTAAAATTAATATCCGAATCCGATAGTGGATGGTTGACGATGCCTGACCGGTGCTAGACAATAGTTGGGAAAGCTTGAGAGTCGAGGGTTGAGGGATAGCCTGACATAGCTATAGTAGTTGTAGCCATTTTTGGTGGCATTTCTACTTTGCTCCTAGTTCTGGGTCTGGTTTGGTTATTCTGTAGGAGAGAAAAAGTACAGTAGGATGAGGGAAGATAGAGCCATGTCTGTCAACAGAGAAATAGAAGTGGTGGTGACAGCAGCTAGGAAGTTTTGCTACAGGGAACTCAGGTTTGCAACTAGTAATTTTGCCGATGAAGGCCTCCTTGGAGTGGGTGTTTTTGGGAAGGTTTATTTAGGCTTCTTGAGTAACATCAACTGCAGTATTGCTGTCAAAAGGATAACTCCAAATTCTCACCAAGGAGTGAAAGAGTACGAATCAGAAGTTGCAACTATTACCAGATTGAGGCATAGGAATTTGGTCCAACTCATCGGTTGGTGCCATGACAATAAGGAGTTCCTCATTGTGTATGAGTTCCTTCCAAATGAGAGTCTCGATTACCATCTATATAGCGAGCCATGCTTGTTGACACGGGATACAAGGTATAAAATCGCCATGGGATTGGCCTCAGCGTTGTTCTATTTGGAAGAAGAATGTGACCAATGCGTGCTGCATCGAGACATCAAATCAAGTAATGTTCAGTTGGATTTGAGTTTCAATGCCAAGCTTGGTGACCTTGGGTTGGCTAGGGTTGTTGACCATGGAAAAGGGTCTCAAACAACTAAGGTTATGCTCGGGACGGACGGTTATATAGCACCCGAGTGTCTTGACACATACAAAGCCATTAAAGGATCCGACGTATATAGCTTTGGTATTGTTGCCTTAGAAATAGCCTCCGGAAAGAAGGCCATTGCTTTAATCGAAAGGAACGGCCAGAGATTCAAAACAAACTGGTGGAATGGGTTTGGGAACTATATTGGAAAGAGAGTCTTTTTGATGCTGCAGACCCAAGATTGTCTGGCAATTACGACATGGAACAAATGGAACGGCTGCTCTTAGTTGGGCTGGCTTGTGCTCACCCAAACTATTTTGACCGCCCATCGATAACGCAGGCAGTCGACGTCCTTTCTTTCAAAGCAGCACTGCCCATGCTACCACCGGAGATGCCGGTTCCAGCATAATTGCAGCTACAATATTATTACATCTTCAACATTTATTTCATCCCATACCAACGTCTCCAGCAGAAGCCAAACTCAAAGTTCAGGCACTGCTTCAAGTATCCATTCCTTGAAAGGATAAAACAAGGACTCCAGCCAGGTGGAAGCCAACTGTGAGTTCTTGGTAGTTAACTTCTTTGTCAATTATATTGTTTTCCAGTTTTGATGCTTTGTTACATTACATCCATGGTTTCTACACTTTGTGTATTGTTGTTTTCATTGGCTATGAAGATCACTATTTGTCTTGTAATTGTTAGGGTAAATTAGGAAAATAGTCATTTTTGTCTGTCTTATATTAGATTTTAGTCACTTATGTTTCAAATGTTACGTTTTAGTCATTTATGTTAATATGTTGTAACATTTTAGTCACTGAGCATTAATTGTTATTAATGAGGTAACGCTAAGCTAATATGACACGTTAAATCATCATTTCAAATGAAAATTTTAGGTTAAATTATACAATTGGTCCCAATATTTTTTTCGTTTTGAGCAATTTATTTTTTTTCTTTTATGTTAAAAGAGATGGAGAGGAGGAAAATAGAGGAAAAAAATTAAATTACTAAAAAAGAAAAAATACGGGGACTAATTGTACAATTTAATTTAAAACTTTTGCTTGAAATGATGATTTAACGTATCACGTCAGCTTACAGTTACACTGTTAACAGCAATTAATAGCTCAGTAACTAAAATGTTACAACAAGTTAAATGTAAATAAATAAAACATAACATTTCAAATATAAATAACTAAAATATAAACTAAAACAAATAAAAATAACTATTTTAATAGTTTTAGTTCCTCTTATCATTTTCAAAGTGTAATAATTGGTTTGTTTTTAATAGTCTCGAGTGGGTAATTGTTTTAATTATATCACCATAGCCATAGCTGTAAACTATCTTCCCATCTTAATTTAATTATTTTTATTATTTTTAAATGTAATTATTTATGGGAGAGTCCCTACTCAGTTCTTCTAATATCAAGTTATTAAAGAATGGACCAATCAAGTCCCTATACTTTTAAAATGAAAGCAAATTGGTAAAATAATTAAGGGTGTTAACAAAAATCATCCAAAATAGTGATAACATTGATGAAGATGACTAAAATAAATATGATAATTAATAATAAAATTGTACAGTTAGTGAATATTAATTTGTTATAAAAGCTGACATGTGGCTTTTAAAAGAGATATTTTGATTTAATTATTAATTAACTAAAAACAAAAATGGGAGAATTTTAGAGAAAAAAACAGTCCACTAAAGTGAAATCCCATGTTTTGACATGATAGTTAGGATGTTCACTGTTTTAAGTGTGGTCTAAGTTCAAGTCACGTTATTGTTAGAGTTTTATCTTCTTCTTATAATTCACTCAAAAAAAAAAAAACCTTTATAGAACCAATTATATTTTATTTATTTTCTAAAGTAATTAGTAAATTAAAGTAAAAAAAACACACAATTTTAGTTTTTTTACAATATATTAATATTAGATGCATGTATTTTTTGTAATTAAAATTCACATTATATTAAAATTAATTATTTTATTATATTCTAGACATTATTGTCCGGATAAACAATCAAAATAGTCATTTTTATTTACTTTAGGTTACATTTTAGTAACTTATATTTAAAATGTTAAGTTTTAGTCACTTATGTTATCGCGTTGTAACATTTTAATCACTGAGCCGTTAATTATCGTTAACGATGTAACGGTAAGCTGGCGTGGCACGTTAAATCATCATTTCAAACAAAAAATTTAGGTTAATACAATCGGTCCCCATATTTTTTTTTTGTTTTGAGCAATTTAATTTTTTTCTTTTATGTTTTTTTTAACTTTCCTTTTGTTCTTTTTTTTTTCATTCTCTTTTACTTCTCTCTCTGTTTTTCTCCCTTCTCCATTTCTTTTAACGTAATTTTTTTATGTTTTTCATTTGTTAAAACTAGTCCCTATACTTTTATTTTTTTTAACAATTTAATTTTTTCAAGTGAGGCAAGCTTGTGGACTAGTTTTAACAAATGGAAAACATAGAAAAACTACTTTAAAAGAAATGAAGAAGGGAGGAAAACAGGAGAAGAAGCATAAGAGAATGGGGAAAAAAAAGGAAAGTGAAAAGAATATAAAAGAAAAAAATTAAATTGCTCAAAATGAAAAAAATATAGGGATCAATTGTAGAATTTAACCTAAAATTTTCGTTTAAAATGATGATTTAATGTGTCACATCAGCTCGCCATTACACCGTTAACGACAATTAACGACTCAGTGATTAAAATATTACAACGCGATAACGTAAGTGACTAAAATATAACATTTCAAACATGAATGAATAAAATGTAATCTGAAGCAAACAAAAATGACTATTTTAATAGTTTACCCTTATCGTCAATATCATGTTAAATTAGTGCCAACATACATGTTATGTCAAAATTTTGGATGATTTCTTTTAATATTGTTTTCAATTTTACCAACTTGTTTCAATTCTAAAAGTAGTTAAGATTAGAGGAATTACACAAGTAATTTCACCAAAAGCCCCTGAATAAAATTAGAAAGGTGCTTATAACATTTAAAGTTCGACCACTCCAATAATCACAATAAATTGATTTTGATGACAATGATTTTAGATTATCAAATTTAAATTTATTATTTCAAAATTAAGAATAGAAAACCAATTATAAAAAAAATTATGAATAATTGAATATTAATTTATTTTTGAAAATTAAAATGGATCATTCGAAATCTAAGTTTTTATGTCACGGGACTAGAACATCCGCAACTCATGACACTTAAACATACTTCAATCTTCTTTTATTTTTTTTTTTATTTTTGTAAATTTGTATCATAATCTACCCTTGAGGAAGCTGGTGCATAGTTTCTTCCATGCATCTTTATCAGGCTCCACTTTCCCCATATTTGCTTTCAAATCATCAGCATATGAGTCCTGCATTTGATACGTAAAACCCTTCAAAATCTTTTTATTTATTCTTCACGATTCAACCATTAAATAACAATCGATTTACCGCAATGAAATCGCGTTGGCTGAGCCGATCGATGAGGTGAACAAGAATGTCTTTAGTGTATTCAGGGTGACCTTGAATGCCCATGATATGATTCCCATATCGAAACATCTCGACCCCAGTTTTCTCGGACCATGCAATCACCTCTGCTTTCGGCGGAAGTTCTCGAACCTGTGGTAGTACATTAGAAGGGAAAAAAAATCATTAATTTAAATCTCGAAACAATAGATTATCGAATTTTCTTCTTGGAAAAATCGACAAACCTCGTCACGGTGGCACTCGATGATGGAAAGAGTGGTTGGGATTTTCAAAGACGAGAAGAGCTTTGATGAAGATGATGAGAAATGAATGGTTGTAACACCAATGTCCCAACCGGTGATGGCACGGCCTGTCTTTCCTCCCAGTGCACGAGTAAGAACCTTATGATCCATTTACATAGATAGTTAAGAAAAGTGAACATTTAGGTCAAAGAAATCATAGATATGGATAGTATTACATTGTATGAGAGAAAAGGTACGTGTGGTGAAATTGGTGGCAAATTCAGAAAATCTCAAAATCTTTTTGTAATTAGATCTGATGATGAAATCCATCAAATCATCGATTATTAATTTAATTAATTTATTATACTAATTCGTAAATCAATTGATTAAATTTATTTCTTTGAACTACTATTCACCCCATGAGATGTGAGTCCAATAACTTCGCGTCTGACAACACCAACTAAGCCTGCCTACTAGCAATTCATATTAATGAAATAAATAAAGGCAGCTTTTGTTTAAATCCATATGCTGAGACTGCCGACCAGCACCTGAGTTGTCGACATTATCATTCATTCAGTCAAATATATATACATATATATAACCTTTACAGTTCCTAGGGTCATTCATAATTTAATTAAGGTTAAATTCTTCTATTAAGTCCCTGTATTTTATAAAAGTTATAAATTTTGTATATATTAATTCGGTCATTTTTTATTTTTATATTTTTCAATTTTTAAAATCTCAATCTTCATTCAACAATAATTGTTATATTTGGGCCAAACTAAGGTAAAAATAATCTAACCCATACCTAATTCATTTAAAAAATAAAACTTAAATTTTATCTAAATTTATTTTTCGAACTCATTTTTAATCTAATCATCTCACTTTTTAAATCACCTTTGTGGAAGTGACTTGGTGTGACCCAATTGTGGACTTGTAGTAAAGAAAACAAAATGTTAATTAAGTGGTCAATAATGGGATTTGGTGAAGAAAGAAGAAAAAGGCAAAACAAACGTAACCCATGTGCAATAAATGATTATTTTCTTTCACTTCACAATTACGGCTTGGCATTTGGCCTTTAGTGAAAAAATTTATATTCAAATTTTAATTAATATTACTTTTTTTATACCATTTTTGGAAAACTTTTTTATCATAATAAAAAAAATAAACAAAGGTGTTTGGCTTTTGTTTATTTTTTGCACATTTTAACCAATGGACACCATACAATTTCATCCTTTAAGCCTTTCTACAGCCAAGAAAAGTGGCATAAGGTTGGTCCATAATTAAAAAATAAAAACCTCCAAATTAGACGGAAAGTATGTCGGTACACTATGGTTTATGGACCACTCAATATTTAATATTCCCTCATTAATATAATTGATGGATACTGTGACCAATAATATTTATCAATATAATTTCACTCTAATCTATAAATAAAATAATAATACGTTTTAATGCAGTCGAACTCACGTCATCTTGTATTGATAATAATATTCATATTAATCGAACTAAAACTATACTCTTATTAAATAAATGAAATGAATAATAATATTAATAATATGTTATAAATATTGTTTTTTACGTGCACAGTATATGTATCATAGATTCATAATAGTAATAACGGAGGACTAGAGAAAATAATTAAATGTTAATTACTTAAATTAAAATATACCAACCTGGTGACCGAAGCAAATCCCGAGGACTTTTTTATTCAAAGAATCCAACTTTTTCAAAAGCGAAACCAGCCGACATATCCAAGCGTCATTGCCGTGCGCGTCATTGCAACTCCCCGTTATAACGAAGCCATCAAAGCGGTCAACTTGTTCGTCGTCGGGGAACTCACCTTTGGCCACCCTGAACACGTCCCAAGTCTCGCCTTCCTCAGCCAGCATTTCAACGAAAATGCCGTAGTAACCGCCGTACCTCTTTTTAACGTACTCGGAATCCTCAGCACACAGAAGAACAGCAAATCTCTTCCCACCACCCATTATATATTATCTCCCTTATATCTCTATAATCAACAGAGTAGGGTTTTTAATGGGAAAGAAATGGATGGAGATGTTGAAGAAGGGTTTCTTTCTTTTTGCTTTGCTCTTCTTCTTCTTCTTCTTTCTCTTAAACAACTTGTGGGAATGTGAAGTTTATTTGGGATTTCTTATAAGGAGTAAGGTGAAGAAATTGGACATGGTTGGTGACTTGAATTACATAAATAGCCTTATATCATTAAAACTATTCTTTATTTGTTTATAAAAAAAATCTTTATTCTATACTAATTACTATGTAAATCAAATCATTACTGTATATTTTGGATTACATTTTGATTTTTTTATCCAAAAATAATTGAATTAATTTTTATATATGTGATGAAAGAGTCAAATAATTTTTTTATTGTTAAATATTTATTTTAATATTTTATCATCGATTAAGTTTAGTTGAGTTGGCGTCGTTGTTGTAATATACACATGACGTGTGTTAAATCACACTTAACCATGTATTATCTTTAGATTTGGTGGGTTATAGGGATTAAGAATTGTATAACAATATTTTATATATTAGACATACTAACAAATTTAATCATCAACTTTTAAATTTTTATTCAATTTAATCCTTTTATTTGAAGCAAATTTTCAATAAAAATAAGTAAAGTTGGGAAGTGACCAAATACATTGAAGATAAACCTATTTCTCTTGTTTTGGGCATAACATTATAGCTAGACTTCATTTTATTGTGCGTTTATATATTGATTTGTTAATTTGCATTAAATTAGACAGCTAATTGCTAATAGATTGGTATTCATGATGTGAGCCTAGCAAATTAAAGACAGTTATGAATGTTGGTATGGACTTGTATAAATAATGAAAACAAAATGGTAAAAAAGAATTAATACAAGTTTTATGTGAAAAATTCTTTCGAAGAGAATAAAAATTATGACAAAAGAGGCATTGACTTAATATTAATGGAGTAAACAAAACGAGAGTACAATGATAATACAAAACCCAAGCCCCAAATACAAAACTCACACCCAAAGCTCTCACAAAAAAGGTTTCAAAAAATTCTCTCAAACTATCACCAAAACTCCATATGTAACTACATCTTGTTGCCTTCAAAGAAAAGTCCTTGTTGATTGGCATGTCTAAATTAGGGTTTCAAAGACCCTTTAAATAGGTTCAATACTAAGGGCTAAAATAACTAAAATAACCTTGAAATAATCAGAGTCCAACTGGAAGAAGAAGTCTTGTTGAGTTGTACAAAACGTGGTTGCATAACATCAGGAATCGTCATGACGTGCTAGCTTTCCTCGTCACGATCGACGTCGTCACCATATCCATTACCAAAAGCTGTCACGCCGTCCCAACGTCAGGGACCTCCTTGTCCTGACATCGAGCCTGTTTTGACGTCATCGGTTGATATGTGTTTGTTTTTTTTAATATTTTAATATGCATTTATACGATACTTAAAAATATCCTAATCCTATTTGTGAAGTGTAAAAACTCTACTGACAATGTACTAAATAATTTTCCAATATAAATATAATAATTGCTTTTGTGAAATTTTTAGTTTCATTTCTCTTTTCATATTAAAAACAACCAATTCCTCTACAACAAGAAATTGACAAAACATATAAATAAATTATCATAATTAGGTTCAATGGTGGTTGAATTGAATTCATATGATAAAATTAAGGTGTAATAGCAATAAATTTATTAAGTGACTATACTTTTATGGGAACAAAAATGAGACTAAGGCCTTGTTTGATAAGCAATTGAAAAACTTAAATCAAATGAAAATTAATATTTTCGGTGATTTAATTTTTTAAGCACATTTGATCATCCAAAATAAAAATAAATAAATTATAGAACCTTTTCAACAAATAAGTGTAAAAAATAACAAGTATATAAAGATCTATTTTTCACTTAATTTGAAATTTCTCTCAATTTTTTTTTATTTTATTTCTTTTAATATTATCCTTCAATTATTTTACTTTTAAAATTTTAAAAATTGCATTTAGCAAACATACTAATCACATTCCACATTTAGTTTTAACAAATATATCAAATAAATTTTATAAATTAAATTTAGTACTTAATTTTTCAGTTTATCACACAACACCTAAAAATGTTAAAAAAGTAAAGTTGTAGAAATAAAAAAAAAAAAAAAAACTCTATAACAAGGACAATAGAGTAAATTTTACTTTTAGGTACCCTCATATTCTGTCAGCCAAACACTTGAATTTTACATTTCAGTCAAACAAATCAAATGAGGTAAACTTACATTCTCATAATCCTATTACGAAATGTAGTCTGAGATTCGATGTACAAAATACATCCTTAACTATCTTACATGTCAGAGTTAGATTAATAGATTATTATAAATTTTCAAAAAATTATTATAATTTTTTTAATTTTTAAATGAGTTGCTTATGATATGACAAAATGATATCACATCCACAATTAAATATATATGTATTGTCAAGCAGACATAATAATTGTTGATTCAATTGATATTAATAGCCACATCAGTATTGTAATTGCCAATAATAAATTTTATTAATTAAAGAATTTAATTAATTCAATTTCAAATTTGAGAGTCCAATTAAGTGTGTTTTATATTAAGGGGTTTAACTCTTAAAACTTATATTTAATATTACTTACTCGATTAAGTTAAATTTAATTTTTTTTTGGGTTCTTTTTTTCATCATTTTTGGATTTTCATTTTCATTTTTTGAATTTTTAAAAATTCTTAAAGTTAATGTTTCTTTCTAACATTTTTATTGGAAATTTTAAAAGCTTTTATAAATTGGGATTTTTTAGAACTTTTTATATTTATTTATTAATTAATTTTTTTATTTTTTAAAATGTATTTATTTTATATAGTTTTCAATTTTTTTACTAATTTTATTTACTGATGAGATACACGAATATAATCCATGATGATTATAAACGATAAATTTTTATATATAATCTGGATAACAAGCTATGGTATATATACACAATCACATCAAACTAATTACAACCACCTTAACTACCATTGCTAACTACTAACTATTATAACAGTTTTATTCCTTAACATGCCTCCATCTTCTTAATCTCTACTGTTTGTTCAATTTTTGCCACCACTTTAAGACACGATCTAAACTTTGTAAACAAAAAAGATGACAAAGGTTTGGTAAAGACATCTCACTACTTGTTCCCTCTTTGCCGAACATGCCCTACACTTAACTTTCCAGTGACAGAACTTTCTCTCTAACAAAGAATACATCCAACTCGATATGTTTAACCTTTGAATGTAAAAAGCTGGATTAGCTGATACAACAACTGCTCCAGAATTATCACATCATACGGTAAACTTTCTGGAAGAAGAGACATGCAACTCAGACGAGAGATTCAAGCGAGCTAGTCCTCTATATTCAGCTTCTGCAATTGACCTGGAGACAATTTGTTGTTTCTTGGACCCCTAGGCTACAGGATTACCACCAAGGAACACACAAAACCCTACAGTAGACCTCCTATCATCCACATCAGTTCCCTAGCTTGCATCCAAATATCCAACTAAATCTAGGTTGACAGTTGTAGTAAGGTGAAAACCATAATCTACTGTACTTTGAAGATACCGAAGAATACGTTTTACTGCTTTAAAGTGTTGGTCGAGAGGCTTATGCATGAACTGACAGACTCTATTTATAGCAAAGGTAATATCAGGTCTAGTGATGACCACATATTGTAGAGCCCCTACAATGCTCCTATATTCAGACTCATTCTCAATTGCACTGCCAACATGTTGAGATAAATTTGTTGAAGAACCCATGGGTGCAGGAGATCATTTTGCCTAATCTATTCGAGCCCTTCTCAAAAGATCAAGGACATATTTGCACTGACTCAAGAGCAAACTATAAGTGGTGGAAATGACATATTTGCGCTAACTCGGCTGAAAACACTTTGGGTTTGAAAATGCCACTTTTAGATCTGGTTTACATGGGATGAGAGTTGACAGGAGGAACGGGCAATTCCTTAATGACCAGATTACTGCTAGAAGCCGATCGGGAGTTTGTTGAAGAGACTCTAACAAGACGAGATAAGGGTGAAGGAGGAGTAGAATGAGCAGAACTACTACAACTATCTGTACTTCCTGGCGAGATGTTAATAGCTGGCCTTAACTGCAGATCAGTGGACTCCACAGGAACAGAATTTGGAAAAGCAGACCCTGACATGGCTGTCAAATCCAGCTGAGTTGAAGAAGCAAGCATAGGTGGAATACTAAAGCTAGACTGTTGCAAAGAAGATACCACAACTGGAACTTGAGACTACTGATGCTAGAACTGAGACTGAATCCTAGAAGAGGCAAAACCTTACCTTAGCCAGTAGAAGTAGCAAAAGGAAAGCAGTCTTCATCAAACACTATATGCCTAGAGACAAATAGCTTACTAGTATCATCAAGGCATTTATACCCTTTGTGAACAAGACTATAGCCAAGGAACAAACAAGGCCTGGAACGATACTCCAACTTATGAGTATTAAAGGGTCTAAGATAGGGATAACACCTACAACCAAAAACTCTTAAATGCATGTAATTAGGCAGAGTTTTATGCAACATTTCATAAGGATATCGTCCATAGAACAGTTGTGGGAAGCCTATTAATGAGATAGACAGCGTTGATGAAGGCATGTGCCCAAAGATGCATAACATCATACCAGTATCAACTATATATATGTGCTTCCTCTTTACCAAGCCATTTTGCTCAGAGGTATGAGGGCAAGTAAGTCGATGATGAATCCCCAGCTGAGAGAGAACTTTTGGAAAAGAACTTTTATTTGACACCCAATTTGAACCGCAATAAATTTCTATAGATGAAGAAACTTTTCAAGGGCCTCAGACTTGCGTTTTATGAGATACATCCAAGTGTACCTAAAGTATGCATCAACAAAGAAGACATAGTAAAAATGGCCTTCAGATGCCACAGAGGCAGGCCTCAATAGATTAGAAACAATTAGTTCAAAATGAGCTAAATACACAATAGTAGAGGGAGACAAAGGAAGCTTATGAAACTTTTCAAGTTGACATGCTGAACAGACTGAACTGAACTTACAATTGTTGGAAACAATATTACACTTTTGAAGAATTGTATTGACAATTTTATTACAAGGGTGACTAAGTCATTTGTGCCACAAGTCAAAAATGGAACTGTTAGAATTAAGTGACCCAAATTCTTATTTAAATAAAATACGATGAAAAATAAAATAAAAGTAAAATTCATATAGAACTAGACTTCTTTTATTTTATTTTAGAATAAGGTTTTTTAAACCTTATTAAACTTCATATATTTTATATTGATTAGGATAGGGTGTTTCAATCCTACTAGAATATGGCTTTACAAGCCTATAAATAGACATAGTCTATTCCTCTTGTATTGATTCAAAATTTTTGACATAGTGCATTTTCTTCTCCTCTGCCCATGGTTTTTTCCCGATAGGGTTTCCACGTAAAATTTGTGTGTTCTTTATTTTATTTATTTTATTCTATTTTATTTTTTCACAGGAACTATGAGAAGTGGGGGACCCCAGATGAGTAGCATCAGCAGTGGCTGGAGAAGAAGCAGTCCTAAAGCTTTAATTGTCTGATAGATCAAACTGGTACAGACCATCATGAATGCAGACCACCAACAAGATGCTCCCTGTCTTGATATCCTTCACAAAGTAATGAAAATGATGAAATTCAAAATAAATTTGATTATCTTTTGCAAATTGTGCAACAGACATTAAGTTTTTACAAATTCTGGGAACATGCAAAACATTTTTCAAATGAAAAACTTTACTTTCAATTGTGAAGAAGCTTGAGCCAACATAAGCCATTGGTACTAACACACCATTCCCCATGAAAAGCTTGTTGTTACCTGTATACTGTGCTACCTCTTGCAAATTGTCCAGATTATTGGTAACATGATTGGATGCACCTGAGTTTGGATACCATACTTTTGCATTCGAGGGGCTTGTGGGAAACTACCCTTTTATGGAGACTACATTAGTTTGCAAGCTAGAACCTTGCGCATTGCCTCTTTGAAAACAACAGTGAGAACAACCATATGTCGAATAGGAAGGATCTTGGAATTGATAACAATGTACCTGCATGGACTGATCAGAAACCCCTTCAAAAGACTCATCAAATTGATAATAACACCTCTATTCAATATGACCAATTCGTCCACATAGTTGACATTGAGGTCTATTATGTGCAAACTTTCTTCCTCGACCTCTGCCTCGAGATGTCCTACCATTACCCCTGTAGGGTGGTCTAGAGCCTCTATCAAACTGCCTTGTGCTGCTATCATTGTTACTACGTTGCCAGCAACATTAGCCTGTAAACGCATACTAGAAACAAGATCTTGTTGTTGAGCTTCACAATCAGTAAGCATTTCAGCAAGAAGATTAAAAAGAACACACATTGTAGAGGCCACAATTCGAATCGACTCATACTCCACTGGCAGACCGGCAAGAATGATGCTAATTTGTTCTTGCTCAGAAATAACATTGACTGCAGCCATTATAGTGTCACACAGGCTTTTAATCTTGGCCAAGTATTCTTTAATTGTTAACTGCCCTTTTTTTTTAGAATATAAGGAATGTCTCAAAGTAGAGACTGTTAAAATGGACTTAGAAGCAAAACGTCTCACAACAGTGCTCCATACATCAAAACTGAATCGTCATGACGTGCTAGCTTTCCACGTCACGATCGACGTCGTCACCATATCCATTACCAAAAGCTGTCACGCCGTCCCAACGTCAGGGACCTCCTTGTCCTGGCATCCAACCTGTTTTGACGTCATCGGTTGATATGTGTTTGTTTTTTTTAATATTTTAATATGCATTTATATGACACTTAAAAATATCCTAATCCTATTTGTGAAGTGTAAAAACTCTACTGACAATGTACTAAATAATTTTCCAATATAAATATAATAATTGCTTTTGTGAAATTTTTAGTTTCATTTCTCTTTTCATATTAAAAACAACCAATTCTTCTACAACAAGAAATTGACAAAACATATAAATAAATTATCATAATTGGGTTCAATGGTGGTTGAATTGAATTCATATGATAAAATTAAGGTGTAATAGCAATAAATTTATTAAGTTACTATACTTTTATGGGAACAAAAATGTGACTAAGGCCTTGTTTGATAAGCAATTGAAAAACTTAAATCAAATGAAAATTAATATTTTCAGTGATTTAATTTTTTAAGCACATTTGGTCATCCAAAATAAAAATAAATAAATTATAGAACCTTTTCAACAAATAAGTGTAAAAAATAACAAGTATATAAGGATCTATTTTTCACTTAATATGAAATTTCTCTCAATTTTTTTATTTTATTTCTTTTAATATTATCCTTCAATTATTTTACTTTTAAAATTTTAAAAATTGCATTTAGCAAACATACTAATCACATTCCACATTTAGTTTTAACAAATATATCAAATAAATTTTATAAATTAAATTCAGTACTTAGTTTTTCAGTTTATCAAACAACACCTAAAAATGTTAAAAAAGTAAAGTTGTAGAAAAAAAAAATTCTATAACAAGGACAATAGAGTAAATTTTACTTTTAGGTACCCTCATATTCTATCAGCCAAACACTTGAATTTTACATTTCAGTCAAACAAATCAAATGAGGTAAACTTACATTCTCATAATCCTATTACGAAATGTAATCTGAGATTCGATGTACAAAATACATCCTTAACTGTCTTACATGTCAGAGTTAGATTAATAGATTATTATAAATTTTCAAAAAATTATTATAATTTTTTTAATTTTTAAATGAGTTGCTTATGATATGACAAAATGATATCACATTAACAATTAAATATATATGTATTGTCAAGCCGACATAATAATTGTTGATTCAATTGATATTAATAGCCACATCAGTATTGTAATTGCCAATAATAAATTTTATTAATTAAAGAATTTAATTAATTCAATTTCAAATTTGAGAGTCCAATTAAGTGTGTTTTATATTAAGGGGTTTAACTCTTAAAACTTATATTTAATATTACTTACTCGATTAAGTTAAATTTAATTTTTTTTGGGTTCTTTTTTTCATCATTTTTGGATTTTCATTTTCATTTTTTGAATTTTTAAAAATTCTTAAAGTTAATGTTTCTTTCTAACATTTTTATTGAAAATTTTGAAAGCTTTTATAATTTGGGATTCTTTAGAACTTTTTATATTTATTTATTAATTAATTTTTTTATTTTTTAAAATGTATTTATTTTATATAGTTTTCAATTTTTTTACTAATTTTATTTACTGATGAGATACACGAATATAATCCATGATGATTATAAACGATAAATTTTTATATATAACTGGATAACAAGCTATGGTATATATACACAATCTGTCAAACTAATTACAACCACCTTAACTACCATTGCTAACTACTAACTATTATAACAGTTTTATTCCTTAACATGCCTCTATCTTCTTAATCTCTACTGTTTGTTCAATTTTTGCCACCACTTTAAGACACGATCTAAACTTTGTAAACAAAGAAGATGATAAAGGTTTGGTAAAGACATCTGCTACTTGTTCCTGTGCTGGAACATGCCCTACACTTAACTTTCCACCAGCAACTTTCTCTCTAACAAAGAATACATCCAACTCGATATGTTTAAACTTTGAATGTAAAACTGGATTAGCTGATACAACAACTGCTCCAGAATTATCACATCATACGGTAAACTTTCTGGAAGAAGAGACATGCAACTCAGACGAGAGATTCAAGCCAAATCACCTCAGTAACAGTATGAGCTAGTCCTCTATATTCAGCTTCTGCAATTGACCTGGAGACAATTTGTTGTTTCTTGGACCCCTGGGCTACAGGATTACCACCAAGGAACACACAAAACCCTACAGTAGACCTCCTATCATCCACATCAGTTCCCTAGCTTGCATCCAAATATCCAACTAAATCTAGGTTAACAGCTATAGTAAGGTGAAAACCATAATCTACTATACTTTGAAGATACCGAAGAATACGTTTTACTGCTTTAAAGTGTTGGTCGAGAGGCTTATGCATGAACTGACAGACTCTATTTATAGCAAAGGTAATATTAAGTCTAGTGATGACCACATATTGTAGAGCCCCTACAATGCTCCTATATTCAGACTCATTCTCAATTGCACTGCCAACATGTTAAGATAAATTTGTTGAAGAACCCATGGGTGTAGGAGATTATTTTGCCTAATCCATTCGAGCCCTTCTCAAAAGATCAAGGACATATTTGCACTGACTCAAGAGCAAACTATAAGTGGTGGAAATGACATATTTGCGCTAACTCGGCTGAAAACACTTTGGGTTTGAAAATGCCACTTTTAGATCTGGTTTACATGGGATGAGAGTTGACAGGAGGAACGAGCAATTCATTAATGACCAGATTACTGCTAGAAGCCAATCGGGAGTTTGTTGAAGAGACTCCAACAGGACGAGATAAGGGTGAAGGAGGAGTAGAATGAGCAGAACTACTACAACTATCTGTACTTCCTGGCGAGATGTTAATAGCTGGCCTTAACTGCAGATCAGTGGACTCCACAGAAACAGAATTTGGAAAAGCAGACCTTGACATGGCTGTCAAATCCAGCTGAGTTGAAGAAGCAAGCATAGGTGGAATACTAAAGCTAGACTGTTGCAAAGAAGATACCACAACTGGAACTTGAGACTGCTGATGCTAGAACTGAGACTGAATCCTAGAAGAGGCAAAACCACTACCTTAGCCAGTAGAAGTAGCAAAAGGAAAGCAGTCTTCATCAAACACTATATGCCTAGAGACAAATAGCTTACTAGTATCATCAAGGCATTTATACCCTTTGTGAACAAGACTATAGCCAAGGAACAAACAAGGCCTGGAACGATACTCCAACTTATGAGTATTAAAGGGTCTAAGATAGGGATAACACCTACAACCAAAAACTCTTAAATGCATGTAATTAGGCAGAGTTTTATGCAACATTTCATAAGGATATCGTCCATAGAACAGTTGTGGGAAGCCTATTAATGAGATAGACAGCGTTGATGAAGGCATGTGCCCAAAGATGCATAACATCATACCAGTATCAACTATATATATGTGCTTCCTCTCTACCAAGCCATTTTGCTCAGAGGTATGAGGGCAAGTAAGTCGATGATGAATCCCCAGTTGAGAGAGAACTTTTGGAAAAGAACGAAATTCTCCACCCTAATCAGTTTAAAAAACTTTTATTTGACACCCAATTTGAACCGCAATAAATTTCTGTAGATGAAGAAACTTTTCAAGGGCCTCAGACTTGCGTTTTATGAGATACATCCAAGTGTACCTAAAGTATGCATCAACAAAGAAGACATAGTAAAAATGGCCTTCAGATGCCACAGAGGCAGGCCCCAATAGATTAGAAACAATTAGTTCAAAATGAGCTAAATACACAGTAGTAGAGGGAGACAAAGGAAGCTTATGAAACTTTTCAAGTTGACATGCTGAACAGACTAAACTGAACTTACAATTGTTGGAAACAATATTACACTTTTGAAGAATTGTATTGACAATTTTATTACAAGGGTGACTAAGTCATTTGTGCCACAAGTCAAAAATGGAACTATGAGAAGTGGGGGACCCCAGATGATTAGCATCAGCAGTGGATGGAGAAGAAGTAGTCCTAAAGCTTTAATTGTCTGATAGATCAAATTGGTACAGACCATCATGAATGCAGCCCACCAACAAGATGCTCCCTATCTTGATATCCTTCACAAAGTAATGAAAATGATGAAATTCAAAATAAATTTGATTATCTTTTGCAAATTGTGCAATAGACATTAAGTTTTTACAAATTCTGGGAACATGCAAAACATTTTTCAAGTGAAAAACTTTACTTTCAATTGTGAAGAAGCTTGAGCCAATATAAGCCACTGGTACTAACACACCATTTCCCATGAAAAGCTTGTTGTTACCTGTATACTGTGCTACCTCTTGCAAATTGTCCAGATCATTGGTAACATGATTGGATGCACCTGAGTTTGGATACCATACTTTTGCATTCGAGGGGCTTGTGGGAAACTACCCTTTTATGGAGACTACATTAGTTTGCAAGCTAGAACCTTTCACATTGCCTCTTTGAAAACAACAGTGAGAACCACCATATGTCGAATAGGAAGGATCTTGGAATTGATAACAATGTACCTGCATAGACTGATCAAAAACCCCTTCAAAAGACTCATCAAATTGATAATAACACCTCTGTTCAATATGACCAATTCGTCCACATAGCTGACATTGAGGTCTATTATGTGCAAACTTTCTTCCTCGACCTCTGCCTCGAGATGTCCTACCATTACCCCTGTAGGGTGGTCTAGAGCCTCTATCAAACTGCCTTGTGCTGCTATCATTGTTACTACGTTGCTAGCAACATTAGCCTGTAAACGCATACTAGAAACAAGATCTTGTTGTTGAGCTTCACAATCAGTAAGCATTTCAGCAAGAAGATTAAAAAGAACACACATTGTAGAGGCCACAATTCGAATCGACTCATACTCCATCGCGGGCCAAGCAAGAATGATGCTAATTTGTTCTTGCTCAGAAATAACATTGACTGCAGCCATTATAGTGTCACACAGGCTTTTAATCTTGGCCAAGTATTCTTTAATGGTTAACTGCCCCCTTTTTTTTTTAGAATATAAGGAATGTCTCAAAGTAGAGACTGTTAAAGTGGACTTAGAAGCAAAACGTCTCACAACAGTGCTCCATACATCAAAACTGGATCATGCACCAGTGAGATGGACCAAGATATCATCACAAATGGTGGATAACAGCCAGGAAGCTAACAGCTTGTCTTGTTACTTATGAGACAAGAAATCAGAATTAGCAACAAGATTACCATCTCTATTAACAATAGATTCTAGAGGAACACTAACAGTTCCAAGAACAAAGTCATGCAGCCCATACCCTTCAAGAATTAGCATAGCCCATACCCTTCAAGAATTAGCATAACCTGTTGTTTCCATAAAAGAAAATTATGCTCACTGAGTTTCACAGTGTCATGCTTAAGAAATTGTTGAATCTTTCTCAAAGAACCAGTACCAGGATCGGGAGAATAACCACCGGCTGGAGTAGATTTGTTGAATGACTGATGATTCTCGTCATCATTGCCAAAGACAACTTCTGTTGCCATGAGAAAAACCAATGAAAATACTAAAAAAAATTTGACTATAAACGATAAACTTTTATATATAACTAGATAACAAGCTATGGTATATATACACAATCTATCAAACTAATTACAACCACCTTAACTACCATTGCTAACTACTAACTGGTAACTACTAATTGTTATAACGGTTTTATTCCTTAACATTTATTAATGTTATTTATACAGATTTGAATTGATTCCCACTCAATTTTGAATATATAAAATCTAGAATATACATAATCCTCTTACTGATTGAGTCTTAACTCAATTAGCATGAACATTATTATCAATATAGTAGGATATAGGTTCGAGTGTGCTTAAAATTTATTATCTTCCTATTTATGGGTTGGGGAGAGACTATGAATAATTCTAAATATCGTGTTAAAAAAAATAAATATGATCAAAACCTACGAAGAGATTATTCAAATTATATGTATATATAATTGTTTTGTTGATAGTTTTGTCCCATATACACGATGTGGTACAATCTATTTAATTTAAGATTTTCAGAGATCCTGTCTGGTATCTAATTCTATATATTAAGAAGATATATTGTATTATTACCTGAAAAAGAAGATAATTTATTTTAATAAAATCTGACTCAATGCCGCCAATTAATTACCAAACATTTCCCATAGATAAATTGTTGTCCAATATCCCAAATAATAATGATTTCGTCCACCCAAAACCATGCACGTTTTCTATATGCAGCAAGTCGCACTCAAATTTATTACAAAATAATATTTGATAAAGAATATATATTATTTTTATAGACGTGAAATATTATTTTTGATCGAGATTAGGTTAAAATATATTCTGATAAAATGTGAGAGGTAAGTCTTTTTATTTTTTTTAATTTAAAATTTTTAATCCAAATAATTTTTAGTTTTCGTCAAAATTTATTAATTTAATATATTTATTTTACGGTTAAAATTTTCTTATAGGTAAAAGGATTTAATTTTTAATTTTTTAAGTATGTGGACTAAATATTAAATTATGTAAAATTACAGGGACTGTTTAACATGGTGAAAATATCAAATTAATTTAAAATTTTATTTTGCATGCAGGACAATAGTCGAGAGAGTGAGTACGTATTGCGTGTGCAGCAAGAAAGAATAGGGGCCACGTAAGATTAGCAATCTATCACGTGATGTTTTGTCGTCAGCAGTGGACTCACGTGCACAAAATAGCACATGGGAGCACTGCAGGTGTGCAGATATTCATATCACTACTGGCTTTTTCATAACGTCAATACAGAAATTCGATTTTCTTCGTTGGAAAATATTAATTTTAATTTATTTATATACTCAACTAAAAATATTAAAAATTATTTGTTTTTTAATGTTGAATGAATAGTAATTTAGGCTTATACATTTTTAATTGAAATCAAACCACATATCCACCTATTTATATTAGTCAAATCAAATTACATTTAGGTAAAAATTTTCGTTTCTTAAATGGGGTAATATAATTTTTTGTCGTTAAATTTTGTAATTAGGTCTATTTTGGTACCTGTATATTTTTTGGTTCAATTTGGTATTTGAACTTAGCAATTAGATTTATTTAGGTTATTGAATTTAGATTTCGTCAAGATTTGATGATGTGGCCAATATTCCTAGAATATGATTGAAGTAAGTTGGTTGGACCGAGATTCAACCGTTATATTAATCTAAACAAAGGAGTTGAACTAAATGAAAACTACTCGAAATCGGTAAAATCGAAAATTGAAATAAACAAGTTGAATCGGTAAAATCTAGTTAATTGATAGGTTGGTCTTAAACATATTAGTATTGATTTTTTCTTTGTATAGTTTATATCTATTTTACAGTCCATGTTTAAAGTTCGTGGTTGTCCTTTCAACAATCTCTCTCTAAATTTTAAATTTACACCTTAGCTAAAAAGTATAATGTAATTAATCACTACACCCGGCACTTGTTAGTATTGATTTTTTTTTATTAAGTTAAAAAGAAATGTCACATTTTATTTATTTTATTACTATATAATACACGTGACTAATTCAATTTTGTTTGTAATATAGTCATTAACTTATTTTAAAGCATTTCCTTGCCAATTACGATTTAGTGCACCGCACGCATCGTTAATGACCAAAATTATTATTGTTTTTGGCCATAATCACCCAAATTATTAATATTTTTCTTTTTCCTTTTTTTTTAAGAAAAGAACAACATTAAACGATTGTATTAAACCAATTAAATCAGTGTAAAGACATTATTATCGAACTGCAAAGTCCCTTGAATTGAATTTAGTGGGTTCGCAAATAACAATAAATTCAATGTACCATTATTTAGGTACTTAGCCATTTGATCAGCAACAACATTTTGAAACCTTGGAATATGACGAAATCTTATCTTCTAATTTCATCTGAAAAGATAATTAATTAAACGTAATTACACCAAACTACTATTTGCAACTCCACCAGTTAGCAAAGTCTCCACTAGAAGTGCATTATCACATTTTAGTTCTAACTGCCTGAATCTTTTCTTCTAAGCTATATGCAATCCTTTAAGTATGGCATGCGCTTCGACTCGAAAAGTTGTTTCTCTGTCAACCACCATTGAAAACTCATACAATCATTTCATATCAGCATCTCTAAATAAACTTTAAAATTAAAAAAAAAAAAGATTTTAAAGAGAAAGATAATGGAGACCTACATTAGGGATCTTGTCGTCTTGGTTCAACCACAATCGGCAGTTTGCTAGTCACATTAAATTTTGGTAAATTTAAAATTCAAATATTAATACACTGGTTTTAGCATGGTTAGTAAAAATGGAAGTTTGGGTTTGAAATATTCAGGTTCGAGACTCATTATACATAATTATTTATAAGTTTTTAAGTTTTAATATGTGTAGGTTTAGTTCTAATTTAGAATCTTCCCATTATTAGTATGTTTGCATTGTAATTATTTAACTTTACAGTTCCTACTTTGTTTGTGTTGAAATAAATTAATTCTACATTTTATGCTTACTCGAACACGTATTTTGCTTTACACTTGAAATTTTTTTAAAAAAAAATCTGAATATTAATATTTATAATTTTTTCGGGACAACTCCAACGAATAGGTAGTAGCCTTGGTCCCCTAAATGGGGGAATTTTTAGTTAATCCCTTCAAGAATTATAAACTTGTAAGTTAATATAAAGTTCACCAAACATTTATAATTCAATTCTAACACTTCTAAAAAAAATTAAACTATTAGTTTAGTATAATGATAAATTTAGGTTTTCACTCATCCAAAAACTTCTTTATACTAAAAAAAATAAAAAATAACCTTAAAGATGCTAGCGAGTGTTGGGTGTAGTAGTAAAGCATAGAAGCTGCACTAAGATGTTGACAGTGGCCAAGGCCTCCTAAAATGGGAAAATGGCATTTTTTTCCATTAAATTTTATAAAATTATAAGTTAGTAAATTGTTAAATTGTACTTTAACCCCAAATGATAAAATTGTAATTTAATCTTTTAAAATTATAAATATATAAGCTAATACAATGATGAAATTATTTTTTTTTTTTGTGAAAAAAACCTAACTAAACAAAATCCCTACACATAAAAATTAGCTACCCTACCATTCCAATAATTTCCTAAAAAAGTCCTATAATCAGAGTTATTCTTCCTAAATGAATCCCAGCTATGTGCTATGCAATACTGTTCAACCCTTATTAATATCTTAATGATTTTCAAAAAATTCCAAGCTAAGCCTTAGAAAATAAAAAGATTTCTAATTTTTCATATACGCAAGACTGATAACCCAAAAAGAATAAGTTAGAAAACCCGAAATAACATTAAAAAAAACCTCAAAATACACAACTTAATTCTCGCGGCTCAAAAATAACATTAAAAAAAACCCTGAAATAACATTACTTAAAAGAAGTAACTATAAGCCGAAATATAAACCGAAAAATCAACATCAAATTAAAAAAAAAAAAAGAAAAAAAACCCTTAACATGTGGGAAGGCAAAGCGTAGGATAGGTCAATTACTTGAAAAACACGACATTATTGCTCTAATGTGACAAAATCTATTGAACTGTTTAAGGACAAACTTTTATCTTTATTTATTTTCCATTATCTTTTTTGTTTTTATAGGGATGAATTTCTTAGTGGAAATTTTCATTGTCAACCTTACGACCAACATTATTTGCTTTTTTGATGGGTTGCTAATTAAAAGAAAAAGGAGCATGTCTATTTTGAGGGCCAAATTAAAATAATTTTGTGTGGAAAAAAAATCAAATTAAAAGAAGATTGGGTTTAAAAAAATGTGTTTAAAACTATTGATGTGATGTTGGTAAAAAATTATTCAAGGAATTGAAATGTTTAATTAGTAATTTAGTAAATAGTAAAAAGAAAAAGAAAAACATGCTAGTAGAATTTTCAAAATGTTATATAAAATTCTTGGGAAACTGCCATTAAGGGTCAGTTTAGAAATGTTTTCTGAGATAAAAATATTTTTAAATAAGCTATTCTTTTAAAGAAAAAATATTTTTTTCAAGCTAAAAATTAACTTAAAATCACTTTTTTAAGAAGCTGAAAATTTTAATTTCTCTTTAAAAACATTTTTGAGAATCATTCATAAACCAAGCCTAAATTGAAATTCTCTTAAAGTTTTTCTCACCCACCAATCATAAATGTATATTGCAATATCATTAGAACATTCTTGTTTTACAAATGATTTTAACACACATTTATATATTATAAAAAGAATAGTTAAATATTCATACTTAATATTTATTTAAATTAATTTAATTATGTATTAATCGATTGATATCAATATCATTACAGATTTGAATAGATATAGACAAGTACTTTGCTCTTCATGTCAGTATAATTAATTGATTAGAGATTTGGAAATTTAAGAATAGTTTAATTTTGACTTTTGAACTTGGATTATTTTGATGTTTATATTTTTTTTTATCTAGGTTGGTACTTAAAATTATTAGTTTTTCCATTTTGATCACTGAAATTGAGTTATATAAAAGTGTGATGACGTGACAATTCAAGATTGTGCCACATCAATTAATTTTAGTTAAATTATTTAAAAGTAAGAAATTCAAATTTGAAAAAAAGAAAGAAAGAAAGAAAGAGTAACATTGAATCTTCTCTTTCAACTAATGTTTTTTAAATTGAATCGATGGTCAAACCGATCAAGTCACCAATTTGTCGGTCTAATTGATCTAATTAAAAATATTTAAAAATCTGGCTGAATCAGTTCGACCGCCAATTCAACTGTCAGTTCAATCGGTTTGTACCGATTTCTAATTTAATCGCTCAAAAACACCTTCTAAATCAATACCCTAACTAATTCTCAATTCAACTTATTTGACCGATCAATCTAATCTAATTCAAATAATATTGAGTAAAACATTCAAAAAAAAAATACCTTTGAGTTAAATATGATTACATGTAACATACCATGTCATAAATTTGAAGATAGAAAAATTCATATATTGACCAGAGTTAATTAAGTTGAAAAGAATATTGAATATGAATGAGATTAAAAATAATAATTTTATATTTTTAAAAATTTATAACATATCATCTTTGATATATTATCACTAAAACGGGAGAGATACATATATTTTTTTACGATTAATATTTTAATAATTCAATCGTTGAATTTATCGATATAATTATATTTGTCATGCATATAAATTTTTTAACTAATTCAATATCTCTATCATATTGATTAAAATATTATTTATATTAATATTTATTGAATGATTGAAAGTTTTTTTACATAAAAGAAATAGTTAGAAATTTTTAATTTACATCAAATTTGACATATATGATCTATGTGAATGAAATATAAAATGTGATAGTTGAATCATACAAAAAGATATAAAAAAATGTAAAACTACTTTAATTTTAGGATAAACCACAAAAATAGTCACTTATGTTTGCTTCAAATGATATTTTAGTCACTTATATTTGAAATGTTACGTTTTAGTCACTTACGTTATCGTTTTGTTACAAAGTGGTCACTCTACCGTTAAGCTCCATTACCTCCCTAACGGTGGTCATATGTGGCAGTCCAAATGGGTTTTAAATACCAACTTAGATGTCCTATGTGACATCTAAATTAAATTTATTTAATTAAAAACCTATTTTCATCTCAGCAATTGGACATCCAAATTGACATTTAAAACCCATTTGGACTGCCACGTAGGACCGCCGTTAGGGAGGTAACGGAGTTTAATGATAGAATGACCACTTTGTACAAAACGATAACGTAAATAACTAAAACATAACATTTTAAACATAAATGACTAAAACATAATTTGAAGCAAATAAAAATAACTATCTTTATAGTTTAACCTTAATTTTATACTGATATATGTAAATTTCTCCTTATAAAATATTTTATATTCATAAATAATATTAATTTTTACTTCTTAAATTCTTTTAGAAGTTGCTTGTTGGCAAACAGATGTGTACCAAATTTAATTATTAGTACCTAGAATTTATGGGAATTTCATTCTTTTTAAGGAAAGGATTGGGAGGAGGGATGAATCTTTCAAATGATGTCCCATCGATCCAGGGCAGAAATCATGATGACTGATGACTTTGCCCAAAGGAGCCTTGAGTACTAAGATGAACAATGTTATGACAAAGGTCAAAGGCCACTACATATTTTCGGCTGGTCACATGGTTTGCCCACCCAACCATTTCCACTCTTTTTTATGCTTTATTTGCCTTTGTATTTTGTAGACCAGATTGATTAGATTCTTTAATTTACACCAATAGGAGATAAGATTCAATATGTCTATCGATAAGAGTAATATGAGATTGATGCAAAATGTCGTGAGGTTTTGTCCATAAAACACGTCTAATATGTTGACAATGATATGAACACTCGTCTCTTCTATAGCCAATGCCTAATCCACGAATTGTATATGACAACGCTACAATGATATCATACGTTAAATTATTTATCCAAACTTAAAAGATTTACTTTTTCCCAATTAATTAAGGATAAGTAAAGAAATTGAAAAAATCGAAAAATCAATTTGAATCGATTTATTCGGTTTGAGTTTTCTATTGTTCAGTTCAATTTCGAGTTGGTATTATCACTCAAACCACACAATTCGGTTTGAGTTTAATTTTTTCACATGGAACTCATTTTATCCCGATCAAACCGAATGGAAAAAAAAAAACTATGTTTAAAGGAATAGTCCTAATAAAATAATAAATTGATCATTTCAAAATCTGTATAGACTAATCCATTTAATCCTATTATTATTAACAACAATAGGTAGATATGATTATACAAAAAGATAAAGTTATAGAAATAATTAATAAAAAAAGTTATAAAAATGTAGTTTTATAGTAAAGGGAATTTCTTAATATAATAATTTTAATTATATGCATAATTTTAATTTTAAGAAGATAGTTTATTGAACTTTATAATATTTTATTTATAAAAGAAATAACTTTCCACGATTATATATATCTGATAATTATGAATTTAATCAATTATATAACATACTAATTAAACTAATTAACAAAATGACACAAAAAAATATTAAATATATTAAAAATTTATATAGCTAGCAATTCTTGTAACAACTTAATAACTTAACTTAAATGTATAAATGAATATAGAGCATGTATTATAGTTGTCGTAAAAAAAAATTGCAGTATTAAATTTTTTGGGCAAAAAACAAGTTGATATTATTTTTTCTTACAACAACCAAATTTGATAAAAATCACTGAATCGAACTGCAATTATTGATTTTGGATATTTCAATTTTTAATCTATATGTTTTAGTTTCGGTTTCAAAAATGAAAAATCGAACCGAATCGGCTACACCCTTACAGTCAACTAACACCGGCCATCCCAAATTACTACATGCAGTGTCATCTTCTGCCGGCTAGCATTTGGGAGAGGCTTGACCGTATCAACCGTAATTTTTTCTGGGGTGGGGCGGAGGATGCGAGGAAACTTCATCTTATTAATTGGGATAAGCTTATGCTACTTCAGAGAAAATGGTGGTTTGGGTTTAGTAACCAAGCTCAGGTTATGAAACTCGCATGGCGAATCATCCATGAATAGGAAAGCTTGTGGGTGAAGTCCTCTCTCAGAAATACCTTTTGGACAGTGACCAATCTAAGAGGAAAACCGATGTGTCAACCACCATTTGGTCCTCCCTTAGGAAAGTTAGCCCATTTTTCCAAAGAGGACATAGATGGTCCATCCGTAATGGACAATCCGTGAACTTCTGGATTGATGATTGGAGTGGACTTGGAGCAGTAAGGGCTTCAATCAGTGGGACTCTGAACTATGAGGAATTTGATCATAATTTTAAAACTGTGAGAGACTTGGTTGAGGAGCAAGGAAGGGATTGCTTATCCTTCTCGATACCGAATGCCTGGTGGGAGGCAATATTGAGTGTTCTAGTGTCTCTAAACACCGACGTTCAAGATGTGCTCTGCTGGAATGGCTCCAGCAATGGACATTTTAGTTTATCTTCCACTTATGATTTAGCGGCTAATAGAGAGCAAGTCAGAGACATTGAAAGAGAGAAGCAGCGGAGGTCACAGTGGAAACTGAAGGTGCCTCGCAACATCAAGTTGTTTCTATGGAAGTGCGTCCTCAAATGCCTTCCCACTGCGAGTTTCCTGTGTGGGTTGAATATTTATAAATTCGATATTATTTGAATTTAGATTTGTAAATTTACTTTAAAATTTGAATTCGCAAATTACCCATAAATTATTTGACTTTTATTATCTAAATCTGAATCTAAATTAATTATTATTATCTGCATATATCTAAATCCGTAAAAAATCAAAGTTTAACAATTTTAACTTTATATGGAATATTCAAATCCGTTAAAATTAAAATTTAAAAAATAATATAAAATCAAATAAAAATTAATTTTAAGTAAAATGTATTCATAACTAAAAATAAATTAAAGAAAATTAAAGTAACAAAAATAACTAAATAATAATTCAAACTAAACATAATATTTTCATAACAAATAAGGTTTAAGAGTAAAAAAAAAAAAACCCTTAGTAAAAAAATAAAAAAAATTAATTGAGCCATTAAATAAAGTGTACTCTATTGCGTCTTTAATGACCAAAAAAATAATCAATTAAATCTTTTTGTTAAAGGAAACCGTAAATTAATCGTCAAAAGGAGATGGCGTGACTAATAGTAGCCACCAAGAGATGACATGTGGAATGTCATGCTAGTAAAAATTTTAAAAATATATTAAATATTTTTTAAAAAAGCAATATTTTTGTAAAAATAATTTTTTGATTTAAAAAATAATTAATAAAATTTATACCTGGAATGAACACCTCGAATTGTTCTAATTTTAATGCTTTATGTGGTTGTTGTTTCTTGTTTGGTATCAAAAACTAAAGGTTCTCCTATACTCAGAACTATTATGTAATATTTGTTATGTTTAATTTGAATTCCTTTTTCTACCCAAAAAAAAACTAAATCAATTATTTATCAACCTAAACCCTAAGCTCAAATATTATATATAAGCTTAAAAATTGAAATATATAAACTTTTATTCAGTTTACAATTTTATAATAAACTTTAATTTGGTACAATTATACACATGAAACTTTGATTGTAGTTCAAATATATACATAGAACTTTAATTTTGATTCAATCATTCACAGTTAAAAAAATAGATACATCAATTTATTTTTATATTGAATAAGTATAATCATTTATGTATGCAGTATAAAAACATGAAATGATACTTGTAAAGCCCAAATTTTGCCCGAGCCCGACACACTCATATCAGACAAATAAAATCAATGCATAAAAATATATTAAAAGTCCATTACAAATTATCAGCCCAATTAGACCAGTCTACTACTCAATCAAATGACCCAAATACAAATACAATAACCCAAAATTAAACCTTATCCTAAAACCCAATACCCAAGCCCACAACATTAAACATTTTCAGCAAAAAGAAAAGAGTAGAAAACCCTAGCCGCATGCCACGTCGGCACCCTCTCTGCCACACATGCCACCGCCGCTCGAGGCTCACCAACCACCACTCTTCCATGCGTCTGATGCCTCTGACACCTGCAAAGAAGAAACAACGCAAGAAGCCAACACACAAAAGAGAACAAAGTAAAAACAACATAGAAACAAACAAAGAATAGAAGTAAACAGCCTTGTATTCGGCTATAAAGGCCACAATCTTCCCTATGTATTTTTTTTATGCACACTAAGAATCAAAAAGCAGAACAGAAGTTTAAGAAGGTGTTAATTTTGATTTTTTTTCTTGTTTTCTTCTCGTCTTCCGGTTTCTTTTATTATTATTATTTTTTTACAAATCTATTTCAATAAAAAAAAGGCATAAAATAAAAAAAAAAAAGGAAAAAGGAAAACCTATCCGAATCCTCGCAGCCTCGTTGTTGGAGACCTCTTCTTCGTCGTCGAAATCGGTCATAAAAGGGAGCTAGGAATCCCTTCTTTTGGTCTATCGGGTTTAGGAGGCTCAGCCTTCGAATATGTTTTAAAACGGGGTTTAAACGACCATATTGCGCAACGCTGGCCACTGGCCATGGCGGCAGTGCGGCGGATCGCCAATGAAACCTCGTCGGCCAAAGAGAGAAGTTGAGAGAAGAGGGGGGTGTTCTTTTTTTTTTTTTAAAACGAAAAGCAAATTGTGACAGCCCTAATTTGACCCTAGTTGGAAAGTGGTTTCGGGACCACAAAACCGAGTCATAAAAATAATTAACTGTTATATTCTATGTTTATTATATGTGAATATGCATGTGTGAAAGTTTCATACTTTACTTTTGTCATTTGTATGTGAAATTTATTAGTTGGGACTTAAATGAGACAATTGTGAAATGTGTTAGGCAAATGTAAAAGTGATCTAATAGTACATGTTGTCAAAAAGGTTGGACTTGCATGTCAAATTAGCCAATTCTTTTAGATAGTGGCCGGCCATGTTATTGATTAAAACATATTATATTTATTTTATGTTAATATTTTATATTAAAAAAAAGGGAAAAAATGAATAAAGAAAAATAAAATATTGATTAGTGGGAGGAGAAACCAAAGTTAGTCCATGTTTGCTCCTCCATTGCCGTAACTAGAAGAAGAAGAAGAAGAAAATCTTTGGGAAAATTCGGCTATGGTGGTTGACTAAATTAAGCTCAAGAGCAAAGGGAGTCTAAATCAGATAGGGGAAAGGAGAAAGCAGTCGAGTAGATTATCCGCAACTGTTCAAAATATCCGAGGTAAGTTTTAAGTAGTCTCCTTTAGTATATAATTGACAATGTCTTTATAAGAGTATATTAGGTGAATTGCGATTTTTGGTTTGCACTTGAATAAATTTGAATAATAGATAATGCATGTATATGACTATTAAGTGATAAGATGGCTGAGATGTGTTATAATATGACCAAGTATATATGAGACTAGAAATATATCCGGACATGAGATCCGCAGGCTATATGCTAGAAATATATCCGGACATGAGATCCGCAGGCTATATGCTAGAAATATATCCGGACTTGAGGTCCGCAGGCTACGTGCTAGAAACATATTCGGGTTAAAGACCCGCAGGCTTATGCTAGTAATGTATTCCGAGCTCTAAGACTTGACTGAACCGATGCCAGTAAGTTAAGTAAGATTACGACTTCGAATGTCCGTGGTAAACATCGTTGTGTAAGTATTATATATTTTACATGTTAAGGTTCGTGTTACGTGCTCATATTTGAATTGATTTGTAAGTGATTTATTAGTATCAAAGATTGATATATATATATATATATATATGTATGTGAATAAGTTCGGTGTTTGAGGATAAGACAATGATATATATATTTGGTCAATGTAAGTCATCATATAAAAAAAAGTGACTAAAAGTAGTAGTATAAGCTATGTAGATAGTGAAATATGTGTTAAAAGTTTTCTTGTGTATACATACATACATATTCGGCCAATAGGATTTATAACTAATGTACTGGTGTATATTTGGCCAAGTGAATTGCAATTAGAATACGAGTTTTGTGATACTCAATGTTCAATTTTAATGACAAGCTTTAATAGTATGAATTGCTTAAAACTTACTAAGCCTCGAAAGCTTACTCTGTTTCTTATTTCTTTGTTTTTTTTTAGATTGTTGATTTTGGCTATCGACTCGGGGATCGTCAGCAGTTCTTCATACTATCGATCTTTTTGGTACAGTTATATTTCGAACTCGATATGGCATGTATAGGTTAGGCTGTTGACAAATATGTTTTGTAATCGTAAATATTTTGGCCATATGAAAATGGCATATATAACTCAAGGTTTAGTATGTATTCAGCTCAATTTCTATTTTTAGTGTTAAATTTTTGTGAACGAAAAAAAATAAAAAAAAATTTAAATGTTTAGCTCGGTAATACCTTGTAGCCTAACCGGTGATCGGATGCGGGCTTGAGGTGTTACACAAATGGTAGAGAATGAAAGTTTTTTTTATCATTTGAGGGAAGGCAAAACGGTGCCGTTTTGCACCAAGGGCACCAGCACTGAAACGGTGCCGTATTGAGCCACCCGCACGCTACCCAACTCGCTCCAGGGGGATCCGCGTGTTTTCGCTTAATGAGTTATTTACAACCCTGGTCCTTCCGCATTTATGTTCCTTTTAATGTGGTCATTTTATTTATTTTATTTATTTTTTTAAATTTGGCCACATAAATTTGCTTGGTTTTCATTCGGGTCCCTGACCCATGGATGTGCTGGATAATGGACACGTGTCTAGAGACCAAGTTTTTTGCCCGTTTGGTCCTCAAACCTTGCACGCATTTTTATCTTTGCCCCTATGTTCTTATTTTGTTATAGTTTTTTACTTCTAATTTCATTTTTGTTCCAATTTAATCGGTAATCTGTTTGATTTTAACCCTTTTTAATTTGTTATTTATTTTAAACGGTTTTATATTTTATCTTAAATTTCTTATATGTTATTTATATTAAATTGTTTCATATTATTCATTTTAAATTGTGTTAGATTGTGTCATATATTATTTATTTTTGAATTGCTTTATATATTATTTTATTTCAAATTGTTTTATATTTTATTTATGTTAAATCTTTTTCGTATATTGTTTATTTTGAATCATTCTTTTGTATTATGTATTTTAAATTTTAATTATTTAATTTATTATATATGTAAAACTTTTTATCTTATTTACTTTAAATTGCTTCTATATTATTTTATTTCATTTGTCTTTGATTATTAATTGGTATTAAAAATAATATACATTGTGTGAACATTGGCATTACATGTTCTAGAAATTATTTATTACCATCTTCATATTGTTGACATTCATTAATATTGCATCTAATTCGTGTATTATTATTTCATGCTCTCTATTACCTTTTTGTTTTATTTAGTTTAAATCACATCGTGTATTAAGCTCCAACATATTTGTCCAATATAAACCAATTTGTTTTGCTCCAAACAAAATAAATGCGCATCATTAAATGCTATACTTGTTATTATTCAAAAATAAAAACTTTCAAAATAAGGTAATATTTCGCGTTCTGGGAACTCAAGAAATCGTACCCTAATTTACGGGGTTTCAATTTTCTTATTAAACCTAAATGGCCAAATATCCTTTTAAATTTCAAAAGACACGAAATTTCAATAAAATTTAAAGGCAAGCTTATTCTCGAGAGTTCAAAGTGTCATGTCCTAACTTACGGGATGTGATATTTTATTACCTCGAGACGAGTGAGTCTTTAGCATTTCGTTTCGATTTATTCAAGCGTTTTTAAAATGAACATTAATAAAAAAGAATCGTGTTTTAAAATCTAATCAAATTTTTAACTCTCAACATTAATGCATTAAATAATCAATTAGGTACCAATTTTGGGCGTAAGGAGGGTGCTAATCCTTCATCACACGTAACCGACTCCCGAACCCGTTTTCTTAAATTTCGTAGACCAAAGTCATTGTTTTAGTAAATCGAAATATTTTATTAAACCAACCAAATCACTAGGTGATCCGATCACACCTAAAAAAAATCGGTGGTGACTCCATTTTCATTTTTAAATAAAAGTCAACCTCCTTTTCAAAAAATGAGGTTTCGACAATACTATATCAATAATTGTGTTACTAATTTGTGAAAATTGAATCAATTCAAATTTTCATGTATAAAATTGCACAAAATCAAAGTTTATATATACAATTGCATATTAAACCAAAGTTTATGTATAGTTTTGAGATTTATCCCTAAATAAAACAATAAATTTAAACCCTAAACTCAAAACCTCTTATACCAAGCCACTTTCTTTCTCTTTCTACTCAATAGAGGTGTTCATGAGTTGGGTCAATATGGTTTTGAGTTAGGTCTCATATATAGTTACCCAAGTTCAATCTGATCCAAAATATGAGCATCAATTTTAACCCAAACTCGTCAATATTTATAAATGATTAACCTAAGCCCATTTAAGCATGCTTATATTATTATTTTTATTTTTCAAAATATAATTATTTATTATTTATTTTTCAATGTTGATACTATTAATACTATTAGTACTATTTTATTTTAGATATAATTATATTATCATCGTATCTTTTTATATTATTTCACTATTATTATCATCATTATTATATAGTATTATTAATTGAATAATTATTATATTCATTATATTATTGTCATTTTATTTCATTATTTATGTTATTATTTTGTTAATGGCATAATTTTTCCATATTTGCATATTGTAAATATTGCTACATACATTCATCAGTTTTTTACACAACGCATAAAAAGTAATTAAAACTGAGGCAATGTTCGTTATTTTTGGGATTCGAGGAGTTGTGCTCCTAACTTACGGAGTACGGCCTCCTCTCAGAACCTAAATAACTAAACATCCTATTTAGAATTCAAGACGTATAGAATTTAGGTAATAATCAAACGACGAGTATTCTTGATTTTAGGGATTTGAGACATTATGCCCTAACTTATGGGACATTAAGAGAGCCTCCTTCATAAAATTTAATTTAGATAGTGATATATTCAATGCCATTAAATAACATCATGTAAAAGGAGATAACATTTTAAATTCTCTTTGAATTCTCAATTTTTGACGTTAAGACATCAAGCAATTAATTAAGTATCAATTTTGGACGTTATGAGGGTGTTAATCCTTTCATACATAACTGACTTCTAAACTTATTTCTTGAATTTTGTATACTGAAAATCATTGTTTTAGTAAATCTAACCCTTTTATTAAAATGATCAAGCTTCGAGGCGATCCAATTTCACTTAATAAAAGGATTGATAGTAACTCTGACTTTCTTTCTTTCTTTCCTTCTTTTTTTTAAAAGTCAACATCCAAAAAAAAGTTCCCACAATGTTCATTAGGATCTTAAAGGCTTGGTTCGAGATGTTCACTAGGATTCTGACGAGGGGTATAATAATTACCCCTAATTAAGGGGTGGGCATAAAGTATCTTTCCCCCAGACGAAATGCTTATGAAGAGGGGGTATTAAACTTTATCGAGGAGCTAATTGGTTTTTACGAGAGGTTAGTATAATATTCATATAAACTAGGTTAGGATAAAAAAAATATTATTCATATTGTTCAATTTTTTTGAGCAATTCAATATTTCAGTATTTTTTTTTATAACTCACACCTTTAAAAAGATAAATCACTCACACCACAAAAAGATGATATCTGTGACTCGAATCTACGACATAGATTATGAGATGAGCTTCATGACTTTTAACATATGAATCAAAACCAATACAATTTTTTTTAATTTTTCTACAAGTATTGATCTAACGCGGGATTGTAATAGACACCGTAGAAAAACATGGCTCACTTACTTGAATTCCAGAAGTAGTTGGTACATCATATGTGGGAGTAGGCCTCCTACTTGGAAGTTTTGGCAATGGTGCCTCAAAGTTAAGAACCTGAATTACTTGCCTTATCGACGGTCTCAAATTTTGGTCTGGATGGACGCACCACAGTCCGACCATCAACAAGGATTCCATTTGTATAGCATCGAAGTCCATGCCTAGTTTCAGGTCAACTGCACCAAGTATCTGTTGATTTCCGTACAACTCCCACACCCAAGCTACCAGCGAAGCCTGAGATTCTTCATATCTAGGCTCTATTGACCTTCTACCACATGCAATCTCCAATGCAACAACTCCAAAACTATAGACATCAGATTCTTTACTAGCCTTTCCTGATGAAACACATTCAGGTGCAATATAGCCCATAGTCCCGGCTAAATGGGTTGTTTGTGACCCTTTCACATGATCGACTAGTCGAGCCAGCCCGAAATCCCCTATTTTAGCATTGAAACTAGAATCCAACATAACGTTGCTGGCTTTGATATCCCGGTGTAGTACGCAATGGTCACCTTCTTCATGTAGATAGAAAAGAGCTGATGCCAAGCCCTGCACAATTTGAAACCTCACATCCCAGGTCAATAAGGTTTTACCTTTGAAAAGATGGGAATCTAGGCTGCCATTAACCATGAACTCATAAACGAGTATAAGTTGCCCTTTTTCGTGACACCAGCCAATAAGCTTGACCAGATTCTTGTGCCTCAATCGGCTAATGATCTTCACTTCAGATGCATATTCCTTGATTCCTTGCTTAGAGGCCTTTGAAATCCGCTTAACAGCCACACAAGTATCCAAGTCCCTTAAGTATCCTCTATAAACTGCACCAAACCCTCCTTCTCCAAGCTTTTCACCCTTGAAATTACTGGTCATTTTAGCTATTTCCACAAAGGAAAACTTCCTTGGTCCCATCCCATTTTGGAATTCACCACCAAAGAGCTCATCAAACATATTATAATCTAATTTGTTCGCCTTGTGTGTTTTCCTCCTTGAAATGAACCAAGTGAATCCTAAGCCAAAAATCAAAGCACCAGTTCCAACAATCAACCCAACCACAAGACTGAGGCTTAGTCGAGCCGCTGGAGGGGGAGGAGCAACGAAGTTATTCGGGCCATCAGCACCGACAGGAGGAGGAGCACGAGAAACCACAAGATTAGGGCCATCAGCGGGGACAGAAGAGCCATTCGAAGCAACGGTAACTGAAGCGTTAGCTGAACTATATGTAATTGGTAGTGCAGATTGCACATACATACGAGGGAACAAAGCTAAGCCTATGAAACAAAAGGTTATTGAAAACCTGGTCGACTCCATTCTATGTACTAGATATATGAAAATGGATTATAAAAGAAAACAGAATAAGGTTTGTTTATGAATCAATTAACTGATCACCACTCTTCAGAACCTAAGTTAAATATCGAATAATCATAATTTTTAATATAAAATATGTTCTTAAATCGCGAAGACTCAGACTTACTGTAGTCGTCGAGGCTGACAAAGTCCTAACGGTCTTTTGGGGTTAATGACGATAGTGATGTATGGACCGTGGTCGGCTACATTGAAAGTGAACATTCCTAAACTTTTCCTTCACTAACTAATAAATTAAAAGTTCATAATGGAGTGGTTGGGGAAGCCAGAAACTACTTTTAACCAGTCGAAATTAAAGATTAAATTAAATTTTTATTATTTTAAAAAAATTAAAATATAATTTTATTTTTATTAATTTAAAATTCTTAAAAATTTAAAAAGTCTATATATAAAAAAATTTATATTTTTGAGGAGTAACCAGCCCAAGCTACAACCTGTCGGGTGAAATTTGCGTCTAATATATTTCAATTTAATTAGTTAAGAATTTGGTCAAACTTGTGAGTATTTTAAGAAATATATTAAATATATATGGAGCTTCACGGTTATTTGATATGCCTCCTGCAAAGTATAACTTAATAGAATAGTTATATTTTATTTTTACATGTAATTAAAATGATAACTAAAGATTAAAACTAAAACATTGAAATAAAATATCAAAAGTTGTACTTATCTATATGAATCGGTATAAGTCAATATTGGTCAATACGTACAAGTTGGTAGTGATTAGTATGTATCGACCGGTATCTCTGATGCTAGTTGTTAGCTCTAAAATTAATATTTGCAAGTAGAAAATAAGGTAGAAAATTAATGAATACTCAATATGTTTATAAAATTTGATTTTCTTATATTTGCAGTGCCTTATCAAGAGAGATAATCTATTATCTTAGCAACACGTACAACAAGTTATTACAATCTCTAACAGTCACCAGATCAGACTCCTCACTTTTGTACCTAAGATCTAGACAATTATTCTCTAAGTTTTCCTTATGAAAACTTAAGACACTAACCAAGTCACACGCTTGATCATTCACTCAATGCATTCAAAAGAGACGTTCCTCAATGAACAATAAGAAGTGTTCTTAGTTCAAATTAAAATATATACGAGGCTCTATAATATACAAGGAATCAAGACTTGCTAACAAACATACTACACTAATTACAATCAATCTTCCCTTGAAACTAGCAAGATACTATCCAAAAAGAATATCTTCAATCAACTCAAGATAAGTCTTGAATTTCCAAATATACTTCCAAGTTTCACCCCATTTAGTCCAATCCACCAGACTTGTGAAATTGATTGCTTTGATCCAAATCCAAAACATCAAGATATGTTGCTATGTGAAGTTTGGATATCAAAGATGGGTTGGCTGTTGTCCAAAGTATTAACTAGAATCATAACCCAAGGAATTTTGTTGCCAAAGTTTGTCAACTTAAACATTGCAAGTTTTTTGAGCAGACAATGCCACAACCAGTTATCCCTAGTTTAGGCTTTACTCAAAAACTGCCACAACCAAAGTTCATGTATAGTTTTGAGATTTATCCCTAAATAAAATAATAAATTTAAATCCTAAACTCAAAAACTCTTATACTAAGCCATTTTCTTTATCTATCTACTCAATAGAAGTGTTCATGAGTTGGGTTAATCTGATTTTGGGTTAGGTCTCATATATATTTGACCAAGTTCAATCTGATCCAAAATATGAGCATCCATTTTTACTTAAACTCGTCAATATTTATAAATGACTAACCTAAGCTCGTTTAGGCATGCTCATATTATTATTTTTAAAAAACATAATTATTTATTATTTATTAATTATATATAACTTTTACTACTATTATATAAATTTTATTTTATTAAATTTCTAATCACAAACAACTTAATATATACTAGAAATCCTATCACACACGTATGCGTCTGAAAACCATAATTTTAAAACACAAATATATGTTTAAAAATAACATACAACAAATAATGAAACATATGGTTTAAAATTAATTGATAATAATACATGAAATATGTACATTATTAAAATAAAAATATATATTAAATTGTTCATCAAGGTGTTGTCATCAATTTTGAGTTAATGTCGAGTTAATTTATGACACCAACTCAATCAAATACATTATTAATACTAAAAATCCTATCACACACGTGTATGTGTGGAACCCACATATTTAAAATACAGATGTGTGTGATTAAAAATAACATATAATAAACAATGAAACGTGTTGTTTGAAACTAATTAATCATAATAGCCCATGAAATACACATAATATTAAAATAAAAAAAATTATGAATAAAACAAAAGTTTAACATATAAATATATCATGTAAACAATACTAAATGCATTACAATTATTTATCATAGTTTTGTCATCAATTATGAGTTTGTGTCGAGTTAACTTTTGACACCAATTCAATTAACACCAATTATTAATATATACATTTGATGGAGATAATAATAGATTGTGCATCTTAAAATAAAATTGTATAAGTTATATTAAAATAAAGCTTTAGTTTAGTGGCAAATTTAAAATTTTACTAATCCAATTAGCGCAGGTTCAAGTCCAACAATATGTATATTTTTATTAATTTTGTTAAAATAAAAAGATTAAAATACCCTCAAATAATATAACTTATTTTAATTACAGAAAAGTATTTTTATAATTTCCCTATCTAAGTTGGTGACCCAATTGAGGATGACACCTGCTCAGTAAAACACTTAATAAATAGGATAGAAGATATACAATCGATGGAGGTAATAAAGTATGCATAATAAAACTAATATGTAAAAACATCAAAATGAAGCTTTAGCTAAATGGTAAATTAAGGGTATTACTAATGCATTTGTTATAGGTTCAAAATTTACCATATATAGGATTTTATTGGTTTTTCTTAAATGCAAAAGCTAAAATATCTTTGTATAATATTACTTATTTTAATTACGAAAGGACATTCCTGTAACTTTCTAATCGAATTGATAACTAAGTTGAGGGTGACACCAACTTAATTAAGAGTTTAAATAATAGTAAAGATTTTAATATTCCTGTTATAGTATAACTTAATATTTTTGAAAGGGATAAATATCTATTTCACACACGCTACATATAAATAATTCTTGTGATTAGAACTCACAACATGAGCTGTGGAGTGAAGCCCATAACTAATAAGCCAAACACTAGATTCCAATATTTTAATACTTAAATAAGTATACATTCAACAACTATAGATTTCAATCACATATTAAATGGTTTTTAAAATACAAATAAAATTCAATATTAATTTTTTCAATACTTCTTCAAGCTTTGATCTAACGTGAGAATGTAATTGACACAGTAGAAAAATATGACTCGCTCGCTTGAATTCTAGAAGCAGTTGACATATCAAATATGGGAGTAGGCCTCTTACGTGGAAGCTCTGGCAATAGTGCCTCAAAATTAAGAACCTGAATTACTTGCCTTATCGACGGTCTCAAATTTCGGTCTGGATGGACGCACCACAGCCCAACCATCAACAAGCATTCCACCTGCATAGCATTGGAGTCCATGCATAGTCTCGGGTCAGCCGCACCAAGCAATTGTCGGTTTTCGTACAAGTCCCTCACCCAGACTACCAATGAAGCTTGGGATTCTTCATATCTGGGTTCTATTGATCTTCGGCCGTATGCAACCTCCAATGCAACAACTCCAAAACTATAGACATCAGATTCCTTGCTAGTTTTTCTTGAAGAAATATATTCAGGAGCCATATAGCCTAAAGTCCCAGCTAAATGGGTTGTTTGTGACCCTTTCGCATGATCGACTAGCCTAGCTAGCCCGAAACCCCGAGTTTAGCATTTGAAATTAGAATCCAACATAACGTTGCTAGCTTTGATATACCTATGTAGTACGCAATGGTCACTAAGGTCAATAAGGTTTTTCCTTTGAAAAGATGGGAATCTAAGCCGCCATTAGCCATGAACTCATAAACGAGTACAAGTTCCCCTTTTTTATGGCACCAACCAAGAAGCTTAACCAGATCCTTGTGCCTCAATCGGCCAATGATCTTCACTTCGGATGTATATTCCTTGATTCCTTGCTTAGAGGCCTTTGCAATCTGCTTAACAGCAACAAGGGTATCCAAGTCCCTTACTTACGCTCTGTAAACTGCACCAAACCCTCCTCCTCCAAGCTTTTCACCCTTGAAATTACTGGTCATTTTAGCTATTTCCATAAAGGGAAACTTCCTTGGTCCCATTCCATTTTGGAAGTCACCACCAAAGAGCTCGTCATAATCATCATCATCTAATTTGATGGCCTTCTGTCTTTTTCTCCATAATCTGCGGCAGCAAAAACAGCAAATGCAAAGTGAGATAACAATCAACACCACGAAAACTGAGATAGTAATCAACGCCGCCACAGAATTGGTGTCTCTTGAAGCATGAGGGGGAGGAGCAACAACGGTAGCAGCGACAGGAGGAGGAGGGAGACAAGAACCAACGGGATTTGAGCCATCAGCAACTACGGTAATTGAAGCGTTAGTTGATTTATAAGCCATCGGTGCAGATTGCACATACATACGAGGGAACAAAGCTAAGCCTATCAAACAGAAGGTTAGTGAAAACTTGGTCGACTCCATTTTGGTTTTATGACTACAGAATATACGAAAATGATTCAAAAGTGAAAAAAAAAAAAAAAAAGTTTGGTTATGTTTCAATCAACTCATCACCATTCATCAGAAAACTAGTCCAACTGCAACTATTCACAAACAGCCATTGGTTTGCAATACCTTAAGAAATGTGAATCAAACGTGGGAAGGCAGCACCCTCCGTATCAGCTCGCACAAGGTGGGAAACACTTAAAAGGCATTTGATCAAATAACAACAATCCATCGGTAATATGCAAACTCTGGCGAGGAATGTACAAAGGATGCAACCTACCAATCTCATTCGCAATACTTTTTAATTTTATTTTATATTATTTTGTTAATTCTCTATTATTATTTACCATAAATTTCAATTATTATTTTCATAAATATCAAGTCATTTAAATATAAAAATAATTTATTAATATATTCTTATATCTCATAGACTACGACTTAACAACACCGCAGGCATCGTGGCTGGCGTTTTCACGGGGCTAAGAAGAATTGTAGAAATACATATGTGGGCTACGTTAAAAGCAAAAGATTCTTTTTAAATGTGATTATGGTCCCTCTACTCTACGAAACTTGTATTTCTGAAAAAATGAGGGGTCTTATTGTCTTGGACAATGTTTGGATAAAAAAATATTATATTTCAACATTTCTTTTAATAATTTTTTTTACACAATTCACATACTCCAATCACTCATATCATAAATAGGCAATCTCTATTATTCAAATTTACTACATAACCCGTGGGATGAACCTCATGACCTATAAGCCGAACGTTGGAGTTCCAATATTTCAATACTTAAACAAGTATAAATTAAACAATTATAGATTACAATTAGATATGATATGGTTTTTAATATACGAATCAAATTCAACACTAATTTTTCCAATTTTTTTAGTCTAACGTTGGATTGTAATAAACACAATAGAAAAACATAGAAAGGTGATTTCTGTTACTCGAATCCACAACATAGGTTATCAGATGAGCCTCATAATTTATAAGTCAAATGTTAGAGTTCTAATATTTCAACACTTAAACAAGTATAAATTCAATAATTATAGATTTTAATGTCATATCAAATGGTTTTTAACATATGAATCAAAGTCAATACAAAACTTTCTAATTTTTCTACAAGTTTTGATCTAACGCGGGATTGTAATAGACACCGTAGAAAAACATGGCTCACTTACTTGAATTCCAGAAGTAGTTGGTACATCATATGTGGGAGTAGGCCTCCTACTTGGAAGTTTTGGCAATGGTGCCTCAAAGTTAAGAACTTGAATTACCTGCCTTATCGACGGTCTCAAATTTTGGTCCGGATGGACGCACCACAGCCCAACCATAAACAAGCATTCCATTTGTATAGCATCGAAGTCCATGCCTAGTTTCGGGTCAACTGCACCAAGTATCTGTTGATTTCCATACAACTCCCACACCCAAGCTACCAACGAAGCCTGAGATTCTTCATATCTAGGCTCTATTGACCTTCTACCACATGCAATCTCCAATGCAACAACTCCAAAACTATAGATATCAGATTCTTTACTAGCCTTTCCTGATGAAACACATTCAGGTGCAATATAGCCCATAGTCCCGGCTAAGTGGGTCGTTTGTGACCCTTTCGCATGATCGACTAGTCGAGCCAGCCCGAAATCCCCTATTTTAGCATTGAAACTAGAATCCAACATAACGTTGCTGGCTTTGATATCCCTGTGTAGTACGCAATGGTCACCTTCTTCATGTAGATAGAAAAGAGCTGATGCCAAGCCCTGCACAATTTGAAACCTCACATCCCAGGTCAATAAGGTTTTACCTTTGAAAAGATGGGAATCTAGGCTGCCATTAACCATGAACTCATAAACGAGTATAAGTTGCCCTTTTTCGTGACACCAGCCAATAAGCTTGACCAGATTCTTGTGCCTCAATCGGCTAATGATCTTCACTTCAGATGCATATTCCTTGATTCCTTGCTTAGAGGCCTTTGAAATCCGCTTAACAGCCACACAAGTATCCAAGTCCCTTAAGTATCCTCTATAAACTGCACCAAACCCTCCTTCTCCAAGCTTTTCACCCTTGAAATTACTGGTCATTTTAGCTATTTCCACAAAGGAAAACTTCCTTGGTCCCATCCCATTTTGGAATTCACCACCAAAGAGCTCATCAAACATATCATAATCTAATTTGTTCGCCTTGTGTGTTTTCCTCCTTAAAATGAACCAAATGAAACCTATGCCAAAAATCAAAGTACCAGCTCCAACAATCATCCCGACCACAAGACTAGGGCTTAGTCGAGCCGCTGGAGGGGGAGGAGCAACGAAGGTATTCGGGCCATCAGCAACGAAAGGAGGAGGAGGGGGAGGGGAACGACGAGGAGGAGGAGGAGGGGAACGAGGAGGAGGAGGAGGAGGGGAACGAGGAGGAGGAGGAGGAGAGGAAAGAGGGAAAACAACTACACTTTGCGCATGCATACGAGGGAACAAAGCTAAACCTATCAAACAAAAGGTTAGTAAAAATTTGGTCGACTCCATTTTGGTTTCCTGAGTACTAAAGATATGAAAATGAATTAAGAGAAAGGAAATGTTCGTTTATGATTCAATTAATTGATCTCCACTCATCAGAAAATAATTTAAATATAAAAACAATTTATTAATATGTTCTTATATCACGAGGACTCCGACTTACTGTAGTCGTCGAGGCTGCCAAAATCCTAACTTTCTCATGGGGCTAAGTACAAAAGTAGTAATATATGGGCCATGGATCGGCTACCTTGAAAGCGAAACATTCCCAAGCTTTTTCTTCACCAAGGAATATATATGTTATAACTTAATTGAATATATATATATTATAAGCAAACATAAATTCTAAATTTATTAAATAGATTCTATAACTTTATTGAATAATTATATTTTATTTTTATATGTAATTAAAAAGATATTCAAAGATTCAAAATTTTAAAATTGAAGTAAAATATCAAAAGTTTGTATTTATTAATATAAATCGATATTGATTAGTAGGTACAACTTTATAGTAATAGTATTGTTAATGCTAGTATTGTAGAGACCATCCTGGTTTTTATATTTCATAAGTTAAGTTAAAAATAGGGGTAATATAATTTCAATCCCAAAATTAGGAAACTAGGTCCACTTTGGTACATGTAATTTTTTTGTTCACTTTGGTATTTAGAATTAGACAATTAGATTCATTTTGATCCCTGAACATAAATTCCATCGAGATTTGATGATGTGACCAATATTACTATAATAGAATCAAATTAGTAGATCAAATCAATTAGACTGAGAATCGACCAGTATAACGGTTCGAACATAGGAATTGAACCGATTGAATCGAAAACTTCTTGAAACTGATTAAAATCGGAAGCTGGGACAAAAATCGGCAATTGAACCGGTTGAATCAATTTAATAATTATTTTATTTTATTTTATTAAATTACATTTTTTTGAATTTTGAATTATTTATTATTTTTTATTATTGGTCTAGTAGTCGAACCGATTGAATCAAGAATCAATGAAAAATGACCATCGTGATTTTTATGTATTTTTTATTAGTTATGGGACTCGCTCCGGTAAAAAAATGAAATAAAAAAGTTTAGTAAAACTTTTGTAAAATTAAAATATCTTCAAAACAGGTGAATTTTTTTTATTTCTTTACTAAAAATAAGTCATGAAAATAGTTAAAGATTTACTAATTGCAATTAGTTTATTACTAATTACTATACTAAAACATATTGAAAAATAATACTCCGACCAAGCATAATAAAATTTGATGTGATTAATTAGTCATTAGTGTAATGGTGAATGATTTGTGTTATTCAAGTTTTATTAATATTAAAAGCCGAATTCAAATTTACACTTGAAAAAAAATTAATGAGTTGGTATCGATTAATTTAACGATGATGTATGATTTTATATAAGCTTAATATATAACATTTCGTACTGAACTATAGTGGTAGAGCATGACAAGGACTTTTGTGTACAAGAGGCCACTTGGCATGAGCGTATGTATTCGTTAGTGATCCTGTCATATAAGTATATAAAACTATAGTGGAGCTTGTTTTGAAATGGTCTTAAGTGCTTGGTGTGAGGTGTTCACTACAATCTTGTTGATGATTCACCTTGTTTGGAGAAGAGGCCAATGAAGAGCCATACAATGGTTGAGCCTTCTGATGATAATGGTGATAATGCTTTTGTAGAAGTAAGAGAGAGAGAGAGAGAGAGAGTCTTGGTGTCTTTTTACCCAAGCTAGGATATATATTGGCTCATATTGTCCCATTGAACCACTTAAAGGATTAGGATTAGAGGTCTGATGATCCTAAGTTCGTACTAGTGTCACGGGGTTAGAACTTAAGTATGTTAAATTGCGCGGCTTTAGGTGATTTATTTGTTTCAAATCTACCTAAATTAGCCTTTAACTTTCGAAAGATGAAAATTCTCCCGAAAATTCTTTAAGACACCGAAAAAAAGTAGAAGTAACTCGAAAAGACAAAGAGACTTGAATTGAACAAAAAAAAAAGAACCACAAGAAAATAATAGCACGCCAAGTGTTTGAGTAAATACTCTAAAAAATATTCTCTTACTTTGAATGGAACACAAGAGATGAAACGATTACAAATTAGGAGGAAGACCTTTATTTATAGTTAAGCTCCCCAGATCTAATTTACATTAAGCATGTTAACTCAAGTTTTACTGGAGTGTTTCACTAGATTACAAAAGCTTCAAATAGATGGGCTTCTCGATGTGTTTAAATGGATCAACTGAGCTCCATTTAATTAGTTGACCTCCATGGGACACTCTGTGTACATTCGTCATAGACTTTAATCTACAGTCCAACACTAATAGGTACAAGGAAAGTGGCGCTTGCAGAGTATAAATCTTTTTAGGTAGGGTGTGTTAAGTATAGGTAGGTTGTTAGTTGTTAACAAAGTTAGTAACAGAATCTATTATACTGTTAACAAGTTAGTTAGCAGAGGTTAGTGAAGTTAGTCGTTCATTAATAATATATAAACACTACCTACACGTGTACTGAATGAATAGAAAATTCAATAAACAAACAATTCATAATTTCAGTATTCACTTTTCATTTTAGCATTTCTTGTTATTCCTAATTCTATAGAGTAGCTTACATGGTATCAGTCACTGTGATTCTGTAGACCTGACCTCTGATTGTTTGTATGGCCACAAATATTTCCCCTGATTCAGCCTCTGTCAAGCACGGATGTCCATCTTTCACTGGCGCTCGGCTTGCCCAATTATTCCCCCGCCATGACACCATTAAATTGGCTCCTGAAAAATTTGTTCAATGGCAGCAGCATATACGTCTCATCATCGAAGGCTATGAACTCACTAGATTTTTGGAAGGCACGCTGTCCGCTCCACCTCACTTTGTGGCGACACTAGAAGGCTCGTTCATTTCAAATTCGGAGGCTTCGACATTCGTTCAACAATATCAGTTGCTTGTATCGTGGCTCTTCTCTACTATATCTCCTTCTTTGTTGCCCTCATTTACAGATGCACGCACGACTTGTGATGTTTGGAACACAGCCACTCAGCTCTTTGTGGCCGTCACCGGTGCGAAACTGTCACGCATCTGTCATAACCTCCATTCTCTGAAGAAATGTATTCTTTCTATTTCTGAGTATGTTGCCAAGATTCAAAACTTTTGCGCCTTGATCGAAGCCTCTGGCTCTCAGATCTCAGAAGCAGAAAAAGTCAAAGTTGTTCTTGCAGCCCTACCTCCCGAATTTGATGTTGTCCTCACACTCACCTCCATCTCCATCGAAACCTTGTTGTTTCAAAGGTTAGTCGATGTACTGTTGGAGTATGAAATGCGTCTCGCTCGTGCTATTCAAGAGCTTCTGTTTTAGGCTAATCTTATAGAGTCTGATCCATCCTCGACGATGATAGCTCTTGGTCGTGGTGGTCGTTCATTGTCTAGCGGCCATGGTAGAGGATTTTGAAGTCGCATTCAATGCCAGATCTGCAGCATGTTTCGGTACTTAGCCCAACGGTGTTACTATCGCTTTGATCGTGACTATGGCAGCGACTTAGCCCCAAATACAGTGTCGGTCGTGGTGTCGTCTAGAAGTGCTGGTTACGACTCGTGCGATACCACTTTCAAAAAGTATGGATGGTGGTCAGCCCGTGGTGTTTCGGTCTCGTTTAGTGCACATGGTGGTTCGACTTCGTTCAGTCATCTTGGGCGGTGTATTGGACCTTCGGCAGTCCCTCCGATGGCATGCCCTTATGGTTTTGAGATGGGAGCCTCATATGTGTCGTTTTATAACTAAGCCAGGGTGTCTAACCCTTTTTTCTTTTATTACTAATGGTGCTACAGGTGGGTTAAATAGTGTTACACGTGGGCCACATGTCATGGCACCAATGCCACCCCCTATGGACAATCAAGTTGGGTCGCATGAGCTTGTCCTACCCACACACGTCAGAACAGAACAGAGTAGCTGAGAGAAAGCATAAACACATTGTTGAGACTGGTCTTACTCTTTTGGCTCAAGCTAATCTACCTATGGATTACTGGGGTTATGCCTTCTGTAGTGCCATCCATATTATAAATCATCTACCTACTCAAGTCTTGAAAGGGCAGTCTCCTTATCAAGTTTTTTATGGTCGTGAGCCCACATATGATAACTTGCAAGTTTTTAGATGCTGCTGCTTCCCATATCTGCATTGGTTTACACATTAAAAACTAGATTTTTGCTCTCAACCGTGCACATTCTTGTGATATAGCACACAATATAAAGGGTATCACTGTCTCACACCAGATGGTAAGGTCATTATGTCTCGTCATGTTATTTTTTATGAATGACAATTTTTGTTTACTTCATCTACTATAGTCTCGATTGATAATAGCCTGACAGTTTCCACGTATATTCATCTGGTTAAAGTTAGTATTCTATGTTCTGTTCCCACAATGGTGGGAACAGTAAATAACATACCATCTCAGCCTTGCTCTACTTCTATTCCATCTACGTCAAGAGATCCTGGCCCTTCGGTCACGTTAGAGACTACTCATGGGTATCTTTGTCTCTCGGTTCCACAGCTGATGGTGGTTGTTCTACTCAGAGACCTGCTTCGGGTCTGTGTTCCTCAGTTCCTAGACCTATTCCGACGGGTAACACTCATAATATGATAACTAGATTTAAGGCTGGGATTTTTAAACCCAAGGCTCTAACGGCTAAGATTCTTAACTATGAATCACGTACAGTTGACGAGGCATTAGCTAATCTAGAATGGAAGTATGCTGTTCAAGCAGAGTTTGATGTGCTTATGGCTAATTCCACTTGGAAACTTGTTCCTTTGCACATTCTTGGGATATAGCACCCAACATAAAGGGTATCACTGTCTCACACTGGATGGTAAGGTCATTGTATCTCGTCATGTTATTTTTTATGAACGTCGATTTTTGTTCGCTTCGTCTACTGTAGTCTCGGTTGATAATAGCCCGATAGTTTTCATGTATATTCCTCTGGTTTAGGCTAGTGTTCCATGTTCTATTGCCACAAGGGTGGGAACAATAAATACTATACCATCTCAGCCTTGCTCTACTTCTGTTCCATCCACGTCAAGAGATCTTGGCCTTTCGGTCACGTTAGAGACTATTTATAGGGATCTTTGTCTTTCAAGTTCCACAGATGATAGTGGTTGTTCTACTCAGGGACTTGCTTCGAGTCTATGTTCCTCAATTCTTACACCTATTCTGACGGGTAACACTCATAATATGATAACTAGATCTAAGGCTGGGGTTTTTAAACCCAAGGCTCTAACGGCTGAGATTCTTGACTATGAACCACGTACAGTTGATGAGGCATTAGCTGATCCAGAATGGAAGTGTATTGTTCAAGCAGATTTTGATGCGCTTATGGCTAATTCCACTTGGAAACTTGTTCCTCTACCCCATGGTCGAAAAGTGATAGGTTGCAAGTGGTTTTTTAGGATAAAGAAAAACCCTGATGGTATAATTGCTCGACGAAAGGCTAGACTTGTGGTGAAAGGATGCTCACAGGTTTTTGGGTATGATTTTAAGAAGACGTTTAGCCCAGTGGTCAAACCTGTGACGATTTGAACCATATTGACGGTTGATGTTTCTCGTGGCTGGCAACTTCGTCAAGTTAACGTTAATAATGCCTTTTTAAATGATGATCTCACTGACGAAGTCTTCATGTAGCAACCCCCAGGCTATGTTTAGACCGGTCTAGATGGGGAATAGTTGGTGTGTCGTCTAACTAAAGCTTTGTACGGGCTGCGTCAAGCTTCAAGGGCCTAGTTTACAAAGTTAAATGAGTTTCTTGTCTCTATTGGATTTCTCGCGTCCAAGTCTGATGCTTCATTGTTTGTTCATGTAACGGCCGAATATATCCTTTATGTTTTGGTTTATGTAGATGATATTATTGTTACCGAAAGTGTGACTGATAGTATAAATAGTTTTGTTCAGTTGTTACATAGTGAGTTTTCCCTGAAGGACATGGGGGATCTTCATTACTTCTTGGGTATTAAAGACACTAGATCTGTCACTGGAAGTTTACACTTATACCAGCGTAAGTATATCAAAGATCTTGATAAGAGTTCCTTGATCAATGCAAAAAGTGTTCATACTCTAACGGTTAGTTCGTCTACATTGACTAAAGATGAGGGCGAATGTTTTGCTGATTCTACAGAGTATCGAAGCCTTGCTGGTGCTCTTCAATACATATTTTTAACCCGGTTGAATATTGCGTATGTAGTAAATTGTGTGTGTCAGTTTATACATGCACCCACTTCAGTTCATCTGGTGACTTTAAAAAGAATTTTATGGTATTTACGTGGGACTCCTAATCATAGTTTAGTTTTTCGCCCATCCGATAGGTTGTCTCTTGTTGGCTATGCTGATGCCAACTGAGGATTGGATTTTGATGATCGTCGATCTACAACGGGGTTTTGTGTGTACTTTGACGATACGCCTATATCGTGGAGTTCGAAAAAGTAACAAGTTGTGTCTCAGTCAATAGTAGAAGCAGAATATCGATGTATTGCTACTACCATTAGTGATATTATATAGATAGTTTCTCTACTCATGGACTTACGGATTCAATCTGCTAATTCTCTTACTGTTTGGTGTGACAATTCTAGTGTCGTTGCCGTTGCTGCCAATCCGATTCTACACTCTAAGTTCAAACATGTTGAACTTGATTTGTTTTTTTTCCGTGAGAAGGTCGTTGATGGTTCGCTTGTTGTTGGTGAAGTACCAGCTTGTTATCAAGTTGCTGACATCTTTACAAAACCTTTGTCTGTCTCTTTGTTTACTCGGTTTATTTCCTTACTTCGGGTCTTCCCTATTGAGAAGTTGGGTGAATGTTAAGTATAGGTAGGCTGTTAATTGTTAACAAAGTTAGTAATAGAGTCTAGTATACTATTAGCAAGTTAGTTAGCAGAGGTTAGTGAAGTTAGTCACTCATTAATAGTATATAAACACTACCTACATGTGTACTGACAGAATAGAAAATTCAATAAACAAACAATTCAGAATTTCAGTATTCATTTTTCATTTTAGCATTTCTTGTTATTCCTAATTCTATAGAGTAGCTTACAGGGTGAGACAATGACTTCTATGTACAAGGGGACAACTGTAATGAACGCGGGTATTTGTCGATAATCTTGCTAAATAAGTATAGAAGGGACTATAGTGGAGCTCACTGCCAAATGATCTTGAGGGCTTGGTGTGAGATGTTCATTAGGATCTTAAAGGTATTCGGGCCATCAGCACCGACAGGAGGAGGGGCATTCGAAACCACCATATTAGGCCATCAGCGAGGACAGAAGAGGCATTCGAAGCAACGGTAATTGAAGCGTTAGCTAATTTATATGTCGTTGGTGCAGATTGCACATACATAAGAGGGAATAAAGCTAAGCCTATGAAACAAAAGGTTAGTGAAAACCTGGTCGACTTCATTCTATCTACTAAATATATGAAAATGGATTATAAAAGAAAATAGAATAAAGTTTGTTTATGAATCAATTAACTGATCACCACTCTTCAGTACCTAAGTTAAATATCAAATAAATATAATTTTTAATATAAAGTATGTTTTTAAGTCGCGAAGACTCAGACTTACTATAGTCGTCGAGGCTGACAAAGTCCTAATGCTCTCTTGGGGTTAATGACGAAAGCAGTGATGTATGGACCATGGATCGGCTACGTTGAAAGTGAAACATTCCTAAACTTTTTAGAGAGTAGAAATTAAATTATAATTTTAAGATAGTAAAATTGTAATTTCATCATTTTAATAATTTATATCTTTATAGTTTTTTAAAAAATAAATTAAAATTTTATTATTTTTAATAAAATTAAAATATAATTTTATTTTTACTAATTTAAAGTTTTAAAAAGTCTAAATAGAAAATTTTTTATTTTAAGAAGTAAATAGCCCGAACTACACCTGTCTGGTGAAATTTGCATCTATCATATTTGAATTTAATTAGTTAAGAATTTGGTAAAACTTAGGAGTATTTTAAGAAATATATTAAATATATATGGAGCTTCACGATTATTTGATATGCCTCCTGTAATGCCCAATTTTGGCCCGGGCCCATACAAAGACAAAAATAAAACGAAAATTCAAAAAATAAATCACAAAATTATAATAGTCCATTAATGTCCTTTTACAAGCCAAACCAGTACATGGCCCAACCGAGAGAACAGGCCCAACAGGCCCAAAGATTGACCCAACACTAGAAATAAAGCCCAAACGGCCCAAACGATAAACAGACTTGCCAAACCCTAACCCTAGCAGTTTGTTTGCGCCGCAGCAGCATCGGCCCTGGCCTCCGTTCCCCCAACGCCGTACACTCCTCCTAGCGCCACACACGCTCTCGTACACACACAGAGCTCCCGTACTCCCCACGTCAAGCGCCATGTACCACCGCGCCAAAGGTCCTCCGTACCTGCAAAAGAATACAAAAACACAGCAGCAAACAGAGACGAAAAAAATATTGTATTTCTTTTATTTTATTTTCGTTTTCGGCTATAAAGCAAAAAAAATCTCATTGTAATTTTTACGCGCAAATACGCAACAAAAACACGATATACGCAGATCGAAACAAAAAACAATCAAGAAATTGAAAGGTGATTTTCATATTTGGTTCATATTTCTCCGATTTTCCCTTTCATATGTATCATTTACATCCAAAAAGAGGGGACTTACGTTGATTTAGGGCTGTTGATTCCCTTTCGATTCGTCAAAATCGGAGTTGAAAGGGGAGCTGGTGGCTGAAAGAAGCCATGCTTCGAAGTTTGCGAGCACCGTCGCCGTGTACCTGCGATGAAATGGTGGTGGTCTTTTGAGAGAAAAGAGCAGGTTGCGGCTGAAGGGAGGAAATGAGGCTAGGGTTTGCCGAACAGGCTAAAATAAGCCTTTTTATAGGGCTTTAAACAGCACCGTTAAGCCTTGCCCAAGAGCTCTCCACGGTGTCGCTTTAATACACCTGACCCGATCTATTTTTTGACCCTATGACCCGCGCGTTCTGGCGGAGAGGGGGTAATTTCACAATCGGCCCTTCCCTTTTCGTCTGGGCCTTCAATGTGGCCCTATCTATTTAATTATTTTTTTAGGTTTGGCTTTGTAATTTATGCGTGCTTGCGAATTGATCCGCGTTTTAATGTTGTGTTGTGAGGACTGGTATATTTCCAGTTTAGATCCTCCTACATTATCGCGCCTCGCGCATAGGTTCTTTTTTTTTTTTTGTATTTGCTCCATTTTCTTAATTTTCCCCTCTTGTTTTAGCTTAATTTCGATTAAGTCCTTTGGTTTGTACCCCTTTTGTGTGTTCTTAACTAATTATTTTTAATTTTAAGTCATGGTTATTCCATTGTTGTAAACTGTTCTCTTTTCGCAATCCTAGTATCATGTTTTGTACATTTTAAATATTGGTTTCATTTATATTATTATATATACATATATATATTATAATAATGTTAATCTATTTTTATATATAATGGCTTTTGACTCTATAAATATATCATTGCATTTCAACATTTTTTTCATGCTTTATATATGTATGTTTCACATTGGATTTAAATTATGTTGTATCCATCGGTACTAGTGCATGCTTTTGATTCATACAAGTTATTGAGTTTGTATATACATTATCTATAACTTTGTAGTACTTACCTTTAGACACATACATTCTTTCTTTTGAGCCCACGCGTGTATATATATAAACCTTATGTATATTTTCATTAAAAAATAAATATACTTTTCACACATTAGTATGTTTTTAGTCCATTTTGTTTATGTATATGTATATTTTGTATTAAAATTGGCCTCATTTCATATGTACATATATTATTATCAATTTTTTTCCTCGTATCTTATATAATCCTACGAAACGCATCTCTTAAATTATTATTATTATATGTATATATGTATATATTAATATTTATATTTGATCTAGATAGATATTATTTAGTTTATGTATTTTATCTAGTTTTCCTTATTATACGTATACAAGCACATTCTTGAAGCTATTATATATATATATATATATATATATATTTTACATTCATTTAAGCATGCATCTATTTCTATGTTTTACAAATAGTTACTTTTAAAGATTATTCATATATACACATAATTTGTGGAACCATTACGTTTTTTTAAAGACTATATCATATTATACATTATTATTATTATTTACAATATATTTACACATATTTTAAAATTTTCATACTATAATTCCTCATTGTTTTTTAAAAAACCAACATTATTCAATGTTTTGGCATGATATCCGATCAATACATTCATTTTATAATGTGTATCAAGTATATATATCCCTAGTTTTCTTTTTATAGATTTAAGGTGTCTCAATTCATTAATTCGTATGTCGTATAAATTATTGGTTCATTAGATCGCCTTTGTTCCGACATCATTTTATACTACTTTGACTCTTAAATTCTATTCCGTTTTGCTTATATTTTGTCGATTGTTCTATATTGTAGCATATACATTCTCATCGCGTGGTATTCATCCTGTTGATATGTCAATTATTATTATTGCGCGATTGAAATTAGGTTAACTTAGACTAATTATATTTAATTACTTGTTCTGCTAATTGATTAATATTTTCATTCGCTAAGCATTGCATCTCGCATGTACATATTACCCCATTCATTGTTTTCCTTTTGATTTTTGAAATGTGGTTCTAAAACCCATTTTTTTTACGATGAATGTCATCTTATTTCAAATCGAATTGATATGTTTTTAAGTATTCATCCAAAAATCCTTCAAAACGAAGACGAAATTTGATGTTCGGCAATTCGCAGAATCGTGCCCTAACGTGTTGGGTTGTAATTTCGCATTTGCTCAAAATAATCGAATTTCCTTTCGAAATTTCATTCATATCTTTTAAAACCCCTTAAATGAAGATGAGATTTGATTTTTGGCAATTCGCAGAATCGTGCCCTAACGTGTTAGGTTGCAATTTCGCATTTGCACAAAATAATCAAATATCCCTTCAAAATTTCACTCGGCTCTTCTAAAAATCCTTTAAAATGAGGGCAATACTCGGTGTTTGACAATTCAGGAATCATGCCTTATCGTGCTGGGTTGTGATTTCTCGTTTGTTCAAAACAATCGAGTATTCCTTTAGGTCTTTATCCATAATTATTAAAAAAACCTTTCAAAACGAAGGTGAGGTTCGATGTTTGGTAATTTGAGAATTGAGCCCTATCGTGCTGGGTTGCGCTTTTTCATTTGTTCAAAACTATCAAGGATCCCTCCTGAATTTCACACTTATTTTCTAAGGTAAGGCAATGGACAATGTTTGGAAATTCGAGGAATCGTGCCCTACTGTGCTGGGTTTCGATTTTTCGTTGGACCAAACAGTTGGGCATCATTTTGTTAATTTAGAATTATAGACTTTCGGACGTCGAAACAAGAAGATTTTGGTAACCCATTCGGGTTATTTAAACGTTATTGATAAGAACCACATTTCAAAACTATTTTTTAAGCTTTGACATAAAGATAGTATTTAATCGATTTGGTACCAATTTTGGGCGTAGTGAGGGTGCTAATCCTTCCTCATGCGTAACCGACTCCCGAACCCATTTTCTCACATTTTCGTAAGACCAAAATCGCGTTTTAATAAACCAAAAAATGTTTTATTAAACTAACCTCATCTTTTAGGTGATCCGATCACACCAAAATAGAAGATCGGTGGCGACTCCATATTTCTATTTTCCAAAAAGTCGATTCCCCCCTTTTATTAAATTTTAAAATTTTTAAATCGAGGGATGGTTTCAACAGCTTGACGACTCCACTGGGGATGGGTTGAGAGTCGAGCTGTAAAAAATCGATTATTTACTGTCTTTTTGTTAAAAGACCGAAAATTTATTTTCAAAAATCATGTATCTTTTGATTGCATTCGATTGTATGATTGTTTTGGTGTAGGTCTTGTAGAATAGTATTGCATTCCATTGCATGACCACTGTGGTCACACCTTCTAAGTGGGAGTAAGAAACTACGCTTTCGTGAGGTTTTCACCTCCGCATGGGCTAGTGGATTGCTTCCGGGGTACATCCGTACCTATGATTTCGTGAGATTTTTATCTCCGCATGGTCATAAGGAAATGTATCCCCCCGAACCGAACTCGATCTATATGAGCCTATAATGGGTGAGGATTGAGGAATCTGCTGGTTTGGGTACCCTTACTCTAGAACCGAGCCATATGTAGAGAGACCTTAGGAGCTTTCCTTGGGAAGAGCCGTATCAAGCCTTAGTATTTACCTGTATATTGTGTTGTAATTATTGTTTATGTGCTTACATTTTATCGCTATTATTTGATACTAACCTGTGTTTTGTTTTGATTGTCTTTTTGCATGACATTGCATACTAAAGGAGGTGTTAATCCGTATTCAATTACTAAGTTAGAAAGTTTGACATGGAGAATGAATTTCTTAGTAAAGTCGAGGATAATGCAGCTGTTCGTGCATGGTCGGAGAAGCTACAATCCGAGAGAGGGGATAGCTTGGTAGAAGGATATATCTTCAAGTTGCAGGATTTCACTCGCGTTAATGTAGTACAGAATGAGCTGCAAGAGTTGAGAGACATTTGGGCTAGTTAGGATGAAGGGATCAAGCAGTTGTTTTACCAAAGCTATGGTGACATATCCTACCTGCTAGACATTAGAGTGGATAAGCATTTGTTCCGAGCCTTGGTGCAGTTTTGGAATTCTGCGTACAGGTGTTTCACTTTTGGAGAAGTGGATTTGGTACCTACCATGGAGGAATACACTACGTTGCCTAGGTGTCCAAAGATTCAAGCCCGGAAGACTTATGCCCGTGTTTTTAGTAGTCAGACTTTCATGAAGAAACTGATGAGCATTTCTGGGATGAGCGAGCCTTGGGTCACCGCTCGGATTCAGCAAAAAGGAGATAGCAAATGTATCCCTTGGGAGAATCTGCGAGACTTGATTTTGACGCATCCGGATGAAAGAAAGAGGATCGATATCTTCGCCTTAAGTATCTACGGTTTGGTAATTTTCCCCAAGGCATTGAGGCACGTAGATGAGGCAGTCATTGACTTATTCGATCGCCTTGAGAAGGGAATCACACCGGTACCAGCAATATTGGCTGAGACGTTCAGATCTTTGAGCTCATGTCGAAAAACGAGCGAGGGGCGGTTTATTGGATGTGCACAATTACGGATGGCATGGTTTCACGGGCACTTTTGGAAGGTAGACAAGGTTTCTTATCGGGTCTTTTTTGAGGGTTATTATCCGTTAAAAGAAGAGGTAGCTATACAAAGGAGAGAGGATATCTCGGAAGAAAAGTGGATGGACATTCTTCAGAACCTCAAGGAGGGGGATATCGAGTGGAGAGCTTACTGGATGGTTCCTGATGAGATCATGTACCGATGTGGTAACTTTGATTGGGTACCGTTGTTAGGAATTTGGGAAGCTACTGGGTATACTCCGTTACTCGCGTTGAGGCAATATATGTCAATGCAATTTGTACCCACGACCTATGGACTCGCTCAGAGTGATTTCTCTTTTAGCGGTGCTCACTATAAGAAGAAAGTTCGGGAGCTATCGGATGCTTGAAAGCAAACTTGTTGGATGAAGAGGTTAGCCGTCGGTTCCATGGTAACGCCCGAGTATAACGAGTGGTTTAAGAAGAGGATTAATGATAATATTTCTAGGCCAAGCTTGGAGAATGCTCGACCTATCGGGGAACAATTACAAGTTGCCCCGTCAGAATTGGAAATTATAAGGCAAGATTTCGAGAAGAAAAGTTCGGAGCTCGGGAAGAAGATCGAACAATTGGAGGAGGAGAAGATGCACTTAAGGATAGACGCTGATGTTCAGAGGTCAGAGGCTGAGAAGTGGAAGAAAGGAAAAACTAAGGCCGAAGAGGATCTAGACAGCTTGAAGTCTGACTATAAGAAGTTGTGCCTATCCATGAGGACTGCGGGGTTAGGAAAGACTTCCGAACAATGGCGCCATGAAATTCGAGAAGAAAAGGCTAATACCAACCGGTGGGAAAGGAAATTCCGAGAAGCTCAGGCACGAAACGAAGATTTAAAGAAGAGTCTGTCGGAAAGCAAAAACGAGCGAGGTGAATTAAGGGCTAGAGTGGCGGAACTCGAGAAGTCTCTGCATCAGTACCGAAACCGCAACACCGCAATGGAACTGAGGGCAAGCTTGAGCAAGATAGAAGAAATGAAAGGAAAAATAGAAGAGTTAGAGGCGTCACTGCAAAATTGTGAGATACGGATCCAGCTTTTCGAGGCAAACGAGGATCGCTGGAAGGAACAGCTTCACCATGCGCAAGGCCAAGTCAAAAACAGAAATTACCTTATGGGGGAAGCCATAACTCAGATTCGGGAGGTAGCTGACTACTTGCAAACTTTAGCGGTTCAGGCGGACACATTGAGCGTGAAGTATGAGCTGGAGTTGGATCGCGGACAAGAGCTAGCCTCGTTGTTTAGAAAGATTAGGACTTTGAGTGTTAGAGCAAAATTTTATTTGTAACTTAACTTTATGTAAAAGATTTTATTTTCAAGTGAAATTTTCTAAAGACGATTTAATCAAAATTGATGCCTCCTTTGCATTCATACATTTCCATTACATCATATCATCATGTATTAAAGACCATAAGAGTTTTCTAATTAATTAATTAAAAATTATTTCAGTAACCTGGAAACCAACGAAAACCAACCAACCACGTACCCCTACGGTACAAGAAAAAAATCAATAGATAAGAGACTCGAGAAATTTGAACAAATGCAAAAGGACATGTAAGATCAAATGCAGTCTCAGATGCAAGAGCAGCTAGCCAAGATTCAACGAGAGATGAAGGAGCAAATGATGGAGTCCCAGAGAAAAATGATGTCTCAATTATCCAAATTGCTGTTGGGAGGAATGGATAAGGGAAAGGGCCCCATAGACCAAGTTGAGGAAACTAATGAGGATCTCCAATACCCTCCTGGCTTTACTCCGACGCATATACCGATGAAGCCTGAGATTAACCTACAAAAACCATCTGTCACGATCATGCCCCAGCAAGTTCAGGCCGGAGTTTCAATTCCGACAAATTTTTTAGCCGGCTCAGGCTCTAACTTTGTCAACAACCCGAACTATCCACCCGTTCCCGATTTGGATGAAGTTGCTGAAGAAGAAAAGGCGAGGATGGATTCGCAAAGATAATTAGAAGAACGGTGTAGATGGCTTGAGGAGAAATTCAAAGTCATGGAAAACGCGGATCATCATCAAGGGATTAATGTCAAGGACCCGAGTTTGGTCCCAGATTTAGTCATTCCCCCTAAATTCAAAATGCCCGAATTCGAGAAATACAATGGAACAAGCTGCCCTGAAGCTCACATCACTATGTTCTGCAGGCGAATGACGGGTTATGTTAACAACGACCAGCTGTTAATCCATTGCTTTCAAGATAGTCTGGTCGGGGCGGCGTCTAAGTGGTATAACCAATTAAACCGCTCTAAAATTAACTCATGGAAGGACCTGACTCAGGCCTTTATGAAGTAATAAAATCATGTGACGGACATGACCCCTGACAGAATCACTCTCCAGAATATGGGGAAAAAGTCAAATGAAAGCTTCAGACAATATGCACAAAGGTGGAGAGAGGTAGCCATACAAGTTCAGCCGCCACTTCTAGAAAAAGAGACGACAATGCTCTTTATTAACACCTTAAAAGCCCATTTTATCACGCATATGTTAGGAAGCGCCACCAAGAGCTTCTCTGACATAGTGATGACAGGGGAAATGATCGAGAATGCTGTAAGGAGCGGCAAGATAGAATCAGGAAAGAGTGCTAGGAAGTTAGCCCCGAGGAAAAGAGACAATGAAGTGAACAACACGAGCACATTCAACAAGGGGCAGTCCAAGTCAATTACCGTAAATCAACCTAAAACGGTGACAACCAATCAACAAAGCTCTGTAAGACAAGAATCTAATGCGAGGAAGAATACAGAAAGGCCACAATTCACCCCTATACCCATGACGTATAGGGAGTTGTACCAGAACCTGTTCAACGCACATGTAGTATCCCCTTTCTACCTGGAGCCACTGCAGCCCCCGTATCGTAAATGGTATGACACAAATGCCCAATGTGAATACCACGCAGGAATTACTGGGCACTCAATCGAAAATTGCACTGCGTTCAAGAAAGTAGTCGAAAGACTCATTAAGGTGGGGATCGTGAGATTTGACGACCCAGCCATGCCCAATATAGCAGGAAACCCACTCCCCAATCATACCAATTAAGGAGTGAATGGGATAAGCGAAGACAAAAACAAGAAGATTAAGTGTGATGTTACAGAAATCAGGACTCCGTTGAGACGGATGTGGAAGGAGATGATCAAGAGAGGCTTGATCGCGTCGGATTCAAGGAAAGAATCTAAAGAAGAAAGGAACTACTGCAAGTTCCACAAGGAGGTGGGGCATGAAATCCAAGAGTGTGTGGAGTTCAGGGCCTTAGTACAGAACATGATGGATAATAAGGAAATAGAGTTTTATGAAGAGACCAAAAACCCCGGAGAGGGAGATATATGCGCATCGGAGGGAGGATCGACGGCGCAGAATCCAACGACCAACTATCCTGTGGTTATCATATCGAGACCAAAAAATAATGGAGCCAGAGTTCAAATGCCACCGAGGATCATAATCTAAAGACCTGCAGTTTTCTCATACAAAGATAACAAAAAGATCCCGTGGAATTATGATTGCAACGTGACAATTTCGGGAAAGGAAACCCTGGTAGATGCTTCAAAAGAGGGTCAAGACGGGGGCACCTATACACGTAGCGGGAGACGTTACGATACACCAAATAAGGAGACACAACCTATAAAAGAAAAAGCCCCAGTGGTCGAGGAGATGAAGTGTAAAGCGACCAAATCTGTTAACGAGCCAGTTAACGAGGAGGAGGCCAAGGAGTTTTTAAAATTCCTAAAACATAGCGAATACAATGTGGTGGAACAGCTGCGTAAACAACCAGCCCGCATCTCGATGCTGGCCTTACTTCTAAGCTCGGAAGTTCATCGCAGCGCGCTGATGAAGGTCTTGAATGAGATGTATGTTGCCAACGATATATCCGTTAACAAGTTGGACCGTTTGGTTAGCAACATCAGTGCCGACAACTATATCTTCTTCAATGACGATGAGATACCACCCGGGGGCATAGGGTTGACTAAAGCCTTGCATATCACCACGCGCTGTAAAGGGTACACGCTGCCAGGTGTACTGATTGACAATGGTTCGGCCTTGAATGTCCTGCCATTGACCACGCTAAATAGACTACCTATAGACAGCTCTCATATGAAGGAGTGCCAGAACATAGTGAAAGCATTTGATGGCATTGAGAGAAAAGTGATGGGCAGAATCGATATACCTCTTCAGATCGGGCCAAACACATATGAGGTGGATTTCCTCGTGATGGATATCAAGCCATCATATAATTGCTTGTTGGGGAGGCCCTAGATATATTCAGCTGGGGCAATCCCTTCCTCGTTGCATCAAAAATTGAAGCTAGTATCGGAGAGGAGGTTGATAACAATCAAGGCTGAGAAGGATATTATTGCAACTGTGAGCAATAATGCACCGTATTTGGAGACAGATGACGAAGCAATCGAATGCTCATTTCGATCTTTAGAATTTGTTAATGCGACATTCATCGTTGAGGGAAGCAAAATTCTAATGCCGAAATTGTCCAAAACCACGAGAATGAGCCTCCAGTTAATGATTGGAAAAGGGGCCCTACCCGGAAGGGGACTTGGAAGACATCTTCAAGGAAGAGTCGAAACGCTGGTATTGAAGGAGAAGAGAGACTGCTTCGGCTTAGGATTTAGGCTGGATGCGAGACAAAGGAGAAAAGAGTTGGAGAAGAAGCAAGAAAGGAGGAGAGCATGATTAACGGGGGAGGAACTCAAGTGGGAGCCAATGATATTCCCCCACATATCGAAAACTTTTGTGTCCGGGGGAATCATTCATCCCGAGAGAGGCACGCCAATGAAAGAATCCATAGAAGAAAGGTTGAAAAGCTTGGACATCAACGCCACATTCGAAGAAGAAACTGGAGAAATAAATTTGTCGGGCATTTGCCCCTACACGCCTGGAAGTGTTCTCGGACAAGCTGGATCATGGAAGAGATTCCTGTAGTTTTTAGAACGGATTCAGAGTAATGTCCAAAACACACTTATTACTCTAGGCCTAGGAGTGATAAGAATCTTTTGTGAAATAGGCCGATGTTTAAAAATGTTGTTTCAATAAAATGCACGGTTATTATCATCTTTGAGCAAATGTTCTCTCGTCCTTTCAATTTCATTCATAACCATACAAATGATTACTTTCGGATTCTTTTATTCTTGAAACATTCTTCTAAAAATTCTTTCATTCGTTATTCATAATCATACCACGCAAATAAATGTTTCGGATTCTTTTGATTCTTTGTATCTGCCTTCATCCTTATAACAGGTCTCCAGATATTAATGATACGAGTGACACTGCTAGCGACTCAGAATTTCCTTTCGAGCGAGATGTGTGTATGGATGATTTTCAGGATTTTGAAGATGACCAAGGCCGTAAACTATCTCCTAATTTGTTGAGGATGATAGAACAAGACGAGAAACAAATCCTACCTCACAAAGAATCAGTTGAAATTGTGAGCTTAGGAGAAGGACAATAGGTGAAGATCGGAACATGTATCACTACGGAGACGAAGCGAGACCTAATTGAATTACTTCAAGAATTCATAGATGTCTTCGCATGGTCATACCAAGATATGCCCGGTTTGGACACTGACATTGTGGTGCACCGACTCCCCATAGAAGAAGAATGTAAGCCAGTTCAGCAAAAATTTCGAAGAATGAGGCCCGATGTCTTGCTAAAAATAAAGGAAGATGTTCGAAATCAGTTCGACGCCGGATTCCTGAAGGTGGTAAAATACTCAGATTGGGTAGCCAGCATCGTCCCCGTCCCTAAGAAAGATGGAAAAGTGCGAATGTGTGTGGACTACAGAGATTTGAATAAAGGCAGTCCAAAGGACAATTTCCCACTACCTCATATTGACACCCTAGTGGACAACACGGCAGGGCACTCACTATTTTCATTCATGGACGATTTTTCCGGATATAACCAGATTAAGATGTATCCTGAAGATATGGAGAAGACCACATTTGTAACCATGTGGGGGACATTCTGCTACAAAGTGATGCCATTCGGACTAAAGAATGCGGAGGCAACTTATCAAAGAGCCATGGTAACCCTATTCCACGACATGATGCATAAAGAAATCGAGGTTTATGTCGATGATATGATCGCAAAGTCTCGAACAGATAAAGAGCACATACAAGTCCTGAGGAAATTGTTCTTGAGATTGAGAAATTTTCAGCTAAAACTCAATCCAGCCAAATGTACCTTTGAAGCCAAGTCCGGAAAGCTCCTCGGATTTATGGTCAGTGAAAAAGGGATCGAGATCGATCCAGACAAAGTCAAAGCCATACAAGAGCTATCTCCGCCGCATACTCAGAAAGAAGTTCGAGGCTTTCTAGGAAGATTAAATTACATCGCCCGGTTCATTTCACAACTAACCGAGAAATGTGACCCTGTCTTCCACCTTTTCAAGAAGCACAACCCAGGTGAATGGGATGAAGAATGCCAGAGAGCTTTCGATAAGGTCAAACAATACTTATCCAACGCTCCGGTACTGATGCCACCCAACCCCGATAAGCCATTGATACTGTATCTGGCAGTATTTGAGAATTCTATGGGATATGTACTGGGACACCTTAAATATGAACCGATCTAGACTATGAGGTCGAGAGATAAATAGTTCTTGCCGACTCGTTATTCTAGTAGAAGATTGGAAGATCTTGCTGGGATATCAACTAGTTGAAAGAAAAAGCTATTTACTATCTTAGTAAAAAGTTCACAGAATGTGAGACAAGGTACCCGCCGATAAAGAAGTTGTGTTGTGCCCTAATTTGGACAACTCGAAGGCTGAGGCAGTATATGTTGTATCATACCACTTGGCTCATCTCGAAATTAGACCCTTTAAAGTACATGATGGAGTCAACAGCTTTGAATGGAAGGATGGCCCGATAGCAGATTCTGCTCTCTGAATTCAACATAGTTTATGTGAACCAGAAAGCAGTAAAAGGGAGTGCAATAGTAGATTTCCTGGCCAGTAGAGCTTTGGAAGACTACGAGCCTTTGAACTTCGATTTCCCGAATGAAGACCTAATGTGTGTTGCTACCACTGAGGAAGGTGCTCTGGAAGAACTTCCTTGGAAATTGAACTTCGATGGGGCAACAAAATGCTGTGGGCAATGGAATCGGGGCCGTCTTAGTATCCCCAAATGGAGATCATTATCCATTCACTAGTAAATTGGATTTTGATTGTACGAATAACATGGTAGAATACGAGACGTGTATCATGGGAGTCCGTGCAGCCATAGAACGCAAGATTAAAGTGCTAGAGGTGTATGGAGACTCTGCGCTAGTGATTTATCAACTCAAGGGAGAATGGGAGACCCGAGACCCCAAGTTGATCGACTATCGAAAACTGGTCCTTGAATTAGTTAAAGAGTTTGATGACATTACTTTCCACTACCTTCCACGAGACGAAAATCAGATGGCTGATGCTTTGGCTACCTTAGCCTCCATGATCAAGGTGAACAAACAAGAAGATGTCAAACCCATCTGGATGAGCATTTATGAAATTCCGGCCCACTGTTATAATATTGAAGAAAATGAAGAGAAAGATGATCACCCTTGGTATCACGATATATTATAATACATGAAGAATCGTGAGTACCCAAACCTGGCAAGCGAGAATGATAAAAGAACGCTAAGAAGACTGGCCATCGACTATGTCATAGATGGGGATATATTGTACAAAAGAAGAAAGGATCAAGTGTTACTAAGATGTGTAGATGCTGTAGAAGCTAAGAAAATCTTGGAAGAAGTCCATAAAGGCGTCTGTGGGACACATGCTAATGGCTTTACAATGGCCAAGCAAATTATGAGACTCGGGTACTATTGGTCTACCATGGAAGGAGACTGTGTCAATTACGCTAAGAAATGTCATAAATGCCAAATCTACGGGGATAAAATTCATGTGCCTCCTTCACCGCTGCATGTCATGGTTTCTCCATGGCCATTCTCTATGTGGGGCATGGATGTGATTGGACCAATATCGTTGAAAGCTTCCAATGGGCATCGTTTCATCTTCGTGGTTATCGACTACTTCACCAAATGGGTAGAAGCCGCTTCGTATGCTAGTGTGACCAAGTCGGCAGTGAGCAAGTTTCTGAAAAAGGAGATCATATGTCGATATGGAATACTGGAGAGGATCATATCAGACAATGCATTAAACTTGAACAATAGTACGATAGCGGAAGTCTGCAGTCAATTCAAGATTAGACATCATAACTCGTCACCATATCGCCCAAAGATGAATGGGGCAGTGGAAGCGACCAATAAAAACATTAAGAAAATTGTTGGGAAGATGACCGAAACCAACAGAGACTGGCATGAGAAGTTACCATTTGCCCTCTTTACTTATCGAACGTCGGTCAGAACCTCAACTGGGGCAACCCCTTTCTTGTTGGTCTACGGAATAGAAGCGGTATTGCCAATCGAAGTCGAGATCCCGTCTCTTCGAGTGTTGTCGGAGTTAAAGTTAGAAGAAGCCAAATGGATCCAGTCTCGATATGATCAATTGAACCTAATTGAGGAAAAGAGGTTAAGAGCTATCCGTCATGGTCAGATGTACCAAAAGCAAATGATGCGGGCTTATGACAAAAAGGTTCGTCCTAGAGAATTCCACGAGGGAGACCTGGTTTTGAAAAAGATCCTCCCCATACAGAAAGATTTTCGAGGAAAATGGACGCCTAATTGGGAGGGGCCTTATGTGGTAAAGAAAGCTTTCTCCGGAGGAGCATTGATTCTAGCCGAGATGGACAGTAGAAACTTGCCCAATCCTGTAAACTCGGATTCGGTCAAGAAGTATTTTACCTGAAGAAAAAAAGGCCAGAGTGAAAACCCGCAAAGGGCGCTCTGAGTAAAAAAAAAGAAAAAAGGGAGAGGCCAAGGTGAAAACCCGCGAACGGCACTTTGGAACCAAAGGGGTTTTTGAGTTGAAAACCCGAAAACGGGCAGCTCAAATTTTGAATATAGGGCATATGGTAGTCTTGTCCTCCCGAAATCAGCAAGATAGAAGAACAGTACACCTTGGAGCATCAACAAAATACACAGGGTCTCCTGAATACACATTTGGTTCAAAAGAGCCTTTGATAAATTAGAATAGTGAAACTCGTGCTGCGATATATGGGGCACCTCTTTTCTCATTTTTATGCCTTAGCAGATTTGCTATCCTGTTTGATGTATTCACTTCGAGTTTTACTCAATAAAATTCTATTTTGTCCATTATGATAATCTCTTTCGAATATTTTTGTTGAAATCGCGATTTTTTGGACATGTAATATTCACACAAAAGATGTTACCCATATTACCCTGGAAAGTCTCTAAATAGTACAAGGGCCTGAAACAGGGCCGCTATTCAGAACTAACCAGATTCAAAAGTGGAAAACATTGGGAAAAGAGTAGTCCAAATTATGGCTATTTCTTTAAATTTTCTGTCAAAGATAGCGGCTAAGCAAGAAGACGTGATAGCAAATCAATGATAGAACCCGGATGAACTATGAGCAATGATACCTTAAGCGTTAAAAAAGGAATTACCCTCATGACATTTCTACATTCATAATCATTTATTAGGAGCACTTGATTCATTTCGACCATAGCATTCTAATTATTCGACGTAAACACCACATCTAGTTAAGGACATTTGATTCATCTCGATCATAGCATCCTAATTATTTGACATACACAGATACAGGAAACCAATTCTACAAATCATGTCTTTTGAAGATAGTGTAGTGACATTGGTTGATCCTACAGATCCTGTTTCCCTGAAGTTGCAATGAAGCATATCAAAGACGGCGAATCTGAGCTTCCTGAAGTTGCAGTGAAGCAGATTTAAGTCGCTAACCTAGCTCCCTAAAGTTGTAGTGGAGTAGGTTGAAATTGTAGATCATGTTTCCCTGAAGTTGCAGTGAAGCAGATTAAAGACAGCGAATCTGAGCTTCCTAAAGTTGTAGTGAAGCAGATTTAAGTCACTAACCTAGTTCCCTAAAGTTGTAGTGGAGTAGGTTGAAATTTCAGATCTCGCCTCCCTGAAGTTGCAGTGGAGCAGATCGAAGACGACGAATCTGGGCTTCCTGATGTTACAGTGAAGCAGATTTAAGCCATCACCCTAACTCCCTAAAGTTGTAGTGGAGTAGGCTGACAATTGCAGATCTTGTCTCCAGTGGAGCAGATCGGAGAAAACGAGCCTTAACCCCCTAAGTAGTAGAGCAACAGACTGAAGATTGCAAGATTTTGTCTCCCTGAAGTTACAGTGGAGCAAAATCAAAATCACAATCCTTATCTCTCTGAAGTTGCAGTAGAGTAGGATAAAATGAAAAAAATTAAAAAAAAACACGAACCATGTCTCCCTGAGGTTGCAGTGGAGCATATTGAAGCTACTTGAAGAAAAGAAGCACCAAGAAGTCGAACCTCAGCAGGCCCTGGCAAAATTGGCCCATTTATAGTCTTTGCTCTATTCTCGTTCCACGACAATGAGCAAAGAGGGGCAGCTGTAATGCCCAATTTTGGCTCGAGCCCGTACAAAGACAAAAACAAAACGAAAATACAAAAAATAAATCACAAAATTATAACAGTCCATTAATGTCCTTTTACAAGCCAAACCAGTACATGGCCCAACCGAGAGAACACGCCCAACAGGCCCAAAGATTGACCCAACACTAGAAATAAAGCCCAAACGGCCCAAACGATAAACAGACTTGCCAAACCCTAACCCTAGAAGTTTGTTTGCGCCGCAGCAGCCTCGGCCCTGGTCTCCGTTCCCCTAGCGCCGTACACTCCTCCTAACGCCACGCACGCTCTCGTACACGCACACAGCTCCCGTACTCCCCACGTCAAGCGCCACGTACCATCGCGCTAAAGGGCCTCCATACCTGCAAAAGAATACAAAAACACAGCAGCAAACAGAGACGAAAAAATATTGTATTTCTTTTATTTTATTTTCGTTTTCGGCTATAAAGCCAAAAAATTCTCATTGTAATTTTTACGCGTAAATACGCAACAAAAACATGATATACGCAGATCGGAACAAAAAACAATCAAGAAATCGAAAGGTGATTTTCATATTTGGTTCATATTTCTCCGATTTTCCCTTTCATATGTATCATTTACATCCAAAAAGAGGGGACTTACCTTGATTTAGGGCCGTTGATTCCCTTTCGCTTCGTCAAAATCGAAGTTGAAAGGGGAGCTGGTGGCCGAAAGAAGCCATGCTTTGAAGTTTGCGAGCACCGGTCGCCGTACCCTGCGGTGGGCTGGTCTCTTTGAGAGAAAAGAGCAGGTTGCGGCTGAAAGGAGGAAATGAGGCTAGGGTTCGCCGAACAGGCTAAAATAAGCCTTTTTATAGGGCTTTAAACGACACCGTTTTAAGCCTTGCCCAAGAGCTCTCCACGGTGTCGTTTTAATACACCCGACCCGATCCATTTTTCGACCCTATGACCCGCGCGCGTTACGGCGGAGAGGGGGTAATTTCTGTCAATCGGCCTTCCTTTTCGTCTGGGCCTTCAATGTGGCCTATCTATTTAATTATTTTTTTTAGGTTTGGCTTTGTAATTTATGCGTGTTTGCGAATTGATCCACGTTTTAATGCTGTGTTGTGAGGACTGGTATATTTCTAGTTTAGATCCTCCTACATTATCGCGCCTCGCGCATAGGTTCTTTTTTTTTGTATTTGCTCCATTTTCTTAATTTTCCCCTCTTGTTTTAGCTTAATTTTGATTAAGTCTTTTAGTTTGTACCCCTTTTGTGTGTTCTTAACTAATTATTTTTAATTTTAAGTCATGGTTATTCCATTGTTGTAAACTGTTCTCTTTTCGCAATCCTAGTATCATGTTTTGTACATTTTAAATATTGGTTTCATTTATATTATTATATATACATATATATATTATAATAATGTTAATCTATTTTTATATATAATGGCTTTTGACTCTATAAATATATCATTGCATTTCAACATTTTTTTCATGCTTTATATATGTATGTTTCACATTGGATTTAAATTATGTTGTATCCATCGGTACTAGTGCATGCTTTTGATTCAACAAGTTATTGAGTTTGTATATACATTATCTATAACTTTGCATGTACTTACCTTTAGACACATACATTCTTTCTTTTGAGCCCACGCGAGTATATATATAAACCTTATGTATATTTTCATTAAAAAATAAATATACTTTTCACACATTAGTATGCTTTTAGTCCATTTTGTTTATGTATATGTATATTTTGTATTAAAATTGGCATCATTTCATATGTACATATATTATTATCAATTCTTTTTCCTCGTATCTTATATAATCCTACGAAACGCATCTCTTAAATTATTATTATTATATGTATATATGTATATATTAATATTTATATTTGATCTAGATAGATATTATTTAGTTTATGTATTTTATATAGTTTTCCTTATTATACATATACAAGCACATTCTTGAAGCTATTATATATATATATATATATATATATATATATATACATTCATTTAAGCATGCATATATTTCTATGTTTTACAAATAGTTACTTTTAAAGATTATTCATATATACACATAATTTGTGGAACCATTACGTTTTTTTAAAGACTATATCATATTATACATTTTTTTTATTTACAATATATTTACACATATTTTAAAATTTTCATACTATAATTCCTCTTTTTTTTTTTAAAACCAAAATTATTCAATGTTTTGGCATGATATCCGATCAATACATTCATTTTATAATGTGTATCAAGTATATATATCCCTAGTTTTCTTTTTATAGATTTAAGGTGTCTCAATTCATTAATTCGTATGTCGTATAAATTATTGGTTCATTAGATCGCCTTTGTTCCGACATCGTTTTATACTACTTTGACTCTTAAATTCTATTCCGTTTTGCTTATATTTTGTCGATTGTTCTATATTGTAGCATATACATTCTCATCGCGTGGTATTCATCCTGTTGATATGTCAATTATTATTATTGCGCGATTGAAATTAGGTTAACTTAGACTAATTATATTTAATTACTTGTTCTGCTAATTGATTAATATTTTCATTCGCTAAGCATTGCGTCTCGCATGTACATATTACCCCATTCATTGTTTTCCTTTTGATTTTTGAAATGTGGTTCTAAAACCCTTTTTTTTACGATGAATGTCATCTTATTTCAAATCGAATTGATATGTTTTTAAGTATTCATCCAAAAATCCTTCAAAACGAAGACGAAATTTGATGTTCGGCAATTTGCGGAATCGTGCCCTAACGTGTTGGGTTGCAATTTAACATTTGCTCAAAATAATCGAATTTCCTTTTGAAATTTCATTCATATCTTTTAAAACCCCTTAAATGAAGATGAGATTTGATGTTTGGCAATTTGCAGAATCGTGCCCTAACGTGTTGGGTTGCAATTTTGCATTTGCACAAAATAATCAAATATCCCTTCAAAATTTCACTCGGCTCTTCTAAAAATCCTTTAAAATGAGGGCAATACTCGGTGTTTGACAATTCGGGAATCATGCCTTATCGTGCTGGGTTGTGATTTCTCGTTTGTTCAAAACAATCGAGTATTCCTTTAGGTCTTTATCCATAATTATTAAAAAACCTTTCAAAACGAAGGTGAGGTTTGATGTTTGGCAATTTGAGAATCGAGCCCTATCGTGCTGGGTTGCGCTTTTTCATTTGTTCAAAACTATCAAAGATCCCTCCGGAATTTCACACTTATTTTCTAAGGTAAGGCAATGGACAATGTTTGGAAATTCGAGGAATCGTGCCCTACTGTGCTGGGTTTCGATTTTTTGTTGGACCAAACAGTTGGGCATCCTTTTGTTAATTTCAAATTATAGACTTTCGGACGTCGAAACAAGAAGATTTTGGTAACCCATTCGGGTTATTTAAACGTTATTGATAAAAACCACATTTCAAAAACATTTTTTAAGCTTTGACATAAAGACAGTATTTAATCGATTTGGTACCAATTTTGGGCGTAGTGAGGGTGCTAATCCTTCCTCATGCGTAACCGACTCCCGAACCCATTTTCTCACATTTTCGTAAGACCAAAATCGCGTTTTAATAAACCAAAAAATGTTTTATTAAACTAACCTCATCTTTTAAGTGATCCGATCACACTAAAATAGAAGATCGGTAGCGACTCCATATTTCTATTTTCCAAAAAGTCGATTCCCCCCTTTTATTAAATTTTAAAATTTTTAAATCGAGGGATGGTTTCGACACCTCCCACAAAGTATAGCTTAATAGAATAGTTATATTTTATTTTTACATGTAATTAAAAAGATAACTAAAGATTAAAAGTAAAACGTTGAAATAAAATATCAAAAATTGTACTCATCTATATGAATCGGTATAAGTCGATATTGGTCAATACGTACAAGTTGGTAGTGATTAGTATGTATCGCTTGGTATCTTTGATTCTAGTTGTTAGCTCCAAAATTCATATTTGCAAGCAGAAAATAAGCAGTGTTATGAGCAGTGCCGACTGCTTAAGGCACTAAGTTTGAATAAGGCAAAAAATTAATAAACACTAAATATGTTCACGAAGTTTGATTTCCCTACATTTGCAGTGCCTTATCTAGAGAGATAATCTACTATCTTAGCAACATGTACAACAAGTTATTACAACCTCTAATACTCACCAAATCAGACTCCTCACTTTTATACCTAAGATCTAGATAATTCTTCTCTAAGTTTTTCTCATGAAAACTTAGGACACTATCCAAGTCATACTTGTTCATTCACTCAATGCAAAATATATATTAGTCTCCACAATATATAAGGAATCAGGACTTGCTAACATACTACATCAATTACAATCAATCTTCCCTTGAAAGTAGCAAGATAGTATCTAAAATGAATATCTTCAATGAACTCAAGATAAGTCTTGAATCTCCAAATATACTTCCAAGTTTCACCTCATTTATTCCGATCCACCAAACTTGCGAAATCGATTGTTTTGATCCAAATCCAAAACAATCTTCAAGATATGTTGTTATATGAAGTTTGGATATCAAAGATGGGTTGGTTGTTGTCTAAAGTATTAACTAGAATCACAACTCAAGGAATTTTGTGGCCAAAATTTATCAACTTAAACATTATAAGTTTTCTGAATAGGCAGTGCCACAACCAGTTATCCCTAATTCAGGCATTACTCAAAAACTGTCTCAACAATATCTCTCTTTAACAAATTTTTAAACAAAACCATAATAGGAGAACATACTTAACAACAGAAACAAATGCTCCGCTTAATTAACTCCTCTTTAATCTATCATATTCAACTAGTAACATAATCAAGTAAATCAATCGTTAATGTATAAGAATTAAAAATTGCATTAATAATCAAAATATTTAAAATTATATTATAATAAGTAGATAGAAAAAAAGGCTCACAAAGCAACAACCAAAGTAAATATAATAAAAGTTTAAGGTCTCCAAATTTACAACCCAAAAACTTCAATTTAAAACTAAAAAACAAATATAAAAGAACTTCAAAATAGGCAGCACCGATATAGCAAAGTCGAATATCAGTGCTCCAGCTAGGCACTTCTTGCTCCCTTTTTTGTTTAAGAATTTTTCTAATTAGGAACTTGTATCGGTACAAATAAACTTGTTACTATAGAAGTCTCAAAATTTATGATCGTTGGAGTTCGGTGTATCGATAGAAGTCCACTTGTATTAATAGAAGTACGATGGTTTTAAGGATTTAAATTTATATTTATAGTTTTATTGGTAGAAGGTGCAGGGAGACCAAAAATTGTTCATTGATTTAGTTGTACCGGTAGAAGTACTCCTAAATATCGATAAAAGTCTAATACTTGACTTGGTATGTTCTCTGACTTACTTCTACCAATAGAACTTCATCCAAGTATCAATACAGTTCAGGTTGTATTAGTAGAAGGGCTTCTAAGTATCGGTAAAACTCTGGAAGGATTCTTGGTGTGCTTACTGACTTGGTTCTACTGATACTTCTATGCACTTGTATCTGTAAAGACCCCCTAAAGTTGTAAAACTTATTTTGAATCAAGGTTTTTTAAAAGCATTTTGTAATTTTAAGTTTTTAAGCGCTTTGAAAATAATATTAAAAGCTTTATATCAATTATTTGAAAATTCGGCTAAGGGGAATTTATAATTTATCTTTGTTGTATCGAAACATTTAAAAAGTTAAAGTTAACAAAATACATTTTCATAAATTTTTTTGATTGAATTGATACCCGATTGATTCAGGACACTGACTCAATCAAAAGCTTAAATAATAATATAAATAAAAATTTAAATCTCAAATTACGTTAAATTAGATAAAATTATTAAGAATTAAACTATTTAAAGTTCAAGACTCAAAATACATGTTGAGAATTGAGACCAGATTGATATATGTTCTAAAACATTAACAATGTCTATAAAAGTACCATGGAGTTCTTATATTAAGGGTTAGATTGCATTTTGTCCCTTTATTTAAAAATGAGCAAATTAATCTCTACACATTAAATTAAATAACAAATTGGTCCTTTTTATTAAAAACTAGCGTGGCTGACGAAATAATCAGACAAGTACACATGGCATGTCATATGTACCTTATACTAACATACAGGGACTAATTCTTAACAATAGAAATGAATGAAATTTTTAATAAAAGGACCAATTTACTTATTAATCTAATGTACAAAGATTGCTTTGTTAATTTTTGAATAGAAAAGATAAAATACAATTCAACTCCTAATACAAGGATCTTTATAGTAATTTTACCTTGCTTATCTTCTTTTCAACTCCAAAAACATACCAAAACCAAACAATTCAGTACAACAATATTTCTGGTCTACCAAATCTTTTTAGCTTCTAACAATTGAATCTTCTGTTTCCTTTTCTGGTCTAAAACCAAATGAACTAACTGCTCACCTAAATCTATTTCTAAATCTCCAATATATAATTTTAAAACCAAAACATAAAATTAATAATATATTTTATCATCACCGAACCAAGAAACGTGATTACTACTGGTGAATTCTTTTCCCTTTCTTTTTTATTACAAAAGAATCATTAAAAAAATGTTGTTGGAAGATTTAATTATTATAAACATGAAGCTTCTGAGAAATTACACCACATGTCTTCCTTTCCCTTTAATCAAATAATCCCATCTTGTTTTCTTCACAAAGTTTCCTTTTCCCAACATGTTTTGTCTTGTCTGAAAAAAACCATCGAATCTTGATTTATTTTATTGTTTTCAACAGTTTTTGCTAATATCTGATCTGGGTTTTTCTTCTTTTTGCTAAAAGTTATGGATTTAGCTCAGATTCAACCAGCTGGAGATAGGGAAATGGAGGAAATGGATTCCAGTACTGTTCCAATCTTGGAAAACAATTTCCAGAAAACACATTTTCCTGGAATGGTGAGACAGAAATCTTACATATTTGATGGTCATGGAAATTATTACAACAAAGAATGGGATCTAATTGAAGGTAATGGCAAGCAGTTTTGTTGGTACCATGTTGAGCTTCCTAAAGGGAAACAAAAGCTTTCTCAATCTGCACAACACCTCATTGATGTTCTTTGTCCACCATTAAAGCTTCAAGACATTCTTTCACTTGTTAGTAATGGACCCTTTTGTGGACATGTTGATGGAGCCCTTGTTTTTAGGGTTAATTCACCTGGTCCTCCTTCTAGTAACTTCACATTTAGGCTAGCTGCAAGGGTTACCGAGAACTCGGTGATTACCGTGTCGTTAGGACGTGTCCCGAGACTCGGTTTCTCCCCGGTCGGCCGGTCGCTTCTCTCTGAGATCCCTAGTATTGAAACTCCTAGAGGGGAGAGGCAACAAGGGAGTAGCATTGTTATTAGAGAACATGTACTTGAGTTCTTATTGACAATGAATCACTCTGAGGAGGCGGATAACCCGGTTCCGAAATCCGTCTCGAACCTGGTGGTTCACGTTATCGACACTCATGTTGATCATCTTCAGGATGTTGTTACCCAACTCGAGATGGAGTTGGATTCGGTCGAACTCGAATTGGATCAAGGTAAATTCCGTTCAACTCTTTAATCATTCCACATATCTGCAATAAACACTAGCATAGTGGCATGAGTCTCATATTCAATGTTCATACGTGCATAACATCGGTTCGATTTGAACTGCGAATCGAAGTACTTATTGCTCTGCTTAATCACAGGGGGATTTGCTTTAAAGAAAGAGATGCTCGATGATCGACGATTCCCGAAAATGCATCTCAATTTGCAACGTCTCCTGCAGGTAATCTCCATTCGAAACGTCCATTACCGAATGCAAAGCCATAGTTAATAGGCTCAATGAGGTCCCTTAATGTATGAACGTTTAACTCTGTACCTGTCAAACTACATTTTAATAGGCTGAAATTGCTTTAGTTTCACCATAGCCATTACATTCCGATGATTACAGAAAATCCGATGATAACTTGTGCTTGAAGTCATGGCTAAACCGTTTTTACTTCCTATGTATTCTCCGAAAAATGCAGGTAATTGCGCATGGTGAGCAAGTATTTCCTCGAGTGAAGGAAAAATGTAGTTCGAAACATTGGTTTGCAAGTGAAGACATTAACTCCCTCGAAGAGTTGATCGGACGGTTGAGGAGGCTGAAAGAGAATGTCGGGTTTCTAGCAAACCGTGTTACCGCGATTCAAGCCGGTTTAGATAGCTGGCAATCAGAGCAAATCAACCGAAAACTCTATTATCTCTCGTTCCTTTCCATAATATTCCTTCCTTTATCCATCATCACTGGAGGTAATAATATTTCGATTCTCGTCTCTAGTGTTTTCCCTTACGAGCTCGAATCGGATTTTTCAATAGATCTTAGGTTGCCTGCATTGAATTATTTGCCTTTTGTCTTGAATATCAGTGTTTGGAATGAATGTTGGTGGTGTTCCATGGACCGTGCAAAAGGACCCTGCATTGAAAGACGGTTTCCGAAACGTCATGGTACTATGTTTAGCGATGCTGATTCTAGTGCTGCTATGCTTTATTTTCCCGGCTCTTTATTCCCGATTGTCCGCCTGGCGTCAGAGACGGTCTCTGCGGAGAAACTGGTCGTATAACCGGAGGTCGTTCCTCAGGAGAAGTGTAGGAATTCAAGAAAGTGGCAGTGGCGGTTACCTCAAGATTTGACGAGTTTGAAGAAAGTCGATGATATCATCGTATTTTTCATTCGATTAAAGCTTAATCGATGTCCAACTGGTTCGGCGATCACGTATACGGAATGTAGCATCGGAGGAACATAGAGAGTTTCGAATAACATCATCGAACAGGGCGAAAAACAGAAAATTTCATCATCACTTGCTGTTTATTGGGTCCAAGTGGTGAGTCTTTTCTTTAGGCTATTCTGTTGTATCATTCTTTGTTTAAGGTTTAATTGTACAAAGCACCCATTTTTATTATGCTCAAACCCACCATTTTTAGATTGTTGTAATAGATTAACTCGATATTACAATTTTAACAATGTCTTTAGAATCGGATTGGAAATCAAATGAGTTAGATTACCGGTTTTTGGTCCAACTGAATCAATCGCCAAAAATAAAAATATATATATCTAAATGAATTATAAATACAAATAAATAACAATAATAACATAAATGAAAATGAAAAGAGTAAACTATATTATTTAAATTACATTTGGGGCGCTGAAATTTAATTTTTTATAATATAGTCACTAATATTATTAATTTGTAATATTTTTTATTTTTATTAAGCCGTTAATTTCCCATTAACAATATAACAGTAAGGTAATATAGCACGTTAAAATATTATTTCAAATGAAAATTTTAAGTCAAATTACACATCCATATACTATTTCTTTGTGAGCAATTTATTTTTTTTAATTTATTTTACTTTTCTTTATTTTTTTTTATTTTACTTCTATTCTATTTTCTCCATTTCCTCTTGATACTCTCTTTCTTTTAACTAAGGTTGTTAATAATTGCAATGGAGAAAGTAATGAAACAACACATTTAGGTTGTTAAGGTGGAGGGGCTTCCACTTTATAAACTCATTAGAGCTTTTAGTAGAATTAAAATTGGATCGGGTTCAGGTCGGGTCAATAAAAAGTTTTAGATCCGTTTTTTAAGTTTGGACCTAGCTTAAAAAATGAGCTTAAAATTTCACCCAAAACTCGACTTAGATAAAAGATGTTAAACCCAAGCTTGACCCGGTTTGTCTATATTAATTTTTATATAAAAATAATTTTAAAAATATAATACATCAAATAGTAGCAAAATTAATAATAAAACAAGAGTTATACAATATCCAAACAATAACAACAAAATAGTAATAATATAATAGAAAAATGACAGCAAACAACAGGAAAATAGAAGTAAACAACAGAGAACAAAATTAGGCAAATTTGGGTTGGGTCAAGATAGGCCTAGGCTAAAAAATCTTACCCAAGACCCGGTTTATTTAAAAAACAAGTTTTATTTTTTGTCCAAACCTATTTTTTAAACTTTTTTTTTAAACTCTCACCACTTTTTGAGTGAATGACCTAGTTTATGATAAGTATAATAAAACCTAACACAATCATGTTAGGCACAATGTTAGACCTATTAACAGGTCCACCGACTCCCAATTAACACAGCCAAGGGATTCCGGCCTCCCTTGTGAGAACAAAACTTTTCTGGAAGAGGGTTTCAATTATTTGTTGGTATTCTGAGGGGACCCTTGGTTGGATCATAAACCATTTGAAATTAACATGTCGCTGTGTTTGGGTCCTAAGAAAATTGAAGAAAATAGAAACAAAATTGAATCACATGTTGGTCCTCGTGTCAGCATTAACCAAAGCTGATTAATTGGACTAAATCATCCTTAAATGCGTTACATAACAATGGACAAATATACCATTCACTTTACGTTTCATACTTGGTTGGGTTGATTTTATGATACTTATTTATATTATTTTAAATCCACAAAATCGAATTCACAAAATTTTTTAAAAGCGGAATTAAATAATAAATTTTCGATAGATCAAAACATAATTATTAATTTATTATTTAATTATTTTTGAAGAGTTTAAATATAATTTTTATTTTTATTTTGAGTCAGAGTATAATTTATCATCAATAGTAATTTTTTATTTGAGGGGACAACGTTCCTACCTATCTCCTCAAATATGCCCGTGCAAATTTAAGTCATTTTAAGTTTAGTTATTTTCTAGTTTGAATCATTTTTTGAATTTGAGCTATTAACTTTTTTATGCTCAAATTGAGTTTGATTGAATTTTTACTATTATTTTTAGAATTAGACCGAGAATTTATTAAAGTACTAATTTGAAATAAGAAATTAGATCAATTAACACGTGAATTTGAACCAATCGATCGTACTGACTGAATCAATGATTAAATTGATTGAGCTTTCTTTTTTCTTCTATTTTCTATTTTGGAAAACCTTCATTTTTCACGTTAGAAAATTGACAAGAGAAACGCTGCATAAGATCTCACCTAGATATTGAAAAACCAGTGTGGTTCAGTGAATTTTCTAAAGTTGACCCACTTTCAATGGAATTTCCTCTTTCCTAATGCTCGCAATGGAGCAAACAGTTTTGTGAAAATGAGTACTTTAAAATTATATTCATGACTGTAATTGCAGCGAATTTTGATTAATACATGACTGGTGTTTTAAAGATTGGGACGTAAAACTCTAACATATTTTGAGGAACAATAACAAAGTTACAGATCGCATCGCCAAAGAGATCAGAAGTGAGATGAAATAATTGATTATTCATGTGTATCTACCAACATATGTGAGAGATTTATTGAAGGAAGATGTCTAACACGTTATACGCATAATGATTGATGGAAAATAACGTTTTACATTATTAGTATGATAAATAAGAAAATGACATTCTAATTTTTTAATAATTAGATTTCATTAATTATTAAGATATTTTACATTTACTTAAATTTATTCGTATAGTACAAAATTTTAATATTTATTCATTCATATTTTGCTTTCTTATTATAATATATATATATATATACACTCTTTTCATCGTATCTAAATCAAGCAAGTGGCATGTTACAAGTCAATACCCAAGACAAACCACTAAACAAAATTGTGCCACCGCAACTACAGGATAATGTAAGCAAACAGGGACAAGTCCCATGCTGGCACAGATTTGGTGATATTATATAGTTTTTGTTTTATATAAATAATAATGGGAATTTTGAATTTTGACAAAGAAAGTGACATTCTTTTTATTTATGTTTTTCTTTTCCCTCTTAAGCTTCCATTGAAAGAAAAAAGAAGAAGAAAATTTTGAGTGATGGTGGGGTCAATCATTGCATGACGATTGTTTGTTTGTTTGGTAGCTGGGAAAATGAACAGCACACCTGTTTGTGGATTTTCTTAGTGTTCATACACTATTTATGTAATGTAAAGAAAAATGTTTTTTTTTTTTTTGAAAGAAGCTTTCTTTATCAGATATTATTAACGGTAAACGATTATCCTTTTATTAAAATATATTATTAAAAATTAATTTATTAAATAAGTTTTAGTTTAAGTAAAATCATATACTCGGAGATTTCATCAGCTTGAAATGTTTATTTATTTTGTTATTTTAATTTTAACTCTTTCATGATTTTAGTTCTCATTTTAATTAATTTTGTTTTGAATGTTATAATTTTAATGGCGTTGACATGACAATTCACGTAATATTTTATATGTATTTTATTATTAATTAGGAGTGAATCAAGAAATTTTTATGGAGACCAAAATTAAATTATAAATTTTTGAGAGGTCAATATATAATTTTATCATTTATTAAAGGTACCAAATTACAGTTTAATCATATTTAACTTAAAATTTTATTATTTAAAAAGTAACTAAATTGAATGTTGTACCTGCCTCCATCTAAATTTCGCCTATGTTATATATTTTTAATATATATCATTTTTAATTTTTATGTAACATATGTGAACACTTAATTAAAATAAATAATTTAAATAAATTTCAAAAACTATGACCTAAATAATAAAAAATGAATTAGAGTCAAAAATAAAAAAAATTAAAATTAAAATTTAATTATACATTGATTTAATTGAATAGATGAGAATAGAAGTGTTCATGAACTGGATCAAGTCTAAGTATGATATTAAAATATTTTATTGTTTTTCAAGTTCAACTCAGCCCGAAACTTTAACTTAAAATTTTACCTAAAACTACCTATATTTGCAAAAAATTAAATCAATTCCATTTTAAGCCCGCTTATATTATTTTTTAAATATTTTTTAAAAAAATATTTATATTATATTATTTTAATATTTAATAAATTTATACATTTTTTTATTAAAATTTTTTATATAGTCATCTTAAAAATATTTTAATGTTTATGCTAGAGTAATAATATATATTTAATATAAGTTTATTTTTTTAATGTTTTTTAAATTACATAATATAAAGAATTATAAACTTATAACGAACTGAGTTAGGCCAAGCTCAGACATTTCAAATGGATTTTTTTTTTTTATTTAATACATTTTTCGAGTAAACTCTCTCAAATTTCAAGTAAGCCTTTGAACCTAGATATATAACCTAGCCTATAAATAGTTGAAGACGGAAGGAATTTATTTGTAAACATATATGGTTAGGCAAAGGACTAGTGTTGAATAAATATTTGAATTATCAACAAAATAATTAATCTGCAATAATTTTGAAGATTGCATGCCTAAAAAGGCTTTAACTCCCCTTTATTTTCTCTTATTTTTCTAATCCCAACTTGATTGAAAAATCTCATGTAGTAGGGCCCCATTCTTATCTAAAACACATGAAAGATGAGACCTTAGTTCACAATAAAAGCAAAATATAATAATAATTACTTTCAAACAAAATCAAAATCCCATTCTCAATTTCCCTTCTACCTTAACCTAATTATTTGTCTCTATTATTTTAAAGTATTCCAATTCACTACTAAAATCCGATCAGGATATGATCCTAATTTTTAAATATACTCACATTCAATGTTTGTTTGGGGGGAATTTTCATTTTGATCCTTCCACTATTGTCCAAGTGAGTTTAAACGTGCACGAGTCTAAGCAAGTAAAAGTGAGAATTTCACTAGGGGTCAAAACAAATAAAAGTAATCAACTTGAAAATGCTTAGATTCTAAGCTGCAAATTTCAACTCCAATCTTTTTCCTGTTAGCTTACCTTATATGCTACCAAAAGAAAATGGAGATCGTTAAATAATTCAAATCAATTCCAGAATCTTTTGATTTGTTCACATAGGCTTCATTAATGGTCCCTGGAATCAAAGGAGAGACAAAGACATATATATATATATATATATATATATATTCCTTAATCAATTAACTCAAGAAAAAGAATGGAAGAAAGAAGGAAAACCCAATACTCAGATTCAGTTAATTTAAGATATTCAACGAATTTAAAGTTAACCCAGAATGTAAATCATAATTTTTCAACACAAACTCATACTTCCATATAGCATAAAATAAAATTAAGTGCCAAGATTTTGATTTATACTTGATATATATAGTAATACGTAATAATACCAATTAAAACTAACAGATATATCGTAAAATCTTTCATAATTTTAGAAATTAAACTGAACCTTGTGAAACTTTATATACCACTTTGCCGTCGACGTTGCCTCTTTTGTCACCACTAACGGCCACACCAACGCCTTGATACTGAGGAGGCACGACACCCCCCTGTGCAGTATAGTAAGCCTGTCTGTCGTACGCTGCCATGTGTCCATATCCAGCATCTGTTACACCGCTGCTCGGCGGCCTTACCACCTGTTGTGCCATCGTTGATATCGGCTGGTGTTGAGTGGGCGGAGGTTGAGGTTGGGCCACCATGTTGTAAACGGGTTGCTCCCGGTAAACTTCATGAGGCATTCTCTGCACGTTGGTGTAGTAGCCTTGACCGGCTTGTCCGGTTACTGGTCGAACCATTTGTGGTGCTGCTGATGCTGATGCAGGTGCAGGTGCTGGAGCTGGAACTGGTGGCGGTGCGTGATAGAGGTTGGCCGGAGCCGATCCTGGAACTGGAGCTGGGATCATGTAAACAGGGTGATCCGCCGGCGGTGGTGGTCCTGGGGCTGCCGTTACGGTTGCTGGGAAACCCCCGGCTGAAATTTGTTTATCCGACCAGATTCCGGCTGTCGCTGGAACATGCTGTTGTACGGTCACCGGTTGTGGTTTTTCAGGTAACTTCTGGGCGTAGTATTCCCCTGTATAAGGGAAAGAAGCAGCTTCTTCAGTCTTCTTCCTATACATAGCGAGCTGTTCTTGATCCCGAATTTGAAGCCTCTGTAATTCTTGTAGATGTTCTTGATCCCGAATTTGAAGCCTCTGCAATTCTTGTATCTGTCTTTGAATTTCACCTGGACTCAAAGCATGATCCGTCCCAACGACTTCCGGTACCGGAGGTGGCGGTGGTTGGATCACCGGTTCCGCCACAGGATCACGGATTTTAACCGGTGGAGGTGGAGCCATCCCCTTTTCAAGTCCAAACAAGAAATCCACATTGCTTTGCGGGATCGCAGCGGTTTTCTCGCCTCCCGGAGTCGTACCGGAATTTAAAGCCTCCACGAACCGCTCACGGTCCAATTTCGCCCCTTCGCTCCCGTAATTCACGGAACCGGTCGCCGGAAACACGAAAAGCCGCATCCTAGCTGGCTTGGCCGAGGCTCGATAAAGCCGATCGTATTCTAACATCATGTGTTCGAGATCATCATCGTTAGTTACCGAAATAAGTGCGTCGAGGTCCTCACCAGGGAGCTGGTACTTGAACGAAAAATCACCGTCGCCACCGCCGCAGAGAGCGGAGAGCTTAGAGATCATGGCGGAGAATTTGATGTTTCGATCAGCGGCCAGGATCTTAGTCTCTCCACCGATGTAAGCTAGCTGATTATCATGAGGCCGAGGATGGATCTTGCCACCGTAGCTGCACATAAACTTAGCCTTATAACTCTGCGGTTGTTGCGATTGATCTTCCCACGGCGGAGGATTTTCAAAATCGATTTCCCGAGATCGCGGCGAAGAATCGCCGGAATCCGGGTACGAATTATAAGAGTAATTCTCCATTTTTCTTTGGTTTTTTTTTTGTAATTCAAAGAAATAAAGCGTTTTGAAATGTCTTGGAGAGTTTATTAGAAGAAATAGAGAAGAAGACTAAAAAATGGTCGTGCCGTTTGTTAGGGCCCAATTGGGAGGGAGGAGAGATATTGTGACCAAGGGGAGTATGGAAGTTGTGTGCTGTGGAGGGTATCAAGGTGGGGTTAGGGACAGGTGGCGAGGTTGGAGGAGGATAGGATGGAAAGAAGGTGAGTCGGGTGAGTTAAGAGTGCGTGATGGTATTGATTGAGAGAGAAGGGATAAGAGAGTGATGTCTTGACTGTGATTGGACAATCAATGCTCACTCATACTTCACAACACAGCCTTTTCGCCGTGGGCAATCCGACTTTTAATTACATTTACACTTTACATACTCCCCCATATAATATTATTTTTACGAAATTTGAAGACTACATATTTTAATTTATAATAAAATTTATATACAAAAATGTACTAAAAAATTATACAAATATTGGATAAATATTATATTTATAATTATTTAAAATTTTATCATATAAAATTTGTTCGAAAAAAGCTCCTTAAGCATGTCAGGAAAAACTAATTTGTCACATTAATTTATGGTAGATCAAAGGGATCATAAAATTCAAGTCAAATTACAAAAGTGAAGCTAACCTTATCATAAAGAAGTGGCACCGATAATGAATCTCGTAACCCTTCTGTCAACAAAAGGATCCAATAGCCTAAAGAAAAACATAGAACATAGAACAAGGATCATTTTACATATAAATAACATATCCTTATCAACAAAAAGACTAGATAGTTGCAAACTAGTTAGGATTAGAAGCCTCATCGAGAGATTCAATAATATTAATCATAAGAACTTTTTCAAAAGACGCATTCTTCAACATCAAATAAAGAGATAGAAATTTAGTATGTTATTCAAATCGGTTTCTTTCCTATTTAAAGAACTTGAGTATATTTTCCTCCATTTCCTTCTCATGGTGGGCTTTAAGGCAAATTTCCTTGTTTAATTTCAAGAAACTCTTGCTCCCACTATTCTTCTTTTGCATAAAGCTTTCCTAATTCTAAAATAAGATTGATCCTTAAAAACTTTGCTTCACCTTTAATTTTAGACGAACATCGATTTTGTTTATGGTTGAAACATGATGTTCAATTGATGTCTTTCCAAAGTCCCAAACCTCATGCATTATTCCTTCAACCAACCTATGCAGGCCTTTGATCGACCCAACTTTCATTTTTTTCAAACCCAACCCATACTCAATAGGCTTGTGATATTCAATAAAACGTTTAAAAAGGCTTCAACTCATGCCTGGTTTTTTTACCCTTAAAAGAGAATTGATGCTCGCATGGGATATCTAAAGGGGTAGGCTTAAATGGACAATAAGGGCTTAGAGTGGGTCCAAACGAGAATGGTTTATTATGGAGAGAGGCTTTAATAAATGAAATTTCACTAATCTCCTTATCTTTGGAATCAATATCCGAAGAACAAGTCTCATCCTTCTTGCCCTCTTTAATGTAATTCCCATTAGAGTTGTAGGTGATCGCATTTTCAATAATTCAGGGTAATAGGCTTAAAACAGAGCCAACCTTCTTGGCCTATGTGTGATGCTCCCTGCCTCCTTCAATGGCCAAGAGATTTGCCTTTTCAAAAAGCTTTCTTAGGGTTACTACTAAGGTTATGGACAAAGGCGAAGGTAGGGGCCCTAACCCCCCGAAATAGGATAATTATGCTTTAAACCCCCACAAATCTAAAAACTTATAAGTTAATACATGGTAAAATTATTGTCCCCCAAATAATAAAATTTTGATTTAGTCCTTCTAAAAATGATAAACATGTAAGCCAATACAATGATGAAATTTCATTTTAGCTCTTATAAAAATATATAACTCAATCACATCGCCCCTCTCCCTAAAATATATAACACAATGTTGGGAAGTTAACTTGAGGTTGTTTTCGTTATGGGTCTACGGAACATTTTGTTAGTTATTGTCCGAAGAATGAAAATGCTACACCTGTTACTTTTCAGAAATCTATGTCTGCATCTAGGGGTCGCGGGTCAAGTCGGAGTAGTTCATTTTTGAAAAGTAGTGCTAGAAGGGAAAATGATGTTTTACTCAACAGTTGAGGGCCAGAACACTAGCTCGAGCTTATGTTGTGCGCGATGCTAATGATGTTGTAATAGGTATATTTTTATTACATTCAAAACATGTTTATGATTTGATAGATCTGGGATCTTTGCATTCATATGTTAATACTAAATTAGTTGAGTCGGGAAGTTTAAAATCTGAGACGTCTAGAGTATCGATAGTGGTGTCTAATCCATTGGGACAATCTGTGTTAGTGGATCAGGTGTGCAAGATATGTCCGTTAATGATACAAAATATAACTTTCCCTATTAATTTGTTGATAATGCCGTTTGGCGGTTTTGATATGATTTTAGGAATGGATTGGCTTACAAAGCACGGGGTGATTCTGAACTATTGTAAAAATAAGCTTGTTGTTTAGAATGAAAGTGGTGATATGATTGAGGTGAATGGTATTCAAACAAGTAGTTCAACTTGTATCATTTCAGCAATTCGAGCTAATAAACTTCTTAATCAAGGTTGTGAAACTTTTCTAGCCTATGTTATCAATTCGAATTCTGTTGATAGTCAGTGCAGTAAAATTCGAACTGTTTGTGAATTCCCTAATGTGTTTCTCAAAGAATTACCGGAATTATCATCGAATCGACAGGTTGAGTTTGTAATTGAAATATTTCCTGGTATGGCTTCGGTATCAATGCCCCTCTATCGTATGTCACCTACAGAATTGAAAGAATTAAAAGTACAATTGCAAGACTTATTGGATCGTGGTTTTATACGTCTTATTATATCACCTTGGGGAGCTTCAGTGCTTTTTGTCAAAAAGAAAGATGGCTCGATGTAGCTTTGTATTGATTATCGACAATTGAATAAATTGACAATTAAGAATCGATACCCTCTACCTCGTATTGATGACTTATTTGATCAACTAAAATGAGCTTCTGTCTTTTCAAAGATTAATTTGAGATCAGGTTACTATCAGTTGAAAGTGAAAGAAAGAGATGTACCGAAAATGACATTTCAAACACGATATGGTCATTATGAATTCTTAATGATGCCTTTTGGATTGACGAATGTTTCGGTAGCATTTATGGTTCTCATAAATCGTATTTTCTAACCGTATTTAGATCGATTTGTGTTAGCCTTTATTAATGATATTTTGGTTTATTCGGAATCTGAATTCGAGCATAAACAACACCTCAGAATTGTTTTACAAGTGTTACTAGAGAAACAGTTATACGAAAAGCTTAGTAAGTGTGAATTCTGGTTATCAAAGGTTGTATTATTGGGTCATGTTATCTCAGCAGATGGAATTAGAGTTGATCCGAAAAAGATCGAGGCAATTGTTCAGTGGAAAGCATCGAGGAATGTGTTAGAGGTTCATAGTTTTCTTGGACTAGCTAATTATTATCGAAGATTTGTGAATGGGTTTTCGAATATAGCCTTACCGATGGCAAAGTTATTACATAAAAATGTTCAGTTCGTTTGGGATAATCAGTGTCAAGAATTTTTTGAAAAATTGAAGCAGATGTTGACTGAAGCACCAGTTTTGAGAAATTTGATAAAGGATTTTATCGTTTATAGTGATGCTTTCTTGAGCAGTCTTGGTCGTATTTTGATGCAAGATAGGAAAGTGGTTGCGTATGCATCTCATCAGCTAAAAATACATGAACGCAATTATCCGACACATGATTTAGAATTAGCTACCGTGGTTTTTACTTTAAAGATTTAGAGACACTATCTGTATGGTGAAAAGTGTTATATTTATACCGATCATAAGAGTCTCAAATACTTCTTATCACAAAAGGAGTTGAATTGGAGACAGTGTCGTTGGGTAAAACTTCTAAAAGATTTTGATTGTGTTAATGATTACCACCCTGGTAAAGCTAATGTTGTAGTTGATGCATTGAGTAGAAAAAGAACAATTGAATTACGAGCAATGTTTGCTCAACTCAGTATCAATGACGATGGAAGCCTATTAGCTAAACTAAAAATCAAACAGGTGATGTTTAATCGAATCAAGTCAGCGTAGTTAGAAGATGACAGGTTAGCGAAGAAAAGAGAAATGGTTCAGAATGGTATATTAGAAAACTTCAGTATTGATGATTATGGTTGTTTGAGATTTCATAACCAAATTTGCATTCCAGATGTTTCTAAATTGAAAGAGTTGATACTTTGCGAAGCTCATGACAGTCATTTTGCTTTGTATTCTAGAGGAACGAAAATGTATCGCGATTTGCGAGAATCTTATTGATGGCCAAGAATGAAAAGAGATGTGGTCGAGTATGTGACTAAATGTTTAACTTGTCAATGAGTTGAGGTAGAACATCAGGTTCCCACCGGATTACTTCAACCTATTTCTATTCCTAAATGGAAATAGAATTGTATCACGATAGATTTTGTAACAGGGTTACCTTTATCGGCAAGTAAGAAAAGTACTATTTAGGTGATTGTTGATAGACTTACAAAATCGACTCATTTCATTACGGTTAGGATTGACTAGTCACTTCAAAAGCTTGTTGAAGTTTATATTAAAAAAATCATGAGATTGCACGGTGTCCCTATGTTGATAATTTCTGATCGAGATCCGTGGTTCACTTTAGGATTTTAGAAACAGTTGCACGAATCTCTTGGTACTCGACTTAATTTTAGCACAACTTTTCACCAGCAAACTGATGGACAATCTAAACGTGTTATTCAGATTTTGGAAGACATGTTTCGTACTTGTGTTATTGATTTTGAATCAGGTTGAGAGAGTTACTTACCTTTGGAATAATTTGTATACAATAATAGTTTTCAATTAAGTATTCAAATGGCTCCGTATGAAGCCTTATACTGTCGTATATGTTAATCACCTATTTGTTGGACGGAATAGAGTGAAAGAAGAATGATCGAGTAGAAATTAATTCAAGAAACAGAAGACATTGTTAAGAGAATTCGAGATAGATTGAAGACAGCTTTTGACAGACAGAAATCATATACAGATTTGAAACGTCGAGATATTGAATATTCTGTTGGCGATAAAGTATTTCTTAAAGTTTCGCCTTGGAAGAAAATTTTGAGATTTGGCCAAAAAGGCAAAATAAGTCATCGTTTTATTAGACCGTATGAGATCATGGAAAGAGTGGGACCAATTACGTATTGTTTAGCTTTGCCTGTGGAATTACAGCAAATTCATGATGTTTTTCATATTTCAGTGCTTAGAAGATATCGATCGGGTCCATCTCATGTTATTTCGACGGAAGATATTAAGATTCAACCTGATTTGTCATACGAAGAAGAACCAGTTGAGATTTTGGCACATGAAGTGAAAGAGTTGCGTAATAAACAAGTTCTGTTAGTGAAAGTGCTATGACGTAGTCATAGTGTTGAGGAAGCGACTTGAGAATCGAAAGAGACAATGAGATCTTAGTACCCCCACCTCTTTTCAGGTAAATTTCGAGGACGAAATTTAGTTTGGGGGAGAATTGTAACAACTTGATAGTTAGGGGTGTCGGAAAGTGCATTTTCAGGACTCCGTTTTCGTAAATCGAACTCGTAAATATTTATTACGAAGTTAGTTGTGTAGTTAATTAGGTTTTGATTAAGTGAATTGCATGAATTAAGAGTAATTAGGTATAAAGACTAAATTACGCATGGGTGAAAGTTGGATTATAGATTAAAAAATAATTAAAGGGGCTAAATAAGAATTATGCCATTATTTTTAGTGAGGTGGCATAAATGTAAAATTATTATGTATATTATTAATAAATTAAAGTTAAAATATATATTATAATAATAAACTAATGTATAATAAAACAAATGAATAAGTAAAAGAAAAAGAAAGATAAAAATGAAACAGAAAGGAAAGAAAAAAAAGATAAAAAGAAAAGAAAAGAAGAAAGAAAGAGACCAACAGCCCTAGGGGTTTCAAAGTTCCAAGTTTAATTGGTTAGTAAATTTAGTCCATTTTTCTTGTAATTTTTATATTTTTGGAATTTCGATGTTAAGTACTACCCGACCTATGTCGAAATTTTAGCAATTATTGAGTTTTTAAATGTTGTTAATGTTGAATAATTTTAGTATTAGGGATTAAATTGATAGATTTAAAAGTTAGAAATGAAAAAGGATTAAATTGTAGAATAAATTGTAAATTTTGAGTAATACGGACTAAATTATGAAATTTTCAAAATTTAGAGACTTAAGTGAAAATAGGGAGTTAAATTTAGTTTAAAGTGAAATTTGTATAAAAATATAAAATTAATTGTGAAGAAATAAAGTTAGTCTTGGTTTAGGGACTAAATTGAAATTTAGGTAAAAATTGAGTCAAAATTGAAATATTCGATATGAAATTAAATTGTGTTGTATTGATGAATTTTAATTGTTTTAATTCCGTAGCTAACGTCATACCGGAATCCTCGACTAAAAAGGGGAAAGATAAAGTCGACATTGAATAGCTCGAAATTCTTGGTTTGTATTTCTATAATCTGAACTTAGTGTGTTAATTGTTATAATTCAATTTAATGCATATGGTAAGTGTTGAGGTGAGAATTATTGTGTTTTACAATTGAAATGGATTGATTTGGTATGTGATGAATTTATTAAATTTATATTGATTGAATTGAATTGGAATATATATATATTATGAATATATATATGTGTGTGTAAATGTGATATTGTGTAAATATGATAATTGGATATTGGTTGTATTTGGAAAGTGAATTGGAACCCTATTAACTGTATCAAGCTAATTCGGATATAAATGGCATGCTATAGGATTGGAAGAGTTTAGGGATTTCTTCGACTTCGAGTCGATAAGGCACTGGGTGTCAAATTTATATAGCGTTGGGCCAATTATTACTTCGGATTTATCCAATGAGGCACTGGGTGTCAAACTGGTGTGTTGGTTGGATCCGTGTATCCGTTCGAGTTCGAGTCGTGTTAATAGGGGTAATTAGATAAATGGTACTATGATTGATAGTGGATAATATTATATGTGAATTGAAAATGGGAGAGTGAGTTGAAACATGAAAATGAGACACATGAATTATGTATTAATGAATTGGATATTGTTATTGTTTCAAATAATAGGTGGATCAAATTGTGACAAGCTATTATATAACAATAGATGAAAATTGAATATGGTATAAAATGATGTATTTATGTTTTGAGTTTTGAATTGTTAATGTTATTGTATAAATAAATATGGTTTTAAATATTCAATTGTGCTTAAAATTTAATCGTACCTATTATATTGTTTGTCTTTAAATATTCGGATTATAGAAATACCATTGAGTTTTACTAAGCGTACGGTTTTGTTTTCTGTGCGCAGATTAGGTACTTAACTTTTGATTGACAATTCAGCAACCAACAAAAATCCCGAACTCAAATGTGGTGATGTCTATCTTTTGTGTCGGCATGTACCTAGGGTGTCTAAATAATAGTTATTTTATGGTTTGATTGTAAATAAGGTTATAAGTTTAATAATGGTTTGGTATATACATATGAATATGTGTTTGTGTTTGAAGTTATATTATGGCATATTAAATTGATGTTTAAGTGTTCATAAACTAGGCAAAATGGATTAAATCATGTGTGTTTATAATTTGGAATTGAATAATGCTTTGATGATATGTTTGGATGATATAAATGTGGTACCAATAAAGATACATTGGTTAGACACCTAGGATGATTGGTTTGACATGATTTGAATGTGTTTGATTGTGTTTTGAATTGGTTAAATGAATGATTTTTGAATTAATTGGTGTCCAAGTTTGCAGGGAATGATAAACTTAGTTGTTTAAGGTACATTCTAGGTCCACAAGGCCAGACACACGGGCGTGTGACTCGGTCATGTGAGACACACAGCTAGTATACGGGCGTGCGAGGCCATTTCGAAAGGGCACGCGGTTTGGCATAAGGGCGTATGGCTTGGTCGTGTGACCCAAGTCAGAGAGTTATACGAGCACAGACACTGGCTAGGACACGACCGTGTGTCCCTATTTCGAATGCCCACACGGTCTAAGATACGGGTGTGTCTCTTAACAGTGTGAGTCACACGGCCTAACCACAAGGCCGTGTGAACCCTACAGTTTTGAAAATTTTCAATATTTTCTAAAAATTCTCTGAGTTTTCAAATTAGTCCCAACTTGTTTCTAACTCGTATTTTGGGCAGCGAGGGCTCGAATAAGGGACAATATATATATGAGTTTGACTAGTTTATGACTTGAATATTATATGATATGAAATGTTTATAATTTATTTCTGTTTGATTGGTAATGCTCCTAAACTCTATTCCGGCAACGGATATGGGTTAGGGGTGTTATATAGCTAGACTTTATTTTTGCATGTGTCTTTATTGTTAGTCACCTTATCACTCGAACTCTCTTGAGTTCGATCTTCGGAATACACCATGTTCCATTATAATACAAAAATATTACAACTAACCTATCACGCTTACAGATAAACCGTTTTAATTCTGATAATTTTGTGTCGATTCTCTACTCAATGTTCGTACGCCGTGGCGCAATCATCAAGCTATTCAAAATCTACCCCAAAAGGCCAAATTTTTAAGACTAAATGCTTTCCTATAAGTGACTATGGGGAGTTCGCTTCAATATATTTTTTTATCAACCATTTCTTCCAAAACAAACATGCAAAAGTTGTGGTCCAACTCATAGACCTCAAGAATACCCTTCGCCTTCCAAGCCTTTTGGACAATCGTTTTCAATGGTTGAAGACGAATAGGTTTAAAAAAGATTACCTTACCAAGTAAATCATTTCATTAATGAAATCATCAGTGATAAGCTCCTGAGTTTCTATTTCATGCACGATATCCTCTTGTAGCACCAATCCAACTTCCATGTCCTCATCAATAGCCATAATCCAGAGAAGTAATGAAGAAAATGACCAAGCAAATAATATGGAAACAAACAAGAGCAAATAAAAGAAGAAAGGAGGGTTGATAGAGCATTAAAAAAAGTGAAACAAGAGAGCAGAAGGGAAGAAACAAGAGGGTTCTACAAAGAGAATAGAAAACGATTGATATATGCTTGGACAAAGCTACCTTTGATAAAAGAAAAATAACTCCTAATATTAAAAATTAAATTAAATTTAATTCCATAAATTCTCTAATTATTTTATATTTTTAAAAATCTTGCAAAAAAAAATGAATTTTATGGACATGGGAACTTGTGCTTTGTAACATTCTTCAATCCTTAGTAATAGGTGTATTAGAGAAGTTAAGAGTAATTGTAAAGAGGTGGAGAAGATGATGAATAAGTAGATAATATCTGACTTTTATACTTGGCTGAGAGGGTATTAGGTTTTCTTTAGCTTGTTGGAGTAAAATTTGATTTAATTCGAAAAAATTAAATATTTTTTAAAATTTTGAGTTAATCGAATCGAGTTATTCGAATAATTTAAGTTTCAAATTAAGTTAAAATTTACAATTTGAATAACTCGAATAACAGATTGGTGTAAATGCTCTTTTGGTCTCTGTCAACTTTGAAAATGAACAAATTAGTCTCTCTCTTTAACAAAAATTTCAAAATAATTTTTGAAATTCAAAATATTTATAAAATTTCAAAATTTATATTTTTTAAGAAAAATTGTAAAATATTTATAAGATTCGAATCGATTCGAAAAAAAATTCAAATCAAATTAAGATGATAAAATAAAACTTGTAAACTCGATTAACTCAAAAAACTTTTACTCGATTCGATCGAACGTTTATCCTTACGTGGAAGGAAGAAAAGGTAGTAGCTGATTCCTTCATCATAGCCCTTATTAGCCTCACCGTCTATGTGTATCAATACTAAGATGGCATGTACGTGGAGGATTGAAAGATGGGTTAAAAGCACCATTGTCTTGAGTTGGCTTGCTGCTTGCCATCCTTTATTGGTACTTGAGTATTAGGTTAATATTTCTTTTTATAAATTTATTTATTTTTAATTTTTTTATTTTTTTATTAATGTTTGTCGTATGTTATACTTTGAGGTTGTCATATTTTATTGTATTATTAATTATCAGTGTCACATTATTATATTCTAACAATGTTACAATAAAAATATTAAATTGTATGACGAATTTTAAGTTCAACTATCAATTAAGTTCAAAATAATTTAAATACCAATTAAATACTAGTCACCAAGTTTAAGGGACGAAGTATACATTAACCTTTTAATATTAGCCACATAATCATTGAGCATTTTTACCTGTTTATGTAACATAAATTACATTAAACTAAAATATTTATATATGAATATGTAATTTTATGATATTAAAATTTAATGTAAATTATACAAATGGTTACTAAATTAAGGTTAAATTAATGTTTTTGTTACCTAATTTTCAAAAATTACGTAATAATCACTAATATTATCGAGTTGTTGCATTATGATAATTCATTCATTTACTGAATGAATAATTTTTCTTATTAATTTTGGATTTATTGAATGAATAATTTTTATTTGTAGAGTTTATTGATAAATATTTTATATAATTTATAGATATTTTATATTTGAAATTCTAGTGTCATTTATTTGATTTTATAAATATTTTATATACATATATTAAATATTTTTTTAAAACATCAATAAATCTAAAATGATACACAAAAACAAATAGTACTGATGCGTACCGGTTTCAATAGAAAAACGATTTATCCACCAATATAATACTAACTATCTTGCTCATAACTGTAAACGAACATATGTGACAAAATTAACATGTCACATAAATTTGTCATTTACCCCTTAACAATAATTAATAAATAAGTGACTATAATATACTAATCTAATAACATTAATTACTATTACACAACTTTTAAATATATTTTTTCGTAAAAATATTAAAAAATTATAAAAAGTTATAAAAAATAGAAAAAGTTATAAAAATAAAAAATTATTAATGAAAATTTATATAAATTTATAAAAATTATAAAAAAATTCATAAAAACTTAAACTAGACTGGATCAATCGGTTGCTTCGATTAAACCAAAATTAACAAGGGTATCGGTCCAGAGAAAGCCATTAGGTTGGTTGACCTGGGAACTGAACAGTTGAATTTTTTTTATTTTTTAATATATATATTATTTTTAATAGTTTATTTAATTGAACTAGACGAACTGACAAATCGATGGCATGACCAGTTCAATCATCGGTCCAGTTCTGAAAATATTGGTTAAAATATTTCATTCTAAATGGTTGGATAATAAAATTTTGTTTTGATAAAAGTATTAAAAAATAAAAAATCGTTTCAACCGCCCAGTTCCTAAGTCAACCGGTCTATTGGCTTTTCTTGGACTGGTACCCTTGTCGATTTTGGGTTAATCGGTCCAATTCAAATTTTTTTAATTTTTTATAATTTTTATAATTTTATATCATTTTTAATATTTTAATATATTTTAATAATTTTTTATTATTTTTAAAGAATTCTAATACATTTTTTAAAATTTTAAATAAGTTTTATTAATGTTATAAAACTTTTTTTATATTTATTAGATCTTTTTACATTTTTTATAATTTTTAATATAATTTTTTATAGTTGTAATAATTTTATATAATTTTTTTCTTATTTTTAATCATTTTATGGGAAAACTATTAGATTAAACCAAAAGTTGCACGTGTCATCGTCCGATTGATTTTTCAATTTATTTTAATAATCAATGTGGTCAATGACGGAAATCGTTAATGAAGATGTTTAATTGATTATTTTAATTAACGGCAAGAGCTTAATTGAGGGCAAAATTAATACATGGGCCTAATTATTTTTTAAGGACATTTTTGACATATAAGCCTAGAATTATTTTTTTATATCTATTTTTTAATCCATATTCGAAATTCATAATCGTCTCTCTCGACAATTTAATCCTTAAAAGTCAAATTGAATTCTCTCTTTATCAATATAATATATTTTATCATTACACATAATTTTTTTAATCTAGTTTTTAATAAAAAAGAACAATGAAAGTGGCCGCGTACATATCGCGGGAACAGAGAAATAAAGTGCGGATACCGCGTAGCACCCGATCCATTATTCTGACGTATTTCAAATCCCCTTTGCCTTTGGCAGTTTTTTCGAATAAGAAGTTTTGAACACAAAAAGGTTGGAATTAGTGGAAAAGTAGATTTTTAAAAAATTATTGTGAAATAATACGCACATTTTTTTCTTTAAAAAATTTTACACTGAAAAAATGTGTTTTAAGATTTTTAAGTTTCGCCGATTGAGTTTTAGCGCAATTAGTATGTGAATTGTTACCAATATAAGAGAACGTAGATTTGAGTGAGTTGAAACACATTATCCTTCTATTTACGAGTTGAGGAGAAGTTATAGATAGTTCTAAATATTATATAAACAAAAATAAATATGATCAGAATCTATAATGAAATTGTTAAAAAAACGATTTCTAAGTTTCAATTACGAAGAATAATAAAATTTATTTCTGTCAATAGTTAAAAATTTTAACAGTAATATATTACTTTTGTAAAGAAAAACTTTTGTTTGAGTTATTGGATTATAATTTTAATCACAAAAAATATTCTTTTATGAAATTAATATTGTGTTTGCAATAAAAATATAAATCGTAACGTTTTCGAAAAATATTTGGTATATTGTTAGTGAAGTTTTTAAATTCTACAGTAAAGTTAAGAGGTTGACGAATGTCCTATAGAGGTATAGTAAAATATTAAAAAATAAATATTAAAAAAAACAAATTGTTAATATTGCTTGTGAAATAAAAAAGTACAATACCAATATTTCAAATATTAACCGTAATTTTTTTTAGCTTAAAGCTATACTAGTAATAATTTTAAACATGTATTTTACGATAATTTTTTTTCACTTTTTAAAATTTGAATTTATTCGTAAACAATCCATGATTCTAACAAAAGTTACTCCTGATGTGATTCCAGTCACATTATGTGATTCGTCTCAAAGGTCTCGAGATTGAGCCACACTCAAAGGGCCCAAATGCAAGATGAAAACGTTCAAAAACCATGCAATGTTTGCATGTGAACTTTTAAAGGCCCAAACCATCCATCTTTAATTTCTTTAATTATTTCTACAACTTTTGTTTTTAAAATATAATGGTGTCTTAATTTTGTCTAAAATAATTGATCAAATTCGTGGACGTTCCTATGAAGAAACACTTATGATACTAGAACTCATGTTTTATCAAGTATATTATCCTATTTTAAAATTGGTTTATTCAGTAGCAGCAAATGCTCGTCACAATAGGGGTTTCAATGAAGCGAGTTTAATCATTACTCAAGTCGCAATAAATGAGAAAACTACTCTGAAAAGACTAAAACATCAAGCTCGAAGATGGAATTATCTGATAAAAAGACCCACTTATCATATAACTATTGCATTGAAAGATCTTGAAATTGAACCACTTGACATAAATATGCCATGCCCAAAACCAAAAAACATAGAATGGCTAGGATGACTTAAAAAAGGGATAAATTAAGGACACAAATATGAGATATCCTAATATATAATTGTGGAGGATTACGGGACAAAAAATAAATCCACTTGGTTTCAAACTTGCTACAACCCAAAGTCATCATCCTCTTTAGTTTGCACAACCTAAAACGTATTCTGAGGGTTTACAAACTATATCAAGAATTACGTACGGCGTTATTAATGCTATTAGTTGTTAGTTAAATTAGTTGTTAATTAGTTTATTTAGTTGATTTTAGTTTCGTTACGTCTTCTTCATATGGCTCAAAATTGTTTCCTCAACTTCCATATTTTTATTCCTTTGTTAAGCATTTTGTTTTGAAACATTTGAGTCTAGTTTTGGCATGCGTCCTTTGAGTAAGTGTTTATGTCTTGTGACTTGTTTATAATAAGGTCGTCCTTGTGTATAAGTATGTTACATATTTTTAGTTATATTAAGATATCATATGCGTGTCAAAGCATCTTTCATGATTATGTGTGTTGCTATATTGAAGTGCCATATGTTGTTCTTTTGGTGTCCTTTGTGCATTTTGATTTGTGCTTCTTTGAAATGATCTCACATTCTTTTTATACTTGTTTTTGTAGGATTGTGAACTTGCATTTAAAATCAAATGCATGTACAAGTACATTCAAGGAATCATCAAAATCCGTGTAATTATTTTGGTTCAAGTTCATTTTTTTTCAGGATTTATATTTTTGTTCAAACCCTTTTATTTTTCAAGCGAATTTTCAAGCTTAAACAAATAATTCGACTAATAAGTAAATCTATTTTTAACTTAAGATAAATTCCAAATATTTGTCGCACGTACAAATTTATATATGCCAAATGCTTATTGTAAGCTTTAATGTTACACTTCGTTAATATAAATATACATGCCTGTATATAGTACCTCATCCATAGTATATACGTATATCACCTCGCCAAAGTTGTATATATATTCATTTGCAGAGCTCACAATCATAAGCTTGTCTCAATTGGGTGAATTTTTCAAAATCAAGTAAATAACCCTTTCACGAATATTTCGTGCATCTTTTCATACATTGCATGTTCATATTTCATCTTTAAGGTGTCGTGTAATCATACAACGTGACTTTATTTAAAAGTAAATAACAAATTAATTCCTACAATATACCTTTCCAAGCGTTTAAAGAAATCAAATGTGCACAATTTTTTTCATAACCAAACAAATCTCTGTACAAATCTTTTCAGTTTGCAATTCGATCCGATCCTTTAGTTCGTAGAGCTATTTACTTGATTGCCGACATTTCTGGAACACCTCTAACAGAGGGACAAATAGTCAATTTTGAAAGAATTTATTGTCAACCTCTTTCAGATATGAATCCATCTAATTCAAAAGAGAAGAACTCGCATCAATATCTCAATTTCAATTCAAACATGGGTTTGATTCACACCCCATGTTCTAAGAAATATTTACCATCCGAAAAGCGAAAAAAACGGAGTCTTTTTCTAAAGAAATGAGTTGAGAAAGGGTGGATATATAGAACCTTTCAACAAGATAGTATTTTTTCAACTATCTCAAAATAAAATCTATTCCAAACATATATGCCATGGTTCCTTCCTCAACAAGATACAAATATTTAAATTTAATATTTTTAGATACTATTTCAAATTTATTGCCAATACGTGACACAATATTTCATCAACAATTTACTTTTTATCTCGAGTAAGATTACTTTATAACATTTCCTTCTATTAGCAGGAGCAATTGTTATATATAAATAAATCTACCAATAAGACCCACCCGATGATAGTCACCACTCTAGCAGCACCTAGGTGACTCTTCTGATTGAGGAAAAGGAAGTGGACATATTTATACAATGAACTGTCCTCTCTCTCCACCAAGTGAACAACCTTAACCATGGTCTCTCACTTCAATAGTTCACAAATTGTGTGAAACACACCTTCACAAAATAATTTAAAACTTTTAATTATAAATATATAATCATGTTCCTGAAATGATGAAAAAATTTTCCTATATATATATATATACCTATTAAACTTTTTCAAACTGAAGCAAGGCTAGCACATGGCTAAAGTTAATTATCTTTAAGCATGTGTTTTGAGTATTATATAAATACACCATAAAAATGATTGAATGATGTTATTAACTTTTTGTATTTAATATTGCATTTTGAGTAGTATATATATATATATATATATTAGAAATTAAATTGTATTTTGCTCGCTTTATAAAAAAAATAGACAAATTAATTAATGTATATTAGATCAAAGAGTAAATTGATCATTGGGTAAAAATTTTAATCCAGCTCTACTGTTATTTCGTTTGTCATGTCAATTTTTAACGGCACAAATAAATAAATTTTTTAATAGAAAGAACTAATTTACCTTTTGATTTAACATACAGTGATTAATTTACCTATTTTCTTAATAAAAAGGACACAATACAGTTTAACTATAATATGAAAGTCTTCATGATACTTTTACCTCATAAAATATATTTTAACAACTCGATATAAATACCAAAACTAAATTTAAACATATAATCTCAAAATTTTAAATTATTTTTTTAACATTTTTTTGTGGAATCTCTTTTTTTTTTACCATTAAATTAATATTTTAATTTTAAATTCAAATAAAAATATACATTCACTTTTAGATGAGAGTAGTATAAGCTTCTGGCTTTAATCAAAACTAAAGAAAGGGACATGTAGTGGTGGCAATCATGAAAGTCTGCTAATCATATTATAAATTAATAATTTAAATAGAAAAAAAAAACTAAATGTCGAAAAATTAAAATATGATGGTTCACTTTATAGGTCGAAAAATTTTAGAAATAATTCACTTTATAGGTCGAAAAATTATATGTCGTGGTGGAATTAGAGTTGAAAGAGTAAGATGAATTGGTTGAGAAAGGGCGAATCCCCTCCTCTCATGGGTGAAAGAAGGTTTATATAGGTGGATCTAATGCGACACATAGTTGTTTTTTGTTGGTCAATTGATCTGTTCAATAATTTCTATTAAATGAATAACATGACATTGTTTTAGTCGTAAGGTACGTAGGTAGCAAGTGATGATTGTCTTACTAAATTAGTATATTTGATAAAGATAATTAACTTGTACATTCTCCACATTTGATTAAACAGATCCTATAACGAATATAAACTGATTGAAATAACCCAATAATATATGGAGTTCAATATTAGTGGAATTTATTAATATATAAAATAATATTTTATAATTAAGTTGAATCCGATTAATTACTCATTACAATATATACATATGATAATGTGAAAAGTCAAAGTCAATTCTTTAGTTTTATAGATGCCAACACATGTGATAGCCACTAAGCCATAATGATGTATTGCGGCTACTACCAGCCAACGGAGGCAGCTTTGACGACTACTGTTATGACAGTGTGGCGCAGTCACTGGTCACAACTCACCAACCACAAAAATGTTACAATCTACTATGTTTCCATGATGTCCAAATTATTTACTAATAAATTAAATTGAAATTTTTAATATTCTTTAGTCTTAATTTATTCATAGTTATTATAAAATCTTTGAATATGTGTCAGTCATGGGTTTATCTTTATTATTTCATTCTTAACTTTTTTTTCTTAATATATTTTATTAAGGGTTGGTTTGGATGAGCGATTAGGTGTAATGCGGTACATTTAATTTACTTTTTGTCTCACGCTACAGTATTTAATCTCACCGCCACCTTTGTTTTTACACTAACCACAAGTAAACACACCGCCCATCCAAACTCAGCCTAAGACAAATAATAAAAGGTTCAATGGATAACTTTTTAATACAATGACCTCTTTGTTTAAGTATTGTTCAGAATCAGCATAATGACATAATTGAAGGAGTTACTATTGTTCAAAGTTCTAACAGTTTTCGACTTGAGCTTCAAATTTACTTAAATCTCACAAATATTGCTTCTTGTAGGTTGGTAGAATCTAACAAGAAATTGATCAACATCATTCTTAAGTGCACCAAAACAAGATGGAAACTTTAACAAACTTTTGAAGACGTCAAATTCCCTTTTTAATATGACAACATTAGACACCAATCAGCAAACAATTATCAATTAAAGAAATAAACGAGATAATGTGCTACGAGTGCTTCCATTCCAAAGCTTTCATTAATTTTTCATGATTATAATTGTTCTAGATTTCCCATGCCTTGTCGCTGTCACGTAAATGTTGAAACATTTAGGACTTGTTTGGGCAAGTTGAAATGGGCTAGTCCTCCCTAGCTTGGACCAATCAATGGCTGTTAATCATGGACCATTTTGTGCTAGTCCAAAACTTATAGGATACAAAAATGCAATGAGAAAAGAATAGGGGATTGGGAGAGGGACTATAATTAATTTAACAAAAACTAAAATCATCATTAATAAGTTCATGGTTTAACTAGAAAATAATCTTGAGAATAAAATTTTTAAAGCTGAAAATATTATTTCTGAGTTTTTTTTTATAATTGCAGAGGAAAATAGGTTGTTTGGGATCGAACCTACACTCGTATACCTACAACATAATGCTTTTGTCACTAAACCAATAGATTATTGACATTTTTGGGTTTTATTTCATATTTATTTTGAGTTCAAATTTTATAATATCTAAATTCTATTTCAATTTATCCTAACGATGTAACGATAAGATGATGTGGCACGTTAAATCAATATTTTAAACAAAAATTTTAGGTTGATTTATAAAATCGGTCCCATTTTTTTTATTTTGGGCAATTTATTTTTTTTCTTTTATGTTTTTTAACTTTTTTTTCTTTATTTTTCATTCTCTTCTGCTTCTCCCTCTATTTTCCTCCCTTCTCTATTTCTTTTAACCTAGTTTTTCTATATTTTCCATTTGTTAAAGCTAGTGCCTATACATTTATATTTTTGAAAAAAATATTTTTTTCGAGTGAGGCGAGCTTATGGACTAGTTTTAACAAATGGAAAAGATAAAAAAACTACGTTAAAAGAAATGAAGAAGGGAGGAAAACAGAGGGAGAAGCAGAAAAGAATGGAAAATAAAGCAAAAAAAAGAAAGTTAAAAGAATATAAAAGGAAAAAAAATTAAATTACTCAAAATGAAAAAATATAGGGACCCGTCAGCTATTTAACATAAAATTGCTTAACCTAAAAATTTCATTTGAAATGATAATTTAATGTACCGCATCAGCTTACTGTTACATTGTTAACGTCAATTAATGGCTCAGTAACTAAAATTTTACAACACGATAATGTAAGTGACTAAAATGTAACCTGAGGTAAACAAAAGTGACTATTTTGATAATTGATTCTATTTTAAAATTACAAATATAGAATTCAAAATCGATTAATTTAATTAATTCAATTTTAGTTTTTCATAACTGAAACTAAATTAATATTTTAATTTAATCTGAATTTTGAAATTAATTTTAAACCAAATTGATTAAACTTAATCCGAAAATTCAAAATCAATCTTTAATCATTTTGGTCCAACTTTTACACCCCTATAATATATAAATAAAACATTCTATCATGGTAAATTAATATAACGAAGCTCAAAATCATATATTATTAAAGATAAGCAAAGAAATTAAGGTTGATCATCATCTATAATGGAATACAAAAACATTGTACTCCACAATGGCACGGGCTTGATTGATTGATTGAGTCCTCACCTGAGCATAGCCACGTGCAAATCGGAAAACACCGCTCCCACCGACAATCGGCATCTCTCGCACGGCGGAAAGAACCTCATTTCGCCCCAAAACACTGAGGGTGCTACCATTGTATTTGCCTTCCGTGAAAGCAAAATTAGTCACCATTAACAAGCTTAATTCACCTTGCGATGCAACTGTATATGTTCCCTGTGCTTTTCCCACCGTTTTGGAGTTGATGTCGGGCTCAATTGTCAAAGGGTCATCGATGACATATACATCTCCGAAGATAAACTGTGAGGAACTATTGGTCGATGGTTTTCCGTCTACGACACGAATTGCGGTGACGTTTTTGCCCGAAAGTACGTCGTGTAAGTAGAAGTGAAGGTGGGATAACTTTTCTCGCTTGAGCCCTAGTGATGATGGAGATATGTATTTACCGAAAAGCTCGGAATATCCATAGGCAACGGTGAGTCTTGAGAAGGAGAAGATGATGGTGATGAAGAAGAGGATGAGGAAGATGATGAAGCTTTGGGTTTTCAGCACTGATGCCACCATTGTCGGATTGGATCACTAGTAGATAGATAGTTCAAGACGAAGGGGGGGGGTTATTTATGCTTTAAAATACAAACCTAACATGATGCAAATTTTAATACAAAAATCACCAAGCCATTGACATTTGATGCTCTATTTTGGCTCTACTTGACCTTTTGATATTGATGTTTGGATTATTAATTACAGTACTTTGGCATCATCCTTGAATTCAAATACAAAGAAAAAGAAATGAATTTGGGATTGAATTGAAAATTGGTTGAATTAATGATGTCCAATGAAAATAATCAAATCATTTCTATTAGTACAAGGAAAATGGAAGATTAAAAAGATTCAGTTAAAAATCGATTGTTAAATAAATTTTTCGGAAATAATTAAAAGATAAATTAAACTTCTCGACAAAAAGTCTACTCAATTCAACTTTTTGAATCATGATTTGTGACATGTTTCAACAAAAAAAGATGAATTCAATAAATTTAATTAGATACAAATCATGATGCAAAAGACTCAATTGGAGGATATACTTTTCATCAAGGGGTTTAATTAATTTTTTAATTATTTTCGAATGCCTTATTTAACATTTTAGCCTTTTATTTTTAACAATTTTTTTTATTTTTCCATTATATTTTATAGTGGCAGAGTCAGAATTTTTTTGGGGGATTAAACTGTATATTTTTATGATAGTAAAAATATAATTTCACCATTTTAATAGTCTATATATTTATAATTTTTAAATGATTAAATCAATTTTTTATATTTTAGAGGGCTAAAATATAATTTTACCATTACCATTTTAAAATTTTATAAATTATGAAGGGCCTAAATAAAAAAAATTTCCATTTTAAGGGAGGTCTGGCTCCTACCAGCTCCCTTGACTCCGCCACTAATATTTTAGTTAATTTTTATCTTCAGTTTATTAGAATTATATGTTTCCTATTTTTTCTTCTAATTTTTAATTTTTTTTTAAAGTGGTTGAATCTTCTTATCCAATCATTTGAGTTAATTGATTAATGAATAACATGATTAAATGTAAAAGTATTACAAAATTTTTAAATAGTAACTAAATAAATTCAAGTCCTAAATACAAAAATTTTCGTAAAATCAACTATATTGTAAGTATTAGACTAATAACGAATTATACAAGATGAATCTTCTAATCAATAGGGAGGAATAAAATTACTTGTTTATGCATACTGTTTTTATCACTTGAATTGAAAGAAAATCTCATTTCGCAATTCTCGTCCATAGTTACAAGATAAAATACAATTCCCTTCACAAAGATAAAGGTTATTTAAGTGTTTTTATGTGCCACGAGGAATTCAATATATAAAACATAAGATGAATACAAACACAAGATGCACAAAATCACACCAGTAACAATAAATTTTAAAGAAAAATGCTAATTTTTAATTTATATTCAAGAAATATAAGATTATACAGACAATTAATCTCAATTTCTTGAATGATTCGTATTAATGTTACTTAAAAAGTATAAATCAATCAAGATAATAATAATCTCATGAAAGATCAATATCCCAAAATCATTCCATCAATAAAAATTTAATTTTAAATAAAAATCCTAATTTATTATAAGCAAATCCACAATTTTAATTTTAAGTTTTTAGAAATTAATCAATAAAATTAAAAGAAAAAAGAATTATTACCAATGTTATACAATTTTAATTCATAACTTTTAAGAAACTATAATTATATAAATATCAATTAAGCCATTACTCCATTCACAAAAAGTTAAAATTTTAAATTCATGACTCCACAATCATTGGTAGAGTTTTACCCAAGATATGGAAATACTAACCTACCAATATAATAATTTGTTGACAAACAAATGATACTATGTTTAATTATTTTTAATGGTAAATGTCTATATAGGGGGCAAATTTTAAACTTCGAATTTGAATCTTGAATTTAGAATTTAAAACTTTGAATTCGAACTCTAAATCTTAAATTAAAAGATTAAATTTAATGTTTAAGTTTTAGAGTTCTAAATTTAATATTTTGAATTCGATCCGATTGATTTGATTGGTTTAACAGAATAAATTATTAAAAAGAAAAAATAAATGGTTTGAATTAGATGATATTAATATACTTTATACTTACTCATGAATAGAGAGAATCAATAGAGGTGTTCATGGGTTGGGCTAGGTCAAGTTCGGGATAAGCCTAAGCAGGGGCGAAGCCAGGGGGCTGGCATGGGCTCCGGCCCCCCTAAAATGTAAATTTGTTCTTTTGGCCCTTAAAATTTTTTAAAAATTTTAAATTAATAAAGGTAAAATTACACTTTGGCCCCCTTAAAATTATAAAAATTTGATTTAATCCTTTACAAATTATAAAGATATAAACTATAAAAAATTAAAATTTTATCCGGCCTCTCTAAATATTTATTCTGGCTTCGCCCCTGAGCCTAAGGATAATATTAAAATAATTTATACTAGTTCAAGCTCAGCCCGACCTGAAATATGGGCTTAAAATTTTGTTCAAATCTGCTCATATTTATAAAAGACTAACCTAAACTCATTTTAGGTCTGCCCATATTATTTTTTAAATTTTTTAAAAATATATATTTATATTATATTATTTTAATATTTAATAATTTTATACATTTTTTATTTATTGAAATTTTTTTATATAATCATCTTAACATTATTTTAATCTTTACATTAGAGTAGTATTATATATTTAGTATAGATTTATTTTTTTAATGTGTTCTAAATTATATAATATATAAATATAATATAATATAAAGTATTATAAACTTAAAAACAAGCTAGGGTCAGGCCTTAAATGTTCAAGCCTGATTCCGGCCCATATTTTAAATGAGCCTAATTTATTTTATTCAAATATTTTTTTCGAGCTTAATATTTTTACTCAAATCTTCCCAAATTTCGAACAGGTCTTCAGGCTTCGATAGATAACCTCACCCATTAATAGGTCTAAGTATTAATGGCTATTACCCGAGAAAGAAAATTATATGAACAATAATAACAAAGCTCGAAATGATAAGCTATTGCGTATGAAGCAAATTCAACCCTTAAACAATAAACTATAAGAGAAATTAAGTTAACCATCAGCAATAATGGAATACAAAAACATTATACTCCAGAATAGCACGGATTTGGGTGATTGAGTCCTCGCCTGAGCATACCCTCGAGCGAATCGGAAATGGCCACACCCCTCCAACGATTGGCATTTCTCGCACGGCGGAAAAAACCTCATTGCGCCCCAAAACACTGAGAGTACTACCATTGTATTTGCCTTCCATGAAAGCAAAGTTTACCACCATTAATAAGCTTAATTCATTTTGCTACGCTAATGCATAAGCTCCTTGTGCTTTTCCCACCAGTCTCGAGTTGACATCAGGCTCGGTCGTCAAAGGGTCATCAATGACAAACACATCACCGAAAAGCAATGATGAGGAACGATTGGTCAATGTTGTGACACGAACCACAGTGGCATTTTTACCAGAGACTACATCATGAAAATAGAAGTGAAGGTCGGATAACTTTTCTCTCTTGAGCCCTAGTGATGATGGAGATATGTATTTGCCGAAAATCTCGGAATTCGACCGACATTTGGCAATGACAGTGATAAAGAAGAGAAGAAGGAAGATGATGAAGCTATGGATTTTGAGCATTGAGGACGCCATATTAGCACATAAGTGATAGTTCAAGAGTTGAAAAACAATGGGGGTATTTATTTTTAGAATACACACTTAACATGATGCAATTTATAATACTAATAGTATCCCACCACGGCATTGACATTTGATGTATCTGTTTTTTACCATCTTTGAGTACCTTTTATTTTTCAATATAATTATTGATATATAGATGATCAATTAGTTTAAATATAAATATTTTCGGTCATTGTTTGAACCAAATGTCAAAATTCAAGTGTTGTAACATTACTGTCAAGCAAGTCAAATCTCTAACAAGCACATTAAATTTCGCTGTACGAAAAATTAAAAATTGTCAAAAAATTTTAAGTACTTAAAAACCTCACTAGATAATATTTTTTTATTTTTTAATTTTTTAGTGCTTAAAAACCTTAAACTAGTTAGTATTTATAGTGATGATTCCCCATAAAAAAACCACCAACTATACATCCCATTACCACACGCAGATGTGAAAATGGTGGACAAGAAAACATAGATCATTCCCACGAACCAAAATAAGAAAAAAAATTTAAAACTAAAATTAAATATTTGTATTAAAATTAAGCGGAATTAATTGATGAATCAAAACACAAACACATAAATAAAATGCTAGGACGCAATTACTAAATCGATCCCCATAACAAGGCCACATTCATGGACGCAAATTATCTACAATATTAACCCCTTGTCATCAATGAAATGTATGGTTTAAAATTAATTAATAATAACATATGTAGTATATACAATATTAAAATTAAAAAAATGAGATTAAATTTTGAGTAAAACAAAATTTAAACACGTAAATACATCAGATTAAGAATAGTAAATGCACTACAATTATTTATCGTGGTGTAGTGATAAAGAACTTGTTTATAAATCCTTTAAACATGTATTTGACCTTAAATATGTTAATTTTTTAACTCATTTTTTCAAACATTATATAAAAGTATATAAAGACAAAATTACCATCAAAGTAGTAATAGCAATTATTTAATAGAAAGGGTAAATTAGTTTTTTCTCAATTGAGTTGGTACTTGGTTAACCTGTACCAACTCAATCAAAAGTTTAAATAATTGTGACACCCCGAAAATTAGTAGTGTCGGAAAATGCAGTTTCGGGACCTTATTTTCATAAACCGAGCTTGTAAATATTAAATTAAATTATTTACGGAGTTCGTATAATAGAATATTAGATTTTGGTCCTTCAATTTTGCCTATTAATTGCTTAATTTAGGTATAAGGACTAAATTGTAAAAAATTATCGCTATGGATTATTAATCGCCAAAGACTTAAGGACTTAAACTGCAATTAAAATAAGGTCTAATTATACAAATAAACCATTATAAAAATGAGTATAGTGCACGGTGGTGAATGTGTAAGTATTATTATTAAAAGTTATAATTAAATTATAAAATGTAAATATTAAACAAAAACAAGTGGACATAAAGAGAATTCATTTTTTCTTTCTTCTTCATCAACACCGAATATTCAAGATGAAGAAACCAAGTATCGGCCTTTAAGGTTTCTAGTTTCAACAATAAATTTGTACATGCAATTAAGTCATTTTCTTGTAATTTTTATATTTTTGAGGTCATGGAAGGTTGATTTAGCTAGCCCATATACCAATTTGTAAAAATTTTAAAGTTTTTGAAAGTTTTAATTGTTGATTTCTTGAAGTTTTAGGTGTTAAAATGATAGATTTTAAGCTTAGATATGAAAAAGCACTAAACTGTAAAGCTTAATTAATAGTTCCGTGCATTGGGAACCAAATTGAATAAAATGTAAAATTGATTGTAGGAATGAGAAATAGGAGGTCCCTAATGGGTGATAGTGAAATCGGATTTCAATTTGGAGTTTTAAATTGGAAGTTATGTTTGTCCCGGTTTTAGGGATTAAATTAAATAAATTGTAAAATATGTATGATTTTGAAATTGAATGTGTTTTTATATGGAATTTGATAATGTATTATGATTGAATTATTATTCATAGCTAAATACGACATAAGATCATCAAAAGGGAAAGAAAAGGTGAGAACCGACGACGAGTGACGTGAGCTTTTGGTTTATATTTCTACGGTCCGATTCAATTTAATTATTGCTCATTCATGTTAAATTACATGATGTATTTATGAGGTAAGTATATAATATTTGTATGAGTTAAGATGAGATGTTTGATATGGTATACCGAGATAGAGGATTAAATTGAATAAAATTTAAAGTTGCATGGCTTATTTGATATATCAAATTGATATGAAATTGGGGTGAGATATTTTATATATGGTACTAGAATGGTGAACTAATGATGGATTGAGATTGATAGATTGTGAATTGAACATATAATGACATTGGAAATCGATTGTCTATTAAATGTACAGGTTATACTTCAGTTCATCCAATGATACAGTGTATGTGCCAGTATAATTGCTTTAGCTTGTCCGATGATGCACTGTGTGTGCTAATATAATTGTTTCAGCTTGTCTGATGATGCACTACGTGTGCCAATATATTTCCTTCGGCTTATCCAATGATGCACTGCGGTGCCAAATTGGGATACAGGTTGGTTAATTCATATATCCGTCTTGAAATGTGACTAAGGTTAACTAGATTATATAAACATGATTTGGCTAGGCTATATGGTAGATTGAAATGAAATATGAATTGATTTGGTATAATTACTCACATATGAATTGTGATATTTGATAGCATGTGAAAGACCATGCAAATTAGCTAGAAACGAGCCCTAGGGGCCGATTGAGTATTTACGAGCCAATAGACTCAAAAATGATTCAATTGAGGAGATGAAATTAAATATGTAAATCGATGAATGTGTGTGTCTGTATATATATATATGAGTATATGCTTATAGATGGTGATATGAAATAACCAAATGAATTTATCACTAAGTCTATGTTACAATTTGGTATACAAATTAGTTGAATAATAGACTTGAATTGATTATTTGTATTTGAATAACATTTATGTTATATTGATTTGATTTATAGAAATACCACTGAGTTTTATCACTTAGCGTGCGGTTTGTTTTTTTGTACACAAGTTAGGTCCCAAACGAGATCCCGAGCATCAACTTCATCATCCAGTCAAAATCCCGGAATCAATAATGTTTTTATAAATCTCTTTTGTTGGTTATAAGAAATGTACCTAGGTTGAGTCAATTTTAGTATATAAAGTTATGTGTATATGCACTTATGATTTAATAATTAATGTTAGAATTTGGTTAAATGCATATAGCTTGTAATGGAGTTAAAGGTAGTTTGAAATGTTATGAAATGGTGCAAGTATATATATATATATATATATATATATATATATATATATGAACTTGGTGAAATAGGCAAGTATATAAATGATTTAAATGGCTTGCATTAGGTAAATGGGTTGTAGGCGATAAGGTATTGGCCTAGTGTTAGAAAAGGCATTAGTTTGCATAATCTGATGGTAATATGTTGCAAATATGAGATGATTATAATGATTATATGTTTAAGAGTTGGTTCGGAAATTTGCAAGTTGCTAAACAAGAAGAAATTGCAAAAACAGCATGTGACGTTGCAACGTCAAACGTATGTCCTCACAACTAGAAATGACTTAAAATGCTAGGATGAGACGAGGAACCCTGTCATCCCAACGAGACCAAAATAATATGTCACATCGCGACAAGGAACTCCCTCATGTCGCGACATCAAACCTATACTTTGAATTATTTACAATTCAGTCCTAATTCGATCTTGGGTTAGCATTAGAGCTTTCATAAAGTCACATAAGACGCATGAATGGTTTTTTATTGTAATATTTGCTTATGATATTTGTATTTATATGTCCAACGATATGAATTTTATTTAAATTTTATTGTAGTTGCTCCGACAATGAATGTGGTACCTTATAGCTTGAACTCGACACCGGGTCGAGTATGAGGTGTTACAATAATAGTATAGATTAGCACGTCTCCCCATCATTTCAAAAAATTAGGTTCAAAATTTGAATATATTGTTTATAATATATATATATATAAGTTTTTGAGATAATATATTTTTTGGTCCTTGAACTTGGCAAATAGGTTCATTTTGGTACTTATACTTGAACTGGAGAACTAGATTCATTTTGATCCCTGAACTTGGATTTTGTCAAGATTTGATGATGTGGCCAGTGTTCTTAAAATATGACTGGATTGGACTGAGAACAGATTAGTATACCTGTTTAAACAAGTTGAATTGGTAACTGCTCGAAACGGGTAAAAATTGAAAACTAGGACAAAAACTAATAGTTAAATAGGTTGTACGAGTTTAATAATTTTTAAAAAAATTTTATAAATTTTTAATTATTTATTTAATTAGCATTGGTCTAGAAGTTGAATTGATCAAATTAATTGAATAAAAAACTAGTGATTTGACCAGTTCAACCACTGGTCCAATTATTAGAACACTATATGTGACGCTTGTTGAGGCTCAAGTTTGACCCAACAAATGACCAAATCAGCCCAAATTTTAGACCCAACTAAAAATTAAAACCCTAGCCCAAAACAATGCAGCCCAAACCCATAACAAACAAAAAACCTAACCCTAGCTACTTGCACTGACAGCCGCAACCATCCCCTGGCGCCACCTGCTCCACCAGTCACCTCCACCGGCCATGCCCTGCAAAAATAAAGCAAACACGCAAGGCAGAAGAAAGAAATAGCAAAAAGTAATAAAAGCATGTAAAAAATGGCTATAAAAAGCCAAGCAAAATATTGTAAGGGGATTAGGCATTTTTTAATACAAAGCATTTGATTTTTTTAAACAGAGAGAGCAAAACAATGATTCAAAGCAAAACAATCAGAAAAATACCAAATCGGAAGAATCCAAAATACTAGAAATCCAAATCCAAAAGCCTAAGGTGATTTTTATTTTATTTCTTTCCTATTTTTGGGTCTATTCCTTCATATATATACATATATTTAAAGTATAAAAAATAAAATAAAAAAATAAAATAAAAAAAGTACCTTCTCGATTTTTCGGCCACCATGCGCGGTGGTCGGCGGCGGCGGACCGGCGGTGGCGACGGCGGCCTTCTTGGCCGGAGTTGGGGCCTAGTTCAGAGAGAATTCTCTCTTCTCTCTCTTCTCTCTCTTCTTTTTTTTCTTTCATGCTAACAAATGAATTTTTTTCCCAAAAACTTGATTTTTATAGCCCCCTAAAACGACGTCGTTTTGGGGTTGGCCATTAACACCCAAAACTACGTCGTTTTGACTTGGACCGGATCGACCCGACCCGACCCGCCTAGGATCCGCGTGTTTTTTAATGGAAGGGCTAATTGCGCTTTTAGCCCTTCCGTTTTTTTATTACTTTGCAATCAAGTATTTTTCGTTTTCAATTTTGCCCCGAATTTGTACTTGGACTTCAATTGAGTCCTACCCAGTGATGTGCGTTTTAGAGGGAGGGTTATTTTCAGTTTTGGTCCCTCCTTATTGTTAGCGTGTTCGATTTGGTCTTTTCTTCTTTATTTATTTGGAAATTGGCCCCGAACTTTCATTGTAGGTTTAATTTACTCCTTTTTTTTGTTATTTTCCATATTATATATTAAATTAACATATATTATTATTACTTTAACTTATTATTATTATTATTATTATTATTATTATTATTATTATTAATATTACTATTATAATTATATTTTATTTTTGTGTATTTATTTATTCATTTTATTATTAATTCATTAATTTATTATTAACATATTCTTATTATTTTTATTAATGTATTAGTATTATTATTATATATTAGTGTATATTTTTTATTATATATGTATATGTATATATATTTATATATAGTATTATTTTTAATTACTTTATTTTAATATTTTTATTATATTATATTTCCTTTTTGTATTTCAATACTATTACTATTATTATTATTATAATATATTAGTGTATATTTTTATTATATATATATGTATATGTATATATATTTTATATAGTATTATTTTTAATTACTTTATTTTAATATTTTTATTATATTATATTTGCTTTTTGTATTTCAATACTATTACTATTATTATTATTATTATTATTATTATTATTATTATTATTATTATTATTATTATTATTATATATATATATATACATGTGTATTTTTCATGTACATATTAGTATTTTCTACTATTATTACAAATATATTAGTTCTATTATTACAAATATATTAGTTCTTTTATTATATTATTAGAACGTTATTTTTCATTATTATTTTCTTTATAGTGAATATTATTGTTATTTTTATTCTAGTATTATATTTTAATATTTATCATTAGTTGTATTATTGTTTGCATTATTTATAAATTTTTATGGCAAATGATATATATTTTTTATTTTTAATTAATTTCAATAAATAAGGCAACGTACCGATTTCAACACTAGGTCGCTGATTTCATCGCTATGTTGGATGAATATCATTGGCTCGTGTTAAAAACGAGACGTCCTTCTAAAAAAACCAAAAATTTCAAATTCTCGTATTTCAATTGGATCGCGATTGAATATTAAATTAAACTTGTATTTTTGAAGATTAAGACAATGTACGTTTAATAAGATACCAATTTAGGGCGTCGCGAGGGTGCTAATACCTTCCTCGCGCGTAACTGACTCCCGAACTCTATTTTTCTCTGGATTTTCGCGTAGACCCAAATTCGGTTTTTATTTTTGTTCAAAAATAAATTTTCTTTCAAAAGAGAAAGAGGATTTATTAGGTGTCCGATCACGCCTAGAAAAAAGATCGGTGGCGACTCCTTTTCCCTTTAAAACCGAAATTTAGTTTTCAAATTTTCAAACAATCGCCTCAACTAGCGACCGAAGAGAATTTTTTACGTCGTTACAACGCTCTAATATAGTATCAAATCATCACCTATAATTTTATATAAGTTTTTTAATTTTCAAGTGATGATGTGGCACAATTTCAGAGTGTCGCATCATCGAACTTTTATATTTTTCAAGTTCAGGGACCAAAATGAATCTAGTTGCCAAGTTCAAGTACTAAAGTGGATAGGAAAAGTACAAGTATAAAGTAGACTTAGTTGTTAAGTTTAGGGGCAGAAAGTTACATTATCTCAAATTCTTTTAACATTGTATTTATGTTGTATATATAAGGTTTTATTAGTAAATTAGCCTCGAAACTATATTTCAATTCTTACATTAGTCCTTCATAAATATATTTAAATTATTAGTTTTGTTCATGTTTACCCAAAAATAATACCAACCAATAAGAAACTAATGGCACATTGTTATTGGACACCATATTTTTTTTGGGTAAAAATGAGATAAAATTGATAATTTAGTGTCATTTTGACAAATAAAAAACCTTTAAGAACCAATATAAAAATTGAATATAATTTAAAGGTCAATTTACTAATAAAGCCTATATATAATGATCTGAACCATTGTTATAAATCACACAAAATATAATAATTGTATCCCAATGGAAATATAATTTAAACACAAGAATATCAAAAAATAACATGAGCATGGTATGAATGGGTGAATATGTTAAAAATTATATAAAATAAAGAGTAAATTATATTAGTAGTTACTTAATTTTTAGTAACTTTTCTTTTTGGTCAACTAATTATGAAAAGTTATAAAATGATCACCCAACTAGTCGATTTCATCTTTTTTGGTCACAAACTATTAGATGACTAATGGAAAGATGATGTGACATCTTTTAAAATTAGCATAATAGAAATTTTAACTCTCAACATTTATACATTGTGTTAATTTAGTCTTAATTCTAAAAACTTTAACCCCCAAAATTTACATATCATGTGATTTGTTTTTTTTTTGCAGTTCTACTTTTCTTTGTGACATTTTCACCAAAAAAGCTATAAAGACAAATTTATTAGTTATATTTAATCGAAAATATTCCAAAAATAGAAACACTTAAAAATCTAATATAATAATATCATTTTTTTCTCATTATCTTAAATTTAATCCTCAATGTCACAAAGAAAAGTAGAACTGCAAAAAATATCAAATTGCATAATTTATAAATATTGAGGGTTAATTTTTTTTAGAATCAACACTAAATTGACACAATGTATAAATGTTGAAAATTAAAGTTGCTATTATGCCGATTGTAAAAGCTATCAGGTAACTTTTCTTCAATATTTTAAATGTTGGTGAACAAAAAAGAAAAGTTGAATAGTTAGATGATATTTTTTTATCTTTTCATAATCAAGTGAAAAAAAAATTACTATTGAGGAGACTACGAATATAGTTTACCCTATAATAGATTATTTTTATAAACATTTAGATAAAATTATAAGGGAATAATTTATATTAGGATGATCCTAAAATATATAATTTTTAGGCACCAATAAAACAGTGTCACGTCACAATTTTTAAAGATGTACAAATATTATTATACACTCATGTCATGCTAATAGTTTGAGTTGAAAGAGAAGCTTCTTGGAAAGATTTTGAAATCGGATCAATGGTCAAATTGATTACACTACCAATTTTGGCTCTGATCAATCCGACTAATTTGACCAATTTAATTAAATAAATTATTAAAAATAAAATAAAAATCAATTCAATTCATCAGTTCAATCAATCCAACTCCTTATTCTGAAATAGTACCTCAACCACTTATCAATCCAACTAATCAGGTTTTGGAAACAATATTTCTTGCTCCTTCAAAAATACTGGAGAATGCTTTGTGAAAAAAGTTTGTGCTCCATAAGGGAAGATTTCTTGTGTGACCTTTGAGTCCAATTATGTGTTTAGGCTAATAACCCTTTACTGACCTTGTTATTTAGGTTAATCAATTCATTTTATCTAAATTGTTTGTATTTGTTTGGACTTGATCTCATACTCTCTTTTTTTTGTCTAAATCTATGAAATATTAGGTATTAATAGATCCATTATCAATAGAGAAGGAAAATTATATGAACAACAAAATAATCATGTGATGAACAATAGTAAATTCAACCCTAAATGTAGGCAATAAAATATGTGAGAAATTAAGCTAATCATCAACAATAATGGAATACAAAAACATTATACTCCACAATAGCATGGGTTTGAGTGATTGAATGAGTCCTTACTCGAACATAACCTCGAGCGAATCGGAAAACACCACTCCCACCAACTATTGGCATCTCTCTCACGGCGGAAAGAACCTCATTGCGCCCCAAAACACTGAGAGTGCTACCATTGTATTTACCTTCCGTGAAAGCAAAGTTGAGTACCATTAACAAGCTTAATTCCCCTTGTGACGCGACCACATATGATCCTTGTGCTTTTCCCACCATTTTTGAGTTGACATCGGGCTCGATCGTCAAAGGGTCATCGACAACATATACATCTCCGAAGATGAATGGTGAGGAACGGTTGGTCAAGGGCGCTTCAGCTGCGACACGGATTGCAGTGGCATTTTTACCAGAGATTACATCGTGGAAGTAGAAGTGAAGGTGAGATAACCTTTCTCGCTTGAGACCCAATGATGATATAGATATGTACTTGCCGAAAACCTCAGAATCCGACCAACGATTGGCGATGACAGTGATGAAGAAGAGAATAAGGAAAAAGATGAAGCTATGGGCTTTGAGCATAGAGGAAGCCATATTAGCACATAGATGATAGTTCAAGAGTTGAAATTCAAGGGGGGTCTGTATTTATTTTTAAAATGCACACTTAACATGATGCAATTTATAATACCCAAAGTATCCCACCAAGGCATTGACATTTGAGTTTTCACCTTTTATTTCCCAATATAGTTATTGATGTGTAGATTATTAATTATTTTATTTTGGCATCATCCTTGAGAAGAAAATAATTTAAAACTAAATTTGACGTTGAATCATAAAATAGGTGGTTTTAAGTGATTCAATTGATGGTATATAAAAATTAATAATTAAAAATATTTTGTTGATCGAGTCTTAATTCTATTAGTATTGACATTGTTATCAATATAGGAATACGTGAATTTAAGCATACAAAAACATGTTTTTCTTCTTATTTAAGGATTAAAATGGATTATGAATAGTTTATAAAATAATAATTAAAATCTTTTTGAATCTGTAAAAAAACAAAATAAAAAATTGTTAAATTTGGGCTTTATATTATTTTATTTTTAATAAAAATATATTTTTTTTTGTTTTTATCTTTGTTTTATCATTTTTCTAATTTTAATAAATTTTTTAAATTATTATTAATGTTTCGTTTTGAACTTTTTCCCTTTTTTTAGGGCCTACAGCCTACCTGCCTCACTAATACTGCCAGACATTGCCTCCCTAAATTATATAAATTTCTTTGGATTATTTATACAATCATTTCTCAAATAAGGTAAATTTATGTTTAAGCCCTCGAAAACATATTTCAATTCGCCCCCTCGTATAATATTTAGTGTGGAATTATATATTTTGTAATTCTTTAGGTGTTTTTTTTTTAAGAAATAATTTTTTTGATCTTAATCTTAATTTAATTTTTAATCAATCAAGTGGTTAATTGTTAAGTTAATATAAAATGATTTTAAACATAATTTAATTCTCTTAATTAGATTATAATCTTTTGATGTTGTAGTTTTAACAATTTTAAATGTGCAACATCATATTTCTCAAGTTAAATTATTATTTAATAAATTTCATTATGTTTTTAATGGTAAATATGTAACACTGTATAAAAATCCATAACTTCACAGTAACCTTCTAAATAGAGACCAACCCCTATCATTAAATTATAGATTAGTAATGGTAAAGTCGTACTTTAATTTTTTAAATAATAAAAATTTGATTTAATTCTTTAAAATTTATAAAGATGTATATTATTAAAATGATGAAATTATATTTTTACTAACATAAAAATATATAATTTAGTTTTGTCCTAAACAAATTTTCTAACTTCATCTCTAATTTTAAGATATAGAAATACCATTATCTCAACCAACCAATATAATAATGAAAAAGGATTGTATGAAATGGCGATTCGACGTCATCCCTATTCCTTTCCAATAAGAAAATGACAAATCGGATTTTTAGTTGGATTTGAATTTTTATCAAAAGGAAAAAACTAGAAATCAGGAGAAAAAAAAATATGATTTGTCACTCTTCTATTAGAAAGAGATAAGGATAACATAGAATTACAGTTTTATACAATCCATTATCTATAATAATTGCTTCAGAAATCAAAAGAAAAAGTCAAAATTGATAAGATTTATATAATCTTTGATTGTTATTGTGTCATATCCATTAGATTCTTTCCTTAGTTTTGGTGATTATGAAAGGCTTGTTGGATTGCATTTCTTATAAAGTATTGTTCATTTTAAGGGGCATTTGATTTAAGAAATGTAACACCCCCACGCCCGAGACCGTCGCCGGAGTCGAGTATGAGGTGTTACTAAACTTAATTTAATATTTTAAGAACTTTAGATTATTTGTTTCTACATTCACAGCTTTCTATCTATTTGCGTCACAGTTACAAGAAAAATCATATCTCGAGTTACGAAACTCGAAATCAAGAACCGTAAATTTTCCCTGAATCTAGACTCATATACCTATCTACTAATTTTTTTATAAAATTTTTGGTTGGGCCAATTAGTACAGTTTATTAGTTAAAGTTACCCCTGTTTCAGGACTTGACTGGACTGACCTCTATTTACTTCGAACCACATTTCTCTCTGTAAAAAATTCATATGACTATGAGGTTTGTTTCTTCTGAAACTAGACTCAATAAGGATTCTGAAAGTATAAAATACAACACCTAATTATATCTGTACAATTTATGGTGAATTTCTAAAGTTGGAACAGGGGATCCAGAAATCACTCTGGCCCTGTTTCACTAAAATTCAAATATCTTCTAACATATAATTCCTTTACCTGTTTAGTTTGTTTTATGTGAAACTAGACATAATAAGCTTAAATTTGATATTTAATCCATCACCTAATTCGATTTCTATGATTTTTAGTAAATTTTCAAACTCACGTCAGTGTTGCTGCAATGTTCTGTTTATGGCAAATTTCATCCCTTTTATGAGTTTTCATGAACTAGGTATCCTATTAACCTTCCATGACATCAAACATAATCTAAACTAACCATTTCCATAACTTATCATTATCAAGCATTTCCTCGACCATTCCATCACCATATCATAAGATCATTTACACAAAATAGCTATATTGCTATACATGCCATACTTAAATTTTACAAGCCATTTACCAAAAAGTCCTTCAGATAGTGTGACCGAGCCTTCGACCTATCCCGACTCCTGAGCTGGCTTGTCCAAAGCTACAATGAGTAAGGAGGGAGTAAGCATAAATGCTTAGTAAGTTCATATGCAAATAATAAGTAACATAACAAACAATCATACCAATCAACATTAGTATGTATCACCAAAACATATATCACATTTCTAATCATTTTTCATCATCTTATTACCTTATCGTTGTTGTATCAATACTCAACCCAAGGGTTAAATACATACCTGTCCAAAGTATCCATTTCACATCACTTACCAATACGTCTCTTTTCATCTCGAGTATTCCACCATTTGAGTAGAACTTTACCCGTTGAACACATCGGAATATAATTCGGATACATGGATAATTTGCACATAAGTGCCACATATGCAATCAAGCAATCATGTAACCCGCCCATAAGCGAACTCGGACTCAACTCAACGAGCTCGGGCGTTCGTATCCATAAGTGAACTCGGACTCAACTCAACGAGCTCGGATGCCTAGTTACATCTCACGAACTCGGACTCAACTCAACGAGTTCGGACATTCGCATCCATAAGTGAACTCGGACTCAACTCAACGAGTTCGGATGCTCAACCATCCTAGTGACATGTCACTTGTATCCTAATCTATTCCTAAGGTTCAAACGGGATTTTCCTCGAACACATATCCTTGCCGTCTTCCGTAGAATGCCGAAACCAATACTCGATAACAATTATATTTAACAAGTAGCTCACATAATTTACATTTTGTTCGAAAATAATCACAAAGCATATATTTCATGATCGAAATCAGCATATCACATAATTGACATCAATAACTTAAAAATAACAATTATGCTACATTATTTACACATGAACTTACCTTGGTACCAAAATACAAAGATTTTGCAATTTAGTCCACAATCTTTTCTTTTCCTCGATTGGGGTCGATTCCACGTCTTTCTTGATCTAAAATAACACATTTAGCTTATTTAATTCTCACATTATCAAATTAATCCTTAATTCAAATTTTGGCAAAATTACAATTTTACCCCTAAACTTTTGCATATTTACACTTTTGCCCCTAGGCTCGGGATTAAACTTTATTCCTTATTCTTATGTTTTATAACATGCTGATCACTTTTCCCTTCTATGGCAACATCAAATTCTCACTCTAACATGTATTTATGACTATTAGGTATTTTTACCGATTAAGCCCTTTTACTCGTTTTTGCTTAAAACCGAGTAGCACAAGTTGTCTAACATAATTTAAAACCTCATATTCTATCATAAAACATCAAAATACACAAATTTCACCTATGGGTATTTTTCCAAATATAAACCCTAGGTTAAGTTATTGCTAACATAAGCTTTATCGAGTTACTAGGATCTCAAAAACGTAAAAATCATTAAAAACGGGGCTTAGAATCACTTACTATGAAGCTTGAAAGTTGAAGAAACCCTAGCTATGGTGAGAATAAAATTCGGCAGCAACCCAATGGAGAAGATGACCATTTTGTGTTATTTTTCCCATTTTATTTCATTTAATATCCAAATGACCAAAATGCCCCTCCTTACTAAACTTTCAAAAATTCCTTCCATGTCCTAATTTTGGCCATGAACTTAAAATTGGTAAAATTTCTATTTAAGACCTCCTAATTAATATTTCAAAGCAATTTCATACTAAAAACTTCTAGAATGCAATTTTTGCAACTTATTCGATTTAGTCCCTAACTTTAAATTAAACTCGTTATGCATAGAATTTCTTCACAAAATTTTCACACAATCATGCAATCATATCATAAACCTCAAAATAATTATGAAATAATTATTTTTATCTCGGATTTGTGGTCACGAAACCACTATTCTGATTAGACCCTAATTTGGGATATTACAAGAAATGTATGGTTAGGTTTAGTAATAATATTACGAGAATTTGAGATTATGGATAATATATCACACTATGTTATTTGATTCGTATATTCATGTATTTAATTGACAGAATTTAAGATTTCTTAGAAGCACATTTTAAATTGCTTTTATTTTAAAATTTGTTCTTTTTTAATATCACATTATGTACTTGAATTTGACAATTAGGTCTGTTTTGGTCCCTGAACTTGAAAATTATAAAAAATTTGATGATGTGGCTCAGTCTCAAAGTGCCACATCACCAAATATCGACGGAATTCAAGTTTAGGGATCAAATCAAGTTCAGGAATAAAAGTGAACAAAAAATTATAGGTATCAAATTGGACCTAGTTGCTAGGTTTAGGGATAAAAGATTATATTAATCCAATATTTTTTATACATTAGGTATTAAAATAGTTGTAATAATATCAATGCTAAAATAGTTCAGTATTTGCTAGAAAAAAATGTTGAATAAGTTAAGCTATTACTTTATGAAATATCACGTTTGTCCCTTCTAAAGCTTATAAATAGAAGGATGATGCATTTCAACTCACTCGAAACTATGTACTCTTGTATTGATAATAATGCCCATACTAATCAAAGTAAAAATTAATAGACAAAGTCTTGTAATATTTAATTTTAAAATTAAAAGTAGGACAAAATCAAAATAAATCTGAAAAACTAATGTGGAATCTAAAAAATACTATAGTTTCAATATCTCATTGAAACAATTTTATAATAGAATTTGAAAAATTGTTTTCCATGACCAAATAAGTGATTGTGGATAACTAATATAACACTTAAAAATACATATATAATGTCGATTGAGTCTTAGCTCAATTTGTATGGGTATTGTTGTCAATGTAGAAAGACGTGAGTTCGAGTGCGTTGAAAGATATTATCCTTCTATTTATAGGTTAGAGAGGTGCTGTGGATAGTTCTAAAAATTATATAAAAAAAGAGCAGACATGATAAACATATAAAGAGATTGTTCAACAAAAAATACGTATATTAAAAAAAAAAAGTGAAAATATACTATTCAAGTTAATTTTTAACTTTTTTTAATATAGAGGTTAAATCTAAAATTTTATCAAAGTACAGGGGCTAACAGCATATTTAACCAAAAGATAACAAGCCCAACCCAATAATAAAAGGAAGGACCGCATAGATCTAGACGTAACCCAAAAACGAAGGTCACCTGCAATTCTCGTTTGCCTTGGCTATATCCCCTCCTAAAAACTCCTCTCTCAATCTTCTCTAAAAATCTCAAATTTTCTACTTTGGGTTCATACATTTTTTTATATAATGGTCGCTTCAGCTGTTTCATCTTCTTTGAGTCTATCACTCTATTCTCGAACCAGACCCACTTCCATTTCGTCCCCTTCTTCGAGGTACATGCATGTTTTTATGTTGTTTGCTCTCATTGTTCTTTCTTTTTTCCTTTTGAAATCTTTTAATTTTTCAGAAGCTCGACTAGTTTGATAATCTCCGCATTGCCAACCCCATATGGCGACTCCTCTACAATGGGTAACTTTCGGATTCTTGAAATTTCAATTAGTTGGCCTTTTTTAGCTACTTTTTAATTTGAGTTTCACGCCATTGATTCGTTAAAACTTTGCCAATGGTTTTGACGAGCTATAAATGTAATTTTGTGTTAATTACATTCATTTTTTTAATTACATTTTATGTATGGTTATGAACATATAAATTGAATGAATTATGGATTCAGGGTTATCTAGTAAAGTGTCTGGGCTACCTTTGAAGATCGACAAGAAGGGTTTCGGTGACTCTGATTTAAGGTTTGTTTACTCTTATCTTATTGCTTCAGTTTCATATCACTGCTTTATATGTGTATGAAGTTTGTCTCCTGTTAACCACTCACGACCCTTAGTTTTTGACTCGTACTCATTGGTTTTAAAAGGATAAATTCGTTGACAGTTTAGTTATGAAGTTCGAATGTGTCGTATATACCTTGTTGCTAGGATGGAAACGTTGAATGTTGTAGGAAAATCCTTTGATCGAATACTTAGGTTTCGTTTTGCTACCTCCTAATTGATATCATACATTACTTATTGTACTAGACAGCATCATAATAGCTTTTAGTTGTTGACTTGTACTCATCGGTTTTGAAAGGATAAATTCGTTGACGGTTTAGTTATTAAGTTTGAATGTGTCATGTTTACTGTGTTGTTAGGATGGAAAGGTTGAATGTTGAAGGAAAATCCTTTGATTGAATGTTTAGGTTTTGCTACCTCCTAACTGATATCATACATTACTTATCGAACGAGACAATCATAACATAAATTCCGTTTTATTTTATATATATACATTATAATACTTTTAATGTACAGCTATAGTGCAATAGAAGCCAGAAAGGGTAACCCACCTGTAATGCCGGCAGTAATGACACCAGGAGGACCATTGGACCTTTCAACGGTGTTATTCAGGAATCGTATCATATTCATCGGGCAACCAGTCAATTCACAGGTTGCTCAAAGAGTTATAACACAGCTTGTGACCCTGGCAGCCATTGATGAGAATGCAGATATTCTGGTGCGATCATATTTTTTACTATTTCTCTCTGCATTCTTTGTTTTTCCTTTTGGTGTGTGGGGTTTTAAATCGAGAATTTCGGATCCTGGTCATAGTTTACAACTTTAACCAATATTTTGTCAGGTGTATTTGAACTGCCCTGGTGGAAGTACATATTCTGTCTTGGCAATTTATGATTGCATGTCTTGGGTAAGATTTTAAACTTTTTGGGGTCCATTGTTTTGTATTTTTTCTGCCCTTATTGCTGCATGTTATGGTATTTTGATGAATACCATGCTGCGTGCTTTATTCGAGCTTCTTATTTTGCAAGCATCAATTGGTCATTATTTCAGATAAAGCCAAAGGTTGGCACAGTTTGTTTCGGAGTAGCTGCAAGCCAGGGAGCACTTCTTCTTGCTGGTGGAGAGAAGGGAATGCGTTATGCGATGCCAAATGCACGTATTATGATACACCAACCGCAGAGTGGATGTGGGGTATGATTTAACTTCTTGGTTTGCAATGTTAGTGGCTGGATATAGAAAAGAAGAGTTTTTAAAGGGTGATAAGAAGATTTTATAATAGCTAGTACACATCTTGGTTATCTTGTTCGAGAGACACGGTTACTATTATGACTGAAGTTTTTAATGTTTGTGGACAAAATCTACTTTAAGCCTTTACTTTTGTTTAGGTTCTATGATTTTGATTCAATCACATGTTAGCATTTGAAAACTGATATCTTCTGGCACCAGTTGGATACGGATTGAAATATCGAATTGTACTTGTTATAGTTTATATTTTATAAAATACAATTGAGGTTTTGAATAGGATATGAATATAAGCTTCAAATAGGAATCTGTATACTAGCAAAAATACTTGTCCTTATATGTTTAGACACGTATGTAGTTGCGATGTCTTTATACAACTTAAAATGAAAATCGTGTGGATATCTGACCGTTTTCTCTTGTGGAGTTCTCTTGTACTCTTGGGTCAATGAGACATTTGACTGACAAGTGCAGCATTCCATCCTAATTTGACAACCACTTATAGTTAGACATATTTGACATCCAGATTCCTCTTTGATTTTGTTTGTCACCTGTTGACATTTATTTGCATGTTTTGCTGTAGAAGATGCATTCACTTTTGTAAAAATTTGAGACACCTTGAAATTACATTTCAGTTCTTCAACTCTGTGTGACAAACATGAAATATTGTCTCATGTACTAATCGAACACGGTTCATCATGCATTGTTTTGAAGGGTCATGTTGAGGATGTCAGACGTCAAGTAAATGAAGCCGTTCAATCTCGTCATGTAATTTCCTCTTTCTTGTATTTTGCAATTTTCCGAGTAAGCTAGCAAGGAATAAAGAATGATAGATTTCCCTGTCGTGCTTTCTAAATCCTATTCATATAACAGCTTTTGCTATCATATGCTTTCTAATTTGGCCTTTTTTCCCCTACGTTTGTTGCAGAAAATTGACAAAATGTACGCGGCTTTCACCGGCCAACCTCTTGAAAAAGTGCAACAATATACAGAGAGGGACCGCTTCTTGTCTGTTTCGGAGGTAATGTTTGCCTTCTTGTTTTGTTAGAAACACGAGGTAACGGGAGCTCGGCATCAATGCTTGTTGAAAACATCTGTCCCGATGCCCATCCCCTTTCGTTTTCTTCTTGGTCCATATGAGTGGGAGGAAAAGTTAGTGACATACGAACTCCAAATTCGCTTATCCCTCGGGGAGGCCTAATAGTGATTACCTTTGTGTTAAAAATGGCATTGACATTAAAAACCATTTCAACAAATTGAAGAAAATGATTAACCATTCTGTTCTCTTCCTCTGGTTCTTTCACAGGCTATGGAATTTGGGCTCATAGATGGTGTCTTGGAAACAGAATATTGAAAACTCGAATTCAATATTTCGATTTTACAAAGTCCCCTCCTTGCAATGCTGCAATTCATTGCCAACCTTGAATTCCAGAACTTAACTTTCATAGTTATATACATTTATATTGGCAAATTGTAATCATGTTGTGAATTGGTGTTTATAAATTTACATGCTAATTATTTGAAATTATGATTCTGTATGTCTAAAAGAACTAGTATGATAACAGAATCAAATTTGGATAGTAAAGGATTTTTGATAAATTTTGGGATAATGTAAAATTTAGCCTTAAACTTTTATATCTTTTATGAATTATCTTTCTTTAGTTAAATTTTGTTCTCAGTCTTTTAAAGAAAGTCACCGTCAACTTTTTATAAAGGGTTGAATTGTTGTTTTCTAAACGGAAATATGGACTAAAATGTTAAATTTTTAAACATGTTTTTCATTTATAATTTTTTAATTATTTGCTAACATCGCATAAAAGAAATATAGAATAAAGTACTCATAGACTGTCGTATGGATTGCTGCACTAAAATCATTCAAAAAATTAATATTTTAGTCAAAATTTTCATTAAAGAAAACTATTTATTTTTTTCTAAAAGCTAATAATCAAATTTAGCTAAAAAAAGAACAAATAAACTATATATATTGATTGCTAAATTTAATATTATATTTTAAATTTTCATTTACATTTACATTAATAATGCTAATTTTTTAATTAAATAATGCTAATCTTTCTATAAACTAACTTGGGACATTCCCAAGCATAGACAATTAAAAATATTAAATACATACATTAATTGTCAATACATTGAATCCCATACTAATCTCGTACATGCATTTTTCTTATTATCTTGATTTCCATGCATTAAATTTCATACATGCATTTTATTCTCTTACAAGAACAAGCTTCTCATTTTTCCCATTAGCCTTTCAAAATCCAAAATGTGCTTAACTTGTTACTAGCAAATTAACAGATGCATCTACATCTAGGGTAGGTAAAATATAGGGTGTATTTTCGTAAATTTAGATTTTATTTTTTATACTTTTATTTTTAAAAATTTTGTTATTATTTACATATTTCAAAATTCAAATCTAATTTTTGAAGTCATTAAAATTTTCCTATTAAATTTGTTGATCTGACATTTTGAAAGGAAAAAAAGTATTCACCTAAAAATCATGTAATTAAAGAAATGGTATTGTAATGAACTTGAATTTAACGAAAGAATTTTTATGGTGTTATTAATTAATTTTATATTTTTAAATAAAAAATAGAGGGACTAAAATTTTTAAATGTACAAAAAAGTAGAGGGACTTATACCATATTTTAACCTAAGGGTATGTTTATATATATATATATATATATATATATATATATATATTGTTGACAATCTTTTTGCTAAAGGGAAATTTTCTTTTTAAAGCCAGCTGAATATGATGGTTGAAATTAAAGGTGTCTGTTGGAAGGATCCAAGGGCCATTTTATTATTTCGAAAAATAAAATAATTTTATAATAATATTTATAACTATTTAAATTTAAAATATTTATCATTATATAGTAATTTGGACCTATAAGTGTCGGGTGACTGAGTATAATGTTAAGACACATTTTACTTTTAAGACGAGATGTAAATTCGAATCTTAAAATAACCTTATTAAAAGAGGTAGCTTCAAACTTTGAATATAAATCATAAAACCAACATAAAAAATTCAAAAAAAAATTTACTACTATGTCTCAGCAAGGAGAAATTATTTTATAGACATTTTTCACCATATCATCTATGGGTCATTTTCAATTATTTAATGACATTTCAACAAATTTTTTCATGTCACTGATAATTTTTTTAACCCTGAATTTGAAACCCTAAATCTTGGACCTTGAACCATGAATCTTGAACCCGAACCTCAAACAATATCGTTAAAAAAATTTAATGTTTTAGTTAGCATTTTCATTAAATGTTTTGACTCTTTTTTGAAAGGTTGAGCCAAATTTAACTCAAAAAAAGAATAATTACCAAATTGATAAAAAAATTATAAATATTAATGGTTAAATTTGATATTATACCTTTTTATGAATTAATATCGTGAAATTAATTTTTTTAAGTGAAATCAATTACTATTAATTGAGTGTTGATTTTTATGTAACATGACATATTCAAGGGATTATAGTGAAGCAATTATTAACTTCAATTAATTGTGTGATTAATCTCACTAAAACCAACAGATTATGTTTTTTTTTTTAATTCACACAATCTATAAATTTTTAGGTTAAATTATAAAAATAGACACTTAACTATGGTTTTAGTTTCATTTTGGTCATCCAAGTATTAATTTTTTTTCGATTTAATCATTCATTAAAATCAACTATATCTTAATTGTAGTTGGATTAGTGAGGAAAAGCTAACGTGGGCCAATTATTGGCTAATAACAAATTTAGCCTTTAATGTTTACACATTCTATCAATTTGATTCAAAATATAACAAATTAACAAATTTAGCCCTTAATTTTTATAAAGTTTATCATTTTAGATTCTAAAAATTCACTAAATTTAACCATCAACATTTATAATATTTATCAATTTAGTTCTAAATTAAAAAAAAAGAATTTTTTTTTAAAAAAGAGATAAATTAGTGATTCTTTTGGTGGTAAAGAAGATAAATTAGAGATAATAATAAAAATTTGAAATGATTTTATCTTATAATGTATTATTTTAAAATTATGAATGAAAATTTTGAAGACAAAAGATTATTAGTAATAAAATTTGAACTAATTTTATGTTAAAATGTTTTTTTTTTAAATTTGAACTCATTTTTATATTATTTATCCTCTTATTTAATATTAAAAAAATTCAAAATAAAATATTATAATAATAACAAATTTTATCTAATATTTTATCCGAATCATACTCACGAGTTGAAGAATTTTTTTTTACAATAAATTATTTTATTATCATTTTTTATAATAAATTTTCACTTTTATCACATAATATTAATCATTTTTAATTATTATTTGTGATAAATATCAAAACTATACATGAATTTTCATCCAATGTGTGATGATGTACATGAACTTTGATTTAGTCATATTTTCACAAATCACTGACAACATTATAATCAGATCAACACTATTTTACGTTTATATATCACATGCACAAACAATTATATTAATTAAATATGAAATTAAATTCATGTATTCATTTCTTTAATATATATATACAATTGAATCAAAATCAAAGTTTGATATATACACGTGAATAACAATTCAAGTTTCATATATATAATTACACCAAATCAAAATTAATGTATCAAATTGCACATTAAAAAAAGTTCATGTATATATTTGATATTTATTCCATTTAATTCCAATATATACTGATTAAATTATGATATTAGTCCCTGTATTATGTATAAATTGCAAATTTTTGACATATATACTGAATTATAGTATAGTTTATATTGAATTCCACACTTTCTTTGTAAGAACAAATTTTGGTTCTTCTTCTTTTTATCTTTTTATTTTCTTGAAATTAGAGATAGAAAAAAATTGAACTAATTTTATCTTATTTTTAAAAGATAAGTTGGAAAAATTTTATATTAAAATTTGAAGTAATTTATTTAAATTATGTCATGAACATATTTTGTCCAATTTTTTTTAATTTTATGTTAAATTATTTGAATATATATTTGTATTTATATTATATTCGTAAATATTTTATATTTATAACTGTGAAACTTTAGATATATATTTAAAAGTCTCTAATCATTATTTATCATATTATTTAGTATTTACAATGGTAAACTATAAAAATAGTCACTTTTGTTTGCCTCAAATTACTTTTTAGTCACTTATATTTGAAATGTTACGTTTTAGTCACTTACGTTATCGTTTTGTTACAAAGTGATTACTCTACTGTTAAGCTCCGTTGCCTCCCTAATGGCAGTCTTACGTGGTAGTCCAAATTAAATTTATTTAGTTAAAAACCTATTTTATCCAACAAATGGACATCCAAATTGGCATTTAAAACCCATTTGGACTGCTACGTAGATGAAGTTTAACGATAGAGTGACCACTTCGTAATAAAACGATAACATAAGTGACTAAAATGTAATATGAGGTAAACAAAAGTGACTATTTTTGTAGTTTATCCTATTTACATGAAATAAATGATAAAATAAAAAATTAAATAGTAAATTATTTTATTTTATTTTATTTTATTAACACATTTCCTACAAGATTACCATTTTCAATTATTCTTGTCCATATTTTAATTATTATTTTAAGATAAATATATATTTTTTTAAAATTAAGATAAATATTTATCTTCCATAAAAAAAAGAAAATTAAATATTAAGATAAACATGTACCGTTATAATAACTGCTATCACAGCATTACAAAAATCTCCGCGGCCAGACCAGCATAATGGTCAATAGACCCGCAGTCACCGTATTAAATCGTTCACGCAAGGACTAAAACCCTAAAAGAAAAGGATTTGAGTAGTTTCTTGGTTATTAAAGAACAATTCCAAAAAATATTTTCTCCATTTTATTTTATCTCAATCCCCAAAAAATCTCTCCATTGTATCATTGAATTTCAAACCCACCATTCATCTTCTTCCATTTTTACAAAAACCCATCAATGGAAGAACAAGAAATCAACAGGAAAAGAAAGAACAATCATCAAGAATTCACTGGTTTCAATAATGGAGGTGATGATGGTAATGAGAAGGACAATGATTTGCTTGAATTATCTTTATCGACGACGGCGGCGGCAAACAGAGTTTCATTTCCGATGGATTTGGTGACGTCGGCGATGTCTTTTCCGGTGGTACCGTACGAACGAGAACAGCTACAAATGGTTTCCCAACCGTCGTTAATGGAAACACTGCTTTATCAACCTCCACCTTCGTTACCACTACAGTTATCCCCTAACCATTCTATTATATGCCCCTCACAAGAGCTTGTATTGTCTTCTTCTTCATCGTCGTCGTCTCCTGTGGCTGTTTCCGGCGTTGGATCAGTCACCGTCCCTGTCCCTGTCCCCTCTCCTGGACCTGGACCTTCACGGCCTATACGTGTTCGGAGGAACTCAACAAATGCCTTACGAGAAGGTCAAAGCGAAACGGTTCCTCCACCGTACCCATGGGCTACATCCCATCGAGCCACCGTTCATACCCTAAACTACTTATTGTCGATACCGATACCAACCATCACCGGCGACGTTCAATGCAAGCGGTGTGAGAGACAGTACGAGATAGGGTACGATTTGAAAACCAAGTTCACTGAAATCGCCACTTACATTGCTCAGAACAAAGAGTCCATGCACGACAGGGCACCATCTGTTTGGCGGAATCCCGTGTTGCCCAAATGCAAGTTTTGTGACCAAGAAAACAGTGCAAAACCAGTCATCTCCGACAAGAAGAAATCCATTAACTGGCTCTTTTTACTCCTCGGCCAACTCCTCGGTTGCTGTACACTTGAACAGTTGAAGTATTTTTGCAAACACACCAAGAACCACCGCACTGGTGCCAAAGATCGTGTCCTTTACCTCACTTACCTAGGCCTTTGCAAGCAACTAGACCCTAATGGCCCTTTCGATAGATAAAACCGCTTCCCATGGAGGATTGTAACTTGGTACGTATATCAAGCTACTATGTTGATGATTTTACGTTGATTATGTCGTTAATGCATAAACTATATTATTGGCAACATTTTCTTGTTCCATGAATGGGGGTACATATATATAGCAAGACAAGTGTTTGATAAAAATATTATTTTGACTTTAAATATATTGTTTTCAGCTTGTTTCCTTTAATAGTTTGGTTCAGTCCATAAATGAATCATAAATTATTAGGAGATAAAGTACAATTTTCCCATTATATATTAACATGTAATTTCATTTAAGAGTCCAAATAACAAATCTTCAAAGCCACTACTTGCACCCTTATCTTCATACTTGCCTGCATGAAAGGATGAAACTTTAATAATGTAGTACTTCTATTATCTATGTTATCCGGATTCGAAGAGAATGTTGAATATCGTATGTATACTTGGGGAGGGTGTCCGATATATGTCTATATCAGTTTGGTTCATAAGTAATGCTCAATGAAGCATGAAGCTATCTAGATTCGAAGAGCATGTCCTATATTATATGTATGTATACACCGACAAGAGTATAAAGTTTTTATTATATATAGAAGATTATAGTCTCATGTTTATGTTTGACTTTGTGTTTTAACATTAATGGAAAATGTAAATTTTGACTAACATAAACTATCTAGTTGAGTTTTTTCTATTCATAGGTTTATTTTTGGATGAAGGAGACATATGCTTTGAACCAGCTGCAAGGGAATTTGGTTGAATGAGAAAGGAGCAGAAAACAGTACCAAATTTTAGATTTTTATTTTGTGGAGGGTCAACCATCTTTGTTTTCTTAAATTCTCCAATGCAAAAACTCAAATATAGAAAGTAACATTTGTTCAAATCATATATAAGAAGATTGGTTGTTCTTTCTTTCTATATATAATTTCTTATCATGTTAATTAATATCTATATTACTCATACTATTCAGCATTGAATGTTCTATTCTATGTTTAAATATATATTTAAAAGATAGTATCTTTAATCACAGAGTTGATTCCAATAGTTAAGGGTTTAATCTTTGTTTTGGGTATAAAATAATTTATAAAATGCATGTATAGTATTAATCACCTTGGAAAACCCTAAAAAAATCGTATCTTTATAATTATGTATGTGTTTATGTTTTATGCAAATGTCATAAACATTGTGATATTTTAATGGGTCAATACTTGGTATTAAGAGATAAACGAGACATAATATTTTCCTCACAAAGTAGTCATGTTTGACTTAAAAAAACATCTTAAATTCAGTTAATTTAATGTTAAGTTGAGCTCCAACTATAAAATATCCTCGTATTTTCATTATTGAGATGAATATTCTCAAATCTAATCCAACTTTTAAATTTTTTAATGTGTTTTTTAGTCTAAATTAATGTTAAAAATTTCAATTACAACTTTAAGTAACTCACACGCAAATAAATAAGTTAAAAAGTGATAATGATCATGAAGTTAATTTCTTTTTAACTAAATAAGTGAATAATAAAGTGAGTTCAAATAATTTGATCGACTTTAAAAATAATATTAAAGGAATTTAATTTATTTTCTAGTCTCGAATTTCAATTAGAATTCCAACTCGATTGAGTTACATCTTTAAGTAGATATTTGGAAGTGTTTTTTAGAGTTAGAAGTACAAACTCGATTTTGTTGCCTTAATTCCTGTACTTTTATTATGTTAATTATATATTTTGTTTATATTTAATTTTATATATTTACAAAGATTTCATTTTTTTTCATATAATAATATGTTTTTTTATCACATTTTAATTACTCTTTTCGAAAGATTTTCCTTTATATGTTAATCATATCAAATAATAGTTTACAGCAAATTGGAAACTAAAAGTTGGTGGAATTACTTTTGAATAGAATTATATTGGTTGGTCAAATCGATTGGATTAAGAATTGATTGAAATATAGAATATTAGTCCGGAAAAAGTTATAGATTAGTTGACTTGAGAATCAGTATAGACCAGTTGAATTAGACAAAACAACGTTGAACTCGGTGATTAAACTGAATTTTATTTATTTTTTAATATTATTGAACTTTGTAATGATATATTTAATTGAACTGGACAGATGAATTGAACTAGTTGAATCAATGAACTGATGCCTAATCGATTCGACCATGGATCCGATTTTGCTTTACAATATATATATATACTGAAGTGGAAAAAATTATCTAACAATTATATTTATAAAATATTGATAAAAGAAATAAATGAATTTTGATTGAAATGTTAAAGTTGAAACTTTGAAGATTATGATGTTTTCATGTAAAACTCATCATGTGTGTGTAATCTTATAAAGGCTAAAGAGGTATATAAGTCCTGAACTTTGGTCAAAATATCAATTAAGCTCCTTCATGAAAAACACAATCAATTAAGCCCTCGAATTCTTAAATTGCGTCAATTAAGCTCTTTGACCAACGTTTTTAATCTTTGATCATTACAACGCTAATGTGGCCGTTAACAATGTTTACATGATGTTCCATGTCTAGATTCATTCTAGACTTAACTTTTAAATGGTTATTATTATTTTTTGAAAATTTTGAAATTTATTTAATATTTATATTGATAACACTTTACAAATTTATAAAAAAATAAAAATTTAAAATCTTAAAAAATATTTTCTATAATTTAAAAAAAGTTTGAAATGAATGAATGTCTAGGTTCATTACAATAAACATTTTTATTTTATTTTTTTTAAATTGAACCTTTTTTACTTACATGGCACTTGGTGTGGCGTTGCCACATCAGCGTTGTAATGGTCAAAAATGGAAAACATTGGTCAAGGGACTTAATTGATGCAATTTGAGAGTTTAAAGGCTTAAATGAGTGTGCTTTTCGTAGAAGGGCTTAATTGATTTTTTTACCAAAGTTCAAGGGCTTATATACCCCTTTAGCCTTTTTTAAGGTTTATATAAAATGTAAAAGAGAAAAAAACTACCATAGTAATATTTGTTACTTTGTATCAATAGTGAGTTTTTGGTAAATTCCCAATTAAATTGGGACTTGCTTGAAAGGTCACACTAACTCAATTAAGGACTTATAAAAAAAATAGTGTAGATATCTATATATAAGCTATTCTAGTATTTAGTATTTATGTTGAATTCTGATTAAATTTAGAGTTAACTCTGAATTAGATTTTAAATGAGAGAAAAGTTCCTTAAGGAAGTATTTAAAAAGCCATATTATAATTGGATTTTGATTGTAATTGCTTGTAATTATATAAATGTGACATGTTTGAGTAACCACTATAATTAATGGGTCTCATTGAATTGGGTGTAATCGAAATGTTCTACTAACACTCTTCAAATATCAAAAGGAGGGTAAGAATTAGAGTAATTATATGGGTAATTATAAACAGTTACACTTAAATCCAAACATGTTCATACAAGATTCAAGTTTTAAAAGTTGATTTTTATACAATAATGATTATATTTTTAATTTTAAGGTATATATTTTATTTTTAAAATGTAATTATATATTAATTTATTAATCTTATTTAAATAATTAAATAATTAAAAATTTTATTGATAGTAAATAATTTTCTATACATTTTCACTTACTAGATAATTAACTAAATTATAGTTTATTTATACTAAATTATATAGTATTATTATTAATTATTTATATTTGGTTAATAATTAATTGGTGATAACAATGAGTATATATTTAATGTTAAACAGAAAATAACTAAACAAACATGAAATGATATAGTGATAAAATCATAAAAATCTAAAAAATGCAAAAATAAAAAATAAAATCGGATTTACTTGGATTTTTAGATTTTTATAAATTTTTAATTATTTATTTAATTATTATTGGTCGAACGGTCGAACCGGTCGAACTAGTTGAATCAAGAATTGGTGATCTAACTTGTTCAATCATCAGTTCAGTTATTAAAAACATTTAATATAAAACACCTATTGAAATTGTACCACATCATCATCTTTTTTTTTAAGTGATGATGTAGCACAATCTTAAAGTGCGACATTATCAAACATTTAGAATTTTCAAGTTCAACTATCATAATGGGCTTAGTTGTCAAGTTCAAGTTTCAAAGTGAATAAAAAAAAGTACATGTACCAAAGTGAACCTAGTTGTTAAGTCCAGAGGCCAAAAGTTACATTATTCCTTTTTTTATACGCTCATTAATAGAATGAGCTTAAATGAATAACGATTTTCAAATTTAGGAGCCAAAAGTTACATTATCCCCTAATTTTATTATTAGTAATTATATTGTCGGATACTTTTTGAAGACTAATGTATTACATATGATAGCTTGATTTTAAGTTTTGTTCCTTATTCAGATTTTTTCCCCAAGTGTTATTGAAGATTTTTATAATGGCTAATATCATTTTTGAATTTAAAATTATTTAATTATATAATTATAATTTTTACTATCAAACATAACATTGAAAATTACAACATAATTATATTTTACTAATGTCTAAAAAATTAAAAATTTCTATAATTATAAGCGAACGTAATTATTATGGTATTTCATCCGACTACTTTGTACTATCCAAACATACTCTAAAAAAAAAAAAACTTTTGGGCACAAAATTCATTACCATTAGTATCAACTGGGTTGATAAAGTTGTTGAATATAAATGCGATTTAAATAAAAAATAAAGAGTTAATTGCACTAGTCATCTTTAAAACGATGACTTTCATTTTAAATTGTTTTTCAAGTTTTAAAATAGTCTAATTACATCCAAAAATATGGAGGACATATTAGTTAGGTCTTTTAAATTAGTAAAATTGTTAATTTAACTGTTAAATTACACGTCAGATTTTATGTGGCATAATTTAAAATTAAAAATTTAAAAAAAATGATTATAGTAAAATTTTTGGTTTTGAAGTTTCTAAAGTTTGGAGACTAATTAAAAATGTAGTTCATAGTTTGGAGGTGTTTGATGTAACTATATCATATATTATTTAATGTATTATTTGATGGTTCAGTTAACAATTTTAGTAATAAGACATAATTTATATAATCTCAATAGTTTAAAGATGTAATTAGAATAACTAGAAGTTTGAGAATCAATTTAAAATATGATGCGCTTCTTAGAGTTTATAACAATTTTACACTTTCTTTTCATCATTTTGGCTTGTTATTGCTTATTCTTCGCCTTTTTGCTTCAATCTTTTTCCTACAATTTAGTCATTTATTTAACTTTTTATCCTTTTTAATCTTTAAATTTATCTTGCTTGTTAAATTATCCTAAAATAGATGGAAAAATTAATATTTATTAACTTCGTTAACGTATCATTCAAGTGGATTATCACGTAAATTAACAATTAATTATTTTTTTAAAATTATTTAAAATATATATTTTAAAAATTAATTAATTGCTAATATGATAATTGATATACACATAGACTACCACGTGGATGTCACATCAATAAAGTTAACATTTAGGGTTCAATTTTACCAACTTTATCCAAGACTACTTTTTAATAGTCTTAGTTTCACATTTGAATTAATACTATGTATATTTATCATAAATTTTTTTTATTTTCATAAGTAGAAATAATTTTATTTAGAAAAAACAATTTTCAATAAAATTTAGAGATATTATGCTAATTTTATTGTAAAATTCAAATATTCATTACTAGTAAAAGAAAAGCTAAAATATCAATTAAGCCCCCTAAAAATAATTAAAAAAATCAATTAAGTCCCTTGTCGAAAAATACATCCAATTGAACCATTTGAATCATGACTTATATCCAATTGAGTCCCTTGAATTCATTTTTCTGTTGAATGCCCTTAATAACTGTTAACTGCTGATGTGGCGAGTGATATGAAAAAAATGACGACTTTCATCAAATCAACTCTAAAACTTGAATTAGATACTAAAAAGTTAATATCGATATTTTTGGATACTAAAATATATAAGTTTTGTCAAATACATATATCGAGTTGGATAAAAATAATAATACAAATACCATATTAAAAAAGTGTTAAACTCGAATACCAAAAAATATATTAAACCTTAAAAGAAATGGATATTTTAATTGAACTAATATTATATATTTTTGGTGGAAAATATTGTATTTAATTCATGATGATATTCTAAAAGAGTGAGGTAGCGGATCAGATCTATCTATGCGAAATATACGAAATTAAATTGGTAGGAAATACGCCAGTGCCAGCCTGCCAGTTAAGACAAATTAAAGAACAAAAAAGAATCCGAGAAGCTCGAGGGGTAGGCGAAACAAAATTCGGCTTTAAATATTAAAATAGAAATGAAATGTTATATTTTTTGTATTAGTCCCTTTACTTTGTAAAAGTTACTAATTTAGTCCCTATATTTATTTCAATCAATTTTAGCCCCTACACTTTTTGAGTCGGTCAAATTTAGTCTCTATATTTTTCAGAATTTTAAAGTTTAATCATGACCCAAACAATATCATTTAAACCCATTTGGTTATATTCAATTATTAGTCATATATAGGGGTGCAAATGAGATACTGGTGCTTGTAAGTTACTAACATTCGTCTTGAAAAAAATCGAACTAGATTCGTTAGTTATCAAGTTGAGCTCGAGCTACTGATCGAGTCGAATTCAAGTTTAGTAATACTTGACTTCAACGATTCACGAGACTTATCGAGCTTTTCATGTGTTTATATTATTAAATTAAGTTATTACCTTTAATATATATTATTAACCCTAAGCTTAATTATTATTATTTTTTTGGTGAAAACCCTAAGCTTAATCATTGAGTTGAGCTTGAGTACAAAAATTAGTAAATGAGCTTAATTGAGCTTGAGTAGTTCAATTATATCTCAAGTCGAGCTCACATTTAAAAATAAATGTTCGATTGAGCTTGAGCCGAGTATTGAGCTCCCAATTTTGAGTAAAGCTCTACCTCGAGCTTAGTAATATTCAGGCTCGGCTCGATTATTATTGGATCATTCAAAGTCCTTTTACTTTTTAAATTTTTAAATTTTATTATTGATGCAATTGATATTTGTTAATCCATTAACTGAATTTTTAAGTGAGTAATATATGAAAATAATAAATTAAAAATATAATTTAAATTAATGAATTTAACAGTTATATCGATGAAAATTAAAAATTTGAAAATTGAAAACTACAATGACTAGAAGTACCAAATTAAAGTATGGGACTAAATCTACAACTTAAAAAAAGTAAAGGGACTAATAGCAGAAGTTAAATTCATTAAAAACACATAATAAGCGGAAAAAAAAGAAAAGCAAAAGAAGAGTATATGAAAAGCAGAGAAAGAGAGAGGAAATAAAAAGAGGCGACAATGGTAACAACGGCGACAAGTACATAACTGAACTAACAGCGACGTTACGAAGCTGCTTCTTCATATAGAAGAAGATATATGAGAAATCTGAAACCCTAATTTCTTTTTATTCTTTCTCATTCAGTTATGCGATCTTTTTAGTGACGAAATCTGGTCGCGAGAGTTGATTTTGATCGGATTTTTTAGTCAGAATTTTGGTGATCGGAGATGGAGTCGATGATCGAACTGTGCGACATTATAGCGAATAATCCGGAGAAATTTAGCGATAAAATCGCCTGGATTTGCAGGAGGTGTCCACAGTCGGAGTTGTTACTGGGCGGATCGCCTAGAGTTTCGAGGTCACAGCTCAATGCGGTGCTCGTCGTCGCACGATTGCTCTCTAAGTGCCCCCATTCTACTGACAACCGCCCTAAATCGGTGATGTTAGAGTTTATTCGGGCAATTCCGACTTCGTTTCACCGTTCCTTTTGGCCGCAGGCGTACAACAACGACTCAATTGCTTCCTTCTTCGTCGATTTCTTGAAATACGTGTCTGAATCTGCCGATTCGTCTCCTGATTTCGGTTTCGAGATCGCAGGGTTGGTTGGGGAGGTAGTTGTGGCTGCGGTTAATAATCACGATACAAGCAGCAATGATTCGGCAATTTCTAGGGCTTTCTTGTTGGCTTTATCGCAGAATTTCCCTCCAATTTTACCGTCAGATGCTGATAATTTGATAAATTACCTTGTTGAGCAGTTGGCTATATCAGTTCCGGAATCACCGAGGGACCTAATTCCAGGAAGCTCGGAGACATCGTCTTCTCAAAGTTCACCTTTGAGCGCCAAGCATTTTCAAGGCATTGAGATTTCAAGCCCGGCCAACGACTCATCCAGAGGGTCTTTGATGGCAAATGGTGGTGGGGCTATGTTTAGACAACAAGTTGCCTCCTTCGAGGAGGAGCCTGTGGAGAGTATGGAGAAACTAGAAATTGCTTTTAAATTGATTGCTCATATTTTGCACAAAGTGAGTATTGATCAAAAGCTTTTGGAGCAAGTGAGATTTATTGCTAAGAAGCAGCTTCAGTCTATGTCTGCATTTCTAAAGGTAAATGCCAACAAATATCTTGTGGCATTTTATTTCTTCTTTTTGGGCAACTGAATGATGAATTTTTAGGGAAAGTTGTGAAATGAACATTATACAAGAAATGGTTAAAAAAGAGATGGGAGATAACTTGCGCTCGCAATAAATTTGTGTATTAAGTTGGTCTTTCAAATTTATATGAGCACTTAGTAAGGAAAAATGAGATGGACGTACTTTTTATTTTGACTTGGTTTGCAGATAAGGAAGCGTGATTGGACTGAACAGGGGCCACTTTTAAAATCCAGAGTAAATGCAAAACTTTCGGTATATCAAGCTGCTGTTAGGATGCAAATTAGAAGTCTTCTATCTCTTGAGGCAGATGCTAAGACCTCTAAGAAATTGGTTCTTGAGACTCTTGCGTTGTTGATAGATGCTGCTGAAGCATGTATAATCTCTGTATGGCGAAAGTTGAGAGTTTGTGAGGAGCTTTTCAGTACCTTGCTTTCTGGGATTGTACAAATTGCTGTCCCTAGGGGAGGGCAGCCTCTGCGTATTTTGCTCATTCGCCTTAAACCCCTTGTACTGGCTGCATGTATGCAGGTTTGTATTATAATTGGGATTTGGGTTCAGAAACTCTGAAATGGTCTTATAGGTTTATATATGTATTTTCTTTTCTTCTTTTATGTTTCTTACAACAAGATTACAACAGGCTGATACTTGGGGCAACAGCCAAGGAGCCATGTTTGAGAGTGTTCTTAAGACATGTTGTGAGATTATAGAATCTGGCTGGGCGAAAGACCGTGCTCCAATGGATACATTTATCATGGGATTAGCAACCAGCATTCGTGAGAGAAATGATTATGAGGAGCAGGTCTGTGTATAATATTAGCTTTATATTAACATAAATTCTCCGGTTGTGTTGTTATACAATCTCTTTTATCAATTTAGATTAAAATTCTTTTCTTTTTTTTCTTTTTCTGTCATTTCCTTTAGCTTGGATATTCTGTATTTTCATGTATAGAGGTTGCTCTCTCTCTCTCTCTCTCTCTAGGTGGTGGTTATGTTGCCTATATCTATGCTTGTATTAACCAATAAGTGATAACTATAAACCCCATTTAGTTTTGATATCTTGCAATGCCTACATGGGCAATTTGAATTGCAGGTTGATAAAGAGAAACAAGTAGTTCCAGCCGTACAGCTTAATGTAATACGTCTGTTGGCTGATTTAAATGTTGCTATCAGCAAGCCTGAAGTGGTGGACATGATACTTCCGCTTTTTATTGAAAGCTTAGAAGAGGGTGATGCTATGACTCCTAGTTTACTACGACTTCGAGTATGTATTTTCTAATCATAGATTTGAAAACTTTTTCCCCACTCTCTACATATGCGAGTAACTTGAAGAGTTGACGTAATAATCATGCTTCTTTGAATATTGTTGGCATGTTTTCTCGGCTTTGACCTGTACTCTCAATTTACTGCAGCTTCTTGATGCTGTTTCTCGCATGGCAAGTTTAGGTTTTGAGAAGTCATATCGGGAGACAGTTGTTCTAATGACAAGAAGTTACTTGAGTAAACTATCAAGTGTAGGGTCTGCTGAAAGCAAAACATTGGCCCCAGAGGCCACTACAGAACGTGTTGAGGTATGCATTATTTGTGAGATATACGTTACTATTTAGTTGTCTGGGAGTTTTACTTCTTGATTAGATACTCACTGATTCAATCACATTCTAGACTCTTCCTGCAGGATTTCTTTTGATTGCTTCTGGTCTAAAGAGTGCTAAATTGCGTTCAGACTATCGCCTTCGCCTGTTATCTTTGTGTTCTGATGTAGGTTTGGCTGCTGAGTCAAAAAGTGGAAGGTAGATATTTTCTGAATAGCAATATATTTTTCTTGTTTAATATATTTCAAACATTGTATTCTGCTGGTTCTGTGTCGTAAGACTTACTTTCTACAACTTTTTTTTATCCACCTTGTTGTGCATGCTTTAGATATTTTATGCTCGGTATTCAAATTTTGCAGGAGTGGAGCTGATTTTCTGGGGCCCCTACTTCCTGCTGTTGCTGAAATATGTTCTGATTTTGATCCTACGCTAAATGTGGAACCTTCACTGCTGAAGTTATTTCGCAACTTGTGGTTCTATATTGCTCTTTTTGGACTGGCACCTCCTATACAGAAGATTCAAACACCTGCAAAACCAGTTTCCTCTACATTGAACAGTGTGGGAAGCATGGGTACCATTGCCCTTCAAGCAGTGGGTGGACCATATATGTGGAATGAACTTTGGTCTGCTGCTGTCCAGCGTATTGCTCAAGGGACTCCTCCCCTTGTAAGTACATCTTCAAGAATTCTTCCATGAGCGCTGACATTATTTCCTCTGACAAATGAGTAGCTTATTTGACAAATCATTAGCTTTTTCTTTAGTCTGCTGTCTTGCTAGTAACCTTTATCAGGCTGATTTATATTTAATAGTTGTATTTGACACTTTTTCTTATGTTTTTGATGTACTTGATTATACACAAATAAGTTTGACATTAACACATTAATAAAGTTCTAATTGTCTAGTTGAAATGGTCTTAATCAGGTGCCTACACTTAGTAGTTGAGTTGATTAATAATATGTTGAACATTAGAAACTTTTTATGTTGGGCTGACTCATAGTGCAATGTCTCTTAAAGGCTTTTTCAACCTTCTACGTTTTTGGAGCAATGTTAATATTTTTTTGGATTGTGCTTGTATCAACTCAGTTTGAGTTATTTGTGCTTCTGAAAATAGAACTGCGTACCCATGCGCACAAATTATATCTAAGTTTGTGTTTCTTTGCAGGTTGTTAGCTCAGTAAAGTGGCTTGAAGATGAGTTGGAACTAAATGCCCTTCACAACCCTGGAAGTCGTCAAGGGAGTGGCAATGAGAAAGCTGCTGTTATCCACAGAACAGCTCTTTCTGCTGCTTTAGGTGGGCGAGTTGATGTTGGAGCAATGAGCACAATTTCAGGTCTGGTGAAGTTAATGCACTTTTATGGTGGAAATAACTCTGTTCTCCATGTTCAATAATTCCTTGTGTTATAATAGCTTGTTATTTAGTGGAACTCATCGTCTGCTGCTGTCTATACCATTATTTATTTATTTATTTATTTGGGTTTTCTTTCCTAGGAGGCTCTTTCTTTTGTTGATAAAATACAATATTGGGGATGGGGAATGGGGGATTACAGGGTTTGAACCCATGTCATCTAGGTGACTAACGGGAGCTATAACCACTGCTTCACTCAAATGTTGGCTCCTAGGAGGCTCCTTTGATCAATGTCTCTTTTTGCTTTTTTAATTTTCAGGTGTAAAGGCAACATACCTTCTTGCTGTGGCTTTCCTGGAGATAATACGGTTCAGCAGTAATGGTGGCATCCTTAATGGTAGCACAAGTTTGACAGCTTCAAGAAGTGCCTTCAGTTGTGTCTTCGAGTACTTGAAAACTCCAAATCTTATGCCTGCTGTCTTGCAATGTTTGACAGCAATTGTGCACAGAGCATTTGAAACAGCAGTGTCATGGCTTGTATGTCTTCAATTAACTTGAAGTTTTTGGAGTATTATTTTATTCTTTTTTGTTGTACTTGTCAGTTTGAATACTATCTTCATATTAGGAGATTTTATGAGGCATGCATCTACGCATCTTTGTTGTTAAAATTATAATTAATAATCTTATAATCAACTGACTTCTACTTTATTGAGCACTAGTTTCTTAACAAATTGGATGTTCACTCTAGTGAACTGTCTTATTCTAAAAATATTTTACACTTCATTACACTGGCTTACTTTACCTTTTCAGTTTGACATATGAAAAAGATAGTTAGGGAAGAGTTATATACAAGATAGCACCATGGCCCAAAAGCATAAGAGAATCAGTTATGCATCTATCATATATAAGTTCCTTGTTTCTTTTCCACTTTTTATTTAATTTCTTGTCGGCCTTAAATAAATTAAATAATCACTTCGAATGCTGATATATTTAAAGGGCCCAAATATATACAGATTGGTCTGCACATGATATTTTTTAGGAGAAGTATATTGAGAAGATCAGCATGTGCCATAAACTGTGGCTGTAGTATGAGGCACCTGTCTCTGGGATTTGGATTTCTACAACCATTTTACCTTCTTCTTTTTTTTATACTTATGTTATTGTTGTTTTATTTTACTAGTAAGCTCCCTTTTTCTTAAGTGCTGAAGATGAGATGATTTTTCTTGGGTAGTTAAGTTTCTTGTGCTCCAAAAATAGATTGTTGAAAAATATGTTATCCCTTGACGTCCTTTATAGTGCTGTCTGGGAAACTATTTGTTTTTGTGCTCAATCATCTGATTAGTTTATGCACAAGTACTCTGTTACTTTTCTTTCTCCTGTAAATTTTAAAATAAGTGCAACATTCTTAACGACTATGGTAAATAAATTTGTCTTTAACTTATAATCCCTTCGTCCAATTAAGTTACATTCTCTTGGATGACATTACCAAACAGTACAAGGGCATCATGTCTTTTGCTACCAGTACAATATTCGTTTCTTGTCCTGTTCTTTTATACGCTTTCTTTCTGTGTTTTTCTGATTTGTGCATGCGCACGTAATCATACTATATGAACCTCACAATTTCTTCATATGCTTTCAGGAAGACCGAATAACTGAAACAGGCAATGAAGCTGTCCTTAGAGAATCTACCCTTTTTGCGCATGCTTGTTTTCTAATAAATAGTATGTCACAGAGGGAAGAGCGCATTCGTGATATTGCTGCGAACCTTTTGGTTCAGCTTAGAGATAGATTTCCTCAGGTAAAGTTATATTAGTGATGTTCTTCTTGCCTTGCAGTTATTCTACATTTTGCTTTCCCAGTATCCATAATTTGATTAACATGCTTGAGACAAATGGGCTAAATATGTGCAGGTTTTATGGAATTCATCTTGTCTTGATTCTCTGCTTTTTACTGTTCAAAATGACACACCTACTGTTGTCAATGATCCTGCTTGGGAAGCCGCTGTTCGCTCTTTGTACCAAAAAGTTGTTCGGGAATGGATTGTCATATCACTGTCTTATGCTCCATGTACTACTCAGGGTCTACTCCAGGTTGCTCACTGGATGACTGTATATGTTTTTTGCTTTTTTGCTTATTATTCTCCCTCCTCCTTGAATATGTGAATCCTAAATGATTATTATGTAATATAGAGACACACATACTCATTATTTAGCTTAACAAATTTCAGTTATGAATCTTTTGGTGGTTTCTTAGTTGTTTAAACATTAAGGCTGTTCTTTTTTTTTCTCTCTCCATCAAAACAATTCTCAAGATGACCTAGAGTTGTTCCTTTTTTCATATATCTTTTAGTAAGTTGTTTTTGGTTCCAAATATATACCACAGGAAAAGCTCTGCAAAGCAAATACATGGCAGCAGGCACGGCATAAAACTGATGTGGTATCTCTATTGTCTGAGATAAGGATTGGTACAGGAAAAAGTGATTGTTGGGCTGGAACACGAACTGCAAATATTCCTGCAGTCATAGCTGCAGCTGCTGCAGCATCAGGAGCAAATTTAAAATTGTCAGAAGCCTTCATCTTAGAGGTCCTCAGTACTGGTATTGTTAGTGCAACAGTAAAATGTAACTATGCTGGAGAAATTGCTGGCATGAGAAGGTTGTATAATAGCATTGGTGGGTTTCAATCTGATTCTCCACAAACAGGTCTTGGTGGTGGCCTCCAAAGGTTGATCGCGGGAGCATTCTCTCAACCGGCAGAAACTGAGAATGATTCATTTAATGAGATGTTGGTTTCGAAGTTCGTGCGTCTCCTTCAACAATTTGTCAATATTGCAGAGAAAGGTGGAGAAGTGGACAAGTCACAATTCCGTGAAACTTGTTCTCAAGCTACTGCTCTACTTCTGTCAAATCTGGTAAATCTGTCACTATTTTATATATGTATATACATATATATATTATATGTAGACTTAGTGCTGAAAAGTATTTTTAGTGCCATTCCACTCTTACCCTTTAAAAACATTCCAATTCTTTGCCAGGATTGTGACCGGAAAGCAAATTTGGAGGGCTTTGCAAAACTTCTGCGTCTTCTCTGCTGGTGTCCAGCTTATATTTCTACCCCTGATGCTATGGAGACCGGTGTTTTCATCTGGAGTTGGCTGGTTTCTGCTGCTCCGCAATGGGGGTCTCTTGTCCTTGCTGAACTTGTCGATGCATGGTTATGGACAATTGATACAAAACGAGGTCTCTTTGCATCTGATGTGAAATATTCAGGACCTGCTGCAAAATTAAGGCCCCACTTGGCCCCTGGGGAACCAGAGGCACTGCCTGATACTAATCCTGTTGACCAAATAATTGCTCATAGGTTGTGGTTGGGATTTTTTATTGACCGCTTTGAGGTAACAGATAATTTGTATTTGCTTTCTCACGCAAGTGTATTTCATGTCATTATGTTTATTGCTTCTTGTTTATCACTGAACTGCATTGGAACATAAATGGAGTAATATTCGTGTGTTTGTCTGTGTATATGCATGTGTGGTTGTGTTTCTTTTTCACCTCCAAATGTTTTTGCACTTGATATTTATTATCTTGTGTTCTGAGGTCTGACTATATTTAGGTACATTCCAAAATGGGATTCTCATTTTCTGATGGTAATCTCTTTATATTGTTTGGTTAATAGGTAGTTCGTCACAATAGTGTTGAGCAACTTTTGCTACTTGGTCGGATGTTGCAAGGAACAACCAAACGTCTCTGGAACTTTTCACATCATCCGGCAGCCACTGGCACCTTCTTCACTTTCATGCTTCTTGGTCTTAAGTTCTGCTCTTGCCAATCCCAAGGGAATTTGCAGAATTTCAGAGCTGGGCTTCAGTTGTTGGAAGATAGAATATACCGGTAACTGCAATTTACTCTTCTTTTTTTTTTTTTTCACTTTCAATATACAGCTTGTTAATTCTTTTGTTAAAATTTCTTTTTGGACAAGTAATTGACTTTTGGCTCCTGCTTTCTTAACTCTCTTTCACTTTCAAGCTATGCCTTTTCGATTATTTTTGCTTTGGTTTTCTTTTTCGACAAGTCATTGACTTTTATTTCCTGGTTTCCTAGGACCCTGCAATCTCATTCTTCATATTATTCTAAAAATGTTTTTCCCCTTTGTAGTAAAAAACTTAAGAATCACTGTTTCAGTCTTTGTCCCTAGACACTAGTACACAAATGCACATGCAAATAAACACAATATACATACATGTACATGTATATGTACATATAATTATATATACCATTTACCCTTCTTATTTGAAGAATGTGCTACTGAACTTGTTATTAGACTCAAAGGATGATTACTGTATATAGCCTATGGAAGTTTTGATTGCCAAAATGGGAATATAATGTCTGTATTCTAGACAACTGTCATGATTCCTAATTGGGATATTGCAATAAGTTTGGCATTTTATAAGATCACATATTTTTCCATTTCATTTTGCCTTTTCCATTTAAAATATCTATATTCTAAATGATCAAGTTCAAACACGTTAATCATGGTCCGTGGTTGCATATGTTTTGCCATCAAGGCAAGACACTTATATCGATTTACACAGCTTCAGTTTCTGACCATTTACACATGCTTTTGAGTTCCATTTCTGGGACATTAATTGCTAATGGTGCATGTCAAGATAGAAGGAAATACAATTGATGATGGAGTTTTCAAACCCATCAAGGACTTTGACTTTTGGTATTAAGGGATGAGATTGATTTTATTAAATTAAGTGTATTCAACAATCAGTGCTTGTCTGTTGGTCGTACCCCTTGTAAGGAGAGGTAAGGTTCTTAAGGTTTAAAACTGCCTTTTGGCCTCAGGCTTCATCATATGTGTGTGTAATTGCGTGTGTGTTATTAACTTCTATCTTTTGCAGCATACCTTTGCAATTGTATTCTAAGCTGTTTTTGGTGCATGCAGGGCCTCTTTGGGGTGGTTTTCCTATGAGCCTGAGTGGTATGACACAAACAATATAAATTTTGCACAGAGTGAGGCTCAATCCGTCTCTCTTTTTGTTCACTATCTCTCCAGTGGGAGGCTAGATTCTCTGCAGTCTGATTCCAAGGGACGTGCAACTGAGAATGGGAACTCTTTGGTTGGGGCGGTAAGATGGTCATCTTTCAGTCCTGTGTTTTTAAAATGTTTCTACCTTAGAACATTTATCTGGATTGTATGTATGTTCTGTTGTCATACAAATCCTAAAGTTATTTGAATATTTGCAGAATGATCAATATCACCCTCTCTGAATTGTATGTATGTTCTGTTGCCATTTGAATATTAAAGCTAGTAAAAAATTTGCAGAATGATCACCCTGTATGGGGCCAGATGGACAACTACATTGTTGGAAGAGAAAAACGAAAGCAGCTGCTTCTAATGCTGTGCCAGCATGAAGTTGATCGGCTTGAAGTTTGGGCACAACCTCTTTCAAAGTATTTTCATTTTTCATTCGAATATATCTGTTGATATTTTAGTTTCACAGTATTTTTTTGGATCCTTTTGTTGCATTAATTTCTTTACTAATTTTTTTTATTTGTATTTATCTTTATATTCAGGGAAGGCACATCTTCGCGGCCCAAAATTAGCCCAGACAAATGGATCGAATATGCCAGGACTGCTTTCTCTGTGGATCCTCGAATTGCCTTTTCGTTAGCCTCAAGATTTCCGGCAAACACTCATCTGAAGGCTGAAATAACTCAGCTAGTCCAGGTATGCCTTATAGAGTACGTAGCTGCATTGTAATGGCAAAGAAATGAAACTTGTAAATTACTCTGTGGCTATTAATTGTTTAGCTGGTAAGGTGATGGTTGCCACTCTCATTGTGGTTATAAGGCTGAGCATTTCAGAAACATCCATTGATTTGTTCTCTGATCTTCTACTTCTATTGTTATAGTCTTATTGTGCCATTATGGCATGATATTAGTTGATTGCTTCTTGATTTTTTGGCATTTCTCATGCAGTCACACATACTGGATATCCGCTGTATACCTGAGGCATTGCCATATTTTGTCACACCAAAGGCAGTTGATGAAAATTCAGTACTTTTACAACAATTGCCTCATTGGGCTGCTTGTTCAATTACACAAGCTCTTGAATTCCTTACTCCCGTATACAAGGGTCATCCACGTGTAATGGCTTATGTTCTAAGGGTTTTGGAGTCCTATCCTCCTGAACGTGTAACTTTCTTCATGCCACAACTTGTGCAAGCTCTGCGATACGATAAAGGGGTGAGTTATCACTGGAATTATGGGTATTTATTTATATTTTCTGTTGTCATTGAGGTGCAATACTAGAAAGTTAACCTCACATAGGGTAGTTTGTAGGCTTGATGCTTATTAGGTTAGGCTGAGAGCTTTCAGGCTCTATCTCAAAATTTTGACACAAGGTGCTGAGCTATTCAAACTAATTTGGGCAGGAGACATCATTCATACCAAGTGATCAATCAACATTGCCTCTATTGCTGCATTTTGTATAAATTTATTTGGTACTAATCTGATTTTTCCATCCTCCTTCCCAAAACCACCAAAAAGACCTTAATATTTTTATCTCTGTATGGTTTCCATTTATGTTTTCAAATGATTGGGAACTTGAGTCAGTTAGATGCATCAAGTGTTTGATCATCGGGGTTAAAGGTTGGATAATCTTTCCTTGTCCTTATTGCCAGAATTGCAAACCTAAATTATCTTATTGCTCACACAACCTTCCTATTGTTTTTTACACATGTTAATTTTTGCATTGATGACTTTTCCTTTTTGCAGAGGTTAGTGGAAGGGTATTTGCTTAGAGCAGCTCAAAGAAGTGACTTATTCTCACATATTCTAATATGGCATCTGCAGGTGTGAAAAAAAAATATATTTTTCCTTGATTAGATGGTATGCCTTTTCAAGTGGTTTTGTGGGGAATAGATTATCATCTTCACTTTTCATTACATCAGTTTTTGATTATATGTAAGTACTGAGTGCTTACTTTGTGATGGCAGGGTGAGACATGTGATCTTGGGAAAGATGCAAGTGGAAAGGTTTGTGTATTCAGTGTTCTCTTTTTATTGGAAACTTGCCTTATTGATTTGGAAAGCAGGACTGTACATTGGTTCCTAAAAGTGACCGGATTTTGGGCTAGGGGACTGACTGCATATCTAATGGGGTTGAATGTTGGCACAATCTAATGTCATAAGCTACCTGTATTATATAACTAAAAAGGAAAATATGAATGAAAAATTACAGAGAAGTATGAGGAGGTAACTAAAACTCTTCTCTGTATACATACTGGTAATTGACTATAAAAGAGGGCATTTGTCTCAACGAGAAAAAAGTAGGTTATGAAAATGTTGATGACACTTGTACAGAATGGTAAAATTGCAATCTATCTTTAGACTAAAGGGAAACCTTGCATTCCTTTGGACAAGAATAATGTCAGTGGTTCTCTCAAATTATTTTTTTGTTCATATTTAAGGCTGCTTCAGATTGAACTCTAGTAACTGGAATTAAGAGTCTAGCACTGTACCAATAGATCACATGTTTGTTGGTAATGTCAATGGTTATCCTTGTCAAGTACCTTTTACTTACTGTTGGTGAGGGGATATTGACTCTACTTAGCATCAATTCCGTAATTTCACTTCTATCGTTTGCCAGAAATTAAAAATTATATGATTGAGTTATAGAGTCTACCTAACTGTTCTTTATAAAAAGTTAAATCATGCATTTTGTTCTTAAAAATAGTTTTGTGATTTATTAATTCTCCAATTTTGTTTTCTTTCATATCCAATTTTACCTTAGTGAAGACAAGGTTTTGATTGGTGATGGGTAGTGGAAAACTTATAATTGGGCTGGGTTGGAATTTGATTAATGGTCCAATAAGATTTAAGGGTGTGGCATGGATTAGCATTGCTCAATCATATCAACAGAATTCCTTGTTATCAAGTGATCATCTCAGACTGGGAATGTTCTGATGGGATTTTATGTTGAATGCTAAACATAACATGATTGTTCTGATGCCATTAATTTGTTGAACTTTTGAAACTGTAAAGCATACGACTGTAGTCTTCCATTCTCTGATCAGTGACTTGTATACATTCTCTCATTTCAGAATAGTTCATTTCTAGAACTGTTACCAATTGTTCGACAACATATTATTGATGGTTTCACGCCCAAGGCCCTTGATGTATTTCGAAGAGAATTTGATTTCTTTGACAAAGTTACATCCATTTCTGGTGTCCTATTTCCTCTTCCAAAGGAGGAACGCCGGGCTGGCATCAGGAGGTATTTCCCTTTCTTAATGATTACACTTATGTCATGTCTGATTTCTTTCTGGCAATTAAATTGGTTGAGTGGCATGCTATTGGTTTAGGGAGTTGGAGAAAATTCAAGTGCAGGGTGATGACCTTTATTTGCCAACTGCTCCTAATAAGCTTGTTAGGGGCATTCAGGTTGATAGTGGAATACCCTTACAATCGGCGGCAAAAGTTCCTATTATGATCACATTTAATGTGGTTGATCGGGATGGTGACCAGAATGATATAAAGCCCCAGGCTTGCATTTTCAAGGTAAACTCGTGTTTGAATTGGACAGGACACATTATGGGTTGAATTGCTTACACTTAAGCTCAAAATTCCATCTTGTACCAATAATTTTGGGATAATTCAAAACCCCCTTTATTTGCTTGGCTGCCCATGTTGGTACATTTATGCACCAATTATGGGGCCATCTCCCTTTTTTTCTCCTACAAAAGACAAGGGATACTGTGAGCACCAACCAGCTCTGAAAGGGGGTTTCCTTTTTAGTATGTTATAGGAGTTTTGGATTTTAGAAATTGATCTTTCCGCTGGAACAAAAGCACCCTAACTCACCTTTTGAGATTACAGTTGCATTTATGTACTACACTTTCTAGTTATTCAATTTTAAGTTCCTAATATACAGTTCCAGGTTGCATAATTGAACTTGTTTAGCTTTCTTGTTTTGCTGGATAAAATGCATTATCTTGATTTCTTACATAAAGCCGTGCTGCCATCTTTTTATAATTGACTTTTATTCAAGGTTGGAGATGATTGTCGACAAGATGTTCTTGCTCTTCAAGTGATAGCTCTTCTAAGAGACATATTTACAGCTGTTGGACTTAATCTCTATTTATTTCCCTATGGTGTTCTCCCAACTGGTCCAGAGAGAGGTATAATTGAGGTGAGCATATCTTCTAATCTGTTAAGCTCTTGTTTTGCATCTACATTAATTCTGTTACACTAGTGAAGGAACCTTTGTTGTGTAATTCTTTTTGACATAACTAATCTATAACAGCTAAATTTACAAGGAAAAAGACGTTTGTGGGAATATAATTCTCCCACTGCTGAGTTGTTTTTGGTTTTGTTGTCTTATTGTTGTCATTCTTGCAATTGTCTGTCCCAACTTGTAGGTCTTTCACCATCACAACAGAGAATGACTTTCTAAGAAGGTTTTGTTAAGTGAATTTAGGGAATACCACTGCTATTTTCACCTTGCTCCCCCAATGTGTACTATACAATCAAATATGACGATGTGGTTTGATTTACTAGTGAAGTTACTTGTGCATGTGTCTTGTTACAGGATAATCTTTCCTAGGGCACTGTAATGAATATTTCACTTAATAAGTTCCCTCTTTTTTTCTCTCCTTGATGCAGGTTGTGCCTAATACTCGAAGCAGAAGCCAGATGGGTGAAACAACTGATGGTGGTTTGTATGAGATTTTTCAACAGGATTTTGGGCCTGTTGGCTCTCCTGGTTTTGAAGCTGCACGCAGAAACTTTATAATTAGCAGTGCAGGGTATGCTGTAGCAAGTCTTCTACTTCAACCGAAGGATCGACACAATGGCAACCTTCTTTTTGACGAGTATGACTCTGCTAGTTCCTTGACCAGTGATCGGTAGAATAGTTAAATTTTATAATTTATACTCCAAAACATGATTATAGATGATTGTAAAAACCGGCTAGGTCTTAATCTTTTACAAATCATTATACTTATGTTAATAAAAACTGTGAACAATTATTGCACTGATGTCATAAACACATAATCATATAGGAGTGAATTAGAAACAAACCAGCCATAGTATCAAGCCCTATGTTGTCAGTTTATTTGCTTTTAGAAAACCTGAACCTGCGAAGAGGTAATCACTTAGGAATAGTTAAAAAAGACGCAAGTATTGAACTAGTGACTGGAATACATAGCCATATATGAATTAATTAGATTTTAAATCCGGTTTGATGCACATGATTTTTTAATTATATTTTTCATAATTCTAATTTGGCTTTTATTCTTTTAAATCATACTAATTTTTAGTTTATCTTAAGAGAACAATTAACATATTCTTCTAGATCTATTATTTATACAATCATTTACATTTAAATTGTTAATTTTATGCGGCCATTTATTTTTTGGTAAACTTTGTACTTTTTTTAAAAATATAACTCAACCACTGTGATATGCGTGTCAATGCAGTGTCGGGAGGCTTGTTCATATTGATTTTGGTTTCATCTTGGAAACATCACCTGGTGGAAATATGCGGTTCGAGAGTGCACATTTCAAGTTGAGCCATGAGATGACTCAATTACTAGATCCATCGGGAGTTATGAAAAGTGAAACCTGGGACAACTTTGTAAGGTGATTTCTTCTTTGCTCGATTTTATACTTCTATCTTATCTGCATACCCTTCATTTTATCTTTATTGTCCAAGTCATGTTGAGTTTGTTCTTTGTCAAATGCTTGCAGCTTGTGTGTGAAGGGATACCTTGCCGCTCGCCGACATATGAATGGGATCATCAACACTGTATTGCTTATGCTTGACAGTGGATTGCCTTGTTTCAGCAGGGGTGATCCCATTGGAAATCTTCGCAAGAGATTTCATCCTGAGATGAGCGAGCGTGAGGCCGCCAATTTCATGAAAAATGTCTGCACCGATGCTTACAACAAGTGGACAACTGCTGGCTATGACCTAATACAGTATCTGCAGCAAGGCATTGAGAAGTAAAGTCACGGGTAATTATCTTTGAGTGTACATTATCGTTTGTAATTTATAAATATTCTTTTACCCCCATAGTTACAGTTTTCTTGAGGAAAACCCACCTAAGCAAGGCTCGGAAGTATAAAATATGTGGCACAAGCAATTGATTTGATAAGAGAGAAAATGAGTTGAGTTCTTTGTAACCTAGTGGTGGACATCCTTGTTAGTTAGGTTTGTAAACGATTCCCCCAAAAAAAGAATTGTTTGGGAAAGTAATAGTTTGAATGCACGTGGGGGATAGTTTCTGTTTGAAACAAAAGTTCTATTGAATTCTTAATGTTTATGAACTGAGCCTGAGTTCCAAGGCTTATGATCTCTGTAGGAGATGGTTGGTTAGCTTAGCTTCAGTTCTCAACTTCGATTGTGATGGATAGGGGTTCTTGATTGTACTGAAGATAGTATGTTTGGGGTCAGACCCTTAACACGTCTGGTATTGTGTTCTTGCGGAGTCTATGCTCTGTTTTAGCTCCGAGATTTTAGCCTGCCACCCAGAAAAGCGGCTCAGGTGCACCTTTGTTTGTGGTTCACATGATGATGCCAAGAGCTAAGGGGTTCACAAGACCAAGCTAAGAGCCACCCATGTCGCAAATATGTCCTTTATATGTTAGACGCATGGGTTGGAACCCCACCTTGCTCCAACTCGTCAGTTTCTTGGCACGGTTGTGTTAACTCTCTGGGCATTCAACACCACTGTGTGAGCTATGACAAAGGCGCCTGCCTTCTTCAAGAATGGGGGACAAAACACAATGCTGGATGGGTTGAGGGCCTGACCCTTTACCAGATTTACATATATATTTTTGAAAGGTGACATCTAACAAAATCGATGTTTGAATTTCATCACTTGGATCTTCTTCAATGCTTAAAACCTTAGAATTTTTACATCTATTAATGTCCTTAGCTACGTTAATATTTTGAAGGTAATCATGAAAGGTTAACAGGATTTCGCGTTTGTTACTTATATGGAAAATGCCCCGAGAATATATATCCATGGTTGACGCTAGTGCTTCAATTTCTTGTGGTGCACGTATAATTCTCACCATTTTTAGCCGCACTTAGCTATACATACTTTTATACCTTTTCTGTAAGATTAATATTGTAAATATTTTGTTGTTATATTCCATCTTCTAATCTTTTACGTAATTGATTCATGAGTAAATTAAAAATATCCAATTATTTTTTCGATTTAATAATTTCCAATCACTAAATATATATAAAAATTAATATTCTTAATCAATATGATAAAATATTAGATTAATTCCAAGCTTCATGTACATTAACTGTTTTTATAAATTCAATGTAAAATTATTAAAATATTAATCATATAAAAATTATAAAAATGTATAAAATTATTTTTATTTCCTCTTCTCATAATTAAATGTTGGGTTAAGTTTTAAGGTTTGAGCTCGGTAAGTGTTCTTGAGATTTGAATTTTTTATTTTCCTTCAACTTAATTTTTAATTTGACAATTATTTTCAGGTTGAGACTTAGAATTTTTTTTCTTAAAATTAATGCCTAATATATTTTTTTGAAAAAAAATTAGACGAAAGAAAAATCCACATCCCAATGTAAGAACAAAATTCAAGATTAATTTATATATATAAATTAAAACAATGTGGGAATCATGGCCAAGTATTTTCCTGTTAAAAAAAGTTTTGAAGGAAAGCATATATATTAGTGCAACTACTAGCAGCGTTACTTTTGCCATTAAAGGAAAAGGAAAGAGAGATAAACCCTCCACCTGGTCTTGGTTCCCAAGGGTGGAATCCCGTGTGTCATGATCCATTCCCGCCCTGTTGCGCTAGCCTGAATGTTCGTTGTTTAGTTGCCAATATCCTTTCTCTCGACACTGTTTCTGGTTGAAGACTTTAATACCGATTTCCCATTCCAGTTTTTGCATGAATGAGGTCGTTGAGAGATGGTTTAATATTCCACGTTCAATCAATCAAAGCTGGCTTGTCACCGCCCATTCTTACATCCAATCAACTCATTCATTTGTATTCTAAACATGGCCGTATTCATGAAGCTCGAAAACTGTTCGATGAAATGCCCGAACGAAACGTTTTCTCTTGGAACACAATCATATCCGCCTACATAAAATTCCAAAACCTAACTCAAGCGCGTGCTTTATTCGATGCTGCACCAGGGAAAGACTTGGTCACTTATAATTCCATGTTATCTGGTTATCTAAGCACCGATGGGTATGAAACTCCCGCGCTTGAATTATTTTACGACATGCAAACGGCTTGTGAGGATAAGATAAAAATCGACGAATTTACTGTAACTACAATACTGAACTTGAGTGCGAAGTTGGGTAAATTGAGCTATGGTGCTCAGTTACATTGTTTTATGGTGAAAACAAGGAATGACAAAACTGGGTTTGCTGTGAGTTCTCTCATTGACATGTATTCTAAATGTGGGTGTTTTAAAGAAGCCTTTCAAGTTTATAAAGGCGGTGGTGGATTGGTTGATTTGGTTTCCAAGAATGCAATGGTGGCAGCTTTTTGTAGAGCAAATGAGATGGAAATGGCTTTGGAACTTTTTTGGAAAGACCCTGAGTTGAATGATGCTGTATCTTGGAATACTTTGATTTCAGGTTATCAACAACATGGTTATTTAGAAGAGTCCTTGAAGTTGTTTGTCATGATGAGAGAGAATGGGTTTAGATGGAATGAACATACTTTTACAACTGTTCTAAGTGCTTGCGCTACATTGAAGAATTTGAAAGCTGGAAAGGAAGTTCATGGGTGGGTTTTGAAGAATGGTTTGATTTCGAATCCGTTTGTAAGTAGTGGCATCGTTGATCTCTATTGCAAGTGTGGTAAAATGAAGTATGCAGAGTTAATGCATTTGTGTAGTGGGAGAAACAACTCCTTTTCAGTCACTTCAATGATTGTGGGTTATTCATCTCAAGGTAATATGGTAGAAGCACGGCGGCTTTTCGATTCATTGGATGAGAAGAATTCCGTGGTGTGGACAGCATTATTTTCTGGTTATCTCAAATCACGGAATTGTGATGCAGTGTTTCAACTCTTGAGTGAATATTGGGACAAAGAAGCAACTGTTCCTGATGGTTTGATACTTATGAGTGTCCTTGGTGCTTGTGCCATACAAGCTGCTCTGGATCCAGGAAAGCAGACTCATGGTTTTATGCTGAGAGTGGGAATTGAAATGGATGAGAAGCTATTTAGTGCTATGATCGATATGTACTCGAAATGCGGGAATATTGCATATGCAGAAAAGATGTTTCGAATGGTTAAGGTTAAGGATTCAGTCATTTATAATGTAATGATGACTGGCTATGCTCACCATGGGCATGAAAGTAAAGTTTTCCTGCTGTTTGAGGAAATGCTGCATCAAGGAATCAAACCCGATGTTGTTACCTTTGTTGCACTTCTATCAGCTTGCCGTCACTGCGGTTTAGTAGAACTCGGAGAACAATACTTTAATTCCATGAAAGAAGTTTATAAGATATTGCCTGAGAATGACCACAATGCTTGTATGATTGATCTGTATGGGAGGGCTAACCGATTAGACAAAGCTGTGGCATTTATGAAAGCCATTCCAATAGAGCATGATGCTGCTATTATAGGGGCATTTCTGAATGCTTGTAGGGTAAATAAAAATGTGGAGTTAGCCCGAGAAGCAGAAGAGATACTACTAAGAATTGAAGGAGATAAGGGGGCTCGTTATGTTCAGCTGGCTAATATTTATGCTGCAGAAGGTAACTGGGCTGAGATGCGGAGGATAAGGAAGGAGATGAGAGGGAAAGTCAAGAAGTTTGCTGGTTGCAGTTGGGTTTTTGTGGAAAATGGAGTTTATACTTTTATCTCTAGTGACAGATCCCACTCGAAAGCTGAGACTATTTATGCAACATTAGACTGCTTAAGCAAAGAACTACGGGAACCTGTTGAGGCATTCCTTTGAAAGAACTCGAACATGTCATTCCATGTTGTCATCTGGTTTTTGATGCTTATTCAGTGCCATGTATATTCAGGAGGTTTGTTAATAGTTTCATTATGGTGAACAGGTTGTTCTTATACATATTGTAGAATAACCATTCTTCATCTCTTTATTTATTATGTTTTTATTTTTAGATTGTTAAATGCAATACTATAACAGCATTTTTGCATCTTTGATGTCCTCTTAATACAAAGTTTGTACAACTTAATCCTTTATGGATGAAAATCATGTCTGTTTGTAATACTTTTTAGCTAAAATATTGGCACAATTATCATACTCTCCCTTTGTACTAGGAGTTGGATTGCATTTTACTTTTACTAAAAAATAAACAAATTAGTCACTGTACATTAGATCAAATAGCAAATGACCAGTGTGTAGTAAAAGGAGCAAAATGCAATTTGACTTCTAGTAGAGGGCCTCCATGGTACTTTTACCATCGTTTTTTGTTTCTCATCTTCGTTTGCTTGCTTTTCCGACTCAAGGTTGTTGAATGTTACTCGGATTCAGGCTTGTGGGATCACATGGAATGTTGCATTGACAGTATTTTATTAACTCTGGCCTATGAAATCAAACTTGAAATTTACAGGTTTCATTGTTTTCTTTCTGAAATAGGTATCCTCTATTCGTCGTTTGGAGAAGAGGCGAAGCCAGAGATTCTTTTTAAGTGTCGTAGTTTTATGCATTGTATTAACTTATAATTTCATTATTTTTAAAGGAACTAACCCTTAAAAATTTTACAGGGCCAAGACTTTGGGAGCTTAATGATATAAACAATCAATTATCATTGAATTTGGTTCCATGGTGTCCATTCTGGTAATCCATTCATTTATCTTGTTTCTTCATAAAGATAGAAATGACATTTTACAACTGCAACAGCAATGCTAAACTAGGCCAAAATATGCAGAGCAAGAGAAAGGTAGAGGCAGAGATTATGTGAATATAAATTGATGTGTATTTGATTAACCCTTTATCTTTACAAATTTTATTCCAAATTTTATAATCATTGATTCCAAGGATATAATTGATTGTGTATTTTTTTTATTTTACAATCATATATCTTTTTTTCTAATATTTATTTTTTAATATTTTACTATAAGAACACTTGTCAAAATTTTTTTACTTTAATATTAAAATCTAAAAATATTATATAAATATAATACTTTTAATATATAACAGAAAAATAACAAAAATATTATATAAATATAAAAATTTTAAAGACCTTCAATTTACAAGGCCGATGCTCTACCACTAAGCTATTGGTACTTCCTTATAAAAAAGCCCTTAAACATAAAAGATAGTTGGCTAATATACTAAAAAAGCCCCTTAAACTAATCCACTTTGTTTAAATAAGTCTTTAAACTATTTTTATAATTAAATAATCCTTTGAATTTTTACCCATAAAAGCATTTGATTTACATTTTATGTTCATCCAAAATATTTTTACTTTAATTTTAAAATCAAGTGTTTTCATGATAAAAATTATGGGTCATTTTGGTAGCAATTCCAAAAACTCAAGCACCAAACTAAATATTAGAGTCAAATTTAGGTACCAAATGATAAATTAACCCGTTTATTATTACTCGAGATTTTATGCGTTATACCAAATTGGAAAAAGTTTGTAACTACAGAGGCTAAAAGTTGTTTTATCCCTTTCTGGAAATAAAAGCAAAGAGATTAAATTGCAAAAGTTTGAAGATTTATAGGACTGGGGAATAGTAAAAAGACGAATTTTCTTATTGAATCCTGCTTCTGATTGTGAGTCCTCCAGTTTCCAATTCGAATTAGGGAATTCTTTAAAGCACCGCAATCGAAGTCATCAAACTTTCAACTGTACTCTGCAAATTCAACAATCTCTCTCTACAATTTCCAGAAAATTTTATGGATTTACCGGGCGAGGTCTCTCATTTCTTTTTTGTTTTGCAATTTATTTTTAATATTTAACTATGTTAACAAGTTTGAAATGGTTATTTATCAGTTAATTTAGGGTTTAGTTTATACATTTTCTGCATTCAATTAAGAATTAGTACTGTCTGCTTATTTTAACTTAAAGAGAAACGAAAAGAAAAGAAAATCATTGTTAAGAACAATTAGGGTTTAATTTATGTCGAGTTAGTAATAATTGGTTATTGAATTTGTCTAGGTTGGATTAAAACTGCTTTTCTCTCCAATTAGTTCCAATATTGTTGTTCGAACGGCATGGTAAGCTCTTAGTCAAAAACTTATCAAATCTTTTCTCCATTGATTATGATTCTGTTGCTAATTTTTTTTTTAATTTTATTTCATAGTTGTACAGTTGGGACTGTAATACCAGTTTACTCGACTTTTAAAGCTATCGAAAACAAAGATCAAAACGAGCAGCGAAAATGGCTTCTTTATTGGACTGGTTAACCTGCTATTCCAATTTTTCAACTTATCTCTGTTTTACATGCATCATGAATTTGTTCAATTATATTATTGTCTAAAAGATGGCTTCTTTATTGGATTTTGTTTACGATGGACAAGTTATAGTTGGGAACAAACACGCATGATAAAGCACACAATGAAATCGCCATTTCAGCGATGCATATACCCTATGCAAATATTATTTTTATGTATTACTGATGGACTATGGAGTTAGATTATCCATTTTTTCATGCCCTGCTTGTCTTGTTTTCTTGTGCTGTTAATGTGTTTCAGATATTATATATTAAGATACATTTTGAGAAGTTAATAATGTGTTATATAGATTTAGACACATTCATACGTGTTAATGTTTCATTTTGTGTGTATTGTCTTCGTTTTGCGTAATCATGTCATATCCAAAAGTATTTGGTCTACTTGAAGCTGGGGCTAATGAACTTCATACTGATTAAGTTGCTTGAATGCATTATTCAACTCTGTTTTTACGTTTCACAGAAGTTCTTATTTTTTGTTTGCAGTTTATGGATCTTTTAGTGTTGCTGAAGTGTTTGCTGACAAAATCCTCTCCTGGTACCTTTTCTTAAACTTAATTGTTGCTGAAATGGTTTTTTTTTTTGGTAAAAAGACCTCTCCAGTCCTCAAATTTGAAATTGCGCAAATTGGTCCTTCTAAAAAAATCAGAGCAATTTAATCCCTATCAATTTCGAAAGTGAGCAATTAAGGACAATCAATCACGTCATTAATGTCTTCAGTCAATTGTACATAATTTTGATTGGTATAATAATAAATTTAGCTCTCGATGTTTACATGTTTTGTCAATTTGGTCTAGATTCCAAAAGATTCAACAAATGTTGCAGGCTAAATTTGTTTAATCATTGACAATTTGACAGAATGTGTAAACATCGAGGGCTAAATTTGTTATTATACCAATCAAAATTATGTACAATTGATAGAAGATGTAAACATAATGATTAGTTGTCCTTAATTGCTCACTTTCGAAATTGAGAGGAGCTAGAGAGATCATTTTACCTTTCTTTTTTTTATGTTGTTCGGTTTTTTGCTTCATATTTACAAGTGAACTATCAGAATTAAAGTTTCATAATGAATTGTTCTTGCTACACTTTTTATACGACTAATTTATTGCATATATGGTTGATCAATGTTTGGATTTACTGATTATTTCTTTTGGTGCTGGTTCTTGCTTATTTCTAGGTTTAAAGCATTCTCTTTCAAGTGTTTTAAGGAAGTTCATTTTGTTTGTTTCCTCAGGTTTCCTCTCTACTACCATGCAAAATTTGCTTTTCTAGTTTGGCTTCAACTTCCATCTTCCAATGTAAGCTCAGTTTTTGCTTCTGTTTTACAGATAGGATAGTTTATTACTTTGATCCTGCACGCACCAATTTTAAAAGGGTATCCATGTTTATTAGGGTATAATTGCACTCTTAAGTCAAACCGAAAAAATAGATACTTTTATTCCATATTTTTTGCAATCTGTATTTGAATATTCCTTTTTTGTTATTGTTTTTATATGCAACTAGATGAACAATATACACTTCATAACTGATTGGTTAACAGGGGGCCAAGCATGTGTATGAGAGCCATCTCCGTCCATTTCTACTTAGGCACCAAGCTACGTTTGATAAAATATTGGAGTTCATTAACAGTGAAATGGTAAGAATTTGTTCCTTCGTTATATTACAAGTGTTTGTTGTGGCTCATGCCGATAATTTCCACTCATCAACCACTGGTTCCATCTTCATTCTTATTTCCACAAACATGATTTTGTCACTAAACTGGAGGGTGATTCCCTGGTTTCTATTTTAGACTAGGAATTTAAACATTTAACAGTAATTGTAAAATGTTAAGAGGCCTGATTGATTTAATGAAACTGTAGAGCAAAATCGTTAGTGCACGCCAAGCAGAAATCAAGTTTGCAAGGACACTTATCATGAAGCTCATGGCATCAGGTACATCATTGGACCATTATTAATTTTATTCTATGTTGGAAGTACCACACTCACCTGCAAAGCTATATTTAAAGTTTCTGTATTTACATTTTTTTTTAATTAAAGTACCTGGGAGATCCTTGTATTATAGGGATTGGATCAAATTAGTCTCTCTATCATTAAATTGATCAATTTACTCCCTACACTATTAAAAAGAATCAAAAAAGTCTAAATTTTAATAACAAAGTTAACATTTACAGTGTAAAAAATGTCTTGAAACTTATTTTTTCAATTGCAGTTCAACAAACAGAAGACAAAAGACTTTGTTTATAGAACCATAAAAACTTAAAAAATATCAACTCTCTTAAACAGTAAATGATTTTTTTTAACAGTAAATGTTAACTCTATTTCAATTTGGTCTTGTTTGATTCTTTTTAATAGTATAGAGACTAAATTGATTCATATAATAGTAGAGGGGCTATATTGATGAGGTCCCTATAATAGAGGGACCTCTTAAGTACATTCACCTATTTTTTTCTTAAATCTACCACTTCACTAAGCATTTTTCTAAACACATTGCTAGGTTTTAAGGCTCTAATTTGTTCTTATGGTTAAGTTTGATGCAATATAAAAGAAATTTAAAAAATCAAAGTAAGTGTAAAAGCTTCAATGGAATTGAATCTCTCGTTTTCTTCTTATTACCAGTGAACCAGATTGTTTGGTATCTTATTCACCCTATGCAAACACCACAAAATCGTTCCATCGAAGGCCCAAGACAAGTAGATTCTTCAGATACACAATCAAACAGTGAAGACTGATGCGGTCATAATAAGCCTTAATTTGCAGACGTTGCCTCTATTGGTAACTTCCTTACTCTACCACTTTTGGTTAAATATTTGTTTGTACCGATATTTCTGGAGTTTCGGATAAGCTTTAAAAAAGGTTCAGTATAGACATGCAGAGTTTCTGTTGGAAATATGATTTCTTGGATCCATCCTTCTATCATGTTTGTGTGTGTGTATATATATATTTGTAAATAGGAGTTTTTTATCTGTAATTTTTGCCTTTGCAGCTTATGCTGAGGGAAAATTTGTACAAGGTATAGAAATTGTTATAGTCAACCCTTCTTCAATGTCAATGTAAAACTAAAATATTAAATAATCTCTTTACATGATTTATATTTGTTTAATTTGGTGATTGTATTTCATCGTCTATTGATAGAATGTGTGCCTCGGATGCCATTATTGTTAAAATACGAATCATATAATATATATATATATATGCATGCATTTAAGATTGTGGAGAGTTATATTTTGATGATTGAAATATCAATATGCTATATCAAAGATTGAAGAGAAGCGATTAATTTACATCACATCACATATCAGAAACATCTAATTATATAACAATATCATATTACATGTTAAAAACAATCAAGATCTTGTGAAGTTTTTGAGTTGTTTGCTACTCTTGCTCGGCTTGCCAAATTTCCTTGAAATGCATGACAAACCCTTGGGCGGCTTTTGTTTGTCTAGGCAGAAAATATAGAGCCTTGAGATTGTTTTTACAGCACTTATATCATCCATGCATAGTATATTGGCTTACCTCAAACTACACACCATTTTGTTGATCCGTGCAGCAAACATAACCATCGAAAATCTTGCTTGTGTTACCCGGAAACTTTAACTCATTTCCATCAACTCTAACATTAGATAGTGAGAAGTCGAGACGAAGCACATATTAAAAAACGAGGTTGATCTAACGGTTAGCAATAGAGAGCTGGAGTTAAGTGGTTTTAAAGTTGATTTTATTTCTAAAAATCGAGTTTTGAAGAAAATTGAGTGGGGATTTGTGAAGAAGCCATTGAAAGAAGCATTTTGATGCCTATTTTCGCTGGAGAAGGAACAGTTAAGATTCCAGAAAAAGGGAAAGGGTTAGATCGTCCATTGTTGCAGAGGAGGAAAGAAAAGAAATAATTTGATCAATAGTTTAGGAAATAATTTTTTAAAAAATATGTGGAATAGTTAACATGTCACCTAAGAGAAATAGTGTTAATGGCACTTAACAATTGGATGATTATTTTGTAATAATTTAATAATGTTAGTGATAATTTTATAAAATTTTGAAAGTTGGGTAGCTGAAATGTAATTTAAATCAAAGTTTAGGGATGGTTGTTGTAATTCATTCACCCTTAATTATAAGATTGTTGTTTAAAATAGTGTTGTTTAGTTTAAACTTGAAGAACACAACACCCGCACTTTACTCTCTCGCCTTTCAATATTTCCAAATTTACAGTTAAAAACACTGCAACCCCCCCGCCCCCGCCCTACCAAAAAAAAATGATAGGCGGACGAAGGGAAGGTGGGTTGATGAGAAAAGCATCGCAGTCAGTGGTGAAATCAAGAATATTAATAGCTGTTGCCATTGGGATTTCCATTGGTTGCCTCTTCGCTTTTCTTTATCCTCACGGTTTCCTCTCTTTCTATTCCCCTGCTTTCCACTCCCAGGTTCCTTTCGTTTTCTGCATTTTCAGGAATTCAATTCACTTGCTCTTTAGATCAAATCTTGATTTACTTTATGCCTTAATTATATACCCTTTACTTCAATTTTCATTCCTTTGTTAATTGGGATGCTAAATTTGTTATTTATTTATATTTTTGCTTTGGACTGAAACTGGAGAATTCTGTATCGAGCTTTTAGCAATGTTAAGTAAAACTCCTCTATGTCCTTCTCAATCTCGATATTGATCAAATTTATCCCTCTCAAAAGATTAGAACAATTTAGTCCCTCTCAGTTTTGAAAGTGAGCAACTAAGGATAGTTAATCATGGGGTCAACGTTGTCTGTCAATTGTACATAATTTTGATTGTTATAATAACAAATTTAGCCTTGGATTTGTGTAAATGTTGCAGCTTAAATTTGTTATTATACCAATAAAAAATATGTTGTTCTTAGTTGCTCGCTTTTCAAATTGATGGGACAAATTGCTCTAATTTTTTTTAGTGGGATCAATTTGCTCAAGATAGAATTTAAAAGTGACCAGAGGGGTATTTTTACCGCAATGTTATGACTGACTTCTGCTCTTCATTTTTGTTCTTGGTTTATTGGAATTTTAAACCACGTTATTTAGTTAATTTGGTATTGAGAATTGATATATTTATGTTGTAAAATGTTTCTAAATCTGGTAATGGTTTATTTGGGTTTTTACAGAGTTTGTTGATGTTAGAATTGATCATCTAATCTAGTGTTTGTTAAGTGGGAATTTTTTTCAGCACCAATGTGGTAATTAGTAAACAAAATGACTGCAATTTTTACTCGTCTCTGTGTTAGGTTCTATCTTCCAAATGTGAATCGGCTCATAGGTTGAACGAGTTGAAAGCGGAGTATGCGGCCAAATTGGAGAAAAACGAAGAGTTGAGACAACAAGTTAAGGAGCTTACTGAAAAGGTTAGGTTGGCTGAACAAAAGAAAGATCATGCACAGAAACAAGTCGAGGCATTGGGTAAATGGCGTAAAGCGGGGCCTTTCGGAACCGTTAAAGGGTTAAGAACAAACCCCACGGTGATTCCAGATGAACCCGTTAATCCGAGATTGGCAGAAATTCTGGAAGCTGTTGCTGTCAGAAGAGAGCTTATAGTGGCACTTGCAAACTGGAACGTGAAGGAGTCGTTAGAGATTTGGTTCACAAACATTAAGAGAGTTGGCATAACTAATTATTTGGTTGTTGCTTTGGATGATAAGATCACTGAATTTTGCAAGTCAAATAATGTTCCAGTGTATAAGAGAGATGCAAATGATGGGATTGCTTCCATTGGGAGGACAGGGAATAACCATGCTGTTTCGGGATTGAAATTTCATATCTTGAGAGAGTTTTTGCAGCTGGGGTATAGTGTTCTCCTTTCGGATATCGATATTGTGTATTTGCAAAACCCTTTCGATTATCTTTATAGAGATTCAGATGTGGAATCCATGACCGACGGCCATGATAACATGACAGCTTATGGATTCGATGATGTCTTTGATGAACCTGCAATGGGATGGGCTCGATATGCACACACAATGCGTATATGGGTTTTTAACTCTGGTTTCTTCTATATCAGACCTACAATCCCTTCAATCGAGCTCTTAGATCGTGTGGCTGGTCGCCTTGCTAAGGAACCAAAGTCATGGGACCAGGCAGTTTTCAATGAGGAACTTTTTTTCCCTTCACATCTCGGGTACGAAGGGCTTCATGCTGCTCGGAGAACTATGGATTTCTATCTCTTTATGAACAGCAAAGTCCTTTTCAAGACTGTTAGGAAAGATGATAGACTGAGTAAGCTTAAGCCGGTCATTGTTCACATAAATTACCATCCTAATAAGCTCCAACGAATGAAAGCTGTCGTGGAATTCTACGTTGATGGCAACCGCGATGCATTGAAACCTTTTCCCGATGGTTCAGAATGGGAATGGTAAACTGTGCTTTACTCATCACAACTTCACAAGTCAGCAACTGGTGCGAAAGGCTCATCCTGTAAATGGCTCAAACCGAAGCATATTCATTACACAGATACGAGTACACACATACACAAAAAAAAGGTGGTTCATTCTGTTTATTCCCTACTTGTGCAGAAAGTAAAAGCAACTACCCAAAGGTACATAGTTTTACTTTATTCTATCTTTGCTATTAAGATTTGTTCTTTGACTGCTTTGAGTTTTTCGTTTTATAGCAGTTCAAAGTTCGTACCAATCGATACGAACTCCTCAGTTCTTTCAGTTTTTGATATGTCTATTCATGTGGAGAAGGCTTAACTAGGGTTTATGCTTGAACTTTTGAACATATTGAAGAACCTTTTTAGAACATCTACACTTCTTCCATTTAGAGTAAAAATATTACCCTTTTTCTTATTGATGGATTCCGAAAAATGGGCGTATGTAGTGGATGTATTAATCTCATTTCGAATAAGAAAATGAAGACCTTTGTGTATATGAATGAGCGAACTACACATTTTATTAGACAAGTCTTTTTTGGTATATTCGATTTTGAATTAATCGGCTAATGGTTAATGATCAAATAGAACTCACTTTTGGGATTCAATTAGTATCAAAATGAGCAAAGCCAGTGGATGTATTGGTAAAACAATGAGAGTGCCTGAGGAGGATGTATAGTAAGAAATTGTGGCTGCAATGCAGTGCAATGCAATGGTCGGATTATAACAGAAACGAACTTCTCCGAATCACGTCACGACTATTGCGGTCAAAATTCGTTACGTAACAGCCAATAAATAGTGGGACAACATTGCAACAATTTGTTACAAAGATGAGAGATCCTTAGGCAAGAAAGCATTAAAGCATAGCCACCCCAGTCTTTCCTATCTCTAGGCATTTTGTTGTATCTGTAATTTTTCAAGAACCAACAAGTTTCGTAACCGAATATCGTAGTGTTAAATTTTGGCTATGACACAATGCAGTTGTAACAAGCTTTTCAAAATCGAACTGAAGTTGAAATCGGTTCGACTATCAATTTTAGATTTGATCAGTCCGATCGGTTTTGTTTGGTTCAATTAATTAAATTATTAAAAATATATTTGAAAAAAGCGATTTAATTGGTTTGCATCAGTTCATGGATCAACTGGTTCAACATCTTATTCCATATCAATACCCTGATTCATTTGGTTTTGAAAACAATGTTAAGTAGATGAAAAAACAAAGAAATAGTGATTCTCAAATATCCTTCTTTTATTTCTTTTATTTCTTTTTTTTTCCTTTTAAGGGTGTTCTTCGATTTTCTATTCAACGATATCTAATCTCCTCAACAATTTGTAAGTTTTAATTAAATCGTTTTTCATTATATTATCACGGGTTAATGTAATTTTTGAAAGAAAAATATCAAATTATAAATTTGAAAGTAAGTCAACCCTCAAGCTTTCAATATTAGAATTTGAGTCCGCTCCATTTTTAAACGAGCTTAATATTTGGCTTATGTCACAATTTGACTGTTGAATTATATATATTTTCTCACTTTAGTATCTAAACATTTTTTTTTTTACCAATTTAGTACTTAAGTTCAACTATCATTTCGTCTCAATTTACTAAAAAAAATAAAAGTTGCCTATAAGAACATAAAATGTGACATATTCGCATTGAACATAAGTAATTTTAAGGATAAAATGGGACAAAAATGACAATTTAGGTATTAAAGTAGGACAACAAAAGTTTAAGTGCCAAAATGATAAAAAAAAAGGTTCAAGGCAAGGTTTTCAAAATCGGATTAGTAGTCAAATTGATCAGGTTATCAGTTCGATCAATTCATTTGGTTCAATTAAATAATTTATTAAAAATTTATAATAAAAAAATCCAATTCAACTGATTTTTGTCCGGTTTAATCGCTTTGTACTAATTCTTGGGTCAATCAGTCTAATTCTTTTCTCCTGACCAATATGTTAGTCGGTTCTCGATCTAATCAATCTAATCCAATTCAAGCAACCATGATTCAAGGGTCCAATCATGACTTAAGCTTCTTCTTTTTTGTCAAAACTAATTTTCCGAGTCTAATATTTTTATCTAAATCCACTGTTTTGCATTTTTTTTAGCTATTTAAATTTGTCGGATAAAGTTAAAAAATAAAGTAGTTAACTGTAATTTTGTTAAAATTGCAGGCAATATTTGTTATTTTACCATGAAGTTCATGGAAACCAGAAGTCCCCGAATCAAAAGCTAAGTCAACCCGGTGAAATAGTGGTAGTATATCCCAGAGCCTCCCAAAATCCTCACACTTCACAGTTCAGTTCCCACGAAAAAAATCCCTAATCAAAAAATGGGGAAATTGTGGCTAATTTGCATTGCTTCGATCTCGATCCTTCTCCCATTTCTCTGCAATGCTTTCTCTCCCGAAACGCCGACGGATCGCCGAGTCCTTGTTCTCCTCGACGACTTCGCCATCAAGTCGTCACACTCCCTCTATTTCAATGCCCTCAAATCACGTGGCTTCGACCTGGAATTCAAACTCGCCGATGATCCAAAGATCGCCTTGCAACGCTACGGCCAGTATCTTTACGATGCCTTGATCCTCTTCTGCCCCTCCGTCGAACGTCAGTCATTTCACATTACCTTTTTTCTTTCTTTCTTTTAATGTTTTCGAATTAATTAGAAATGTATTTTGTTTTATTAGGATTTGGAGGATCTATTGATGTTGCCGCCATTGTCAATTTTGTTGATTCGGGTCATGATTTAATTGTTGCGGCGGATGTTAATGCTTCGGATTTGATTCGGGAAGTTGGTACTGAATGTGGAGTTGATTTTGATGAGGTCTGATACGCATATATTTTTGTATAATTTTATGCTTCAGTCTTTGTTATCGCTTCGCTTGATTGTTCGTTAAAGCTTGGTTGTTTGCCGTGTAGGATCCTTCGGCTATGGTTATTGATCACATTGGCTATGCTGTTTCGGGAACTGAGGGAGATCATACATTGATTGCCAGTGATGATTTTATTAAGTCTGATGTGATCTTAGGAGGCAAAAAAATTGAAGTAAGTATAAATGTCAGCCAGCATTGTTACTCTTATCCTCTTATTAGGTTCTGGATACTTTTATGACCAAATAAGTTTGGGGTTGTTCCGATTATGATAATGATTAAATGTTATATGCTAGTGCACCTTTCTTAAGATGTTTTCTAGTTTGTTGTACTGAATTGGGGTTCTGGAGCCATCTAGGATGGATGCAGGATGTGAATCAATGGGACAAATTTATCGGAAGAACTCTGAATAATTTTATATAAATTTGACCAAGCAAAATTCTTGAATCATTTGCTTAGATTTAGTTTAAGTTGTAGAAAAGAAATGAAGTATCGAAACTTTTACCTGATTCTACTCATAAATGAAGATTAAAAGAAATGAAACTTTTAATCACTTATTATAGTTGTTAGAGATTTTGTTTTCAATTTAAGGGAACACAATTGATATATATATATTGTTGACTGTTAACCAAGGAATATTCATATGCTCCAAATGCTAAATTTTGATAAATAATAGTGGGGAAAGTATTATTTTCATTAGAAGTTTTAAAATTTTCGATTTGTGGGGGCTAAAATGCTACTTCTATTAAAATTTAAAATTTCTATAATAATTTCAATAATTTTTAAAAGGGCATGATGACCTTTGATTATTTTTACTATAGCAGTATATTTGATGAGCCAACAGGAATTCTGATATATTTTTTTAAGCTCATTGCATATTATGGACTTCTTAGATTACATCGATATTTCTGATTAGTTTTCATTAAACTTGCTGCAGGCTCCTATACTTTTCCGAGGCATCGGCCATTCAGTGAGTCCTGCCAATAGCTTGGTATGCTGCTTCCATCTGCTCTGAGGGAATTTAATCATGTACAATTTATCAATGACCACAAAGGTCCTTTTTTCCCCCTTAACACGTGCACTATTTTTAGGTGTTGAAAGTTCTCTCAGCTTCTCCATCTGCCTATTCTGCTAATCCCAAGTCGAAGCTGTCAACTCCTCCACCATTGACTGGTTCTGCTATCTCCTTAGTTTCAATTGTCCAGGTACATCTATGTAAACTGTTCATATATCTGCATGTCTAGAACATGAAAATTTTGTCCTTTCCATCGTACTTTAAGATAGTTTCACTAAAGATGAATGGAAGAAACTTAGTTTGTTGTGACTCAAATAACCATGCTGTTCAAATAAGTTTGTGATACTTTTTTTTTTCCCTTTTTAGGCAAGGAACAATGCACGGCTTCTGATTACTGGCTCACTAAGCATGTTCAGTAATAGGTATAATAACTGTTAACTGATTCCTCCATTGATGATTTTTTTTCTTTTTATGTTTTCTTTTATTTTGAATTTAATAACATGTCATGTTTCTTAATGAACTTTTAAATATTTTCAGGTTTTTCAGATCTGGTGTGCAGAAAGCTGGGAGCCAAACTAAGTGAGTGAATTTTTAACTTTCTAAGCTGCCTTTTCAATATAAGAACTTGAGTAATATTATCCAAAATTAGCAGTAACCTATCCTGAATAAATAAAAGGAAACAAATAAAGAAGTTTTTAGGTTGCCACCCTCATCATACAAAGTCCATATTAAAGCTTCAGCTTTTATATGGATCTTCTTATCTGGATGCATTTCCCAACTTGAGATTACGTTTTATATGTCTTTGCAGTTGCACCTAAGTGCATACTGGGTTTGTTGTTTAACTGATGTACTTAAAACACGATATATTTGAGAATGTTCTTTCTGATGGCAGACATGAGAAATCAGGCAATGAACAATTTTTGACTGAAATTAGCAAATGGATTTTCCATGAAAGAGGTCATCTTAAGGTAGGCATGTCGATCAATTTATTCATAAATATATGATTCTTTTATTACGGCATCATTTTGGGGCATGTTCTTGGTCTTTTTTATGTATATTTTGTATTCATGTTTTTTATCCTTAGGCTGTAAATGTGAAACACCACAGACTTGGGGAAACAGATGAACCTGCATTATACAGGATTAATGATGAGTTGGTACTTCTTCTACCTTGTCTATTTTGACGTAATGCTGAGCTTCATTTTGTAGAAATTAACTGAAAAGAAATCTGTATATTTCAATCAGGAATACTCAGTTGAGATCTATGAGTGGTCTGGAACAAGCTGGGAGCCATATGTTGCTAATGATGTCCAATTGCAGTTTTACATGATGAGCCCCTATGTTTTGAAAACTTTATCATCTGACAAAAAGGTATTTCATTTGTCTCTTGAGCTCATATGATTTGTGATATCAGTCTTCCCTTGATACGAAGTCATCCATAAATGGTTAAAAAAAATATTGGTACATATTTTGTCTTGCAGGGTCTATATTCCACATCATTTAAGGTTCCCGATGTTTATGGTGTTTTCCAATTCAAGGTCGAGCACCAAAAGCTTGGGTATACAAGTTTATCCCTTTCAAAGCAGGTAACTAGTTTTGTTTTCTCATGATCCTGGATACAAATTTCTATCTTGAGACTGAAGTCTCTTACTAGTTATCTCATTTTATTCGAAAAATGGAAGCTTGTAACAGTAGAAGTTAAAATTCAAGAAACCTTGTTCTTTTTCTCTTTTCTTATTAGAAAAATTGTCTCAATTTCCCCTATCCAAATATTGTCATCTATGATTGCCTTTGTGGAGCTATTCCTTTGGGTCTTTCACAATTCGTGGTATATATTTTTCGAATTTGAGCGTAATTTGCTAATATATGGAATTGGATTGCAGATTCCTGTCAGGCCATATAGACACAATGAATATGAAAGATTCATACCTGCTGCTTACCCCTATTATGGAGCTGCATTTTCTATGGTACCACTTTTTTACTCTCTCAACCATTGTTTACGTTATAGCTTATAAGTAGACCTGTCAACACTGATCCGAACTTGAAAAAGCAACATGATTAATCTGAAACCGATTCAACCTGATATGACTATAAAAAGCCAACAGCCAAGAATTTGAACCAGGAATGATCCAAACTTGTTATGACCTGAATTAATCCGAAATGACTTGAACATGTGTCAAACTCAAATGACAGAACCCGAAATGACTTGACTGGCAATCCTGAATGTCCCTGACCCAAAATGAGGAAACCTGAAATGATCCGAGCTGACATCACCTGAATATTTTTGTAGATATCATCATCATCACCATAACTATGAGCTATTGTTTCTCAGAAAAATCACTAGGGTGACATATTAACTTTTTGCTATGGCCTTTTATTTTTGTAGATGGCTGGATTCTTTATCTTCTCGTTTGTTCATCTCTACAGCAAGTAAAACTGTAGCATCTCTAGCTTGCAGGCCGTGGACCGTTGGATTCGAAATTTTTGAGTGGCACAAATGATGCAATAGAAATGTTTAGGGTTTTGAAATTTATGCGTTATGTTATTTACTGGTTAAGAGGAAAAAAATATGCCGTAGAGTTATCCGCTCAGTTTCCCCTACTTTCTCTTTTTCGCTGTTATAATATTTCAGAAATACTATTATTATTTTTCATTTTTGACTTTCTTTGCTCTTCCTGGAAAACTTGCCTTTTACACATAACTTGATAATATCAATATATAAATGGAAAAGAAATAAGACAACAAAAAAACATCTAACAATGAATTTCTTTTTCAATGAAAAAGATCATCAAAATTTGTTTTAAGGCACCAACAAATAATTATACTTGTTCATGAGTTAAATTAGGTTTGAAAAATAAATTTAGGTAAAAAAAATTAAGTTCGTTTAACATATGGATTGGATTTAAGCTTGAACATTTAAAACTTGAGACTCTTTTTTAAGTTTATAATACTTTATATTATATTATTTTTATATATTATGTAATTTATAATACATTAAAAAAATACACATATTAAATATATAATATTACTCTAATGTAAACATTAAAATAATGTTAAGATAATTATATAAAAATTTCAATAAATAAAAATATTTAAATTATTAAATTAAGATAATATTAAAAATTTTAAATTAAACAAATATATGGACTGGCCTAAAATAAGTTTAGATTAGTATTTTACAAATATAAATAGATTTGTAAAAAATTTTAAATTGATATTTCAGGTCAAGTCAAGCTTGGGGCTTAGTTAGACCTATGAACTACTCAACAAAGAATTTATTAAAACTTGGCAAATAAGCAAAACTTTTCACCTTTTTTTTTTTGTTGCTTAATGCTCAATTTGGCACCCAAATTTTGCTTCTTTTTTCACTTTGGTATTTAAATTTTTTTTATCTCAAATTAATACTTAAACTATCATTTTATTATCTGGTTCAACTTTTTTTTGTATCGATGTTAAAAAAATTAGTCATCATATTAGAATGCATCACATGTCCATTTTTAAATTTTAATATTATATATACTATATATACTATATATATATATTAAAAATGTTAAAAAATCATATATAATAAATTTTATTTTTTAAATGTTCTTAAATTCTAGAATTTAAAATAATATATTTAAATTCAAAACAATTTAAGTTTTTTATAGAATATATATTTTTTAAATTTAAGTTTTGGTTTTTCAAATTTTTAAAATTTAAATACTTTTTTTTTAATTTTTAAATATTATTTTGACATTTAAAATTTATATTTATATATTTTTAATTTAAAAAAATTTAAATTTTTATATATTATATATAATTTCTTTTACATTTTTAATCAAAATAATATATAATATATAACATATAATATATAAGAAAATAGAAAAAAGACACATGATGCGTTCTAACTGCATGTGGATACTCAACAATGATAACGGCCAATTAACGTTTGGTCAACAGTGAATTAAAATTAAATATATTTTTTAAATTTAAATTTAACATTTTAAATTTAAATAAAATTAATTATCATGTGACATATTATGATTAGTTGAATGTGTTAAGTGGTATATTTTAATTGACACAATGTGACAACTAGGGGTGAAGCCAAAAAAAAAAATTTTAGGAGAGATCAAAATAAAATTTTAATTTTTAATAGTCTATATTTTTATATTTTTTAAAAAATTAAATTAAATTTTTATAATTTTAAAAAAAATTAAAATAATAATTTTTTATTTTAGCGGATCGAGTCTCTTGCCAAGCACTGAATTCGATTAAATCCTCAACAGAACATAATTTAAGTATGAATATGAGATAATAAAAAAAAAAAAAGGTATCAAAATGAAACATGAATAGTTTGAGGGCGAAATTTAGCATTAAGCTTTCATTAATCTTACCTACCCTAAAACCTGAATGCAAAAAAGAAACCAACCTTCCCTGGCTCCCTGCTGCAGTCGTTCACCCGTCGCCTCCGATCCCCGTGCTTCTCCTCTGTCCGTCGGCCTCTCCTCTCTTCTTTGCATCGTCATCGCCGTCTGTCGGCTTCGGCCTCTGCTCCTCATATCTGTCCGTCGGCGTCGGAGTAAGGGCTGCCTCTTGTTTTCTCGCTGCCGCTGGTCAGTTCACCTAAAAACTAACGCCTCTCTCAGTCTTTCTTCTTTTTTCTTTTTAATTATCATTTTCGTTTGCTGCGTTTTGGGGTTTATCGATATTTGAATGAAATGATTTCTGCTGTGATACCCATTACTTCATATTTGCATTTTGCAACTTCAATATTGGTGTGCAGGCTTGATAAATGATTTGAGCATTAAGATTAAAAATAGTGGCTTGTTTTTTTGTATTATATATGTGTGTCTGTGGTTGATGGTTAATTGTTTGAAGCATGCATGTATGGCTGCTGCACAAACACAGACATAGAAAGCATACTAAACTCGGTTGGGTTGGTTAACCGACCGAAAATGACTCGGGTCGGGTTTTTTGGTTTTCTCTCATAGTCGGTTCGTTGTCGGTTTTCAGTTTTTCTGCACCGAACCAACAGACCTGACCGATTGCTCACTCCTACTTGTTTTAACAAATTTCCGTTCTCATTACTTCATTTATCGGTTGTTTCTACAATAGGTGAAGCTTCAAGGTATTAAAGCAACGCGTCAATGTCCAGCAAGAGGGCTTTGGTTCTGACCTTCAACTATCTCTCCGCTTTATCTAAGGTACGTTCGTCACGGCATTTCCCTCATTCAGTCACAATTTTCAGTAAGTTCCTCAGCACTGCCCCTGAAAGGTGGGATTTTCATATCCCTAGTAGCACCTCTCAGTTTGAGGATTCTCCTTATGATACCCCAAGTTCACTAGGTTATGAGCAGAAACAAAATGGACTGGCCTTAAACCCAAACCAGGGTTTCATGGTATATCCTATGGATGATTATGCGGGAAGTCCGGTTGGGGACAACCGTAATGGCTACAATAGTGGTTTGCAGCCAACAAGAAATCAGATGGGTGCCATGGGTCAAACTGGTTGGTATCATCATAGCCATGGGGAAACTAATGGGAACTTAGAGATAAGTCCAAACGGAATTTATGCAAATGGTTCTTGGAAGGGTGCTGAGCAAGGGTTTCATCAGAATCATGATGGAATGGACTGGGAAAACAAAAGAAACGAACTGCAGGATAACTCAGTTTATGGAAATGGAAACTTAAGAGGATATGAGGCTGATGCTCAAAGTACTTCCAATATGCAGAATCAAGTAGGTTCATATTGGGAAGGGCCTACAGAAATCAGACAGAATCAATATGATCTTAATTTACCAAGGTTTACAGAATCTCAAGGAAGCCATATGAATTCGCAAGGCCCAAATTTCAGCCAGTACCGGCAGAAGCCACAAGATGTTTATAATTTTAGTTCTTTTGGTCAAGTAACAAATAACATTAATTTTTATGGTCAAGTATCTGCTACTTCTAATCTCAAGGAAGAGTTAACTGTGGTTCCTGAAACTAACTCAAATAGTGCTACAGTTGAGATGCTAGAGGAATTTTGCAAAAAAGGGAATGTTAAAGAAGCTGTAGATGTTTTGGTGTTGATGAAACAGCAGGGTGTTCATGTGGATTTGGCCCAAATTTTGTCGTTAATGAAGGCATGTGGGGAAGTGAAAGCTTTACAAGAAGCAAAAACTGTTCATGAACACCTCATAGGATCATTTTCACCTCTCAAAATAAGCATCTATAACAGGATTTTAGAGACATATTTAAAATGTGGTTCTACAGATGATGCATTTGATGTGTTTGAAAAGATGCCAAGGCGCAATCTGACATCTTGGGATACTATGATAACAGGGCTTGCTAGGAATGGGCTAGGGGAGGATGCCCTTGATCTGTTCTCTAAATTTAAGCAGGCAGGCTTGAAACCAGATGCCAGAATGTTCCTTGGAGTGTTTTACTCTTGTGGTGTCGTTGGTGATATTAATGAAGGAATGCTTCACTTTTCATTGATGAGCAGTGATTATGGTATTGTCCCTTCCATGGAGCATTATGTGGGTGTTGTTGACATGCTGGGGAGTACAGGGCATTTGGATGAAGCATTGGAATTCATTGAAAAGATGCCATTTGAAGCCAGTGCTGATGTCTGGGAAACTTTAATGAATCTCTGCAGAACTCATGGGCACTTGGAACTTGGGGATCGTTGTGCTGAGCTTGTGAAGCAGCTAGATGCCTCTCGCTTGAATGAACAATCAAAGGCAGGTCTCATACCTTTGAAAGATTCAGACCTTAAAAAGAATGAGAAGAAGAAATTGGCAAGTCAAAGTCCTCTTGAAGTCAGAAGCAGGGTCAACGAGTATCGTGCAGGAGATACATCACATCCTGCGAATGATAGAATCTATGCACTGCTAAGGCGTTTGAAAGAACATATGAAAGAAGCTGGTTATGTTCCAGAAACAAGATTTGTTTTGCACGATATAGATCAGGAAAGTAAGGAAGAAGCTCTTCTTGCTCATAGTGAGAGACTTGCTCTTGCTAATGGTCTCCTCACTAGTCCAGCTCGTGGACAGATTCGTATTATCAAGAACCTTCGTGTTTGTGGTGATTGTCATGCTGCATTTAAGATCATGTCAAAGATTGTTGGCAGAGAGATCATAATGCGAGATGCCAAGAGGTTTCATCATTTCAGTGAAGGGTTATGCTCTTGTCGAGATTTTTGGTGATCAAAAATAGAACTTGAGGTATCATTTATCTTGACATTCTGTTTTACTTCTTCAATGAAAAAAATGAAATTTAGAAGCATCTGAAGCGAGTAATTTATAAGATAGTAAATTTATAGAGAAGATATAAATAACCTATCTAGTTATAATTCTCGTCGTCTTGTTTATGATATTTACCTGCAAACCCTGTTTATATATCTTCTGCGTGTCTAGAACATGAAAGTTTTGTCCTTTCCTCATACTTTAAGATAGTTTCACTAAAGATGAATGGAAGAAACTTTTATTCTTTTATTCTTTTTTAGGCAAGGAACAATGCTTGGCTTCTGATTACTGGCAGTATGTTCAGTAATAGGTATGTGGTATAATAACTGTTTAACTGATTCCTCCATTGATGATTTTTTTGTTCTTTTGTTTTGAATTTAATAACATGTCATGTTTCTTGATGAACTTTTAAATATTTTCAGAATTTTCAGATCTGGTGTGCAGAAAGGTGGGAGCAAAATTGAGTGAATTTTTAACTAAGCTACCTTTTCAATGTAAGAAAGTGAGTAATATCATCCAAATTAGCACTAACCTATTCTGAATAAATAAAAGGAAACAAATAAAGAAGATTTTTTAGGTTGCCACCCTCATCATACAGAGTCCATATTAAAGCTTCATCTTTTAAAGAAGCTTTTTAGTTTTTTTTTGTCTTGCAGGGTCTATATTCCACTTCATTTAAGGTTCCCGATGTTTTTGGTGTTTTCCAATTCAAGGTTAAGTACCAAAAGCTAGGTATACAAGTTTATCCCTTTCAAAGCAGGTAACTATTTGTCTTTTTCATGATCCTGGATACAAATTTCTATCTTGAGACCTAAGTCTTTTACTAGTTATCTCATTTTATTTGAAGAATGGAAGCTTGTAACAATGGAAGTTAAAATTCGAGAAATATTTTTCTTTTTCTCTTTTCTTATTCGCAAATTTGTTTCATTTTCCCCTATCCAAGTATTGTCATCTATGATTGCCTTTATGGAGAGAGCTATTGCTTTGGGTCTTTCACAATTCGTAGTATATATTTTTCGAATTTGTTACGTAATTTGCTAACATATGGAATTGGATTGCATTTTCCTGTCGGGCCATATAGACACAATGAATATGAAAGATTCATACCTGCTGCTTACCCTTATTATGGAGCCGCATTTTCTATGGTACCACCTTTTTACTCTCTCAACCATTGTTAACTTCATAGAGCTTATAGGTAGACCTGTCAAATTTGATTCGAACTTGAAAACCCAACCTGATTAATTCGAATTTCAACCCAACCCAATTTGACTTTAAAAAGCCAACAACCCAATTCTGAACAAACCGAATCTGAAAATGACCGAAACTAGGAATGATGATCGAGCCCAAAATGACCTGAACATGTAATTCGAAACGACTTGAACATGAGTGTCAATTCTGAATGGCAAAACCTGAAATGACTTGACTGCAAACTCAAATGACCCAAACTCAAAGTAAGGAACACATAAAAGAGCTTTAAATCCAGAATGATCCAAACCGAAATGAACTAGAAATTTTAGACCCGACTCAGACAGACATGATCACCATAATTATGAGCTTTGTTTCTCAGAGAAATCACTAGGGTGAAATATTAACTTCTAATATGGCCGTTTATTTTTGTAGATGGCAGGATTCTTCATCTTCTCCTTTGTCCATCTCCACAATAAGTAAAGCTGTAGCATTTCTAGCATGCAGGCCATGGACCGTTGGATTCGAAATTTTTGAGTGAAACAATGATGCTATTGAAATGTTTAGAGTTTTGAATTTTATGCGTTATGATATCTATCGGTTAAAGAAAAAAAATTCCCGTAGAGATATCCGTTCGGTTTCCCCTACTTTCTCTGTTACGCTGTTATTAGTATTTTTCATTTTTGACTTTATTTTGTTTCTGTTTTTGGAAAACTTTTCCCTTTTACAAAATAACTTGATAATAACAATAAATAAATGGGAAAAAAAATGAGATAACAAAAAGTATCCAACACAAATGTGATTAACTATTAAAATTTTTTCAATAAAAATTGTGACTTAGTCAATTTTAATTATTAATTATTAAATCTTAGTTAAAAATAACTATTAGTCATATATTTTTATTATTGGCATATTTGATGAAATTTTCAATGATGTAATTCCTCAATTTATTTGATAATTTCTGATAAGTATAATAGACAAGTTCTGAAGTTTGCAGGTGTTAGTAGATAGAGTTAGGAGGATATCTTAAGTATTCATTTTTTTTTATTTGAATTAAATTAAGGATGAATTATAAAATTTTGTTTTCTTTAGATATTTATGTTTGAAATGTCAATTTGGATGTCTAGTTGTTGATATGAAAATAAGTTTTTAATTAAATAAATTTAATTTGGATTGCCACATATGACTGTTGTAAGGAGATAACGGAGTTTAAGTGTAGAGTAATCACTTCGTAATAAAATGATAATGTAAGTAATAAAAATGTAATATTTTAAACATAAATGGTTAATATGAAAATCTGAGGTTTTATAGTTTACCCTTAAATTAATATCATAAATTAAGTTAAAAATGAATGTTTATTTATTCTGTTTTTGACAAACTATTCAGAACATTACAAAAATATTATATAAATAAAATTAAAATCATAAAATTAGCACTTCCAAACATTTGCAATTTATCAAACAAAAAATAAAATTATATTTTAATAAATTATATTTAATTGTACTTTTGTATTTTACAAAATCTGAGCAATGATTTTTATAGTCCTATGTTAACTTCTCGGTTTTCTTTTAAGGATTAAATTGTGATAAATTAAAATAAAGAAGCTAATATCTCAATTTTTATAAAGTAGAAGATGGAATTCAAATTACACCAAAAAATACTGTTTTACTTTGACAGTGAATAAAGAGAAGAAAAGACCGGAAAAGAAAAGAAATCCCATTAAATTAAAAAACAAAGGGAGAATTTATAAAAACTTGGCAAACAAGCGAAGCTCTTGACAATAGTTTTTTCTTTCTAATATAACTCCAATTTTAAGGAGATTTTTCACCGGTTTTTGTCACTCCCTAAAACCCCACGATGAGTTCCATGGAAATCGATTTCAAGCAATATCAACTCCGCTGCCAATTACGAGGGCACGAAGACGATGTAAGATCTCTATTTCCTTCGTTTCCTCTCAATTCCATTCGCCATTTTCCTTTTTAATTTCGAATCAGTTAGGTTTTGAAAAAATAAAGGGTTGCTGGAATTTTGATATTTTAGGTTCGTGGAATATGTGTTTGTGGAAGTGAAGGTATAGCCACTTCTTCGAGAGACAGAACGGTTAGGTTCTGGTCTCTTGATTCGTCAGATAAGCGTAAGTATGTTTCGTCTAAGATGCTATTAGGGCACTCGAGTTTCGTCGGTCCATTGGCTTGGATTGCACCGGATGAGGAGTTTCCTGAAGGTGGAATTGTTTCCGGCGGGATGGATACCATGGTTTTTGTTTGGGACTTGAGGACTGGAGAGAAAGTGCAGTCATTGAAGGGTCACCAATTGCAGGTTACCGGTGTTGTATTGGACGGTGGGGATATCATTTCCTCATCGGTTGATTGGTGAGTTAATTACACTGTTGGATGGGAAGTGTTTTGCATTTTGTGTGAAATAGTTATGTTTGGTTTTTCATTTAATCTTCAAAATAGTTAACCATCTGTTTCGCAGCACTTTAAGACGATGGAGGAAGGGTCAACCTGTTGAATCCTGGGAGGCACACAAGTCGGCCATTCAAGCTGTAATAAAGCTTCCTTCAGGAGAGCTAGTTTCAGGTACATCTATTCTCTATGACATTGCAAAATTTGATGATACATTTTTTCATTGATTCTAATCCATTTACTTTGTTGGTATAAGTGTTGCCTTCTGCCTTCTGCCTTCTGGTCTGTCCATGCAGTATAATCTTGCTGGCATTCAGTCTTTGTTATGGAAGTTGACAAAAATTATTTGGTCATAACAGTTTTATCTGAACTGTGAATGAACACAAAAAGTTGGGGAAAAGAGTGTATGGTTTAACATTTTTAAATTTACTCCAGGTTCAACTGACACAACCTTGAAACTTTGGAGAGGCAAGACTTGTTTGCACACTTTTTCTGGGCATACTGGTAAGTATCCTGCTCCCCAAATTTACCATGCTTTATTCTTACTGGATAGGTAGTTAGCTATAAACGCATTCTGTGTTTAATGGAATGCAATTACTCAGGAAGAGCATTTCTTGTTATAAAATGATGATATTAGTTTGCACAAGCACTCTCACATTTGTGGATTGTGCAGATACTGTTCGGGGTTTGGCAGTTATGCATGGATTGGGGATTCTTTCTGCGTCACATGATGGGTTAGTATCCTTTACCCTTTCTTTCATCATTCTATCACTACAAGGAGGCTTCTCTTTTAGTTCTAAATTCATCTTCATTTTCCCTCCTTTATCTCTCTTTTAGTTATTTATCATGTTTTTATTGCTTGAATGTATAGTTGCATTAATTCCTACCTGTTTTATTTTGGTACATTAGTTCCATCATGTTATGGGCACAAAGTGGCGAAGTATTAATGGTGATGGTTGATCATACTTCCATTGTCTACTCAGTTGATGCTCATGTTTCTGGACTTATTGTCAGTGGTAGCGAAGATCGTTTTGCAAAGATATGGAAAGGTGATTGTTTCTTCCATCTTTATCTCTGTTTAAAATAACCACACTCATGAATTAGTAACTAAGGGCTGAACTGTATCTCACGGGGTCATAAGATAGAGTAATTTTTTAGTTGACTTCGGAGTACTATCAGTTCCTCATCATTAGATAGCTTAGTGAAGTTTTCAGGGAATCTTATTTGGTATTATTTATCAAGCATACCTGAAAACATAACCTGTTCCTTAACTTGGGTATATTTCATCGCATAAGGGAACATATTATCTTCTTCTTTTTTTGGCTCTCGGTGGTAAGTTTTACTCATGTTTTACTTACCCCAAATACTCTGTAACTAACATAACTGGTTATAGGCTTTTATACATAACTGGTTATAGGCTTTTATCTTTCTTATACTTATAGCTAAACATGGATTTTGCATCATTGGAATTATTATTATTACAAGGATAAATCTTCTTATTGCAGATGGGGTCTGTGTGCAAAGCTTAGAGCACCCTGGTTGTGTTTGGGATGCTAAATTTTTGGAAAATGGAGATATTGTGACTGCATGTTCAGATGGAGTTGTAAGAATTTGGACAGTAGATCAGGAGAACATTGCTGATCCTGTGGAACTTGAGGCATATGCTTCAGAACTTTCCGAATACAAATTGAGTAGGTATGATCTTATAACACTTTCCAATAACTTATGCTTACCTTATTGTTATAATATGATCATCTTCTGCTTTGTTCACCTTTTCTTAGTACAAACATGGGAACTGTTTGGTAACTATTTATGCCTTTTCCAATTCTCATTCTTCTTCTTGAATTTCAATAAAATATATTCTTCTCCCCAGTAGTTCATTGTGTAATTTTATGATTTGTATGTGGTTTATTGACTTCCGGATCACTCAAGAGTTCTAAGGTTTTTAACTTTTCAGCTTCGCCTGATATCCATCTCTTACCTTTCTGTTTGTATTAGGAAGAGTGTTGGTGGTTTGAAATTGGTAGATTTACCTGGGCTTGAGGCTTTGCAGATTCCAGGTGTGTTCCCAATTGCCTGTACATAGTTAGTTTTCTTATGCTGTGCTTGAGTCATGCTTATTCTGTTTAATCTAGAGATGTAGAAATACTTAATTTCCCTTCTCATCACATTTCTTTCTGATGATATCTTTTCTAGTAGCAGTTGAATATTGTTTAATGATTGGTTTATTTGGCCAGGAACTAGTGATGGCCAGACAAAAATTGTTAGAGAAGGCGACAATGGTGTAGCTTATTCATGGAATATGAGAGAACAGAAATGGGATAAGGTAACTTCATTCTAATACTTTGCAGTTTTTTTCCTTATCATTTAAAAGTTTCGTTCTCACTCATCTTGAGTGCACTGTTCATTTTGACACTTAACATTCTGTGAGGAACATGAAAGCCTTGATGTTTTTGTTCCTATTTATTCTGCTCTTTTGTTTCATAAGTTGTTTTTATCAAATTGTTAGTGGTTAAAATAAAAGAAATGTCTTTGGTTTTTGTTTTTTTTTAATTTCAAGACAAATCTGTTCCCATATAGAGGTAAAACTTCTGGTGGACCATTAATTGGTGATGTGGTCTGCCTTGTTGTTAACTTTGGCTTAACCATCCATCTACAAATTATTATATTTTCCATGTTAATGTCTGATTCAGATTGGTGAAGTAGTTGATGGTCCAGATGACGGCATGAAGCGTTCAGTTCTTGATGGAGTTCAATATGATTATGGTCAGCAGCTTTGCTTCTTACTCATTTAAGGTTAATGAATTAAATGTAAATGCATTCTTAATTTTATTTATTCTGACTCAGTATTCGATGTTGATATTGGCGATGGGGAGCCTATTCGTAAGTTACCTTATAATCGATCAGGTATTTCTCTATTCTTAGCCTTGTGTTTTCTGTTGTTTCCAAATTAATGCATTTTTCTTCATATCTTTTGGGTCTCCTTATCTTTTTGCCCTTCTCTCTTTCCCCAGCCTAGGTTCTTTGTAAAGCTAAAAAAATGACTACATCATCTTTTACCCTCTAATGAACAATAGGAAGCATGTGTTCTCCCAGCTTATTATTCTTTGTGAAAATTTAACTATGGTTCAGGCATGCAATATTACCATATATAAACATGTTTTTAATAAGGAAAAAAAACAATTTAAGGACTACCTCATTTTTTCTTATGATCAAAATCATGATAGGGAACATGATTTTTAAAATTTACATTATAATTTGAATGACTTGCAAGTAGCATAAAGCAGACAAATTGGGCATGCAACATAACCTAAAAGTGATAACATGGCCTGCTATCTTTTCAGATAATCCGTATGACACTGCTGATAAGTGGCTTCTGAAGGAGAACCTTCCTCTTTCTTACCGTCAACAAATCGTGGAGTTTATACTTCAAAATGCTGGGCAAAAGGATTTCAATATTGATCCAACATTTCGTGATCCATATACTGGCTGTGAGTATAATATGTTCAGTCCTGACCTTCGCTGATGGAAGCCCTTTATGAATTCCTACTCGTACTGGCTACTTGTTTGCAATGATTAATGTCTTGTTGTTTTTCATTGCAGCTAGTGCTTATGTACCTGGACAGCCATCATATGCTTCTGGTTTGTACTTGGTTAATATATAGAGATAGATTCTTTTCTGTTTCCTTCTACCAGCTCTCCTTCTACTCTGCCAACATCAGGATATCTTTTGAACCTTGATATATATTCACATCAATTTTGTATGCAGGTATTTCGGCTAAACCTACCTTTAAACATATCCCAAAGGTTTGTCACTACTCTCTACCTTTAAGCACATAACACTTACAAGTACAAAATAGATGTTCTTAAAATCTAATTCCTGCCTTCTCTACCAGAGGAGTATGCTTCTAGATGGAATTGATTGCTTAAAGTACCATAAATAATTGTGGTCAAAGCTTTGCATTTAGTTAACTATGCTAAATATTCTCCCACTCCAAACCTATGTGTAAACTATCATTATTGCATCTCTGAGCTGTTTCTTAACTTTCTTCTTGTCATTTTTCAATAAGAAAATTTGATTTAGTTTATTCTTTGTTACTTTATATTCCAGAGAGGAATGCTGGTTTTTGATGCGGCTCAATTTGATGGCATCCTCAAAAAGATTTCAGAGTTCAACAACACACTACTGGCTGACTTGGTAGATTCTGCAATCAATAATTCTTATTTATATGTTTACATTTATCCTTAATTTTTGTCTATGATAGTCTTACGTTGCACCAGTATTCTTCATAATATTTTCTTAGCTTACTTTTTAACTTTTGAATCATCTTATACATGACTTGTTGTGCTGATAGCTCATTCTTGTATATCAAACCTCAACTTGAGAAGCTATAACTTTTCTATTTGTGATTGCTTTGTGTGTCATAACAGTTCCATTAATAGTATCCATCCCTGGTTTTAGTTTTATCCATTGGTTTCATAGGGACAAGTTTTGACTAGCTGCCTAATATTCTGTATGCATTAACTTATTTGTCGGGATTTCCTGCCTGGTTTACTTTCGCTGCTACCTGCTATACCATTGTTATTCTGTTACATCTTTGTGGTTCTCTTGGATTGAGTTTCTCATATAATGGATCCATTGACATTCTTGTGAAGGAAAAAAAGGACTTGTCTTTGACAGAACCGGAGATCTCTAGACTGGGTGCTATTGTTAAAATTCTGAAGGACACATCACATTACCATACTAGCCGGTTTGCTGATGTTGACATTGCATTGTTGCTGAAATTGCTGAAATCATGGCCAGTTGCCATGATATTTCCTGGTTAGTGTGGAGAAGATTTTAAGCTTTTAGTTTGCAGTCTCTTCTTTGGGTTGTTTCTTTGGTATTGGGGTGTTATTTAAATTCTGCTTTGACGGAGTTTTGTTGGCAGTTCAACTCTATTTTATTCAAATTGAAGCACCACTCTATGTGAAAAGCTGATTTCGTTAATTATCCTTTCTTTTACTTTATGATTTTAGAGGGCTCTATGCTTGTTTATGTCAACTATAATCCTCCTTACATGTTTCAAATCCATTGTTCACCTTCCCAGTGGCTTGCTTCTATTTGTGCAGTTATTGACATGCTGAGGATGACCGTTCTGCACCCTGATGGGGCAACTGTACTTCTCAGGCATGTTGAAGTCAATGGTACCTAACTTAAAAACTTTCTCTGCTATTTAGTCTACCTTTCTCTTTGAAAAGTAATTGTTGCAACCGGAAATGTCTAAAAAATGTATATTTTAGTTACGTCGTATATATGAATCTATCCTAATATTATTTGACAAACTTCCAATGAACAGGTTAGCTCCTATTTTATTGATGAAACCACTAGATAATTTTATATGCAACTATTCGTCTTTGTTATGTTCTGTTGTAAGTTTTAACTTTGAATTTATGTGCTGAACTAGATGTGGTAATGGAAATGATTATGAAAGCCACGACTGATCCTGCACTTCCTGCAAATCTTTTAACTAGCATCCGTGCTGTAACTAACTTTTTCAAGAATTCGAGCTACTATGGCTGGCTGCAAAAGCATCGTAGTGATGTAAGTTTGCCTCCTCTATTAACATTGAAATGTTATTTTGGTAAATCAAGGTTTTTGATATTGCTTTCGGATGCTTCTGGTCTGCTAGGTGTATACTATTTTTGTTTTCCTCTTCAGTTTAGGGTTTTGCCTTATTCATCAAACAAAAGAAAATTAATAATAATAAATTGTAATGATTTTATTCTCTTCTGTTCTTGCAGATTCTTGATGCATTTTCAAGTTGTCTTGCATCACCAAACAAGAATTTACAGTTGGCTTATTCAACCCTGATACTAAAGTAAGCATTCTGTTTATGTAAATATGCTCACATGGGTTTACTTTAGTGAAACCATTTGGGACAGTTTAATTATTGAGCATTCTGTTTATGTAAATATGCTCACATGGGTTCACTTTAGTGAAACCATTTGGGACAGTTTAATTATTGCCCTTTCTTTTGGATATTGTTTGTCCTAAAATTTCCTAGTTGACCTTTTCCTTAAGTTTTGTTAACTTTTTTACTATGGGTTTTGATGCTGAAGAGAAGAGATGGAATTGCTTATATCTCCTTTATAAATTTGCTTTTATTTCTCAATTGCTTTATACATGTTTTTAGTTACACTCTCCGATGCACTTCTCATGAGTGTGCTTTGCAGTTATGCGGTGCTGCTAACTGAAAAGAAGGATGAAGAAGGTCAATCCCATGTTCTTTCAGCAGCTTTAGAGGTTTGCCTTACTCAATTATTCCCTAACTTTGGAATTGAATTCTATATCTTCCTGATTTGATTTCTCTTCTCTAAGAACTCAACCTTGTGCATGTAGCAATGGAATGCACTGATATTTTGTTTAGTAACGATCTTCAGCTACAAAAATCATCAACTTCTTTCATTGTTTTCCCTTTTGACACAGATTGCTGAACAGGAAACTCTAGAGATTGATTCAAGATTCCGAGCTTTAGTTGCCATTGGATCACTGGTATTGTCCTCTTAACTCATTTATTCTTACCTTCAGCATGGTAGTTATGATTGACCCTGTTTTCATTTGGATTTGTTCACACCACATGACCGCAAGCATAACAAACACTTTGTTCCTTTCCACTTGATTAGGCTAATAGTAAATAAAATATCCGCTAGCCCATTTCAGAATCTACCTTTTGTTTCTTGGTTTGTTTGGCTTTCAAATGCCATAATATATACATGTTCCGCTGTTTCATCTTTAAGGAAAAGAAAATATTTAAACCCTGCATCAAAGTTGATGGAACAATTGATGTTTGTATCTTTGAGCTCATAAACATCTGTAACCAGCTTTCTTTGAAGAAAATGCAATAAGATTTTTAAAATTATTTTTAGAAGGCTTATTTTCTAAGCAGTGTTAAGTGGTACCATTAGGCTTATTCCTCTTTATTTTGCAGATTTACTTGTTGGAATTTTACTTAATTAATTTTTTTCCCCTAAAAATAATTTTGGTTTTGTTTTGATAAATTAAATGCTCCATACAGATGCTTGAGGGTCTGGTGAAAAAACTAGCAATGGACTTTGATGTTGGGAACATTGCCAAAGCAGCAAAGGCTTCTAAGGAAGCCAAGATTGCAGAAATTGGAGCTGACATTGAACTGTTAACAAAACAGAGTTGAAAGCTGGTGGTTCCTAGTAAGTTGGCCTTTTATTTTCCTTTTCTTACCAAACTCGTATGAAGTTCCAACCTTCAAGTCACACGGATTTTGTTGTATTATCCGAGGCATTTGCTGGAAAAGCTAAATACCTTTAATTTTTCCTAGAGTGGGGAAGTTTGGGGCTTTATTCCAGTTTGTGCACTGCAACAAAAAAACCTTGTTCTATGGACTTCTTAATAAATATGTCAAACTTTACATTGTTTGCAGGATGAGAGATCTTCTGTGTAGGGATCAAATTGGAGATTGCGGAGAAAAGTGGGTCGGAAAAATTCATTTTAACCAATCATATATTCCGGGGAACTTGGGGCTTCATCTCATAAAACCCAACCGTTTGCAGCATATTTTGCTTGCTTTATATTACTGTTTACGGATGGTAAGACAGCTTCGGTGGTTGATCTTTAGGCTTCATTTGTTCACAGAAAACAGGCAAAGCAAAATGATGCAAAAATGGATCAAATTGCTGGTTTTCATTTGATTTAATGATGCGTAGTTTATGGTCACTTGCCAATAACTGGCGACATGAATGCACACATACATAATTGAATACTTCTGCATCTGGATCGTATCATGTAAAAATGCCTTCATATTCAAGCGTATTCCAATTATAGTTTTAGTCCCTCGACTATGCTAAAATTTGAGATACAATACATTTGAAGTACATTCATCTATACGTGTGTTTGCATAAAAAAAATTAAGAGATTGTGGGTAAAAAAAATTGTAAAAATGTAATTAATCTAAATGAATAATAGTTTTTTCAAGATATTAGTTAAATTATTGTATATTTGTAATTTAAGCCCTCCAAATTTCATTTCCATTTAGAATAAAACCTATCATCACCTCCTAACAACATCCTATTCAATTTAATCCTAACATTCCTGTGTTTCAAATGCCAATGCCTTGGCTCAATCCTCTTATGCAAACTAAACCCAAAATACTGCGGAAACTCCTTCAATTCCTCCAAGCTCCTCTCCATTTCCCCCACTAAGAACTCATATTTAGGCCTCAAATTATCCTCCACATTGTACCCAAATATCGCTGGCATCCTCGCACAAACCATCGCTGCTTCTTCGTATCTCAACCCTATGCTCCTCAGGAACTTGATCTTAGCCTTCAATTTATCCACCCTCGTGTTCAATAGAAACGCCTTCTGTTTGCTCGGCTCGTTCAGTTTCTCTACGCCCAGTCCTTTGAGGTACTCGACAGTGGGTTTCAAACAGTATTCCACGTCTGAGAATAAGATGTAGGGGCAGTGAACGATCAATCCGCGGGATTCTTGTGCGGTGGCGTGTAGATCGGTGGTTAAGAAATCGAAAACCGGTTCGATTTCGGAGGTGGAGAAGTTGGAGGAGAAGAGTTGGGGACAAAGGAAGGTAAGGCGAGGGAAATCGGTATCGTGGATGCCTTTGGATTTGAGGAAGTTGACGGTGGAGATGAGGTAGTCGGCGGTTTGAGGGGATGGGAGATTGCGAGGGTTGGTGTTGGGATGGATAATGCCTATGGCTTTAAGGTAGCGGAGGTTTTCGCGGTGAGATGTGCGGAATTTGAGGTAGAGCGGCGGCGGAGGGGTTTTGGGTGGCGGGATGTGGAGACAAGGAAGCTGCATTGAGGATTTGTGTTTGGTTAGGCTGCGTTTATTGGAAGTAGATAAAGGAGCAAGTAGATAAGGCACGTATGAAGCTATGGTGCCACATAAGCCACTTGTTTATGGACTATGCTTCTTGCATGGGTAGGTAACAAATCCTTCTTGCAAGAATTTGAGATTCGACGACCATGATGGTGATTGGTGTGGCTGTCTGGCCTGTGGTAGCTGTGTCGGAGATCGGCACTCGGCGCTCGACAGTGTAATGGTTTAGCTTTTGGGAATTGGGAGAAATGAATTAGTCGATTAAGTTAGGCTTTTTACTTTTAGTTTTTTTTTTAATTAAATTATTTACGTAATACATATTAAATTAATTATTAAATTGGGTTGGGTTTTAGTTTTATAAATTTATATTTATGTTGAGTTTTATAATTAAATTTAGTTTATATATATATATATATATATAATTTTTTTAGGTTGGGTACTTATGCTGAGTTTGTATTGGGTTGAGTATAAAATTATTTTTTAATTTAAAAACATCAAATTCGGTTTATTCTATTATTTCAGTTTAGATTCTAAAACTAAACTAAATTAATCATTTAAAATAAGATAACTAATCAAATTAATCGAAAATTGAGTTGATCAGAAAATTTTATTTATTTAATTCGGTGAGATCAAGTTAATTGATTTTATTAACAAAGATATGTTATGACTCAATTTTAACTGTTATAATGTGAGTAAAAGAAAATTACTACGAATACAAAATTTATAAATTTATACCGTTTATTCAATGAAACCGATATCCAACATAATGGTTTAATTCAAAATTAAATATTAATTTATTTGATTCAAAACATTATACTTGACTGGATTGATAGGTCAGACTCATAATTTTAATTTTTTTATATTTTAAATTAAAATATAAAAATAAGTTTATTATTTTTGTTGATTTTATTAATTGTTTTCTATAATTATGTTACAATAATAAGAATTTTATTATCGTATATATTAAATTAAATTTTATACATAAATTCGATTAATTGGAGAATTATATGCCCCTACACCAGATTTCAATGGATGAAAAAAATTTATAAAAATTTAATTAGGAGAATTCAAGTTTAGGAATCAAATTGAAAATAATAACAAGTTTTGGACCGAAAATTATAAATCAAAACGTGAAAAATTGTAAGTTTAGGACTAAATATTCGTGTTTTTTTTTTCTTTAACACTGGGGATTTGGTTAGGGTTTAAGGGCCAGGAAACCCAGAGGTGAATAAAGAAGCACAAGGGGAAGAACTTAATAACCAAAAAGGAAAAAAAATGGATACGGCTCAAAACCCAGATTCAGATCATAAAAAGACCGACCTTCCTTCATCGGCTTCGGCCTACCTTGATCCTAACTACTGGTAAACCATTTTTATGTTCTCCATTCATGTCTCTCCATTTTTCTTTTGAATTTTTTTATTTATCCCAAAAAGAGAACCTTTTTTTTTTAAATTCTATGTGTGTTTTGATTTGTTATTCTTTGTTTGTATTTCAGGAACCAGCGTTTCTCTAATGAAGAACACTATGAATGGTTCAAAGATTATTCTCATTTTCGCCATCTCATGCAATCCCATGTCAAACCCAATTCCTCAGTACATTCTCTCTCTGTCTCATTGTTTTAAATCCATTTTGCTTCATATTTTTTGTACTTATTTTGAAGGAAAATTCTAGTTATTCAGCTAAAAATCTATGCTTCAAGGCTTAAGAGAAAATGGGTAGTCGATTATTTTTGTTTCTGAGCTTTATTTGGGATGCTGTATTAAATTCTTGATATTTTAGTTAAACATTGTAGCAAAATAGCAGTTAAATTTGTTGGTTTTTGAGTTGGGGTTATAAGTTATTTGCTGCATTCATAATTATGGATTGCTAGTTCGATTTTCATTACGGTTTTGCTCAGTTCTGGTTAGAATGGGATTCGGTTTACTTTAACACGATAATGATGAAAAATTTTGCATGATGAAGGTGCTGGAACTGGGTTGTGGGAACTCGCAGTTGTGTGAAGAGCTCTACAAGGATGGTATCACAGACATAACTTGCATTGATTTGTCATCTGTTGCAGTAGAGAGGATGAAGGAAAGGCTGTTGTCTAAGGGATACGAAGGTGTGTTTTGTGGATATTTTCTGAAGTTGCTATTCTGTTTTCTGTTCTTTCTTTCTTTTTTTTTTTTTTTGGGGGGTTTGGCCTATTAGAATTTGAAGCTTGATTTGAGTCTATGATGAGTATGCAATATGAACTGTTAACTGACTTTGTGATTCAATTTTATTGCCTTTGTCCTATGAGTTTAATTTGCTTATGTGGCATGTGATTGAACTATTGCACACAACATATACAGAAAGAAACTCTTGCCGTATTATATGTTTATATGATATCTTATGGTTAGTCTATCAATTCAATGTTCAAACTGAAATGATTGTATCATAGATAAGTAGATAGCTTTTTTTAGTCTTTTCATTCGGAAAGTAGTAAGCCAGGCTCTAGAAAACTTGAGCATAAAACAATCATGTTGAGTGCTGAGGATATTATGTGCTTAAGTGTGTTTGACCTCACATCCTCCAGGTTATTGCAACAGCAACAATGCCAACCGAGCTGAGACTCAATTGGCAGTGTTGGACTTTAACATTAAGTCTTCACTATTTGGCCATATGAAACCAAAACTAGATAAGGTTTTCGGGCTTAACCGAAAACCAAAACTAAATACCTGTGTCAACTTTCATTGGCAAATTCGTTGGTTAAATGTCCAAAAGATACCATTTTCACTTAACTGTTATAAAAATATATGATTGTTTTTCTTATTATCTTGATAATGGTGAAAATTAGTTCCATCATCAGTTCTTTTTGCTTTCTTGTCACCTCTTTATCAGAAATTAAAGTCCTGGAAGCAGACATGCTAGACCTTCCCTTTAGCAATGAGTGTTTCGATGTGGTTATTGAGAAAGGAACCATGGTAAACCAAAAACCTGAGATGAATTTTCTTTTACACATATCACATAATTAACGTTTCTTTGCCGCCAATTTACTTTTTAATTGCTTTCTCTTATTGAGTCCCATTATGCCGATACCTTTCTTCCCCCATCGTTTTATCTTTTTTTGAAGGATGTACTGTTTGTGGACAGTGGTGACCCATGGAATCCACAGCCGGCAACAATATCCAAGGTCATGGCAATGCTTGAAGGTGTTCATAAAGTTTTGAAACCCAACGGCATTTTCATATCTATTACTTTCGGCCAGGTACAATAAAAAAATTTCATTCAGATTGTCCGTTTAAAATGTGAAGCACATTGTTCTTACTTGGAACTTCCGTTCATATAGCCACATTTCAGGAAACCTTTCTTTCATAACGCAAAGTTTACATGGTCGATTGAATGGAGTACTTTTGGAGATGGATTTCACTATTTTTTCTATATATTGAGGAAGGTTAGTCCAGACTTCATGGTTGTTGCTTGGGATTAATATATTTAACAACTTTTGTTTTGAACATGCAAATTGTTTACTTACAGGATTCGAAAAGTCTGCTGTAAGCACTTCATGTAATATCATCTGAATTGCGTAATAAATGATACATCAACAAGTTTCTGTGATGAATCATCTTTCGAAGTTAAATTATGAACCTTGTAAGCATTGTATCTGTGATTTTCTGGTGTAAAATTAACACCTTTTCGCATTTTCAGGGACGGCGGTGTTTAGATGATGAGGACTCCATTGAAAAGATCCAGATGCCATCAATTTCTCTATATCATGAAGAGTTAGAGGGTGAAGATTATATTTTTCGAACCAATATAGAAGAGTTAAACAGTTAGCTCGGGTAACTATCACTCTTCTACTTTCAGCTTCCCTGCCGGAACCATGCTAATGAAGTCGAAACAAGGCAAACATGTACCTTGAATGCTATTCTATCTCTGCAATGTTTACATCGATGTGATAGGATTTAAGTTATCTGGAACTGTCGCTGACAATTTCGAGTCTGACTGGCCGTTCAATCTTTCAACTGTAAACTTCATCGATTCGTACCTTGTCTGAGTAATGTTACTATTGTAATGGAAACAAGTTACAGCTAAATGTAGTTTCTGCATTTTGAGCTAATGACTGTGTTCATTGTTGAAATGCAGGTTTCATCTAAAGGGTACTTTTATAGTTGTGTTAGATCCTGGATTGAGGTTGTCCCAAAAAATGGAAATTTTTTTATGCTTTATGTATCTTTTAGATTTGAACCATTTAGACTTCATTTCTGCAATAAAATTTTCACAATAAAAAATGGAATTTGTTTGTGATTTATTTATACTAGAAATCCTGTGTGTATGCATGTAAAAACTTTGAATTTAGAATATTAAGGTGTGTTTAAAATTCACATGTAATAAATAATATAATAGATAATGGAAGGTATGATTTAGAATTAATTAATAATAATACTTGAAATATGTAAAATTTTAAAATAAAAAAATTAAATTAAATTGGGAGTAAAATTAAATTTAAACACAGAAATATTTCAAGTTAAGAATATTAAATGAATACAATTATTTATTATGATATTGTCATCAATTTTAAGTCAATATCAAGTTAATTTTGAGAGCAATAAATTTAAGGTCTTATTAATGCAGTTTACATGTATCTAAATTTTATCATATGTATATTTTATTTTTTATTTTAAATAAAAAAGATTAAAGTATTTTCAAATAATATAATTTATTTTAAATATGAAAATATATTTTTATAATTTCCTCAACCGAGTTGGTGCTAGAGTGACTCGTGATATTAACTCGAGCAAGTTTAATAATAACATATATAAAGGTACTCTAACAAAATTTGATGTGAAAAACCTTCAAATTAGAATGTAAAAATCATAATGTGTGAAGTCCGATTATGATTTATAAAGTTATTTTAATTAACTATATATGCTCGAATATGTATTATTGGTGATTATACTTTAAAAAAATATTCTAACTATTTTCAAGAAACTCAAAAAGGATGATAAGTAATTACTTTTTAAACGGTAAGTATTTTCTATATGAAACGGATATTTTGGTAAAGAATGAAGAGCATAAATCATTAACAAATTAGTTGGAGTTTAGAATTTGAGAAAGTATAAAAATATAAAATTATTAAATTTAAAAATATTTTAATAGCTTCTACCAAATAGGCAAACAAAGAATGTGAGAAGTAAGCATGAATAATACATTTTTATATATTTTATTAATTTTACTTTCTGAAATTTAAATTCAAATTTTCAAACATTCATATAATTATTAATAAATTTCTTTTTTATCTACCAATTATACAAAGTTACAAATTGGATACTTAACTATCCAATTATCTTTTTTAATCAATTTTTCATCTACTGCAATTTACTCTATAAGATTCTGTCGTTTCCTCTCACAACCCGGGCAAATTGGTAGAAGAATTAACCGTTGAAATTGCCCAATTGATTGGTCCACACCTAGGGTCAAATAACCAATGAATCCATTATTCCTGTTGGGCATTCACAAGTTCCCTTAACAATTTACTTTCAAATACACGCAACAAAAATATCAAGTTTCAACCCAAACACAAATAAAACATAAAAAAGCATAACATACAGTAAACCATTTCAAGTCTTTAACAAGCTTCAAAGAATAGAAGCTTGCATAACACGGAAGCAACAGGTATAAAAGACATCATAAGCACACTCAATCACACGTACTTCTTAGTACTCATCATCTTCACCCTCATCACCCTCAGCTGACTCAGCACCAACTTCTTCATAATCCTTCTCCAATGCAGCAAGATCCTCACGAGCCTCTGAGAATTCTCCTTCTTCCATACCCTCACCAACATACCAGTGAACGAAGGCACGTTTGGCGTACATAAGATCAAACTTATGGTCAATGCGAGAGAAGACTTCAGCAACACTGGTGGAGTTAGAAATCATGCAAACAGCTCTCTGGACCTTGGCGAGATCACCACCAGGGACAACAGTGGGTGGTTGGTAGTTGATACCGCACTTGAATCCAGTAGGACACCAATCGACAAACTGAATGGTGCGCTTGGTCTTTATGGTGGCGACTGCAGCATTGACGTCCTTGGGAACAACATCACCACGGTACATCAAACAGCAAGCCATGTACTTTCCATGGCGTGGATCGCACTTAGCCATCATAGATGAGGGCTCAAATGCACTATTGGTGATTTCAGCAACTGAGAGCTGCTCGTGGTAAGCCTTCTCAGCAGAGATGACTGGAGCATACGAGGAAAGCATGAAGTGGATTCTTGGGTAGGGAACCAAGTTGGTTTGGAATTCAGTCACATCGACATTCAAGGCACCATCAAACCTCAGTGAGGCAGTCAAGGAGGAAATGACCTGGGAGACAAGACGGTTAAGATTGGTGTAAGTGGGCCGCTCAATGTCAAGAGAACGCCTGCAAATGTCGTAGATAGCTTCATTGTCAAGGAGAACAGCCACATCAGTGTGCTCCAAAAGGGAGTGAGTTGAGAGAACACTGTTGTAAGGCTCAACAACAGAAGTGGAGACCTGAGGAGATGGGTAGACAGTGAAACCCAACTTGGATTTCTTGCCATAATCGACAGACAAACGCTCCAAAAGGAGAGAACCAAGACCTGATCCGGTACCTCCACCAACAGCGTTGAAAACAAGGAATCCTTGAAGACCAGTGCAGTTATCAGCAAGTTTCCTGATGCGGTCCAAACAAAGGTCGACAATCTCCTTGCCAATGGTGTAGTGACCACGGGCAAAGTTGTTAGCTGCGTCTTCCTTGCCGCTGATGAGTTGTTCTGGGTGGAAGAGCTGGCGGTAAGCACCAGTTCTCACTTCATCAATAACAGTGGGTTCAAGATCCACGAAGACGGCACGAGGGACGTGCTTCCCAGCACCAGTTTCACTGAAAAAGGTGTTAAAAGCATCATCACCTCCTCCGACAGTTTTGTCACTTGGCATCTGACCATCAGGCTGTTAACAGAAACAAAACCGTTCATAAGAAACTCAGCTTTCAAAGCCTAACAGCAATAAACAGAGACATCCCTCAAGGATTTAAAGCTAAAAAACAGAATACCAATCAAACCTGATGGGAAAAACCGACAAATTTAAAAACACAAACAAAGATTAACCGGATCCGGAGCAAGAAAAACCGACATCTTAAAGATTCAAACAACGATTAACCAGATCTGATTAAACATGAACAATAGAGACCTAAAAACCTCAGATCTAGCTTTAAAACTTAACAAATCCAATAAAACCATATAAACGCATAGATAAAAACCAATACATCATTAGATTCAGAGGTAAAACACAGATCTGAACATAACTAAGCTACAAACGCTGAAACGAAGAAGCATAAAACACAGATCTGAATCAAAACGAAAGGTAACATTAACAAACGTAAAATCATAAAGAAAACGGGAAAAATACCTGGATTCCATGCTCGAGACAGTAAAGCTCCCAGCAAGCGTTTCCGACCTGGATACCGGCCTGACCGATGTGGATCGAAATGCACTCTCTCATTTTCGCTTAAGAAAAATTCTAAAAAGCAAAGAAAGGAAGAAGAAGAAGAAAGAAGGCGTTTATTAAGACACCTTCTAAGATAAATTCAAATTTGAATGTTCGGAGAGTGGTGAAGGGGGATATTTATAGGCGGAGAATTGGGGGACAAATACAGGTATTTGAGGGTGATGTTGTAACTGTTGTGATTAAGATTAGGTCAAGACAGCCTTAAATGATGACGTGGCATAATGTTATTGGTCTTTTTAACTATCGTTTTAACTACGGTTAGTTGGCTTTTCTAATTTTTGAATATTTTTAAAATTTGCCGCCCGGCTGTGTAATTGGGTTTGTTGCAACTCGCAAGGTGAATCCACACGGGTGGATTTAACCAATGTTATTTTAATAGGGTAAATTGATTGGGTTAAAAATCAGTTGAGGTATCAATTCAAAAAGTATTTTTGAACAGATTATATTAAGAATCAGTTGAATTGATTAAATTAGAATTTTTTAAATTTTTTATTCTTTTAAATTTTTAATCAAATTGATGATTTAAATGATTCAACCATCGATCTGATGTAAAAAATATTAAATTTAATAGTTATGAAATTTGAATAAAAATAATAAAGTAATTTGAAAATCAAAAAATATATATTATAAAAATTATAAGTAGTTGAACTAATTAATCCCCATCCAACAACATTAAACTAGAAAATTCCTACACTCCACTAATATCACCAATGTTAAGAGATTAAAGAAAAATGTTTACCTTAAGATAATTGGTTGAAAGAAATAAAGCATAGTTATGCGGTAATAATAGAATAAATAAGTAATAGGAATTATATAATTTTGTTGATTGAATTGAATAGATGAGTTGAATAAAATGATTTAAGAAATATGTAAGAAATTGATAGAAAATGATAATTTTACTCTTTAATAAAAATTTTAATATTTTACTTAATATTCATTTTAGTAAATAAAAAACAGTAATAGCGAGATAAAAGTGCACTCTAATTCAAACCAGACAGATTAGATTCCATCATAAGCAGCTCTCTAATCGACAGCGGGGGATCCTCCATCAAATTAAATCTCATCAACTCTGGGCTTACAAATGTTGTCAACTGATCTACCATTGTAAGCATACTATGTAACAACTTAGTTCTGTTACCCTGCTATTCGCAACGCCTCCAACAAGAATGGTCTCAACCAACAAGACATTGTCACACTTCAACTCTAACTTTCGAAACCCTTTATCCTATGTCAAGCGAAGCCCTTCAAGCATCGCCCTTGCTTCCACCTGAAATATACCACCCTCTCTAATTGTCATTGTAAAACCACATTACCTATCCCCATTAGCATATCTAACAACACATCCAATAGAGGCACAATTCCTTAGTGAGAATACAATACCATCAGTATTAAGTTTAACGTAACCCTCCTCAAGACGCGACCAATGTGAAGCTATTGCCCTTGGATGAGAAAAAGACGGCCCGACTTCCGAAGATAAAACACTCCGCGTCCAACTTGTGCCTTTATCCACAAGTTATTGCACATAACTATGACTATTCGAAAAAACAAACAAATTTTGATTCTTCCAAAATAGCCAACACATAATACAGAAGAAAGAATTCCAAGGGATCCCATCATCAAAGCAAGAAGTAACATTTTCTAAATTTCATTTCAGCCAATCCTCAAAAGAATGAGAAAAGAAAAGTACATGGCTCTGACATGGTACTAACGTCATCCAAACTGCACGTGGAAAGGAGCAATCCCTCACCGCATGGAGACTTGTCTCAACCCCACTCCACATCGCAGACAATGACTATCAGTAGTCATATGTCTTCTTAATCTTTCCCCATTAGTCAGGACCCTATTATGCCAAATGAGCCACAGAAAAACTCTTACTCATTGAGGCGTATTGATCGTGTTATTTTATGACAGGTTTTAAATATTTATAATTAATTGTTCTTGAAACTAACTATTATCACGATGTAGGCAGGTGTACCTATTGAACAGTAGTATAGTTTTAGCAAGACCGGATTGTCGAACTCAAAGGAACTAAAAGTACTAGTAATGACTGTCTTTTTATTATCTAGCCTAAGAATAAGGAGGTTTGTTTTAACTAACTAATTAACTAAACTAAGAATTCACAGAAAATAGAATTAGGGAATTACTTTTTGAAAAACAATTGAATTAATACAATACCTAAGGAAGAATCCACTTAGACTTTACTTGTTATTCTGACTCCGAATCGGACGATTTATTCATTTAACTTGATCCGTAGAAATCCCTAAGTTACATTATTATCTCTCTTGAGACTAACAATGTCTAACCCTAGGTTGAATAATTGAAATCTCTTTCTAATTAACTTTCTAAGGTTGCATTAACTCGATCTATGGATCCCCTTATTAGGTTTCACCCTAATCCGGCAAAATCTTGTCACCCTATCTCTAGGCGCGCAATCAACTCCGCTTAATTATGACAATTGTACTCTTAGACAGGGTCTATTCCTCCTCTGAATAAAAGCGTAACTTGAATCAATATCCTGGAATATCAAAACAAGAATTAAGAACACATAATTAAGAACAAGTTAAATATTTATCATACAATTCAGAAAATAATAACAAGGTTCGTCTTAGGTTTTATCCCCCTTAGGTATTTAGGGGATTTAGTTCATAATTAAAAAGGAAAACATCTCAAAAGAATAATGAATTCAAAACATAAAGAAAACCCAAAACTCTTTAAGAGAAATTGAGGGGACATCTTCAGTCTTGAGGATGAATCCGGCTTCTGAGATGGATCAATCGGCTTTCCTTGAGCAATTCCTTGCTTCCTCCCCTGTGCCTCCTCTTTTTCTCATTTTCTAATGTGTATTTATAGGCTTTAGAATGCCTAAAAGCCCTCAAAATTAGCCTTTTCCGAATTGGACTTAACTTGGGTTCGGCAGGGACACACCCGTGTGACACGCCCGTATACGATTACTTCAGGTCGTGGTCAAGCCTGTTAAAATAGCATGGGCATGTGGTTTACCCGTGTGAGTCGTGGTTCGATTCTGCCAAATTGACACGGCCGTGTGGTATGCCCGTATGCTATTACTTCAGACCATGTTCGAGCCTGTTAGAATGGCACAGCCTTGTGGTCTGCCCATGTGAGGAAGCCCAGGCCGTGTTGATTTTGTATGTTGGCCTATTTTATCCGTTTTTTGCCCGTTTCTCATTCCTTTCGCTCTCCTATGCTCACCTAAGTATAAAACATGAAATTAAGGCATTAAAAGCATCGAATTCACCAATTCTAAGGAAAAATTATCCATAAAATACGCTAAGCATGGGGTAAAAATATGTATAAATGACGGTTTATCAAATACCCCCACACTTAAGCATTTGCTTGTCCTCAAGCAAAATCCTCATCTCATAATAAAAACAAATTCTTCTCAACTTATAATTTCTATCGATAATACCTTAAAATAATCCATAGGTAATCAAACACTGAAAATTTGATTAAAAGAACATCAAAGTTTCAAACATTCCAAGTTGAGTATTTTATCATGAAAACATAGGTGTCTCCCATCATCTAAGTAATTACCTTTGATTCAAAATCTCACAGAGTTTCACATCCTCACTAAAGATTCACTCAAATCACTTGAGGTGTTTAAGGACAATAAATGAAGCATTTAATAGTCAATAATGAAAAGTTATTACCATAGGCTTGCATGAAAATCAAATATCCACCACTATAAATTGAGATGAAACATCAATCAAAAGGTCTTTTAAAGGGTTGTAACGTGGCTTTGGTTAGAGGGTGTGGTCACAAGCTGAAAGAGAGGGTTAGAATCGAGATTGAATTGAAAGATTGCTTAACTAGAAAAATGACTGGTCATTAGTTGATTACAAGTGAGCTTCTTCTCAGAATGTGGAATTAACACTCAAGCTCAAAAATGGCGAATAAGTATGCAAGTTTTTTTTTTAAGAACAAATCAAATACAAAATAAAATAAAACATAGCTAAACAACTATTCCAACTCAAATCTCGACAAAAAATAGGGATCAAATTAATTTAGGGGATTTCAACAATAATGAGTTATGGGTTAATATTGAGGGTAAATCAATGAATGGGTTGTTAGGCTCAAGGGGGTTCACTAAGGGTTAATTGTGAAGATAAGCTTTTATGGAGTGAGTGGGTTAAACCTAAGTGCCTTTATCATTTTGACATATCAAATCAAATGGTGTGGTCTTGACATGCATAATCAAGCAAGTTCTAGAATAACAGTTCAATATTGGCGCACTCATAATGAAAGTGAGCATGGAAGAAATAATAGATGCTCTTGAAGGCTCAAAATCTCACAAAAATTATGACTTTTTTATGTTTAAACTTGTGAATTCCAACTCAAGATAATACCTAGACTTAGGGAAACAACCTAGAAGTTTTTAATTCTTCAAAAATTAACTTATCATGCTTGATTCCCTTAATGTCTTAAAGTTTAAACAATTAATGCATAAATGCCTATGTTTTAATTCAAGACATATCAATAAAAATCATGAGTTAATTAAAATTTATTCTAATAGTGATATGAGTAATTCACGTGAGAATAAGACATATTCTAATGGTGCTATAAAAGACCCCCCATACTTAAGATGTACATTGCTCTCAATGTACAAAGATAGATATATTGAAAAAGATAAATTTATGATCATAAGATAAGGAGAAAAGTGAAACTTCCTGAATGATGAATGAATTACTTGAACTGGAGTTTTTGGAGAATAAATGGTGTGAAAGTGGAGGAGGATACTCCGGTGGTGGTAGAGTTTCATTAGTCCATAAATCTTACGACAAAAGAATATTATATTTGTTGGTAGCTATAGTCGTGGTCGAGCAGGACATGGCGGTTGTGGAGAACCTTTCCCGGTGGAGTTTTTAGTTCCTATGTGAGGATGAGCTTAAGAGCTCTTTTATAGTTGTGACAAAATCAGGAACTTTATTAAGAAATGTAGGGAAACAGAATTACTCATAATAGAATAGATGAAGTTGGTCATTGTAAAATAAAAATTATAAAATTTAATAAAGATAGGCTTAAAGAAAAATAAAAAGGAATCTGAAGATAAAATAAAAGTAAAAACATAAAATAAAATAATTAATGAAAGTTTTTAAACATCTTCATCGCTAGACGGTTCGCGAGGTAGAGGTGGCGATGAGATGTGAAAATGCTGACAAATCTGATGTAGAGTCGCATCAATGTGATCAAATCGTTGAAAACATTGCTGCTCAAATCGTGTAAGGCGCTCAGAGATGTCAGTGTATGAAGCCGCCGCATGAATTGGACGAGAGAGGCGTGGTGGCTGAGAGACGGTGGGTCCTCGTCTTTGTGGAGGACATCATCGATGAATGTCCTTGGGGCCTCCTCCTCGATGAGATTAGGCGAGACGATATTGAGGAGGATAAGTTCCCTGGCACTTTTCGATCATCCTCATGCTTAGCATGCTCGAGATGCCTTGTGGAGACATCTGGCCAATGTGGGTTAAGGATGATTCTTGGGCTACGGTGTTGATTAGCCCGAAGTGTCGTGCCAGTCGCGTCATATAGGGCCCAATGGAGATGACCTCCCTCCGATGCCGCTCTATTTGGTGGTGAATGGCAAGGGTGATAAAGTAGGCGAGGTCGAAGACGTGCTCGTACGACATACACCATAAGTAATAGACGTCATTGGTAGTGACGACACTGGTGCTCTCACTCCGCCCTGTCAAGGTGTGTGCCAAGATGGCGTATAGGTACCCCAAGGAGGGAGAGAGAACTGATGCCTTGGAGCGGCTCGGGTCATAGGTGTCTGAACCAGGGACAAAAATGTACCAGAACTTTGCGGGAGAGTAGTGGATATGGTGATGGAGAGTGTCGAAGTCGTTCTCATCCATGAACTCCTCTGTGTATAGGCCCAAAACTATACCGAACTCGGGTACACTCAACTGGCAGACTAAACCGCCGAGACGGAACTGGACCGTACCGGGATATCGTAATTTGTCATTATGGTCTGAAGATGAAATGTTGAGCATAGTTCCATCGTAAGCTCGAGATACGTCTGCTCAACAATCCCAAAGAAAAGCTCCCAAGGGTCGGGTATAGATTCTTAAACATTTTATTGGATGAAAACTTATCACTTGCCCTCTACTTCCAAATCAATTGATCTGGCATGCTTAATGATGACGGAGGAATCATTGCTGCAATATAAGTCAGAATCGAACAAGCGAGCCATCTCCTCAACCACACCCAATCCCAATCTCATGCATCGTCCACAACATCACAAACACGCAACGTATCAATTGGTTATCCTGTACCAATATAGAAATCTCTAAGTGGTCTATGCAATCTTAGCCAAATGTCATTCCAAAAATTAATCGTTCTACCATCTCTAATAGTCCATATGACATTATTTCGAACCTCAAGCCAAACCTTCGACAATGACCTCCAAACAAAAGAGCAATTGGTTCGTGTAATAGACACTAGTAGAATCCCATCCATCCTATTTTTTTTCCACAGAATGCGAACCCAAAACACTTCTATATTAGTCAACAATTGGTAGCTGAGTTTAAGGAAAAAAACTTTATTCTGATCAACTAAATTTTGCAATTCAAGGCCCCCTCTCTCAATAGGTCGACAACAATCTTCCAATTACATTCTAATGAAGAAGATCCCCAAATAAAATTTTGAGCGTGCTTCTCAATTTCTCGACATATAGAAATAGGCAAGTAAATGGTGCCCATAAAATAATTGGGTATAGCTAACAAAACAGATTTAGCTAAAGTTATCCTACCCACAAGAGAAAGCTTCTTCGCATCCCATCCATTGAGCTTCTTTTGAACTTTATCCACTACAAACTCAAATTCTGCTTTCTAGCTCTCCCATGAAACAATGGTATACCCAAATTATATACATGTTTAAAACTGACTATATTGCAAATATCATTCACAATATTAACAGGAGCATTAAGAGAGAATAAAATTTAGGACTTACTTCTATTGACTTTTTGCTCCAAAAAATGGCAAAAATATTCAAGATATCATTTATTAAGCATGCTTGCCTCCTATTAGCCTCCCCAAAAAGGAATAGATCATCCGCAAAGAAAAGATGTGTTAACGCCAGTCCATTCCTAGACAAACGAAGCGGTTTCCAACCACTTAAATAAATATAAATATTATGAAAATTAAATAAATTATATTCATTAAAAATATTGTCCTTGTTTGACAATTGGCTAATAATTGATTGTTGATTGCAATGACTGGTTTGACCAACCGGTTCTATTAACTAATTTGACCAACTCATTCTATTAACTGTGTATTTAAAAGTGTTTGCTAACACTTAGCCGATAGCTGAAAGTTGATACGTGTAAAATGACAAATAATGGTATGATACATTTTATTTTTGAGTATTTATTTGTTTATAATGCTTTAGTCTTTATTGGGTGAAATTGTTCAAATAAAACACTATTACCAATGAATTAAAACATTCATTATGGAAATTAATTAGTGAATTTTTTTAATATATTAAATAAAAACTTAAGTTCCTTATTTGCAAATATTAACTTGTGGAAATTGAAAAATAGCAATGGTGTATCATTATAATTGTAAACTATATTCTTATTGATGATTATGTCATGTTCTTAGTATGTAATTAGTGATAATTATGTCACATTTTGAATAAATTTATCAAGTAACATATTTCAATTAATATAAAGTTGCTAAGAAATCATTTTATACAAGTAAATTGAAAATAAATTAATAATACATAAATATTCAAGGATGAATAGGCTCGATTGAAAATTTCTCGAGGCAATGTTGATTTTTGTAGATTCACTGTAGAGTTTTTTTTTAGAGAAAATGAGAGAATGGAAGCTACTAATATATTGACACCCTTATTTGGTTTGAGAGCATGTGACAAATAGGGTAATTTTTGAGTAAGCACAGTCAAATATGTCATTCCATATATCTAGTTCCCAATCAGCTATCGAATCCCAATGTGTTTTATTTTGAAGGTTTTAGCTCAACAAGCTCTTCCAAACATTCATTCACCAAACACTACAATTAAAGGGTTTGACTACTCAAGCCTCCATTTATGCCCAAATAAACTAAAAAAGACTCAAAACTCTATTTACTAAACACCCTCATTAACTTATTATCATAAATCATGTTAAAATTTTTTGACCTAATTTATTACAATATTTGTATAATTATATTAAAATAATCTAAGAGGTTATCAAAATAATAATTATTTAAAATTAAATAATTATATATTCATAATTTATATTTTTATTAAATATAATAACATATTTAATATTTAATAATAGATATTAAAAGTAATAATATTGTAGTTTCTTTAAACAAAAAAATTATTATAATATATTTATATATATAAGTAAATTTGTCCATGAATCGGGCTATTCGTATGCTATAGTAGGCTCAACTCGACTTGAATCAAGCTTAAAAGAAGATTTTTGTTTCTCAAGATGGCTCAGCTTGACCCAAAATCGATTTAAAAATTAAAAAATAGATTAAAATTCAAGTTTAATTATAAATATATAAAAATAATATAAAAATATTAATATTTGAATAGTGAAATGTTCTAATAGGTTAGGTTGGGTCTGGGCTTGTACATGGGTTAGACAATCTGGCCCTGCTCAAATGCCTACCCGAAAAGTGGGAGGGTTTGGGTAAAAATATATGCATGAAAAATGGGATTGGGCAAAAAAAATAAGGACCATTTAGAAAACAGGTCGGGCCTCGTGTAAAGTTTTTGGCCCGGGCCGGCCAAACTCGATTTTGGTAAAAGGGAAAAAAAATTTTGTTGTTTTCGCACTATTTTGCTGCCATTTCACTATTATGTTGCTACTATTTTGTTGTTATTGTGTGGATATTGATAATTCTTGTTTTATTATTAATTTTGCTACTATTTTAGAGACATTTACTTGTTAAGTTGCACCTATCTTAGTGTTATTTAAGTATAAAGATTTTTTTTAGTTTATTTTCAATTTGTTAGGAAACATTTATTTTAATATTTTTAGTGTTTTTTTATGTATTATGTATTTAATTTTTTATATAAAAAATTGTAATACTGATGGGCCGGTTATAGCATTTTCATCTGGACCAAGTTTGGATAAAATTTTAGGTCCAATTTTAGACCAAGTACGGCCCTATCAAGTGAGCCTAAAATTTTATTAAGGTCAGTCTTGAACCCGACCTATCCCAGCCCATGGACACTTTTAATTGGATTAACCTGAAAACAAGCCTAGTTTTATCTTGTTTTTTAAATTGATTCGCAACTCGACTTAATCTCTATATTTAAGTGATAATTTTTTATTGAAATTATGAAATTATATTTAACATAATATATTTTAAAATTTACATAATATTATATGATATATTATTTATTTATTCATATAAATACTTTTAAGGGCAAACATGTATATTTTTTATTTGATATTCAATGTTGCCTAGAATAAGTATCACCAAATAATTGCTATTAGAAGAAAAAAAAGAAATTGAGAAGAAATAGTCACCCTATTAAATGAGTTATTCTTCCAACCAAACTAATAAATCACATCGTTCATTATTGAATAAGAGTGGAATAGCTATTCGATTTCCCCAACCAAATGTGTTGTAAATGCAGTGATAGGGCACATCTCAAATTTAAAAATAAAATATTATTAGTAACGACAATCACAAAATAAAATAAAAAAATTTTCATTCACCATTACATTCACGTTATATATAACCAAAAAGAACAAATGCCCATAAGCAACTCACTTAAAAAAAAAACCAAATCAAAACAACAAGCCAAGAGAAAGCTTGCCCTAAAAGAGCTTTGTCTAACCTAAAGATCCCATGGTCACTGCAAATTCCAAAGGAAATTTATTCAATATTATCTCATGTCTTCTCCCATCACTTCTCAAAGATTTTAGTAGTGATTGACTCCCCCAAACTTCATGTTAGGTCCCATAATGTAACATTCAATTGCATCCTACTAGGATTATTTATGATTCGACCTTTAATCCTTCTCAATTTTTAGGGTACTTTCATTTTAGTCACCCAAAAAATAAATCATTTCAATTTTGTCACTTTCGTTAGATAAAATTTTCATTTTAGCCATTCAATCATTAACTTTGTTAAGGTAAGTTGTGTGATTTTGTGCTAAATGGCACTTGATGGTGCTCACTGCAACCTGCCACTAAGGTAGTAAAGATACTTCCCATATTTGAGTTGACAATTTTATACAAAAAAAAAAATATTTGGACTAGTTATTGTGTTGATGTTTTGAATATACTATAGTCCATCTATGGAAACCAATTCGTGACTAATAAAGATTGGTTAGATTCGAATAAATCAATACAACCTTTGTTTTGTGGAGAATTGGTCGGGATTGTAATGCTGATTTGGAAGGTCATATATTCATAGGATTATGTTTTTGTTGGTTGTATTATAATTGTTATTTTCAAAGAATTGCTTTGTATTCATTTAGATTCTATGTTAGCGAGCCGAAATTGATATATGATACGAGGTTTATCTAAGTGATGTATGAGAGCATATTGAGAATACTTGTATTAGTTCATTAAGGAACTATTTGTGTGAATGTGCAAACTAATTTGTAAACATTGGGTGTTTATTGCCCAAATTATCAGGGGAGAATTTAGAGGTGAGTGTTCTAGTATTTAGGTACAAATATGATATCTCTATACGTAGGGAGTGATAGAGTGTGATTCACTTGGTGTATTATGAATTAAAGATAGTGAAATAACTCACATAGTTAGGCTTCGTAAACGTAGGAAAGCTGAATTGTGTAAACAAACTTTGGTGTCCTTTGTATTTGTTTGCAAATTATGCAATGTTAAGCTATAGTGGCTATTGCAATCAAACACTTTCATTAATTGTTGCATTATTTAATAAACATCAACCGTAGGTAGCAATAAATTTCATAATAACATTCGACTTAACACGCCACATCATCATTTTTTTACTATTTTCTTTCGCCATTTGATGATGGTAACTTGGTGGGTATGCATAAAAAGATTCATTTAGGGAGTTTAAGTTTCTATCTTGGATATCAAAGCAAACAAAAGCTATAACATGATAGGGTTTAGATCCAAATCCTACAATATGAGTGAGTTTAGTGAATTTAATGGAAACTTCATGGCTTAAGAAAGCTTTAGTTGCATCATCAAACAAGCATCAATGAAGTTTGTTATATGAGAATAAGTTAAAACATGACTTAGTTTGTAGTGGAGTTAATGCTTTTAACATAATATATGTGTATACGATGATTGATTGTTAAGTCTTTTTGAAGGAGGGAATGATGTTAATAGGAAGGAAAAGAGGCATATTGCTTCAATGGAGTTGGATGAGGTGATGGAGAAAGTTAAAGAGGTTGGGGAGAGATTGAAGTATAACATGAAGAAAGGCAAGAGAGGAATTTTTGGATTGGAGAAAAGGAGGATGGTGTCGATTGTGGAAGTGGTGGAGATTGCAGAGTTGTTTGTTTTGTTGGAGGTTAAGGTGGTTGAAGGCATGGTGGAGTTTGATGAAGGGCAATGGTTGGATTTAGAATTCAGCTTTAGAGAAATTTGCTTTTTGGGGAAATCATGTTGTGAGGTGATGGTTTTATTTTGTAGTGTATGGAAGTTTTTTTTTTCATTCCTTTATTCTTTCAGTGAATTATTTTAGGGTTGGTAAGGTTTAATTTTAGCATGAATCAATGTAAATATGATTTTAACTAATTTGATTTTTAGTTGCCGAATAAAAGTTTCTTCTATTGATTTCTTGACAGCTTTTTATAAATTTTTGAAATTTGATATTAAGGAAGAAGATTTATGGTGAAGAAGAAGATGAATAGTAGTGAGTCCAAAATTGAAAAAAAGAAAGAAAGAGAATATATGGCATGATAAGTCAATCATCATTATGGAATTTACAGTTGAGTGACTAAAATGAAAAAAAATTCTAATGGTGGTGACAAAATCGAAATAATTTATTTTTAGGTGACCAAAATGAAAGCATCTTAAAATTGAGTAACCAACTAATTAGTTTACATTTTATTTTTTATACATCACGCCTAAAATAAACTTTTTAAAATTTTAGTAGCATTTTGAAAATCATTGTTAGTTGGTGGATTTGTCAATAGCAGAATGGTGGAGTTACGTTTGATACATGGTATCATTAATCGTGAATGGAAGGTGCGCATTCGTCATGTTTCGAGATCCCAAAACACGGTTGTTGATCATAAGACAAGGCTTGCAGTATCTGGTCCTCTAAATCTAGTCATTTTTGAAGAACTTCCAATTTCAGTCTAAAAACTTCTATTAACTAATAAAAGGAACTTTTATAATTCCTAAGATGTGTGTTCTTTTCTACTAAAAACAAAATTGACAACATTTTTAGCATTTTAAGTCAATCTTCACAAAAAAACCTTTTTAACTACCTCTTAAGATGGATATTATAATGTAAATACTTCAACCAAATGACACATTATCTTTTATAATTTCATTTTAAATAACATTTTATATTTTTTTATTATTTTAGAAAAGGTATTAATTTTTAATTATAACTCAATCAAATTCTAACTAAATAATTAACCTTTTAACTTATATCAAAATTATCATGGTTTTTACTACGCTTCATTTCGAGTTAATTGATTTTTTTACTAAATTATAGAGTAAAGTTTAAAGATTAAAATTATATATTGGTCAAATGCAATGAAATTAAATTTAAAGATTAAAATATAATCTACATACAAAAATACATTACATTTGGTAAAGAAGTAAATGACCTTCCTTAAATATATATAATGGGGTCTCAAATAGATAGGTTTTAATTTCTTTTATGGAAAGAGTAGCTGTTAAATTAATATTTAAGTTTTTTTTATTTTCAATTTAAATAGTTTTTTTAATATATATTTAATAAAACATATGATATATGTATTATTTTCATTTAAATTCATTTATTTATTTGCAAGAAGGTGTGATCATATCATTTAAATGTATATATCTATGTAAGGATAATTTTTTTATATACTTCATGTCTGTTTTAGAATTCATGTTTGGGGTTCGTGGCTATCCATTCTAATAATGTTATTTTTAAGGTTCGAACTTAAATTCTCTCATTGAGAATACAATGTCTTATCATTGCACGCAACTACTTATTGGTATAAAAATAATTATTTGGTATACTTACATTAACTTATTTTAATTTTATCATATATTATTATGTTGTATTTTAATTTATTAAAAAATAACATGCAAAATCTCAACTCTACTTACCTTATATATATACATATCATATTTTATTTGATGTAAGAGATTATTTGGTATAAATAAAAATAATAATATGAGTAGGGACGAAAGAAGTTTGATGACTTTTAAACAAAATATGAAGTTTGAGTTTTCTGGTTACGGATGAAAAAAAAAAATAGTGCTAAAAGATATTTGGCTCAAATTACAAATAACTCAACATGGTTATTAGATACTAAAAATTCCCAACTATAATAAAATAAGGAAAACATTCTAAGCTTATTAAATTATTAATAAATTTAAAAATATCATTAAATTATTTGAGAATTTTTGTTTAAGTCATTAAATTATTTAAATTTTTTTACTTAAGTCATTAAATTGTTAATATTTTTTACAAGTCCGACTAGCAAGCTCAAAATGACGATTTGACGACCGGTACTCATTGACTAGTAGAAGAACATATCTTAGATTCAAGCTAATCTGATGGTTAGTATTGAAAATCGAATAAGAAAGCAGTTTGAATTTTAATTTACAAATTCATGACGTTTAAAGTTGTTTAATGAGAAAAAACCTAAACTATAAAAGAGAATGGAAAGAAAGCTTTCAGTTGGTGTAGGTGGTGCGAATAGAAAAAATTATATAATAACAATTTGAACAATTTAGTGACTTAAACAAAAATTTTCGAATAGTAACTATTTTATAACTTTTGAAGTTAAGTGACCAAAATATAAACTTATTAATAATTTAGTGACCTTGATTGTAGTTTAACCAAGAAAATATAAACCATTAAATAAGTAAAATTGTAAAAGTATAGGAGCTTATTAGCAATTTAGCCATCATTTCTGATTCATCCCAGGAATGAAAAAGGAGAATGAACACGAAGGAGGCGCGCGGCTATATAAAAGTATTCTGCAGTTCCTTCATCCTTTTAAATTTCAGTGTAGTCACTTTCTTCGATTCACCTCACTGGTCTATTTATTTTCTATTATATAGTTATGCTTTATCTCCTTCACTAGCCTCCGCCACAAAGTACGTTTTTATTTCAAATTTTCTTTTTAATCAGCTGCTTATTTCAAATTCCCGGCTGCAATTTGATAGATGTGATATTTGAATTAGTTTGGTCATTAGGGCTACGAATGTTTTTGTTGTTGTCTTTTTTAGTTCTTTGTTTGGGGTTTGGCATGCAATGATTTTGATTTTTGGGGTAATTGAGGAATCTGGGGTTTTGTTTTGATGGAATCAGTTAAAACCTAAACAAATTGATTTCATTTATCAACATTCTGATTACTGTTTAAATGCTCTACCCGATGACTCAAAATTTGATCTTTACATTGTTTCTTTGTATTTTGGGTATTTGAAACTAATTGAGTCATATGCATAATGCATGTATGACTCTTTGTATATTTAGTTTTAGTTTTTATTTATAGAATCAATGTATGCCCAATAGGGATTTTATATATGTATGAATTTTGCCGTTTTAGGTTTTCTACGGGTTTAATTAGACGTCTCTGGTTCTTGGTATTTTTGTAATGCTTTCTTGTTTTTGTTAATCTAATTAGACTTTTGATCAACTTTGTTATCAGTCAAGAGAAGAAATGAAATGGCAACTTAGAGTTTCTTGGACATGCATGTTCAAGGTGGACAAGTATATATATACTTGGTTTTTAATTATGCCTTTCTACTGAATTTGATGCAACCCTTTATTGCCTCAATTGCAAGTGAAAATTTTTAATGCTTAATTACCTTTATAAGTTTGAACCTTGAACTGCGTTTTAAGGGTTTTTATATTTTCTCTCAGCATTGCCTTTTGTTATTATCAGGACACTTAAGATAAAATCTGTATGATCTCTTACGTGGTGAAAAAAAATGAGAAATATATGTTTGTAAAAGTGTCAAAAACTGGCCAAGCGCTAGGAGTAGACTATCTAACTCTTTTAGGCTTTCCAATTTTCATTTTGATTAGACTTATGATGAAAATATTATCTTATTCAACAGCTGGCAAAAGGGAAGCAAGAAGCATTTGTATCTAAAGTGCATGGTGGAGCAATCATCTTGTTGTTTTGAGCTTTTAGTTGGTAAGATCATTAATTCTTGATTGATTTTTACTTTCCTTCATGTTTTCTATTGGACCTTGTGCAATTTGTAGGAGTCACTCAATTATATTTGACTATTTTCATGAAGTTTCTGAGTTTCATTCTTTCATTAATCTTTCTGAAAACACATGGTTTTTGGCCCTAGTTGCTGTTATTTTGCAAACTCTCTTCCCTCTCTACATGCTGCTTAAAGGGGAAAAAAGGGTTGCTCTGTTTTCATATGGAGGCTTCTAAGATGATCATGATTGTTGTTTGTTTTGTACTGATTTAGGCTAACCAGATTGCTGAGATGGCCAATAACCCTCAGGTCTACTGGTAGCATGTGATTGAAATAATGTTTTTCTGATAGAGGTTGGTGAGAATGTGGTTATGAAATAAGATTTTTTCTTCACTGGGCTTATGTAACATTCATAACAATCTTCCCACGAGCACTGTGACTAGTTTTATTTTTCTCAGCTGGAAGTGGCCATGCTTCAAATAGATGCTAATTGCTTCACTTTTCTTGAATTAGCCTCACCCGCCTCCTAGCGTTGGCTCAATGGACCCTTCTCAAAATTTCCCCCCACCTATGTCTGGTCAGGTAATAACTTTTCTTTCAGTTATTCCTAATGTTGATGCCATATTATTCAGTGCTATCTATCTAAACACTTTTTCAATTTATGTGTGGGTGTGTATATATTATGCAGTTCCGACCTGTTGTTCCATCTCAGCAGCCACAACAATTTGTTTCAGTGCCTCCTCAGCAGTTTCAACCCGTTGGCAGAGGAGTTACTGTGATGAATGCTGGATTTCCTTCTCAGACCCCACAACCCCAATTTCCTCAAGTAATGCAGCAATTACCTGCTAGACCAGGCCAACCAGGCCATATTCTACCTCCACCACCCTCAGTTTCATTGCCAGCTGCTCAGCCTAATCAACATGTTAATCCAGGGGCATCGGTGCCTCAACCTAATATTCAAGCTCCAAACAACTATTTTCCTGGGGTCCCAGCATCACACCTCTCTTCATCATATACCGTAAGTGATTGAGAGTTTACCGTATTTAATGCTACAATTATTTTGTAGAATTTTTACCTTGATTTTCTACATTCATGTTGTTGCAGTTTGCACCGTCTTCTTATGGCCAGGTAACGGTGTCTCATAATGCCATGGCTCAATATCAACCCATGGCACAATTGCAGGCACCTAATGTTCCTGTTCGAGGCCAGGTGGGTATCCATGTGAGTCAGAGTACTTCTGTCACATCTGCACAGCAAATTGGTGAACAACCTTCTGCTTCCACAGCTACTATTCCGGTAAGGACATTCATTTGCCTCCACCATTTTCTACACATCTAAACCAAACACTTTTACTTGTTATATTTCTTCTGCTGCTACTTGTGCGAGTACCACATTAAGCTGACAAAGTTGTGAACTTTCTGGCTCCTATCCTTCAGCCGAAGCCCACTGAAGAGGCTTTAACAGACTGGATTGAGCACACTTCTGCAAATGGACGAAGGTACATAGTACTCTAGGTTTGGGCTGCTAATAGATGAGTGTTTAAGGCTGGGATTTCGGTTTCAGTAGTGTAAAAAGGTTATATTGTATATTTGAGATGATTGCTTCGTGAGAATGTGGTGGGAATAAGGTATCCTACCAACTTAATTGACATGACTGCTGAAATACTCATTTTCCCTTGTTTGTAATGGTGTTTAGAGAATGTCCAATGTCCATCCAAAACAGGCTGCTTCTTATTTCTTGGGTCAATTAATACTACATAAAAAATTACTAGATGTATTTGTTAAGACATTGCAGTGTTCAGCATAGGATTTTACCTATGCATTTTTCTACTTCGTATCCATCGCTTGCACTCTTTATTCTTGTATTTATTTAATCATGGATCCATTTTACCATATGCAGGTATTATTACAATAAGAAGACACGGCAATCTAGTTGGGAGAAGCCATTGGAATTGATGACACCGATTGAGGTTAGTAATGCTAAAGATACAGCTTTTTCTATATTTTTCAGTCTCTGGTTTCTTGCTTATACTATTAAACTGTGTTAGATCCATTGTCTCTTGTATTTTATCTGTTCCAGCCTTCGTGGCAAGTACTTTTCATGATGAGAAAATTAATCTAGGTCCAATGTGGAAATGTATTTCGTTAGCTTGCTTGTAAAGATTGGAATCAAGATTTCCAAGTGCTCACTAATGATTTTTAGCTCCTCAGTCCTTAGTTTTCGCTGTTTTTACAGAACTAGTAGAATGGACTGCCAAAATGTTGTGTTGTTAGGGGTTATTTGGAGAAGCTTTTGTCTATTTCTAGCTTTGATGGAGGAAAATAAATCTTGTACAGAGCATTTTGTCCTTCATCTAGTTTTACTTGATTTTTATGACTGAACCTTTAGAACTTGAGTTCTTTTTTTTTTTTTTTTAATTTGTAATTTGTTGAAAGTCTCACTTTCTTGCTTGTCATTAGCTTTCTCGTTGTTTCCTCTCTTTCTTTAATTATGCATAATAATTAGCTATTCTGCTCTTTGTCACAAGAAATAAGAATTCATGGGCAATGCTCTAGTAATTTTGACCAATACATCCTGATGAGGCTCTTTAGCATTTGCTTAACTTGCTAGAGATTTCCTGGAGAATGGTTTTGAATTATGTGGTAGTAATTCACCATGATGCTTGTGTATTCTCATATAATTTTCTTTCTGCAACTTTCTACTTCAAAGGCATTGTTTTCTGGGTGAGTACGTAAAAAGGTATTTTGTTATTTATATTTTGCTGGTATACGTGCATGTTAAGTTGTATTAGTCAAATGGTACGTTCTTTAAAGCTCATCTATTGTTATATCTTTAAATTTCTTGTATGACTTCCATAGCTTTAAAGGTGCTTACAGGTACATGCTGTGCTACTCTATTGAGAGGTAGGATATGGTGTGGGTCTTTGCTGCTTGCTCTACCTACTTTTTATCATGAATGTTAGTAATTCTGTCATTCATATTCTTTTCTAGATTCTTTCATTCTATAGAAGGATTCCGTGTTAATCTTTTGGTAAGTGTTTTTTACCATTTTTCATTTGTAAAAGCTGCAGTGCACTTCACTCCTAAGTTTGGTGCCATCTTTGCATGGCCTGATAAAGTAACATTTTTATCTGATTCCCTAAAAAAACTAAAATTTAATAGATTAGAAATGTGGCCATTAGTTATCATGCCTATGATTTTGCTTTTGAAGGTGAAGGCCGTCTTTTGCTTCTACTTCATTTGTTTTTTTAAAAAAATCCCATTGAAGACAAATAATTTAGTGGAAGGTAGAGAAATGGCTTTAAGGTTGTCATCTTAGTTTCTCACTTTTCTTCTAATGGAAGATTTCCTTTTTGTTGGGATGGCTTTTGAAGAATATGTTATGGTAAATCATCTTTGCTTCACCTGGAAGATTCATTCAATCTTGAAGGTCATGAAATTTAACAACCAATGATATCAATGGATGGATTTATGAAAGTGATGGTGATGGTGGGTTATTTAGGTAGCGATTCCTTTTTCTTGACCTAAGAATGAGATAGGTGCTGAAAGGAGAGGTCTTTTTCCATTCAGAAATTTATATATAGCATTTTGCTTGTTCTTCCTTGTTATTTGGATTATATGAAAGCAATGTAGGTTTGCCTAAATTTGAACTGACAACTTCCTATTTCACTCCATTTGGCTAAGATGAGGATATTGAACTTGGAAAGATTGTCAGCTGGTTTAGTTGGGTGCAATTTGCAATGCTAGTTTTATGCAACTTTTTTTTTTTTGCTGCTTCATTTAGTAATTTGGGCTGGTTAGAGTCTTTAACGATATTTAATGCTCCTATCTTTTAAAGTATTCTTCCCATTTTTTGACATCTGTGTTTTAGTTGCTACCTTCTGCAATTGTAGTGTATACAGATACATTATAGAGAATTTGCTGTTAAATCCCTAAAGAATTGAAAAGGTGGCCCAGGAAATGGGAATGGGAATGTAAAATAGTGGTCTTCTTTGTGGTTTATTGTATCTTTCGTTTTTTGTCACAGTAGATTCATAGTGCTTATATATTTTGATGTGAGCTTTTAGTTATTGTTGAAACTTTTCTTATTTGTTTGTTTACTAAATTCTGTCAATGGGCATTCCATTATGCATAAAAGTTGTGAAGGTTGGTGATACACTAATCTTTTTTCTTATTTGACTTTTGTAAAGTTTCTAATATCGTCTTTACTGTTGAAGTTAAACTTATATGATTGTCAAATAATTTTGTTTGCTATTTGATGGAGTTTTGGCCTGGAATGGGAACCCTCTGAGATTTTTCTTCCCTTTTTGAACTTTTTTCTTTTTCCTCCTTTCAATTTATTTTGGTGTTTTTTCCCCCAAGAAAGTCGAGTGTCTACTTACCTCTTATCTTCATGACAGAGGGCGGATGCATCGACTAACTGGAAAGAATATACTAGTCCTGATGGAAGAAAGTGCGTAACTAGAATGATTTCTTTTAGGCTTCTATAAATTTTTGGCATTTTTTATCAGATTCTTTTTTGAACATTGCAGGTATTACTACAACAAGGTTACAAATCTATCAACATGGTCACTCCCTGAAGAGCTGAAGGTCTTCTCTTACAACAACCTTTTAACTTATTATTCCTGTGATTCTTATCATGGCCATGGCCACTTACCTTCTCTTTTTGCATTGGTGTTATAATATTCAAGTTGGCTCGTGAACAAGTAGAAATGGCGTCTGCCAAAGGACCACAGTCAGAAGTTTCTTCTCATATTCCAGCTCCTGTACCTCCTGCAAGTAAAGCACAATCTGGTGCTGATACATCGTCTACAATAATTCAAGGAGCTTCCTCAAGTCCCGTTCCAGTGGCACCAGTTCCTTCTAGTAGTAAAATTGAATCTGTGGTGGTTTCTGGGTCAGATTTACCCGTTGCAACTTTTTCAACAGTGACCAATGTAGATGTGGTTCAGATAGTTGAGGATACTATCACACCATCTGTTGCTGTTTCAGAAAGTTCTGAAGTTTCTCTCTCTGTGGCTGATGCTGCTACGACACCGATGTATTGTTATCTTAACTGGTTTTGAGTGATCTTTTAACTTTACATTTTTCATCTTTGAATGATTTTCTGTTCCTTAAATTTTAGGAATAATATCAGCAAAGTTTCTTCTTTGGATATGGTTAGTTCTGAAGGAGTTTCAACACAAAATGCAGATGTATGTGATGGATTTATTCATATTTTCTTCGAGCAATAATTTCTGTATATGCTTAATTGGCAAGATCAGAAGTGATTTCTGTTTTTTCAGGAAACTGTGAAAGATGTGGTAGTGAGTGAGAAAATTAACAATGCATTGGAAGAGAAAGCAATTGATCAAGAATCTTTGACTTATGCCAGCAAGCAAGTATGTGGCAGAATTTTCCATACCCTTCAGCTAATGTTCCTTTTACAGTTCCTGACCCTTATTACTGACAAAGTAATTTTCACTTCTAGGAGGCTAAAGATGCATTCAAAGCTCTTTTGGAGTCTGCAAATGTTGGTTCTGACTGGACATGGGATCAGGTATCAATAGTAGTTTGAAGTATGTCAATACCGTTAAATGTATTTCTTGCATTTCTGCGAGCATCTGATATTCTAATTGATTATGATAGGCCATGAGAGTAATAATAAACGACAAAAGATATGGTGCTTTGAGAACACTTGGAGAGAGAAAGCAAGCTTTTAATGAGGTAGATCCTTGTACTGTTTTCAGTTTTAGTCACTCTTATTCAGTGTGCATGTAGCTTGATTGGTTTCAAATTAAGTGACAATTTATGTTGTTCATTATATTTTCATCAGGTGTTATTTATAATTATCATAAAATTTTCCCATTTTTCAGTTTTTGGGTCAAAAGAAAAAACAGGACGCAGAGGAAAGGCGGATTAAACAGAAAAAAGCCCGGGAAGAATATAAAAAAATGTTAGAAGTAAGTTATTTGCCGCACTAGAGATTGTATAATCTCTTTTTACTAGATTTAATTTTTTTCTTACTCTTGTGATAATCATTGATGTTGTACAGGAGTGCTTGGAGTTGACGTCATCCACAAGATGGAGGTTTGTTTGTTTTATTCCCTACTTTAACATTGATAACGTTCTGGTTTGGGTCTTATACCAAGGTTTGGTATAGCATGGGTATTACATGGCAAGTGGTCTTTGCTAATCGGGTTGTTACACTATCATATTTCAGCAAAGCAGTTACTATGTTCGAAGATGATGAGAGGTATAAAGCTGTTGAACGGGAGAAGGATAGGAAGGATTTTTTTGAGAATTACATCGATGAACTCAGGCAAAAGGTCTTTTTTGGTCCTTTAACTCTCATTTATTTCGGCTGGTGTGTCTCTAAAATGTATATTACCCTCTCATTTATCTGCTAAAACTAGTGCTTTTGGTACACATACCAGTATGCTTGATTATTTGTGTTTACATGGATGCATGTGCATGCATCACACGTTGTTTGTCTCCTTCCAACTGTAAGCCAAACATCGGTTTGAGATTGTCTGTACTCAAGCCCTATATTCCTGCTCATTGTTTTACCCTGTGATTCCATAAAACTATGCTGTTGGCCTTCCTTTTTAAAGGAGAAAAGCTAGGAAAATTGAAAATACTTGAACTTCTAAACACCTTAGTAATCATGTAATCATTTATCTTGGATGACTTTAGTCGACATAAGCTAAGTTGCGTGTTTATATTTAGGCTTAATTCACGATTTAGACCCTAAAGTATACTCATTTTCCCACTTTGGTACCTCAAGTATCAATTTCCCCTATTTTGGTCCATTTTGTAATTCCGATAAAAAAGATCTGTTAGGCCACTTTGGCCAATGGAAAAGTGCCACGTGGCTTTTTAGGCTATTGGAAAGTGCCATGTAGGCAATTAGATTTATTTAAAATAAAAATATTAAATTTAAATTAAAAAATAGAAAATTATAATATTAAATATTTAAATACTAAAAAATACTGTTGACTTTGACTGACCATTGATTGGCCTTGACTGACTGTTGACCTGTGTTCCAACCATTGACCAACTATTGACTTGCTTCATGGTGCTATTAGAATACGCCATGTGTCCTTTTTTATTTTTTAATATTATATATTATATTGATTAAAATGTAAAAAACATATATAATATATAATATATAAAAAATTATAAAATTATAAAATATATAATTATTTATTTTAAAAAATAAAAATAATATATAAAAATTGAAATTTGTTATAAAAATTAAAAAAGTATTTAAATTTCAAGTAATTGCAAAAAAACCTTGAAATTTAAATACCTTTTTAGAATTAAAAAAAAATCATTTTTAAACTTTTTTTACAATTTTAATTTTTTTTTTTCAATTGTCTATTTTTATAATTTTTCTATAATTGATTTATTTATTTTCTAGATTTTATATATATTTTTCTGAATTTTTTATATATTTATTTCCATTTTTCATATTTTTTAATGTGTATATACATTTAATAAAAGAAAACATTTTTTTTAACATAAAGCCGCTACATGGTGTTTTGTGATTGGCTATCAATTTCTTTAGCGTCTGTAAAAAAAAATGGACTAAAAAATTATAACGGAGGCATACTTTAGTATCGAATTGGGAAGTGATTGATACTTTAGGTGCCAAATTGGGACACAAAAAAGTTTAAGTACCAAAGTGGGAAAATGGGTATACTTCAGGGGTCAAATCATGAATTAAACCTTATATTTATATCCTTATCCTTCATTACAATTCACTATTTAGGTTCATTGCCGATTGATTTAATAGGCCAAAGGTTATGCCATCCTTTGCAAGTGCATTATCGTTTGCTTATTTGATAAATTTCCTCTTTGTGTGTGTTGGAAAATAGACCTTTTAGGCTTTTACCAATTTTGGGACTATGTTTAAAAATTTGTGATGATTTCTTTTTCTTGAATTTGTTTATTGCCCAGGAACGGGTGAAGGCACAGGAGCAGCGTAAGCAGAATGTTATGGAGTACAGACGATTTTTGGAATCTTGTGACTTCATTAAGGTACCTTTAAGCTAGTTTCAAGTTTTGCATTTACGGTTTACATTGGGCTCTGTATGAGGTACTACTATTACACTGTAGGCAAATAGCCAGTGGCGAAAAGTTCAGGACCGCTTAGAGACTGACGAAAGATGTTCACGTCTTGACAAAATTGACCGCTTGGAAATATTTCAGGTAATATACTTCATTTGACTGTCAATAGTTTTTATTTTCTAATTGTACTTGCATTTTCCATGTACTTTTCAATTCTAATTTAAGGAAGGTTTTACAGGAATATATACGTGACTTAGAGAAGGAAGAAGAGGAGCACAGGAGGATACAAAAGGTGACCTCAGTTATACTTTAGTAATCATACATGATGTTTGCATTTTGGGGACTATGATGTGATTTGTGTCTTTTATCAAAATAGGAAGAACTGAGGAAGACAGAGCGTAAAAATCGTGATGAGTTCCGCAAGTTGGTGGAAGGACATGTTGCCGCAGCAACACTTACTGCCAAAACCCATTGGCGTGATTATTGCATGATGGTTAGCAAGCTAGTTTGATACGGTTTTGGGGGAAAAGTGCACAGGTAGCTATTATCTTGCTTTCTGATGTGTCTTTCATGTCTTTTGTTTTCAGGTTAAAGATTCGCCTCCCTTTCTAGCAGTTGCATCCAACACCTCAGGTCCAACTCCAAAAGATTTATTTGAAGATGTAGCTGAGGAGCTTCAGAAACAGGTGATTCTCGATCCTTTGTACTCTGGTTCGTTTTCTGTATTTTACCCTGAAGTTACTACAGTATCTAGTAAACCATTGGCTTTCTTTCGCCTTTTCTGGACTGAAGAGCGGTCCAAATGTTCATGTCTTTTATGAGATGTATTATTTCTCTAGTTTTGTCTGAATCATTGGCTTTCTTTTACTGTGAGACATATGCTGGTGGGGTTTTCATGAAAGAGCCTTTACTAGTGCCTATGAAATTGTTCTTGTGACTGTCTTGGTAATCATGGTTACTTTCATTGAGCAAACAAGTAATACTTGTTATAACTTACCTACGTATGTTCAATTTACAGTACGATGATGATAAAGTTCGAGTAAAGGATGCAGTGAAGTTGAGAAAGGTGTGGCAGTGGCATTCAACTGTGTTATTTTGTCTTGGTAAAGTGCCGTAATGAATTTTTTGTCTAATATTCTGGTATGTTTTCAGATTTGTTTGGCATCAACTTGGACTCTAGAAGACTTGAAGGCTGCCATTTTGGAGGATATTAGCTCTCCACCTATATCGGATGTTAACTTGAAGGTATATGCATGTTTTTGATAGTTCTCATTTGTTTATATACCAAAGTGGTTTTCCAGGGCATGCTGTTGGAATTTAGGGCTGCTCTAAAATTTTTTTCCTTCTTCATGAACATTTATGTTGCTTATACTTGCATACCATATCGGCGTGGATATGCGTCAAAATGTCTACATTTCCATTGGAATTAGGCACATCGGGTAAAGGGTCTGAAAAGAGGGCATGGGTTTCATGGAGTCATTGTTCAAACTATGGCATTATTATGTGACTTCAATTGATGTTGAGGTGAGGGAAAACCATCTGGCTATTTAATTGAATTGCTATCTTCAATTGCAGCTGATTTTTGAGGAATTACTTGAAAGGGTCAAGGAGAAGGAGGAGAAAGAAGCTAAGAAGCGTAAACGTCTTGCTGATGACTTCTTTGATTTATTGCATTCTATGAAGGTAAGGCACGCTTTCCTTAAATTTGCTCTAATAGTTCAATTTCTTTTTATTCAATCTATATGATTGTTTAACCTTTTGCAGGAGATTACATCATCTTCAGCATGGGAGGATTGCAAACATCTTCTTGAAAGTAGTCAGGAATTCAGGTACTTGCTGGTTAGATTGGATTGTGATAGTTTTAAATAGTAACTGTTCATCACGTGGAATCTTTTCTGAGTATTTTCGAGAAGAGTCCTTTTCTTAAGGTTCACAAAGGTTTATTAAAATTGGAAATGCTTGTGTCGTTCTCTATCGGTGTCCCAGATCTTGACATGGACCTTCTGAGTTGGGAACTTTTATTAGTTGTTCCTCCTTGCTTCTTTTATTTGTTGTTATGATGTCATTTCTGTGAAAATTTATGAACTTTAAGAAATAATAATTACGCTTCTTTCCCTGATGTTTTGCATCAAACTTCCTAAATTTTCTTGAATCATTTTCTGTTCCATCAGATAATTGCTTACTCGAAGATTATTTGTTGAATGCTTGTATGTAGTTCCATTGGGGATGAAGACATCTGCAAGGGGATATTTGATGAATACGTAAAACAGTTGAAAGGAGATGCAAAAGAGAAGGAAAGAAGACGGAAAGAAGACAAGGTATTAGTTCAATTTGTATTACATATTTGCATATCATTTCCCTACTTAAAATACGAGCTTTTGTTTTCTTATTGTGAAACAAAGAGAAGTCTATGCTTTTGATTTTCTTTTGGATTTTGTTTTAGCCATAAATATGTCATTATTCTATTCTCCGTGTGCTCAAGGGTCGTGATACTCTCCAAAGTAACTATATGTACAAAAAATGAGTCCATGATCCTCCTTATTAATGTTTGTTAACACAAAATGATTGTAAAACTGCATAAATCATTTAATATCTCCTTACCCATGTCCGACCATATGTTAGATATGGGTTTTGGACACAGGTACTTTTGACTATCTAGTCTCCAATTGCTGTTTAGAAGCGTGCAGAAATGAGGAAATGATGATGATTAGTATTATTTTTCATGTTTTGTCCTGCAGGCAAAGAAGGAAAAGGAGAGAGATGAGAGGGAGAGGAGGAAGGCGAAGCATGGAAGGGACAAAGAGAGAGGATACGAAAGAGAAAAGGAGGAACACTCGAGGGAGGGACCTTCAGAAGCACATGGTGATATAAGTGAAGTTCATGATGAAAATGAAAATAAACGGTCAGGAAAAGAAGACAGCAAGAAACATCGTAAACGACATCAAAGTTCAGTGGACAATTCAAACGAAACTGAAAAAGATCGGACTAAGACCCACAGGCATAGCAGTGATCGCAGAAAATCAAAAAAGGTATTGATATTCACTTGTATTTTATATCTTTGAATCGGCTGCAACTGTGATCTTAGAGCACCTCACTAATGACTGTTACTGCTGCAGCACGCATCGACACCTGAATCCGATAACGAAAGCAGGCATAAGAGACACAAGCGAGACCATCGGAACGGTTCACGTAGAAATCTTGACCCTGAGGAGCTTGAAGACGGAGAATTTGGTGAAAGGGAAAGTCAGTAGGTATTATCATCCTACAAATTTCTAGCTACTTTTTCATGATCATTTTTTAATGTATTTCAATTTTCAACAATGGAAGGTAGCATGTTTTTAGTAGTTTCTTGATTTTGACAGTGGCAATGTTGTATTAGTATGATAATCAAATAGCTGGTTTATTGATTACAAGTTCTAAATTATCATATGGTAATTTCATGTTTGGATAAATTGCTCCTGTTTTTGCTAATCTCTTAGAGCTTTTCTTTTTGAAAATTATTATTCATAGTATTAATTTTCTTGTTCCAAGTGATGATTTGCAATAATCTATGTTGGGAATTGGTTAAAAATCTTAAAAAGTTATTTTTTTTTCATACATATATATTGAAATCAGTGTTCTATATGTATTTGATACCCAAACGTATATTAAACACAGGTATTTTAGGAAAAAAAATGAAGGCGACATGCATGCATGCACGCACGTAATTTAACTTTACATAATAAGTATATTATTTAAATATAAATAAAATACTAACTTGACAGTAATACTATTTATTTATAATCTTGGCCAGGGTGTGTACACAAAGAAAGCATGGGAGAAGGTGTAAATGTCACTGTATACGTGACACGCCATGCTTGTATCTATACATCACCTGCCGATCATCGATAACCATGTATGACGGACGGGCTCCCAAGTTATGACTTGAGCAGCTTCTTAGCCTTGAGACAAGGTGGTGGTGAGAGAGAGAGGGGGGCATTTTGATGCTAGTGATGAAAATCTGGTGGCGGCGAATACGAGGACCAAATTGAGGGATGGTTACGACGGCCATGGAATGGGACAGGGGAGAGTATGTCAATGTTGGTGATGGTATTTGGTTTAAATGGGGAGCTTTGCTTCTTGATTTTAAATCTTTCATAGTTTATTTTTTAATCGAAACATATTAATTATTGTAATAAAATAAAATGATTAAAGTGAATTAATTTTCCTTTTGGAGTTATAATTATATTAACAATTTCAATCATATTTTTACTAAATAATTCTGTATCCCATTTAGTTTCATTAATTAATTTTACTATTTCATATATACAGAAAAAATATGTTGTTGTAGTTCAAAGGGTTTTTTTTTTTAGTATATTAACCATAAAAAATATTTTAATAATTCAATAAATTATTTTGCATGGAGTGTTGGTTTTTTCCCATCGGTCAGCAACTAAGGCCTTGTTTCTTAGGTGCTCTTGCTGCCGTCTTTTCTCCTCAAAAGTTGAAGGTTGCTTTTAGGTAATTGTCAACTGGTTGATTCAATTTTTTTTAATAATTTATCTAATTGAATTGAATGAATTGATCTCATTAATTTAATCATCAGTTTGATTGTGAAAATTGTGTTTAACATGAGTTAGGTGACTTTTTAGTGAAGGTGACAATCAACGGTATGATTATAAAAATAAGAAAGGACGTAGAAAAAAGACATTGATAATCTAAAAATTTTAGAACTGTTTAAAAAATAAATAAATAAATTGAATAGGAGAAACTAAAAAATTTATTAGAAAAATATGATGGCTTTGAGACACGTAAAATACTTTTGTTAAAACTTCAATATAAAATTATTTATATAGGATACTAAATATATATATATATCTTTTAGTGATATACATTTTCATAATGTTATATTGCTTTTCAAAACAATTTTATATAATATCATGTCTGTATATGACAACTTTACCTACAAAAATTACATCTTTATAATACGATTGGTTATCAATAATTATAAGGGTAAACTCCATTTAAGATCACGAAATTATTAGTAAGTTTATGTTTTGATCTTTTAACTTCAAAAATGTTATAAAAATAATTACTAATTTATTCGAAAGTTTTCATTTCAATCACCGAATTGTTAAAATTGTTGCTGTATGACATTCTCTGTTTGTACCGCTTGTTGATGTAATCGATTTTTGCTACTTTAATTTCTTAAAAAAAAAAGAAAAACAAGTTTACAACCATAATAATTAATAACTAATGGTAAGTATTCACTAACTCCAAAACTTATTACTGTTAAATCCAAAAAATAATAAAATAATAATAGTAGGTTTCTAATTTTAAGATTATTTCCAATTATAAGAGGTAAGTTTGTGCTGTTGGTTATTATTAGGCGCAATTAACACCCATAATCTGCTAATTTAATCTACACATCATTTTTCCCTTTTTAAAACCCTACTATTAATACTCTCCTATTTTCCTTCCTTTTTGGCTCATAACATTTTCTTTTCAACTTTCTCTCCTACATTTTCCTAGGAAAAAGGAAAAAAGAAAAAAAAAACTTTCTATTCAAAGAAAAGAAAAGAAAAGAAAGAAAAGGAAAATATCTCTGTCTCTGTCTCTTTTTTTTTACGTAAAGTATTAGCAAATAATATAAAAAATAATAATGAGTTATTACGATCAGAAACCGCCTCCCGTTGGTGTTCCTCCTCAATGTTAGCTTTCGTTTTCTTTTTCTTATAATATCTTGATCATTGTAATTGAATGTAATTGCTTGTCATTTATTTTTAATTTTTTTTCGTGGATCGAATTATAGGTTATCCACCACCGGGATATCCACCGCAACAAGCTTATCCACCGGCAGCGTATCCACCGCCAGGATATTCTCCTCAAGGATACCCTGCTCAGGGATACCCTCCTCAAGGATACCCTGCTCAGGGATACCCTCCTCCTTATGCTCCTCAAGAGCAAAAGCATTTTGGTTGCTTACAGGGGTGGTAAGCTCCTCATTCTATACACACGTGTATATATATATGGTTATGTTAGGAATACTTAACAATTCAATTAAGCATCTACTTTTCAATAAAACAAATACATTTTTCACTATAAACATTTTTATATATATTTTCCCAAAACCTCGTTAGCTCAACCATCACGTATAGAGATTTTATTTTGTCAACCTCAAAGATAATCTTATCAAAGTATTGCATGAACCATACATGACCTACACATGACTTTATGCAACCCACAATTGTCTAATGGGACTTGAGGGTTGTATAAACCATCATGTATGATCTTGAAAAGACTTTTATTCTCTCGATATAATCTGTCAATCTCAGAGATAATCTTATCAAAATGTTACATGACTACGAATGCATAAGCAATACATTACCTATACGTAACTTCATGCGCCCACACGGCTGTATAAATCACCCTTTATGATCGGGGACTTCTTCAATCTCTCGGCACAAGAAAATCATGAGAAAGGGGGAGTTTCCTCCTCCTCTTACAAGTCCACTTACAACTTTCGGCTTTCAAACGAACTGCCATCAATAGTTAAACCCATATCTGATCATCAAAAAACATAAACAATTATAAATTAAACCCTTTGAATTCTAACTTCTTATTTATTTATTTATTTGCATTTGCAGTTTGGCAGCTCTTTGTTGTTGCTGCTTATTGGATGCTTGTTTTTGAGGAACCAACGTGGAATCAAATGGCATAAACTCAAATACTTCAAATCCTCGTTGTTATGTTGCAAAAAAAGCAAAAAAAAGAAAGAAAGAAAAAACCTCTCGTTAAGCATCAATAACCTTTGCATGTATTTCAACTTTTTTTTTTAATAAAACGTAGTAGTATTTTCTATAGCGACGTAAAAAAATTTGTGTTGGTCGCTAATTGAGGTGATTTATTGGAAATTTGAAGACCGACTTTCAGATTTAAAGAGAAAAGAGAGTCGCCACCGATCTTTTTTCTAGGTGTGACCGGACACCTAATAAATCATCTTTTTTGAAAAGAAAATTGATTCTTGAACAAAATTGAGGGCCGAGTTTAGGTCTACGTTAAAAGCCAGAGGAAAAATAAGGTTCGAGAGTCGGTTACGCACGAGGAAGGTATTAGCACCCTCGTGACACCCAAAATTGATATCTATATTAAACTCGTGTTGTCTTGATTTTCAAAAGTACGAATTCAATTTAACATTTAATCGTGATCTAATTAAAAGTGAGGATCTTTAGTTTTTCGATTTTTTAGAAGGGTGTTCCGTCTTTAACACGAGCCGACAAATTTCACCCAACATAGCGATGAAATCTATGGCTTAATGTTAAATCAGTATATTGCCTTGTTTATTGAAATTAAAAAAACATGAATAAAAATCTTTAAAGCGGTGAATAGCTAGATGATATGAAAATGGGAGGTAACAAAACAGAACAGAGTTAGAAATACGTCGAAACAAATAATAACTACGATAATAGTATTAAAACAATAACAACGTATGCGATATTAAACATGGTGACAATATTAGTAAACGTGAAATAAGAACGAACATATATATAAACATATAAGAAGTAAAGTGATGTAAACTTAATATTAAAAATACTAATAATGCTAGATATATATATATATATATATATTAAAGTATATGTAATGATAAGAGTGAAAAGTGTATGCATAGTAATACTAAAATACATACATAATGTATACCTACATAATATATAAAATGAACATATATGAGATACATTATAAATACTAATAGCATAAAAAATTTATATACATTAATAATACTATATAAATATATGCATATATTTTAATACATAATAATATTAGAATAAAATAATAAGTATAATAATAAATATAAGGATGTATGAAAATAATACTATATATAAAAAGTATATATATATACACGTATAATAAAATATACTAATATTAATAATAAATATAATAGGTAAAATAGATAAAATAACAACATATACATAATACAATAAAAATATATACATATATATATGATAAAGTATTAGAAAATATATACATAGTATATATACTAGGGATAATAATAATAGTAAAAACGACCATTAACAATGCTACATAAATAGACATATAGTAGTAGTATATACATAATATAGTATTAAGATATTTATATAGTATATGCATACAATATAGTTATTGAAAATACATACAATATATATATAGTATTGAAAATGTACATAATAGTTATTAAAAATATATGTATGAGATAATATCAAAAATACATACATAAGATGATACATAAATAATCTAAATAATATAATATTGAAAAAATATATATGCATAATAAAAATGTACTTAACATAGTATTAAAATATGTATACATAATATATATATTAGGAATAAAAGTAACATTAAAAACTATAAATATATATATATATATATATGAAAGTATATATATATATATGTATGTATTAATTGAAATTAAAATAATGCTAATAATGGTAGAAATATACTAATAATGATAATGATAATAATAATAATAGTAATAATATAACTATTATATACATAAAAATATAATAATAACAATAAATAACATAATAATAATAAATATAAAAAAACGAAATGACAAAATTAATTATTAAAGTATCAAAATGATAAAAAGGGATTAAATCGAAAACAAAATCGAAAGCTCGGGATAGATTTTAAAATAAAAACGAAAGAGAAGGACTTATTTGAACACGCACAAAACAAAGGGGGATCAAAAGCGCAATATTTCAAACTATTAAAACGCTGCGCAGTAAGAGGGACTAATTTATAAAACGGATTAAATTTCAGGGCCAATTTATAAACAAAAGATAACTTGATTGCGAAATATGAAAATGCGGAAGGACTGATTGCGTAAATATACCATTGAATTAAAAACACGCGGATCCTGGCGGGTCAGGTCGGATTGGTCCGACCCAGGGCAAAACGATGTCGTTTTGTGCCCTGGGTTTTAATACCAAAACGGCGCCGTTTTTGAGCACTATAAATAGCTCTAAAATCAGAAAAAAAAACCATTTGTACCAAAACCAGAGAAAAAAAGGGAGAGAGGGGTGAGCTGGGCTATTTAGACTTGGCTTTTTATAGCCATATAACTTCATTTTCTATTAATTTCTGTCTCTTCCTTTTAATTCCTTACAGGTGCAGAGGGCGGTGGAGGTGACTATAGGGCAGGTGGTGCCAGGGAATGGTGGCGTGCTGCAAGGGCTGTGTCAGAAGGCAGAGAGTTAGTGGTGCGGCGCCAACGGGCTAGGGGGCTAGGGTTTGTGATGGTTGTTGGGCTAGGTTTAGTGGGCTTTTGAATTGGGTCTAGTATTTGGATTTTGTAATGGGTTAGGGTAGATTTAGTTTAAATGGGTTTTGTAAAATGTAAATGGGGTTTGGGTAAAGGTTGGCTGATGGGTTGTTTAAGGGCCCGGGCAATTTGGGCTTCTACATTTTCCATTATATTTACTCTTTTTAATCTGAGAGTTCATGCATTTGAGCTTTCACCATTGTGGACATGTAAAGTTCGAAGAAAAGAAAAAGAAAAACAATTAGAGAAACATGCTGACAATCAAAGGTGTTTGTAGGTCGGGCTATTTGGTCCGGCTCGAAGATCCACTTGAAAAGTGAGAAGGTTTGAGCTAAGTCTCGGGTAAGGGTTTCTGGTGCAGCTCGACTCGAAATTGCAAAAAAGAAAAAATCATGCTGTTTTGTCACTATTTTGCTATCATTCCTTTATTATGTTATTACTATTTTGTTATTATTTTTTACATATTGTATAAATTTTGTTTTATTGCTGATTTTGTTACTTTTTAGATGTATTTACTTACTAAGTTACATCTATATTAGTATCATTTAAGTAAAAATATTTTTTAATGTATTTTTAATTTGTTGGGAAACATTTATTTTAATGTTTGTGGTGCATTTAATGTATTATATTTTAATTTTTTTAATAAATTTTTTTTAATATATTCAGGCCGGGTCCGAGTTTTAGTTTTTTTATCTTTGTCGGGCTTAGATAAAAATCTCAATTTTCAAACTGAGCCCAAGCCTATCAGTCGAGCCTAAAATTTGGTTAAAACCCGACACGACCCATAACCACTGCATGTTAACCTGGTTGATTACAACTAGTTATATTATTTGTGTTGCTTAAAAAACATGTTTTCTACGTATTAATTAAGTATAAATATAATATAAACATGAAAAATATCATTCAAATATTGACAGTCAGTTTGGTGGGATACAAGGTGGATAATCTTCTATCCAATACATATTGTGATCAACGTTGAAGCTAAAATATAACTCGTCCATAGGCTGCTTGGTTGCCTTCCCTTCTTGTATTCGATGTCAACGATGTTTCAATGGCGATAACAGCGGCCTATGCCTCGGCCATTTTTGGACTTGCTGTTTTGGTAATTGTAATAGCGGTGGTGGCGCCTAGCACAAAGCCGTCGTCGTCTCTAATAACTTTGGCCCTTCCCCTGTTGTGAACCTCATTGTAGCTGGTGTCCTAGCAGCAGTCGCGCCTACATTGGCGAACTCTGTGAAGAAATGTTTACCATTCTCGAATATTCTCATCTGAGATTTCGAAAAATTACAATATTCTTCAACTTGTAAAAAGACATCCAAAGTTATTAAATTATTAATAAGTTTACTTTTAAATTACTTAAACTTCAAAAAGTTACAAAATGATTATTTAACTATTCAAAAGTTTTCATTTAAGTTACTGAATTATTTTAAAGTTTTTATTTAAGTCACTAGGTTGTTAAGTTTTTTATTTTAAATCCAACTACCGAGCTCCAAACAAAAATTTGACAATCGGTGCGGTGAATCGATACCCATTGATGAGTTTCACATACCTTAGATCCAAGTTGATTTGACAATTAGTGTCGAAGATCGAAGAAAAAAGTTGTTTGGATTTTATTCGCAGATTCGTTACGTTCAAAGTTATTTTATGAAAAAAAATTGAATTATAGAAGAGAAGGGGAATGTGAACTTTTTATTGATGCGGGCAGTGGGAAGAGAAAATGTCAAACAATAGCGATTTTAACATTCTAATGACTTAAATGAAAACTTTTAAATTATTCAATGACTATCTTGTAACTTTTTTAAGTTGAATGACCAAAATATAAACTTACTTATAGTTTAGTAATCTTGAATGTAATTTACTCGATAAATAATGATGAAATACCAAGAAGTATTGAATGCAATAATAAGGCATATTGCGTTACTTGGGAGAGAACTCATGTTCAAGCATCATTGTGGGGTAATTACAAAAATTGAAAAGATTAATAATCATGGATTGTAAAATAAACATGAAAGATATATTGATCATATAAAAAAAATGATGAAATCAAAATTGGTTTTGCTTAGTCTCTTCACTGCTCTTTCAACCCAATCCACCCCGTTTTTGACGTAACGGTGGTGCGAATTGAGGGTGGTGAGGTGAGAGTGGAGGTAATGGAGCTAGTGGCGAAGTGGGAGATGGAGGGTTAAATTTATTATTATACCAAATTAACATAATGTGTAAATATTGATAGTCATTTTTTTTAGAACAATGACCAAATTAACATAATGTGTAAATATTGATAGTTAAATTTATTATTATACTAAAATTTGAACTACCACATCATCTCTCCATCACAAAGTTAATGAAATTGGATAAAAAAACGACAAAGGCGATTAGATAGATGACTATTTTATAATTTTTTATATCTAGATGATCAAAAATAAACTTAGGGCTAGTTTAGCAATACTTTTTAAAAGTGCTTTTAAAAAGTGATGTGCAAAAGTGCTTTTAATAAGTGCTTTTGAAAAGTTCAGTTTAAAATTTAAGTGTTCAGTACTGCTATCAAAAAGTACTTTTGAGAAATAAAATTTCCATTTTAGATATGTTTTTATCAAATAACAAATATGCATTTAAATAATATTTAAATTAGTTAATATTATTATATTTTAGTAAGAATATAAAAAAATATTATAACTTGTTAATATTTTAATATGTGAAATATAAATTTTAAATATTTTTAAGCAATAAATATTAATTATTTATAAAATTTAATTAAAATATATAAACTATATTTTAAATATTTAAATATAACCATTAAAAATTTGTAATTAGTATTTTTAAAAAAAATTATTTTTAATTAATGATTTTAACACATTTGTAATTAAGCACCAATAAAAAAATGAAATGTACTATGTTATTGGAGGGATCAAAAGGTAATTAAGCACCAAAAGTGCTTTTGGGAGAGGAAAAGCTAAAATTTTTAACTTCTCATTTTCAGAAATACTTTAGAAAAATTTCAGCCAAAAGCAGCTTGTTTTGTAACACCCCCTACCCGTATCCGTGCCGGAATAGAGTACGAGGCATTACCGAGAAGCACGAAACACTTACAGATAATTTAAATACATTTTCATAACAATTTGTTTCGATTTCATACTATTTCATATTTAAGCTTTATTCACCAAAGTATTTAAAATATCATCTTTATGCAAATAGCACACATGAGGTACATAATTTCATAATTATGAATGAACACATTTATCAAACATATTCCATGTTTTTATATATATCATAGTTTCATATTTCTATGTATCAATTACCATCACTTCCTCGTATTTCAAACAAATACGTGTAACAATTCATAAATATTCAATTTATTAACTCTTCCTATCAATCACGATTTAAATTGCCAAATCACTTATTGAGCCCAATTTCAATGTTCACTAAAATCTATCATATAAATTTGGATGTACGTATTCATCAATAAATTCCATGTACAGATATCATCATCTCATACTTCTACATACATTTACTTTCCACATTTATGAATTCAAATAGCATATACAAGACATACCAATGTATTTCAAGTATGTTTTCATGATATTTCATTTCGAACTCAGATTATTTCATACTAGAAGTTTTCTCATTAACTCATTTGGAATACCAATTCATACGGATAATACACTCAAGGCGTAGAAATATATAATCACAAATGAACTCATTGATCAACCAAGTTTTATGCTCATGTCTCATCAACTCGTATTTCCTTATGTCACATAATTCCATATAATACTTACCAAACTTCTTCAAATTAGTGAACATCTTACGGAATTGGTCTGCACCGGTATGCACTGAATTTCACTGATAATCACTGATGCCATATCATAGCTATGGTCTTTTCACTAGAATGCCATAGCTCAGCTATGGTCTTACATCTTATACACATATCACACCGATGCCATATCCCAGATATGGTCTTACACAAAAATCACTTGTCACTTGTAGCCAGCCGGCTACCACTATTCATCGATCGTAGCCGGAGCTACCATTTTTCACCGATCAAGTAGTCGATGATCGTGTAGTCGGCTTACCACTTTTCATCGATCGGTGCCGCCGCTACCACTTTTTACTTGTCATTTGTCCTTGTTCAGATAAGTGTAGCCGTAGCTATCACTTATCACTTTCACTTGTTCTTGATCAGATAAGTGTATCCGAAACTATCACTTATCACTTTCACTTGTCCTTGATTAGATAAGTGTAGCCGAAGCTATCACTTATCACTTGTTGCCATGGTCCAACCATGATCTTTTCCTTCAATTTATCTTGTCACTGAACTGAAATGTTCAATTTGATCATTTATTCAATTTTCATACTTTTACATTATTCACGATTTTATCATCAATACATATGAAATAACACATCATGAAATTCATAAAATTAACAAATGATCACTAAAATTTAGCCATATAAACTCAGAAGTTCGATTTTTGTATTATAACGATAATCATAATTTCATAATAAATATTCCAAATAAAACATTATATCATTTCTAATTCAACACTTATCGATTATAATCGGGCATGTGATCAATTTATACACGAGTCATTCATATATATATGTATATTTTTTCTCCTCCTCCTCTCCATCCACATCCTTAGTATAAATAACACACTTGTAAGTAACATTATCCATAATTTTCACTATTTACTTATGTGAATATACAAGCTATTCATCCGTGTCATTGTCACTAAATTATTTTTATCTTGAGCTACAGAACTCCAAATTAAGATCCATAAATTTTCCCAGAAACTAGACTCATATGTATTCTTACCATAAAAATTTCATAATTTTTGGTTGGGCCAATTAATACAGTTTATTCATTAAAGTCTCCCCTATTCTGCTGTCTGACAGTTCCGACCCTTCTTCACTAAAAATTAATTATCTCTTCGTACAGGATTCGAATGATGTTCTCGTTTGTTTCTATTGAAAATAGACTCATTCAGGATTCTAAATATATAAATTTAAACCCCTAATTATTTTTATCCAATTTTTGATGATTTTACAAAGTTAGAATAGGGGAACCCGAAATCATTGATTGTCTCACAAAATTTTTAATATCTCATGATTTACAATTCCATTGCTTACATCATTTCTTCCATAAGAAACTAAACTCAATAAGCTTTAATTTCATATTTTATTCATCCTCTAATTCTATTTATACAATTTTTGGTGATTTTTCAAAGTTAGACTACTGTTGCTGTCCAAAACAGTTTTAGTGCAAAATGTTAATTTCTATTTTGCCCCAAATTTCACAATTCATACAATTCAGTCCTTACTCAATTAACCCCTCAATTAAGATAATTTTATCAATTAATACTTTTCCTAGACATTATAAGTTATTTCATAACTATTGAAATTCAGAATTTCCACATAAAACTCTAACTTCAAACTCTTTTACAATTAGGTCCCAAACATTCACTTTCTATTCAATTCTTTCAAAAAAATCAGCATATAAACAATTTAAAGCTCTAATTACATGCCAAATCATCATATAATTCCAGAACATATTCATAGAAACTTTCAATTTCTTTCATAGAATCAAAAACTAATGAATTCAACAAGTGGACCTAGTTGTAAAAGTCACAAAAACACAAAAAATTCAAGAAATAATCAATAATTGAACTTACTTGAAGTAAAAATATGAAAAAAAAGCTTAACGGAACTCTTCCATGGCGTTTTTGCTGATGAGAATGCAGAAAAATAAAGAGAAATCTAGATAATTCCACTTTAGTCCTAGCTTTATTAAGTAAATTTTGCAATTTTCCAATTTTACCCTTAATTCTCCTTATTTTCTTGCTGATTTCATGCCCTTGCCGTCCAGCCCAAATAGAACTTGGGTCTATTTGCCTTTTAAACCCTCTTTCTTTTATCATTTAAGCTATTTAATCATTTCCCACAATTTTGCATTTGATACAATTTAGTTCTTTTTGTTCAATTAACTATCAGAACTTTAAAATTTCTCGACGAAACTTTAATACTAACTTATTAACACTCCATAAATATTTATATAAATATTTATAGCTCGATTTAAAATTCTCGAGGTCTCGATACCTCGTTTTCGATTCTAATTATTTTAATATTTATTTTTAGTACACTATTCACTATTTCAAAATTTTTCCTAACTTCATATTTAACTTATACTCACTAAATTAATAATATTTCCTACTCATTTGTCGGATTTAGTGATCTCGAATCACTGTTTCGACACTACTGAAAATTAGGCTGTTACATGTTTAACACATATTTTCTTTCAAAAATGCTTTTAGAGCCAGAAATACTTTTATTAAGCACTACTAAACAAGCTCTTAAGCATCGTTTGGTGACTTGCAATGAATGAAAAAAAAATCTTCCTAATTTCCCATCTTTCTTACCAAACACACTAATAAAAAGAAAAAGTAGAGTATTTTTTAAAGGTTTAATTTTGTTATTAGTCTCTATATATTATGAGTAAGTTGCGAGTTTTATTTTATATTTTAATTTGATCATTTTTATTCCTCATAATTCTTCAAAATTTTAAAATTTTAATTATGACTTAACAATAGCGGTTAAATTTGTTGAGTTATAATATTTTCAAAATCTTATGTAAGAAACATATTATTACGTGTGTAATGTTATATTAACTTGTTATTTCTACACATTAGTCACAGAAAGCCCATGTTATTTTAGTTAATGTATTTAATGGTTATTATCTCAGTCAGGATTTAAATTTCAAAATTCGAAATGCATACAGACTAAAAATGATCAAATTGAAGAAGATGGACTAAATTCACAACTTTAAGGGCTAGTAGTAGATTTTGACCTAGCAAATTCAACTATTACGGTTTTATTCATGACGGAAATTTTAAAATTTAAAAAGTAAAAATATTAAATTTGAACGATTTGAAAAGTATAAGGACTAAAATTAATTAAAATTGAATACAAGACTAAATCTACAACTTATGCATAATACAATGATTAATAGTAAATTTTGACTTTTTTAAAATTAAAAACAGAATAACAAAGGGATTGAGAGCAAAGTTAGACCCTGAAAATAATTCTATGCACAGTTAAGATAACACATAAAAATAATGTTATTGAATCTCGTGTGTTGGCCTGATGGTCAGGATATTCACTGCTTCAAGTACGAAAGCCATGTTGCTGTTAGGGCTTTACCCGTAATTCAACAAGAAAACATAAAAAACAATGTTATTTGAAAGGTAGGGATGAATTTGTTAATAATTACAAATCGGGTATTCCTTAGCGTAAAAAAAAAAACAGAAAGAAGACAAAAACTACAGAGAGATTCGAAAAAGGTATGGCTTCTTATGAAATATAGTTTATTCTTGAATTTCCCCTTCTTATCACGTTATCACTCGATTTCTATTCAATCCCTAAGAAAAAACCCCAATTTTCAGCTTTCCTCCTGGATTTCCTTATACCTGAGGAAAGATGGGGACGAGCTTAAACGACAACGAATCATTACTTGCTCGCATCAAACAGTTAGAACATGGTACAACATTCTTTTAATTTATGCTATTGTTGTTATTTTGCTCCATTTATTTATTTTTGAATTTGTGGTTTGTAGAGCGTGACGAATTGCGTAAAGATATAGAGCAATTGTGTATGCAACAAGCTGGGCCAAGCTATCTTGGTGTGGCCACTAGAATGCATTTTCAGAGGTTTAATTTTTATTTTTATCTCGATATTTGATTGATAGATTCATTGTTTTGTTTCTTTTTCCTTTTTTTTTCTGGGTTTGTTTATCGAAAAATTAATGCCCTATTAGGACAGCTGGATTAGAGCAGGAGATTGAGAATTTGAGAAAGGAATTAGCTGCTTGTGTCCGGAATAACCAAAATCTTCAAGAGGAGCTTTGTGAAGCTTATCGAATTAAAGTATGTTTTTCTTTTTCGTTCTCAGTTATGTTATTTTGCCTTAACGTCTTGTACGAGTTAATGTGATTGCTTTCTTGTTTACAGACTCAGCTGGCTGATCTACATCGTGAGGAGGCTGCTAAGGTATTTCCCTTGTTTCTCTCATTGTGTGCAGTTTTCGTTTTTGTGCTATTATGTTGCTTCATGTGTGTTTTAGTGAATGAATGGAATTCTAGCTTGGGTTTTTCATTTGTCTCACTAATTTGTTTCTGTTTCTTTATCCAGAATGTGGAAGCTGAGAAGCAGGTTAAGTTTTTCCAAGGTTGTGTGGCAGCTGCTTTTGCTGAACGGGATCATTCAATATTGGAGGTTCTTCCCATAATTAGTTTAAGCTTAGTGCATTTGTGATTGGCCTCTTGTTATTGTATACTGTTTTATAAATGTTCCCTGAGTTTCAAGATTCTACATGGATGGTAACAGGCTGAGAAGGCTAAGGAAAAGGAGGAGCTTATGGCTCAGAAGTTTAATGAGTTTCAGTCAAGGTATTCTTATATCTTTCTAGGAATCACTCACTTTTGGGTTTGGGGAGATTGCTGCCACTGTGTTGCTTTCTGTTTCATGTATGGTGGTGGGCTTTTGGAAGGAAAAATTTGGAGTGTTAAGAACATATATATGAACTCTAGAAATTATTTTATTTAAAATTTAAATTTCAGATTTGATCCAAATTGATTGAATTATTTCATTTGGATAATCTTTGAACATTTGTAATACAGGATAGAAGAGCTTGCATCAAATTGTCTTGAACAGAGCAGATGTAATGATGCACTGCAAATTGATCTTGCAAAACAGAAAGAGGAAAATGAAACTTTATCGAAGGTAACAGTTAGAATTCTTTATGTTCTTATCTTGAGCTGAATTCTTTATGTTCTTATCTTGAGCTGATTTCTTAACTAAGAGTTGTGCTGTCTTGAATTAATATTATTGTATACATTACATAGTGATTTTGTTGGTATTGATACCAAATATGGTTGATAACCTACTTTGAACCTGTCTCCATGCTGTCCAGAAGATGTGATTTAGGTTGAATAGATTAGATTACAGATCATTTTACTCTATTTTGGTTCTTGAGAATTGATCTGTTTGCTTGGAACTACAATAATTGCTTGTATTCTCTTTATGGATTGAAAACTATCTTTTTAAAAGTTTTCTCCTAATACAAGAGGGGGGGGGGGGGAGAGACAAGAAAATAAAAGAAGAATCCTAATAAGAAGCAATGCCTCCCGGAATAGTGCCACATGCACCTTGTCATTTTTTGTTACGGATCACAGCCTGCTTCACATATTACCTTGATAGTTCCTACCACTAGCATTATTATTGCTTTACTAGTTAATCTATTTACCATTTAGCCTTTTTCTTCAAACGAAAACTGAATGGCTTTATTTCAGGGTTGCACTGTTTTTTACATGATCTTTATTTGCTGTTTTTCTTTGTTCCTTTAACTTTATTACTTTAAAAGGGCTTACGCATTTTCTTACCTTTTGTAAATTTGGGACAGGTTATCAACAAGTTTTATGAGATCAGGCAAGGAACTATTGGGGAAGTAGAGGATGCTAGTTTGGATGATAAATGTGCTTGTCTTTTACATGATCCTGGAGAAATGTGGAGTTTCAATGATTCTTCCACTGCTAAATACATTGTGAGTTCCATTAAATTCTAAATGTTTCTCTATTAGGTTTTGCAGTGACCTTATTGTAAATAATTTAAATTAACATTATATAATGTCTTTTCTTAGTTCCCCCCTCCCCCGTTATTTAATATCTAGTATTTCGTTGTTACTTTGGACTATTAATGCTATGGACTAAGGTGCCTAGATGTCTATGATTTTTTGAGCTCCAAAATTAAACGTTAGAATCCAGTATATTGGCTTTGTTTTGGTTTTTTCCTGCTTATGTTGTTAAAATAGATCAATTGCATACTAGATCCAATGCGCATGTTCTACATCCCGTTTCCATATAATGTTAATTAAACTTGTCCTTGGCTGCCAAGACTAATATGGCGAGAGGCTTTGAAAAATTTTCAGATTTAAATAAAAATTTAAACTTTCTTTAGATTGAATTTTATTTCAACCTGCAACTTGAATAACTTTTCCTCAGACAGAGTTCATTGGAAGAAGAGCTGGAAAGAGTAAGGAGCTCTGTCGATGATCTTCGAAACAAATTGCGAGTGGTATGAATTTGTTTGAGGTTCAAAGGCTTGCTTTACATGTTTCATATTGATAAAAATTGATTATTGATATATAGGGTTTGGAGATTGAAAATCATTTGAAGAAAAAAGTTCGTGGATTGGAAAGAAAGAAAGTGAGTCGTTACAGCCTTGATGTTTTCCTTTTTAATTTCTTTTCTATGGTTAAATCCTTGACCTTATGAATTTTATGCAGATCACTTCAGACAGAATGATTTTGGACAGGCTCACGGAACTACGCCATTATCATTCTGAGCACAAAATTCAAATTATGAATTTACTTGATATGGAAAAATCACATATCAAAAGATTTGTTGAGCTAGTTGAAGAAAAAATTAGGCAATTTGATGCAAGAGGGCAAAATGTGCACTGTGTCCTCAAACCAGATGAATATGAGCATGTAGATGTACATCTAAGTACTGATGCTGAAGCCGAGTTGGTATCTAAGGTTTGTTACTTAGAGATTAATTGCTTGTTTGTTCTCTCTCTCATTGTTGCATTTATGTCAAAACCTAGTGCTATCTTTTTCTCAGGGCTTTGAATGATGCAGTTTTTTTTTGAAAGAAACATCCTGAGCTGCTTAAATCCTCCTGTCGTAGCTATGAGTTATAGAAAGATAAATTGATTGATATTTATTTTTGGTTTGAGTATTTTTGTTTCATTTTATGTTTTCTTTTGGTGTTTTATTTTGAGTATTGACTTTGTTGTCTTTTGAAGCTAAAGCATTTGGTTTTGGAAGTTTAATTTTTTCAGGAATAGCAACTGCAGACTGACAGAAAAAAAACTTTTCTCACACGTTTTTTGAAGAAAGTTACATGAACCTGTTATGTTAAAACCCATATTTTAACTTTGACAAATTTTGACCAACTAAAAACCATTCATATTTATAGTATTTACTAAGGGCGCGTCTAGATGTAAGGATGCTGGCTGTGGTTATTATTTCACTGTCATTGTACCATGTAGTTTCAAGTTGTGATTTCTATTTACATCTGTCATATTTGTAGGGGGATATGCTGAATTTAAATATTGCTGAGACTAAAGCTCATGCTGCAGAAGCCCTTGCACAGGCATTGCAAGAAAAGGTTTTAGACGTATCTTCTGTCTATAGTCTGGTTTCTGGTAATTTGTACATTTCTATTTATATCCATCATATTTTGTAGAGGGATGTGCTGGATAATATTGCTGAGAGTAAAGGTGATGCCTCAGAAGCCCTTGCACAGGCATTGCAGGAAAAGGTTTCAGACGATTCTTCTGTCTATAGTCTGGTTTCTGGTAATTTATACATTTTGTTTTCTCATCCTTTAACTCTTCTGTCAGGTGGCAGCACTGTTACTTTTATCCCAGCAGGAAGAAAGACATTTACTGGAGAAAAATATTAATGCAGCTCTTCAGAAAAAAGTAGATGAGCTTCAGAGAAATTTGCTTCAAGTAACTTTCTCAGTTCAACTTCGGATTGATTCACATTTTATTTTCCATAGTCATTTGTTACAGCACATAAATGAATGATCATATTTTGCCAGAACTAACATTTAGTGTGTGACTTTGCTTAGAGGCCTTAATACTATGGACTAGATTTATGAGGTCTATTTGGTTCAAGTGCATGGGAGCTTTTAGAAAAAAAAAAATGATGAGTTTCAAGAAATTCTATCTGTTGAAGACTTGGAGGATTTTGTTACATTTTCTTGTTGTATGGGAACAACAAGCCTCCTCATTTGGTCTTCAGCATTGATCTTTAGTTTGAATTACTGTTATTTACAGCATACACTTTGTCCCTACTTGGTTGTTAAATGGCTTCTATCTTTAGTTGCATTGTACCCTTTGCTTCAAAATGAACTTTTAAGAAATTTGTTGAACTCAGGTTACCAATGAAAAGGTGAAGGCTCTCTTGGAGTTGGCACAATTTAAGCGGAAATATCAGTTATTGCAAGAGTAAGATTGTCTTCTTTGTTTCATAATACTGTTATGTTGTTATTATTATCTTATTATAAATTTATGTTCTCGTGAGTAGCTCCAAGTTGGATAGTCATTATATCAGGCTGCCCTTATCATGAATAAATGAATGATTTAGATAAGGAATGGATTTGTCAAGCTTTTTTTCTGACAAATGATCATTTCTCAACAATTCAGGATAGGCAAAATCCTCTTCTAGTTGTCCTTTCTTTATTCACATATCTGGAGATCTTAACTTTGTCCCTCTTTTTTCTTGGTTTCTTAAAGTTCTAGCATCTTATCTTTGAGCAATATATTTCTTAGAAGGTGACGCTTTGTGCAGGAAAATCAATAATGAGGTGAAGCAAGGGAATGTTTTGGCTGAAGTTGCTGACAGAAGAATTGCTACTTATGAAAGAGATGGAAAGCTAAAGAGTCTGCTAAAGAAAACATATTTGAGACGTTGGGTTGGTGCACTAGATACTGGGGGAAATGAAGCTGAAGCTTCGCCAAATAGCATGGATTTCGTTAGGTATCAGTAAATATCATGGATATTTGAATTGCATGGCATGCAACATCTGATTCTAAGATAGGTTGTTCTTATGCATGTAAATTGTAAAGTGATTTCTTCTACTTGTATAATGGATACTTGACACGGATTATGTTATTACTATTCTTCTTGTAGAATGAGAATTGAGAATGCTACACTCAAGGAAAGCATGGAAAGTATGGACCACCTGACTTCTACGCTTCATAGATTGCGTCTTTCACTTCTTAAGGTAATCTTTCAGCGTTTCTTCATGCATACAAACATAGTATCAAGAATGTTAAAGGCTTGCTGTTTCTTTGCTACGGACTTGGGTGGAATGTTATGTTGCATATATTTTAGATGGATGATTTGAAGCTAAGTTGTATTCGGCTGTTATATCTTTCTTATTTCTTGTTTGAATCATATGACAAATAACAAAGTTATATTCGGTTTTGTAGGTAACAGAGTCGATAAATTCTAAAGATACTGATACTAATGCATCCGAACTTGATGAGATCATTACTGAGGCAAAACTTGTGAAGACAGCGCTAGGCAGCTCCCTGCCCGTTAGTTGGTCAGCTGAGGGAGATGGTGAATCTATTGGAGAAAGCATAGACACTGAGACAGGCGATATGTTTGAGGATTCTGGTGGTCAGAAAATAGATTCAGTTACTGCAGCAGGGTTTGAGATGCTGGATCTGCTAATACTTGCTGCTCAGGTATTAAAGGGAAAAAATCAAACCTGCTCTTTAACCACACCCTGATATTATTCTGGTACCTGCTCACTCTCGATTTCAACTTCTACATACATACATGCGGTCCAAACTGTTTGTATTGAACAATTAGGAATTGTTGAAGAAAACAAAGTTCTCGGTTTCCCTCACCGCAGCCTGCAGGCAGGTAAGAAAGCAAAATTTGTGCAAAATGGGGGATAATGATGGGAGGAATTACATGGCTATGTCAACAGTTATCTTTTTTTATTGTAATTACTACATTACAATGTAAAAAGGGTGTTGTCAACATATAAAAAAAAAGGGGTGGGTGGGTGTTTGAGCAGTATCTCCCCATCTACCATACATCTTTTGTAATTAACCTTTTTTTTTCCCTAATATACAGTGATATGTTTGTTGTGTTAAGACCTTAGCCTTTGCCTTGTCTTGAAGCTAAATATGCACATGCACCTATGATGGTTTAACTAATAGTATAGGGACTCAATAATGTTTCATCTGTTTCAAAACTTTACCAGACAATATCAGACATTTAATAAATGCAAAAATAATATAATAAGTAAGCATATTTGAATACAATTATTTCATGTTTAAGTTTTAAACATATTTAATATTTTGTGGTACATGAGATGCCTATACTGACTACCAGCTACATTGTTGAATTAACACTCTTAACACAGGTTTTACTTTTACAACCCCAAAATCTGTGGGTCCACAAACATGACATCCCATAAACTACATGTAAAGATAGTTTTAGTTGGAAAATTCTACCGTGTGCTAAAAAAAAAAAAAGTTCTTATAGCATTAGAAATTTTAGTATTGATATATTAGAAATTTTTGGTATGCATTTTTCTTTCCGAGTGTACAAATTTTGTAACTTTTGTTCCACTCTAATATCTATCATTATTAAAATTTTTTTTGAGTAAACTATAAAAATAATTACTTTTATTTGCTTCAGATTACATTTTAGTCACTTATATTTCAAATATTACATTTTAGTCACTTACGTTATTGTTTTGTTATGAAATTGTCACTCTACTGTTAAACTTCGTTATCTTCCTAATGGCGGTCTTACGTGCTAGGCCAAATGGGTTTTAAAAGCTAATTTGGATGTCCTACGTGGCAGTCCAAATTAAATATATTAAATTAAAAACCTATTTTCATCCCAACAACTAAACATCCAAGTTAGCTTTTAAAACCCATTTCGGCTTTCACGTAGGACTGCCGTTAGGGATATACCGGAGTTTAATGATAGAGTGACCATTTTGTAACAGAACGATAACGTAAGTGACTAAAATGTAACATTTCAAACATAAGTGACTAAAATGTAATCTGAGGCAAACAAAAGTGACTATTTTTGTAGTTTACCATTTTTTAATATTTTATATTTTAATAATAAAATGGATTATCGTATTGGTTTATACAAATTATAAACATTTATTTGTTCAGTTTAAGCAAAGGATATAGGGAAAATAAATCTACCAGTTGATACAAGATGTGTTGATGAAAATTACGACAAGTTTATACTGTGGTGGTGCTGAGAGCTATTAGTAGTGTTCATGGAGAGCTTAGATTAGATGGAGCTGATATAGGAAGAGAGCCTTGAAGACTTTTTGATGATAGGAGGATGTTATATAAAGAGAGAAGTATGGAGGGCATCATTAGGATGCTATAGGTGAGACCTCAAAGTGAGGTGGTAAATAGTCTTAACATGGAGTTATAACAATAGTTCCTAGTTGAGAGGAATATTATAAAATGATTTTTGTCAAGAGGATGTTTCTATCTTTTGTTTATGGTGATATTTATACTCTATTATAGCCTCGACTATTTGAAAAAAAAAAACCCTTTTGAGCCTGTCAAAAGAATCTTGCCAAACCTGTAGAAGTAAAAGTAGATGCATGCAGAGGTGATTCTGATGAAGTAGACTTGAAGAGACAAAATGAGATACCTTGAAAGCAAATTTGGCAAAGCGAGCCTAAAGAGGTAAAATAAGACATTTAGAGATGAATCTAGTAAAGCAGAGTTAAAAGAGGCAAAATGAGATGCCTCAGAGGTGAAGTTGTGAAGCAGGCTTGAAGAGACAAAAGAAGACGCCTAAGAGGTGAATTTGGTGATATGTGTTTAAAGATGCAAAATAAGACGTGTTGGAGATGAATTTAGTGAAGCAAACTTGGAAGGGACAAAATGTTTGGTCATACCCTATAAATTTGAAGCTCGATAGAATACTTTATGATTTGGTTTGTATCCAAGGGGGAAATGTACCTTACTACTTGACTTCAGGCTTTTTTTTCGACATCTTTTTTTAAGGTATCAAGAGGGACAATTCATTTCTCTTTAACATTGGGATTCTTTTCCTGTTATCCCTTTTAGGGCATTAAGAGGGGTTGTATCTCTCTCATTGGCATTAAAATTTTTTATCACATCTTTTTTAGGGCATTAAGGGGGACTGTACCTCAAACTTTTGTATCGAGAACCCTCATGCAAGGGTGGAGGTAAGGGAATAGGCAGTGCTCTTCGTCCCTCCCCCCCCCTCCCCCCCAATCTCCCAACATGATAAATTTGCCCCTTAGCCCCTTTAAAATTTATGAAACTACAAATAAATATAATGATAGAATTATACCTTGGTCCCCTCAAAAATTTATTATTCAATTTTGGTCCCCTTAAACAATATTCTAGCTTTTTCCCTACCTTCAAGATTATGCATAACTGATGTAGGGTAAGAATATCAAAATAAGTCTCCTTAGAAGAGCCTCAAGGACAACGGCTAATGACAAAGAATAGTTAACATCTTTTGTGAATGACAATGGAGCACCTTAAAATCATAATACCTAATTTTCGTTATCTACAGGTTATTTTGGTGTGGTTTCCATTTTTCATTTCTTCAAGTGAATCTCGATTAGCTTTTAAGACTTCATTATTTTATTAAAAGTAACTTTTCTAGCATACAATAGGGATATTAACAACCTTTTCTCTTGGCACATATGCTTAATAGTGGATAAGCATTAATATAATAAATAATAACTTGAGTTTCAACACATGGTTGTTGCGTGTCCCTAGTATGCAAGGGTTGCTCCTAGTAGTAAGCACTTAATGTGCAGAGCGTGACTATGTAGGTAGCCCCTTAGTAGCAAGGTGGCCCCTTTTTGTGGCACGAGGGTGACCCCTTAATGAGAGGGGGAGGCTCCTTTTTAGCAAACTCTTCTAGCTACTTTATTTTTTATTTAACTAACTCTTGTAGTTAGTTTCCTTTTAACAAACTCTGACTATTTTACCCAAATGACCCAAAAAAATAATTATTTACGTAAACGATCCTAATTAAAAAACAATCATCTAAATAACTTGGGATAAACAGTAAAATTAGATTATGGGGACTAGATGGCCAGCACCACTTTTTTATTAAAAAATAATTTTTGGGATTTTGGACATTAGATGGCTGGCACCCATATATTTTTTTCAAACCATATCATATTGGTATATATTTATACCAGTATTTTTTTAAAAAAATTTGGGTGTTGACACATTGATGACCGACACCCCTTTATCTGATTAAAAAAAGATATTTTGGGCATGTCAAGTGTCGGCCAATAAAGGCCCACGCTGACCCAACAAAAAGGGATGGGAATATTGCAACATTATCCCCTCCTCTTTTTTCCATTTTTTTTATCATTACAAATATTACATTTTAAAATAATATTGGACTACTTATCATGTTGTAATTAGTATTGCATCATTCACATTATTATTAAATTTAAAAATTAATTTAAATTTAATATGTACAATTAAATTAGATTTTTTCCATAAAATTAGGACTTATTTTAATGATTTTCATCTTTTATAATAATTCAAATAAACTAATTTTAAAATAAAATAAACAATAATCTAGCAATGTTTATTTGAATTGTTAAAAAGATGAAAATCACTAAAGCATATTCTAATTTTATGGAAAAAATCTAATTTAATTGTGCATATTAAAGTTAAATTTAATAATAATGTAAATGATGTAATAATAATTAATAACATGATAAGTAGTTTAATATTATTTTAAAATATAAAATTTTTAATCAAATTTGGGAAATAAAATATGAGAAAACGAGGAGGGGTTAATGTTACAATATTCCCATCCCCTTTTGTTAGGTTAGCTTGGGCCTTTGTTGGCCGGCACCTGAAATGTTTAAAATATCTTTTTTTAATCAGAGAAAGGGGTGTGATCATCAATATGTTAGCACCAAAAAAATATTTTTTTATCTAATAAAGAGGTGTCGGCCATCAGTGTACCAGCACCCTAATTTTTTTTAAAATACTGGTATATATTTATACCATCTAGTGCCTAAAACCCTAAAATTTTTTTAACAAAAAAAATAGTGGTGCCGACCATCTAATCCCTATAATCAAATTTTATTATTCATTTCAAGTTATTTAAGTAATTATTTTTTAACCAAAATTATTTACGTAAATATGTTTTTTTTTAGTGATTTGAATAAAATAATAGCAAAGTCTTCTACCATAGTTCTCTATTTTTGCTAACTCTTCTAGCTAGTCCCTTGTAGCTAACTCTTCTAGTTAACTCTCATTTTAACTAGCCGCCTTTTTTTTTTTTTTTGAATTAACCACGTTTTAGTTAACTCTTCTGTCAGGGCACTTTTTTTGGCAAACTCTTTTGACTAGTTCTTTTTTTCCTTTTAGTTAATCCTACCCAAGTCTTTATATTTTACCTTATATCTTCTAGAATTTCATGGTTTTGCATGTTAGGAATATTTTTTGTTTGGTAGAGAAATAACTTCTTTTTTTGGTTCTCATAGACAATATCAATTGTTGATACAAAATTTGGTGATGAAGGTTGCTAGTGATTCACACTATAGTGATGTTAAAAGCCACTAGCAATGTTTATGAAGATTGGGTGAGTTGAGATTTGGGTAGGATACTGATATAAGAAGAGTCTTTTAAGCCATTTTAGTAATAATTAAGATGGGATAGATAGGACCTTTAACTAGGGTAAGTCTTTTTAGTAATGGGAAAAAAAGGAGGGGAGCTTAACATAGGTTTCCATTGAATAGTGTCCTATCACAAAGGGTGGCGGAAGAGGTATAAAGTACTTCGTTAGGATATGATAGATGATACGTTTAAGTTGGTGAAGATATAATAAGTCTCTTTGCTTTTAATTTTTTTTTATATCATTTAAGTATAATTGCTACATACATAACTAAATTATCATACACATTAAACCTGTAAATTAATCCCCACGTCTCGGAAATGGATTAAATACCTTTAACCAATGAGTTTAATGTTGGGTGTGCTTTTAGAATTTAGTTTATATTCTTGTATAATCAAAATTAAAGTTAAACTGTTAATATTATAAATAAATTTTTGTTAAATTTAAAAATTAAAGTATAAGAGTATAATTAAATTATAAATTAATAATATTCTCTTTTCATGAATCCTTGTTCATTTATGCTAAAATAAATATTTGGTTTTTAGTTTATATAAATTTCTTTTTAGAATAAAAAAAGTTATCAATACTTTAAAAAGCAAAAAATTACAGATTTAAGGTTGAATAATATTGACCTTAGTGAGATTAAAAATAATAGTGATAGTAGAATTAATGAGTTAAGATTAAACATACAAAGATATTATCGTTTTTGTATGTTATTAAAACATCGATAAATTTCAATTGTCCATGTGATCTCTATATCTTAGACGGTTATAGGTTTGATCCATATTTTCAATTTTCCACATCACCCTAAATTTCCACCATATGTCGATTATTCATTAGGGTGGAGACATTCTTAAAGTTGTCTTTAGAGTTAAGAGACAAAACTTCTTAAAATAAGTAGATTATTAAGTCACATACGTTATCAAACACGAAAAAACCCGAAACTAATGCAAACAAATGTCAATGTTTTAATCAAAGCCACATAATAAACCAATGCTGGAAACACAGACAGACAATGAAAGAATCTTTATTTTTCAAAAGCTGAATCCACTTGGAACATATCACCTTCAATCCCATCTTTGAAAGTGGGAAATTTATGTAACATATTATGAACCAAGAATAATATCTGGATCAAAGAAAAAAATAAAAATAAAAAGAACCCCATTGCAGAAAATCAACACAGCAATGACATTGGATCGTTTTACAAAGTTTTTTCATTGAAGCAGCAGTGATGCACACTGAGATCATTACGACTCAGCTGCAATCTCCGTGGTTGTGGTTGTTGTTGATGTTGCAGCAGGGGCAGGAACCTTACTGGTGGCGGTGGCGGCTTGTTTCTCTCGTTCGGTCTCGAGCTGGCTGTAGTTTCCTTTCTCCTTGAAGAGTTGGATATGGTGATGTTTGCAGTAGAGTTTACCTTCATGTGCTATATAGTTTGATGGGCTAATGGTACACCCTCCATGGGTACACTTGAAGCAGCTCTTGTGGTATATTGTCCCATTCACAGTAACCTTCAAACAAAAACAATAATGAATAATATTCGAATAGCCCGAGAATCACTGGAGGTGGAGACAATAAAATTGAAAAGCTTTTAAGGGCCAGTGCTAAAAAAATTTTATTAAAATAATTTAAATTAAAATTCTATCTCTTGAGAGGGGTAAAAAATGCAGTTTTTTCTATTTAACAGAGAAGCGAGAAAGGATTAAACTGAATTATAAATATTTAAGAGGGACTAAAATTGAAAATTTACTATTTAACCAAGGCCGTCTACCATGGGTGTAATCATAGTGGCAAGCTTGAGTTCTACTTATATATTAATTAATTTCTGAGCCTCAAAACATTCATTGAACTCAAGTTCAAGCTTTGATTAAGCTCGTTTATCAATTTTCATATAAAAAGTCAATTAAGTTCATTTGTAAGTAAACTCTTTCTATATAATAAGGGTAAAAATATAATTTTATAATATAAAAGTATACTAAAAGATAAAGTTCAATTAGGCTTATAAGTTGTTCAAATCAAGTATTATATATAATGCTCAAATTCGACTCAATTGGTAAATAAAGTTCAACTCGACAATTACCAAATCGAACTCGAATAATATGTGACCACCAGTATCAGACACGAGTGATTGAGTATGTGTCAAACACGAGTACTAAAAAAACAAAGAAGTATTGGAGTAAAATAGGTTAATACTTACCCTCTCAATTGGATAAGCAGTCTTAGAACAGGCCGCACATTTTTCTCTGGTGCCACCAAATGAGTTCATCACTTTCAGTGCACTCTGTTGGATCAAATTCAGTACAAAATCAATAGCAAAACAAAAAGTAAATCTTATATCATGATGAAAAATAAAACATACATACATACATACATACATACATACATACAGTTAGTTTTGAAGAATTACCTCACTATCGATTTGTCTTTCAGGTCTGACAACCTTTGGTGTTCCTGAAAGAATATTGAAAAGAAATATATATATTATATATATATATATAGCAGATTGTTTGATAGAGTGAAACATTATTAAATAAATAGAGAAATAAAATACCTTCAAAACTCTTGTCAAGACTGCCAGTTCTCTTGAAGAGTTGATCATAGTGTGGCCTGCAGTATAGCACCCCTTCAAATGAGTTGTAGTTGCTAAGCTGCACAATTTTTAAAATAAAATTAAAATGATAAATAAAATGATTTCTTGAAGATTTACCATATTAATGTACTCAGGATGTTAATCAAGGGAAAGTTAAAATATACAAAGGGAGAAATTAAAAAAATTTTAAACATTGAGGGAGCCTACTTATATTTTTGAGATGGCAATAGAATATTTATAAAGGATTAAATTGAAAAAATTTAAAATTTGAGATGCCATTACCCCTCGGCCTCTACTTGGTTCCGCCGTTGTATACAAAGTTAATTTTGAAAACTAAAAAAAAAAAACTTAAATTGAATTATTAATTTTTCATAGGGTCAAATATATATATATATATTCCATTTAACAAAGAATTAAAAAAAAGGAATAATTTAAAAAATATGTAAATTAATTCATATACATTAAGATAAAAAAGTTAACTGTTAAAAACTTTATCCATTTCTAGTGTTTAACCATTCAAATAGATGAAAATTTTAATACAAAGAACCAATTTGATCTTTGATTTAATGTACAGGGACTAATTTAATTATTTTTTGAGTAGAGAAGACAAAATGCAATTTAAATCTTAATATAGGGGCCTGATTAAACATTTTTGAAAACAGTTAATGAAAATTTCATTTTTGAGGGACCAAAATACAATTATATCATATATCAATTCTAGTGATTAGAAAAAGAAAGAAATACCTTGAGGGTACCCTTGCAATGGTGGCAACGGAAGCAAGCCTTATGAAAAACCCTATTATCAGCCGTCAACTTATCCACCAAATAAACAGTCTTGTTGCATGCATTGCATTTTTGTTGAGTTCCTTGGAATGTCGCCATTTTTTATTTCTTTTTCAACACAGATCACCCAAATTTTTTTGTTTCTTTTTGTGGAAGAACCCCAAAAAGATCAGCAAGGCAGGAAAAAAAGAGTGAACCCAGTCGTTTTGAATTGATTTTCTCAAAACCCAAATCTTTCACTCTTTTTCTTCCTTTGCCTTTCCGATCTGATTTCAACGATTTGCTCCTCTGCTTCCAAGCTTTAAATCCTGTTTATTAATGGCTGTGAAAAATGCAGGGGTGACCAAAAATATTGTGGACGGCAGTGAATTCAGGGCAAAAATTATAGGAATATACAGATGATTTTGATATTTTAAGGAAAAATGATCTCACTTTTCCTACTTTAGCTATCATTGTTGTCCGGTTTTAAAGGAATTACCCTCTACCTTCCAACTTTGTCTTCCATTATTTTTTACATTTCATTCTGTTATTTTCTTTTGGTCTAATGTTGTTTCCCGTCCTTGTACTCTTCGAACTTTTAAAATTTAGGCCTTCTGCTTTCGAAATTGGAGGAGGAATGACGACAACAGGATTCGGTGCCAAACACGAGCCTTAATCATTGCTCCCATATTATATTGTTGGCTAGCCTCATTGCTTTTAACTTTAAGAATTTAATTCATCTATTATCCGATTTAAGAATTAATCAATATTTTCAAAATGGATCGATGTTCAAATTAGACATACTTTTGATTTTCAATTCAATAAGTTTGACCAGTTTGTTCGGTTTAATTAAATAAATTATTTAAAAAATTAGAGTAATTGACAGATTAACCGGTCTAACCTTTCTCTCCAAATAAATATTTCGACAAATTCTCGATCTAACCAGAAGTCGGTCCGGTCCAATTTAAACAATATTGCCATTAACTGAACTTTTGTTAAATTTTAATGTGCATTATCGATGAGACAATAATTTTTAAATTAGCATTTAAACGACACACATTTGAATTTAATAAATATCAATTAACAATGCTATCGATTAAACTTTAATCATCAAAATCTAATGTTTCCTTTAAAGGTTAGTTATATATAAAAGTAAAAGGGATTAAATTTCAAGAGTATGAAGAATAAAGAAAAATATAGAAAAACTAGGTTAAAAGAAATGGAGAAAGGAGGAAAACAGAGGAAGACGTAGAAGAGAATGGAAAATAAAGCAAAAAGGAAAGTTAAAAAAAACATAAAAAAATAATTAAATTGTTCAAAATGAAAAAATGTAGGGACCGTTTGTATAAATTAACCTAAAATTATTATTTGAAATGATGATTTAACTTACCACACCATCTTACCATTACACCGTTAACGGCAATTAACAGCTTAGTGACTAAAATGTTACAATGCGATAACGTAAATAACTAAAATGTAACATTTCAAACATAAGTAACTAAAATACAACCCGAGATAAATAACAATGACTATTTTAATAGTCTACCTTAAAAATAAAGGGATTAAATTTCAAGAATATGAAGAATACGCATTAAACCTCTTTCTTTTGGTCAAAGTTTATCAAATGTATTGTATTATGTGTTTTCGATGGATTTAATCCCTCTCTTATAATTTGATTATTTCTAATCTCTTTATTTTTTTCGAAAAGTGTATTTTCAATCTTAAGTTCTATTTTTTTTTTTACCATTAATTCCCTTAAATAATTTTATGTATTCTTAGTGTCTTTTTAGGAATAAATATCAAAACTGTACATGAATTTTGAATTAATATGTAATATTATACATTAACTTTGATTTCATGCAATTTCATATATGAAATTCTGATTTGATTCAATTTCCAAAAATAATTAACACCATTATCGATCTAACATAATTTTATGTATACATATTTCCTAAATAAATAATTATATTTATCTAATATAAAAATAAAATTAATATATTTATTTAAATGTGTGTAATTAAATTAAAATCAAAATGCAATGTATATAATAGAATCACAATCAAAGTTTCATATATAAACTGTACAAAGTTAAAATTTATGTATCAAATTATACGTTAAATCAAAGTTTATATATAATTTTGAGATTTCTCTCGATTTTGTACCATTTGATAAATATTATATTTTTTTCCTTTTTATATATTTAAATATGCAAAAAAAAAAATCTAATTTGTATGAGAACGAAAGTGTATATATAATGTCATCATTAATCTTTAAAAAAAATCATGTCAAATTATTTGATAGAATTAATAAAAATAAGTTCATCTCAACTCTCAAAGATTAAGAACACGTACCTCGGAAAATATAGATTAAAAATGATCAAATTATAATAAATATACTAAATTAACTAAAAACGCATAGTACAAGGACCTTATGTAACATTTGACCTTTTTCCCCAAGAAAAATTGATCCCATGACAATGAAAGTTGTGGCTGTAACTGAAATTGAGTTGTAAAATGATGGTTTGAGGATAAGAATTTAACATTGATGAAATTAGTTATAATTGACAGTTCATTAACTAACTAAATTTTTGTTCACAATTTATCTTCACTGTATTGATAATATTCTAGAGAATTGTAGCAATTTGATTCTAGATTAGTCAAATCGGATAAATTATTTTATAGACTCTTTCCATCATATTATTTATGGTCTTTTTTTAATTATTTAATGACATTTCACTATTTTTTTCATATCATTAACACATAATTTTGGCAATTTTTTATCATAAACCTTAAACCCAAAATTTCAAACCCCAAACTTGGGGTTTGAGGTTCAGGGTTTGAGATTTGAGATTTTAAGTTTAGGATTCAAGGTTTTGAGATTCGGGTTCATGGTTTAAAGTAAAAAAATTACCAAAATTATGTGTCGATGATGTGGAAAAAATTGTTAAAATGTCATAAAATAATTGAAAAAGGATTATAGATGATGTGTTGGAAAGGATCCATAAAATAATTTCTCATCAAAAGGGTTTTTATTTCTAATTACAAACACTTTTATGTATAAAAAAATTAAGAAAAAAAATAATTCAAACAAAAATATCAAAACTATTTTTCCCCAAAGTAGAAAAGTTTATATGAGGGGCAAAGGATTCTTTTAGGGCAAAATTAGATTATGTATTTTTATATGAGTTAAAATTTTATTTTTTTAATAATTTATATTTTTTTAATTTTTAAAGAATTAAATTAAAATTCTATCCATTTTGAGATGAAAGTACAATTTTTTTCATTTTAAGAGTCACTACTAATTCTCTAATGTGCCCCTAATTTATATTAAAATTGATAACTCACTTTATGATTTAACTCAGATTCAAAATAAAAATTAATAAAATAAATAAATTTGATTAACTCAAGTTCAAATCAAAATTAAAAAAATTATATATATAAATTTAATTAAAATTCAAAATTATCAAATATTCAAATACTCAAATTTTATCTATTTTATAGCTTGTGCTCGAATTTGATTGGATGATTAAATTAAATTTGTTTTTATTTTCAATCAATAATTGTGGAGTATGCCTCGTATTCCGGTCAAATTAAGGCACAGACAGAGAGCGATACCGCGACGAGGAGTCATGTGACATCGAGACGACACGATAAGGGATATGGGGACGTGGCATGCAATTTTCACGGTTTTCTTCTTCCAGTCAAATCCTGATTAGTCCCAGTCGAACTCTAATTAGTGCAGATTATTTGACCTATGAATTTAGCCTATAAATAGACCATTTTCTACCCTAGAAAGATTAATCCATTACATATTTAAGTATTAACTTTTACAAGTTTCTAGGGAATTTTGTGTTTAAGTTTTGAGTATTCTTATTTTCAAGTTTTGAGGTTTAATTTTTATCTCCATATTTGCACTCTTTATTTTTGCCGATTTAATAAAATTATATTTGTCCATAATTTTTTATCTTCTTCGATAAGGTTTTTTCACGTAAAATTTATGTATTAAATCTTTTTAGTTTCTTCACTATTTTTCTTATTCGTTGCTTATAAATATTTATCACCAACACTAATCATAAATGCCAGTGAAGTTGCATGTTTAAGTAATGAAATTTGGTTAAACTAAAGTGGAAAAAGAGAGTTGGAAACTAATGTTTGATGATAATGTTTTAGCTAAGATTTTATTTTGAATTTAATAAATTATTAAAGCATTTGCTTTAGGCTCAAAGGAGGTGATGGATTTAGTATAAAAAATTAATCATGAAAAGGCCTTCCCACCTGGAGATTCCTTGTTGCTTTTGCTTTTGATTTTCTTTTAACTTATTGATTATTTTAATTAAATTTAAGATATAATATATCATGATTAAGAGCACTTCAAGGTGTTCATCAATTGGTCCACTATCACATCATTTCATTATCATCCAGCAATGATTTTTATTTATTTATTTATTTATAAATTTAGTATAGGACTCAAAGGTCTGGGCTTTTACAGTTTGGTAACTAATGACTAATCACCTCTGATCACTAGTAAAATAATAATCATAATAAAATCCCTTCAACTCTACTCAAAATGTCAATGTGAATTTATTATAAAAATTTCATTAAAATAAATAAATATAAAATGTATTAGTTGTACCTAACCATACAAATATTAGGAATAGTAATTTTTCAAAATTAAAAAAAAAAAAAAAATATATATATATATATATATATATATTCTCATGTAGTCCTTGTATCATTCATACATGCATTGCCTGCAATTTATATGTCTTGATTAAGAAGAAGGATGTAGAGTACCTAATGCACAAGACCTAATCCCAAACAAGGTCTGAAAAAATTCACGCTGTCATCGACGACGATATTTCTGGGATTCGAGTCCGAGGCTAGATTACAAACAGACACTTGATTATCATGTCGGAAATTCTCAACATGAAAACAAAACAACCTGCAAGTCTAGGTATATATAAATAACCATAAATGAGGGATAGTGTAGGGCAGTTGGTCTAGTGGTATGATTCTCGCTTAGGGTGCGAGAGGTCCCGAGTTCAATTCTTGGAATGCCCCATTTTCTTTTTTTTTCTTCAAATCCATTTATTTTCTGTCAAGATTCTTCTGCATTGCCAGGGAGTAAGATAATAAATAAATTCTGTCATTTTAGAAATTTATTCTTGGCCAAAAAATAAATTAAAATCTGTCTTAAATGTTAAGCCTGCCTAATAAAGGTAGGATCGAATAAACACAAAGAATTCGAGTTAAATACATACCTGAATTCAAGTAATATAGCTGCCTGATTGTTATGCAATTATGCTTTTAAACAAATTTGAAAGAAAATAATCTAACTTCTAAGAGCACAATCAACTTGCAAACTGCCTATTTAGAAGTCAGATACGTATTTTGGTTAAAAGAAATGATCAAATTTGAGAAATTCATAATCTATAGATGGTTTGCCTTCTATTGTATATTAATATTCGTAATTAACAGATATAATAAATATAAACCATACTCATAACTCACAAACAGGGCATTTGGTCTAGTGGTATGATTCTCGCTTCGGGTGCGAGAGGTCTCGAGTTCGATTCTCGGAATGCCCCTGGTATCTATTCTTGCAAGTGGACCAATATTCTCGCTTTAAGCAACGGAATCTCGGTTCTTTTTTCTTTTTGTATTATTAACATTTTGAAGGATTAGAACGGAAGAATCTAGACCAAAGATCTATGATTGGGCATTTGTTAGTGGTATGAATCTCGCTTCGGGTGTGATAGGTCCTGTGTTCGATTCTTGGAATGCCTCATTTCTTTTTCATTTCTTTTCTTTTCTCTTCTTCTTCTTCTTCTTCTTCTTTTTTTTTTTTTTTTTTGTGTGTGTAATTAGGGAAGAGGAAGCAGGCAGGAAAACTAGTGAATGAGAAAAGCCAAGTCCAGTTTTGGATCAGCACAGAATTTAATAGCATAATTACCAAATAGCTTTAGCAGCTATAGACAAAACATCAATAACATATTCAGGCATTTGGTATGCAAAGTCCCAGAAATAAAATGTCACTAGGAAACAACACTAGCTGATCATTTGACAACAGCCTAATTGACCGATCAGCTCATCTTCAACCATTAGCTCAAGTACCAAGTTAGCATCCAAACTTCAGAACAACTTGCTGACAGGTGACCATCTAGTCATCAAATTTTAGCAGGATCTTGAGAAAAAATAGCTAATAAGAAGTACCAAATCATAACAAACATTAAAAGTTGGGCATTTGGTCTAGTGGTATGATTCTCGCTTTGGGTGCGAGAGGTCACGAGTTCGATTCTCGGAATGCCCCAAAAGAATTATATATTTGTTTTCCATATTTTTTCCCTTCTCAAGCCAACATCCATACTAATATAGAACATGATGAAATCCAGATCTGTTTTCTGACAAGATTCCTCACAAATAAGTACCCAACATGAATAAATAAAAATAAAATCCCTTCAACTCTACTCAATATCAATGTGAATTTTATATAATGAATTCATTAAAATAAATAAATATAAAATGTATTAGTTGCACCTAACCATACAAGTATTAGGATTAGTAATTTTTCAAAAAAATTATATTCTCATATACATATACATATATATATATATATTCTCATGTTCCCTTTGTATCATTCATACATGCATTGTTTGCAGTTTATATGTCTTGATTAAGAAAAAGGTTGTAGAGTACCTAATGCACAAGACCTCATCCCAAACAAGGTCTGAGAAAATTCCCGGTGTCATCGACCACGATATTTCTGGGATTCAAGTCCAAGGCTATTCTTCATGCTTATAATCTCTAAGTCTTTGGATAAAAGAAACATGCTTTAACCCTGCAAAGATAAGGCATCACATAAGTATGTAATGGACCTACATTTGAGGAGCAAGCTTAAATATATGTTTATGGAAAGAAAAACTAGTGAATGAGAAAGCCAATTGTCCAGTTTCTGATCAACACAAAATCTAATTTTCTTCTCTTCTGTGCAGTCACTGCACTGCACAAAGTGGTGAAGCACTTTAAAGGTACAAAGCTTGGTTAAGGTGGGATTTGTTTCAGGATCCATAGCATAATTACCAAATGGCTTTAGCAGCTAAAGACTATAGTAGATATCACCTCCACTGCTCCCATCAAGTCAGTATGCAAAGTCCCAGAATTAAAAGGTTATTAGGACACAACACTTGCTGATCATTTGATAACAGCCTAATTGTCCGGTAAGCTCATCTTCAACCCTTAGCTCAAGTACCAAGTTCGTATTCAAACATCAGAACAACTTGCTGACAAGTTAGCATCTAGTCATCAAAATTTAGAAGGATCTTGAAGAAGATTGCTAATAGTTAAAACCAAATAATGGCAGGCATCAAGGACTGGGCATTTGGTCTAGTGGTATGATTCTCGCTTCGGGTGCGAGAGGTCCTGAGTTCGATTCTCGGAATGCCCCTTTCTTCTTCTTCTTCTTCTTTTTTTTTCATAATTAGGCAAGAGGAAGTAGGCAGGAAAACTATTGAATGAGAAAAGCCAAGTCCAGTTTTGGATCAGCACAGAGTTTATTAGCGTAATTACCAAATGGCTTTAGCAGCTAAAGACTAAACATCAATAACATATTCAGGCATTTGGTATGCAAAGTCCCAGAAATAAAATGTCATTAGGAAACAAAACTAACTCCGATCATTTGACAACAGCCTAATTGACCAATCAACTCATCTTCAACCATTAGCTCAAGTACCAAGTTAGCATCCAAACTTCAGAACAACTTGCTGATAAGTGACCATCTAGTCATCAAATTTTAGCAGGATCTTGAAAAAAAATAGCTAATAAAAAGAACCAAATCATAGCAAGCATCAAAAGTCGGGCATTTGGTCTAGTGGTATGATTCTCGCTTTGGGTGTGAGAGGTCCCGAGTTCGATTCTCGGAATGCCCCTAAAATAAGATTTATTTTTGTTTTCCATTTTTTTCCCTTACCTAAATTTTACAACTTGAAATAATTGATTATCAGTACAATCTCAAGTCAACTTCTATACTAATATAGAACATGATGAAATCGAGCTCTGTTTTCTGACAACATTCCTCACAAATAAGTACCCAACATGAATCAATAAATAAGAAAATTATTTCGAATGCCTGCACAAATGGGGACATTTTAATCTGGAAATTCTTTTTTTATCCAAATTAGGTGAAAAAGAATCTCCCTTTCCTATCATAACATATGAACTATAAAGTTTAACCTAACCCTAGGCTCAAACAGGGTCAGAGAGAGGAATTATGTAAAATAACAGGCGATAAACTGTTACTTACAGTTGAGAAAATAATGAGCACGAATTAGTTAACAGTATACAGCTTAAGTGGAGAAGTCGTCAAGCTTCGTACCTGCAACTTATATGAGATTCGTGGTTAGTTTATGAGAAATTAGCGGTTAATTTCAATGGATTCTCACCGGAACCGGCGGAGCAAGGAAACGGCTTTTCTTTTTCTGATGGGTGAAGAGTAGGGTCAGAATGAAGTCCACACCACAGACATAATTTATAATAAAATTAGAATTTTCATCCAACACTTTCTTTAATGTCTTATCTATTCTTTTGAAAAAAAATATATTTTAAGAGTTAATCAAACATCAATTTAAGGATTTATTTGTTATATTATAACAACCTTAAGTTCTAAATTTTATAAACATTGAATTATATTATAAAGTTTGTTACACAGTGAAAATTTAGGGTATTGATATGACAACTCATATATTAATTTTTATATATTTAAAAATCTTTATATTAACAATAATGTACACTTAAATTGTAAAATAAGTTGTTATGTTAGGATTGTTAAAATTTTAACAGTTTAATCTCTTTCTTTCAAGACAAACCAAACTAATATAATTTTAAAAAAAATTAAGACTAAAGTGACAAAAGGGATAAATATTAATGACTAAATTTATTATTATATCTTTTATAAAGTAATAAATATTAGTACGAGAGTATTATTATATTTTTCTTTTACAATTTTATATGAAATCTGTAAGTATCAAATTTCAAAATAAATTTAGGAAAATACTCACAATGTCTAAAATCTTATCTTTTTAACAAAAACTTTCCTTTATTATTTGTATAAATATATTTTTTATATAACAATATTTTTATTCACATTGTGGATATGTCATAATTTAGTTTACATCGAGACTTGGATTGAATTAATGTCACGAATCAATTGAACATCGACTTAGTTAGAAAAATTTTAAAAATAATAAAAATTTATTACAAAGATATTAATATCTTCTAATATTTTATAATTTTATTTAAAATTAAACAACTTAAATTACAATTTAAAAAAGTCTCAAATTTGCCAATTAAGTTTTAGTTCAATTGGCATAAGTATTATTGTCAATGCAAGAAGACGTAGGTTCAAGTGTGCTGTATTATCTTTCTATTAATGGATTGGGGAGGGGCTATGGGTAATTTTAAGCATACCTATAATGAGATTGTTAAAAAAAGTCTCAATTTTTTATTAGAAATAGATAATTTTTTCTAAAATAATAAGTAAAAATAAGATTAATTACTCATATATATATATATAATTTTAAATTATAAATATAATTTTTTTTGAATTGAATAATTGAATTGATGTGATTTAATTCATGACACCAGATTTAATTAATTAAATAATTAATAGTATAAAACTATAAATATGAATATATAAACAAACTTTTGAATCAATCAATATATGGTTGATTATATTATTGATTGTTATTTTAAGTTATTTATAAGAAATTTTTTTTATATTTATAAATAAGAAATTTTATTATGTTAAATAAATTTTGATTCCATTGAATGATTTTTTATTTCATTAAGAGGGGATAATTTTATGTTGAATTTTGCTGTTAATTTTCAATTAACAAGAAAAATTAAAAAAAAATTATATTACTTTAGAGTTTAGTCTTAAATATTAAATGAATATTTACCACACTTGTAATCTTTGGTTCTGTTGAATTTGAATTATTTATAAACTTATTATAATCAAATATAATATAAAATAATATATTTATAGTAATTATATATTATTTATTAATTATTATGGTACTTTTATTTTATTAAAAAAACATTATGAACAATTTATGAACTTGTTAAAAAAAGGAAACAAAATAAAAATTGATGAGGGAAAAGTATTAATTTACGAAATATATTAATTAGTAAAATATTAGACTGATATATAAATTATAAAAAATATATATGTATATTCTATTTATTAGTATTACTTTGATTTTTGAATAATCAGCAAAATTACATAGCCTTGAAATATATTATATTAAAATAAATAATTAGCCTTTGAACAACAAGCTGGAGTAGCTCAGTCGGTTAGAGCGTATGGCTGTTAACCATAAGGTCGGAGGTTCGACCCCTCCCTCTAGCGCGATTTTTACGTTCTTCTTATTTTTTGGGTTTTTGCGTTTCACGTTTTCTGGGCTGCGTTTTTACCTTCTTTTCACTTTTTTGCGCTATCAACCTTTTGAAATTCTTTTCAGTTTATGGGATTTTTTTTTTCATTTTTCTGCTCCCCATCTTTGTATTTTTCTTCAACCAGTAATTTTCATATATTTAAATTTGGCATAATGAGAAATTTAAGTCTTAAATTTTCAATTTTTTTCTCAATTTGGCCCTTATTCTTTATTTAAGTTAAATTTGACCCCAATTTTTGAAAAGAGTCTAATTTGGTCATAATTTTTTTTCCAAAAAGAGTTGAATTGTTGTTTTTTTAACAAAAATGCTAACTAAAATGTTATTTTTTTTAATATGGTAGCCCAAATGATAATTCACGTATACTTCATGTTATTCTTTTTTAAAATTTTTTATACTTTTTTTGGACTTTTAAAATTTTGATATTTTAAAAATCATTTTCATATTTTAAAATTTTTCTTAAAAATAATTCTAAAAAAATAAATCTTAAACTAAAAACTATTAGAAAATCTATAAAAATAATTAAAAATACAAAATTTTTAAAAAATATAAAAAAATTAAATATGTATAAATCTAAAAAATTCTAAAATTTAAAAGTATAAAAATTTTAAACTAACATTTCTTGCAAATTTTTATTATATAAAAATATCTTAAAAATTGCTTTACCTATAAATTGCTTTGCTAATTTTATCTTCTTCTTTTTTCTCAAACCCCTAAATGCCCTAATAAAATCTATGTTAATGTAAGATTCAGGTTCCACTATTAGATCAATTGTTGTTGCTTGAGTTTTCAAGAAACAAAATTTAGGTTTGCAACACTACTTTCGTTATTGAGAATGGTAAAAACTTTTACCATCAATGACCCATCTATAGGTTTTCCTGATAATTATGGAAAAAAAAAAAGAAGGAGAATTGTTGTAGTTTATGCTTAAAAATTCTATTTAATCTAATTTAGTTGAATTGTTTTGTTATTAATTTGACTTTAATTAGTAATCAAAGACCATAATTACTTATAATAAATTTTATTGAAGGAAAGAGATAAACCTCATTTATATTAAAAGATAGAGGACTAGAATGATAATTTTTTATTTTACTTAAATTATGTGAGAAATTAAAATTTTAGAAATAATTTTACATTAGATTTTCATTTATAATTTTAATAGGAGTGATCAAAATAATCGAACTATATAATGTGAGTGCTTAAAATTATTTGAAAATTGAGTGATGTAGTTTACCAAAAGAATAAAAATACAACTAGATTATAATTTATGATACAGTGGTGTGAAAAAATAATGTAAAAAATGTATTTATTAAAATCTTATATTAAAATTAATAAAGTTTTAATTGAAATGATAAAAATATTTTATGATCATTTCTTAATTGAATTGATGTCCATAACTCATAACATAAACTAAATCGAAGACTTAAATAATAGTATATATATTAAATTATGAACACTCATATTACGGGTTAAGGAAAAAATATATAAAATTAACACTAATATTAAATTGAACTCGCATTTAAAAATCTTAAATATTCTAATTTTACCCCTCATTTATTTTAATTTTTTTTGAAATTGTAGTTTAATCTATTTAATTTTAAAATAAAATATATAATTATTAAAAGGCATCTTATACTTTTATATGGTATGCTATATATATATAAACAGTGGAGAATCTAGGTGCTGGCAGGGGCAGTCCTCCTAAAATGTAAAATTGTTATTTAAGTTTTTGAAATTATTTAAAAATTTTAAATTAGTAAAGGTGAAATTGCACTTTGACTCCTCTAAAATTATAAAAATTCGATTTAATTCTTTAAAAGTTATAAATATATAAACTATACAAAATTAAAATTTCATCCGGCGCCCTAAAAAGTTGTTTTGGCTTCCCGTGTATATAAATATAAAATATTTTAATTATGATAAACATAACAAGAGTACACCAACTCTTATATCTACTAAAAACATAGCTAATATCAATATCCCTGATGATATTAGCTCAGTTACTGCTCTCTTAGTATTCTAATACTTCCCAAAGCACCATAATTTATTCTAATACAGTACTAAAATGCAGGCTATTATAAGCTTTGCCTGCCATCAAGTAATAGAAACTAAAGGTTCCCCACTTTCATCCCCTGCTTGCCTCACAACAAAATGGTGCCTCACTTGGTGCTCACTGGTTGTGCCTACAAAAATGGTATGTTGTCCTATAACCAGTTTCCTCTTCCCTTCAACATCCACTAAGCTCAGGTCTTTGCACACATTTAAGCTCATTGTCACATACTTGGTCTTCCCTTTCTTAACTCCAACCCTCTCGAACCCGATCAACTGCATGTTCGGTGCACCAGTGACCACTTTCGTGCTCGGTGGCTTCCAAAAGAGGAGAACTACGTGAGCTCCGTCCATTGGTCCATTGTTTTTAACTCCGATCATGAGGTTGAATTGCAGGTCGTCGCAGTTTGCAACGCTTGATGCGTCGATTGCTTCGCCGTTGTTGGAGTATGGTTCGAGGAGGATGTTGTTTGGTGCTGAGTTGATTAGTATTGTGGAAGGAGCTGATATTATGAATTTTGAGAATGATGAGTAACTTAGCCCGTGTCCGAATTCGTAAAGGGTTTTGCCGGTGTAGAATCGGTAGGTTCGTCCAGGGAAGTTTGTGGTGGTGTTGGCTCGCATGTTCATGTCGGTCATCGGGACTTTATCGGCGTACTCTTGGGGGTACCATGTGAATGGTGACCTCCCAGCTGATCATACACCAAGGAAAATTCATTAGCGTACTGATGTATTGATGTATTTGAGGCAAAATGTAATTAAAAAAAGAATAGAAAAGCCAACCTGGATTATGGTCTCCAAATATGACCTGAGCAATGGCGTCTCCTCCTGCTTGACCCGGATACCCGACCCATAAAATGGCTCCGATTTTTCGCATGTTCCTTGCAAATGTTATATCAATAGGACCAGCAGCCATAACTACAAGGACTACTTTTCCATTTGCTGCATTAGCAACATCAGTCACTAACTTCTCTTGATATCCTGGCAATGTCAAGTTCACTCTATCGAGCCCTTCGGCCTCGATCGATTGATCTAGCCCCACAACGAGCACCACAGCATCGGCGTTCGCCGCTGCCTGAACCGCGAGATCGATAAATGTATCATTATTGCATTTCACATCCCTACACCCTGCCTCATGTGTAACCATTGAGACATACTTTTGCAGCCCTTGTAAAGGGCTAGTATACTGGCAAGGTACACCGGCGTAGTTACTTATCATAACCTTCGTGGCATTAGCGTTCGGTCCGATAACGGCTAAACTCTTTATGATGGTTCGAGACAGAGGAAGGACTCCGTCGTTGTCGAGTAAAACTATTCCCTGCTTGGCAGCATCGAGGGCCAACTTCTGGTGATCATCTGTGCATACATCGGATGGACCGAGGTTACCGAACAGAAGCTGTTTCGGGTTTCCATCGAAGAAACCGAGCCTCATTAGAACTATATAGTTATATATTAAAGCCTGATCAACAACAGATTCTTCTACTTTCTTCAAATTGACTGCATTCACCGTGTATTTCCCCAAATAATCCCCACAATTCATGTTTAAACCTGCTTTCAAAGCAAGGGCCACTGCATCTTCAGGTGTTGCAGTGTAATGGATGGCATTATAATAAACCTCAATTGAGTCACAGTCTGAAACAATGTATCTGCCAATTACATTGAGAAAAATGTTACCATTAACACTTAGGCTCAGTTTTGGAAAAGAAATTGTGTTTGTTTTAAATTTAACTTTTTGTTAAAGAGAGGTCGACTTTATTTTAAGAAGTCTTCAAAGTGTCAACTATTTAGAGGAGACGAATTTCCTCAATGAATCTGTATTGCCCCCAGAACAAATTATGGTTTTGTTTCTCGACTCCTATACTAGTCAAACTCCTAACCTAAAAGCATATAGGTAATCTTTAGGGGAGGGTACCACTTGAAATCGTCGTACCAAAGGCAAATATCCCCCATTTTCATGGTAGGTGATCATTTGTTATTCACGGTTTTTATAGAAGAGATGTTATGTGAATTTATCGTTTTTTCAGGTAGGCTCTCAAAGCACTTGTACTTTTTGCAAAGCCAAGAAACAAAATTCCAACTCGACCTGAAGACAATATCGACTCTCTAAACAAACGATACTTTGAATATTTCTTTGGAAACAGCCAACCTCCATTCAATGATATTTGATTTTTTCGGGATTTCTTTAGTCCGTTGAAAATAGAAATATACCCATCAAGTCCCCATTGGCCTCTAACTATGCCTTTGAGAAGGTCTGGATCAGCACAAGTAGGGATGCCATTCACCCTATTGTATGAGCACATTACACTGCTCACGTGTCCTTCCACAACACAGCTCTTAAATGGTGGCTGATACGTATCTTCCAAGTCCTGCTTCGTAACCTGAAAAAAGAACCCCAGTAATTTACGTTACTAGTACTCTTCATTTCTCTTAAAATGATCGTACCCGACATGCATTAAGACACGAAATATTGATATCCATATCGGACATACATGTTACAACACAAATTTCATGTTTATGTATATACCTTTGCATCAAAATGGAACCGATCCACGCCTTTCCAGTTGTCCACATCATAAGCAGTGTAATGCTTACAACAACTTGAAACCTTAAGCTTGTCCCCCACGGAGCCAACTTCTTGCAATCCCCGCACGTAATTCACAGCATATTTCGAGACCACCATAGGGTCCTCCCCCGGAGTTTCTTGTCCACGACCCCATCTTGGGTCGCGGAACACATTAACATTAGGGCTCCAATATGTCAACCCGGCTAGACCGACATTGTACATGGCTCGAGCCTCGGTCGAGACAACTCGCCCCATCTGGAGCCACAACATCTCGTTGAAACTCGCGGCGGATAAAATCACCGCGGGGAAACTAGTCGCGCCGGGCACCGTGGCGTTAAACCGAGTGCCTGGACCGAGGTCCGACACGCCGTGGAGGGCCTCCGACCACCATTGGTAAGCTGGCACCCCGAGCCGGGGAATGCCGGAGGCTGTGTTCACCAACTGTTGAACCTTTTCTTGGAGTCTGAGGCGTGAAACAAGGTCCTTGGTTCGGTCCTGGTAAGATAAGGTCGTGTCACAAAAGGGGAACTTGCTCGTATTAGGATCATTTTTGTCACATGCAAATGGCTGAGCTTGAGTGTTATATGGGACGAGAACTAGGAAAAATGAGAGGCATAAAGCAAAAGAAAACTGGGTTTTTAATTTCATGGCTTAATTTTGCTGGTTTTAGGTCAGTTTTCATGGTAGAATATTGCTACCATGCAGCTCTTTTATAGTAGTAGTTGAAGTTTCTAAAGGTTGGTCTGGTCTTTTTTCTTGGGGTTAATTCCACTAAAAGTCCCTTAGATTATGACTTTAATTTTAAATTGGTCTCTAAATTTCAAAACATTCTAAATGAACCCTTCCATCATTCTAACATCAACTTTAGGGGGGAAGCCAACAACTATGTGAAGTAAAACTAAAAAAAATTGTATTAAAATTACTTAAATTAAAATTCTAACTTCTAAAGGGGCCAAAATTATAAATTTTCCATTTAATAAGGCTAAAGAAGATTAAAATAAACTCTATATATAAGAGACATTAAAAGTGCAATCATCGCGAGCAAAATCCGATTCGATTCGAAAAGTTCGATAAAAAAATTCAAATTTTGAATAAAAAAGTTCAAGTTATTCGAGTTATTCGGATTAGCTCGAATAAAAAAAATCAAAATTTTTGGTTTAACTCGAATATGAATTACACAATTCGAGTTATCCGAAAGTACGAATAAAAAAAGACAAAACTACTTCGTTTTGATAAATGTTTATATTTTCTGAAGTTAAAAGGTAAAACTACATCATTTTGATAAATGTTTACCCATCAACCTTACTTATGTAGTTAAATAATCTTGTATTTCATCTACTAGTTAAATAATTAGTCCATGTAAATACAACATTGAGTACAAATAATAGGATTCGTTAACTCGACTCGAAATTTTTTGACTCGATTCGATTCGGCTCGATCGAATTCTCACCCCTAAATCATACCATTCGAAGTTTAAACAAATCAGATCCAAATTGTCCACTCATTTTAAATATACTCTATATTAGCTACGAGCTAACATCTAACGCCTAAATCGACGACTAAAGTAATGAAAGAATTCGACCGATACAATATTAATAATTTGATAACTCAATTCATATGTTTTAAAATTTAAGGACTAATGTAAAATCAGAATTATAGTTTGGGGATGTTTGGTAAATCAATCCTTTTTTGGCTTATTTGCCTTTTGTATATGTAGAAAAAAGATGGGTTGCTTGCAATGTGAGGAATAAAACAAAAGGTTCCCTGTTTAGGAAGTAATGACTGATGAAACTAATGATATTCTGATGCTTAGAGAAAACAAAAGCATCTTTTAAACCTGCACATGGTCCACTAAATCTTTTGAATTTATAGTCCCAAATTAGGTGGGACAAAATTATACTTATTAATTAACATTCCAATCTAAATATTTTATGTAATCTTTTTCTTACTAAAAAAAACTATATTATAAATTTGCATACACAATTTATACCAAATATTTATGTCCAATATATTCTCAAATATAATATAAGAATATAATATTTTGTTGTTGATTGAGTTTTAGCTCAATTGGTATTAGGCTTTTTTTTGACATTTTTAGGCTCTGGGTAAAATAATAAAATGAGATTTTAGGTTTCTTAAAAGTTAGAGAAAATTTTTTTTAGATCCCTTAAAAGTTGGTAATTTTTTTTTTAAAGTTCAAAAAAATTTTGGACCCCTTAAAAACTGGAAAACAATATTTTAGATCATTTTCAGCTTTAAGCACTGGGTGGCTGCACATCTAGACAACCCCCATGGCCAGGCCTGATTGGTATGAGTATTATTATTAATACAGGAGGATGTGAGTTTGAATATGCTAAAATGAATTATTCTTTTATTTTATGAGTTAAGAAAGAATTATAAATAATTTTAGACATTATGAAGCATTTTTTTTTCTCTTTGTTTAAACTATAATACCCTTAAATTAATCATTACAAACTATAATATCCTTAAATTAATCATTATTTCTATGTTATTTCTAAAAAAGGTTAACACTTTTCTCTTAAGCAAGAAAAAAGGTAATTAAGCCCATAATGTGGTTCGTATAAATTTTGAAGTGTTCTTTAGTTTTGTCATTAAATTTGTCCAACCAAGAAATTTTGATTAAGACACTGAAATAAGTATCGTTCGTCCGCGTATTTTTTAGTTTAACTTGAATTTAAATTAAATAAATTTTTAAATATTTTTATTTAAATTTAAATATAAAAATATATATTTATATATTATTATTTTTAACAATAATAAATGCTTTTGGGGGCGGGTTAGACTCAAGCCTAAATTTAATGTTTTTAAAAATAAAAATTAAACATCAACCCAACTTTACTCATGAATACTTTTATGCCATAATCTCAATTAATCTTGTGTACCCTAATCTTGGCATTCGATTTTGAAATCAATTAAACACTAAATTTATATTTGTTTGGATTAATATATTTTATAATTTCAATTAAATTCTACTGAATTAAGGAAAACAAATATCCCTTTGTAATATGTTAAAATTTTATTAATTATCTTTCTTTTTTTGCAAAAGAACACGGTATAGTAACTATACTTTAAGCTGTACAATAGATTAATCAATGATACTCCAAACAAGCTTACACAATCTTTTTTAATCTGCACCAAGACAATATATTTAGTCAAGAAGATGCACCAAAATATCTCTTGTTTGTCTGTCTCCAATATCACATACAAATATACATTCCAAGCAAGTTTGAGTATAGTAACAAGTAAAGAATTTCCTTTAAGTTTCAATATGGCCCAAACTAACTTTTACCTCCAAGTTCCCAAAGCCCTATGAATGGAGCAAAGTTGCAAAACCGAATGCCATACTTTCCTTGAAAAACTACACTAAAAAAAATGTGATCATGTATTTCTGTAGCATCCATACAAAAAAAGCAACAAGTATCAACAAAAATTTCAAAAGCAAGCAAACGGTGCAGAGTAGGGAGCCTATTGAGGATGACCATCCAAGCAATAAGAGAATGCTTGAGAATATGCAAAGGAAGCCATAGCAAATAATGTCACTCCACCTTCATATCAAGAGTTCTAATTACCTCCCACAATTGAGAAGTACACACTTTAACATTAGCAAATTGTTGAGAAATAACAACAATCAAAGGCTTCAACTTAAGTATCCTCCGCCTTTTCCAACTAACGCATCGAAGTGGAGTCACATCCAAAAAAACTCTTACCCTTTAACATCTACAAGCCATTGTAAAAAAAAAATAAAAAATTCAAAGCTAAGTATTTTCACATCTACAAGAAATTTAAAAAGAAGAAGAAGAAGAAGAAGGTAAATCGCTTACTATTAAAAAATTTGAGTGTTTAGCATTACTGTCAAAAAGTACTTTTGAGAAATAAAATGTCCATATTTAGACATGTTATTATCAAGTAATAAATATGCATTTAAATAACATTTAAACTAGTTAATATTATTATATTTTAGTAAGAATATAAAAAATTATTATAACTTGTTAATATTTTAATATATGAAATATAAATTTTAAATATTTTTAAGCAATAAATATTAATTATTTATAAAATTTAATTACAATATATAACTATATTTTAAATATTTAAATATAACCATTAAATATTTGTAATTAATATTTTAAAAATATTTTTTTATTTTTAATTAATGATTTAACATATTTGTAATTAAACACCAAGAAAAAAAGAAAAGTACCATGTTATAGGAGGGGTGAAAAAGTAATTAAGCACCAAAAGTGCTTTTGGGAGAAGAAAATGTAAAAATTTCAGCTTCTCCTTTTCAAAAGTGCTTTTCAAAAAAGCACTTCTGAAAAGTAAAAAATTTCAGCCAAAAACAGTTTGTTTAGCATAGCTTTTCTTCTAAAAGTGCTTTTGGAGCCAAAAGTACTTTTTTTAAGCATTACTAAATAGTTCCTAAGTCTCCTAAAAGAATCAAACATTAAGAAATCTAAAAAAGAAAACATTATATATGCTAAAAATAAAAACTGAACTTATATATTAAGCAAAAATTAATTATTTATGGCTTGATGGTCAGAATTTAGGTCGCGCTAATCGCATTATTGTTAATGATTTGTCTTCCTCTTATAATTCATAAAAAAAAAAAACTATTTATCTCCTATATTTGAAAGTAAAGATAGAATATATATTAGTTAAAATATTATTTATTTTTTATATATGTGTTTGGTTTAGTTATTAGTGTAATAACATAAACGAAAACGTTTATTTAATACATATGTATTTCAATAGCTAAACATAAAATAAAAAATAGTTAGTAGAAATTTAAACTTGAAATTAAAAGGATAAATAAAAGTTCTAGTTAAAAATAAGACCTCTTCAAAATAAGCAAAAAAAAAAAAAAATTCTCTTTTCCAAAAACAAGTAATGTGAGTGGTTAAAAATTAGAAATTAATTTATTGTTAACATATATACTAAACATAGTGAAAAATTAGGGGTGAGCAAAACTTGATTTGATTTGAAATAATCGGAAAAAATTGAATTTCAAGTTAATCTAATTGAGTTATTCGATTTTTTCAAATCAACTCGAATAAGTAATTCAAATTTCGAGTTCGAGTTGAGTTGAATTTTACAAGTCAAATAACCCAAATAATTCAAGTAATTTGAATAACAGATTGGTGTAAATACCCCTTTGGAACCTGTCAATTTTGAAAATGAGCAAATTGGTCACTCTCTCAACAATAATTACAAAAAATTAAAATAATTTTTAAAATTCAAAATATTTATAAAAATTCCAAAATTTATATTTTTAAAAAATTATAAAAAATAAAAAAAATTCTAAAGAATACATGAATAAAGTTAAAATTTTAAAAAAACTTCTAAAATAATAATTTTGGGGACCTCAATAAGTTAATTAATGATTTAAGTTTATCACACTAAAGTATCTTATTTTTTTCTTACTTTGCTTTGAAAATTTTTTCAAATATATATGGTTTCAAATTTATGTGATCTAACATGGAATTAGTTATACTGTAACAATATTTTAATTTGACGTGTTTAATTTTTTAATTTAACTTGAACAATTTCACTCGATTCAATTCAACTCGAATTTCAATTCACTCGACTAGGATGATAAAATAGAACTCGTCAACTTAATTAACTCGAAAGTTTTTTACTTGATTCGATCGAACGCTCAACCCTAAATATACAGTACTCCTATTAAATGTAGCACTAAAATACTATATTTACGTAGAAAAATTAGAGCATGCACAGAGGCGATTCTAGGGGGGGCTGGCATGGGCCCCGTCCCCCCTTAAAATGAAAAATTATCATTTAGGTCCTCTAAATTTTTTTAAAATTTTAAATTAGTAAAAGTAAAATTATACTTTGACCCCCTTAAAATTATAAAAATTTGATTTAATAATTTAAAAATTATAAAAATATATATTATAAAAAATTAAAATTTCATTCTGCCGCTAAAAAAGTGTTCTAACTTCACCCCTGAGCATGCAATAATGTTGTAATTGTTAAATACCAATGTTTAGTAAGTTAGGGTTTATATTTTTGCTTTTTGAAAGGTTAATTATTTCGTCAAGAAAGGGACAAGTTGAATACAGCTAAATAGAAGTGTGCACTCAATGAAGGGTGCCTTTGAAGAGAAAATGGGGCACGCTTTGCCTTGTTGAGCCCACCAATATATGCATCCAATTGGAATTTATCTGCTTCAAGCTGATTTCTGCCGTGTATTTTACTTCATTTACTAAGCTTAGGTCTCGGTTTTCAGTTTAAATTTTGTTAACAGATAAAATAATATTGAAAGAATTTGATTTGTATCGATTTTAAATTTAATTAAGATATAATATGATTACTTAATGTCGAAAAAGTCTCAAAAAGAAAAATAGAAAAATAAATTATTATTTTGAATGACTAGATTTGGATGGAAATTATTTTTCGAAAACAATATTGTTATGCATCAGTCATCTCCGACCTGAGTCCTAAAAAGGATTCGGGTCTTCAACCCGTGACTTAGATAGGTCTTACTAGAAGATTGAGTGTGAAGCGAACCATGAGAGGACAACAAAGCGAGCTCGTGGACTTAGCTCGCGAGACAAAGCCAATGACCCAGTCCGCAAGGTAAGGCCACAGATCCAGCTCGTAGGAACTTAGAGAAGGCCTCGGTTTCAGCTCGCATACTAGTCTAAAAAGTGACAAAAAATTAAATTGAATTATGAATCAGTACAGACAAATTGAACAAGAAATTAATATGGGCCGATTGAAGAAGATTAAAAATCTATTAAATTGATTCAACCTGATTTTATAAATTTTAATATATATTTTTTAAAATAATTTATTTGATTTTACTACCGATTCGGTTCCAATACATCTACAAAAGCAGCACGGTCGTGATTCCATTGGGTTTGAATTGGACAATTTTAAGTCTGAAATTCGAGCGGCCCAGCTTTTGATCTCCGTTGATCCATTGGACCCAATATAATCTTTGCTTTGTCCATTGACAGTTAAGGTTCTTTCTTGTTCATGGCGGTAAAACCAACTTTGAATCGAAACATCCAAGAACACAAATTACAGGTTCTAAATCCCTGGAAAAAGAACCCCAAAATTATAATCATCAGATTCCATTTCTTTTTGAAATCTTGATTGTTTCAAAGCTTTTAAGAACAACCATCGTTTTCAATGATACAACAAACAATAGCCAATGCTTCAAGTTATCACCTTCTTTTTTTCTATTAGATTTAAAGAATCATGGAAAACCTGCAATCTGGGGTTATTTTGAATCTTCTTTCAGACATGGGTGTTCAAGAAAAAACAGTTATCGATGACAATGATGGTGATTGTAAGGAACCTGCTGCATTGTTACAGATTGTATGCATAATCCCAGTGTTGTCAGAAAGTGATGATCTTTGGCCTAAACAAGGCTTTTTCATTAAAGTTTCAGATTCAACCCACGAACTGTTTGTTTCTTTGCCTCAAGAACAAGATGAAATGATTCTAAACAACGAGTTGCAGACTGGGCAGTTCATATATGTGGAGAAATTGGAGTCTGCCTATCCAGTTCCATTGTTGAAAGGGTTAAGGCTAATACCAGGGAGACAACCATTTGATAGGGATCCCAAACATCTTGTTGGCAATAACATAATGGACGCGTTTTCTCAAACATCATCGCCATTGTTGATCCAACGAAGAACTGAAAGGGCTCTATCTATAAGTCCTTGTACGGCACCCTTAAGGGACCGAAGGGCTAGTACAGGGCGTCAAAACTGTAGGACCAAGACCAATGGCCTTAATATTCAAGGTTTTGACATGGGTTATTCAAGGAAGAAACAGGATTTAAATGGTTCAGGTTGCAGTAGAAGAAGTTGGTGCGAGACAGCAAAAGGCTCCACAGTTTTGAAGCATGAGATAATCCATGTTTGCCATACTCCTAATTCTCATGTAAGTCTTCTTTTTAGTCCTTTTTCTCTCTATCAACATTATAGTCAGGGCAAACTTGGCTATCAATTGTAAAATGTAAGATCATTGAGTCATTCATTAATAGACCCTAGTAGTCACATTGGATCCCGATTAAATTTTGAGTTGAGTTAAATTTAAAGTTTTTTTTTAAATTATTTTCTCCATCCATAAGAGTCAAATCAAAACTTTAGTGAATGTTATTATAATTTATATAATTTCTAGGCTTAACTACAAAATTAGCCCAAACTATACTGTTTTCCTACTTAGATATTTAAAGGTGTTGTTAGGTCAAAAGTGGTATATAAACTATCAAACTCATCTCATTTTATTCAAAAAGTGTACAAAATTTAATAAAAAACATGTCATGTGTCACATTTTTATTGGCTAGTAGTGTGATCTGGGATAAATATCAACATTGAAGGGAAGCTAGCTATTTGCTTCCAGTTCTTTCATAGCCAAACATGATCTACAACATTGTTTTATCCCATAAGCGATGATGCTTGGACTCTAGGGCGAGTGAGTGTCGGATATGGATGTTCCAGATATGAGAGTATGCTTAAATTTTTCCATGTTTTTCGTTATAATTCTTAATAGTATGCATCTAACAGATTTAAGGTTCGAATAACATTCCCCTATCCCCTTTTTATACCATATAAATAGGCCAACATATACCTCTTTTTTCTGACTTTACAGGATTCACCATTTAGGTCTTCTGGATTTCTCAGCTTCCATGATGATAATTCAAATGCCAGATTAAGAACAAAAGATGTTGGTCAATTTTCAAAACCAGTCAAAAATACAAGCAAAAGTTGGAACTCTTCATCAGCAAGAAGAACTAGTAAGGAGCCTTTGACTGACTCAAGGAAAAGAGCTTCATCCAATAACAAAATATGGGCAGAAACTGAGATGTTATGGGATACCCTTCCTTCTTCCTTGGTCAAACTTGGGAAGGTATTCCCATTTTGCTCGAATTGAGTTTTGTTTGCCCCTATTTGACTTTCCCTGCTCTTAAAATACATATACGTACATATATATATATATATATATGTATATATTTGTGCAGGAAGTACTAAGGCAAAGAGATGTCTCTTTGCTTGCTGCTGTTGATGCTTTGCAAGAAGCTGCTGCTATTGAGAGATTGCTCAAGTGCTTAAGGTAAGGAAATGTACACTTGTAAACAGTCTTTGCTTTATTCTCAGTCTTCATTTTTCTTGAAGTATCCATATCTGATGAATATCTGCAAATGGTTTCGGGAGCATTTATACACGAGTCCAAGTAATATACTTCTAGCTATTGAATCTGACATTCTAAAAACCATATATATATATAAATGGACTGCAAATTGTGATACTTTTTCAAGGTTTCAATACTAAATTTGTAGAAAAAGGATTATAGAAGATGATGAAAGTTGAATACAAGTTTGGATTTAGCATCAAGTTAATATATTTTGAGAGATATATGATGTTTATCTATTGTATGCACCTTCATTACTTTGTCTGCCATGGCAAGAACTTCACCAATTCCTTTCATTTTTCTTTCAGCAAATTTTCAGAGCTTCGGTTGGCAAAAGAAGACGATCAACAGCCTTCAATTAACAAGTTCTTCAAGCTGCAAGATTACTTGACTCAGTGTAGAGGAATTGTTCAGTCATTAACACATACTGGTTCTCAGAGAATGGCTGATAGTGATTTGAATAGTCCTGGCTACACCAAGGAAGCATTAAAACTAGCTGTTGACCGATGGAGAAATGCAACCTCATGGGTTAAAGCCGCCGTGGCATCTGATCTTATCCCACTTTCTGCAGAGGGAAAGAATGAAGCAAAAGCCACGAAAAAACCAAGTCAGATTACCATGCTGAGAGGCAGTTATTCGATCACGAGGCAAAGGAACAATGGTGAATTTCACTCTGGTTTTGCAGCTGAGAAGAAAAATATACCAGAATGGGAGAAGGGAAGTACCTTGAATATAGCTAGAAATCTTGCAGACTCATTGCAAGATGAATGTAAAACATGGTTTTTAGGTTATGTCGAGAATTATTTAGACGGTTTCGATAATGAACGCCTTTCAAAGGTACCTCATGGCCAGGTAGCTGAATCTATGTGTCGGATCAAGAGATTGAACGACTTTTTAGATATGATGGAGGGAAGTAACGGCAAATCAACACCAGAAAGTCCCGAATTCGTAGCATATGGAAGGGTGAGGAAAAAAATATATGAGGTCCTTTTGAAGCATGTTGAAAGAACAGCAATGGTTTTGTCATTTCATTAACAGCAATTGAGGCTTGAATGAATGAATCATTTTTCCCCTTTCAGAGCAACAACTAAGTCTTTAAATGCCCGTATCTAACACATTTTCAGAAACTTAAAAGACAAGATAATTAAACATACCCATATCAGACTCAACACTTCTATGTAACATACCTTTCCACAACCTTTGGACTGCATATTAACATGTGACTTTTTATTGTTTGATTGAATCTCACTTTGTTACTTATTGCATACATGGAACTTGAAATCAGAGCTATAATTGAATAAATTCGAGCCAAATTGTTTCGGGTTCAAACTGACGGGTTTAGGGTTTCCATATTTCAATACAGAGAATCTTACTATATTTTTATTATTTTAACTTGACAAAGCAAGGGTTCCCCAAATTATGAAATATTTTTCATTGCATATCATGTTCCATGTGATTGATTGTTGAATATAAATCTAAACAAGAATAATAATTGCATGAAATAACTAAAACAAGAGTAAAAAGATAATACGAATGCACAAATATGTCAGAATCATATATACCATGAATTATTAACGTAGCAAAATTTATATGATTATATAAAACCTTATCTATGATTGCGGCACATAAAAATACATAAACACGACACAAATACACCTATTGCCAAATCTGTTTGTATGGCATGAAAGTATTGAACAAAGGGTGGACAGCACAAAGTATAGACTTCATGTTGTATGGTTATGGTATCAACCTTCTAAATCACCTGAACCCGGAAGGAGTCGCTTGTGGACCACCTGCAGCTCCTCTCCTCATTGCTTTTGATTGAGCAAGCATCTCATCATAATTCTGACCGCGAAACAAAAGAAAAATAAAAACCTTGATAAGAGGGTGACTATATGTGCATGAAATCCAACACAAATGTCGAATATGAATATGTTCAGTTTTTTTTTTTTTTTAGTTTCTCTATGCATTTGAAGGTCTTGGAGGGTCATATCTCTACACTTATGTTCAGATACGTGTTAGATACGAGCGTCAAACATAACACTTCAAGAAAACTAAAGATTCAAAACAACATGGGTCAAAAGTAACAAAAAACACTACCCGTTTCTCGAATGCAGCATCTCTTGAATCGATTATCTTGTCAGCAAGGCCATAGTCTATGGCTTCTTGAGCTTGGAAATATTTAGGACGCTGAACATCTTTAGCAATTTCTTCCTTGGTTTTCCCCGTGCCTTTTGCTACTAGCTCAATGTAGGACTCGGTATTAGCATCAAGTTCCTTGGCCTGCAAATAATATATGTATACGTATACATATCACAAAAGAAGCTAAAACAAGCATGCTGATAAACAAAGCATAAAGGGATAGAGAGTGAGAGCACCTTTATCCACATATCTATGACAGCCCCACTTGATCTGCTGACTTTAGGCAGATATAACTTAGCTGCAAGTTTTTAAAACATGGAAAAGGAGAACATGAATCTCAATTATTATCAAACCAAAAGAACAAGGAAAAAAAGGGGCTTAAAAGTTAAATTGACCAGCAAATTCATGGCCCGCCCCTTTGTAGTCATAACTCAGAAATTCAGAAAAATTATGGACTCTAAAAAGAAAACAATAGTTGCATTATTGGTACAGAGTAAATGAAAAAAGAAAAAGAAAATAATAGGAAGCTCAAATCTTTGATCTTGCAGTCCTAAAGAAAAGCAATTAGTAAGGAGGTAAAATTCGAAATTCTGAAGAAACAATTTTAAACAAGGTAGTGAAAATCAAGTCGAGACTCATTGGTGGCTTCACCAACTGCAGGTAGAGTAAAAAAATGAAACAACATAATTTACGCTCATCTTCTAAGTTACAAAGAGGAATTGAATCATACTGGATGAATTTGGCTGTACTGCACGATAACCCTTAGCTCCTTGAGATAAAAGCATTGCTGCTTGACCATATGCCATGCCACAATTCACAGTGTACATTTCTGATTTGCAGTACTTCGGGTAAACAGATAGGACATGGAAAATGAACGAGTTAAATTTACAGTACATCCAACAGCTAAATAAGGAATAATGACCCAAAACACTGAGAACTTATATCCACCTAACTATTTAACTGAACTATTTCCGGTAAATCATACTTATTAACAGTAATAATGGTTTATCATGATACTTACAGCCATGGTGTCAGCTATAGCATATGCCTCGGTTTCTGATCCAACAGTCTCCATCTTCTCATTCTATATAGATCAGAAGCAATCAATCAACACAAATAGGTATGAAAACTTCCAAAACATGATTCCAAGATGTCACAAAAGGATAAATGCTTCAATGAAAGGTGAGGGGACTGATAAAAGAATTAGAAACATTCTTCTTACCTGTGTCCCAGATGAATTGATGTATAAGTAAATAGGCTTTGAAGGGTTATCATAATCTAACCACATTAATTGAGCAACAATAAGTTCAGTCACTGCTGGTACAATCTACAGCAACAAGATTTAAAAAAAAAAAAAATTCAACAAATTAGATATTAGTCACCATGCAAGATTATAGGTGAGATACGAATGGAGACTCACTGGCATGCCAAGATAACATATTCGAGCATCTAAGAGCAAAGAAGGTAAATCCGGAGGAGCAGTTCTAGGCCGTCCATATCCTCTGCCCCCTCCTCGATACATGCTTACACTCATACTATATTTAGAAGGACCTCTATCATTAATGCTCGACATACTCCACATCCCTCCATTATCCAAATAGTTTCTAGCAGATGAAATACTTTCCTGGAAAACATCGAAAAAGTAAGTTTTAGGTTCTACATTAACACTATTTTCTTCACTGAGCTGAGATATCAACAAAGATTAGATAGGGCCAAACCTCGGTAACACTTTCGGATTGTCGACGGACGGGATTATCTTCTGTCATAAACATGTCCATTTGTGAAGGACTAAGACCATAAAGATATCCAGGAACATTTTTATAATTTTCCATCACTACAAACAATCAAACAAGACAGTAAAAGCTTTTATCTTCACTTCAAATGAATCCCATTTCAAATCAGCTTGTAATAATTTCATAACTCAAATAACGAATTAACCATCAAAGCTGAAAGCTCCAACTAGAACTAAAATAGCACCTGGTAAATTCATACATTAATTAAATCATTCCATGTTTATGACTATAGCAATATTAAAATAAATTTCAAATAACATCTCCTATATTCTTTAAACAAAAAATAAATTAAGAAACTATTCGTTCCCAAATCCCAAGTCCGATAGACACGAATTGGCACTTCAAAAACCCAACCCTAAAATCCTTGCCATCTAAGTTAAAATAAAAACTCTACAATTGGTTTCAAAAAGGAAGGATTTTTTTTAAGGCAAAGCGAAACAATATTATATTCTTAGCTTGAAACAAAAGTCGGAGAAAAAAAACTAACATCCATCTTTGAGATTTTGTTCTCTGAATTGCTTGGGGATGTGGTCGATTGACTTGGCAAAGGGAGGTTTGAAGCATTTTTGAGCAGTGGGCTTTCGAGAATGGGGCTTCGTCAACAAGAAGAGCTTGGTGCCGGAGAGGAAAGACGATTTATTGGCCCCGATATTGGGAACCATCGCTTCTGGGTTTGGCGCTGTTAAAGATAAGAGCAGCGAGGCCGCCATGAGAGAGGAGATGGGTGAAGCTGTAAGTAAGCAAACTGTCTGATGCTAACCAGAAAAATAAGTATTCAGGATTTTCCAGATAGAAGTAATTTTAATCACAGAGAAATTTATTTGAGTAAGCGTCTCAGCCATATGAATCCCTACAATCCACTTCGATGCTAAGCCCAAATGTTATTTAGGTTTGTAATTAGGTTTTTGGATAACGGCCCACCCCCAAACTTAGCAGGATTTTGAATTAATTACACTACGCATCCCTAAACTATGATCCTAATTCTAAATTGGTCTCTAAGCTTCAAATAATTCTAATTACATCCAAAACTACCGAAGTTATATCAATTAGGTCCTTTAATTTCTAAACTCATTAATTTAGCCGTTAAATGGCACGTCAGATCTTATGTGACATAATTTAAAATGAAAATTTTAAGAAACATGAATATTATAAAAATAGATGTTGTAAAAATCTTGGTTTTGAGGTTTTCAAAACTTTTGCAGAAGATTGATCTTTCACTTTCTCTTTTTTGGTTTTACTTTATTTTTAACTTTTACTTTTAAAAGATATGCAACAATGTTTTATTTTTGTTTAAATTTTTCACTTGTCATTTAACGATTAAATTGATAGTTTTAATAACAAAATGACCTAATTGCTATAATCTCAATAGTTTCAAGATGTAATTAGAATGTTTTTAAGTTTAGGAACCAATTTAAAGTAAAAGTAATAATTTAGGGACATTTGGTGAAATTAACTCAAAGGTAAATTACAAGCTTAGTTATTTACGATTTAACTTATGTTTAGATCACTGAATTTTAAAAAATTATTATATATTTACTAACGTTATCAATTTGTTACATTATAATTATCAAATTGTTAATTGCTAATTTAATAATTCAACATCCGTTAAGGTCATCAATGTGCAATGGACAAGTGTGATAAAGTTCTTCTGATCTGTTCTAATTTGATATGTCAAATTAGACTCTCTAATACTCTCGAGGAGCTTATTCTCAAGTAATTTAAGTATCTTTTATATGTTTTTGTCGATTTTTAGCTTCAAGCATTAGTAAACGTTTTTGCTTAGTTTTGCCCATTTTAAAACTCAAATTGGCCAAATGATGCCATGGGAAACCTAACGATGTGATTGAGTTAATGTAGGGAGACGATAATGGTCCCACATCAAGGAAAACATCATTCAAAGTGGGTGTCACGACACTGAAGCCATGGAAGTCACAATATCCAGACCTTTCACCTTAAGGATGCAAAACTTCAACACAAAATCAACATGAAGCATACTGTCGTGGGAGTCGTGATACAGGGGACGGATGTCGTGACACCAAGCCAATGTCGCAATACCAAGCCTCTGAAGTCATGCTATCCTTGAAGGTGTTAAAGTGAAGAAATTAAGGCCGACCAACTCTAATGATGTTGCTACATCGACTAGTGGGTGTTGTGACACTGAGACCCCCAAGATCCACACATTCATTACTGTTTAAGGTGTCATGACACCAAAGCCTGGGTGTCTCGACATCGCTACCTGGTAGAGAGAAATTAGTTGCAGGGGTAGTCTTTTGTCCAACACCATACCCAATCAAAACACAACTTCTAGGGGCATTATTGTCAACATTTTTTTCAATGCAATCTGATGAAAGCCATTTTTGGTTGAGAACTAGGAGAGAACTTTTGTCTTTACTTTCTTTCATCCTTTAAGCTTTTTAGTTAGTCTTCTTTATTTTTTCTAAGGTTTAGTCTTTTGCTTTTCTGGTTTTAGTTGTTTTAGTTGGTAGTTAGTTTTAACTGTAGCTTTGTCTAAATTGCAATTTAGTACTTAAAATTCTCTTTGTATTTTGATTTTAATCCATAACTTTTAATATAGCTCAACTCCATTTTCTTTTCATAGTTAAAAATTTGAACTTTGCTATAATCATCTTCTTCAAACAACCATCACTAAACACTAAGCTTTCTTTAATCCTATTTTTTATGCTTATTTAAATGTATGCTTTGAATGTATGTTGGATTGTTGCTTATATGAAAATGATGTTAAGTATTTAAATCTTAGGTAGTTGGTTGATGGAATTGTTGTTTGGTTAGTTTTTTGGTATATGGACTAAATCATAAAAATTAGACTAAATCGAATAAACTTCACAACTTAGAATTGATGAATTTAGGTGAATATTTAGATAGGTGAGACCGAGAGGAGATCCTATTGAGCACCAATTTGATTGTCCCAGGTTAGTTTGGTGAGGTCGAAAGATAAATCAGACTAAATCGTCTAATTTGGTAAAATTGTGACCGAGAGGTGATATTGAGCAAATTAGAAGTTTAAGCTTTTTAAATCCCTAATCCAAAGACTAATCAACAACATAGAAGTCAACCAACCACTTTTTTATTAAATTTTTAATTCCTTAATTTTGATTATTTTATAATTTGGTCCTTTTTAGTGTTAGTAGCCAATTAGTGTAATTTAACATTGATTATGAATTGTTATAATATAGCCCTTAGCGAGTAGTTAGTTAAACCTGTAGCACCCCTCGCCTAGCCTGATCACTGGATACGACTTGCAAGATGCTACAATCGTTGTTGGAGCAACCTAAGACAATTTGACAACATCCAACTAATCACAAATGCAAACAAGTATAATTCATATTCTAATATATATTACAATAATTATTTTTTGCACACGAGATTACGAAAGCTCTTTTGTTAAATCGTACATAAATTAGGACCAAATTGTAAAGGTTTAAAAATTCAGAGCCAACATTGTGACTTCAACAATTCCATGTTACGACGACGCCAACCAATATGTCACATTGTGACTTCATACCTTTCGTCATTGCGACGAGGGATGTTGGTCGTCAAAATATGCCCCCTATTTTTGGTAAAAATGAACCATTTGTTTCCAATTCAAGACATGAACTCCCACTTATTTGACTCAAACCATATTATACCATCATCACCAAGATAAATTCATGCAATTTCATGTTAACAAGTCACCAAACCAATTCCAAATAAATCTAATTTTATCATGATCTCAATATATTCAAAACCAAACATGACATTTCATACATTCAAATACCAATTTCATCTATTCCAAATCTACCAAAACATGTCATTCCACTTCACTACATTCAAATTGCACATATTACCTATCAATGGCTTATAGGCCTTAAACATGAACATCAACAATCAAGAATATGTCACATGTTACAAGTATACTTCTAGATACCAATTTCCAAATGCATATTCATCTCATTCATTCATTAACCAAGATATCATTTGTACATCAATCTATGCCATTCCACATGCCAAACATATAATTTTAAATCATCTCTTACTTTAGCATAAAACATAACCAAAACTAAATATGTACCAAATCAGAAAGGCAATACATTACACAAAATAACTATGTCATAGTTGTCGTGTAAAAGATACTTTCACATGTTAAAGTACATACCAAGACACTTATATACATGTCACAACCCTAGACTCAGAATGATCATATAACTAACGATTCAGTGATAGTGTAATCTTTGAGATGATCCAACTTTATGGGTTCCTCAAAGAAAGGAAAAACAAACAAGGTAAGCATATAGGATACTTAGTAAGTTCATATGTATAATACAAGACTTACTTATTTTTTTATCTAAACATTATAATCAATCTTAGCTTGGCACAACTTTGGCTAGACATGGCAATCTAAACACCAACAAAGTGAGCATAAACTCACAATCAAGATCATGTAGTCTTACAATCACTTAACATGCCAATTCTTGTCACATTTAAGTAACTTGTCTCATAATCACATACAATCAAGGAATAACACAATTACTTATATATCAAATACATTATTTCAATCAATTTCTCATGATTAATTCATTCAATGATTTTCAATTTGGATGTTAAAGTTTATTTCACCCTATTTCAATTTCTCAATTTCTCAATTTCAGATAAATCATTTAGCCTGATGAACCCTTGTAAATGGACTTGAGTAAACAAGTAACACTAACATACATAAAAGAAACACTAAGGATTTAAGTTTAGAAACTCACCAGCAAAATACCTGAAAGCTGATTCCAATTATATCTGTTTAATATTTCCCTCATTTCTTGAGCCTTCTCTTTCTCAGTTACCTAAGCATAACAACTATATCAGAATCAAAACGAAGGCATACATATGTAAGAAAACCATGATTCATTTACATGCAAAGAAATTTTAGAGGTTAACTATGACCTTAACCATCATAATACAAATTTGATGAATTAAATTGAAATGCTCAATTTTTCTTCCCTTTTTCTTCAATCAAAAGATACAAAAGAGTTAGGAAAATTACCAGTTTACTAAATTCTAAACCTCAAAAGCTAATACGTTAGTTTCTTCCCTTCATGCAGACCGCTCCTTAATTTTTCTCTCTTACAAAACAAACTAGAAAAGAAGATAGAAAATGAATACAGGAAATGAGAGAATGTTCCTCGGAGAATGTCATCTATCTCTTTTATAACCTTCCTGCACTTGTACACCAAAACCAATTCATCAGTATCAAAATTAATGTCCCTCATCATAATGTTTCCCACTAAAGAAAATAGTTAGTTTTAAAGTAAATAGACTAATTATGGAAATCTAACCAATTGCTAAATCAATTAGCAAGATTCACGTAATTACACTAGAACCTCATAAGTAGGAAGTTTTACATTTTGATACCTAGAATTACTGTTGTACTTATCATTTATGTAATGGCCTAAATTCAAAATTATCGGAACAGTGGTTTCGTAACCACAAATCTGATTTAAAGAGAAATTTATTTCAATATTTTTGCATGAAAATTGATATGATAGGAAAATCGTATGAAAATATTGATAGAAAAATTTTACCGATTTAGTAGTTAGTTAGAAAAAGAAATTATTGAAGAAATTGGGTAAAAACAAGGTATCGAGACCTTTATCTCGTAAAACCGAGTCAAAAATAATTTTATAAATATTTATGAAATGTTAGTAATGTGGTATTAAAATTTCGTTAGGAAATTTTAATATTTGGGTAGTCAATTAAATGAAAAGGACTAAATTGTAATAAGTGTAAAAGTTGCTAGAATGATTAAATAGCTTAAGAGTCTAATGAGAAAGGATTTAAAAGGCAATTAGACCCAAATTTATTTGGGCTGGACGGCAGGGGCATTAAATCAGCAGGGAATTTGATAAATTAAGGGTAAAATTGGAATATTGCAAAATTAACTAAATAAAGCTAGGACTAAATAGGAAATATCTAGATTTCTCTTCATTTCTCTTCAATTCCAGCAGCTAAAAACGCCATAGGAGGGTTCTATAAGCTGTTATTTTATAATTTTTGCACCAAGTGAGTTAATCCTTGCCTTTTTCTTGTAATTTTTGTGTTTCTAAGACTTTTACAACTAGGTCCTACTATTAAATTCATTAGTTTTTGATTTCATGGATGAAATTGAAAGTCACCATGATTGAGTTCTGTAAGTTTATGATGAAATAGAATGAAATTAAAGTTTTAATTTATTTATGAGATGATTTTATTAGGTAATTTCAATGGAAAATTGATTTTTAGGACCTAATTGTGAAAATGTTTGGAATTAAAGTCTAATTCTGAAACTCTGATTCCTAAAGGTTGTAAACTAGTTTAAGGTGATATAATAAAGTGTTAATTGAGAAAAATAAGCTCAATTGAGAGGCTAATTGAGTAGGGACGAAATTCTCATTTATTAAAAGCTTAGGGGAAAATTGGTAATAAACAGTTTGCACTAAAACAATTTGGACAGCAGAAGTAGACTAACTTTGAAAAATCACCATAAATTGTATAAATCGAATTAGAAGATGAACAATATATGGAATTAAAGCTTGTTGAGCCTAGTTTCTCATAGAAGAAACATTGTAAGCAATGGATTTGTAAATTTTGAGATATAATGAATTTTGTGAGACAAGGTCAGAATGAATTCGGGTTCCCCTGTTCTGACTTTGAAAAATCATAAAAAAATAAATAAAAATAATTAGGAGCTTAAATTTATATTTCTAGAATCCTTAATGAGTCTATTTTTAATAGAAATAAACGAGAATATCATTTGAATCCTGTATGAAGTGAAAATAAATTTTTAGTGAAGAAGGATCAGAAGTGTTAGACAGCAGAACAGGGGTGACTTTAAAGAATAAACTGTACTGATTGGCTAAACCAAAAATTCTGAAAATTTTATGGTAAGAAGATATATAAGTCTAGTTTCAGGGAAAATTAACGGAACTTAATTTGAAGTTCCGTAGCTCGAGTTATAAATAATTTAGTGGCTATGACTTAAGTAGACAGCTTTGAATGAACTATAAATAATAGTTGAATTATAGAGAATGTTGTATATGAACATGAAATGTATTAAATTGATAATTAAATTTATTTATCTAGATCCAGAAGATTCAAATACGAAGCTAGATCAAGGAAAGGAAAAAGTTCAGGATTAGTAGATTTTTGTGCACAAACAAGTATCAAGGTAAGTTCATGTAACTTGAATTATATTCTTAAATGCTTGAAATGCATGTTTTTTATATGAATATGATTTGAATGTTCATTGTATGAAAATTGATAAAAACATTGATATATTTGATAAAAAAAGGAAGAAATCCCAGTTGAATGGAAGGAAAATTCGATGGATCTCTGAAAAAGGAATTGACGGTAAAAAGGATCAAGCCCGGACGGGTGATCCTATCCTGATATAGCCCTCCCGAAGAATATGTGGAAAATGGATTTAGTCCGGACGGGTAATCCGAATTAGGTGCTGAATTTAGCTTTGGACTGGTAATTCGGATCCAAGCTTATTAGAGTAATTGTCGTTGCAGGATTTAGCTTTGACTGTAATCCCGACAATACTCTATGAGTTTATATTACAGGATTTAGCTGGACTGGTAATCCATTTGTAAGGATGAGGTTCGCGGGTGTGCTCTCTGAAATGGAAATGTGTGCACATGAATATGAATTGAGCGGACCGGAATTGTACACTAAAAGTGTACCTCTGAAAATCCATCGAAATTCCGAGAAATTCAACGGGATAAATATGGAAAAATAACAAGGAAATAGAAATCATGGTATTGATGAGCTCATCAATCATGGTATATATTATTGGTACATGCAAATTATTGTACTAACTTGAATGTTGAGTTTGTGCATATTAGGGTAATAATGCATTGAATGGATATATAAATGTTTATTTTATTGTATTGAAAATATTAGGTAAGTATAATTCTTGTTACATGAGCTTACTAAGCACAAAGTGCTTATCCTGTTTCATTTTCCCCTGTTTTGTAGTGTTAAAAGCTCGGAGATCGGATTTGGTCGGAGATACATCACACTATCAACCTCAGGATTTCGGTATATAAAGAAACTTTATTTTGGAAATCAATGGCATGTATAAGTTAATAAAGTAAATGATTTTGTGAAATGAATGTAGAGTTAGCCATTGGTATGGTTAACAAACACAGTTTTTGGGTATGTGATGATGTTATCTTATAAATATGCATGAATATATTTGGAAAATATGTTGAATTGGTTTGGTTGATGTGGATTGGTCTCGATTTAAAATTTACAGGGAAGGTTAGATATCTATAAAAGGGGATATATTGAGTAAAAAAAAAATTTAATTTGTAAACTCTGGTAATACTTCTTACTCTATTCCGGCAATGAATACGGGTAGGGGTATTACAATTTACCATTTCCAGGTGTGATAGATTGACTTTGTCGAGAAATATTTCTCGAAGGCTTCAACCAGACACTTAGTGTAACACCCCAAGTTTTTAATTTTTGAGTGCTAAAAATTTGTCAAGTAAATTGATCTACTTCAATGGTTAGGTGATATAGTTGTGTGCTTGAAGTTTTGTGTTCTATTTCCTTCCATTAAAAAATTTTCATTATTTTTTCCTCAATATCTGGCTTAGCATGTCTAGCTTATCTTTAATTTTTATATGTTTATCAATAAGAATAAGCTTGTTGGTTTAATGGTTAAGCACTCTCCTTTCCCTTTGTAATTTGAGTTCAAATCTTATTTTCCTTAAGTTGTATTAATTTTTGCTTCTCCTTTGTTGTGCCGCCCATGCGGTTAGTGAGTTGGTCAAACTCAAATTTAGAAAACATGATTAAGATAATATCAAAATCAGATTAGGTGGGTTTTAGTTTGTTTATTTGTTATTTAAAAAAAATTGAAGGATTATTCCTAAAAACTTTCCTAGTGTCATCTAGAAATCACGTTCGTTTTTATTTTGTTGCTTAAACTTCTCTGTTGTCTTCTCACTCTGCTCTTTTTTTTGTCTTTTTGATTTTTCCATAATTTCATGTTGTCAGCCTTTTGTTTTCTTCTCTTATTTCTTTCTGTTGTTTCTTTCTTCTACTTTGCTATCGCATAAACCTTGATTTTTCCTAGAGCCATCACTAATCTTCTGGTTTCGTCACTGTTTATGCGTGGTTAGGAAGTTCTGGTATAGTAATCATAATTTTTCGTAAGTGTTATCTGTTCGATGCTTAAGTGTGTTGTTTTTTGTTTTACATGAGAAGTTTTTGGTTGATGGTTGGTCAAATAGTTGGTGGCTAATCGTTTTTCTTATGCTATTATGTTTTGGTGGGGATTGTGTAGCGATTACTCCTCAAATGAACTGAGGATTTCGGCAACCTTTTCTCTAAGGGTAAGGACCGTATTGTAACACCCTATATTCGACCTGATCGTCGAGCCCAAATATTAAAATGCCACACCACTATCACACATCATACTCATTAAAATTGATCTCATTATTAAGCAAACATCTTCCATTTTAGCATTTGTAAGAATTTTTAAGTCATACATATTCTTAATATCATTAAAACATGTTAAACATTCATCAAGCAAACTTAAAACGAGAGTTAAACATGCTTTTAGACCACTAAACAAAAAATTCAAATTATTCACGTAGGTATCAATGTTGAATCAAATGTATCAATATTTCTCTCAAGTGGTATCGATATTGCTTGGAAAATCGGTACCAAAACAACATTTTGTTTCTTTTTTAAAATCAAAATCTCAGAAATTATCAGCACATTTCATAAAGTATTGATTATTTTACCCCGCGTATTGATACTCGTGATATGGTATCGATACCAAATTACGTTACTAACTTCCTGCACATTCGAAAGTCGTTAAGGTATCGTTTTTAAAACCCGAATATTGATACCTCTGCTCTAAACAACAAAAATATAACATAATAAGGCATATAATCCATTCTAACCATAAACTAATCAACATATAACTAATACCTTATCAAACCATCGTCAAAACATCCATAATAGCAGTTCACAACATCATAAATATGCTTGAGTAAGAAATCAAAATATCAAGACCAATGTCCATAAAAGCTAAAGCAATAAAGTCATGAAGACGTCCTAAATATCATGGAAAAGACCAGCAAAAAGTCTACTACATTGCCTTTATTTTCCCAAAACATAAACGAATAAATAAGCACCTACGAAATAATGCTAAAGTCTTGCTTGGATCACTCCCTTGGAACCACACCGCTCACACTGGAACACAAGTAATCTACAATAGTTTAAAAAGGAGTGGGTAAGCTTAACAAGCTTAGTGAATGATCAGAATAACTACCATGCAAACATGTCATCATGCATTAACGAAGCAACCATTAGCACATATACAACATTTTCAACTTTAGTGTCATATTATACTTATTCATGCATTATTCATTGGTTCGTTTACATAGTAATCACATAACCATTTAAGCATATATCACATTATACATAATCACATTTATTGATAATTTGGTACTTGAGCAATGAAACATAAAAGTGGATTTTATCACCACACATCGGATACTTGGATCTCCAACACACCAAATGACTCATAGAGTCGAACATATCTCAGAAGTGTAGCATATAGCTAGCACTCTCCAACACACCAAACATGTCCCAGTGAATGGAGCTTAGCTCACATTCCCTTATCTCTCTAAATTTGTCCCGGGCCTCAACACCCAAAAAACACAACACAAAGGTGAGTACTCACAATCCTATGGTATGCCAATTATATCCAACAGTCTCATAAAGTCACAAGGCCAAAATATCCACATTATAACACACATTTACTTATAGATTTTCCACTCATTATCACTGCATATTTCCATCATTAACACAACATTATCACTGTCATTTGGCATGTGTATCACGCCCACATTCACACTTTCACAAAAGTCATCACAAACATATAGCACATTTCATAGCATCACATTTTAGTTCTCGTTTTCACAATCACACGTATGAGAAAACTTACACTCAGAATTTAGAGTAGGGTTTAGGATACTTCTAAATTCCCAATTAACATAATGAATCGTGTCTACAGGCAGCGATTCCAAACACTCACCGATCACGTTTTTGCTTAATCGTCGAAAGCTCAAACTAGCTTTTCTTGACTCGTAGATGGTCCTAATGATTCCAAATCTTCAACAAGTAAATCACACAAAAAGCACAATTAACATACAACCAAAGACTCTTTGATGATCGCTAAACTAACTAAAAATTCGACTAAGGCAAGCGCACCTATCGAACAGTAGTATAGTTATGGTGAGACCGGAAATATCGTATCCACAAGGACTAAAAGTACTAGTAATTACTATCTTTTTATTATCTAGCCTAAGAATTAAAGGGATATTTTTAAACCAAGACTAACTATCTAATTAACTAAGAACACGACAGAGATAAAAGTTGGAAAATACTGTTGGAAAACCGAAGGAGAAGACAATACCCAAGGAAGAATCCACCTAGACTTCACTTATTACTTCTGAATTAGACGATTTATTTACTTAACTTAATCCATAGGAATCCTTGATTTATGTTAATATCTCTCTTAAGACTAAAAACAACTGACTCTAGGTTGATTAATTGAAATATCTTTCTAATTAAAATCCCTATTGTCGCATTAACTCGATCTATGGATTCATTTATTAGATTTGACTTTAATCCGGCAGATTTATGTCGTCCTATATTTAGGATTGCATTCAACTCTGCTTAATTATGGCAGATCTACTCGTAGATAGGGACTTTTGCTCCACTGAATAAGCGCATCAGACTTGAATTAATATCCTGAAATAGTAAAGCAAGAATTAAGAACACATAATTAAGAATAAGAACAAGTATTTATCATATAATTCAAATAGTAATAAGATCTATCTTAGGTTTCATCTCCCTTAGGTATTTAGGGAGTTTAGTTCATAACGATGGAGGAAAACATCTCAAAATTGGGAAAACAACAAAACATAAAGAAACCCAAAGAACTTCTAAAGAAATTGAATGGAGATCTTCAGTCTTGAAGTAGATCCTGCTTCTGAGTTGATTCCGATGATTATCTTCGAGTATTCTCTGCCTTCTACTCTCCGTGTTCCCCTTTTGATCCTCTTCTAGGGTGTTTATATAGACTTTGGAATGCCCAAAATAGCTCAGAAGTAGCCTTTTTCGAATAGAATTAGAATAGGTCTCGACAGCGACACGGCCATGTGGCACATCTATGTGATAGTGCTTAGGCCGTGTGTAATTCTGACATGGTTTTAAGTCGACACGGCCATGACACACTAGCGTGTGACCTACCCATGTGTCGCACTCGGGCTTGTGGATTACCCGTGTGAAAGTGTCTTGGCCGTGTGTAGTACTGAATTAAACCTATTTTGTCTATTTTTGACCTTTTTCTAGCACTTTTTACTTTCCTATGCTCATTTGGATATAAAACATAAAATTAAAGGATTAGGAGTATCAAATTCACTAAATCTTATGATAAATTATCTAAAAATATGCCAAGCATGGGATTAAAATATGTTACTTTTGAGGTTTATCACTCTTAAATCAAACAAAAACACAAGCCTAAGCCAAATTCTCTTGAAACCGAAACCTTCGACATAAAAAAACTTGAAACTCAATTATCTCAGTATATACTTAATCTTTTTGCCTAAAACTAATCTTATTCAACTAATTATTCACTTACAACTAATTCTCAGCCTTTAAACTATGTAAAACTACCAATTCATGGTATTGAAATTTTTCGACATGTTATGATAATTTTCACGAAATTTCATTAAAAATTAAGAACTCTTTAATGAAACTTTAAAATTAGTTTAGAAACCTTCTATTCATATCAAATCTAATTTAAAAACACTTTGAAACTACGTTTTTCTCCAAAATCCTAAAATCCACCATTAATGACCCATTTTTTGGCTTTTATTTAAAACATGTTATTTAATGGCTTAAAACTCAGTTTAAAAGACCAGATAACATCTAAAACTAAGAGAAAGATGAATTGTTACCTTCAATGGAAGAAAAATAGAGGTTTAGTAAAAAATTCGAAAATCCCTCAAGCTTATGAGATGACAAATTCAATGGTGTCTTAGGTGTTTTTCGTAAAATTCTAAGAAGATTTATGGCTTGGGTGATGATAGAAATCAAAAGGATGAAGTTTGAGATTCAAAATTGAGCGATTGGAGTTTATGAAGATGAAGGGGGAAAATAGGGCATTTTAAAACTTTGATTTAACTACTTAATAAACACAAAGAATTTAGCCCCCATTACAAATCAGTCATTATTTCAAAATTGAAAGTCTTTTCAGTATCATTTTCAAAAATTGATTTGATTTTTCGAAAATCCATAAATGAAAACATTTCTGGTTTACCATGGTACGAAATTCTCGAGTACATTAGAACTAAAATTCTCATTTTATCCTCAATACTTTTAAGCCCTCTTTTGGGGTGTGACACGTATGCACTAGTTTAGAGGCTGGTTTGCAATGGCCATTTATTTGGCCGAATGCTCTAAATGAGTAAGGGTTGAATGTCCTAAGTTCGATTTTGTATATTTTTGTTAATTGGTTAAGGTTAATGTTTTGTACAGATCGTGCACTATTGTTGTGGTGTCAACCTCCCAAAAGTAATCAGGTGTGTGTATCTAACCTAAAAATCCATAAATTCATGAAAAATCAAAAGTGGCAGGCAATGGCATACAGGCGTGTAAGCCACATGGTTTGGTCAGGTAAGGCATGTGGACCACACAGGCATGTGGGCCCATTTTGAACAACTATTAGGGTTGTGTTGGGCCTAATGAGGGGGTTTAGTAATATACCAAAATCTATTGTTTATGTTGCTGTATGTAAGTTTTTTAAAAGTATGCTAAATCTTGTAAAATCGTATGATGTGTATGAGCATGTCTCTATTTAGTAACTCCGACTAAGTTTATATGTATGTCTCTGATCTGTAAATTTGTATGAACTATTAGCATGTTTCCGATTTGCTATGTTCCTAAATGAGCATGATTAATCTGAGAATATCTGAATATGTGTTTATGTTTACATGTGCATTGGGGTGGGATATGATTATGATACGGAGAGAGTTTCGGCAAATTGTGTTCTGTGATTCTGGTGGTTTACCCGCAAAATCTATATTTGGCAGTTAAAATACAATATCCGTTTTTGGCGATTTTATGCATTATATTTGCAACTCAACTGCATGAATTTTTTAGTGGTACATGTTCACTAATTTGTTCTGCGGGTTGGATGGGTATTTAATACCCCTAATTGGTGTGTTGGGTGGATAGAGATAGTGTCTAGCGATTGGGGGTAGGAATTATTCTGTATGACATTGCAATGCTACGCATGTCTTGTATCCGATTTTTTGCTCTATTATGTTTTGTCTGTGCAGTATTTGACTACATGATATGTTTTTGGGCCATGACATGCACTGGGCTTTTAGCTCACCTTATTACTTTATCATTACAGGTAATCCTCAGAATTGGGATTGGGCGACGTTCGAAAACTTTGAGTTGGATTCTCGAAAACAAACTGGGTTTTAAAGGTTTATTTTGATATTAAAACATGGATAGTTTATAATTTTTGGGGACGTTATTATTGGTTTTGGACTTTTGTTGGGTTTTGGTAAGTTAGTTCAATTAAACTGCAAGATTTTTTTGTTAATTAAAACAGACGCACAATTGGTTTCATAATTGATAAATTACAAATTTTTACCACTGCAAATCAAAGTAAGCAAGTTAATTACATGGTTTTCAAAACAACTGGTTAGTAAATAACGAACGTTTTAAAGGACTCTTGCTTAACAATAGTAAGTTTTCTGAGAACAAGTAATTAAATCGGGTTTTACAAAATTATTTTTACATGATAAAACATTGTTTATTAAGGCAACCTTTCTAGTAATTACAGTGTCACAAAAGGCATTCCTTTTATATATAATAGTATAGATTTGGTAGAATAGGTCACGCTTGCATTGCCCCTTCCTTTTATACATTTTAGTATAGATTTGATAGAACAGGTCACGCTTAGACAACCCTGATTTGTTATAAAATGTTCTATAATTTGTAATGTAATATATTACACAGTTGTTATTTCCTTCTATGCACTTTGGGTCTTATTTTTTCCTTCATTTCTTTTCAAGTCATCTTTCAAACATTCAATTAGTTATCTGGCAAGGATCGAGTCCTTAAAAATACAGTTGATGAAACAAATTCTATATACGGTTGATCAATGAGACAAGATTTATAAAAACTCATTCAAGAAACACATTTACCTTCTTAATCCAAGATTAGACTTAATCACTAACACGATAATTGATCATTAAACATCAATGGATAATCAATATGTTGAAACAAATTATTCAGAGTGTCATAGAGTAAGCGTATCTAATTATACACACTTTTGGTAAGTGATAGATTATTACCATAAAAAGACCTAATTTCCTTTGTTTGAGCCTGTTTCTTGAGTTTTGTCCTATATATATACATGCATTCCATCCAATAAGAATTTCATTCCAAAATATATCTCAAAACTTTATTATTCATTTTTAACCTTCTTGCTTGTTCTTTTTGTCCTCAAATATTTTATCAATGGTAAGCGTAAGAAAGAAAACCAGAGGACGCCAAAAGATTGAGATAAAAATGATTGAAAATGAGGTTGATCTGTTGATCACATTCTCAAAATGACGATCGGGAATCAATAAAAAAATATCTGAACTTTCCATTTTATGTGGTACGAAAATCCTTTTTATTGTCTTCTCTCCAGCAAGTAATCCCTTGTCGTTTTGTTTCCCTTCTATTGAATCTGTTGCAAACCAATTTTTGAACGAAAATGTACTTGTAAATGGAAATACTAGCACTCCCATCGAGGCTAACCATATGGTAAGACTTAATAAACTAATCCAACATTACAACGAAGTCCATAACCAAATGGAAGCATCCAAAGAGAAACAAAAGGTACTTGTTATGGCTTAGGGGACGAGTGGGACAGACAGTACTAATCATTGGTGGGAAACTCCCATTGATAAACATAAGAGAGCTCTATGAACAATACTCTCGTTTCTCAGAGCTTATCAACCTCTTCCATACTGCTCGACGCAGGAAGATTGCAAACAATTTTTCAATGCTTGCTCCAACATATTCTAGCTACAACCACAGCCGCGAGCAGTTTTGAAACAACTTAGAACTCATTCAATATAATAAGGTCCTCATTGTAGAGCCCACCAACATCGAGTTTTCATTGCTTAAGGGCTAAGGCTTTTTTGTTTGATTTATTCTATATGTACACTAGGAGTATCATTTCATTTGTTTGCTTTTAATAAACTAGTGATTAATAAAAGTATTATTGCATCCATTTCCATCTCTTTCACCACTTCAAACACATAATTTCACTTTTTTTTTGTTAAAGCTTGAGCATTTGCTTATACTATTTTCTAAAGTTACATGCGTTAAATGAGACTTTACACGTTTAATTTTTAATTACTTTTTAAATAACATGTTTTTAATTACTATAATAGTGTAATGTAAAATTCATTATTGAAATTGTTGAACATAATTAAAATATATTAACTTATTTTAAAATTCAAATATTATAATAATAAAACTTTCAAATCATAATTAAAACATTTTTCCATATTCAGTGTACAATTAGCTTTTATATAATTAATACAAAGCAACATTATTCAAAATAATAAAAAATAAACATAAATAACATATATTAATTATTTTGATCATTCAAATATAGTGCTAATAAAAAAAATCTAATCATTATTAAAGAATTTGTTCAAACTATAAAAAAATATATATATATATTTTAAATTAAACTCTTCACTATTCAGTTTTTTCTTTCTTTTGTTTTTTGGTTTCCTAAGGTATCCATTAGATGGAGCCTGGTGACTAATCTTTTGCTTTCTATAGGCTTAATAAGGGGTAAACTGTAACACCCCCAAAATTAGGGGGTTAGAATTTATGAAATCTTTAATAATTGAACCTTAGTATTAGTGGTTAAGAGCTTAGTAAAACTCCTAGAGAATTAAAATTCAAGCTCCATTCTTTGCATTTTTTCTCTTTCTTTTTCAGCAACTAAGAATGAAAGCTAAACTAGTATAAAAAAGAAATGTGGTAGATTATAATTAAGAAATGGGTAATAGTTGGGTAATAGCTTAATGGTTAAGCATAAATCCATCCCTGTTAGTGTTTTTAAGTTCAAATCACACCAATTTCATTTTTATTAATTTCGGCAGAATAGTTTAATTATCAAATTAGCCCTCTAAAGTTTTCTTAACCTAGCCATTTAGTCCATTCCTAATCATAATAGAATTTTGTTTATCTATTTCAACCCTATTTAAATTCTCATTTCTCTCCTTTAAATACATCATTTTCTTTTATTCTCCCACTTTCTTTTTTTATAAAATTTTCATATTCTTTTGTTAGAAATTTATTTTTGAATCCTGAACCCAAATTTCACCTTGTTCAATCCGTTCTTCGTATTGTTTTAGCGTAACACCGTCAAAATTTGTTTTTAACGTGCCAAGATTGATAAGAATTCCTATTTTTAATTTTGTAGAACCCTAGCATTCTAAAATAAATAACGTGTCAAATCTTTCAATCTATTTCGAATCTTTACGAACTTTCCCCGAATTCTTGATAAATTTGAAAAATCTTGAACATCGATAAGTAATTCTTGTGTTTTTGTTTATCCAAACATATCATATTTAGACATAAGGATCATCGTACAAGACCCCAAAAGTCAGGTGTGTGTTCATTTATGAGAAAATTGAGGCAAAATCAAACCCAACCCAGACCACATAGCCTGGCCACACGACCATGTGCTCCTATTTCTTAAATTTTACAATTTTGAGCTAGAATTTTATGTTTTGGTCAGTTTAATCCTTAAATAGGTTTCATACTATTTTTAGAGAATTAAATTATGCAATTATGTCACTAATTATATATGGCATGGTAGAATCCATGAATGATTAAATTAATGCGGTATTTATTCATATCTATGAATATTTGCATGAACTATAAATTGTATATGTGTTACTTTATATATTTGTTTGATCGTATGAACATCATGCCTTAAATTATTATCGAATCAAATGAATGAATATTCTTGAGTTTGTTATTGATTTTCCATGTGTTAGAATAGTAAATGTTACAATATATAAATGCATTAAATTGACTGTATTGCATTGCATGAGATGGGATAATATGATCAAAGGAAGTAAACGACAATATATCTGCATTTAATTGGGTGTTGTGTACTCACAGCCAAAGCAGATTCGATCTGCGTCCGTTTTACTGTGCAACCACAACCCTCTGACAACTTTTACCTGCGAGTATGTTGTGCTTCCACGACCATTGGCATGTTTTATCTGCATTTAATTATGCATTGTGTACCAATAGCTAAAGCATATTCCAACTGCGTCAGTTTGCTATGTGTCCACAGTCATTGGCAGTGAAAACTACAAATTATTGGTGGTAGATATCCACAACCCAGTGTGATTGGAGAAGGGAATTCTGGGGAACTCTTATTATGGTGTGTAGTGGCGGGGTAGGATCTTTCTGACAAACCAAAATTGTATGGCATTTATAAAAACATGTGCATACAAAACTGTGATTTCTGAGAACGATACATATATATACATATGTAAATTGTTGTGTGATTTGAAATATTGATGTGTGAAATTACTATAGAGAATTGCTCGATGAATAGTGTTTTTGTATGATTAATCGTTACACCGATTATTCTTGTGTTGAGTTAATCTGAAATAATGATATTCTGAATTATTAGTCGATTATGATTATTCTGAATTCTGAGAAATTATAGTAAAATGTTTTATGTGAAAAATTGTTAATATGAAGTGCTTTGTGATTTTGTTTATTCTCAAAATTGCTAAAGTGTCTACAGTTTTATTTCGGTTTCCTTGTGATGGAACTCACACTGAGCTTTCAAAGCTCACCCCCTTATTTTCTTTCTCTACAGATAACTCACAATATTAGGACTCAAACTTAGCTCGAAATATTGATTTCTATATAAAAGTATTTTAGACTAATTATTTTATAATTATGGTTATTTGAAACTATATTATTATTGTGGCATGGGACTTAGTTTATGGTTTTTTCTTAGGCATACATGACATTTAAATCATTTAGGCTATTAGAATATGAATTTTTATTTAATTATGCATGAAACATGGTTTTTATTAAAATTACGTTAATATCACTTTTCTGCTGCTAAATTGTAAATATGTTTTGTTAAGAAAGTAATTTAAATTTTCAACTAAGTTTTCAATAGTTAACACCGTTATAATGAAGATGTTAAACTTAATAGGTTTTTGTTTTTTTTTTTTTTGTAACTCTTGAATTTTTTTGAAAAAAGACTAAAGTTCCTTCTAAAATAAACAAATGTTTTCAATTAATTATTTTTAAAACTTCAATAACTTATCAAGTCACTTCGGTGGCTAATATAATATCCCGAATTCGTCTAGGCTGGATTAAGAAAATTATATAGACGTTGGCCAAGAGTTTGGAAGTTACTTCACTATTCATTTTTTTCTTTTCTTAATAGTGAATAAATTGGTCATAATAGTTCGTAATATGATTAATATAATTATAATATATTAGGTTATATAAATATATTATTTATAAGATTTTATATATGAAACAATAGAGTTACCTATTTTATAAATAATTAAAGTTTATTAATTAAAACTAAAGTAATATATTTTTTCTTTTTAATAAAAATATAATAATTTAAATACAAATTAATTCAATACAAAATTTAAGTTATTTATATGTATATAAAATCTTTTAATAAAAGTCTTTTAATTGAATCAAAATTCTCGTTTATAAAAATAATATTTTTTTATAAAATAAATTTATTTAACCAAATATTTTAGTGAAATTAAATTTCTTTTTTTTTAAGTGATAAAACTTATAAAAATAAAAAAATTAAATGAGAAATTTAATAATATAATTAATAATAAAGATTATATTAATCAGTTCAATTTTTTTCTAAACTCATGCTTTTATACATGTATATATATTATATAGATTAATATATACGTCTTTCACTTCTAAGATATACCATTAAAATATTTTCATATTACATAAACAGGATAATAATATATCACATCGAAATGAGGTTTGCTTATATTACTGAATGAGATTTGTATTATGTGTCGTTCATAGCTTTAAACATTGAAAAATTAAGTAGATAAGATCTTGGTTTAATCAAAAAATGTGGAAGTTCTGGGTTTTGAATATCTAAGTTCGAGATTTATCATGCGTAAGCTTTTGAATATCATCATGTACAGTTGTCACGAGTAGATTTTAATCTAGTTTATTAACTACACAAACAATCAATTTATATAATAATTTGATATTTACAATTACTCGAAGATTATCTTTAAATTGTAAGCATTCAACATTGGCTATAACTATGTTGATACCTAAACTTTTTTCGTCACAAGTGGTACCTAAACTATTCTTATGTTATTCATTTTAAACCAAAATGTTATATTAGTTAAAAAGAATTTCAGTCAATAATAAACTGTCAAGTCATAAAAACGTAAAAAAAAGAGTTAATTATTTCATTTTCCTTTTTTCTTTTTTTTCCTTTTACATTATTTCTTCCTCTTTATTATTTTTATTATTTCCTTTTTCTTCTTCTTTTTCCTTTATAATATTTGACAATATCATATGCTCAAAATTTGCTCTCACGATGTCCAGACGTGACATTTCTTTTGTTTTTTAACTCTACTGCCTGTTTGCTAGACTTTATGAGATTGAAAAAGTTATTTCATTGATCAAAACCAATATTTTTAAAACCGAGCCGACTAGATCAGGAACTGATTGAGGTACTAGTCTAGAGATAAGAGTTTAATCAATTAACTCACAGAGTAATACAAACTAATTGGACCAAGCTAAAAAAACAATTGAACCAATTTTCTCTTTTTAAAAATATTTTTATTTTTATGATTTTTTTAAATAATTTATCTGATCTAATCAGACGAACTAGCCAAACTGAGAATAGTAGTCTGACTAATTTGATCATTGGTCTGGCTTTGAAGAAAGAAAAAAATAAGAAAAGAATATATATAAATTTTAAGTCTTTTTAAATTAGACTTAACGGTTTAATTAATAATTAGATTAATAAAGGTACCCACTTGAAAAAAAATAATTTAGGTGAAAATAAAATATGTAAAATGTATATTTTTAAACTTAAGAATTTAACTAATAATTTTTAATTACTGACACGATAATCAATCATTAAACATCAAATGAATATTATCACGTCAAACAAAATTTTTAACTTTTTTTTTTTTTTGAAAAAAAGATCCTCCATTGACTTAAAAGGAATTTGATTTAGAGCAAAGATCTTAAAAGAGAATTTGTAAAATTTTTGTTTCTATTTTTTTTTAATTTGCTTAAAATCACTACAAGAAATAGTATTTTTAGTGGAGAAAACAATATTCAACAAAACTATAAAATTCAATCACTATAATTTATCGTGATTAGATTTAAACTCACCACTTGTTACAAATACAATAGAGGCTGTAACACTCCCTACCCGTATCCATTACCGGAATAGGGTATGAAGCATTACCGGAGTTTATTGAACATTTTCAGAAAATTCTGAGTCATTTATTATTCATATTTTAAAAATAATCATAACGTCTCTCTATTGGGCCCTCGAAGCCCCAACCATACAATAGAAACCAACCGAAATTAAATCGGGATCATAAATAAAAAAAAATTCGCAAAATCTTAAATTTTATTTTCATCTAAGTACTTACCATTTCAATGCTCCTTATAATTAAACATGTTACCATTCAATCAATAGCTTAACACTTGTCTAAGCGTCAAACAACATCATTGTTAGTATACTTGCACATATTTCATCTAAATTCAACATTAATATACTTATTTTCTCGACATGTCACACTTGAGTTTAATAATTGTCTTTACTTACATAATTTCCTTGTATCAACATATCAAAGATAATCATATATGCACATGTTATGAAACATATCATTCTCTTACCGTTTCTTCATAAGTGTATATCAATCATTTCATTATATCAATATTTCATGCTCCATCATTTCCATATATTTTATGTATATTTATTCCGGTAAAGTTTATATCAAACTTAACATAAATTATATTCCATGTACTTATTCTTATTTCGTTTATCTATCTTCATAATTATTTCATACAACTATTTTGTACATATATTTCTATATGACCAGTTCTTGTAAATATTTCACACAACCATTTCATATAACCATTCGTCATCTGATACATATTACCTGAATATCAATTGTTCAATAGATGTCATAGCGTCTCCCATCCACAGTCTTATTTATCTTTGACATGATGCCATAGTGTCTTTCAACTATGGTCTTACTCATTTTCTCATCATGTGTTGCCATGGTATCTTTCAACCATGGTCTTGTTCATTTCATATCACATTGCCATGGTATCTTTCAACCATGGTCTTATTCATTTCATATCAGGTTGCCATGGTATCTTTCAACCATGGTCTTACACATTTCATATCAGGTTGCCATGGCATCTTTCAACCATGGTCTTACACATTTCATATCAGAGAGCACACTCCCGCGAACCTCATCCTTACAGTGGGATTACGGTCCAGCTAAATCCTCAGTAATATAAACTCATAGAGTATTGTCGGGATTACCAGTCCAAGCTAAATCCCTTGCAACGACAATTACTCTAATGAGCTTGGATCAGAATTACCAGTCCAAGCTAAATTCAGACCCTAATTCGGATTACCCGTCCGAGCTAAATCCATTTTTACACATATTCTTCGGGAGGGCTATATCAGGATAGGATCACCCGTCTTGGGCTTGATCCTTTTTACCGTCAATTCCTTTTCAGAGATCCATCGAATTTTCCTTTCATTCAACCGCGATTTCTTCCCCTTTTTATCAATATGTCAGTATTTCATAAATTTTCATATAATGAACATTCAAATCATATTCATATCAAAAACATGCATTTCAAGCATTTAAGAATATAATTCAAGTTACATGAACTTACGATCAAATCTCTTATTTGAGTCGTCCGGATCTTTATAAATAAATTTGATCATCATTTTCATTCATTTCATATTCTAATGTATTTAATTAATGCTCTAGGAAAAATTACCATTTTGCCCCTAAACTTTTATTTAATGACGATTTCATCCTTAAGGTCAGGAAAATAAAATTATTGCAATTTTAATCCTTATTTCCAGCTATTATTCTCATGCATATTAATAACAGCCCATGAATTCTATAAAATATCAAAATTTTCCATAATTTCAACACTTTTCAATTTAATCCCTAAAACATGTTTTCCCCCGATCTTGAACTAAATTAATAATTTCATTCAATTTTGTAATTTAAATAATAAAATAGTTCATTTCATGCAATTTGGTCATTTCTAACATTTTTACAAAATTACCCATAAAGTTTTACTTTTATTCAATTTAGTCCCTGAGCCTAAAACATGCAAATTAGCCATGCCAGATGAATATTCATACATATTTTCCTCCTCCTCCTCTCCATTCCACATCCTTAATGTATTTAACACACTTGTAAGTAATATTATCCATAATTTTTATTAATTACTTTTATAAATATTCAAGCTATCCATCTATGTCATAGTCACTAAATTATTTATATCTGGAGCTATAGAACTCCCAATTAAGATCCGCTAATTTTCCCTGAAACTAGACTCATATATCTTCTTACCATAAAATTTTCAGAATTTTTGGTTTAGCCAATAAGTACAGTTTATTCTTTAAATTTACCCTTGTTCTGCTGTCTAACAGTCCTGACCCTTCTTCACTAAAAATTAATTATCTCCTCGTACAGAATTCGAATGATGTTACCGTTTATTTCTCTTGAAAATAGACTCATTAGAGCTTCTAAAAATATAAATTTAAGTCCATAATTATTTTTATCCAATTTTTTATGATTTTCAAAAGTCAGAATAGGGGAACCCGAAATCATTCTGACCTTGTCTTACAAAATTGATTATATCTCATGATTTAAAATTCCATTGCTTACATAATTTCTTCTATAAGAAACTAGACTCAATAATATTTAATTTCATACTTTATTCATCCTATAATTCGATTTCTAAAATTTTTGATGATTTTTCAAAGTTAGACTACTGCTGCTGTCCAAAACTGTTTTGGTACAAGATATTAATTACCATGTTATAACACCCTTATTTTCTTTTTCTACACCATTTCTCATCACTTTCTCTTATTTTCTCTTCACTAACATACCAAGAACATAGGACCTTATGTAAGAAAACTCTACTATAACATTATTTCCATGCTTTGTCAATAATAACAAACTTAAAAACATATTGAAATCTTGATGTACTTACCTTGTTCTATTGATACTAATCTTTAACTTGATTTTCTCTCTCCTCCAGCTTCTATTCTTGAATCCAACTTGATATTCTAACTCCCCATGGTCTCCTTAACATTTCTCTCTCTTAGTAGCTATGGAAATTCTTTTGATTTCTAGGTGAAAATGGTGAATTTTTGGTGGAAGGACCAATTTGTAAAGAAAAGAAAATTTCTTTCTTTTCCTTCTCTTCTAACATTGGTTGCATGCATGGAAAGATGATGAAAATTCTTCATCTTTCCTTCCTTTTATACTAAATAATTAATAATAAAATAATAAAATATCTTATTAAAATAATATATATCTAATTAAATAATCATAAAATATCATGAACATCATCATTACTTTCTAGATCTCTCTCTCTTCCAATTGACCATTTTGCCCTTTATTATCTTTTAAAATTCCATCATTGAGTCATCATTTAATTTGGTAAAATTGCAATTTAGTCCCTCATAGTTCTTCACCTATTCAATTTGGTCCTAATCCATCCATTTTCCTTAGTTTCTAGATCATTCCACTCTTAAAATATTTACACTATTGGTCCTTTAACTTTTTCATATTTACACTTTAACCCCTCAAATTTTAAGTATTTATTCTTGTGCAATAAAACTTTTCTCACTTTTACAATTTAGTCCTTTATTGAATTAATATATCATAATATACTTCTCAATATTGACATAACTCAAAATTTCCTTTTTTGTCACTTTATTTCCTTATTTTACTATATCAAGGATAATATCTTACTGTAAAAATTTTCAGGGTATTACAGAGGCGAATGTATTTGTGACAATAATTATAAAGTTATTATTGAATTTTCGACACTAAAAGTGTAATGAATAGTGATAAACATTGTAACGCACTGAATAATTTATTTCTGATTCTATAAATATCTAACATAAATATGTATTTGCTTTAATGGCTAAGTGTTTTGGGTGTGTGTATAAGGTCTTGGGTTCAATTCCCACTTTGACAGATTTTTTTTTATTTTTGATCCAAGTCTTACCCTTGTTGAGTGTGTTTAAAGTTTTGTGTTTAAATCCTTGCGCAAGCATGGATGTTTATTTTTGCTCGATGGACTGTTAGAGTTTTGGTTGAATAGAAATTCTGACGGTGGGTTAGTGGATTTAGTGGTTAGTGGAAGGATAAAGTAGATATTATTAGATTTAGTTATATTTTGTTTTTCTTTTTTTTTTCAAAAATTTCCTTGCTATTCCAAAATTCCCAAAAGAATCTGACGTTAGTCTTTTCTCTATTCTCTACCATTTTTCCCCCCTCTTTTTCATTTTCGACATTTTGTTTTTGTTCTTGTATCTGCTGTCGAATTTTCATACCTCGTTATTTCGGTGCTCATTGTGCGTTTCTAGTAAGTTTGGTAAATGCGATAATTGTTTTGGGTTAGTGAATCGTTGATTAATAGGGTTCACTTTGTGTTTAAGAGAAGATTAAGATGTTGGGGCTTCCAATCGGTGCTGTAGTTGTATGAAATCACCATTGTTTATTCGTAGGTAAGGGTTTTTATGGTTTAAAGGCTTGTCTGTTTCAGGGTAGTTCGGTTTGGTATTGTTTTAAGTGTCTAGTTCGGCAAGTTATTGGTCAATTTTAGATGCTGTGGGGTTCGAGAGTGTTTTCGCATCGAAATTGTACCAAGTGTGGTCTTCCGTGTGGTTGGCCGTGTGTGTGACACGGCCGTGTGGTCAACGAAGGTATGGTCGTACGCATGACACAGTCGTATGGTGGTGTAGGTGTGGCCGTGTGGGCCACACGAGCTAGGCTAAGTTGGGCGTGTGGGCCACACGGGCGTGTGGATTTTGAGTCAGGCCGTGTGGGCCACACGGGCAAGGCCAATTTGGGTGTGTAGGCCCACACGGGCATGTAGGCCCATATTTTTTAAAATTTTCCCTAAGGTCGTACGGGTCGTTTCGATCGACTGTGGACCTACTATAGGGTCAGTAAGGGATAATCAAACCCTATTTTGCATGCTATGATATTATGATAGACTGATCTGAGTAGGATACTAAATGTATGTCTGTTATCTGTATATAAGCATGTTGAACATGTCTAATCTGTAATTTTTGTATATGTTTTTTGTAATTATTTTTAGGGTAGGATTTGTATATGTGGAGGAAGTGTTCTGTATGGCGATCATTGCGCATATTCTGGCAGCATGACTGTATATTATCTGATATGTGTCGTAATGGCACGATATGGTATGTAGGGATGGGTGGGTGTTTTTAACCCCACATGGTGTGTTGGGATGGATGGAGTTGGTGTGTAGAGGATGTGGGTAGGATTCTGCGTATCGGTATCTGTTATCTGTACCTGAATTGGACATAAGTTCGTATTTGTATCTGACTGAGCATGAGATTTCTGAATGTTTTGCCTGCTTATTTCTGTTGGGTTACACACTAAGTTTACGAAAACTAACATCTGTTTGTCTGTTCTATTTAGGTAATCCACAGACTTAGGCGGATCGGTGTAGGGAGACTTAGCGGTGACCACTCGTCTGAAAACTGATCATACTTAGTAATTATGGTTTTTATTTAAATTTCAGATTTAACTAAGAGTTTGTAATTTCTGGGACTCTCAGGACTGTATGGTTTTTAACTGTTGATTTTGGTTTTGTTTGTTTGATAATTTACATGCTTCGACAAAACGTTTTATGAAAACGACGGTTTTACGCAAATAAAAGTTTTCTAAAATACAAACGAGATTTCCAAAATGTATCAGTTTTATTAAACTTCTGTTATAAATTATGTTTTGGCAAATGAACTAATTAAATGACATTTTCAATAATAATTATGAATGAATACGAGTTATCAAAGTTGAATGGTTTATTGAAACAACTCAGTTTTCAAAACCCATTCTTTGTGACGTCTTCAAATTCGGCCATAACGTTTAGGTTTAGTTTGGGGTGTTACAAATATGGTCATGGTATTCAAATTTTTTGTGACGTTTACATTAAATTTATTAGCAATTGGGACAAAAAAAAATTATCACAATTACTGTTCTTTTGCGATCAAATCCTCGACATAAAAATCATAAATAATTGTGTCAAAGTAAATCATAGCTTAAATGAATGTTGATGCATATGCTACGGCTAATCATTAAAAATTCTTTTAAAAAACTTCCACATCGATACTTTATTTGGTGTAATTGACGTCATGATGATGAATAATAGATTCATCTTACAGTTTTAAAAAAATTATATAAATATTAATACTCATTACTTTTTGGATTTTTATTATTTATAAATAATAACACGAGTTGTCCCAGAGTTGAAAATTTAAACCTAAACTTCGCCGAATACAAGTTCACCAGATAGTCTATCCAACTCATGAACATCTCGATTTTCAGAAGTCAAATTAAATCCAATTAAATTTGAAATTGAGTTGAAAATAAAATTGAATTTCTACCCTAAAAAACAAAACTCTTTGAAGTTTTTTTTTTTAATTCACAGTAATCAAAACAAAAAAAAAGCTTATGGAATTTGATGCAAGAAATGTTAGTATTCTCAATAAAGGAAGGCAAACTAAAGAAGAAGAAGGATACTTTACAATTTATCTCATGTCGTTGACTTGTGGCCGGCAGGGCTCTGGTTCCCCTAAAATGGAAATTTCCATTTTTAGTATATGGTAAATTTGCACTTTGGCCCTTCAAAAATGAAAAAATTGATTTAATCTTTTAAAAATTATAAATATATAGGCTATTAGATGGTGAAATTACATTTTTGCTATCTAACCACACCCCAGTGTGTGTGTGTGTGTCGGGGCTTGTAAATTTGCAATTAAATGTAAAAATTGATCGTTTCTTACTTTTTCGCTCAATTTTATTTTCAAACCCCTAAGATGAATCTACCTAAACTTTCAATATCTATGGCTTGACGTCTATTTCATAATGTAATAAGGGACCAAAGATACAGGAAGGTTTAAGTTTTAATTCAATTTTGGGCTCACGGTTTCAATATTAATGGTTCACTAAGAAGAAGTCATTAGGCTCTATTAAGGGAACTCGGAATGTATAGCATAAAGGTAGGTCATTTATGTACTAGCTATTCAAACAATGTCTTAGGCCATCCCTAAGCATTCCACAAAACAAAATTTCTTTCATACTTTTAATTAAACAATGAATAATAATTAATTCAACCATCATGTATCTATAAATATCTATAATGCTTATTTATCCTATGGCACACAATCAAACATTTTTAGTCTATTATACAATATAACTAAGTAACCTAATTAATCTACCTTAAAACTAAACAAATCATCTTATATCAATCAAAAACTGCATGCTTGACAATAATCAAGCCATACTTCATTGTTCTCAACCAATTATTCACAGTATTAACATAATCCAAGCACCATGCAATTCAAACAAAAACAATTTTTTTTGAGTATATAAAATAAATAATGAAAAACTAGAAAACACAAATCAAATCAAATTAATCCTATGTACTCCCCCCACACTTTAGAGCATACATTGTCCTCAATATAAAAATATGAAGCGTGAACAAAGAAACTTCCCTGAAAAAGGTCTTATCCTTGCTATCAACTATCATTAGGATCCTGTGTGCTCCAAGCAGACGAAAAAGTACCTAAAAAAGTAAAACACTACGACCAACTAACATGAAACATTGATAAAATTGAACGTCGATAATGGCAATATAGAACGATCACAAAACAATAAGAATTAAGAAAGAAAAATAAAACATACAGATTTTACATGGAAACCTTTTCGGAAAAAATAAACTAGGGGCACAAGAGAAGAAAATTTACTAATGTTGAAAATCAAATGATACAAAAAGAGTATTAACTATATCTATTTAAAAGTTGAAAAATTTTATTCTAATCAACGTTGAATAGAATAAGTGTAGTTCTATATGGATTCCACTTGTGCGACTATTTAAACCCTACATAGATCCCCTAGTTTTACCATTGTATTATTTCTTTAATAAGGATTTGTGTCATACAACTCTAACAAACATAATAAAATCAAAAAAAAAAAATAAAAGAAGAGGTGTTGACAATGGATAGTAGAACGTCAAAACAAAAATTTTGAAAGAAACCTAGCCCTTTAATGGTGGTTGTGACATCAATTAATGCAGTCGCAACATCGAGGTAGCTCGTCGCAATGCCCAATCTTACCTCGTCGTGACGTTGTCATGGTATCCGATTCCAAACTCTTGTTGAACCTCATCATCTAACTCGACATGATTGACAACAATACAGTGGTCCTCATGATCAGAGTTGGGAACATCATGCACTACATTTTCCATTGGAGTCTGCGCCTCTGATTGACGTTGAAGCAATTTCATCATTTATTTCAATTGGTTTTGGATTTGCTCAAATGAATCTTAGCAGTCTGAGTCGATTCTGTCCATCTCAGATGTAGACTCATTTGGTTCATAAATGGTTTTGTCTGAGTGCTCGTGCTTATCAGCTTTGTCATTACATCACTAGTTTGTCAAGGCTTCGTTTAACCAACTTGATCCTTCTTCGTGTACGTACCGCTAATCACACTACCTATATTCATCATCATCCATGATCAAATTAATTAGTCAACAAGGCAATAGAACAAAATAACAAAAATAATGAAATTATAAAAGTAATTATGTAATAAAAATTAGAGCACTCTCTAGCTCATTCATCTTTTGGTTAGTATGATTTTACAGAGTAACCAATTCAATAACAATTTTAAACCATCACAATCCCCGGCAACGATGCCAACTACTTGACCTCTCCCCAGCGTACAAGTGTCGGGACTAATAAATCTGCAATTAAATGTAAGAATTGAAGTGCGGTATCTGCAAGTATACAAATCAAATTTTAATATAGTTAGTTTACAATAAAACACTTGGAAAGTATTTTGAGGATCGTACCCAAGGGATTGTTATACTAGAGAAAATTATTACTAAATTAATTACTTGAAAATAATTACTAATATAATCGAGTTACGAGTTAGTAGTGCAAATTCCAAATTAAGATGACCATAAAACTAAATTATACTAAAACTAAACCTAAGTTAAACAATTGGAACTTCCTATTCCTAGTTGAAAATTAGCGAGCTACTTAGCCTAAAATCAATTGGATCTCTAATTATTAATTAAGTCAATAATTACCCTTAATAGAATTATTTATCACTCTTAACAAAGAATACCCTTTCGGTCTCATTCTCGTTAAGAGCTACCACCTAAGATACCCTTTCGGTCTCACAACTCAGCACAAGTCTCCTAAAGGCTAACACAATAGAGTACCCTTTCTATCTCACCTATCTATATGTTCTACTAAGGTCGTCAATCCTAATATACTAAGTTCTTTGAAAGACTTGAATAAACACCCAGTTTTAGATAATTAATTACATAATCGAATTATTAAATAAGCAATCAATTTATGGGAAATATGAATAAAGCATAAATTTATTCTATTAATCATAAAAATAATCAATTAATCAAATTAACGATAGAGCTATGAATAAACTGAATAGGGAAGATAATGCTCATGAATTTAATCGATGTATTAGAGTGGTTCCAGAACAATCTCTGCTTGCAATTGTTTCAACTTCAAAATAGAAACTTTACAACTAAGAAAACATAAAAGAAAAACTAAAATAAAGAATAAAAACCTGAAAATTCAAGGTATGGAAAATCTAATCAAGTCTGAATCCCTTTAAATCTAGTTATAATATTGTTTATATAGACAAAAATCAAAAGACTTAATTGCCTATTTGTTTATAATGACAATTAGGGTTTTAAGTTGGAAAAAGATCCCTAATTGCCCTTAAAATTGCAACCAACACACTAAGGAAATTATGGCCACGTAGAAATGATGTCTCGACATTCAAATCCAATGTTGCAACATTCAAGTGATGTTGTGATATTCAATTCCAATGTCACGACATTCATGGAAGTTTCATCCCAGGAGTTTGTTCTTGCTTCCATCTTTAATGTTGCGACTTTCATGGCCTAATATCACAACATTGGCATCAGTTTCATCCAAAAGTTGCATCTTTAGATCCTAATACATCCTACATAACCACATAACCACATAACCTTATTTAGATATCAAATATGATAAAAACTACTAAAAAACATAAATTAATACTTAAACTGTAAAAACATGGATTAACACTACAATGACTTGATTTAGTTATTAGACAAGCTAAAATTATGTGAAAATGGATATAAATAATAGTGTATATTGTGGCAGATGATTATTGTAAAAATATACACCTTAATTTTAGTCCCCTTAAAAAAAAATTTGACTTCACCCTTGCCACCAACGATAACCAAAATGTCTTCGCCGACAATGTTGATGGCCTTTATCTATCTTCCTTGTCATTATTATTAGAATCTACTTCGATGGCTTTAAAGTTTTTTTTATAAGTGCAGTTTCTACGACAATGCTTGTAATAGCCCAGTTTTAACTAAAACAGAACAGTGGTTTTGGAACCACAAATCCGAGGTTAGAAAAAATATTTTAATATTATTTTTAGTGTCTACATCATGTGTTTAGATATGTGTGGAAGTTTCGTGTTTTAATTTTATCGATTGGATGGTTAATTTCACAAAGGACTAAATCGCGTAAAATGCAAAAGTTGCATTCTAATTGTTTAAGTGCTTATTTGCTATGAAAAATTAAATGTGAAGTCCTTATGTTATGAACAAACCATGGATAGTGGGAAATGACATGAATAGCCATCCATTATATGTTTTATTAATGTTTAAACAAAGGTTAAATAAGTAATTTGTGATTTAAGTTTAATTAAATTAAAACAAAACAAAATAGTGGCCATGTATCATCTTTTCGCACCAAATTTTGAAGAAAAAGAAATCTATCTTCAAGCTTTAGGGTTCGGCACCTTTAATTCTTGATTAAGGTATGGTTTGAGCTCGATTTTTGATGATTTCTACGTTTTTGAGATCGTTGTTTTGTATTCTAGCTAGCCCATGCCTTAATTTTGAAGTTTTTAATGATTTTGTGAAGTGGAATTGATGAATGCTTGATATTTTGAATGTTTTATGATGAAAAATGAATATTTGTTGATAGTTATACAGGTTTTGTTAAGTGATTTTGAGTAAAAATGCCTATTAGGGATTTAATTGTGAAAAGTGTAAATTGAGGGGTTGAAATGTGAAATAAATGAAAGTATTGGGCTGCTAGGGACCTATATGAAATTCGGCTAGACTTGGGTTTAATGAAATTTCATGAATTTTGTGTATTTGTGATATAGAGACTAAATTGTAAAAAATGTGGAACTTTAGGGGCTAAAGTGTAAAAATGCCCAAATATGTGTTTGTGGACTGAATTGAATGATTTTATGAATAAATGATTTAATTTTTAATGTATATAGATCAAGAACGAAAGAAATCGAATTTAGATCGGGGAAAATCAAAGGTTATCGAATAGTCGATCCAGTCTATTTATCCCGAATACAAGGTAAGTTCATATGCAAATGAATGTCTTTAAATTGAGTTATATATGTTTAATTTTCATTGAACTTCTATGAATGTTGAATGATCAAATACGAGCAAGAATCGACAGGGTTACAATATCCGAAAGTCCCGTACGAACCTTAGGAATAGTATAGGATACGAATGTCATGACATTAGGACTAACGAGATGTGATTATGTGTAAGACCATATCTGGGACATTGGCATCATTATGTGATTACGTGTAAGACCATGTTTGGGACATTGGCATCGTTATTTGATTTCGTGTATGAACAAAGCTGGGCTATCGGCATCGATATGTGATAACATGTAAGACCATATCTGGGATATGGCATTGTACGAGCTATATGTGATTTTTGAGTATCTTTAACAATTCCAAAAGGTTCAACGGGCAAAGTCAAGTCAAGAAAGAATGTGTGAATGAGTTAAGTGACTCAGGTATGTATGGGATTCATACAAGTATTGAAAAGAGAAATATTTAATGAATTCACTCATGATATTGAATATGTATACATTGGGAAAGGTTTGTGAGCTTATATGTTCTTACTCATAGTTTGTCTATCGATGGAAATGATGTTGATTCATGTGGTAATTTTATTTTTATATGGCTTACTAAGTTTTTAGAGCTTACTTTGTGTGTTCTTTCCCTATTTTATAGATAATCGAAGCTAGCTTGGACTCGGGGATTATCAGGAACACCGTCAAACTATCGATCAACTTGTTGGTATTTTTTATGCTTTGTAAATATGGTATATGGCATGTATAGGCTAGTGATATGATGATATGTTTTGAGTTATGACTTTAGCCATGAGAATTAGCTTGTAAATGATGTACATATTGGTGTGTATTTGGCCATCTAAGTTGGCTTAATTTATGAGATTGGTAAGTGAATTGTGATGTATTAATTGCTTTGTGTTTTGGCATGTTTGTCATGGCATGATGTGAATTGGTTTTAAGATAATGAAATGGTATGTTTTGAGGAAAAAATAGATAACAATATGGTGAGAATATGCATAAGGAAGTTAGGTGAAAATGTTGGTTATAACATATTGATGTGGTATGTTTTTTGTTAAGATTTTAGGGGTTGAATGAATGGTTTATAAATGGCATGATATGTGTATGAAATAGCATGCTTTGATTGCCTTTGAATGTATTGAAATGGTATGAAATGATGTGGTATAGGTATGCTTGAGGAGGATGAGAAATGTGGCTTAAACCAAGCCTAATTTTTCCCCACACGATTGAGTAGACGGGCGTGTGTCTTAACTGTGTGTCTGCTATAACTTAGTAAACAAGTCAGTGAGTTACATGGCTTAGACACACAGGTATGCCTACTGGCCGTGTGTGACAAATAGGTTGGCACATGGGCGTGTGGCCGACCGTGTGACCCAAGTCAGTAAACCCTCCAGATTTCACACGGCCATGGCACACGGGCATGTCTCCGGCCGTGCGATGCAAGTCAGTATGTATGCCCTATTTCCACATTGCTTGTGACATGAGCGTGTCTGGTAACCGTGTGAGGCACACAGCCTATTCATACGACTGTGTAATCCCTGTATGCATGAAAATTTTATAAGTTTTCCAAAGTTTTCAAATGTTATCGGTTTAGTCCCAAACCTCTTTCAAGAATGTTTTAAGGTTTCATAGAGCCTTATAAGGGACAATGTGATTATATTTGATTTATGTTTATGTAATACTGGATTTATGCTAGAGAAATGTATGTTGTATGTTGTGATTTGATAGGTAATGCCTCATAACCCTGTTCCAGTGACGGATACGGGTTAGGGGTGTTACAATGCTTTCCTTTCTTACCAAGCCCTAAATGACCATAAATCCAACCATCGAAAACACTCCACCGATGTCTATAACCCATCTACCACCACAACCTCCATCACTAGTGATAGTGTAAAGCCCATGAATGTTTTATATTTGCCACAAGACATTCCCTACAAGCCAAACCCTCGAGTAGCCACAGAGGGTGCTACTACGAAGGTGGCAGCCACAGAGACTAGTTTGGCATTGATATTTCCATTGAGAAGTTCTTTTAAAGTGCTTCATTTGGAACAAAAAGTATTATGAAAATGTGTAGTTTTTCAATTTCAAGTGTTTGACATTATTGTCAAAAATTACGCTGAAAAGTTAAAATGTTTATTTTAGACATGATGTTGAAAATTAAAAATAAATTAATTTAGATAATATTAAAATAAATTTACTTATTATAATCATTATCATCATACATGGTAAGATAATCTACAATATACTATTGGCAGCATCATAATATCTGTTATTTCCTTCTATGCACTTTAGGCCTTTTTTTTTCTTCATTTCTATATAAATTCTATACCAGCAATTTAGTTCTTAAAAACACGATTGATGAAACAAGATTTATATACAATTGATCAATGAGACAAGATTTATAAATACAATATTCAAAAAGCACATTTACCTATTTGATTAAATATTATATTCAATTATTAATTGTACCAGAAAAAGAGAGAGAAATTCAATTACTAACACGATAATCAGTCGTTAAACATCAAATGGATGTTATCAATTTGTTGAAACAAATTCTTTATAGTACCATAGACTCACTAAGCGTAACTAATTATAACATTTTTGGTAAGTGACAGATTATTTGTTTGAGCCTATAATTTCTAGGTTTTTTCTCATCTATATATATGCATTCTATCCTCTAAGAATTTCATTCCGCAATATATCTAAAAAAGTTAATAAATCATTTTTCCTTTTTAACCTTTTTGCTTGTTTCTTTTGTCCTCAGATCTTTTAGCAATGGCAACCACAGGAAAGAAAACTAGGGGACGAAAAAAGACTCAAATGAAAATGATAGAAAACAAAGAAGATCGGTTAGTCACATTCTCGAAACGCCGATTGGGAATCTATAAAAAAATAAGTGAGCTTTTCATTTTATGTGGTACGGAGATCCTTTTTATTGTCTTCTCTCCTACAGTAAACCCTTTTCATTTGGTTGCCCGCCTATTGAATCTGTTTCAAACCGCTTTTTGAGCAGAAATAGACCTATAAATGACAACACTAACATTCTCATTGAAGCTTACCGTATGTTAAGAACCAATAAACTTGTCCAGCACTACAATGAGGTCCATAGCCAAATGGATGCAATCAAAAAGAAAAAAAAAGGTGCTTGTTTCTCGCTCAATGCACAAGTGAGACAAACAATACTAATTATTGGTGGAAAACTCCCATCCATCAATGTAACCCAAGGAAACTCGATGAACTGTACTCCAGTATCTCGAGCTTGCCCACACGTGCCATATCGCTTGGTGTAAGAAGATTGCAAACGCTTCTTCAATATCAGCTTCAACATATTTTGGCAATGGCCACCATCGCCAAGAGTTCTAAAACAACTTAAACTTTATTGAATATAAAATGTTCCACCTCATAGAGCCAACCAACATCAAGTTTTCACTGCTTAGGGGACAAGACTATTTCTATTTCTATATTATATATGTTTGCCAGCGGTATCAATTCATATATATGTTTCCAATAAACCGGTGATTAATAAAAGTATAGTCTCATCTATTTGCATATTTCACTACTCCAAATATATATAATTTTACTTTTTTGCTAAAGCTTGAATATTTACTTATATTAATGATTCAATCTGTAACACCCCAAACCCGACCTAGATGTTATGGCCGAATCTGGAGATGTTACAATGAATTGGTTTTGAAAACAGAGTTGTTATGTTAAACCATTCCAGTCTATTATCTTAAAATATTTTGAAATAATAGTCGATAATGTTAATTAGTTGCCAAAACTTCTTTTGCTGCAGAAGACTAACAGATCGACACATTTTTTAAATCTAATTCGTGTTTTTAGGAAAACATCTTTTTGCGTAAAACCATCAATTTCATAAGATTATTTAATCAAGCATGCAAAATACTAACAAACCCAAAAATCAACAATTTAAAACCATAACATCTAGAGAGTCCCAGAAATTACAAACTCTCAAATAAAAACCAAAAAAATCATAAATAGCTAAGCTTAAATAGTTTACATACAAGTGGTCATCGCTGAGTCTCTGCCGCACCGATCCTCCTATGTCTATGGATTACCTAACAAATCAGACAACAGATGTGAGTTTACCAAAACTCAGTTTGTAACCCAATAGAATTAAGCATGCAAACATACAGATTATATGCATAATCGTAATGAGTCTGATTTGATTCGAATCGATCTAGATTCAGATTACAAAAGCAGATATGCATAAGTCTTACCCCCATCCTCTACACACCATCTCCGGCCATCCCATCACACCATGTGAGGTTAAAAACACCCACCCATCCTTATACACCACATTGTGTCGTTAAGACACATTTCAGAATATATGCAAACTAAGTCGTCGAATATAGGCGATCAATGCCAACATAATACTTCTTCCTTATATACAAATCCCACCCTAATAATGTGATACAGAAAGTCACATATAGATATAACAGATCACACGTGCTCAACATACTTATATACAGACAAAAGTTATATGTATAGCAGTACAGTTAGGCATACATTCAGTATCCTACTCAGATCAATCTATCAGGACATCATAGCATACAAATAGGGGTTTAATAGCCCTTATCGACCCTACAGTAGGCCCACAGTCGATCGGAGCGACCCGTACGACCCTAGGGAAAATTTTAGAATTATGGGCCCAAATGCCCATGTGGTTTACCCGTGTGGGCCCACACACCCAGATTGGCCTTTTCCCGTGAGGCCCATACGACCTGGCCCAAAATCCACACGCCCGTGTGACTCACACGGCCACACTCACGCCACCACACAGCTGTGTATTGCGCACGGCCATGCCTTTGTCGACCACACAGTCGTGTCTCACACACGGCTATCTACACGGACGACCACATGCCTGTGTTGCCCGTATGGCGTCGACAGTAAAGTTTTTCAGCTTTCGTCGAAGCTCGATTTTTAGCATTCTGAGTACACACCTGGTTCGTTTAAGATGCAACAACAACCCCAAGCACTCCGAAACCTAAGAAACAGTAATCCATTAAGCTCTTAGCAATTATTTAACAAACCGACTCTTAATTCTCGAAATAACGCAAGAACTTACCATCAAAAAAAGCAAGTAACAACACGATTCAAACCGTCAGAGTGACTCTCCTCCACCACCGCCTTCTCCTACACATAAATTGGCAGAAGTTAACCCCTAACTAATCATGATTTCGCTAAACAACAGATATACCCAAAACCCCGTTAGGAAACAGAAGTTACAGAATACCCAAAACTTCACTTACCAATCGAACGAAGAACGACAAATTTCCCAAAACGTAAAGATTCAACAACATTTTTGCATAATTGGAAAAAGAACAAAATTCAGAAAAAGAAGAGAAGAACTAACGTCAATATTTTTTGGAAAAAGAGGAAAAATTTTGAAAAAAAATAAAAAATAATATCAGATTAATATACAAGATTTATATACAATTGATCAATGAGGCAAGATTTATAAATACAATATTCAAAAAGCACATTTACCTATTTGATTAAATATTAGATTCAATTATTAATTGTACCAGAAAAAGAGAGAGAAATTCAATTACTAACACGATAATCAGTCGTTAAACATCAAATGGATGTTATCAATTTGTTGAAACAAATTCTTTATAGTACCATAGACTCACTAAGCATAACTAATTATAACACTTTTGGTAAGTGACAGATTATTTGTTTGAGCCTATAATTTCTAGGGTTTTTCTGTCCTATATATATGCATTCTATCCTTTAAGAATTTCATTCTGCAATATATCTAAAAGGTTAATAAAGCATTTTTCCTTTTTAACCTTTTTGCTTGTTTCTTTTGTCCTCAGATCTTTTAGCAATGGCAACCACAGGAAAGAAAACTAGGGGACGAAAAAAGACTCAAATGAAAATGATAGAAAACAAAGAAGATCGGTTAGTCACATTCTCGAAACGCCGAATGGGAATCTATAAAAAAATAAGTGAGCTTTCCATTTTATGTGGTACGGAGATCCTTTTTATTGTCTTCTCTCCTACAGGTAGACCCTTTTCATTTGGTTGCCCGTCTATTGAATCTGTTTCAAACCGCTTTTTGAGCAGAAATAGACCTATAAATGACAACACTAACATTCTCATTGAAGCTTACCGTATGTTAAGAACCAATAAACTTGTCCAGCACTACAATGAGGTCCATAGCCAAATGGATGTAATCAAAAGGAAAAAAAAGGTGCTTGTTTCTGCTCAGCAGACAAGTGAGACAAACAATACTAATCATTGGTGGAAAACTCCCATCCATCAATGTAACCCAAGGGAACTCGATGAACTATACTCCCGTTTCTCAGAGCTTGCCCACATGTTCCATATCGCCTGGTGCAAGAAGATTGCGAACGCTTCTTCAATGCCAGCATCAACATATTTTGGCAATGGTCACCATCGCCTAGAGTTCTAAAACAACCTAAACTTTATTGAATATAAAAGGTTCCGCCTCATAGAGCCAACCAACATCAAGTTTTCATTGCTTAAGGGACAAGACTATTTCCATTTCAATTATTCTATATGTTCACCAGTGGTATCAATTCATCTATATGTTTTCAATAAACTAGTGATTAATAAAAGTATAGTTGCATCTATTTCCATATTTCACTACTCCAAATATATATAATTTTATTTTTTTGCTAAAGCTTGAGTATTTACTTATATTAATGACTCAATCAAATTTTAATTCATATAAATATATACTTAAAACAAAAAAAATCAAATTATTATTGTTTTCTTAATTTTCTTTTTCTTTTTCTTTATTGGTAATTTTAATTATTCATTTTATGATCTATGTTTGTAGTTTGTGATTACCTCTCCCAAAATTATCATCTTCAAAATTTGAACATCTGTTTTTACATTGAAAATACAATGTACTTTACCATTGCACTCAATCACTTATTGATTTTTTTTTCTTTTAATCTGAAGTATATTATTATTGCTAATTACACAACATGATGACTTTCAGATGTATTACACTAGCATTTTCTCTACGCTTATGCCAGAATTTTCAAATATTTTTTTAAAATTTATTTATTTAATTAACTGTGAATATTATTTTGCAATTAAATTTTATAAAATAATATTTTTTATTATAAAATTAAATTGATGATAGTTAAGATTAGGTATAAATTTTAAATTGATTAGTAAGTCAACATGAATCTTTAAAAAAAATTAAAGAAATCTTCTTTTAAAATTGTTTATTTTAAATTTTAAAGAATTTAATTTTTTTCTCGAGTAAAACCCGAAAATGATCATATAATGTAATTGTGAAATGCTTTGATTATAAATGCTTGAATTATGATGTAATTTGTCTACTTAAATGTATGTAATTGTTTCAGTATTGATTATATCATCTTGTAACTCAGACCTGGCAATCGGGTCAGGCGAGGGATGTTACAAATAGATTCATATATAGATAATGCATCAAATACAAACTCTTAAAATAAATGAATAAATCTCAAAATTATACATGAACTTTGATTTGGTGCAATTATACACGTGAAACTCTAATTGTGGTTCAAATGTATACTTGAAACTTTAATTTTGACTTAATCATGCACATCTAAAGAAATAAATACATCAATTTATTTTTATATTAGATAAATATAATTATTTATGTATGCAATATATAAACATAAAATGATGTTATAGTAGTAATTGTATTAATAATTTACATAAATTAGATCAAATCAAAATTTCGTATATAAAATTGCACAAAATTAAAGTTCATTTATACAATTGCACATTAAATCATAGTTCATGTATAGTTTTAAGATTTATCCCTAAAATAAACTAAGATTATACCACACTCGAAGTAAATTCTTTATGTAAAATATATATTTAGAAATCATAATTTATTGAATTATATATATAGGTACATCAATAAAGGTTTTGTATACAATTTTTTTATCAATCTTGGGTTTGATCCTTGACTTTTATGTAAAAATATGAAAAGACAAAAACATCATTACAACAGTATTTATTATTTAAGAATTATTTTTTATATCTTTTCCTAATTGGGTTGGTGGCTAGACACGTACTCAATCAAGAGCAATATTATAACGATAAGACAATGAGGAGATGGTGGTGGTGATAAGGAGGTCAATTCACTTGAGTCAGGTGAAGAGCCGGAATATGTAAGAAGGAGGAGAAAGGAGGGAAGAGACAAGAGAAGAGAAGATTGATGGCTTAGTATGTTCCTAGGCAAAGAGCCCCTTTCTCTTCGTGCCTTGGGGTATTTATAGGGGAGAGTACCCTTTACCTGATAGTCATGTTGCAAGCAAACTCGGGATATAATAAACATTTGGTCGGCCAAATGGTAAGGTTTATGTAACGCCCCAAATTTCAGTAGTTTCGGCTTTTGTAAGTGTTGGGCTTGGGAGTGTTTGAATCTGTGTTTTGAGTTATTTTTGGTTTAAATATAGGTGGGTTAAGTGATAATAGTGATGGGGTGTGTTTGGGAGGTCCCAAGTTCAAGCTTTAACTTGGGCTAAATTTGGGTTTTATTTGAATAAAGTCTGACTTGAGGTCAGTGGGCTTATAAGGAATAGTTAGTAAAACTTAACAGAATGGGCTTGCTGGTCTAGTAGTTAAGTGACAAGGGATTACGCTCAGGGTCAGGGGTTCAATTCCCTGCAGTGGTGTTAGGATTATTTTTTTTGCTGCAAGTTTCAGTAAGCGTTGGGCTTCATTAAAATTCTGAGTTGTGGGCTTTAAGGGAAGCACCTAGGGTTATGTTTTTGTTCCTCCTTTTTGGAAAAATAGTTTTGTAACACCCCAAACTCGGCCTAGACGCTATGGTCGAATCTGGTGTGTCACATTGAAGTGTCTTAGCGAAAACCGTGTTTTCATTGAAAACCCTTCTTAAAATAAAAGAAACCTTAATTAACTTAAAAAAACTCCTTTCAATCACTTGTTTAAAACATATGATTTTATGAAAACATGTCATTTTAGAATTTAGTTGCGGAAACGTAGAAAACATACTATAATTTATAATTTAGGAGACTCATGTTCAACTTTTCGTATTTACAATGAAAATAATAATAATAATTCAAGTAATAATAACATAATGAAACCTTGTTACAATTTGGTCTGAAACATACTTAATAAAATAAAAACTTATATGCTTAAAAAAAACCAAGTCCAAATTATCTTGCTAGCTGGCCACCCAGAGTCCCTCCAAACATCGAACCTTCTACTGAGCATCACCTGAAAATAAAATAAAAGAGGGGGTGAGTTTTCGCAAACTCAGTGTGTACAACCCTCAACAAAAAAAATCAAGCATTCCAAAAACCATCATACATCAAACATGCAATGCAATCCCATCCAACTTATCCATCCGCTACACACCAGCTCCGTCCCCCGTTACACCATGTGGGGATATAAGTATCGACCCACCCAACTGACACACCAAGGGTATCCCGGTTGCGGAACTACCTTCATTTACGTATTGGGCTTTAAAAGCCGTCGTTGGATCCACGATTGTCAAGCAACCATGCGATCTTCATATACTTCCTCCGTTCCGTAATTCCTAACCCATATGCAACCTAAGCAGAATATCATATGTATGAATGTCACTTACATTCAACACCTAGGGGTATTTTGGTCATTTTTTCCCTTAGGGGCATTTCGATAAATTTTATTTAATTACGGTTTTCACTTACCTTGGCCCGTTATTGACGTTAGTGATGCGTTCGTTGAGAGCACAAAAAATATTTTCTATTTCCTACAAAATAATGAAAAATAACAGTAAAGGGGAAGTAGGGTCGAATTGTCAGGGACCAGATTATACAAATGCTTATTTTTCGAAATCCTGGGCAGAATCGTGCCCAAGAAAACCTGCATGACAGAGGAAAAATAAAAATAACAGAATTAAAGATTTGATTTGGAAAAAAATGGAAAAAAACAGAATCTAAAGTTGACTGAAATTGTGATTACGAAAATAATAAAAATAATAAAGAGAGTTGAAGGAAAAGAAATTCTTGTTGGTAGATTCCAGCCTCCAGTTGTCTCATTCCACCTTGGGTTCAATCCTCAGCTTTTAAATAACCCTTCTCAACTCAAGTAAGCCAGTTATAGTGGAAGAGAACGCCTACGACCACCAGCTCCAAAGATTAGACTTACGATTTTTAGGGAACCTGACTCTAGCCAGTAATCTATGCTAGATCAACGCTTATCAATGGCGAATCCCGCGCCATTTTGTCTCTTTGGCTCACCAACCTCTGACGCAGCAAGTTAACAAACCGACTATGCAATCCTTCCAAAACATACAAAGCGGCCGCCTTTGCATATGCTGAAAAGCTTACTTCTTAAGGGCCATGGACGGAAGCGTCAGCCCGTAGTGCGGAGAAACGATGAATACTTGGTGAGAAGGCTAAGTACGGATTATAAGCCTCAAGAACCCTTTTTGGGGAATATCGACAACTTTCGGCTAGATAGGTTTTAGTGGCTCATGATAATGGTAGAAAAGAAAATAAATATAAAAATGGAAAAGGGAATTTTATTGAAATAAAATATGAAGAAACAAAAGCCTAGACTTTCAGGGGGAGAGTGTTTTCAGAAAAAGATGAACACCCAAATAGAGTCACTTCACCCCCTATTTATAGTGCTAGGGAGATAGTTTAATTTAACTTAAATTCTAAAAAGATAAATACATTTAATTATAGATAAATAAAGATAATTAAAATAAAATCCTAAAATTAAATAATCCTAATAATTATCTTAATATTAATTATCCTAATATAAATAAAATAGAGTCTTATAGAATAAAATCTCTTCTTTTTGCGTTTTTAGTCCTTGTGTCTTCCATGCTCGCACTTTTGACACAATCTTTTTCCTGTGTCGCATATCAGCCCATTGTGTCTCCAAATTCGCACTTTTGTCCCTTAATTTTGCTTTTGCCTCTAAATCAGTCCCTAAAAGATAAAAAGACATAAATAGCTCAAATTAGTAGGATCCAGCTCAGAATAAACACATGATTAATACATAAAAATACGTTATTCTAGAGCATTATCAAATTCCCCCTACTTAGTCCATGCTTGCCCTCAAGTATGGTTCCTATCCATTGTGAAAGCTAGATTCTGCCATAAAAGAAATACCACTCCAAAGTTTCATAAGAATTAGTTAAAAATGCATATGAAAAATAAAGAGAACCCTAAGCTTGCTTTAAGTAAAATAGAAAAAGTTTTCCAATTAATACACACAGAAACTAAAATCGATTTGAATTATTTCATGGAAATTAGGTGAATTACTAAACCTACCAAGACACCCTCTTTGTTTCTTCCTTTAGTCCCAAATTTTATTTATTTACATATATATTTTTTCTTTTTTCTTTCTTTCTTTCTTTCTTTATTTATTTATGTATGTATGTTGAACCTTTTGACGCGAAGAGTGATGACAGCCAAGCACCAAACCCCGGTTACTCAGTCTAACATACTTTTTATTTTTATTTTTCCTAAGAACATGTGGATCCTTTTGACACGAAGAGTGATGACAGCCAAGTACCCCACCCCGGTTACTCAGCCCAACGCATTCTTAAGAATTGATTCCGGTTAGGGGAGCTTTAACTATCACGTCACACAACCTTTTGACACGAAGTAGAATGACAACCCAAGTATCCTACCCCAGTTACTCAGTCAGTCACGTTCTAAGCTGTACTCATAACCATGGAAAAATTTATTAACAATTAAATGAAATGGAAATTTTGAGAACTCAAGAAAAACAATTTAAGTGTCAAAAACAAGTTTCAATAATCACCTAATAGCCATGAACATAAATTAAGCATGCAATTATTTTAAGTGTTCACTTTATATTAAACTTGATCAATTTTACGAAAAGCAAGATAGAGTTAACTCCATTAAGCACAATTATTTTTAGCCTAATAAAAATAAAACAGTGGAGATGGCATCAACTATGGGAAAAATCATAACTTCCTCAGAAGGCAAGAATCATGTATAAAAGTCAAACAGTAGGCAATTCCTGGTCAAATTCTTGGGCATGAAAAGAGGCAAAATATGCTTAAAAATATATATATGGGCAGCAACAACCAAATTAGCAGCAACAACAAAAATCCAGCATCTAAAATGACAGAAATAATGAGGAATACCTCTCCCTACTTAAAACACCTAGTCCTCGATGTGGAATAAAATAAGAGAAAAAGGTGTAGAGGAACTCCCCGTGTAATAACTGTCATTCACGTATGATGGCAATGAGATCCGCTAGTTGCTAGCCAAAAGTGTCGAGTAGGGGCTGTTTGGCTGTAGATTTATCGTTCCTCCTTTCTTCCTATCTTCGTTTCGGTTTACCTAGAAGAAGAGAATTTTATTAATATCTAAAAATAATAAATAATAAAATAATAAGACAAAATAAATAAAAATTAAATTAAATTAAATTAAAATTAAAAATTGGGTTGCCTCCCAATAAGCGCTTGTTTAACGTTGCTAGCTTGACGCCTCAACTAGTATTAGGGCTGTTCCAGCTGAATTCTTTCGCTCGTATGGGCTTGGAAATTCTCATTTTTTATCACGTCCACCATATTTGGGTTTAATCGTCTTTACGCCTCTTTCTTTGGTGTCGTATTTTCCTCTAAGAGGTTGATCCCTTTTAAGTCGGCAATAGTCTTATCATTCTCCAAAAATGTGCATTTGAGATGCTCAGGAAGTAGTTTTAATTTCAGATCTGGTGCCTGCACAACAGAAGGTAGAAGTTTAGTATTCATGGGAGCCAATAATTTATTAACAAATTCAAAGTCATCAAACATCATTTTAGATTTATCTCCATAAGATGACTCAAAAGTTTTTTCTACTGATGAGTCAATTATGTCGACACAGTTTACGTCCAAGACTTCACTTGGGTGACTAATAGTGCCATAAACGTTAAACTTCACGATCTCCCCATCAAACTCCATCGTGAGGGTTCCGCTTCGTACGTCTCTTAGTATTCGCAGTACTAAGGAAAGGTCACCCCAACAAGATGTCTGAAGACCTAGGAGTGTTATCCTCCTCCATTTTTATCACATAAAAATCTGCAGGGAAGATAAGCCCATTAACTTTAACTAATATGTCTTCGAGGACTCCTTCTGGATGCACAATGGACCTGTTTGCTAACTGAATGATAACACCTGTCTTTGTCAAAAAACCCACGTTAAGTGATTCATAAATAGAATAAGGCATAACATTTATGGAGGCCCCTAAATCACACATGGCCTTTTTGATACCCAAATGGCCTATTTTGCATGGTATAGCGAACATACCCCTATCTTTGCATTTTGCCGGCATTTTTCACTGTAGCACTACGGATACATTCTTACCAACACTTACATTTTCATTACCTGTTAGTTTTCGTTTGTTGGTGCAAAGCTCTTTAAGGAACTTGGCGTACCGTAGAATTTGTCTGATGGCATCCAACAGTGGTAGATTGATCTCGACATTATTGAATGTTTCGAGGATCTCTTTGTCTTCCTTACTTTTTCGACACTAGTTTAATCGTCCTAGGAATGGAGGCTGGATTTTCGGCAGTGGGGGTTTCACTTGGACCTGTTTATCTTTTTCGGAATTTTTCTGGGCGATTTTTTGGCCAAGATTCCTATTAAAAATTGGTTCCAGTACCTTTCCACTTCGCAACGTTACTGAATTTGCGTGTTGTCTTGGATTAGGTTCTATTTGTGACGGCAGCTTCCCTTGAGAGTTCAATTTCTCAATTGATACGGTCAACTCCCTTATAGACGCTTCAGTTTTCTGTTGAAAATTAAGCATGTTAGCCGCTAATTTATTGACCAAAGTTTCTAGAGAATTACCTGAATCTCGTGGCTATTGTGGAACTCGATTCTAGTCTGGCTGGTTATATCATGAGTCGTCCCCATAACTTAAGTTAGGGTGATCCCTCCATCCTGGGTTGTAGGTATTAGCGTAAGGGTCGTATCGCCTTTGTGGTGGCACAGGAAAATTTCCCACAGCATCTAAATGAGTCATAGTATCATCATTCAAACTGGGACATGCATTAGTTGTATGTTCAAGAGTAGCACATATTCCGCATAACCGGGCTGTCTTTGCTTTTTCTGCAAGAAGAGAATTCAAAATATTAGCAATTTTATCAACCTTATCTTCTAAGGTCGAATTACTTAGCTGGTGAACCCTTCTAGGGGGTTCAGGATTGACTCGGAATTGCTGAGTATTTGTAGCCATTGTGGAGATCAAGTCTCTTGCTTGTTGGGGAGTCATGTTAACTAACGCTCCTCCACTAGCGGCGTCCACTGTATTCATCTCCATGAGTTTCAAGCCTTCATAAAAGTACTGGAGCAAAGATTGTTCCGTTATACGGTGTTGTGGGCAACTTGCACACAACTTCTTAAATCGCTCCCAATAGTCGTACAGAGACTCTGCGTCTTTTTGCCTTATTCTCACAATTTCTCTTCTTAACTCAGTTGCACACGACGCTGGGAAAAACCTGTTGAGAAACAAACGAGATAATTCAGCCCAAGTCGTTACAGATCTAGGAGGTAAATAAAATAACCATTCCCTAGCAGAATCTGCTAAGGAAAAAGGAAAAGCACGCAATTTAATTTGGTCCTCAGTTACCCCCTAAGGTTTCATACTAAGGCAAACCATATGGAATTCTTTCAAATGCTTGTGAGGATTTTCGTTCTGTAACCCCCGAAAAGTTGGCAGTAACTGGATTAAGCCTGACTTTAATTCAAAATCAGTATCCATAGTAGGATACGCGATGCATAGTGGCGGTTGTTCCATCGGCGCTTCGGCCAGTTGCCGAATTGTTTGAGCCATAGGTTGAGGTGTTAAATTAGGGTTTTCGTCAACCCTAGCGTTAAACACTTCTTCTGGGGAATTGACTTCTAATTTTTCGCCTTCAAAAGTTTGAGTAGGGTTTTCGTTAACACTAGACTCTGCTTCGTCGTCGATTCTGATTTCTGGTGGTGGATTACTTTGAGTCCCAACCACCGCTGACTGCTTTTTTCTTAGCTTTTTTTCCTTGCGATTAGCTCTCGTAGTCTTTTCAATATCCGAATCAAACGCAAGAGTTCCTGGAGTAGATCTGGTCATAAGAAACAAAAAATAAGATTAGTACGTTACCGATCCCCGGCAACAGCGCCAAAATTTGATGTGGTCGTTGAGAGCACCAAAAATATCCTATTTCCGACAAAATAATGAAAAATAACAGTAAATGGGAAGTAGGGTCGAATCCTCAGGGACCAAATTATACGAATGCTTGTTTTTCAAAATCCTGGGCAGAATTGTGCCCAAGAAAAGCTACGTGACAAAGGAAAAATAAAAATAACAGAATTAAAGATTTGATTTGGAAAAAATGGAAAAAAACAGAATCTAAAGTTGACTGAAATTTTGATTACGAAAATAATAAAAATAATAAAGAGAGTTGAAGGAAAATAAATTCTTATTGGTAGATTCCAGCCTCCAGTTGTCTCATTCTGCCTTGGGTTCAATCCTCAGCTTTTAAATAACCTTTCTCAACTTAAGTAAGCCAGTTATAGTGGAAGAGGACTCCTACGACCACCAACTCCAAAGATTAGACTTACGATTTTTAAGGAACCTGACTCTAGCCAGTAATCTATGCTAGATCAACACTTCTCAATGGCGAATCCCACGCCATTTTGTCTCTTTGGCTCACCAACCTCTGACACAGCAAGTTAACGAACCGACTATGCAATCCTTCCAAAACATACAAAGCGGCCGCCTTTGCATATGCTGAAAAGCTTACTTCTTAAGGGCCATGGACAGAAGCGTCAGCCCGTAGTGCGGAGAAACGATGAATACTTGGCGAGAAGGCTAAGTACGGATTCTAAGCCTCAAGAACCCTTTTTGGGGAATATCGACAACTTTCGGCTAGATAGGTTTTAGTGGCTCATGATAATGGTGGAAAAGAAAATAAATATAAAAATGGAAAAGGGAATTTTATTGAAATAAAATATGAAGAAACAAAAGCCTAGACTTTCAGGGGGAGACTGTTTTCAGAAAAATATGAACACCCAAATAGAGTCACTTCACCCCCTATTTATAGTGCTAGGGAGATAGTTTAATTTAACTTAAATTCTAAAAAGATATATATATATATATTTAATTATAGATAAATAAAGATAATTAAAATAAAATCCTAAAATTAAATAATCCTAATAATTATCTTAATATTAATTATCCTAATATAAATAAAATGGAGTCTTATAGAATAAAATCTCTTCTTTTTGCGTTTTTAGTCCTTGTGTCTTTCATGCTCGCACTTTTGGCACAATCTTTTTCCTGTGTCGCATATCAGCCCATTGTGTCTCCAAATTCTCACTTTTGTCCCTTAATTTTGCTTTTGCCTCCAAATCAGTCCCTAAAAGATAAAAAGACATAAATAGCTCAAATTAGTAGGATCAAGCTCAGAATAAACACATGATTAATACATAAAAATGCGTTATTCTAGAGCATTATCAGTTAACAAGTCCCGTGAGCTAAGATGAACGAATACTATACACCAGATAGGATTCCAGAGAAGAGGAGGTGGGTCATTAAGATAGCTTAAGTACCAAGCTCTCCCTAGATCCAATCCTAGACATGCATATACCCGTTGCCACACCTTATCCTTATGACTTGTCTACTGGTGCAAATAATTATTAAGTTTTATGTAGTTATCATACACTAGGCCCAAAACCCCTTACAAAGCCTAATCAAATTCGTATACCTGTATCTGGCCCATTAAGCCCAATCATATTCATATGGCCCATTAGGCCCAAATTACCTGTATATGGCCCATTAGGCCCAAATTACATTTATATAGCCCGTTAGGCCCAGTCACATTCATATTCATGCTCACATACAAATTTTCTATCACATAGCATCAATTATCAATTTTTGCCTATTATGAGCCTAATAGCCTATCGGGCCCATTATGTCTATTCTGGCCCGGTTGGCCAGATCACAGCCCAAGTCCATGGAATCACCCATTGGGCTTAAGACAACCTATCAGTTTCCTCTTTACGAGTGTTCGTGCACTCGCAAGACCACCGTAGCCAAACTTTTGACTTTTCGGCATTTCGACTTTTGTCGATCTACTTGTGTGTGCAATGTATGTACACACCTGGTAAGTAAGCGTGCTGCGATTCCCTTAGTCACCAACCTACAAACAATATCACCCTTCAATTAATCGCATGCTTAATACATATCTTTACTAAAACCGAAACCTCAACTTAACCTTACCTTGCGCGATAAGTAGAACAGCCCCTTCTTAAATCACTAACCACGATCAACTCCTAGATCTGCACCAATCTTAACTATTAAAACTAGAATAATAGGCGACTCGTATCCAACACAAGTCCTCTTACTTTAACTATGAACATTCGGCCACTTTAGCCAATGGAAGAGGAATACTTACCTAAACCGCAACACCTAAGGAGCAATTCGGCAATGGGCTAAGATCCGAGATCCAATACTAACTCCCTGCCAAAGTTGATTAGAAAGAGTGAGAGAAGAACAGCTTAATAGATTCATAGCAAAATCGATTGGAAGAGCAAACACTTACACTAGTTTCGGTCAAAGGATATTCGATCATTAGGAGATTCGGCTTTTCGGTTTTCAAACTTAGTATGGTGAATAACGTTTATTTGGCACGGATAAAAGAAGAAGAGTAGTAGAAGAAATCGAAAAAGAAGATTTTATAGAAGAGAATAGAAATCGGCAAAAAGAAAAGAAAGAAAAACAAAAAGGTTTTCGGCTTTTTAGAGAAAGGGGTTTCTAGCAATAAGGTGAAAAAGATTTCGGCAGTAGCCTGGCAACCTTGTATTCGGCCCCTATTTATAGCCCTTACAGCCGAATTTTCCATCCCCAATTCCCAATTTGGCTCCATCACTTCTCCCTTCTCATCTCCTCATTTTTCTCCCTGATAACTCCCCAATCTATTTCCTAACTTTTCTCTTCTGAACACTCCCCTTGAAGTCCATCTTCATGCCACTTCCAATCTTCTAGAAGGTCAAAATTAAACTGCTAAAAATACTAAGCTAGGATTCGATCCTTGGATCTTCTTGCTAGCTACTAACGCCACCTCCCTACTTCTTAAGTGGCGTCACTTAGCCACTCTTCCACAAAGCTTTTTTATGCCAATTTCTCCCTATTTTTATTTAAAAGCACAACTACTTGCCAACAAGGTCCTTTACCCTAAGTTCGAAATTAAACCTTAGCCAAGACCTACTATTACTTACTGAACCGAAAATACCTAGCACTTTTTTTTATCAGAATCGAAAAAAAGAAAATTCAAGATTTTTGGGTTTCGAGATTTTTGGGGCGTTACAACTTTACCCTCTAAAAGAAATTTCATCCTCGAAATTTCCAACTATCAGTACAGCTGCAGACTACCACACCACGCTCTCGCGGCATACTCTAATTCTAAACTAAATAAATAGCACACTATGGGTAAATACGTACCGGTATTTGCCTCTGGAGCGTCTTCATCCTCTTGACGACGTGCTGCAGAGACCAAAGCTGGCTGCCTCACCTCAGTATAACCAGTACTCCTGCTCGGTGCTCTACAACTCAAACTGTTTCCACCCCTAGCCTAATCACGACCTCTCGGCGGTTGCTGACCACCCCTCGGTAGCTGTACACCACCTCGGTCCATGACTGGCACTCGACCTAGCATTCGGGGGCAATCCTTGATCCTATGCTCCATAGATCCACACGCTAGGCAAGCTCCCATTCTCTTCCAACACTCGTCTCCATGTCTTCTCCCACAATCAGCACAAGGTGGCACCCCTGGATTAGTAGCAGGGGGCCCTGCTCTAACTGGCCCATTAACTCTGGCCCTAACTCTAGGCATCTGATCGACACTAGGAGTCTCAGCCTTCCTCTTATTCTTACCCCTTTCTTTTTCTCGATTTAGGCGCTCAGTGCTCTTTACCTCCTCCGCTATCTTTGCCTTCTCCACCAACTCCGAGAAAACTTACTCCCTTTGTGGAGCTATCAATACCCTAAGGCTATCTCTTAGTCCGTCCTCAAACCTAATGCAATGCTCATAGTCCATTGCCACCATAACTCTTGAGTACCTACTAAGGCGTAGAAACTCCGCTTCATATTCCGCTACCGATTTGTTTCCTTGGGTCAAGTTCAAGAACTCCTTCCTTCTAGCATCCACATAGCTTGCACCCACATATTTCCTTTGGAATGCAACTTTGAAAAACTCCCAAGTGACCCGCTCCGGTTGGGTGCCCTCTTTCACTATCATCCACCACTGGTAAGATTCTTCCCTGAGTAGTGACACTGCTCCTTTCAACTTTTATTCCGGAGAGCAGAGCAAATCCTCCATTATTCTTTCAGTGGCCTCCAACCAATATTCTGCCACGTTAGAAGCTACGCCAACCACGCCCTTAAAGATCTCAGCCCCGTTTGATCGAAGTCGCAACGAAATAGACCCCAGATTTACAGTGTCATTATTGGGCCAAGTGACCCTTTCTAAAATTCTCAGCATTGTCTGCGACAATGCATCTTCTCCCGCGGTTCGATCATACAATCCATTCCCAACCACAGGTGAGGCCGGAGCCTTTTCTACTCCAACATCGGGTATATGGCCCGATGTCGACGATTCAGCCCTAACACTTCCACGGCCTCAGCCACGGCCTTTTGCACCTCTTCTAGCACTCATCGTCGATTCGCGTATTATCTGGATTAAAATTTTATGAAGTTTTAGTTAGTTTAATAATTACACCGATGTTTTATGAGATATTTAAAGAGAAGATCATTTTTAAAAATCCTCTACAGTTTCCAGATCCTACGGGCTTTAGTTCTATTCTAACAATCATCTAAAGTAGCCCTTTAATTATCTACTATATAAAAATTTAAACAAATTTAAAAAAAATACTTACTTGGTTCGACTTCAAAGACTCGGTGTGCCGCTCAGCAAGATTTCCCATTTTCCAAAATAGTATGATTTTTTTTTAAGTTAGAAAAAAGAAATCAAATAATAATAAGGCCCACTTCACATCCCGAGTTTTAAAACCTGGGCTCTAATGCCACTAAATGTAACACCCAAACCCGACCTAGACGCTATGGCTGAATCTGGTGCGTCACATTCAAGTGTTTTAGCGAAAACCGTGTTTTCATTGAAAACCCTTCTTAAAATAAAAGAAACCTTAATTAACTTAAAAAAATTCCTTTCAACCACTTGTTTAAAATATATGATTTTATGAAAACATGTCATTTTAGAATTTAGTTGCGGAAACGTAGAAAACATACTATAATTTATAATTTAGGAAACCCATGTTCAACTTTTCGTATTTACAACAAAAATAATAATAATAATTCAAGTAATAATAACATAATGAAACGTTGTTACAATCTGGTCTGAAACATACTTAATAAAATAAAAACTTATATGCTTAAAAAAACCAAGTCCAAATTATCTTGCTAGCTAACCACCCAGAGTCCCTCCAAACATCGAACCTTCTACTGAGCATTACCTGAAAATAAAATAAAAGAGGGGGTGAGTTTTCGCAAACTCATTGTGTACAACCCTCAACAAAAAAAAAAACAAGCATTCCAAAAACCATCATACATCAAACATGCAATACAAGCCCATCCAACTTATCCATCCGCTACATACCAGCTCCGTCCCCCGTCACACCATGTGGGGATATAAATATCGACCCACCCAATCGATACACCAAGGGTAGCCCGGTTGCGGAACTACCTTTATTTACATATTGGGCTTTAAAAGCCACCGTTGGATCCACGATTGTCAAGCAACTATGCGATCCTCATATACTTCTTCCGTTCCATAATTCCCAACCCATATGCAACCTAAGCAGAATATCATATGTATGCATGTCACTTACATTCAACACCTAGGGGTATTTTGGTCATTTTAGCCCTTACAAGCTTTCGGTAATTTTCTCTTAATTATTGTTTTCACTTACCTTGGCTCGTTAACAAGTCCCGTGAGCTAAGATGAATGAATACTATGCACCAGGTAAGATTCTAGAGAAGAGGAGGTGGGTCATTAAGACCGCTTAAGTACCAAGCTCTCCTTAGATCCAATCCTAGACATGCATATACTCGTTGCCACACCTTATGCTTATGACTTGTCTACTGGTGCAAATAATTATTAAGTTTTATGTAGTTATCATACACTAGGCCTAAAACCTCTTACAAAGTCCAATCAAATTCGCATATATGTATCTGGCCCATTAAGCCCAATCATATTCATATGGCCCATTAGGCCCAAATCACCTGTATATGGCCCATTAGGCCCAAATCACATTTATATGGCCCGTTAGGCCCAATCACATTGATATTCATGCTCACATACAAATTTTCTATCACATAACATCAATTATCAATTTTTGCCTATTATGGGCCTAACAGCCTATCGGGCCCATTAACCCTATTCTGGCCCGGTTGGTCAGATCACAGCCCAAGCCCATGGAATCTCCCATGGGGCCTCAGACAACCTATCAATTTCCTCCTTACGAGTTTTCGCGCACTTGCAAGACTACCGTAGCCAAACTTTTGACTTTTCAGCATTTCAGCTTTTCGACATTTCGGCTTTTCGACATTTTAGCTTTTGCCGATCTATTTGTGTATGCAGTGTATGTACACACCTGGTAAGCAAGAGTGTTGTGATTCCCTTAGTCACCAACCTGAAAATGATATCACCTTTCAATTAATCGCATGCTTAATACATATCTTTACTAAAACCAAAACCTCACATTAACCTTACCTTGCGCGATAAGTATAACAGCCCATTCTTAAATTACTAACCACGATCAACTCCTAGATCTGCACTAATCTTAACTATTAAAACCAGAATAATAGGTGACTCGTATCCAACACAAGTCCCCTTACTTTAACTATGAACATTCAGCCACTTTAGCCAGTGGAAGAGGAATACTTACCAAAACCGCAACACCTAAAGAGCAATTCGGCAATGCGCTAAGATCCGAGATTCGATACTAACTCCCTACCAAATTTGATTAGAAAGAGTGAGAGAAGAACAGCTACTAGATTCATAGCAAAACCAATTAGAAGAGCAAACACTTACACTAGTTTCAGTCAAAGGATATTCGCCCATTAGGAGATTCAGTTTTTCGGCTTTCAAACTTAGTATGGTGAATAAGGTTTATTTGGCACAGATAAAAAAAGAAGAGTAGTAGAATAAATCGAAAAATAATATTGTATAGAGGAGAATAGAAATCGGCAGAAAGAAAAGAAAGAAAAACAAAAGGGTTTTCGACTTTTTAGAGAAAGGGGTTTCTGGCAACAAGGTGAAAAAGATTTCGGCAGTAGTCTGAAAACCTTGTATTCGGCCCCTATTTATAGCCCTTATGGCCGAATTTTCCATGCCCAATTCCCAATTCGGCTCTATCACTTCTCCCTTCTCATCTCCTCGTTTTTCTCCCTGATAACTCCCGAATCTATTTCCTAACTTTTCTCTTCTGAACACTCCCCTTGGAGTCCATCTTCACGCTACTTCCAATCTTCTAGAAGGCCAAAGTTAAACTTCTAAAAATACTAAGCTAGGATTCAAACCTTGGATCTCCTTGCTAGCTACTAATGCCACCTCCCTACTCCCTAAGTGGCGTCACTTAGCCACTCCTCCATAAAGCTTTTTGATGTCACTTTTCCCCTATTTTTATTTAAAAGCCCAACTACTTGCCAACAAGGTTCTTTTAATTATTAACACATACTTCATTTTCCCCTAAGTTTGAACTTAAACCTTAGACAAGACCTACTATTACCTAATTAACCGAAAAACCTAGCACATTTTTTTTATCAGAACCGAAAAAAAAGAAAATTCGAGATTTTGAGATTTTTGGGTTTCGAGATTTTTAGGGCGTTACAAGTTTTTAGTTGTCGTCTTCTCTTTTCCCTAAAATTCCCTTTGCTGTCGAAATTTCCTTTTCTCCTTTGTTTTCCTTTTCTTTTTCGATAAGCGTAGCGTGTTCAAGCGGTTCTGTCAATTCAGTACGTAGCGTTTAAATTAAGTTAAGTGTTTTCTGTTGGAGATTGTTAAGAGTGACTTTGGTTGCTTTTTAGGGATTAATCAAGGCTCGGTAGATCAGTAATTGTGTTCTTAGCAAACGAGGAAATAACGTTCTTCGTCAAAGGTAAATAGATCTCGCGTTTCGGGATTTGTTCATTATTAGGTAAATCAATTTAAGTGACTGATTTAGGCTCAGTTTTGTCGATCTTAGGCTTTGGAGTGCTCGTGGTTGGATTAATAGTGAAAACGAACTAGGTGTATACTTCGATCGTGTAGAAAACGAGTTTCAGTGAAAGTTAAAACGCTGTCTGTCGACGCCACACAGGTGTGTGGTCTACCGGTGTGGTAGCCTGCGTTACGAGACACGGGCATATGGCAGACGAGCTAGGCCGTGTGGGCACCACACGGGCACGACAGACACTGACGTGTGAGGCTGACGAGGCCGTGTGTGAGGCACGAGCTCAGGTAAATGAGCCGTGTAGGCCACACGGACGTGTGGTCCCATTCGGGTGAACCACACGGGCATGTGGGAATCTGGGCCAGGCCGTGTGATCTACACAGGCAAGGCCAATTTGGGCCGTGCGACTCACATGGGCGTGTGAGCCCAATTTGTCTGAAATGTTCTGTAAGGTTGCACGGGTCGCCTAAGTCAACTGTGACATGTTTGTAGGGGCGGTAAGTGTTACATAGACCCCATATTCTGACTGATTATTGTTATATATGCAAGTATGTGATTATAAGCATGTATATCTGTTCTGCAATGTGATAGATCTGATATGTTATCTGCATATAAGCATGCCATGATATGTATGATGTATTGCATTGGGTTGGGTTGTTGTGAAGAGAAGGAAGTCTGAAAGGCGATTAGTCTATTATCGGGCAACTACGCTGCATATATTTGTTATGTACTATTTTACAGTACCCCTTGGTGTGTAGGGCTGGATGGGTCGATTTTATCCCCATACTTGGTGTGTAGGGTTGGATGGGTCGATTTTATCCCCACATGGTGTGTTGGGTTGGTCAGAGTTGGTGTGCAGGGTTGGTGGGCATGTTTTCTGGTATCTGATCTATTCTGTATGCGTTATCTGAATGGCTAAAGACGAATATCTATTTTCTATTATCTGTTTGTATGCATGCTGTCTGTAGGGATGTACACACTGAGTTTACGAAAACTCACCCTTTTATTTATTTTATGTCAGGTACTCCCCAGCAGTAGATGGATCGGTGTGGCGGAGGGCTCGATGGTGACCACTGTTGGACACTTTATAAATTTTGAGTAACATTTATTTTATCTGTTTTATTCTAAATATTAAATTTTGGGATTATCATTATGTCTTTGGACTTGAACTATTTTTTTAAAATATCTTAGGATTTTTAACTGTTAAATTATCGTTATATGAATTAATGATGTTTTAGCTTCCGCGTAAAAGAACTGTTTTCAAATAATTAATGGAATAGAGACTTCACAATTTAAATAAAGGTAATAATCTGAATGATTTTGACTTACTAAGATTTTATTAAAGCACCCTCATGTGACGCCGCCAGATTCGGCCATAACGTCTGGGCCGGGTTTGGGGTGTTACAGTTTACGTGTACGACTCGAACATTCCTTTACTGAGGTAGTATTCTGTGGATCGTACACAAAGGATAGTTATACTAGATAAAATTATTACTAAATTAATTACATGAAAATAATTACTAATCTAATTGAGTTACGAAATAGTAGTGCAAATTCCAAATTAAGATGACCATAAAACTAAATTAAACTAAAACTAAACCTAAGTTAAACTAACTTCCTGTAATGCCCCAAAATTCATATTTCTATTTCTGGATAAATTTGACACAACTATGTATCTGCTTTAGTGGTTAGGTATTTTGGGTGTGTGTGAGAGGTCCTAAGGTCAAGCCTTACCTTTGGTAAATTTTGGGTTTTTTTTTTTTTACTTAAGCCTTATACTTGAGCAGTGGGCTTATATTCAATTATTTATTAAACCATATTAGAGTGGGTCTGATGGTTAAGTTGAGTGTTAGATTGCTGAAAGTCTTGCGTTTGAATCCTTGCGTGAGCGTGGGAATCTATTTTTGCTCGTTTGACCGAGAGAGTTTCGGTCAAATAGAAATTCTAAGTAGTGGGTTAGTGGAGATAATTAAGGGATTTGGGGGAAGTTATCATATTTTATTTTGTTTTTATTTTAATCTTTTTCAAAAATTTCAATTTTCTTTCCCAATTCTAACGTTCTTCAAAATTCTCTATTCTACTTTGTCGAATTTCTTCTTTGCTTTCCCTCTCTCTTTTTTGGTTTTCGAACTGTCTCCCTATTTGTTCAACGTTGTTACGCTCGTTCGGTAAGTAACTGTTCTGTCGCTATCTTAAGGTTTTATGGTTAGTGTTGAATGGGGATTTTGTGCTTATTCTCGATTAAGGGAAGATTCAGAGGTTCGAAATCATTCGTCGGGGATTTAGTTGGGTGGAAGTTACCGTTGTTCGATTGAAGGTAAGGCTTGGTTGCCAATTTGCTAAATAACTCATTTGGGATTGGTTTAGTTTATCGCTTAAAGTGATTAATTCGGAGTCTTTCGGATGATTTTAGGTTCTAGTGTTCTCGGGAGTGTTTTTACAGCGAATCGATACCAAGTGCATACCCAAAACACATAAATCAAGCTTTCGGCAAAAGCCGAAAAAGGTCACTATTGACGCTACACGGGCATGTGGTCACCTATGTGGTAGGCCGTGTACGACAACACGGCCGTGTGATTAACGAAGGCCAGGAGGTGCGCAAGACACGGTCGTGTGATGGCCGAGCTAAATCAAACTAGACGTGTGGGCCACACAGGAGTGTGGAATTTGGGCCAGGCCGTGTGATCCACACGGGCCAAGGCCAATCTAGGTGTGCGGGCCCACACGGGTAAACCACATGGGCATGTAGGCCCATTTAGCTAAAATGTTTCCTAGGGTTGCACAAGTCGCCCAAGTCAACTGTGAACCTACTGTAGGGTCTGTAGGCGCTACTTAGACCCTAAATCGTATGATCTGAACATACAATATATATATTGAGCATGTTAAATTTATGTATACTGATTTGTATGTATGACTGATAACTGAATATTAGCATGTAAGCATGTATTTCTGTACATCTGTATTAAGCATGTTTAGTTGCATCTGCATTGGGGTGGGATGATTGATTATTGGAGGAAGTGTACTGAAAGGCTTTTATGCCTATTATCTAGCAGCTCAGTTGCAATATTACTGATATGTGCCGCATTCAGTACGACTTGATGTGTAGGGCTAGGTGGGTGTTTTAAACCCTACATAGTGTGTAGGGATGATCAGAGATGGTGTGTAGAGGCTGGTGGGTAAGATATTGATTTCTATTACTGGATGCATATTGTATCTGAGATGGGCTAAGGCCCTAATTTATATCTGAAACTATATCTGAATGGGCTAAGGCCTAACTACATCTGAATCTGTAATGAGCTTAGGCCTAGACTACATTTGACTAATAACTATTGTTTAACTGTATGCATGCCTTCTGTGGGGATTACACACTGAGTTTTCGTAAACTCACCCCTTTTTGATTATCTATACAGGTAACCCCCAGACTTAAACGGATCAGTGCGGCGAAGGAATCAACGGTGACCACTTGACTATTGAACTGATTTAATTCCATTTAAGGTTTTTTAATTCCTATTATTTTTAGGGTATTTTTGATGTAAACTGGGACTTTTGGACTGTTTACCTTTGTTTTGGAGTTTAACTATTTTCGTGAACTTTAGAACTACAACGAAAACTCAGTTTTATATTAATAAGGAAATAGTTTTGAAATGGACGAAAGATAGATAAAAGCTAATAAACGGAAATGGTTTTAACTTGATAACTTCGATTTCAAATTCCATTTCATGTGACACCGCCAGATTCAGCCATAACGTCTAGGCCGGATTTGGGGTGTTACACTTCCTATTCCTAGTTACAAATTAACGAGCCACTTAGCCTAGAATCAATTGAATCTCTAATTATTAATTAAGTCAATAACTACCCTTAATTGAATTATTTATCACTCTTAACAAAGAACACCCTTTCGGTCTCATTCTCGTTAAAAGCTACCACCTAAAATACCCTTTCGGTCTCACCGCTCAGCACAAGTCTCCTAAAGGCTAGCACAACAGAATACCCTTTCTGTCTCACCTATCTATATGTTCTACTAAGGTCGTCAATCCTAATATACTAAGTTCTTTGAAAGACTTGAATAAACATCTAGTTTTAGATAATTAATTACATAATTGAATTATTAAATAAGCAATCAATTCATATGAAATATGAATAAAACATAAATTTATTCTACTAATCATACAAACAATCAATTAATCAAATTAACAATAGAGCTATAAATAAAAAGAATAGGAAAAAAGAATACTCATGAATTTAATCGATGTATTAGTGTGGTTACGAAACAATCTCTGCTTCCAATCGTTTCAACTTCAAAATGGAAATTTTCCAACTAAGAAAACATAAAAGAAAAACTAAACTAAAGAATAAAAACCTGAAATTCAAGGTATGAGAAATCTAATCAAGTTTAAATCCCCTTAAATCTGGTTATAATATTGTTTATATAGACAAAAATCAAAAGACTAAACTGCCTATTTGTTTATAATGACAATTAGGGTTTTAAGTTGGAAAAAGAACCCTAATTGCCCTTAAAATCTCAGCCAACACACACAAGAAATTATGGCCACACAAAAACGATGTCTCAACATTCAAATCCAATGTTGCAACATTCAAGTGATGTCGTGACATTCAATTCCAATGTCGCGACATTCATGGAAGTTTCGTCCCAGGAGTTTGTTCTTGCTTCGAACTTTAATGCCGCGACTTTCATGGCCTAATATCGCAACATTGGCATCAGTTTCATCCAAAAGTTGCATCTTTAGATCCCTATACACCCTACATAACCATATAACCTTATTTAGATATCAAATATGATAAAAACTACTAAAAAATAAATTAATACTTAAACTGTAAAAACATGAATTAACACTAGAATGACTTGATTTAGTTATTAGACAAGCTAAAATTATGTGAAAATAGATATAAATAATAGTGTAAATCATGGCAGATGACTATTGTAAAAATATACACCTTAATTTTAGTCCCTTCAAAAAGAATTTTGACTTCGCCCTTGCAACCAACGACAACCAAAAGTTTGTCGCCGACGATGCTGATGGCCTTTGTCTTTCTTCCTTGTCATTATTATTAGAATCTACTTTGATGGTTTTAAAGTTGTTTTTATAAGTGCAATTTCTACGACAAGGCTTTCCTTTCTTACCAAGCCCTTGGTAACCATAAATCCATCCATCAAAAACCCTCCATCGACGTCGATAATCTATTTACCACCACAACCTCCATGACTAGCGATAGTGTAAAGCCCATGAATGTTTTGTATTGCCACAAGACTTTCCCTACAAGCCAAACCCTCGGGCAGCCACAGAGGGTGCTACTACGAAAGTGGTAGCCACAAATACCAGTTTGGCATTGATATTTCTATTGAGAAGTTCTTTTAAAGTGCTTCGTTTGGAACAAAAAAGTATTATGAAAATGTGTAGTTTGTAAATTCCAAGTGTTTGACATTATTGTCAAAAATTACGCTGAAAAGTTAAAATGTTTATTTTAGACATGATGTTGGAAATTAAAAATAAATTAATTTAGGTAATATTAAAATGTTGGAAATTAAAAATAAATTAATTTACATAATATTAAAATAAATTTACTTATTATAATCATTATTATCATACATGGTAAGATAATCTGCAATATACTATTGATAGCATCATAATATCTGTTATGTCCTTCTACGCACTTTAGGCCTTTTTTTCTCTTCATTTCTACATAAATTCTATACCAGCAATTTAGTTCTTAAAAACAAGATTGATGAAACAAGATTTATATACAACTTATCAATGAGACAAGATTTATAAATACAATATTCAAAAAGCACATTTACCTATTTGATTAAATATTATATTCAATTATTAATTGTACCAGAAAAAGAGAGAGAAATTCAATTACTAACACGATAATCAGTCGTTAAACATCAAATGGATGTTATCAATTTGTTGAAACAAATTCTTTATAGTACCATAGACTCACTAAGCGTAACTAATTATAACATTTTTGGTAAGTGACAGATTATTTGTTTGAGCCTATAATTTCTAGGTTTTTTCTGTCCTATATATATGCATTCTATCCTCTAAGAATTTCATTCCTCAATATATCTAAAAAAGTTAATAAAGCATTTTTCCTTTTTAACCTTTTTGCTTGTTTCTTTTGTCCTCAGATCTTTTAGCAATGGCAACCACAGGAAAGAAAACTAGGGGACGAAAAAAGACTCAAATGAAAATGATAGAAAACAAAGAAGATCGGTTAGTCACATTCTCGAAACGCCGATTGGGAATCTATAAAAAAATAAGTGAGCTTTTCATTTTATGTGGTACGGAGATCCTTTTTATTGTCTTCTCTCCTACAGGTAAACCCTTTTCATTTGGTTGCCCGTCTATTGAATCTGTTTCAAACCGCTTTTTGAGCAGAAATAGACCTATAAATGACAACACTAACATTCTCATTGAAGCTTACCGTATGTTAAGAACCAATAAACTTGTCCAGCACTACAATGAGGTCCATAGCCAAATGGATGCAATCAAAAAGAAAAAAAAGGTGCTTGTTTCTACTCAACAGACAAGTGAGACAAACAATACTAATTATTGGTGGAAAACTCCCATCCATCAATGTAACCCAAGGGAACTCGATGAACTGTACTCCCGTATCTCAGAGCTTGCCCACCTGTGCCATATCGCTTGGTGTAAGAAGATTGCAAACGCTTCTTCAATATCGGCTTCAACATATTTTGGCAATGGCCACCATCGCCAAGAGTTCTAAAACAACTTAAACTTTATTGAATATAAAATGTTCCACCTCATAGAGCCAACCAACATCAAGTTTTCACTGCTTAGGGGACAAGACTATTTCTATTTCTATATTATATATGTTTGCCAGCGGTATCAATTCATATATATGTTTCCAATAAACTGGTGATTAATAAAAGTATAGTCTCATCTATTTGCATATTTCACTACTCCAAATATATATAATTTTACTTTTTTGCTAAAGCTTGAATATTTACTTATATTAATGATTCAATCTGTAACACCCCAAACCCGACCTAGATGTTATGGCCGAATCCGGAGATGTTACAATGAATTGGTTTTGAAAACAGAGTTGTTATGTTAAACCATTCCAGTCTATTATCTTAAAATATTTTGAAATCATAGTCGATAACGTTAATTAGTTGCCAAGACTTCTTTTGATGCAGAAGACTAACAGATTGACACATTTTTTAAATCTAATTCGTGTTTTTAGGAAAACATCTTTTTGCGTAAAACCATCAATTTCATAAGATTATTTAATCAAGCATGCAAAATACTAACAAACCCAAAAATTAACAATTTAAAACCATAACATCTAGAGAGTCCCAGAAATTACAAACTCTCAAATAAAAACCAAAAAAATCATAAATAGCTAAGCTTAAATAGTTTACATACAAGTGGTCATCGCTGAGTCTCTGCCGCACCGATCCTCCTATGTCTGTGGATTACCTAACAAATCAGACAACAGATGTGAGTTTACCAAAACTCAGTTTGTAACCCAATAGAATTAAGCATGCAAACATACAGATTATATGCATAATCAGAACAGATACAGTTTCAGATTCAGAATCAGATCCAGATTTAGATTACAAAAGCAGATATGCATAAGTCTTACCCCCATCCTCTACACACCATCTCCGACCATCCCATCACACCATGTGAGGTTAAAAACACCCACCCATCCTTATACACCACATTGTGTCGTTAAGACACATTTCAGAATATATGCAGCCAAGCTGTCAGAATATAGGCGATCAACGCCGAACATAATACTTCTTCCTTATATACAAATCCCACCCTAATAACAGATACAGAAAGTCACATATAGATATAACAGATCACACGTGCTCAACATACTTATATACAGACAAAAGTTATATGTATAGCAGTACAGTTAGGCATACATTCAGTATCCTACTCAGATCAATCTATCAGGACATCATAGCATACAAATAGGGGTTTAATAGCCCTTATCGACCCTACAGTAGGCCCACAGTCGATCGGAGCGACCTGTACGACCCTAGGGAAAATTTCAGAATTATGGGCCCAAATGCCCATGTGGTTTGCCTGTGTGGGCCTACACACCCAGATTGGCCTTTTCCCGTAGGCCCATACGACCTGGCCCAAAATCCACACGCCCGTGTGACTCACACGGCCACACTCACGCCACCACACGGCTGTGTATTGCGCATGGCCATGCCTTTGTCGACCACACAGTCGTGTCTCACACACGGCTATCCACACGGACGACTACACGCCTGTGTTGCCCGTATGGCGTCGACAGTAAAGTTTTTCAGCTTTCGTCGAAGCTCGATTTTTAACATTCTGAGTATACCCCTGGTTCGTTTAAGATGCAACAACAACTCCAAGCACTCCGAAACCTAAGAAACAGTAATCCATTAAGCTCTTAGCAATTATTTAACAAACCGACTCTTAATTCCCGAAATAACGCAAGAACTTACCATCGAAAAAAGCAAGTAACAACACGATTCAAACCGTCAGAGTGACTCTCCTCCACCATCGCCTTCTCCTACACATAAATTGGCAGAAGTTAACCCCTAACTAATCATGATTTCGCCAAACAACAGATATACCCAAAACCCCGTTAGGAAATAGAAGTTACAGAATACCCAAAACTTCACTTACCAATCGAACGAAGAACGACAAATTTCCCAAAACGTAAGGATTCAACAACATTTTTGCAGAATTGGAAAAAGAACAAAATTCAGAAAAAGAAGAGAAGAACTGACGTCAATATTTTTTAGAAAAAGAGGAAAAATTTTGAAAAAAAATAAAAAATAATATCAGATTAATTCCCAATCCCTCAAATCTCTCCCACTAACCCCTACAGAATTTTATCTCAATCCAACCACTCCTAGTATACTAGCAAAAATAAACTCTCTTACTCACACAGAGATTCAAACACAAGACCTCCAACACACCAACCCCTTTACCACTCAAGCCAGCAAGCTCATTCTGATATGAGTTAACAGACAATTTAATAAAAACCCACTGAACAAGAATAGGGCTTGGATCCAAAAATAACAAAATTGATAGAAGTGGGACTTGAACCCATGACCTCTCACACACACCCAAAACACTTAATCACTAAAGCAGATTCAGATTTGTGTTAGATAGCTACAGAATCAGAAATAAATTATTCAGGGCATTACACAATCAAGTTTTAATTCATATAAATATATACTTAAAACCAAAAAAAAAAATCAAACTATTATTGTTTTCTTAATTATCTTTTTATTTTTCTTGAAACTCTTTTGCACACCAAAGATAGGTGAGGGCAAATATAACATTAAAGATAGTGGCTTGATACATGCCTTGGAGCATTGTCCTATTTCTTCTTTTTCTTTTTGAGTTCCATTTGTGTGTTCAATATTTTTCTCACCGGAAATCTGTACTAACATCATATTGTCTAATTTTTTTAGTAAATAGCATTTGATCAATTAATTATCATTTATTAAATGAAGTTGGTCTTAATTAAAATATTATTTCAATAAAATGTTAAATTTCACGCGAAGAAATCTCTTAATCATATTTTATTAAATAAAAATAATCTTCAATGAGCGAAATTAAAGATATCAATTATGTAAACTATTAAGTTCCCTAATTAAATATTCTACTATGAATTTGAAATATTATAAACTTATAAATTGATTACTTGAATTTGTTAACTCATGATAAATTAATTAATGTAATTTGATAATTCTTGTTGATTAATTAAACTTGTTATATTTATGAATTTTATAATTAATCATATGAACTAATATAAAATGAAATATGCATAAGAACAATAATGTATGCACCTGTAAACAATAATGCATGCATAACAACTTTCTTTCGTTTTTTAACATAATTCTAATTTTTTTTTACTTGATGAAAATTCACGATATGAATTCTATAGTAAATTTATAACTATTATCTCTCTATAACAGCTTATCGTTATAGGTGTATAATAGTCCGTTCTCTATAACAAATAAAATCTGGGCAAATAAATGGACTGTTATAGAGAGGATTGATTGTATTATTAAAAATTCAAGTATAATAATTAAAATATGCATATAATTTTTTATATTACAAAAAAACACACAAAATTATGTGAATTGAAAAATAAAATGCAAACTTTGGGGACAATATAAATTATCATAATTTTAGATATTTAATGTGGGCTAAAAATAATCTGAACTGTAACGACCCAAAGTTTACGAGTAACAGAAAAGTGTACTCTCGGGTTATTATTTCCGTAAATGAATTCGTAAATATTTATTAGAAATATTTACGAAGCTAGTAGTGTAGTTAATTAGACTTCGGTTAAGTGAATTAGCTTAAATTAAAGTTAATTTAGTGAAAGGACTAAATTGAATATAGTGTAAAATTTTAATTATAGATTAAAGAAAAGTCAAAGGACTAAATTAGTAAATAAACCTTAAGTGACAAGTGTATGGTAAAAATTAGTTGCATGTGTATAAAATATAATACATACACATGTATTATAAATATATGTTTACTTACTATTTAAGTAAAATATAATAATAATAACTAAAATATAATAATAATATAATATAATAATTAAAGTAAATAAAAGAAATAGAATATAGAAAATAAAAGAAAGAATGAAAAGGAAACAGAACAGGGAAAGAAAGAAAGAAAGAAAAAAGGGAAAGAAAAAGAAGGGAAAAATAGGGTTTTGAGGTTTGAAGCTTAATTGGTAAGTTAATTTAGTCAATTTTCTTGTAATTTTGATGTTTTTGGAATCCTAGAACAAAGCCCTACTTAAATCATGTTGAAATTTAGGAAGTTAGTAAATTTTTAGATGTTGATTAAGTTGAACAATTGAGTAAATTATGAGATAAAGTGATAAAAATTCAAGTTAGAAGTGGGAGAAGGATTGAATTGTAGAAAGAGAAATAAGTTTTGGTATAATAGGGACTAAATTGAAAGAAATTCAGAATTGATGTTTTATATTGAATAATAAGAGCTGAAACTTGTTTAAAGTAGGTATTAAATGAAAATATGAGATTTATTTGTAGAGAAAGAATAGTTATGGTGGAATGACTAAATTAGAATTTATGTAAAAGTTACATGGAAAATAGAAGAGTGTGTTATTAAATGATATGTATTGATGATTTTTAATGTTAATTTTTCTCGTAGCTAACGTAGCACCGAAAACGTCATCGAAGAAGGGGAAAGAGAAAGTGGACTGAGATATCGAGTAGATTCGAGAATTTTGGTTTGTATTTCTATAAACTGAGCCTAATAATTGTTTAATGTATTTATTATTTAAATTGTATGAAAAATGAAAATGAGGTAAGTATTGTTATTTTACTTTACTATTTGAAATGTTAATATTTAAATTAAAAAGAAATTGAATTCCCTATTAACAATGTCGGGCTAGTCGGATATAATTGGCATGCCATAAGATTGGAAGTGTTAAGGGATATTCCGATTTTGTGTCGATGAGACACTATGAGTGTCAATTCTCATATCTTGTTCCGAATTCGTTCCGGCGAGGTACTCGTATCTTGCTCATCGTTATCATATCGCATACGAGTGTATTCCGCCGCCGATGAAACACTGTATACTATCCCGGTGTGTGGGTTGGATCCGTGTATCCGTTCAGGTCCGGGTTATGTTCATAGGGGTAAAATTACTGCACTGAAGACTGAATGATACTGACTAAATTGAATATCTTACTAGTTTTGATTTTAATGATAAATGTTATTACAAAATGAAGGCAATCAATTGTATGTTCATGATATGATTATTTATCGGATTCTATGGTTTAAGTAAAAATGCATAAATTAAGTATTGGTTTATAGAAATACCACTGAGTGCATACTCAGCGTCGGTTTGTTTTCCATGTGCAGGACTAGGTACGAAAGAAAGTTAAGGACTCAGCATCCTAGCCAATCCCGAACTCAAAGTGGTAAAGTACCTTTCCTTTGGTAAAATGGCATGTACCTAGGTTGTTAAGATGTTATTTTGTAAATAATAAGAATGAGCATGAAAGATGTTGAAATATGGTATGAAATATGCATATTTTGGAAGTTAAACTTACATGAGTTTGACTAGTATGTTAATGTAGTATAATTTCGATATGAATTGTGGTACCAATGAGGGTACATTGGTTGGATGATTTATTGTTTAATCGGATATGTATTAAGTGTGTTTAATCAAGCTCTAGTTGAGTTTAAAAGTTAAGGAAATTGTTAGATTGAAGCTTAAGTTTTGCAGGGTTGGTAAATTTGAGATAAAAAGGCTTGTATTGAGTCCACACGGCCTAGCACACGGGCCTATGATCAGACCGTGTGAGACACATGGCTCGCACACGGGCATGTTGTTAGACCGTGTGTCCCCTGCATCCTTAAATGTGAAGTTAGGATAGTACACAGGCAATAGGCACAGCCGTGTGTCTTGGTCATGTGAAGAACACGGGTTTCAAGCATGGTCGTCTGTCAAAATAGTGTAAAAATAGCTTTAAAATGGTGAAAAGTCAGTTTACCACACGGCCTAGCCACATGGGTGTGTGCCCAGGCTGTGTGCCCCGGCCGTATGCCCCTTTGATACTTAAGAAATTGCAAGTCAGAATTTCACACGGGTTGGCCACACGGCCATGGGAACCCCATGGTCTGGCCACACGGCCATGTCCCAGGTCACACGGGCGTGTGCCCCTATCTTCAAGGTAAAATTTCTAAAGTTGTCGGTTTAGTCCCAAACCACTTCCAAAGCATGTATTGGGCCCCATAGGCCCATATTAGGAATTTTATGGTGAAATTTTAAAATATTTGATCTGGAAGGCAAATTTATGACTCGGTTTTGTATAAATGCTAGTGTATAAGTCCGATAATGCCTCGTAACTCTATTCTAGTGACGGTTTGGGGTTAAGGGGTGTTATATGAACGATGAACCAAATATAATGACTAAATTGAAAATTAACAAATTTTAGGAGATTTGGGCCTTGCTAGCCTTCTCTAGTTTCGCCCCTGTTTGTCATGCATCATATTGCATTGGTAGAACACGTCATGATTACACATCTTGACGTGTTCTAAAATGTATAATTTGCAATATAATAAATTACATAGTTGTTATTTCCATCTATGCACTTTGAGTTTTTTTTCCCTTCATTTCCATATAAGTCTTCCCTCGACTCTCATTCAAAATATTCAATTAATTATAAGACAACAATTGAGTCCTTAAAAACTCGATTGATGAGACAAGATCTATATACGATGAATCGATGAGATAAGAATTATAAATGTCGCATTCAAGAAATACATAATCACTTATCTAATCTAGTATTAGACTAAATTATTAACACGAGAATCAATCATTAAACATAAAATGGATATTATCAATTTGGTTAAACAAATTCATTGTATCACAGAACAAATTATACACACTTTTGGTAAGTGGCAAACGATTACCATTAAAAGACCTAATTTCATTTGTTTGAACCTCTAATTCTTTGACCTTTTCTATCCTATATATATGCATTCCGTCCCTAAGAATTCCATTCCTTAGTATCTTAGAAGGCTAATAAAGCGTTCATTTTTAACCTTTTTGCTTGTTTCTTTTGTCCAAAGATCTTTTAGCAATAGCAAACATATGAAAGAAAAGTAGGGGAAGACAAAAACTTGATATAAAAATGATCGAAAATGAGGATGATTGATTGATCATATTTTTGAAACGTTGATCTGGAATCTATAAAAAAATACATGAGCTCTCCATTTTATGTGGTATTGAGATTCTTTTTATTATCTTCCCTCCGAGAGGTAAATCGTTTTCATTTGATTACTCTTCTATTGAATTTATTGCTAAACACTTTTTGAACAGAATGCTTTATTAGTCTTCTTGGATTTTTTGGAATTATAAAGTTCTTATGAGATGGGATGCATATATAAAACATAAAACTCAAGAATTAAAGGCTCAAACAAATGAAATTAGGCCTTTTGGCACTTATCAAAAGTGTGTTTAGTTAGTTGTGCTTAGTTAGCGTACTATGAAAAATATATTTCAACAAATTGATAATATCCATCTAATGTTTAACAATCAATTATCGTGTTAGTAATTAGTCTGATATTGAACCAAGTAGGTACATGTATTTCTTGAATGTGGTGTTTATAAATCTTGTCTCATCGATTAATTGTATATAGATCTTGTCTCGTCAATCGTGTTTTTAAGGACTTGATCATTGATAGCTTATCACCTATAAACATATTGCATTGTATTGCCATTTTTGTATTGCGCAAAATGCTTGAAAGAGAGAACCTCTAAAGAAATGGAGAAAAAAAGGGCCTAAAGTGTATAGAAGGAAATAACCGATATCTAATTTATTGCATTGCTAATTATGGTATATACTATATTTGCAATGAAATAAATTAGATATTTCTTCTATGCACTGTTAAGGTTTTTTTTCATTTATTTGTAACCCCTCCTTTCAAACATTTTGCACAACTTACATGCTACACAATTTGTAAAACAATGCAATATGTCTGCAAACTATATGACAACAATTGGGTCTTTAAAAGCACGATGGATGAGATAAGATTTATATATGATTGATCAATGAGATAAGATTTATAAGTATTGTATTCAAGATATATCTTTACTTGATCCAATATTAGACTCAATTACTAACAAGCTAATAAATAGTTAAACATCAAATGGATATTATCAATTTGTTGAAACAGTTTCTTCATAGTACCATAGGCTAAGTAAGCATAATTAACTATACACACTTTTGGTTCTTCAAACTCTAAGAGTGGGATAGACACTAATTGCTGGTGGAGAACTCCCATTTATCAACTTAATCTGAGGGAGCTTCATGAACTATACTCCCATTTCTCGAAACTTCTCAACCTATTCCATATTGTCTGGTACAAGAAGATTGTAATCGTTTCTTCAATGCATGCTTCAACGAATCTTGCTAAGGATATCCTTACTATTGGCCACGACCCTAACAATTTTGAACAACTTAAACTGTGGAGTGTGCCTCATATTTACGAGCCAACATCTCGACAAGGAAAAGTCAATGTCGTGACGAGACGACCACAACGTCCCGACGAGAAGATTGGCCACGTCCCGATGACTCGAAGAACGACGTCCCAATAAGGAGCATGTGATGTGGCGATGTGTTCCCCAATTCAACCTGGTTGTCTTCTCTTAGTTAAATATTGCTATTGTTTTCCCAATTAAACCCTAATTAGTTTAGGTTATTTTAGTGATATTTAATCTAAGAATTTAACCTATAAAAAGGGCTATTGTAACCTAGAATAATAATCTTCATCATCTTTTAAATTGAGAGAGTTCTCTGAGTTTTGGGGAAGTTTGAGTTTTAGCCAAAGTACTTTGTTCTTTTGAGATTTAAGGTTGTTTATTGAGATAATCTTCATCTTGTACTCTTTCGATTTTTGCTCATTTAGTGAAGTTTCATTTGCTCGTAATTTTTTGCCCTCTTTTTTGGAGGAATTTTTTCACTTAAATATTTGTTTTTGATCTTTTCTATTTTTACTTTTATTTTCTCGTTGCATGTACGGGTCGATCCCCAACATAAACTTTCCTAAAATATAATAAAGCCCACCTTGTCGAGCGAACCAACATCAAGTCTTGATGAATTGGCGTATATATATTTGTATATATTATTAACAAAAAAAAATTGAATCATTAATTAATTTATTCAGGTCTCAAAATTATTATTTTTAAAAAATTTAATTTTTTTCTTTCTTTATATATTTTTTAGAAATTTTAAAAAAAATTAATAAATGTAAATTTCAAAATTTTTAAAATTATTTTCTTTTTTTATATTTTTTATTGAGAGAGATCAATTTGTTCATTTTTAAAATTGACAGAAACTATTTACACCAATTTATTATTTGAATTATTCGAATTTTAAAATTTAACTCGACTCAAACTGCTTACTTGAGTTTAGAAATGTTCATGAGCCGAGTCAAGTTAAATTTAGACTTGACATAAACATGACATTAATATATTTTATGTTTACTCAAACCCGACCCTACCCAAAATCTAAACCTAATTTTTTGCCAAACTCACCTATATTTGCAAAAGATTAACTCAAGTTCATTTTAGGCCCCTATATTATTTTTAAATTTTTAAAAAATATATTTATTCTATTTTATTTTAATATTTAATAATTTGATACCTATTTTATTTATTGAACATTTTTATATAATCTTACCATTATTTTAATGTTTATTAATGTATTATTATATATTTAATATAAGTTTATTTTTTTATGGATTTTAAATTACATAATATACAAAAATAACATAATATAAAATATTATAAACTTAAAAAAAGTCACCCAAGTCACATTTTAAATAGGCTTAATCTTTTAACTCAAGTTCATTTTTCAAATTTAATTTTTTTTAAACCTTCCTAATTTTCAAGCAAGCCTTTAACCTAAAGGAGTATCCCAATCAAAAAATTGAACAACTCAACTCAGTGGACTCAAAATTCAAATTTTTTTTAATCGAGTTTTGCTCACCTCAAAAATTCGATATAGTTGGGTGACCAATTTTTAAAAAAAAAAAATTAATAGTTCGGTGAAAAAAAAACATAATGTAATTTCCAGCATGTGCTTGTTGTCATCCATTTTCTAACCTTAAAAAATGGACCACAATTAACAACAAAAACACCAGCAAACAACAATACTTTCATAACCGAAAATAAGTTCTCAAACAAGTTAAAACCTTGAATTCCATTTATGGAATTGCCAAATGCTAATAATTAAAATCATCATCAAATTGCATAGGATATTATACCAAAACTAAAAATAAGAAGTAAGATAAAAACAGTATGATTACTTCATTGAGAAAACAACAAATTATCCTTTGCAGAAACAAAACTTCAAGCTCTTAAACTAAATTCAACAAAAAACAGCAGTGTTATCTTAAAAGTTGCTACAATTTCGAAACAAAGTTTCATACTAGCCAAAAAGTGTTTCCAACTTCTAGCCATATAAACATTCCTCAGCGGTACTGCAAAATAGAAGACATAATAAGAACCACACCCAGAGGTTAAGAAACTGCTGACGCAAAAGAAAAAGAATATGAAGATTATGGTAGCGATAAACAATTAACCATCGAAAGAGTAATCAACAAAGTGACAATGCGATACCTTAATGAATCCAATTTCCTTGGCATTGCTACGGAAGCACTGTCTGCAACACATGAGCCCGTACTTCCTGATGATGGCATGAGGGTTTCCACAAACTCGGCTATAAAAACAGAACGAAGAAGAAAATCTTTTAACCAACACATTACCCAAATTTAGCAAATACCTTGAATTATAGCTATGGTAATGTGATTATATACTTGTAAGATAAAACATGAATTTCAAATCCACTAATAATTATAAGAATTTCAACTAATGGCATCCAACAAATCCATGAATTTGAACAGAAAGAAAGTATCTTATCACGTAATATTAAATCGATTACAACTCAAATTCCCAAACGCAAAGCAGTACCTCAAATAACTCAAAACAGTCTCAATCTAAGCAAATCCTACACCATTAAAACCCTAAACCACAAAGATGAGCATGCTAATTCGTTGGATAAGTGCAGTAAAAAATCAACAACCTAAAATTTCATTTCCTTCCGTTTGACATACACTAAAAAGTAACAATAGTAATTTAATTGAAATTTCTAAGCAATTAAAGAAGGGGGAATTGAGAGACGAAGTTACCATGCGCGAGAGCCAGGGCCGTAGGTTTTGGGGTGAGAGTTCCAGACGTTAGAATGACCCATGATTGATTACAGATGGCTGCTCGTCGAAGAAAGCTCTGATAAACGGAAGCGGCCAAGGTTTCGAGGAAAGGTTTGGTGTAGTGGGAAATTTAGAGTATTTATAGATGTAATCAGAAAACCCTAGGTTTCAAATTGTCAACGTTGGGCAAAAATAAGTGATAAAAATAATATTTAGTTCATGAACTTGTTAAATTTTACACTTTAGTCCTTGAGTTCTTTTTGCATAATAGTCCTGAAACTTGGCATTTTTTTCTTAATTTGATCCCTGAAATTAGATTCCATTAAGGTATGCCATATCATCACTTGAAATTTTAAAAGAAAAAGGGTTAACTACACAAATAGTCACTCAACTATTAGTAAATTTCTTTTTTGTCACCTAACTATTAACAAATTTCTTTTTTCGTTACCCGACTATGAAAAGTTACAAAATGGCCACCCAATTATTTAATTTCGTCGTTTTTGTCACCAACTAGCTAACTTAAAAACAAAAATACCTAAAAATCCAATATAGTTGGGTGACTAAAAAAGATAAATTTGAGTAGTTGCTAAGTTTGAAGACTAACGTTGACAAAAAAATTCGAGAACCAATAAGTGGAATGTTATTAAATTCTTAATTCATCCTTGTAAGAAAATTTTCAAACAAAATGACTTGCAATTTTAGAAACGATTTTAAAATCTATACCAACTCGATTAAGGAGTGCTTTAATGAGTTATTGTCATAAATCAACTCAAAACCAATTCAATTAAAAATTCATTTTAAAATCCTATTTTAACAAAGAATTTAATAATATATTATTATTTTCGTATTTCATTATTTTTATATAAAATATTTAAATAAAACAATTACAAATACACTATCTAAGGATTTAACTCAAACCTAAAAACACATTAAATCATAAACACATTTTGTACTTTATCATTTCTCCTATAATTTAGTAAATATATTTTTCATAAAAATATAATTTTAATATCATGTTTTTCTTTTACTCACGTAAATGAAATATCTGATCTAAGGCTTGATAAAAGCCACCACAACCGGGAAAAGAAAATTGTTAATTTAGGACTAGAGGTGAATAAATCTCCATTCGATTCGAAAAAAATAAAATAAAAATTTAAATCTCAAGTTAATCTAATTGAGTTATTCCATTTTTTCGAATCAATTCAAATAAGTAAGTCGGATTTTGAGTTTGAATCGAATTAAATTTTACAATTCAAATAATTTAAATAACAAATTAATATAAATACCCATTTAGTCTTTGTCAATTTTAAAAATCAACAAATAGTCTCACTTAACAAAAATTACAAAAAAAAATTCAAAATAATTTTCAAATTTTCAAAATAATTTTAAAATTTTAAAATATTTATAAAAATTGCAAATTTTATTTTTTTAGAAAATTTAAAAAATACCTAAAGAATATATAAATAAAGTCAAAATTTTTAAAATTTTCTAAAATAATAATTTAAGGACATAAACAAAGTTTCAAATTTACGACATGAAATTATAATTTAAACAATTTTACTCGATTCAACTTGACTTAAATTTCATTTCACTCGACTTGATTCAAAAAAAATTCAAATCGAGTTAGAATGATAAAATAAAACTCGTCAACTTGATTAACTCGAAAATTTTTCATTCAATTCAACTTAATTCGAACAAATGCTCTTCCTATTTAGAACCATTTTCATAGAACCTGTGCTATACAAGTTGAAATCAACCTTGAAGTACCCAAAACTTAATTGGTACATACAATCATTCATTTTTAAAGAGTGACGTTCAACAGTTTTGAAACTTGAATTTCAATATCTGTAACCCGAGACGAGAGGACTTCGAGCTTTTGCTGTATAATTTTTCCAACTACTAGTGTAATCATCCAACTCAGTTCTTCCACCCTCTCTTCCTTTCCCTCTTCTTTGCGCCGGCAGTCATCCACTCGGTACCAAGAAACAAATAAATATAAAAGCAGGGTTTAAACCACCACTACCTACATCCATGAACTCAGGGTTCGATATGCTTTGATGTAGTTCCTTGCAAATCACAGCCACGCTGCTCACAATCCAGCTTGCCCCACCTTGCATCCACTCGCTCACATGGGAATATCAATTTTCCAAGGCTAATGGAAACAACCAATGTCAACTAACTATCGTAAAGGCACTGAATAAGGTCAATACAATTATATTTCAAAGCTTAAGGCACATGCTTATTCGGAATAATCGTTACGGTAGGGCACTGTGGCATATCTGACTCGGCAAGTATGCTAATTGGCATGCAAACATGAGCTGCAACACTAAAGTGATAGACTATGGAATTTACCTTCTGTTAACAACGTTGTGCACGTGACAGAGCCATTGAGAAAACTCATCATGAGATCCAGCCATTACAGGGTTTGCTCTGAAAAGCATATGCATACATTAATATCAATGGAAGACATTGTACATACATATATACATACACAAGCATTATATATAGGAAGAACCACCAATACAAAATTTTGATTGAACCAAGTGAGAACAATCCAACATTATATAACATTATGAATAAACAGGGCAACGGTAAAATCGATGTACGGCCTTCCACAGCTTTCCTCCCAACTAAATGATGAATAACTAGATCATCGAACAAACAAATAATTTTTTGATTTAACCAAATTTTGACTTAGAAGTTTTATCATATTTCACTTTGCAGTTCCAATAATTCCAGGACCGAGTTACATTTGGTTTATTTCTCGCTTTTCCTTCTAGCTTTTATTGCAGATACTTATACTAGTGCTGCCACAATTCCAAACCTGGATGGGGATGTGAAGCCAAATAGCTTTCTGGTCTTGCTGGCAGTCACTTTTTATTATACCATCTAAAAGAAAGGCTAACGGAAGTGGTTGCATGAAAATTCTTAACATGTATCAACTAAAGCGATGTGGAGAAGACAAAAAAATACCTCAAAACTTCTTTGAAGTGATCTGCACATTCCTGGCAGGGGTACATTCGAGATAATATTGACATCTGCAAGTTGATCACTCGTCATTGGTCAGTTTAAATAGTTTATAAAGGACAATAAGCTATCCTTACAATTCTTTTGATGTCATTAAAGTCTAAATAATCAAAAACTGATATGGTAGACACTTAGGGAATAATTAAGCTACGCAGCACTTTAGCATCTTTGGACTCAACTCATATTTTTTGTATGGCAAAGATATCCTTCATATCAGTTTTACAATTCATAAAGATTAATCCTTTCAGGGTTCATAGCTGCCCCTCCCAACAATATTGTCTCTAGAATTCAAACCCGAGTTCTCAATGGGGAGTGCTATGTGTTTAACACTACACCTAACACTTGTTGGTAACTTATTCCACTTTTAGTCAAACCTGTATCGGGATCGAGCTTCATTTGATATCAGAAATTACAAAGATTGAATAAGGAAATTAAGATACTATACCAGCTCTTTTACATCCTTCTTTTGCTGCCTTGTTGGATTTTCAGGATACTGAAAAATAAATAAAATGGTTAAAGAAGCCTCATTCAAACGGTCATCAGGGCAAAATCGTAGGCATTATAAATGAAAAATAGAAGGGGGGGGGGGGAACCAAAAGCAAAGGTATAAATGAAAAGACCTGCGCAGCAAGAGTGTGAAGAAAAGTCCAAGTAGCTCTTCCAAGTTCTTCTTTAGTCACCGGTGCAGCCGGTTTCTGTCAATAAACATTCAACCGACCATGTTAATTTTATATAACTACAAAATGGGTCTCAGAAATGAATAACAATTTCTTAAAAAGAAGATAGCCGTCATTTGGAAATTTTGTCAAACAGTTAATGAGCAAAACTACGAGCAACACCATTGATTAACTTTTTACCAGCCTCGAAATCGATACCAAGCAAACAAGCATATCAATGATAACCTATTGGGAGGAACGCAAGTAAATACCTTGACAAGAAAATGGGTATTTGTGGCAGGGGAGTCGGCGTTTATTGATGATGAAATAGAGATGAGAGGGTTTTTCTTGGTGGGTAATGAACGATGAGCCTGTTGAGTGAAATTGGCGAGGTGGGTTTGGACACAATTCGAGAATCTTTCAACAGTTCGGAACAAAGCTTGGAAAGGATTTGGATTTTCAGCACCCATATCTGTGCATGAACATAGAGAGATAGAGACAATGGCGGGGAAAACAGAGCACATATGGAACTAAAGGCCCAAGTTGGGCACTCTGCTAATATCTCATTAACACACTACTTTTCATTTTAGGAGGCAACAAAAGGTTAAATTGTCATTAGTCCCTGTACTCTTTATAAGTTTGGAATTTAGTCCTTTTTCTTTTATTTGATTAAGTCCCTATAAACATAAAAATTATCAACAAATATCGAATTATTTGAATCCATCAAATGAAATTAATTTAAAAATAATAATAAAATTAGACCCTTTTAACCTATTGTTTTTATTCTAAACTTAAAACATAAAAAATTCAATAATATAAAAAAAGGTAAACTGCAAAAGTAGTCACTTTTGTTTGCCTCAAATTACATTTTAGTCATTTATATTTGAAACATTACGTTTTAGTCATTTACGTTATTATTTTGTTACGAAGTGGTCACTTTACCGTTAAGCTCCATCAACTCCCTAATGACGATTCTATATGGCAGTCCAAATAGTTTTTTCTTTGTTTGCTTGTTAGAATATTCTTAATAATATTTTTTAGGCTACTTTGAAGACTGATGTGTATGTTAAAAAATTCAAAAACTCTTATACACTCAAAACTTGCATAAAGTATTGGGAATTTAACATTAGAATTTTTTTTTTTTTTGAGAGTTGCTTTAGAAATTGCATTTTGCATTTTGTAGCTCTATCTCTTCAAATAAATCTTAATTAAATGACTAGATTTTAGTGACGAAATAGCAAAGGAAGATAGCATTCATCCTGTCGAGTCCTATCGCAGCTGATGTAAGTTTTGAAAGGAGAAAGCATGAAAGGATCATGTGTATACAATCATTTACTTTTTCCAATATTTTAAGGGAGGTGAATGGGTGGTGTCGTGTTTTGGTTGAACTCTGTCTTTGTCAATAATATATATCTAAGTTTCTTATATGTTTGAGCATATTTCTAAATATATAACATCACCAATAACGAAGCATATTTCTGATTACATAACTAAGCTTAAGCATTAGAAAAGAAAACGACATTTTTTTTAAACCATGCAACAACAGAAAGCAATGGTGCCTGGCTTCAATAAAGTTGCACTAATAAAAGCAGAAACCAACCATGATAATATCATATACTTTCATTACTACACCCTTACACAAATGAGCTCTCTAGTTCCTCCCCATTATCACCTCCATTCTGTGGAAGTTCTCACCGTCTTGTTGAGCATAAAGAGTGAGCCTAGCATCGATCCTTGGTTGAACAAAGCGGCTCCACTCGGTGCCGGTGATGTAGTGCATGTCTCCTTCACTCCTGCATTCAAACCGCCACCATTGATTCTCGTCTTCCGTAACCGTTAAAACAATCCGACCAGCAGGAAGTGTACCGCTACGGTCACGAAGCCTCCACCTGTGCACATGGTTAGCTACTAGATTAAATGCGTCGATCTGCTCCATTTCTTCAGCTCCGCTAAAACTAAAACAAGGTTTTTTTCCCCAAAACTCAGAACAAGAATGTAATGTGATTTGCAGTTCTGGTAGAAGGATTTGTCCAATGAATGGGTATTTAAAGCAAACCTCAGCTCTTCTAAATCGAGCCAACAAAGACAAATGCACGTTAAACAATGTACATTGATCGCGATTACAAGCTCTGTTTTTTCTTCTTCCTTTTTTCCAGAAGGTTTTGTTATGGTGATAGCGAGAACTAAAATCTCGATGCTCATCCTTAAAGTTTTCTCGCATATCTGCTGGTCTGGCTTTCATAAACTTACCAACATATCATAATCTGTTATAACGCCAGATCGCAAGATGCTTAAAAATCTCCAAAGCCCTCAAAACAGGGGTTCGAGATTCATGTTTTCAAACTCTGTTTTGATTTATATATATGTCGCACGACAGAGAAAACCTCTGCAATAACAGGGGAGATCACGAATTTACAAAGCTGAGGTTTGGTTAGATTTAGGCGCAGGAGTTCGCGATTTATGTTTTCAAACTCTGTTTTGATTTGTGTATATATATCGCCCGACTTTTTCTCCTGACAGAAAAGTTTTTTATTTATTGGTCTAATATCAAATTTAGCCCTTCAATATTTACAGATTTTATCAATTTAACCCCATTGCATATTATCGGAAGAACCCATTGATTATTACTTTTTCAAACTCTGTTTTGATTTGTATATATATATATATCGCCATTGCTTATTATTATTTTAAAGATGAGGTCTGCTATACCCTGAAAAATGTAATAATATGTTGATGGGAATTTTGACCGCGAAATGAAGGAAAGAAATCAGGGACAGATTAAGGGTGTAGGTGACATTGGGGTTTTAGGGATCCAAGTGCCTATGAGCAGATCTATGGATATCAAGGTTAAGAAGCGGGATAAAGAAAAAGGGGTAATGGTAGATGCTGGGCTAAAGTTTGGTTCGTTAGCACTAAGGCCCAATAATGACATATTTGGAGTGAAGGCTAATGTTGGGCATGGAGTGTTTGATGATGGATCACAATCGGGACCTATGGGTGCTACTGATCGGGGAAAAAACATAGTCATACAACCAGTAGATGTATCAGTGACTTTAAATAAAGAGAAGCACACTGCAATGCGCATAATGGATAGGAAAAATATGGATTTGTAGAACGATAAAGAAAATGTGATGTTTAAATTTGGTAAAAAAAACGGCGCCTCTCGAGTTGCAGTGGAGAGTTCATAATATAATTTACAGGCAGAAAGGGAAACCATTAGATGAGATTATGGGGAATCATTTGAATGCTTCGGTTGAGTTGAAATCGGCGATGGAAAGGTTAGTTTGTGACCATGAAAGGACCCCGGAGAAAACTCTTATGGAGGGTGATTCGCAAATTGTCGAGGAGTGTATTGTTGTTGAGCATGCTTGGAATGATGAGGTGGTTTAGCAATGTTGAATTTGAGTGTAATAATACTTTGTTGGTGGAATTAATCTTGTCTGGTGAAGGAGTCAATAGTAGTTTAGTGGAATTAAGACTATTACATCTTGTTGTGGCGAAGATGGGAGGTTCGTGTCCAACATATTCCAAGGGATCAAAATGGGGGGTGCAGATCACATGGCTAAATGTGTTGATACAGTGGACTCTTTGCTCCGTTTATTTGCAATTGCGCCGGTTTTGGTTAGAGATTTGTTGGATTGAAGATCGTAATGAATCTAAATCCTTTCATTTATGAATTGGTTATTGTAATCGCCTAGTGTTGTCTCTTTTCTACAAAAAAATTAAAATAAAAAGTTTTTATATTAATTAATTTAATATATTTAATTATTAACAATTACATTAAATTACAATAGGGAACGGAGAAAGGGTTTACAAGTATAGGGATCAAACTCTAAACTTTCTGCCAATCAATCTAAAACCCACACAGATTTATCATTGGGCTAGTAGTGTTATTGGTAATAGAGTTGTCCATGGCTTGTGTCGGGTCCTAACAAAATTTTAGTCCTAGGCCTAACCTAGATAAAAATGCTAAAACTCGAGTCCAGCCTGTATTAGAATTTTTAATTTTAATTTTTTTATATAAAAATTTTAAAATATAACACACCATATAGACTAAAAATATTAAAATAAATGCCTCTAAAATAGTAGCAAAATTAACAATAAAACAGGTGTTGTACAATATCTTAACATTAACAATAAAATAGTAGCAATATAATAATGAAATGGTAGCAAAACGTAACAAAATGTGAAAAAGCAACGAGGTCTTTTTATTAATGAAAGTTTGGGTTGGATTGGGTCAGGCCCAAGCCGAAAAAAACCTTACTTGAGGTTTGATTCGTTTTCTAAATAGACCTCTTTTTTTTTACTTAAACTCATTTTTCTACTTATATTTTTATTTAAACCCTCCTATTTTTCGAGTGAATTTTCGAGCCATAAATAACTCTAATTGGTAATATATTTTAATTATTAAACACAATAATAAAACTAATATATATATATATATATATATATATATATACACAATACATGCACGCATATTGTTACACAGAAGCCTTACAATTTTTATTTTTATTTGGTAATACCAAAAGCCTTAAAATTACCTAATCCATCGACTTAAAAATTTTGGGTAAATATACAATTTGGTACCTAAGTTTGTCTTAAATGTTTAATTTGATATCTGATTTTTTTTTCTCAATTAAGCATTGAGTTTAGCTTCAATATTTAATTTGGTACTTAAGAGTTTTTTTTTCCCAGTTTAGTATATATATTTATTTATTAGAGCACACATGTCAAATGTTTTATCAGGCCACATAATGTTATTTGGTCTAGATATCAAATTGGGACAAAAACTTAGGTACTAAATTGAATAATGGAGTCAAAATTAAGTATGAAATGGTATATTAATCCTAAAATTCTCATTGATCCAGTCAAACACGTAGTTGGCAAATAATATTTTTTTTATCATTGATGACATTGCTCACAAACAGCCACGTGGCTATCTATCATTGATAAGCCAATTTTAAAAGCCGTAAAGTCTCGGAGTTTCGCGCTAGCCACGCCCACACCCTTGGGAGCGGGGGACCATACCATCACTCATCCCACGCGCATCAACCCGCGCCCACATCCCTATTTCAGACTCAAAAACCGTTGACCATCAATTAAAGTGACTATTGTTTTATTTTATATTTTAAGGTAAACTATCTGTTAAGTCACTAAATTTTCAACGTATTTATGTTTTAGCCACTTAACTATGAAAATTTTTAATTTAACTACTAACGCTCTTTAATTTGTTTTTTATTCATTGTGTGAATTCTTTAACGTCCTGATGTCATAGGATTCTCTTTTATGCAAAAATCGTGAAGCTTTCTCTATTGCCAATTGCCATTCATAACATAATTGGCACCAAATTGTTCCCTTTTCTCCCCTCTTTCTTCTTCTCGATTTGGTTTTCCTTGAAACCCACTCAAAATTGATAAAAATCAAGCTAAAACTTCAAACTTATCTTGGTAAGATCTCTATCTATGACTGCTTGATGGGACTAGTTTCGAGATATGTTGTTTTGCTTGGGCAAATACTTGTTGGAAAATTAAGCTATTGCAAAATAAAATCTATTAGCACTGACTGGAAAACAAATAACGAATTAAAAAATCAGAAATTTATTGCGCCATGGTAAACCACTACCTTTGAAGTGAATTCACCTTGATCGGTGTAATAGTAGTGGACGTCATCCCTCAAGGTTAACACAGTGCTTCAATATTCGCACACCCGAAAAAGGAATATGGAACTCAATTGGTGTTGCTCTTCTCAGGGAAATCACAGTAGGATTAATTCCCAAGAAAGTTTGGAGGGGTCACAGTTAGTCCCGTTTAAAACCCAAACTCCTAGACATAGTCCCGTTTAAAATCCAAAGTCCTAGACATAATTTTCTTTAAACTGATTTAGGAGAAAAACCGACAGAGTGTTTAAGAAAATTGGAAAGGAAGAGGAGATAAGTGTTTTTCATATAGTGTTGTGTTTTCTTTCAGTGTGAAAAAAAATGAGGAAATCAGCCATCTATTTATACTAAATGAAAGGGTAAAACGATAAATAGGTAGCCAAATTCTAGGTTTTTGTGTTAACACAGGCCAAAACAAGTGAACGACGGCGACACACACGTGCGATAATAAGCTTAATTACTCAATTAGAGTAAGAATTAAAGCTATATAAAAACTCTCTTGATAGCTTGTACTTAACCAATGTGGGATATATCCACTAACACCAACCCTTTACATTACCAACAATACTTCTCACCGTTGGGATTCTTAAATGGACACTTCAAACCCTGGAAATCCAATAAACCCCAACCCTTCACCAAAAAAAGAAAAAGAAGAGATAAGGAGGCTATCCATTTTCGGACTCCCTTGATTCTTCGGCACAAGAGCATCTTTGTCCAATTCCTAACAATCGGGGAGGTGGAGGAGGAGGAAGAGAACAATATATCTCTATTCCACATTGATTGAACGATGAAGACTGCAAATAAGAGCCATTTTTCTTTTGGTTTTAGGTTGAAGTTTTGAAGAGATTTTTGAAAAATCTAATTGGTAGAGTGGTTGTGGATGATGAGACGAGTTCATCGTTATCTATAGTGGCTAGAGAATACACAAAAGAAATGGTGGTTCTAATAGTGGCATGACATGGGGGAAGAAACTCTTAAAGCTTTTTTTTCCTTTTTTAGAGAATATGATGAAATGAAGTAGAATAAAATAAATAAAGTCCACCCAAGAAAAAAATTGGCTTCCATGTTAGAACAATAAACACTATGTAATTTAGTTGTTTCAAACTTACAGCAAAATGATTAAAAAATTGAAAATTTTAGTGATTAAATTGAAAATTTTGATACCAATAAGTGCTAGGTGTAGTAGTAAGCCATATTGCACTCCACAAAAAGAGAATGTGAGTTCAAACCTTGGAAGCAATGTTATTGGGAGAGGCAGCCACGAACTTTGAACATGGACCACAGAATGGACATAGAAGAAATCCAAAAAATTGAAAATTTTAATAGTTGGGTGACCAAAACAGAAATAGGCTAAAGTTGAATGTCTAACTAGATAGTTTACCCTATATTTTAAATCAAGAGAAAAAAAACTCATGCATTAAAAAAAGGTTAGTATTTGGTAAATTAGCACCGTACTTGTTTTTAATTCCACAAACATCCTTAAAAAATTGTCACATGTCTCTTTTCTAAAATATTTTTTAAATATTATATTATACTCTTATAGGACACTTGTGTAACACCCCTTGCCCAATCCGAGTAAAAGATGCTACATTTAGACACTAAACTCACCACTTAAACATATTCTTGTTTCATTATAATCGAGGTAACTAATAGCACAAAACATTACTATTCATACATAATTCACATTTTCTTTACTAATAAACCAAAGCACATACCAAATTGATATTCAAAATATATATACCAATAGGCCTGAACTTAGAGCTTCAGGAGTGATGTAATCTAAACCGAAGTAGCAATCCTCGATTCTTTTCAAAACTTATCTATCACCTACGCGTTTAAAACAAAAGTGTTAAGCTATACGAATAGCTTAGTAAGTACTCAATTAAATTCTATCTAACCATTTATATATATAACATTTAAATAAATTTTTAAAAACATTTATTCACATAGTTTATATTTAAACTTTTAATTCTTTTTCCAAAACATACAATCATTTAAATTAACTTTATAACTTATAGTCTTAACTTTAACATATATTATCACTAATTAACTTTCATGTTCGCATATCAAAATCTTTCTCTCATTTCACAAACATAACATAAACATTTAATTTACATATATCTTTTAAAACTTAATGCACATGTTCATTTTTATCTTTATTTTCACATATCATTACACATGCATATATACTTTTACTTTCACATATCACTTTTGCTATCCTTAATGAGTCTCAGAGGAGTTTTAATAATTTTGATACATTGTAGAGCTTTGGGCCAAAACAGAACTCCATTAAACACATTACATATCCCATTTCTCCTCTCCTAATCCCTTTGAACCCTCGCAACACCAACTTGATTCCTATCTGAACCCCCAGCTTCTTTCAACTCCAAAATCTTTTCATTATCACATATCATCTATCTTCTGAGCTCACTAAGTCATTTATTCACATAACACTTTATCCATTCATTTTAAATCAAATAAACATATATATAATATTTTCATTTCACACATTCACATATTCACTTTCATATGACTTAACATATTACATATAACACTTTGCATCACATTACTTATTCACTCTAAATACATACTATATGCATTACATCTTCACTTCATACATTAGTTCACATGAACACTAGCATATCACATATTTACAATACTTTACACTTTAGATTTTAATTCACTTTAATATAACATTTTGCTTAAATTTTTTATTTCACTATTTTAGCACACTTAGTAATTTTGAAAATTTTACAATTTAATCACTAAATTCATGAAATTTCAATATTTACTTCTGTAACATTTTAGTATAAATTTTCACTTCATTTAAACCTTTAATCACAATATTTATTTCACATATAAAATTTTACACTCTTTACAATTTAGTCCATTCTATAGTGACTTCGCTATTCTGCATCTATTCAATTATCAATTGATGACAAATAAATAACTTTCACTCTTTATAATTTAATCCTTAGTTTCATAAAATTCACTAATTACTAAATTATCACTTTACCATTTCTTACATTACTAACATACCTTTAATTACATATTTACTACTAAATTCAATATACATATTCAGTAATCTTAAGCATATCTTATTTAATTATTTCATTTTAGAATTTAAATACTCAAAATTCTAATTAAAGTAAACTAACTTGACTTACTTCTATTTTAGCCAAAACCTCACTTTCTTTAATTCTATTCTTTTCCTTTCTCACTCTCATCATAATCTTACACGTTCCTTCCAACTTTTTTTACTTTTAATTTCTTATGTCTTGCCTCCGAGATGTTATACAAGCTCTTCTAGACCTATACTTCATCTTTCCTCTTTAGTGGATATGAAAATTTTCAAGGTTTTATGGTGAATGGTAGAATTTTATAACAAAAGACCAAATTTTATAAAAATTAAAATTTCTCTCTCTTTTTTTAGAGTGGAATGACTCACTGATACAAATAATGAAGAAGTTTCTTCATTTTTCCATCAAAATATCTCAACTAATTTAATAATAAAATATTATAATTTAATATATAAAAATCTAACTTTAATTATTATAATAAAATGGGTTAAGATTTCATCTTATTTTGCAATCTCATCCAATGACCCATATTTTGCCAACAACCATATTTTTCCATTGACTTTCTCTACTATTCCATTCTTGATTCATAACATTTTTGTAACACCCCAAACCTGGCTTAGACGTTATGGCCGAATCTGGTGATGTCACAAGAATTGAGTTTTGAAAACAGTGTTGTTTCGATAAATTATCCAAGTATTATAACTTACTGAAAACGTTATTTAATTAATTTATTTACCAAAACAATATTTACGGTGGAGGTTTTAAAACCGTTATATTTCGAAAATCCAATTCATATTTTTGGAAAAACCTTTGATGTCGTAAAACCGTAATTTTAGTCAAACATCGCTATAAAAGTTAAAACATAACAAAAAGTAAATAAAAATTTAAACAGTCCAGAGAATTCAATAATTGCAAAACTCCCAAAAATAATTCAAAATTAAATAAAACTATTATTTAAAGTCAATTCACAAACTTGTGGTCACCGTGAGACTCCGTCGCACCGATCTGCCTAAATATGTGGATTACCTGACAAAACAGACAACAGATGTGAGTTTACGGAAATTCAGTGCGTAACCTAATAGATTTAAGCATGCAAACATATAGAATTAAAAGCACAGTTAGAAACAAATACAGTCTCAGATTCAGAATCAGATATGCATAAATACTACCCCCATCCTCTACACACCAACTCAGACCATCCCAACACACCATGTGGGGTTAAAAAAACACCCACCCATTCCTACACACCATATCGTGCCATTTAGACACATATTAGATAATGTGCAGCCAATCTGCTAGAATAAAGGTGATGAACGTCGTACAGATCAATTCCTCCTCATATACAAATCTCACCCCAAATCAGATACAAACTTACTAGATTAAACATGCTCGACATGCTTTTATAAAAATAACAGATATATATGGTAGTACAGTCAAGCATACATTTAGTATCCTACTCAGATCAGTCTATCAAAATATAATAGCATTCAAAATAGGGTTTAAATACCCCTTATCGACCCTACAGTAGGCCCACAGTCGATCGGATCGACCCGTACGACCCTAGGGAAAATTTCAGAACTATGGTCCCACATGCCTGTGTATGCCCACACGCCCAAATTTAGCCTTACACGTGTGGCCCACATAGCCTAGCCCAGAACCCATACGCCCAACTTGGCCTAGCCCATGTGGCCCACACGACCACACCCACATTATTACACAGCCGTGTGCTGCACACGACCATGCCTTTATTGACCACACGGCCATGTCTCGCACATGGCCATCCACACGGGCGATCATACATTCGTGTGGCATCGACAGTGCAGTTTTTTGGCTTTTGCTAAAACCTCGTTTTTTAAATTTCGAGTACACACCTATTTTTTTGCCATAAACTCACTCCCGAGACCACTAGTATCGTTTAACAAATACGACTACCACATCATATCAAACCGTTGAAGCGCGATTTCCTGCCTTACAACATTTTCCCACCAAATTAAGAACCAGAAGTCGTAATAACGATGTTTGACACAAGAATCACGAACCGAATCAAAGGGAAGAACAAGGGTTTACCGAAAAGGGAAAAATGTCAATAAAAGAATAGAAAAGAAATTGATGTCAGAATTTAGGGATTTTTGGGAGGTAAGAGAAAAGAAAAAAATAAAATAATAAAATAAAGTAACAGATTACAAATTCCTTATTTTCCTCTCATAATCCCATTGTACCACAACCTCTTCAGACTCTCACTTCACTAAGACTCTAACAGATAACAGAGCAAAAACAATACCCACGCTTGTGTAGGGATTCGAACACAAGATCTCCAACACACCAACTCCATTACCACTTGAACCAACAGACTCATTCTGATATAAGTTTACAGGCAATTAAATATAAGCCCACTAAACAAAGATAGGCCTTAGATCCAAAAATAATAAAAATTGCTAAAGGTAATACTTGAACTTGGGACCTCTCATACATCCCTAGAACTTTTAACCACTGAAGCAGACAAACACTTATGTGAAAATTTTACAAAAGCAAAAGTAAGAAAATTAGAGCGTTACAACTCTACCCCCCAAAATAAATTTTTTCATCAAAATTTACCTGATCAGAACAAATGAGGATACTGCTGACGCATCAAGTCCTCAGGTTCCCACATGGCTTCCTTAGTGCCATGATTCCGCCACAGAACCTTCACCAAAGGGATGGACTTCATCCTTAGAACTTTAACGTCTCAATCCAAAATCTGAACTAGCTTATCCTTAAAAGTCAAGTCTGGTCTAACCTTGATCTCCTCAACAAGGATTACATGGGATAGATCAGACCGATATCACCTCAACATCGAGACGTAAAACACGTCGTGAATACAATTTAACTCTAGAGGTAACTCCAACTGATAAGCAACCGGTCCTATAAGTTTTAGAATCTGATACGACCCAATGAACCTAGGGCTTAACTTACCCTTACGACTGAATCTCAGAACTTTCTTCCACAGAGAAACCTTAATAAACACGAAGTCCCCCATAGGGTACTCAATATCTCTCATCTTAAGATCTGCATAAGACTTCTGCCTATCAGAAGTCGCCTTCAAACTATCTTAAATTAGTTTAACCTTATCTTCAGTCTTAAAAACCAACTCAGGACCCTGAACCCGACGCTTACCCAACTTAGTCCGCATAGAGGCTCTTGTAATCGGTGTAGATGATACACCTCTCACCACACAGATTGTGCCTCTAGATTTTCAACACAAAGACCGTAACAGCCAACTCGAGATCATGCATCGGATAGTTATCTTCGTGTGTATTAAGCTGACAGGACGTATAAGCCACAACTTTTCCATCTTGCATCAATACACATCCTAAATCAACATGTGATGTATCACTGTAAACTACAAATTTCTTACCGGATTCAGGCTATATCAGAACAGGAGCTTGAGTCAGAACAGACTTGAGCTTTTTGAAGCTCGATTGTAGCGTATCAGTCCAGACAAACGAAACACCCTTATGCATAAGCTTAGTCAAAGAAGCTGCAATTAGAGAGAACCCTTCAACAAACTGCCGATAATAACATGCCAAACCCAGAAAACTGTGGATCTCAGATACACTCTTAGACTATTCCCAATCAAGTATAGCCTCAATCTTTCTCAGATTAACATGAATCCCCTCAGTAGATACCACATGCCCCAAGAAAGTTACCTCTCGTAATCAAAACTCACACTTACTCAACTTAGTGTAGAGTTATTTTTCACGAAGAATCTAAAGCACCACTCTGAGATGCTCATCATGTTCATCCTCACTCTTAGAGTAAACCAGAATATCGTCGATAAAGGCTATGACTAATTGATCTAGATAAGGTTGAAATACTCAGTTCATCAAATCTATGAATACCGCTGGAGCATTCGTCAGACCAAAAGGCATCACTAGAAACTCGTAATGTCCATAACGAGTCTTAAATGTAGTCTTATGAACATAAACATCTTTAAACCTCAACTGATAATACTCGAAACAAAGATCTATTTTAAGGAACACTAAAGCCCCTCGGAACTGATCAAACAAATCATCAATCGTCGGAAGTGGATACTTATTCTTCACAATCAACTATTCAACTGTCAATAATCGATGCACATTCTCATGGTTCCATCATTCTTCTTAACAAACAGAACTGGTACCCTACGGAGACACACTAGGGTGGATGAAACCATGACCCAGAAGCTCTTGAAGTTGAGCTTTAAGCTCAATAAGCTCTTTTGGTGCCATATAGTTTGAAGCGGTAGACACCGGAGCTGTACCCGAAAGGAGCTCAATTCTAAATTGAACCTTTCGATTCGGAGGTAAACCCGATAACTCTTCAAGAAAAACATCCAGAAAATCCCTCATCATTCTGATATCTTTAATAGAAAAGTTTCAAGAATAAAAAATATTGACGTAAGCCAAGTACGCCTCACACCCTTTCCGAACCAGTTTTTCAACTACAAGAGCGAAGATCACAATGGACAAATAATATCGACACTCACCAATCACAACCACCTCCATATCATCCTTGGTCCTCAGAATGACCCTATTAGATGTGTAGTCCAAGCTAACACGGTGCTCAACCAACTAATCCATACCCAGAATTAAATCAAACTCCCCAAACGGAAGCTCCATCAGATCTGCTAGAAAAATAGCCCCTTGTACTATTAACGGAACATCCCTATGAAGTTTACTAACTTGAACAGACTGCCTCAACGGACTCAGTACAGTAACCTCACTAGTAGTGCTCTCAACAGGAATCTCCAAGTTTTCAAATACAGTACTAGGTACATAGGAGTAAGTAGAATCTATGTCTATCAAAGCAGTATAAGGCATATCAAATATAAGGAACATACCGGTGATGACATCAGAAGAATCTCTATCCTCTCAGCGTCGTGCAGCATAAACTAGTACAGGTTGCCTCACCTTAGTCTAACTAGCACCTCTGCCCGGTACTCTCTGCGTACGACCCTTACCATTACCACTCCTAGCCTATCCACAGTCCCTAAGTGGCTGCTGAACTACTCTCTGAGGTTGCACAGAACCTGGTCCCAAAGCTTGTATCTAATCAGCCCTCTGTGGACATTTTTGAATCTGATGCTCCAAAGACCCACACCTAACACAAGCCCCTATCCTCCTCCATCACTCGCCCAGATAACACCTACCACAACCACCGTACAGCTGAATCCCAGTAGGAGCAACAAGAGTCCCTACTTTAACTGGCCCATCAGTTCGACATACTGCCCAGAGAGAAAGACTCAACTCGAGCTTCCTACAGCCTCTACCATGGCCTCGAATACCATTTCCGCGAATTCCACAAGTGTTCATTATATATTTCTAGTTTTCTCTACATTAAAAATTTTATGCATCAGCTCTAGTATTTATTAACAGATGTTTTGTGCATAAATTATCAGAAGTTCAGAATCGTTTCAAAAGGTTTCTGTCTCTAACTACTCAGTATAGTTCCAAAAGGTACTATCTACAGTGTTTTCAAAGCAGTTCTAACTAAGTTTTCAGAAATACTTACAAGATCGGCGCTAGAGACTCGGTGAACCACATACCTTCTTAAATTATTCACATTATTTAAATGATTTCAGAATCAATTCTTTTTTAAACTCAATTTTGAAGCCTAAAATTCATAGTCGAGTTTTGTAACCTGGCTCTGATACCACCAAACGTAAGACCCCAAACCCGACTTAGACGTTATAGCTGAATCTGGTGATGTCACAAGAATTGAGTTTTGAAAACAGTGTTGTTTCGATAAATTATCCAAGTTTTATAACTATTACTGAAAACGTTATTTAATTAATTCATTTACCAAAACAATATTTATAGCGAAGGTTTTAAAACCGTTATATTTCAGAAATCCAGTTCATATTTTCAGAAAAACCTTTGATTTCGTAAAATCGTAATTTTAGTCAAACGTCGCTATAAAAGTTAAAACATATCCAAAACCAAATAAAAATTTAAACAGTCCAGAGAGTCCAACAATTTCAAAACTCTAAGAAATAATCCAAAATTAAATAAAATCATTATTTAAAGTAAATTCACAAACTTGTGGTCATCGTGAGACTCCGTCGCACCAATCCGCTTAAGTTTGTGGATTACCTGACAAAATAGACAACAGATGTGAGTTTACGGAGACTCAGTGTGTAACCTAGCAGATTTAAACATGCAAATATACAGAATTATAAGTACAATTAGAAACAGATACAGTCTCAGATTCAGAATCAGATATGCATAAATCCTACCTCCATCCTCTACACACTAACTCCGACCATCCCAACACACCATGTGGGGTTAAAAAACACCCACCCATCCCTACACACTATATCGTGCCATTTAGACACATGCCAGATAATATGCAGCCAAACTGCCAAAATAAACTTCCTCCTCATATACAAATCACACCCTAAATCAGATACAAACTTATCAGATTAAACATGCTCGACATGCTTTTATAAAAATAACAAATATATATATGGCAGTACAGTCAGACATACATTTAGTATTCTACTCAGATCAGTCTACCAGAATATCATAGCATTCAAAATATGGTTTAAATAGCCCTTACCGACCCTACAATATGCCCACAGTCGATCGGAACGACTCGTGTGACCCTAAGGAAAATTTTAAAACTTTGGGCCCATATGCCTGTGTGGGCCCACACACCTATATAGCCCATACGCCCAGATTTGGCCTTACCCATGTGGCCCACATGGTCTGGCCCAAAACCCACATGCTCGTGTGCCATGGTCGTGTGAGCCGACACGCCCATGTAACCCATACGCCCAACTTGGCCTAGCCCTAGCCCGTGTGGCCCACACGGTCACACTCACGTCATCACATGACTGTGTCTCACACACGGCCATCCACACGGGCGACGATACGCCCGTGTAGGGTTAACAATGCAGTTTTTCTGCTTTTTTTAAAACATCATTTTTTGAGTTTCGTGTACACAGTTGATTCGTTTTTGCCGCAAACTCACTCCCGAGACCACCAGTACCAATTAACAAAGACGACCACCACTTCGTATCAAACTGTTGAAGTGCGATTTCCTGCCTCACAACCTTCTTCCACCAGATTAAGAACCAGAAGCCACAATAACGATGTTTGAAACAAGAATCACAAACCGAATCAAAGGGACGAACAAGGGTTTACCGAAAAGGAAAAATGTCAAGAAAAAAAATTGACGTCAGAATTTGGGGATTTTTGGAAGGTGAGATTACAAATTCCTTATTTTCCTCCTACAATCCCGCTAGACCATAACCTCTTCAAACTCCCACTTCATCGAGACTCTAACAGATAACAGAGTAAAAACAATACCTATGTTTGCGCAGGGATTCGAATACAGGACCTCAAACACACTAGCTCCCTTACCACTTGAACCAACAAACTAATTAAAATATGAAATTACAAGCAATTAAATATAAGCCCACTAATCAAAGATAGGGCTTAGATCCAAAAATAACAATAATTGCTAAAGGTAAGACTTAAGCTTGGAACCTCTCATACACCTACAGAACTCTTAACCACTAAAGCAGATACACACTTATATGAAAATTTTACAGAAGTAGAAATAAGAAAATTAGGGCGTTACAATTTTCTTAGTATAATCACTCATAGTTCTTCATTTTTTCCTTTCCTTTCTTTCCCATTTGTTTTTGTTGCCCCAAGATGCTACCTTTCAACCTTCCAATTATGTAAAAAATTCTACACTTTTCATTCTTTTTTTTTTTCATTTTAGTCCATTTATTCTATCACCCAAACAAATTTCAACACTCTCCAACCTTAATTTCCATAAATTTCCACAAACTTTCCACCTCATCAGCTATTGGATTTTAATCCCATCATTTTGTATCTAAATATTAATTAAATATGGAAATTTTGCATTTAGGTCCCTCCTTCATACAATTGGAAAATTGCACTTTAGTCCCTCTACTTTCCCACTTTATTCAATTTATTCCCTATCTCAACTTTCAATTTCCTCATATCAATATATCTCGTCCCATTCATAAAAAAAAATATTTCTTAAATTTTCGCCCTTTTTCCAAAATGATAAATATACACTTTTGGTCATTAATCTTTTAAAAAAATTGCAATTTGATCCTTATTAAATTTCATTATTCATGCTTTCTCTCCAAATACTTGAGTCACATTTAAAATACTTGTCCTTTCTTAGAAACTAAAATTTTTGGGTATTACAACTTGTTAACTTCTACTGTTGCTTCTAAAGTTTAAAAATTTCGTGTACTAAATATTTTCTCTTATAAAAAATCTAAAATTACGAAATAATTTAATTAAATGATGTGATGTTTACTTGAAAATATACTCTACCATTTTTAGTTGAGTTCACTTATCTAAAGTAGTATAATTAGAGTAATAGTATACAGATTCATCCAATTCTATATCCAATTCACATATTAAATGTTATAATATGAGTTAAATTAAAATAAATGGGATGAATACGTCACATCTTAATGAATTTTTTAATTAAAAAAACAATGGTTTTTTTTAAGGAATAATATAATTTTTTAGTTTGAAATTTGGTAATTAGGTCTATTTTAATATTTATTTTTTATTTTTTTTATTTTGTTCTTTAAATTTGATAATTAAATATATTTTGATACTTTAATTTAGGTGTTGTCAAGTTTTGATGATTTGACTATTGTTACTGGAACGAGACTCGATCAATTAGACAAAAAAATGATCAATAAAATGGTCCGAAAAAAGGGATTGAATTGGTTAACTTGAAAACTATTTGAAATTGGTAAAAATCGAAAATTAAAACAAAAGTTGATAGTTGAACTGGTTTAATAATTTTTTTTACTTTTTTAGATTTTTATGAAATTTTAATTAATTATTTAATTATTATTGATCTGGTGATCAAATTGATTAAACTGGTTGAATTTAGAATTATTAAAACACTGAATATAGCACCTTAAAATTGTATCACATCATCACTTGAAAATTTATATAAAATTTTAAATTTTTAATTTTTAAGTGACGATGTGCCATAATTTGAGAGTGTCGTATCATTGAACTATTATATTTTTCAAGTTCAGAAATTAAAATAAATTAATTGTAAAATTTATGTGTAAAAAAAAACAAATACCAAAATAAAATTAAGAAAAAAACTTATAATACCTTTTTTCTATTATGCTCAGGAATAAAAGGATGAATCTCTCAACAAATTTTGTATATGTACATATTATATTCAATTTTGGGTGTAACACACTTTCTGCAATAAGACGTGGAATAAATGAACCCCACAATAAAAGTAATAGTTTCCAGAAAAAATCATTGAAGATCTCAAAAAGATTGTAGCTTCCTTTTCTTATTATTATTTTTTAGGGAAGACCCAGTTTTTTCAATCCTTTGAAGAAGAAGAAGAACAGGTAAGCGAAATCAGAAAATCCATATCTTTTTTGGGTTCTTTTGGATATTGAAGTTTCCATCTTTAAACTCCAAAAAAAGATCTGATTTTTATCATTGTTTTTGCCCATTTTCAAGGGGAAAGCCATTATTGTCTTCTTGTTTCCCTATCGATTGATGGGTGAAGAAAAGGGTGCAAGCACCAGCTCTATCAAAACCAATCCAAAACTAACACTATTGCCACTGATAGCTTTGATATTCTATGAGGTATCTGGTGGTCCTTTTGGTATAGAAGATTCAGTAAGGGCAGGGGGTGGCCCTCTTTTGTCTTTGCTTGGTTTCATGGTTTTCCCTTTGTTTTGGAGCATCCCAGAGGCTCTAATCACAGCTGAGCTTGCTACAAGTTTCCCTGAAAATGGTGGATATGTTATTTGGATATCTTCAGCTTTTGGTCCTTTTTGGGGTTTCCAAGAAGGTTTTTGGAAATGGTTTAGTGGTGTAATGGACAATGCTTTATACCCTGTCTTGTTCCTCGATTACTTGAAACATTCATTTCCCATATTTAACAACATGATTGCTAGGATTCCAGCTTTATTAGGGATCACAGTTTCATTAACATATTTGAACTATAGAGGGCTACACATTGTGGGGTTTTCAGCTGTTTCACTTGCTGTTTTCTCACTTTTGCCTTTCCTTGTAATGGGGGTGATTTCAATACCTAGGATAAAGCCTAAACAATGGCTTGTTGTGGATTTTAACAAGGTGGATTGGAGGGGTTACTTTAATAGTATGTTTTGGAATTTGAATTATTGGGATAAGGCAAGTACTCTTGCGGGGGAGGTTGAAAATCCGAGTAAGACGTTCCCGAAAGCGCTTCTCGGGGCGGTGGTTTTGGTGGTTTGTTCGTACTTGATTCCGCTTTTGGCCGGGACAGGGACTTTGAATTCTCCTTCTAGTGAATGGACTGATGGGTATTTTTCTGAAGTTGGGATGTTAATAGGAGGGCTTTGGCTGAAATGGTGGATTCAAGCAGCTGCTGCAATGTCTAATTTGGGGTTGTTTGAAGCTGAAATGAGTGGAGATGCTTTTCAACTGCTAGGAATGAGTGAGATGGGAATGCTCCCAGCCATCTTTGCTTCAAGGTAACTTTAAGTTCCCTGATCTTTTTGCTTCCTTATATGATTAAAATTGAGTGAAAGCATTGAATTAGAAGCCACTTAGTCGAACTCGGGTGCAAGTATTCGGACTCGTTGATTGATTTAGGATATAGGTGAAGGATCATATCCCCATACCAATGTTCAAGCATGTTTTAGGAAACAGATACTTAAAGAAAAACAACAGCCGTAGTAGAAGTTTCTTTTAAACTTTGAAACAACCCTTTCCATTATTGCACCAGCACACTGTATGTATCAACATGATTACAAACAATGTTCTTGGAAACCCATTTTTGTAGGTAAAAGTATCATGGAGGCCCTTATACTAAGAGTTATATTGCATTATACTAAGAGTTATATTGCATTTTGCCCTTTCTACTAAAAAAAAAAAGGTAAATTAGTCCTTAGATCAGAAAGCAAACTGGTCCTATTCTTAAAAAATTCATTTATTTCTACTATTAAAAGCTAGTCTCTATATGTCAACATAAAGTATATGTGCACGCCATATGTCATTGTCTTGTTATTCCTCCAGCCATGCCAGTTTTTAATAGTACCATTGGATGAAATTGTTAACAAAAAGGATCGGTTCGCTTTTTGGTCTAACGTATGAGGATTAATTTGCCCATTTTCTGAGTAGGAGCAAAATGTAATCTCTCTCGTAGTACAAGGGCTTCTATGATACTTTTACCATCAAAGTATGACTACATTAGTCCAATTCGGGTGTTTAGACTTTAGAGCGTGAGTGGAGGATCATATCCCTGTACTAATATTCAAGTATGTATATGAAACAAATACTTAAAGAAAAACGAAGAGTCGAAGTAGAAGTTTCTTTTAAACTTTGAAAACAACCCTTTCTATTATTGCACCATCACACTGTATGAATTAACGTGTTCTTGAAAACCCATTTTTGTAGGTCAAAGTATGGGACACCAACATTCAGCATTTTGTGCTCAGCCACTGGAGTTATTTTCTTGTCATGGATGAGTTTCCAGGAAATTTTGGAATTCCTGAATTTCCTTTACTCAATTGGAATGCTTCTCGAATTTGCTGCTTTCATAAAACTGAGAATCAAAAAGCCAGATCTGCATAGACCTTACAGGGTCCCTTTGGAAACATTTGGTGTAACAATGCTTTGCTTGCCACCTGCATTGTTACTTGTTCTTGTCATGTGCCTAGCTTCTGCAACAACATTCATTGTAAGTGTTATAGTTATTATCATTGGGATCTTAATGTACCCTGTTTTAGTTCATGCAAAGGATAGGAAATGGACCCGGTTTGATGATATAGAACAACTGGTGGTGCCTTTAGATAATCTGGACACGCCCCGACCTAAACAAGAAGTTTCGGATGAGGCCTCGGTTAGTCTTCTTCCAGATTTAACATCACCGGGGATTAACCAAGAAGTCACAGAAACTTCACCTGATGCAACTCAAAAGTAGAGTAGGATCTCTCTTTTTCATACTTATGTACTATAATTCATGATTTTCCACTGATTATTAGTTGTAATAATGCATATTTTTCATCAATGGAATATACACAACGATACCGAATGCATCCGAATTTGCGTGCAAAGAATTGATGCCATTTCATGCACAAAAACAAAGAACAAAGCAGACAATGGCTTGGAAACCTGATCATATATTGGATTGGTAATAAAAGGGATTATACATACCTCCCCTTCTTTCTCCATTCCTGTTTCTTCTCTCCCTGACTATATGATACAAAGTTTGCTGCGAGTTAATCGAGGGCTACGTTATCATATTTTCACTGTCTCCGTACTCAGAATGATCAACAGTAAGAACACGGTACAGAAAGTTGTTTTTAAGACCATCTTCTATGACCATTTTTCTGCAATACGTTCTAATAATCTAATTTCCTCATTCTTGGAAATACGCAGATCGAGTTTCTGAAGATTGCTAACAAAGAGGCTTGCCTCACTTCGTCCTTGGAAACACTTTCCGAAGTTCACTGCCAGCTAAATCGAGTACAACATTTTCAGGACTAAAACTAGCCACCCTCAAAGCTAAAGCTGCTTCCTCGTACAAAGGCCCTCTTTAAGAACAGCTTATAAGTGTATTATAAGTATAACCCATCCAGGGCAATTTCATCACTCTTCATCCCATCAACAAGAGCCACCATGGCTTCCCTATTCCTCCCACTATGGCCATATGCAGTTATCAAAGAAGTATAAGCATATACATCAAAACTAAACCCTTTCATTATGCAAGCCATTTAACAAATTAGCTGCAACACAGACCTTTCTTTCCTTAAGATACTAATAATAACAGCAACAATGAATTTCTTGCAAAAGCCTAAACCTTTGACAATTACTAGTACTTCATCAGTCAAATACTCTTGTTTTTGAATCGGGGGTTTCTTTGAAAGTGCTCAAACAACTTAGCCAAATCACTGGCATTCTTCCAAGTTGATTGGAGTCAAAAGAAGGGTCGATTAAGGAGTTGACAACCCTGTAACCCACGGTTGAGGTCAGGTGAACTACAGATGCAGGTCCAGTTCCGTACTCGTGGCTCAATGGGTTGTTGGGAGTCTTCAAGTTGAAGGAATGGGGTTGAGGGAGGGAGGGAGTTTGGATTTAAACATGGAGGTGTAAGGGTCGGAGGATTTCAAAGGAGAAGAGGGAAAGGTAGTTTCTCTGCCATTTGCAGAGATTACGAAAAAGTTGCAGTGTTTCTATCTATGGTAGAGCAAATCAAGAAGACGGTTCGCTCCTCGTTATTACAGTGATACAACACTCTTACCAGTCAGTTTTTCCCCGTTTAAAAAGGATATGAGAATGGGAACAAAGAAGACAATTAACATTCTTTGATCAATAAAAACTTGCCATCATGCCATGGCAAGCATCTATAACCCTTAGGATAATTGGGACCTCTTTCAAGACATGTTTAAGTTTAGACGGTGAGGCACTAATAATATTGCATAAAACAAAATATATATATATATATATATATATATCAGGACATTGACAGGAAATTATGCAATTAGTAATGCTAAAGTCTCAGTTAACTGATAAAGCAAAAAGCATGGTGTTCTTCAGCATCACAAAGAAATAGACATACACCCCCCATAAACATTGCCTCTTTCTTGGTCTGCAAATTGACTCCTCATCTTAGGATCCAACAAAGAAAGTGAGGGGAAATCAACCCAGCTGTTTCAAGAAACCCGACGCGATCTTTCCCTTGAAATTACTAATTCACAATACCATTCATTTTGACGACCTAAGTTACACGCATACTCGCAAAGTTATCGAGAATAGATCAGCTTAATTACAAATTCGAATGTGTCTCAAGGCATACATACATGAAACATGTCTCAAGGCAGAGGTAGGTATTTGAGCCATCAGCTTCCAACAAAGGCTTATAGCCTTAAAGGTATTTACAACAATTAATTGAACATAAAGAAACATGAATATCAGAACTTGGGAACAACAAGTTTGCAATACCATTCATTTACAACCAATGTTACACGAATTATCTCGTTATCCAAGTAGAGATCAATTCAATTACAAGTTCAAATGAGTCTCAAAGCATACATATATGAAACAATTCTCAAGTAGAACACTTATTCATGATCGCTCGCGCCACCGGCGTGCAAACATTGGGGTGCGTAATCAACACAAATATAATCGATCTATGTGCGATATCTGCAAGTGTGAAAGGCAATTGTAATGTTTGTAGTGTTACAATGGAACACTTGAGTATTTCAAGGATTGAACCCAAGAGAGTCAGCAATTTAGTGATTTTTATTTAACAAGCACGCAAGAAAGGAGTCTAGCTAGCCACTCACTAATTTCTATATTACGGTGAAGTATAATTTGGAGGGTAATTACGCTAATTAACTAATTAGTAAGAAAAATGACCAAATTGTAAAACAGGTAAACTTACGAAATTAACAAATTAATAATAGAGAGCGGTTGATTGACTTCCATGTTGCTAATTAACTTTGGGACCTCGGATCAAAACCAATTAAACTCCTAAATTTGTGCAATTTTACCTCTCGATCTCCACTTTACCAACTTAGACAAATTAGTCTGATTTATCTCTCGACCTTACTAACTAATTTAAGACTATCGAATTGGTGCCTGATAAGATCTCCTCTCGGTCTCACTTACCTAAATTTTCCCTTAGGGTCGTCAATTCTAAGTTTTGAAGTCTATTCTATTTAATCCAATTTTTACGATTTAGTCTCTGTACCAAGAACTAACTAGACAACACTTCCATCAATCAACCACCTAAGATTTAACTACTCATTATCATTATTAAACAAGCAATACCCAACATACCAGCAAACATGCATTAAAAGTAAGAACAATAAAGGTTTTTAAGTAAAAGTTGGACATTTTTTAACGAATACTTGAAAAAAGTAGAAATAGCAACAATGGAGCTGAGGAAAAACTCAAAAGATCATATTTTTATTTATGAAAATAAAAGGGAACTGAGTTATATTAATACTAATGAGTAAATTGAAAATAGAAGGAGTTTAAGATACTAAACAAGCAAATAAACCTAGCTACGGTGATAACTAACTTAACTAACCACCATTAACACTACGAAAAACCAGGAAAAGCTTTAACTAAAGCTCTAAAACTATGAAGAAAAAAACTACTCTAAACCTAAGCTAGAAAGATGAAAAAAAACCTAAAACTAAAAGATCTCCCTTTCTTCTCAACTGAAAGTGGCTTTTAATATTTGATTACAACCCAAACTTTTTGACCAAAATGCCTTTGGACATTGTATTTATTGGGGGTAAGGTTGGACAAGGACTACCTCTGTAATCATTTTTTGTCTCATCTTGTAAATGATATCACAACTTTCATGCTTCCATATTGTGATACATCCCTTCTAGGTGATGTTTTCTTTTCATTTGGGTCACCATTGACTCTCTGCATCACTCACCAACCTCGTTAGATTCCTCAGGTGCCATTTGGCCAATTCGGGTCTCAAAGCAACATCAAAATGCACACTATCATTTATTAATGCAAAGAGCTAAAACTAACTAAAAACACGACAAAGACATCTAAATTACTTGAAAATAAGCTCTTTAAATGTAATGGGGAACCTAATTTGACATATCAAATTATGATAGATCAATTCGTAACCGAAATGATGATTCCATGGTATGTCGATATTGTCAATTATTTAGTTACTAAATCGCTACCTCATGAATTATTTAAGGCACAAAAGGAAAAAAAAAAATCAAAAGCCAAACAAAATACTACGTTTGGGACAATCCATATTTGTGGAAGCACTGCATATAGAAATACCTTCTTAAAGGGTTTTTTTTTTCTCAATATCCTAATATATATAGATTGTTTTATGCAATATTATATTAGTGCCTCACCTCTTTGGTGCTCCTGCTTGTGATTGCGGCATTTTTCATCAACATTTTACGCCATAAAAATTGAAAGTTCAGACCCTATTTGGCACCCCCACTTCGTATTATATTGAACCTCGCCGGTGCTCTTACGTCACCTATGGCGCCCCTTTGCCATGTTGTATTGAACCTCACTCTTTAGCAGACGTCTCGACCTTAGTTCGAGAATTCTGTGCTCATATCCTCGACTCTAACGACGACTTCCCTTGGGTTCGTCATAAAAGGGTTAAGTTCAACTTGCATACAATTAATCGTTATAATAACCTGCCAAACATAGAAAATGATAATTTTTTATAGGTAGATTTGGAACAAGTCCATCTCTGTAGAGGCCCAATTTGGCCCGGGCCCAGAAAATAACCAAGCAAAAAAAATAATAAAGTCCAATTTATTTTTTACCATCCAAAACAATAACCCACCTAAATTACCCGGGCCCAGAACCCATACATCCCAACCCCAAATAACCCACTTAAATCAAACCTAAAACTACCCAAACCTGCCCAACAGACCCATTTTACACCCTCAGCCCAATACTAATCAAATACCACTAGCCCAAAACCTAAAATTAACCTAGCCCAATAACCAAGCCCAATCCCGAAACCCTAGCTCCCCACTTGCCTCTGCCACCACCTGCCTACTGCAGCACCATCCCCTGGCACCACCTGCCCCACAGTCACCTCCACCGGCCATCAACCGACCTGCACAAACAAGCAAACACGCAAGTAATAGGTTAGGACATTGTAAATGGATATAAAAAGCCTATAAAAAGCCAAGTCTAAAATCTTTTTTCTTCTTCGGCAGTTAAAAAAAAAGAAAAAAAAAACAAGAAAAACATTCGACTTTTGAGCAAAAATAGCAATTCTATCAATATTTAAACGCAAGAATAGCATCAAATTAAAGGGAATATCAGAGTTCGAAGGATTAAAAGCGCGAAAAAACCTAAAGTGATTCTGTTTTCATTTTAGCTTCTGTTTTGGGTTCATTTTTTCACACACATATATTAAAAATATTAAATATATAAAAAAAATATAATACCAAAAAAATAAAAAAATAAAAATTTTACCTTTTTCGGCCACCGTGCGACCGGACGGTGACCGACCCCGTGGCTGGTGTAGCGACATAAAATTTGGTTTCGGTCGCTAATTGTGGCGATTTATTAAAAACTTGAAAACTGAAGTTTGATTTTGAAATAAACAGGGAGTCGCCACTGATCCTTTTTGTAGGTGTGATCGGACACCTAATAAATCGTCTTTTTTGAAAAGAAAATTTATTCTCGAACAAAAACGAAGGCTAAATTTAGGTCTACGTGAAAAGTCAGAGAAAAAATTAGGGTTCGGGAGTCGGTTACGCACGAGGAAGGTATTAGCACCCTCGCGACGCCCAAAATTGGTATCTTATAAACACGTGTTGTCTTGATTTTAAAAAAAAATACGAGTTCAATGTAAGATTTAGTCGTAATCCGATTGAAAAGACGAGAAATTTTAGTTCTTTTCGGTTTTTGAGAAAGGCATACCGCTTTAACACGAGTCGATTGATGTTCAACCAACATAGCGATGAAATCGGCGACTTAGTATTAAACCGATACGTTGCCTCATGTATTGAAATTAATTAAGAAAACATGGATAAGATTTTCGAAATAATGCAAAGCAAATTGTTATGAAATAAAAATAAATAAATGAAAGAGCTAGGTATATATTGGAGCAAATAATCAATGTGACAATGATAATAAAGATGATAGAGATATATATGACATTAAGCGCACTACTAGAATTAAACATGAAATAGAAACAATGAATATATATATATATATATACATAGTGATGATGTTGAAAGTATGTACGTAAAATAAGAATGAAAAAGGTTTACATAATAATACTAATATAGGTACATAATATATATACATATATATAACATATTTAAAATGAACATATACAGCATACATATATAATAGACACACACTAATAATAATAGTAATAATAGTAATAATAAGAAGATATATACATAAATAATAAAACATATTACTTATAATAACAAGGATAAAATATATACATAAGATAGTACAAAAATATATAAATATTATGGTATTTAAAAAACATATACATGAAATAGTAAAAGAAATATATAACAAATAACATAAAGATATATGTATGAAATAACCTAAAAATACATGAATAGTATGATATTCACAAATATATACATATTATAACCCTTTTTAGAACAATATAATTAAATATATGAAAATAACACTATATACACAAAAATGTATATATACACATATGGTGAAATATATGTACTAATATTAATAATAAGTATAATTAGAATAAAAATAAATATAATAATATATACTCAATATGGTATTAAAAATACGTATATATATAATAGTATCTCGAGTATGCACATGAGACAATATAAAATATATACATGGAAATATACAAGAAATATACAACTAATAACATTAAAAATATATACTTAATATAAATTTAATATATACAATATACACATATGATAAAAAAAAAACTATTAATACGTACATGTATGTCTATATACACATTAAGTGAAAATGCTAATGCTAACAATATTAATAATAAATATAATAATAGATATATATATATATGCATATAATAGTAAGAAACGAAACATAAAGAAAATATATATATATGTAGCTAAATATAATATAATAGTAACAATATATAAAAATAATAGTGATAACAATATTATATATATAACATGATTAATATTTAAAGCTGAAGTAAATAGCAAAATAATATGAAATCCCAGGTAAATACGAAAAATAAATGAAAAAGGACCAAAATTGGATTAAAATCAAAGCTTTGGGGCGAATTTTAAAAAATATAAAGGGGAAAGGACCTATTAGAGCGCGCATAAAACTGTGGGGGACCAAAAACACAATTAATCCTCCCCTCAAAACATAACATAGCTAGAGGGACTAAATCGCAAAGCGCTGCATACTTCGGAGCCAAATTAAAAAACAATGAAAGATTTAATTAGAACATATTAAAAAGCGGAGGGGTTAAACGCGCAAATAATCCCACCATCAAAAACACGCGGATCCTGAGCGGGTTTGGATCGGGTCGGGTCGGGTAGGCTCAAAACGACGCCGTTTTGGGGCTAAAGAGCAGCCCCCAAAATGACGTCGTTTTGAAGGGCTATATAAGGCCTAAAATTAACAAAAAAAAAAAAAAGTCATTTGGTGAGAGGGAAAGAAAAAAAAAAGAGAGAAGGAAGAGAGAAGGGAGAGAGAAGGGAGGGGGAAGAGGATTTTCGGTGGTGGGCCGATCACCGGACCGTCTCCGGCGCCGGCGCCGGCCACCGTGCACGGTGGCCGAAAAATCGCAAGGTATGCTTTTTTTTATTATTATATATTTTTGTATATTATATTTTATGTATTTAGTATTTATTTAACATACATTTGTGCAAAAAATAAGTCTAAACAGTAGTTACAGTAAAATGAAATCACCTTGGGTTTTTTTTACCACTTTTGATTCTCCGATCTTTTGTGTTTGTTTGCTTTGATGTTGTTCTTCTGTTTAAAATGACGATTGAATGGTTATTTCTCTGGAATCGAATTTTCTTATTGTTTTTCTTAAAACTGCCGGAAAAAAAAAGGAGACTTTTACATTTTTTTTCATGGCTTTTATAGCCTTTACAAATCTATTTCTTTGTATTTACTGTCTTTTCATCTTTACTCCTTGCAGGTGCAGAGGGTGGGTGAACGGTGGAGCAGGTGGACGGTGGTTGGTGTCAGAAGCAAGTGGGGAGGGTGGTTGCACTGAAAGGAGATACGGGTTAGGGTTTCGGTGATGTGTTGGGTTAGTGGGTTTGGGTAATGGGCTGTTTTGGGCTTCTGTGTGTTGGGTAAGTGTAGTTGGGTAGTTTAGGTTTTATTTGTTAAGTTTTGTTTTAGGTTATTGGGCTTCGGGGTAATAGTTGTAAATGGGTTAGGGGTATTGGGTTTTAATGTATTGGGTCTTGGGTAGATAGTTTTTGTAAAATGGGTTAAGGGATTTGTAAAGTTAGTGGGTAAGGGTTGGCTGTAAAAGGGTCATGGGGCAATTTGGGCTTCTACAGCTGGGAATCCCCCTCTCCCCTCTCCCCCCTCTCCTCTCTTTTTTTTTCCTCTGCTGGTTGCAAATGATTTTTTTTGAAGATTTTGGCCTTTATATAGCCTCCCAAAACGACGTCGTTTTGGCCGTACCCGGTCCGTCCGACCCAATCCGCTAGAGGATCCGCGTGTTTTTGTTTGAATGGGTTATTTATGCGCGCGGTCCTTCCGTTTTTTCAAGCTTTTGCAATTAAGTCATTTTTTTGTTTTCAATTTGGCCCCATAATTTTTTGCGCTTTTCAATTTAATCCCTGTTGATGCGCTGCGCTTTGAAGGAAAGGAAATATTGCTATTTCAGTCCCCCTACGTTTCACGCGTGTCCAAAATAGTCCTTTCCCTTTATTTTTATTTCGATTTCGCCCCAAATATTTTATTTTTTAGCCCAATTTAATCTTTTTCAGTTATTTTACTATTTAAATTAATTATTTTAGTATTATTATTTTTACTGTATATATTATTAATATTATTAGTATTGTTAGTCTTAATATTTATTTTAATTAATACTCATATATATATATACGTTTTTATATAGTATTAAATTATTGTTTTTAATAATTTTTAAAAAAAAATAATATTATCTTAACTTCTAAGTTTTATTACTATCACTATTATTTTATATTTCTATATTATGTTTAGTTTTTTATATTTAACGTCTTACTATTATATATATATATTATTATGTATATTTTTAGTGTATATATATATATATATATGTTTATGAAGTATTATTAATAGTTGTTTTTAACCTTATTATTATTTCTAATATGTATATATTATGTATATATTTTAATATTATATTATATTTTTTTATATTACGTATATATACTTTCAATGTTATATTTTTATATGTGTACGCTTAATACCATATTATACTTATTATTTTCACTATTATTACTTACTTTTAATATTATTGTTATTATTTACATATAGATGTACTTATTATGAATGTATCATTTTCTTATTATATTATTATGTACATACTCTTAATATTATTATGTGTTTATTTTTAATACATACGTACATATTTATATGGTATTATTAATATATTTTTTGTTATTAGTATTTCTAATATATATTATATATGTTCATTTTATATGTATTATGTATATATAATTAGTATTATTATGTATACACTTTTCATTCCTATTATTACGTATATACTTTAATATATATATATATAGCACTATTAGCATTTTTAATATTACGTTTGCGTCATTTCACTTATTATTATATGTTTATATATATGTTCGTCTCTATTTCGTGTTTAATAATATTATTATCATGTTTAATATCGTATATATTGTCATTGTTTTAATATTATTGTCATATTTATTATTTGCTTCGATGTACTTCTAACTCTCTTATTTTTTGTTTCTCACCTATTTCATATCGTTTTGTTATTCACTACTTTAAAGATTTTTATTCATGTTTTTGATTAATTTCAATAAATAAGGCAACGTGCCGATTTAACATCAAGTCGTTGATTTCATCGCTATGTTGGGTGAATATCATCGGCTCGTGTTAAAAACGGAATGCCCTTTTCAAAAGAAACTGACATTTTAAAAATTTTCGTGTTTGGATCGGATCACGATTAAAAATTCAAATTAAATTCGTATTTTTGAAAATCAAGACAACACTTGTTTAATAAAGATACCAATTTTGGGGGTCATGAGGGTGCTAATACCTTCCTTGCACGTAACCGACTCCCGAACCCAACTTTACCTTGATTTTTGACGTAGACTTAAACTCGGCCTTCTTTTTATTTAAAAAAATGAACTTTCTTTTAAAAGAAGAGGATTTATTAGGTGTTCGATCACACCTAAGAAAAAGGATCGGTGGCGACTCCCCCTTTTTTTTTAAATCGAAAGTCGGTTTTCCAAATTTCCGATAAATCACCCCAATCAACGATAGAAAGCAAAAAAATTTTACGTCGCTACAATCTCTATAATATGATTCGTCTTTTAATAAACAATGCAAGCCAATGGATGCACCAAAAAGACAAACATATCATAAAAGATCTCAACAATGGTACTTTAACTTCAGTTGCATACTTTTTTTCCATTTTATTTATGTGTGTTTATTACCATGTATGCACACCTAAAATGTTACACCATCGAGGGTAGTGCTATTACACTTTATTTTGTAAGGTAACCACCCAATTGATATTAGAAAACTTATATATTAATATATTAGAGCCACTGTGCCGAAGGCGAGTGAAGGCCTCCCTTTCCTAAGCTTAATCGCCGCCATTTACAGTCAATCGAGAAAGCGAGACCCCGTCTCACCTTTGGCGCAGTGGCTATAATCTCTTTATAGTTAAGTATTTCGATATCGATTGAGCGATTACTCTGAAAAACAAAGTATAATAGCACTACCCCCAATGGTGTAACATCCGAAGTGTGCGTACATGACAATAAATTATCACAAATGAAATGGAGAAAAATGTAAACGACTGGAATTAGAGTACCTTTCTCAAAATCTTTTATGGTGTAGTCATCTTTTTGGTGCCTCCATTAGCCCACATTGTTTGTTAAGGGTCGAACGATATCATAGAGATTGACTCATTCCAAATCCATCTGTGAAATATCATCATTTTCTATGTCTAGCAAATTATAGTAACTGTTAATTGTATGCAAGTCGAACTTAACCCTTTTATGATGAGCTCAAGAGAAATTGACGTTAGACTTTTGGACATAGGCATAGAATTCTTGAACTAAGATTGAAACGCCTGCTAAAGAGGAAGCACAAAAAGCTCGCCTTTGACGTCTTTCGATAATGTTCCGAACATGGATTGCTCTAACATCGATAGCATTGTCAAGGATAAAACATTCCTTGTTCTCTAATAAACGTCCTTGTGGTGAGGATCCTAAAATGGGTTAAAGTCACGTCGTTTCAAAAGAGGTCCGAGTTTTGTTGACCCGAACTCGGTTGGCTAGGTCTGCTAAATTGTCCCTCTTTGAGATTCTAATCTTATTGATGCTTTGCTCGAGCGTTAAGTCTTGAAGCCATGGTAAGACAAAAAATTCGACTAGCAAAATCATAATATCTCTAAATAAGTAAAATAGTGCAAGAGTTATCAATCAAAACACAAATCACCAATATTTTCTAAGAAATTAGCAAAATTCAAAATAAAAAAAATGGAAAAATAGAAATAAGTTTTGGAATTTTCTCAGCAGATCGGAATTGGTATTTTAGTGATTGATCCTCTCGAAAAAGATTTTCAAGAACTATGAGTATTGTTGAGGTTTGGAGGATTTCTTTGGGAGTGTTTGGGTGTTTTTTTTTTAACTAAGAAAAAAGGGGTGGAATAGGGGGAGTCGGGTGGGTAGAAGTTTACTAGTCCAAATATACTTATTATTTGGCATGATCAGTTAGACCATTCTAATCAATAATGATGCGATAAATGAGAATTTATATGGACATTTATTAAAGAACCTGAAAATTCTTCATTTTAAGGAATTATCATGTGCTAATTGTTTTCAAAGAAGGCGGTTTATTAAGACCTTACTCACAAAAGTTGAGATTGAATCTTTTGTATTTTTATGAAAGAAATATTGACTCATTTATCCTGAAAGTGAAATGTATTAATATTATTTTGTTAGATGAATCTACAAGATAATTACATGTGAGTTATCCAATCGCAACATGTTGTTTGCAAGATTATTTGTTTAATGATTAGTTTAAAAACAAGACTTCCATATTATGCAATTGAGACAATTCTTGATAACATTTGTGAGTTCATTTCTCAGGCTTTTAATGATTAGTTTAAGAACAAAACTTCCAGATTATCTTAAATTGTCGGTGCGAGTAAATATCGCAAGCCTGATGTTTATGTGTATAAAATAGTTTAGCAAAATTAATAATTAAATGCCTCCAGATAATAGCTAAACCAATTTTTTTAGAACAAAAGTTTTTTGAATATATGTATAATTATGTTATTTTACATGAATCAAAACTTGTACTCATCATGCCAATAACTTGTGATAAATACTCCCTATTATAATTAGCTTTTGATTAGGAGCTAAATACAACTCATTTTAGAAGTTTTGAATGTGCGATATATGTTTAAATTGCTTTACCACATTGCACAAAATAGGTATTCAAAGAAAGTTGAGAATATATATTATGAATCTCTTTGTATTATTAAATGTCCTGAATGAATTGGAGATTCAATTATAATATGATTTAGTTATTACAATTTTGATTTGACAAGTTTTCTCAACATTAGGAGGAGAGAAATGATAATAGCTGGATGAAATAATTATTTGGAATAAATTATCATTACCTAGATCCTCATAGAAAGTAATTTAAACCAGAGGTTCAAAAGGATAATTCAATCTATTACAAGTTAATTGCCAGATGTATTTTTTGACCTAATGAGGATACCAGCTGATGTGTTGAAGTCCACTAAGACAACCCATTAGAAAAAATTGAAAATAATGCATGCCTAAAGCATGGTAGATCCATTGCTTTCAAATATGAAAATTCTCATAAAAAATAATAAATCAAAATAGTAACATAGTGGAGGTGGGTGCTCAGTGGCGTATTTAGGGGGCTGGAAGGGGCCCCGACCCCCCTAAAATGGAAAATTATCCATTTATGCCCTTTAAAAATTTAAAATTTTTAAATTAGTAAAGTTAAAATTGCATTTTGGCCCCCTAAAAATGATAAAAATTTGATTTAATATTTTAAATTTTATAAAAAATAAACTATTAAAATTAAAATTTAATTTCGACCCTTATAAAAATTTTCTAGCTTCGCCCTTGCAGGTGTTTCTGAAAAGACCCATGACATAACTAATTATTCAAACTCCAGAAGAGATTCAAGTACTAGAATATGGAAATGATGGAAATAAAAAGATCTTGATGATGGAATCGTGAGAATAAAAGTTGTCAACAATGGTCTTGCAAGTAATATTATTATTGAAATAATGAAAGAAAAAGAAGATATTGAATAGATGTGTTGAGAAATATAGACATGGATTAAATTGGCCGAAATGGAAAGATGCGACGCAATTCACGTAATATTAAATTTGGGAAGATTTGGATCAATAGTTCAGACATTTAAAGGTATAAAGCTAGAGAGGTACAAATGAGCAATTTTGTAAAAAAAAAAAAAGTTTTTCACTAAGTTCTGGCAATAATTATGAAAATGTATTCTTTTGTGGTGGATGCAATAATCTTTAGACACTTTATTAGTTTGACAGTTTATGAAAGATTTTGCATGCGTCTAATGATTATCGTTATAAAATTTATATGAATCACTATATAGTAAAATTTATATTAAAATCTTTTAAGGATTTAGAATGTTAGAAGCGTATAGAATTTTTCGAAAAATTGTTCAACATGTTTGCGTAAATATTTACATGAATTAAATTGATTTGAACATATGTGGCAAATTCAAATAAATGAATAATAGTTGAAAGAAGATTATAAAATGATCAAATATACGCATGTATAGAAGAATCTTAATCAATGTTTATTATATTATTGTTAAACTCCTGAAAAGTTCAAAATATATTTCCCCAAAATTTTCCTCACTCATGACTTCTAGAAGAATGATGATATAAATATTTATCAAATATGTTGATTATTTGAAAAGCTAACGATCAAGATTAAATACATAGAATATGAGATATTATGTGATATTGTCATGATGGAAGTAAATACGTGTTATTCTCTTTTTCCTTTAGCCGAAGTTTTATCCCACTAGATTTTCTTAGTAAGATTTTTAATGAGGCAACATGTTATGTGTATTATAAATAACTATACTCTTTTTCCTTCACTAAGGATTTTTTTCACTAAGTTTTTATATTAGTAAAGTTTTAACGAGTCACATTATCTACCAACGAACATTAAACATTATAATTAAAAACAATTAAATAATCAATTAAATACTTAATTGAAAATAGTAAACATTTTATGCTTTTTTCTTTGAAATTATGGTTTCTGTATTTTAGTCAGTATTTTTGTTAAAAAAAATTAGTTGAATCATTTTCAAAAAGATTTATAGTCAAATTTGGTTCCTTTTTAAAAAATTAAGATCGAATTTAACTCAGAAAAAAATATGAGCCAAATTGACAAAAGATATAAACGTTAAAGCTAAAATTCACATTATACCTTTATTTTACAAAGTTTATTTTGCATTTAAGCCAAAAGCCAAAAGCAAAAAAAAGAAAAAGAAAAAGCATACACACCATTAATATCAATAAATCTTATTGGTCCCTCCCAAAAATTAATATCAGGCCCAAATCCCCTCGTGTTGTCCTTTTTTTGACCCACTTTTTCAATAATTTTATAGTTCTTATATTTAAGTCCCCCCCAACATTCAATGTTGCTTCACTGTATATGAGTGCCGCAATCTGCAATTCATTACATCAATATATTAGTAAATACGGTCCATTAAACATGACTCAATCCCAAATACAGTCCTAACATAAGTATGCATGCATGCATGCTTACGTTAGGACACATACAGCAAAAAAATCTCAATTTAATTCTTATCAATGTAATTATCGAATATCGAAAATTTTAAATAAATAAAGTACTGAAACCGTAATTTGCTGAATTAATAAAAAAATAATTTAACTAATAAATATTTGAATTAAAATATTTTCATTTCTAGGGTACTGGACTGTTCCATTGTCCCAGCAGTGCCATTAATGTTGGGGGGTCGGAAACTTCCATTGCCGACACTTTTTCTTACATCAACTTCCTCCATGTGTTTTTTCAACATTTTATTGCACACATATATATATATATATGCCCACATGTATTTTTGAAATGCTCAACTATGTGAAGCAATTTAACAACACACCCTAAGATCCAGCTCTGTCTGAAGGGATTTTGTAAGAAAAATATAATAAAGAAATTGTAAGACAGACAAATGAGTTACATTTAGTTTAGATTCTATTCTTAAAAGTATTCCTTCACTTTAAATCTCATGAATGAATATCTTTTATTTTTATTATTATTAAGTATTTGTGTTTAAATCTATATCGGAAATTAAATTGTGAAATTTCATCATTTTATTAGTTATTACATTATAAAGTATAAGGGTTTAAATAGCAATATTATCAAATAAGAGGTGAAAATTGTTGTTTGCCCTAGATACAGCCCTTTGCCCTTTAAAATGGGAAAGTGAATATTAGGCTATAATCGGTTTCTAGGTAAGTCTTCAATTTTTGTTGCTGAGTTATAGGGAATCTTGGATGGTCTATTTCTGCTTCGCAAGTAAGGGCATGATAGAGTACTTATACTGTCAAACAATCTAGAAGTAGTCAAAGTTATTTACGATCGCAATTCAGCTGAACCAAGTATTTCTCTCGTTACAAGGATTTAACATATTTTATCCTAGGAAGAAAGGTGGTTCGTACAGTACATTCTTAGAGAAAATAATCAAGCAGTAGAGGCTTTAGTCAAAATGGCCTTTGCAAACGAGTTGCCTCGCCTATAGAGATCCAAAAAATTTTAGAAGCAGATATTGCTAGGGGTACCTTATCCCCGGTTCTACTATGTAATCTTTTGATATTTCTTTAGACTGTTTTGTACACCCCAAAAAAAGAGAAATCTCATTTTTGACCCTTTATAATTGATTAAATTTTAAATTTTAGTACATAATAAAATTGCACTTTAATTCTTCAACATGATAACATTTTGATTTTACATTATTAAATTGGTAAAATTACATTTTAACTTTTACGAAAATATACAATTTTCTAAATTTGCCCTATTGCCAGCTCCCTTGTGGGTCATATTTAAATATAGGTACAAAAAAATCTGTAAGGAAAATACATAAAAAATTTAAGAAAAATCCTGAATAAATAAAATCCGAATAACATAAATAAAAAATAAAAAAAATAGATTGTGATATGTAAAAGCAATTTTAAAATTACATTCCTCATTTAGCTAATCTGTAAGGAAGATATTATTCGATACTGTCATTTGAGGAAGTTATTTGTTTGTTTTCTTCTGCATTTTTCAATTGGATATCATTTTATTTGTGTATTTAAAATTAAGGGTAAGTAGAATTCGATTCGATTTAAAAAATTTATAAAAAATTCGAATATTGAGTTAGTTGAATTTTACAATTCGAATAACTCGGATAATTCGAATAACAAATTGATGTAAATACCATTTTAGTCTTTGTCAAGTTTGAAAATTAACAAATTGATCTCCCTCAACAAAAACTACAAAATAATTCAAAATATTTATAAAAATTTTAAAATTTATATTTTTTAAGAATTATAAAAATAAAAATAATAAATATATAAAGAAATTTAAAAAATTAATTTTTTTAAATAATACTTTTGGGGCCTAAATAAGTTAATTAATGATTCAAGTTTATCATATTAAAATATATTTTTTTTTATTTTGCTTTAAAAAAGTTTTCAAATATATATGATTTCAAGTTAGGATGATAAAACAGGACTCGTCAATTCGAAATTTTTTCACTCAATTTAATTCGATCGAATGATGAACTTATGCAAAACAAATAAAGAATTAATATGTATTTGTAAGCCTTTTTGTTATGAAATTTTGCATTTTCTGAATCTCAAATTAATTTTTGGAGCATTAATTGAGACTAAACTCGTTACTACAACTAGTATTTCATCGACATATAAAAACTAGAAAAATATGCATACTCTTATTGAACTTCTGGCATATACAATCACCAACTAAATTCATCTTGAAATTAAATGAGATAATCACTTGATAAAATTTGTAATACCATTGACGAGAGGCTTGCTTTAGCCCATGGATAGGTTTCTTCAATTTGCAAACTATTTTCTTTTCATGATTGGACACAAAGTTTTCTGGTTGCACCATTTAAATCATCTCATCAATGTCACCAATAAAAAACATAGTCTTGACATCCATACAATGTAGCTCAAAGTCAAAATATGTCATTAAAGCCATTACAATCTTAAAAGAGTCTTTTAATGGAACCAAATAAAAAGCCTCTTTATAATCGATGCATTCTCGAGGTTGTAGAGTTTTCTATTTTTGAAAAATTTCTTGTACTTGACCGAAAGGTTCAATGACATTGTCTTGATTCAAAGTTGTTGCTTCAAAAATATAATGTATAGTAAATTGTTTTTAGTAATTGTAAACAACAATTAAAGGAATGTGTTGAGGAATATCAATATCTTCTTCTTCTTCTAGATCTTCTTCAAATACAGTGTTCTTAATTCTTCCTCAACAATCTCAACATCCTCAAAGAACCGAGCAGTACTTGTCTCAAAAATAGCCTTAATAGTGGGATCGTAAAATTTGTAACCCCCAAACCTTTCAAAGTGTCCTATAAAATAGAAACATATAATCCTCAAGTGCAATTTCGTTTCTTTTGGCCAATAAGGCCTAGCCTCAAGTAGACATCCTCAAATGTACATTCCCCTCCAAAAACAAAGAAGCAGCTAACAATCAAATATATTCCTAATGTATTTTAAGCATCATATTTCAATTTTTTTTTATATTTTTAATATATTTTTTTGTAATTTAATTTAGAGTAAACTATACTCAAGGTTGCTAAACTATAACTATTAGTAAGTTTATGTTTTGATTACTCGATTTCAAAAGGTTACAAAATGGTCGTTGACCTATACGGAAGTTTTCATTTAAGTTACTAGATTGTTAAAATTGTTGTTATATGGCCTCCTCATTTCACGTTGCTTGCACTAACCAAAAGTTCTCATTTCCCTTCTCTTCTATAGTTCAATTTTTTCCCATGAACATTACGAATTTGTGAATCGAAATCCAAATAGCTTTCTTCTCTGATCTCGGATACTAACCGTCAAATTAACTTGGATCTAAAGTATGTTCTTCTATTCACTGATGGGTACTGATCCACTATATTGATTGTTGCTTTGAGCTCGCTAAAAAAAATCCTAATGACTTAAACAAAAACTTTTGAATGGTTTAGTGACTTAAATAACAACTTTTTAAAGTTAAATGACTAAAACATAAAAATACTAATAATTTAATAATACCCCTTATTTTATTCCCAATGTATGCATTTAAAATAAATATAATATCTTGAAAATTTAATGAAACAATCTAGAGACAAATTTTAGTTCATATATATTGAATATACATAAGCATCTGTCTCTCGGAAAAGACAAATGCACTCCCATAAATGAGAAATTGACCAATCAGAAACATAATGCAGTGGTGGAACCTTCCTTCCCAAGGCCAAGAGAAATACCAAATTAGCAGTGATTTAAATAAAGGGTTAATTCCAGCGAATCCTCAAATTATAATCCAGATTTCAAATCAGTTTCTAAGATTCAAAATGTTGGTGGTGAAAATATTAATAGATTCAAATATTCATGCAGTAAATATATACATGTTTAAAATTTAATCCGTATATTTTAAATATATTTCACCTCAAATTCGAGCTAAATTTTAATTCGTAAATTAAAAGTTTTGAATAAAAAATAACCAATCTTAAGTATATTTAAAAGGCTTTATTTATAAATTGTTCCCTAAATTAAATCTCAATTTTCATTTTTTTTTGTCAGAAATAATACTTAAATTATGATTTTGGTCTAGTTTACCCAATAAGTGAACATTTGAAAAAACTCCGTCAATAAAAATTTGAGACACGATAAATGACATCATCCATGACATAGGTAGTCAAGGTATGTAGTGTATTTTTATTGGTTGGCATTTAGTTCTTTTTAAATAGGGTAGACTATTAAAATAGTCATTTTTGTTTCTATCGGGTTATGTTTTAGCCACTTAAGTTTGAAATGTAATGTTTTAGTCACTTACGTTATCGTGTTGTAACATTTTAGTCATTGAGCGTTAATTGTTGTTAACGGTGTAACGGTAAGCTGACGTAGCACGTTAAATCATCATTTCAAATAAAAATTTTAGGTTAAATTATACAATTGGTCCCTATATATTTTTTTTGAGCAATTTAACTTTTTTTACGTTAAAGGAGATGGAAAAGGGAGGAAAATAGAGGGAGAAGCAAAAAAGAATAAAAAATAAAGAAGAAAGAAAGGAAAGTTAAAATAACATAAAAGAAAAAAATTGCTCAAAACAATATATATATATATGAGAACCAATTGTATAATTTAACTTAAAATTTTTGTTTGAAATGATAATTTAACGTGTCACGTCAACTTACTATTACACCGTTAACGGTAATTAACGACTCAGTGACTAAAATGTTATAACACGTTAAGTGATTAAAACGTATCATTTCAAACATAAATAACTAAAATAAAATGTAACCTGAGAAAAAAAAAGACTATTTTAACAGATTAGTTTTTTAAATATTGTTAAATTTTAGGATAAACTAAAACAAAATGATAATTTAAGTAAACTTGAATATAAAAAAAAATTAATCACTTATGTGAGAATCAAAATATAATTTAGAGATGAATTTGCTAATAAAACTTATTTAAAATCCTAAAAGATTTTTAGATTTTATTATAATTTAAAAAAAAAATCATCAACATGGATTAGGTTGGAGGACCTTTTGACCTTGGTGTAAATTTTGTAATGATATTTTTCACACACAAGCTTTTTTCTTTTTTGCTTCGAAGTTCTAGCAATGAAAGACTCAAAACTTCAAACCTAACCCCACATTAAGCGGTGCTGATTTGACTTTTTTTTCTTCTTCTTTTTATATTTAATTTGTCCCTGTGAAATTAATAGCTTTTTAGATGCCCCCACCGGGGAGCAAACAACCAGAGGTGCTTGAATGAAAAAAAAGTTGCAGAGGCAGGCAGCCAATGCTAATGGCATTCAAAACCTTTTTTAAGACAAACTTAGATGCTGTCAACTGTCATGCACCATGTAAAGAAAGAATGTTCAGACACATGGAGACGGGTGCATTAGAGCTGGCTCACTATACCCCTCTCTCTCTCTCTCTATATATATATATAATTTGGTACAATAATAATGTATTTGTTGTTAGTTCGGACATTAAAGCTTTAATGATCTTACAAATAAGTGATTGGAAGAAACGATTATGAATTTCTTTTTTCGGTTGTAATTAAAGGATCTAGTATTGAAATGATCAATTTTTTTTGGTTATGGGTGTTCTTTGAAGAAGTAAATAATTAGTCATAAAATGTGCATTATTCTCATTAATAAGGATAGAATCCCGACACATGATTAAGCAATAAGGTAAGCAAAAGCAACTATCACATCATACTTAATTATTAATACAAATTTAAGAAAATTGATGGAATCCCAACCATGTCAAGAAGATTGAAGTCAAATAACATTTTAAAATTTATATAACATCAACAATTAGCATTAAATTAACAGATGAACATGGATTTTGAGTTTACATTTTTGCTTTTCAATAGCAGCCAACCAGAACACAGGTAATTCCATGTCCTTTACCATATCCAACAACATCACTTTCAGACAAACAATGGAATCATAGAATCCAGAAACAGTAACATTAAAAACCAGAGAAATGACTGTCAAATTCTCAAACATGATTAGTAGCAGCATCCTTTTATACTGCCACAATATATTCATTAACCATTAGAGTTAGTGTGAAACTATATATATAAAGGTTAATAGGGCAGCTTCACAACCTAAAAAATATTAACCTCTGTTAGCTCGATCCCGAACCGGAATAACCTGAGCTCCGACACCGTAGTCGAATTCTGCATCGGAAGTATTAACAGAGGCAAAAAACCGAAGTCGAAAAAAGAGACCTTCTAATGTGTCAGTGAACTGCACTAGTTACCAATATGAACAATTTGCCAAAGATGTGATTTTCCCACTCAGACTTCCATCTTCCAAATTGTGTTGCCAGCTGCGGCGAGCTTGGCACGTTGTGCTGCTAACACGATCCCGGTCTTTCCCTTTTCGTCTTGAGGGAGTTCGCAGGTTTCACCGATGGATCCGGACTTCAAATCACCTGGTGGGATAAAACAATCAACCGAAAGGCCTGGTACATTGAAGGCAACCTCCTCGATCGTCCAAGCTTCTTCCATCTTTGTTTTAGTATGGCTCATTGCAACTTCCCCGAACCTGAAAAGTGTAACAACAGAACGACCGGAATGTGCTATCATGATACCTTCAACGGGTCGGTAATCATCGAGATATGAATCGATTGTGGTTTCCCAATAAACAGCATCACCGCCGTTAGATTGAATACGAGTCAGATGTGAGTCTTCGATGTGAACAAGAAGTCCAGTCTTCTGACTAAAGTAACCGAATAAAACATGCCTAATGATCTCCGCCGGGCCTTCACTCCTCGCCTTAAGCGTTTGCGGATCGGTACATAACTTGAGGATGAAGCAATCTTCACCGTTAACATTTTTCTCACCTATGCATCTTGCATCAGCAAACATACTAGCCGTAGTCCTCGGATCAAGACCCTGAAGCGCACGACGCAACGGTCGAACAGGTCCTTTCGCGGTATGACTACCGAGCCAAGGCGTATGCCGCCACACGAGCTTCCCATTACATCCAGCACGAACCTTGCTACCACCGACCGCAAGTTCGACATACCACATGTCCGGATTCATTTGCCAAAGCACAAACCCGCCGGACTCCGCACCTTTGGAGCCGTTGCGATTCTTAACCGTCCTCGTTGCCGTTTCGTATTCACAAGCCACCATTTTAAGCTTCCCCATAGCGTAGGCATTCCGAATCGAGTTTTGCAACTTCTGCCCGCCGGAAGCCGCCGTGTATTGCTGCAATATGTACTGAGCAGAGGAAGTTTCCTGCATCATTACAATGGAATCAAAATAATAAGTAAATTAAAATGGATCTATCAGTAAAATAATAAAAAATTTAAAACAGGGGACTAACAATGGGAGTATCTTTGATGCTCAAATGAGGCAAAGGGTCATTGCAGTTAACATGAACCGGAGCCAATGGTGCAGCCATAACCCCAAGCAACAATCTCAGATCAGACCTCTCATACGAAGCAGTAACGGAAGGGTTCCTCGATAACTGCCACTTAACCCATTGTCCTATACCCGCCCCGACCCGTTTCGAGTCCCCGATTTCGACTCCGTCGGGATCAGGACCTTCCATGAGTGGAGCCAAAGCTTCCCCGACTGGCCTTAAGCTCCCGGATCTCGCGATCAATGGCTCCGGTTGCGCCACGTAACCGCCGCCACCGGCGTAGTACTGGTTACTGGTTTTCTTTCTCCGCAAGAGACCGGACATGGGTGAACCGGTTCTCGCCAGACTGTTGGACCGGGAACGGGAAGGTGAAAGCCCGCGAATCACATCTTCTTTGAGAGATGAGAAAAAACCTTGCTTTTTCTCCATTACAGCTCCTTTTTTTCCCTAAAAAATCCGAAAGAAAAAAAAAAAGAAGAAAACCCTTCGTTGATTATACAGTGAAATAAAGAAGCAAAAAACAATTAACGGGTATTTTTATTAGATAAAAAAAGAGAGCTTTGAAGTTCATTCATGGAGTTTAAGTGAGAAATATAGAGCAGAGCAGAGCAGAGCAATGAAGAAACTGTTTTCTTTTGGAAAGAGAGTGTAAACGTCGCGACTTTTTAGAGAGCGACTTACACGCAGATTATTGATTATATATTATTATTTTTTTTTTATTATTATTCTCAAAATTAACAATATTTTGTGAAAATATCTTTGTTATTAAAAATAATTAATATTTCAATATTTTATGAACACAAGGGTTAATACAATCACGTGTCCTCAATTTATGACCTAATTTTTAAATTGGTCCTATGTTTCAAAACGTTTCAATTGAATATCAATTAAGTCCTACCATATTAAATTCTAATTAAATTATGACACAGAGCATATTCAAAATAAGTTAAATTGTTTATTTTTTAAAACATGTCAGACCTAAATTGTTTATATCGTACATAAACACGTGTTTATAATTTAATACAAGTGATTTTAAATATATACTCCATGTTATATTTAGGGGGCAAAGTTATAAAAAAATTTTAGGGATCAAAGTTGGTTATAACTTTAGTGCTGTTGGAGGAAGTAGATAATAATTCTACCATTTTTTTTATGGCCAGATAGTTTAGGAAAATATTAAAATATGTTACAAGTCTTTATACTTTTCGAATGCTAGAAATTTAATCTATTTTTTTTAAGTCTTTTTATTTTACGACTAAATTGGTTATATATCCCCTTTTTAAAAAAAAAATTGGTCAAATAGGCTCTTTTTTTTTTTAAGATTTAAGGAAATATGTCGATTTTGGAGAGTGTGAGAAAACACATCCAGCTAAAAATATTTTCTAAAAATTCTAAAAAAATGCGTTACGAAAAGCTCATCCAGCTGGACAAATTTTTTTGCCAACTATGCAAAAAATACATCCAATTGAACGCGCTTTTCATGTTCTCTAAAATTGGTTTATTTCTCTAAATATTCAAATAAATAGGGCGAATTAAAGGGGGGGAAAAGGGGCAAATTTAGCCATATTTTACAAGTCCTTTGGATAAATTTGATGTAGTAAACCAATTGTGTTTTTTCAAGAAGACATGTCATTGTAGGAATCGGATTTGGAATGGCAACTGGCCAGTGACAGCATATATTGAGCAAAAAGGTTTTGCTGCGAGTACGCTGTTTAATGTACTCGCGCAAGTAGTTGCTAATTAGTCTCGCAAGCCGTGACGGATTTTATGTGGTTCGAAGACGCGAACAATCGCTGGAATTAGCCAATGGCTGGCGTGATAGTAGAGCGAGTAGAAGAAGGGAAAAGTCGAGGGAGTGGTGATAAGTATATATTTTTAGGAAAGATGATAGCATAATATTTAATTACTTATTATTTTAAAAGTTACCGTAACTTAAAAATAACGGTGTGGTAATTACTATGGTAAAATTATTATGAAGGGTCATGTACTACAAGTGAGAATACATTTTGATCTTTTTATTCAAAAAAATAAATAATTTAATCCATATTTATTAAATCAAATAGTAAATTAGTTTTTTCTGTTAAAACATTTATCTATGTTAATAGTTTCCACGGTTAACGAAATAACCAGATAGTTACACATAAAGTGCTACGTGTACCTTATGCTAATATACAATGACTAGTTTTTAATAGTAAAAATGGATGGAATTTTTAACAGAATGACTTGTTTGCTCTTTAATCTAATGTACAAGGTCTAATTTGCCATTTTTTTGAATTGAGGAGGTAAAATGTAATCTAACTCCTAATATAATGGCCTTCATGGTACTTTTACCTAATTACTAGTTATATTTATTTAGTTGAGTAGTAAAAATTTACTATTCTTCAAGTAAGGTTTTAGGTTGAAGTATCATCGATTGTCTTCTTATTTCGGTTTTTTTAGTAAACTACATTCAATATCACTAATTTTTTAGTACGATTACATTTTGGCCACCAATTTTTAAAAAAGTTACAAAATGGTCATTGAATTATTTGAAAGTTTTTATTTTTATTTTTTTGAAGTCCAACTATCAAGTTCCAAGTGACAATTCAACGATCATCGCTACCCATTGATGAGTAGAAGAATATACCTCATATCCAAGTCAATCTGGTGATCAGTGTTAGAGACAAAAGAAGAAAGTTGTTTGGATTTTGATTCACAAATTTATAACATTCAAAGTTGTTTCATGAAAAAAAATCTGAATTGTAGAAGAAACGAGAATGAAAGCTTTCAATTGGCGTAGGTGATGCAAACAGAGAATGCCATACAACAATAATTTTAACAGCTCAATAAGTTAAATGAAATTTTTTGAATAGTTCAATGACCATTCTGTAACTCTTTGAAGTTAAATGACCAAAACATAAATTTACTAATGGTAATAGTTTAGTGACCTTAAGTGTAGTTCACCTTATTTTTTTTAATAAATTTTAATCTCATTCTTGACTTTTGCTCTTTCAAATAGGAGATTTTAAGTTTTTTTAATCACATATTTTATTTTTTTATAGTAAATAATAACCTCACACATGGGATGGAAGGTTCACTTAATTTTTCTTAATTTTAGAATTTTGAGGTTTATAATTAATTTAGGTATTGTATCAAAAAAGGAAGATTACAATTGGCATAGTAATGATGAAGTAATATATATATATATCTATATATATATCGATTGAGTCTTAACTTTGTTGGTATGATATTGTTACCAATACAATAGGACATGAGTTTTTCATATAGATTAAGTTTTAGTTCAATTGACATCATTATTATTACAACGATCACGAGAATATGGATTCAAATATACTTAAACACATATGATCCTTTTATTTAAGTGTTTAAAGATTGTTGATTGAGTTTTAGCTCGATTGGCATGAGTATTGTTGCCAATACAGGAGGGCGTGGGTTCGAGTGCGTTAAAGTGCATTATCCTTCTATTTATGGGTTGGGGAGGAGTTATTGGTAGTTCTAGGTATTGTGTCAAATAGATGTGAGCAAAACTTGATTTGATTCAAATAAATTGAAAAAAAAATTCAAATTTCAAGTTAATCAAATCAAGTTATTCAAATCAACTTGAATAAGTAATTTGAACTTCAAACGAGTTTAATTTTACAATTCGGATAACAGATTGATATAAATACTCCTTTAGTCCCTGTCAATTTTGAAAATAAGCAAATTAGTCTTTTTTCTCAACGAAAATTACAAAATAATTCAAAATAATTTTCAAAAATTCAAAATATTATAAAAATTCTAAAATTTATATATTTTACAAAAGTATAATAATCTTAAAAAGATTCTAAAGAATATATAAAGAAAGTTTAAAATTTTCCAAAATAATAATTTTAGGACTTAAATAAGTTAATTAATGATTCAAGTTTATCATACTAAAATATTTTATTTATTATTTTGCTTTAAAAAAGTTTCCAAATTTATGTACTCTAACACGAAAGTAGTTATATTATAACAAGATTTTTATTTGACATGTTTAATTTTTTATTTTAACTCGAAAAATTTCATTCGATTCGATTCAACTCGAATTTCATTCTACTCAACTCGATTTGAAAAAATTTCAAATCTAGTTAGGATGATAAAATAGCACTCATCAACTCGATTAATTCAAAAATTTTCACTTGATCCAATCGAATGCTCACTCATAATGTCAAAAAGAACATATATAATCAAAACATATAACGAGATTGCTAAAAAAAAAAACTTGAAAGAGTTATGGATAATAATAAAAATTATATAAATTTTTTTATTTCTCAAAATATGTATTTTGAGAAAAAAAATAAAAATACAAAAAAGAAGTTATGATTTGTCAATGGAATGAAGGATAACTAATTGCGCGTAAATAGAAAGGTTTAAAAAAAAAAAAAAAAAGGAAAACGCGTTTTCTACTTTATTTTCGTTATAGTGCATACAGCCAACAGATACTCCCGCCACTTTTAGAAGAATAAATAATAAAAACATTATTTTATTTTATTTTTCTATTTTAAAGTCATATTTATTTTATTTATCATTTTTATTTCTGTTAAAACACGATTGAATTATTCTATACGTTCATCAAAATATTAATTTGTAAAAAATAATTAAATGGAATAAAAATTTTATTTAAATTAATTTGAATATTTAATTTAAAATAATAGTTTTTTTGTTTTATTATTATTTATTTGGATAATATATATTTTTAAAACAAACCAAGTACGAATAAATGCGTTGAATGGATTGACTCAAAAATCGCTTTAAATTGGTACAAATTAAAAATTGAGACAAAAATGAATTGGTTTAATAAAATTTTTATTTTTATTTTTTAAAATATTTTTAATTAATTAATTCATTATTGTTGGTTTGATGGTCGAACCGAACGAATTGGGTTAATCAGAAATCAATGGTATGACATGTTCAATCATTAGTCTAGTTATTAAAACACTGAGTGTCATTTATATTTTTCAAGTTTAGGAAAAAAAAAGAGACCTAATTGTCAAATTTAAGTGCCAAAATAAACCAATAAAATATAAATACCAAAGTGAATTTATTTACTAAATTTAAGAGTAAAAAATTATATTATCCCTTATTTGTTTACTTTTTAATAATTTTTCTTACCTTTTCTTTCTTTATTTCTAATTAATTTTTAATTTTTTTTAAAGAATTAAATTATTAATTCTGATTGATTTTTTTGTTTTATTTTTATCTAAATTTAGATTTATTTTCTTTTAATGTAAAGTCGTTCCGTGCTGGACGAGTGCTTTCTTCACAATAATGATAGTGGAGGGGACTAGTACTTCAAATTTGGACAATTGATAATAGTGTGACTGGGAGCCAAGGGTGGTGCTTTGTTGGATGTGTTGCTTTGTCCAAGTGGACCGTCGTTGGAGACGCGACCCTCTCTCGTCTGCTATTGGGCACAACAGCAAGATTTTCCTTACTCTAAAGCTGAACGTTTCAAAGGTTTTATTGATTTACAAGGATAGGACTCAACAGATGTGGTTGGGCTTTCTTTCGATTTTATTTTAATTGTGGGATTTTTTTAAATATTTTACTTACAGTCTGTTTATATTTTTATACGATGCGTTGTTACTTTTATTAATAAAAAATTCGAGGTTTTATTCAAAAATATATAATTTAATTAAAAATAGAAATGCCCCCAATAGAAGAGGAGCTTTCACAGCCGTAAGTAACGTGGTATGCAAAATTCTGTGGCACATATGTCATGATTAAAAGAGAATCTTCATATTGTATTAATTAATATTTATTGAGAATATTAATTAACAAATATATTATTAAATTAATGGGCAACACATATTTATTTATTTTGTTTTTTTGTTTTTTTGCTTTTGTTTGAATTGTTTGTTCGTCAGTAAATGAACTTTATTACATGTGATACTGAAGAGATTATAAATTAATTATGTGATCCCATAATTAATTATACCATTTTTTTTAATTTCATTTCGGTGTATAAAATTATAAAAATTATAAAAAATTACAATTTAGGGTTATGGTAACTATTATATATATTAATAAATCCAGATATGATCACATGATATAAAATAAATAATTAAATGTAATGATAATATACAACGAGGCATAATGATATATTTGGTACTCTAATTTTATAAGAAAAAAATCATTTTAATTCTCTATTTTATTTTTCATCTTTTTTAATCTTTAAACTTTCTTTTTTTATCAAATCACCCTAAAATGGATGGAAAAGTTAACGTTTTTTTTCACTTTGCTGGCATAACATACACGTGGATTGTCACATGGATTATACGTCAGCATTTAAATAAATTTTAAAATTTGAAAAAATTGAAAAAATATAAAAATTATTTTTAAACATTAAATGCAAAGTCAAGGGCTAAAAGAAGTAAAAAAATTAAATAGAAGACTTAAATGACTTTTTTTTTGTAGACTTTAAGGGTCAAAAAAATCATTATGCCAATATACAATTTATAATATTTTAAATATAATTTTAACAAGTAAGAATAAAACGAATATAATAGAAATATAAAAACTTATATTAAATGTGATAAAATGAGAGAAGGGATGATTTGCTAAGCTTCATTAGACCTGTTTATGGGTAGGTTATTTGTCCAACTTCGAAGACTTACCCGAAATTTGGGAAGGCTCGAGTAAAAATATCTAGTTCAAAAAATGGGTTTTGGTAAAAAATTAATCTCGTTTAAAGCATGGGCCAAGTTTGGGCTTAAACATTTAAGGCCCAAGCTCAACCTAGCCTGATTTTTAAGTTCGTAATATTTTATATCATGTTATTTATAACACATAAAATATTAAATCTACTATAATATAAACATTAAAATTTGTCAAAATGAATATATGTAAAATTTTAATAAATAAAAAATTATAATTATTAAAAATTAAATTAAAAATAATATAAATATAATTTTTAAAATATATATTAAAATTAATAAGTCTAAAAATTGAATATTAAGCAAATAGTAATCACTCAAACATATCTTTCTTTTAGGTACCTTTAGGGGGGGAAAGGAAAAATAAAGACAAGAGAAACTTGTCCATTATAGTGAGGTTTCAAAGTCTTCAACATTGGGTTGGAAAGATTTTTACTTCTTTTTTGACCCTTTAATTTATATTATTTGAGGATTAGTCCTACATATATAGTCACCAGGCAGCCTTGTTTGACAAATATATTTCTAATTTTGCTTTTAAATTATAATTGGATTTGTTTTGATTTTTTTTTATAACCAACCACTATAAGCAAGAGGACAATATTATTGTCTATTCTAATTTGCTTTAATTTATATTTCGATGGATACATCTCATAAATAAAATATGTTAATGGAAAATAATATTAACACCTCGAATTTATCTTTTTCAACTTTTAAATAATAAGATAAACGAGTTTTATTGCACTTGAGTCCAATACCTCTTGAATTGATAACAATATCAATGCCAACTGAGCTAATATTCAATCAGCAATTCATTGCACACAAAACGACGGGATTAAGGGCACTATTCCTAGCAACGAGAAGCCCAACAAGGGATGGTCAAGTGCTAGGAGTAGAAACTTGAATCTTCGAATAAGGCAAACCCATAATGATCATTGGCTGAAAAAACCCATTGACAGGCTGAGTAACACCCACGGCTAAGGAAGATCATCACCAACAATTATTCTTTTCTCTTACACTAATCATAGAGATGCTCATAAGTTAGATAAAATCATGATTTAGAAACTATTTTATTTCATTAAATCAAGACGGTTCGAATTTTTGCCATCTATGAATGTGACTATTAGATTAAGTCTAATCAACTCCAACATAGGGTTTATTTTTAAATATTTTATACTCTTTTGTTGACTAATTGGGGTTATGTTGAAAAAGAAAATTTTGAAAAAAAAAAATCAAATAGGATATAGTTTTAAAAGTAGTATGAGAATATTATGTTAAATTTTTTATGTTAAAATAAGGGAATTATAAAAAATTATCTTAATCATTTATTTAATTTTTTTTGTCTATTTAAACTTTAAATTTGTATTTTTGTCAAATCACCTTAAGAATTAGTTATACAGGTAGATGTCACGTCAATAATTAATTAATTTTTAATTTAAAAATTTTAAAAACTATAAAAATATTTTAAAAAATAAAATTATTAAAAAGTATAAACATATTTTTTTATTTTTAAAATAATAATTAATTACTAAAATGAAATACACATAAATTATCATATCAACAAAATTACCAAATGTAAATTATTCCATCTATTTTGAATAATTTAATAAGGTTAAAATTTAAGGTTTTTCTACCTGCTTTTACTGTCATTGAAGTTTGTATCAATTGGTACTTTGATATATATATTTTTAATCCTTAACAATTTTAGGTATAATTAAATTGGCTTAATTAGTAAGCCTTTTTTTTCATTTTTTATTTAATTATTAATTTAATCTAAAGTAAAATTGATACTTAAAAAGAACCTTTGAAACTAATGGTGTAGTCATCAATACAAATAAATTTTATCATTTTAAAGGTAATAATCAAGCCCATAATGTATTGGACTTCGGCCCAGCCAACAATCAAGCTCGCAAGGCCTCGAAAGTAAAATACCACTATAAGCCATGAGGCGATGAAAAATGGCTTTATTTGTACATTAGCCCTTGAAGTATATCACAATTCATAATTTAGTTCCGAAAGTTTTTTTTTTTTTGTCAAAAGTGATGTCTGAATTATCGAATTTGTTGATGTTTTCAAACTAGAACGGTGGTCGGACCAGTCAAACTAACAACTCTTGATCCAGTTGTCCAATTTTTAAAAAAAATTCAGAAAAAAATTTAAAAAAAAAGGGATTTTAGAAAAAAATATAAACACAAACAAATAACAATAATGACAAAAAAATCATGTTATATGTAATTGAGGGTTTACAGATTTATCTTTATTCATCATAAATTAGAAATTAGTTACTTGAGTATTTACACATATTTATCTCATACTTTACTAGATAATCAAAGCCCAATTAACCTTGACCATAGTAGATCTTATTAATTAGGGTTAACATTTTTTATAGTAAATAATAACTTGTAATTATTCTTATTTTAATATGACGTTGCATATTATCCATTAATTAAGTCTTTCTAATGTTGAATGCAAGGACCCAAGAGGTAAATGATCAAATATTTTCATCTGCAAGTATAGGCAAACATATTAGGCTTTCTTTTAGTAATAGTTTTGTATGTACTTGTAGTTGATGATTGATCAACAAGGGGGAGATAAGGAGGTTGATTCAATTGGAGTATTAAAGGAGAGAATGGAAGGGAGTTAAGGAAAGGAGAGAAAGAATGTGTGCAAGGGTAAAATGCTCAAGGTTGCTGAAAGAGAGAGAAGGATTCTTTGTTCATCGAGTCATGGGGTATTTATAGTGGGAAGGCCCATTTTTTTGGTGGTGGCTTGTTAGTGTGGTTTGTCAGGTGGTAGATCTATTATGAGTTGGTTGTTGATAAGCAAGGGCTTTCTATGACATTTCTTTTGCTAAGATGGTATAAGATTATTAGAAGTGAGTATCCGCTAATATCGAGGGACCTAATTGGAGGTTTGTTATTAGCGGGTGGCCTGACGGAGGTGTGAAATATGCGGGTGGTTGGTTAATGAATGACCACTCGGGTGGTGCAAGACAAAAAGCTATCTGTGGGTGCTTCTGAGGTCGCATCTCTCGTTGCCACGTGTCCAAGCCAGAAAAAAAGTATAAAAATATTATATAAAGATGTTTGTAACTTAGCTAAGTAGGATAACATCCTAAGACTATTTATCATGAAGCTATATTATGCAGCAGATTTCATATCGCTGATCTCAAACGGCGACGACTTCGTTTTGTATAAACTCTTTTGATTTTGATCTTTCAAATTAGTACATAATTTTTAAGAGATGATGGTTCTCTCTTTTTAAAAAATGAAAAGTCAAAAAATTATATTATTTGTAATTTGAGAATCATAACCCTAATATTCAATTTTACAAAATTACCTTAATTAACCCTAACCTTTCAAATGTTAAATACATGGTGACCAAAGGGTAAATAAACAAATATTTTCAACCACAAAAAATACAATTAATTAGGAACTGGAACAGGGGCGAAACTAGGGGGGCTGGCCCCCTAAAATGATTTTTTTTATTTAGGCCCTTTAAAATTTTTAGAATTTTAAATTAGTAAAGGTAAAATTGTCCTTTGCCCCCTAAAAATGATAAAAATATGATTTAATCCTCTAAAAATTATAAAGATATAAGATATTAAAATAATGAAATTGCATATATAAAGATGTTTTCTTTGTTATTTTTTAATTTATATATTAAAAAAAACATGATGAAAGGACAAATTATTAAATCTTCTTACATGTTATTCAGCTTATGCATGCATGCTTCTATATATAAGCAATACAAAGTGTTGATTTTTCTCAAGTTAAAATTTGATCAAAGCTAGGTCAAATCATTATTCCTCTTGTGGTCGGTGTTCTTCTTCAATTGTTGGTGACTGGATTCATTTCCTCCGATGGAGATACCACCGGAGACGTCTGTCGGTTACCATCCAATGCATGTAGTTATAGTGGGAAAATATCACTGTTAACAACTTTTTCTCTGTTATCCTCAGAAACAAAGCTGCTCTCACCGGCGGTAGTGGGAAGGTCATTAATACTGGCCCCAACGATCGTATCTTCATATACTACTCCGATAATGGTGGTCCCGGAACGCTTAGTTAGTACCATACATATCCAAATCCTAAACTGTAAACCCTATATTTTATTACCAAATACCCTTTTTATGGTGTTAATCCAGGGATGCCTGACAAGAGTCATCTTTACGCTGACCAGCTTATCCGGGGAAGTATGTTGGAGGGTCTTCTTCCCCAAGGTTCGAATATCTATGCGACCACCGCGGCGAAAACAGAAGAGAGTAGCTGGGCAACCTATAGTCCTGGAGTTCATCCAAGTCCTCCCCCAGAGTATTAAAACCTGTTTGGGAGACTTATACAGTGTTTCTTGGTTGGAAGACTGGTATATATGCAACCATACTCATCATATACATATATAAAACTCACTTCATATCATCTTCATCTTCCTGTTTCTTTTGTGCAGTGAAGCAAATGACTTGCGGAATGAGACTTTGCAGCAACAATATGAAAGTGTATGGTTTTAGAAAACTCTATCTATTTCTGTACAAATTAAAATTAAGGGTAAACTACACTATAGCGGTTCAATTATTAATAAATTTCTTTTTTGGTCACTAACTTGACAGTTTTTAAAATTGGCATTAGCAATTTTAACTTTCAATATTTATAAATTATGTCAATTTAGTATCTATTCTAAAAAGTTTAAACCTAAACTCATTGTGTAGTTTGGTTTTTTTTTTTTGCAGTTTTTTTTTTGAAATTGAGGGTTAATTTTAAAAGAATGAGAAAATATAAAAATTATTATCTTGGATTTTTTGGTGTTTTCTAATAATTTTTTTTAGCTTTTTAGGTGAAAGGGAACACAAAAAAAACAAAAAACAAAATTGCAATAAAAAATTATATATTTTTAGCTCAATCAATTGATTACAAGCAAAATGGAGTAATAAAAACCCCAGCTCATCGACGGAGCTACAAAAACAACAGTACAACCTACAAAGAAATATAACAGCAAAAAAAAAATACACAATGTATAAATATTGAGGGTTATATTTTTTTTAGAATTAAGACTAAATTAATACAATGTATAAATGTTTATGATTAAAGTTGCTATTATGTTAATTTTAAAAGCTACCACTGCTAGCTAGTTAGTGATAAAAAAGACAAAATTGAATAGTTAGGTGATCATTTTGAAACTTTTCAAAATTGAATGACAAAAAAAAAAAACTAATAGTTGAGTGACTATTTTGTAAATTTTTATAGTTAAGTTACAAAAATAAAAATATTAATAATTGTATAACTACTAAAGCAGTTTACCCTAAAGTTTATATATTATTGTTGAAATGGGGTTTATTATGCAATAGGCAAAAAAAAGGACTACAAAATCCCATGTCATGCAATACGGTGACGTCCAACAGCTTAGCAATGACTATCTTTCCGTATACTTCGGTGCAAATGCTAAACTCAAATTCCTTGACGACGACGAAGATGACCACTACTTGCAGCCACCAACAGGTGTTGTTGAGCATCGTGATGCCGATCTTATCTATTTTTTGGAAAAGGTTTGTGCCTTAAAAACGACACAGCAGGGCAACCTCTTGTTGATGATTGGAATTGCCTTAAGGAAATGGTAATGTTCTCCATTCTCAGCCTCATTTTTCGTCGCTTTATTTGTCTTTTTGCGGCCATTGCTACTTAAGAAGATGCCCTGTTGTGTTGGACCTACACAGGTGACAACCTTTGAGATACACTATGGAAAGCTAGCCCAGTATGGGATGAAACACATGCTTTCCTTTGCAAACATATGCAATGCTGGAATTCGGACGGAGCAGATGGCTGAGGCATCGGCAGAAGCTTGTGCCGGCATCCATTCCGATCATTGAAGCTCTCTTCAGAAAGGGTTCGGCGTAGAAAATTTTGTTCATATGGTATAATATTAACACTGAACCTTGCTGCTTAGTTTATATTCTCTAAATTCAAATACAAACACTCCAAAATAATTTCATGCTAAATGTTATAACTCTTATTCTTATTTTTAAGAAGTAATTAAAGAAATAGTAATTTTCTTTTAAAAATTTTAAATCCTAAAACCTTATAAAAATATATTTATTATTTTGAACCCTCAACCTAAGAGATTAAGAAACAGAAACTAAAAAAGAAAATTTAAAATTAATAAGAAGCAAATGGATTAAAATGAGAAAAAGAAGATCTCTTGAGTGTGAACTGTCATGGAAAGTATATTGCACTCACAAAGTGGAGAACTCAGGTAATGGTTATCATGGCCCGAGGAGCATGAAGAAACAAATCGATAATTGCAAGAACAAGGGGGCAATGGTTACTAGAATTGTCACTGCAATGAACACAGTAAGCCATAAGCAAATTGTTTACCTAATTTGGTTTCTTTATGTCTATGGTAAGGGCGAGCCAGCCATATATATTTGTAATTTTTAAAAAATTAAATCAAATTTTTATCATTTTTAAGGGGTAAAGTGTAATTTTACCTTTACTAATTTAAAATTTTATAAACTATAAATGTGCCTAAATATCTACTTTATTATAGTTGATTTTAAGGGCGAGCCAGCCACTATTTTTCAAGCGTGGTTTAAGTCCTAACACACTCTACTTTAGCAATCTCACATTTATACCTAAAGATCTAGATCTCCCCCCTTAAGTTTTCTTTCTAAAAGTTTAGGTTGTAAACCAAGTAAAATATTGTTTACATTGTCAATGTACTCACAATTACAAGTCCATTTTTTTTTTTGCAACATTCGAACCGTAATGTTGTCAAAAGACAAACAGAACAGCAAACAGAAATACAAAATTTCAGCAGATTAAAAAATGTCGTAAACCAGCATTACAGCAGCAAAAGAGCAACAATACTAAAAATTCACCACTAAGCTTTAACATTATCTTCCAAAAAACGTCAACAAACACTAAGGAATATGCCATTTCGTTGCCTTTATAAGCCCATTAATGAGCAGATAAGTGTTAAAATTCGCTACACGTAACCTATATAAGTCTCCTTCTATATATAATGATTTCGACTTAATAACATATTAAATCAATTACAATCAAATTCCTAGGATATTAGCTAGAATTATAGCTCAATGATATTTGTTCCAAAATATTGCCAATAACAAATAAGGCATGTGACTTTTCGCAGTGCCAAGCCCAGTGAACATAACTTGTGGCACTGCTCACAATGACTATCTCAATCAAGCAAATAACCTATCTTCCCCTTATTATATAGACTACTCAGAATGTCAGGAAAAGGAAGATTCGGGTATACAAAACAATAACACAAATCCTTACCACTTTCGATTCTCTATTACCACCTTCCTTTCTCTTAAAAGAATATACTCAACAAGTCTTAGTACTTTCATGATGTAAACCGCCTTAGATCATCAATCCCAAACCATGCATCAATAAATACAAACATTACAATCACAAATATTTTACTATATCATTCAGGAGCGAAGAAAAAAAAAATTAGGGTAAAAATTAAATTATAATTTTTAAGATAGTAAAAATATAATTTTACTATTTTAATAGTCTATATTTTTATAATTTTTAAAAAATTATATTAAATTTTTATCATTTTAAAAGGGTCAAAGTACAATTTCACTCTTACTAATTTAAAATTTAAAAACTTTAGTTAATGTACAAACAAGAAAAGTCAAAATAAGAAGCGACCGAACTAACTCTTAAAATGGAAATTTTTTTATTTATATCTCTTTATAATTTATAAAATTTTAATTTAATAACGGTAAAATTACATTTTGGACCCTCCAAAATAATAAAAAAAATTAATTTAATTTTTAAAAAAATATGAATATATATTTAATAGTGAAATTACATTTTTTATAGTAAAAATAAAAAATTTAATTCCGACCCTCCTCAGAATTTATTTTTTCTGAATTTGCCCTAATGTAGACTATCGTTGAGGAAAAAAAAGAGGGTAAAGTACTAATTTGCCTAAAACTATTGCAACTCCAACATATGTTTCCAAGCTTGGTGGTCATGGAGTGGTCATGGAGGCGCGCTACCAACAGCTATATATACACAGCTTTTGTCAACAATATTAGCAGGTCGGTGTTGTGGGATTTTTCCGACGTGTACGGCAGGGTGGAAGATGTTTACATTGCCTACAAATCCAAAAAAAGAGAAGTACACTGACACGACTTTTGCTTTTATCAGATACAAACATGAATATGAACTATGGAGGGTTATCAGAATGGGGAACAACAGGAAAATAAATGGTTTATCTGTCAGAGTCTCCAAAGCAATGTATAATCCAGACGGTAAGTCAAATCTATCAGGAAACAAGTTGTCTTCTCTCCTGAACAAGATGAAAATGCTATATAATGTTTCCCTAGCTAGAACTGTGCAAAGATGTCTATGGAAGCAAGGAGGCTTCGAAAGGAGAGTAAATCCAGTTCGTGATGGAATGGTTAAAAAGCTGCACAGTTGGAAAGATTAAGATGATGTATAGCCACCAGTTAGTTCAACAAGCAATGGATTCTGATGAGATTTGCTGTAAAATATGTCTATGGTGGTGGGCTGTCGATCTTTTATTTTATTTTTTTTTGGTTAGAAATGGAGAATTTCTTTACTTGTCGAATAAATAAATATAATGGTAAAATAAAGAAATTTTTGAGCCGAAATTATTCTTGTATTATTCATTTTTCAATATTAATGAATTTTTTTCTTCTTTTACTCGTAGTTTTTTCTCGAAAGATTTTTTACGTAAAATTTATTTATTTTTTTTACAATCATTTTACTGCCATTATCGACATTTATTATAACATCTTAAAATGTTAGATTTATGGGGAGATCTTGATAAATATTATTTTGGAAAGTCCTTAAACTTTGTATTATTTATTTATTAAGGATGTAGCGAATTATGAGGCATTAATGGTACATAAAATTTATATATCGATAGTGTATTAAATATAACTTTTAAATAAGTGTCATATAAAATGTAAAAATTTATTCAGTTGCTTTATATAATCAACCAAATGTTGTTTTTATTGATTATCAAGTACATTTTATTTTTATTTATATAAAATTTAAATCTTAATCCCTTGGCTCATAAACTTGAAAATATTATCGAGTTAAGTTCACTCAAACCTGCAACTTTTAAAACCTGCAACATTATTATTGTCAAATGAAAATAATTTAAAACCTTAGTGATGTGTTTGGTTGAATGTAATAGGGTATGCATTCCACCCTTATTCATTAGGCTTACTATTTTTAATTATTTAGTTTAGATCTAATCATGAGTAGGATCATGTTTGATGCAAAATTTTAAATTTATTTTCGAGACCTGAGTACGACCTGAAAAATGAATATAAAATTCTATTCAAACCCGATCAAAATTAAAAATATTAAACCCAAACCCAATTCAACTAGCTCGTATTAAAAAAAATTTAGATTATTTTTTATATAAAAATAAATTTAAAAATATAATACATCAAATATGCTAAAAATATTCAAATAAATATTTTCCAATACATTAAAAATATATTAAATAATGAAATGACAACAAAACGACCACAAAACAGCACTAACCCAAACGAAAAAATCTTACCTGAGGCCTAGTTCATTTAGAAAAATGATCTTTTTTTTTCAAACCCATTTTTCGATGTTATATTTTGTCCAAACTTTTCCATTCAAGTCTATTTTTCAAATCTATACTTTTATCTAAAACTTTTTACTTTTCTAACAGAACTTCGGGCTTCCGTTACCATTCCTTACCCCACCCAAAGAATGGCCTATTGAGGGCATCAAGGAATAGCCTTTATCATCTAATTGTAATGGTGTCCCCTAAACTACAGAGAAATTTCTTTGGGAATTTTTTCCTTTCTTTCTAAGGATTTACTCTCATGGAAATATCCATCAACAAATTTCTTTTCTTTCAATCCTTTTTCATTGGGTTTCCTTCATTTATTTATTTTATTATATGTTGAACAAAATCATAAATTTAAAATAAGGTTTGAAAGTGTTCTCTTATTTTCTGAAAATAAAAAAGGGAAAAACATTAAGTAGAAGATGCAATGAATGCGAGAGATGTGAGAGAGGGTTTGAAGCAATTACTTTAGATAGGCGATTCGGAAAGATCTCAATTCAAACAAACAATCTTAAGGCTATGAATGCTATTCAAGAGGGTTCTTTTAGAAACTCTAATTCTGCGCTTGTTAGAAGAATTCATTATATCTTGAAAGTGGCTAAGCAGTGAAAAATTTATCATATTTCTCGGGAAGAAAGCACAATCGCAAACAATGTTGTCAAGATGGTTTGTAACAGAAGTCTAGGATTAAGATTGTTTGAGGATCCCTTGGGAGCTAGTTAATTGTTTTGTATTTTCTATCTTTTCAACAAAAAAAAATAAAGGATAGATTAAAATAATGAGAGAAATTTTTTTAATATTATTTATAAGTATATTTAATAATAAAATATATTATTCTAATGTAAAGTGTTAAATATTAATAAATATTAAATTTAAAATATTATCTTTAGATAAATACTTTTAATAATATTTTATTTAATAAATTAAAACAGTAATAAATTTATTTTGTAAACAAATTATTATTTGTAATAAGGATAAAGCAGTTGTGGACCAAATAACCTAATGTCTACTACATTTTTATTCCATTTTCATTGTATAGTTATTACAATTTTATTCTATTTCATTTTAGCTAACCAAACGTAGGACAAACATAAAAGTATTCATGAGCCGGACTGAGTTCAAGTCAGACCTATGCAAGGTGTTTAGATCAATTTTTTAATCTCGGGCTCGACCTAAAAATGAACTTACTTTTTATTTAAGTCCGATCTAATTTAAAAAAGATAAACTCAGACCCAACCTGATCCGTTCATATTTAATTCTTTAAGATTAATTTTTATTTACATTTTTAAAAAACACTAAATGCACAAAAAAGGCGTTAAAATAAAAATTTTCTAACACTAAAAATACATTAAAAAGTAGTTATATTGAAAAACACTACCATAAATATTCTATTATATTAAAAATCATTTAGTGTTTATTCTTTTTATATACATAAAAGATATAAAAATGACAAAAATATATTCAAAATAATATAATATAATTTATAAATATTTTTTTGGTGAATTATAAAAGAAGAGTAAAACTCTAATAGCAACACAATTAGCACAACTTGAACTCAAACCAAATATAAAACAATTAACACCCTATCCATTAGGTCATATACGGGATTCATAAATAATAATATTTTAATAATTACTATCAACTCTATTATGCTTAATATATATATATATATATATATTATAGATTCCAAGTTTGCCACCCTCCTGAACTAGATCCTCGCCTCGGGACTAGCTAGAAAAGAAATGAAAAGTGGACAAGTAAAAGGACATGGTTGTAAATGGTGAAGTGGTGTATGTACTAAAATAAAGTACGTAGCATGTAGCATTAACTAGGGTTCACCTACCTTTGCCCTTTTGTTAATGGCGGAAATGGACAAAAAAAAAAAAACCTCAAAAACGAAGGTCCTACACTCTTTAGTAACTTTTTTCCCCTCGCCATCTGCAGAAACCGCGTGGACCGTGCTTCAACCCACCGCTCATTGTCCCCTCCAGCTGTGTTTCGTATTATTATTTAATACACACGTACAAAACTTCACTATAAATATACACTCTCACTCATCTTCTTCACTAGTAAGCAACTTTAAGATATCATAAAAAGGAAAAAAAAAATGAAGCTCTTGTTTCTAACTTTGCTGCTTTGTTCTCTTCTTCTATGTCCTTCAGTTTTTGAACCAACAATGGCTCAGCCTCGTTCACGTAAGCAAACATATTTTTTTCATAATCTAAGCCTTGGGTGTGTGTGTGTGTGTTTTAATCTTTGATGTAATTTTTTTTTTGTGGGGGAAATAGCAGCTTTTTGTGAAGGGAAATGCAAAGGGAGGTGCAATAAAGCGGCGGTTTGGGATCGGTGCTTCAAATATTGCGGCATATGTTGCGAGGAGTGTAAATGTGTTCCTTCCGGTACTTATGGGAACAAACACGAGTGTCCTTGCTACAGAGATAAGGTGAATAACAAGGGCAAACCCAAATGCCCTTGAAAATGAAATATATTCGAGTTCGGGATTTAATCAAGCTTAAAGATCGAGGACGAAGAGGCTATATATATATACATGCATGCTGATGATGTTATTGTAAAAATAAACTTGCTTTGTTGCTGTTGTTTTCCTTTGGGTTTTTGTTTTGGTAGTGTTGAATAAAATTTCCCTTATATTTTCCCTCTCACCCCCGTGTCCACCGCCATGCACACATGTTTTGTTGTCTTTTGATCATGGGTGGTGGTGGTGGTGATGGTGAAAATGGTGTCATTCACAGGTGCCTGCAGGGTCGGTAAAATGCATTTAAAAAGTAGAAAAATGTTGTAACCTTTTTCCACGAGGTTTATGAGTAATTTAAGAATTTTATTAGTCTTCAAACTATAATTTAAATTTTAAAATATTATAATTAAATTTTGAATATGAGTTAAAACGTATATTAAATTCTAAACCTTTTATTTATTTACTGCATCAATAGATAAAAAATAGTTTTCTACATTTTAATTACGGCATGACATTATTTTTCTAATTATTTAATGATATTTTAATAATTTTTCTATGTCGTTTGATGAGAAATTATTTTATGAACTATTCTATCACATCGTTCACGACCTCTTCTAAATTATTTAATGACATTCTATCAATTTTTTTCCATGTTATTGACACATAACTTTGGTAGTTTTTTTTATCCTGAACTCAGAATCCAAAACCCTAAATCATAAATAATAAACTTCAAACCCAAAACTCTAAATCAAAAACCCCAACATTAAACCTTGAACATTGAACCATGAACCCTGAATCTCAAACCTAAACTCAACCCCTAGTTCAAGTTCGAGTTCGAGTTCATGGTTCAAGATTTGGGGTCTAGAGTTTGAGGTTCAAGGTCAATGTTCTAGGTTTGAGGTTATTGTTTCTGGGTTCGGGGATCAAGGAAAAAACTACCAAAATTATGTGTCAATTATATGGAAAAAATTGTTGGACTGTCATTAAATAATTGGGAATAGGTCATGGATGATGTGGTGGAATGGTCCATAAAATAATTTCTCGTCATTGATATATAATTTTGATAATTTTTAACCTAAACCCTAAACCTTGAACAAAAATCCTAAACCTTGGACTATGAACTTGATTTTTTAGTTTGGGGTTCAGGATTTATGATTTATGATTTTGAGTTCAGAGTTTGAGATTCGGTTTAGAGTTCGGAGTTTAAGTTAAAAAAATTACAAAAATTATATATCAATGACATAAAAAATTATTAAAATATTATTAAATAATTAAAAAAGAATACAAAATAATATAACATCCCTACTTCATACAACCATTTCTCTTTGATAAAAAATAATATAAAGTAATTAAAGGAAAAGGGTGCAAATTACTTTTCCCTTTTCCCATATGTGAATAAAATATTGAGTATAGACATACAAATTACTTACTCCAGTCAGGGAATCTGATACCTTCTTTTGTCGCATAAATCACCTACTTTTATTTTTATTTTTATTTTCATTTTTATAAATATATTAATTATTTTTTTTATCAATTTATAGAGTAAAAATTTATATATTAAAATACACTCTAAATTTTAATACACTTCATATACTCGGAATTTTGTCTCCTTGTTTTTATTTTTAAAAATTTAATTTTTTAATTTAAAATTTTAAAAATTTTGGTCCAATTGCTGCTATTGTTAAATTTCATTTATTAAATTTTCTGTCACATTTTTTTAATAATAAATGCTAAAAATATTAATTATGATTTTTTTAAAAAATCGATTTAAACTTGTCTTGATAAAATTTTTTTTATGTTAAAATAGTGTTTCTAAGAAAAATTGATGTTGACATTTTAATTGAAATAGTTAACAGTTGTACCTATTTAGATTAACTCGTGACATTATAATAGTGGGAACAAATTATGTCAAAAAAAATTAAAATATATAAATTAAATCTTAAGTTTCAGCATTGTCTGAGGGTCAAAATTAAAATTTAACCATTGTCTTATAATATAAAAAAAAAAGGCAAAACTAAAAGAAAGGAGAAGTGACATGTTGGCCATTAAAGCTTTTAGAACATTCAAATTATATATAATCACGTAATGTTTTAAACAAAAAAAATAATATTAATTATTCAAACTAACTAATAAAATTATAAAAAAATATCTCAACGAATTTATGTTAAAAATGAAGTATAGACATTAAATCATTTAAACATAATAGAAGAACCGAAACTAAAATTTAACTATTTTTCTAAGCTTGGACATTACTTCTATATATAGGAATATAGATTACTTGGTTAATATATACTTTAAATACTTGTACTTTTTGTACATTTAAAATTTAGGCCCTTATTTTTATTTCGTAGAATTTGCTCCCTTTATTTTTCGTACTTAAATTTTTATTTCCAATTGTTAGCAAAGTTAAAATTATCTCGTTAAATTCAAGTTTATTACGATGCCAATTTTTTAATTACATTTTTTTTTATTTCAAAGTACCACACCAAAAAATTTAATAAATTTTTTTTAACAGGGTTAACAATTAAATTTGAATTTTAAATCTAAAAATTAAAGGGACTTAATTCCTAAAAATAAAAGTATGAGGACTAAATTTTAAAATTACAAATAGTATCGAGACTTATAGCATATTATTATACTATTATTTAAGCCATTGTTGAGTTGGTGTCACGAGTCAACTAGGCACCAACTTGATTAGGGAAATTACGAAAATGTCATTTCATAATTAAAATAAGTTATGTTGTTTAAGGGCACTTTAGTCATTTTACTTTAACAAAAAAACAATAAAAATATGTATATGGTAAGATTTGAACCCACACAAATTAAATTTGTAAAACCTCAAAATTAACACTAACCCAAAGCTTCATTTTATTTTATTTTTATATCTCTATCAATTGTATATCTATATTTCTATACTTACAATTATTTATGTCTCTAATTGAGTTGGTGTCACGAATCAACCGGGCACCAAATCAATTAGAGAAATTACAGAAATATCTTTTCATAATTAAAATAAATTATATTACTTGAGGGTACTTTAATTTTTTATTTCTCAACTATTTTTGTTGAAGTGCATTTAAACGATTAGATTTAGACACTTACTCATAAATTCATATTTGATTCACTCGATTTATAAAAAAAAATTAATTTACATTTTTAAAGGTGTTGATCCATACATTCGTTCATGAATCAAGTTAAAATTGCTATCAGATTCATTTTTTATCTAACACTTGTTCAAATAGACTCCCTTATTTTCATCGTCTTTTTTTCTTTTTTTTAAAGATTATAGAACAATTGTCAAAATTTCAATTTCGGACTCTATATTTTGTTTAATTTTGAAATTAAATTTCTTTAATTTTTAATATAATTTGGTACCTAAACTTTTATAATGTCGTTAATTAGTCTAAATATTTTATTCTGATTAAAATGTTGAGTGAATTTTAAGAATTTCTAATACCGTTAAAACTATCAACTAAATTCAAGTCTATTACAGCGTCATTTTTTTGTTACATGAAGCGGGTATTATTTTAATTTCAATATGTCACAGCAGATAATTTAGCAAAAAATTTAACATTGCTAATAATTCGATAAAAAAATCTAAAGGAACTAAATTCCTGAAATATTAAATTTCAAACGTACGAAGAACATATGGATTTGGAGCATATTTTCACATTCAAATTTAATAATACCTCTATACATTTATAACTATATATACTAACATTAAGAATTTGATTAAGTTAGTGTTACTTATTAATTGAGTCCCAATAAAATTATAAAATTACCAAAAGCCCATTCATTTTACAAAATAATAAATGTTATTTTGAAGGTATTTATATCTTTTTATATTTTGATAAACCTAAAAAAATACATACACATCACAGTTCACTATCTCAACTTTACCGTTTTAATCAAATCCATATTTAGTTTTTTATATCAAATTTATTTATAATTCTATTATATAATTTTTTTTTCACCCACATCTAATATATCTATAACTAAAAACCCATATAACTAAAGGTGTCCAAATAGTTAGTTCAATTATTATATGAATTGAACTACCGTTAACGGAAGTTTTAAAACTCTTAACCGGTTCTCAATCTAAATTTTTTTCAAAAATAACATAATGACAACAATAAACTAAAAACATAAAAAACAAACATTACACAAAAATAATGAAAACACTAAATTAAAAATATTATATTAATATTTTTTATAATATTTTTTGGGATAAATTTTAAAATTATACATGAATTTTGATTTAATGCGCAATTGTATATATGAACTTTAATTTGGTGCAATTAAACAAGTGAAACTCTAATTATGGTTCAAATGTATACTTCAAGCTTTAATTTTTTATTTAATTATGCACATTTAAAGAAAGAAATCAATTTATTTTCATATTTGATAAATATAATTATTTATGTGTGCAATTTGTAAACATAAAATGATTTATATCAATAATTTGATCAAATCAAAATTTCATGTATAAAATTGCATAAAATCAAAATTCATATATAAAATAAACCATTATTCATGTATAGTTTTGGAATTTATCCTTATTTCTTAGGGCTATTATATCAATAGTTATAACCCCCACCGAACTTTAAAAAAACCTTTATCTTGAATTAATTTTGATAATCGATCAATTAATCGAATTAATTTAATACAAATGATTAATTCGATTTCAACATACCTACAGAAATTATCTTTAAAATATCAGATTAATACATTTTCAGAAGAGAAAATTTTTGACACTACCATGAAATAACTTTTAATATTACCAAAAGAGAGATTCATTTAGGAAATCATTTCTAATAGATACTATTTAAAAAAAACAAAATAATTTTTTTAATAATGGTAAGTTTAGAGTACTTGTCATTAATGATTTATATATATATATATATTTTGTAATAATTTTTTTATCACTTAAATTTTCAATTTTCTTTGTCAAATTATCAATGGTAGTATTATGATAGTCAATGTGACAACTCATGTATTTCATGGAAACTAAACAAACATTATGCAAAATAACAAATAAATACTATTTTAAAACAATTAAATAATAGTGAATTAAGTTTTAATTTGATAGGCATAGTCATTTGTTGTCAATACACGAAAATATGGATTCGAGTGCGCTGAAACACAATATCCTCCTTTTTTATGAGTTAATGAAGGGTCATGGGTAATTCTAGTTGTAAATATTATGTAAAAACAAAATAAATATTATCAAAATCTATAATAAAATAGATTAAAAAATTAACCAATAATATATAATAATAACTAAAAAAACACCATATTATATTTTCTGCCTTAAACTAATATTTTAAAAAATCTAATTAATACAAAACAACAAACAACTAAAATTATATCAACAACAACGTTAGAAACTCTAAATAAGAGTTTTAACCACAGCTCTATACGGAAATACGAAGGAAAAGTTAATTTTTATGTCCTTACAAGATAACTATATATATATATATATCAACTTCTGCGACATTTTGATGCAGCACTCAAAATCCTTCTCCCAAATGGAGAACCTTGAAGAAATGAATAATGCTTTCGAATCAGACAGTGAATAGCATTGTGTATACCTAAATTTGCATGTCCCTGTTTTCAATTTAAAAAAAAGAACAAAATTAGAATCATAAAAAATAACCAAAAAAAATGGAAATCCTCAAAAAAACATAAATATTTAATTTTGTTGTTGTAATTTATAAAATGAAAGTTTGTCTCTATTCGCATTTATTATTAATTTTCCATATCTTTTCATTGTTAGAATGGTTGGCGGTCTAATCAATTCAATTGTTAGTTCGGTTTTTACATGGACTCTAACTATAAAAAAAGTATGATTAATTATATTATGCATCCCTAAATTATAGACCAAATTATAAATTAGTCACTAGAGTACTATCAAGAGAGTGGGTATTAATTATACTAAAGTTCGAAATGTTCTAATGTATTGTTTCAATCAAGTCCTTGTTACAATCAAATCTTTTCAGCTGTCTAGTTGTTAGCTTCGACAATGTAGTTCAAAAAATTCAATTAAATTGTTTTGAAATTTAGAATTTGACTCAATATTAACTATAATGTAATTATTCCTTATATATTTATAAATTCATGAAAATAAAAACAGAAATGAGTATTAAAAAGATCAATACCTTGGAAGCCCACAAAGCTGATTGAATAACAAAGTTGCCATAGTCATGCCCAAAGACCTTTAAATAATCTGGATCATTTAGAATCTCTATGATAACCCTTGCAGAGAGTTGTTCCTCAGATTCTTTCATACATTTCTCAACCACATTGCTGCCATACTTGCTATAACAAAGGCTCACAAAGCTTCCTTGAAGCTGCCCTATTATCATTGATGTAACCCAAGGTAACCCCATCTGAAGCACAAATTGTACAACATAGTTCCTAAAAAATCAATTACAGGAATAGGGTTAGGATACGGTCAGTTAGATAAAAAAGGTTAAGATTTCGATATTCAAAAACGAACCCATATTTGTCCTCGGAAAGAAACAAGGCATTCGCCACAATTCGAACCAAGAAATGCTCACTAACTTCGTCATTGGCATGGGTCAAACATTGTTGCAAGGCACAACAGCCGCTTTTGTTAATTGCAATGTCCACACAATGTTGTATAATTCCATCCATAAGATGCTGTCCATACAAATAAAACCCTTTTTTGAATAAGTATTAGATACGAATATGTATTAACAATTACGTACCATTGTTTCTTCACTCGAGAATTTTTTCAAGCATGGTTCAAATATATGATGACCATTGCTGTCTTTTGCCAAGGTAATAGCAATAGGTTTCAAAGCTGACAGAAGAATGCATTTTTGTTCTTGGATGTTGATTATCTCAATAAATTTCTGAATTGTCCGACTCCTTCAACAATGAAAGAAAAAGTAAATTACATCGAATGAAATGGTATACCTCGAGCCAACATACAAAATTTAATTTACAATAACTAGGGTTAAATCTTATATCTATGGGTATCAAAATCATTGATCATATTTCTATCAACATTACCAAGACTAGATTAAGTGCAAATTAAATCCACATGATCATGACATAGAAGATACTTAAATCTATCCTTAAGAGCATAAAATTTTTAAGTTTATTTCAAGTTTTATGTTTAAGATTCGATTCTATCCTAAATGGATTGAGATATGAGTATTAATATTTCTAAATTGTCCGACTCCTTCAACAATCGAAGAAAAAGCAAATTATATCGGACCAAATCCTACCTCGTGCCAACATACAAAATTTAATTTATAATAACTAGGGTTAAATCTTATATCTATGGGTATCAAAATCATTGATCATATTTCTATCAAACATTACTAAGACTTGATTAAGTGCAAATTAAATCCACATGATCATGACATCGAAGATACTTAAATCTATCCTTAAAAGTTTAAAATTTTAAGTTTATTTCAAGTGTTATGTTTAAGATTTGATTTTATCTTAAATGGATTGAGATATGAGTGTTAATATTTCAATTTAAGATTGTCTTTCAACTATGCCGAAACCTAAATATGATCTCATTCGAACCCAAGCATGATAAACTCTATAACCAAAACTGATATATATATATATATATATATATATATATATATATATTCTTACCCGTAGAGATTGGTGCAAACTTGAAAGAACCTTTGATGGCTCCTAATGAGTAAGAGAAGAAGCTGGGTCCTTTGTTCGTTGTTGATGGCTTTGAATAGTTTCTGAATGAGATAATTGGCAAACCGATGAACCATCAGTTCATGCAAGTGATCTTTCACTTCCATGAAAATCATGTCGATTTCCCCACGCGTTAATACTTCATTATCCAGTTTCTTCTGCAAGGCAAGGCACCTGTCCCGATCTTTCGCCACCGTGCAAATATCCCCAGCTTTCAGCTCCGTCAACGGCGGAATATAATAATAACTAGAATTCTCTCGAGGAAGCTGTCGAGGAGGAGGGGAATAAAAAGGTTGGTGATGATGATCATGCATTGATGGTCGCATCATAGTAGATCCGAGGCCATTGACGGACCGCATCGGATCGCACAGGTTGTAAGGTCGTTCGAAAGGCGGAGTCCTTCGTTGCGTGTTGGTGTCGAAGTCGAACACGTTGTGTTCGATAAAAGTACTGGGAGAATAATTTGGTGATCGGTCGACGACCATGTTTTGACTTGGAAGAGACCTTAATACATGGCGGCCATTGAAGCTATTCTCAGGAAACAACCCAATTGGTACTGGACCGAAATCCGACCCAACAATCCTCGTGGGGTTTTCAATGTCGTTTAAATTCAATTGACTGAAACGATCATCGAGTGAAGACTGTTGAAATCCAAAGACACGAACGTCATGATGGCTTTGTAACCCTTGGGAGAAATTAGGGTTTGAAAAACCAGCGGAAGAGCTATCGTCAAAGGGGAATTCCTGGTTTTCCTCGGTGGGATCCCCCGTGAATGCAACTTGAAGACCTTGTGTATATGAGTTACGCTCCATGGATGATGACAAAAAATTCAGAAAAACAAAGGGAAATTATGACTTCTTTTAGGGTTTAAAGGTGTTTTGAACTGGTTGGAACTGAGGGAACACCCCCAAAAACAAGGGGTTTAAAGAGAAGCTATATGAGAGCGAAATAGATAGGAAGAAGAGTTTGAATCAAACAAAGAAACATAGAAATAAATATATTAATTAATATATGTGAGGAATCTTATCATGATTCAATAATTTCGTACATGTAAATCCCTAAAATTAATCCTTCTACAATTCTTTTTATATAAACTATAAATATATTTTCTTACAAATATATTTTTATGCTGATTGAGTCTTAACTCGACTGCCACTCAATTAATATAGACATTATTAACAATGCAAAAGGACTTGAGTTCAAGTGTGCTGGAGGGCTATAGGCATGTGTATTATCTTCTTATTTATAGGTTAGGGTGGGCTATGGGTAATTTTAAATATTGTGTTAAAAAAGAGCAGATATAATTATTAGAACTTATAATTATTAGGGACTTTTATAGGTAGGTTCAGTAGTAATAATCGTTTTAAGTTCGACTTAATTTAAAATATGAGTTTTTTATTTTGCTAAATCAGGTTTTGCTCAGCGGTGGTGTCAGCCTTCAGGCATGTTATTGCCCGCCTTTTTCCTCTCTCATCAACCATTTCTTTTATTTTCTTCTTCTCATTCACTACATATGTATTCTCTCTTTTCAGTTTGCAGATCTATTTTGTGGGTATCTTTGTTGTCTCCACAAGTTGTGATGGACAAATAACGGTGCCTGTCGTTCGTTAAAACTCCATCGACCACCAATAGTTTATATTGAAAAAAATTATAATATTTGAATTGATAAATAAGTTAATGTATTTTAATTATATTTAACACTTTGAATAAATATATTATTTTACACTGATTATAGTAATTAAAAAACACAAAATTAAAAAAAAAATTAAAAATTAAACACGTAAAATCAAACATAAGGCATGTAACATTAAAAATTATTATTTGTAAATGATTAACCTAAAGCCATTTATATCATCCATATTATTTTTTATTTTAAAAAATATATATATACTAATTTATTTAATATTTAGCAAATATATACATTACCACTATTATATATGTTTAGCATTTATATCGCCTATTTATATCATGCACATGACAAAGGTCAGAAACGATAATCATTCCAACGATATGGGTCAAATACGATAATTACCTAGTGGCATGAATTAGACATGTACTACTATTCTAAACCGATGACATGATTGGAACTAATTTCTAATAGCAAGTAACATGTCAACATGGTTAACGTTTAACCCTCATTGGTAGGATCGGAACACAACATATCGAAAATAAATTTAAAACTATATAAAAATACCGAATTACCCATAACAAAACATGTTGAATATAATAAATAATATTTAATAAGGGAAATTTAATACAAATAGAAATTATGATTTTATCTAAAAATTTATTATTTTAAACATTAATCCAGTACCATTATAAATAATAAATAATAAATAAATATTTTCATCTGTTTAAAAGTTTATCTCCAATTCGTATTTTTATATATATTATAAATAAATAGATATAAAATATAGATATGAATAAATATAGTTAAATTATAGATAAATTATAAATTATCAAACATTATTATTATAAAAAAATATTAAATTTAAAATATAGATTCAACCCTACCTAATCCATGAATGTATTTTAGGCCCAAGCCCATTTAATTATTAAAAATAAAAAAGAACATTCTATTCTAACTTCCACCTAGATTTGTTTATGAGTTGAGCCACCCGAAAAATGAGAGGATTTAGGTAAAAATATAGGTTTGGACAAAAAAATAAGATTCGTTTTCTAAACGGGTTAGGTTTCAGGTAAGCTTTTTTTTTGCTCAGGCCTGACCCAACTTGAATTTGTAAAAAAAAAGAAAGAAAGAAGAAACTATTATATTTTTTTTTTTACTTTATTTCATTGTTTTACTGTCATTTCATTATTATATTACTATTATTTTTATAGTTATTGTTTGAATATTATATAACTGTTATTTTATTATTAATTTTGCTACTAATGTAGAGGCATTTGCTTGTTATATAAGTTAAAAACTAAGTTCCTACTTACGACTCATGTAACAAGGTACACCAAGTAAGAAGTGTAAAACAATTAACTCATAAGGACCACTATTGTATAACCATTCATCAACAGATGTTGCTTCACAGATCGAGTAAAAGTGCAAACCTATAGCTACAGAAGTAGGAACAGTGGCACCAGAAATAATATTGTTTCCGTAAAGTAGAGATCCAGAAACAGGTTTACGAACAACATCAACATCTACTAGAGGGGCAGCAATGAATGCAATAATAAATACAAAAGTTGCAGTCAATAATGTAGGGATCATCAAAACACCAAACCATCCGATGTAAAAACAGTTTTCAGTGTTGGTTATTCAATTACAAAAGTGACCCCGTAGGTTTTCACTTACGCGTCTCTCTAAAATTGCAGTCATAATAAAATCTTAGTTTATTTAATCATCAGGGACTTCCAAGCGCACAAATTATCTAGGACTAGATAATTAAAGGCTTGTTATTCAACAGTATAACATGACTTATATACCTGTGTATTTTAATGTTTTTCATATTATATTTTTTAAATTTACTTTTATATAAAAATAATATAAAAAAATTAATACCAGTAAATATGGGTTTTAACATTTGAATTTATGCAAAATTTTAGACCCAAGGGCCTAATTTTTTTCCTTGAACCGGCCCGGCAGACAACTCGACTCCCACCTCTTTTTTGCCTATATTCTTTTGTTTCCCTCTTTTCCTTCTTCAATCTCATCGCGCGCAGCGCAAAAAATCTCCCTCTCTTTTCTCTTTCTCTCTCTGTATATTTCGCTCAGCGCGCGAGATTCAAGGTCAGTTCATCTACAACACCTCTTTTTTTATCCTTTTCCTTTTAGGGTATTTATTTGCTTTCATGTTTGGTTACTGAGAAAAAGAAAACACAGGCTAAGAAAAAAAGTCAAGAAAAGATGCCGAACGGTGGAAGTTTTTGATCTTTTCCTTTACGGAGCTGATAATGTTAGCTTGGGTTACTTACTTTTTGTGTTCTGAGTTTGGGGTTTTCTTTTTTAATGTACGTATGTTTCGTGCTTGGTGTAAGTTTTTATTTATTTATTTGTTTTAAGTTGTTTGAGTGATTTTTTTTTGTTTGATGGAACTGAATGAAAATTTACCTCTAGGGATTTGATTTAGAATGTGCTACCTGGATGTTAAAGATTTGTTCTTTTAAGTGCTGAAAATATTTTTTGTTTGAAGTCAAAGTAATATTTAGTGCAGGACAATGGTTGTGAATTAAGGACCTATACGTTTGAGAATGCATATTCTGAAATGTGTATTGGGGGGCTAAAACAAAATTTTAGTAGTTTGGGGAAGGTGAAAATTTTGTTTTAAAAGGGCTTAAATTGAGTACTTTATAATTGAAAGGGACTGAAGTTAATTTGTACCACTTAGCTAGGAGCTGCCTTGGTCTCCCTCTAGCCCCTGAGTTTTATCTGATTAATTTTTATTTTAGTTTATATTTTTTACATTAGGTGTTTTATACATAATGCTGAATTATTAGATTGTTTTTAAGTATATTTTTGTTTCTACTGCCTGTTTTTGCTAGCTTATTCTGCTTTCGTTTTGGTCAAGAATTTGTCATGTCAAGCTAATAAAATAATGTTCAAAGGTATAAAATATAGGGTCGGGTTCATCACATTTGGTTTAGGGGCTAGCTTGGAGAAATAAATAGTTGTATTTATTAGTGTCTGGTAAACTTCGGTCATTAGCCTATAAGTAACCAAGTAGTAAAACTGACATTGGTCGGGTTTCTAATGAACCAATATCTTATAGTTTTTTTTTTTTTTTAGTGGTCTATGTTTCTGTAACCTTAGACTGTCCATAGTTAGTATTTTGATTATTTGGTTGGTTAATTGATGTTGGTCCCTGTAATATTTCCATCTTGCAGACTTTTGTTAGCTGAATTAGATTGTGAACTGTCTGCTGCTGGCACAAAAGCAACATAAAACTTTCTTACAAATTTTGATTGGTAAGAGCTTTTTGTTGTCAATTTATTTATTTGTTAAAATTAAAAATTCCCAACTTATTGCGATAATATCGGTGTTGGTATGTGGCATTTTTAGCCTTCTAATTGATATGATCGAGGTTGATCATACGGGCGGTTCTTCATCTCAAGCAAACAGTGAAAATGGGAACCATTCCCATTTTCACCCTGAAGAAAGTACATCAGAACTGGCCAATGAATTTCGTAGTGAATGTTTACTTACTGAAGCAAATGGTTCTGGATTTATGAACACAGAAACATCAGAAGAGACTGCTGAACATTCCCAACCACTTTGTAATGATTTGTCCAAGAATACTATTAGTGAAAGTTTAGGGTTGTTACCCGAAGATTCAAGCAAGAACATCCAGGCTGATCAGATTTCATCTCCCCAACTTTGTAGTGCAGAGCCAACATTTAACTCTGGTGAACTGCCAGAGCAGCAACAACAGCTTGATTCTCAAAGTTTACCCAATGGTATAGGAAATAGTTTATCTACTGGTGTTTCTAATGAAGCCATGGAATTGAATCCCAAAGATATAATCATGAGTAATGGTGGCAAGCATTTACAATTACCTTCTAAAGATGCAAACCCTTTAGGATTGCCTCAAGAACTTGCTTCAACAAATCCTACCATTCAACAACCAGATCACCATTGTGAAGACATGTCCAAAGATTCTGGCCTGGAACAGCATGAAACAACACCTAAAAATTTGGTTAAGAATTCTGGCCAACGCAAGGGTGGAAAAACTTCCAAACAAGTGCAGGAAAAAAATCTAAGATCTTTGAAATGCAGTGACAGGGTTTTGCGCTCAAAATCAGAAGAGAAATCTAAAGCTACTGAGTCGAGCAAGAAATCTACTACTACTGAGTTGAGCAAGAAATCTACTGCTACTGAGTCTAGCAAGAAATCTACTGCTACTGAGTCTAGCAAGAAATCTACTGCTACTGAGTCGAGCAAGAAATCTACTGCTACTGAGTCGAGCAAGAAATCTACTGCTACTCAGTCGAGCAAGAAATCTACTGCTACTGAGTCGAGAAAGAAATCTACTGCTACTGAGTCGAGAAAGAAATCTACTGCTACTGAGTCGAGCAAGAAATCTACTGCTACTGAGTTGAGCAAGAAATCTACTGCTACTGAGTCAAGCAAGAAATCTACTGCTACTGAGTCGAGCAATAATTTGACCAATGTTGGTCCTAGCAAGCAGCAAAAAAGGAAGAAGAGGAAGAGGGAGAAGGAGAAGGAAGAAAAAAAAGAAGTTTCTGATGAATATTTAAGAATCAGGAAGCATCTTAGGTATTTATTGAATCGAATAAGCTATGAGCGAAGTCTGATTGCTGCATATTCTGCGGAAGGCTGGAAGGGACTAAGGTGTGTTTGTTATACCATTTTATGTTGTATCTCTTTGCTACAATGTTGATTATGAGCTATTTATCATTACAATGTCACAAAATGTTTAAGCATCTAACAATGCCTTGTAATATTCACTGTCTGATATTACCTGCATACTACCGTGGATAGCTAATGTCTGTTTGTTGCTTTGGAATGTCTGTGTAACCTGCAGCCTAGAAAAGTTAAAGCCAGAGAAGGAGCTTCAACGTGCTGCATCTGAAATTCTTCGATGTAAATTGAAAATTAGAGATTTATTTCAACGTATCGAGTCATTGTGTACCGAAGGAAGGCTTGCAAAATCTTTATTTGATTCTGACGGAGAAATTGACAGTGAGGATGTAGGAAAAGCATAATTATAAGCATTGTTCATATATTCTTAGTTGCTATTTTCTCATTAATTATAATAATTTAAGTCTTGGAAATGGAAATGCTTAGACATAAAATCCTTTAATTGCAGATATTCTGCGCATTATGTGGGTCCAAAGACATTCCTGCCAACAATGATATCATACTTTGTGATGGTGCTTGCGACCGAGGATTCCATCAATATTGCTTGCAACCGCCTTTGCTAAAAGAAGACAGTAATACTCTTCCATTACTTTCTTGATGGTACTAATTTGATATATTGGGTTTTGAATTGTTTTAATCTTGATAATACTTTTCTTTTGCTCCTCTTCTCTCGTGTTACAGTTCCTCCAGATGATGAGGGTTGGCTATGCCCCGGATGTGATTGCAAATTTGATTGTATCGAATTAGTTAATGAATCTCAAGGAACAAATTTTTCTCTTGAAGACAGTTGGGAGGTCAATAATGGTTTTTCTTTCTTTTTCATTAGTTAGTACATTGAACTTTATTTTATTCCTCATCGAGCTCCTTTCTATCAACAGAAAGTCTTTCCAGAGGCAGCTCTAGCTGCAGGCGGACAAAATCAGGATCCTAACTATGGATTACCCTCAGATGATTCTGATGATAATGATTATAATCCTGATATTTCAGAAAATGACGAAAAGGATCAGGAAGATGAGTCAAGTTCTGATGAATCTGATTTCACTTCAACATCTGATGAAGTGGAAGTGCCAGCTAAAGTTGATCCTTATTTGGGGCTTCCATCTGACGATTCTGAGGATGATGATTATAACCCTGATGGTCCAGCTCAGGATGATGACAATGTGGCTAAGTCGGAAAGTTCAAGTTCAGATTTTTCCTCTGATTCTGATGATCTTGGTGCTATGTTAGTAGATGATATTTCTTCTCAAAAAGGTCACATGTCTAATGGTTCTTCCAGAAAATCCAAGAGTAAAAAACCTAAGCTCAGTGGAAAGAAGTCTTTGAACAGTGAGGTGTTAACAACAATGGAACCAGCTTCCGGAGAAGATGATGCTACTGTTTCTGAGAAACGAAGCATTCCAAGGTTGGACTACAAAAGGCTATATGATGTGAGTGCCATTTTACAGACATGATTCTCTTCCGTCATTAAATCAGCTCCTTTTTTTTCCCGCATTTAGGAAACTGGTGAAGATCCATTGTCGTCATAAATCATATTTGTGCTTGATGGAGTCTGTCCTAAGTTGCTTATATTTGGTGTCCTTTCATCTGTTCAATCATCTAATGTCTTGGTCATTTCCTTTGTGATTTGCTCGTCTTTCTTTTTGTGTACATACAGGAGACATATGGCAATGTTCCTTCTAGTTCCAGTGATGACGAAGATTGGAATGATGGCACAGCACCAAGAAAAAAGAAGATACGTAGTGCTGAAGTGGCTACAACATCAGCAAATGGAAATGTTTCTCCAGCTGGTAGTGTCTTGGTTTCCAATGGTTTAAAGAAGAACTCAGGAGAGAAGCGTGCACCTAGGAGAAGCGCCAATGGTTTAAAGCAGAACCGAGGAGAGCAGCATACACCTAAGAGAAGTGCCAATGGTTTAAAGCAGAAACCAGAAGAGGATCATACACCTAGAAGATGCACTCGGAAGAAGTCAAATCAGAAGGGTACTGCTAAATCACCTGCTAAATTACCCAAAGCCACTCCTAAATCACCTGCTAAATTACCGGAACCCACTCCCACACCTGGTTCAAGCGGTAAAAAGGCTGGTTCATCAACATATAAAAGACTAGGAGAAGCTGTAACGCAGGTAAATATGGGGTTCTTATAGGAGTTCTATAAAATCACGAACAAGACAAAAAACTTGAGTATAATCAAGCTTCAGATTGTGAAACAGTAGAGATTAATTTGATTATTATTTATTAATTTCATGGAGATCTTGTTTTGCAGGGACTTCAAAGTTCCTTCAAGCAAAATCGGTACCCTGATCGAGCCATGAAAGAGAGTTTGGCTAAAGAGCTTGGAATTACGTTCCGACAGGTCTTTAGCTCATCAACATGGTTTTGTTTGGTCTTCTGGTTTTTTATTTTCAGGCTTATTATATAGAAAGACTTGTGTGCAGGTTAGCAAATGGTTCGAAAATGCTCGCTGGTTCTTCAACAATTCAAATAATGTTTCTGGAGCATCACCGAAAAAAGTTGCAGGTAATGATATTACCCCATCGGCTCGTCGAAAGAAGAAGTGAAAAAGAAATGGAGATATGATAAAATGGTGTCCTGGAATTCAGGCTGTTGATGTAGTTTCAAAATCATGATAAGAGATTCAAAAACCTTTACATCGAATGCAACATGGAAGGCGATGAATTTGTTGGTTGAGAAGAATGAATTTTACAATTTTAGAATTGTCTCCTTGGAGAAAATTTTAACTCTTTTGCTGTCTGTATTTTGTAATTTACTGATTCAAAAGAACCTTTTAAGACGAAACAAGTAGGGATGTAATCACCGTTTTATGAAGCTTGAACTCGATTCGAAGTTTGGTTTAAGTTTCAGTTGAGGTGTTTAACCGAATGTGATTCGATAATTTTTGAGTTGAGTCAGTTGAAGCTAAGGTCATCTTATGATACAATTATCCAAGTTCACTAAACGATTCCGAGGATTCAGCTTGAAAGAACGAATGGGAATGGGATTAACAGTATCTTGTGTGGCAAAGTCGGCGGGGAGCAAGCGGCCAGCCACGGCGACAAGGTTTGGCTCATCAATCTCATGTATGCTTAAATTTGTAGCTATTAGTCTCTGTATTCTGCTAAAGTCAGAATTTTTTCTGCTATTCCGGTTCTGTTAAACTCGTTAAGTTTTGTTATTTTCAAAAATTGATATGCTAAAAATATTATCGTGTCGAAAAATATAAGGATTTAGAATTTTAAAATTCAGAAAGTATAAGGATTTGGAATGATCTATTGGAAAATAGGGATCAAGTTTACAATTATACGCACCGTAAATAAGTAGTAATTGAATTTAATCAAACAAATTTATTTCTTATTATCTATGTCATGACAAAAAATTCAAATTTTAAAAAGTATAAGATTATAATTGACTAATTCAGAAAGTATATAAATTAAATTTGCAACTTTCATAAAGAAAAAAAATTATTAACAAAATTTAATCTAATTTTATTAATTCAATTTTTAGAATTATATTAATAATAAGCCATTAAGTAAATTTATTAATACTACAATCAATCAATTGATATAAATTGATAAAAAAAAAAATTTATCTTAATGATTAATATTACATGTAATATTGTTACTTATTAACTTACGTAACCCAGTTTGTTACTTTTTATCATTATCCCGTTAACAAATTAATTAATTGAGTATAAATGTGTATGGTACTAGAGCTTCTAAATTATTTTTATTTATGTATTTTTATTTTTCTTGTTTTCTTCGTTGTCTATCAACTTAAGGCTTAAATGGCTCTTATCTACAATCATAGTACCACTTGGGTCAGAGTAATTCAAGTCGCTCAATTATTATTCACATCCTTATAATAACATTTCTCCTGAGTCTTGTAGTTCAAATCTCCACCAATCAAGATACCCCTCTATGAACCATACAAGACTCTCCACGAAGGCTAAAGATAACCCCGCAACAGATTAATTGCCTGATAGATGACACTTTAAAAATTCCTCCCTAAAGAGCTGACCCACTCGAAACAGATTGTAAGTTGGGTTTACAAGATAAAACACAAGGTAGATGAGAATATTAACAAACATAAGACTGGATTAGTTATGAAAGGGTTTACACAGCTTGAGAGGTATAGCCATTTTTTCTCCGATTGCTAAAATGCCAAAATTCTAGACTTGGATGACTCTTATAAATGTGAATAACTGACATCAATGAGGAGGTATACATGAAGCTGCCTCTATCCACTTGCCTTGTATAAATTCATAAGCAAAAATGGGTCTTCTTAATGTCCATGAAGCTCTATATTAGGGGGAATATTACATGTAAATACTGTTAATTACTCTATTTTTTTAACTCTCAGTTATTAAGTTAATTAACTGATTATAAATATAAAAAATTCTCTCAATTTTATATATATTTTTATATATACCTTCAATAAAATGTTAATTATATTAATATATTCTTAAAACATTAAATGTGAGTTTGAATATCACGTAAAAACATATTTTAAATATACACATCAAATTATAATCGTATTGACAATCAAGATTTTTTTTTTAATAATTTGATTCATCTGTTTTAAATATACATTACATTAAATTTGAGTTAACATTTAACACACAGATTACTGGTTAGACTAACTAAGGGATATAATTGATATAATACTCTAATAATTTGAGAATTTATACTATTATTTAAATCCATTGGTTGATTTAGGAAAAATTACAAAAATGTCCATTCGTAATTAAAACAAATTATATTATTCGACTGTATTTTGATTTTTTTTTATGTTAAAAAAAGCTAATAAAAAATTATGTGTTATGAGATTTTAACGTGAGCTAGTCATCATTTAATAAAACATTAACATTACCTCCATCAATTGTATTGATAATGTTGTGTTGGTATCATAAATTAACTTGACACTTATTTGAGACTGATGACAACTAGAGTTGTCAATGATATGAGCTGAGCCCTAACAAAATTTTAGGTCCGATTGACAGGCCTAGGCACGACCCAACCCAAAAAATTAGCTTAAATTTTTGCCCAAGCCCAAACTAGATTATGTATGCTAAACCCAAGCTTGGATTGACCCGACACATATTAAAGCCTATATTATCGATACAATAGGGAATGTATCAATACTTGCTATGAGGTATCGATACGTTGGGGAGGGCATCAATACTCAAACATTTTTTTCTTTAATTTTCAAAACACCGAGCCTTAAAACAGTATTGGTACCAAGTAGGGTATCGATACTTTTGCGAAAGGTACCGATACTTTGTTAAGGGTATCGATACTTTATTTAGGTATTCGGGTCAGGCCGAGTCAGGGCTAAAAAAAGCTTACCCGAGGCCTGAATCGGCCTAATCCGTTTAGAAAACAAGCCTCGTTTTTTGTCCAAGTCCATATTTCTGACTTATATTTTTGTCCAAACCCTCCCAATTTTCGAGCAGACCTTCGAGCTTGGTCAGGTGGCCCGACCCATGGACAACTCTAATGACAACACTGTGATAAACAATTGTTACGCATTTTCGTATTTAAATTTCATTTTACTCATGATTTAATCAATTTTTCATTTTAATATTATACATATTTCATGTGTTATTATTAATTAGTTTCAAATAATATGTTTCATTATTTATTATTTGTTACTTTTAAACTAACGGTTGTGTTTTAAATAAATAGAATGAATTATAGTATTGATAATATCGTTAATTGAGTTGATGTCACAAGTCAACTCGATACCAACTTAAAAAAAATGATAATAACATGATCAACAATTAAAGTGCATTTGATTTTATTAAGATGATATATATATTTTTTCTATTTAAATTTCTTTTTACGCACAAATTAAACTAATTTTTAATTTCGTAAATATTAGTTTCAAACATTATTTTCATTATTTATTACATGTTATTTTCCACATGCCAATGCAATTTCTGGTTTAATTAAAATGTTTTGAAGTTTGAATCAATTTAGAATATAAATCATAGTTCAAGGACTTCCAGAGAATTAATCCAAAATTTTTAATGAATAAGTTATTTCAATTTAGTCCTTCATTCAATCCTCTCTGCCCCACAAATCCCTCACGTTTTCACTCTTACAATCAAACTGTGCCATGTAATCCCTCACTTCTTTTCTGATCATCTCTTGCATCGCCGCTGGTGTAATCGCCGCCGTTGCGGCTTGTGCAAGCGCCACCGTCGTCATATTTGTCCCGGCCACTTGCTTTTCCTCCAATGGTTGTTCGTTCTTCTTCTCCGATGAGCTACTGTTATTGAACGCGAACGATTCGTTCCATGAACGTCCAAGAGTAAGCTCAGTCGAAACGATGTCAGCGGAGTGCCGATTCGAATTCGCGACACTCAATCCCAAATCGCTGATTTCAGAACCCGAAGGACTCTCCCTTCTTGGGGATTTCGCCGATCTTTTCTCCGATTCTTGAACCGAATCGCCGTCTTCCGCCTCCGAGAGCTTCCTCTTCAACTTCGAATTCCAATGGTTCTTGACAGCGTTGTCCGTACGGCCATTGAGGAGCCTAGCGATGGTAGCCCACTTGTTGCCGTACTTGGCGTGGGCTTTCAAGATGACCCCGTCTTCTTCCGACGTGAAAGCGCGGTGCTCGACTTCCGGCGATAGCTGGTTGCACCACCGTAACCGGCACGATTTCCCCGACCGGCCGGGGATCGACCTCGATACCAACGACCAGTTCCGAGCCCCGTGCCGATGCACCAGCTTCCGCAACAATTCGTCCTCCTCGGGACTCCACGGTCCTTTGACTCGGTCAACATCTCGATCCATTGGCTTAATAGCAACAAAGTTGAACTCACATCGGAGATTGTAGCGGCCGGACGGTCGGAGATAAACGGAGAAAAAGGCCGGTCCGGTGGTTGAACCGTTGAAGGCTTGGGTTTTTTCGAGATGTGATAAAGGGCTTGAGTCGTCAAGGGGTTTTTAAAGGGGAGGGGTTGCGCCGTTACGGTAACTGATAGAAGCCGGTTAAGTAATACAGGTAATAAGTGTTAAGTTAACTGCTGGTTTAACGGTGATACAGCTGGATAACGCTTTACGAGAAAACTGACAGTGCTTTGGATTAGTTGAGAAAATTTGGAGTTTCATGATTTGACTCGTACGGTTTTTGAAGCACTGAAATAAGAAGAGGGTAAAAACACCTCTCCATTCCCTTTCAATTTTGAAATTAAGCAAATTGGTCCCTTTCAAAAAAATCAGAGGAATTTAATCCCTATAAATTTAGAATGTGAGCAAATAAGGACAATTAATCATGGAATTAATGTATGCCATCAATTTTACATGATTTTTATTGGTATAATAACACATTTATCCCTCAAAATTTATACATTTTTCAATTTGGTCCTAATTAATAGATTTATCCCATAATATTTTTGTAAATGTATAAATGTTGAGGTTGAATTTGTTAATTTTTTAAGAATTAAGGCCAAAATGACAAAATATATAAACATTGAAGGCTAAATTTATTATTATACCAATCAAAATTATGTACAATTGATGGAAAACATTAATGTTATGACTAATTGTTGTTAGTTGCTCACTTTAAAAATTGACAAGGATTAAATTGCTTCAATTTTTTTGAGAGGGACTAATTTCAAAATTGAGATGGACTGGAGAGGTCTTTTTACCTAAGAAGAGATGTGATGTAATGCTCACTTTTGAAGCCATTAACTTGAGATCAAATTTGGCTATTAGTCCCTTTACTATGTGTTGATTACATATTTAGTCCATATACTTTAATTTGATCATTTGTAGTCCTTGCAGTTATAAAAAAAAAATTTAGTCTTAACCAAATGTTAGCTGTTAAATTTATAAAATTAAATTCTATTATTTCCAACATCTTATAAAGCAAACATATCATCAATTATGTAATGTCATATCAAATTGTTATTTTCACACAATACTTATTACAAAAGTCACATTAATTTAGTTAGTGGAATTTATAACTCTTATCCGAGTCAATATTGAAATTTTTAAAAAAAAAATTATAGGGACTAAAAATGATCAAATTGAAAAATATGAACTAAATCCACAACTTGTGAGATTAATAGTAGAATTCGACTTAACAAATTTAATTATTATTTTTTGGTTCAGAACTAAATTTTCAATTTTTTTAAAGAATAGGAACTGAAATTGACCTATTTGAAAATTACAAAGTTTAAAGTTGACTAGTTAGACTATAATGACTAAACTTATAACATATAAATAATATAGGGACTAATAGCATAATTTAACCTTAATTATACCAAGAAATCAATTAATATCATTAATAAACAATAATAGTTTTATTTTAATAAAAAAATAAAAATTGTGATATATGGGTCTGGGCATAATTTTAATTTTTTCTCAAATTAATTTTAAACAAGTAATTAATATTTACATTCGAGTCAAGTTGAATCAAATTATATTAGATGTATATTAAGTCGAAGTAAAAAACGAAGATAAAGAGGGTAAGTAGTGGCTTTAATCTTTTAAATGTAATAGATTTATCATTTTATCCCTTAAATTTACATGAAATTATATATTAATGTAAACATAAAATTTGTAATTTAATCCCCAATTATTTACAATTTATCTCTAATCTTTAAAATAATTTTCTGACTTCATCCCAGATTATCGTGTCTAGCATTCGTTTTAATTTTTACAATGTTGCCACTAGAAGCAAAGGCAACTATTTTGTCTTACCGTACGACAGGGATCGGCAAAGAATATCTTTTCCACGTGCACTTCATAAAGTTCTTTTCTATTATCTGCTAATCAAAGTACAACTTGAATTGAATGTACTTTCATCTCAAAATATATTTGGTTAAAATATTTCACAAGTCCCTATATTTTTTGTAAAATTGAAATTTAGTCTATATTTTTATTTTTTAAATTTGAGTCTATTTACTTTTCAGATTTTAAATTTTAGGTCTAATTATTAACACAATTAATATTACTCTGTTAAATTCAGGTTCATTATAACATTTTTTTTAGTTATGTTGCTACCAAATGAGCATTTTTGGGCATAAAGATAATTTAGCCCCTAGCGTTTACTTATTTTATCATTTTGGCCCTCGACCTCTAAAATTTAGTCAAATTGTTTGCTTTTGGATGGAAAAAAATGAATGAACTATTAAAATTTTAATGACATTGATGTGACCACTAGTGTAGTAATTCACGTATTATTCATAAAAATTCAAAACAATAAAAATAAAAATCAACAAATTTAAAAAAAAAAGTTGATAACAACTTTTAGAAAATTTATCCATATTAGTAGTGAAGTATATGTAAAGTGCCACATGAGTTGTTACGTCAATACCATTAAAATTTTAACAATTTAATCAGTTTTTTCGTAAAAAAAAAAACAAGCAATTTGTGTAAAATTTAAAGGTTGAGGGCCAAGATGACAAAATAAGTAAACGTTAAGGGCTAAATTTATCTTTATGCCTTTTTTATTTCAAAATGTAACATGAACAAATTTAACAAGTTTGGAAATTTAGAAAATAGAGAGACTAAATTCTTGTAAATATAATACTAGGGACCAAATTCTAAATTTGTGAAGAGTACAAGTACATGTGACATATTTTAACCAAGGCCTTTAAGTATAAAAAATAAAATATATTATTAAAACTAGATCAATGGATTAATTGTCTAAATACTTTTTTTCGTAAAACTAGATCAATGGATTAGTCGTCTAAATACATTTTTGATAAGTCATTTATCTCTTTGGATTAATCACTGATGCCAGTGATGGATACCTTAATTTTGACCAATCAGAATGCATAAACCTATTGCTAAAGTAAAAGCTCGAAGGTTGTACAAACCAAAACAAACTCCAGGAAGCAAAGTGTAATTAAATATTGAGATAATTGCATCAAATATCTCCAAATTATGACTCTCGTTCTAAAATTTTCTTTAGACTTCAAAATATTTTAATTACATCTCTAAATTATTGATATTTTATCATTCAAGTCCTTTTGTTACCAATTCGTTAAATGGTATGTCAAATATCATGCCGCTAAATTTACAGTGAAAAATTTAAAGAAAAATAGAATGTCGTTGCATAAATTTTAAAAGTAAAAAATAAAAATAAAGTAAAATTAGGAAAAAAGAAAGAAATAAAAAATGGATTATAAAACTTCTGTAAAAATTTCGAAAATATCAAAATTAAAATTTTTAAAACATTCATCTTTTTAAAAAAGAAAATCATTTTTCTTAAAAAAATTATTTTAAATTATATCACATAAGATTTGACATGTAATTTAACAGTTAAATTAACAATTTTAATAACGAAAAGACCTAATTGACATAACCTCATAATTTAAAAGTATTTATTTCAATGGTGAAGTATTTAATATTATGAAAATTAACAGAAAAAAAAAGTAATTTGTTGAATATTATTAGGTATATATATAAGAAAGGTATTCTTTTTTTCTTAAATCTTTTTGTGTTTAATAATTATATTGGGTTTCGATTAAATATGAACTCGAGTACACTTGATTTCTCAAATAAAGGACGAAACTTTTATAATATTGACTTTTTCATCTATAAAATTTAAACTCGAAATCTTATTTAAAAGATACTTAACTCTTTTATCACTTGACCCAATAAATATCCACGATAGTTAAAGTCGGGCCGAACTATTTCATCCTATTGTAGATTTATGGATGAGATTTCAAATAAAATTTATAAATATTTAAATTGATTGAAATTTTTAATTAATAAAGAAAATATATTATATTCTAGAATTTTATTAAAAGAGTTATATGTAAAGATTGATATAAAATTAAAATTTAATATTATGTTATTTTAATTTTTTTTAGATCTGATTTGGATTGGTTGAATTAGTTGGATCGAGAATCAATTAAGATATTAATCAAGAATAAGGGGTTAGATCGATTGACCTGCAAACTAATTGAATCGATGATTGAACCGATTTTTTTATTTTAATAATTTATTTAATTTAACTAGACAAATTGGTCGGACAAATTCGACCATATATCTAATTTTGAAAACCTTGATTATTTTAAAAAATGAAATGGCTTATCAATGTTTTAGCCCATCTATACCTTTAGTTAGAACTAAGGAAAAATTTGTCATTAATGTTATTAATTCATTACATTTTAATAATCGAGTCGTTAATTATCATTAACATTGTAAAAATAAACAAATATGTACGTTATATTGTCATTTCAAATGAAAATTTACATCAAATTGAACAGATAGCCCTATACTTTTTATTTTATTTTACAGCCTAATTTATTTTTTTCTTTTAATTTTATTTTTAAAATAAAAATATAGGGATTAATTGTGCAACTTAACCTAAAATTTTCGTATGAAATTAGGTAACAGTACCATAGAGGCTCTTGTATTAAGAGTCGAGTTGCATTTTGCCCCCTATACTAAAAAAAAGGTAAAATTAGTCCCTATACATTAGATTAAAGAGCATATTGGTCCTTTTGTTAAAACTTCCATCTATTTCTATTGTTAAAAATTAGTCATTATATGTTAGAATGAGGCACAATTAGCATGCCACGTGTAATTATGTGGTTAGTATGTTAGAAACGTAAGTTGTTAACAGTAGAAATAGATGAAATTTTTAATGAAAAAGACTAGTTTGCTCTTTGATCTTATGTACAGGGGCAAATTTGCTCAAATTTTGAGTAAAAGGGGCAAAATGTAATTTCAATCTTAGTAAAAAGGCCTCCATGGTACCTTTATTTATGAAATTATGATATAACGTGCCACATTAGTCACTAAAATATAACAAATCAATACTGTTAGTGATTATATCGTAACTTTTTAAAGTTTGGTAACCAAATCTTAATTTAAACCATACATAGTGACTAGATTTAAAATTTACCCATATATATCATAAATTTATTACACGTACCTCGGGTTCTGTTACAATCTCATTGCATCTCATCAAACCTGCGAACAATATTTTGAGTCTCCCATTCTCTCATTCTTCGTTTTCTCTGGTTAGTTACATTGCTTATTCAAATTTCACCTCTTCGTACGACAATGGCGTCTCTCAAAATCCCAACTCTCAGGACCCCATCCCATTCCCTTTCCTCTAAACTATCCCTCCGATCTGCTTTTTCCGCCAACTTCCCTAACAGCGCTCGTTTTTCCCGCTCCCAACCGCAACGCGGCCGGGTTTTGATTATAACCTCCGCTGCTTCTTCTTCTTCTTCCAACAAGCCCACCGTACTCGTCGCCGAGAAGCTAGGTGAAGCCGGTTTGACGCTGTTGAAGGAGTTCGCCGACGTCGATTGCTCTTACAACCTCTCTCCCGAAGAGCTCCGGTCCAAGATCTCGCTCTGTGACGCTTTGATTGTTCGCAGCGGGACGAAAGTGAACCGTGCGGTTTTCGAATCTTCAGGCGGGAGGTTGAAGGTCGTTGGGAGAGCTGGCGTTGGGATCGACAATGTCGATCTGGCTGCCGCTACAGAACACGGTTGTTTGGTCGTTAATGCTCCGACGGCGAATACCGTTGCGGCGGCGGAACATGGGATCGCCCTTTTGGCTGCCATGGCTCGTAATGTGGCTCAGGCTGATGCTTCTATCAAATCTGGTGAGAACTGATTGTCATTTTCTTCGTAGCTAATCATGATTATGAACCTTAATTTAGAAATATATGTACTGTAGAGATTTAATGGAGTTTATGGATCATTTGTGAATTGTGATTATTGTTTATGAATTACATTGATATTTTCAGCTGTGAATTAGATTTTGGGAAAAGTTTATATGTACTTTATTATGATGTTGTTAGGGAAGTGGCAAAGGAACAAGTATGTTGGTGTGTCTCTTGTCGGAAAAACACTTGCTGTCTTAGGTTTCGGAAAAGTCGGATCGGAAGTAGCTCGGCGAGCAAAAGGACTCGGAATGCATGTTATCGCACACGATCCTTATGCCCCGGCGGAACGTGCTCGTGCTATAGGTGTTGAGCTAGTGAGCTTCGATGAAGCGATAGGGACGGCAGATTTTATCTCTATGCATATGCCTCTCATCCCTGCTACATCTAAGATGTTCAATGATGAGACATTTGCTAAGATGAAGAAAGGTGTTCGTATCGTCAACGTTGCTCGCGGTGGAGTGGTTGATGAAGAAGCTCTTGTGAGGGCATTGGATGCCGGGATTGTAGCTCAGGCTGCTCTTGATGTTTTCTCCGAGGAGCCACCGAAACAAGATAATAAGTTGGTGCAGCATGAGATGGTTACTGTCACTCCGCATCTCGGTGCTAGTACAATGGAGGCTCAGGTAAGGTGGATTGTGTGATCAGACATATTCGCATTTCGTTTGTTTCCGAATGATGCATTGATATGTTCTTTGTAGGAAGGAGTGGCTATCGAAATAGCTGAAGCTGTTGTTGGTGCCTTGAAAGGGGAACTTGCAGCTACCGCAGTCAATGCACCGATGGTTCCTGCCGAGGTACAACGATGATGTTCATCACTTTCTCTATGTTGAGCGCCGCTTCACTTAGTTGTTCTTCCATTGCAGGTTCTACTGGAGTTGAAACCGTACGTCATACTTGCCGAGAAACTTGGGAGGCTGGCTGTCCAATTGGTTGCAGGTGGAAGTGGTGTTAAAACCGTGAAAGTATCATATGCTTCTTCTAGACCTAACCTCGATACTAGTTTGCTTCGTGCAATGATCACCAAGGGCATAATCGAGCCAATTTCCGATGTTTACGTCAACCTTGTTAATGCCGATTACACTGCCAAACAAAGAGGAGTACGAATCACAGAGGAACACATCCATTTAGACGGTTCACACGAGATTCCCCTTGAGTTCATCAAAGTTCAGATTGCCGATGTGAAATCGAAATTCGCCAGTGCCACAACCAAGAGCGGCGAGATCAAAGTTGAAGGACGGGTGAAGGATGGAATTCCGCATTTGACAAAGGTAGGGTCATTCAGAGTGGATGTGAGCTTGGAAGGTAGTATAATACTTTGTAGACAGGTCGATCAGCCCGGCATGATTGGTAAAGTCGGAAGCATTTTGGGCGAGGAGAATGTGAATGTGAGCTTCATGAGTGTCGGGAGGGTCGCTCCGAGGAAGCATGCTGTAATGGCTATTGGAGTCGACGATCAACCGAGGAAAGAATCTTTGAAGAGGATTGGTGAAGTCCCTGCCATTGAAGAGTTTGTTTTCCTTAAGTTGTAGGATTGCTGCATCATCAGTATCACCATTTCTTTTTCTTCATTTGGTTGGGTCTTTTTGTCGGCATTTTTGCTGCTCAAATTTGCAATTTGTCTTTCAATAATTCTTTGAAGGGATTTGAAATAAGGCTGAAAAATAAATTAATTTAATTAAATATAAGTTGGTCTGATTTCATTGAACAGAAATTGTTATTTTTTATAAAATACATTTTTTAACTATATTTTTTATAATATATAAAAATTAATATTTTTTTTTTATTTTTAAATAACAAAACTAATTACTTGAATAATTTGAGACATTTTTATTGTTTAATGTGTTAATTTGATTTTGTTGAAGGATGGATTGTAATTGTAAAATTTATTAATAAATATTTTATATTGAAAATTTATATAATTTTATTAGATATTTTTTGAATGATAAATTCATTAATTCATTTAATGAATGTAATTATACAATTTAAAGAAAAAAATTATAAACACTCCTCGTAGAAGGTAAATGACAACCTCCATCAACACAATAAATGTTTTATTCTCAGCACCAATAGAACATTATGATACATTAACAATTGACTTTGACACAACTAAAGTATGACCTATTTACAGTGATTACAAGTATTTAATACGATAAGAAAATTAGTCCCGGATGTTTTAAAATGGCGAGCAAAAATTGGCAAAAGAATCGAGCATTCACCAAACTAAAAAGGATGACAACAAAATCATCCCTAAAATCACTTGTAAAATTAAGGTTATATGCATAAGTAAGATTAAAAAACGTGTTACAATGGCAAATAAAAACTTCTAAAACTGAAACTTATTAAAAAATAGAAAAACAAACAAAAAAATATAAAACTTAAGACAACACATATCCAAATCGACATGTGAAATTATTTATTATTTTGAAATACTATCAAAACAGAAACAAATTAAAAAGTAGCCACCCACTTTTTAAGAAAAACTACTGGCGGCCGATGGAATTTTAGCGAACAATAGGTACTATTATCTATCCATCACAATTTATAAAAACAAAAAAAATAACTGCAAAATAGATTTGTAAACTGAAAAGAGCGTGAATGAAAAAAAAAGAATGAAAGAGTTGATGAGAAGAAAAAAAGGAGTAATAACCAACCTAAAAACTTCGTTAAATATTTGTAAATATTTAAATATATAAAATTTTAAAGTGCCGATAAATTCGAAATAGTACATGGCAATCTTCATCAAAAGTGTTTTCCTTTTATAAATAAAAAACAAAAAGTTTACATCAGAATTTTACAGGGATTAAATGATAAATTTGAGCATAATAGAAGGACCAAAATAAAAATTTAACCAAAACAAAATGTCAGTTTACGACGTCGTTCACTTCTCCAATGAAGGTTAAAACCTTCATAGTTAGGTTTTAAAAAACTGCACTTCATCAAAGCTTTTAAGGCGCAGAGCCAAATAACATCATCAAAATAATTTGAAAAAAAGAAAAAAATGGAAGGAGCTTCGTACCAGCGATTCCCAAGGGTCAAAATCCGGGAACTCAAAGACGACTACGCTAAATTCGAGCTCCACGACACCGACGCTTCCATGGCCAACGCCCTCCGCCGCGTCATGATTGCCGAGGTTCCCACCATAGCCATCGACCTCGTCGAAATCGAAGTTAACTCTTCCGTCCTCAACGACGAGTTCATCGCCCATCGACTTGGTCTCATCCCTCTCACTAGCCAACGCGCCATGTCGATGCGATTCTCGCGTGACTGTGACGCCTGCGACGGTGACGGGCAGTGCGAGTTCTGCTCCGTCGAGTTCCATCTTCGCGCCAAATGCATAAGCGATCAAACACTGGATGTCACCAGTAAGGATCTTTACAGTTCCGATCATACGGTTGTTCCCGTCGATTTCACCGATTCCGCTGGCTACGAATCCTCTGAACAAAGGTATTTAGGGTTTAAATTTGTAATTTGTCACTGTTTAGGTCTAATTGTGAATGTCATCCCTGTAATTTACGAAAAATGAAACGTTAGTCCTCAATTTTGATATATCAAACACTGAGATGTTAGGTGGTGAATGCATGAACTTAAACTGCTGTGTTTTTGAATTTGTAGCATATAAATTACTGAATTGTTGATTTTTACTAATTTCTTGCGTATAATTTGTTGAAATGCTGATTTTTGGGTCGACGAACAAGATTTAACATTGATACTTAATTGAACTAATTTTTAAGTTTTCATAATGTACAATGACCAAATTCTGAATTAGACCAATTTTAAATGCATTGCCTTTCTAGTTTTTAGGGTTAGATAAGTAACTGTTTACTTTCAGGGGGATTATCATCGTGAAATTGCGGCGAGGGCAGGAGTTGAGGCTGAGGGCAATTGCAAGGAAAGGGATAGGAAAAGATCATGCAAAATGGTCACCTGCCGCGACTGTGACTTTCATGTATGAACCTGAGATTCACATCAATGAAGATATGATGGATACCTTGACCCTTGAGGAGAAGCAAAGCTTTGTCGACAGTAGTCCTACTAGAGTCTTTGACATTGATCCTAATACCCAACAGGTTCTCCTTTTCTCTACATCATTAATATCAGTCTAAGTTATCGTCTGTCACAACAAATTGTTGGGATAATAGAATTAGCATCTACATCATCAAAAGTCCTTTCAAGATCCCTAGTTTGCATGAGTTGAAACATGTTTATTCATATGTTTCTTATGGAAGCTCCTATGATATAACTTAAGTTTATGGATAATGAAGATATCGATGGAATTTGAGCTTTAGGATAGGTTTTCATATTGGGGTTTGTGCTATTACTACCCTGTTCTTATCTCATTGGCTAACAAGTGAGCTATTGAACTCTATTGACTTGTTGGGCGCATCCTTTGTTTAAACGGGTCCACTTGTGCTGCTATGGTTGTCTTGAAAACCAAGATTCTTTTGTTTTATTAGAATTCTCCAAGAAGAATTCAGGAAATAGTTGGTCAGATTAGATGGTTATCGTCATATTTCTGTGTTGATGGTTATTCTGACTTGCTTGACGCCAAATGATTTGTGTTCTATGAGTACATTGTTTCAATGCCTGTATCACAAGCCAAAAATTTGGGTGGATGTACCTAAGAGGTTCCCGTATTATAGGGACCTCATCAATTTAGTTCCTCTACTATTAAATGGATCAATTTAGTCCCTATACTATTAAAAAGAATCAACTAAGGCCAAATTGGAATAGAGTTAACATTTACTGTTAAAAACATATCATTTACTATTTAACAGACTTAATATTTATAAAGTTTTTATGGTTCTGTATATGAAATCTTTTGTTTGGAATTGAAAAAATAAGTTAAAACACATTTGTTATATGCTAAATGCCAAACTGTTTTACAATTTAGACTTATTTGATTCTTTTTAATAGTATAGGGACTAAATTGATCCATTTAATAATAGAGGGACTAATTTGATCTGGTCCCTATAATACATGGACTGCCCAGGTACTTTAACCCAAAAATTTGAGGTTATTCTACTTCACTGCTTCTGCTAACTATGGTATTCCTCTTTATTGTTGAAAACAGGTTGTGGTGGTTGATCCAGAAGCATATACCTATGACGATGAAGTATTAAAGAAAGCTGAAGCTATGGGCAAGCCGGTGCTCGTGGAGATATATGCCAAAGAAGACAGTTTCATTTTCACTATTGAATCTACCGGTGCGGTCAAAGCTTCCCAGTTAGTCCTTAATGCTATAGAAATCCTTAAACAGAAGCTGGATGCAGTTCGCCTCTCTGAGGATACTGTGGAAGCTGATGATCAGTTTGGTGAACTAGGTGCTCACATGCGAGGAGGTTGATTCGCTTGTAAGTAAAAAAAGATGACTGCTCTTCCAATCTTTAGGTACACAATCGACTACCTTTTTTTTCCTTCCCTTTTTCCTCCTCAAATTTTGTCACCACATTTGCCATCTATACTAAACTTAAAAGCCTTTGAAGCATATGGATTGACAAATGATTTAGCTTGGTATTTATGTTACTGCTTTTTTGTTTCATCACACCATCGATTCAGCAGCAAGCTCTTAACCGGATGAAGTAGATGGATGCCATTTTGGTTGGGTTTGGCTTAATATATCATTTGAGCAACTATCTCCTTCAATTTAAGCAACCTTCTCCTATTCCAACTACTTGAAGAGCTTGGAACAACGTCCCAATAGCTTTTACCTTTCATGGCATATTCTTGAACCCAAGCAATCCGTAAACAACCTTCCTAAGTAAGAATGGATTGCACCAGTTGCAAGTGACGAGCCTTGTTCGATTCCTCAAGTCTTCTCATCCCCAACCCACCCTTTGATTTAGGTGAACAAATCAACTGCCAGCAGACCCTTGCTCCATAAGCATAGCAATCCTTTCCTTTCCAAAAGAATCAAGCACAAACTTGGGAGATTCTTTTAAGAACAAATTTTGGCATAAGAAACTGTTTGCACCAGGAAGATTGAATACTAAAAATCACAGCTTCGATGAGTTGAAGCCTACCAACATAGCTAAGATGCCTAGTAGACCAGCCATTGGTTTTAGCTATAATTTCCTCCATCAAAGGACCACAATCAGAGAATGTCAACTACGTAGACACAATTGGCCCCCCCTAATAACGCACAGGCACCTTACCAACTTTAAAATCGATAATGGTCTTCATGGCCTCCAGTTCTTCTAAAGATACCCCAACAACAAAAAGTTAACTTTTAGAAGCATTAAGTTGTAGTCCAGAGAGCAGGTAGAATTCCTCTAAGATACACCAAATACCAACAACAGAATTAGTAGAACCTTAGCAAAGATGAGGAGGTCATCTGCAAAGGAGAGGTGGGAAAGCCGAACTCTGAGACACTTGGGATGAAACTTAAACACACCATATGCAACTACTACCATCAGGAGTCTGGACAAGACATTCATTGCAATAGCAAATAGATAGGGAGAAAGAGGATCTCCCTGCCTTGCTCCCCTTGCCCCTTTAAAGAATCCAATGAGTCCTCCATTAAGAGAAATGGAGAACCTAGGAGAAGTGATGCAACTAGCAATCCACTTGACGAATTGCTCAAGGAATCCCATGGCTCTCAATACAGAAATAACAAAATTCCAACTCAAAGAGTCAAAAGCCTTCTAAAGGTACACCTTAAGGGCACATCTATGAGAAATAAACTTTCTACTATATCCCCTCATCAACTCATGGGGAAGTAGAGTGTTGTCAATTATGTTTCTGCTTTGAATAAAAGACCTTGGAGATGCATTTGTAAACTGTGTTACAACATGAAATAGGCCTAAACTGTTTAATATGATTTGGATTCTCAAATTTAGGAACAAATGAAATAATAGTAGTATTGAAAGCAGTCGATAACTTTGAGGTAGTGAAGAAATACTGCACAACACCAATAAGATCCTCACCAACAATTTTTCATGCTGATGTGCTTTATCATTCCCCTGCTCAAAAATTGTTGTCTTGATCTATAGTGATGGGCCTAACCATATCATTCTAAGCAGCCATAGACAATGTAGGAAGAATATCTCTAAGCAATTGATCAGCAACACCAATGAGCCCTTTATCAAATTGAATAATCTTAGAAGCAATCTGTTTATGAGATTCTGGTTTATTACCCCTATCATCAAATAAAGCTCTGATAGAATACATGTTCCTCTTGACAGCAATAGCATTATGAAAAAACTTGGTACTCTGATCACCTACTCCGATCCAATTCACCCTAGCCTTTTGTCTGTAGAAACTTTCCCCGGCATCTTATAAACTTGGGAACTCAGATTGTAATGATCACTCAGTTTCAATTTAACCCCATCAGACAACTTATCAAGCTGAGCTCTTTTTGGTTCATCTCTTTTCTATTATACTCTAGAAGATATATCACCATATGCATCATAATTGAGAGCCTTTAAAACTTCTTCAATCTCTTCAATTTAATAAAAAGCCTTAACAAAGGATCACCAATCACCTCCCTTTTTCAGGACTCAGCAACAATATCCATATAGCCCTTATGCTTAACGCAAAAGTTAAAAATCTTAAAGGGCTTGGGAGAAGAGAAAACATGTTTACATAACCAAACTAGAGGAGGACATTGGTTCAACCTTGGAGTGAGGAAAACAATTCATCCATTTAAAATTCACCAAATCCTTATCAAGCTTCCTAGCTAGGTGAGTGCTTTGATGACTTTGACTTATCTATGAGTCCGGTTTAGGGTTGGCAAAAATAATCCGAATTTGATGGGTTTTGATTTTGATTTGAAAATTGAACTTGGGAGGGAACTGATTCAGGTTTTCAATTAAAATTTTTAAATTCAGGTTGGGTGAAGTTCTAATTAAACTCCCTTCAAAAAATTAAGAAAATACACATTTAATTTTATAACTTATTATAGAAAATTTTGAACTTCTATAATTTTTTATAATATTAAATATTTTTAATGTTTATAAGATATGTATTTTATTTAACCTAATATAAGTAATTAGTTAATATTTCGAGCTAGGTTGGGTAGGACTTGAGGAATAGAAATCTAGTTTAGGGCAAGATCGAGTCGGTAGGTCTAAAAATTGGATCAAGTTCGAGATAAATCAAAAAATCGTCTCACCCCTTTGTCATCTCCAATTTAATTGGAATATTATATCAAATTGGGAAGAAGATTTTTAAATTTAAATAAACTTACTTTGAGTTATTATTTATCAATATTTTTTTTATTTAAATTAAATTCGGACTTAAAAGAATATAAAAATGATTTGGTTTGCTACTTTGCTCGTGATTAAAAGTTTAACTATACAAAATAAGATTAAAAGTTGTCATGTATTTATTATTATTTTTTGTTTTTAAATATCAATTAAGAACACGTGATGGTTTCAAATAATATTAATGTAGTTAATTTGATGTTATAATATATAATATATGTTTAAAAGATTAAAAGTTTAACCTCAAAACTTTGGAAAACAAATTCTAATCTAATTTCTATTTTTACTTATTGAAATGACATTTTATCAATATTTTTATAATGTAATTTTTAAAAATATCTTTATATACATTATCGATACAAGGACATAGTTTAAGGGTCAAGATGATTCACACGATTGTGTCGAAATTTGAGTCGTGAATGATGATTATGTGATGTGTCGTAAACTCTTCAATTTTCTTGATTTTATTTGTTTAATTACTCTAAAGAACTTCTCTTTTATGAATTTGTTAAGACTCTCAATAGAATCGAAAGATAAAATCGAACTATATTGAATGGTTGGTGATAAGATAGGCCCTATCCTAGGGTGGGGAACCAAGCAAAGATGGGGTCGGTTTATTTAGTATGGTTAGATAGGGTTGTTTATTAACCCCGACAGCTCCCCTATGTCTTGGTTTTTTTTCTTACATCACTGATGCCATCACAATCTCTTATTTGCTCAGGCCTCACCCCTGTTTTTGTACCTTTTAATTAATGGTTTCTAGGGATCCGCATGTAAAAAAAAAAAAAAAACATATATGACACATGCTATTTCAAGCACTTCTAAATCTTAATTGAAAAAAAAAATCAGTGTTACATTTAACAATTTCGCTCGAGTAAGTTGAGTCTTAATTTGATTAATATTGGTATTATTGTAATGTAGAAGGACGTGGGTTCTAATGTAATGAAGCGTAAGGGTTGAAGAGAAATTATAAGTAATTTTAAATATTGTGTAAAAAAATATAATCAAAACTTATAATAAAATTATTAACTACCAAAAAAATCAGTAAATTGAAAATTTATCACATGGGCCACCGTTAGATCTCATTAAATTCTTGAGAACTCCGTCATTAATTCTACAAATAGTAGTTAAGTCGCATCTTATCGTAATCATACAAGGCACTCCATAATTCTACTATTAGCATATGGTAGAATCCAGGGTGAAGCTAGAAGGCAAGTCGGGCTTGGTCTTTTAAAAATGAAAAATTACTCTTTTAGTCCTTTGAATATTTACAAAAATTTAAGGTAATTTAACATAAAATTACGTTTTCTCTCCTCTTAAAATTTAAATTTCAATTATGCTCTCTCTAAAAACAAAAATTTTATAATTTCACCCTTTTAAATTGTAAAATTTTACATTAATATAATGATGAAATTATATTTTTAACTCTCTCAAAAATTTATAAATTCAAATTTAGTTCCTCGCAAAAGAAAATTTTTAGTTTTGCCCCTGGTTAGAACAACTATTCAAAAGGCATAACACTATCCAAAAAGATTCCAAGCCACATCTGTACTACTGAAGCATTTATTGAATATAGATGTATAAATATCTAAAACAGTGGTGAAACCAAAGAGGTTGGTAGGGTGTCGACTTATTTAAAATGAAAATTTTTTTTAGGCTTCTTTATAATTTTTAAAATTTTAAATTAATAATGGTAAAATAATATTTTGGTCCCTTCATAAATGATAAAAATTTGATTTAATCATTTAAAAATTATAAAAATATAGGCTATTAAAATCGTGGAATCATTTAAACATTGTCGTTTTGGCTGTTGATTTTTTTTTTGGTGAATTATAAAAGAAGAGTAAAATCCTAACAGTAATGCAACTAACGCAACTCAAATCCAAACCACATTTAAGTCGATGAACACCTTAACCATTAGACCAACACACGGGCTTCTCACCATGTTTACATTTCTTTAATAATATTATCTCAATTTGGTTGGCAAATTTTTTTTATTAATTTGAACTATTGATAATTCAATTCGGATAATTCAAATTTCTTCTCTTATAAAATATTCGAATCAATTAAATCTATGAATAGCAGTGCTGAATTTAGATTTGTTGTGAATTTTTGTTTATAAGTGAGAAATTGCAATTATTCTATTATTTAATTTTAGTTACCTTTTAATTCTTATTAACATAAAAATAAATATTTTATTTTTATATTTGTAATAAATTAAAATATCATATGTTTTTTTAAACAATTTTGAAAATTTTAATTAACCAAACTGATTCCTTCATGATTTAGTTCAATAATTCCGATAAATTATTCAAACCATTCTTTTTGCTATTTTAATAATACTAAAATATTTAAAAATATATAAATTTATATTAATATTTAAGTTCAGATTGATCAAACTCGAACTTAAATTTATTTATCCGAACTGGGTGAGAGACACTCAATCCCTAAATAAATCTAGTTTAAATCCATTATTTTCAAAAAAATAAAAAATAAACCTGTAATATATATATATATATATATATATATATATATACTTCTTCTTCTTTTCTACTGCTACCTTTTATTATTGCTGTTTCCTTTTTCTTATAATCCCCAAAAAAATCCACAACCACAAACCTCCATTTTCATCTCTTTTGTTGTCTTTTAAACTTTACAGCTGTAAACAAGAGTATACTTTAATTATTGTCAATGTTTAGCACGGATGAAATAATCTTTTTTTGGTAAAAATTAAATTATATAATTTTTAAAAAATTAAATTAAAATTATGATTTTTAGGGTGAAAATATAATTTTAATATTTATTAAATTAAAATCTTATCAAATTTAAAGGATTAAAAATAAAATTCTACATTTTAGGGGTCTAGACATTACTTAGGAGTAAATCATTGCCACACGTATGCATCATTAATATGCAATTCTTACCGTTCGATTCCAAGCATTGAGTGATAAGAAAAAAGAAAAAAAAGTTTAAGGGTACTTACTATTAATAAAATCGCTTAGTGTTACGGGTTAATCGAGTAATAATTGGTTAAAATGATTAATATACCGTTTTATTAAAGGGATACTGTTATGATTTTGATGACCTTTTTTTATTTTTTCATACTTTTATATGATTTTTAAATAAAAGAATCAATATTAATATGCTTAAGGAATGAACCCGTGTTTAATAGATTTATTTTATATTATTTTTAAATACGTACCTATATTTTAAATACGTGTTTTCACACAAATACATGTGTGATAAAATTTTCAATATGAGTAAAAAAAAACCAATACTAAATTGATGCTATTGAATTATGTGAATTTATTAAAATTTATTTTTTTTTTGAAACTAAATTCTAACATTTTTAATAAATCTAGCCCACCAATTAAATTTATTTTTTAAATAAAAAGTTTTGAAATTCTTTATAATTTATCATCGGAAATGTTTTTGAGCCAAATCGAACTGAGTTTATACCAGATTCATATATAGGTTAATATCTTATTTAGTTGTTCAAATTTGATTTGGTCTAAACAGTCTCAAAATTTGTCCAAATTCATTCATTTTTTGTAAATGACCAACTTTAACCCGTTTAGTAATTATATATAAATATCTTTCCCTTTTGTTATATATTTTTATTTTATTAAAATTTTTAACATAAACAATTTAACATATACTTTTTAATATTTACATTATAATATAATTTATTTATTTTTTATAAGATATAATAATATACAAAAGTAAAGAAAAATAATATATTATTTACTTGAAAATAAATCAAGTCGAGTTAGACTCAAGCTTTGAATATTAGATCCCGAACTCAATTTATATTTTTGTTTCTTTAACCTAACTTGCAATTATTGGAGTGGTCACTAGATCTTTTGGTTCTTTGGGAGCAAGCTGTTTCCCTTTCAACTATACAGCACATTCCTTCTTTTCATTATAATTATATATATATATATATATATATTAGATTTCAATTTAATTTGGAGTTGAGTCGAGTTGTACTTTTAAATGGGAAAATTTTTAATGTTATTTTTTCCGTTTATAAATTCGAATCTAAAATCTTGGATATGATGACAATAAACTAATATTTTGTTTAGGGATGAATTCGATTCAGTCGAATCTTTTGGATTTTTTAAACTGCTTATAATAAATTGATTTAGTTCGGTTTTATAACTTAACAACCTCAATTCATTAATGGTTAAAATTTCAAAGTTTTTTCATAAATATTTAAAATAAATAAAATTTCAAGTAAATAAAAAACAATTAATAACTTTTATATTTTACTATTTTAAATATAAAATTTTTATTTTTAATCCTAAAAAGTAAAATAAAATTCAATTTGAAGAAAATTTATTTTTTAATTTTTATTTTTTAATTACATATTAAAACATAAGTTCTGATCATATCTGCTTTTTTTTGACACAATGCTTAGAACTACCCATAACCTCTCTCAACTTATAAATAGGAGAATAATATGGTTCAACATACTCGAACCCACATCCTCCTGCACGAACAATAATATTCATATCAATCGAGCTAAAACTCATTCAACACCCCCTTTTATTTGTTAGCTACTTTTGGTAAATATTTAATATATTATTATAATATGATAGAGAAAAATGGTTAAAATGTGATATCATACTAAAGAATATTCCTTTGTTTTATATAAAATAAATTATTTTTTTAAATATAAATACAAAAGATTTGGTCTTATCATATGACATCAAAGATTTTGTCTCTACCTTTTATTTATGGGTTTGAGTGGTTGCCCCATTAAACTCCAATTCCAAACTTTTCCCATATCAATATTTGATTTTCTTTTTATTTAAATTTGGTTAAATTAATTTAACTATGTCTGTGGGTTTGGATTGATAATGCGTTTACTTGTGATTAATGTAAAAATAGCAGTAGCGGTAAGATTAGATATTGTAGCGATACTGTAACGTGAGACAAAAAGTAAGCTAAACATACCACACCTCACTGACAATCTAAACCCACCCTAAAGTTTGATTTGTAGATTCAGTGCAATATATACAAGTTTGAATTTGTATCATATAAAATAATTAACATAATAAGTTTGAGCCAAATACACATAATATTTGAATTTGGGACTTTTTAACGATATAAATTATTAAAATACAAGTTTTGCAATAATTATATTCAAACCATTGTTATTTCAATAGGATCGGTCAATAGAATCGATTGGAATGAAAACCGGTTGAAATATCAGTTCAGAGAAAAGCTTAAGATCAATTGAGTCGAAAATCGATACAAATCAATTTAATTAAGCTAAAAATAATTGAACTGATGATTATACTTATTCGACCATTGATCCAGTTCTAAAAATATTGATGGAAAAATATTTTATTATTTGGATTATTGTAATTATTAATGAATGGCACTTGAAACGAGGTCAAAACTGTGTATCCAAAGTCAAAAAACTACCAAACCCCACTGTCTCCCCATAATCTCTTCCTTCCTTCACATACAAACAAACATTTCTTTCTTAGCAATTTTCAATAATCTTAAAAATATTTTGGCTTTAATTCTGAAATCAATGGGACAAGTTGACCAAAAACATAAAATATTCATTACAATACTCAAAGTTTACTTTTAGGGTTAATTTACCAAACATCCTCAAACTATAATTTAATTTCTCAATTAGTCCTTAAACTTTGGGCCATGTTTGGATTTGATATATTAAAGAAAAATAAATAGTGTCACTCTAGATTCAAGTTGTCCATGTAGTAGGTACATAAATATTTACAATTTAATCCACATGTTTACCTATGTTGAAGGAAAGATAATTAAAATAATATTATTTTGAGGACTTGATGAAAATATATTAAAAAGTTAAAGATCAAATTAAAACCCGAACGATAATTTGAGGATGTTTATTGCAAGTAACCCTAATTTATAAAACATTGCTTGTAGATGGAAAATTAAAGGAATCTCAATATCTCCGTAGGGAAACAAACATACAACAACACATCCTTCAATGCACTTTTTTTTTTCCTTTCCTTTTTGTTCTTTTGCCCAATTTGCCACCCATCTCTCAACACTATGAACCACCACTTTGGGGTAATTCTTGGAATTGTAGAGATGGAAATACAAATCAAACTTTTTTCAACTTAAGAAAAAAAAAAAAAACTTTGATTCCATGAACCAACATAAGCATAATATATCTATTAAGAATGGCTGCTTGCAACGACGACGTTTTGAAAGACCCTGTTGAGCGATGGGACTCGACTGATCTTCCTCTTTTGAGATTGTTTATTTGATACATCGATGACAAAGTTGTAGCACTCACTTACTCTCTCCTATTTGTAAAACAAGGGGAGCAATGAATGATAAAGTAAAAATGGTGATCAAATGATCCATTAATAGAACATAGTGAATTTTAATCATAAAAATTACCAACCTTTTTTATTTTAAGAACATCTAAGAGCTGATTTTGGTAGTCAATGGGAGTGAATGGCTCAACTTGGTCTATCACATGCATCATTGTTGCGGTGGCCAATACTGAGGGAAGGTAGTGCATAGAACTTGAATCTACAAAAACATGGACTAACTTATGAGATTAAGAAAACACAAAGGGGCCCTTTGTTTATTTTTCTTTTACTTTTGTCCATGCTTTTATATTTGGTCAAATTTCATAGAAGGTCCCTATGCCTTTTTACATATTTAGTCCTACTATACTCTGATCATTTTTTATCTTCTACTTTTTGAAATGTGTAATTTTTTTTATTTCTCAAGGCATTTACTGGAACAAACCCAGTACCTAATCCTCCATATTTTGTAAGCCCATTAAGGAGGTAGATGCTGACCATGAGTTTTAAAGCTGCTTCATACTTAAGACGAGGATTGAACCCTCGACCACTGATTAAGGTAGGAGAGATTCTTACCATCTCACCTAATTTCCGTGGTTGAAATGTGTATTTTTAATCTAGCTTCTAGATTAAAAGATAGAGGATTAAAAACTTTAAAATTATAGTAAAAGGGACTAAATTTTAAAAAAAAAATTGTATATAGTATAGAGACCTATAAAATTTGACCATTTATCTAAAGCTATTGCAAAAAGGGAGGGGCTTACCAGAGATTACACAAAGGAGGAGATGCTCACATGTCTTGAGAAACTCCCAATGGAGATGAGTCTTCAAGCCAAGCCTTCTTATGATGTGATCAATAAATGAAAGTGGGGTAATGGGATGCATTTTCCATTTGAGAGTTGTAAGGATTAAAATCTCCATTCTTTGAATTGTTTTGGCCTCAAAAGCATATTTTATATCTTCAACCTAGGAACCCCAAAACAAGAAACATGTTAATCTCCTTGAAAATTTATGACAAATTCTCCCCCCCCCCTAATGGAGATGGCTTAATTTAGCTACAACATGCCTACAACATGCTTAAAAACTCAATAATTGAAACAAAATGATGGTTTAAATATTAAAATAAAAAAAATGGGTATAGCTGAAGAGCTAATTGTGAATTAAGACTATTGAAGAACTGAGTTCGAAGCTGCCAGTCCATCAAGTTAGTTTAAGTATCAAAAAGGACTTAAATATAAAAATAAAAAAATGGGTATAACTCAATAGCTAAAGCATGAGTAAAGCCTAACTAGGGTCGAAACTATTTTCCTACTGAGTGACAAAACGAATTAGGATAGAAATTGAATAATAAAATGATAGTTTAAGTACTTAAAAATAAAAAATAAAAAATAGGTATATTTCAAGAGCTAATCATGAATAAAATTTGTTGATGAACTAGGGTCGGAAGTGGCTGTCTACCGGGTGAACCGCCTTCCCAATCTCCTCCAGCCCTAGTTCATCAACAAAGCCAATGGGTAATATTGAATTTGGGGACATACTTGAAGGTCTAGCAAAAGGGGAACTTGAGTTTCTTCAACTTTTGCAGCCAAAGAAAGACAAGTGACAGCAACAAGGTGGATCAGCCATGGCTTATTATCACTTTGAAAACGAAAGCTAGTCAAGAACCGATCGAGATAGTTAATGGCCAGCACAGCCGTGAGAGTGGTGAAGCCGTAGCGAGCATTGACTTTAAGCACCCATTCAACAGCAACACATCGAGACATTGCTAGAAACTCATTGGCACCATTGATGGTATCAGGAGCCGGCACCACCTTGTGCTGTGTAATTTCTTTAGAGAACATTGAAAGAAGCTCTTCATCATCCCAAAACAAATCTTGGTCAAGGGGGAAAAATGGGTTTCCGCCATTGTTACAAGCACTTGAAGCATCATCATCTTCTTCTTCTTCACAATAGAGAGCATCAATATCATCTAGCAAGGACAAAGGCCGGCTTTGTTCTTGTTCTTGTTCTTCTTCTTGTTGCATTGTTATGTTCTTGTTGTTTTACACTATGAAGAAGAGGGATTCGAGTGACCCATCATCATTCTCTAGCTATGTGAACAATATGAAGAAGAGGGATTTTTTTTAGTGAGGGTGGGTCATTTTATTTTAATCAAGTCAATGAAATACCATAAGATATTTGTATGTAATGGAAATTTTTATATAAAAAATGTTTTTGGGTATTTGGACAATCTTTTTTGGGTGTGTGCTTTCGGTGTTATTTAGTTGGTGGGCAGAGAAAGAAAAAATGTAAGCAACGGCACACTCACCAATCTGGGGGGCCATGAAAATTATCCCTCTTATTTCGGATTTGAATTGTTTCAATTTGGTACAAATTCAAAAACTTGATTCGATCATAAAAAGTTACTAATAAGTTTAGCTCAAATAGAGAAATGAATCAAATTCTAAGATACTCAATTTTTAAATGATTTGAATCTAAAATCATCCAAACAAGTGACTCGGAATGACCTGAATTTGAGATCATGTGATCTTAAAAGTTTGGGTGTCAAATTTGAACACTTTAAACTCAAAATTATCCAAATCTTAAAATACCCAAACTCAAAGCTAACACGAATATAAAATAATTCAATCCAAAATTATCTGAACCCGAAAATTTTCAATTTGAAGCAAAAACCAACTCCGCTTGCTAAATTGATAAGATGAAAAACCACACATTCTTCTCTATTCTTGTGATCTTATTTTCTGTTTCTCTTTTTCTTCTAATTTATTAATTTATTTGTCTTATAAAATCTCTAATTAAATTGATGTCGCGAATTAAATTCGAAAATATTCAAATTCTAAATGATTCGAATTTGAAATCATTCAAACAAGTAACTTGGAATGACCTGAATTTGAAATGATCTGATCTTACAAACTCGAGTGTCAAACTTCAATGTTTTGAACTCAAAAACATCATCTAACTCAAAATTATCTAAATATGTAAGCTTAAACTCAAAACTAACACAAATGTAAAACAATTCAATCCGAAATTATCCGAACCCAAATTTTTTAAGCACAAACCGATCCAATTTTGTTTTCTATTATTGAGATCTTATTTTCTCTTCCTCTTCTTCTTCTTCTTCTAATTTATTCATTTATTTGTTTCACTTATAAAATTTTTAATTAAATTCATATTACGAATTAATTAGACCAACCTAATTAAAAAAAATAACAAAATTTTTATAAAAAAATTATAAAAATATTTATATCTTTCTATAATTTTTGTATAAATTAAATATTTTAAATTACAACTTAAGAAAGAAAGAACATTTGTAAAGTTGGAATCTTTGGTGCCCACAAAATATTAATATCTTTTTGATAGTTGATATATTAATAATTTATATTATATAAGTTTTAAAATATTTATATATCTATATTATTGTTACGTATTTATTATCACTAACTCGAAATTTAGGTATGGTTTGGATTACCTATCAGTGACCTAATTGGGCTCTATCAGTTGGATGCGTGTAGATCTTAAAGTGGGGGTTCGCTAGCAGAGCCTGCAAGGGAAGTTAACGGTCCTAACTCGCATATGTCAATGAGTTCGCATGTGGGGAGCTACGAAGTATAACAAGTAGACTAGAACAATACACGTGTCTAGTATGTTTGAAGCCTACTAAAGACATCAATTCTATAAACAATAACCGCGTATACAAATATTTAATTGTCCCCTTTATAATGGGATACAACGAAAAAAACATTCTACAATCATATTATTTTTGTCGTACTTTATTATTTTTATTCTAAATTTCGTTCTACTCATTTATTTTATTAGTTAGTGGGTGACAGTAACTGTCATATTGCATGGAGAAGATAATTCTAGCTCAAATGTATATATATTGTAAATTCTAGAAATTTAGATATAGTACAAACTGTACAATAAAAAATATAAGCATATTATTAAGATATAATATCAAATATTAAATGATATATTTAATATATCATTTGCTATTCGAATTCGAACTTTTTTAATATGGTGTCTGTGTTATTTTTGGGTTCAATTTAGTGGTTACTTCGGGCTTTTAGGATTGGTTTGATGAAAATTAATTGATATTATTATTATGTTTGAATTTTTCATGATTCTGTTGATAGAATAAATTTAGTGTTAATTGTGAATTTATTTAATTTTACGTTTAATTTGTCAAATATAGTCTGATGGATGTAATTTAATTTGGGTTTTAGAGTTAATTTGATAAAAATGATCATATTAGCAATTAAGTTTCATCAAATCAACTCTAAAACCAAAATTGTGCACCAAAAGCAATGTTACTTTTATGTACTAAAATGTATAACTTTTTGTTAAGTTTAGGTACCATGATGGACCAAAAATAGTCATAGGTATCGTATTAGGGAAAAATGTCAAACTCAAGTATCAAAATATGTATTAAGCCTTATTTTTATCTCCAAGGTAAACTATACCATTAGTCACTAAACAATGGGTAAGTTTTAGTTTTGGTCACTTAACTAAAAAAATTACAATTGGGTCATTGAACTATTTGAAATGTTTTTATTTAAGACACTGGACTGTTAAGTTTTTCTTTTTTAAAGTTTGGCCAGTAAGCTCCAAGTGATGATTCGATGATCAGTATGATGGATTAGTATCCATCGATGAGTAGAACATACCTTAGATCCAAAGCAACGGCAAAGATAAGGGGCTGGCAACCCCCTTAAAATGGATTTTTTTCATTTAGGCCCCTTTATAATTTTAAAATTTTAAATTAGTGATGGTAAAATTGAACTTTGGCCCCGCAAATGATAAAAATTTGATTTAATCCTTTAAAAATTATAAAAATACGTGCTATTAAAATTTTGAAATTGTATTTTTACTATCATAAAAATATACAATTTAATTCCAGCCCCCTAAAAAAATTTCTGGCTTCGCCCCTAGGTCCAAGTTGATCTGAAGGTCAATGTTGGAGATCAAAGAAAAAATTTGTTTGAATTTTGGTTCGTAGATTTGTGACGTCCAAAGTTGTTTCATAAAAAAAACTAAATTGTAAAAAATAAAGAGAAAGAGAGCTTTTAACGGGTGCAAGTAGTGTGAACAGAAAAAATCATATAACATCTATTTTAACAGTCAAATGACTTAAATAAAAATATCTAAATAGTTCAATGACCAAATTGCAACTTTCTTTTAATTAAATGATCAAAACGAAAATTTACTCATAATTTAATAACTAATAATGTAATTTACTCTTATTTTCACTTAAATTATTTTATTTTATTTTTATTTTTCAAAACAATTTATCACACTTTTTTTTTAAATGACCATTCACTTTAATTTTACTTAAAAATATTTATTTTTAAAGATGCCATTAAATATGATCAAACTCACGCCCTCTGGTATTTACTATTTTATATAATTAATGACATTATAAAAGTAAAAAATTAAATTATACTAAATTAACATGTAGAGGCTAAATATTAAATTTAAGTAATGAAATCAAACTAAAATTTAGACTCCGTTTGGGAATGTATCATTTTAGGAATTCTAATAATTTGTTTAATCAATACGAATAGCAATTCCAATTTTGTAGATATTCCGATTCTAGTAAATGATGACGCAATTAATTCTTAATAAATTAGTAGTGACAATTTGTGAGGGTGATTCTAGAATGGGCCTCAATTGAACTTGAAATATGGTCCATATTGTGATAAAAATTGGATTAAAGAGAAGCCCTTCATGTGTATTGTGGGACACCTCCAGCAGCTACATGCTCCGACTGCAGCTTTTTGTTCCACCGGTCTTGGGCTGCCGAGGGCAACCCCATTCATGGGTAGCCAATTTCTCAATGGTTGATGGATTCGGCTTTGTTCCCTACCCAAGCTGGGGTGGGTCTATACTATCCTCCATGGTTTAGGTGGCATTTACTTCTTTAGCCCACCTTTTTCTCAAAAAAAAAAAAAAAAAAACTCTACTGTTGCTGAACTCTGAAAGTCTGGAAAAAAATGGGGGTCTTAGAAAGCAGAGAAACCTTCACTACTTCAGTAGCTGCGTTCAAATGGTGATTTTAGGTGATAACGAAAACTTCCCCTTTATTGCTGGTTTCTGTTGAACTCTAAGATTGCAAGTTTCTTTTTATCTGCTATATTTCATGAATAATTTCCTGAGTCGTCACTTCTCAACTTTGTTCGATTCTGTTGAAGTAAAACCTACTTCTTTAAAACCCTTAATTGATGTGAATTCAAGGAGAAAGAAGTGGAATCCAATTCCAATTCCCTTCAGAACAATCCCTGAACCCAGAGGTCAAGACCTTGATTTTGTGAATGTTGCCCATAGTCACCTCATTCACTCTGATTGGAGTAAGCTTAATGCTTTATCTACCCACTTTACCCCATTTAGAGTTAAGCATGTTTTGTTAAAGATTCAAAAGGACCATGTTCTTTCTCTTGAGTTCTTCAATTGGGTTAAAACTCGAAACCCCACTTCACATTCCCTTGAAACTCATTCAGTGATTCTCCACATTCTCACCAAAAACCAGAAATTCAAATCCGCTGAATCGGTTTTGAGGAGTCTTCTTGTGTCTGGTTCATTGGAATTGCCAGCTAAGATGTTTGATGTGATACTGTATTCTTATCGAATATGCGATTCCTCTCCTCGTGTGTTTGATTTACTGTTTAAGACATATGCACATGCCAAGAAGTTTAGGAACGCTACGGATGCTTTTTCTCGGATGAAGGATTATGGGTTTTTTCCAACTATTAAGTCGTGTAATGCATATTTGAGCTCATTGCTTGATTTACATAGGGTGGATATTGCTTTGGGGTTCTACAGAGAAATGCGGCGTTGCAGGCTTTCTCCCAATGTATACACTTTCAATATAGTAATTCATGCGTTTTGCAAGTCAGGAAAACTTGACAAGGCTATGCAAGTGTTAAGAGAAATGGAGATTATGGGTTTTACTCCTACTGTAGCATCTTACAACACATTGATTGCAGGGTGTTGTAACAAGGGTCTAATGAGCTTAGCCATGAAGCTTAAAAGCTCAATGGGGAAAGGTGGAGTGCATCCAAATGTGGTTACTTTTAACACCCTTATTAATGGTTTTTGTAAGGAAGGGCAATTACATGAAGCAAATAAGGTTTTCAATGAGATGAAAGCCCTGAATCTGGCTCCAACTATTGTAACTTACAATACTTTGATAAATGGGTACAGTCAAGTAGGTAAGAGTGAGATGAGCAACAGGCTTTATGAGGACATGTTGAAGAATGGAGTTAAGACTGATATACTGACATACAATGCATTGATACTGGGATTATGCAAGGAGGGTAAGACAAAGAAAGCTGCCTATCTGGTTAAAGAACTTGATAAGGACAACTTGGCTCCAAATGCTTCAACATTTTCTGCTCTTATTAGTGGGCAGTGTGTCAGGAAGAACTCTGACCGTGCATTCCAGCTTTATAAGACCATGATCAGGAGTGGTTTTCATCCAAATGAAAACACTTATAGTATGTTGATTTCTACCTTGTGCAAGAATGAAGATTTTGATGGAGCAGTGCAGGTCCTAAATGATATGATTGATAGATCAGTGGTTCCCGACTCTGGTACTTTGTTTGAGCTGCACAAGGGACTCAGCCGATGTGCTAAAAATCAATTGGCAATTATCCTATGCAAAAAACTGGAAGATAGACGTCTGATGCCAAAAGGTTTTGATAAATCCAAATTTATCAGTTCTCAACCAGAAAATGAGGACAAGACTTCTTGATATAACTTGTGGAATTTTGTGTATTCCAACTCCAATACTCTGATGCTGTCAAGTTGACACTGTGGAGTGCATTTTTATTTGAGGGTATGCCCTAAGACAACTTTGTTTAGTTGAAGTAAAGGAAGATTCCTATTGTCTGTACCAAACCAATAGGAAGGTGCCTATTGTCGATCTCTGAAACAAACCATCCCCTATTTAATTTTATTAAATATTATACATTTTGGAATGAGGCAGATGGTCTACAAATATGCTTTTTAACAATTTATGGGCCGGTTGTTGCATTGACACTTTTTTTTTTCTCCTTCTGTTATGAAAATTCCTTTGTTTGACCTATAAACAATAGGACTATGTATTTGATTCTTTTTGCATATTCTATTATTGAGGACCACTTCTTCCATTTATTGCTCTATCGTTTTTTTTTTTTTTTTCCAGATAACATCTTCCATGTTTGAGTCTTTGATATATTATGAATTTTATAAGTTTCACAAAGAATGTGTGGTTAAATTTCTTGTTGGTCCATGCTGCACCCGATATACTTGCATACACTAAGTTCTGAGATTTTGCTAACACTGTCACCATATATAATTGTTCTTGTCTTTCTGCTTTCTGACTTTGACCTATCATACCAAGATATTCAATTTCAAAATATGAGTCGAGTAATTTCCTGTTATTACGGACCATTATTGTATCTGTATTACCAGATTGACATGAATAAATTGCTGTATGATCACTTAAAACTTGGTAAACTCCTATATCTTCATCTATAATATGTATATATATATATATTTTGTTTTAATTTTCATGCTCTCATAAATGGAATGTGAGGTATAGAAATTAATTACACTTGTTTTTCCTGCAGAGCCATATCAATACTTTTCTTCATGACAAAATCACCTGTTGTCCAAGTTGGGAACTTCCTGTATTGCAGTTGAGGAAGCAGTAGTTTACTTTTGGGATATTGGAAGGTATGACTGCATGCATCCACCTACCATCTTCAAGGGGAATATATTAAGATTTTACTCATGTCCATGTTACAAAAGAATCCAGGGAATGACATGTTTGAAAGCTCCTTGGTGCAATGAATTGAACTTGAACTCAGCACTTGGTTTTGAAATTTTCCAGTTATTATTTGCCATTGAGAGAAAATTCAAGATGAGAAGGTATTATTGAGACTTGGCTTTTCCCTGAAATTAAAAGATTCAACAAGAGAAGGCGATGGAAATAAATGCAGTCTAATCAGGCAAGAGTGTGGTTGGCAGGCATAAAGATACAAGCTTCCAGCTTAAAGTTGTCAAGGTGGGATGCGGTTTTGGGTCACTCGATGATGAAGTTCCCAGTGGTAGGTAGCTTCTCTATTTATAGACATGCTAAGAACTTAACCATCAGAATCTGACATCTTCCTGGCTCCATGAGGCTTAAAATTCTTGTATTTGATGAAAATTGTAGCTTTTGTTGTTCAATCTGCACCATGGTTCAAGGTTGTTCTACATCAATGGTCAGTAGAACTGTTATTATATCTGAATTGAAGAGCATTACTTATGAATGGATTGAAAGGTACAGAAAACAAGCTGTGAATATGGTGTGATTCATCTGGGTTAGGAACAAGATTAGAATTCATCTGGGTCAGTAGACTGCAGCTTTTTGTTCCGTCGATGCTTTGAATAATGTTATTTTGCATTAATTATACAATATAAAGTTATATTATTTAATAAATTATATAAAATCATATGTAACATAAATAGGGGGAAGCAATTTTCGGTTAAAATTAAGAAAATCGACTAAACGGGCTCAATCAATGGTTCTTTCTGTCAGTTATCGGTTTTTTAATTTCTCAAACTGACTCGACTGAAAAAATCGACTTAATTTAGTATACTTTTTAATTATGTATAATATATAAAATAAATATATATTACTCAAGTCTAATAATTAAAGTCGGTTAACTGACCAACCTAAGATCAGCTCGATTATGTCAAGAACTAAGATCAGCTCGATTATGTCAATTCTTGAGCTTTAATTTAATCGTGTTGGTTTTGTAAATTATGATCGATTGAACGTATTTTCTTTACAATTTGTAAAATGTTGATCTTTTAGTTTTATGAAAAAGTCATTTTAGTCATTTTATATCTTTTAGCTCTTAAATTTATATTATTTGTCAAATCACCCTAAAATGAATAGAAAAAGTTAACGCTTGTTAATTTTGTTGGCATGACATACATGTAAACTGTCATGTGCACGCCACACCATCAATTAATTAAAATTTTAAATTTTAATAAAATCAAAAAATTGGTTTTGAAAATTTAAAATTATTAAAAAAAGTATAAAAATTATTAGTTAATTGCTAACTTGATATACATGTGGATGACACGTTAGCAAAGTTAACGACTGTTAATTTTTCCATCTATTTTAGAGTGATTTGATAAACAATACAAATTTAAGGGCTAAAAATAATGAAAAATTAAATAAAAGGTTAAAATAACTATTTATATTAAGTTGGAGGATCAAATAAGTTATTATACCTTTACAAAACTAGCTTTATTATAAAATTAGAGTTATCTTAATATTTTTAAGATGTGAAATTGAATAGATTTTAATTCTATTTTATAAGACACCACTTGATATTATAAGATTCACTTACCAAAGTCTCACTAAGTTTTAAATCATTGACTTTTATCAACACTATTTTATTTTTGTATTTTTACAAAAAAATAAAAAAAATATATTTTAAATATAAAAAATAGATTAATTATATTCATCATATATATATACACGTACATATTATTAGATATATTTAGGCAAATCATACCTCTTCAAAGGATAGCGTCAAGCTAAATCAACAGACCTTGTCAAACTAACAAACTTCACCCTAAGAATCACTACATACCTAATAATCACATCATCGATCTAACAAAGGAGATCTAGACCACTAAACATTTAGCGACTCCATGAAAGTTTCTTTTTTAAATACCTCTCTAAAATATAACCTAATGCATCCAGACCAACGACACTCTTCGATTCTGATCTTAATCTTCAACCCCTTAATTTTTCATTCTTTTTTTTTTTTATAATTCTTAATCTACCGAGTAAATCGTCCATCTGATAATATATGTATTCATGCATCACTCGAAAAAGATCAAATATATATATATATATATAAATCTAGACTTTGTAAACCATAAAGATTAATAAGAAAACACAAATGAATATATATATATATAATATGCATTCACAAATCGTAAGCATAATTGTTCCAAACTATTAAAAAATATTTTAATTATAATGAATATCCACAAAAAAATAATAATTTCGAGATATAAAGTTGTTTACTTGTTCTGCATGTGACCTCAAACCGGCCGGTCTTTATTGTTTTTTATTTTAATAATTATGAAACATATTAATTTTGTAGGATATGCGGATTGAGTATTTAACTCAATTGATATGAACATTATTGTCAATATACGAGGATCTGAGTTCGAGTGCATTGAAATTTATTATCCTCCTATTTATAAAATAGGAAAAGATTATAATTAATTCTAGACATTGTATTAAAAATATAATCACCTATAATAAAATTGTTAATAAAAAATTAGCAATGACAAAATATTTCAACTATAAAATTACGATGAATTTAACAATATTTATCCGCACAATCTCATAATCATATTTAATGATTGGATAAACTTTGACAATGAGAGATTATGATATATCATTATTTTTTAAAAAAATATTTATTTATCTATTTATATATATATATATAATCTCTAATGTCAAAACCTGCAACCTCGAACAGTTTAGAAGCAGCCACAGAAAAATCAACGGTGGGGACTGACCTCATCGTCCTTAGTTCTTAATTTGATGTGTCCGGCCGCAACCACTCCATTTTGCTTTTTTTTTTTCTTCGAAAGTTGGTTCAAAATTTAGTAAATATAGATAGTGCCTTGGCTCGACTGGTATTAGCATTGTTGTCAATGTAAGAAGACGTAGGTTTGAGTATGTCGAAGCGCATTATCCTCATATTTACAAGTTGGGAAATGACATTATATCAAAAAAAGCATATATGATCAGAATCTATAATAAAATTATTTAAAAATTTTAATAAATGTAATATTTTCTACTTAAAATCAATACTTTATAATCAATTAAAATAAATATGAACATTAAATGCCAAAATCCAAAAAAAAAAATTAAAGTAACTATCTTATGTAGTAGTAGATTACCTTATATATCAATATGGAAGACATGTACTAAAAATTAAATTACATTTTGCTTATTCATTCAAAAAATGAATAAATTAATCCTTATAAGTTATATTAAAGAGTAATTTTTTTTGTTTCTACGAAAAATTTTATTCATTTCTACTATAAAAAAAAACTAACATGATTAATAGAATAATCAAACAGTTACACGTGTACCTCATATTGTATATAGAACCAACTTTTAAGAGTAGAAATTGATGAAATTTTTAACAGAATGACCAATTTGCTCTTTTATCTAACGTACAGAGACTAATATTATGTCCATTTTTAGTAGAGAAAGTAAAATGCAATGCGACTCTTAATACAATGATTTCTATGATACTTTTACCTATTTTATAGGTTAAAGAACAAAAAAATACATACATATATATAATTAAAAATCGTAAATGATGGTTTTTTTTTTTATTTTTATACAATATTTAAAATTACCCATAATCCTTCTTTAATCTTTAAATAAGAGGATAAATGTACTACAATGCACTCGAATCCACATCCCGTTATATTAACAAAAATGCTGATGCCAACCAAATTAAAACTCTATAAACATAAATGATTGGTTTTTAAAACAAAAACAAAAATTCTTTTTTATTAAAATGGTGCGAGGTTAACTCATTATATCAATCACATTTTATAAAAATAGTCATGAAGAATATTTTTAAAAAAATTTATGCACCAAAAGTATACGAGTTTCATGCATCCTCGATAAATAACATTACACCTTATCATTGAATAAAATTAATCTTGTTCGAGTCGAGAATTCAAAATAAACAATTACAATTTTACCCTGTTATAATTATTAAATTAAAAAATTATATACGATTAAAATTACATTTTAATCCTTGAAATTATACGTAAATCTTTGCCATTATCTAGATGCAAATATGAAAAGGAATCTTAAGAAGTAAGAACAATGAGTAGGTAATAAGAATGTCTCTTTCACGGACAAAGATGGAGCAACAGACCCTTCCCAAGACAACCATGAACAATATATAATATATATACAAACAAAACACTATACAGATACATACATATACATACATATATTATTTTAGTCGATGCTGGTGAAGCTTGACTTTCCTCAATAATGGTCTACTCTTGTTCTTATATAAATCGGGTTTGGGTTTTCCGACATTTTCTCCAAGGAATCTGCCGAGAAAATAATTTCAGAGGGAGCAAGAAAAAATGGGCACCCTTTCATTTTCCACTTCAATTTTGCTCTTCACCGTTGTTTTCCATTCATGTTTAGCGGCGAGCAACGATGATCCATTGACGGGGACAAAAAGGGAAGCATTAGAAATAATCATCGGCGGCGGAGGAGGCGAAGCTCCATCACCTTCCGAAGAATTCCCACCATCTTCACCGCCATGCAAGCATTTCCAGAACGAAAATGGCTGCTTCGAGAACGCAAGGTTAGCCAAAGCCTACGACGTGATCCAAAGGTTCAAGGAGAAAATCAAGGTCGATGCTAATAGCAAGAAGTACTTGAAAACATGGTATGGAACTGATGTTTGTAAATACAGAGGCATTTATTGTGACATACGTCCCGACGTGAAAGAAAAAGCCGTCGCCGGCGTTGATTTCAACGGAGCTAAATTCGCCGGTTGTGATGGTACACTTCCTCTTGATGGGTTCTTTGATGAGTTAGATGATTTAGCTATATTCCATGCTAATTCAAATAACTTCACCGGTACCGTCCCGTTTAAAGCATCGAAAATCAAGTATTTATATGAACTTGATCTTAGTAACAACAAGATCGCCGGTGGGTTTCCGATGAAAACTCTCAGTGCCATGAATTTGACCTTCCTTGATTTAAGGTATAATTCATTAAAAGGTACTGTTCCGCAACAAGCGTTCGATTTAACCCTCGATGTGTTCTTCATCAACAATAATAACTTCGCCCCACAAATGTTACCCACTAATCTCGGCGACTCGACGGCCGTTTACCTCACATTTGCTAATAACAACTTCACCGGATCAATCCCGGCGAGTATCGGCAAAGCTCGAAACCTTCTCGAAGTGCTTTTCCTTAATAATCAACTCACTGGATGTTTACCTTACGAGATCGGAAACTTGACTCAATCGACTGTGTTCGACGCCAGTTCTAACAAGCTTACCGGTCCAATACCGTACTCTTTTGGGTGCTTGAAAAAGATGCAGATTCTCAGTTTGGCTAACAATCAGTTTTACGGTGAAGTGCCAGAGACGGTATGTAAGCTTCCTATGTTAAACAAATTATCTTTGTCGAACAATTATTTCACCCACGTCGGACCGTCTTGCCTGGGTTTGATAGAGAAAAAGAAGCTCGACGTGAAGAAGAACTGTATCTACGGCCTCCCTAATCAACGATCGGAGAAGGAGTGTGCGGCGTTTTTCTTGAAGAAGAAGGATTGTCCGAGGATGGAAACGTTTTATTGGGTTCCTTGTGTGAAACATGGTTATGATTATTATAAATATTCCGACGAAGGAAAGTCGCCGGCGGCGGCTCCGTCGGCTAGAACTTATAGTACTCTTACACCTCATCATCGGCTGTGATTGACTTTTTAAGATGATCATGGATTTGACCTTCATGATCGTGCATGTGTATCATTGGTTTTTTTTTTTTTTTTTTTTTTATGCATAATTCTTTCTGCTTCATACATTTGATGCAGAATTTCAATGTATTGAATTTTATTTTCGTGAATAAATCAAACTTATTTCATCTTTTAATTGGAATTTAATATAATTATTATAACAAATATCTTATGATAATAAAAATGTGAGTAAAAGTCGATTGAATCTTAATTCGATTGGCATTGACATTATTACTAGTTCAGGAGTTCGTAAGCTCAAGCATGCTAAAGCGCATTTATTCTATTATTTAAGGGTTGGGATGGGAATAAATTTCTTTACTTGAATACTGTCATTAATCAACCAAACCACAAGTAGATCGACAATAATTTTATATTCAAATCTTCGATTGACATCAATATTAGGTTCATCTTTTAAATAACCCTGCCCGTTACCTCTTATAAAAATAAATTAGTTACTTCAAATAGTTAACAATGTTCATTATTTGAAACACCTCTACTAATGAAAAAATTTATGACAGAGAATTATAAGTTATAAGTAATTAACGGTATTCGTTCTTTGTATTAACTAATATTAGTTTAACAGTAAAAGGAATCAAATTATATCAAATGAAAGTAAAATAATTAAATTCTAAATTTGAGCATAATAAAGTAACCAAAATTAAATTTTAATCTTTTTTTTTTTTTTTACTCAAACAATTTTGTCTCCGTCGATCCAAAAATTCAAAAGAAAATATTTGTATACGGATTTTGATATATTTCTTAATTTACATTTAACTCCAAAACTTTTGATTAATTACATTCATTTAAAAAGTACATTTCATGTTTAAATTCATTTGAACTCGCAACTTCCAAGAATCTTCAGTAGCATTGGTATTCATATAATTGATAATTAAATTTAAATAAAAAAATTAATTATTAATTTGTTAAATTATGAGCTAAGCAAACTTCCAAAAGGATTAGCTTGCATAAAATTCATCTTGGATGAAGGTTGTATAATATTTGTCTACCCCTAGGTAAATAGGTTAGCAAAACAAGTGGACATTCTTCCCCTTTGTTTAATGACAATTATTGGTAAAATGGAGTTTTCCTAGGCTTAAAACCTTTTTTAAATTAAAATCATGGCTAGTTATGATCCTACTTTTTAAAAAATTATATATTTAAATTCGATACTTATTTTCGACAAGAACGAAGTCAGAAAATCATTTTTATAAGGTCAAATATGAATCATAAAATTTTAGAGGTCAAAATACAATTTTACCATTATACTGATTTATAAATTTATAAATTTTAAAAAGACTAAAATACATATTTACCATTTTAGGGGACAAGACCATTGCATTTCCCTTTATTTTAAACATATTAAAATATAAATATTAGATATGATATATTATATGTTTACCATTATACTCACTTAAAATGTATATTACAGATATATATCCATTTGAGAACGGATATGGACATCACATATATAATTAGGGTAATTACATATTATTATTTACTATTATAATATGTTAGTCCAAATTAAAAGTGATCTAATTTGGTTATGGTTTATTGGGCTTTAATTAGTAAATAAAGTATGGGTCAAATATGTATAGATACTCTAGTAACTAATTTTTAATTGATGATGGGCTGATTAGAAATTAGGGCTAATGTGCCAAAGTTATATATATTAGGGTTATGGTCCTCAAATTACGTACAAGGTAATTTTTTCAATATCCAATCTTTAGAAAAAAGAGAGCCACCGTGCTAATTTGAAAGATCAAAACCTCAAGATCCGTAGATTCCAAAAAATCGATGAATTCAGGTAGGTTTCCGCATCTAGTTTTGTTCTTGATTTATTATTGATGATTTGACATGACAGATCCTGATTATAGTTTTAATTTTATATTAAATATTATTTATAATTCTAACACTTGTAACTTTTAAGAATCTTCATCAGCATCAGTATTCATATCATTTATAAATAAATTTAAATAAAAAAATATTTATTAATTTATTAAATTATGAGCTAAGCAAACTTCCAAAAAGATTAGCTTGCATGAAATTCCTACTGGATGATGGTAATAAAATATTTGTCTACCTCTAACTCTAGAGTACCAATTAGCAAAATATTGGTAAATAGGTTAACAAAACAAGTGGACTTTCTTCCCCTTTGTTTAATGGCAATTATTGGTAAATTGGAGTTTTCATAGGCTTAAAAGTTTTTTTAAATTAAAATCATTATTAGTTATAATCTTAAAATTTTAAATATATATTTAATCTCGACAGGGTAAAATCAAAAAATTATTTTTGAGAGCCAGATATGAATAATAATTTTTTAGAAGTTAAAATACAATTTTACCATTATACTAATATATAATTTCAGATTAAAAACATAATTACTATCTGGGGCTAAGACCACTGATTTTAGACAAAAATTGATTGCAAGTACAATGAAGTTAATGGATTATTGCAAAACAACCTCTGTTTTTTTGCTGCTTAATTTTACTTCCAGTCCCTATATTATTTGAACTTTTGAAATTTAGTCATTCTATTTTTAATTATAACAATTTAATTCATTTACTTGTATGATTTAAAAATTAAAATCTAATTGATAACATTAATATTTAACTTCCATTAAATTTGAAACCATGGCATTTTAATACTCAAATGTCTGATTTAAAAACTAAAAGCTAAACTGATACCACTTATTCACATTTAACATAAATTATTTACCAGTATTATCAACTGGACCTTAATTGGATTAAATTTTTGGAACTAAATGTAACAGGACTAAATTTCCAATGGCCGAAATGTATAGGGACCTGAGGGAAAATTAGACCTTTGCTTGCAGCTTGTGCTAGAAGTCTGAAATCTGAATTGATTACCTTAAGATAAGGACGTCAAAAGATGAGCTGGAGAAAGGGCCCATTATGATTGATTTAATTAATAAGATAAATTAATATATATTCTTTTTTGGGGGAATTTTTTAAAGGGTAAATTATAAAAATAGTCACTTTTGTTTGTCTCATATTACATTTTAGTCACTTATATTTGAAATGTTACTTTTTAGTCACTTACTTTATTGTTTTGTTACGAAGTGGTCACTCTACTGTTAAATTCCGTTACCTCCCTAACGTCAGTCCTACGTGACAATCTAAATGAGTTTTAAATTCTAACTTGGATGTCGAGTTGTTGAGATGAAAATAGGTTTTTAATTAAATAAATTTAATTTGGACTGTCATATAGGACCACTATTAGAGAGGTAATAGAGCTTAACAGTGGAGTGATCACTTTATAATAAAACAATAATGTAAGTGACTAAAACTTAATATTTCAAATATAAATAACTAAAATATAATATGAGACAAACAAAAGTAATTATTTTTATAGTTTATCTTTTTTTTAAATGCAGTTGTTTGCAATTTTCTATTAGGACTGATTTGACTTTCGAATTATTTTGAAAGGGTTTTTTAATCTTTATTTTTATAAGGTTTTAAACTTATTTTTTTATAAAAAATTTGAATTAATTTGTAGGCATATATTTTTTGAAAGTTAAATTCATTAATTTATCTAATTAATGGAAGTCATACAATTTATGGAAAAAAATAATAACACATGTTGTAAATAGTGAATGATAAGCTCCATCAATATAACAAAAGTTTTAGCCTCAGCATCAATTAGAACATTATGATATATTGGTAATTGGTTTTGTTACAACTTAAGGACGACATATCTGGAATGATTGCAAACACTTAATATGATAAGAAAATTAGCTCTGAATGGTCTAAAACGGCGTGCAAAAATCAACAAAATAATCGAGCATTCGTCAAACTAGATAAGACGACAACAAAATCATCCTTAAAATCACTTGCAAAAGAAAGATTACATGCATAAGCAATACTAAAAACGTGCTACAAAAATAAATAAAAACTTCTAAAACTGAAAACTTATTAAAAAAAATAAAAATATATATAAAAGTTAAAATTTTCTAATATAATTTATTCCAATATATAAATACTATAAAAATAAATTTCGCAAAACTTAAAAAAAAAAAAATCTCCATTATTTGCATGCTTTCATGGCGATGGAGCTTAGTTCACCGATCAAAGCATTCAAATGAGATTCCGACGAACCACCATCTTCAACAGCCTTCTTCGCCATATCTGCAAATCTCTTAGTTCTATTTCTCATTTCCATGGCTTTCTCCCCCACCATTATCTCCTTCACGGCCTTCTCTATCGCTTCACTCTTCACGAAATCCCCAGTAAGTCTCTTCCATTTCCGAGCACCAACACTAACTCCAATCTTCAATACCTCAATCAACAGCTTCTCATTATAAAACTGCTCGGCAGCCACCGGCCAAGTAATTACAGGCACGCCGGCGGTCACCGATTCGAGAATGGAGTTCCACCCACAGTGTGTGACAAACCCACCAATGGCTTCGTTTTCAAGAATCAAAACTTGGGGTGCCCATCCTCTTATAACCAATCCTTTCCCTTCCATTCTCTTCTCAAATTCAAGCAACCAATTTTCTTTTCCTTTTTCATCATTACTTTCCTTCTCTTTTCGAATTACCCAAACAAACTGTTGACCCGAAGCTTCAAGCCCTTTTCCTATTTCCATGAGTTGTGAATCATCGAAGTTTGTTCTACTGCCGAAACATATATAAACGACTGAATTTCGATCCTTTGATTGTAACCATTTTAAACACTCCTGTTCTTCAATGGATGATTGTTTCCCTCTTTCGGTTTTATTAATAACCCCTTTAGTTGATAACGATATAGGACCAACATGCCACGCCCTTCGTCCCAAAAAATCAGTGTAATGATCGGCGTAAACAGATTCAAGCTCGTAAAAGCTATTAACGATGACCCCAAAGCATTTCGATTCAGTTTCTTTACTATCGTTGAACAACTTCGTCTGCCATGTTTCTTGTTTAATGTAATCTTGTAATTCAGCGGTCGTCATCTTTATGTCGTCGCCGGGAAAGTTCGGTATCGTAAAGGTTTCTTTACTTTTATGAGGCTGGTACAACCGAACATGCTCCGTGGCGGATAAGGAAAAAACACAGGTTCCATGAAAAACAATCCTCGGAATCTTGAACATAGCAGCAACTTCAGTCGCCCATGGAAAGAACGTGTCGGCAACGAGACAATGAGGACGGTGTTGTTCAAGGAGATCAGAAAGAGGTTGTTTAAGCATTTCAGCAGCTAAGAAGAACTTAGGCATCATGTCCAGTGACAGAACTTTGTCTATATCATCACATCCGTCGGGCAATCCAGCTTCGACGGCGGGAAATTTGATGACAAGGGTGTCGATTTGGTACCCGAGTTTATTGGCTTTGTGGGTTACTTTTTTAATATGGGGTGCGTTAGATGGGGTGACGATAATGGTTGATTTAACGCCTTTGGTGGCGAAGAGGATGGCTAAATCGATGAAAGGGATAGTATGGCCGTGAGCCATGATAGGGAAGAAGAAGATATGAAGCTGTTGAGTCATGGTGGTGAAGATTTTTTTGGAGTGAAATGGTAAAAAGACAGTGGTGTGTTGGGTTTTTTTGTAAGTAAATTTTTTGTTGGTAAAGGTAGCCGTGAAAATGGACTGACAGGTCAAAGTTGAAGAACTCGAGGATCAATGTCGTTGAAAATGTTGTTTGTGGTAATCCTTGTGATTTGTCTATGGGAAACGTAAGCCATTACGTCTTGAAGTTGGAAAAGTGAAGTTCTAAAAGTTAAGGGCACCATGTACCACAAGCTGAAAAGATTGTTGTATTCCAATTCAATCTTATTTTTTTTTAAGAAGAGAATAATAAATTAGATTTTTTAAATAAAATTTAAATTTAATTAAAAATATTAAAAATAATAAGAAAAAATATGATTTGTTATTTTTCTATTGAAAATAAATAAAGATGATGTAGAATCACAGTTTTATACAATTTTTTCTTATACCACAAGACAATTTAAAAGTAAAGTTTTTAAATGTTTAGATTAAGAAAATATTAAATTATAAAGTTTAATTATTAGTTCTAAAATTAAATTAAATTAAATTAAATGTAAAATTATCATAAAATTTTAGTAAAAATATGTAGTAGAAGGTCATTCACATTGTCTCTTTTTTGTTGATCCCACACATCAATAATTGGTGTGGTAAACGTGAACAATATGACTTTTTAGTATGCTCCCATCATCTCAGCCAACTCCGCCAACTAATGCTCCAATTAACTTTACCATTCCAATTAAACCAAGGTCTACCCAAACAATTTATATTTTTATCTTTGCTTTAACTATTACCATATCCATTAACAACCCAAACACATTTAACTCGAATTCAAATTGGTTTGAACTAAAAAGAACTAAAACTCAAGATCACTGAAATAAAAATAACTCAAAATGATCTTAGCTTTAAGTGAATCATCCAAGTTGAAATATCCAAACTCGAAAATGATTGAATCCTAGATAACTTAAACAAAAAAAAATAATATTCTAAGCTTGAAATTAACTTAAACCTAAAATCATACAAATTCAAATTTTAAAGATAGAGAAGGGGGATTACTTAAGAGCGACAAAAATAAAGTCATGAGAAGATACCTAATTGAAGATGTCAGTGTAAAAGTCGTTGAATTTCAAATATTTACCGTGAATCAAATAAATTGTTTTTAATTCTCAATCAATTATATTTTTTTAAATCAAATAATAAAATATTATATAATTTTAATACTTCCCTTATTTGTAGGTTTATTCAAATAATTTATATTTTTATATATTTGTTTCACTACTACCATATTCGTTAACAGTAGAAATAGATAAATTTTTAATAGGAGGACCGTTTTTTTTATCTAACGTATAAGAATTAATTTATCTATTTTTAAATAAAAAATAAAAAAATATAATATAACTCTTAATACGAGACCTCCATAATACTTTTATCGATGCTATCAAACCCTCTTTTTAGGAATTTTTTGTCAGGCCCAGGTTGAATCTCCTAAAATGAATCGGCCCATAAAAGGCTTCAACCAATTTTATTCCCAAAACGCAGCGTTTCATGCTTTATTTTAAAAGAAAAAACCCTAAACCAAACCCTAGTATTAATATTTAATAACTAAACGCCGCACATTTTCTTGTCTAAAGGTCTTCAGTTTTCAGCAAAGAGTAAACGCCTCGTTTCCGCAAAAACCCTAGAGAGAACAAAATGGCGGAAAGAGCTCCAATCGAGTCCGTACAATGTTTCGGCCGGAAGAAGACAGCGGTCGCCGTAACCTATTGCAAGAGAGGCCGTGGTCTGATCAAGATCAACGGTTGTCCCATCGAGTTAGTTGAGCCGGAGATCCTCCGTTTCAAGGCCGTGGAGCCTATCCTTCTCCTCGGTCGCCAACGTTTCGCCGGCGTCGACATGAGGATTCGAGTCAAAGGTGGAGGTCACACATCTCAGATCTACGCTATCCGTCAAAGCATTGCCAAAGCCCTCGTTGCTTTTTACCAGAAGTACGTTGACGAGCAAAGCAAGAAGGAGATTAAGGATATTTTGGTCAGGTACGATAGGACTTTGCTGGTGGCTGATCCGAGGAGGTGCGAACCGAAGAAGTTCGGTGGGAGAGGTGCTAGATCAAGGTTCCAGAAGAGTTACCGTTGAAGAAATTTCACGGTTTGTTTTCAGAAATCTGTGTTTTTGTATCCTTTTTTTTTTCAAGATTTGATATGGATATGATGTTGGTTTTGATTAATTAACTGTTCCTGTTGTCAGAATTTTGAATGTTTGTGTTGTATTAATCTTAATTTAGACTCGGTGCTTGAATCTATAATGTATTATCCAATGATTATTGTGGTTTCTTTATTTCAGTGGCTATTCTACGATGATGATTTACATGAGTATCATTCCCTAATTAATGCAATTAGGGATTTACTTGGTGGATGTTAAGCTTCTTTCCCTCATCATTAGGAAGAAGATAAATTGAATTAAAAATCATTGGAATTTAGATCAAAAATAAATAAGGAAAGGATTCATAATAGTTAAGGACGGGTTTGGATTAGCAGCGTGTTTAGTGTAAAAATAATGGTGGTAAAACAATGGTGGTAGTGAGATTAAATATTATAATTTTATTATAGCGTAAGACAAAAAGTAAGTTAAACGTACCGATTTGCACTCTACTGCCCAACTAAATCTACCTTTAAGTTTATTTATTAGTTTTAGTATTCAAGTTCTAACTCGAACTCAACTAAGCTCATACGCAATCAAGCTTGAGCTAGGTTTAGGATTATTTGTATTTATTAAGGATATATAATTTAATAAAATATAAATATTACAAATATATATTTAAAATGTAAATAACTTTTAAGAGTTAAATAGTGTGGGCCGCTTTAGATTGATGTTTATTTTCAATGTATTGCGATTAATTTTCTTTTTCTTTCATATTACAATATTATTACAGTATCAATAATTAATATTATGAAAATTGGATTAGATGGTTCACTCAATTGATTAAATTCAATGGTTGAATCACTTTTAAAAAATTAATTAAAAATTCGTAAAAATAAATAATTTTAAAATTAAAATAAAGAATTAAAGATAAAGTTAAACCAAAATATAACAAAAACGAATCACTTTTTGTTAGAAAATTTTGTTTTGGGTTTTTCATCGGTTCAAAAAAACTATATCTACTTTTTCCTTATAGGTTGAATTTTTTATTTTTGATTCAATCAATTTATCATATCAATTTTTATAATATTATTGTAAATTCATTGAGAAAATCATTATAAATAATCTCTTAAATCTTTATACTATATTGATCGTTCATAAAGTATCGAGATATAAGTATTCATATGTTTTTCAAATGAAATGTATTTTATTAACAAAAACATGAATTTTGTAAAAGTAACATAAAGGCTCTTATATTAAGCGTTGGATTGTATTTTAGCTTTTCATACTAAAAAAAGAATAAACTGATCATTCTATTAAAAGTTTCATCTAGTTTTAGTGTTAAAAACTTACCCTTGTAAATCAACATGAGGTAAAAGTGGTACGTCACATGTTATTGTCTAGTTATTTTGTCAACAACACTAATTTTTAACAGTACAAATGGAGGAAATTTTTTAATAGAAAGGACCAATTTACTCTTTATACAAGGACTAATTTGCCTATTTTCTAAGTAGAGGGGCAAAATGCAATCTGACTCTTAGTACAAGACTTGCATGATACTTATACCCTTAGAAATTCAACGAGTTGAAGTAAACAATAAATAAAAAATTAGCATGAGTCTATTATACTTGTACTAGTATTTGGATTTCAAGACTCGCCCAAACAATCTCCAAAATTGGACTTGTCATCATTAGATTATTAAACATATTGTTTTTGTTCTAAAAAAACCCTAACCTAGTAATAAGGAGATATAATATTAAGGTTTTCACTTTTGCACCGATGTCAACTCTGAGTTCCTCTAACTTCTTCATTTTACAAAACCCTAAAAACAATGGTGAAAAGAACACTAATTGAGTCCGTACAATGCTTCAACCGCAAGACAATAACAATAGTCATAACGTGCTATAAGAGAGGCCGTGGTCTTATCAAAATCAACGTTTGTCCCATCAAGCTTGTCAAACCAGAGATCCTTCGTTCAAGGAAATTGATCCTCCTCCTTGATTGTCACCATTTCGTCGAAGTCGACATGAAGATTCAAATTAAAAGCGAAGGTCACAGTTCATAGATCTATGCTTTCTATCAAAAGTATGTTGACGAGCAAAGCAAGAAGGAGATTAAGGATATATTTGTTAGGTGCAATAGGACTTTGTTGGTGGTTGGTTTGAGGAGGTGTGAGTCCAGGAAATTCGGCGGAAGAGGTGTTAGTGTCATGGGGCTAAAACTTTAAAGAATTACATTTGAGTGATTACAAATGAGGGGGAAGACCTCTATTTATAGTTGAGCTCACCTAAATCCAACAGTACAATTTAAATTATATTGACGGTCGAGATTAAGCCTAACTACAAGGTTGAGAATCCTAAGGGATTTAAACACTTTACAAGATCCTCTAAGATTACAAATATTCACCCATGGTAACTCTAGTTTTATTGGAGTGCTTCACTAGGCTACCAAAACTTCAAGTAGATGGACTTCTCCATATATTTCACGAATCGGGTCAGTTCAAGTGGATTAAATAAGTCTCATTTGATCATTGCCTTCGTTGGGCAATTTTGTGTGCTTTAATCACGGGCTTTAAACTGCGACCTGTGACACTAGGACAAGGTTCCAGAAGAGTTACCGTTGAACAAATTTGACTATTCATTTACAAAACTGGATATTGTTATTGCATGTTTTAGTTGTGCTTTGATGCTTATTCATGGTTTTTTAGTATAATATTATTTAGAAAGGTAAATTACATGGTCACCCAAATTCTCATTCTGGGCACCAAAAATTATAAATTTGCTAATTAGACACTACTGTTAACAATCGGTTTTATTTTAGTCACACAACTTTAATAAGTTTTTTATTTTTATTTTGGTCACCCTATTAATTCAATGATATTGTACACTCATTATAGTCACCCAACTTCTATAAATTTTCATTATTGTCGGTCTTTTACTTTTAACGACAAGTGGTCAAAATGAAAATTTATTAAAGGTGAGTGACTAAAATGAAAATAGTTGTTAACTTCAGTGCCCAATTTGCAATTTTTTTTATTTTCAATGCAAAAAATTATGAAATTAGTTGATCAATTAGAATGGTTTTTAGTTACTTGTAAGTAATTTGGTTTAATTATTGATGGTTTGTGATATGTAGGTTTAGTAGAATTGATACCAATAATGTTAATATATCTCATTAAATGGCTTGTTGGTACTCAGTCAATTCTGACTCAATTAGATTAACTCGAATTAATAAATTTTATTATAAAATGTCAATATTGACTCAATTAGATTAACTCGAATTAATAAATTTTATTATAAAATTTCAATAATCTAGATTCAAAAATTACTTGAACATTAAATGATCCAATTTCAAAATGAATTAGACCCGAAATAACTTTGACTCCAAAATGATGACTTACCTCATTCATAAAATAAAAATAGCCCGAAGTTAAAATAATTTTAAATTTTTAAAATTTGGATTGATTTGATTGGTTTCTTTTAATATGGTACCGAGTAAAATACAGGGACTAACCAAAGAATTAGACCCGATATTTATTTTTAATTATTATGTATTAGTCTTTAATTTTACTGAGACACCAATAAGGTACACCTAAATGTGCTATTTATGAAAATGATTCTTATTTTGTTAAAAATAGCTTCTGATCTAAATGGTAAGACATTACTTGGTTTAGAATGTAATATGATTTGATAATGGTAGATAGGCATTGCTTTTATAAATGCCAAATTAAATTTACACCATATTTGAAATTGCACAAAAAAAAAATATATGAAAATTTGAAGTACTTATAAGTTTGTCAATCTTGGGTGGTAGTAGCGGCTGTGGCAGCGGTAGTGGTGGTGGTGGTTCATTTGACACGGCGGCAAAGGGTGATTCCATCACCAACAGGGAGCATGCAAATCTCAATCCTGGGGTCAACAGCAAGAGCCTTGTTGAGTTCCAAAACGAAGTCTCTGTAGTACCTAACGTACTTCCTAAGTGGAGCATCGGGCGGTGCCACCACCGACCCGTTCCACAGTGTGTTGTCGTAGCCAATCAAACCACCAACCTTCACCAACTCTATCAACCTCTTGTGGTAGTTGAGGTAGTTGTCTTTATCAGCATCCACAAAGATGAAATCATACGACCCATGATTCTTTTCCTGCACCAAAATTTTCGATTTCAATACTCAAAAAAATTCTCATTGAGGAATAAAAACAAACAGGGGGAGTGCGTTGCTTAAAAAAAAAAAAGCTTACATCTTCCACCAATTTATCAAGAACAGGCATGGCAGGGCCTTCTTTGAATTCAATTTTGTGTGCAACGCCAGCTTTTTGGATTACAGGCAATCCTAACTCGTAGTTTTCTCTGTTGATATCCATGGCCAAGATCTGCAAGTTCAATTTCCTTAGTCATTTAATGATATATATTATTGTATGTTTTCATCACGATAAGAGATCTCTCTAAATCAATCATTATGTATAAAAATCTCCCTCGATTAATTTCAAAATTTCTCACCAAAGTGTCACATAACTACGGACAACACTTATCTTACGGATTTTTAGGTTGTATAAGTCACCTTTATAGCCCAAATAAGTACCTAAATCTACTCATGATCTCTCCTCAACCTTTGAAGATAATGCACATCAATACACTTGAATTCATGTCTTCCTCTATTAGCAATAATACCGATGCGAATCAAGTTAAGAATTAACCGACAATATATATGATAATAATCTATAACTTTTTTATACAATGACTCCCCAACCTTTAAATAGTAGGATAATGCGTTTTAATGCATTTAAATTCATATCTTCCTCCACTAGCAATAAAACCGATACAAATTGAACTAAGAATCAATCGACAATATATATGATAATAATCTATAACTTTTTTATACAATGACTAGAACTACCCATATTCTCTTCCCAACCTCTTAAATAGGAAAAGAATAATGCACTTCAATGCAGTTGAATTCATATCCTCTTCTACTAATAATAATAATAGTAATAATAATACCGATACAAAGAGTGAACCACAATATATATAAAACACCGTTAATCATTTTACCTTTCCATCATCGGGTAAAGCGAGGGCGGTGGCTAACAAAGAATAACCAGTATAAACCCCAATTTCCATGGTATTCTTCGCATTGATCAGCTTAAGAAGCATGTTCAAGAATTGCCCTTCATCAGCTGATGTAGTCATAAGGTTCCACGGATGCTTAGCGGTCAACTCTCTGAGCTCTTTCATGGGTTCAGGCTCCCTTGGATATACACTAGTCTCCAATATATACTGTAAAAAAAAAAAAAAAACATCAATAAAATCAAAAGCCCATTTCGAAACATCGATTAAAAACGAAAATTTTCAACAAATTCAAACAGGTTTTATTAAAGATGTGCTTCAATTGTTCATACCTGGTAAAGAGCATCACTTTGCAAAAGGCTCTTATGACCGACTTCTTGGTGCCTACCAGCTTCAGATTGTTGCTCTTGGGTGGTGTTGGTTGCCATTGCTAATGATCAGCAAAATTGGGATTTTATTTTTTGCTCTGATTTTCACCTGTTTTTTTGTGGAACTTGGAATTGGTCTGTCAATGGTGAGAACTTGAGTTGAAAGATGATGAAATGGGGAATGGGGTTTATATGGAAGTTGAATATAGCGGTTGGACCGACGGTTTCGTGGTGAACCGCACACCAACCCGGTCGGGGGTTGGTGAACTCCTAAAATTGCATGAATATGGATGACTTGGTGATGAGGTCAAAATCCATTATTTATTGTGTCACTTTTCTCTTTTCTCCTTTTTTTTATTACTTTATTTTATCACTACTTTATAAAAATTTTAAAATAATAATCTATTTATTTTAATTTATCATAATTTTATTTTTATATTTTTCGATTGAGTCTTAGCTCGATTAGTATAGATATTGTTGCCAATGTAGGAGGACGTGCTTTCAAGTGCGATAAAGCACATTATCCTCCTATTTATGAGTTGAGAAGTGATTATGAGTACTTTTAACTACTGTGTTACTTACTGCATACAATTTGTTAAATTATTTTTTTTAATTTCCTACACATAACACATAATTTTCTTATATATAAATTTCATGGTCGTATTATAAAAATATATCACTAATTCATTTTATTAAAATTTTATTCTTTACCCCCAATTAAAATTAAAAATTCAAATATGATAATTATGCATAATAAAACTTAAATATGAGTACTCAAAAACCCTGAATTTCAATATTTACCAACAATATCGAGAGTTTTATCATATTATAAATTAAATAAAACCCCATACCTAGATTTTGGTCAATATAATTGGGGCTAGGAAGGTGGTGGTGATGGGATTCACCAACTTTGTCATTAATTTTCTTTACATTTTAGTCCCTATATTTTTAGAATTAGTAAAGAGAACTTATATGTTGAAAAAACCGAGCAAAATGATCATTTTGTAATAATTGAAAAAAAAACTAATAATTTTATAGCTTTAATTTAATATATAATAACCATTATATTTTTAAGTGATGTGGTATATTCATCTGACCCATTATAGCTTCAAAAACTTGAATTTCATTTACTAGTTTAATGCAATGATTTATGTTTTTTAAGCCGCAATGGGTCGGGTGAGCATTATAGACTAATGGCATATCATTTGATTAAGTTCACCTCCTAAAATTAATCATTCTTTTCTTTGAGTATTACAAAAATGGTTATTTTATTCATTTGTTCAACATACAAGGACCTACGAATAAGTAAGTGCTTTACTCTCAACCCAAAAAGATGAAATTGTAATTTGATCGCTTCAAATATAATAATTATGCATTATAAAACTTAAACGTAAATACTCAAAGACCCTAAACCTCAGCATTTATTAACAATATCGAGAATTTTATTAGAATATAAATTAAATAAAACCCCATACCTAGAATTTGGTGAATATAATTTGGGGCTAGGATGGTGGTGATGGGATCCACCAAATTTGTCATTAGTTTCTTTTATAAGCTAGGCAAATGGAGAGTTGGTATTTATACCAAATAGAAGAGAATGGAAATAAATAAATAAATAAATAAATAAATAAATAAATATGGAAGTTGGTAAACTTAGAGGTTGGTGAATGGGGGAATCATTGGGGAAAAAATATCTATTTTGGTGTAGGATAGGGAAAAGTTGGGTAAAAGTATTGTGATAGTCCTTGTACTATTGTGTAAAGCACATTTTAGTCCTTATATTTTTAGAATTGTAAAATGATATTTTGTAATAATTGAAAAAAATAACTATTAACTTTATGGTGTTAATTTAATATATAATATGATATTTTTAAGTGATGTGGTATATTCACCCGACCCACCATAGCTTTAAAAACTTGAATTTCATTCACTAGTTTAATGGGGTTTTTTACATCAATAATATAAAATAAATACTAAAATAGGAGAATAGGATCAATATTCACGAAACTAGACAAATATAACAGCAAAAAACTGGTATCGTCTAACCAATCGACGGCATCGTTTTCCTCTTTGAAAAAAATTAATTCTTTTGGATGCAGTCTTACCAATCGACAACACCTGTATTTAAAACCCAACATACGTTTTTTTTAATAGTATAAGCATAAAAATAAAAATAATTATTGGTGCTGTCGATGTGTCAGACTACACATTATTATTTTTAATAAAATATTTTTTTAAGCTGAAAAAAAAACTGAAATATTAAAAAAGAAGAGAAAAGAAAAGAAATTAGCTACTTCCGTGGTTTGTTTCCATCATTATACGGTGAATAATAACCGTTGATGCGATTGTCAATGAAAATTATGTTGACAGTCAAACTAATTTGTGGTCAATCATAAATACGTGTAAATAAAGCAATAGATCCACGGCAACTGTGTTTTGATGAGGATAAAGTTTTGTGTATTAATTTTCACCAAAAAAAAAATTGTACATTAATAATTTATTATATTAGTCCTTCCTTTTTTCACACCTGTCCAATCTTTTTCTATTTCCTTTTCACATATATCCAGTTCGGGTTCTGATACCCGATAAATTTTAATATATTAGTGTTTCTTTTCAGCTTAAAAAAATATTTTATTAGAAATAATAGAATGTCACCTGACACATCGATGATACAATACAAATATATATATTTTTTATATGTATATTGTTAAAAAAATTGTATTTTAAGTTTTAAATACAGGTGTCGCCGATTGGTCAGACTGTACCCAAAAAAATTACTTTTTTTAAAGAGGAAAGCAGTGGCACCAATTAGTTAGGCAGCATCAGTTATTTTATGTTGTCTTTACCTAATTTCGTGAATATTAATCCCCTTATCATATTCTAATATTTATTTATTTATTTTATATTATTGAGGTAAAAAACCAAGTTTAATGCAATGGTTTATGTTTTTTAAGCCGCAATGGGTCAAGTGAGCAGCCCAGATAATTAAAAATTCCATGTCATATTTTAAATCAATGCCATGTCATTTGATTAAGTTCACCTCCTAAAATGAATCGTTCTTTTCTTCGAGTGTTATAAAAATGGTTATTTTATTCATTTGTTTGACATACAAGGACCCATGAGTAGGTAGGGGCTTTGCTCTCGACTCCAAAAAGATAAAATTGTAATTTAATTGCTTCAAAAATTATGAAACTGTAAGTTAATATATTGATAAAATTACAAATTAATCCTTTAAAAATTATAATTCAATTTTATCCTTAAGTTTTTGGCAAAAACCTATACAATAAAAAGTTTGAACTAATTAGAGATTTTAATTACAATTCAAAGTTGTTAGTTTTAGAGGTTTTTTTAATTGCAAATGGTCAAACTTTTTTATTATTTATCCAACTAAATAAGTTATTTCTGAAAATATATTTTTTTAAAATACATTGATATTTATGGGTGTCGAGTTTAATAAAAAATTTTAACTATTGAATCTTTTTAAGATTGAGGAGGGGACAAAGGAAAAAATTTCAACTGATACGTTTAACATTAGACCTTGACTTTCACTAGTGTTGAGATTCGTTTCAATATTTTGATTATTTTCTAAGTTTAATTTCAAATTTGACTCGAATGGGTGTCTAGTTTTTTTTAATACTTTAATTTAAAAATAAATTAAAAAAATATTAATTTTTATAAAAGAAAAATATGAAATTTATAATAATTAGATATTTTAATCATGAAATTATATAAATTAGTATCTAGCCCATGCTTCACATTAGATTAATTATTTATTTGGATTAAACTATAGAGTAAAAATTTAAAAGTTAAAATATGCTCTAAGTCCTTATACACTTTTTGTGTTTGGAATTTAGTCCCTACTTTTATTTTCAAGAATATAGTCCTTTTACTTTTTAGATTTAAAATTTGAGGTTTAGTTGTTACCATTGTTAAAATTATTTTATTAAATTATTTGGTGTGATATTTTGAGATTAAAAATAACATATTCTCTTGATAGTCGTATAATAATAAAAATAGTGTTGAAAAAAGTAATTAGATTTTTTCTTAAAATCACTCATTCGAACTTGTTACGATAAAATAATTTTTTTTTCTCTTGAAATATTGTTCTTAATAAAAAGTAACATCAACATTTTGATTGAAATAGTTAACAATATTAATTAAGCTTAATGGTATTATAAGCTCTTGAACTTAAAAAAAGAAAATCAATTTAACCCCTCCGAATTTTATGCAACTAATCGAGCCCCTGAACTAATAAAACAAGCAAAATAGGCCATTTGATTGACGTTGACCATTTAATAGATGCCATGTCAGCATCGATTGCTGATGTGGAAGTGTCATATTAGCATAAAATTAAAGTACAAAATGAATATAGATAAATTGTTGCCCATGTTTATTTGAATCTGGACACCCATTTATCTAGATACATTAAGGTATTATAAAAAAAATTAAAAATACTAGAAATTAATTAAAAATCATAAAATTTCATGAAATTTATAAACAAAATTATTATTTTTATATTTCAAATTAGAAAATGAATATCAACAACTTATATCATAAAATCAAGATTAACAATTTTTTTGTTATATTTTTACCTCTCATTTTTCATTTGCATAAGTTATATTACTCAAACAATTTAATCAAAATAAGGAAATTATTTTTATGGGTTTTAATAAATTATTTTTATAAATTTTATAAAAAATCTTATGGCTTTTAATTTATTTTCTAATTATTTTTATAAATTTTAATGATTTTTATAATTTTTTTATAAATTCTTTATGTTTTTTTAATAATTCTAGAATAAATCTAAATAAATGTGTGTCTATATTTATTGTGAACTTATTTTAAAAATAAATTATCTTTTACTTTTTTGTTGATCTAACATTGTCATGTTAGCAATCGGCACTGACGTGGCATCTGTTAATAACCATGTTAGTGTTGTCTTTAAATACGATCAACATCAGTCAAATGGCCTATTTAGTCAATTTTGTTTGTTTAATGACTTAATTGGATGCAAAAAGTTCGAAAGTGCTTATTGATTTTAAAAAAAACTCAAGGACTTATTTTACTAATAAACTTGTTAACTATCTAGATTAACTAATGACATTATAAAAGTTGATGAATCAAATTATGTCAAAATTATATCTCAAGTTTCAACACAGCCCAGGGGCCAAAATTAAAATTTGACCATTTTTTATAATATAATAAGAACTATACAAACTTAAAAAAAAATGGGAAGTCACATGTTAGTCTTTAAAACTATTATTTTATATAACTACATAATATTTTAACTGAAAAGTTAATGATATTAACTATTTAAACGAAATAATAACATTATAAAAATATAATGACCAAATTATAGTTAAATTAAAGAATAAAGATTAAATTTAAAATTTAAGCATGTTAAAAGGACTAAAACTAAAATTTAATCATTTATCTAATATTAAAATTATTATATATATATATGTATATACATAAAGAGAGCTTCTTGATGGGTGTGCCACTTGTCAAGAAACCTCTCCTTTTTTATAAGTATATAAATAACAATAAATTGTTTTTTTAGTCAAACAAAATTGAATACCGCGTTTGGTGAGAGAGTCCAATTTTTTTGCTTTGAGTCAAAGCTTTTGTGCTAACAAACATTGGTTTTTAAATTAAATCGAGGATGGAATCGGTTAGATTATTGATTTGTTGATCTAATCGGTTCAATTAAAAATGTATTAAAATTTTAAAAAAATTTAATTTGACTGTTGATTGAACCGATTTTTTAACTGGCTTAATATGTTCATACTAATTATTGATTTAACAAGTTTAAAAATACCTTTCGGACCTCGACAACCCAATCGATTCCGCAAGCCGATTGGACTGGTTCGAATAACACTGCTAACAATCCCGTTTTTCTTTTGCCTCGATTTGTCCCATTTCCTCTATTATTCTTTTTCTATCAAAGTAAAAACACACTTTGTAAGGCACATTGTATTATCAAAGCGAAGACCCAAGTTTAAATCTTGAAAATAATATTGTTAGAACGAGTAACCATGAAATAGTACTTAAATATAAGTGTATATATATCTTCTTATATTATTTTGTGGCTTGGAAATAAGGTAGGGGTTGCCGGCTATGATGATATTTAGATTGGTGTTTAAGTATGATATCGTAATTTTATAAAGTAAATTATATTTCATTGAGTGTGTTTTTATCTTTTTATATGTAAAAAATATGAAAGAAAAATGTTGAGATATTTTAGTTTTGGCAGAACTGCAAAATGCATCCTCAATGTTTTGAGTTTTTTTATTTTAGCTCTTAACATTTTTTTATTGCAACCTCACCCACAATGTTGCAAAAAATTTCAAATAAAATCAAAATAGACAGAAATCATCAGTCAACTAACGATCAACCATACTATTCTATGTAACATGGCATATCATTGATGATGTGTTATATTTTGTTAAAAATTATTCAAACAATAAGGAGATGAGTCAACTATTCAATCAAATGATATTAAGCATGTTTTCTATCTCTTCTCGAGAGGCAAGTGGTCTTTTACAAAATTGTGCTCAATTTCATATGTGGCAATTCCACCAATATCTCTTCGTTAGTTGGGGGAAGAATCCACATTAATCGAATTTTTGAAAGAATATATCTAGAGAATTGGATTTGGTTAGAAAATGTATGGTTAGTAAACATTGATTGATTTTTTAGCCAGATTCGGAATGTAAAGTCAAATATTCAATATTATTACGCAAAATCTAATTTTTTTTAAGTAATAGATTCTCGCCAATTGAAAAGATCTTCTGATCAACCCAAAGATTGTTTCGATTTCATTAATAATGAGATTTCGGAAAGAGAAAATATTTTCTAAAAAGAGAAATTTTTTTCCTTCTCTTCTCTCAAATACGATTGCCGCCGTTCAGGCCACCGCGCCGGAAATAGCTTAGTCCAAAAATCATACTCTTTCAAATCCTTAACAAACTCCATCCAAAGGCAGTGAACAACAAGAAACGTCAATAGTAAATAACCAATCAAACAATTTTTTTAAAAAAAAAAGGAAAGACCCTGTTTTGAAGACCTTTTTTCGATCAAGGTCTGATTCATGGAGATCTCGTCACTTTCTTGACGATTCGGATGTTGAAGCTCAAGTCCATGATGCGGTAGATAACATATTGGAAACCCGCTGCCATCCGACGATAGAGCTCCGAGATCGAAAAGAGAATAGTTCGGGTTTAAAGGTTAAATTTTGAACTAATTGTGCTGAATTCTCAAAGATCGAAACCGTTAAAATTAGCGAGAGGAAGAAAATAGAGTAATTAGTGGTACCCGATCAGAGTTTAAACGCCGGAGATGATGGCTCTCAACTGTGTTTATGACGATGCTGAGGTTTCGAGAAAAAAAAAAAGAAACATAAGGGTAGAGAGAGAAGGAAGACGCCAGCACAGATTAAGGACACCGACAGTGTGAACGGATCAGGGACTGCTACAACAGCGTGGCTTGAAGGAAGGTGGCTAGGGTTTTTGTGGAGAAGAAAAAGATAGAAGAAAAAAAAGAAAATAAAAGAGAAGGAAAGAAACTATAAAGGGAAATAAAGAAAAAAGAAAAAAAAATTAAATAATAAACTAAAAAAGTGGGTTTTTTAATCTTTTAATGCATTTTAAAAAAATTAATATATTTTTTAAATAAAGTTTTTATTTTTTAAAAAGATTATAAAAATATCACATTAATGGTGACGCGTCATGCCATGTGAGCAAAAAATGTTTATCGTTAGTTAATGACAGTTTCCGTCAATTTTGGTCTTAATTTGAAAGTTTTGAAATGTTATGAGTGAAATTGCAACAACAAAAAAATGTTAAAGGCTTAAGTGAAAAACCCCGAATCGTTGAGGGTGGATTTTACCATAATTTAGTTTTCCTTAAAGGTTTTTTCATTTATTTAAAAGGGTTTTTTTTTTTATATTTGTATACTCATGTTCAAATATTTGGAATAACATAGGTTATAGATAGTGTTTTTAGAATCGAATTGAATTGATCGTGATCTGATTGATACGCCAGCCTGGAACAAGGTAAAAGATTGGTTGACTCACAAATTGGTACGAACTGATTTGAATCAAACTAAAAATTAGTTGAACCGACAATTAAACTAATTTAATAGAATTTTATAATTTTTAATAATTTATTGAATTTGATAAAAACGAATCAAGAATACCATTTATCCAATTCCAAAAAAAAAAAATTTATAAATACTGAGATTCAAACTCGAAACTCGCTAAATACCACGTATTTAAAACATCTACATAGATTAACTAAGCTAAAAGAAAGGGTTCAAATACCGAGATGAAGAGACTCATCTAAGACATTCTCAAAAGCACTAAAAAAAGTTATCCTATGTTACTCGGACTCTTCATTTTTCTTATCGAAAGTCATCGGTATCTTACCGTGCAAGTAACCATGACTTTCCAATATGCAGTTTATAATCAACCATTCCATATGTGGAAAAAAACAACAAAGATTTTGCTTTCAATTGAATCAAAAATGGCAGAATGAGAAGCATTTATTACATTGTTCTTTGGTTAATCTATGGATGATTCTGAAAAATAGCCATGAAGAAAAAGAATGTATAGTCCATATTGAATTTATTTTGTTTCGAATGAGTGAAAGAATATGCATTTTACCTATTTCAAAAATCGTCCAATGAATTTCGAATCGATTCGAACCCGATCATGTTTTCAAAGCTACAAGTTGTACTCAACTTGAAATATGAGCTTCTCTAGCTTGTTTTCATCGAACCCCGAATTGTCCAAATCCGATAATATTTCACAAATCGACCGATCTAAACACAAGCTTGTTCCGCCAATGCATCTCGAATTGCAGAAGCCTCAATGCTATCTTCCTCATAGTGCTGCTGGTGATGAAAGCTTTGAGTATGCCCCAAGTAATCTCCCATGGTTTCACACAATGCAGAATCATCTTCCCTCATGAGCAACACATTATGCAAAATCGAACAAGCCCCGATAACGGCGACGGCGGCCTTCAACTCTTCGTGTATCGGTCGGTTCAAAATCCCCCAATTCTTCAAACTAGCAATGGTTTTCAACGCCGATGAACGCATTACACTAAGCGCCGCGTTGAACCTCGCTCGGCTCGAACCCGGAAAAACGTCATGGAACGGCACCATTAACCATGGAAGCAAAGGGTAATCACCATCACCAACAAAATATTGATTCACAGCTTCTCCATTGATGATCAAAGGGCTTGAGTTTAATAACCTGCCTTCTTCAATATCTTTATACAAAGTTGAAGATTCAAGTACTTTAAAATCTCTTTTGTTCCCTTTAAAACCTGCAATTATGCTTAAGATTTTTGATGATGAATCCACCACTATTTGAGCTGCAATACTATCAATGCCGCCATTGTTATCGTTCACAATGCTGAATCTCGTGCAATCGATGGCACCGCAACAATTCGGTAACCCGGTGAGTCGTTCGAACGAGGAGGAGACTGAGTTGAGCTCGTCGGGAGTCGGAAAAGCGACCCAGAATCGGAAATTAGTGCAGAGGACTCGACACAGATGTTTGGTACAGAAACGAGTCACTGACTCGGAAACCCCAAATCGTTGAGCGATTTCGGGGTAACTCGAACCGGTGGCTAACCTAAACAAACCAATCCCTAGACGTAACTCGGCGGATAGATTCAACGGGGAACCAACCGGGTCCCGGCACTCCAACAACGGTTCAAGCAACCCGGCGAGCCATTCAAAGGTGGAGGATTTCATCCTGAAGAAGGGTTTGAATGAGTCAGGATCCCGAGTCAACCCGAGTCTGACTCGGTCGAGTTGGGGGTCGGTTTCTTCACCGGCGGGCTCGGAATCGGATTCTGAACAATGGGTTCTCTTCCGTTTCCGGGAAACCGAAACGAACGAAAGGGAAGCGGCGATTTGTTGCGATGAGAGCAAATAATTAAGAACGCCGGCAAAGGTGTTGGTGCCATCGGAGAAATGACTGTCGGCGGTTTTGTTGGAATCAAAGAGAAGGATGATCAATAAAAGGAGTTGAGAGACAAGGGAAGAGAGTAAAGCTGACAATTTTCGAGGATCCATATGTTGTTTCTTGTCGGGGAATGAGGGAGTTTTTTTGGTAGTCTTGGGAATCGAGGTTTTTTTTTGTGTGTCAGAGATTGTTGGGTGAGTCAGAGAAGAGGACCAAATAATTCGACACACCTGGCTCAGACTCTAACTCAGTACTTTCAGATTGACTCTGCCTTTGTTTCACTTTGAAGTTTGTACCCTTTTGACTTTGTGTTCTTTTGGGCTGGGTTTTAATCATTTACACGGTCCAATGGGCTTTTTATTACCATTCTTCCAAATTAATGTATTCGAGGTTATTCATTCAAATTCGAAGTTTGGTTCAATATTGATAAAGATATGAACAAAAAATAGTAGAGTTAAAATGTGGGTTTTTTAAATATCATGGATCGAATAAGAAGGTTAATTAATAAAATGTGTTAAGTTTTAATTATTTATAAAAATATATCGAATGTTTATAATTAGAGAGAGAAATCATTACGTCAAATGGTGAGTTTATTGTGATGGCAACTTGTGCCATTTTATTTGAAAAAGAAGGTTGCAAATGACAGGTATCATTCTCTCACGAAATTATTGCGTCAAGTGGTAGTTTCATGAAATAATAACACGTGGCATCTTCAAAATATATATATAAAGTAAAATTTAATCCCACTATGTTAGACGATTGGATTATTATGAAAGCGATAATTTTAGATTGGGTATCGATACATTAAGAACAGTTAGTGATATTTTACCCTTCAAAAAATGGTTGTGTCTACTAATATCCCAATGTATTGATACTTTAAGGTATTAATACTTTAATAGTGGTATCAATACCTAAGGGTTAAGTATTGATACTTAACCCCTCTAGAAAGGTTTGTGGATACCAACATGAAGAGGTATTGATACTTAAGAATCAAGAATCGATACTTAGTTATTTTAAAGAGTTTAAAACGTTATCACTTTTTTTTTTCTTTTTTGCAAACCAAATGGATTTTAGAATATGAATATTGATATTATGGTGAAAATGGTCATCTAGGGTATTTCCAAACAAAGCTTACTTCCAAGAAAAGTCTTCAAGTGAGTTTTGGTTCAACTGTCCATCTTTTTCTAGAACTATTTTAGATGAATCACCTTATACGAAAGAGATTCATGAAAGTGTATAGATAATTGTCTAATAGAGTTACATACCATTATCTCTTTTAGAATTGTATTTATTTTCCATGAAAATTTAGAATTGTAAAGGGTTTTAGGCAGTGAGATTATCCCGTGTAAAAACAAATTGCGTGGAGACTGGGAGAGATAAAAGTCAAATTCAAAGCCCATATTTAGTGAGAGATGACACATATAAGGTAAACTGTGAGAGTCGTGCTAAAAAGGAAGAAAATAGTGAAATTAAACAAGCGAGCTACACAAAAAATAAGAGCCATTGATGATTATTTTGGAGAATTAATTGAGAGACTCTATTATTTAGCTTCCTATTGCTATTTTTTAAGACTAAATTTTAGAGTTTTATCTTTATTTAATAGGTTAAATATTTACGTTTTAATTAAAGATTTAGTTATACAAGACTTATAAAATCGAATATTTAATCAGTTATAAGAATTTTTAATTATTTATTTATTCATTAAATAGAGTTCGACTATAGATTAAATTGTTAGTGTTGAATTTTGTACTTTTTGGAGTTTGTATTTCTTTTAAACTTTATCTTATGAGTAGACATATCTATGAGTTGGGCCGAGTTCGGATCGAGCTTCAGCAAAATTATAGGCCCATTTGATAGGCCTGGGCCTGACCCAAAAATATAGGCTTAAATTTTTTCCCAAATCCAGCCCGGATTATAGATGTTAAATCCTGGCTTGGCGCATATTAATTTTTTTATATAAAAAATTAAAAATATAATACACCAACAACATTAAAAATATTAAAATAAATGTTTCACAACAAATTGAAAATAATTAAAAAAGTCTTTATACTTAAATAGCACTAAGATAGGTGCAGCTTAACCATCAAATGCCTCTAAAGTAGTAGTAAAATTAATAATACAACAATAGTTATACAATATCCAAATCATAACAACAAAATAGTAGTAACATAATAGTGAAATGACAGCGAAACGGTGGGAAAATAGTAACAAAACAAGTTTTTTTTTTTTTTACAAATTCAAGCCGGACCAAAAAACCTTACCCAATGCCCAACCCATTTCTAAATGGGCCGTTTTTTGCCTAAGCTCATTTTTCGAGCTTATATTTTTGCCTAAGCCCTCCTATTTTTCAGGCGGGCCTTCAGGCTGGGTCGGGTGGCCTAGTTCATAGACAGGTCTAGCCTATGAGTTATCTATATAAATGAGGTCTAGTCATGCATATATTGAAATTTTCTTTTTATTCTGGGTGAAACGAATTTTCGTTAAAAGTTTTTTTATTATTCTCTTATTTATTTTTGGGCTTTGTTACTTTTAAGTCTTTGAAAGAGTTGTAAGTTTTCAAACTTCAAACCTAACTATCGACATTTCTAAGAATTTTTTTAAGGGTTTCGTAAGAAAATCATTTGATTATTGATGTTTTTAATCACGAGTTCATTAAAGGTTACATAAGACACAATTTTATTTATAATATAATTATTAATATTAATATTTAATTATTTTATATCTAAAAAATAAAATATATGTTTATTTTTGTTTATTCATTATTCACGAATATGTTCATTTAACTTAAACAAACGAATAAGAACACACGTAATTTTAAATAAATGAATACAAATATTAATTTGAAATGCTTAACCAACACAAATCGGATGTGAACAAGTTAAAAATAAATAGGCAAATATGAGCAAATGTTCATTCGTTCAAACTTGGTTCTTTTACTGCCCTCAGGGGCAAAGCTAGAAAATTTCACCATTTTAATAGTTTATATCTTTATAAATTTTTAAGGATTAGATCAAAATTTTATCATTTTTAAAGGAGGCCAAAGTGCAATTTTACTTTTACTAATTTACAATTTTAAAAAGTTTAAAGGACCTAATTAGAAATTTTTTTATTTTAGGAGGGTCACGACCCCTGCTAGCTCTTTTAGTTACACCCTTGATTGCCCTACCCAAAACAAGTTACCAATAATAACGTGACACATGGGTAATTTTTGGATAAAATAAGATGATAATGATAGTTTTGGTTCCAAAATGTGACAAACAAAAAGTTAGATACCGATATGAAAAAACATGTATAGTTTAGAGGCCAAAACATAACTTAAAAGACAATTAGAATATATGACTTTATTATACTATTAGTGCAAAAATATTGGATTATTTCCATCTTGGTCCTTATCGTTGACTTATATAAATATTTTGTTTAATGCAAATTGAAAATTATTTATATTCATTCACTCTTTCCACGTGATATTTTAATAGATTATGATTTAGTTTAAAATTTTAATTGATTAATGCAATTGTTGTTGATCATAATGTTGTGGCTTAGCAATCCCCCACCAGCATATCACCCACGTCACCTTAAATCTAAAAATCAAACTTGATTGAGTCTTGGCTCGAATGATATATGTATTGTTGTCTATATAGGAGGACGTGAGTTTGAGTGTGCTGAAACGCATTATCCTCCTATTTATGAGTTGAGTATGGACTATGAGTAGTTCTAGATATTGTATCAAAAAGAGCATATATGATCAGAACCATTGTTAGAGAGCTGTGTGACTTAAATCCCATCAATTGTTAAAAAAAATATAGTAGCAAAATAAGGAGATCAATGAGGATGAAAGCTCGCGGTACGAACCATGCTGCACAAGTAAAATCCGTTTAAAACTATACTTTTTCTATTTGACATTGATTAGAATAATGTTTTCCAACCTTTAAATAAATATAGTCGAAACTCCTCTTGTATCAATTTTTTTATTTTTTAACATTAGCGATTTTTTTCCCGAGAGGGTTTCAACATTAGTGAATCAAATCCCTCAATTTGATAACTTTCTTAATTTGGTCCCTAATTTTTTTTTTGCACGTTGCTCTCAAAACTCGACAGCTTTTCTCAATTTGGTTCTTAAACTTTAATTACGTTAATGTTTGATGATGTGTTATTTTGAGATTGTGTCATGTCATCTAAAATTTTAAATTTTTTTATATAAAATCTAAAAATTACAAAAAAAAAGATTATTAAATTTTTTTCAAAATGCCACCTCATCATAACTCAAGAAAATTCAAGTTTAAGGACTAAGTTGGGAAAAAACACCAAGTTTTAGGACTAATGTGAACAAAAAATGTTTAAGTACCAATTTGAAAAAAGTTACTAAGTTCAGGGACTAAATGTTGTTTTATACCCAAAAAAATTTGCAGCTAATTAGTATTACTTTCCTATTCTGATAATCACCTTATTTGTTAATCAGAAGAAAAAAAAAAAAAAAACCCTAAACACATAGCAAAATAAATAACTAGAAAATAGAGCAAAAATAAAAAATAAAAATCGACGAAACATCTCTGATTCCTTTCTCTACAATTGTTTCTCTTAATACCCTTTTAATCTCAAAGACCCAATTTTTAATCGCTTTTTGTTTCATCGTCTGAGATTTGTTTTTCAGGTATTTCTCTTAATCTATGCGTTTTTTTTATTAGGTATATTTGCTTTAATGATAAAAAATAGTTTGCTTTTAAGATCGTTTAATTCCACACCTTATTGATTTCTTAATTTTTTGCTTATTTTATGGGTTTTTTTTAAAGGTCGAGATTGAACCATGTTGGATTTATTGCTACAGGTTTAATTGGGTGTTTATCTACAAGCTTTTATGATTTTAATTTTTTTAGATACAAAATTTTGGTAAATTATTTGGGTTATTGGGTATTGACATTCTTCAATTGAATCATCTGATGCTAAATTTGGTATTTCTTTTTAACTAAATTAAAAAAAAAAAAGATTGGGTTTTCTTGTTTTGCTGCGTTTTTGTCAAAAAAAAAAAAAATCAAAGCTTTAATAGTACAAGAAGCGGTTTACATGATTTCTAAAAGGCCATATCTTGGGTTGTTTGCATTTAGTTTTATGGTTTTGCCAATGTGATCAAGTGCTTGTATATGTGTCTCTGTGTGTATGTTTCCTTGATTTAGATCCTGCTTCTGCAAATTACATTTGTTTTTGTAATTTGTGGCTTAAACAGGTGACATTATAAATCCGGGTTTTGGTTCGATCTACTGGTATTGGCTAGAAGCATTTCCAGCAAAATCTTGAATGTTCTTCACCAAAAGATTTTGAACTTTTCCCTGTTTGTGAGCTGAAGCTAAGTGTTAAATAATGAGCACATTTTATATGGTAATACTTTAATTTAATCATTTTTCTATCTGATATTACTTCTGCTGTGTTCATTCTTTGTTTCTGCTTGTTATGGATGATAATGCATGGAAATGTTGGAAAATTTATAGTTGACTTGTAGGCTTGTAGCACTGGTCTTGTTTTTTCATTTCGGTTTATGCCGTGAGGTTAATTGCCTGATTATGCACTTCATTTGAATGAATTGTTATAAAGTTATGTGATATTGTTAATGAATTGAGTGGCTGCAAATGTAGTTACTTTTAACTCCAAAATATAAAGCTAAGCTTGCACCTTACACTCGGCTATCAAAATTTGCATTCTTTATACAGTAATGAGTTCGAGTTTGAGTTAGCATCCTGTGTGTAATCGATATTGCATGAGAGTGAATGAGGGACTATTCCTATTCAGAACAAAGGAACAGCCGCAGGTATCTTAAATCTCTAGAGAGTAGGATCTGAAAAGTTAAATAATATTAGTTTCTTGTTCAACTGATTTGAGTCATTTCAATATATTCATATATCAGCGTATAAGGAGAGGGATAGGGTGTATGAGCAGAAAGATGTAAAAATCTTTCACCTTGGAAGATTATATAAGACCGCAGGATGTAATGTAAGAATTAGTTTATTCTTTACCATTTCCTCTTTAGGTAATGCTTGAGATAGACTCATAGGTAATCTCTTGTAAACATTCTCTCTCAGTGTGCTAGGTTCTGTTAATTTTCATGTTATTTTTTCTTCCTACTAAATGAACTTCATGTCTTGGATCATCTTCTTTCCTTGTAACCATCAATCTGTCAGTTGATATCAGTTCACATCTTAATCTCTAATTGTGCTGGCATGTTAGAAACTAGAACTGTTGGTAATCTGTTTTCATTAGGATAAGTATTTTAACTTCGCGTTGATGTAGATATCATGGTGCATGCTATGTAACATAAAGTTATTCTTGCCTGCACCCCCTGTCAGTGCGGTGGTTGTCTCTTTGGGGTCAAAATGTTTACTGGCTGGGGCTTTTACTTGCTGACATACGCTATATGCGGAATTTAACTGGTCAATCTTACATGACCTGAGAAAGCTGAAAAAAATCACGGGTTTTAGCATCTCTGGCTTATTTCTGGGTGGAAGATATCGTCTCTTATGCAACGTCAGGGGGGCACCATTAATTCGTTCCCTGAAACTGTTAACGTTGACATGGGGTCTAGTCCTGATAACACTAGTATTGGTCAACCAAATTCTTTGGGTAACATGCTGAATCCTGTGGAAACTCGGTTATCTAATTATACGGTGTCTTCTGGTGGGACAACGAATGGAAACATGTTTACTCCTGATGTTAGGATCTTTAGTGGCTGGAATTCTGGTGAACCGAGCTCTAGATTGAGAACACAAAACCAGGTGTTTCAGGATGTTCTGAATCAACATCTCGATGATGATGATGGAACGAAAATAGAGCATGGTTGGTCTTCTTCTTATGGTGCTGCTGGGGATGCTCCAAGGTCGGAAGAAAGGCAGATTGAACCACCAAATGTGTTTTTCCCTGGGAGACTGAATAATGGTCGGAGTGGCAATCAGATCAGAAGTGGACCCTTATATTTGCAAGGTTCCAGCTCTACTCATAGCCCACAGAATATGAATCTAACTGAAGGATTTACTAGCCACAGGGGTAATGGAGGGTCAAGTGTGGGAACTGGTATCGGTTCAGTTGGACTAGAAAGAGAGGAGGTATCTAATGCCAGTGTTTTTTCTGGTAATGTTGGTAGTTCATCTGGGAGTGGGGAGGAAAATGATGATGGCTCTGGATCTTCTTTGGGTAGTTGGGGTTTATCCTGCAAGAGGAAGGCCGTTGAAGGTACTTCCGAGCAGTCTTATTCTGCTAGTACTTCTGGTAATTCTCAACAAATTGAAAATGTTGCATGGCATACTGTTCCTGCTCGTAATGATGCTTCTAGCCGCTTGAGTTTATCAACTCTCTCACGGAATTTCCTTGATGTTAGTCCCCCTGATCAGCTGAATTCTAGAGTTGGGCTCGGTATGAGAATAGTTAATGATGCATTTCCTTCTTCAAGTACAAGAAGTGCAAATCAAGAAAGCCAACAAGAATCTTTACCATATAGTTTACCGTCAACTGGGGTCGCTGGGCCGTCTAGTTTTGGTTCTCCAACTCACCCTAGAGCTGCCACATTTGGTGACTCTCTAAACTTAAGATCAGCAGCAGCAATAGCAGGAAATTCTAGTTCTCCGTCAACTCAATCTCATATGAGAACCATTTCTGTTGTGCCAAGAAATGCGCACCCTTTCCCTTGGACTAGCATTTCCAGTTCAAGAACTAGCCACCCATCAGGTTCCATTAATCCTTTAGAGAGAGCTGCTGCATTACGGGAGGAACCAAACACAAGAAATATCCCGAGAAACAATGCAGAGCATCCAATGTTTGTACCAGCAACGCAAGATCCGACAGGGTGGAGTTTGGCATCTGAAAATATCAGCACGTCTGGAGGAGTTCCATCTTCTAATCGACCTGGGCCTAGTTCAACCATCCAGTTGCCGTCTCCTGCCTGGATTCCTCCTTGCAACCCGCCAATACATTACCAACAAAGAGTATCAGAAGTTGCACCTTGGTCTTTATTTCCTCCATTTGATTCTGACCCTGGTAGCAGTAGTGGTCGTTTCCCGTCATTATCTTCAGCCCCTTCTGCTTCTTCACGGGAAACAGCAGTGTCATCTCGATCTAACAGTCAAGGTAATAATCAAACATACCGAAGGTCAGCTTTCATAGCAGAGAGACAAGGTGATGATGCTCTTGGGAGGCCCCACTCATTGCGAGCTTTGGCTGCTGATATCGAAGGGAGACACCGGCTAATTTCTGAGGTTTGTGTTATGAAGGATTTTTTTAATTGTTTCCTTATATTTCTAGGCTATCTGAATAGGTCTTGCAATTGAACTTATGAAGACATTCCTATAACTTGCTACTCATTTTCTTCTCCATTTGTCAGATTCGTGAAGTCCTGAATGCTATGCGTAGGGGGGAGAACTTACGAATCGAGGTTTGGTTTTTGATTCGTGCAATGATTATGTTGCCCTGACATTTTGATAGCATATAGTCTAGTTTTGTTTTCTATAGGTCACATGCATGGTGTCACAGTCCATTGTAAGGTATTATCTCCTTTTGGCCGATTGAGCCTCAGTTTTGTCCATAAAAGTGCTTTCCAGGTTGAAGATGGTTTTAACACTTAAATCCGAGTCAAACTCTAGTAGATAACCAATGGCTCCTCTCTAGGACCACGACACACATGGCTCGAAAATGTATTAGGATGGATGCTGCACTCTTTTAGTCCCACAAAGGAAAATAAGCAGGTTTCAACTCTGTAAATACCAAATACGTGTCTAAATACTTTCGATACTTTCAGGACCATATGCTGTTTGATCCGTTCATATATCATGGTATGGTTGAAACACATGACAGACATAGAGATATGCGCCTTGATGTTGATAACATGTCATACGAGGTAAAAAAGGATTGCTGTTTAAAGTTCTATCACTTCACGTTGGAGGTTATTCTTCTCACTTTGCAACTGGAATACTAGGAATTGTTGGCATTAGAAGAACGGATCGGAGATGTGAGCACGGGACTGAATGAGGAAACCATTCTGGAGTTGATGAAACAGCGGAAGTATTCATCTACTACAACTGAATCCACACAAGAACTGGAACCATGTTGTATCTGTCAGGTACAACGCTAAACGAGCAAAGGTAACCATTACCTGTTTAGTTTTCAGTCTTGTTTTTTGAACTTTAACTATGGCAGGAAGAATACGAGGACGGGGACAATACCGGGATCCTCAATTGTGGGCATGACTTCCATACTAACTGCATCAAACAGTGGTTAATGCTAAAAAACTTGTGTCCTATTTGTAAGACAACTGGGTTGCTTAAATGAAGATCAAAGGCTATTGTGAGAGCCAGAACTTCAATTTTCTTCTCATAAATAGGATGGGTTATATCCGATTTAAGCCTGCTCTTCTTGATCGTAAACTGTAACTTTCGAGGTGATGAAGCAGCCATCAGTTTTATGAATTGCAGAATTGTGTTTGTAGAATCACTTTGCATAAAACATAACGACAATGATATATACATGCATGAAATAATATTTATGACGTTTATGTTTCCCATTGCATACTTTGAATGGATAAACTTTGATAATTACTTAATATTTTCTACGCCAAACTTACCAAAATCAAACTCAAATTGCAAAGAACAAATTCAAAATCTGAAATTCAATCTTTGAATGGAATTCAGTTGTTGTAAATTTATTTTTAAGAATTTAATCCGGAAATTAGTTTATTTAGATTTATTTTTAAGATTAAATTTAATCTTTTTATTTCTCTAAAATTTAAAATTTAAATTTAATTGTTAATACCGTTAAAATTATTTTATAAATTTTAAATTTGTTATATCCTTATTTTTTTAGTTACATTGTTGAGTAAATTTTTTATTTTAAAATATCATATAATCTAATTCAAAAATAATTTAATATTATTAACAATTAGACTAGGACGAAGGTTGGCAAGCGAGGGCTTAGTCCTCTTTAAAATAAAAGAAATTTTGTTTTATAGTTTATGAAATTTTAAGTGAATACATGATAAAATTATAGCTTAACTCCAAAAAAAGACGTATTTTGATTTGATCCATCTAAAAACTATAAAGATGTCAATAAAATAGTGAAATTGCATTTTAACTCTCATAAAAATATATAATTTATCTTAGTCCCTAAAAAGGTTTTCAGTTTCGCCCTTGAATAGGACCTAAAATTTGAAATTTAAAAAGTAGATGAACTAGTTTCCTCAAAATAAAAATGCGAGGACTGAATTTTAAATTTCTGAATAATACAGGGACCCAAGGCATATTTTAACCCGAAGAACAATGGGGAAAAAGGGGAAACAATGAGAACCCATTTTGTAAGCTAACATTAAGGTAACTTTACAGTATACAATGCTGAAAATATCACTGTAACTATGGATCAATTATCTCTCAGTGTTGCAATGAGTTCAGCCATAGTTAAACCAGAAAGTCAAAAGTGGTTTAGCCTATGCTATTTCACTTTTAACCTAAATATGGTACTAGTGATCCGAGTCTCGAATCAAACGCCCCCGGAAGTGACTTCTCCAGACAAGACCAGCCAGAAACACGAAGTTAGAAGTCCAGAAAAGAACAAAAGATTTATTGCTGGGATTTTAATTTACAACAGAGTTCCACATGTAGTGGTTTGATCAGTTACAATGACAATCCATAAGCCTCACAAATCCATGCATGAATTGCACCTCTCCTATCCTATCTAATCACTTATGAAACCTTAGAAAAAAAAAACACTAGAGACAGATCAGAGACCAAGCAGTGATCAACATACCTCAACTGTCGGCCTTATTCGAGTTTACAAGCACGAATCTGTTGGATCTTCTTCTAGCTACCTACTGCACAGAGAAATTTCCTTTTGCTGACTGGTTCTTCATGCAAGAGTACAACGTCTCTCACCTTGTCAAACAACTCCTCTAGCTTCTCCACACTGAGCTTTCTATAGTCCAATGTCTTCTTATACCGTTGCTGATATATTTCTTCGAAACAACCCAAGAAAATCCTGCAGGAATAACTCACAAGAATTTCCTGCAACTCGTATTTGAATTGCTCAAGATTATCATCAGTCTTCCTCTGATCCTGTTCGTCAACTACCACTCTTTCCTCATCGGAGAACTCGTCAGATGAGCCAGCACCTGCAGTGACATCCGTGATTTCCTCGTGAATACCCTTCCCTTTCTTGTCTTTCCTTGTTAGAACCAAAGGAGGTGCACTCGGGTTTGCTTTCCAGTTTCTAAGGTAAACGAATTTCTTATGACCTTTTCCTTCAATTGCCAATGTGTCACCCATCTTTTTGAAAAGATTAACAAGTTTGAGTGCTCCGTACTCGGCCACATAAAGAGGTCTTCCGAAAATCTTTTGATACTCAGCAGGAACACGGGTAAGAGGCATGCATCCTCCTGAAAGTTCAAGCAATTTCACTAGTTGTCCTTTCAAACCATTTATGTCTCCAGGCTGAACCCACATTGTATCGTTCTGATCATAATAACCGGGACACCCCGATGCTTCATTCAAACCACATGGGAGACTCTGCGACCTAAAAGTTGCAGGGTAAGAAGGTACGCAAACTGAAGGATTACTTGTATATTCAGCTAAAGATCGTGACACCATTGAGAAATCCCTTGGGTTGTAACAGCTTTGTGAAGCACCTTTATAAACTATTGCCTCTTCCTCATTTTGGCCATCAGGATTGTCACTAATATGGCACCCCATGAAACACCTAGCAATATCAACCGGTCCTCCTCGAGGAGGCATTAAGGCCTTCGAGGGAGGTACAAACCCTTCCCCACGAGCAACACTAGGCCAATCCCAAACAAATTTACCGGCACTGCACAACGCAGATGAAACACCTACCCCAGCAGGAATGACAAGAATGACTATATAGCCACGTTGACCGAGTATGTGAAGAGCCGGAGCGAAATCAACATCTCCCGAAATCAACATGATAGATGAAGGTGGAGGGTTATCAAGAGCAAATAAAAACATGTCAACCAAGATAGCCTTGTCAGCAGCATCTTTCCTTCCGTTCGGTACATCTATGAGTTTCACACCAGTTCTCTGACAGCCCTCTCTCAATCTCCTTGGGAAGGCATTAAAATCTCCATACGCAGAGAACATCATAACAGCTCCTTTAATAACAGGATGCACTCGCAAAGCCATTCTTATATTCCCCGCTACATCTTCAGGACGGACATCGCTTGGGACAGGGCAGTTCTCTATATCCCAAAGGATAGCCACGGAACCGTCTGAGGAGGTTCGCTTTTGCTGGTTCATAGGAGGTGGAAGCACATTCACATTTGAATCCACCACAACAGTTCCCCTTTGTTCTGAGGATTCTGAAGGAACTAAGGACGTTGATGCATTTAGATTCGCCATAACCCTTTTCTATCAGAAAACCAACAAGCAGAAAATTTATGGCAAGAAATAGCACAAACCAATACAACGAAATGTAATCCTTAAGTCAGAGAAAACCAATCCGATATCTGAAGAAAAAAAACGTCAACAAACTAGTCAAGTGCTAGAATTAATACAACTGAAAGAAAAAAAAAGGATATAAAAACTATCCATAAAAGGGTAAAACAAAGCATAAGTGGTTCATTACAAGCCATCAATATGGAAGGAAAAAAAAAGGAAAGAAAACATGAGTAAACCGTAAAGACTGCGTTACAATTAGTAGCATACAAGCAAAAACTTCCTAATTTAGGGCAATGTTTTGCATGGTTATGAAAAGTACTAGCCATTTGTTCTAGATACAACAAGGAATACATTTTAGAAAGGACCTAATATATGGTGCTTGTGAGAACCAAAATGATGGCATAACTTAACTTTGTAACTAGTTGTTAAAACAGTGTTATAGTTATTTATATGCACTTGATTTGGTAAAAAATGCCAAATACAAAAATGTGAAATATGTATAGAAATGATATTAAATACACAATTGAAAACTGCTCCCACTTTCCATTAAGTGTGGCCTAAGTTCTCAAATTCCACAGATAATGTAGATGGTATTGCCCTAGGGTTTATGAATTAAAATTGAAAAATAACCTATCACATAATGAAGATGAAAATCATGAACACACACACACACATATACAAATCTCCTAAATTCAATCACTAAAATAGTAAAGTCCATAGCTAGAATGAACTAAAGAAAAAAAGATTAAAAAAGAACCCTCTAATATCTACTTAAAATCACAATTTTCATGGAAAGAAGTAACAAATAATAATTATTAAAAATAACCCTTCAATATCTATTTAAATCCCATTTTCCACCATGAAACAAAACACCCAATGATCATTCAATCAAAAGAAATACGAAATAAAACAAGAATTAACACCAAGAGAGAAACAAAAAAGGGGTATAGGGGTATACCTTATGTGAAGAATCTCAGATCCTGGAAGCCTGAATCCAAAAACAAACAGCAAAAAAAGATCCAATATTTATTAAAAAAAGGGATATATATTTGATACCCAGAAAAGGGAAAAAAGAAAGTTGAATAACAAAATAGGTTTAAGTTCAGGAAAGAAGAAACCTGTGGTAAAAGAAAGGTATTTTGGGTGATGGGTTTAAAAGAACTGATTTTGCTTTGTTAAGTAGAGCTACTGTTTTTCCATTTTCTTAAGATTAGATTTTGGGCTGTTTTCAGGCTTTGGTTTATTTTTGTATTGTTTTGGGGAAGAAAAGATATTACCAAACATTTTTTTGGGGTAAATTACAATAGAGGTCCTCTAACTATAGTTTTTTCCTTTTTTTACAAAATGGTCACTTAACTATTAGTAAATTTCTTCTTTGGTCACCTAACTATATAAAGTTACAAAATAATTATCTAACTATTCAATTTTGTCTTTTTTATTCACCAGTGAAAAAATGAAAACACTCAAAAATTCAAGATGGTTGGGTAGACTTGCCCAACCCGAAAGTCTTCCCAATAAGTGGGAGGAATTGGGCAAAAATATAGACAAAAAAATAAGGCTCGTTTAGAAAATGAGTTGAGCCTCGTGTAAGATTTTTTTTTTAAGGCTTGGCCTGAATTTGTAAAAAAAAAATTACTGTTTTGTTATTGTTTTCCCACAGTTTTGTTGTCATTTCATTATTATATTGCTAGTATCTTGTTGTTATTGTTTAGATATTATATAATTCTTATTTTATTATTAATTCCGCTACGATTTTAGAGGTATTTGCTTATTAAGTTGCACTTATCTCAGTGTTATTTAAGTATAAATACTTTTTTTAAAATTTATTTTCAATATGTTTGGAAACATTAATTTTAATAATTTTAGTATTTTTGATGTATTATATTTTCTAATTTTTTATATAAAAAATTTAATATGGGCCAGACCGAGCTCAGGTTTAGCATCTATAATTTAGGTAGGGCTTGAGCAAAAATTTAGACCTATTTTTGGGCCAGGCCTAGGCCTATCAAATTATCTAGAAATTTGTCTCGACCCGGCTTATGAACAGGTCTATGATTAGGTGGCTAGAAAAGACAAATTAAATAATTGAGTGACTATTTTGTAACTTTTCATAAATAGGTGACCATAAAAATTATTACCAAATAATTTTGAAGGAAATAATTAAAATACATGCCTTTGTTTTTATCGACGGCTCGATTTTGTTTTTGTAAGAACACGTGGAATTTCTTAAACCTTCCCATGAGATAAAATATATATTTATATGAAATTATTAATATTTTTAAATTATGATAATTTATATTCATTCCCTCAAAAAGATTATATTCGGATTCCAAAAAATGTGTTAAAAATAACTTAAAAAATCGTGTTAAAATATTTTTAAAATGATCAAAATTAAAAAATATATAAAAAAATTGTGTTAAAAATAACTTTAAATTTTATAAAATATAAAAAAAATAAAAAATAAAAAATAATTGTAAAAAAGAACAAATAAACATAAAGGCTTGATTATCAAGTTGAAAGGGATAATGGTGAATGTCGGTTATCTAGCTCAAAATAATAAAACAATCGGTTAAATTATTATTTGGGGCCTTAACATGGCAATAACTCTCATATTGGGCCTAAACTTTTTTTTCAATTTAGTCCTTAAACTTGATAATTGTTTTCATAGTAGGGTTTGGCCAATTTTTTTGTCCAAGTTAGCCCATAAATTTGACAATTGTTCCCATATTAGGACCTAAACTTGACACTTGTTCACATATTAAGCCCCAAAGGTTGTTTAACCTTAAAACAACATGAAGTGAACTTGGCGGTGATTGACTTGACATACCTTAATAAATATAAGGTAAAAAGACCTCTATTGTCCATCTCAACTTCGAAATTGAGCAAATTAATCTCTCTAAAAAAATTGAACCAATTTAGTCCCTATTAATTTTAAAACTGAACAATTAAGGACAAATAATCACGACGTTAATGTCTTTTGTTAATTGTGCATAGTTTTGATTGGTATAATAACAAAATTACCCCTTGATGTTTACATATTTTGTTAATTTGGTATTTACTATAAAAAACAGTCAACAAATTTAGCCACAACATTGACACATTCACAAAAATATTGCGAGCTAAATTTGTTAAACCATGACCAGTTTGATAAAATGTGTAATTTATGTGAGCTAAATTTGTTACTAAACCGATCAAATTTATGTAAAATTGATGAAAAGAATTAATGTTATGATTATTTTTTTTTATTTGTTCACTTTTAAAATTGACAATGTAAACTACTTCGATTTTTGTTGAGAGAGACCAACTTGCTCAATATCGAAATTGAGAGGAACTGAAAAGATCATTTTACCTAAATATATATATTTAAACCCAATAACCCATTTACGAACCAAACCCAAGCCCAATATCAATCGTAAGCCCAAATTAAACCTGAACCCTAATAATTTCAAATGCCCAACTTGAGCCGGCCAACCCATTTCCCAAAATCCCAAATAAAAATGTAATAATAATTATAATTTGCTAAACCCAAATTCCCAACAGAAAAGGAAAAACCCTTACCCGCTGCTCAGCCGCCCCGACCACTTTGTGTCTGTGTCCGTCGGCCTCTCCAAGTTATCTCTGTCCGTCGGTCGTCGGTCTCTCATTAAGTTGTTCAGCTGTGCTGCGGCCTTGCTTCACCACCTCACCTCACCTGAGTTCGCCGCCCGCCGCCACCGTCCATCTCACTCTCTCAACGGTAACGTTTCTCCCTCTGTCACTCTTTCGGATACTTTTTTATTTGTTGCTTGCTTCTCTTTGAATTTCGAAAATCTACCTCATTTATGCTTTTAGATAGTCATTCCAAACTCGATTATTGTATATGTTAATTTGTTTGGCAGCCCCCAGCAAAATCTGTGTGTGTGTGTGTGTTTTCTTATCTGTGTGAGAGAGAAAGATAAATAGAAGGAATTCCGTATTTGTAGACACGTTGCAGTTTGAAAAAAAAAAATATACTGAAGCAAATCAAACTCGGTAACCGAAGATTGGTCACGTTTCTTTTTCTAGCAATGGGAAAGAGAGGAAACATCTCGAAGAAAGATAAGAGAAATTCTAAGAGAAGACATAGTGCCAACGACGCCTTCAATCCTGAGAACGTGGACGATGAAATTGATGTTTGTAAGTTCACTTTCACTGTGTTTTTTCATAAATTATTTATATTTATACTTTTTATTATTATTTAATTTGCTTTCTGCAGTTCATAAGCAAAGGGATGTTGTTCCCTTGAATATGGATGGGGATTTTAGAGATTCAGATGATGAAGATGATGAACATCCTGTTTTTGATCTTCAGGTTCTTATTTTTATTTGTTTCATTTGTTAAATTTTTATTTTAAGATATGTGTCATTAGTGTTTGGAAGAAACCGTATGAATGAAACCTGTAAAAGGAAGAGAGCAAAGTTTTTGTCACTGTGACTCTTAACATACAAGATAATTTGAAAAGAATTGATTTGGAAATAAAAATAAGAATAATTAAAAAATGATTGCTAGAGGACGGCGAGTTTGTACTAAATAGTAGAATGTTAATAGAACTGCTATTGGCGACTGTATCAAGAGTGGTGGCAATACATTTCCTTTTTGTATTACATATTTATTGTGTCTTTGTCTTTCCGTATATAGGATACCGATGATGATGATGATGATGATGATGACGACGAGGGAGATGATGATGATATCGATGATGCTCAAGTTTCCAAGTTTGCAGCAAAAAGTAAGAGAGTTCAGAATATTTTGCAGTTTGTTGCATTTCTTTAATATTAACATAATGAATGTTTGGCATGTGTGTTATAAAACATTAATTACTAGAACACAAAATGATTTGTCTTGTTCATTGAATTTGCTGATACATTTTGGGTTTTATTTAAATTAAGATACTAGAATTTTTTTTCCTTTCCTTTTCATTTGAACTATGAGTTAAAGCAACAAGTTTGTTAATCTATATAGCAACATATTTGCTTGTTTGTGTGAATTGTTGGTTTAGAAAAATGGTGCCTAATGTTTCTACAGTACTAGTGACCTCCCTCTGTCTCTCGCTTGCTTTCACTGTTAATTTACTTGCTATTGGTCTGAAATTATTCTTCTTTGTAGAAGAAACTGGCTTAGTTACATAGTACCCCCAACCCCCCAGTGCTCCTTTTTCTACCTTCCATATGATTTTGAAGGTGATAATTTAGATAGATATGTCTACTTTATTCTATGATGCATCCTTTTCAAGTATTTGCAGTTCACGTTTTCTTGGAGTTGCATTTCTATCAATTACTTATTGCCTGTGATTTGCAGTTGCAAGGCAACATAAATTCTTGAGAGCAAAGTTTGGGGCAGCTGAGGATGAAATGCATGAAGAAGAAGAAGATGATGAGGATGATAAAGAAGAAATGGCTCAATGGGGTGGAATAAAGAGCAGATATTATGGTGGTGATAATCGTGATTTTGAGGTTAGAATTTGAACTTCAGGTTTCTTTCTGGTTCCTTCTATATTGGTTACTTGACTGCCTTCTTTTGCTGCTGCCTGATTTTCAAGGGCGGCTGTTTGTGAATGACATTCCTTTGAAGATTCTTTCATGTCTTCTTTTGAATAGATGATTTTTTTTTCACTTATTGTTTGATGTACTTCTGTAGTTGCACTCAAGTGACGATGAGGCTCCCAGGGAAGAGGAGGAAGAGGTGAAAGAAATACAGAAGGAAAGAGCGAAAAATTTATCAATTGAAGACTTTGGCCTTGAAGATGCTAGTGATGATGAGACTAATAGAGAATTGACCTTAGAGGTGAGGAGGCTTGCTTGCTACCTGTTATTTTGGCATTGAGAACTTTGTTTGCTCATGTAAGGGATATGAACTTTAAATATTTTAGTCACTGAGAAAATGTTTCTGGCACAGGAAATGTCATCAAAAGGAAAAGGTGGAAAATTATCCCTAGCAAGTGAAGGACCTGTGGATGATGTGGCTACATTTGAGGAGGTCAAGAAGGATTTGAATGCTTTGTCAAAGGAAGAGCAGATGGATGTGGTACACAGGTGTGGTTTTTGTCTTTTGGTTTTTTCATTTTTTACCATTTCATCTATTGTTGGTATGTTTTATTACTTATATTTACTCACTATCCTACATCAACATCTGTAAGCATTGTGTTTAAGCATCGTTTATTTTCTATACTTATGTTTGTTATATCTTTGATCTTTTTTCTTGTTTTTTGTTTATCAATCTTCTGGTTGTAAAGCTCTTTGTTTTATTAATGGTTCTCTTTGAATGCATTGTCTAAGTGGCTGATGGAAGGTCTCTGCCTCTCTCTACCTCCATAGATAAATGGGTTTTTAAGACAAATATTTATGAATTGTATTTGAAAATTTTGGATTCCGTGGACATTTTTTTTAAGTTTTGAATCTACTTGTGTTGAACTATATGCCTCAACATTTTTTTGTTTAATGGAAACCTTAACCAATTTATTGCCTAGAAGAAGTATCCTCTGTATCGTATTACATGTATCAGATATGCACTCTTCTTTTTTGGATGGGTTTGAGGGTTGATTGCTTTGTTTTTCTTAGTCTTACCCCATGGCTTAAAGTCAATAGTTTTGCTCCTCAGTTCTGCACCAGAATTAATTGGCTTATTGTCAGAGCTAAATGCTGCACTCGAAGAGCTTGAAAGCAAAGTTAATCCACTTTTAAGAAAGGTGTTCTTCTTCTCTTTTGTTTTTTTTGTTTTTGAATCGAAGGGTAATACTATACTTGATCTGCCAACTGATTTGGCAGCATATATGCATGTTGGGTCCGTCTAGGTCCTTTGGGAAACTTCAAGTGTGTGGTTTGAGATGATTACATGTTTTTTTTGTGGTTAATTTGGAAATAAAGTTTTTAAACTCCACAAGCAAGTTTGGCTGGTTGCGATATTTCTGATATATAGCAATATATGGTAACAGGTCTAATCTTCTTATGGAGTTTAAAAGCTCCACAATCGGTGTGTAGGATAACTTTTCTTGCTTTAAAGGATAATTTCAGACTTTGGATGTAACATCAGATTCCTCGTATTCTTTGCTGACATGTTAAAGGATTTTATGTGTTTCAAAGGCTAAAGAAGGGAAGGTACTCTTGGAAGGTGGGATGCGCTATTTGGAGGTGAAGCAGATTCTTTTGCTGGCCTATTGTCAAGCAATAACCTTTTATCTTCTTCTCAAGTCTGAAGGGCAGCCTGTTCGGGGTCATCCCGTCTTAGGTCGTATTGTGGAGATACAAGGCTTACTTGATAAGGTCATTATCCTTGAAAAGTGAATATTGTATTTATGAATTTATTTCTATGCTATTCACAATGCTTTCCATGATTGAGTTTCTTTCCCCCTTGTATTTGCTGACTTGTAGTGGTAGAACCAACTATATTTTAACTTATACTATTTTGTTTTTGATTGTTTTGCAAAATCAAGTGGTTAATAATGGTTGGTTATATCTGATGGACGCTTCTGTGTAGATCTTATTTCATTGCACTTAACCCATTATATTATTTCCTCTTTCTGATGCTTGCTCCACATAACAGGTGAAACAACTTGGTGGGAACCTTCCTTCTGAATGGGAGGAGATTCTGAAGAATAAAGGGGTTGAAATGGGACAAAACTTGGTTAAAGAGAGTGCTGAACCGGTATCTGACTTTGGCACTAAGGATCATGGTGCATTACTAGTAATGGATTTACAAATGGCTGAGGTAGTCAAAGTTAGCATTACTGTTGTCTCTCCCTAATACGCCATTTAGGTTTGTGTTTTTGCTTGTTGTTTGATCTCTTATTTCATGCATCAGCTTGAAGACGCACCTAATTTGCTAAAAATGGAGTTTGCTAGTAACCTTGATAACAAGGGGATGAAACTTAAGCGTGAGGTAAGATGTGCCTACTGCTTCATATTCCCTTCTATTTCTTTGTCTCTGTTATGTAGTCAGTAGCAATATATCTTACTTGATATTCTCCAAAATAAATGCAGAATGACCAAGTAGGTGTACAAAGCAGGGAAATGTTAAAAGTAAGAGCAGCTCTTGAGGAAAAACTGAAACAGAAGGGAATCTTTAGTTCCAACATCCAAAAGCTGGATAAAACCAAGAAACATAGGAAACCAGTGAAGGGGTATTGCTGCTTTTCCTCTTGTTTTGTAATTAGTTACCCCTTTTGACAGTACCGAGTACTAATTCATTCAACTTTGACGAAACAGACAGCTTGAAACATATGATGATTTTGTTGATGATGCTATGGATGTTGAAGGAAGTGCTCATGGATTAAGTAACGGGCATGCAAGCTCAAACCATTCTAATATTTCCAAACTTATTACAGCTAGACAGAACAAGTCCAAGGTATAAATCTCAACACGATTTCCTGTTTTTATGTCTCCAGTAAACTATTAAGATTGATAGAAATCCCTTTGATGAGCTTTCTGAATGTACTTGGAAGTAGCAAGTGTATTGAATGACCGTTGTTAACCTCTTTATGGGACAAACCAATTACCTGCTCAAAACAATATGTTAAGTTTACTCCCAGCCTTTTTTTTGAGTTGAGCATGCCTGTTAGTGGTAGCAATTGGGCAGGTCAATTCACTTTGTTATAGTGTTTGCATGTTAAACTTTGCATCATGATTCATTTGTACCGTGGATTTTTTTTAACTTTTCTCTTGTCCCTCCCTTTTACCCTGTTGAGAAGGTCATATCCGGTGATGATGATTTACCCAAGAGAGATGATATTGGAGAAAGACGGAGGAAACATGAACTCAGAGTACTAGCAGGAGCAACAGTTAAATCCGAGGATGATCATGGAGGTGAATATGACATGTTGGAAGAAGATGATGGGGGTAATGGAGGCATTTCTGGGGACGAGGATGGTGATACGGAAGACACTGAGGAATCAGAAGATGAATTTTACAAACAAGTTAAGCAACAAAGGGCCGCAAAACTTGCTGCAAAGGCTGAGATTTATACAAGGTATGTTCCTCCACTGCATTTTTAGCTGTCTATCTACTTCTAAACCTGTTCATATAGAATGTTATCTGATGTGTTTCCTTTTGCAGGACCTCAGCGCCTCCCTCTTTACCTGAAACCGTCGATGGAAAACGACTGATAACTCATCAGGTTCTTACATTATTCTCTCGTATCGCTTAGTTATTGTTCTTCACTGCTCCCTAACACACAAAAAAAAAAAAAAAAATCATGTCAAATTGCAACAGATAGAGAAGAATAGAGGTTTGACTCGACAACGGAATAAGAACATCAAAAATCCAAGGAAGAAATACAGGGTATTATTCTTTCTGATAATATACTTTTAGTCAAATTGTATGAATTTGTGGATTCATGTGTCTCACTGCTGTTGTTTGTGTGATGGGGTTTACAGTTGCAAAGCAAGAAACGAGAGAAACAAAGGAAAGGTCAGGTCCGGGATACTCGAAAACCAGTTGGTCAATACGGCGGAGAAGCCTCTGGTATCAATGTTGGAATCAGTAGAAGTATTAGATTCAAGGGCTGAATTAAAGCCTAAAGCATCAAGAAAGCTAGTAATAGCTCCAATTTTGTGTTAAGATTGTAACAAAAATGGTCACCATCTTTTTAGTCCAAAACCGTTCAATGACTGGTCCGAAACTGTTAAATGCCCCGCTGATGTGGCCGTTATCTTGATGACATATTTTGGAATTTATTTTTTTAACACATGATTTTTCCTGTCATTTATTTTATAAAAGCTAAACAAAATTAAAACCAATTCCATCTCTAATTATTCACTCAATCACTTTTGTCGGAACAACTTTCCGACATAGTCTGTTGCGGCCATAGATAGAGAAGCTGAGGTGGAAAATGATAGTGTATAGGAAAATAGAGGGGCGTTGGCTTTTACAAACAAAGTTTTCAGGCAGCCACTAGGGTGGGAATTGCACATTTTCCCATTCAATAGTTGAAATAATCCATAAGAGAATCCACGTAATAAATGTCCACGTAATTAAACCATAATAAATTGAAATAATCCTCAATTGAAATCAATGAAATGGATTACTTTCCATTCAATAGTTATGTACTAAATTAAAAAAAAAAGAAATCAATAAGAGAATCCACGTAATAAATGTCCACATTTATGGACCCTATAATCTATAATATTCTTTCCATTTTATTATCTCTCCCTCTCTCTCTCTCTCTATATATATTAGACCAACATCACCAAGAATAATTTGGCTTCTGAATTCAAGCCTCCAGGTATTTTTTTCTTATTTTTATTTATTTTAAAATATTAATAATAAAATATATTGAAATATTAAATTGATACAATGGATCCTACATTCATATACATAGGAATAATTTTTGGTGTAATTTTACTGATCATTGTACTTTGTGTCTTTTTAAGAGAGAAATTGCAGAAGGAAGAAGATGCTATGGCAGCTGCATAGCTAGGGGTTTTATTTATTGCTTAATATAATAGAGATTAATTTTTATGGGTTTTTTTTAATAGTTTTTATGGGTTTTTTTTTTATTGCTGATGTGATTTATTTATTTATTTATGAATTGTGTTTATTATTGGTTCCATTTACGATTTACAGAATTTTATATTGTTAATACATCAAATACTAATTCTTTATTTTACACATATATATATATATATTAATTTTGTTTTCTCTTTAAAGAAACATATTTTTTTATTAATTTTAAATTTATTTAAAATTTAAAATTATTATTTTCATTATTGTAATTTTATATCGTTAATACATCAAATAGCATCATGTATTTTTTAAGATGACAATTCATTTCAAAGTTAATAAAATCGGTATTCAAGGGCGAAAATGGAAATTCTTTTAAGATCAGAATTGAAATATAATTCTTTTATAAACTGTAATTATTTTGTATTAATTTATAATTTTTTTCATTCTTCAAGGGATTAAATAGAAATATTTTAATTTTAAAGGACCAAAGTAGAATTTTATCACATATTATATCAATTATCAAAGCCGTGTAGTGTAATTTATTGCAAGCTGTTAGTTGTTATATTTAAAAAGTTAAAAATTCTTATTTTTGAATTCAATATTCTTGGTAAAATCATTAGCTTTGTTAATATTTTTATAAAAATTTCTCAACTTGACATATTAATTAAGTTGTCCTCATATGACGTTGTATATTATTTATAAAAAATAAACATATTAAGTTGTCAAATTCTGACAGAATTTGTTTGAAACGATAAAATTTAGACTACAATTTTTAAATCGAAAAAATAAGACAGGGACTAAATTTTAAATTTTATAAAAGTACAAGGACTAATGATATATTTAAACCACAGCAAAAAATTGCTCGTTTATTGCAAATATATATACATATGATGTGGATTACAAGTAAGCGCACACTACTACCAAACAAGAAGCCATTACTATTGAGTAGCATGATATAGCTTAACAAAGCACACACAAAAACATACAAATTATACGGGCAGAAAAAAAAAAAAAAATTCATGGTTGCCATTAACTGAAGGAGTAAGAAAAATAGAAATATGCATGCATGCATGCATGCATGCATACATGCATGGATAGACATGGATCATCATCATTAATTATCTTGCCATCCCGGGAACTACAATAGGAGCCATTGTTACTCCGCGCTTTTGTCTGTCCATGTTGGCTTCCCAACCTTCATTTTCCATTACCAACCACCAAATTAAATTATTATTTTCATACATACATACATACATACATACATACATACATACATACATACATACATAACTAGTTGTATTAACTACTACTATATAAGTTTCAAGTCAATGCATGAAAACATGCCATGTGAGGTAAAACTTATATTTAATTCTTGAATTTAGTTTAAAAAAAATCAATTTAGTCCTTAAAATTTAAATAATTTTTCATAAAGAATCAATTTTCTCTCACATATATATATATATAATTAGTTGTATCAACTCTATATAAGTTTGAAGTCAATATCTCATGATGTACCTCAAAACAAGTTTAAAAGTAATTACTTACTTATTTTATGTGTTTAAGTGTGTTTACACTTTTATCTTTTAAATTATTCTACTTATAATAATGTCAACATCATTTAGACTCAATCGATTATTATTATAGCACGCCTACAATCAGGGACGAAGCTAGAAAATCATTTTAGAGGATTACAGATGAATCATAAATTTTAAAGGGATCAAAGTGTAATTTTTATCATTTTACTGATTTGAAATTTCCTAAAATTTAAAGGGTCTAATTAACAAATTTATTAAAATTAAAATAACTTATTATACTAATTGAACTGATTTCTAATATCATATAGATTATTGAGGTTATTATCATTATTTGATAAGATGTGTTCATCATTGAACATGCATGATTTATGTTGACCTAATCAATGTGTTCACATGGTTGGTTTGGCTGTACAAATTTTTTTATTATTGCAAAAGGAACAATTTGTACAAAATTTTATTTTTATTGCAAACTTGGCCTTGGGAAGATTTATTTATTTTATATTTTACATATTTTATTTTCCATAGTCAATTAATAAGTTGTTTTTTTAAAAAGCATAGTCAACTAATTAGTTAGATGGATAAAATGGGTATGGTCCAAAGATAATTATTATTATTTTCCCTTAAAATGAATTAGTATTGGCAGTGGCGTAGTTAAAGGGTAGGCAAGGGACTAGTCCCTAAAATAGAAAAATTCTCATTTAAATTTTTTAAAATTTTAAATTAATAAAGATAAAACAAATAATTTTTAATTTTTATAAATGTTTAGGGCTACTTGTCAATATATATAAATTGTGATATTTAACAAAAATGGAGAAATTGCATTCCGATCCTTATAAAACTAGATAATTTAGTTTTGGTACTTTTAGACAATTCTTTTAACTTTGACCTTCCAAAAGTTTATAATTTTATCTCAATCCTGGTACACAAAAATTTTCAAATCCGACCTTGATTGTGTTGTGAACAAGTAGTATATATTTGATAGAGGAAAGAGGGATGGAATTGTCTAGATTCGAACTTAGACCTAAAGTCAACCAAAACTTCAAACAAAACGAAAGTCTTTTTTTTCACTAAATCAATGACTTGGTATATATGACTTTAAATACAACATTAGTCCTCAAATTCTACCACTTTTCCCACTTAGATCCTTAATAGTTTTTTTCTAGTCAAAAGTGGTACTTAAACTATTAATTTCATCTCATATTACCCAAAACACAATACCAACCAATAAAAACGTGTCACGTTTTTACTAGATGTCATACACTTTGAGGGTAAAACGAGATGAAATTGATGGTTTAAGTATTACTTTTGACTCCTAAAAAAAACTTAAAAGTACCTAAGTGGGAAAAGTGGTATAATTTGAGGACCAAATTTATAATTAACCCTATATATATGCAAATAATAATAATAATTGAAGAGATAAGAGGGTGAAAAACATAAATTTACCAATTCCCATGTCAAATCCACGATTTTTGAGCTCTCTATATTCTTGACAAAGAGCACAAGCAGCACAGCAAAAATGAACCAAGCAATCCGTACAAGGTTCCTCCGGCAAATCGTATTGTCCCCTTAGCTTTGATCGGTAAAAACATGAATAAAAACATGCAGCTCCCACCATAGCCAACATTCCATATAAAAATCCCCTCGAAACACAAGCTACAATAACATAACATAATCAGATTTCCTACTTAATTTTTCGAAAAATTTATATGTAAGTGTAGATTTTACATTTGGATCCTCGGTTGATGATTTCGGTTATTTGTCCGAAAGTGATACATGGGCATACGCAAGTGATTGCACCTAAAAGAAAACGACGATGAGACGTGAGTGTGAAACATGAATACTTCAAAAACATCGAGATTTATATCGACTTACAGTTTACGGGGTCGTCGAAACAATGACAAAGACCCGAAGTCCATTGCCCGGGTATCGGAGCGGAGGGAATTCGTGATAAGTTGTGGGGGATATATGGTTGATGACGTATATGATGATGGATGGTCATGGGATGGGATTGAACTCCCGGAATTCCCGAAGCCGGGATTGGATCTTGATGTCCGGCGACTGAATAGGTCGGAGTTGGAGGATTTTCCGACATGGTATCGACGTGAGGGTACATGTTTTGTGGGATAGTTCACTTATGTAGGATGCAAGTTCCGATATATATATAATGTGTGGAAACTTGGCGGAAGGTTTCAACTGGTCAAGGGTTTTAATTTTAAATGAATAATACAGATAACGCTATAAGGTTCGCAAGTAAATCATTGTAAATTTTTGGTTAAATTTTGCTATCAATCCTTTATACTATGCTTATGTTGTGAATTTAGTCCATTTAATTTCAATTTGGTCCATTCAAGTCTCTATACTTTTATAATTTTGAAATATGAATCTTGACTCAAAGGGTAGTAGTTAAATCCATTAGATTAAGGGTGTGTTCTCCGTTTACGGTGAAAAAGCAATTTTGGATCGCTACAGAAGCAATGAAGGTTAAAAGTTAGGTGAAAAAGTATGTTTTTACCCAAATACAGAAGTTGAGATTTAGGTACTTTTTGGCTTTTACATTTAGAAGTAAAAATTATCAAAATACCCTTATTTATATTTACTATTTAAAAAATATATAAAAAATCAGATAAATTTATATTTTATATATCATTATATTAAATTATTTAAATCTTATTTATTATTATATTTAATTTTTAAAAATATTTTATATATTATCAAATTTACAAATAATTTATATTAATTACTTCAAAGGTATTTAAATTTTATTTTTCATGTATTATTATGAACCTAATTATTTTTTTACTTTCTACTATCACGTCTAGAAAGACTATTTTAACTCTCAACCTCAATTTTTGGCAGTAACGGAGAACATTAAAAACTAACAAAAAAAATTTTCACTGCATTTTCCTACTATACTTATCAAAAGAACTTTTTTCTAAAAGCTATACATAATTTATGGATTTAATTTCTATACTTTTTAAAATTTTAAAATTTTAGTCTTTACTTAAACAATGCTCATTAAATCTAGTAACTAAAATGATGTAACCTTTTTCTTAATGTTACGTGAAATTACTAAAATTGATATGACATGACATTATACATATAATAATATATTTGTTGCATAAAATTTTGAAAATAACTTATGCATGAATTAAATCCACAAGTATAATTCAAAGATTAAAATTCTAACATTTATTTTCAAAATATGAAATTAGGTAGGAAGCTGTTGGTAAGTCTCTCCTTTTTATATATATATATATATAAGTTGATGAGTTAAGCAAGAAAGTTGCTAAGAACAACATCAACAATATTTAAAGCTGACCAAGACTTTGTATGGTTTTAATATTAGGATATTTTTTTGTTTAATTCCAACAAAAAATGTTATTATAATAATTGGATGGAAAACTAGGATTTCAGCAGATTTGTATAGCTATACCATTCATAACATTTATAATATAATTTTTGGCTCCTCAAGTTCTTAACTAGATCTATTTTAGTCCTTAAATTTAGATTCTGTTGATTTGATAATGTGATCAAGTCAATCAAACCGATTAAATCGAGAACTGATTAATATCTTGATCCAAACAAAAGGGTTATTGGATTGAAAATTGTTCGAAACCGATAAAAAACAATTGGGACAGAAACTATTTGCTGAATAGGTTGAATTGATTTAATAAAAGTTTTTTATTTTTAACAATTGAGTCTAGCATTTGAACCAATCAAACTGATTAAATTGAGAATTAGTTGTCAAATCGGTTCAACCATTGGTTCGGTTATTAGAATATTGTATGTAATACTCTAATATTGTATCACGCCATCACCTGAAAATGTATATAATTGTTTTAATTTTCAAGTGACGATGTAACACAATCTCAAAGTAACACATCATCAAATTTTTATATTTTTCAAATTCAGAGACCAAAATGAATTTAACTGTTAAATTTAGATATCAAAATAAACACAAAAAAAATTCAGATACCAAAATGAAACTAATTCCGAAGCTGAAAAGCTAAAAAAATATATTATTCCATCGTAATAATTAGGTTGGAAAATTTGTGATTTTTTTAAATAAAGCATTCGACACTTTGGCCCATGTTCTACGAAAACAAGTAATTACATTATTAGTGGAAAAGGAAAAAAATTCCCACAAAGTTAAATGATTACAAACGTTGTTTGAATTTTATTTAAAGATTTAAAAATAAATAAATAAAATAACACATGATATTATTTTAATTTGTGAATTTTTTATATTGTCCGTATAACTAACAATAACATTTTTTTAAAATAACAATCGTGCATTAACAACTTACTAATGATATATATTATAATTTTTTATATATATTTTTCTTTTACATATGTTCATTTTATGCTCTTTTAATTATATTAGATAAAATTATGGATAAATATTTAATATTTTAATTTTATTAATTTAATATTTATATTTTTAAAAAATTTAACCTTGATCAAACGGCAATCATTAAATTTATTACTTAATATTTTAATTTTTTTTTGTGTGAATAACATATAAAAATAATAAATTAACATAAAAAAATTGAACCTTGATCAAACGGCAATCATTAAATTTATTACCTAATATTTTAATTTTTTTGTGTGAATAACATATAAAAATAATAAATTAACATAAAAAATTTAACCTTGATCAAACGGCAATCATTAAATTTATTACCTAATATTTTAATTTTTTTTGTGTGAATAACATATAAAAATAATAAATTAACATAAAAAATTTAACCTTGATCAAACGGCAATCATTAAATTTATTACCTAATATTTTAATTATTTTTTGTGTGTGAATAACATATAAAAATAATACATTAACATAACATTATAATATGATTGTCACATCAATTTTAAAAATAACATAATTTAATTTAATTTAACAACTACTATTTAATTGAGAATAAAATTTCAAATTTCAAATAATATAAATATTTAAAATATTAAATTAACTATAAAAAGACGAAATCAAATTCAAAAAAAAAAAAAAGATAAGATCGCGTTGTGTCCGTTGTCGCACTTTTTAATTGTGTTTTCATGTCGTGTCCAACAAAGGTCTTCATATCGTGCTCAACAAGGTCTACGAGGTTCACAATTGGGAAGATTCATCCACATTTCTTTTAAACTTCGGAAATTTTAGTATGTTTTCATCAATAAATTTAAAAATTTATAAAATAATTATTAAACTATTCAAAAAATTTCATTTAAATCATTACATTATTAAATTCCTTTAAAAAAATCCAACTAACAAACTCCAAACGATGATTTAACAAGTACTTATTGATAAGTAAAAGAATATACTTTAAATTCAAACTGATCTAACGATCAGTATTGATAAAAAAAATTATTTAAATTTTAATTCGATGATTTGTAATGTTTAAAATTATTTTATAAAAAAGCAAAACCTGTAAAAGGGAAAGGAAAAAGAGAATTTAATTGGTGCAAGAAAAAAAACTTTTGAATAACTTTTTTAAATTAAGGCCAGAACATAAATCTAGTAATATTTGATGTTAAATTGCCCTAGAATTTAATAGATAACACTTGTTAATAAGATTTCATTGAATTTAAACGTGAGATCCTAATATTCAAATATCTTATTTAAAAATCAAATTTTAATTAGTAACACGTTCAAATTTCTGAAATCAAAAGAGAAATGATTAAATTTCAAATGTCCAAGAGTGCAGGGACTGAAAGCAAAATTAAACCTTTTAGGAGATATATGTTAAAAAAGGCATACATTGTCTTGGAAAATAGATCAGCACTAGACCCGTCCAAAATCGAAGTTCTCAAAAATACAGCATAAAAACAAGAAATAACCAAACAAATCCTTTGACTTTTACGAAATGGCTAAAAGTCTGTATTATACCTTTTGATATTTTAAAAAACTAATAAGAGTTCATGCAATGGACTTCCCGTCTAACTATTCATAGTGTGACAAAAATTGAAATAATGTTTTTTTCGAGTATCGTTCACTTAATTTGAGAAATGGTATTGAGATCGATTTAGGATCGAAGCGATTCTTACGTGTATATTTATAGGGCTTTCTTCACTTGGAAAAAGTTCAGGCGCTCCTTGTTAGCAGTTTCGACATCGTCGTGCGATGCCACTGCGACGGCAACTCCGTTGTCCTTAACGGCATCAATGGCGTCAGCAAATTCCTTGAAATCCTTTAAACTGTGGTACAAGCAAGAATCAACAAAAAAAGATTTGAGTGAACTGCAACCGCGAGGTTAATCAACACAAAATATATGAACATATCTATTCAAAGATTTGATTTTAGATAAAAATTACTAATAATTTTCATTTTCATTTTACTTCAATCCACAAAAGACGAGTTCATCGTATAGGTTTCAAAATTGTATCGAACAGAAAGTTCAGAGTGGATAATATATGTGAATTCAGAAATCCAATAACCAGAACATTTCTATATGTAGGGGTGAGTGTTTAATCGAATCGAGTGAAAAAATTTCAAGCTAATCGAGAAGACAAGTCTCATTTTATCATTATAACTCAATTTGAAATTTTTTCGACTCGGGTCGAGTAAAATAAAATTTGAATCAAGTCCTACTTGAAAATCTTATCACAATATAACTAATTCTATGTTAGAATATAAAATTTGAAACCATATATATTTGAAAATTCTTTCGAAGCAAAATATGAGAACGAACAAGATACTTTACTATGATAAACTTGAATTATTAATTTACTTATTTAAATCCCAAAATTATTATTTTAGAATTTTTAAAAAAATTTAATATATTTTTTTATTTTAAAAATTATTTTGAATTTTTTGTTGAGAAAAAAATTAATTTGCTCATTTTCAAAATTGACAAAGACTGAATGAGTATTTAACCCAATCTGTTATTCAAGTCATTCGAATTGTAAAATTCAACTCCAACTCGAAACTCGAATGATTTATTCGAGTTGACTCAAAAAACCCAAATAAATCGAATAACTTGATTCGATTAACTCAAAATTCAAAAAAAAAAAATCAAGTTGAATTAAGTTTTACCCACCCCTAGCCATATTTACTAATAGCAGTTATTATCATACTTTTTGAAATCACAAAGTGCCATAGTCTATTATAAGAATAATACTTGCAATAAATACCAACGATTAGACGAAATCATCATTTTACCTCGTTGATAATATCTCTTCGCGTCTCCTTTGCCTTTCTTCCTCAGTAATCCCCAATAAATATCGTACCAAACTAGAAGAAGATAGTTTAAGTCAATACAAGCAGCAATAGTAATATTGGACCAAGTAAGCATAAAATAAGGTTAATAAGAAAAACAACTTATCGTCTCCATACCTGCTATAGCCTTTAGCATCTGGCAGCTGGTATGCATCAACATCACCAATGGTCCCGATAATTGCTTTGGTAAGAGTATCATCATCCATTTTCAATTCACGGAGAAAGTCACCAGTTCCATCATATATGTCAAGTGTTTTTAATAAGTTGGGGTCTCGATAAGATAAGAAGGTGAATACACCTACATGAGAAAATCTTGTGAGATTCTAAAAGGGGGGATAAAAGTATTTTGCCAGCAAATACAACACTTAGCGTGTACCTGAATGAGTATCGAAGTTGCAGAAACCCCCATAAGCACCACCGCTAACACGAACACGGTCCCACAACCACGTGTTACTAATGTGTTTTGAAATAACATAAGCACTCCCACTAAGTTGGTAACCCCTGTCGTATAAGTTAGCCGCTTTCCCAACGTAATTTACCTGTAACAAGTGAAGGCTTTGTAATTCATTAGTCACATAAATAAGCAAAAAGCAAATGATTATAAGAAGAGATTATTTATCCAACCTGAGTCGGTATCACGATGGCTTCATTGTTTGAAGGAAGTCGGACGTTCCAGCTAGCTCTTTCGACAAGAGATTTGCTAGGAAGCAAATCAAGGAATTTGCCAACGAACTTCTCTGTGCTCGAGAGAGTTTTCCCATCGGCAGTCATGTTTACCAAGCAACCTTCCTTGGAAAGTAAGGATTTACGGATCTCCTCGAGAGATGATGAAATTCCTGCCCAGTCATTATCCACTTTTTCTTCCAGTGCTTGAAGAAACTCCAGGTAACTATGAAAGAACAATATGAGTATGAACAGGTTTCTAAATCTCACTCGTTAAAATACATTGTTGAAAATTAAATTTCCAAACTGAGAAGGAATGGCATCGCATAGTAAAATGTAAGATTAGCTCGAGGAAGAGAAACTTAATGGAATCCATAATTTGTACCTGACTCCACCCATTTGCTCAGAAATCCAGCCAGCAACATTTAACTTCGCATCCATCCTAGCTGCGGCAATTCCATGACCTCCACCTCTCAACCGGTTCTGGATATGAGTATAACCCATTAGATTAAATTAAGGTTTTAGTTCTTGTATTTCCAGATAACCCTTAAAAATTCAAAATATATACCTCCATTCTGGCTTTGCTTTGGGACACAAACTGCTTGAACCGTTGTTGGTCTGTAAACTGTACTTCTTGAAGAACACAATTAATCTACAGTTGAATGGCATAGAAAAACCTTTAGAACAATCAAGCTTTTGGAGGAAAAGATTTTCAATAATAATCATCATCAGAACACCTTAATCTACAATTTATATATATATACCAGATTAAATAGGTCATCAGCACGCCCAGCCATTGATTTGCCTCGGACAATGATATGGCTACTGGGATCTTCCTTGCCTCGTATAGATGACGTAAATGGATAAACTGATATTCCGCCTGTTTTTCTTCCAATCAACTGATTAAGTTGCACAAAGGACAAGTCTTTTGTACCCATCTCTAGTAATGATTGACTGCCAAAAATTATGCATGGAGCAAAAGTGTCATATGCTGTAGATAGCTCTTTAAAGGAAATAAAATAAAAACAGTTGTCGTAACATATTTACATTACAATTTACAAGTATTATATTCTAAAAAATGATTTTTGAACTAGACCATTCTACTTCTCTCATATGTTAAGTGATAGACATATAAAGCAAATGACTGTTGAATATCATGTTACAGATTGACCAAAAACGCTATTTTCCAACTGGAAAGTTTGTAAGAAATTTTTTGTTATAGAAATGAAGGTGTCAATGAAATTCCACCTGCCTAAGCAGAATGACTGCCTAAAGTTTAGGTGCTTTATAAGGTGACATAGGTTATCAAGCAATTGGAATGAAAAGTATGGTGATTAGCAGAAAAAGGGTATCGAAATAGGACACTAGCATCTAAAAGCTAATGCGCAGTGATCACTGATTCAGCATCTTGTGTAAGATGCTAGGGAAAAGCTCCACTGTTCTTTATGAATTGAAAGAGAACTTGATCTTTCTTGCCTCAAGTTAATCTCATAAACAACTTATTATGTCCGAAGCAGAAACAACTAGGAGAGATGAACGCATATATAACAAGAGAAAAAACAGCTAGCTTTCAAGGCAAGATCCAACTCACCAAAACAGTGGTACTAGAGGAAGAAGTTCTTGCTTCAGTGAACTCATATCAAAAACAACTTCAGAATAAAGGACATCATTTGTGAAAAGATCATGCTGCAAAACCTTCACACCATTTATATCCCCGACCTACAGCAAGATGTATAGAAACTTAGCACAAGCAAAGCTGAAAGAGAGCATTTAGGAGTAGACATGGACCCTTGCTAACCTCTGTCGGAATACGTATCGGTTCCTTGGGAATATCATGTAAGGAGAGGCTTGGAACACATTTTAAGGCTTCTGGAGGGTCAGGAGTTTCTTGTTTAAGTTTCAGCTCTTCTGTAGCACGTGCTAACTCAGCTAGATCTTCCTCCGTCATACTGGCTTTAACTTTCTCCAAATTTTCCTTTTCGGCTGCTTCATCACGAGAAGCTTTCTCCGGATCAGGCTGACAGAAAAGAAGTTGATTGATATGCAATTCAATTACCATAAAGAATTAAATAATATAGGAAGGTAAGTTACCTGCATTTCTATGGTAACACAATGGGGATTGTTTAAGATAAACTTCTCTATTAAAGGAGAGAAAACAGCCTTGGAGCCTTCCTCAGCAATTCTGGCTTTCAGGTCCGATAAAGGTTGCTCATATTTCAAAGGCTCAAAAGGATCCATATCATATATCCACTTACCCTGTAAAATATACACAATTGAAATATAAATTTACACACGGAGAGGAAGGGAGGGAGAGAGAGTATTTTAACATTTAATTCTAGGAATCGAAAAGTTTACCATGGAGCGTAGCATCAGAGATAAGCCACGAGGAAAAGATCCAGTGTTGTTCTCTCTCAGCGAAAACTCAATTGTATTCATAGATGCCTCCACAGCCTCAGTGTCAAAACCTTCTTCAGCAAGCTTTCTAAGAGAACTCATGATCAACTCTTCTACTTTTGGAATATCATCATCAGAAACTCCCTTCAACCCAATGCTAAATTGAGGCTGAAGAAGTTCATCTTCCACTCCACCACCAATAATGGCATCTCCAAGACCACTTTCAAGCAACACTTTCCTCAAGGGAGAAGCAGGAGTTCCCAGCATAAGATGATCCAGAAAACCGAGAGTAAGTTCAGTTTGCAAGTCCAACGGCTTATCAGAGAGCAGCCAATTCAGGCATACCATGTGCTTCTTCTTCAGATCACCACCATCACCAGCTGGATATTTCTCAACAATCCTGACTGGTTCCGAGAAAAGCTTCTGTGGCTCAACTTTTGATTCATTAGGAGCTGTACTCGCATCAAACATGTCTAGATATTCTGAAAGAGAGATTGAGATAGAGATAGTAAATACTAAAGTTTAAAGTTGTTTATACAATATCACAAACAGTAAGACCACAAGAACAATCAAGTGGTGCAAATACAATGGCAAATGACTGAGACAGGCTGGTCAAGCAAGCACTATATATCTATAAATAGGAGAAGAGAAAACATTATAATGCATTCTCCTTATTATCAGATTTACAAGCATCACCTCCATTTTGAATAGCATCATTTACATATTTCAAGAGATCTAGGGGTTACACATTAAGCAGAAGTTCAGAAATCCATACATGAATAATTACTGCAATATCATTTATTACCACTTAGGATACGCAAGCGTTCACTTGGATCATCATCTCCATAAAACCATATCCTGGCATTGCTTGGATGGTAATACTTGCGGTGGAATTCCTGTAATTTCAATTCAGATAAATGAGAGAAACCCATATTAGAAAACATCAAAACTACAACCACAAAAGCAGTAGTCACAGACACATTTGTTAGTTCCTTACATGCCCGAATCTGATTATTGATGCAGAATATAGATGAGCCACGCACACCATAATTAATGAAAAAGACAAAGAGTCTTGCCTTCTAACCAGAAGAAGTTGAAAAAGAAAACTGAATGCAAGAGACAAGCAAAACAGAAATAAAGTTGCCTCCCCTTTTTTCCATTTTTTCCCCATCCCAACCCCAAAGAACAGAATTTTTCCATAACCTAGGTAGCAAGAAGTTTAGATTGATGTAAAACTAGGTTTCAAACATAACAGTTTATATTCTTTGCCAAGATAAAATGCCTCTCAAGCACCAATAGAAGTTGAAGACACTAAAATATGTCTAACAAAGATAAATGCAGTATACCTTAAACTCTTCAAATGTCAGCTTGGGAATAACTAGCGGATCACCTCCACTGTCAACACCATAGGTATTGTGTGGAAAGAGAGCCTGCAGAGACATCATAAGGAACAATTTTAAGTGGAAAATTTGATGAACATGCTAAAGTTCCAATTAAGTATCTTCACTATAGGTGTTTTACACTCCAGCACACATGAGTATACATGTGAGAGAGAGGAGTGAGGAGTTTTTTTGAATTAGCCATGAGATTTATATATATTTTACACTCAAACCATCAATATTTCCAAAACCATATAGGCTACTAATTACTATATAAGCAGTATATAATAAAATTTAATAAATTCATAAAGCAAGAGAAGAAGGGAAAACTTGCCTGCTGAGCTGTCCGCCCTAATAAATTATCAGGCTGAGAATAGACACCTTTCATCTCGTTGAAAACAACTCCTATAGAGAATCCCAAAAGGAAAAAGAAAATGTTATGAAGAGTAATGAGGTACTGTCAAGCATTACTTAGGGGGAAAGAACGTTTGTTGATTAAGTATGGGTTTCCAGAGGCCAAACACATGAGTGAATAAACACACCCAAACCCACACACCTTTATAAGTTATATCTTCTGAAGGATCATTGAGCTCATAGTGCCAACCCTCCTGTTGAAAAGTTTGGAAGTCCTCAATGCACTTGGGGAAGAAGACAGCATCCAGGTATACATCAACAAGATTATAGAAATCCTGTTCAGAAAATATAAACCACATCAAAACTGAAAATTATGAACATAACAGTTTCATTCTCAAAACTGCCTAACAAATTTTTTACTTCAAATTTGTCTCTCAAATGGCTGCATGATTGATAGCAGCTGCAGGGAAGGAGATCCCATTGGGTCTTCAGTTATAATTGTGCAGCCCGAATACCAATGTCAACCACACCCAAGACACATTTTTTTCTTTACTGCTGCTCCTATCTCACATACTACTGGTATTAGGCAGCCCCCTTTTTTTGCCATTTCTCAATAATACGGAACGCAAAAGCATTACCTTTGAATTGGTGGAAGCAACTGGATAGCAAGTCCTATCAGGATACGTGAATGCATTCAAAAAGGTGTGCAAGCTCCCCTTTAACAATTCAACGAATGGTTCCTTCAATGGATACTTTCTTGAACCACATAATACACTGTGTTCCAATATGTGAGGAATCCCAGTGGAATCCTTTCTGCATTAACCAAGTTAGAAATCATAAGAACTCCAACAACTTATTGATTCAAATCATCACATAATAGTTTCTCCAAACATCAAGGTCAAGCATCCTTATTCAGACCACTAAATCAAACACTCTACCATTACCAATTCAAATTCTAAATTAAACATGTATAAAGAATTTTCTAAAAAATCATACACAACAGTTAATGTAGTTTGCGGCTCAAGCTTTACTAAACTCAGTTCAGAAATTAAACCTAATAAAAATTGTAAAAGAATGATGAACTTACGGTGGAGTTCGAAAAACAATACCGAAAACCTTGTTCTCATCATCATTTGAAACGGACATAACCTCCGCACCAGTTTTTTTATGCTTGAAAAGAACAGCTTTTGATTTACACTCTCCAATGAACTCTTCCGATACTTTCTCGAATCCAAACTTCTCCGCAACTTCATCTCCAACTCCAGCAATATCTATACGAGAAAACGAAAAAAAAAAAAACTCGTTTCAGTTCATTAAATTCAATTTACGATAAAAGAATAAAAGTTAAATATATATATTACCTGAAGAAGGCTGCGTAGGAGGAGAAGCAACGGCGCGTGGAGATAAAGAACTGAAATGCTTGTTGTTTAAACCAAAGCGAAGAGAGGAAGAATGAGAAGAAGCTTGAGGGAGTGACCTCCAGCTGTTGCGGCGGAGAAGGGAGCGGTTAGGAACTAGACGACGATGATACCGGGCGGCGGTGGCGGCGGAGACAGAGGAAGATTTGGACAAAAAGGAACGAGAGTGTTTAGGAGCGGAGAAGAGAAACTTGTTACAAGCTAGAGATGAACATGAGAGAGAGCGGAGAAGCGCTGTTCTCTCCATTGATTTTTTTTATTTTTTTTTGCTGGAGAAATGAAGATGACGATGATAAATAAATAAATAAATAATAATTTATAAATTTTTATTTTTATTTTTTTTGGAGAAATCTTAAGGGTTTATATTGGGAGGGGAAGATATCATAAAAGGTTGCTTGAACACTCTGAAGTGTGTGAATAGCTGTGGTGAATTCCTGCCCAGAAAAATATTTTAAAATATTTTATTAATTAATGAAAAAAAATATTTTCTTGGGGAAAAAGCCAGAAATTTTTTCTGTATAGTTTATCGGCCAAGTCGCTTGCCCAAATTTTTATGTTTTCCTTTTCTGTGGTTCAGCTGAGTAAATGACTGTGAAATCAAGATTTTGGCTGATTTTTGAACCGGATTAAATCAATGAGTCGGATTAGTTAAATTGAAAATTAATTAAAGCATTGATTTGAAATATTATTTTCAACTAGTTGATTTGAGAATTAATATAAATTGATTTAATTGAGTAAAAAAATTAGTTAAACTGAATTTTAAGTATTTTTAAAAATACTTAAATAAATAAATTATCTCATTAGTTAATCAAAAAATTAGGCAGTTCTTCTTATTTTGGTCACTTTAATTTTTTTTTGTTAATTTAATCATTTCGGTTAAAAAAATTACTTAGTCACTCCACTATTGAATTTTTTTTTCTTATTTTTTTTTATTTTCTCTTTTTTAACCCAAAATATTGTAGCCACTGCCCTCATTAGGCCATCGTCAGCAAACAAGTGTTGTCTTGTCAATGAACAACATTAGCATACGCTTCTTTTTTCTCCCTATTTTTCCTATTCTCCTCATTTCTTCTCCTCACCCATAGTCATCACTTCTCTCCCATCACTGCTATAATCATTAGACGTCTTCTTCAACATTAGATTGTCGATCCAAAACCACCAAAGTTAATTCCAAAGCCTCCTCTTTATATTTATAGGATTAGATTTATCAAAAACCTTAAAAAATTGTGAAGTCACTCTCAAAACTTTAAAGTTTTTGTGCTTCGATCTCCTAATCCCACTATTGATATGGCTTGATTTTGAAATGTCTTTTTACTTTTGAGTTTGCTAGTAGTGGTTTGACGAAAGCAGTGACGATATCTTTAAGGGAGGTAGCGGCTAGGGTTCTTAGGAAAAGGTGAGGAGAAAGGAAAAAATAAGAATAAAAATAAAAATAGATTTAACGGTGGAATAGATGGATTTAACAATTGATTGACCAATTTGATCACTTTCTTTAACGACGATGACCAAATTAATAAAAAAAATTCCGAGGTGACCAAAATATAAATTACCTTATACCAAATTGGTACGCAACCGGTTTGATTAGACAATATGGGTTTGAATAAAATAGGCTTTAACATAAAATTAGGCCAATTTTAAATATCAGTTAAGCCTTAGTTTATAGAAAAAATAAATAAAAATCACATTTCTAAAGAAGAAATATATAAAATATCTAAGTTTAAAATATGGAGTCAAAGACATATAGAAAAGATTAGTGGCAACACAGTCGCTAAGGATACTAGAGGAGGATTAACAGAAATTCCATTATTTACTAAAGAAAAAATTAAGAGGATTAAAAAGAAATACCCTCAAGTTAGATATATACATTTAGGTATAATTATGATAACAATTAGAGCTTTATTTAGAAAATGACATGATATACCTATCATAGCAGTTTTATTAGATAAAAGATTTGAAAACCCGATAAAAGCACTTATTGGAGGAATACAGTCTAATTTACATACTGGTGTAATAGGATTTAAGGTTAAACCAAACTATTTTATATCTATTACAGACCCTCTAATAGAATAGTGTTTATGTTTAAGAATTCAGACAAAAAATTCTGAAATAAGTGATTTAGCAGAAGATCTAGCAATAAGTTAGACTTCTATTAATGAATATACCAATACGGTAGAAGTAGAAATTAAAGAAATTAATAATAAAATAATTGAGTTATTTGAACCCAATAAATTTACTTCAGAGATACAACCAAAATTATTACATCTAAAAGATCTGTCAATACCAAAAGATTGGATGATTGATAGAATAAGTGGTACTAGTACTTCAAAACCTTTAAGTACTATAGAATATATGTCATCTGGAGATAGACTATATTTTAAAAATAATGCTATAACAAATACAAATGATAATTTAGTTTTACCTTCTAATTCTCAAATAGAGGAAGAAGAAGATAATATTAGTACAAATTCGACAACACCAATAGGTATGAAAACAGTTCAAATACCTATTTTTCCTACTGAACCTAGTAGAAATTCTAGAAATACTAGAATGGAAGAAATACAATCTAATACTATCATTCAACAAATGAAAATAGGAAAAAATGATATTATTACATTTTCAAATTTCCAACCTAGGAAATGTTATACATATATAGAAATTACACTTCAATTTAGAGACTATAAAACATATTCTTTGCATGCTTTATTAGATACTGGAGCTACCACAAATAGTTGTAGAGAAAATGTCATTCCTGTAGAAAAATGGGAATTAATGAAAAACCCAATCAGAGCTATAGGAATTGATGGTAAAGAAACCATAATCCAATTTAAAGCTAGAAATATACCAATTTACATAAATAATGTAAGATTTGTAATTCCTAAAATATTGTGTTTTCCTGAAATGCATGGAGACATATTATTAGGAAATAATTTTATATATCATCATCTACCGTTTTCTATAGATAGAAATTTAGTAATATTATTAACAGAGAAAAAATTCTGTAGAAATACATTTAATAGAAAACCATAAATTTGTATGTGATAAAAGATTTAAACCAATAAGAAAAGAACAAATTAAACAACTAGAAACAAATCATTGGTTGTTTAAAATTCTGAAAAATAATTTTAGTGAAGAACCATTAAAATTATGGGAAAATAGTCCAAGATATTGTGAAATAAAATTAAAGAATCCTAATAAAATAATTAGAATCAAACCTATGATCTATACTAAACAAGATATAGATGAATTTGATATACAAATCAAAGAATTATTGGAAAAAGGATTAATAGAAAAAACTAATAGTCCACACTCAAGTCCAGCCTTTATGATAAGAAATTATGCTGAAATAAAAAGAGGAAAAGCTAGGATGGTAATTAATTATAAAAAACTAAACCAAAACACTATTTTTGATGGATACTTTATTTCACGAAAAGATGTTTTGATTAATCAAGCTAAACATGCAAAATACTTGATAAATTCGATTGTAAATCGAGATTTTGGCAAATAATGCTAACTGATGAATCTAAACCATTAACAAACCTTTAGTGCACCTAATGGTCATTATCAATGGAGAGTAATGCCATTTGGGTTATGTAATGCACCTCAAATCTTCCAAAGATGGATGGATTCTATATTTAATAAATATAAAAAATTTTGTGTAGTTTATATAGACGATATATTAATATTTTCAGAAACACTGGAAAAACATAGAAAACATTTAAATATTATCTCTTAAGAATTCATAAAATATGGAATTATTTTGAGCCCTAAGAAAATAGAATTAGAAAAAATAGAAATAGAATTTTTAGGTTTAAATCTATCTGCTGATGGTCTTAAACTACAAGATCATATTATAGTAAAAATAAAAGAATTTCCAGAAGAAATTAAAAATCAAAAACAACTTCAACAATTTTTAGGAATAGTTAATTATGGAAGAAACTTCTTTCCTAACTTATCTAAAAAAATAGGTGATTTATATGAAAAATTAAAAAAGGATAAAACTTTTAGCTGGTCTAAAGAAGACTCAGAAATTATTAAAAATATAAAATCAGAAATAAATTATACTCCAAAAGTCTATTTACCAAAACAATGTGATAGATTAATTTTAGAAACCGATGCATCAGAAAATTATTGGGGATGTATTTTAAAAGCTAAAACAGCAAAAAATGAAGAACTAATACGTGGATATAGTTCTGAAAAATTTAAATCAAATGAAGTTAATTATGCTATATATGAAAAAGAATTATTAGCTATTAAAAAGGCAATAAAACCTTTCTCATATATTTAGCATCCGAAAATTTTATTATAAAAAGCGACAACCAGCAAATCAAATAATTTCGACTAATAATAGTCTAGAAAGTGTACCAAGAAGAATTAGATGGTACAATGAATTATGTAGTTCCAATTTTGAAGTTTTATATGTCAAAGGTACTGATAATATTATTGCTGATTATCTTAGCAGGCCTTATGGATAGAGGTAAAAACCTCTAGAACAAGTCGGGAATGGACTCTCATCCATAAAAACCCAACAAAGGAAAGCGATAAATCCTAATCAAGGATTTACTTCCAATCGTGATTTACTCCTATATTAACAGATTCTATCCTAATCAAGGATATTATGTTCCCTATCCAATGGTAAGACAACCAACTGGATCTCCTTCATCATATGCATCAAGAATGGTAAACAAATACCCTTCAAAAAGAATAATTCAATCTCCTTGGTCTCAAGATCCAAACTCAAAGATATCAAGCGCTTATTCTGAAGTGATAAAAAGAGCAGAAAATTTGTTGAAACAACAACAAATTCCAGAAATAAAAGATTTTTATAATCCAGGATTACCAAGTGAAATTTATAAATACATTAATGAAATATGAAAAACCCATATTTTAGAACAAAGAGCAAATTTTAGACGAGCTCTTACAAAATTTTCACAATTTCTAGTTGAAAAAACAACTAAAGAAAATGAAGCACATGAATTATTATTAAAAGCTGTTTTATACAGAGATTGGGAAGAACTCAAAATAGAGTATACAAATATCAATGAGATAAATAATCTTATTGATATATTTCAATACTTTATTCATAAAGGAACAAATAGTCCCATTATGAATAAAATGTTTAAAATATGTTTATATAATAAAGCTAGGAAAATACTACCAGCAGAAATTTTTAAAAAATCAATAAAATTATCTCAAACCAAATTCAAATATAAAAAGTCTTTTCTGAATACTTTTTACAATCATATGTTTATCTAAATGATATAGGGGAAGAAATTCCTACTATAAAATTCAGATTAGATCATGAACCATTTGATATAAACAACATTGAATGGGATTTTGTTAGAGAAATTATAGTACAAAACTTTTCTTTTCACTTATTAAAAAATTTTCCTGCTATTATAAAAGCAATATTATCACTTTTAGTATATCAAGATGATTTTTATTACTATTTTTATATACAAATAAGTAGTCTTATTGGTATTGCTGAAAAAGAGTGATTTTATCAACCATATCAAATTTGGATTATTCAACGAATGATTGATAGTCCTTATCTATCAAAGATCAAAAAGATAAAAACACTTGACCAAAACCATTGACAAGTGTTACAACAATCCAAAATATTTTCAAATCCAAGCCGGAATTGATTTAATGTCAACAAATGACATATATACTTCAAGATCAAACATACAAACTATTTACCGATGGAAGAAGAATAGTAGCTGATAAAAATAGTGTAATTCGTAAATCAAGAGATGAAGAATCCATACAACTCGCTAAAAGAAAATAGCGGATATGGAAATAGATGATTTTCCTTCAGAAATAATTGAAGAAATCAAGAACACATGGGAGACTTGGAATTCACCAAGACTATCACCAGAATCCTTACACCTGGATGAAATAGAAACGTGGAACCTGGACAACATCCAAGAAGGATAAAGACAAAACAAAGACCACGTGGTAAGTCAAGAAGACTTTCAAGAAGATTTTTAAGATCAAAGGTAAATAAAAATTCAAGGCATCCATGTACGGATAAAGATATGACAAGACAACTGACAACATACGTGGAGGCAATAATAAATTCATCCTTATCAGAAACACTGTTCGAGATTGAAGAAAAAATCAAATAGAGTTTAGAAATTTTACTATAAATAGCAATGTAAGGAGCCTAAACAAGGCATCGAAAAATAGTTTAGAAATCTTTACTTTCAGTATTCTCTCTATAAACAATCTTTCCTTTTAATTTTTAAAATATAATATTTTAATTGTAATTTGTATCACATAAAAATTGAATTTACAATAATATATAATATTACAATATAAATATTAAAAAATGTCATTTATTTTTAAAATTTCATAATTATTTATTAAATTAAAAATAACATAAACCTTTGTAGAAATTTGTTTAGAGCAAGTTACACATAAGGTCACTAAATTATTAATAAATTTATATTTTGGCCACTCAACTTCAAAAAGTTATAAAATAATCATTAAACTATTTAAAAATTTTTATTTAAGTCACTGAACTGTTCAAAAGTTTTTATTCAAATTCATTGGATTGTTAAGGTTTTATTTTAGAAAAAAAAAGTTTGGCTAACAAGCTCCAAGCGACGATTTGACAATCAATACAATAGATCAATACCCATCGAAAAGTAGAAAAGTATACCTTAGATCCAAGTCGATTTGATGTCGAAGATTGAATAAGAAGAAGAATAAAACTATTTAGATTTTGATTCACAGATTTGTGACGTTTAAATCTATTTCATGGAAAAAAAAACTAAACTGTAGAAGAAAAAGGGAATGAGAGCTTTTGATTGGTGCAAACGATGCTAACAAAGAAGGCCATCATACAACAATGATTTTTAACAAACCAATGACTTAAATGAAAATTTTTGAATAGTTGAGTGACCAAAACGTAAACTTACTAAATTTAGTGACCTTGGGTGTAGCTTATCCAGTTTTTTAAAATAATACGAGTGAGACTAAAATGAGCCTTAGCTAATAATTTATAAACTTGGATGGGTTTTAACAAAATTTAATATTCATATTTAAGGTTGAGCTAAATTTGTACAAACACAAAGTATGCTAATATCATACATAAGCTTGACCTAGCAAAGAGGAACAAACACCAATTTATTGTATAGTACATTGAGTATTGACAACATAAAATGGTGCATTTGATTTAAAACTAACCAACCATTAACCTTAAAACATTGCATACATAAGACCAACATTTAAGATCCTATCAATTTAATCCAAGTCATACGTTAATTGCCCCACACTTCTTTCTAATTTGTCCCTTATTCCCAGTAAGAACACCAATGTTCCCAAGCTTAGCCATTGATGTCCCAAAATCATTGCTGAAAAGGTAAGAATTCATGCTATAGGAATTAACCATCGCAGCGGTCTTCGAGTCTCGCATCAGGACTTGATCGGATTCGAGAAGCCCGACATTGTTTACAAGGTTCGTGTAGTACTTGTTGTCGAACCTGTACATGCTACCCGAGTCGAGCGGGGCGAGGTTGGTGTTCGAGGAGTCAATGTTTGGGCACATGGTTTGCAAATTGGTGAGTGCTGAAGAGTCGAGCATAGGGTCCGGTTTACCTGAGCCTCGAAAGTTGAAGAGTCTATTTTTGAAGGTGAAACATTGAGCGAAACCTATGGTATGAGCTCCTGCAATAAATACATGTAAAAATGAAAGTTAAAAGGAATCCAATAACTACATTCGGCTCGGATCAAATCTAGAGCCAAGGTAGATTGGACCCCTAAATGGGGAGTGAAGTTCTACTAGCATTATTTTTTTTATCTACAAAACTCAAACCTAAATTTTTTCTTAAAGAATATCGATCTCCCTATCACTCAACTCAATTTATTGCAATTTTTTCTTGGCTAATACCCTCAAGTGATTGTTATCCCACTTAGATCATTTTGATTAAATTATAATTTCGGTCCATCTATTATACTAAAATTTGTGATTTAATCCTTATATTTTAATTTGACATAATTAAAAGGTGTCAACACTTTGGACTAACTAATTACATTATAAAAAGTAAGAGAATCAAACCTTATCAGATTAACCTCTAGGGACTAAATCCAAAATTTGAGTAGAAGAATCAAACCCATAATTTAACCAATTACTTTTTTTTCTTTATACTCGAATAATTTAAGGACTAATTTGTCAAGAGAGAAAAAGAACCTGAAAGGACAACAACATCCTTAAGGTCAAGACCCTTAGATGTGAATTTTGCAGTAATATTTTCCAAAGGGTCAAAAGGTGATGGCAATTGCTCATTAGCTGCTTGTTGACTTGCGGTTACCCCATCTCGTCGCCCTAACATTACTGGCCACGACGGCCCTCCTGCCTGCACACCAACAAAAAATATTACTACAAATAACCGAACCTATGTCAGGCACATATATCTAACATTAACACTCAAATCCGAATAACATAAAACAAATAAATGAAACATGTTTTTATAGTTACCAGGACAACAGCTTCCCTTGCTGCAAGAGTCAATATATCGACACATGAAACAGTTGATGGGCAAAACCTTTCGACGTCTTCTTTTATGTTGTCTATAACTTCAAACCCTCGAACTGACTTTCGGTTCGGGAAAGCGTTCTTTTCGCCTGTCATGTCATCAGTGTCGTCGAGGAGTACCGATCCATCGCAACCCTATTAATATCATTCATTAAGCAAATTTTAAGTGTTCATAAGTCGGTTTGGTTAAAGATTGAATAATAGACTAACCAACTGACTTAAGTTTTAGTCAACTTATCCGAGAACCAACTTAACATCGGTCGTTTAAGTTAATTAAATCAATGTTGTTTTCTTCAAAGTATGAGAAATATAAGTAGGTTTGGGTTTGAGTTTTGACTATAATTTTTATATTGAATAGATTTATTATATAATATAAATGTATTATAAGAAGAAAAATAGTAAAAATTAATATATATTAAAAGTCGGTTAATTCAACTGGTTTCGTTACTAAAATATCTATTTTAACTGACTACAAAAATTAAATTAAAATCATAATTAATTATGATCAACTTAAGGATATTGATAATGATGTCATCTGAATTAAGATTCGCTCCGGAGAATATATATATATATATATATATATATATTAAAGATTGATGGTAAGAGGGGGGATTACATTAACGAAACAATCATGAAAGTGCAAGCGAAGGAGGGAGGCAGCAATCCTGGTATCGTTCCTATAAGCAGCCCAGACGCCATACTTAACCATGTTGGTCAATCTAGGGCATGACCAATCGTAGAAACGATAGCTCAGCTGACTGTATCCGTATGGAAACTGTGAGACCACGACGGGGATAAAGTGGAAGACTAAAAGGAAAGGGATAAAACTAGCTATATTGTGGGAGAAGAAGAGTTTGTGAGCCATGATTGTTTTTCTTTTAAGATATATCCATGGTAGTATGGTAATGGAGATATTTATATGCAAAAACCATGGGGAAGCTGACAACTTAGTTTTATTGGTTTTAAGCTTTTGAAAGTGGCCATCACACCATGTTTTGTTTAGTGGCTTAATCCTAATGCCCACCCCCACATTGACTAAAGTTTTCCTTTTTTATTTAGATTCCGGTTTAAGTGACTGATTCATAAGTGTTGACATTATACTAACTTTCGAAACGATTTTGTTAGGAAAAATAGCCATGAATCCAAAGTAAAACATATATCATGACAAAAATGACCTAAAACTATTATTTAAGTCTAGTTTAAACCAATTCTTTCTCAACCCTAATTACGAGTATCGGATATTAACATATGTTCGATATTAACATATTCAATTTTTTTATATTTAGAAAAATAAAAATTATATTCTCGTATCATATTTAAATATATATTTGAATATGCACTATGTATAAGAAGAAAACAAAACTTAAACAAGACACTTTAAGAAAAAATATTAAAAATAATATAACCTTTTTAATTAAAGTATAAACTAAGTCTTGGAAACCTAATCTCAAGATTTAAGTGCTTAGGAAATTTTAAAGCATGATGAGATGACGAGGACCTCATATTTAAAAAGTCCATGCCAAAGATTTATGCACATGTCAATTAAAATATAAATTAATAATAACAATATTTGTTGATCGAGTCTTACTCTAATTAGCATGAGTATTGTTGTTAATGTAGAAGGACGTGAGTTTGAATGCGCTGAAGCGCATTATCTTCCTATTTATGATATGAGAATAAACTATAGATAATTTTAGGCATTATGTCAAAAAATACAGATATACTCAGAACAGATTGTTAAAATAATAATAATATTAAGGCAACTTAGTAACAGTGGAAGTGCATGACACACTATCAACCCAAATCTGATGCAGTAGGATGATTAATAAATAAATACACCTCCCATCTCCATAAATTTGTCAATTTTTTATTTGGTTTAATAAGTAATTTAGTATTTAAATTTGACCCCTTTTTTTTTTCAATTTGGTACTTGTCTTTAGGAGTAAAGTCAGAAATTTTTTTTTTAGGAGAGCGGAAATTGAGTTATATATTTTTATGAGAGTTTAAATGTAATTTTACAATTGTATTGGTATATATCTTTGTGGTTTTTAGGATGACTAAATAAAATTTTATCGTTTTGGGGTGCCAAATTATAAATTTGTTATTTATTTACTTACAATTTTATAAAAATTCAAGGACTCAAAGCACTTTTTTTTTTTTCATTTTAAGAGGGCATGCCCCTAACTAATCCCTTATATTTGACAAAAGTAATATATTTTGGTACCCAAAACTTATGGTATTAACTTTTTTAGTTTAATTCTGATTTTAGTATTGATTTGACGAAAATTCATTTGGAAATTAACTTTCATCAAAGAAACCCTAAAACCCGAATTAAATCACAATCATCAAGTTGTATCTAATAAATTAAACACAAGTTTAAATAAATTCACAATTAACACTAAATTTATTCTATCATGAAAAATTCAAACCTAATAATATTAGTAATTAATTTTCATCGAATCAACCCTAAAACTTGAATTAAATACTAAATAGTTAATATTATTATATTTGGATACCAAAATATATATTTTTTTGTCAAGTACGTGTACCGGATTGAATTAAAAAAACACAAATACCACATTAGAAAAAGTGTCAAACTCAAATACCAAATATATATTAAACTTTTTATTTATACCTTTTTAGGTCTCATTTGAAATGTCACTTTTTTTAAACATTAATCTCATTATAAGTTATTATCATATCTACTCTTTTTGGTTACAATGCCTAAAACTATTCATAGCCCCTTCCCTACCCTTAAATAGGAAGATAATATGCTTCAGCGTACTCAAACTCACGTCCAATGCACTCAAACTCACGTACTCCTACATTGGAAACAATGTCAATACCAATTGAGCTATGATTCAATATGCTAAACATCAAACATAAACATTTATATATAGATTTTTTTTTGTGAGAGATAACAAAATACAGAACCAAACTACGATACATTATTCAAACTACCTAGCGGGGAGATTTCAAAAACTTGCAACCCTTGATTAGTTATGTGAGCCAACTTGGTCAGTCTGTCAGCTTCTTGGTTCTCTTCTCTAGGATATGACAAATACTTCAATGTTGGGTCCGTGAAAACAGCTAAAGAATCCTCCTAATTAAAGCCGAATTTGGTCCACCTGTGGGAATATCTTGTATGAAATTAGCCACTTAAAAAAATCAAGTTAGTGCTAAAAATATAATATTTAATTGATGTATATGATAATGTAATTATTAAAATATGCTCTTGCGTATTAGGAACGATGTTGGAGTCCTTTGGATTAAGCACAGTAGTAATTAATAAGCTCATAAGCTAGCTTAAGAGTTCTATTAATTATGATTGCTTTAGAATATGGGATGACATTCCCAATTATATTCAAGTTTTATGAGCAATAAAATTGATTGATGTTTCTCTTTAAAAACAACTTTTTTTAATAAATAAAATATATATAATGATAAATTTAATTTTTAATGTTTACATATTTTATTAATTCGATATTTTTTAAGTTAAATTTGACTATTATTAAATTTTCAAAAAAGAGTCAAATCGTTATTTTAATGAAAATTTTAACTGAAATATTAAAATTTTAACGATGTTGATATGACAACTCGTATGGCAGTCCACTAATTTTAGGATAGTGAGCTATATTGACTTTGGGTTATTGGGGTTTAGGTTAGCATATGGGTCTTGTATAGTTTGGTTTGGGTTGGACGAATTTGGGCTTTGTATTCGGGCCATTTCCTTTGTAAATGGACTTTATAATTAATGAACCCTTTTGTTTTTAATTTTTGTTTTATTTGAGCTGGACGAATTTGAGTTTTTACAGTGTTCATGGGTTGGATCAAGTTCAGTCTGGGCCCATGTAAGGTATCTAAATCAATTTTTCAAGCTCGGGCCTGGCCTAAAAAATGGGTTACTTTTCTGTCCAAGTTTAATCCAATTTAAGAAAGGTAAATTTAGGTCTAACCCACCCATATTTGATATTTTTATATTAATTTTTTATTTAAAAATATTTTAAAAAATATAATACAGTACTAAAAAAAGCTAAAAAAATTAAAACACATTAAAAATATTTATTTCAAATATAATAAATATTTTATTATATTAAAAAAAACAAATAAATATAATAAATATATTATTGTATTAAATTTAATTTTTAAAATTTTATATTTTAGGTTGGGTTATTTATCTAGGCAAGTTTTATTAGGTTTTGGGTAATGGTTTAATTGTCATTAGGTTAGTGATTTAATATAAATATAAATATAAATATAAATATATAATTATTATTTAACATATATAATTAATATAATAATTTTTTATAGCACTATAAATTCGGGCTGGGTCGGGTTCGGGCCAAAAAAATCTACCCAAGGCTTGGCCCATATAGAAAACAGATCTTAAATTTTACCCAAGCTCATTTTTCGAGCCTCGTTTTTTTATCTAAACCCTCCCATTTTCGAAAAAGCCTTCGGACCTAGGTGGATGGCCCGCCCCATGAGCAGATTCACTTCATGCTAACAAGGCATTATTTGTCTTATATGTTGTGTCAATAAATGATTTTTGAAATATTTAAAAATTTAAAATATTCAAAAAATATAAAAAATCATAATTTCCTTTTTAAAATAGCACGAAGTACTTGTGGTATGTCATGTTTTAGAAAAATTTAATGTTTTAGCCATATTTTGTTAAAAACAACAATTTGACGCTTTGTGAAAGGTTGACGGTCAAATTTAATTTTTTTTAAAGGTTGAGTGTCAAATTTAACTAAAAAATATATGGGTCAAATTGACAAAAGATATAAACGTTAAGAGCTAAATTTAGTATTAAGCCTAAATAAAAATGTGTCTGACAAAACTTGTTTGGAGTAATGGTTAAAGCTTTCGTTTAGCACCTAAATGACACGAGTTTAAACATTGTCATCTCATTTCTCCTTCACCAAATGTAATGATAAAAAAATATAGAGAGATACTAAGATATAAATTGTTTCTCTAAAACAAATTGATTTTATAAATTATGCTAAATTAAAGTATATGGATTAAATTTAAAATTGAAGTATAGTTGAAGGACCAATATCACAATTTGACTCAATCAATGTAGTAAAAAAAAAAACATCAATTTTCTAAGGGAAGCTTGGTATAGATTTGGGGACAGCTTTTATTGTTGGGTATTATGTGAAATTGAAGTGTGGAGTTAGGTTTGGTTTGGGATTGAGTCGCGCTAATTGTATTGTTGTTAAGGATTTGTTTTTTTTATAATTAAAAAAAATCAAATATAGGGATATTATTAGTTATAAATTTACTTTAAAAAAATGTAGTAGAAAATTATTTTTGAAAATTTTAGTTTAAGACTTTAATGTTTAATATTATTGTCAAAAATTGCTTTTTAGAAAATAAAATGCATATTTTAGACTTAATGTTGTAAAATAAAAATAAAAAACGCATTTAATGATATTCAAACTCGTTAATTTCAATAAAAATATAAGGAAATAATTTATTATAACTCATGATTAATATTTTGATGTAGATATGTATAATTTTTAAATATTTTTAAGTAATTAATATAAACTATTTGCAAATTTAATTTGAACATATAAATTATATTTTAAATATTAAAATATAACCATTACAAATTCAAATATATAAAGTTATATATTTGAAATAAATTTTAAAAGGAAATTAATCGTATGCCCAATATAAATATTACCAAAAAAAAAAGTACTTTTGATGATAAATGAGGGTTAAAAACGTCATTTTAACTCGAATGCTTTTTCAAATCAAAGAATTATAAATTACAACTTTTGCAACTGAGTTCAAAAGCACTTTTACCTTCGAAAATTTTATGTTTAACATTACTTATGGTTTTAAAAGAGCTTTTAACCTCAAAAGTGCTTTTAAAAAGTAACGGTAAACAAAACCTATGTCAAGCTAAAGTATAGAGATTAAACTATAAAGTTGAGTGTAATAGAAGAACCATAATCTAACTCAAGCCATCTCGACGAGACATTCCCATTCGATTGAACCCACTGCCTCTTTAGGTAGCTTTAGGTACTTGGGCTTTCTGTAAAGTCGGGAGACAAAACCTCGACTGGGGATAATATTGACCCGTTAAGGTGTTCGACAAGTCTTGATAGACAACACTTCGAAGACTTCTTTAGAAGGAGTCGCCCTATCCTCAATGCGCGCACACACACATACAAAATAAACTCTTTATGAAAAAAATCTTTAAAATATTAATTATCAAAAGTCGATGAACCCATCAATGAATTGGTATTATCCTCGATTAAAGTTTCATCTTTCAACTTTATAGAATGCTTCAAGCTATTTGAAAAAGTGACAAATAGCTTAGCACATAACTACCTACAAAGAATACATTTGGTAAAAGCATTGCTTAACATAATTTTATACCCCAACTATGTTTCAATATTTTAGCCCAATAGCTCTGCCCAAATATTAAAAATTAAAATTATGTTAAATAATTATATTTTTATAATTCATTTAAATAATATAAAAAAATTCTCTAATAAATATGAATTTAAGATCCACTTAATACTTAAACCAATCTAGTGTTATAGTTACAAATAGATTAAATTAAAAGATATTACGCATTTAAATATTAAATATATGTATTCAATATCAGTATTGTTGTCAGTACAGGAAGATTGGGGTTCGAGTATGCTGAAGCTCATTATCCTCCTATTTAAGGGTTGAGGAGAGGCTACAGATAATTCTAAGTATTATATTAAAAAAAAACTGATATAATAAAAATCTATAATATAAAAAAGTGTACATCTTTGATTATATATATAAGCCCAATAAGCAAGCTCACCTACCTAGTGGATTACTCATCTAACTCAATTATTCAAATTCTAGAATTTAAATAAAAGTACCACAAAGTTCTCGGTACTATATTTTAGATTGCATCTTAGTCTTTCAAATAAAAAAATTAGGTAAATTAACCCTTGAACGTTAGATGAGTAAACAAAATAACCCCTTCATTAAAATTTGATATTTATATATATTTGGTATAATAACATATTTAGCCCTCAATTTTCATACATTTTATTCAGTTTGACCCTATTCTTTTGTTAGAAGTAAAATAGAAAATTTTAAAACTAGTAAAGCTAGAGAATAAAAAAAAGTCAATTAAACCTTTTTAAAATTTAAAAATTATTAAAAAAATTATAAAAAATTTATTAAAAAATAAATCCAATAACAATCCACAACACCAATAATCCAATCAAGTGATGACCATATATAAATTAATATGTTGTTGGTTAGTCCTTTTCATCAAAGAATTTATTACTTTCCATTTAAAGCTTTCATCATTATGCTATACCCATTTTAGGGATCAAAACCCATGGCTGATCTTTGAAGGAATCTTTGAAAGGAAACCATTCCACACACAAATATATATATATATATGCCTTTTCTCTTGTATATATATATATAATGTTTTAGTCATGTAAAGACCTAATTAATGTGCTTAGCATCTTCCTTTTTCCTCTTTAAAGAACAAAATATAAATTAATTCACCCAATCAGTAGAATAATTTCAATATTTATGAATTTTTTATGTATTTTTTCAAATGAGTTCTTTCATTCAATATAAAAAAGATTATAAAAATATTAAAATAGAGCTGTCATTGCAGACACCATAATTATTAATTATATCTGTCAATTACTTTGCTTGTGAGGGTGACATTTTGGTCAACTTCTTATATAGAAATTATTACAATTACACCACTTTTTTTTAGAATTAATTTTTATAATATATGATTGGATTAGGTGAAAAGATGAATTTCAAAAAATTTATTTTATGGACATTTTTCATTATATTATTTATTGTATCATTTTAATTATTTAATAATATTTTAATAAATTTTTTATATTATTAATATATAATTTTAATAATTTTTTTACTTTAAATTCGAAACCTTAAATTTTAAACTCAAATTTAAAAATTTAATCTAAATAATAAAAAATAATTTAATTTAATGTTTATAATAATAGAAATAGTTGCCAAATACATTCATATATATATAACATTAAAAGAGGAAAATAGAGATAACTTGAATGGCCAGAAAATGTTATTTTAAAGGTAGGAATCAAAACCCAATTATTGATAAAGATACTAAAATTAGTGAAGTAATTAATGCTTTGAAGTTTTGGTAATGAATTCTATAGACAAAAAAAACAACAACTTAATTTAATAAAAGGGGAGTTGTTTTTGGTAATTTTCTAGGAAATTTGCCAAACAGTCCTTCAGTTTGGAATTGGGTGAGAATGTTGAAATTATTATCTTGGAATTTTTTGTGTTTCCATTATTTGTTAATTTTCAATCAAATTTTAGTTAATAAATTTGGTTTTTTTTAGCTTTTTAGGTGAAACTATTACAAAGAAAAACAAAATTGTAAAAAAGACTAAATTACACAATATGTAAATATTGAGGGTTAGAGAGCTAAATTTGTTATTATGTCAATTTTAAAAGTTGTCACTATTAGCCCACTCGAGACCAAAAAAGATAAAATTGAGTAGTTGTGTGACCATTTTGTACCTTTTCATAGTAAAGTGATTAGAAAAAAATTATTAATACCATTTTGTAACTTTTTATAGTTGGGTGACTAAAAAAAAATGCTAATAGTAGAGTGACTAATAGTGTAGTTTACCCAAAGAAAAATCAAGAACTTGAAATGATCTGAACAAGTAATTTAATTCCAAATGCCAAACTCGAAATAACCCAAACTCAAAAAACCTCGATTGGAAAACTCAAATGTTTCAAACCCAAAATGACTTCAACTTAAAATGATCCTAAACTAAAATGATCTGAACTTGAAATGGCCTAAACTCACAAAGTTACTTCATTATCCAACAAGTGCCCCAAATGCTTGTGTTGTTTTTAGAATTGCTCAAAACAATTGTGATTTAAGCAACAACTTCTAGAAAATAAGCATTAGCAACTAGAGATTCAATGTCATAGAAGCAAGTAATGGAGAAGCTATTGTTATAATGTTCATGTTTCTTCTATGAAAACATTCGAATTCTCGGGTACTAGCACCGAAAGTAAAACGAAAACTCAATTCGAAGATTGAAGGAAACTGAATCCTGCAAAATTTCACAGCTTCTACTCTCATTTATAGCAAATAGTATATAGTATATATTATCAACTTCATGCTTCTGGACTCAGCTTATGTATGTATACTTTTTTATCTGCAAAATTCATGGTGGATAAACTCTATACATGGTCTTTACCGGGTTTGTGAATACGGGTTTTCCAGCTATAGGCTTCGGATTTTGCGTCTTCTTCATCTTCCGTACTGTCACCTCTTGTTGTGGAGGTTCCTCCAGTGTTCGTAGCTAATTGGAGAGGACCTTGAGGAGAACAGGATTGTGAACTGCTACCTTTCGAAGAATCTCCATATTGATCATGGGACATCCATAGACCATTCCCCAAAACAAGGGCCGATTCATTTGCTGGGGTGGTTGTGGTCCTTGTAGATGGTGGAAGTCGTCTCGTATGAAGTCGGTATTTCTGGAAAGGCAGGAGAATTAAGCCATGGATAGAAAAAGAAAAGGTTTGCAACACCATTAATATTGGGAAGATAGTAAGAAACCGAAAGATTTCCCGATATCCTGAAAACTGAACTACGAAGAAAGAGAAAGGAACTAAGAACCAACCTGCAGATGGCTCTTAACTTCATCATTGGTCAAGCCATCTACTTGCATAAGTTCCCTAATTTGCTTTGGAGTAGCCACTGCAAAAGAATCAAATATTATACATACATACATACATACATCATATATATATCTCTATGCATTTCAATGATCCCACCAAAATGATTATACATATATATACATATAAATATGCATACAAACAAAGTTCTAAATTTGTTATCTTTGGTGACTTGAACAACAAGCAATCCAATCCAACCTGAAACAAAAACCGAAATTGTTCTTTGATTTCCTCACCTTGAGAGCCACCTAATTGCTGCAAGGCATTAACAAACCGGCGATGTAACTCCGATGACCAACACCTCCTTTGCTTCCTAGTAGCCTGCTGTTGTTGTTGCTGGTGATCGGATAAGGGCTGCAATTCGGACCGGAAATTCACCTGACCCTTCAAGGAAGAACACGAAGCTGCTCTGCTACGGCTCATCCTCGATTCGGTAAAACCCAATTCCACTTTCGGATTCTTGATTCCCGGAGTGAGAATCGTTAGTCCATGAATTGGTATCTCCCTTTTCTCTTCTTTCTTCACTGCAAAACTCAAATTTGCCTTGAATGGCATAAAACCTCTAACTTTTCCCCTGTTTTTAAATGGATCCCCATGGTTTCTCTGTTCATAAACCAACATAAATATTAACAAATTTAACAAATTTAAGTATAAACCACAAACTTTTTTCTTTAAAAAGCTACCTTAGTATCTAATTTATCATCAATGGAACTATAATCATCATCTTCAGTGTTCCAAAGCTGAACAGAACTCATCCAATTTTTCTTAGAATCATCTTCTTCTTCATCATCACTGTGATTATTATTCTCCTTTCGAGTGTTCTTCAATGGAATAAATTCTTCTAAAACAGGTTCAACATTTCTTCTTCTAACACATTGCGTTGATTCCTCTTTCAAAGCTAAAATCGCTGCCAATCAAACAACAAACCAAAAATCCCCAATTAAATAAAATTTCAAACATAAATCACAAAACGAAACAAAACCCAATTTAATTTGATTTAAAAGAAAAAAACGAACCATCATTCAAAAGAAGCATAGAAAGAGGAAGTTCACGTTTAAAACCATCGATCTTTCTCATTTCTTCTTCTAATCGTTTAACAAAAGAATCAAGCTTTGAAACCTTATCGGAAACGCTTCCCATTAATGAAATTTCCTCGAGAAAATTACTGATCGTTTTGGGTATAAATTTGGGTCTAAAATCCAAGCTCATTTCTGATGGAACCGAACCCATTTTTTCAATTTTTTTCTTTTCGATTCCTTTTTGGGATTTTTTTTAAAAATGTCGGTTTGAAGCTGGGGAAAATGTAGGTAAAAAAAGAAGGAACATATATATAGAGTGAAAAAGAAGCATTTTTTTGGTTAAATTATTTAAGTGTTGAGTGAAAAAGAAGCTTTTTTTTTTCTTTTTTCTTTTTGGTGTTTGGCAAGAGAGAAAATGAAAGAAAGAAAAGTAAAAATTTTCTGTTTCCTTGAGAAGGGTGAAAAAAATATATAATTTTTTTTAATTGGGAAATTTGAAAGGCGAAGATTCTGTTTTGCGGTTTTTGGGTTATAAAGTCACTTTCGCGTCGTCGCGTATCTCGGTCATCACTCGCCTATTTGTCCGAGTCCACTCACCCTTTTACCTTAATTTAACTTAAAACAAAGCTTTTTAGTTTTTAATTTTCCCATAATAATTATGTTTATATTTTTTTTCTTTTAATGGAATTATGCTTATAATTAAATAAATGAAAGGGAATTATTTTTTTAATATTTTTTTAAATAATCTCATTATAGATTTTGATTATATTTATTTTTCTTGACACAATGCTTAGAACTACCATAAATTATTCCCAACTCATAGAAGGATAATGCGCTTTAGCGCACTCAAACTCACGTCCTCCTGCATTGACAATAATGCCCATTTTAATCGAGTTATGACTCAATAGACTTCTTTTAATGTTACATGTAGAAGTATAGTTATAATTATAAATACAAATAATATATGTTGAAATAACTATAATCAAGTATTATAAAATATCGTGGACTGATAATTAAGAATATTTTTAGAGATTCATACGTGGTGAGATTTAAGTTACGATAAATTTAGAAAGGACCCATATATGATTTACTCAAGAGTGAAATCATAAAATTTTGGTTGAGGAGTCAATATAAGAATATAAATAAATTGTTGGAGTGACCAATTTTAAAATTTATACGCTAAAAGGATAAGATTGTATAACTAAAATAAGGGTAAAAAATTGTAATATACCCATTTTATCTAAGGGGGCCAAGACGCTTGTTTGCTCCTTTGGATTCACTATTAAATTTACTTGTGGGACTCGAACCTAGACCATATGGGTAACGTTAGAGGGTGTAAGTAAAGGCCTTACCCCTCCTCGAATGGAAAATTTCTTTTTTAATCTCTTAAATTTTAATTTTAATTTTTGGCTCGTTAAAAACTAAAAAATATATAATTTAATCTCTCAATAAATTGAAAACTTTTATGTTAATATAATAAAATTATATTTTATTTCTTTAAAAAAATATAATTCAAACAAAGCTTTTTAGTTTTATATTTTAATAATAATTATTTTATAACTATTTTTTTCTTTTTTTAATGGAATTATGTTTATAACTAAATTATTATAATAAACATCGATAATAACGGTAGAACGATCGCAAAACAATAAAAAAGAAAAATAAGAACACACAAATTTTACGTAAAAATTCTTTCGGGAAAAAACTACGAGCAGAGGAGAAGAAATTCACTAATGTTGATAATGACTTTTTTTTCTTTTTTAATGGAATTATATTTATAACTAAATTATTATAATAAACGTCGATAATGACGGTAGAACGATCGCAAAGCAATAAAAAAATAAAAATAAGAACACACAAATTTTACGTGAAAATCTTTTCGAGAAAAAAACTATAAGTAGAGGAAAAGAAATTCACTAATGTTCAAAACTAAAAGATAAAATAGGAGTTCCAACTACATTTATTTAAATGTTGAAAAATCTTGTTCTAATCGAAGCCAAAAATAAATGTTGAAAAATCTTGTTCTAATCGAAGCCAAAAAGTAGAAGTGTAGTTTTATACAGACTCAACTTATGCTGTATGGTCTGTATTTATTTCTTCAATAAGTGACGGGATTCAAGTCACACGAACTCTAACATAAATAAATGAAAGAGATATAAACTTATTCTTTTGATATTTCAAGTATAGTTATAATTAAAAATGCAAATAATATATGTTGAAATAACTATAATAAAAATCAAGCGAACAACGGATTTATAATTGGAATATTTCTAAAAGGAACCTACACATGGTAAGATTTAGATATAATGTAACATTTAGTATTTGAATTTGGCAAGTAGATTCACATTAGCTCTTAATTTTTTTTTTATCCATATTGATTCTTAAACTTGAAAATTGTTATTTATTTAAGCCCATTCTGTTAATGATCGCGAAAAAAAAAGGAATAATATCACTTTTGGCCCCTAAACTTGACAACTTGGTTCACTTTGGTTCCTGTACTTTTTTTGGTCCATTTTAATCCTTGAACTTGAAAAAATCTAAAAGTTTGATGTTGTGGCACTTTTAAGTTTGAAAAATAAAATTTATTTAGATGATGATGTGATACAATATCAAAGTGTCATATTTAGTGTTTTAATAATCAAATCCATGGTTAAACAGGTTAGCCCATCAATTTTTGATTCAACCAATTCGATCAATTCAACTGTTGGACCAACAATAATTAAATAATTACTTAAAAATTCTATAAATTTAAAAAAAAAAGTGAAAGGAAAGATAAAATTGGTTTTACTTGCTTTTTAGATTTTTATAATTTTATAATTATTTATTTATTTATTGTTGATCTGACGGTAGAATCGATTAAACTGGTTGAATTGAGAATTGGTGATCTAACTTGTTCAACCATATATTCAATTATTAAAACGCTGAATATGCTCACTCTGAGATTGTACCATATCATTATATAATTTTTTTTATTATTTAAGTGATGATGTGACACAATCTTCTATTTTCAACACTAACAGTTAAATCAACTTAGATCTAATGTATGTTATTTTACTCTTTGATGGGTACTAATCCACCATAATGATCATCGAATCGTCGCTTGGAGCTCGCTAGCTGGATTTAAAAAAAAACCCTTAACAACCCAATAGTTTAAATAAAAACTTTCAAATAGTTCAGTGATCATTATGTAACTTATTGAAGTTGAGTGACCAAAATACAAACTTACTAATAGTTTAATGATCTTATACTAAATTTACCTTCTTCTTTTTTTACTTAAACTTTTGAAAGAAAAATGAAAATCTAGCTAGGCAAAAGTGCTAGCAAAAGCAAAGAAACTTTGCAGTAATGCATATGTGGGTGTCCCTTTCCAAACTTTTTTTTTTTCTTCCACAAAGATTTGTTGAATTAGGCCACCATATATATTAGAACACATCCACCATGTAAGAAATATGTTTATGAAAAGTTGATATAAAAAAATAAATGATATTTTAGTTGTGATGATGAAAGTAAAGATATTTAATACTTTCATGTTTTAGGTTTAAATTTATTATGTAAATATTCTTCCATTTTTATATAAAAAATGTAAAAAAATAAAAGGGCAAATAATCTCGTTAGTCACTCTAAATATGGGTCATCCTTATTTTGGTCATTCCAATTTTTTTTTTAATTTGGTCATCACAAAATAGAAATTGATCAAATTGGTCACTCTACTATTAAATGGTAATGTAAGACTAACAGTGCATTTCCATGTTAGTCACTTTAAAATTAGGCAAACTACCCGATAGTCACTCTAAATAGGGGTTGTTCCTATTTCGGCCACCTAAAATTTTTTCATTTGTTATAAATGCACCATTAGTCTTCCATTACCATTTAAGGGTGGAGTGACCAGTTTGTTCAATTTCTATTTTGGGGTGGTCAAATTAACAAAAATGAAAATAAGATAACCAAAATAGGAATGACCCATATTTAGAGTGACTGATGGCATAGTTTACTCAACATAAAATATCCTAAAAATAATATAATTTGTTTTGTAAAACAATGATGTTTTAGTCATTATCCAACTGAACCGGTGTTCGGACGACTCGTGAGATCAACTAGAGATGCACATAGGCCTTAAGGGTGGCTCAGCTCGCTTAGGTCCAGATTTGGGTTTATATTTTTCAACCCTGAGCCTACCTTATCTTACTGTTTAAAAATAATAAAAATATATAAAATAAATTTTTTAATAATATTTATATATTTTTATAATTAAATTTAAATAAAAATAAATATTTTATTAGTTTTAAACAGTAAAATAAATCATTTTGACGAACTTGGATGAGCATGAAAAATTATTTTGGAATCACGACTCATGAACACCTCCACCAACAATTGAACGAGAAAGTGAATAAAATTATATATATGTTGATAGTTTAAGATCCAATGTTCAATCTCTTGCGATAACATGTTCCTCTTCATTTAAAAAAACATATACCCAAATCGAAAAATTAAATCCAAAGAACAAAGATGAGTTTCTTTCAAACAAAGACACAAAAATTCTATTAGTAAGTGTGAAGTGTAATGGTAAAGTACAGCGTATTTTTTAAAAGAGAATTCAAATTCGAACCCTAAAAACAACATCATTAAAAGGAACTGCCACAAATTCTAAAAAAATTAATTTCCATTAATCGTAAAACAAAAATAATTATAGTTTTGAAGGAAAAAAAATTAAAATTCTTTACTAAAAATCATAAAAAAAAAAAAAAAAAAACTCCCATCTCCAAAAGCATCTTTCACGTGATGATAAGTTTCACTGTTTCACTTTCATGACATTTTTTTGTGACCCTTCTTTCTCCTTCAAAAGGGTATATTTTCATTATGAACCAAAAAATTAAAGGGAAATTTAGGGGAATATGCCTGTTTGGAAAACAAATATTAGGGATTTAGATAAATTTTTACAAAATTTAGAGAAATAAGCCATTTTGTGGGATGTGGCTGCCACGTAGGCAAAAACGTGCCCTACACAATCATCATCTAAATGATTTCAAGTTAATTAAGGTAATTTATTTTTTTGTTTATTTTTAATAAGTTTAACAAAATTTTTTATATTAAATAAATTGTTTATTTAGTGGTAATTTAATAATATTATAAATTTTTTAGTTTATTTCATTGTCTAAATTAATTAATCCTATTTAATTTTATAAAAAATACAAATTTTAAAAATATCAACGCCTCTAATTCGTTTGGATCACAAACACGTATTCGACCTCTAATTATAAATGGTAAAAAAATGTTATTATAATTTTTTATTTTAATTAACACCATTTGTTAATATTATTATATTATTATATATTTTTTTTACTTTTTTATGTTTATATAATTAGGACAAAGATCGAATTATTGAAACATGTATACACAATTTAAATGCGAGAGCATCACGCGTTATTGAACAATACTTGAAAGAGGCGAGTTTCTTACACGTGTCCCGTATGGTCGGTGGGGCTAAATTGGAGCCCGCACTTATCAGTGCTTTGTTGAAGAGATGGAGACCCGAAACACACACATTCCATCTTCTGTACGGTGAGTACGATTATACTCGAGGATGTGACATTACAACTCGGTCTACCGATTGATGGGGCAGTTGTTATGAGGTAGTGCACATTGGGGATTGGAGGCTAATTGGCGACCAACTATTAGGCAAGGTGCTGGACAAGTTTCATGGTAACCGGATAAATATGAAATGATTAGAAGATAATTTCTCACATCTCGACAACTCTTCTAATGCAGTTGAAATACAACAAATTGCGTGAGCATTCATACCGAGGTTGATCGGGGGTCTTATCTAATGCCAGATAAATGTCAAAATTTGGTACACTTAAGGTGGCTCCTACAACTAATCAACCTAAAAGAAGTTGGACGACTTAGTTATGGATCAATTGTCTTGGCTACATTACCAAGAGATGCGTCAGACAACTGAAGCACAAAAAATTAAAATCGGTAGTTGTATACTCTTTCAATCATGAGCATGATATCGCTTACCATTTTTACATCCCCGAGTAAATTTCCCTTATCAATTCCTAATTATAATAATGTAAGATTCATGTAATAATATAATTATCATATTATTATTATTATTATTATTATTATTATTATTATTATATTTTTAGAATAACATATTATTTGAATAGATGGAACAATGACATGAGTCATGTGGAAATGTCGAATGAGCTTGAAGTTTTGAAAATTTCAATTATATAATAATTACGTAAGGATTTGAAATTTAATATTAGACACATAATAAAATTTATAATTTCGAGACAAATTATAAATTTTATCTCGAGATTCTTGAGTTTTTAAAGAATTATTAAACTTTTTTTGATTTTTCAAAATTCAATCCAACAATTAATTTTTCTTTTTATTTTCTTTCAAGTTTAATTGGACGGCTATAGTTAGTGTTTATGCTAGCGTGGAAGGAGAGACTGAAGCTTTCCCCCTCTCTCCTACCATGCTAGCAAAAAACGCTTGCAGAGAGCGTTTTTACCACCTGTGCTAAAATCGGTTTATTTCTCTATATTTTTTAAAATTGGTATATATATATATATATATACCTAATTTTATTAAAATTTAAGGGTATCTTTTCTCCTCCCATAATTATTTGTTATTTTCATTTTATTGATTTATTTTTGAAAAAAATCCCATTGTCTTGAGGGAATCTTTTTAAATAATGAAAAGATGTTGCAAAGATTTTACAATGTTGTTTTTTTATTGCTTTGTTTCTAAGGCTGTCTATGTCATTTATTTTAGGGGTTTTTGGTCTGCTTCTTAAAAGGAGCTGTTGAGTGCCATTATTGTTCATGCTTTGTCCTTTATAGTATTCCACTTTCAATGGCCTTTCAATTATGAATGAGAAAAAAGAAAAAAAAAAGAAAGAAAAATTGAAAATCACTTTATATTTACAATAATTTAAATATTTTTATATAAAAATATTTTTTAAAACATTACATAAAAGTTATCGATTATTTTTATTTACTTGAAAAATTAACTTTTTCAAAAAAATTTATGAAAAAAAGATTTGAAAATTTATCAAATAATATTCAAAAGTCATAAAACACAAACTATTTTGTACATTTAAGACAATAGTAGTTAATTTTGTTTGGTTAAATTTAATTACTAGCCCTAAACTATGCTTGTAAGATTTAGCCCGTATTCTTCTCTTAACGCAAATGATAGTCGTTAATCCATTAACTGAATTTTTATCGAGTGGTATGTGAAAATAACAAGCTAACATAGCATTACACATATGATAATATGTTTGCCGCTTCAAATTTTGGAAATAGTAGAACTAACTTATCAAATTTAATGGTTATTGTTTGGGGAGGACTAAAGTTTTAAAATTTGAAAGGTATAGAGACTAAAATTGACCAAATTAAAGTATAGAGACTAAATCCACAGCTTTCGCAATGTACATGAACTAACAATAGAATTTAACATTAAATAATTGGTTTAAATACGTTTCCAGTTCATTTACTCTTCGTCATTTAGATTTTGATCATTTTATTTTTAAAAATTTAATTCTTATACTTTTCATATTTTAATATTTAAGTTCAATAATTAACACCTTTAAAGTTCTCTTGCCAAATTTACCGGTGATATTTTAGAGGAAAAACCCACTTAACAATCATATAACAAAAAATATATATATTTGTAATGAACCTGAATTTACGAAAATATTTTTAAATTGGTAATAATTGAGCTGACATTTTTAAATTTAAAAAGTAAAAAGATTAAATTTATTAAAATAAAAATAAAGAAATTAAATTTCAAATATGCAAAGAAAATAAAAATTTGAAGATTTTTTAACCTAAATAATATATTAATTAGCACTGTTTCAACTTTTGATTTTATTAATTGAGGTTTGAATGGTTGAAAAATTGTATATAAAAAAGGTTTTAAAAATATATTATATATAATAAGATTGTATTAGATCCAAATTGTGATAACTATATTCATTATTAGGCAAATACAAAAGTACATGTGTTAAAAAAAAGGTAAATTATATTATTAGTCATTATATTATGGGTATATTTTTATTTTGGTCACTTAATTAAAAAAATTATAATTTGGTCACTAAATTATTTAAACATTTTCATTTAAGTCACTAGGTTGTTAAAATTAATGCTATATAGCTTTTTTTTTGTTTGTATTGTCTGTACCAATGCTCACTTTATCCTTCTCTTCTATAGTTTAGTTTTTTTTTTTTTCATAAAATAACTTTGGGCGTAAACTTTTTTCTTTGATCTCCAACACTGATCGTCAGACTAACTTGGATCTATGATATATTTTTCTACTTGTCGAAGGGTACAGATCTACCATACCGTTCATCGAACATTCACTGAATTTAGAAGAAAAAAAAACTTAGCAACCCAGTGGCTTAAAATTTTTTTTTCGAATAGTTTAGTGACTTAAATGTAAACTTTCGAATAGTTAAATGACCCAAACAAAAACTTACTTATAGTTTAGTGCCAAAAAAAGCAAAAATTAATTCGAACTTCAATGATATAAATCAATTAAATTACCTCTCAATAAAAAGTCAATTGAATTAAATAGATATATGATAGTCGGAATAATTTTTTTTGAACAATTTCATTATATGTTCTGATTATATCTACTCTTTTTGACACAATGTCTAGAACTATCCATATCCTCTCCCTAATCCATAAATAGGAGGAAGATAATGTGCTTTAGCACGCTCAAATCCACGTCCTTCTACATTAGAAACATTACCTATGCCGATTGCCAATTAAATTAAGACTCAATCGACAGTTAAAATAACCTAACAAAAATTTTATTTTTAGTGATGGGTTTTGAGCCATCATTGTATAACAATTTATTTTTAAAGATATTTTGTACTGGTAAGGTACATTAATTGATCCAGTGGGGGGCCGTAAGACTCCAAATTTTTGAAAATTTTCAAAAATTTTAATTAGAATTTCGATTTTTTTTTAAATTCTCATCGTACCTTATATATATATTTTGAAATTTTAATTAAACTTTTTTAAAATTTTTGGAAATTTTCATTAACCTCACAAAAATTTAAAAAAATTTTATTATACCCCAAATTTGTTTAAAAAGTTCTTATAGACCTCGTAAAATTTTTAAAATTTTGTATTAAATCCCTCAAAACTTAATCTGAAAACAGAATCTTTGATGATGGCATAACCAAAGACAGAAGAATGTTGGGAAACGCATGTTAAGTAGTAAACACAAACCGGTGTCGAGTTTGAACATAATTTGGCTAAAAAGCCAAACCAGTTGGACACCACCATGCACCTACATCTCAATACCCATATGCTTTTGTTGCCAAAAAAGGATCAAACATGTTATGAAAGTTGTTTTGACCTTTGTTTGGTCCCTCTATGACCATCATTGAATAACAATACTAGCTTTATAACATGCCCACTTTCAACTTGTTCCAAAGTGGGTGTCTTCCAATTTAGATAATGTATCTCATAAATAAAATACGAAAAAAGATATAATACGAGTATGATGTGAATATATAAATATGTCGAAAGAATTGTTAAAACTATTTAAAGGTGACATCATGATATCGTAACTTTATTGTTGAGTGAATGTCTCATTGAGAATAAATTTTTATGTATTACTATCAAATCTAAAACAATACGAGATTCTTTTTTCCCGTGACATTATACTCTTTTAGATAAGAATGGATTATATTTTTATCGAGTGTCGATGTTGATTTAGAATAAAAGAAAATAAAAGAAAAAGTTACAATCCTTAGCTAAAGCACATTATCTTAATACACACCCTGCTGGGAGACATAGTGGGTAAGTGTCTAGGACACCATGATGTAACACTTGCATTTGGAATTTAGTTTTTTTTTTTTTTTCGGTTTAAAAAATATAATCCTATTACATATAGGAGTAAACAAATGGTTAATTTGGTCAGTTCGATCTATTTTTTCAAATTTAACTGACTTAACATCAGTCAATTTAATTGATTGAGTCAATTGACCGACTTATTTAAAATATATTATAAAACATATTTTAAAAACAATGTAAATATAAATATATTTAACTGACTTAATTGATTTATTTATTATAAAATATAAATATATTTAAAATAATTAAAAAAATAATGTTGAGCTTTTTTCATTTTATGGTCCTATGCCCATATGTGTTCTGGTCGAGCTTTGTTCATCTTGAACATAATGTTGGTAGCATTTATGCGAAAAAGAACATGCAATATGATTCATCAAACCATTATATATATATTAGGGGAAATTACATTTAATGCCACTAAACTATTAGTAAGTTTTACGTTTAGATCATTTAATTTCAAAAAGTTACAAAATGATCACTAAATTATTTGGAAGTTTTCATTTAAATTTGAAATTGCTATTGTATAGCCTTCTTCGTTCGCACCGCTTGAACCAACCAAAAGCTATTGATATTTCCCTTCTCTTCAATAGGTCAGTTTCTTTTTTTATAAAACAACTTTGAACTTTACAAATCTATGAACCAAAACCCAAATAGTTTTCTACTTTGATCTCTGAAACTAACCATCAAATCGACTTGGATCTAAAGTATGTTCTTTAACTAGTAGATGGATACTAATCTCTTGTATTGATCGTTAAATCGTTGCTTGGAGCTCACTAGCTGAACTTTTAGAAAAAAAAAACTGAACAACCTAGTAACTTAAATAAATTTTTTTTGAATAGTTCAGTGATTTAAACAAAAACTTTCGAATAGTTCAGTGACTATTTTGTAACTTTTTGAAGTTGAGTAACCAAAACATAAATTTACTAATAGTTTAGTGAAATTGAGTATAGTTTACCTTATAAATTATACCTCATTATATAAAAATATAAAATATTTTAATTTTATATTAATATTTATATGCTTTTATAATTAAATTTAAATTTAAATTATTTAAAAATTACTCAATTTAAATTTGAGCCATGTTGATATAGATCCAAACCAAAGTCAACCGAATTAACTAAACTAAACTGACCACTCGATGAAGAACAAATTTATTTAAAAAAATATTTTTTTGAATAGTAAATTCATTAATTTATTCAATGGATGTAGTCATACAATTTAGAGGAAAAAAAAATAAATACTCGTCGTAGATGAGGAAGGACAAACTCCATCAGCACAACAAAGGCTTTAGGCTCAGCATAAATAGAACATTATGACACGTTAACAATTGACTTTATCACAACTCATGCACAACATATCTGGAGTGATTACTGTAGCGACGTAAAAACTTAGCTCGGTCGCTAATTGCGGCGATTTATTGAAAGCTTGGAAATTGAAGTTTGATTTTAACATAAAGAGGGGAGTCGCCACCGATCCTTTTTATAGGTGTGATCGGACACCTAATAAATTTATTTTTAACAAAAGAAGACCGAGTTTAGGTATACGTCAAAATCAAAGTAAGGTAGGGTCCGGGAGTCGGTTACGCGCGAGGAAGGTATTAGCACCCTCGCGACGCCCAAAATTGGTATCTTGTTAAACAAGCATTGTCTTGATTTTCAAAATTGCAAGTTCAAGATAACATTGAATCGTGATCCAATCAAAACACGAGAAATCTTTAAGTCTTTTTTTTTATATTTTTGAGAAGGACATACCGTTTTAACACGAGTCAATCGATATTCACCCAACATAGCGATGAAATCGATACGTTGCCTTGATTATTGAAGTAATAAAGACACGAATCAACATTTTAAAATAATGGACAACGAGTTAATATATAAAAATAGGCGGGAAACGAAAGATAATAGTTTGAAATACATCGAGGCGCGTAATACATACGATGATAATATAACAATAGTATCAAATACGAGAACACAATATATATACTTATACATATATATATATATATATATATATATATAGTAATAATGCGGGAAATAGACTACATACAATATTTGAAATATTTATGAAGTGATAAGAAAAATATGTAGCTATTAATGTTAAAGTATATACTTATGAGAAATGTATGTACATTGGGATGAAAAATGTTTACATAATAATACTAAATATAAGTACTAATATATATATATATACATAATATATTTAAAATGAACACGTACAATACATATATAAAAATACATGAAGACTATGATATTTTAAAGAACATACATAAATAATAAGAAAAATGTTATAATAAATACTAAAAGTCTATATATATATATACATGTATAATAATGAATAATACGATATACAAAAATAATACCAATAATATATATATATATATGCAATGAAATATGTATACTAATATTAATAATAAATATAGTAGAAATATAACAAATGAAATAATGTATACATAACATGACCTTTAAAAATATAATAAAAACATAATATACATATATTTCAAAAGATAATAATAATATTTAAAGAATAACTAGTAGTTTGTTTCATAAAATATATATATATGCATGCTAAAATATTTATTGAAACTAAAACTAATGCTAATGGTAATAAAACTAATAATATAATATAATATAAGATGGGTAATTGAAACACTATAATATGGATACGTTTATAATAATAATATTAATGATAATAATATAAGTATATACACAAAATAGTATAGAAAGATATTTAACTAATAACATTAAAATATATATACGATAATGCATAAAAAAATCATATTAGAAAATATATGTACATGGAAGAAAAAAAAATTAGTAATATTGAAAATGAATATACATACATAATATATAACAATGAATATATACCATATATGTTAGAAATACTAATAACATAAATAAAATATTTATAACACTACATAAATATGCACATAGAACAATATAAAATATATACATGGAAATATACAAGAAAATATAATTAATAATATTTAAAACATATATATATATAAAACATAATATTAAAACACATATATATAATATATATAAAAAGTTATATATAATATAATACATAAGTATATTAGATACGCATACATATATAAAAGATTATACACTAAGACAAATAATAAATACACAAATATAATAAATATAATATTATAATAAATAAATGACATAAAATGAAAACAAATAAATTGAGAATAAAGCAGTAAACTAACAAAAGGACTAAATCGAACATAAAACACAATTTTTGGGGCAAAATTGAAAAAAATATAAAGAAAAAGGACTATTTTGAACACGCATGAAATGTGGGGGGACTAAAACAGTAATTATCCCTGCTATTAAAACGCTGCGCAACATAGAGGACTAAATTGAAAACGTCAGAAAATCATGTGGCCAAATTAAAAGCACTATAAATCTAATTGTAAAACAAAAAAAAAGCGGAGGGGCCGATCGCGCAAATAGCCCCTCCCTTAAAAAACACGCGGATCTTAGTCCGGAGCGGGTCGGATCGGGTCAGGTCGGCGCCTAAACGACGCCGTTTTGCTTAAATTCGTGGGGGACCAAAACGGTGCGTTTTGGTCCCCTATATAAGTTAAAAATTTTTGAAAAATTTCATTTGGGAAGGTGATGGAGAAAAAAAAAGAGAGGGGAAGAGAGGGAAGAGGAGAGAGGGGAGAAGGGAGGGTGTTCCGGCCAGGGGGCCGACCTCCGGTCCGTCACCGGACCGGCGCCGGCCACCGTGTAGGTAAAAAAATCTATTATTATTTTTTTATTTTTTATTTTATATATTATTTTTATTTATGTTTTATATTTTTGTATATATAGATGTAAATGGATTAGATTCAAATGTATAAATAAAAAAAAATAAAAAAACGAAAAAAACAGTGGTCACCTTAGGTATTTTGCTTTCGATTTTTGGTCCCTTGGGTCCCCTGATTTGGTATATTGTTTGTGTTTTTGCTAATGGTAGTGATTTCTGCTAAAAAACGAATGGGTTTTTTTATATCTTTTTCTTTGAACTTTGCCGAAGAAGACCCTAAAAGATCCTAAAACTTGGCTTTTTATAGCCTTCTACAATGTCCTAATCTAGTTGTTTGCGTGTTCTCTTCATTTTGCAGGGTATGGGCATGGGCAGCGGAGGTGACCTTGGAGCGGTGGAGCAGGCTTTTGGCAGAGGGGTAGGTGGGGTTGTTGCGGCGCTGCTGATGGGATTTGGGGTTAGGGTTATTTTGGGCTTAGGGTTGGGTAAGGGTTTAATGGTTAGTGGGTTAAGGGTAATTTGGGCTGTTGGGTTTTAGGTGGGCGCCGGGTTTTGATGGGTTTAGGTTTAATGGGTATTAGGTTAGTTTGGGTTCAATTTGTAATGGGTTTAGGGGTTTAATGTAAATGGGCTGGCAAAATTGGGTATGTACAATTACAAGTACTTAACATGATGGGAAAATCAACCATGGATGGTTCAAAGCGGTGAGCAAAAAGTGACAAAAGAATCAAATATTCACCAAACTATAGAGGACGACAACAAAACCATCCCTAAAGTCACTTGTAAAACTAAGATTACATGCATAAGAAAGACTAAAAACCGTGCTACAAGAGAAGACAAAAACTTTTAAAATTGAAGACTTATTAAATAATGGAAAAACAAATAAAAAAAATATAAAACTTAAGACAACACGAGTCCAAATCGACTTGTGAAATCATTTATTATTTTGAAATATTCTCAGAATATAAACAAATTTAGAAATTGGCGAAGAGTCACTCACTTTCCAAAAAGACTATTGGTGGCCAATGGAGTTTTAGCGAATAACAAGTATCGTCATCTATCCATCATAACTTACAGAAACAACAAAAATACCCATAAAATAAATCTACAAACTAAAAAAGAGAGAAAACATGTAAAATGAATAAATTTATTCAAAAATTAAAATCTAATTAATAATATATATTCAAATTCAACCAAAATTAATTTACGTGGAATCATACGTTCATGTTAACCCCAAAAGAGTTGCCTTCCTAAGTCATTTGAGTTGCGAATTGAGTAAATTATTTAGTTAGTCACCTAAAATAAAATTCTTGCAATTTAGCCACTCACTTTTAGTGTGCTATCATTTTGGTCACTCAAAATAAAATCCTTGCAATCAGGTCATCCAACTTTTAGGGCGCTTTTATTTTAGTCACCCAAGCATTAAATCTCTAACAGCATGTTTACACATTCATTTTGGTTACCCAACTTTTAGGTCGCTTTCATTTTAGCCACCCAAAAATTAATTAATTAAAATTAAGTAATTAAATCTCTTTTTAAATTTTTAAAATTTATTCTATATTTCCAGATTATCCTTAACGAAATTAACTCAAATAACTCATATTTTAATAATTCTCTACAAAACTTAAATTTCTTTTGATTATATAATCCTAAATCTTTCATGCTAAACTAAAAGTAAAGGAAAAAAATAATTGCAATTAATTAAATTAATTGTTTGTTCTTTGTTTGGGTAAAGAAGCGACGAAAAAAATATGAGATTTGTTTGGTGTGGAAGATAAAATTAATTAATTGCAATTATTTTTCTTTACTTTTAGTCGAGTATGGAAGATTCAAGATACATAATCAAAAGAAATTTGAGTTTCTTAGACAACTATTAAAGACAATATTTCTTATTGATAATTGTTGGCTTTGATATCCCAAGCTTTTGATATAACAACATTTAAGATAGAATTTTATGTATATTTCCTAACCCATTATTTGGTGAAAATAATTATTGAAAATTTTGTAAAATATTTTCAAAGTATTTCAAAGACTTGTAAGTAAAAGTACTCAAAAACATGTTTTAAATGTTTTTAGTCAATCCAAAATGTTCTTAAGTGTTTTAAACTCATTTTATACAAGACTGAGAAGCTCAATCGGTAGTTGGAGGAAGTTCTACCAATGGAAGCAAGACAGAGAGCACCCTAAGCATTCATCCGGACTTTTACCAATACTCAGGGGGACTTCTACCAATACAAGTCCACTTCTTCCTATACATCTTGTGAGTTATATCGAAACAAGTATGTCTGTAATGCTTTCAATGACTAAAAACTATCCCCAACAGCTATAAACGACCACGAATTTTCCCTTGTTATATATACACATCAAGAACACTTCAATATACAAGAGATGAACATCCAAGCATAGAAATCAAGAGAAAAGCCTTCAATTCTTTATCTTCTTCATTTTCTCTTACACATATTCATTGAGAGCTTATTGTAATATCTTGTCTCACCCTCAAATATTTGTATTTAGAGCTTCAATTTGAAAACACACACCTACTAGAGGTTTATTGTTAGTTTGCTCATCTTTTCTTTGTTGCATAGAGCATACTTAAGGTTTTTGAGGTATAAAATCATAAGTTGATTGTAAAAGGTTTTTAGTTGAGCCACAAAAGCTAGAGGGTTTTAGTTAAGCTATAAAAATTGCAAGGAATGTTCTATCTTAGCCTTGTGAAAAATATAGATATTTCCTTGAAAGGTAATAATTCAAGTATAGTGAATTGAGAAATCCTTGTTTGAAGTATACCAATGCAGTAGAAGTAGGCAATTGGGGCCAAACCATTATAAATCGAATTATTCAAGCTTTTCTTTCATTTTCTTATTATTTAAAAAAACTTTTTAGAAATTTTTAAAATATCAATTCACCCCCTCTTGGTATTTTTGGGCCTAACAATAATTTTTGAAAATAATTTCAAAACATCAAAATAAATGATATAAATTGAATGTTAACCGATTTGCTATTATAATTTTGAATCTTAATATTTAAAGGTTTAAATTTCAAAACCCAAATTTAGAATTTCCGATAATGAGATAAACAAGTAAAATTTGACATTTTCGCTTTAATCCTTAAATTTTTTTACCCCAATTAATACTTAAAAAAAAATATTTTTTGAGTGACCAAAATAAAATTGCAAACATAATGTGGCATGTACAATTAACCGCTGTTAAAAATTTAACACTTAAATAACAAAATTTTTATTTTGAGTGACCAAAATTAAAACTCCCAAAAATTTTGAGTCGCCAACTAGATACTTTACTCATTGTGAATCTTTATTCATCCATGGCCACGTCGAGGTAAACCTGCCTCCCAACTCAATCATTTTTGTAACCAAAGAGCAAAGAGTTTGCAGACAAGAAGACAGACACAGATAAAATCACATGTTTTTCTTTTCTTTTTTACTCAGAAAAAAAATTCAAAGAGACCACATTCAAGTTATTTCATCAACACTTCTTTCCACTTATCCAAATGGACACATATTTCACAAGCTCTCTTCTAGCAAATCTGAGTTAAAATCTTGTGGAGGAAAAAAAATATATTTTTGATCTTCTATTTAAGAGTTCGATTTAATTCGGTTATACCCAATGATCTCACATCATGTCCTGTTGTTTGTGCTAGTTAATTTCATGTAGTACCGGAGCTAAAATATTTTTTTGGAGGGGATGAAATTAAATTGTATATTTTTACGATAGTAAAAATATAATTTTACCATTTTAATAATCTATATCTTTATAATTTTTAAATGATTAAATCAAATTTGTATCATTTTTGGGAGGCCAAAGTGTAATTTTATCATTACTAATTTAAAATTTTATAAATTATAAAGGGTCTAAATGAAAAATTTTCCATTTTAGGGAGATCCAGGGCTCTTGCCAACCCCCTGGCTCCGCCACTAACTCTATGAGATGAAATTTTCTTACGAGCTAGTAACACATAAAAGGTAAAAACTCTAGGTCCATTACCTTACAAGATTGGCACCCTACGAACTTACACACATGACATAAACAAAATAATTGTCATTCGTACATCACATATATTTGTTATTTTGATATGCAATCAAGATCAATTGTTTTCTAGGAAATATGAAGCTAATACGAGAATGACATGTGGCGTATGCGGAAAGGACTAGAGATGGCCTTTTATGACCCATGCATAGACATTGGAACGGACCTAGAGGTGTTTGTCTGGGTATTTCATGTTTTTCAATTATTGGTATTATTTTCTATACATTAAATCAAAAAGCACATCGGTCATTTTGTTAAAATTTTCATCCATTTGTACTATTAAAATCTGACGTGGCTGACGAAATAACTAGAAAGTAATACACGGTGTGCCACGTGTACCTCATATTGATGTACAGAGACTAGTTTTTAACTATAAAAATGGATAGAATTTTTAATAGAAATACCAATTTGTTGTTTGATCTAACGTATAAAGACTAATTTGTCTATTTTTTAGAAGGGGTAAAACGCAATCCAACTCTTAATACAGAGGTCTCATAATACTTTTACCATTCTTTAGTTGATTGTTACATTTAACTTTGATGAGTTTATTTCTAGTCTTGATTGTAGAACTTCTTGCAATTTTGCATACAAGGACGGCAACGACGCCCGGGGTAAGTAGGTGCTTGACCCGAAAATGGTAAATTCATGTTTAGTATTTCTAAAGATTATAAAATTTTAAGTTAATATATTATTAAAATTGTATTTTGGTCCTTCAAAAAAATTATAATTCTATTTTGGTCCATCTAAAATGGTAAATTTATAATTTAACCTATCAAGAAATTGTAAAATTTTAAGTTAATGAAATGGTGTAATTGTACTTTAACCCCCTCTAAAAATTTATGCTTTAACTCTAGTAACCTCTTCCTTGATTGCAAACACAAATTTCAATATGCTATATGGTGAAGCCAGGGATAAGCATGCCTCCTTGATCGAATGGAAAAAATTGTTTTTTAGCTCATCCCAAAATTTAAAGCATACAATTTAAAGCTTTTTAGTTAAATGAAAATTTTCCATTTTGGCCCTTATGAAGAAATACTAATTCAATTTAAGTCATTTAACTAACCCTATTTTTTAAGTTTTGACCCCAAAATCTTATAATTTTATCTCGGCTCCCTAAATAAAATTATTGGCTTCTTTGCGCTATTGATGATGATGAATGTAATGTGTCTATGAAGAACTAGAGGTGTTCATGAACCAAACCTGTGTATGATATTAGTGAGTTTTAGTTTGTCAAAGCACAGTCCAACCCAAAATACGAGTTTCAAATTTTGCCTAAACTTGTTAATATTTTTAAATGGTTAAACCAATCTTATTTTAGACCCACTCATATTTTTTTTATTTTTTAAAATTATATTATTTTTAATTTAATATCTATTAATTTCATATGTTTTTTTTTCTTTTATTAAAATTTAAATATAGACAACTTAACATATTTTTAAAATTTTTATACTAAATTATTATATCTTTAATTTGATCTAAATTACATAACATATATATAAAAATAAAACAATATATTACAAAGTAGAAAATTGGTCATGCCAAGCTCGGACTTCAAATGTTTTGGTCCAAGCCGAACTTAAATGAGTAACTCAACTTTAGAGTAATTCCACAAAAAAACTTCTGGTTTGATTTGTTTTGTTCATTTTTGTGTGTGTTGAAGAGTAGATAGATGAAAATGTATAAAGGGAAACCAACAACCATACATTAAGGAATCCAACTAGGTTAGAAATATTTCACATGTTTTTATACTCTTTATAAATTTAGAATTTCGTTCTCGTATTTTTGTTTTTAAGAATTTAATTTAATTTTTTAAAATTTCAAAATTCAAGTCCAACTATCAAAACTGTTAAGATTATTTTGTTAAATTCAGATTCATTATAACATCATGTTTTTAGTTACATGGCTATTAAGTATCTTTTTTATTTCAAAATATCACATCAATAAATTTAAAAAAACAATGTTAACGATGAGACATAAATTTTGAAATTTGAAAAGTAAAATGACTAAAAATTCTTGAAAATAAAAGTACATGAATTAAATTATAAATTTGCGAAAAATATATGAACTTATGACATATTTTAACGAACCAAATATTGCGAGATTCAAAAAGGTTCAATCCCATGATTAGGGCTCATCAATATTATATGTATAATTTTATAGAAATTCCGATATTTAATGCTCGTGTTTACCATGCATTCAAACATGAGTTTTTTTCATGTCTATTTTATAGTTTATATTCGAGATTCGTAATTACCTTTTTCAATAATAATACACTCATGTAAAGCGAGAGTTAACTTAGGGTAAGTGTTTGATCGAATTAGGTGAAAAAATTTCGAATTAATTGAGTTGACGAGTTCTATTTTATCATCCAAACTCGATTTGAAATATTTTCGAATCAAGTCGAGTAAAATAAAATTCGAATCAAATCGAATCGAGTGAAATTGTTCGAGTTAAATTAAAAAATTAAACATGTCAAATTAAGATCTTGTTATAGTATAAATAATTTCATGTTGGAGCACATAAATTTGAAACTATATATATTTGAAAAATATTTCAAATAAAAAAATACTTTAGTATGATAAACTTATTAATTGACTTATTTAGGTCGCAAAATTATTATTTTAGAAAAATTTGACATTTTTAACTTTCTTTATATATTATTTAGAATTTTATTAAAATTATTATAATTTTTTAAAAAATATAAATTTTGAATTTTTATAAATATTTTGATTTTCTTTTGTAATTTTTTTTAGAGAGTGACCAATTTATTCATTTTCAAATTTAATAGGGACCAAAGGGAATCTATTATTTGAATTGTAAAATTCAAATCGGTTCGAACTTGAAATTCGAATCACTTATTCAAGTTGACTCGAATAACTCGATTCGATTAACTCAAAATTTAAATTTTTTTTTTTCAAATCAAATCTAACTTTGCCTACCTCTAGTTACATTTGAGTTCAAAGGAGATAGTACAATATACCTATATTTTATACTATTTACATGGGTAAAAATATACGATGATATACATGGTAGCGGAATGTAATGGATCTTAAAATGGTAAAATTTTAATTTAAGTATTTTATAATTTATAAAATTTAAATTAATAATAATAAAATTACATTTTGATCCCTCTAAAAATGATAAAAATTTAATTTAATCATTTATAATTTATAAATATATAAATTATCAAAATGATAAAATTATATTTTTATTATTGTAAAAATGTAGAATTTAATTCACCGTCCCCCAACAAAATTTGAGGCTCCACCGTTGATCGTACGTTTGTATTTTGGCATGGGCATTTATGCTGTCCCTACATATACAGTGGCATTTCCAGTTCCGACAAGATTCCGTCATTTTCAAGTCCCTGTACATGCATAATTTTGAGATGACTTCATTTTCATGCAACAAAATAGAAAAAGACAAATCCAAAACTGCGTTTAAGCGACGGCGTTGAAAAATGGTAAATTCTCATTAAAATTAAACTATTAGTAAATTTATGTTTTGATCACTCAACTTTAAAAAGTTATAAAATGGTCATTAGCTATTCGAAAGTTTTCAATTAAGACATCGAGTTGTTAAAATAGTTATCATATGGCCTTATCTATTTGCATCACTTGCACCAATCGAAAATCCTCTATAGTTCGATTTTTTTCATGATACAAATTTGAACATCACGAATCTACAAACCAAAATCCAAACAGCTTTCTTCTCTGATCTCCAATACTAACTGTCAGATCAACTTGGATCTAAGATATGTTCTTCTAGTCGTAGATGGGTATTGATCCACAGTACCAATCATCAAATCATCAATTGGAGCTCGCTATTCGGACTTTAAAAAACATTTAAATAGCTCAATGACCATTTTGTAATTTTTTAAAATTGAGTGGTCAAAATATAAACATACTAATAATTTAATGACAAATTATAAGTATAGTGATAAATAGTGTACATTTGAGCAATTAAAATAAGAATCACATCATCAGAATGCACAAATAGACTGATAATAAAAATTATATTCGAATAAGTCTATACACATGATATGATTTAAATTAGAACGTAATCATAACCAAAATCAAATCATTACAATTCTAGATAAATAACTTAAACATGTTCAAATAGGACTCATACGTAGTGAAACATAAACACAGGAGGGTACTTGAACTTGATATTCGAAAATTCTTAGACTCGCAACTTTATCATTAAATCGAATCTTCATTGGCACATTAAGAATTCTTTATATATATAAGTAAATGGATAAGATATTTTTGAGTATAGCAAAAAAGTTAATAAATTTGAATAAATATTTTTCAATTTTCAATTTATTATTTAATAAATAAATGGATAAGATATTTTAAGTATAAAGTTTAAAAATTTAGATAAACTATAAAAGGAAGGTTGTATCTCTTATGGTGCTTTCTTTTTCGTTTTATTATTATAGATTAGTGGTTAAATTTCAATTTTAGTCCCTCTATTATGTTTAAATTTATGATTTAATCTCCATACTTTAAGCTGTCATTAAATTGTTGTGATAAACCGAAACAACATTATAATTTAAATACAAAAATGAACAAAATATATAATTCAAGGGTTAAATAGTGAATTAAACCTCAAAAGGCCCTATTATACACTCTTAGCAATCATTTATTATTTCCTTTTGGTTAAAATGTGCTTATAGTCTTTGTATTTTTCGAAAATTAGTTTAGCCCCTGTACTTGTATTTTTAGGAATTTAATCTATTTATTTTTCGTATTTTAAAATTTAAGTTCAAATGTTAACATGGTTAATTTTTTTTGTTAAATTAGTTGTTGTGACATTTTGAAAAAAAAAAAGCTACTCACTTACGAGCCATGTAATTAAAAAAAAGATGTTGTAACTAACCTGAATTTAACAAAAAATTAACAGTATTAATAGTTGGGATTGAATTTTGAAATCTGAAAAATAGAGACTAAATTCTTGGAAATACAAGTATAAGGACTAAATTTATAAATTTTAATAAGTACAGGGACTATAGGTATATTTTAACCTTTTTGTTTGCCCACTAACGCCGTTCAGTGGTATATAAACACGAAACCGATATCATGAAGCTCAGAAAAAAAAAAAAAAAAAAAAAAAAAAAAAGCAGCAGCAGGAAGAGCAAAGAGCTTTGCGACAATGTTGGTTAAGAGATTGGAGATTTGCATAGAGCTAGTGAAATTCGCTATAAAGTTTGTCATTGCTCAGGTCGAGAAGGTGATTAACGAAAACCTCCGCCACCGCAGGCCGCCCCCGCCGGTGGCAATGAGGATGCGGTTTTTGTCCCCTCCGCTCCCCTTCGTCGGGCCTTTTTAAAGAATTCCGTTTCTGTAAAAAAAAAAAAAAAAAAAAAAAATTGCAGGTTTGGACCATTTGGTAATTTGCTCTTTCTTTGCTAGCACTGGTTTCGAGATTTGAATGTGTACTATACTGCTCAGTTGTACCTTCTGTATTTTAGAATTTATTCTATTTTTATTTTCCGGAATTTAATAAATTTTTATTTTTTAAAATTTCAAACCGATAATATCGTTAAAATTTTTTTATTAAATTCACTTGTATTATATTTTGAATTTTTTTGTAAAAAAGTACTTACTAGATTACTGTATAACAAAGAAAATAACATTGTAATAAATCTTAATTTAATAGAAAATTTTTAACTGTATTAATTATTGAAGTTGTATTTTTAAATTTGAAAATAAATTATTTGAAATAAAAGTAGCGGGATTAAATTTTAAATTTATGAACAGTATGGAGATTTGGACATATTTTAACATTTTTGTTTATATCAAACTACAGTATTGTTTAGGTTTAATATATCATTTGTTATCCGAGTTCGATACTTTTTTCTAATGCGGTACTTGTATTATTTTTTATCTAATCTAATATTTATATTTGACAAAAGTTATATATTTTATTATCCAAAGGTAACGATAACATTTTAGTGTTTAATACGAGTTTTAGATTTGATTTAATAAAAGTTAATTGCTGATATTATCAGGTTTAAATTTTTCTTTAATAGAATAAAATTAGTGTTAATTGTGAATTTGTTTATTTTTGCATTTAATTTTTCAAATATAATAATGAATATGATTTAATTCGGGTTTTAGTGTTGATTTGATAAAAATAAATTTATAATATTATTAGCTAATTATGAACTTTCATCAAATCAAACACTAAAACCCGAATTAAGCACTAAGAAGTTAACACTGACAGAAGGTATCAAAATATATAAATTTTGTCAAATACAGATACTATATTGGGTAAAAATAATATAGGTACCATATTAAAAAAGTATCAAAATTGAGTACCAAATTGTGTATTAAATAGAGTAGGTTGATGTTTTGTAGGAGTGGTATTTTTTTTTCTAAAACTAAGAATATTTTTATTTTCACCTAAGTTGGTTTTTTAAAAAAAATCGAAGTAATTTAATCTTTAAAAATTTTGAAAGTAAGTAATTAAGGACAACTAATCACTGTATTAATATCTTCTGTTAATTGTACATAATTTAAATTGATATAATAATAAATTTAGCCTTCGATGTTTACATATATTGTCAATTTGGTTTTGATGCTAAAAGGTTCAACAAATTTAGTCTCAATATTTACACAAATTTTGTGGGCTAGACTTGTAAAATCAATACCAAATTGACAGAAAGTATAAACTTTGAGAAGTACATTTGTTATTATACCAATCAAAATTATATACAATTAACGGAAAACATTAATGCAATGATTAATTGTTTTAATTGCTCACTTTCGAATTTAACATGGATTAAATTAATCCACTTTTTCTAGAGGGACCAATTTACTCAATATTGATATCAAGAGGGATTGAAAAAGTTTTTTTTTACCATTTGTTTTCAAGAATTAGAAAGTAAATATATTCGAAAACTTCTTATGTAAATGGTTCTAATATTTCTATTCTAGTTTTTGGATAAATTTTGGTTTTGGTCCTTCGATTATGATCAAATTTAAGATTTAGTTTTTTTTCTTTACTTGAATTTGATATATTTTAATTATCTATTTTCACAATGTCATTAGTTAATGTTAGAGACTGTGTACCCCGAATACCGTCACTTTTTGAAGAAATAAATACAGACTTTGATTAAAACAGAGTTTTTAACTCTTAAATAGATGTAGTCAAAACTCCTCTTGTATCATTTACTTTTCAACATTAGTGAATTTTTTTCTCATCTACTCATGGTTTTTTCTCTAAAAAGTTTCCACGTAAAATCTGTGTGTTCTTATTTTTTATTTTCTTATTACTTTGCAATTATTCTACTACCATTATCGCATTTTATTATAACAGTTAACATTGTTAATATTTTGGTTAAAATGTTGACTTAAAATTTTCTTCTAAACATCAATTCCTACAAGAGGTGATGTTAGGGACATCTAAAGGCTTTCGCACTAAAAATGGTAAATTTATAGTTTAGCCTTTCTAAAGATGATAAAATATATTTTATTCTCTCTTTAAAATTTATAATTCAATTTTAATTTCACTAAAAAAATTTTGACTTTGCCCCCGATTCGTACGCACAAAACCCATGTAAACATGATGAGTTGAAAAGCAAAACTCTTAAGAAAAAAAAAATATATATATATATACATTTTAAGCCGTAATAGTTAATGATGTTAAATACGTAGAGTAACTAAATAAATTATTAAAAAAAAGATGCTAACAGCTATCAAATTAGAATATAAGGATTAAAATTTTCAGTCAAGTACAATAAAAGGATCAAAAAATAAAATTTTACCTTTTTATTTATTTTTTAATGTTTTATACCAACTTTATTGTTAGGAAAAGAGGTACAGACCATATGAATTTGCTCTTTTTCGAGAAAAATATAAAAATTATACATGAATTTTGATTCAGTATAATTTGATACATGAACTGAAACTTTGATTGTGGTTCAAATATATACATGAAATTTTAATTTTGATTTAATCATACACGTTTAAAGAAATAAATCTCATTATATGTTCTTATTATATCTGTTCTTTTTGATATAATGCTTAGAAATAATCTATAGCCCCCCAACCCTTTAATAAGAGGATATTGTGCTAAACTCGAATCCACGTCCTCTTGCACTGGCAACAATACTAACATTTTATTAAGTTCTCACAGGCATCAATTCCGTATAAATGACATTATCATTTATTGTACACCATTTCATTTCTAATATAAGACATATACTCAGTCAACATTCTCATTTACATTTTGTTCTATTTTCATATAACCAACATTCTCATGAACTTACAATTCAATCATTTTTTAGTTATAAGTGCCAAATTCACTAATTCATTTCAATCTAACACATAAATAAAATAGAAAAAAAATCAAAATAACATAAAGTAAAGTAGTAATTTTCATATGAACTTACCTGACCAAAACATCAACCAAGATGAAACTTCAGGACTAATCTATAATTTTTGCTTTTCCCTGATTTTCTCTGGTTTGATCCAATTTACGATTTATGCAATTATTTCATTCAATTCATCAATATTAAACATTTATTCATTGTATCATGTCATGAATGAACTTATGAAATTTCATTTTTCAATACTCTTAAAATTTTACATTTTATTCAATTTAGTCCCTAAAATCAAAATAGTCATAAATTTAAATTTGAAGCTTTAGTTTAAAAATTGGCTTAAATTACACCACTTAAGGACTCTTTACTTTATATTATTACTAAAATTTCACATTAATTTCACAATTTATTCACTTTAGTCCTTATGTACAAAACTAACAATTAAACATTATAATTTAGTCCTTTTTCGCATATAAGCTCAAAATCTATCAATTTAGCATCAATTTATTTAAGAAATCATTAACAGAATCTTTCAAAAACTTAAAAAATTTACAAATTAGTACATGGATTAGCTAAATCAAGCTCCCATAACCTCAAAAACATAAAAATCACAAGAAAAAAACTTAGAATTACCTACAAATTGATGGCCGAAAGTCTTGAAACCCTTGGATGGTTTTTCTCTTTTCTTTGCTAAGGGCATTCAGTCATGGTAGGAGAAAATGAAAGTTTTCTTCTCTTTCCTTCCACTTATTATGGTATTTATACCTTAATTAAAATTTATTTTAACTTAATTTATTTCACTTAATTAATACTAATCACACTTAATGGTTTTAATCATCACCATCCACTGACTTTATTCCAAAATGGTTAAATTGTCATTTTGGATCTTTGGTTAATTGTAATTTAAGTCCCTAAATCTTTGACCAATTAAAAACTTACAGCGATAAGACTTTTTTATAATTTAGTTCTTGTACCATAATTAAGTAATTAATAGATAAAATTGAAGGACCAAACTTTAAGATTCTTTTATATCATCTAAATATTTACGGACCCGATTTATAAAAATAGATTTCTGAAACCATCTTTTTCGACACCATTGAAGATCGAACTGTTACATGACGTTAACTCGAATTTCTTAAAAAGTAATACCTTATTGAATACGTGTTTTTCTAATGTTTCAAAAATAAAAGGTTGAAATTTCAGTATTTAATTAGATTAGTATGAAAATTTACAAGATTTTATTGTTCGAGTAAATCAATTGTCCAAAAAGCAAAGAAAAAAAAACTTTCATATATATTATTAATTTGTTTTTGAACGACAATTTTAATGACTCACTCGATTTTTTTTATTAAAAAAACCAATTATTATTATTTTGTAAATGATGATCAATAAAACATCTCTCTATTAATCGTCTTAGCTTGAGTCTTTAACTTGAAGGGATGTAATCTAGGGACTAAGCATGGGCTTTAGTCCCTTGGTAAAATAGAGTAATTACATTTCTAATTCTCTAATTATTGATAATTAAATTCGATTTTATTGTAATTATATTTTTAATCTCTTTTAAGAATTAATAATTTTTTTTAACAATCCCATTATAAGTCCTGGTCATATATGTTGTTTTTGATACAATGCTTAGAATTACCCATAGTCCCTCCCTAATCTATAAATAGAAGGATAATGTGCTTCAACGCATTTAAATCCACGTCCTCCAAAATGAAAATTTTGACTTCTTTCGTGCTTAGCTTCGAAATACTATCACCATTTGATGAGAAATGCAATTGAAAATCATATTTGAACACATGAGTGATTACTAGAGTTGATCATGGGTCGGGCCAGGCCCAAACAAAATTCTAGACTCGTCTTTTAGGCTTGGGCCCGGTTCGAAGTATGGGCCTAAAAAATTGTCCAAGCCCAGCCCAAAATAAAATTGGTAAGCCCGAGCTTGGCCCGACCCAACCCATATTAAAATTTTTTAGCTTATTTTATTAAATAAATTTTTTTAAAATATAATAAATCAAATGCATTTAAAAATATAAATGATACTAAAACAATTCTTAAAACAATACACAAATTGAAAGCGGAAGTGAAATTAGAAAAGTAAAGTTAAAAATTTAAAATGGTTAAAAATAAAATAAAATATTTATTATATAATTCGGGCCGGTCAAGTTTAGGACAAAAAAATCTTGCTCGAGGCTTGGCCCATTTTCTAAATGAGTCTCATTTTTTTTCCAAACCCATTTTTCGGGCAAACCTTCGGATCAGGCCAAATGACCAGCCATGATCAATTCTATGGAATTGTGTACATGAATATGAATAAAACAACCTAAAAAATTAACTTAACATCATCTATGTCATCATGTTTACTAAAATATTATCAACAAATTTTGTAAATTTATAATATAATATAAATATAAATTTATATGGGAGCAGTTATAAAGTACAATCAAATAAATACAAAATATAAATGGATAAAAGAATCGAAAAATAATTAAGTAAAATCCATACATGATAGTCGTACATGGTAAAATTAGAGATTCACACATTATAGCCGAGCATTATAAGACTCGAACTTGAATACTCAAAATAACTAAATGCAATGCAATATAACTTATTTCAATACTACTCTTTGGGAATTTTTTTATTTTTATTTTTATGCGAATTTCATCATAACCGTGAACGAATGGTAAATGTCACGTGTAGGTATGCAAAATGATAGTAATCAATACTATTATTTAAAGATTTGATTGAGTTGATGACACTCTTTAATCAGATCTCAGTTCAGTTGTGAAATTACCAAAAAATCATTACTTTTATGAAGCAATCAATATTATTTTAAGGGTATTTTAATCTTTTTATATTCTTATAACCAAAACCGGAATGAAATTAAACAAACAGATTTCATTGCTATTGTTTGAGTTAAAGCTAAAATTGACAAATTCGAAAAGTATAAAGACTAAATTGATCAAATTAAAATATATAAAAGTTAAATCTACAATTTTCATAAAGTATAGGGACTAATAATAAATTTTAACCTATTAAAAACTAGGAGATTCAATCTCTAAAACAAAATATAATCCCAACAGCAAGATATTGGGATTTAACAACATGACTTGTTACCCTTTTTATACAAAATAAAAAGGTTTTATAATACTATTTAGTAGCCTGGGAACATGGGTGGAGGTGGTGATGAATATTGGAATCCCAAGTTTGGCGGGAGGTGAATTCCCTCGGTAGGTCGTGGTGGCGGTGACTTAACCGGTGGTGGTGGAGAATGGACAGGTGGTGGAGGGGAGTAAACCGGTGCTGGTGGTGGCTTAACCGGTGGAGGTGGAGAATGGACAGGTGGTGGTGAGGAGACGGGTGGAGGGTGAATTGGTGGTGCTGGTGGCCTAGAACGCTCGAGTGGGGATACTTCTTCTTTACCTGCTTGTTTAATAGGAGTCTTCGGAGATTCTTTAGGCAGTGATGGTGGAGGATGATGGTGTACCGGAGTTGGCGGGTGTGGTTGCTTAGGCGGTTGAGGTTCCGGGTTTGGCTTTGGTTTATGTTTTGGCTTGTGTGGCGACCTAGCCCCGCCGCCAGCACACTTATCCTTACTACAATCAACAAGTTGGCTTATTACAGGTTGGCATTCTTTAGTTGATCTTTGTTTTGGCCGACCAGGCAAACAATTATAGGTGTCGTCGAACACAATGTCTTTCTTGGAAGGTACTTGACAAGCATTAGGCTCATTTTGGAAATAGTTGCGAGAGAATGTGAAATTAGACAACTTCGGCAACTTACAAACATTTTCCGGCACCGTTCCGGTTAGCTTGTTGCGTGAAAGATCTAAGGATTCGATGCTTTTCATACCGGTAAGGCTTTCCGGCAAAGAACCCGTGAATGCGTTCGAGCTAGCGTCGAATATCGTTACGTTGGTAAGCAGCCCGACTTCCTCTGGGAAACAACCGACGAGGTTGTTGTTCATAAAGATAATCTCGTTCAAATTAGACATCTTACCGATACTGTGTGGAATACATCCTTCGAATTTGTTATTGGCGAACGTCACGACTGAAACGGTTGATTTACCGATCGCTTCGGGGATGGTGGATTTGAACCTATTGTTGTTCAAAAACAAGGCATCCAAGTTCTTTTCGAAGAGTTCGGGCGGTATGCTACCTTCGAAGTTGTTGTACCTTAGATCGAGGAACCTAATGGTAGGCCATGAAAGGGCAACTTCAGGGAAAGGACCGACAAAACGATTATTGCTGATATCAAATTCATACATCAACTTTAGTCTAGACATCGTTTTAGGTACAATCCCACAGAATCTATTGGAATTTATATGGATCAACGCGAGATCGGTCATGTACCCCATCTCAGCTGGAAAGTGTGCCGCGATGTCAGCATGATTAAGATCAACCCCCGAAACCACAGTTAAGCTCTTGTCATCCAACGCCTCGGAACAAAACACGCCGGTGTAATTGCACACATTGGAGCCTACCCAATCGCCAGTCTTGTTCATAGGATCGGAGTATATAGCCTTTTTCAAAGCCTGGAGGCCGATGTATGCTTTCTTCAGCCTCTGGTTGGAAAACGTTAATGATACTTTAACCTCATATTCGACTTCCGGAGGGAGTTCATCGTTAGGAGGAAGAGTCTTAAGCTGGCGGCGAGCAATGTAGGCCGCTTCCGCATCGGTTAATGCAAAGGTGGTGGATGTTGGTAACAAAGAGAAGAGAGAAGAGAATAAAAGAAAACAACCAAAGGCCTGTAATCTTTGAAGCTTATACATAGGATTGTCAATGAGGGACATTGATGTGAGGAGGATGATATTGAGCAATGTGAAAAGGGCATGGGTTTAGACAACAAATGAAGGTGATGGGGGAAGCTTGTTGGGATCATTTTAGACACCACACAGATTTTGGAGGGGGTGAATTCTAATTTTAGGGACCAACTATTGCTGGTTGGGTCCTCTGTTTTGTAAGCCCCTAATTAACTATTTGACCTAGTTTTTTCATTTTTTCTGATTACATCTCATTCTTGTCCGAATGACATGGTTGGAATTTTGTCTTTTGTTTTTTCTAGGTTAAGGTTATATATATAAAGTTCAAATATGCATATAGTCCTTACACTTTTTGAAAATTAGGAATTTAGTCCCTGTACTTGTATTTCTGGGAATTTAGTCTCTCTATTTTTCATATTTCAAAATTCAAGTCTAATTGTTAATATTTTTTTTAAATATCAGGTTAATTATAACATTTTTTTTAATTACATGGCTATCAAACGAGTAGTTTTTCATTTTAAAAAGTCACAATAACAAATTTAACAAAAAAAAAAACAATGTTAATAATTGAACTTGAAATTTGAAATCTGAGAAGTAGAAAAACTAAATTCCTAAAAGTACTAAATTCCTAATTCCCAAAAAGTACGGGAGCTATAGGCACATTTTAACCAATATATAATATATATCAAATAAATTTTAATTATGATTTTTTGAAAAGTTTAAAAGGTTAAGATTTAAACTAGTAATTGTTTACGCATTGGGTTAATTATTTTTGGGCTAAATAGTTAATTTTAAAGGTTAAAATATGCTTTAAGTTTTTTTACTCTCTCTATATGAGAAATTTAGTTCATGTATTTTATTTTTTAAGAATTTAGTCCATTTATTTTTTCGAATTTATAAATTCAGACCAAATTGTTAATACCGTTAAAATTCTTCTGTTAAAGTTGTTGATGTGACATTCTAAATTTATTTATTTTTAAAATACTCATTCGATAATCATATCATAAAAAATGGCATTGTAATGTACTTGAATTTAATAAAAAAAATTGACGATGTTAACAATCCTTTAAAATTTCATCAGTGTTTTAATTAAAATAAAATATTTAAGCTAACTAATGGTATTATGGACATTGACGTACTAAATTAAGTAAAAAAATAAAGTATAAATATCTAATCTTAAATTTGAGCACAATATAGTCCAAAAAACACGTAATGATTTGACCTAGTCTTTTTTTCCCTAATTACATCTTGTCCATTTGATATGGTTGGGATTTTTTTTTAGGTTAAATATAAGTTAAAATATGCCATAAATTTATATACTCTTCGAATATTTAAAATTTAGTACATTTACATACCATATTTTAAAATACAGGTCCAATTGTTAATACTGTTAAAATTATTTTATTAAATTTAGACAATATGAATATTTTTTTATTTAAAAATGTCACACTAACAAATTTAACCAAAAAATATTAACAATGTTAACAGCTGAATCTGAATTTTAAAACATGAAAAGTAAAGCACAGGGACTAAATTCCAAATTTGTGAAAGGTACAAGACTTATAGCATATTTTAACCTTAAATATATAATATATCAAACAAATTTTAATTATGATTGTTTTAAGTTTTAAAGTTAGATTTAAACTAATAATTAAGTAATGGAGCAATAATGATTGAAACAAATAATTTTTACAAACAAATAATGTTGAATACGAGTTGGTCAAATTAATTGGACAAGTCCTTATACTCTTTGTATATTTGGAATTTAGTCTCTTCACTTTTTAGATCTAAAAATGCAAGTTCAATTGTTAATATTATTAAAATACATTTGTTAAATTCAAGTTATTTGCAATGTTATATCTTTTATTACATGGTTACCATGTGGGTAGTTTTATTATTTCAAAATGTTACACCAACGAATTTAACAAATTAACTTTAACGGTGTTAACAATTAGACTTGAATTTTTAAATCCAAAAAAGGAAGAGACTAAATTCTAAATATGCAAAGAGTACAGGGACTTGAAACATAATTTACCAACAATAAATCATGTAGCGAATTTGGGGCTCTTCCAAATAAGAGTAATCCTGAGACACCATTAAGAGCATATTTTACCATTTGGTCGGCAACTTCATTTAGAGATCTCGAAATATGATGAAATCAGACTTTCCAATTTTGGGTTAGGAATTGATGAATTAGACACAATTCCATCATTTTACTACTAACGACACCACCAGATAAAATAGTTTCTACTAGAAGTGTATTATCACACTCCACATCTATTTGTCTAAAATTCTTTTCCCAAGCTATGCTCAACCCTTCTAAAATCGCTCTTGCTTCAACTCTAAAAATTAAATCCTTACCAACCCTCATCAAAAAGCCACATAACCAATTTGCATTCGAACCCCTAAATACTCTTCCAATAGAAGCATTAGAAACATTCAATGAACTTGCCCCATCTGTGTTGAGCTTAACCCATCTTTTATCATGTAGAACACTTGCCCGTTACCATTAGAATAGAATGCATTATATTGGTGTTTTATCCCATGTAACTCCTCGCCTATGCAACACATGTATCCACAACCTCCGGTACAGAATTATGGCTTTAGTCAAAATAAATTTATTCTGACTTTTTCAGAGTAACCAGCATAGTATGAAAAAATGAGTTTGCCATTCAACATCATTAGTTTTTTTTAAATTATATGATAGATCATGTTAATAAAATTTAAAATTAATTAAAATTTACTAAAACAACGTTTTGGGTTTGTGAAAATAAAAATCAAGTATCATGATACACAATCAAATAATATTTAATTTATATTTTTATAAAAATTAATCAAAAATAGAGTTATAAGTAAAGGGGTAAAGTGTTTATAAATAATATTTATTTAGGTTTGGATTCAAACTTTGAAAATCGTATTTTTGTTTGTTTTGTTTAAATATTTATGTAAAAGTAATGTTTAATATACACTTTAGTCCCTAAAATATATTATTTTTCTCATTTTGATACTTAAAGTTTTTTATGACCTACTTCAGTTCCTAATATTATCAGACGTTTTAAATTCAGTTTCTTCAGTCCTCTTAATATTAAAAATAATCAGTTGGGATATCTAACCAATCATAAATTGCCACGTGTCATATGTTGATGCCATAATGATGTCATCATCAAAAAATACAAAAATATAAATATAAATATAAATATAAATACAATTTTTTAAAAAAATTAAAAATATATAAAAATTATAAAAAATATAAAATTATGTAACAAATATATTCACAAAAAATTAATGTAAATAACAAATGTGGCCATGATTAAATGGTAAAGTATCCGTAGTAAAAATTAACGAGACATGGGTTCTAATCCTATTATGTGTATATAATTTTCTATTTTTATATAAAATATATAAAGTTACAAAAATACTCTCAAAATGATAAGAACCTATAATGAGATTAATGTTAAAAAAATTAGTACAAAATAAAGATAGCATGTACAAAATGATGAATGAAGGAAGTTTACTCTAGACAATAAATAAAGAGCAAAGTCAAATAAAACATACTATCGATAATACTAGGAAAGCGCTCAAAATTGATATATTTTAAAATATTAAAAATTTGGTTAAAAAATTTATCCAATTTTAATACAAATTGATTCTATTTTTAATAAAATATAATTTTATATAAGTTTTTAATATTTTAAAAGTGATTGGCGAATGTATACTCCATTTCAAGATACAACGATTTTTAACATTAGTTTATAAATTTTTTTACTTTTTTATTATCTTTTACAATTTCTATTTTTTATAAATTTTTTTATAGATTTTAGGGTAAACTATCTCATTAGTCACCCTAAAATAGTATCATTTCTATTTTGGTTATTCTAATTTTTTTATTAATTTAGTCACTACCATTAGAAAAATTGTTCAAAATGGTCACTCAACTGTTATCTCATTATCATATTGTTGATTGGACTTACCTTTGTATGACACATGGCAATTTATGATTGGCTGGATATCTCAATCAAGTTTTTTTAATGTCCAAAGAATTGAATCGAGAATGTCTGATAAAATTAGAGATTAAACAGGGAACATCTAGTAATATTAAGGATTGAAGTGGGTCAAAAAAAAACTTTGAAAAAACAATATACTTTAAGGAGTAAAATTTGAAAAAAAAAAGAAAAAGAAAAAAGAATAGCATAAATATCCTTTATACTTGCTAAGTAAATTGTAAAAAAAATAAAAATTATACCATTGATATTATTTATAGATGTATTTATTTTATGGATAAAATAATATTTAACTCTTGAATTTGGTAATTTTCCCCACCTTGGTCTTCGAATTTTTTTATCCTTATTAGTCCAAGAATTTAGCATCATTTTTAGTTTTGATCCGAACTCAAAATTCATTAAAGCGTTATGACATGAAACTTTAAAATTGTGTCATATCATCATTTGAATTTTTTTTAAAAGAAATAAAAATTTTCTTTCGTTTTTAACATTTCTTCACTTTTTAGATTTTATATAATCTATTAAAAAAGTTTAGGTGCACACCTCAATAGAATCCAAATTTAGGGTCAAATTAGGAAAAGTTACTAACTTCTAAGATTAATGTAGAAAAAAAAGTTCAGGGACGAAATTATAAAATTTGTAAAGTTTAGAAAATAAATATTGCTTTATCCCTTTAGTTTATTCAATGGTTGATTTTTAATTACATATTGAATCACTTTAAATTTAAATATAGGATAAATTATACTGAAGGTCACTTTAAATAGCGTTATTCTTATTTTGGTCACTCTAAATTTTTTTTTGTCAATTTAATCACTACCCTTAGAAAATTTGACTAAAATGGCCACTTAGCCGTTAAACCTTAAACAGATTGCTGACTAGACTTACAAAATAAAAATAAAAATTATTATTTTAGTCCCTTTAAAAATTACAAAATTTTTTAGTTAATCACTTAAATCCCTATAAAAAACCCATATTAAAACCCAATATTTACATCCAAGTCCCTTATTCTTCTTTGCTCTCATTATCATCCTTCAAGCCCCAAAAACAACCTCCTTAACCATTCTAAAATCCCACTAGAGCACACCAAACACTGCAATGATGTTGTTTCGATATCTTTGACGGAACCTGTTTCTCTTTTTTCCAACCCTACCATCGTTTCTAATAACGTCGACTTTAAAATCGAGTATTAGAACTATGGAGACTATATTAGAGTGTAGGTTGAAGCACATCGGTGCATTTCATTTTTGAGTGTAGGTTGGAGCATTTCAGCACGTATATTGGAGTGATGAATAGTTACATTTTGTACATCTGATGTATGAATCACCAAAGGTTACTAAGGGCTGTGAATAAAATTTGAACTAAATCATTATGTTATTTTGCTATTGAAATACTCAATTTTAAAGTCGAGATTGTTAGAAACAATGGTGGTGTTGGAAAAAAGAGTGGCAAGCTCTATATAAAAATTATATCCGAGTATAATTCAAACAAAAGTGGTTACATAGAGATTAAAATTTTAAAATTAAAGGTAGACTACACGGATAGTCATTGAATGATGTGTAAGTTTTCGTTTTAGTCGCTAAAGTTTTCAAATTTATTTTTGTCACCTTAAAATTAAGTGATACCTTTTTAATTGGTATAATAACAAATTTAGTCCTTAGCTTTTATATTTTCCATGAAATTGACATTGATTCTTTATAAAAATTATAAAAAAAAACTCAAAATTATTAAAAATAAAAAGTTCTATATAAAAATTTTAGAAAAATAAATTCTCGAAAATGTTATTGTTGAAGAGCTAATATGTATGAGAAATAATAAAAAAAAATATCATTTAATAGAATCCAATAACAAATTAAAAATAGAACAAAACCAAAAAAGTTAGCTCATCACATACTTCATCAATGTTTTTCGAAACCAAACTAGTAATATCTTCAAGTCAAGTTCTATGCTCCTGAAGAACATCTGGAACCGATATTACAGAGGCTTGAAATAGACTCTGGTGCCATATTTTTAGCCAAAAATACAAAATATACCACAAAATTTTCTTCTTCAAACTCAATTTAGAACTTCAATTTATTTAAATTATTTTTCAAAACCGAAATTGTAAAAACAAATTATATTTAAAAAAATTCTTTTATTATAATAAAAAAGCTCTGTCATGAAATTGAAGAGGTAACCAATTACTTTGACTAATGTTTTTATTCTTTTCTTTGTTTTTTAAAGAATTAGTATTGAATATTTTTATACAGATAATATAAAGAGAAAATTTGGAGGGTTTAAAAATAATTTTCCTTCATTTTCTGTCATTGTATTTATTTTTGAAAATTTTATTTACTTTTAGTTTGATTTTAATTTTTATAATTTTCTAAATTTAAAAAAAAAATCAGGTTTTTTAATCATTTTATATATCATTAGGACCAATTTGAAAAAAAGTATAAAAATTGAGGATTATAATTGTTATTATACAAATTAAAAAAGTGCCACTTAAATAACCATTTTGAAAACTTTAATGACTAAATTGTAACTTATTCTAGTTAACTGACCAAAATAAAAACCTACCTATAATTTAATGACTAACGTTATAATTTTCCTAAAATTAAATCAATGTTAGACAATATAAAGAGTAAATTTTAAACATTAGGAGAATACGAAGATCGTTGAGAGAGTTAAACTTAGGCTCTGTTTGTTTTAACGTAAAAGGTTTTTCAGTCAACATAAAATTACCCCCTTATTCTCGTAAAATGTCTTACCAATTTTTTTTTCTGTAAGACATTTTTCAAACTAATAAGGCTCTGTTCATTGTAATACCCCTATACTCGACCCGAACATCGGGTCAAAGCACCAGGATGTTACATTTTCTACTTTTTACTTATCAAATATTCTTTTATAAAATTTCATAAAATTTCATTAAATTAAATATGCTCTAAGTCCCTATATCTTCACATATTTTTAATTTAGTCTCATACTTTTATTTCAATGAATTTAGTCTATTCACTTTTTAAATTTTAAATTTCAAATCAAATTGTTAACTCTTGCTAAAATTTTTCAATAAATTCATTAGTGTGATATTTTTAAATAAAAAATTCACTTAATAATTGTGTAACAAATTTTTTTGAATAAAGTAATTTTAATAATATTAACAATTAAACTTGTATTTTAAAATAAAAAAAAGACGTTAAATTCTTCGAAATAAAAGTAAGGGACTAAATTTTAAATTCACAAAAAGTGTAGTGACTTGGAGAAAATTTTAACCATTTCATTATATTCCAACTCGACCCGTTGACAGCTCTTCTGTTTTCCCCCGTCTCTGTTATCTCTTTCTTTTTTCTTTTCACGTCTAAAGTAAACACTTGCTGAAGCTGATCCAAGAGAATATATATATATACGTATATATATATATGAAAAATACTCAATTATTCTCTGTTTCTTCTCCGCTGTTGAATTTTGTTCCATTTTAATAAAGATTCTGGGAATTCAAGAAATTGACTTGAATTCCCCGAATTGGAAAAAAATCGGAGATAATACGAAGAGAAAGAAAATCAAAGAAAAGGTGAAAAAAATGAAGCCGATGGAGACGATACAGGATCTGATCGACGAAGCCAAAGTACGGACAGTTTGGTGGGTCATAGCAATCTTTGCCGTCACTTACTTCTTGTCTCGTAAGTTAACTAATAAGAAGATTTCAGTAGCAGTTCTTTGGTTTATGTTCGTGTGTTTTTTTTTTTGTTATTGATTTTTTTTAATATGTTTATTGGTGAATTCTTTGATTTTACTTCACTTCTGTAGTTAAGTTTCTTGGAATTGTTTTTTTCTGGACAATTTTCGTTTTATTGGAATTAATTGAACATTTGGATTTTTAATTTCTGTTAATTGGTTAATTTAGGGTTTTCTATTTGTGTTTTGCGTTAATGTGGTTTGATTTCTGCTATAGGAATTGTTTGTAAGTAATTTTTTCCCTGTTTTGTTCGGCTTTTGTTAATTGATGCAGATACAAGTACATCAATGTGGATGAATTTACCTGTAGCAGTTCTTATACTGTCTGCATTGCGAATTTTAACTAATGAGGTTGAGTTCAAATGGAAAATTAAATCAGTTCGTCCGCAAACTTATTTATCTCATTTGGAGAAGAAACAGTTGTCTGTGAATGATTACCGGCTTTCTAGCACACCACCTCCGCCCAAGTGGAAGAGGAAAATTGATTCTCCTATGGTGGAGTCAGCTATCAATGAGTTTATTGGTAAAATACTCAAGGATTTTGTAACTGATTTATGGTATTCGGAGATCACTCCAGATAGGGAGACCCCAGAGTTGATGCGTGCGGTGATTTTGGATGCTATTGGTGAAATATCAGGAAGGGTGAAAGGGATAAACCTTGTTGATTTGCTAACACGGTAGGTTTTTGGTTTAAGAATATTTTCCAATTGTAAAATTATTTGATTTTTTTTAAAGCTCAAGGATTTCAAACGATTGTCTAATGTTCCAGGGATATAGTTGATTTGATAGGGGACCACTTGGATCTCTTTAGAAGAAACCAAGCTGCAATAGGTGTTGATGTTATGGTAACATTGTCATCTGAGGAGAGGGATGAAAGACTGAAACACCATCTTCTGGTTTCTGAAGAGCTTCATCCTGCATTGATTTCACCAGAGAGTGAGTACAAGGTGTGAGTGGAGTGTTCCAAAGAAAACACATTTTGCTTTTTCATTTTATGTTTTTCTTTGTTTGATTCTGTGTGTTTTTCCAGGTTATTCAGAAGCTTGTCGGTGGAATTTTAGCAATAGTATTGAGACCACGAGAAGCTCAATGTCCTCTGGTTCGAACTATTGCCCGTGAGATTGTAACTTGCTTGGTATTGCAACCTCTTTTGAAATTGGCAAGCCCTGGGTAAATTATTAACCTATAAATTGTTGTGTGTTTAATTCTAAGATAGTTATTAGTTCTTCTTTTAAAGTTGCAGTTACGGTTATCTGAGTTAGCCTAAACTTTTAGGTCTAGATTTTTGGCGGTTGATTTGGCAATGCATTCTTATTAAGTGTTTAGAATATAAGCCATGATGCTTGGAATGGCACTCTTAGTCTTGACCAATTTAGGTAAAAGAATAGGCAGAGAATGTTTAGAAGTTACTCGTGACGATTCATTTTTCCTGGGTATAAATAAGCTTTGATCTTTTCCTTAATAAAGTTTCCTCCACCTTTTTCCCTTTTATGTTTTGTTCTTAGGTATATCAATGAAGTGATTGAACATGTTCTACTTGCCATTAAAGATGATACAAATAAGATGGTGGTTGGTTTTGATCGGCCTTCAGTAGGAGTACATGGTGATGATTCTACCTCATATAAAAAATCATCATCAAACAGTCAAGGAGCTGATTTGACTTTGGCTAGAATTGATGATAGGAAAGAAACATATTCAGATTGTAACAGATATGAGGAAGAATCAGTACAGCCTCGACCAGCTGATTGGGCTCGAATATTAGAGGCAGCAACTCAAAGAAGAACTCAAGTTCTTGCCCCTGAAAATCTTGAAAACATGTGGACAAAAGGAAGAAACTACAAAAAGAAGAACAAACATGAAAAAGCAAGATTTCAAGAATCTATTACAAAGGATTCTGTGACAAAGAGTGCAGTATTAACAGGGAGTTCAGGCAGTGAAATCTCTACCAGCAAGTTTGGAACTTCAACTGGAAGGGAAGAGAAAAATATGATGCAGCTGATGCCTGTTTTAAGTAATGACACTCAGTTATGTGATGATAACACTACCAGCACGAAGTTCGGATCGGAGTTTAACAAGTCATCATCATTTGAAGGAGATCATATTGTCGAAAAACATACTGATGCTAGCAAGCAAGCTGCTGATGGAAATAAGAATAGGCTTAGGAGATCCAGCAGTACCTCTGACTTGAAAGTTAAACCTGATATAAAGAAGGCACTTACAGGAGATATTGGAAGGCCAATTATTTCTGAGTTCTACAGCCATGATGTTGGCAGGCATAGTGAAGAATATAGTGGCAAGATTGCCTCTAATATGGTGCTTCACAATGAGGAACCACACACTCCAAAGCTTAGATGTCGGGTGAGTTTTCCCGTAAAAATTGGTGTAAGTTATGCTAATTCAAATTTGAACTGCCAGATGAATCCAAATGTGACATGGAATCTAAATTAAAACAGCTTCTTGAGCTTGATGGTGTTGAAACATGATATGTGATTGATTTGCCATTCTGTGTCTACCTCTGCAGGTTATTGGAGCATACTTTGAGAAACTTAAATCAAAACCATTCGCAGTTTATTCAATTGCTGTGACAGATGCGGAAGACAGAACTTGGTTTGTCAAGAGAAGGTTTTATCTCACCGAACTCATTTTTTTCCCCTTCAAAAAAAAAAAAAAAAATCCATTTGTTTAAGGGTCTTTACTTGTTTGATTGCCCCTTTGATATTTTAAAGTCTTCAGAGTTTAAGTCTCTACATGTTTGTCTGAAGAGAAAAACATAAATCTCCAAAATTTTGATTGATTTTCTTTTTGAGTGATTACTTTTTTTTTTTTTTTTTTTTTCAGATACAGTAACTTTGAACGGTTGCATAGACATCTTAAAGAAATTCCTAATTATACATTGCATTTACCTCCCAAAACGATATTTTCATCAAGCACTGAGGACGCTTTAGTTCATCAGCGCTGCATTCAGCTTGACAAATATCTACAGGTAATTTATTTCATAGCGTTTTTTTTTTTTGGGTAAGATATTTACTTTTAAACCTGTTGCTTCAGCTAAGCCACCTTTTTGCAGGATCTGTTGTCTAAAGCCAATGTGGCTGAACAGCATGAAGTGTGGGATTTTTTAAGTGTTTCCTCAAAGGTTTGTGTGTATCTTTGTGGCGTAAGGTGCTACTTTGTTTCCTGTGGGTAGGAATGAATGACATCTGATTCATGTTGTGGTTGTCTTTTGCTTTTGAAGAATTACTCTTTCGGAAAATCTTCTTCGGTGATGAGAACCCTTGCTGGTATGTTGTTCCGCTTCTTGGTTATCACTTAGCATGCTATTCTTGCTGTTTATACATGGGTTCCAGCTGTTTTACTTCAACACATCAAGATTGTCCTGAAAAAAAGGTTTATAGATGCTCTAAGTGGGCTTCTAGAAGTTTAGGAATGCAATCGTGTGCATTACATTTCCATCTAAAAGTACAGTTGTCTGCTAGATGAGGTGTAGCAGTATTACTTGTTTCACTTTTTACACTGATTCGCTTTACTAATCTCTACTTCCAGAGATTACATGTCTTGTTACTCTGTTAAAATTCCGTAGCTGGTTCTTATATGTGTGTGTGTGTTGTGGGAAGATGCATGCAAATCCAGCTCTTTGAGCAGGGACCTTTGCATATATCATTAAGCCAATTGGATTGGTGCAATTCAATATTTTCCATTTTACTTGCTATGGTGGTTTTCTTTTAATTTTAAATGATTTGAGAATAAAAATAACATAGTTGCGTTACTGTTCTTCTCACTGTGAACTCTTTAGTATCGCATGAATATTTGAATCTATATGCTCGGTTGTCTTTCGGCCTATTATCTTAGAATCGTAAATGATTATAATTTGTCGAATTTACTGAAAATCATGCATGGATCTTTTGGTTATTGGTTTGATTCTACCACTATGGTCTAGAATTTGGTTTTAACTCGGCTGATTTCTTGCTTAATATTTTGACCATTTTTATTGCAGATTACTTCCTGACTTTTTCCATTTCTCCTGTTTATAAACAGTCAATGTAGATGAAGCTGTGGACGACATCGTACGCCAGTTTAGAGGAGTATCAGATGGCTTAATGCGCAAAGTTGTCGGTTCATCTTCTCTTCCTATTGAAGCCTCTTCTTCAGCTGACAGGACCTTGTCATGGAATGCAGATGAGATGGCTAAGGACATTTCTAGGCAAAGTAACTTAGAAGCAGTGAATAGTGCTTCTGACAATGACGAACGGTACAAGGATGGTAGCCATGGTCAGGATGATAGATCTGGTCCACAAGGTCATGGCTCGCATTCAGAGGATGAATTGAACTCAAAGAGTTTGCCACCAAAGGTGATAGAACAAGGTGGAGAGCCTGACAATTTTGTTCCAGAGAAACAGGATTTAGGTGTGAAACCTGAATTACTTGGCCAGGGTGGATTTCCTGAAGCAAAATTTTCATCAACATCCAGCCCTTGGGAGGATCCAGTTGGAATGCCCCCCGAGGTAGATGCTTTAGCGCTGTTTTTTTATTTATCTTTTTAGTTCCTACTGATAATATGATTTTAGCTTATTCTAAGACATTTTTTGTCACCAATACTTGGAAGTTCAAATGTTTACCTATTGATTTTTGTGCAGTGGACACCACCTAATGTGAGTGTACCTTTGCTGAATCTAGTTGATAAGGTGTTCCAGCTGAAGAGAAGAGGCTGGCTAAGGTGAGCTAAGTTTTGATTATTTCCATAGTTTTGAATTAATTAATTGTTGAAATGTTGTATTCTACCATTCGGCAAGTATAATTTGGAAAGATTCTCATAAAATGATATTGGTCCTTGGACTGAGGTATTACTAATGTTTCTTTACCTGTAATTTTGATTAGTTTGTAAATTATGTGGTCATTTTAGTCTAGATTGATTATTAAGGGTATATTTGTTCTGTTATTTAAGCCGTATACATTGCTGTTTTGTAGCATAGGAGTGGACTGGTTGATATGGTGAGTTGATTATTTATCTTGGAACTAGCAAAAATAATAATTTCTTCTTGAGTAATCTGTTGTTCAATCTTTTATGAAAAAGGTTGCATGATGAAACACTGCTAACATAGATTTAAATGCATCAGACTACTGGCATGCTTGAATTATCAATTACTGCTTCAAGTCTTTTTCTTGTTTCCTTTTATCCAGTGGTAATTGTCTGGTCTTTCAGTGTGTGTGATCTTGTTAAACTTTAATTGCACGTTATGATGTTCTAAAATGACACTTTTCTAGAATAATTTTGCATAAACATGTGTATTATTTCAATAATGCAGAAGACAGGTCTTTTGGATATCTAAGCAAATATTACAGCTGGTGATGGAGGATGCCATTGACGACTGGCTTTTGAGGCAGATTTATTGGCTTCGGAGGGAAGACACTGTTTCCCTAGGCATTCGATGGGTTCAAGATGTAAGTGCTAAACACTTTAGAAGCATTGTAATTTAACTAAGACTGTTAATTGGCTCAGCATCTGATGCTGTAAAAGCATGACTTTTGTCATTAGGGTCTGCTTAGTTTAGTGGAAAAGTGGAAGGATCGGAAGAGTAGAATTGAAAAGAAGAGAGAAGAAACAAAATAAACTTTCAATTTTCTTTCCTCTTGTTACCTAGTAAAAAGACTCGAATAGCCATGCAAAAATCTTCTATTTCTATTAATGACCTATTTTTCTCCCAGGTTCTATGGCCAGGTGGTACGTTCTTTACAAAATTGGCAAACATTCAGAGCAAACTTGGTGATACTCAACAGCCGAACCAGCAACTTTCAGGGACCTCCAGCCTGTTTAGTGGGAGTAATGTCTCTAAACCTGGGTCCTTTGAGCAACAACTTGAGGCTACTCGTAGAGCTAGTGACATCAAAAAAATGCTTTTCGGTGAGTATGTTTTTTGCGTTAGTGGTATCTTGTCATCATCAGATCAGGGGTTTACATACTTGCCAACAGCTCGATGGTTGCTTCAGATGGTTTACAATGTTTTTGGAACCAGATCGGTGGTTGAACCAATCAAACCACCAGTCTAGGCAGTTCAAAGGAAAAATTATTAAAAAATTCAAAAATAAAAAATATTAAAAAAACCAGTTCAATCATCAATTCAATCGATTTTTTAGCCCGGTTCAAACAGTCCGTACTGGTTTGTGAGTTAATTGATTTCATATCTCTCACCAGACCGGTACTCCGACAGGTTCCCGGTCTAACCAGTCTGGTCTGGTTCAGACAAGACTGATGGTTTAGAATTAATTCCTTAGTGCAGAGTCCAATGGTCATGTTTCTAATTAAAACCTCTCAAGTCACTAGTGTCTGGTTATCTTAACAGGTTTGTTGATATTAGCTCATGTTGTGAAAATCATTGACCATGTTTATTATTAACATGGTTCATGATCAGTTTATTTGTAATTATACCTTTATCTTCCCCGGAGCTACACTAAAAGATTTGACCTTTTTGGGCAGATGGAGCTCCGACGACCTTAGTTAGCTTGATTGGGCATAAACAATATCGACGATGTGCAAGAGACATTTATTATTTCACTCAGGTTGAGTTTTTATCTTTCTGCCAGTAAAATTTGTGTACTTTCTTTTTAGTTTTCGATATTTTAGACTTTCTGAAAGCATTCATATGCCATTATCCATTGCAGTCCACTATATGTGTGAAGCAACTTGCTTTTGCGATATTAGAACTTCTACTCATATCTATTTTCCCCGAGATGCGGGAACTTGTGAAGGATCTTCATGGCAAGAAACAAATTAAAGTCACGTAGGATTTCCGTTTTGGATGATCGGACTCAAGGAACCTGAAAAATACCGATGTAAGTCTACTAGTACCATTCCTCTCAGTCATGTTGACACTAAATTTAGACTTGACCATTCATATACTTGTGTTCGTATAATAATTTTTTTCGTGTTGTGTCCAACATTTCCAGTGTTGATTAGGAAATGGTTTCTGTTATCATATTGTAAATGTAGATATTATGGTCTGTACAGAAATCAGTTCATCGCCGTGAAGTAGGAATTTGGTGTTGATTTTGTGTTGGAATTTTTGGAACATTTAAGAAACATAGTGACTGATAACCTTTATTGATTCGTAATGGAAATTTATGCCTTTATTTGATTGTTTATCAATTAATAGGATATGTAATTAGGGATGGCAAAAAATCCGAAACCGACGGATTCCAACTCAATCCGACTTAATAGGGTCGGATTTTACTTTTCTTCTGAAAATGAGGTCAAGTCGGGTTGGGTTAATTTTATAATTTGTATGAATTTTTTTTTTTTCGAGTCGAACTCAAATAGCTAATGGTTATTTGTATCTCATTTATGCTTCTAGTCTTAAGATTGAGAGTAGAAAGACTAAAAATGATCAAATTACAATAAAAGATTAAATCCATACGAAATACATAGTATGGGGATTTTTTTTTTATAGTTTGACCATAAATAAAAGGATCTACTTTTGCTGTGATAATAGTTGGGCCACAAGTTATTATGGTGGTTTTCAAAATTAGAGCGCGGTGGAATTGGTTAGGTAATTGATTTAGTGGTTCGGAAAATTTTATTAAATAACTTATTAGAAAATACAAAAATAATAAATATTAAGAATTGATTCAATCGATTTAATTGACAGTTCAATTGGGTTTTTAATTTGGTTCAATTGATCCTTAATAATTTATGATTCAATCGATTTAAAAAAAAATTTTGTCACCACAAACTCTCAATTATTTGCTCTCAAGTATCTCTTTTAAAAATTACGAGAAAATTAATATTGTAAAATACAAAAAAAAAGAATGAGGATAAAAAATTTTGATTTTAATTTAATGAAAATTTAATAATACGAAGTAATGTGTCTTCCTAAATTATTTGCGTTTGATTAGAAAGAATAATTCAAATATTAAATAATTTGATTGGAATATATTAGTGCTTGATTAAAATAATTTATAAGTTTAAAATTAATTAAAGCATTAAAATATTCGACTTCACTTATTATTAGATAATTAAATTTAATTATAAATAAATAAATTGATAAAATTTTATAAATATATTAATAATGCTTGAATTAAAATTTTTAAATAAAAAAATAAAAAATTAGTTTTTAATTTTTAAAATATAAAAATTAAATCTTAAATTTATCAAAATACAAATACTAGTATCTCATTCTCACCATTATATAGAATCAAAATTACTATTCGAACTCCCCTACTAAGCTCAAATTACACGTGGGATTTCCACTCAGTGAGTGAGTAAGTGAGTCCACAAATGCGTTAAAAACTCGGCTCAACTTTTAAGCTCAAGGGTTTCTTTTAGAGCACCAGAGAAGAAAAAAGAAAAAGAAAAATCAGTAGTAAAAAAGCAGAAAGAAGAAGGGAAGACCCAGATCTCAAATCTCTTTCTATCAATGAAAGGGATATAATATATATATTGTATATATAGATAGATACACAAAGGAGTAGAATTACATATAATTTGAGAAAGTAAGCTGTTGTCCTTCAAATTCAACATCATTTCACATGGTTTTGAAATTGAGCTGACCATTTTCTCCAAAATGCCACGCCCTTTTTTCCATAAGCTTATTCTCTCCACTGCCCTTCAACACAAGAAACTGGTAAATTACTAATAAAACCCCCAAATTCTCTCTTTTTTTCGTTCAGTCTCCATTTTTGTTTTTGGTTATGGCTTTATCTGATTTTTTTTTGTGTGTGTGTGGGTGGGGGGGGGGTGAGCAAAGTAGTCTTGAAAAATGATAGAATGATGGAAATTGATTATGGGTTTTGTTTGTTTTGTGTTTTATTATTATTAATAACTTTTTTTAATGGCAAAGTTGAAACCTTGGGAGCTTCGAAATCCCAGTGTTGGAGTTTCATTTTATGTAAATGTGTGGATTTTTTGAGTTAAGTTTGTTGTTCAGTACTTGTAACGAGTTATTATGACTGAAATTGATGATATGGTTATAACTTCAAATTATTATTATTTGTTAGATTTTAGGGTTTCGGGTTTCTTTTTCCTTTCATTTTAGGGTTCAGTTTTGCAGGAAATACTGTGTCCTGAAACAAGTGTAATGGCTATTTCCGACTTTTCCATTTTTTTCTTGAAGTATCCGTGTGTCCGACACGCAGGTCCGAGTCTTTGTCATGTAGCCGAATAGAGTGAAATGCTTGTTGTTTGAAATTTTAAGTGGTGTGGTGGTTCAGTTTAATGGATTTCATTAGGTGGGAAAAAGGTTGAATGGTGTAAGTTAAATTAGTTTGCCTTGTAAAATTTTAGTTTATCTCTCATGATCTCTTTGCATTTGAGTGAAACTTTACTAATTTGTACACTCCGGACCGATCTGCCGTGTTTTAAAAGTCGGTATACGTTTGGTTTTAGCTTCCCGAATGCACCCCTTAATGTGAAAGGGGAGTGTGGAAGACACAGCACATCTATGTGACAGTAGGATAAAATTATTTGTTTCCCTGATTTTGTTGGATCGAATAGGATAACTGTGCCATTATACCTCATGTTTGTTTGTTTTTTTTTCGGGGTAAAAATTTTTGTGTTTCTAATATGTATGGAATCAATCGAAACTGAAAATTAGAAGTGCAGCAGGATCTATATAGAATGTAATATATATTTCTAGCTAGGATTCCATGAGAGTATTATTTGCCTAACTTTAGGATAAAGAAATCGAGATAATACCAGCTGTCTTATTTACGTCACTCTTCATTGGTGCATATTATTTGGATCGAGAATCCGATGACTATCATCCATGCTTTGCCGTCTGTTGTATGACATTCTCCTCGTACTTATACTGCTAGTAAGTTTCATCAATCTGGCATCAAGTGGTTGGCATGTAATGGTGTTTTATGAACCAGATAAGAAAGTTCATCAACATTGTATTTACGGAATTTAGATTTTAATCTTTTATCCTTTTTTGGTTGTTTGGTCATTGGAAAAAAGCATATATGGATTCGGTTTTTAGCTATATGATTATAGTAGCCATGTTTGTGTTATGATGTATATATGCACTTAAACCATTCAAGTCCCAATTTTATTATTTGTCAGATAACTAAGCCTAACTTGATTTGGGGTGTCTGCAGAGGATCCCCGATAACTTTGTTAAGAAATTCGGGGACGAACTTTCTGTTGCTGCTGCTCTCACTGTTCCTGATGGTCATGTTTGGCGTGTAGGAATAAGGAAAGCCGACAACAAGGTTTGGTTTCACGAGGGTTGGCAGGAATTTGTAGAGCGGTACTATATCCGTGTCGGCTACTTATTGGTTTTCAGATATGAAGGGAATTCTTGTTTCAGTGTTAGTATATTTAGTTTGTATAACTCGGAAATCAACTATCAGACTAATGCTTTCATCGGTACACAATACTATCATAGAAAACCGTATCCATTTGAAGAACTTGAAGATGACAAATGCATCTCTCCGGCACTGCAAAATTTGTTTTCCGGGTCTAAAGTTAATAACTGCATGAACTGGAGTGGTGAAATCAATTTTCGTGCGTTAAAGGGCATGAATAGCCAATCTTTTCGAGGTGCAGTGCTACCAAAACCAAACAAGCCTGGGAGGAAAAAGCAGAAGTTTGATCACAGTAAATTCTTGAAACTGTTTTTTTTTTTTTCGCAGTGCATAAGGAATTGGAATTTCTCATTATTGTTTGAACGATATGTAGCCGAACCTGATTCATCTGTTGGACGTGAATATGATGTGTATACAAACTTTAGATTATATGAAAGTGCTTCAGCCAGAAAGAGAACTGTGACAACGGAAGAAAGAGAGAGGGCAATTAACGCAGCCAAATTGTTTGAGCCGATGAACCCTTTCTGCAGAGTTGTCTTACGACCATCATATCTGTACCGGGGATGTATTATGGTGAGTATTGACCATACATGTCTTTTCCAATTCACCCTATAGCATACCTCACTTTACTTTTCGATGTGTCATCGCAGTACTTACCATCATGCTTTGCTGAGAAGTATCTAAGTGGGGTTTCAGGATTTATTAAACTTCAGCTGCCAGATGGGAGACAATGGCCCACTCGATGTCGTTATAGAGGTGGCAAAGCCAAGTTTAGTCAGGGATGGTACGAGTTTACGTTGGAGAATAATTTGGGTGAAGGAGATGTCTGTATCTTTGAGCTGCTCAGATCAAGGGAATTCGTGCTTAAAGTTACTGTATTTCGTGTAAGGGAAAGCGCACCAGTCTCAATGAAATGCCGCCCCGAGTTAAACCAGCTAACATATAGTGAACATATCCTTCCAGATGATGTGAAACCGATCCGGGTCAATAAGAGCATGCCATTTTGATGTCCATAAAAAGCTTTTAATGGGGGGAAGACTTTTAGTTGCCTAGAAGAGTAAATACAAAATTTTTCTTTTGTGGGGTTTGATTAGGACTGTAAATAGAGCAATGAAGGTGGTGGTGATGATGATGACGACGTTGAACTTTGAGGGAAGGAAAATGGGGTGTTGGGCTTTGATTTTTGTGGTCTGTTTTTGATTGGCTTTAAATTTTCATTCACTGCTTTTGGCTTGAGTTCCTCATGATGTAGTTTTTATGCTACTTTTTAAGTTGGGTAAATTATACTCGGGTTCATTAAACTATTAGTCATATTACATTTTAGTCATTTAACTTTAAAAAATTATTTTAAAAAGTTATAAATTAATTACTGAACTATTCGAATTATATTTAAGGCAATAATTTATTTGAAAGTCTTTAGCGAGTTTTGGGTGACAATTTGATGAGTCGAATTGGTATGGTGGATTAATACTTATCAATGAGTAGAAGAATATAGTTTAGATTCAAGTTGATCTGATTGTCAATATTGAAGATTGGAGAAAAAATTGTTCGAATTTTGATTCGTAAATTTGTAATGTTCAAAGTTATTTCATGAAAAAAAATTAAATTGTATGAGTAATAGAGCTTTTAATTGGTGTAAGTGGTGGGAACAAAAATTAACAATGATTTTAACAATCTAAATGACAAATAAAATTTTTTAAAATAGTTCAGTGATGATTCTGTAACAATGAGTGTAGTTTACCCTTTTTAAGTTAACAATTTAAAAAGGGTTAATATAACTTTTAGTCCTTACATTTGGTAATTAAGTCTATTTTGGTCCTTCAACTAAGTAAATGTATTGTTACCAAATTGATGGATTTAAAAAAATTATAGGTACAAAAGTGTACCTAATTATCAAATTAAAAGTTATATTAACCCATCTGAAAACATGTAGAACTTTCACATCGGAGAACATGGTAATTCGAGCTATAAATTTGAGGGTCTATATGCAATTAACTCTTTTTAAAATTGTCAATTACTTTTGTAGTTTTCCATAGCAAAATCACAATTAATAAACAAACATGAAACCAATTTCTTTTATTTTTATTTTTATTTTTTATTATTACAAAAAGTAAGCAAATTCCTTTAGATTTTAATGAATCTGGTAGTGGTTTGGACCCACAGTAGGATAGGACTAGTTTGAGATTTGGTACCACATGAAAAATAAAGTACTGTATCCTTCATTCAACTATTTAATTTTTTTTTTGTCATCAACTAGGTAATTAATTAATGTAAAAATAAAAATACTAAAAATTCGAGATAATTTAGTGATTATTCTGTAATTTTTCATAATTGGGATGACCAAATAAGAAATTTAATAATAGTTGAAAGATCATTTTATAAATTTTCATAATTAAATAACTAAAAAAGAAATTTACTAATAATTACGTGACTGCTAGTATAATTTACCAAAAAAACCAACTAACCAAACAAACAAATAATCATTTTTATTGCATAAACATAGAAAGTATCAAACTATCAAAGAAGAATACATAAAAATCCTTAGGATTTGGTCCCCAGAATTTTTAGTTTTTTTTTTTTTTTTGTTTCAGATGATCAAAGAAAAACAACAATGTCACAACCAGTGGGTCCATCTTTGCCCCTGAACAATTCCTCTTGCATCTTCTACAAGTTAATTGTGGCTTCCATCCTTCAAGACAAGAAACTAGTTAAGTCCTCACTTTCTCTCTCTTTGTTTGGTTTCTGAGAAAATTTACATCTTTTCTTTTTCTTGCATGAAAGGGTGTTTTCTCTTTATTGTGGGTTGGATCATCTAAGATCAGTGTTTGATCTTTAATACTTGTAAAGTTTTAAACTTTATTTTGGTTACTGGAAACTGCTGATTCCTAAAGATTTGAACTGTTCATATTGCTACTTTACCATTGTTTTTTTTCTCTCTTTGATTTCTGGGCTTGTGTGGGTTTTGTGTGATTTTGGGATTGAAGCTAAAAATTCTATGTTAAAATGGATTAAATTGAATTATTAATTTTTGTGGGGAGTCAAAAATGAAAAATATTTTTTTTAGAGGGATGAAATTTAATTATTAATTCTAAGAGAGGCTAAAAAGGGAATTATACCATTTATCAGGGAGTATAGACATACCTATATAGAGATATCACTTTATATTTGAGTTTGACTCGAAAAGAATCTTGAACTTAATTCAGTAATTATCAAGTCGAATTTGAGGTTATCAATATTTGGCTTGACTCGAATGGGTCGCAATCTTTATCAAGATTTTTATTATTAATATATATTTTAAATATTTTTATATTATTAAATTATGTTATTAATCTTAATATATTATTAACCTTAAGTTTTATTATCGAGTCGAGCTCCAAACTTAAATACTACAAGCTTAATTCAGGTTTAATTGAATTAGAGTAGCTCAATTATATCACGAGTTTGGACTTAAAAGTAAATGTTCAATCAAGCTCAAGCTTGCTAGTATATGGGTTTGGCTCGATTAAACCCCTCCTCGTAGCGGGCAGGAGAGGCTTGAAAATCTGTCTGAAAATCCTTGCATCAATGAACCAATACTATGATCTCTCTGTTCGATTCTGACTCAGGTTTTGTACTCGCAGAGGATCCCGAATAAGTTCGTTAAGAAATTTGGTGATGAACTCTCTTCGGTTGCTACGCTCACCGTCCCAGGTGGTCGTCAATGGCTAGTGGAATTGAGGGAAGATAACAAAAGAATATGGCTGGATAATGGTTGGAACTCGTTTGTTGAATACTATTCCATCTGCATCGGGTACTTCGTGGTCTTTAAATACGAAGGGAATTCGCATTTTGGTGTTCATGTGTATAATCTGAAATCTTCGGAGATCAACTATCTGTCAAATAATTCTCGAGAACCTGGTGATTTTGCTGAGATTACGGGTTCTAGTTCGTACTTTTTGGTCGATAAAGATGTCGATGAAAGTCTAGATCACGAGAAGAAGAAATATAAGATCTCTACATGCCTGCATCAGGAAAACGAGTTGCATGATTTACGAGCAACGTTTCAATCTACTCAAGACAAAGGCATTCAGTTTAATGGGGTTGAGCTTACGAGTATCGGAGATGAAGGTGGACCGTGTTTCTCGAACGAAACACTACGATACACTATAAAACAAGAAGTTGAACCTAGTAAGCTTGATGAACTCGATTACTTTCTTTATAAGGTATGTTACCGGTTGATTTATGTTGTTCTAATTCATTGAAGTTATGGATGAACACGAGCCGTTCCGGAAATTCAAAGTGAAAGAAGAGCTTCCTACCCTGAACTCACCAAGTGTTCTTCGGAGAAGGAGAGATGTTACGGCAGAAGAAAAACAGGGTGCATTTCATGCGGCTTCGATGTTCAAACCCGACAATCCTTTCTGCAGGATTATATTGCGACCGTCTTATGTATACAAGGGAGTACTTCTCGTAAGCTATGTTACTCGGACTCGGCCCTTTTGATACAATTTATTGATTGAGCTTCAAAATATTTGTAGACTTAAACGTCGTTTTCTCCTTCTGCGCAGCATTTGCCCCGTTGCTTTGCTCGGAGATACCTGAACGGAGTTGACGGGGTCATCACGCTTCAGATACCGGAAGGGAAAAAGTGGCCGGTTCAATGCGTTTATTGTAACGAAAATTTGAAGTTCAGCAAAGGATGGGCCGAATTCGTCCTGGATAATAATTTGGATGAAGGAGACGTTTGTATATTCGAGTTGATTAATACGAAGGAGATCGTACTGAAAGTTACCATTTTCCGTGCTCTTCGAGACTGAAATCAGGATAGCATCGAACCCGAATATAACCGAGTCTTCCGTTCTTCAACTAAATAATACTCTCTGGTACATCTTGCATGTAGGATGTGGTCATGGAGTTTATGACTGCCTTAGCTTAAATTTGTATATATAGTTATACTCTTTGCTATGGTATATTTCCAATTTCTTTCTTTTTCAAGATTTTCATGTATTTGGAGGATTTTTGGAGAATTATTCGTGTCGGACATGGATACTTAAAAAAAATAGTTTTCCGAGCTTAATTTCATTTGGTATAATAACAAATATATCGCTCAAAGTTTATATATTCTATCAGTTTGGTCGAAATTTAGTTCGTAAAATTTGTGTAAATGTTGAGACTAAATGCGTTGAATCTTTTAGAATCAAAATCAAATTGACAAAATATGTAAACATCGGGTGTTAAATTTGTTATTATATCAATCAAAATTATATACAATTGACAGAATATATTAATATTAATTGTTTTTACTTACCCACTTTTAAAATTAACAGGGATGATAAAATATGACTCATCAACTCGATTAACGTAAAATTTTTTCACTCGATTCAATTAAACGCTTACCCATATTCGTGTTTATTGAAGGGACCATGAATCAATTAATTAATTAATTAATTAATCTAAGAAAATCGTCAAGAAGCACTGCTTGAGATGAAATGGAACATTACATCATTGTTAAGATAAAAGCATAGAAATAAAGGAACCTATAAAAATTTATTTTCCACTTTATTTGTTTTGCAAAATCTAATTATAATATATTTTTTAAAATACATTACGAACAAAATGTAGGTTTGATTTGTCGAATTTTAGATTAAGTTTCGTAATATAATTATGGGATTGTAAGATTTTGAGTTAAATATGAGACTATTAATTTGACTGAAATGTAATATTTAAGTATTTGGTCGACGAAATATAAAATTGCCTAAAAATACATTTTACTTAATTGTTCTTATTATAGAATTTATTTTTTAACTACTTTTTTTAATATTTTTATTTTCAATTTTCATAAAATTATGATAAACTATTATTGAAAAATCTTTTGTTTACACTTGAAAAACAGTTTCTTTCTGATTACTATTAGAACATATTCGAACAAAGTTGAACTAACAGAACAAATGCAAAGTGAAGCAATGAGCAAAATAAGGAGAGAATTAACCTTATGGAGCCTCGTTCAGTAAATGATTTTATTAAACAATCGGTTCGAATCATTTATTGGCTTAAATTCAATTTACCCTTATATAAAGAAGTAATTGCAATCTCAATACCCACCCAATTTGTACAAATCACTTATCTATATATCTCACAATACAATCAATAAACCTATTTATAGGCCTCTAAAAGTGATCATCTATCAGTATTTTGATAAGCTTTAAACTCTCTTTTAAAAGCTGAAATTATTCCATTAATAATCTTAAATGTTTATCACATAAAAACTGTCATAGATTAGTTTTCCAGTAATTCCAAAACCTTCTCAAAAGATACATATAATGATAAATATTTTCAACACTTTACACTTCTCCCTTCTCCTTCAACTTAGTCGAATAGATGAGGGTGACTTAAACTAGATTATAATACGAAATTCCTTCCTCATTTGATGTATAACAAGATTAAAACATAACTCGTGTAATTAAAAAAAGTCAAACATGTCAACTCGAAAAATTTGACTACACCAAAGTTGTTGTTCTATCTGTTGTTATTCGAACAAGACAGTCAAAGTTTCCAGCAATTACAATTCTTACTTTTTATTACAATTTATATATTAATAAGTAAATATACGAGGTTGAAATAAATTTATAAGTCATAATTATAATAATTAATTAAAAGTGATTACAACACTAATTACAATTATAATTATAACCATAATTAATATATTAATAAATAAATTATTATATTTTTAAAGAAATTTTTTAAATTAATTTTAAATTTTATTTAAGATAAAAGTTTAAATTGATTAAAAAATAAAAGCAAAAAGTAAAAATTTTAAATTGATTAAAATTTTATTGATGTCTATGATTGTGGGTAAAGATAGTGCTCAACACTCGACAAATTTAGTGAGCACTAAAGAATAAGTCCGAATAAATTATTATTTATTAAAAAAGCTAAAAAACGAAAATGTTTGCATTCGGTTAGTGAGTTTTTTAAAAATATTTTATTTATAAAATTATTATTTTAATAAATAAATTTTATATTAAAAAATGGGTATTTAATTATTTATAATTTATAATTTATTTATAATAAAGTAAAGAATCAAACTATGCTAAATTAAACTACATAGACTAAATCTCACATTTGAGTATAGTAGGAGGGCCAAAAACAAAATTTAACCAACTATAAAACAATAAGGCGGTTTGACATGGCAGTGGCGATCGCGCGATTCCGACAATAATACCATTTTGTCATGAATCGGCTGACAAAAGAAATAATCGCGAGTCAGCCTTAACGATGCCCTCGCTTTGACTTGCAACAAATCCTTAATTTCGTACGTTATCCAACGATATTTGGTAAATTATCTCGAATTCAATTCACACTTAAAATAATAAACATTTTTATCTTCAATGTGTTTGAACCTTTTTCTATACAGATTTAGAGACCCAAAATCATTGTTCTGTAATGGTTCTCTGTCAGCCATGTGAGAAAAACAGGGGGAAACAGGGCAATCTAAATGGCTGCCTTTTCTTAAAAAAAAATTCCCCCTTTTTTCTCTTCATACAAGTGAATAACAATGTATACATTCCAAAAAATTTGAGCTTAAATTTGATTTTTATGAACAAAACTTGAATAATCATCACCATGGCCCTTGAAAACTTCAATTTTGTAATGTGGACCTGTAAGTGTATCATCGTCTTTGTTAAGAAAAATAACATCACCGGTATTTAACTGTTTGAACCGGACAAATTGGATCCAACTGGAAACCATATCGAGTTTCGGAACAACCCCAGATGGTATAGTGCAATGAAAGTTCCATAGGATTCCGACATCATCTTTAACCTGCAACTTTTCTCCTCCATCTCCATGGCTCCGTTGTGATTGTGGCGAAGCTTGTCAACAGTTGTCTGGTAATAATAATGTTCTTTCGATGTCAGATTTTCGTTAGAACTTTAACGAAAATCGCCATGTTTTTGAACAGAAAAATTTTGTTGACTTAAAGATCAGAAAGGGAAATGGGATCAAATATTTTCTACAGACCCTTTCTGCATGCTTCACAATTTCTTCATATGACGTAAACATTTGAGCATAAATTTCCTTTTTATGAACAAAACCTGAATAATTATCACCATGGCACTTGACAACTTCAATTTTATAATGTGGACCTGTAACTGTATCATCGTCTTTGTAAAGAACAATAGCATCACCGGTATTTAACCGTTTGAACCGCACAAATTGGATCCAACCGGAAACTATGTGGAGTCTCCGAACAGCCCCAGACCGTATTGTGCAACGAAAGTTCCATAAGATTCCGATATCATCCTTAACCTTCAACTTTTTTCCTCCATGGCTCCGTTGTGATTGTTGCAAAGCTTGTAAGCAGCTGTCTGGTAACGATAGTGTTCTTTCGATGTCGATTTTTGTGAGAACTTTAAAGAAACTTGCCATGTTTGAACTGAAAAGTGGTCAAGTTTATGCTTATGGAGTTGCTATATATATACATAAAGAGAAAGAGAACAAGAACGAGACTGGATTGAAAATTGAAAACGCCAGATAATATAACAGGAGGGATCGTGCGATTGTGATTTGGGTGTTCTTTTTCTTCTTGATTTTTGTTAGAATAAAGAAATTTTTTTCTTACATGTCCTTTTCATTTGGTCTTGTCTTTTTGTTTAGAAGAAAAGACTCACAGTCGCTCGAGATTTTGCAATTTAGTGGCCGTCACCTGCTGCCTCGCGCGCCATTCTTCTTTTTTTTTTTTTGTTTTAGGCCTAGCTTGAGATATGATTACCTTTGAATTTAATATAACTAGTAAATTTAGTGGCTCCCTCTTATCTAAAAATCCGTCCGAAAATTAGAAATATCTGAAAAAAAAATATAGACTCAAAAAATAAATTTAGACAAAAAATAAGACACGTTTTTCAAGTAAGTTTTTTTTCTCAAGCCGTGAATTTGTAAAAAAAATTTGTTTTTGTTGTTGTTGTTCATTGTTTTGGTGTCGTTTCACTATTATATTAGTATTATTTTGTTGCTATTATTTGGATATTATATCATTCTTATTTTATTGTTAATTTGCTATTATTTTAGATATATTTGTTTGTTAAGTTGTACTTATCTTACTGTTATTTATTATTTAAATATAAATAATTTCAAAATTTTATTTTGAATTTGTTGGGAAACATTTATTTTAGTATTTTGAGTGTATTTGATGTATTATATTTTTATATACAAATAATAATATTAAAAAAATTTAATACAGGCGAGTCGGGCTCTAGTTTTAATATTTTTATTCCAGTTAAGCTTGGATAAGATTTTAAGCTTATTTTTTGGGCTGAGTCAAGTCGGGCTCAAACCTAAAAAACGGGTCTAAAATTCTATTGATGCCCAAATCTCTCATTTTTGTATTTCAAAGACTAAATTCTTTGCTTGAGAACTTAGTAAAATTATTTACTATTTTTAAATACACTCTCACAAATAACATTGCTTAATGAACTGATAAGTATTCTAAACAATTACATACATAAACCTATATTATAATAATGACAAAAGTAAGGTGGATTGTTGAAAGATAAGTCTTCAAGTTTAGTACAATTCATCGAATTCGATACAATCGATCCGATGTGATCTTTAGAATATGTTTCTTCAAATGAACCCAAAGATTTTGTTTTAATAAATGGTCAATCTTCCAAATATGGTAAGTTGCAATCTTATTATAATGATGATAGAAGTGGACACTTCCATTAGCATATTGTAGTGACTTCAAATATTTAGACTCAACGGTTTTCACTTTTGGTAATTTTTTTTAACAAAACCAAACAAATTAAGAAACTAATCAACTAAATAACCATAATTAAACAGATTAACCATCAATGTTTTGTTTAAATTTCGCATCAACAATTAACCATCAATGTTAGTTGGAGGAAACCTATTTCGAGTTGGTATAAGTTGAATATTGATGGTGCCCATAAGCCATCTACTGGTGTGTCTACTTGTGGGGATATTGGGGTTGAAATGGAGAATGGGTTGTTGGGTGTGTCTACTTGTGGGGATGTTGGGATTGAATTGGAGAATGGGTTGTTGGGTTTTCTAGACTCGTCAGCTCATGTTCAATATGGGAAGCGGAGATGTGGTTGAAGGACTCAGGCTTGTTTGGAGGAGTGGATGACGACGGTTGGTTCTCTAAGTGGACAATATTGATGTTGTTAACATGCTGACCAGCAATGCTAAAGATGGGAGATAAATTTAATTCAGAAAGTTCGGGATTATTTAAAAAAAGAGTGAGATGTGATTATCTAACATGTTTACAGGGAAAGTAATAAACTTGTTAATGGCCTAGCATCGATGGTTTGGGGGCAATCACTATAGAGTATTATCTATTATTCTCCTTTAGTGGCGTTTCTTATATCAATTTGGTACTAATGTTATTAGAATTATGACACCAAAAACTGTTTGTGTTTAATTTATGTGTTTCTTCTTCTATAATAAAAAAGTAAGAAGTGGACACGTAAATGTGTAAGCCAATGTAAAAACCATAAACCATTATAAATGATTTTTTTGTACAAAAGATTGCCAAATTACTAATTTGGTGTGAGTGCAAGTAAATCATTTAGCAGTTCATGATCCTTGATTTTCTAGATGACTTTCACCTCAGCCTGTAGCCTGTTGATGATGCGGTTGTTGGATTGAACGGAGTGAGTTGATCAATCATTTGTTTTCTGAGTCCTGTTGGCTGCTCCCAAGCTCACTCGTCGCATGCTTTCCTTCAAGCCATTTGTGAGACAACTTAAATCAGCTGAAATTTTGTTTGACAAGGACTTAAAAGAGATTTTCTATAGACCCTTTCTGCATGCTTCACAATTTATTCATTTCTGCAACCTTTCTAAGAAGCATAGCAACTTTTGATGTACATTTGAGCAAAACTTGAATAATCACCACCATGGCCCTTCAAAACTTCAATTTTATAATGTGGACCTGTAAGTGTATCATCGTCCTTGTAAAGAACAATAGCATCACCGGTATTTAACTGTTTGAACCGGACAAATTGGATCCAACCGGAAACTATTTCGAGCTTCGGAAAAACCCCAGATCGTATAGTGCAATGAAAGTTCCATAAGATTCCGACATCATCTTTAACCTGCAACTTTTCTCCTCCATGGCTCCGTTGTGATTGTGGTGAAGCTTGTAAACAGCTGTCTGGTAATGATAATGTTCTTTCGATGTCGATTTTTGTTAGAACTTTAAAGAAAATAGCCATGTTTTTTAACAGAAAAATTTTTATTCTTTGGGGTGGTCGGGACTGGTCAAGCTTTTTGGTTATGGAGTGGATATATATAGTGAAAGAGAAGATTGAAAATTGAAAATCCAGATAATGTAGCAGGAGGTATCGTGCGATTGTGATTTGGGGTTTTTTTATTTATTTATTGATTTGTGTTGGATTAAAGAAAAAAAAAAGTTCTTACATGTCGTTGTCATTATTAGGTCAAATGTATTCTGTAATAATCAAAGTTCATGGTCGCTCGAGATTTCGCAGTCCAATGGCTGTTACCTGCAGGGTCGCGAGCCACTTTTTTTTTTTCTTTTTTAAATTTGTCCACTGAGTATAAATTTTAATTTAATTGATATCTTGCTGTTGCAATCAATTTACGTGTCAGTTTATTCACTTTCAATTAGGATAAAAATAGTAATAGTTACTACAACAACATGATTAGATAATGTAACGTGAAATAAAAATAAAACTAAACGCACTGTACTAAAATTCACTCTCTATTCAAAAGGGACTAAGAATCAGTCAAATAAATGGGTTGAATTAATAATCACTTGAAATTAATAAATAAATAAAAAATCAAGATTAAAATTAATGGTTGAATCAATTTTTATAAATTTTTTAATATTTTCTATTAATTTATTTTATTATTGTTGGTTAAATCGGGATAGAAATTAACGGTTGAACATTGAATAAAGAATTAGTGATCTGATCAATACAATGTAAAAAACTGTAATAACTTGAACTCAATCGAATTTTATTTTTTTGATTTTATTTATATTTAATTTTATTTTTTTATGATGTAAAAATAAGTGAAAATAAATTAAATGGTATTTGTTAGAATGAGTTAACATAGTTTTTAAACCCTAAACCCAATTTCAGTTCAAGCAATACAAATGTTTAATGGTATTTGTTCAAGAGAAGCTGAACATTCACCATACATAGATTGGGAATATGGAAGTTGAAAGAGTAATTAAATGGATCAAATTATGAAAAGGGTGAACCTAATTTCTTCTTCTTTTTCTTCTTCCTGCTCCAATTGCAGAAACCGAAAGGGTCGTCTCAGCTTTTCGGGTACGCGGAATCTACTTTCGTGGTAAAATACTTCACACATGTTTTGTGTCGTCTCATGCGATGAAGAGTTGAAGACGGGTACAACGTCCGGTGTTGAAGAAGAATCTATATAACGGAGGTGGCAGTGGCGGCTAAATTAAGAACTTAGATGCGAACTGGACCGGTGATAGGGTCAAGAGCGGAACTGGTATCATTATGTTTCAGAGAGAGGTTTGCGAATTGGGAATCAAGATCTCTACTGATAGAGCGTCGATGGCTAGACAACGGCTGCTGTTGATTTTGCTGCTGGTACATGACTCGTAGCCGACTGATCTCCCTCTCCAATACTTCCTGCTCAACTGAGAAGAAACATGGATGATGCATAATTCAGTCTTTATTCAATAAATTTTGATTCTAATCAATTAAAATAATTACAGTTAGATCAATGATGGCCCCTTAGCCACATTGACCTTTTTCTATCATGCTTTTGGAAGATCTAATACATTGTTAAGAGAACCTGCTATGTTGATATGGTAAGTTTTTTTTAATCACCCAACTATGAAAAGTTAAAAAAATGATCACCCATCTATTCGTGTTTTTCTTTTTTTGGTGACCAGCCGTCAAAATGACTGATGGAAAAATAACGTGACAGCTTTTAAAATTGACATAATAACAACTTTAACCCTCAATATTTATACATTATATCAATTTAGTCATGATTTTAAAAAATTTAACTTTCAACTTTTACACATTGTGTAACTTGGTCTACTTTTTTTTTTAAAATATTTTTCTTTATGACCCATTCACTTAAAATGTAAAAAAAAAAAAAAAAAAAAAAATTATCAAAAATATACTAAAAATGAAAACACTCAGAAGTCCAAAATAATAATTTTTATCTTTTCTCATTCTTTTAAAATTAACCCTCAATATCACAAATAAACGTAAATTTGTAAAAAAAAAAAAAAGATAAATTATATAGTGTATAAATGTTAAGGGTTAATTGGTGAAAAAAAAAACAAAATTGAATAATTAGGTGGCCATTTGTAACTTTTCATAGTTGGTGATAAAAAAAAAATTTACTAATAATTGGATGACTACTAGTGTAGTTTAACTTAAATAATTCATGTCCAACACCCATATCTGACACAGGGCTATGACCCTCCAAAGGCACTCCAAATATAAGGAAAAGCCCGTGAGACATCTACTCATATCCGACGCTCATACCCGAGTCCCATTTTTGCTCTCAAGGAAGGGGGGAAATCAATTTTTCCAAGTATAGAACAAAACCAAAAGAATATGACATGGACCACAGCATCCTACTCCCCACCCCCACCCCACCCCAACATGAAGAGAAAACTAGTAAAAGTGGCTCAAACTATCTGAAAAATGAAATGAACTCTCCGGTGATTTTTCAGATCAAAGTTTCTACTCCCTGGATTTATCCCACCTCTCGTGTTGCCAATTCATACAGGTCGAAAATATGGAGTATATACAAATAATTAGAAGGTAAAAGGAAAAAAATGTGAAAAGTAATACGTATTACTAAATGCAGGAAAAAAAAAATCTAATCATAGCTTTAGAAGTCATGGGTTCGATGCTTACGATATTTGATAGCTTGTTCTTGAGCTAAACTCTCTAAACGTTGCTTAAGAGCTTTGTTCTCCATGCCAAGAATAAGATTCTGCCGGTTGAGAAATTCGAGCTCAGCTGAAACTTCAGACCCTTCTGCCTGTTATGTAAGAACCACATTTAATACTTCCATATTGAGGCATATACCGATCCATAACTTCTAAGTCAATTTCAAATGTAAACAAATGTTTAAAATTTCTATTTGCACGAACTCTTGCCTGCAAGGCTTGTACATTTCTTTCGAGCTCAGCTATGTACTGGAGTTTACGCACCCTTGAGCGTTGAGCAAACTGCCTGGATAAGACGATAACAAAAGTACTGTAATCGAACATAAGAAAACATAATACGTATTACTGTTATGCTTCCGTAAGTATCTATGCACAAAAAACCTGCTAACAGACAATACAAAAGCAGGCTCGTATACCTTGATCCTGTATGTGCATGAAAAAAAATAGTAGCACAATAGCCAACTAGTGTTATTCGTTGAGCTCGTAAAATGTAACTTTTAAATGATATTTGATAACAGTGTGAGATTCGGCTCAAAGTAAAGCACAAGCAGGGAACAAAAAATAGCACAGAGGCCATTGTAACCAGGAGAACACTGTAGGTTGCTTCACTGTAATTCTAATGTAATTCAAATTGTGAAACAATAAATGGCAACTCACTGCTTCGCACGTTTTGAGTCGGTGTCAGATGAAGAAGACTTAGTCTGAGAATTATCCTTTTTCTCAGAAGAACCTTTTGCATCAAGAGATGCAGATTCAGCAGAATCTTTTTTCTCAATCGCTGTTGATGGCGGAGCCTCCGGTTCTTCCAGTGTACATGATGATCTTAAACCTTGGATAAACGTGTTTTCTCTAAGAGAAGGTGAATCCCATGCCCTATTTTTTTGCTTTACCAAGTTTACATCGGCATGGAAAGAGTTAACCCGAGCATCTTTCTGATTGTGATGATCAAAGTCCTGATGTGTCCAAGAAGGTGAGGAAATCATACTTTTATATCTGAATTCATCCCGAGCTACGTTATCTAGGCTAGGTGCATTGGATACATCAATGAATGCAAAAGAATCACTAGATGAACGTCGATGACGGCCTTTGTACATAGGAGTCTCTGGCTCGTTAAGGAGATCGTCAAGCCAAGAAGGTTGTTCCTCTATCAGATGACTTTCAGAGGAAGTACGCTGGTGGTACATACTTCCCACTCTAGACTTTTGAATTACTTTTGATCCAATTACATTGTTCGGGATATAATTGGTATACACAGGGGAGGCTAGAGGAAAAGGACTTTTAGGAGGAAGCAAAGCGTGTTTTCCGGCAAACATCAAATTTCTTATATTTGTTGACCCCTTCGAATTCGCCATGACCAAGGACAACCAGTTCCTGCAAAGTAACATATAATAGAGACTGATCATGTAGTACCGTTGTTATATAGCAGATAATGATCTAAACATCGAAATATCCATGTTCAATGCACAATATATGCGTAACAACGAGACATTCCAGTAAATATTCACGAAAACAAACCAAAAGATCACACAAGAACATTAAAAAAAAAAAAAAATCATGAATCATACATTCCATACATATTTCAACTTATCGAGCAATCACTGACTAGAGTATCAAAGCTAACACCGTAGTTACCAAACTCGACATCCCCCATGACCATGACCAATTCGAGCATCAATAACTGTACATCCTCTAGTGTTGCAATCACTAAATCTTAGGTAACAACAACATTTTTTTAAAGTAATCTAACCTAGTTTTCAATTTCATCTGAGAAAAAATGGGAAAAAAATGCAAAGCAAAATCTCTCAAAAATCCAATTTCTGGCACCATTTTTGTATCTAAAAATACTAAAAACAACGTTAAAGAACCCTAGATAATTTTTTTTCTGAATAATTAAAAACTATAAATAAATAATAAAATCTCCTAAGCTAACAAAGGAATAGAATAGTGAAAACCCAAGAACTGGAAACTGTGATTTCTTACTATTTTCCACATTTTATCAATACCCAAAAGAAATCTAAGATTAAAAAAAGAAAGAAAAGCAGCTCATGAAATTAAAAAGGGAAAAAATCATAAGCATTGAAGATTGGGTATTAAATATATCAAATAATTATTTATTTTTAAATTAAAGCTTACCTTTAGTGGATTGAAGAACTTGAGATCTCGAAAATACAATGCTTTAGTGTTTCTAAATCAAAAGCTAAAAATTTCTTATGTATTTTTTTTTTGAATCTCTGCGTCTCTATGACTATTTTTCTGAGTTGAAAGTCTAGAGGTAGGAAGGGACTAAACTGAAAAAAATATATATAAAACATGAAAAGGGCGGAAATGTTTTTTTTACAATTTAACCCCTCTAAAATACTGTTTTTATATATTTACTCAAGTCAATTTCTAGTTTTTTTTTTTCTTACAACAAGTTGTTTATTAGTATTAATTATTAATTTTTGTGGCATTATTATAGTAAGAGTTAATTACACCGAACATCCCCAAACTATGACCATTATTTTAAATTGGTTCTTAAATTTTAAAATATTCTAATTACATCTTTAAACTATCGATGTTATATCAATAAGATCCTTTCGTTATTAAAACAATTAATTTAACCCTTATATGACACGTCAAATCTTATGTAGATAAGTTTAAAATAAAAAATTTAAAGAAATAGAACATTGTATCGTAATTTTTCAAAGTAAAAAAGTAAAAATAAAAAAAATAATATAAAGAGTGAATGATAAATCTTTCTATAAAAGCTTTGAAAACCTCAAACTAAAATTTTTAAAACATTCATTTTTGCGATTTTCATTTTAAGTCATGTCACATAAGATCCGATGTGTCATTTAAAGTTTAATTAACGTTTTTAGTAACAAAATTATCTAATTGATATAACTATAATACTTTAAGGATATAATTATAATAATTTGAAGATTAAAGACTTACTTAGAATAAAAATAAAAATTTGGGGATGTTTGGTGCAATTGACTCTATTTTTTATTTACATTTTTATCTATTTTCTCATTTTAGAAAAGCGGGTTTGAGTAGAACATTCTTAATATGTGTAAAATTGAATATAGTTATTTATTAATAATAAAACGGATTAATTCATTTTTGGGTCCTGAACTTGGTAATAATTCTCATATTAGGGCTATTTTTTTCATGTCAGTCCCTAAACTTATTACTTGTTCTTACATTGGGGCCTGAAATAGACAATTATTCTTACATTGGAGCCTAAATTTTTTTTTCAGGTTAATCCATGAACTTGACATTTGTTCCTATATTAAAGCTTGAACATTTTCTTGTCCAATTTTTTTTAAAAGAAGTATCAGGGACTAACTTGAACAAAAAAGTTCAAACTCTAATGTTGGAACAATTGTCAAGTTCAAGGACTAATTTGGACCCAAAAACTCCAAACACTAACGTGAGTATAATTGCCAAGTCCAAACCCCAATGTAAAAATAATTGTCAAGTTTAAGTCGCAAATAGTATATTAACCCTATTAAAAAAATCAAATTTCAACTACTTTTTTCTTCAAAAATTGGTAAATGATCAAAATAGTCACTTTTTTTTTTTTTGCTTTTAGGTTACATTTTAGTCACTTAAATTTAAAATATTACGTTTTAGTCACTTATGTTATTATGTTGTAACATTTTAGTCATTGAGCAGTTAATTGCCATTAATAGTGTAACGGTAAGCGACGCGATACGTTAAATCATCATTTCAAATGAAAATTTTAAATTAAATTATACAATTAGTCCCTATATTTTTTCATTTTGAGTAATTTATTTTTTATGTTTTTTAACTTTCTTTTTTTTTCTCTTTATTTTCTATTATCTTCTGTTTCTCCCTCTATTTTCCTCCCTTCTCCATTTCTTTTAACATAGTTTTAACCTAAAATTTTCGTTTGAAATGATGATTTAACGTGCCACATCAGTTTACCGCTGCATTGTTGACGGCAATTAACGGCTCAGTGACTAAAATGTTACAACACAATAACATAAGTGACTAAAACGTAACATTTCAGCCATAAGTAATTAAAATGTAACCTAATACAAATAAAAGTGACTATTTTAATAATTTGCCCAAAAAAAATAATTAAAAAATGGCGGCTGCATGCAGAATATCTCGGTTTACATAGTTTATTTCCAAAAAAAAGGGAGGAAAGTGGATTGCATTTAGTTAATGCGGTGCAAGTTGTTGGATTAAATCATTATTATAATTATAAAAACTTAATTCCACTATACGACTTGAAATTAATTTCATCCTAAATTTCAAAATATATCCTACGCATCGTATTAATCAAGTGATTAATTTAGTTACATTAAATGCTAATTTAAATATAATAAAAAATATATTTAGTATATATTCATTAAATTGTAAATAAATTTGTACCCTAAACAAGATACATAACAAAAAAAAGTCTTTTCAATTTTTATCGACACTTTTTTTTCCTTTTTAATATGGCAAATTTATAAAATGCTCGTAGAATATGTATACTGTATATGTGTGTTTACAATTTGTTTTAATATTTTCATGTTCATTTTCGATTCATGTTCAGGGTTCAAAACTCTTTCTCTCAACAATATTGTTTCCAAAGTTAAATCTCTCGATCTTTTGAGAGTAACCATTGCATTTAACACTAATTGATTTGTTCCATGTGTTTTAAATATATTAAATATCAAATCTAAAATAATATTTATTGCATAAATTAATAGTTAAGGTGAGAAAAGAATTTAATCATACTCTAAAGATTTAATTAGAACATTTCAAAGTTTTAAGGATAAATTTTGAAATTAAGGTGGTAATTTGGGTCTAATTATAATTATTGATTACTAATAAAATAGTAAGTAAATTACATTAATAGTCACCTATTTATGAAAAATTACAAAATGATCACTCAACTATTTATTAGTTACCCAATTATCTTGAAATTTCTAACATTTTTATTTTCATATTAACCAAATGATAAAAAAAGAATAACCAAAATCGAACAGTTTAATAATCATTTTGTAACTTTTTATAATTAAGTGATAAAAGAACATTTATATTAGATGATAAAAAGTGACCTCTACAATATAATTAACCCCAAAATACTAAGCTCCAATTCTCAACAAGAGGTGGAAGAAAGTACATCAATAAAAAAAGACAACCAAACTCCGCAAACAGACATCATCATACAGGATTAGTTCATAAGCATGACATTAACTAAATACATAAAGAAAATATTAATTAATAATCAAAATATAACTTTATTTTAAATTTCCATATTTTAATGGACTGAAAATTGGTATTTATCATAGATATCTATAAGGATGGAAACATGCATGTATATATTCATGCATAAAGAAAAACGTGACCTTCAGTTTTCATAGATTTAAAGCATGTATCAGAGAATTTGGATAATTGGCCTTTGATTTCTGTACATACTTCAACTATATCCCATTGATGGGGCACAACTATGGTGAAAAGCACATTCATAGTTGATGATGAAGGATCAGTTTTAAGAACCAAGCAGCTTCTTCCATCTGGCATATCCTAGGATCAGAAGGAAAATCAGCACACACCCGACTGTAATACCTCCCACAAAGATTTCAAATATCCCCTCCTTGTTGTTCCATGTAAAAGGGATGTTCATGCCGAACCATCCGGCTACTAATGTCTCGACGGCTATGGCGAACGAAGCGATGGTCAACGTCAATTGGAGTTGAATGAGTTCGTTTCGTTGGTTGTCAAGTTGGATGTTAACGTAGTCTTCTGTGTCATCGATGTATTCGCGGACCTGTGAATCCAACAGAAGAAATGATGATCAAATCAAGGAAATGAAAGTCGATACATCGGTTCCGAATAATACAAACAGAGATGCTCACAGATAATATCTTGTTTCGCGTCCCATCCAGTTGCATGAAATATGCCTCAAGCAACATCTCTAGATCCTCGACATCGTCGTCATCTAAATTGTGGCTGCTCACCAAACTTGCACTCCTGTTTGAACTAAGTCGAGGTAGGCGAGGCGAAATAGTAGTGATGCTATTTGAGGCTGCACCTCCCGACAAAGCCTCCAATTGCTGATTTTGGATCCACTTTCTTGTCAAATACAAATTTGACATATCTTCATTGTCATCCAACAAATGTTCAATTTCATCCCTCACCTAACATTTTAACAGGTAATAGTTAATGTTTCACATATAAAATATATTGAATATTTGTAAATGATACATCTTTTAGATGTATCATGTAATTGGGCTTCCATCCCTTCAAGGACACGCACAAACGGGCACCGAATCCAGATAAGGAGCATTCTCCTTATTAGCAAAAGTTAGGATGTTGGAAGAAAAAACATGCATCAAAAATACCTTCTGTACACGAGCAAGAAGACGAGTGAGATTGCTTTTCAAACTCCTAACATGTTCCAGATTCTTGGTACTGACATTTCGAGCCAGTTCATCCAACACAGGGTAAGCATCCCTCTCAAGTTCTGCCACACTTTTGTCCAGAAACGAGCAGACAACCTCTAAAGCTATCTCCAGAACCTGAAACTCAAATGGAAGCTCACACTGCAAACCCTCCATGGCTTCTGGAACTGGTAACCACTGTCCGCCAGTTGAAACATGAGTTTCACTATCATTTACATCCACTGCGCCTGCTCCTTGCGTCTTATTTGCACTTTTATGAGGAAGTTGTAGTCTTAGTTGATCCACGAATTGCAGCACCTCCTGTTGTAGAGGGTCCAGTATAAGAACTTCTTCAGCTGTAACTATTGCCTTTATAAACTCTAAATTCACAACCATGGCTTTCTCCCTGGCTGAAAATGATAATGATGAGTAAACAAAGAATCCGATATTCTAGATTGTTTGATACATATATCAGGATAATGAAACAGACCATGGTATAAAACAGACGGAAATAAGAAAAAATGGAATAGACTCTCAAGTGTATAAAACTGAACCATAATTCACACCCTTCCTCTTTTGAGAGCAGACAAAACTACAAAAGAAACACGGCAACAAGCAGAATACTCATGCTCGGTTATCACAACTAAGTATTTGCTGGCATCACTTGCAAAAAGATCTCCAATCACATAGGTTTTAACTGCTAAGCAACTCATTTTATTAAGAATGGTGGGGTCATGTAATACCTAACATAGGATTTCTTTTTCTAATTGAGATCCACCTAGACACAATATTCAGCTTACCGTCACGAGCATAATTAATAACCAAAGCAAACTAAACCTTTAATTATTACCTGATAACTTAAAACATTCAGTCTCTTCCCATTGTAAAATCCAATTAAAATTCAACAATCACCAAAGAGTAACAATATATATCCAAGAGTCGGCAAGAAACCAAGAACAATAGGAATCCTCTTAATCAACATGCAAGATCGATAGTCAAGAAACTGCTTTGCTTATCAAATCCATAACTAATATCAGTATCTAGGGTTTGGCTAGAAGCAGTAGGTGAGAGTGTCGAGTACACGTATGTCTCTGACACAGCTATGGTCATTTTTTCTTTTCTAAATTTTTCCGTATATTTGGAAGGTCCTTGGAGTGTCATATGCCCATATTTAGCAAAAATGTGTACTGTAGAACACAGGTACTTCAAGCAAACTTTGGAATGGCACTCATTTCCAACCAAACAGTTGAGCATTTTTATATAGTTCTGGGCTATACCCAAAAAATCCTGCATCTTAGCAGCATACGCAATTCCACTCTAAACTCACAGTTCTTTTGCATTTCCTAGTTTACACACCTACTTACAAGCTAATAGTACCCTGAATCCTCAGTATTTAAAGAAATGAACAGTATATCAGCCGAACCCTCAAAATCTGAAGTCAGAAAAAGGCTAACTGTAACCACTCTAAATCCATTGAAAGCAATTTCACAGAAGAAATTCAAAGAGAATAGTAGCTTAAACATACCAAGAATCGTTGATGAGTGAGAGAAGACAGGGCCAAGAATCCTCAAATCCCTAGCAGGAATCGAAGCCCTCTTAATTATCGTACTCTTATCATATTCCACCAGCTCTGATACCCCCATCGCGTCGAATCTCATCCACAGCCTTGCTCCCGCCGCCTTCTTCTTCCCCTTCCCCGCCGCCATCACCCCACCACCACCGCCTCCTCCACCAATCAAGTTACCAGTGCTAGGAGGCGGAGGCGAAGATGAAGAAGCGACGGCTCCAGTAGCCGGTATCGGCTTTGGCGATTGAGGTACCGCCGTAGATTTCGGACGGCGACGCCTAATAGAAGGGCGCCGGAACGAGAAGGGACCTTTTCCCATTGAAAACTTTGGTCACTTACAAAATCTTTTTTTCTTTTCTTTGGATCAAATGAACATGGAAGTTAGTTCAAAGCTTGGAGTTTCTGTTTCGATCTTTTGGCTTCTCCCTTCCCTTTCCGATTCCGATTCTTCTTCTTCTTCCATAAACGAATGAATTTCACTCTTTAATTTAATTATTAATTCAGGTAGGGGGATTAAGGCGGGGAAGAAAGATTCTTGCATTGTCGAGAATACATGTTCTTATAATCTCACCCTGCCCCCACTTTTGCGTGGACGGCAATAATATTATAAAAGTAAGATTGATGCTTTTAACATTTTTGAATTTGGTGGCTTTAATTAAAACCCCAATAATAACAGTAGTAGTTAGACGTGATATCAGTTTGCTTTGTTTTTCTTTTCAAAAAATGATTTTTTTTTTTTTTTTTTTTAAAGTTATTTTCGCTTCATCAATGCTTATAAAAATTATAAATTAAATAAAAAATTTGTATTATGAACGGAACCAAATAGATTTTTGTAATAATTAAACCGAATCAAATTCAATAAAATGGAACCAAATAGACATTGGTTTCTTTTCCTAAGACTACTAATTCTCGGTTTGATCAATCAATCGATTTTTTTTATTTTTTTTGTTCTGGACTGGTTGATTCCTAGTCCGATCCGGTTTCCACAATCTTTGACAGAAACAATACTTCAATATGCATATAATTAAACTGTTAGTGAAGCCAAAAAGAAAGGGGCAAAAAAACATATGCTGAATTCTTTGAGAAGTTCTTTTATCGCCTAACAAAATGTGCAGATATTTTAGCCATTTTGAGTTCTTACAGACAGGACACACGTATATGCAAAAGGGGTGAAGGGCAAAAAAGTATAACCAAAGAGTATTTTTTTTTTAACTGTTTTTTTCTGCATTCTAAATCAGGCTTCCGATTACATTTTGTGTAAAAATAGAAATGAGGCAAAAAGAAAAAGCAAAATCTCATGGAAACCCACAAATACCAATTCCCCCTTACCCTCAAACCCTGTGATTTCTCATCTCTAGGATTTTGCTAGGTCTTGACCCATACCCCCCTCCTGGCAGGAATTTTCATCTCATCATCGTTTATTGCCTCAGACGACAAATAAAAATGCTCACAGAAGCGCTGATGGTTATACTTTCAAACATTTTAAGGGTTTAGTCGCACTTGATGTTTCTGTAGATCCTCCTTACAAACAGATTAGAACCGAGATAACCGACGGCCCCTGCATTTTGAAAAGGAAAAGATAAAAGAACCCACATTATATAGGAACAACAGATGCCATAAACTCCAATACTGACTGGCAAGGAACAAAAAGAAAATAAACAACACTCAAATAAAAATGAGAGAAAATGCTTATTTGGTATGAGCACATAAAGAAGGCAGGATAACCATATATTTATGGATATAATAGATATTTATATGTTCCAAAACTCACCACAGAGAATTCCCAAACCAAGACAAAACATCAAAGTATATCCGAAGTAGAAGCTGGTCTGGAAGAAGCCTGACATCTTGGTTTTCACATGGTAGTAGTAGACGGAGTACAAATAGACATAGATTGCAGTTGAGGCAGCAGAGAAGAATGATGTCCACTGCCAATGGTAGTTCTCAGCATTTAGCAGGAAATATGTTCCCACGATTGTCACACAAATGGTCACAATGATTAGAATCAAGAAGACCAACAGCATAAAGCCATAGACATAATAAACCTGCAAAATGCAGAGACTTATTGAGTCTGAAATTACTAAAATACGGATGCACAATCTCCATGTCAGAAAAGAAATGAAGACCATGTTCTAGTATTCATCAGCAAATATGTATTTAAAAAGGAAGAAACACTTTGTTATAGTTTATACAGCATATGAAAGAGTGAAAGATTGCCTAACCAGATTTTCATTCACCATCAAGCAAATAAAAAACATAGGGAAAAGAACATTACCTTGTAATTCCAGAAGGATGTGAAGACAAAATACATTTCAATGAATATGCTGCCAAATGGCAGAAGTCCTCCCATCATAGAGACCACAGAGGGTGTAAGATACCATTTCTTTTCCGGAATTGGGCGAGGAATGGTCTTCACACGGCATGGATTATTTGGAGCACCACTCCAATTTCTTCCAACAACTGTACCAAGAAGGGTCAAGGGGAATGAAATGAAAGCCCAAATCACAAAAACAACCACCATTGTACCAAAAGGAATTGCTGCTAGAGATCCATAAAATATGGCGATTGTGTTCAAGATAAAACCAATCCCAAAGCACATAAATGGGAACAGAGATGCTGTAAGGATCATAGCCTTTATCCAATTTTTACCTGAAAAAGAAATCCAACTCTTTTGAATGAGAGATCCATGAGTAGAGGAACAAATGCAAGCAAGAAAGGATAAGTGATCAAGCACGTACCCCCATTGCGTGAGTACATTCCACCACTTACATAACCAGAAATGAATGATGTAAAAGCATAACAAAGAATAAAAGTTGTGACAATTGCTCCTCTCCTGAACCAAGTGATCAATACATAATTGTTAGTACTCAAAAAGCAGAAAGTTGAAATGCCAGCACCAAAGAACAATATGGTTCATAGCATGAACTAAAACAAGGAGAAAGATAAATCATTTGGTCAAACTTGAATATGGCAAACAGAAGAAGACTCATAAAAAATAAGTAATCATACAAAGGGATTTTACAAGTGGGTGAATTTTTTTCTCTTTTTTATTTATCTTTTAAAAGTAAAATGTAGAATAAAGTTGGTAGTTTTTCAATGTAAGGTCCCTTTTTCCTAATGGATGGTTATTTGATTTTTTTTAAAGTAAAAGAAGGCATTAATACTTTTAATTTCATATTTATCAAAATAAATTTATTTAGTTTTTTAGTCAATTCTCAAACTAAGTTGGTGTTGCCAACTCTTGGATTTTAACTCACTATAGCTTCTCAACATACCCGACATACAACGTTCCCACAATTGCCAATAGGATGACAAGGAGAACAAGCATCGCTAGCTGAGCACCTGTGCCAACAACAGCAGAAAGCAGGGCCAAATAGCGAGGAGGTCGGAAAACATCACCATGAACGAGTTTCCAACCAGATTCTTCACTCACATCCCTTTCCTGAGAGCATATAGATGAAATAGCAAGGAGAACATGAATTTTTGAACAACGAAACTTTCCTTAAAGAAGTGGAAAAAAGAAAAGGTCTAGGTATTATCACCAAGCTTTCCAGATCATCATCTTCCCGAGCATACTTTGCATAGTCATTTCTCAGAGTTCGCATCAAGATCATTGACACCAAACCAGTGAGGAAGATAACCATCATGAATGAATTGAAAACAGAGAACCAATGAATCTGCATATTGCAACATGTATTTAGGGCTATCAGAAAATTAAACGAAAACAGAACAACCTAATGGATGGCTTGTGAAAATAAATGTTGTTGCAAAATAGATAACTAGAAAAGAATCCACTGAAGTAGAAAGTTTTCACCAATAGTGATACTTACTTGGTGCTCAAAGAAAGGATAGTCCAAATAAACATCAAAGCGACGAGCAAAAGTGACATTAGTTTGAAGCCATTTGACAGAGTATGTCATGTCCAATACTCGCCCTGCTTCCAATGGTTTTGGACTCTCTTGAGTGAGATTGACATGAATAATCTGCGAGATTGGAGCATGGTCACTAAAAATAGCAGATTCAAAAATAAGGAATGGAAGTCGTCTGTATGTCAGGAACCACAAACCTGGTCCTTATTGTATTTAATAACAATATTCTTATGAGTGTAGAGGACATGCTTGCCATTATCACTGTTCTTATCAGGATGCAGCTCACCAACAAAGCCTAAAAAGTTAAGAAAGAAAAAGATAAATTATTCAGTAACAAGCAATAAGGATTAATAAACCAGATAAAAGAAAAATGAAGTAGACTATGCATACCCCATAAAGGCAGATCATCTGAACTTTCAGCATCGTTAAGAGCACAAACATGGCAAAAACAGAAAAGCAAGGAAGATAGTTAGTGCTCCAACAAAGTAAGCCATATAGATAAAATGATACCTAAATCCAGAAAACATCGATTCAATGCCAAAAGAATTCAAAGCTTTCAGATCCTGAGATTTTCAGTACTTGTCCAAGCTGTCAAATATCAGTATCTTTGTAGCTCTATTTATGCACACTTATTATTTTTATATAAAAGAATGAAAAGCTAAACATACCCATAAAGAATTCAAACCAATAACTGTTTTCAATAGCATCCTTGAACTGTCTGACCTTCGCTTCATCAAGTTCCAATTGGCAAATAGTACTTTTATCAACATTCTCTGTTGAAGAATAAAATAAGGAGCAGAAGAAGGAATATAAGTCAAACATATGGAAATAATTACTAAAGGAATTACAGCAATTGAATAAATTCTAACAATGAAAAAACACATACTTTGGAACTTTATATCGATTTGGCTATCAATTAGTTCATTTCCACCAAGGACCTCACCAAGACCACCCCACTTGTGAGCAGGGTTGGTACCCGGATGACAAAATGGAAGGCTGTAATAGTTGTATGTTTCTTGTGGATTGTTGTATGGACCAACTTTATTCACCCATAGGGTGACTGGGTCATCTGATTGATACTGAAAGGAAAACCAATGAGTTGGTAAGAGTTACCCATAGCTATTGAAAAAGAGAAATGCAAGACAAATATTTAAAAAATCTAAATATCAAACCAACATTGAAAGAACAAATATAAACTTAAGTTCTCATTGGGAATAAATCTTATGTAAATGCAAAGAAATACACAGGATAGATTGATGTAACATTGATCTTGAGGAGGACCGACAGCAATCAAAAAGATACCTTGAGAAAGCCTATTAAGCCTAGATCCCAAAAAACTCAAATAAATGAAATTAAAATACTCAGTTTACCAATCACCAATACCAATACATATGAACAAACATATAGTGGTAAGAATATTTGCCAGGCAACTGATTTCTAGCTGATAAGTCAGTTCAAAAAGGAATGTACAGATAAGTTTTGCCACATCTAACCAAGCCATACTGCTTATATTGATAATTCAATTCAAGACAGAAGATCAAATTTCTTGGTCAAGGTGAACAATTGTTGACTCAATATCAATTATCAGAAATCGTATAAACAAATTTTCAATCTACTCTCCAGAGCATTCAAGGAATGCATGACCTTATACCTAGTCAAGAAGGCTCATCTTGCAACCCAGGCATGAAGACAGAGAGAGAGAAGGAAAAGATTTCAAATGTTAATTCTTCCACATCATTCTGAGACATTAGACAAGTTGTAATATACTTAATACGAAATGTCTGTCTTACTATGGCAAAGGGTAGGACATGATTTATGCAAATGCAAATACATTCTCAAGTTCCCACAAGAATTCTGCCAGTTAACTGAACTCTTCCAAGCATATCTAATCAAACCCATCAGATCCAATAGAAAACCAATGTTAAAAAGAATAGTGTAACAATTAATCCGCCAAATAAAAAGTTGAAAATGCTAATATCTACATTTAAACACGAACAATTGGTCTTAGACAAAACATCCCCATGCCAGCTTCGCTACAATTTGATTTACCTCAAAACTAAACTACCTAACTTAAACGTGAAAAAAGATACACTTAATCCTCTATATCAACCTCTCGACCATACATAGACAATTTGCATTAAGATTTGTATAATAAATTCCAAAAACGACACGTAAATCACGAATAACCTAAGTATACCAATCTTTACATCACATACATAGACATGCACGTAAACGATATAAACCATTTCATAGATAAATTTACATCAAGAGCTCATCCATCAGAGATCCACATCTTACACCTGATAATTACAACTAAATTTTTCAGACGAAAATCATGAATTTGCACAAATCAAAGGCAACAATTAAACCTAACCATAAATGAAGAAATAAATTAAGAAGGAAAAAAGTTTGCAGATAGGGTTCGAGGGGGGAAATAGAGGTTATTTACCTTGTGATCTGACTCGGAAGCGAGAGCGGGAGAGAGGAAGAGGAAAAGGAAGGCGAAGAGAGAGAAAGATCGGACGGCGGAGAAGACGGAGGAAGACATAGCCGACGATGGTCGGATCTGCAGGTCCGGTGCACTACGCTGATGGGTTTCTCTCCCCTTTTTTCTTGCTTTTTTTTTTTTTTTATCTTTGTTAAAGATTTGGGAGAGAGTTGTCTTTTTTTTATTTTTTTATTTTATTTGTTAACATTTTTTTTTTTTTACATGAACAGGCTCTCTTCTTCTCTTCTAGTTTCTAGATCGGTGACATTTGACTTAGAGATGTTCTAACTGTTCACATGGGCCGGGTCGGATCTAAATTCCGTTTCAATATTTTTATTTAAATTTAATTAAAAAATATATAAATATTAATATAATATTTTTTTATATATTTTTTTAATTTTTGAATAGTAAATTGCGTTGAATTAGATTAGCCTAATTCAAAGCAGTCTAGGTGGACCACTCGATCTACGAGTATCTCTATATTTAACTCTTTGTGCATTTAGAATATAGTTTTTTTTATTTTTTATTTAAAATTAGTAGTCCAATTATAAATACTGTTAAATTTTTTATTACGTTTTAACGTCATTTTTTGTTATATGATTATTATGTGAGTTTTTTTATTTTATTTCAAAATATTACACCAATAAAATTTAACAAAAGAATTTTAACAATGTTAAAAGTTAGATACGAATTTTAAATCTGAAAAGTGAAAAAACTAAATTCCAGAAAACAAAAATAAATGACTTTGTTAATAGAATAAATTTAATGTTTAATTCTAGTTTTATAATTTTTTGGTGAATATTAATTTTTAATATTATTATGTTTGAATTTTGATAATTTTGTTAATAGAATAAATTTATCATTTGTTGTTTTGTCTAATTTTATGTTTAATTTATAAAGTGTAAACTACACCTAATGTCACACTAAAACGGGGTTTGTCCTGTTTTGATCACTCTAATTTTTTTTCAATTTAGTCACTCTAATTAAGATAATTATTCGAACTAGTTATTTCTGTTAAAAATTTCGTTAATTCACTAACAGATTCTTGACATAGCACATTAGCCAAATGAATTACGACACATGGCATCTTTTATTGACTTTTGATTCAAGCTTAGGGACTTCTGTGTAATTAATTCAAAACATATTTTTCTTTTAGTAGATTGATTAGATAGAGGTTCCTAAGCTTTAGTTAAAAGTAAGAAAAAAATATCTTATGTGTTGTCATTCAATTGGCTAATGTGCCACGTCTACAAATTGTTAGTGGATTAATAAAATTTTTAACGGTAATGACTAGTTCGAACAATTATCTTAATTAGAATGAATAAATTGACAAAAGAAACTAGAGTGACCAAATAACGACAAATCCTATTTTAGAGTGACATCGGGTATAGTTTACCCATTTATTAAATACAATCTTATGGCTTTGGTTTTTTTTTTTCTCTTTAGGATTGATTTAATAAAAGTTAGATAAATTACATCAACATCACTAAATTATTAGTAACTTTATATTTTAGTCACTCAACTTCAAAAGACCACAAAATGATCATTAAACCATTTGAAAGTTTTTTATTTATTTAAATCACTAAACTATTCAAAAAAAATTATTTAAATCACTTGGTTAAATTTGGCGATCGATATGATGAATTAATACACATCGACAGGTAGATGAATATACCATAAATCTAAGTCTATTTAATGGTCAATGCTAGAGATCCAATAAGAAAAGCTGTTTGGAATTTGGTTTCCAAATACTTAATGTTCAAAGCTATTGCATAAAAACAAATTGAATTCTAGAAGATAATTGGAAAAAGAGCTTTTGATTGATACAGACAGTACAAATAAAGAAGCCATACAATAGTGATTTTAATTGCTCAATGACTTTAATGAAAACTTTTGAATAGTTCAATGATCATTTTGTAACTTTTTGAAATCGAGTGACCAAGACATAAACTTACTAATAATTTAGTGACCTTATATGTATTTTACACCAAAAGTTAATTGTTAACATTATCAGTTAATCATGAATTTTAATCAAATTAGTACTAAAACAAAACCTAAACACTAAAAAATTAATATCAGTTCTTCCGGTATCAATATTAATAATTTTATTAAATAAAAAATAAGTATCATATTAAAAAATGACAATTTGCAAGGGTCTTGGCCCTTAAAATTGAAAATTTAACTTTAGACCCTTTAAAATTTATAAAGTTTTAAGTTAGTACTGACGGAGGTTTCTCTCCTCAAGAATCCTATGCTGCAGTAGGGGGTGTTCCGAAATCAAGATGGAGCCTGGTTAATTACTTGGCTTTACAATGACAGTTGGTAAAGCGAGAATTTTTCAAACTAAGACAAATGCGATCTATGAGAGACTTTCTATTGCATGGAAGGAAGGTTAAGACAATTTGAAGTAGAAAGTGATAATGTCATTCTAATTGATATTATTAACAACGGCTTTGCATTGGATAATATCCTTTCAGAGGTACGACTCAACTACTCTCTACTTGTGAAGGGTTGCCGGCAAGTTAGATTCCGACATATTCCAAATGAACAAAATAAAATTGTTGATTACTAGACGAAGATGACTACTAGAGATTTAAATACGGTTTACACTTTTAAAGAGCCTCCAACGAGTGTTCGAGCATTGTTGTTGATTGATCTTCATCAACTTAGAACTATGGGAAATTCTCATTAGAGCCATGTTGATGTAGTTGATTTATGCTTACTTCTTTTTTTACCAAACAAAATATTAAATAATAAAATTACATTTTAACTCTCATAAAACTATACAATTTAATTTCTTTTCCTAGAAAATTGTTTTGCATACCATGGCCTATAGATGGCAACGACCATCAAATTTCAGCTTCTTTCACCGCCCTTTCCGTCAGGGAACCAGCTCAGACTTGCGAAGGATGATTTCCTCCAAATAAAATCCCTATAAAAGCTAAATAAACAGCACGCGACACCACTGCCTCCCCATATCGCAAGCTCCTTATCACTTGTCTGTTATTTTCTCTTCATCTTTTGAGAACCCACACTAATTGTTTCAATTATTGTTTCCATATTTTAGGTTTAAGTGCCCCGAGCGTAGTAGGGTGCAATTTGATGTGTTGGTTTCCATGCCCGTGGGGTCTCTCGTTCATGAGGATTTGCTGACAGATAAGAATGAATGCTCCTTTGTTGACTTTGAGAACACTAAAAACACTACGTTAGAAGAAAAGATTATATAAAATTATGATTCCATGTCATTTTTATCCCTTTTTAATAGGAGAAAAAATCTGATTTATCATTTTCTTATTAGGAAAAAAAATGATGATGTGAAATCACAATTTCATATAATTCATTCTCAACCAAACAGACAAGTATTGTCAACAAATACTTTTGCAAGCACATAAAATCGTCATCCAAAACAATGGTTTAAGCAATAAGTTAATTATTTGATATTCAGGTTCATAATAAATATTCTTAATTGATAACTTTTTTAAAAATAAATAAATAATATATAAATAATATGCAAGATCTTCTTCAATAAGAGTATGAGAAAACCCCTTTTACTATATCTTGAACTGTATTTTAATCTTTCTATGGAAAAAAACAAGTAAAGTAGTCGTTGTACAATAGATAAGTGAACAAAATAGCCATTATGTTAAAATTACACCACTAAATATTTTTTAATTTATATATAAGATATAATAAAAAATTTAGTCCTCAACCTTTACATATTTATTCAATTTGACTCTTACTCTTTTATTGGAAGTAAATTTAATAAAAATTAAACTAATAACATTAAAGGGTTAAAAAGGCTTTAGCAACAAAATTAAAAAACCATTTAAGCCATTTTAAAATTTAAAAATCATAAAAAAAAATTTATAAAAAAATTTAAAATTATAAAATTTTTATTAAAAAATAATACCGACTCAATAAAAGAGTAGGGGTTAAAAGCCTTATGACCATTAAATTTTAATGGATCAATATTATTATTTTTAATAAAAAAATTATAATTTTAAAATTTTTATAACTTCTTTTATGAATTTTTTTTTATAAATTTTATGATTTTTAAAATAATTTTAAAATTTTAAAATGGCTTAATTGTTTTTTTAAAATTTGTTTTTAAGGTGTTTTTGACTTTTAACCTTATTAGTTTCAAAATTTTCTAACATACTTCCAATAAATTAGTAGGAATCAATTTAAATAAATGTGTAAAGGTTAAGGGCTAAATTTATTATTATACCTTATATATAAACATCAAATTTTGACGGATAGACTATTTTACTCACTTATCCAATAAATTTTTACCGACCTTCCTTTAACTCTACTTGTAAAATTTAAATAAAAAAAAAAGGCTTCATTATTACTTATCAAATAATAATCCAAAGAACAATATATATAAATTTTAAGAAACTCCTCAAGGAAAATTATATTAGTATCACATGTCTTTTAACTATATTAAGAAAAGCATACCCATAATAACACAATCTCATTTATGCCCTTTTTATGTATTTTTCAAACTTTATTTCTTTTTAATTAATAGTAGAAAGAATTTTTAATCAAACTTAAAGCTTGAGTTTAAATAATCAAGTTAATCAAATATATAAAAATTAAAAGTTTTTTTTTAGGTTTGAGTAAATGAGTTTAATCAGTTAAGCTTTAATACGTTGTTTTTTTTTCTTTCTCGAATTGAGTTTTAAAACTAAAAGTCAATAAACTCGAATTAATACTCAAGTTAAACTCAAGCGCAAACTTGAGTTCAACTTGGCACAATTAAACCCTAATAAGATGAAGCTAATGAGAGAAATGTGTGGGGGGATATAAGCAAGATAGAGAGATCTAAAGAATACATTATGGATGTTACAATTATCATCTGAATCTTGACCTAAACATTTATTAATTTAGATAATTTTCTTTTCATGTCCGTTTTTGTAATTTATGTTCAGAGTTTATGACTATCTTTTCAAACATGTGTTCTCTTTTAAGAGTGCAATGCACTTTATTATTACACCCAACTCTTACTGATTCAATCTAGATAGGTTAAGCATTATAATTTTAGGCAAAACTTGAATCTATTCTAGGATTGGATCATAATTGGGTTCATCTTGTCTCATAAATTCTATGATACTATTGAGTGTTTAAGCATAGTATTGACTATGCAAGCTATTCGAAATCTCTATATACTTAGTCAAATGTTTTGCTTTAAAATGTATTTATAAAGAGAGGTTAGCTAGGCGTCAGTTTTAATCATTGAGTTTATTACTTTTTAAATGCGAGCGGTAAAGTGACAGATGTTAGTTGATGATATTGTTAGAGTCGATTTAAAGGAACTGGACAAGATATTTGTTAGGTTGGGGGTGCAATAAATTAATAGATGTTGTTAAGAACTACTTTTCATATATCTTTTAAGATTTGTATATGTCATACTTAATGTGACGTGATGTTTAGGTTAGATATTTTTGAAATAAGAGTTATCCTCTTAGCAAAGTCATAAAACTAAACTTCGTTATGTTCCTATGATTGTTGAATAATTTGACAAAGCATGCTATGGTGAGAGTATAACAATACTTTTAAGTATTTTTTAAATATTATAATTTACCCTTTAATAACTTTCTCCAATGGATTTTGGCTCTTCCTTTTCAATTTCATAAGCTATATTTTTTAAATCGGTAGCTGTATTTCGTTTCATAAGGCGTTTGAGTATGCTTTGCTAAAAACATTAGGTAATTTATATCGGAATCTATTAAATTATTATTAAATTTACGTTTTGGGTAGTCAATTTCAAAAAATTATAAAAATTATTATTGAACTATTTGAAGGTTCTCATTTAAGTCACTGAAGTCACTGTACTGAAAAGTGTCTTTAACAAAAAAAAAATCTAGTTAACCAACTTCAAGTAACGATTCAACGATAGTACGATGAATCGGTACCCATTAACGAATAGAAGAACATATTTTAGATCTAAGTTAATCTGTTTGTTTTTTTAATGTGTTAAATTACATAATATAAACTTAAAAACATGTCAAGTTAGGTCAGGCTTGGCATTAAATGTTTAAGCCCAAGCCCTGACTCATATTTTAAATAGGCTTATTTTTTTTGCCTAATCTTGTTTTTCAAGTCTAATATTTTTATCCAAACCCTTTTAAATTTTCGCTACGTCTTTAGGCCTAAACGGGTAGTCCGACCCATAAACAGGTCTAAGCCAAACCCATCAAATAAATAGCCGAACGGGTTGTCTTTTTATGAGGCCTATTTATTATTTTTTTATTCTTCTTTTTTGGGTTCAATTTTATTGGGCCTCCTCGAGAGAAGCCTGTTTTATTGTATGGGCCATCCACAGCCCTTTAGTTTAGTGGCCATTTCCACAATACGAAGACCACTTATTCTTTTTTTAAAATCTTTATTTTTTTTTTTGTATTTTAACAATTTATTAAGTAAATATATATTTTTATAAATTATTTAATGAATTTATTAATTATTTAATATTAAAACTATTCATTAAATACTTTAAAGTAAAAATGGTTCCAATAAAAGCTTACTAATTTAACTTTCGGTGTCTTTTTTTTTTTTAAATACCTTGTCAAAATTTAAATAATAGATGGATTATTCAAATGGAGTTTAATATTAATTTTGTTGACAATATAATTAAATTTTGAGTTAAAGAATATAAATATAATAAATATATACTATTTATAACGTTTTTTACTGAGTTAGTGTCACCTATTCATTGGGTCCTAAGTCCCAACTCAGTTAAGAAAATTGCTTTAATTTGGTACTTTAGTTTTTTTTAATAAAAACAATAAAAATAAAAATATGGTAATATTTGAATCCACGCCAATTTGATTGGTAAAATATTAAATTGATCACTTAATAAAAGTCTCGTTTTGATTTGTATTATGCATTTTTATTTTAACATAAATAATTTATTATATATTTATAAAATTCTTTATTGAGTTGGTGTCAAATCACCCAAAAATAAAAGAAGAAAAAAATTAATGTTTGTTAATTTTGTTGACGTTCACATCCACGTGTATGCCATGTCAGTAAAGTTAACAAATGCTAACTTTTTTATCCATTTTGGATGATTTAATAATAAAATAAATTTAAGGGCTAAAATGATTTATTTTTATAAAGTTGGAGGGTCAAAGTCATTATGCCAAAAAAAAGATAATTAGTAATTAATTATTTACTTATTTAATGCCTTAAACTTATTATCTTGATTTTTAAAAAAAATATATAAATTAATATTTTTATATATTTTTAAAATTTAAAAAATTTGAATTTATATAAAAATATAAATTAACATTTTTATATATTTTTAATAATTTTAAATTTTTAAATATATATCTATAAAATTTTGGAAAAAATATTTTATAAATATTTTGAAATTTTATACATTTTTTTAATTTTTTGGGGGGAAGTGATGAAATTGTACATTTTTAGAACTATAAGGGACTAAAAGAAGGGTATAACTCGAATAATTTAAGAAAAAATTTAACCTTTTTCGAGTCTCACTCTCCTAGCAGTAACCACTAGAGGCGTAGTGAGCAAGCTGGCAAAGCCATACCCTTGGAAGGCTAAGCCACTGCCATTTGTCTAGGTGCATCCCCTTGGAATCTTTACCGGTCCCCGTCGGCCTTACTCACATTCCCTTTCTTTGGCTTTACTCAGCTGAAGGAAGCCGCTAATAATTGGTTAGTGTGGGTAAGACTTGGGGGCGGTTTCTTATACGCACAGAAAACACCAAAACTTAAAGAGTTTTCATTTGGATTTCGATTTGTATTCCTTAGTTGCTGTGGTTATTATTGTTTTTTTTTTTTTTTTTTTGGTTTGGGTTTTGTTTGAATGCAAGCTTTTGTTCCATGGATTTGTTATCTCAATCGGATGACACTTCATCAACGCTCTCTTTAGGGTTAGTTTCATCTTCGCCGCAATCTCACCGTACCCAGATCGCTGATGACTCTATTAGTCTCGAGGTGGACGGAAGGGACACCGCGCAACCACTGTCGCGTTTCGCTTTTCAGCTACTCGAGCCGGAGAAGAACCGGAGGTGTCTCCGAAATGGGGATAGAAATGAAAGTGAGTGTTACGATGATGATGATGATGATGGTGAAGAGAGTAAAGAAATTGAAGAATTTCATTTATTAGGGCATACTATGTGCCTCAAAAGGCGAAGAGACGGCTGTTCTTCTTCTTCGTCGTCAAAGCGAATGACGCCGGAGCCCGATCTCGAGACGAGAAAAGCGGCCGTGAAATCATGGGGCAATCAACCACTCAGTGTAGCGGATCCCGACGTGTTCGACATGATGGAACATGAGAAAAAGAGGCAATTCATGGGAATCGAATTGATAGCTTCCGAAAATTTCGTTTGCCGGGCCGTCATGGAAGCACTCGGAAGCCATTTAACCAACAAATACTCCGAAGGGATGCCGGGAGCAAGGTACTATGGAGGGAATCAATACATCGATGAAATCGAAACTCTTTGCTGGAAACGTGCATTGCAAGCTTTTGGACTAGATTCTGAGAACTGGGGTGTGAATGTACAGCCTTATTCGTGTACATCGGCGAATTTCGCAGTCTATACTGGGTTGCTATTGCCCGGAGATAGGATCATGGGATTGGATACTCCATCAGGAGGGAATACCAGTCATGGGTATTATACCCCACATGGTAGAAAAGTATCTTCTGCTTCAATTTTCTTTGAGAGTTTGCCATATAAAGTGAATCCACAAACTGGGTATATAGATTATGAGAAGTTGGAAGAGAGGGCACTTGATTTTAGACCTAAGATATTGATTTGTGGTGGTAGTTCGTATCCGAGGGAATGGGATTACGGAAGGTTTCGACAGATTGCGGATAAGTGTGGTGCTGTTTTGCTTTGTGATATGGCTCAAATCAGTGGACTTATTGCCGCTAAGGTCTGAAAACTGTGAAGAACTGTAATTATTTGATAGGTTATTTGCTTTATGTGTTGCACTAAGGCTTTATTTATGATTTATAGCTTCTGAACTATACCTGTTTATCCTGAAAATGTTTTGTTGGCTTTGGTGCTTAAACTATTATTATTGATTTGCTCATGTTCTTATTGGCTGGCATTGAGATTAGAAAACTGGTTATAGTTTAGCGGCTAAAATGTTATTTGATTTTTTTTTTTTACAGGAATGTGCGAATCCCTTTGACTACTGCGACATTGTTACCTCAACAACTCATAAAAGCCTCCGAGGTCCCAGAGGAGGTATAATTTTTTACCGGAAGGGTGCAAAGCGAAAGGGAGGGAAGCTTCAAAGCCAAGGAGATGACAATGAGCAATACGATTTTGAGGAAAAGATAAATTTTGCTGTTTTTCCATCTTTGCAAGGTGGACCTCATAATAATCATATTGCTGCTCTTGCTATAGCATTGAAGCAAGTGGCTACACCGGAGTACAAGGCCTATATGCAGCAAGTGAAGAGAAATGCTCAGGCCTTAGCATCTGCTTTGTTAAGAAGAAAATGCAGGCTAATTACAGGCGGCACGGACAACCATTTGATACTTTGGGATCTAAGACCTTTTGGATTGACAGGTATATAAACATATGATATGAAGTTGAACCTACATGTTCTTTGCCTTTTTGCTTGCAATAGATGGTCTAATGATCTCGGCTGAGAAAATTTGACCCAAAGTGGAAAACATTGATTCGGAACTTGGATGTATTTGTTTGTAGGTAAAATTTACGAGAAGGTCTGCGAGATGTGTCATATTACCCTGAATAAAATTGCTATTTGTGGCGATAATGGTGCCATTACTCCCGGAGGTGTAAGGATCGGTGAGTTTAGTTTCTCACTCAGTTAAAGGTTGCAAGTCATTTATTCATTGATGGGGGGAGGTTTAGGCTGTCGTAATGACTTTTATTGTTGATTCTGCAGGTACTCCTGCTATGACATCAAGAGGTTGCGTCGAGTCTGATTTTGAGACAATTGCGGACATTGTCCTAAGAGCTGCACATGTCGCCAGCATGATTCAGCGTGATCACGGGAAGTTACAGAAGGCCTCTGTGAAAAGTCTACATGATAATAAGGATATTTTGGAGCTACGAACACAGGTTGAGACTTTTGCTTCTCAGTTTGCTATGCCGGGGTTTGAAATTTGAATGATTCTTGAAGGTGTGCCTCACACCATTGATTGCATTCTGCCATCTAAACAAAAATTTGAAGCCGCCCCAAAGTAGCTACTGTAACTTCATTGGCTACAGATTTTGCAGTCGCCGAGCTTTGTGAACTGGAACACAAACTCTGCAGAGGAATTCTGGTTGCTCAAGGGTTATTTTCCTGGCAACCAAAGGATTTGTTTTCATAATGGTGGCAGAATGGCTGAAAATATTGCAACAATTTTGTTAGTTTTCTTTAGTGACATTTTTCTCTTCCTTGGAACTTGTTTTAGTTGTGTTTGCAGATTGGTGAATTCGGATATTCTTATTTAAACCCAGGATTGATTTGTTGACAATGATGATTCAGTAAATGTAGTGTAAGATCGAGAATTCGTTGTTTGACACAGTGACTCATAAATATTACTACTCACCAACTTCATGTTCATATGATCATATATCCCTGTAATATTGAAAACAGTATCAGATTCTAAAATTTAAACAAACCAGCCACAGAAGAATCTGCCCTCTGAAGATCCTTGCTTTCTATTGAAGCTAATATAATATATATATATAATCACTTCAGACAACTTGACTTTAACCTGTCTTTTGCATGCTCACTACGTGGTCAATGTTAAGTCACGTCAAGACCTACTCGAATATTTCTTTAGAGTTTACTGTGAGCTTCCTGTTTTTTCTTATTGCCACTTGAAGGTTCCATTAGAGGAAGCTCATCGTGATTCTACCACTTGAAGGTTTCATTATAGGAAGCTTTGACCCTACCACTTTAGCATTTTGGCAATCTCTTTGTATAACCACTACTCGCATCAAGTCCATTAACTGTATAAGGCTTCTTCACTACTCTGAAAAGGTCAAGGCACCATTTACCTAAAAAAGATTATGCCAACTTTCTACAAACCCTCCCATTTCTCTCCAAACACATAAAAGCATCATGAAAGAATCTCGACACCGTCACTTGAACTGTCTTTAACCACCTGCACCCAATCCAATTATTATTTGGATAGTAGTTTTGCTTTTTCTTCCATGAAAGATAAGTAAGATACGATAAAACATGTGTTTGAACTTTATGATTTATTGATAAACAAATGAGATGGTGATGCCTTAGAATGATTCATCCTGATGGGTGGAGAGTCATATAGTGGCTGGATATAGGTAAAAGATGGCTAGAGGAACCGTGGAGGTTTGGTTAGGTGAGAAAGGTATTTTGGGTTACTTGAGCCCTCATGAGGTCCTTGATTATATACATGAGTCTTCTTTTGTCTTGAGGTGTAATGTGTCATTACACGACTAAAACATTAATAGACAAGTAACCTATCTTAATTAATTTAGATAAGATAATGCTACGATACGTATATGAACTCCATAATTTAGATAGGATGATTGAGTGTAACTTGCTTGATGTGGTAATAATCGACATAAATAGATTATAGGGATTTTATGAAGCGAAATACCTACTTGTTAGTTGAGGGGTTAGCCCTAGTGTCCTTGAATGAAAGATCACAACTAAAGAGTTCTAATGAGAGAGGTTCAAGCTAGATGTTTGATGGCGAAGAATAGAGTGATTCTCTATCAACCTACAGACATTCTTTGACTTTGGATTAGGCTGTTCTACCTTCACCTAAAAAATTATTTTTTTATCTACCTATGGCTGCAAATGTACAAAAGCTTTTTCCTTCACCTATTCATGAAAGAAATCATCAATCTCTCATCTCAACAAGTGTTAAGTGAGTAAAATTCGATACAATTTGAAAAAATTGAAAAAAAATTAAATTTTATGTTAATGGAATCGAGTTATTCAAGTTTGAACCGAGTTTAATTTTATAATTTGAATAACTCGAATAATTCAAATGGTGTAAATAACTTTTAGTTCCCTATCAAGTTTGAAAATGAGTAAATTCATCTCTCAACAAAAATTATAAAATAATTTTTAAAATTCAAAATATTTATAAAATTTTCAAATTTTATATTTTTTTAAAAAATATAAAAGTTTCAAAAAAAATTCTAAAAAGAATATAAAAAAAGTTAAAAATTTTCTAGAATAATAATCTTGGAGATTTAAATAAATTTTCAGATATATATAGTTTCAAATTTATGTACTCTAACATAAAATTAGTTATATTATAACAAGATTTTAATTTGATGTTTAATTTTTTAGTTTAACTCCAAAAAAATTTCTATGATAAACCCTAAATATTCAATATATTGATTTGTGACAAAAAAAAAACTCCACCTCAAAACTTCAAATTGAGACATGAATACACTACACCGGTTGCACAAAAAAATGGGTTTTGCACCAATGCAAGTAAAGTCCGAAAAAGGTTTTATAAGATTAAAAAAGTCCGTTGAGCGCCTCATGGATATGTCATAATAGATCCGAACACTTGCCCCGAACAATTTCACTCAAATTCGATTTGAAAAAAAATAAAAACGAATTAGATTATAAAATAAGACTCGTCAACTCGAAATTTTTTTACTTAAAAGCTTACCCATACCTACAGTAGGGGAGTCAATTTAAATTTTAATAGAAAACTCATTTTAATAAAATGAAATAAATGATCAAATTAGGTTACTAATTTGGATTGAAATATAGTTATCAACGAGTATATCTTTTCTGCAGCTCAGATCTACCTTAGATAATGGTATAAAAATAATTTATTTAAAGAAATGTTTTCATGCATTTATTAAAATATTGTGACTATATATCTATTTCTTGGCAAATTCCCCAATTTTCTTTTTCTAATTTTATGGATCAAATTTTCGCATATTTGTTAATTCCCACATTGTTCATTCACTGATTAAATTAATTATAATATGGCAAGTAATGATGAGTAAATCAAATGGTCCAAAATTGTACATGACCTAGAACTAGCACAGTCTCTTTCATTTTTTCCTTCCATCCAAATAATAGTTTTTCTAATAAAGTAATTTATTGGGGATACATGGAAACCCATAGCCCCCTCCAGTAAGGTAATAAAAAAACAACCTTTGTTCATCCTAGGCATACAAATACAGATACACAAATTATAGATAAAAATATTACAAAATCCCATGTATGAAACTATTCTATCAAAATATCATTAAAAAAAAAAAAAATCTTCTTTCCTTCCTAGATCTTAAAAGTATCAGTCTACATATATAATAATTGCCATTAAAATGCCCAAAGTTAGCAAAGCTTGGAAGTTCTCTTCCCTATGGTAAAAAGCTTTAGTTTCAGCTCAGGAAATGTTATCATTGTTTTTTGGTTTGAGAAAATGGTCACCAATTTTCTGAGGCAAAATTGAGTATCAAAAACTAGTTTTTTCCTAATCCAAAAGTTTCACAACTCTGCCTTTGATTCTAGATCGTCTGATGATTGGTCATTAGAGGAAGTCTCAGGTGATGATGATGATGGTGATGGTAGTGGATCAGGGTTTTCCAGTTCATCACCTAATATTTTGGCAGTGAATTTTCTAGCCTCAAAGTCAAGATCTGTCCACTCAGAAACTATTCTTCTAGCACCCTGAGCATTGACATATAATAATATATATATATAAGTGGCAAGAAGATAATAAGATTCACCAGCATATATATATAGAAGAATATTCAATTACCTGAAGTTTTGGTTCTTTTGTCATTGGATTGTTGCAGAGATCAATGGTTTTAGCCCTGGATTTCGTGGCATTACCACACCATGATTCACACCATAGCCATTCTTGGGGTAATGAAAAGATTGGTACTGTGTGTTGAGCATAGTTCGGAAGATCCTGAAATAGTAATGATGGTTATTTGAATATCATATACTGGTTGATGTATATTAAGCCAAGATGGTCAGTGATGATGTGATGAATTTAACTTGCCTGATCCAGATTGGCTAGACTGTTTGGATCTTTGCTAAGACTTTCATAAAAGACTCTTAAATTATCCCCTGCTGCTGTCTCACGAAACTTCACCAAGTCAACCACGTACAATGCACTGTAGAAGTACAAAATGTTAAAATCTATCTGCCTATGCCATCTTAAGGAGAGAAATTCACAGTTGTACGCAAACCTTATATGGTATGGTCTGCCCCGCAAATGCTCTCTCCAGAACCCCTGTACCGAAAGAGGAATAAGGAGAACATGATTAGACTAAACACGTATATAACAGTTCTCGTTACCAGGTGATAAAAGAAATGAAACAGAACCAGGGAAAAAAAGTCAATTTTGCAGGTGGCAGCACATTACTTGTCTCCAAAACCGATAGCCATCCATGTCCCTATTGTTATCGCAAAAAGGAGTATACGCAAGAGGTCTTCCCTTTATATCCATGTCATAGAGTTCTCCCATATCTGCCCTCACAACTTGATCAGCATCAACAAATATAACCTGCACATGCATTTTCATCCAATAAATTGGCAACAAATGCAATAGAAGAGTACAGTTGTCAAACAAGAACCGAGGAAAACAAAAAAGATACAAAACCTTTTCCAATGAAATGGGAAATATAACATCAAGGAACAAAATCTTATATGCCCAGATAATTCTCTGCTTTTCTGTTTGTTTATGCAACCATGTAGGCCATTTGTAGGTAACTAGTTCATAATCAAAGCCATATTCCTGAGCCATATGCGGAATCACATCCTGCATAACCCGAAAGCATATGTGCATTAGACATGCTTTTTAAATCATTATACACTAACAAGTGAAAAAGAAGTGTGCTATACAAAGATGGAAAGAATGCCAAAAAGATATATGCAACCTTGAACTGAGGAGACAAGTAGTTCTTTATAAACCAGAATTTCACCGGACGGTGGGTATTCTTTAGTACACTTAGAATCATAATTTTAAGGAAGCGTTCATATCTGCAAAAAGCAATCAAAGAAAAGTAAAAAATTATTGTGGATTAGTAATGTTAATATACCAAAAATGTTTTCATTGCACAGGCAGATCATCGAACATAGGAATGTGTGAAAGAGCTTAGAAACTTCATAGATTACAGTATTTTAAATTCAGCAAGAGCAGAAGTCCTATTTTAATACAAACTGGTTTAAAAGTATATTATCTACCTTCCAGAGTCTGTTTCCTCGAAAAGAAAGTCTGGTTTCTTGTATCTTAGAGGAAAATGTAAAATGTACTTAAAAACAAGTTTCACATATTTCGGACAAAGTTGAACTTACCAAGGTAATAATATGAATACAGAATCTACATCAGCAGTTTTATTACACCAAGGATGAAGGTTATCAAGGGCAAAAACCTACTTGAATGAGCAGCCACACATGCTCACATCTATACATATAAACATGTAAATGCTGAAAACTCTACTAACCAAGAGCATGGACTTTAAAACTTACAAATGTCCTGAAGCAATTGAAAATATGTTAATCGTTTTTCCATGTCGACCGCCCTTCCCATGATCCTGTGGAAGGAAAAGAAATCAATGATTCCACTACTTTTGAGGACGAAACTAGATACAAATATGAAACAATAAAGCACACGTAGATGTGCCCACAACTCATACCATGAGGAGAATGAAGGAAGAAAGGTCTTAGAAAATAAAACTAAAAGCCAATCATCTTTCAACTGTAATGGGGGTTCTGAATGGTGATGAAAACAAACACATTTACATACTACTGCTATATTTACAATTTTGATCCACTCACCATATCATTAGACCTGAATCATAATAAAGTCTGTACTCCAGCTGCACCTAGAAACTAATATCAAAGGGAAAAGAAAAACTAAGCAGCTTATATGCTCCCTCTCACAAGGCTGTTGTAGACTTACTTTGACCTTGGTTCAGGGGCCAATCATTCTTTCCCTTTTCTTGTATCATCTTTCTTATTATTCCGATTTCTTCTCACAGGTTAATATTTATATCCATTTCATGCAACAACTAATCCTAAATTACGGTGAAGTATAACAGCACAAATGAACAGAGAGAGAGAGAGAGCTCACCACTGAACTATCAGAACTCTTTTTTGATTTCTCATTGCCACCAATAAAACCAGAAGCCCATTTGAGAAGGTTTGAATTCCAGCCATTATGACCCTGCAGGCAGCATACATGCACAAAGATTCCTCAGTCATCCATGAGCACTAAAATGAAGATGGAAAATTACATTACAAACAAAAAAGCTAACCTTTTCTTTTGAATGCTTGTCATCATCAGATGAAATAAGCAATTTTTCTTGCTCTTTTCCCTTCTTCTTAACTACTTCAAGATGAACAACCTTACCCCTCAAATCATTTATAGTAATTCGCTTTGACAAAGATTTCTCTTGATTTCCATCATCACCACCATCTCTAAAAAGATACAACTCAGAACTTCTGCCTGGAGCAAGTTGCAGGTACCAAACTCCAGGAGACACTTTCATCTGCCAATAACCCAAGTTGGCCATCACAATAGTATCAACCAAATGAGGTGTGTTCTTTGTTCCAAGAATTAGCTGAAGACCTCTGGGAGGGTCACGATCCTTCTCAGCACAATGACCTAAATTACACACCCAAAAGTTGAAGTCTTAACAGAAAATGTACACAGTACTCATTCACTACTCCAGTTAGGCTCATAAATTTCACATTATTTCCAAACAAAAACAAACTCACCAGTCAGAACAAGAGCTTCAAGTTCAAAAACTGCTTGCAATGTCCTTATGTCACCGAGGTTCTCAAGCAAAATATTGTCCAGGTCATGACTGATGTATTTATATATATAAAGAGAGAGGTTAGTCAATGCAGTAAGGTACGTAATGTTGCAACTATTCAACATTGCATATGGAATAAGTGGGAAAGGTAATAGACAAAGGAAGAAAATAATGACAAAGAAGCATACACAGCAATAACAGGCTCAACAAGCCATGGCTCAGGTACATCCAGGTTCATGGTGAGCGTCTTGGACAATGGCATATTTGCAAAAAATGCTTTCGGACCATTTACTGTGTAATCAGTACTGCTAAAATCTTCCTGCAAGGTTCTAACACAGCTAAGACACCATTCTTGAGTGCTCGAATTTGAGTGGTTTCTAAAGAGAGATGCATACCATGGTTGGGATCACATATCTGTAGTAGTTCTTCAGAGGAAGATCAACCAGGGAACTCTGCCACAAAAGTAATTGCTTAACATTTTCCTATGAATTTTGCAATTAGAGGACTTCAAGCAAGGAGCAGAATGAAAGCAAAAATGATCATGCAGCATGATTCAATTAAAAACTTGATAGAAGAATGCACACCCTTATTATAAAGACTGAAAATTTCAAGGTAAACAACCCCAAATTGTGTGACGTTTACTGATATTTTCACAATATTCTCATCATAATGAAATAGTCATACAGTCAGCCCTCTCTATAACAGCCACCCGCTATAACGGCATTTCGCTATAACAGCCAAGTTTCTAGAAGAACCAATTTTTTTATGTTTATTTTAATCCTCTATAATAGCTTTTGACTAATAAGAGCAACATCCATAGTTATGAAGTTCGTTCTTTATTAAATTAGTTCTCTATGGTCTAAATTTTTAAGTAAAATTATAGCTATTTCATATAAGTAAGCCTATTAATTATAATTTATTAAATGAAAATGATCTTAATTAAAATATTATTTGAATAAAATGATTAAATTTCACATGAAGAAATCTAATAACCATATGAAATCTAATAATCATATTGAAGATAATCTTCACTAAGTGGAATTAAAGATATCAATTCAATATTCTACTATGAGTTTAGAACACCATAAACTTATAAATTGATTACTTGAATTTAGTAACTCATGATAAATTAATTAATTTAATTTGATAACTCACTCATTAATTGAACTTGTTAGATTTATAAACTTTATAATTAATCATGTGAAAGAATGTAACATAAAATATGCATAAAAGCAATAATACATGAACCTGTTATATCTTTTTTTTTTTTTTTTTAATTTTGTTGATTTAATTTCCACTTTCTTTCTTTTTTGAATATAATTCTGACTATCTTTATTTGATGAAAATTCACGATATAAATTCTATGGTAAGCTTACAATGATTATCTCTGTATAAAAACATGCTGTTATAGGTGTATAACAGCCACTTCTCTATAAAAGGCAAAATCTGGGCAGACAAATAGGGCTGTTATAGAGAGTGTTGACTGTATTACATAATTTGCCTGTGCTACATGCAGTCAAAACTCTTTGCTTCTATTTTTATTATTCTTTTTAAAATTTATTTCATGGAATGACCTTTCCTCATCCTGTACAGGGACTAAGCCCAAGGTCAAATGCTATTTTGCCTTTGGCATGAGCATGTACCTTGCCCCATTCCCTGATTAGACTTTCTATTCACAAGCACCACATTCTAGACAACCAATACCACAAATATGGACTCACCAAGAGTGTTAGTACAATGTGATTAAATAACAATGCTTTTGTACGTTCTATTTCTAGAATAATTTTTCTATCCAGGAACATGGGATAACAACTACATCCAAGATTATAAAATTAACTCACCATGGGATTTAGTACAATGCGCATGCTTGGATGAACATACTTAGCCAGAACACGAAGAAGTGATGATAGTTTCTGTCCTGATGGACTTAAAGGATCAACAACAGCATCAATATGAATACTGGAATTTTCATTGTTGAGAATAACAGCACTGGGAAACATTTCAAAAGGTAAAAGGGCATGAGTTAGACATTTGAGGATGACAAGTCAAAGAAGTGAGGACTAAAAACACAAAGAATCAAACATACAATATTAAATCAACAGCAAACATGGATAATCAATAAATATGAAGTCTAATGGGATAGCTGTAATTTAAAAATATAACAATGAAACCAGTATGCACTAGCTTAAAGAACATAAGTTGAGGATTTCAGAAAGTAAGGAGGTTAAAAGTTAAATCTTATTATACTGTTACCTAAGAACATTTTGTTTCCAAGAACATAAATGTTACATTTTTTTTCATGTAGAAGCTCAAAAGGGCTCAAACTGGATTTGACTAAAGCAGTATGTAAAGATTTAAAAAAAGAAACTCATTGTTGAATGCTGACAGAGGATGAAATGAAAGGCAAGGAGGTAACGTAAGCTACATCGGCCACTTGCATGATAACTTTGGTCCTGACCCCTGATGTCTTTCCTCAAAATCAATTGGGATAATCACAAATCCATTCAGTTGACAAATGATAATTGGTTAAGCATAGAAAAAGATGTTTGCTAAATTAGGAATATGGAGGACTAGAGAGGTTGTCAGGTTGGTAGGAAAAAGAGAAATAATCATGGAATCGAGTCTTGAACTATAGATGAAACTTTTGAAGAAATCTTATGGCCACCATGCTATTCTTCTGTAAATATCTCAGGAGTCATATATAGCACAGAAATATGGAGATTTATCAGAAGAAACTACATTATTAAATGATACATGAAGATATCAACTTTCAAAAAGAAAACCAGAAGACAAACTGTATCATGATTTAGGGAAAAAATATTCTGCCAAGAATACAAGGAAAAGAAAGAACAGAACCTCATCGGCATCAAAATGCTTTAGAAGTACTTACCTATATTGTGCATTCAAAATCTCAAAGCGTGCACTTTCAGCACTTCGATCCCTCGTAGCCATTGAAGACGATATGAGCATAATAATATCACTAACATATTTACTGCAAGCATGAATAAAATCAGTACAACTCCGTATGTCTAGCCCAAAAACAAAATGTTGAAAAGTACAGCATTATATCTGCCATAAAGCAAAAGTTAGGTCCCCAATCAAACTTAAAAAGGCAATTGCCAATCAGGAAGAAGTATCAAGATCAGCACAATCAGTACCTTGTGCAAGTTATTGGGCCAAGAAAACCACATGCAAAGGGAAAAGTACATAGTAATCTTAATAAAATTATTCCCCAAATAACTATGTGGGCCTACACAGTATATGCTGGCTTGAGCATGTAGATCACGAAAAAGATGACTAGCAAGAAAGAGCAGAAAACAAACCAACCTTGTTAGCATGTCAGGGTCAATGCCATGCCAGTTAACTTCCTCAACAATCTCTACAATGTGTTTTATTCTATGATTAAACTCAACAGACTCCAGAAGATGCAGATCATCACCCAGAAATACACCAGCATCAAGAGAAGTAATCTGTCACATAGAACAATAAGAATGATATTTAGCATAACTAAATCAGTATCATAAGCAGCTAAAACACCTGGATTGTCAGTGGGAACAGAAAACAATGAATCAGTCCAACAACAATGACAGGAGAAATGAGACAAACCCTTCCATTGGTAATGACTGCATTAACACCAGATGCTATCCCAAACTGTCTATATAAATATTGTGCCACCTGGATAAAATTGCAATTTAACATATTAATATTTATATGAGAGTTAGAAACAGAAATGAACATTGATCCAGAGACTAAATCACTAACAACCCCCTTATAGGAGAAACTCAGATTGGAACAGGATTAAAATATGTCAAACCAGAAAAATAAAAGCATCCAGTTAGAGCTTGAACATCCTATAAAGCAAAAAATCAACTAATATTACCTTATTCAAATGTTCGATCAACTTCAGATTGTAACCTTCAGATAGAGAGGATTTATAAGTCTTAGATGGAAGTTCATTTGCCTCAGCAAGTTCATAGACCTTATTAATAAATGCTTGAGTGCTTTCAACTGCTGCAGAAGATCTAAGAATGTAATTATGCTCGTAAAATGAGCATACTTGATCTAAAAACTCCAATACTTTCTTCTTATGACTGCAAAAGCATCAATAATGCAAGTAATATCAGATCAGAGTTAACAGTGAAAAGCATATTTACAAGATTCAATTTCATGAAATAAAAGCATATAAAAACACTAAGACTTATGAGACCTATATGAAGCCGCAGTAATCTCAAAGGTCTTCACAAGTAGAATATTGGACAAATTAGCATCCTGACCAGCAGTAAATAGCACACCGACACGGGCATTTTTGGACCCTTGAATCTGGTAATAGTACAAGAATTGCTAGACCATTAATAATGATAGTGATGACAAGAATAATACCATGAGAAGTTAACAATCAAACAAGAACGAAAGCAAAAGTCATGGCATAATGAATACCAGATAGCGAATTGCTTCACGAAGTAACTTTATTCCTTTTCTAGATGTGACATCAACAGCAAGAAGATGAGTTACAGGCTTCACATCATCTACAGCTGGAGTTGATCAAGTCATTAAACATCTTAGAATTCAAATAACTAGAGGAAACAATAAAATGAAATTAATAACTAACATAACGTCTGCTTACTTCCTGGAGAATGCAAGTAATTAATTTCATTCAGTACAGATTCCCCTCCAAGGACTGGTGAAGCTAGAGATACAAACCTTGGCTTGACTTTGCCACCAGCAATAATCTACATCCAAGCAATATCATATTAGTACAAACATATCATAGTAACAATATCTAAATATAGATGGCATTGTTACATAAAACCTAAATGACACTTTACCTGGGGGTTATAGCGACTGACACCATTTTCAGATAGGAATTTGTCCAGCACGTTAGTGTGAGAATTTATTTGCCCATAGTAAACTTGTTCTTGTATCCTGGGAAGCTCATCATTCATGGCATTTATAAGAGCCTCCTGCCAAAATTAAAAAAAAAAAAAAGGCCATTTATTTGAACTGAAATTTAAAAAAAAACCTTTATGATGAATGGCTAGAAAATCATCATGATAGAAGTCAATAAAAACAAAAAAGGCAGAAGAAAGATACATACAAATAATTAAGTACTAGATATGGTAAATCATCAAAGGAACTAAGACATAGAAGTAATCTGCAAAATCTAAACGTAAAAGAAACTAGCATACCAATATAATTTTCTACAAGGGAAACCACATTTAAAAGAAATAAAATACAGGCTGGTAAAACGGACTCATCAAATATAGGTGCCAATTAAGAACTTTCCCAAAAAGTTAATAAGCCCAAACACATAAAGGGACACCAAATAATAAAAAAGCTACAAGTTAGGAAAGTATGGCGCAATTGAATATTTGAGTGTTATAGGTACCTCACTAGAATCAAAGACAAGACCATTCATTAAGAGGCAGCACCGCAACTTGCTGACACCCAGCTTAAAAACAAACAATGAGCTCTCTTGAGACAATTCCTTAAAACTCTGCTCCTTTTCCAGCTTTAACAGTATTTCTTGTGGTGGAGATTTAGCTTTCGGTCTACAGAAACAACACATATTGATTTACCAAGCAAATATCAATCTCCCAAAATTAGTGGAGCATCAAAGGAGGAAATATGATCAGCATGTATAAGCAGTATAAGTCAACAAATATTTTCAAAACTTACAATAATGTTTCCACAAATGCCCCTTCAATATGGTGCATTTCAAGAGCCTCATCTGTAGAGTCAGCAGATTCTGTTCGTAATCGATTTATCTATCACAAAGTACGTCAAAGTTTTAGTTAACACTGTCAAATGCATCATGTTAGTAAATTGTGATACAGCAGATTTAGCCAAGGGAATAAAGGAATCATGCGAGGTGTGTCATACATCCATTATAGTTCTTAAAATCATCCATAGTTTTGCAATCCTCCTTCCTAGTAGAAAAGATAGTAATCTCAGCCTAATATAGAGAAGGTTTCAGATTTCCCCTCACTCTCCCTCCCCCACTTAAAGGATCCATTTATGCCTACGAATTATAGAAACAAGTTATTTCCTATTCTAGGGCAAAACATGGCATTTTGTAGAGATAATAAAAATAACAATAAGAGCAGCAGCAGCAGGAAAAAAACAAAAAAGTATTATGTTGAACACGTCATTAGCAAAATAAATAAATAAACAAAAATTTGTGGATAGACTCATCACATTAAAATTTCAAGTACAAAGTCTACTTGTTTAAATCCTACTATGATTTGCAAAATACATGCCAAAAGCTTATACATGCGATGGGTATATCAATAGCTGAAAGAGAAAGATGATTTTGTAGGATGAAAATAAGTACCATAACAAGTTTTAAGTTAGTCAAGGCTAACCTCAAACATCTTTTTCTCCCAAGCATATAATATTTCAGAAAGTATTGCAGATAAACAACACAGAAACACTGGAATACAATATAGCAAAAACTAAAGAGAAATAAAATTTACATCCAATCAACAATAGAAGCTACAACCATAAAAAGTGGCGTATCAAACCCATACATTGCTCAAAAATTGGAAAGCTGATTGAATCCCATGGTTTTCCTTAATATAGATGAAAAGTCGTATAATCTGCAAAGAAATTGCAATAAACAATGTGCATAAGCACCATAAGTTGCAAACCAGAAACCTCAATGATACTTGATAGCAGAATGAAGTATTGAAATAACTAAGGGGAAACCATGGTTCAGCATAACAATATCAAATTGCACAAAAGTTAAAACAGAAAACATTAGACTAAGTTAAGCAACTACCAAACTGGATTTATCATCCTCAAGTTCACCATCATGCTCAGATGAATGAAGTTCGCCACCACTCTGTTCAATCTTTTTGATGAATTGTGTAGAATACAGAATCACCCCAAATCTCATTGGGAAACTATTCTCATAGAAAGATGTAATCATATCGATAGACTGCAAGATCCCAGTTGGAAATTATGATAAGAAAACTTATCTGAGAAAGAGAATGAAATGAGAGAGGGAGGGAGGGAGATGGAAGAAAACATGCCTGAAGACCAGAAACTGTTGCTGGATCAAGAACATAAACTGCATGGAACAGATTCTTACGAATATAACGTAGCTGGCCGGGAAAGACTGGCATTAAGATCTGCACAAAATGTCATCAGAAGACATGCTTCCCAGCAACCACTAACAGAAGCTCAAACAAGCAGAACCTTCATATTCTTTAGAGAGATTCTAGGATAAGTTAACATACATCATTTATATTACTCCTCCAACGCCTATACATAGCATCCTCCTCCAAGTTATTGAGATAATGAACATGGTCAGAACGAAAATCAACTCGGAATGTATCAGACTCGGGAGGAGTCATAGTTGATAGAAGTTTCCTTATAGTGCTACGGGGGAGCTGAAAATAATAGAATCAACAGGTTAATATAAAGGCTGATGTGTGAGATATATCCCAAAATTACCCAATAAGAAGCTCATGCATAATAGAACGTCTTCTAAAAACTAGAAAGAAAGAGATTCATCAAATATATATGATCATTAAGCATGTTAATTGGTCAGAAATAGCAGAACAGGGTAAGCAATAGCAGAATCAATTTGATTTTAATTGTTAACAATAAATTAAACACGCAACATAGAACAGATTCATAATAGGTTGATTACCACAACAAATGGCTCTTATATATATTACATTCTTGCATTCTTCACATGAAATTAATTATCCAAATCCTGATTGAAAAAACATTAGATATATTTTCTAGGGAGCTATAAAACAAACATCTACGCATTCTGCTTCAATATTTACACTACTATCCCCTGTTCTCAAATACTGCATTTTCAAACTTATTTGAACAAGTTAGGAAACGCGTATCTTTGTTCAACTAAAGGCAGAAGAGGAATAAAAGGAAAAAAAAAGTTACTAATTTAGATATTTCATTAGCAAACTCATATATTTCGAGTAAAGTGGATATGATATAAAGGAACACTTTTTAGCAGCTTTAACTAATCAATCAAACAAAATGAAACTTAGAATTACTAACCTTCAACTTTGAAAACTGATCAGCCAAGGATAGCTCCTGATGGACCAGGTCAATCAATCTAAGAAAAAATTGATTGCAAGAAATATAGAGATTCAGAAGTAATACTATATCAATCAAGTTGCATAAGGGAATTCATGTAAAGCATATAAACCCTTGAAAGGGTGAAAAGCATTAATATAGAAATAAGAAATTCCACAGTGATAATATCCCTGGATTACATTAAAACATTCAACAGTATAATGCTTTCAAAGAATACATCACAATATCAAACATCAGGTTTTAATCAAGAAAATCCTAATGCAGCAGCATAAATTGTTTTTACTTCTAAGAAAGTCTTCTTTAAATTAATTCCAAAATTTCATGATAGGGTTTGTGATAGAATTTAAAATTTAAGGACTGAAAATCACAGCAGATGATAATTGACTATAATCCAGAAAGTACTAAATTTAAATGATAAAAGCTATTCTGTTTTATTTTAAATTTTAACAAATAAATTTGGTTAAAAGTTGTTTGGCAACAATTGCCAAAATCTTCAGGTATAGAGGGGCCTATAGAGGGGCCAAAGATAAATATTTAAAAATGTCATGAATTCTAAACAGAAATCTTCAGGGAGAAGCAAAAGAAAGAAGGGAGAAAAAGCATTACAGATAAAGGTCAATATCTTCGATATTGATTAAAGCACCATTCAGAGCCATTAAGGACTTGCCAGGAGGGATCATTCTCTGGTTTGCAATTATCTCATCTTTAACTGAATCATTGAGCTGAAAAATGCATAAATTTGTATAAATTGATTAGAAAAACAAATTTAGGCACTTTATTGTTGGAATCTATATTAAAAACATTACAGCTGCTAAAACATTGAAAGAGTCACCAAGAAGTTACCTTCATCCGAGATAAGGAAGACACTACACTAGGAAAATTTTGGTTGATTTCTTGCATTGACTGCAAAGGATCAGAGGCTTGTACTATTCTCTGTGCAGTTTGATGTCCTAAATCTGTTTAAGGGGAATTTTGCATTTTCAAGATTAGACATGCATAACTAGAAAGAAAAAGAAAACCTTAAGTAAAAAGTACCTTTCAGCTCCCAAACATCAAGTGTGTCCGATATTGTTGATGACAATAGATAATCCCTGAATGCCATTATCTCTGAGGTAAGGTCAGGTTTGCGCTCCTGCAAAAGGAAATAGAAGAAAATGTTAACTTCAGGACAACATAGGTGCAAGTTTTATGCTAGAAATCATTATGAGCAGAGTTGACTCCTATCCAAGGAGAAAGGTCCACTCCTTTAAGTTAATATTTGTGTAACTAATGTTCCCTGAAACAGTTGCAACTTGTATTGGAAGAAAATAAGAGGAAAAAAAAAAAGGGAAGGTTAATTATGGCCAACCAGAATTTTTGAAAATATAAACCCTCTGACTTCTTGACTAAGATCTTCAGTCCGAGGATCTTCTAGTGTTACACCTGCAATTCAAACCTCAAGTCCTTAGATACCTCAATCAAAGCAATAAAGCAAGCAATTATGAAGCAAACAAGCATGCAAGCTAACCAAAAAAAAAAACCATGAATGTAGAGCATCTATTTGAGATACCCACATTTATGATAAAACACCAATAGGCATTGCCAAGAAGTTATTGTATTACAATTGAGAACCATAAAGAAGATAAGGTGTATTCATATAGAGCAAATCCTTTAAAAGAAAGGACTAATCAAGGTTGAAAGTTTCCGAAAGCCATAGAGCAAACAAGTTAGAACAGTTCCAAGACAGGAGTGTTTGTATTAGAGAGCACAATAGAAGCAAAGAAGAGCTATAAATAAACCAAAACATCAACCACAAAAATACTGCTACATCTACTGAGGGAATATCACAGTAGAATCCAAGTGCAAAGATCCATAGTGGCAATTGACAAAAGAAATAGACAATAACCACGTAATACATAGAAGCATTGGAAAAATAATAATACGTGGAAAAATAAACCTATTGACCAAATTAATAATACAGAGGTCATGCAGAAGTGCTGGCTTTTAAATTTGCAATTGCTCCACCAAGAGTGCTAACCTTTCTTTACGGTGCTGTCATCCATGGCCTTGTACTCCATATTCTTCAATGCAAGCTCTACACCATAGCCACCCAAGTTTAAGGAATCCCTTGCACCAACAGCCCCACATAGGCCAACTTCTCCTTCACAACCAGAAGGTAACACTGGTCTGACAACATACTTAACTTTTCCCTGGACATAAAATGAGGTAAATCAGAGAATTTATAACAGCCATTGCACCAAAAAGTGCGATATCATAATCCTTATAAAAGAGATGAAGGGAAGCCTAGTAAGGGGAAAAAACTGTATGCAAATAGTATTCTGTCAGATCAGTAGCATGCAGTAATTCAAACAAAGCGTATAAATGAATCTCAAATAAGTTATTAATTCAAGCATATAAATGCAGTAATTAGATCATACTGAGTCAGCTTAAAACAAATGATGAAGGTTACCACTAAGCACCAGATGAATCTCAAATAAGTTATTAAATCAAACAACAGGTCTAGAATATTTTGATTGCAATAGGTAGTTTTATTTCAGATTATGCTTGTCAGTTAATATGTGAATAAATATTGTTCATAAAACAATAAAACTAACAGGAACTATCAATATAGCAAAAATCAAATGTGTTATCTGGCTTATGAGTAAAAGAAAATCTAAATCAAAGAATGAGAAGGCAACCTCTTTGGCAGCTTGAACTAGGGTAACATGGAACTCCCTAAAACATTCTGTTCCAAGAGCACCATACAGAATAGCAACAGGGCTCGCAATATTCGAATCAAAATGAATGTGATCAAAGTCATATAATTCAGGCTGCTGAAAGGAGTCTCCATTGCTGGAAACCAACAAATGAGAGTAACAACTAATCAAATTATAAGTAACTTTTAGGCGTTCCAAACTGAAAAAGATAGTTTTGGGAAATAAAACATATATACACAAACAGCAACATTACACTTCATTGGGTCCCAGAAGCCACGACTGAAGTTCTGCAACATCAAAGAACAACTCCTCACCAACGTCCACCCAACAACATTTCCCACGAGGGCTTTTCGGGTTTACACCAACAAGCAAGGGATCCAATTTTTTAGTTCCCACAGCTTCACTATCATCAACCCCACTCGCATTGTGCGAATAACTATCATCAGACAACGGAAAAGAAGAAAGAGACTCCTCAGCTAACTGACGGTAAAGCACCAATCTAGGAGATGCTGATCTCAAAGTCAAGGAAAATTCAAATAACGATGCCAATTGTTCACTCAAAAGAGAGCTGCCATGTTTCAAAATTTTCACAAGGCAATCTTTAGCTGAATGAGAATCATTATCAGTTTTTCCAACAAGTAGCCAATCATCAATGAACTCCCAAAACAGATTCTTCGACTCTTTTGAAAGTAATTCACTGTAACAATTAGGGAAAAAAAACAAATAAATAATCAATTCCCAAAATTACGCTATGAGAATAACATTTAACATAAACAAATAGTCAAATACAAACAGATACGAATTCCACAACAAGGGAATCATAAACCAAGTAAGGACGATAAGAAGAAAAGGGAACAGACCCGGCTTCCAAAAGCAGTGGAGTACCGGACCATTTAGCGCGAATCGCAACTTGAACGTTCTTTGGTCTGCGATTTTGAGCTCCAACAAAAGTGAAACCAGAATTTAACAAGCAAGTGAGGAGGATCAAAATGCAAAACCGAGATCTGAAACAGGTATCCATTGGAGTAAAATCAAAGGAGATTTTCCTATTGGATTCTATATGGTTTCATATAGAAAATGGATCCAACATTTATGGTGAGCAATTAGAGATCGAGACTTCGACGAGTAGTAAGTGACAGAGGGACGACTATCTGAGAAGACTTCGAAGAAAAAAAATACAAAGGCAGGGCGTTTATTGGCGGCTTTATCGTCTTTGTATAGAAAGATGAAGGGCATTTTCGGAAATCTAGAACTTTAAAATGAAGTATTTTTGGGGTTAATTGTATAAAATTAATCCTCTACTATTAAATAAATCAATTTACTATTAAAAATAACTAAATTAAGTACAAAAAAAGTTAACGTTTTCTATGTAAAAAATATCTTAAAAATTATTATTTTTAATTCCGAACAAAATATTTCATTTGTAAAATCATAAAATTATTAAAATTATTAATTCTGTTAAATAGTAAATAATATTTTTTTAAATAATAAATATTAAATCTATTCTAATTTGATATTATTTAATTTTTTAATAACATAGAAACTAAATTGAGCCATTTAATAATAGAGAGATTAATTATATACAATCTCTATAATATAGGGATCTCCCAATTACTTTTACCATTTTATTAGTTAGAATCACATCATTTTACATTAAATTTAAAGCATGTAATTTGTAATGGAAGATTGTTATAAGTAGATTTTCTCTTAGACATGTTCATGAGTCAGGTTATCCGTTCAATATCAAAGGCTCACTCGAAATTTGAGAGGCTTTGAATAAAAATATTAGGCATAAAAATGAACTTAGACAAAAAAAAACAAGACTCATTTAAAATATGAGTGACTTTCAAACATTGACATTTAAGGCTGAGCTCAAATTTAACCCAACCCTTTTTAAATTTATAATACTTTATATTATGGAATTTATAACACATTAAAAATTAAATATATATTAATATATAATACTCCTCTAATGTAAACATAAAAAAAAATGTTAAGATTACTATATAAAAAAATTCAATAAATAAAATAAATAAAATATTAAATTAATATAATATAAATATTTTTTAAAAATAATATGGGTAGGCCTAAAATGGACTTAAATTAGTCTTTTACAAATATGGGCAGTTTTGGGCAAAATTCTAAGCCCAGATTTTGGGCGAGCTTGGACAAGCATAAAATATGTTAATATCATGCTTAGGTCTGACCTAAACCCGGTCGGACCTGTCCCATGAATATCTCTATCTCGAGTTTGACGCTTTTATCTAATATGGTAATTTTTGTGTTTTTAGTCTAATTTAAAGTAATATTTGAATGTTAATACTTGATTTGATGAAAGCTAATTACTAATATTATTAGGTTTTAATTTTCATGATTTTGTTAATAGAATAATTTTAGTGTTAATTCTGAATTTGTTCAATTTTGCGATTAATTTGTTAAATACAATCCAATGGATGTGATTTAATTCCGATTTTAAGATTGATTTGATAAAAGTTAATTGCTAATATTATTAGGTAGTTATAAATTTTCATCAAATCAACTTTAAAATCCGAATTAGATACTAAAATATTATCTTTAGGTACTAAAATGTATAATTTTTATCAAATACAATTATCACATTAGAAAGAAGAAAAAAAGCATCGAACTTATGCATTAAGCCTTTTTCTTTTTTCTTTTTTTAACTTTAACCCCAACTACATTGAGCTCCAATTAAATATAAAGTTAAGTCGGATCGAACTTTAAACTCAAAACAAATTCTAATAATATTATTTTCTCTAGAATTAAGATGTTTAATTAATTCTTTAGATTTAATTTGTTTTAATTTTCATTTAATAAAAATAGTTGAAAATCTTTAAATATTTTAAAAAGTTAATTTTTAAAAAATTAGTGAATTGAAATTATCCTCTTAAATAATTAATTAAAATTGGAAACACAAAACAAAGTGATACCAACTTAATTGGGACAAAAATCATATTCTTTCCAAATTAATACAGCATAAATTGTAGTGTACAATTTTTTTTACTTTTAAATCTATTATATAAAAGCGAAATATAAGGAAGCAAATAGATGTTCTTATGGGCCGGATCGGGTTAGGTTTGAGTTGAGTCGAGTCTAATCATAATATTAACATATTTTATATTTGTTTAAGTTGACCCAACCCGAAATCTGAGCTTAAAATTTTGCTCAGATCTGTCCATATTTGTAAAGAAAACGAACCCAAGCCCATTTAAAACCCGCCCATATTATATTTTAAATTTAAAAAATATTTTATTTTATTTTAATATTTAATAATTTTATTCATTTGTTATTTATTGAAAATTTTTATATAGTCATCTTAACATTATTTTAATATTTACATTAGAGTAGTACTATATTTTAGTATAGATTTATTTTTTTAATGTGGTCTAAATTATATAATATATAAAAATAACATAATATAAAATATTATAAACTTAAAATAGGTTAGGCCGGGCTCGGACCTTGAATGCTCAAGCCTGAGCCTGACCAATATTTTAAATGGGCCTAATATGTTTTTTTGACCCCTAAAAATAGAAAAATTGAAATTCAAAATAAATTAAAATGTAATATATGATAAAATTATTTTTAACCCTTAAAAAATTATATTTAATCTCTTTAAAAATGATAAAATCATAAATTAATACATGACAAAATTACATTTTAACCTCTAAAAAAATTTTACTTTAATTGCAATCCCCCTACTATTTAAAAAAATATTTAAAAAATTACTTTTATAAAAAACTTACCATTCTTGTTCAAGAACTCCATTTAATTTTAAAAATATATTTTATAAGTTTTTTTCACCATCATAGTAAATATTATTTAATTTAATAATATTTAATTCAATTTTTTTTAAAAAAAATCAAAATATGACCATTGTTATTTTTTTCAAAATTAAACCATTATCATCATAATCCAATCCTTCTGCATTGTAATACTTTTTTTAGAAATTGAATATTAATCTTGTAATATTAAAGTTCATCATTTGCCAAATAGTTAATAACATAACACAAAACTTCAAAAAAGTAACAGTTATGTTTTCTTTTTTATACAATTTCCTACTTTTAAGTTGGAATTGTTCATTGGTTTTGTGCCATGTATTGATGCAAGTTCTTCTTTATATATGATTAGAACATTAGCTATACAACATACATCTAAAACACTAAACTCTACCAACCTTCAACTCTTTCGTAACGGCACCTGGGGCTACTGCACGTTCTGCATTGCGCGGTTTTCGTGCGGTGGGTCAGTATAAACCTGTCCTTGCTCTCTCACATCTCTAAACATGGAAAGAAACGAACTAAGACCTTCAGACGAAGCACCTCCCAAGATCCATAATAATAATGAACTGAATGAACTCATAGTTCCGGGATTAGGTCCAGCTTCAGCTTGCTGTAGATCGGGTTGTGCTGGAATCTGCATCGGGTTTCCGTTCTGGCTTATGTTTTCATTTTCCGACTGTCTTCGAGGCCCAGCAGCTTCTCCAGCTCCATTGACCGGTACTTCTTGGTCAGATCCAGGTCTCAACCCTGGCATAGAGGTCGGATCGGGGCGAACTGGGCCAGGATTCCTGGTGTTTAGTCTTGTAATGTGTAAAGTAGATGCAAGTATAGTTGAAGATGTGATATGGAAATCCGGATGTTGCTGAAGCTGAGACCGCCGGTTTTGCATAAACCTTTGAAGGGTGGGTACCTAGAAGCATCGTATAAGTGCCAACAAATGTAACATTTTAGAACTGTGTAACATTATCATACTTATATCGAACATGATCTTAGTTAGTAATAACAGTGTTATAACCTATACATTATGGACAGTTTCATTTTCAGCAAGCGGTATTTGTCATGTCATCAATTTTTCGAACTTAAAATTGTAAAACGAAATTAATTACAAACATATTTTCCCCATATTTGTTCAAACTCATTAAACTCCAAAACAAAAGGAAAAAGAACTCTATTCAGAAAACCAAAACATGAATTTTCCGAACAAGTATAAATGCATGCTGTGGCACGGCAAATGCAAAAGATACATTGTTTATTTCATTCGTTCTACCTATTCCTCTTTAGTCTTTTCGTTTATCTGCTACACCCTCAGACTCAAATCCAAGCTTTCTAACTCCTCTTCATTCTATTTCATCACACTCACCTCACTACCAATGATCTCTTTACGACCACCAGTGTTTCTCTTTCATATACCACCCTCTTAACTCTCTCAAACTTACTGGTTTCATTCACACAAGCACAGTACACAACCTAGAGAGCCGCTATGTTTTTCTATGATTTGCTGAAATTGTTTTTTTGGGTTTTTGGTGTGGATTCTTTGTGGGTGAAATAGGGTTCTATTTGGTATCTCGGGTTGTGTATTTATTGGAGAGGCTGTTTCGCATTTGTTGCATCAAACTGTTGTTTCCTTTCATGAACTATTTGTTAAAATGTTCATTTAGGGTTTCAATCCATATTTGTTATTCATCAGTCAATTAAATGATATTAGAGAGAACGCTATAACCTATGTTGCTCCGACTCTTCATTTTTTCTAAAATATCCATGTCCAAGATACATTCAGATATGGATATGGGTGTGTAATTCTCAAAGTACATGAAAAACTTACAAAAACTGAGTACAACCATGTCATACATGTCCGTGTCTGACACTCACTCCCCGAGTTTAAGTAAGAAAGGTTACAATCACTCCTAATCATAACCATTTTCATGATGCTGGAATGTGAAATTTGTACTTCTTGGTTGTTCCATCTTAATCAAAATCTAGTTTTCTGCGAGTATAATGACACCTTATGTGATTTTCTTAAACATATAATTATATTACATGCATTAATTAAACACAATATTTAAGGTTCTATACTTTTTGACATTATTTTATAGGTGATTAAGGATTTGAGCCTTTTATGTGTGTTTCTCAGTTTCCTTGTTTATCTTTCCTTCTTATGTTAATAAATTTATTAAAGTGAACTTAAAATTTATTTAAAAGTTAAAACAAATAGGTCAACAATTACTAAATTATAAATCGACATGAAATGACAAAAGAAATTTAATTAACTGGAATTTTATTTTATAATTCGAAACCTATGTGAATAAGAGGTTAAAAGATAAGGCTGTGAATATTAGTAGCATAACAAGAGATCCAAATCATTGTACGGTAAATGAAATTGTCAGGCTGTTCGATAATCATTACCTCGAAACGATTCCAGAAGTAAAGAATAAGGTGCTGCATAAATGCTGCAGTAGTCGAGAGAGCCAAATACGAAAACCCTAGAGAATTTAGAAATATAGACTTCAGACATATGAAATAAATTCCAGTGAAGCGAACCAATATTTTGGAAAGTATTGGATGATACCGTAAGCATAGCAGAAGAAATAAATGTGAAAGACCAGGAAGTAGAGCAAAAAGAAGCGAGGAAAAAACTTCATTGATATTGGAGTCCTAACACTGCAGTTTAGAGACAGAAGCAATCATATTAAATAGGTATTGCATTAGAAAGTAAAAAAGTAAATGTGTTTCAATGCATAGGCTTACATTGTACATATCAACCCAAACCCAATCAAAAAGCAAAATATAAAAATAAAAAGACACCACGATCTTCTCATCTAGGTGAGGTGATTCCCAACATATGGTAGAAAGATTGAACATGCCATTTTGCTCAAGATTATGCTTGCCTGTACCCACCACCTACCCTATGTTACTCAGACTTGGGTGTGAATGTTGGATATGAGTATGTTTTTGTACATGGATATGTTAAACTTCTCTAAAGCTTTTCCACATATTTGGATGGTCCTTAGAGGGTTATACTCATATACGAAAATGTGTTGGACATGAGTACTTCAAGAAAAATGAAGAGTTGTAGCAACATAGCACCTATCTACCTACATGCCTACCCAAATTTTACTAAGAGAGAGAGAGAGAGAGACCTGATTAGTATAAATAATTCACATAGCCAGACCAGAATTAGAACCATGAAAGCCAATAGCTGATCATCATAGAACTCAAACAGAAAAAATAGGATGCCAATCATAATCTGCAAAAAAAACAATGGCCTGTTCTGTAAGAGGCTAGTGGCAACTCTTGGAAATTCAAATGAAAATTTAAGATATGTTTTATGATCAGAAAAGGCTTTTAAGAGTACTTATTTTGAGATATGATTTATGCCTACCGGTACAAATACAAGTGATTCAATCACATGCACAAATATCAACTGAAATGTTGGAAGCCTATGTCGAGCATGGTGTTGAAGCTGCACTGCAATAATTTGAGAAAAGGATATCCAATCATATTTGTAGATTGTAGGAATAATGGTGCATTACAGCAATATGAAAGTGCTGCCACTCCTCTAGTTGCAGGATTCATCCATCAATAAAATCTGATAGAGAGATTCCTTCATTGAACTCTAGTCAAAAACCCAAAAAACATTCTAGAGAGTCTAACCACAATTGAAGTTTCATCTTAAAGGATTTTGATAAGGGTGAGAAATTAGCATCCATTTTTTAATCATGAATTTCTTCAAAAATATATGAAATAGACACAATTCTATAGATAGACAAACTTCAAGATGCTTGCACCATGTCACATATCCTACCAAGAAAATGGAATTTAACAAACCTGTGAACTTCAACATGCGAGTCTGAGTTTCCCTCAATGTAAATGATACTGACATGGTGGTTGTGAAAAATACGAACAAAGACATCATGAGCACACCACATTTGGTGACAAGATAGTCTGCATTGAAACCAGATAAAAAATACATAACTCACAGGAAAATTTCATAAACTTGTGTCAACACAAGATAAAGAAATGAAGTAGGACAATCATATATATTATCATCTTAGCCATGTTATAAGGACTGAGTGTCATTTTTCTCACCATTTATATCTCTTTCTTTCTTATTCTTGTTATTTCTATCTTTATTTTTGTGTTTTTTCAAGTATATGCTCTAAATTATGTTAGCATCTTTAAGTGCAGATGGGCAAATACTTAAAAACCACACCCATTGGAGATGGAGTAGTAACTAACTGCAAAATAAATAGGGTCAAATTACATGCACAAGTGATATTGTAGCGTGATATGGCCAAACTTGTGTAATAAAAGATTATAATGTAATAAAAGAAGTTAAAACTATAAACCTCCAACTCTTGCAGAACCATCTGGTAATTCTCGTGCATAAGTGAGATTATAGAACTCCTTTGTCTGAAAATTATAAAGATAACCTGAAATACAGTTCCAAACATGTGTACAGAATAAAGAGCAACAAATAAGCCCAAAACTCACAATGCAAAAAAGATCAACCAAAATGCATCAATATGATCCAATTAATGCACAAAACCAACCATCATAATGCATATTCTAAATTTAGCCTTTGTTTTTGTAGACTTGTGAGAATCAGATTGTGGTTATCATAAGGTTCATTTTTCGCTGAGAATTAAATTGCAGGCTAACCAAAATTTCGGGAAAAATAGGCATACTGCATAGTTTAGCCTGTGAAGCGGATCAGTTTTAGCCAAACTGAAGTCCTACCATGATGTTTGTTCCATTGTTAGCTCATCAAATCTCGAAATACTTGGAAACTAGCATTATTTAATTATTGTGAAGCGGCATTCCTTGAATTCTTATCAATAGTTCTGATTATTGATTTACAGTCTCTCCTATTTTGATGTTGAATGTTGATCATCATTTAAAGTTGGTGACAATCATTCACCACTTCTTTCCAAAAATAGAATAGGCTACATACAAGATACGCCAAAATCAGCCAAAGCTCAATTTAAGTAGAAGGTGACTGAAAGTATTAAGGTACAACAAAAGCCAACATTAAGAAGGATCTGCGGAGACTTTGCTTATCATCACAAGATGACCACTTTCAGCACTAATATTGACTTACACAAGAGATACTAAATTAGTGAATATATTAAAATGATTTCCACTAAAGATTGTATTCATATAGAAGTTAAAACTGGAGCAGGACATGGTACTTGGCTTTTCATCAACAAAATTTGAATTAGATCACTGTGTTATTTGGCCAACAGGAAGAAGTATAATTTGCCATGTTAAGTGACTAATAAAATGATAACTGTGCATGAAAAGGTAATACAATCATAAAACGAAATCAGCAAAGACATCCAAGGAACTATATCAAATATTGCAAAACAAAGTATTACCTTTACCAGGCTGATGCAATAAACTATTCATCAAAATAGTGTCATACCCAACAAATCTATTGATTAGAAGTTGCTGCCACCTGCAAATATGACAGCATGCATTGGTATATGGCTTCTTTATTTTGTTTGGTCACAGCATTCAGATCAAGAACAAGTTGATAAAGCTGATGAGATGATACACTCTTAAGAAAAGATGAAGACGGGAGAAGCACATGGTAACATTCAGTAAACATAACCTGTTCCCAAAACAAGGATGTCGGGCTGATATGCTAATATTAACAGTATGTATGTTGTGCCGTGACTTAGCTGCGTCAGGCAGCAAGAAGTAACCCTGCAACAGTAGCAACTTTTTATAAACAAAAGATACTATGCTTTGAATGAAGCAAAGATTCACCAAGACAGTAGCTGAAAAATAAGCAAGAGAGAAAATACCTTTTCCATGGTATAGAGATAAGTCGGTTCAAATGCTTTACTTCTTCTCTCAAGCCAATGCACTGCAATCAACAGGACAAAATTTTATAAAAATTATAAGGAAGTATTGCACATCCTAAGACAAGCAAAAAATACCAACTTAGATTTAACATATATTGTGTGTCTGTGCGCTGTGGGAAAGCAATTAAGTAAAATAGTATTCAGTTCAGCTTGCACTCAGAACATAGGCTTACTAATTATTGGCAGCACACAGACAAAGATTGTTATATAATGAGTACCAAATTAATCTAGAATTGCATACATGGCAGCAGCTATTGTGATTTTGATACTCACGCTCAATGAAGCAAGAAACAGAACCATTTACAAGAAAGAACCAAACTCTTTCCACATTAAGAAACCCATGGATTCATTATTAAATATCTTTGAATAACCCTAATTTGCAGCAGGAGAACAAAGATGATCAGACAGAAGGATGTGATTTACCTGCATATGAGTTAAGCCTATCCAAGTGAAGTATACGCAACCATTTAGGAACATCAAGATTTAAATGTAAACCTGTTATATTCTGCACTTAAGAAGTTCAAACTCAGCAAAGAGAAGTTTAAGCCACGTAATGAGGACATGGTCATTTCCTTATTCACTCACCCACAACTTCTGGAAACTTCCAAAGATCCGAATGCCATGTCTCCAAACAAATGATAAACGTCTGTACCACTTTTTACCAAAGTGCACAAAAGCTGCTTTAAATGTCTGTTTTGCTGATAAATAGAAACCATTACGTGTCTCCTCTTTCTCGATTTTAAGAGCTGCATCGTCAATAGTTGGCTTAGAACTTTCACCGTTGGTAGAGCATTCTGCTTGCTTCTCAGTAAATTCATCATCAGTCTTCCAGAACTTCAATGCCAATTTTCCCTTCCTAGCACCAGAACTAAACCAGTTCAACCAAAACTCGGCATCCAAGAACATCAACCCATCATCATCAGCATTTGCAACTTCTATGTTTTCAGTTACAGTTTCCATGTCAAGATTATTTACAACAGGGGGTTCAGACTCATTTTGTGACCACAAGCCAGCACTGGTTATCTACAACAAAGGACAAATTTGAAGTCTAAGGCATAATAGTTTGATATTAAACAAAATCTCATTATCTTAAAACCTTATGTAGCATTAGTACGATAAAAACAAAATCGAATTGCCTACCTTAATCTGAACAAGTTGGACTTCATTTGATTCAACTCCAGAGAGCTCACTCGAACATCCAGGCTTCATATGCAAAAAAAGCAACATAATCATTCAAGTCTTCCATACATGTTTAGAAAAGCAGTTTAAAGAAGAGGAACTGAATAGAAGAAGAAAAAACAAAATCACATTCTGCCATCCTATTCCATTGACATCCTAAGTTCAATTTTTAAGTAAATAACAATATGCTGCACTGTGATATCAACAATTAAACAGTTCTGCCAAGTTATTGTCACAAACAATGAACCATCTCTAACTATTTCCATTATTAAAAAAAAAATACTTTAAAGGGTTTTTTAATCATGACAACCATCAATAATACAAAGCAATTTCTCAAACTTTGATTATGGAAGAAAGTAAATCTGCTACTCAAGTTGAACATAGAAACGACGTCCCATGAATTGAAATTGTGAACAATACTAAACCAGGATGAAACTATTAACAAATATATATATATATATATATAAGAAAAGTCGATCAAAGCTAAACCAGTTTCAATACTATAAAAAACCCAAAAAGGATTTGATGAAACGTACATCAACTAAGCAATTACGATCCAATTAAACAATTTCCAAGGAAACCCAAAATCAGAAACCCCAACACAAAATTTAAAAAAAAAAGCGGGTGAGAGTTGAAATACCTGTTGAACATAATTAGCGTGCATAACAACAAGAATACAAAAGGAAGTAATGGCAATAAAGAGATATATATACTCCAAAGCTACTCTCACTCTTGGTGTTAATATCTGAGAAAATCTCTCTTGAACCCTTATAAACGTTTGCTCTGGATCCATATCTCTCTCTTTCTTTTCCTCTTTTCCACAATTTTCAGATGAATCGAGCTATCATTGTTTTGCTTTTTTTTTTTTTTCTTGAAGAATTTCCTTTTTCTGGGTGTTGCTCATCTCAAACTGGTTGTCGGGTATTGAAAATGTTTTTATGGGCTCATGACTTTGACTGGCAATCCCATTATTTTAATCATTTCCTTTTTGGAATTTCTTGATGAAATGGACCAACAACTGAGGATGAACATTAGAAAACGACAACACTGGCACATATGGGTATTGTTGGTTGGGCTTGGAGCTAAGATCAAATTGGAGCATAAAAGTGTCGTACCAGATCAGAAGTCTGGTGTAAATAAAAGGTTAAATTCTGATATTAGTCCCTGTACTTTACAAAAGTCATGAATTTAAATATTATATTTTAATTTGGTCATGTTTAGTCCTTGTATTTTTAAAATTTCAGTTATCACTAAATGATAACTATTAAATTCATTAAGTTTCACTATTTCCAAAATTTGATGCACCAAAATTATCATATGTGTAATGTCATGTCAGCTTGTTATTTTCACATATTACTCACTAAAAATTCAATTATAGATTACCGACTGTCATTTGCATAGAGAATGAAATCTCGAAATTCAAAAGTATTGGAGAATATGGAGCAAATCTACAACTGTTCGCATAATATAGAATTAGTAATTGAATTTAACCAAGCTATTGGATTGGAGAGAAAAACAACTAATCCTTCAATTGTTTTTAGCAAGTTTAACTGTCATTTCAATCGGTTTCTTAGTTGGTTCAGTCGATTCTCGGTCTAATCAATCCAAAATCATCTTTCGAACGATTTTCCAACTAATTCTTATTCCAAACGATCCGACCAAACACTCTGATAATAAAATTAGGATATTAAGCTGATTTATATCCTTTATTAATCATTTAATATTTTTTTTTTCGCATTTGACACATCATTTTATTAAACTTTTTAACCCCAAATTTGTGTAATTAACTAAAATTCCCCATCCCAACCCTAATTAAAAATTGTGTATCTGCTTCAATACAAGGTTACAATTACTCCAACACTGCAACTCTCCAAATTTATTTTTCTGAAATTTTATCACATCATTGAGGTTGTTATATTCAGCTGTTAATTTACAGGTAAATTTTCTTTGGCATATATAATATATATCCTTAAATATTTTTTTTTATTTTATTTTTTTTATAATATCTTTATATGTCATATATATATATAATGATTCGAAATTCCTCAACTATTTAAAAAAAATATTATATCTTAAATATCAACTAACATATTTTATATTCCATAATAACCACCTTGCTGTAAATTAATCAATTTACTCATTTTATTAATATCAATATTTGTTTTTATATAATATTTTTCATATTCATATTAGTTAATTTCGGTAACATTCTCATAAGATATTAAAGCATGCATAAAATAAAGTTTGTTATTTCAGTACCCTCATAATAATAAAATAAAATTTTAGACGTATATTTGAGGCTAGGCTTGAGCAAAAATAAAGTATATTAATAGAATGCTTAAACTCGACTTAAACGCAATCCAACCTATAAACACTTCTAATTCAAACCCATTATTTAACCCTTGTACTCAAACCAGTAGGGGTTAGCATTCGGTTATTTCGGTCAACTATTTATATTTAACCGACAATAATTTACAATAACTGAATCAACTGACTTAGATTATCATAATTGACCTAACTAAAATAATTTAACTTCAATTGGCTAATCAACTTATATGGATTTTTTTTTAATTTTAAAAGAAAAATTCATAATACAAATTAAAATTAACTTATTAATCCAAATACAAAGCTGTCATCTGTTGAATTGGTGAAGGATTGTGAGATGATGAAAGAGGGACTAAAGGAGGCATCAGGGTGAGACAATGAATTGGTGAAGCTTTGTACCAAAAGGGGAAATAAAAGACAGGTAATGGAGGTGCTGTCGTGAATTGGAGAAGAATATAGAAGAAGATAAAATGTTTTTAGGTTAAGTTTAGGGTTATTCAAATTAATCCAATTTGTTATTTTTTATTTTCTTTTTTAATTGGGTTGGGTTTTAATTTTACTTTGGGTTTGGTAATAAATTGGGTTGATTAATAGTTGAGTGGAAATTGGGTTTAAGTTAGGATTAAATAAATTATATATTTATTAAAAATATATATTAAATTAATTGGTTCGATTATGAATTTTGATAATCAATAATTGACCGTCTTAATCAAAACATAACATCGTTCATATTTCAAATTTTCTCTTTCATCACATGTTTGTACTTTGTCCATATTTACAAGAGATAAACTCAAAACTATTTTAGGCCCGCTTATATTATTTTTAAAAAATTTATATTTATATTATATTATTTTAATATTTACATTAGAATAGTATTATATATTTAATATAAATTAATTTATTTAATGTGTTCTAAATTACATAATATATATAAAAATAACATAATATAAAATATTATAAACTTAAAAATGAGTCAGGGCAAATCGGGCTTAGGCCTTTAATATTCAAGTCCAAGCTTGACTCATATTTTAAACGAACCTATTTTTTGTGTCTAGATCTAATTTTTAGATATAATATTTTTACTTAAACCCTCTACAAATTTGAACAAGCTCGATCCGTGAACAAATTTATTTTCGAGTCTTATCTTTTTGCTAAGGTAGAAGATAGAGATGGACCCACCATATTGTGAGTGCCACACCCTTATGTGCATTGTGGAGAAAAAGACAAAAAAGATTTTGTCCAACTTATTAAATCATGGGGCATTGTCGGTGCAATAATTAGTAGTAACGAATATTTTAAGATATTATATTCAATGCTTTGGATTAAATTGTCGGATCGGGTTTGTGCTTGGTTAACTTAAATTTTTAGGTTTGTTTTGTAGGTTTGAGTTTGGTCGCACTTAAAAAATAGAATTAAGATTTGATCTAAACTCACTTTAAATAAAAAAAAATGCTAAATTCGAGCTCAGTCCATCTGTATAAATTTTTTTATATATTATTTTTATATAAAAACAAATTAAAAAATATAATACATCAAATACACTAAAAATATTACAATAAATATTTTTCAATAAATTGAAAATATATATAAAAAAATTTATACTTAGATAATATTAAGATAGTTACAACTTAGCAAACAAATACCTCTAAAGTAGTATCAAGATTAATAATAAAATAAGAATTATATAATATCCAAACAATAACAATAAAATAGTAGCAATATAATAACAAAATGACAGCAAAACAACATTAAAGTGGTAGCAAACAACAACAAAACAACAGTGAAATTTTTTTAGGTAAATTCGGGCTGGTTCGGGCTCAAGTAAAAAAAATTACTTGAGACTCAACTTATTTAGAAATGAGCCTTATTTTTGTCCAAGCCCATTTTTCGAACTTATATTTTTGTTCAAATATTTCTACTTTTTGGGCAAGCCTTCGAGTCTAGGTGGGTGGCCCGATCCATGATTAGGTCTACTTTGAGCTATCTAAAATTCCTCTCAACCCTTAAATAAGACGATAAATATGCTTCAGCGCGCTCAAATTTTATTTGTATAAATTTGTGGGTGAGTTAATTTGATTTGAAATAGTTATTCAATGAAGGTACATTAAATAAGCGCTCTAGAATAAAATTATAATCTATATGAAATCTGTGTAATCTTTGATTACTTTAGATTATCTTGGTTCGATCATCAATTTTTGGTTTAACTAGATTGGTAGCAATTATAAAATTATAATATCAGTTCAACATTTTAATTTTTTTTTGCCTTACCTCCTTTTACCTATTCTAAAATAATCTGTTCAAAGGTTAGTTCAATCCCTATATCAAGATTAATATACTAGTCAGTTTTCAATTCAACCAGTTAATATGACTAATTCGATTCGGTTCAAATAATTCTAACCATGATTATTGATATAATTTTTTTTTGATAAGAAGAAGAAATCCTCAATTAATCCGAATTATTGATATAATTTTTAAAAAAATATTTATCAAGATTCAAAATATTTCTTTTTTTTTTAATACATTTTACATAACACAATAAAATTTTCTAATCCCTCATCAAATCTAAAACTCAAAATCGAACCAAAGTCTTTATAATTACCGAACTCATAAACCATAGTAATGGAACATACAGTCATTTTTATTGAAACCCTAAAATGATACAATCATAGGACCTAGTACAAGTTCATTGGGGGAACAACAATGGTGCCAGTTTCCATCATCTCAATGAATTGTTGATTTAGCTCTGAGCTCACATTAAGGCTCACTTGCAGAATTGAAGGAATAGTATTCAAAACCGAATTTTTACTCCCCATTTCTCCCATCATAGCTCTGCAATTCAATTCAAAAGCAGATTATATATACACTTACATGCAGCTAGTTATATATAGGGTAAATATACATTTTGGTACCTGAATTTGATTTTAAAGTTCAAATTGGTATCTAAGGGTTTTTGTTTTGGTCCAATTAGGTACTTGAACTTGGATTTAAGGTTTAATTTGGTACATGAACTTTGGGTTTTTTTTGTCCAAATTAGTACTTACGGTAAATGATTGAACCAGTTTGAACTATGAATCCAAGTTCAAGTATACTAATTTGAACAAAAAAAAGTTGACGTACCAAATTGAAACTTGAGGCCAAGTCTAGGATCTAATTGGACAAAAAGCCTTAGGTACCTAGAGTGAAGCTAGAAATTTTATTTAGGGGACCAAGATAAGATTATAAAATTTGAGGAGGGGGCAAAATTAAAAATCTTCTATTAAAAATGCTTAAATTAAATTATCAATTTTTCAAAAAGGCTAAAATTATAATTTCCCATTTAATCAAAATTTAAAATGTACCTAAAAAATTAAATGAGAGAGCCTAAAAAGCAATTTACTTATTTAGCCAAATGGCCCCTTTGACTGTCTTGTTATGTATCAATTTAAACATTAAAGTCAAATTTAGTACATATATATGTGTGTGAAGAAATTAAATAATTGGTTACCTAGTAGATGTTACGATTGAGATCAGTTCCAAGCCATTTTCATCAGCCGAAATGGCAACCATGAACAATTTTGGCACCACAAACAATTGGCCGGTCTCAACTTTAGTGTTCAACACAAGCTTGCCTTGAAGACCCACAATTTGTACTTCACCACTTCCTTTCACAACATACACCACTTGTGGATCCGATGCATACCATGGTGCCCTAGTGGCATTAGTTTCAAGTACCAAGCGACTAACATTAAGCCCCACTTGTTCAAGAAAGGGAAATTTACTAGGTTTTAAAGTAGTAAAATTGCCACCATTGTTAACTTCAACATCAGGTAATGAACCATTGATGTTTTGGGTGTAAATATTTAGTAACTCCTCGGTAGGTTTTGGGATGGTTTTGGCTTGTTCTTGGTTAAGCTTGATGAGCAGAAGGCCCTTTTGGTTACTTGCAAGTTTTTGAGCATTTTGTAGAGTGATTTGGTAAGTTTTGGCAATGGATCCAAGTGAGAAAGCATGCAAATGACCCAGAGGTCCTGTTAACAAGAAATAGGTGATTTCGCCGGCAACATAGGCATTGGTTGCATCGGCCAAGAACACTATGACCACGTCTGAATCACCATAATTGTACCACCATGAAACTGATGCAGAAGGGACTGGTATTATGTCCCCTTTTTTAATACCTATGAATGCCATTTTTTCTTTTGTGTTGGAAGCCGGTGTTGTCAATCCAACTCCACATTTACCTAACGAAAAATCATGTTGATGTTCATCATATATGTATGGCGATAAAAAGAGAGAAATATAATATCAAATTTAACTTTTAATGTTTTATATCTTTTGTCAATTTAGTTTTTATTATTATTTTAGCTAAATTTTACCTTCAACATTAATTTTGACATATAGACTAAAACATTAATTTTTTAAATATGGCAACCTGCATGACAATTTACATATACTTCTTGCTAATTTTTAAAAGTTTTCAAATATTTTCATAAATTTTAAATTATTTATTAATGTAACATATAAAATTAATAGTGTCATGTTAACGTAAAGTACAATTAAACAGCCACTTGAGTTGCCACTAGACTCTTCATAAGCTAGGCTGTTTGCCCTGGTCCAAAGCCCAGTCTAAAATTTGCGTGTGCTTTCACAAAAATATAAGATTAGAAAAGCTGGTTTGGACAAAAAATTAAGCATGTTTTCTATATTTATAATATAATATATTAAATTATTTATATACATAGATATATTATATAATTTATAACACATAAAAATTAAATTTATAGTAATATATAATATTATAATATAAATATTAAAAAAATTAAAAATATTATCTATTAAATTTTATTATTAAATATTAAATTAAAAATAATATAAATATATTTTTAAAATATAAAATATGTTAATATCATATTTAAGTTTTACTAACAACCTCTTAATCCATTGACAAACGTTATGCTGTAGGCATTAAAGTTTGGGTTCCATCTCAAGTAACAACCCCATTTTCCTCTCCAATTTTTAATCACTAAATTTGGTATTATACCAGACTCTTCAAGATCACTAACCTTCAAGAACATAACCTACTTTGGAGCAATCCGCATAGTGTGGAAGAGCAAAGCCTCAAGGCTTCAACACAAGCTTACCAGCTGCAACTTTGGCCTCGCGGAGCACCGGAGAATCGGCAGCTGCCCAATTATAGTATCCGCCATCTTCTGTCTCAAAGAACGTCGCCGGAAACTTGGGAGATAAGTCCATATCCATTTTCTTGACTTGTACCTTTTCCTTACTCCTGCAAATAAATGGTATTACTATGTATATTACAAACACAGTATATATATACACATATATAGAAGCGTTAGGCAGCAGCTTAAGCTGTTTTCAATGCGTGAAAAGCTTGCAAACTGTTTATGACCACGTGGGAGTTGAAAAACGGATGTTAGTAGTGTTGGAGAAGAACACGTTAACCTATATTTGTCATAAAAAACAATAAATACACCTTTCTTCAAAATCTCTATACGTAGTAACTTTACGTAGGTGGGATTGGGAGGGTGATAATTATAATTATAAAAAAGAGCAATTTGTAGTATTAATACGTAATGTGGAAAGAAATACTTTTGTTGATGAAAAGAAGAATTTGGTATGGTATATATAGAAATGGCGGTGGCGGATTGGCCGACAACAAGTTGGCCGTTAGCTATGACTTTCGACCACCTAATTATATTTCTCAATTCGGATAGTGAATATAGTAGTTACATCCGTTTCGACATCGCTTGTATCAATCGAAATGTTTTATTTTAATGTAAATTTAAGCTAACATCAGTCGGTAAAAAAAATTAAAATTAAAATTTTATTGTTTATTTTAAATTTTGTTAGTAATTTCAGTTATAATTTACTAATATAACATGTTTACTTTTCTTTAATTATATATAATATGAGAGCAGTTTAATTGACATATCAAATTAATAAATATTAATGGAAAACATATATTTATTTATAATTTTATATGAATTAAATCTCAAATTTTATTAAATTACATGGACTTATAACATATTTTAACCTAATATTTTTATACAACATTTTTGAAATTCTTACACCAATTTAATTAGCTGTCAACAAATTTGTTCTCAATGATTGAAAACAACAAAGAACATGATGGAAAGTTGACAGTCACCTCGTGATGATAATTTTGTGGATGGGGCCGGAGTGGGTGTCGGATATCATAGCTACCATTTACAATCACAAGATAGAAGAATTACCCCTAATTTCCTTTTCTCTTCTTTTCACATAAAAACATTATCCCCTCAAAATTTTCTATATCTTTAGGTTGCGATAGTTTTAGGTTTAATACAATTTTTCGTGTTTTTTTTTTTTTAAATTTTAGTTTATATTATTGTGATTTTATTTTTAATTTTTAATCATGTTCGTATACATGGGATTTACCAATATTAAGGTATCACTAGATCTATTAAGAATCATTCTCGAATACTTTGTCATAATAGATTCGAGACAATGAGGAGGAGGATAGACTATTTGAGACTTGACCTTTTGTGCATCACTGATGCAGTAGGTTACTTAGGGCTTTTGACAGTTTTTTATTGGTTGATCGGTATTCATCGTCAAGTTGATTTGATAATGGCGAGGCTAAGATGTAAATTTCAACGATTTGATCAATTTGATGCATCTCTGGTTTGTTTCTTAATTATTTCAGTGTTACAGTTATTGTCAGTTTATCCTTCTTTTCTTTTGATCAATATGTCAAGTATGATTTAAGTATATTTGAGTATATAAATGCATTGGTCGAAATACTGGAATTGGTTTGGTTGCAATTTGAAATTTGTAGGGAAGGTTAAATAATTATAAAGAGTTTATATTGAATTTTAAAAAAAAAATGAATGAAGTCAATTAGCAAAAAAATAAATTTATATGAATTTTTTATTATATTATAATATGTTTGTTATTTATTTAAGAATTATTTGTAAATTGTTCGATATGTCCGGTAATATCTCGTAATCTTGATTCGTTGACGGTTTAGGGTTAAGGGGTGTTACATTTTGTTCTTGAAATTATAATTGATATTGTAGCACCACTTATTAAGCGTGTCAAACAATCGACAAAGACGCCGTATTTAGCTATACGAAAATACAAAATTTAGAAAACACCAAAAAATCGTCAAAACTTTCTAAGCCCTCAAAAAACCTCACTAGATGTAATTATTTTCAGAAAATGTTTTTGGTGCATAGGGATAGGAGTGAAGCCAAAAATATTTTTTGGGAGGAACTGAAATGAAATTTTAAATTTTGATAGTTTATATCTTTATAATTTTTAAATAATTAAATTAAATTTTTATAATTTTGAGGGTGTTAAAATATAATTTTATTTTTATTAATTTAAAATTTTAAAATTTTTTAAACAATCTAAATAATAATTTTTATTTTAAAGGACAGCTATGCCTAGAAAAAATCACCCATCACATGCCTCACTAACATACAAAATAAAAGTAGTGGGCAAAATGTGGGGTTATTCGCACCAAGGTCAAATCCAGGGAATTAAAGTAGATATTTCTCACTCTAAATCCAAATCATCATATGTTGAAAGAAACAGTAATCATTGAAATCTGTCTTTTTCCCAACGACTTAAATTATTGTGGATATAAAGTGAAGATTTTGTCCAATTTATTCAATGATGGTGCAGGAGGTGAAAATTTTGAGATATAATAATAAATTATATCTATTTTTTTACATAATATTTAAAATTATATATACTTCTTTCTTAATTCATAAATAGAAAAATATATTTCAACGTATTTGAACTCTTGTTTTTTTATATTGGCAATAATATACATGCCAATCAAGCTACGACACAATCAACAATATAGACAATATTTTAGATATGTATGATAGAGATATTATATCGATTTAAAAGTTGTACAAATATATTAATAAATTCAATGGTTAAATTGTTAAAATATTAATGATATAAAACGTTACAGAAAGTTGTAAAACTACTTAAGTTTTACATCATGATAAGTGGATTTCTCCCCATGTTTTAATAATTCGATTGGTAGTCGAATAGGTTAGACCATCTATTTTTGGTTCAATCAGATTGACTAATGATTTAATAATTAATTAATTAATTAAAAATTCAAAAAATATAAAATTATTGTCGAAACCTTTTTTTTTTTGAAAAATGGGGTCGTCGACTTTTTATTTTGAAAATAAAAATGGAGAGTCGCCACCAATATTTTTTGTTTAGGTGTGATCGGATCACCTCGTAATTTGATTGTTTTAATAAAATGTTTTGTTTTACTAAAACAACGATTTTGGTCTATGAAATTCGAGAAAATGGGTTCAGGAGTCAGTTACGTACGAGGAAGGATTAGCACCCTCGTAACGTCCAAAATTGGTATCTAATTGATTAATTAATGTCTTAATGTCGAAAGTTAAAAATCCGTAAAGAATTTAAAAAACGATCCTCTTTTTTTTATTAATGTTAATTTTACAAAAAAATGTTTGGATAAATCGAAGTGGATGCTAAAGACCTTCTTGTCCCGAAGTAATAAAATGTCACATCTAGTACGTTAGGACACGACATTTTAAACCCTTGAGAATAAGCTTGTCTTTTGATTTTCAAAACTCATGCATTTTAATTTTAAAAGGACATTTAACTATTTAGGTTAAACGAAAAAAATCGAAACCCAGTAAATTAGGGCACGTTTCTCGAATTTCTAAAATGCGAATATTGCCTTTATTTTTTATCCTCTTTTTGAATGAATACAAGACTAAACCCTTTTTAAAGCGATGTGTATTTATCTCATTGGAGTAAAAATACTTAATCATTTCTAAACATAATGCATGAAGTGGGAGCGATGAGTCGAAACAAAATGATTGCATAGATAGCGTGTTGGAACGATAAAATATAACATAGATAAAGGCATATTTCAATAATAATTTAAATAAAACTAAGAAAATAAACGAAAAACTAATATACGATTTAAAAAAACGCGACTTAGAAATAAACGAGAAATAATAAAATCACAAAGAAATTAAGAAGAAAAACAAATAAAGTAATATAAAATAAAATAAGAAATACAAGTATGAAAATATGTGTAAAATACGAATAGAATGAAAATGGAAAAACAATAATAATAACAGATGAGTAAATATAGAAATAATAATAAAATGGAAATGTCGAAATAGTAAAAACGAGATAATAAATAATAATAAAATAGTAAAAAGATACGAATGGGAAAATTGTAACTATTTTGATTTAATACATAAAAGCAAATAATCAATAAATAACAATAGTAAGAAAGAAGAAAATATATCAACATCAAAATATATATAAAGGAATAAATAACAATGATGGAGGAAAAGATGAAACAAATAGGTAGATTCCCAAAAAAAATAATAAAGTAAAGAAATATTAAATAAGCGACTAAATAAATAAAGAAATTAAATCGAAAAGGGGACCTAATTATAACTAAAATTAAATTAAAAGAATAAACTAAGATACAAAAAATGAATAACAGACTAAAATGAAGACTGCGAAAACTATTGAGGATTAAATGGGATAATAACCCGACTCCCCAGGACACGTGTCCTTTCCTTTGCAGGTTAACAAACTTGGGACTAAATTGAAATGCACGGAAAATTACGGGGCAAAATTACAAAGCCAAAAGAAATTAACAGGATTTAGTTAAAAAAGGGTAAAAAGCGGAGGGACTCGTCGCATAAATATCCCATTTACAAAGAAAACACAATCGGATCTTGGCTCAAGCGGGTCGGGTCACACGGGTCAGCCTTAAACGGCGCCATTTTGGCCCTTCAATGGCTAAATTGCTTCATCTATTTAATTTGCTAAAGCAAAAAGATGTCTTTTTTCATCGGAAACGACGAACCTCGACCACCCACGGCAGCGCAATACGCAAGAAAAGGTGAGTTTTTGGCTTCTTTTTACTTTTTGTTCGTTTCTTTCAAAACTAAAAGCAAAAATCAAACGAAAAAAATAAATAAAATAAAAAGGCAACCTTTAATATGCTGAATGTTTCTCTTTGTATTTTCGAAATCGTGTATTCGTAAAAAATAAAAATAAAAAAGAGACCATACATTGGTTGTTTGTGGCTTTTTATAGCCGAAAGAAGAGAAAAAATACAATGTTTTTCTATTTTTTGCTACTATTTTCCTCTTTCTCTGTGTTGTCCTTGTAGGTACAGAAGCCAACTGTGGCATGCGGTGGTGGTACGGGCATGTTGATGTGGAGGCATGAGCGGCGGCGGCAGCTAGGGTGCTGTTTTGTTTAGGTGAAAATGTTGTGGGCTAGTGTTTAATTTGGGTCTTGGTTTCCTTTGGGCTGTAATTGGGTTCGGATTGGGCTATTGGGTTTGTTTTTTTTAGGCTTGCTGTTTTATTTTCTAATTTGGACTATTAAAACTTTGGACTTTTTATTTATTTGGTTTTTATTTTGTGTTTTATTTGTTTTTGTATGGTTTATGGGCCCGAGCAGATTGGGCCTATTACAATTATAAAATCAGTTTGTCGAAACCATTTTTTTTGAAAAACTGGGTCGACTTGATTTTTGAAAACGAGAAAACAAACATGGGAGTCACCACTAATCATTTTTGATGAGGTGTGATTGGATCACCTCGTAAAAGTGGTTTTTTTAATAAATGGTTTGGTTTATTTAAACAACAATTTTGGTCCACGAAATTTAGAAAGACGGGTTCGGGAGTCGGTTAATCGCGAGGAAGGATTAGCACCATCGTAACGTCCAGAATTGATACCTAGTTGATTAATTAGTGTCTTAGTGTCGAAAATTGAGAACTTTGAAGAAAAATATGATCCATCGTTAAATTGTTGCTTAATTGAAAATTTTTTGAGAAGGAGGGCGTGTTTCACGTTGATCGAGGAAAAGAATTATGTGCCGTAAGTTAGGACACAATGTCTTAAATTTCCGATATACGAGTAAACGCCAAAAAAATTATTTTTGAAAGATATTTGATTTTCTCGATTTTAGAAAAAAAATCATACTCCGTAAGTTAGAATATAATTTTTTCTTAATGCTGGGATTAAAAAGAAAATTTTTTAAAACATTCGTAGGTTCAGATTTATCGAGGAAATCGAGACCCCGTGAGTTGGGGAGCGATCGAATCTCGAAATACGAAATATTACTTATTTGAAACAACGCTTTAATGTATCTAGCAAAAATATGGCGTGATAAAAGCAAGTTACGGTGCTAATACGTATAATGACATAATAATAGGTGCAATGGGGCCGATAACAATAATATGAGCAACTATAAAAAGACGAATTAAAAACAAGGCTAGTAATATCAAAATATAAATAAATAAACAAGTAAAAAAAGTTAAGCACATAGATAAGGAGAATGAAATAAACAAATAAATAAGTAAATAAAAATGTAAAACATGACAAAATAAAAATGACCATAACAATAATGATAATAATAATACTAATAATAATAGTAGTAAAATAATAATAATGGTAATAATAACAGTAATAATAATATGCTAAATAATAGTAACTAATAATAATAGTAATAGTAATTACAAAAATGATAATGGTGATAATAATAATAATAATAATAATAATAATAATAATAATAATAAATATACTATGTCAATAGGATAATAGTAATAATGGTAATAAAAACAATAAAAATAAATATAATAATAGAAAATAATAATGAAAATAATTAATTTGAAAATAAAATAGCAAAATAACGAAAAAGGACTAAATTAGACTTAAAACGAAATTTTGGGGCAAATGCAAAATAAAAAAAAGGGGAGGACCAAATTGCAACATGCGCACAATGTGAAGGGACGAAAAAAGAAAATATCCCCGTCTCTCTAAATGCAGCGTTTTGTGCGGGACCAAAATGAAATAAAAACAAAATTACTGGGCAAAATTAAAAATGACGAAAGATTTAATTATAAAACTATAAAAAGCGGAAGGGCTAAATGCGAAATAGCCCCTTTATCGAAAACACGCGGATCCCTTGAAGCGGGTCTGGTTAACACGCAGATCCTGACTCAAAACTACGTCGTTTTGGCATTAAAAGGGCCGGCCAAAACGGCGTCGTTTTGATCGGCTATTTAAGACAATTTTTTTTTAAAAGTTCATTTTTTCATTTGTTTTAAAAAAACATCCCTCCCCTCCCTCCTTTTTCTCTGCAGGGGTTGAGGGTTCAGCGAGGTCTCCAGCGAACCGCCATCGCGACCACCACCGTCGCCGGCCGCCGTTCCAAAAAAGGGTATTTTTCCTCTTTTTTTTTCTATTTTTATATTTAACTGATTTTTAGAGAAAAATAGAGAAAATAGCAATGTATGTCTATAAATAGGTTCGAAGAGAAAAGAAAACTAAATAAAAAGAAAAAAAAAGTAACCTTTTGTCCTCGTATACTTTGTTTGTTTTTTTTTTTTTCGAATCTGTTTTGGAGATTTGTATGATATTTGAATCTCTCTTTTTTGATCTCTGTTCTCTCTCTTTTTTTGTGTATGTTTAGATATACGCTTCAAGTATTGTTTTTTTTTTATTGATTCTCCAAAAAAAAGGACCATTACATTGTGTTTTTTGATAGCTTTTATAGCCTTTTTACATTATTTTTTATTATTTGCTGTCTTTTTTTCTTTAAACCTTGCAGGCGGTGGAGCAAGTGGAGGAGCAGGTGGCTGAAAGCGGTGGAGCAGGTGGTCAGAGCCGCACCTAGGGTTTGAAAAATCTGATTCTCTCTTTTTTTTGTTTTCTGTTTGGGCTAGGGTTAGTTTGGGCTTGAATTTGGGTTTAGCTTAGTATTTTGGTTTGGGTTTGTAATGGGTTGTATTGGGTATTGGGTATAAATTTAATACTGGGCCTCGGGTCAGGTTGGTTTATTGTAAAAAGAGTGGACTGTTTCAATTTTATTTTATTGGGCCCGGGCAATTTAGGCCTTCTACATAGTTCAATCTTTTTTTTTCGGTTTTGAATTTTTTATTAGTTTTAAATAGTTCGCTCAGAAATTGGTTCAACCCTTATATCAAAATTGATATACAAATCAATTTCCGATCCAACTAATCTAACTAATCCATTTGATTCGATTCAAATAATTCTAATTATTACTGATATGATTTTAAAAGTTGTAATTTAAAAAGAATATTTATCAAGATTGTCGTGTTATAATAAATATATAAAATATTTCATTAATTTAATATATTTTACATAACAATACAATTTTCTCATCAAATCAAATATTTTATTATTTAAATTTGATAAGATCCCAACTCATAAACCATTGTAATAGAACATACAATACATTTTTATGGAAACCCCCAAAATTACACAATCATAAGACCTAGTACAAGTTCATTGGTGGGACAATAATGGTGCCAGTTTCCATCATCTGCCTGAAATGTTGATTCAGCTCTAGCTTAAGGCTCACTTGCACAATTGAAGGAAATGTATTCAAAACTGAATTTTTACTCCCCATTTCTCCCGTCACAGCTCTGCAATTCAATTCAAAATCAGATTATATATTTTTCATTTAATTTTCTCTTATGTTATTAATTATAAAAACATTAAAAATTATAAAAATTGGATTCCACGAGCATTCTGAGATGTAAATTATTAATGATAACATTAACATCAATATTTTTCAAAAAATCTTCTCAATTAATAAAATTACAAGACCATTCAACCGTTCTTGTGACAAATATATTTTTCATTCATTTCTCGATTGATCAAAATACTTTGGTATCTTGATAGTCCTATACCGAGTCTTGAAGGTCGGATCAAGTGTAGTGATGTTACAAATTACCACATCAATTTTGTTAAAATATTAACAGTTTAACATGTGGATATAGAGTTGAATTTCAAGAAGTTATCCGAGGAAACGACATCGAAATTAGAGTTACCTTTCATGTTGGAGGAGATTAAGGAAGCAGTATGGAGTTGTGATGAGTGAAAAGCTCCTGGGCTGGATGGGTTTAACATGTGTTTTTTCAAAGGTTGCTGGCAATTAGTAAGAGAAGACCTATTTAATATGATAATAGAATTCTTTAGAACTGGGAAGCTCAATAAAAGCATAAATTCTTCCTTCATAGCACTTATTCCCAAAACTGAAAATTCGAATGATATTTCAGATTTTAGACCGATCTGTCTAGTGGGTTCTCTGAACAAAATAGTGGCAAAGGTGCTGTCCCGAAGAATCAGAGAAGTTATAGGGGATATTGTGAGTGATACTCAATGCTCATTTATAAAAGAGAGGCAAATCTTTGATGGAATTCTGATTGCAAATGAAATAATCCATTCGATCAAGAAAGATTCAGAATTGCGTCGTAGTCTGATTTTTAAACTAGATTTTTCAAAAGCATAGGCGGAATTTTTTGGGAGGTAGTATTATATAAAATGGGATTTGGTGTGAAGTGGAGAGGTTGGATATTGGAGTGCATTTTAACGGCTAGAATAGCTGTGCTTGTAAATGGTTCGACTACCAATGAGTTTAGAATTAGCAGAGGACTCAGACAGGGGGATCCGCTCTCGCCATTTTTATTCATTTTGGTAACAGAAGTGCTCCATCTAATGCTGGTAAAAGCCGAAGAAATTGGAATCATTGGTGGAATTCAAAATATTATCCCCGATCAATCATTCTCACATTTTCAATTTGCAGATGATACGATACTTTTTTTGAGAGCGGAGGAGGAGTATGTGAGAAATATAAAATATATTTTAAGATGTTTTGAGATTTTTTCTAGACTTAGCATTAATTTCCAGAAGTCATGTTTAGTCGAGTTTGGAGTGGATGAGGAGTTTCTTTTTCGAATGGTAGCATTATGCAGATGTAAGATTGGGGATCTTCCTTTCATTTATTTGGGGATCCCATTGGGTGCTGATCCGAGAAAGATAGCAGCTTGGTAATCGATAGTGGAAAGATTTCGTAAGAAATTATCCGGATGGAAGTGTCGATCACTTTCATTTGTTGCAAGAATTGTACTCATTAATTCGGTATTATCCACTCTTCCAATTTACTTTATGTCTCTTTTTCAAGTGCCGATTACTGTGATAAAAAATATTGATAAGATTAGAAGAAATTTTCTCTGGGGTGGTGCGGTCGGTAAAAAAAAGATGGCAAGAGTAAGTTGGAAACAGGTTTGTTTACCGAAAGAGAAGGGGGGCGTGGGAGAGGTGAATCTTAAAATCAAGAACAGGGCTCTTATGGCTAAATGGAGTTGGAGATTCGCGACGGAAAAAATGCTTTGTGGAGGAAAGTCATTCAAGCTAAGTATGGGGCTCTCCCTCAACATTGGAGGTTTAGGACGTTTAATGCGAAAGAGATGTCGATTGTGTGTCGTGGAATGGTGGAGAATTCTAAAACTGCCAATGTAGCAAAATGGGTTGGAAATGATTCATTTCGCTGATTGATTGGCAACGATAAATCAGTGCTCTTTTGGGAGGATATTTGGTGTGATAATCGTCCTCTTAAGATGGAATTTCCTAGGTTGTTTCGGCTTGTCAAAGCGAAAAAAGAGGTGGTGGAAGCATTCTCTCGAAAGTTCGGATTCAGTGAGGTCCAATGGGATGATTTTTTTCTCAAGACCGTTATTGGAACGAGAGGTAATTATGCTCAATCATTTGAAGTCATTGGTGGGGGATACGGTTTTTGTGCCCAAGATGGACAATCGATTATTTTGGATTCATGATGATGAGGGACTGTTTTCGGTGAAGAAATTATCAGCTTTACTGATAAATAATGGAGGGGGGGGGGGAGAAAATAATTTCACTTTTGACAAAATTTGGAAGCTAAATGTACCTCCAAGGGTTCGAAATTTTCTGTGGATGCTGGCCATTGATCGTATTCCAACTAAAGATTTTCTTTTAAGTCGGGGAGTGCAGCTGGAACATATGAATAGTGGATGCCCATGGTGTGATCGAGAGATAGAGCGAACGGATAATCTTTTCTTCAAATGTAAATTTATTGAAGGATTCTGGTTAAAGATATTTAAATGGTGGGATATTCATTGGGAACCGGTAGCTTGTTTTGCTGATTTTTTACTTTTGTTTTAAAGTGAATTTGACAGGTGTTCTTAAAAGCTTATGGATGATATCGGTGTCGGCATCTTGTTGGTCAGTTTGGCTTTCAATAAATGAAATTGTGTTCGAGAGAACCCCGACGTCAATGGATACATTGTTATTTCACTCCAAAATGAGATCACTGATGTGGGTTAGGGCAGTGCATTAAGATATTCAAATTCAGGCGAGTACATGGTGGTTATGCCCGTCGAAATGCAGGCACTCGAGAAATAAAAGAAACGAGACTGTATTACACTGGACTCCACCTCCGTCCAGATGGGCGAAATTCAACGTGATAGGTGCAGCGAAGGAGGACGAAGCTGGAACAGCGATAACAACTAGTGAGTCTGAAACAGCTGAGGTATGGGATATTAAAATTGCGTTGGATATGTACATTGGAATTGGGTGGCATGTGAAAACTCGTCTTATTATTGAATTTAGTTTAGGTGTGGTTTTGAAGTGGTTGTTGAATAGGGATGTTAGATCGTGGTTGTTGCGGAACTTTTTTTTCGATGTTGATAGGAGTATTAATCAGCTGGTCAATGCTACATTCTTAGTGGTCAAGACGCAAGGTAATAGTATGGCTGCAACTTTGGCTATTGCTAAGGTGAGAAGATTAGATTTATCTAAAACTTGGTGGTGATATATGTTTGATTAGTCATTAAGAGTTAGGTCGAATGACAAATGTTTTTATTCTTTGTCCATTCGGGTGTTTTGTAATTTTGACTAGGAAGGTCGTTGATTTTTTTCACCAACTTTCTAGTTTCAAATATACAAATTGACTGAGCAAATTTTTTTTAACAGTTTAGTCAATTTTTTATTCGAAACAAAGTAATTTGACAAAATTTTGCAGGTTAAGAGCCAAAGTAACCTAAAAAAGGAATGTAGGCTAAAATGATAAAATGAGTAAATGCTAAGAACAAAATTTATAATTATACCAAAAATAAAATTAAAAAAAATCCTATTCTTGAAGGATTGGGTCATAATTCAATTGATTCATTCATCTAATCCTTTAAATCTACGTCTATTATCCATCCGTTATCTTCTTTATTCATTATACACGTAAAGCCAGAAATTTTTTTAGATACTAGAATTAAGTTATAAAATTTAAATACAATTTTATCATTGGAATAGCTAATACCTTTATAATTTTTTAAAGAGCTAAATTAAAATCTTATCATTTTTAGGAGATGAAAGTATAATTTTACCATCACTGATTATAATTTTATATATTTCAAAAGGTAAAAGATGCAATTTTCCAATTTTTTGGGGACCAAGCGGCGTGCTTACACCCTTCCTGCCACCCCTGTCATTGTACAACCTCATCCCTTATCCTGCTCCCTATGCTTCGTCGGAAGTGCTTTGCAATACTACAAGCTTAGTTAATGTCAGATTAAAAATTTTAATTCAACATAATATTTATATTAATATATAATTAATTTAATAATTTAATTCTTAAATAAAATAATTTAGGTATGAATTAGAATTATGATAAAACTATACAAATTATGGAATAAATTGAAACATGATAAAACCGATATTGAAATTATTAAAATATGTTATATAACAAAAATAAATTGAATAAAAACAATGTCAAAATTTATGTAAAACAAATTATTAACGTGTAAATATTAATTATATAAATTTATAAAACTTTACCCACTATATATATATATATATATATATAAACATCATATAACAAAATCAAAACTTGCCTCAAATAAAGACAAACTTTTTTTTCAACATTAATCTAATTATAGATTATTATCATATTTGTTCTTTTTAATACAATGCTTAGAACTACCTAGAGATTCACCCTAACCCTTAAATAAGAGGATAATGTGTTTCAGCATATTCGAATCTATACCCTCCTGCACTGATAATAATACCGATGTCAATCGAGCTAAGATTCAATCAGCAACAAATACGTCAACTTAACAACGCTTGAAATGTGAATTTGATGCAAAAACATCATTTTCCAAAGTCAACGTAAAACTTAACAAAACACATACATGCTTCATACCAGGGGCGAAGCTAGAACAATTTTTTAGGGGGTCGAATGAAATTTTAATTTTTTATAGTCTATAAATTTATTATTTTTAAAGGATTAAATTAAATTTTTATAATTTTAGAGGGGCCAAAGTGTAATTTTACCTTTATTAATTTGAAATTTTTAAAAAAATTAAAAATCTAAATAGCAATTTTCCATTTTAGGGGAGGCAAGTCCCCTACCAGTCCCCTAGATTCGACTCTACTTCATACCATAAGACCACAAAACCATTAAAACACGGCAGCTTTTAGACCAATAAAAAGAACCCTACGATAGTATTTCAATTAAATTTCAAACGACTCTTAATGTTTAGTAATTAAAAAATTAAAAGTTGAGTGATCTAAATAGAATGCGGACAATAGTGAACATTTTTATTTTTGTGAATGAAAATTATTAATTGTATGTTAAAAACAATAACCAAAATTACTAGTTGCGATTTTTATTTTTTAAGCGAAAATTACTAATTGTATATTGACTTTGTCGACACTTTTATGTGTTTAATGCTTAGATTTATTTGTTCTAAATATTTAATAAGAATAAAAATATATTTTAAAAAGAATCTACTAGTGAAGTAAGAGAAGAACAAAAAAGAAATTATACTTAATTTATATTACTTTTATAAACCTTTTAATTTTTAAAAAATTGCCCTCACAATCCAAAATTTCTGACTCCACCTTTAAAACTCTTGAATTAATTATCATATTCAATTGTACCTTAAAAGCTCTATCTTTTATTCTTGAAATATGATTTTTTAAATGAAGATAAATGACACTTATCCATCAAGTTTAGTGTAAAATACATTTGCATCTATATTTACAAGAATGCTCACTTACCCCTTCAAGTTTGAAAAAAATCTCATAAATTTTCTTTAGATCTATTTGCTAAGCAAATTTATGTATTTTCTATTTTATTTATTCGTTTTTCCAATTTTAATTACAAAATAATGAAAATCTAATCTCTTCAATTTTTTCAATTTAAGAATTCTAGTCTAATCATTATCTTTATTAGTAGTTTCGGTTAAAATTTACCAGTGTAACATGTTTATTTTTTGTTAATTATATATCATGTTACATGAGAATAGTTTAATTAACATGTCAAATTAAAAAATATTGATAAAAAAATTACTTACAATCTTAAAGGATTTAATTTTTAACTTTTTTAAATTACAGGGATTAATGACATATTTAACCTGTATTTTTATACAACATTTTTGAAATTCTTACACCAATTTAATTAGCTGTGATGACAACAGTTTTGTTGTCGATGATGGAAAACAACAAAGAACATGATGGAAATGTGACAATGATCTGATGATGTCGGATTGGGAATGAGATATCATATCTACCATTTACATATCTAGATCATTGTTAAATTTTACATATTTTTATAATTTAAAATATTCATATACTAAAAGAATTATACATTTTCTCAAATTTTTTTTAATCCCTCAATTTTTTCAAATTAAATCTTTGCTTTATTGGTGGCAATATCAGGTTGTTAGTTGTGGATTCTTTAACCTTATTTTTTGTGGTTTTAAATTTTTTAAAATTTTAGTCCAGATTATTTGTGGTTTTATTTTGTCCATATTTTTCGTGGTTTTTGTTTTGTTCACTTTGTTTTTTTTAAAAGTAGATGTGGTTTTATTTTTAGTTTTGAGTCATGTTTGTATATGTGATATTTGTCAATATAAGAGTGCCACTAGATCTATTAGGAGCCGTTCTCGAATATTTTATTCTGATAAATTATAGTGATGGTGATAGATTCGAGACGATGAGGAGGAGGATAGGCCATCTGAGACTTGGCCTTTTGTACATCACTGATGCAGTGAGTTTTTTAGCGTTTTTATTAGTTTTTTCTTGGTTGATCGGTGTTTATCGTAAGGTTGGTTTGATGATGGTAGGGCTAGGATGCAAATTTCAGTCATTTGATTAAGTTGATGTATTTCTGGTTTGTTTTTGAATTATTCCAGTGCTGTAGTTATTGTCAATTTGTCCTTCTTTTCTTTTGAGATTATTCTATAGACATGACATTTATGCATTAGTTTATAATGATTTCTTTATCATTTGTACTATGTGTTATGTCTTTATATTATTATTGCTCATGATTCCTATTAATATTAGTATTTTCTTAAAAATAACATTCTTATAATCTTTTATGTGACTTGCATTTTAATAATTCAATCTCATTTTTAGTGTCTTATTTAATTAATAATATATATTGAGATTTGAATAAATTAAAAATATTTAAAAATTTATATGATATGTATTAAAAAATATTTATATGATATAAAAAATATCATTTGTTGCCTTTTTTTTCAGCCAAAAAAGGGTTATTAAAAAAAAATGTGGGATACATCTAGGATATGCATGGATGCTTAAAGTTCAATGTTTGTGGGATTGCAAACGAGGATAGAGCAGGCTATGGAAGTGTCTTGAGAGATAAGAAAGGAGTCGCAAGAGCTTTATTTTCAGGTTCAGTAGCAGCAAATGATACTGATTTGGCAGAGATTGGCACGGTGATGGTAGCATTGGATGTATTTTTAGTTATGAAATGGAAGCTAAATGATTCTCTATTTATAGAACTTGGTTCATTAGTGATGTTTTATTGGTGTGCAAATAAGTCGATGACCATGGTCTCTTCAAGCGACTTTCGCAGATATTGAAAGAGACATTGAGAAGGTAGGAAATGTTGTTTTTCGATGGCAGAAAAGAATGGAAATGAAATGGCATCTTCCTTGGTGATTGTAGGTATAAATAGTGAGGAAATATTTAAAGCTTGGTGGTGAGCTATTGCTTTGATGTAAACGTAAGTCTGTTAGTGATTGAATGTGTTTTCTTTTGGAATGTTATAATGTTAAACTTTTGAACGCTGTTCTATTTGTTTTTTTACAATAGAACAGATCGAATGAAGCAAAAAAAAAAAAAAAACTTTTAGTAACTATGATAGTTGATATTGTATCGGTATCGGCCTATATGTACTGTTTTGGTCTTAAACTGATATCAAGTAGTCTATGTTTTATTTTGGTAGTGCGTTTCAACTTTGATATTTTAAATCAACTTTTAAATTTTTTATCTTAACCATTTTGATTTTTAAATCGGTAGTTATTAAATTAAATTGTTGGACTTAATTAATAATTTTATTTTTTTGAACATGCCTAATTAATAATTTTAAAACTTATATTTACATCTAAAGCTATTTATATGGATGTAATTGAGATATATTTGCATGTATTATTTTATATAACAGATAATTTATTTTTTAACCAAAATAATGTATAAATTATTAAGAAACTAAAAATTAGATTATAAATATATGTAAAAAATATTTAAATGTATATATAATTTATCAACAAACTAAAAATTAGATCATATATATGTGAAATCTTTTTTTAAAAGCATCGATAAATCAGAAACGGTACATTAAAATATACTAATTTTGATATGTACCAATACCAAGACAAAAATATTAGGTCCACCATTATGGTACTCTCAGCAACACAAATGTCCAATTGGGCAGGGACGGACTATCTTGTTGTTGTATCATGCACGTCAGTTTTTAACAGTAAAAATGGATAAAATTTTTAATAGAAAAGATGAATTTACTCTTTAATCTATTGTATAAAAATTAATTTATCTATTTTTTTAAAAAAAAATAAAATGCAAATGACTCCTTATACAAAGACATTAAATTTTTATTGCTAAGATTTATTTGGAGCAATGATTAAACCTTCTATTTGACACTCTGATAACACGGTTCAAACCTCATAATATAAATATGTGTTTACTTGATATCTGCATCTTGCTAAGACTATTACAGCAGCAAGAAAAGAGCCAGGTGGAGAATGTGAGTGTTGAAAAGTAGGATCAGCCCTTGGTGGAAGCAATTAAACAAGCAACACAACATGAATCTTTTGTTAAAGACTTCAACCCAATCTCCATTCCATATTTTACTGTCTACTCGAAAAAAGATGATCAGTCTAAAAAATAGTAAAAACTGACAAATCTTTGGTTAAAGATTCATCAATAAGTTACTTCATGGAAGAAAACTGTGTTACTTGGAGAGAGTGGGGGATCTATATTATGGTTTAACTAGTTTGTAATATGTGTTTAGGGTGTGTTTCCATGCATGATGTATGGAAAAATCCATTTGTGTTCTAATAAAATATTTCTTCTTAAACTCCTTTCGAGATTGGTTTTTTAGTTAGAAAATGTTTTAATTTAAAGTTTAATTGTAAAGCATATATAGTTTAAGTATGCTTACCATTAATAAAATTTTTAGACAGCTAATAATGTAATTTCGTTACTGTATTAAAGTAAAATTTTATAATTTTTAAGAAACTTTTCATTTTTGAAGAGATTATAATTAAATTTTACATTTTAAAAGGGTCAAAAAGAAATAATTTCATAAATCGAGTTAATTGTTGACTTCAACGTCAGGTGATGAAGCATCGATGTTTTGGGTACAAATATTTAGCAGCTTCTTGTTTGATTTAGGGATTGTTTCGGCTTCATCTTCCTGAGCTTGATGATCATAACACCCTTTTGACCATCTGCAAGTTTTTTTAGCTTTTTCTGCATTGATTTGGTAAGTTTTGGTAATAATATTTAAAATTTTGAGTTTCGTTGAAATTGTATAAAATTTATTAAATATCAATTATAACTTAAAAGAGATAATCTGAACAAAAATCGAAATTTCAAATATCATCGTTAGAACTTACCAAAATGATGTAAAGAAAAAGCTAGAAGGCTTGCAGGTAGTTCAAAAGGGCGTTGTGTTCATCAAGCTCAGTGAAGAAGAAGCCGAAAACATTTCAAAAGGAACTACTAAATATTTCAACTCAAAACATTGATGCTTCATCTCCTGATGTTGAAGTTAAGAAATGAACACACACGTGTGTGTATATATATATATATATAAAAGCACATAATGTTAACCCTTCAATTAGGGACGAAGCCAGAAAATATTTTAAGAGGCGAAATGAAATTTTAATTTTTAATGTTCTATATCTTTATAATTTTTAAAGAATTAAAACAAATTTTTATAATTTTAAGAGTACCAAAGTACAATTTTACTTTTATTAATTTAAAATTTAAAAAAAAAATTAAAGAGCCTAAATAAATGCAGTTGAGGTGGGTGAGATTAGCATTGCTCTGGATGTGTTTTTAGCGATGGGGTGGAAAGGTAAAAGCTCTCTAATCATTGAGGTTGGTTCCATCGAGGTGTTTAGTTGGGTTGAGAACAAAGGTTTGAAACTGTGGTCGTTGCACACTTTCTTCAAGGAAATTGAAATCAGGATGCTCAGAGTTGGTAATGTCTCCTTCTTGAAAGCTGATAAGCATGGTAACAAGATGGCTTTTGCGCTGGCGGCTGCAGGAATGAAAAGGCCTGGTATGTTTAAGGCATGGTGGTGATTTTTGGAGTGAGTTGATGTGTTCCTTCAGGTGTGTTGGTATGTTGTTACGTGGTTTTATAGGATTTTTTTTTTGTGTTGGTTTTGTTTTTTGTTTATAGGGCTGTTTAACAGATGGGGATATTGGGATTTTAGTGGGTGATTGTATGCTGTTATCAGATTCAATTTGATTTTTTGTACTTGGGTGAGGGTCATTTTCGTTGGGGGAATGATTGCATTTTGTAGTATGTTAGCATTTCTTGCAAATGCTGAAAATTGTAATATCTTGATCGAGCAAAATTTTTTTTCCATTTTATGGGGCTAGGGCCGCTAGCCCCCTAAATTCGCCTTTGCTTTCAATTAGAACTTTTGAATTGCTAACAAATTTTACTTTATAATTATTAAAACATTATAAATATTGTGAAAATGTTTCAACAATGGTTAAAAAAATGGAACAAGAAAAAAATTTATGTACAATACTTTTTTTAAAGTCTGGATTATTTCTTTTTTATGGAACTAATAAAGATTAAGTCTTTCAGGGTTCGTAATTGTCTTTTTTCCAATAATATTGTTTTTAAGATTCGAACTCAAGTCTTTTTTAAAGAGTAGAATGTATTTCACCATTGCACCCAATAAATTAAAAACTTTTAAATGAATATGGTGTTTGACAATAAGACTTCAACCATATCAAAAGAAAGCAAAAGCATTTTGTATAATTTCAAGATCAAAGTGCTGAAAAATATGAAAGTAACAATTGAGTGCGGAGGGAGTGTGACAATTTCCTAAACTCCCAAACTCTCCCACAAAGAATCTCCTTCTTAACTTCCATCCAACCTTCTTCCGTCCAACTGTCGTCTTTTTCCTTTGTTCATCTTATTGGTTAACAAAAGGTAAATTATAGATTTAATCACTTATGTATAGTTTAAATTATGATTTGAACATTGAACTTTAAAAAGTTACGATATAGTTACATACATTATCAATTTGTTACATTTTGGTCACTAAGGCTTTAAATTGTCGTTAATGATGTAACAAGAAGTTAATGTGTTGTGATAATTTCATATGAAAATTTTAGGTCAAATTGCACAACTAATCCTACACTTTTTTCTTTTTTGCATAGTTTAATTCATTATCTTATCTTTTCCTTTTCTTTTCCTCTTTTCTTTATTTGTTTTCCGTATCTTCTTTTTCTCCTTTTATTTTTCTCACTTTTCCTTTTCATAACTCAAGCATGATGAATTGTTGGCATTATTGAAATGAGTTTCCCACAAGTGATGGGTACACCTCAAGGTTTTCAGAACAGAATTGGCGGTCGAACCAATTAGGCCATTGGTTTGCCGGTTCAATCGGTCCATCAAGTTCAATTAAATAAATCATTAAAAATTTTAAAAAATAAAAATATTAAAAACATTAAACATACAATCCAATCGTCCGGTTCAATCAATTTTTTACCCAGTTCAATCCGTCTATTTCGATTCTTGGATCAACTGGTTCAATACCCTTCTTCGGTTCAATCCGGTACCTCATCCGATTTTCGATTCAACTGACCTGATCAATTGATCCTGTTCTGCTCAAGCAACCTTGGTCTACCTTTATTCTCACGCATTTTCCATATGCAACAATGAGAAGAACCTCAACCTTGTTCCATTCCTTTAATTAATTTTAGCTATCCAAACAAATATAAATATATCATTTTTCTTTAATTTCCCCTTACTTCCTTTTTTCCCTTTACTAATGTCTAAAATTACATGGATGCTAATAATAGTTAATGATAAATAAAAAATATTTAAATTAAATTAATAAACACATTTAATAATAGTGATTAAAAAATAATTGTTGAAAGTTTATTTTTTTTCAAAACAAGTTCACAAAACATTTTTCGCTTGCATCAGACATATAACAGATAGATAGAAGAAAAAAAGAAAAAGAGTTTTAAAAGAGTTAGTTTCACACAGTATAAACTTATTGGAAAATTTTTAAAAAACAATATTATAATATTATATTATCTCATCATCAATTAAAATAATATTCGATCACTCTCTTGTGCCATTTTTGTTCGAATATGATTTGATATTGCCTCTTTGAATAACCACTGTTTTAAATCTACATTCCTTTTTATATAATCCTAACTTATTAATTTTAAAAATCTCTATTATTCACCGGTAGTTTTTCTTAGATATTTGGGTAAACTATAAAAATAGTCATTTTTTTTTGCATCAGATTACATTTTAGTCACTTATGTTTGAAATGTTACGTTTTAGTCACTTAAGTTACCGTTTTGTTATGAAGTGGTCACTCTACCGCTAAGCTCTATTACTTCCCTAACGACACTCCTACGTGGCAGTCCAAATGGGTTTTAAATGCCAACTTGGACGTCTACATGGCAGTCCAAATTAAATTTATTTAATTAAAAACCTATTTTCATCCCAACAACTGGACATCCAAGTTGGCATTTAAAACCCATTTGGACTGCTACGTAGGACTGCCGTTAGGGAGGTAACAGATTTTAACGGTAGAGTGACCACTTCGTAACAAAACAATAATGTAAGTGATTAAAACGTAACATTTCAGACATAAATGATTAAAGTGTAATCTGAAGCAAACAAAAGTGACTATTTTTATAGTTTACTCTAGATATTACTTGATTGAATATGCCTAACTACCAAATCTTATTTATAAAGCTAAATTTTAATTTTAATTGATAATTAAGAAAATAATAACTCTATTTTACATTAATAAAATTAGTACATTCAAACAATAAAATAAAATTAACACAACTTTTTTAAGGTCAATTTTTTAATTAATAATTATAATTATCACAAATTTTTTTTATATTTTATACTTAGAGTTCTATCCAAGTAATAACTCTATTTTAAAATCAACACAACTTTTTAACTAATAATTCTAAATTAAATTATAATTATTTTTAAAGTTAATTTAGTAATATGATAGAAGATAAAGATATCCTCATCCGTTCAAAAGTTTTTCCAAACTCCTGCTTTTAACTTCAAGTAGATCATGCATGTCAAATTTTAATTTTTGTTGTATGTAAAAAAAAATTCAACTATTGAATATATATTAATATATAAACTATTATATATCAATATGATAGAGATATCGAATCGGTTCGAAAATTTACATGCATGACAAGTACAATTATATTGATAAATGAGGAGATTAGATTTTCATTATCTTGTAGGTGTTCTATTTGATTTGGACGACATTTTACATAACAAAAACAATATTTTCTAATTCATCCATCAAATTAAGTTTTTTTTTTTTAAATTCAAACCCAACTCATAAACCACATGCAATACATTTTATTGAAATCCAGAAATTGCACAACCATTAGTGTTTTCATCACATTCCATCGTCGACTACAAGACTAGTTCAAGTTCATCGGCGGGACAATAACATTGCCAGTTTTCATCCTCTGCCTAAAATGTTGAGTAAGCTTCGGCGTCTTCATTTGAGCATTTTGATAATGATCATTTTGTGGTTTAATCCTTGTTCTTACAGCTCAATCTCAATTTGAGCATTTAGCCATAGTTTTATGGGAAGAAGATTGGTTACCTTGTAGATGTTACAATTGAGATCAATTCCATGCCTTCTACATCGGCTAAAATGGTAACCATGAACAATTTTGGCACCACAAATAATTGGCCGGTTTCAACATTGGTGTTCAACACAAGCTTGCCTTGAAGACCCACAATCTGTACTTCATCACTTTCTTTCACAACGTAGACCACTTGTGGATCCAATGCATACCATGGTGCCCTAGTGGCATTGGTTTCAAGTGCCAAGTGACTAACATTAAGCCCCACTTGTTCAAGAAAAGGGAACTTAGTGGCTTCTAAGGTAGTAGATTTGCCACCATTGTTGACTTCAACATCAGGTGATGAAGCATCGATGTTTTGGATGTAAATATTTAGTATCTCTTCGTTAGGTTTGGTTACCGCTAGCATTATTTAAACCACGTACTCTGTTCTCTTTCACAGAGAAATAAACATTGCATTTTCTATTTTGTCATTTACTCTTCTCTGAGCATTCTTTCTTAGTTGTTTTACCAGCATTTGTGGTATCAGTAAATCAGGTTCCGATCCTAAATTGAGTGATTCATGGCAAATAGTGGAACCAACCCAGTAGCACAATTGCTAATCCCAAGTTTCAAAGGTGAAAAATATCATCTTTAGAGTCTCAAGATGAAAACGATGTTCAAGTCTCAAGAACTATGGGACTTGGTGGAACATGGGTATGAAGAGCCTGATTCGGCACCAGCAAAGCCTGACCAACGATTAAGAGAAAATCGCAAGAAGGATGCAAAAGCACTAATACTTATCCAATCAGCACTTGAGGATGACATATTTTCTCGAATTTCAGCAGCAGACACCTCCAAAAGCGTGAGAGATTTTAAAGCAAGAATATTTGGGCAACATGAAGGTAATAACTGTAAAATTACAAACTCTTCATCGTGATTTTGAGACTTTAAATATGAAAGACAAAGAATTAGTGCAAGAATTCTTATCTAGAGTCTCTGGGATTGTTAATCTAATGCGATCTTATGGTGAAATTTTGAGTAATGAAATTGTTGTGAGCAAGGTGTTAAGAAGCTTAACATCAAAGTTTGATCGTGTTGTTGCTACAATTGAAGAAACGAAGGACTTGTCCACTTATACTTTTGATGAATTGATGAGTTCTTTGATAGCCCATGAAGCTAGACTTAATAGGTCTCATGACAAGGAAGAATCCTCTAAAGGCAGGCATGACTTTCATGGATGTAGTCATGGTGGTGGCGGTGGCAGAGGTAGAGGCCAGTACAGTAAACCATACAAAAGCTCAATTCAGTGCAGATACTGTAGCAAACTAGGACACAAAAGCTGATTGTTGGGCCAAACAAAAAGAAGAACAGAAGCAGGCTCATTTTACCTAGAAAGTAGAAGAGGGAACCTCATTATTCATGGTCCGTTCTCTAATTCAATATGATAAAAATAACAAAGATGTATGGTTTTTAGACAGTGGTTGCTCTAAACATATATATGGAAACAAATCATTATTCAAAGAGCTTGACGAATCATAGAAAAGTGAAGTCCGACTTGGAGACAACAAGCAGATGAAAGTTGAAGGAAAATGTACAATTGCCATTAAAACCGTGCAATGTGATGTCAAACTTCTTTTTAATGTGCAATATGTGCCTAGTTTAGCTCATAACTTATTGAGCATTGGACAGTTAATGACTAGTAGGTATTCTGTTGTGTTTGATGGTGATTCATGTACTATTCGTGATAAAAAATCTGGTCAGATCATAGAGACCGTCTATATGACTCAAAATAGGATGTTTCCTCTTGATGTTTCAAATGTAATGAATAAGGCCTTAATTTCTAGGAGGGATAATGAGGCTAATTTGTGGCGTTTACGTTATGGACATTTGTATATGAATGGCTTGAAACTTATTATAAAAAAGGAAATGGTTTTTAGCTTACCAAATATTAGTGAACTTGATTTTTGTGAATGGTATGTTTATGGGAAGTAGAATAGGAAGTCATTTCCCATTGGAAAATCTTGGAGGGCATCTAATTGTCTTGAACTTGTGCATATTGACTTATGTGGACCTATGAAAACAGAGTCACTTGGTGGCAATCGCTATTTTTTGTTGTTCACAGATGACTACAGCTGCATGAGTTGGGTGTATTTTTTGAAATTCAATTCTGAAACCTTTGAGAATTTTAAGAAATTTAAGGCGTTGTTGAAGAAGCAAAGTGAAAGAAGCATAAAATCACTTCGAAGTGATAGTGGTGGTGAATTTTTATCTAATGATTTCAATATTTTTTATGATGCGAATGGGATTCGCAGGGAGCTTACAGCACCATACACACCAAAACAGAATAGAGTTGCAGAACGAAAAAATCGTATTGTTGTAGAAATGACCAGAAGCTTGTTGAAAGCGAAAAAACTTCTAGATCAGTTTTGGGGAGAAGCACTTGCAACAACAGTGTACCTTTTGAACATCTCGCCAATAAGGGCTATTCTTAATCAGACACCTTTTGAAGCTTGGATGGGTCAGAAACCTTAGGTAAGCCACTTAAAAGTCTTTGGTTGTATAACGTATGCTTTAGTTACTTATCGATCTAAACTTGACGAAAAATCCCAAAAATGCATTTTCATTGGCTATAATTCTCAATCTAAAGCATATCGTTTATATAATCCTATAAGTGGCAAAGTGATAATTAACATGGATGTTGTATTTAATGAAGAGATAGATGTTAGTCTAAATCGTGACAAGAGAGGCATGATGAATGAAATTCCAGCACCAGCAGATCTTGAAGTTGAATAGCTTGTAAATTTAGTTCCTTCATCACCTGGAAATTCATCTCCTTCCTCTCCTAATGCTACTACAAGTTCTAGTTCTGATTCTATAGCAACCCATGCCTCCAATAGTAGCAGCGAAAGTGAAACACCACCAAGAAAGTTCAGGTCTCTTAGAGAAATTAATGCATCATATGACTTTGCCTTGGTCACTAACCCAACTTCTTTTGAAGAAGCTGCAAAACAACCTGAATGGCTATGAAGGAGGAGATGCATGCCATTAAAAAAAATTCAACATGGGCGTTGGTTGATGTTCTCGAGGGCAAGAATGTTGTAGGATTGAAGTGCATATTCCGAACAAAGTATAATGCAGATGGAAGCATCCAAAAGCATAAACCTCTGCTTGTGGCAAAAGGTTACTCACAACAACAAGATATTGATTTCGAAGAAACATATTCTCCTGTTGCTCGTTTTGAAACTGTAAGAGTTGTTTTAGCATTGGTTGCTCAATTGCAATTATCTGTGTATCAATTTGATGTAAAATCTGCTGTTTTGAATGGTGATCTTGTGAAAGAGGTTTATGTGTCACAACCACCAGGTTTTGTAGTCTGTGGCGATGAAAATAAAGTTTACAGATTAAAAAAAGCTCTTTACGGGTTGAAGTAAGCTCCACGTGCCTGGTACAGCAAGATTGATTCATTCTTTTAGAACAATGGGTTCAATAGAAGCAAAAATGAGCCAACTCTTTATTTGAAGAAGAGAGGTAATGGAGATTTTTTGGTGGTCTGTCTTTATGTCGATGATATGATTTATCTGGGTTTCTTAAAGTTGGTAATTAATGATTTTAAGTCATGTATGGTGAACAAATTTGAGATGACAGATTTAGGCATGTTGCAATATTTTCTGGGACTTCAAGTTATGCAGGGTGATGATGGAATTTTTGTATGCTAAAAGAAATATGCTGCAGATCTATTAAAGAAGTTTGGCATGGTGGATTGTAAGGTGGCATCCACACCAATGAACATCAATGAAAAGTTGCAGCATGAAGATGGGACTGACAAAGTTAATTCAACATTGTTCAAAAGTTTAACTGGTGGTTTGAATTATCTTACACACATCAGGCCCGATATTGCTTTTTGTGTTAATGTTGTGTCCAGATTTATGCAAAGTCCTACAAAACAACACTTTGGAGCAGCAAAAAGAATCCTTTGTTATGTTGCAGGAACCGTGAATTTTGGTATTTGGTACTCTAAAGTATCAAATTTCAAATTAATTGGTTTCATTGATAGTGATTGGGCAGGTTGTTTGGATGATCGAAAAAGCACTTCTGGCAATGTTTTTAGCTTTGATTTTGGAGCAGTAACATGGAGTTCAAAGAAGCAAGAAACAATAGCTTTATCATCATCTGAAGCAGAATATGCAGTAGCAACAGCAGCGGCACGGCAAGCTTTATGGCTGAGAAAACTTCTTAGTGATTTTAGTCTTGAGCAAAAAGAAGCAACTGAAATCTTTTGTGACAATCGATCCATAATTGCAATGACTAAGAATCCCGCTTTTCATGGAAGGACTAAGCACATTGATGTGCATCATCATTTTATTCGGAAGCTTGTAGGTGATCAACAGATAGTACTGAAATTTTGCAGCACAAATGAACAGATGGCTGATGTATTTACAAAGTCTCTTACTCAGGCCAAGCATCATTTTTTCAGATCACAACTTGGAGTACGTGATTTTAAATCAAGGGGGAAGTGTTGAAAAAATAATGATTCAAATTGTTATTTACTGCTATAATTAGTATATGTTTTTATCTTTATAAGTTAGTGGGTATTAAGAAAATCTTATTCTAATTTGGTCGTTTAGTTGTTAGTTTTATCTGACAGTAAATCTGATCATGGGTTAGTGTTCCTAAATTTTAGCTTCTTTTAGTTACTGCTAGCATTATTTAAACCATGTACTATGTTCTTTTTCACTTTTTCTATTTTGTCATTTATTCTTCTCCGAGCATTCTTTCTTAGTTGTTTTACCAACATTTCTACATTGATTTGGTAAGTTTTGGAAATGAATTCAGAAGAGACAGCTGGTAAGTGACCCTGAGATCCAGTTAATACGAAATAGGCAATTTCACCAGCAACATAGGCCTTGGTTGCATCAGCCATAAATACGATAACCACATCTGAATCACCATAATTGTACCACCATGAAACTGACGCATAAGGGACTGGTATAACGTCCCCTTAATACCTATAAAAGCCGTCTTTACTTTTGTGTTGGCTGCTGGTATTGTTAATCCAACTCCACATTTGCCTAAGACAAACCAAAGATCATCATAAAAGGTTTTATTATTAGAAATGATGGAAGGCCAAAGAAAAATACTCAAAAGACTCACCCTCAAGAGCATAACCTACTTTGGGGCAATCCGCATAATGAGGCAAAGCGAAGCCCTGAGGCTTCAATACAAGCTTACCAGCTGCAACTTTGGCCTCGCCGAGCATCGGAGAATCGGCAGCCGCCCAGTTGTAGTATCCACCGCCTTCTGTCTCTATGAACGTTGTTGGAAACTTGGGAGATAACTCCATATTCATTTCGTAACTAGCACCTTTCCTCACTTCTGCAAACCAATTGTATTATTTTATATATATGACGAACACAAAGAACAGATATACGTATAGATGATATAAAGATATATCCTTTCCTAATTAAACGACAATCTGTTTGGTTTTTTATTTAATCTGGTTAGGAAGCTCTGTCGGTGCTCAACTAGTACATGCAGAAAGTTAGCTGGAAACTTTCAGCATGGTTTTTTTGTTTTCTCAAATTATAGGAAGGTATATTTCAAACCTTCTTTTTCTCAGATCCGTTACCTCGCACATGAAACCATGGTGTGGGTCCGTCGGAATTTTGTACGAGATCAGCGTAAAATTTTATAAAACTACATATTATACTAATAGTCTCTATCTCTAAACCAATTTTCTGACTTTACCTCTGACTAAACCTCCAATTCAGAGCAAAATTTATTGGATTTCTTGGGATAGTTGTGAAAACAGCTGAATTTCCTTCTTTCGGTAATATTTGTCTAAGATTCAGCGGAGAAGAAGAAGAAGAAGCTGGATAATTTCTTGAGATAATTCGTGTCGTTTCAATAAGAAAAAGTGGGTAATTGAGATTTTATTCTTGGTGAAGCAGATGATAATGTAATTATTATGGAGTCGGCGTGGTGGGATTGCCCAGTACGTTGTTTCTCGGTTGCTCCTCTTAAAGCAGTTCGGAGGGATATCCGTTGAACTCCTCTAGCTCAAGGTTTTCTTAAGTTTAACACAGATGGAGCTGTGAAAGGGAAGCCAGGACCAAAGGGTTGTGGGGAGTTCTTTGTGATCATTGTGATAATGTGTTGGCGTTATTTTCAGAGCCACTTGGGATTATTGACTCGAACATGGCGGAGTTACTTGTTATTAAAACAGCATTGGATATCTTCATCAAGACAAATCGAAAAGGAGAGGCTTGCCTCGCCGTTGAATCGGATTCTTGCGTTGCTTGTTTCACGGTGTAATAATGGTGTTGGTAGACCATGGAAGTGTTGGCAGACTTTTAATTCTGTAGATTGTCTTGTTGCGGATATTGATAATGTGTGTTCGTTAACATCCTTCGTGAAGCTAATAGTATGGCTAATGCCATGGCAAAGGTTTCCATAACCGGTAGAGCATGATTGTGAAGGTCTCTTGTTTAAGGTCCGGCCCAACAAGTGCAACATTGCTATGTAATTTTAAACAATTCAGTCAAATATATTTATAAAATATAAATATAAAAAAAATAAAACACTAACCTAAAATAATTCGAAACATAAAAACTAATTAACTTAGAGTTATTCTTGGGTCGAGTCTAATAAAATATTAGGTTGGATCGTTAGATTTGGGCTCGACTCGGCTCAAAAAATAGGCCTAAATTTTTATCTAAATTCAGCTTAGATAAAAATATTAAAACTCGGGCCCATCCCGATTCATATTATTTTTTAATTTTAATTTTTATATAAAAAATTTTAAAAAATATAATATATCAAGTACACTAGAAATATTAAAATAAATGTTTCCTAATAAATTGAAAATAAATTTAAAAAAATTTTTATACTTAAATAACACTAAGATAAATACAATTTAATAAGCAAATGCCTCTAAAATAATAGCAAAATTAATAATAAAATAAATATTATACAGTATCCAAACATTAACAACAAAATAATAGCATCATAATAGTGAAATTGTAGCAAAACAGTGACAAAAAGTAAAAAACAATAGCAAAACATTGAAAAACAATAGCAAAAACAACAGAATTTTTTTATTAAAAATTGAGCCAAATCAAATCCAGACACATACTAAAATACCTTACTTGAGATTCAACCCACTTTTTAAACGAGTCTTATTAATTTTATCTAAACCCATTTTCAAACGGGGAGATGTACGACTCTAGTGGAACCTAACATTGAATGGACAACTTTTGTTTTTTTAATTATTCGGACCAGCCAAAAATAGCACTCTTCATCTTTATAAACGAAAAATATTATAGGTGAAGAAGGGTGAACAAAGTTGAAAGAAAGAATGGGCAATGAAATTATTTCTTGCAGCTTCCTCCTATTGCTTTTTGTCACTACTTTTTGGCAGCTTGGTCCTGGAAACTTAGCAGCTTTACCTATGGAGGATGCCAGTGGTGTAAGCTCTAATGGAGTTGGTATTCTTCGACTCCCCCACAAGGATTCATCATCCCACATGGGCATGCATATGACCAGGGGCATGGGCAAGGATAATCTGGTGAACTCTGGTGCCAAGGTGTTCGCCTTCTTAAAGGATCTTGAGGTTGGGAAAACGATGCCCATATATTTCCCCTACATAGACGATCCAACATCTTTTCACTTTACACAAAACCCATCACATCCCTTTTTCAACCAAGGAACTGCCTATGCTTCTTCGATTCTTCTCCTTCTCTCCTCATTCTCAGCATGCCTTAGCAATGAAAAAAACACTTGAGATGTGTGAGATGGAGCCCATAGAAGGAGAGGTCACGGCCTGTGTTACCTCTTTATCATCCCTATCTGATTTCGCACGCGGTTTCTTCGGACCAGACTCCCAAGTCGGACTTGTAAGATCATCTCTAGTTTCAAACACGACCCCCTTTCTCCAAAACTATACTGTAGTAGAATCCAATGAGATATCTACAGGAAAGATCATAGGATGTCATAACCAGCCATATCCTTATGCAGTCTACTACTGCCATTACCAAGTGGGCACCGTTAACAAACTGTTCATGGTTTCCCTCACCGGTGATAATGTGGATAAGGTAAATGCAGTATTCATTTGTCACATGGGTACTTCTTCATGGAATGAGGATCATGTCTCATTCCGTCTTCTGGGGGTTAAGCCTGGGGAATCCGAAATTTGCCACTTCTTCCCTGCATATGATCTAGTCGTGGTTCCCTAGTCAAATTTAATAATAATTAAAAAAAATGCACTTGCATGTACTGACAATAGAATGAAGAATAAAAAAGCTACCATTTACTTTGGTACTATTTCACTTTTTTTTTCCACTTATTTTAGTCCTTGCCATCTGTGGATAAAATTGACTCATGCAATTCACGATTTTATTGTTTGTATTAATAAAAATGTAAGTAATGATTTGTATAATTGTTCTCAATATCTGTCCTATTATTAAAGACAAAACTTTAATGAAATTATAAATTTTTAAATAAATAATCAATATTAAAAACCATTAACAAATTTTATCAGTAAGTTTGAAAATGCTATACCGACGGTCAAAAGAGGTATTTTGACTGAAAAATCACTATGGGTGCATGTGATGTTGGTATAAACTTTTACCGACAGAAAAAGAGACTGTCGCCATAGGTACAAAGACTTACACTGTTGGCTTGAGCATAGCTAAATTTTAACTGTCTTGCTAATACCTATACCAATGGTAATGTGTGTCGCTATAGGTATACAGACAGTTCATTACGTTCATATGGTTTGCAAGTATCAGCGTATATATTTGAAAAGATTTAAACTCCAAGATAGTTCCGTCTAGAAGATATTTGTCATTTAATTCCATATTGAAGGCTTAGTTTGTAGGGAATTAACCCGTATAAGTACGAATAAAGTAAAAAAAAATAAGAATTGAAAAGATATACATACAAAATTTAGTGTAGAAAAACTCTACAAATAGAGGATAAAAAATGACAGATAAAAGAAGATTTCACCATAATAAATAATGAGTACAAGAGATTGAGAGAATTAAAAGAAAATTCGAAACCCCAAAAGAATAAACCCTTCAAAATAAAGGTCATAATTCTGTTGACTAGAATAACTCTAGATTAATTAGAGTTTAAGAGGAAAACTAATAATAGAATTTAATTGGTAGAAGAAGCTGGAAAAACTTGGACTGCATATCGCCATGTTGTGACATGGCTTTTGCGTCGTCAGGACAATGCGTCGCATCATCAGAATGACAGCTCTCTTCTTATCTTGACGTTGACTGCTTGTTGGGACAAAAAACACTTCCTCATTGCGACGTCACACACTATTTAGTCTGAAAATGCGATGTATAACTCCACATAGTTGAAGACTATTTATGAGAAATTAAAAATTCACATTGATTATATCTGTGCAAGCCATTAAACGTCTATTTAACAGAGTCTTGTTTTAGTTTTTGTATGAGATAAAGAGAGTATTTACCTTGTTTGTGTGGGGAATTTTAGTAAAAAGTTGACAACCTGTTATAAGATAGAGAGTAAAGAACAAAGAAAATATAAGAAGCAATAGAGAATGTATTTTATTAATCAATGGGATGTTTACAATGCCTCTCCTAAGTCTCTACTTATAAGCATAAGAAGTATAAATTAAGTAGAGATCTACTTCTAATCACTATTAGAATTTAATTTAAAGTACATCAAAACTTATCTTGATCTTAATCGATATCTATTTAATAATATATTCATAACAGTAAGTAAATTATTATTATTATTTAGTTTACAACTAAGCGAGAATTTTTTTAGCATAAAGTGATCTAAATTAAGTATAAGAGTGATGTTGCAAATAGGTGAAAATTTACTTAAACATGAATACGTTAATTATTACACTTACACTACAACAAAAATGTAATACACTAACAAATAGAAACCGTCACCATAAGAACCAAAAACCGTTGGTATAGGATCCAAAGATGGTGCAATTGCTATGGCTCGTCAATAATAAATCTTTCTAACTAGGAATAGCAAGCAATCAAAATTAAACCTTTTTCTGTTTTTTCTGTCTTATCGCAACTATTTTCTTTGAATTTTATTTAAATATTACTCGTGTATTAAATAGAAATTCATTTATTCAATATATTTCTAATAGATTCTTTTTTTTTTTGTTATACTCGAGTCAATCAAATCTGTTAAATTATTGTTCATATTAATAATGAATCGAAATTGGTAAGGAGTTGGTCAATAATGCTCCAACATATACTTGATGAGTCAAAATATGATTAAAGGCCTTATGTGTCTTGATGTGACTAAGTATGAACCAATGGGACAAGGTGGGTCACTATAACTCTGCAGTGACGCTATATTCTACGTTAATCAATGGTACACATTTCCCTTTATTTTCTCATCAACCACACAATTCCTGTCCATGATATTAATTCTATTTCATTTATTTTCCAGTCATCACAATTAATCACACATATCTAATGAAACGTCACAATTATTGCTTTTTTTTGTAAGGTTATTTTGTATTGATTTGATTTTGTATTGTAATTTTATATATTTATAAAAATATTGTATTTATTATAATAAAATTTAAAAAATAAAAATTTAGCTGACTTTGAAAAAAATTATGAGTGACGATATAACAGAGAAAAAAACATATGATTGACTGATTTTTCTGTTTCTTGCTGCAATAATGATTCTTTAATACTTAAATTGAATTAGACTTACAGCAATTTTGAGATCTTTCAAGGTGAAAAACACCATCACTGATGGATCCATGTGAGATAATGGATGTACCCTTGATTGAGCTGTAGTGGCATCATCTTCAGTTTGCCGATCATGATCCATGCTATGGAGTCTCAGAACACTGTTCCCTTTGGAGATTAATCATCAGCCATCTCTTTGGCTCTATTTCCCTCGCCATGCTGATGCTGCAAAAAGGTTAACGGAATAAATTCTACACATAAAACATCTTAAACACTTCAAATTTTCATGCTACTTTTATAAATTTGAATGAAACAATAACTTTTATCAAGTGCAAAATTGGTGCATTGGTAAAATGTCAAATCAAACAGAAATTTGAAATTGAAGACTAAGTTGAAGCCTATTTACGAGGAATTCAAAATTCATATGGATTATATTTGTGCAAGCCATCAAATGTTTATTTAACAGAAGTTTTGTTTCAGCTTTTATATGAAATTAAGAAAGCATTTATCTTCTTCGTGTGTGAGGAATTTATTTCAAAAAAAAAAAAAATTGTTGTAAGTAAATTATTTTTATCGTTTAGTTTTATAACTAAGTTTTCAAGGGGAAAGCTTTCAAGAGTGATCTAGATTGAATATTGTTAGAGATTGTGTGACTCGAATCTCGTCATTTGTTAAAAAAATAAAATACAAAAGTAAAATAAGAGAATTTGTGGGGCGAAACTATATTTCTTCTATTTGACTTTTTTTTTTTTTGCTCAGTCAATAAGGCGTTGGGAAAAACCAATCACATAACCACATTCCTAGTCAAACTTACAAAACACCCAAATAAATAAGGAACAAGGCATCCGACATCAGAACTAACTCCTAATGTCTAATAAAAAATATATCACCACCAAGCTTTAAATAACTTTAATATTCTCACCCCAGCAATAGCCAAAGCTGCAACCATACCATTACCTTTCGTCTTAACCTCAGAGAATGTAACATTAACCATCTCGTTGATGCTCCTATCAATACCTATAAGCAGATTCCGCAACAACCACGGTCTAACTTCTCTATTTAACAACCACTTTAAGACCACACTTGAACTAAATTCAATAATAAGAGGAGTTTTCACATGCCACCCCATGCCAATGTACATGTCCAAGGCAATTTTAATAGCTCATACCTTAGCTGTTTCAAGCTCACTCGCTGTGATCGGTCCCCAAAAATAAAGCGTGAGGCATACCTTTCTCGTCTCTTAACACCCCACCATTTCCAGCTTCGTCCTCCTTTGCTACACCTATCACGTTGAATTTCACCCATCTAGAAAGAGGTGGAATCCAATGACTTAGAGCCTCATTTATTTTATTTCTCGAAGACCTACATTTCAACGAGCATAACTTCCATGTACTCTCCTAGATTTGTATATCTTTATACATTGCTCTAACCCACATCATTGATCTCATTTTGGAATGAAATAACAATGTATCAATTGACACCGAGGTTCTCTCGAACACCATATCATTTCTTGCCAACCAAATTGACCAACAAGATGCTGACACTGATATCATCCATAAGTGTAACACCCATAACTTGTTTTCGTCGCCGAAATAGGGTTACAGAGTATTATTGTACAAAATAGAACATTTTATAGCCAATAGTAATTAATTTTCAAATTAATTTAATAAATACATTAGAAATTTAAAATGTAAAAAATCATGTATTTACGGGCCTTAAATTGAGCCTACGTGGCCTTAAAAATAACTTTCGAGTAATCAAGAACCAAATCGAAACAAATCAAAATATTTCAGGAAAAACTGAAAAATTTCACCTATAGAGGTCACATGACCATGTGTCCAGACTGTGTGACAAAGCCCAGACCATAAGGCCCCAAACACAACTGTGTGGCTATCCCACACGCTTGTGTGACTACCCCACATGACTGTGTGTCCAACCGTGTGCTCACTCATGTAACTCACTGACTTAGCTCACACGTTCATATCTTAGCTCGTGTGCTAGCCCGTGTAAATCCTGTACCTAACACGTTCAGGGCATACGCTCATGTGTGGCACACGGCTGTGTGACAGCTTGTGTACTAGGCCATGTGTGCCCAAAAATGACCAAAGTCATGCTATTTTCTCACTCAATTGCATAGGTACCTAAACCAATTCAGAATACATGTTCACAAGTCTATAAACACCCATTTAAACAACCAAAACATATCATTTTCAATCAACTAAAACCATACCAAAACACATTATAGTGCTCATGTTACTCATTATCCAAAACAATCATGCATAAGCCATAACATACACAAAACTAACCTATTTCAAACACATCATACCAATTTAATATGACACTTACCATTTTATAGCCTCATACTCAAATTTACTTAAAGTTTAACAACCATACTACAAAGACTATCATTCTATCATCAAGTATCAAACATCACACATAGCCATGAAACATAGCATAATAACCATTTGCCCTATTACATGCCATATAAGCCAAAATGTTTACATAATTTACCTAAAAGAGTCCTCGGGGTAGTGTGATTCTTCGAGTTGATCCAATCTCCAGATCACAAAACTTAATCAACAAAACAAAGGACAAGGAACGAGTAAGCTTACTTGAAGCTTAGTAAGTTTGCTAAATTAAACAATAAATCTTACCAAATTAAACATAACAGATCAAATTATAAGATTAAATAACGAAGTTCCTACCAATCACAACTCACAACAGGTGAGTATTACACAGAGCATTAATTCACATCATATTCTCAGTCGTCGTATTAATAACATCTCATTTCAAGTAATCAGAGGGTATCACTCATTCGAGTTAATTTTAGAGTTTTGACCAACTCACGATGTTGCTCATATAAGCTGCAAAGAATCCACAACACATGCAAGATCTCAAGCCAACGGTTTGTATCATCGGTACATAGTACCTGCTAAATAATCACTAGCTCACGATGCTGCTCACACAAGTTGTAGAGAATCCATAAGACATGTAGGATCTCAGCCATCGCTATGGTCTGTATCACTGACTCAAGGCCTAATAGTTAATATCCATATTCATTTATCATGTATTCTCCAATTAGTCCATATTTAAGTATAACATTGGAAAATTTCTTCTAATCTTATCAATATTTTTTATCACAGTACTCGACGCTTGAAAAAGAGACATGAAGTAAATTAGAAGAGCTGATAAAATCGAATTAATATGTACAATTCTTGCAGTAAAGGAAAGTGATCGACATTTCCATCCAGATAATTTCTTACGAAATCTTTCCACAATCGAGTCCCAAGTTGCTATCTTTTCCAGATCAACGCCCAATGGAATCCCCAGATAATTGAAAGGAAGATCCCCGATCTTACATTTGCATAATGCTGCCATGCAAAGGAGAAACTTCTCGTCCTTTCCAAACCCGACTAAACACGACTTCTGAAAATTAATGCTAAGTTCAGAAAAATCTCAAAACATCTTAAAATATATTTTGTATTTTTCACATACTCCTCATCTGCTCTAAAAAAAAAAGGATGGTATCGTCTGCAAACTGTAAATGTGATATTAGGGATTATATTTTGAATACCACCAATAATTCCAATTTCTTCTGCTTTAACTAGCATCAGATGGAGCGCTTCTGTTACCAAAATGAATAAAATTGATGAGAGCGAATCCCACTGTCTGAGTCCTCTGCTAATTCTAAACTCGTTGGTAGTTGAACCATTTACAAGCATAACTGCTCTTGCCATTGATATGCACTCCATTATCCAACCTCTTCACTTCGCACCAAATCCCATTTTAGATAGCTTCTATTTGACTTTGATTAGAACATAGTTTTTCAACCCTTAAATAGATGTAGTTAAAACTCCTCTTGTATCATTCGTTTTTTCAATATTAGTGAATTTCTCCTCCTCTGCCCATGGTTTTTCCCGAAAGGGTTTTTCATGTAAAATCTGTGTGCTCTTATTTTCTTATTGCTTTGTGATTATTCTACTACCATTAGTGACTGTTAGAATTAAGTGACCCGAATCCTTATTTAAATAAAATACAGTGGTAAAATAAAATAAAAGAAGAATCCATATAGAATTACACTTCTTTTATTTTATTTTAGAATAAGGTTTTTTAAACCTTATTAAATTCTATCTATTTGATATTGATTAGAATAAGGTGTTTCAGTCTTACTAGAATATGGCTTTACAAGCCTATAAATAGACATAGTCTATTCTTCTTGTAATTAATTCGAATTCGACATAGTGAATTTTCTTTTCCTCTGCCTGTGGTTTTTTCCCGAAAGGGTTTCCATGTAAAAATCTGTGTGTTCTTTATTTTATTTTATTTTTTATTTTATTTTATTTTCACAAATTGGTATCCGAGCTTTCGGGTTTTTCATCTCGATCACTGTAATGGCGTCTTTGAAGTAAGAAATTTCACTGTTGGATCGCAACACCAGATTTGTGTTGTGGTAGATTAAGATGCAAGCAGTTCTTGCGCAGATGGATCTAGAGGAAGCCCTGCTAGGGATAGATAAGATGCCTTTATCATTAACGGATGAAGAAAAGAAACGTAAGGATCGAAAGGCGTTAACACAATTACATCTGCATTTGTCTAACGAAAATTTGTAGGATGTGATGAATGAGAAGACCTCCGCTACATTATGGAAGAGGTTAAAACAAATATATATGTCGAAAACTTTAACAAGTAAGTTGCATATGAAGCAGCGTCTTTATGCTCATTGTTTGGAGGAAGATGTGTCTGTACATGAACACTTAATAGTGTTTAAAGAAATTCTCTCAAACTTGGAGACCATGGAGGTTCAGTATGATAAGAAAGATCTAGGGTTATTCTACTTTATTCGTTGCCCCCGTCTTATTCAACCTTTAGAGGCACAATTTTATATAGTCGGGAGTCTCTCATAGTTGATGAGGTTTATGATTCTTTGACCTCGTATGATAATATAAAGCATCTTGTGGTTAAACTAGACTCTCAGGGAGAGGGTCTCATTGTTCGTGGGAGACAAGATTGGAATACTGATGATGATCGTGGAAGGACATAGGAACGGAATCCTCGAGGTAAATCTAAGGGTAGATCGAAGTCTTCAAACAGAGGTAAAACTTGTAACTTCTGTAAGAAGAAATAGCACATTAAATCTGAGTGCTATAAGCTATAAAACAAGATTAAAAGGGAGGCTGCGAATCAAAAGGGAAAATAACCAGAAAATTTCGGTGAAGTTGATGTTGTAGAAGACTACAGTGATGGTGAACTTCTAGTCGCTTCTGTCAAAAATTCTAAAGTGAGCGAGGAGTGGATACTTGATTTAGGCTGCACCTTCCACATGAGTCTCAATCGAGATTGGTTTACAACTTACGAAACAATGTCTGAAGGTGTTGTTTTGATGGGAAATAATGCTTCGTGTAAAATCGCAGGTGTTAGAACAATTAAAGTTAATATGTTTGATGGAGTCGTCAGAATACTCAGTGACGTACGACATGTTCTAGAATTAAAGAGAAATTTAATTTCATTGAGTACTCTTGATTCAAAAGGGTACAGATACACAACTGAAAGTGGGGTTTTAAAGATTTCCAAAAGTTCCCTTGTTGTGATGAAAGAGCAGAGAAAACTGTCAATTTATATGTTTTGCAGGGTTCTACTATTACTGGTGATGCAGCTGTCGCTTCCTCTTCCTTGTCAAATAATAATATTACTAAATTTTGGCATATGCGCCTATGGCATATGAGTGAGAATGACATGACATAATTGAGCAAAAGAGGACTTCTTGATGGGCAAAGAATTTGCAAACTGAAGTTTTGTGAGCACTGTGTTTTTGAGAAGCAAAAGAGAGTTCGATTCACCAGAGGAATCCACAACAAGAAGAAAACGTTGGAGTATATTCATTCTGATTTGTGGGGGCCATCTAGAATACCTTCGAGAGGTGAAGCTAATTATATGCTAACTTTTATTGATGATTTTTCTAGAAAAGTTTAGGCATTCTTCTTGAAGTAGAAAAGTGATGTGTTTTCTGCATTTAAGTCTTGGAAAATTATGATTGAAAAACAGACGAGAAAACAAATAAAATACCTCTGCACAAATAATGACTTAGAGTTCTGTTCTGATGAGATTAATAGACTGTGCAAGTCAGAAGGGATCATGAGACACTTGACAGTTCGCCATGCTATGCTACCTAACTTATCTCTTAAAGACTCTTCCAATAAAGAAAATTAAAAGCAGGTGGAGCATTAGATTAATACAGAATCGACTCCTCAAGCCAGTACAAAAATTAAGAATAGAGTTGCTTCTTCACCATAATACTCTATTGCCAAAAACAGAACTAGAAGAGAAATTAAACCTCCAAAGAAGTATGCTGAGGCTGATCTAGTTACTTATGCTTTAATTGTGGCTGAAGATATAGATGTAAATCAAGAGCCATCTAATTATTCTGAGGCAGTTAGCTGTGAAGACTCAGAAAAGTGGATGTTTGTTATACAAGAGGAGATGAAATCACTCCACAAAAACAGAACATAGGAACTTGTGAAACTTCCTAAAGGTAAAAAGGCTGTTCGTTGTAAATAGGTGTTTAAAAAGAAAGAAGGGACTCCAGGAGTTGAAGAACCCAGATATAAAGCAAGGATTGTTGCAAAGGGTTACAGCCAAATTCCAGGAGTGGACTTCACAGATGTGTTCTCCTCAGTTGTGAAGCATAGTTCGGTTCGAGCTTTGCTTGGTATTGTGGCTATGCATGATTTGGAGCTTGAGCAGTTAGATGTAAAAACTGCATTTTTGCATGGAGAACTTGAGGAGGATATTTACATGCAACAACCAGAGGATTTTACAGTCTCAGAAAAAGAGGACTATGTTTGCTTACTGAAAAAGTCCCTTTACGGTTTGAAACAGTCGCCAAGGCAGCGATACAAGAGGTTTGATTCCTTTATGACTTCTCATGATTTCAAAAGAAGTAGTTTTGACAGTTGTGTTTACTTTAAGAAAAACAATGATGGTTATTTTGTGTATCTACTTCTTTATGTTGATGACATGTTGATAGCAGCAAAAGATAAAGAAGAGATAAGAAATCAAAGCCCAACTAAGTGAAGAATTTGAGATGAAAGATTTGGGACTAGCAAAGAAGATACTTGGTATGGAGATCCCCAGAGATAGAAAAACAAGTAAATTGTACCTAAGTCAGAAGGGGTATATTGAGAAAGTTTTTTGCAGTTTCAATATGTAGAGTGCTAAGCCTGTTAGTACTCCTTTAATAGCCCATTTCAAACTTTCATCGGCTTTGTCTCCACAATCAGATGATGAGATTGAGTACATGTCACATGTTCCATACTCTAGTGCAGTGGGATCTCTCATGTATGCTATGGTTTGTTCACGTCTAGATTTATCATATGCAGTCAGTGCAGTTAGCAGATACATGGCGAATCTCGGTAAAGAATACTGGAAAGCAGTTCAATGGATTTTAAGATACTTACGACGTACTACTGATGTCTGTTTATAGTTTGGAAGAACTAAAGATAGAGTCATTGGGTATGTTGATGCTGATTTTGCTAGAGACCTTGATAGAAGAAGATCTCTCACAGGTTATGTCTTTACAATCGGAGGTTGTGCAATCAGTTAGAAAGCCACTTTGCAAACTACAGTTGCTTTGTCTACCACTGAAGCTGAGTACATGGAGATTACTGAGGCTTGTAAAGAAGCTATTTGGTTGAAGGGACTCTTTAGTGAACTCAATGAAGACCTTCAAATCAATACAGTATTTTGTGACAGTCAGAGTGCAATCTTCCTTACAAAAGATCAAATGTTTCATGAGAGAAGAAAACACATTGATGTTTGGTATCATTTTGTTCGTGATATTATTGCTCGTGGTGATATTGTTGTGAGCAAAATTAGTACTCATGAAAATATTGCAGATATGATGACTAAGTCACTTCCTATAACCAAGTTTGAGCATTGCTTAGACTTAGTTGTGTTCATTGTTGAGAGTTCGCGATGAAGAACTTGTTCATTGAGAATTCGTATCAAGGTGGAGATTGTTAGAATTAAGTGATCTGAATCCTTATTTAAATAAAATACAGTGGTAAAATAAAATAAAAGAAGAATCCATATATAATTACACTTCTTTTATTTTATTTTAGAATAAAGTTTTTTAAACCTTATTAAATTCCATCTATTTGATATTGATTAGAATAAGGTGTTTCAGTCTTACTAGAATATGGCTTTACAAGCCTATAAATAGACATAGTCTACTCCTCTTGTAATTAATTCGAATTCGACATAGTGAATTTTTTTCTCCTCTACCCATGGTTTTTTCCCGAAAAGATTTCCACGTAAAAATCTGTGTGTTCTTTATTTTATTTTATTTTCACAGCGACGTTTATTATAACAAGCATAAGAGTTAGGCTATAAAGAGGTGCATGAATTTACTTAAATCACATATTGTACTTATTGATTTATAGTGAATTAATATTCTTTAGGCAATGTCTGCAAGACATAAAAAGTTTCCAAACTGACAAAACTTCGGTGTTCATTTCCTATTTTATAATGGTTACTAAGGAGTTGTTTCATAACTGAAAAATTAAGTTTTGAAAAATTAAGTATTTAAAATTAAGTACTGAATAAATTATAACAGTTGTTTGATATTTTTCTTAAAATTAAGTATGGAATATGATTAGTTTGTTTGATAAATGTAATTTTTAACATTTTTCTTAAAAAGCGATCTGACTCATTTCAAAGATTAATGGTTAAATTTAGCTCAATAGAAAAATTATAGTCAAATTGATAAAAGATGTAGACATTGAAGGCTAAATTCATAATTATTCTTAATAAAAAAATTATTTGGTTTAATATTCAAACCTTAGTTGATTATTGAGCCTTAGTTTGGTTGGCATCGACATTGTTATCAATCCAGGAGGACGTGAGGTCAAACATGTTGAAGTGCACTTATATTTCTATTTAAAGGTTGTGAGGGGTTACAAGTTGTTTTAGAGTTTCTTATTTTAACAGCTCACACGAGTTAACCGATGGGTTATAAAGGACTAAAAATAATTTTTTAAATATTTTTAAATATTTTATATTTCAATATTGAACAAAAATTAAATTAAAATATTAGTTAATATTATATTTCCAAATTTTAATTGAAAAATGGATAATGGAAAACTAGAAAGCTAAAAAGATGAAATAAAAGAAAAGTTAATAGTCTTCTCTTGTTCTTAGCCAAAATTGGCTTTTAACATCTTATTACAACCCAAAATTTGAACCAAAATACCCTTGGACGCTGTATTTTGATTGGGGTTGGTGTTGGATAAAAACTACCATTGTAGTAAATTCTCTTCCCGTTAGGTAGTGGTATCACAACACCTAGGCTTAGATGTCGCAATACCCAAAATAGTAGCTAAATTGGGATATTGGGGGTCTCGATGTTGCGTACCCACTCCTCGGTATTGTGATATCCAAAACAGTAGCGAAATTGGGGTCTTGGTGTCGCGATACCCACTCGGTGTTGTGATACCACTAGAGTTGGAGTCAATTTCTTCACTTCAACACATGCAGGGCTATCACGACTTCCATGGTATCGGCTTCGTGATACTCACTCTGAGTGATGTTCTTGAGTTTGAGTCATTATCGTCTCTCTACACCAACTCAATCACATTGTTGGTTTCCTATAACACATTTTGCCAATTTGAGTCTCAAAAAGAGTGTAAAACTAAGCAAAAATATTTATTAATGCTTAAAACTAAAAATTAACAAAAACATATAAAACACAATTAAAGTGCTAGAGAATAAGCTCCTTAAATATATTGAAGAACCTAATTTAATGTATCAAATTACAACAAATCATAAAAGAAAAAAATCTAATTTGTCATTCTCCAATTAAAAAGGGATAAAGATGACATAATTTGATAGTGGTTTGTCGTAATTTGATATGTTAAATTAGGTTCTTCAATATACTCTTACCAAATCTTAATCTCTTAGTCCCATTCAATCCAACTCATTAATATTTAGATAAAAGATTGTATGAAAGTATGATTTCATGTTATCCCTATTCCATTTCAATAGGAGAATGACAAATTAGATTTTTCCTCATGATTTTTAGCATTTTTAGTTAGATTTCAAAATAATTGATAATTGATATTTCTTTTCCTATATATATAATACAACACGTATAAGCCGAGATACCCGTCAAAAGTTAACAACACCATTCATAGTGAAGGCCATTGGCTTTATCTGAAGTCATGAAAACTTTCCTTTTTTTCTTCGCATTATTTTGTATTCTTTTGGTACGTTTTTTTTTCCCATTAAACATTTCTTTCATGATCAAGTTAGTTAATAACAAAATGACTATATTAAGTTTACTAATTTCTTAACAAAAAATGGTTTTTTTAGATAGATAGATAGGTAGAACTAAAATCTATCTTTGCTTGATATCTGCAGTTTGCTAAGACCATTACAGCAAGAAAAGAACCGGGCAGACAATGGAATGTTGAAACGAAGGAGCAGCCCGCGGCGGAACATGAATCTTTTGTCAAGGATGTCGACTCAAACTGCCCTCAAAGTCCTTCCATTATTTACTTGAAAAAAGGTGATCAGACTCAGGAACCTGTAGAAACTGATAAATCTTTTGTCAAGGATTTCGACACAAACCGCCCTCAAATTCCGATGGAGAAACCTTCTATCAAAGATTGTGAAATGCAAGGGTCTGAAGTTGAAAAGGCTTTTGTTAAAGTTGCTGACTCGTTTTAGGTACCGAATAAATATTGCGCTTTGAAAAATGAAAATGGCCTCATATTAGGTCAGAATGGTATCTGTATTGTGGAAAACTAGTATGTAATAATTGTATTTGGAGTGCTTCCATGTATTGTATTCCATATCAAGTGAATAAAATTCCATTATGTCATACCTTAATCGTCCCTTGTTAAATTCCTTTTAGGCTCGTTTGAAGCTTCGGTTGGATTCGTATCAAATTTTCGAGAAATTTTTTCGTTTTATTTGAACAATAATTAAAGTCTTTTTTTTATATATAATGACACTAAAATAAATTTAATTTATCAGTTTACACATTAAATTAAAGTTTATATATAATTTAAAGATTAATCTCAATTTAAAATTGAAAAGTCGCTGTCGCAATTTGCAATTATTTTTCTTTTTATCAAAATTAGCTGTTGATTTTTATTTCACTGCTTCTATAAAAATACAAGAAATCATGTGTCACCTTGGAACTTTTTTGGGGGTAGACTGGAAATAGAAAAAGAACACACGTAATAGTTAGTGACAGTCTATGATGGAATAATTCAAAGCGGATTGGCGTGCTAGGTTTCTGTAGACGTGGAACAACGGGTGTTGTCGGAGGCAGCAAGAGATCCAAATGGACACCAACAAGTCACTGATGTCATACCAATTACCAAAGAGGCTCCAGCTTTCAATGTATTGGTTGCTTGAGAGATGATTTTAGCTCACCACCTATCAGTAGAATAGAGAACTACGTAATGTACTCCCATCAATTGTAGATGGCATAGTAATCGTGGCAGTATAAGTAACTTGTCGTGGAATCTCGTATTTGCCAATATACATCCCCATAAAGAGGGGTGCTGCCAGAAATGCACATTGAATGCAGATGGCGCCACCATATGAGTTGAGCCATTGATTCCCAATAAGAGTTATACCAATTCAAGCACTGGGGGTATAGATCAGTAGGGGGTTGTAGTGAACCGTAATATCTGGTCGAGTTCTTGTTCGTCTGTCTTCTATTCGGTAAAGATGAGTGTTTTTCATCTTCATAGAGTTTGGCAAGGAAGTCTATTTACCCATGTATACTCTGGCTCGTCACCTTGGAATAATAATTTGTCATGCGTGGCTTGAATTCAACAACCCATAAAAGTCAAATTTTCTATGTGTATAAAAGGGGCTTGAATTTAAGAGCGAATAGAATCATTATTTCAAGATTTGTTGGCAATGGTGAGCATTGAGAGCTGCATGCAAGATTTCTTCTTTTAACTGTCAACCTATATTAAATGGTTATCAACTTAAAAGACCATACATAGTGATATAAATAGAAATTAGTACTAAGCCATGAGGCACACCAAAATTTGAGATTGAATTAATTAGTGAATGGTTAATTTGAGAGTAATTATATAACAATTCTTTAAGTGTCAAAACATTTGTAATTTTCATTGAAATTTCTTAGTCTCTAATATCGGAGGTAGTTTTTAAAGTCAAACCACATAAATTATTATGTCATTTTTCACATATTACTTCTTGTTATGTATCTTATTTATTCTTGATAAATTTATTTTTGATCATATTGACATACTTAGTCCAATCCATTCTCAATAAAATGATATTAGAATTCCATTTTGACTGCTGTTATGATATTTACAAAGTGGTTGCGCTCGTGATATATATTATTAATTTCATTATCACTTAAAATATTATAATGGTGTAAGTTTATCATTGTTTAAATATGAAGTCGAGAAATCCATCAAGAAAAATAGTTTTAGTCTATGACGCATCAAGATAAGGACAATGCTGGTTTAAAAAGGATTACACAATATTTAATTACACCTAATACATAATATGAGTCCAAGAGCCATCCTATACAAGAGGGGCGGTAAACCCTAGTACACAATAAGGTATGTCCACCGCCCTTTGGCATTCCACATGTAGTGAAATAATGCACTTTTTAATTAAAATAATATTATTTAATTACCCATTGTTCAATGTGAGCTGTTGTACCTTTTTCCTATAAAAAGGAACTATGAGATAAGCTTTTCACACATCAATTGAGCGTCCTTACTTTGTTAAAAAATAATGGCAATTTATTTATGGAATAAAATTTATTTTCTAGAAAACTCAAAAGGTTTTCGATTCCCAAAGAGAAAAATTAACTTTTTCACTAAAAGTTAATTAAAGTGTTTCATTTTGTGTGCTCAGTTAATGTTGTGGTTCAATTTAGGATTTATTATTATAAATATTATAAAGTTTGATTTTAAGAAAATTTTTAAATTTTCGTTGTGTAACTTTCATTGTTTTCTTAATCGATTTTTTTAACAATTAGTATATATATATTTGTTGTCCAAGTGAGAGATTGTTGGATAATATGCACATGTTATTATTTATTGTCATAAAAGGTTAATTCAAATGAAAAGTAATATAATATGGTGAAGGCTTATTGGGCTTTACTTATCAGTGTGAATCAAATATGTCTAAATTAGAAATCAAGTTAATTGCAAAAGTTATATATTAAGATTTTAATCCTCAAATTTCACAAATGTAATTTTTTTTTTACCTCCTCCTTTAAAAAAAAGAGATTTGCTTTCTCTAAAATATTTGTGTGTTAATTTTTTTTGAGCAATCTTATTATATGTTTTAATAGAATACCTAGAACTACTCATAACCCCTCTCCAACACATAAATAGGAAAATAATACACTTCAGCGCACTCAAATCCACGTTCTTATGTATTGACGACAATATCTATACCAATCAAACTAAAACTTAATCAACATTTATATGTTAATTTAAAAAATCAAAATTATAAAATTAAAAATTTTAAAATTTTAAAATATCGATGAATTCAAATAAAATTTTGTATCTAATTTTTAGATTTAATAATCTGATATAACAAATTTTTACTTAATTTTACATGAGAATTTTACAGTTGTATCACATCCATGAATGGTGGGGGATCAATTATTTCTAATTTTGGCCCATCTACGTTGTCTAATATGAGTAATCAATTCTCGTCCAGACACAGGCTAATCAATCACACTAAAAATACCTCTAGAAACACTATTCTCAATTGTTTGCCTATATGCATGAGAGAAATAATAAATAAAAAAAATTTGTCTGTAAGTGATTGACTGATTTCGAATTAAAGATTTTGTTTTTCTTTTGCTGTTATTAAAATATAAATATATGTATCATAAAAAAGATATGAAGAATGTAAAGAAATTCATATTCCAGAGAGAGGTTTAAAGCTTATTGCTCCACAGGGATCGTACAAGTTGATTGATATCCATTAATCAATCTTTAACTTTGTCTGCAAATCATGAAATCTTTCCTTCCTCTCTTTGCATTCATGTCACTTCTCCTCGTAAGCTGCTTATCAGTACTAATTTCAGATATTAATGTACAATAATTTTACATATACTGTTAACTTGTATGGTTAATTATGTATATTATATGGATACACTTTGCAGAGACCACTGGTGCTGCTAGGAAAGATGGTGGAGGGTACTGGACAGCTGTAATGAAGGATCGACCTATGCCCGAGGCACTCAAAGGGCTGGTTCGGATCAAGGCTGTCTCCGCCGGCTCCCATGTGAAAACCAAGTGTCATACACCTGCTGGTATTGAGGAGGCCCAACATTTTTGTTTATGGTGACGATGCTAATCTAAAAGGAGAGGTATCATCTTCTTTTGCTGAAGATTTTGAACCAAGGCCGAACATTTCGGCTTACGGCGGCAATGATGGTGATAATAGAGGAAAAAAAATATCATTTGCAAGCAATTCCGAATCGGAGCCAACGCCACCTTTTACCATAACTGAAGTGAAGCAAAGCCGGCTTTAAAGTAATAACTTGTATGGTATATGGATGCTGGTGGTCAGACTAAAATAAAACTCATTGGATGAGGGGGCAAAATTACTATAATGAATATAATGGTTTGGTGTGTGCTGAATATCCACGGTATTGTAAAAGCAGATACTCTTATTTCCACCTCATGAAATAAAAATTATGCTTACTATTCCAAATTTCTATAATGTAAAAGTATATTCTAATTACAAATTTTAAATGATATTGAAGAAACACATAAAAATTTATAATAAAAAAATTAACCAATTAAGTTCAATACGGGTATATTAAAAATTTAGGTATACTAATTTTAATTCGATTGGCATGGGCATTGTTATCAATGTAAAAGGACGTGGGTTCAAGTGCGCTAAAGCGCATTATCTTCCTATTTACGGGTTGGGAAGGGACTATGAGTAGTTTTAAACGTTGTGTAAAGAAGAACAGATATAATCAGAACCTATAATGAAATTATTCAAAAAAGAAAAATTAGATATGCCTTGCAGGCCAAATGATTAAGGAATATTGTTATACCATTTTCGTAATCAGCTACATGGATCACTTTCGAGTGGACGTTGCACCGGATGGACTTCTAACATAGAATTATTTTGAGTAGAGCTCACTTTAGACCAAATAAACTTAAATTTATTAAATAAATGTTTAAAAAAATAAAATTATTATTTATAAACATGATAAATTTTATAAGTAATAAAAATATTTATAATGAAAATTTCAGTAATATAATAAACAATAAAAATTATATTAGTGAATTTAAAAATGTACCAAACTTTTATTTTATATACATTATAGTTAGATTATAGATAAACTACATAAATTAATTATTTTATTTATTTCTAAATTTTGTCTCTATGTTGGCTTCATATGTTTTACTACCCTTTAACATATATTTATTAAGACAATATAATTTTTCTTGGTTAATAGTTAATTAAAATAAGTTTATATCAAAACAAAATTATATACGTTCCATGTGTTTTTATTTTTATTTTATTTTTGTACTTAAATATTTTTAGAGGTGGATTCTTATTATTTATATATATTTTCATTAAATTTTGACTTTAAAAAAATAAAAGCAAAAAATCTTTAAAGAATCTGATTAAATAATTTACTAAGTCTGTATTATTTTCGCATGACAATACTCTTATACTAATTAGATTTAAGGATTAGTTTAGATAGATGGTGCGTTTTACTGTTTATGTAAAAATAACGGTAGTAGTGAGATTAAATATTATTACGTGAGACAAAAAATAAATTGATAAGATTTGTGGATGATTGTAGTGGGGTCATGACACTAATTATTGATTGAAAGCTACATATAGCTGGATAAATTATTACATGAGCCCTTTCCATCATTTCATATATTCAATTATTTTATATCACATTAATAATTTTTTTTCAACTCAAATTAAATAAAAAAAAATTCTCCACATCAGATTTTGGGTTCATGATTAACCCACAAATCAGCCCCCTCTTCATGGAGATCTGATTTTTTTTTTTTTTCCTTTTTACCTTGTTCTTCGTCATCTTTTTCAATCAACTATTTCATTATATTGTAAATATAAAAAGAAATTAACTTTTCGTTACCAGAGTTTTGATTTAATTTTGATATTGAAAATTACGATTTGATTTCTCGAATCTTGAGAAAGTAAATTTTAGAAAATATATAAACTACTTGCATTTTCAGAATTTTCATGAAAGAGAAAATAAAGTATTTGAATAACCCTTTCGCATGGCAAAATTAGTGTTTCTTAATACGAAACCTAACCGGATTTGAAAGCGTTAATAACGTTACTCTAATCGTCTTTTAATCGCTTGAGAACCTTGGAAGTCCACTGCTATGCACGGCGTTTGAGGGAGTAGCCGACGATTATTCCAGCGACAAAGCAAATTCGGCATAGTTCTGAACACCTCTACAGTGAGACAACTTGCTTGGGTCCTGTTGACAAACACGAACGGTATCGACGAACGAATCGTCGGCATTGCTCCACCGACGTTGCTGCCGCGAGGACTGTAGAGGATTTCCGACAAGAAAGAAGGGGATCCTGATTTTGCATCCTTTGAGAAGGAACAAACCAGATTCTTTAATCCCTCTAATTTTTTGCTCAGCCTGTAATCCTTCCATTACTGATGTTGAATTGCCTAAAACCTAAAACCCTTTTTTTCTAAGTTGTTAATATTGAGGAAGGTTAATTTTTAATTTTAGTTAACTTTTTTCTGTCTTTTGTGAGTTAAAGGATTGATCATTGGAAATTTTAAGTTTTAAACTTCTTTCTCAGTTCATCTCATTGAAATATAGAAATAGACGATAAAGATAGGTAAAAAAAAGACAATCAAATCTCCATGATAGGGTTAAGTAACCCAAAATCTGACATGGAGAAAGTCTTTTTTTTTTTTTTTTTTTTTTAATTTGAGTTGGAAAAAAAATTACTAATGTGGTATAAAATAATTAGATAGGACCATGTATGAGGTGGTAGGAAAGGTTCATGTAATAATTTCTGTGTAATTGGGACCGAATATGCATGCGACATCACAGGGGTGGCTTAGGTGTTAGGCAAATGCATTGTTATGCAAGCAGGCATGAAGGTTACTGATGAAATCAAATTTGTTTGGTGAGTCCTTGTGTGGATGAGAATGAATTGTTTGAGTGGTCTTGGTTATTATTGTTTGCTACAAATAACTTCATCATCATCAAATTTCCTGTTATAATGTTACCAAACCCAACACCAGACCCAAAAATCTAATACGATATGATGGATATTTGTTGTGCATGGTTCTTATCACTTGATTTGAAACATTGGTTTCCATTTAAATTGTCCCCTAAGCCATATAATTGCAGAATCTGGAATTGAGAACGCTGGGTTAGATCGGCTATAAATAATCTTTGTGAAGGCTAGTATATATATAAACAATCTCCTTATGGGATTACAACTTGACACCTGGATATTTCTTTGTTAGTAATGTTATTGGATTGGCTATCTATGAGAATAATATTTTCCATTAGTCTAGATATGTGGTCTATTTTTCTCTTTTAAGTTTGCATTTGCATGGACATGTGGGCAAAAAATAGTCTAGATATGTGGTCTATTTTTCTCTTTTAAGTTTGCATTTGCATGTACATGTGGGCAAAAGCTTCATTGATAGTGGATGATGATGTAATTCACTAACACTAATTAAACTAAAATCATAACAAAGGCAAGCGCAACTATCAAATAGTAGTATAGTTGTGGTGAGTCAGGAATATCGCATCCATGAGGACTAAAAGTACTAGTACTTGCTATCTTTCTATTACCTAGCCTATAAATTGAAGGTTGTTTTTAATCTAAAATTAAACTAATTACTAAAGACTCGGCAGAGAATGAATTGGGAAAATATTCGAAGAAAACTAATGATAAAGACAATACTCAGAAAAGAATCCACTTAGATTTCACTTATTATTTTGAATCTGAGTTAAATGATTTATTCACTTGCCTTGATCCGTAGAAATCCCTAAATTATATTAATATCTCTTTCAAGAGTAAAAATAACTGACTGTAGGTTGATTAATTGAAATCTATTTCTAATTAAAACCCCTATTGTCGCATTAACTCGATCTATGGATTCCCTTATTAGATTTGACTCTAATCCGGTAGATTTATGTCGTCCTATTTCTAGGATTGCATGCAACTCCACTCAATTATGCCTGATCTACTCTTAAACATGGACTTTTGCTCTACTAAAATAAACACATCAATCATGAATTAAAATAAACACATCAATCATGAATTAATATCCTGAAAACATTAACACATGAAGTAAGTAGACATAATTGAGATCAAGAACAAATATTTATCATGTAATTCAAAAAAATTAAATCATAAGATTCATCATAGGTTTCATCTTCCCAAGGTATCTAGGGAATTTAGTTCATACTTTGGGGGGAAAACATCTCAAAATTAGGAAAACAACAAAACATAAAGAAACCCAAAAACTTCTAGAGAAGTTGATTGGAGATTTTCAATCTTGAAGGAGATCCTGTTTCTGAGTTGATTCTGACGGCATTCTTCGAGTAATTTCTTTGTTCTACTCTGCTGCTCTCTTAGGTCCTCTTCTAGTATGTATTTATAAACTTTAGAATGCTCAGAAACCCTAAAAATTGGCTTTTTTCGCTTATTAGGGAAGCAGGGTTCGAAATCGACACGGGCTAGCACATAGGCATGTGGCCAGCTCGTGTGGCTCACACGGGCGTGTGCTCAGCCGGTGTGGGAAAAGGCTTGGTCGTGTGGATCCTTAAAATAGTCTGTTTTGCTCGATTTTTGCCCATTTTTCACCCCTTCTACTCCCTTATACTCACCTAAGTATAGAAACATGAAATTAAATGATTAGGAGCATCAAATTCACTAAATTATATAATAAATCATCCAAAAACATGCTAAGCATGGGATTAAAACATGTTACTTTTATGGTTTATCAAATATCCCCACACCCAAGCGTTTGCTTGTCCTCAAGCAAAATCCTCAACACACAATTAAAATTAAACTTTTTCAATTCATAATTCTCATCAATAATGTTTTATCATAATTCATAAATAATCACACATTGATAATTCAACTAAAAGAGCACTAAATATTCAAACAATCCAAGTCACACATTTTTAAAGTATGAAGACATAAGTATTTCCCCTTATCTAAATAATTACCTTTAATTCAAAACTGACAAGAATTGACATCCTCACTAAAGATTCACTCAATCACTCTAAGTGTTTAAGGCTAAAAAATTAAGCACTCAAAAGTCAAACATGAAAAGTTATTACCATAAAATCATGAAAATCAAATCTCCACCACTATAAAATGAGATGATACAAAAATCAAAAGGTCTTTAAAGGATTGTAATGGGGCTTGGGTTAAAGGTGTGGATAAAGGTTGAAAAAGAATGTTAGAATCGAGATCAAATTGATAAATTAACTAACTAGAAAAATAAACTAATATTGAATAATTAAATCAATCGGAATTATTTAAGAATAACTCGAGCTTCTTCTCAGAATATGAAATTAACTGTTTAAGCTCAAAAATATAGAACTAGTAATAATCAACATATATGTATTTTTTTTTCACTTTTTTTAAGAACAATGGATAATAAGAGAAAATTTAACAACTGAAACAAAAGAACATAGTTAGACAACTAACCAAATCAAATCTCGACAAAAAAGGAGTCAATAAAACAGGAAAAATTCTCAACGAATCAAAATTGAGTTATGAGTTAATATTAATAGGTAAATCAAGAAACAGTTTGTTAGGCTCAAAGAGGTTCACTAAGGGTTAATTATGAAGGTAAGCTTATAGGATAAGTGGGTTAAAACCTAGATGTCTTTATCATCTCAATATATCAAATCAAAAGTGTGGTCTCGACATGTCTAATCGAAGCAAGTTCTAGAATAATCAATCAGTATTGACATAGCAAGTTCTAGAATAATCAATCAGTATTGACACACTCATAACCAATAATAAAGTGAGCAAGAAAAGTGTATGCTCTAAAGGCCTAAAATCTCACAAAAATTACGATTTTTGATGTCAATCTTACAAATCTCAAACTTCAAGGTAATACTTAAATTTAGGGAAACAACATAACAAATTTTAATTCTAAAAATAGACTTATCATGCTTGATTCTCTTATGTCTTAAAGTTTAAACAATCAATGCACAATTATCTATGACTTTAATCTAAAACATATCAATGATAATCACAAATCAATTAAGAATTCATTCTAATAGTAATATGAGAAAATTACTTAAACACAAGGCATAATTCAGGGTCATAACAGAGGGAGAGAATTGAAACTGCCCTGAATATTGGATGAAATGCCCAAAATAGTGAAAAGCAGAATTGTAGATAAATGTAGATGTAATGCATGATTCTGAGCAACTAATAAGGAAATAAACACAATGTTGAAGAAAATTAAAGGGTTACAAAATTAGAAACAACCATAATAATTAAAAGATATAGTTCAAAATATAAAAACCAAATAAGTCTAAAAACATAACAATGAATATAAATAGAAATAAAACTAAAAATAAAGATAAAAATAAAAATGAAATAAGAAATAGATCCAATGGTCATCATCATCAGACGCATCAGCGTCGTGAGTAGTCGGCGTTGGGGAAGAAATATGGAAGTGCTGACACATCTACTGCAATGTAGCATCAATACTGTCGAATCTCTAAACACAGTATTGACAGAAGCTATTAAACTCCTAGGAGGATACTCCTTAAAAGCTAGCAACAGAAGGAACAGGTCGATGACTCGAATGTGGAGGCTGAGGTTGGTCCTCGTGATAAGGAGGAGCATCATCAATGAAGTCCCCGGGATCATTTTGAGCATCAAAATGAAACAATCTGTACTGAGGAGGATCTACTCCACGATGCCGCTCGATCATCCTCATGTGTATTATGCTCGAGATGCCCTATGGGGACATCTGACCAACAAGTGTGAGTGTGGAGGACTGCTCTGGTGTGTCTAAGAGACCGAAGTGTCGAGCAAGGTGAGTCACGTAAGGGCCGAGATAGATGGGGCCCTTCCTATGGCGGTCAGCCTGATAGTGGAAGGATAGAGCGATTAAGTACGCCAAATCAAATATATGTCCATGCGCCATGCTCCATAGATAATAGGCATTAATAATAATGATATAAATAAATAATAAAATGATAAAATAAAATAAAATAAATATTAGGTAAATAAATACGGAAAGGAAATACAATAATAATAGTAATAATAGTATAAAGTCAATAATACAATAATATAATAATAAGTAAATAAGCATAAAAAGAAAATATAATTATAGTAATAATAACATTAAATTAGTTAACTTAATAATAGAATGATAATGATAAATTAATAAATAAAAATAAAATATAATGATAGTAGTAATAATATTAATTAATTTAGTAATAAAATAACAAAAATAGTAAAAAAGAGGGCTAAATTGAAAATGAAATAAAAAAATTTCGGCAAATCAAAAATAAAATAAAAAGAAAAGGACTAGATTGAATGCGCGAATAACAAGGAGGGACCAAAATGGGAAATAATCCCCCTCCAAAATGCGCAGCTTCAAGGTGGACCTAATTGAAAGCCAAAATAAATTATACGGCCGAAATTAAAGACTAAAGAAACTTGATTGCAAAAGAATAAAAAGGTGGAAGGACTAAACTGGTAATAAGACCAGTTTTAAAAAACATGCGGATGGATCCTCCTCTTAGAGCGGATCGGTCGGATCGGGCCAAGGAAAAATGACGTCGTTTTGGGCGTTTAAGGCCAGTCCCAAAACGACGTCGTTTTGGGGCATATAAAACTCAACTTTTTGACACAAATTTCCATTTTTCACCTTCTTCAAAAAAAAATCCGAAAAAGCTCTCTCCCCCCCTCTCTTAGCCTGATTTCCGGTGGGAGCTCCGGTGAACAACGGCCACGCCGGCCGAAAAATCACAAATTTCCCCTTTTTTTCCTCCGATGATCTAAAAAGGTAAACCCTCTTCCTTTTTTTTATTATGTATATGTATTAAAAGAGAAAAAACATATTCGAAAAGAAGGAAAAATGAAGAAAATAAAATAAAATAAAATAAAAAATAACCTTAGCGCCTTTTGAACTTTTTTCCTTTAACTGTTTGTTTCTTTTTTTTACTCAATCTCCACTGTTTGTATGTTTGAATCTCTATTTCGTATTCGATGTGTGTCCGGAAAAATTACATTGGTTCTTGCTTGGCTTATATAGCCATTTTACATGATTTCCCTTTATTATTTGCTGTCATTTTTTCTTTTAATTCTTGCAGGTGGACGGGCGGTGCTGACACGGGCGGTGGAACAGTAGCGGTTGACAGACTTAGGGGCTAGGGGCAGCACCACTTAGGGGTAAAAGGGTATTAAAGTTTTGTTTGTTTTTCCATTTTTTAATTATTTAGGGTATTGGGCTGTATTGTTAGGTCCGATTTTGGGCTAATGGTTCAGGTTTAGGTTGGGTTTAATTGGTCTGGGTTTGGGTTTTGGTGTTGTATTGGTTTTGGTTTAATTTATTTGGGCTGGGGTCCGTTGGGTTTGGTTAATTAGTTTAGGTTTAGTTTGGGGTGGCTTAGTTTAGGGTCTTTATTGGGCCTCGGGCCAAATTGGACTTGTACAACTTTATTTTAAAATATTGTTAATACTAAATAAGATAATTATGTGATTTGTGCAGTACCAAATTCAATTGACACTGCTCGTAACATTACTTATATAATTACCTTAACCAATATGGTGATAAATTATTTAATTTATGACTGCTTAAACTCACTTTCTTTCATTTCACACCCGACTCAACCCCATGATCATTAAATTCTCCCTATCATTAGTGATTTAGTAGGTAGGCCTACAGCATCCATTGGATGGTTTTCGCTAAGACCCTTTAGGTGTATGTTTGGGATTGATTTTGGTGTGTTTGTTGTTATGTTATGATGTTTTCATTGAGACTTCAATAAAATTTTATATCTTTGCTGAGGAAGAAAAAAAAAAATCAAGAGCCTGCCCTCCCAAGAGTCATTGTTGGACTATCGTAGCTAATTTCCACCTCCTTGTCTGACACAAGCATGCAGGTGTTGCTTTTAGGCTTCCTATCCTACTCGCCCAAATGGGTAAAATAAGGGAATTTTGGATTTCTAATTAATTTTTAACTCAATTAAAATGCATGTGTAGTTTTATTCCAAATTATTAAAATTTAGTATCTCTTAATTCAATTTCACTCTAGATCAATTATTTAATTTAAAATAAATATTTATTCAATTAAATAATACTTAAAACATAATTTGGTACCTTAATTTGTTGCTTTTTTTTTCTAATGTTGTACTTATGTTTGTTTTTTTTTTGTCGAATGTAATATTTGTATTTGACAAAAGTATACATTTTTAACAATTTTAGTATTTGATTTGAATTTTAAAGTTGATTTCATAAAAATTAATTATTAGCTAATAATATTAGCAATTAAATTTCATAAAATTAACTCTAAAACCTAAATTAAATCACAATTATCAGACTACATTTGACAAATTTCATAGTTATACTAAATTTATTCTATTAACAAATCAAGAAAATTTCAAACCTAATAATATTAACAATTAATTTTTATCAAATCAACCCTAAAACTCGAATTAAATTTTAAAAAAAATTAACGCTATTACTTTTGAACACAAAAAAATATATAACTTTTGTCAAATATAAATACCAAGATAAACAAAAAAAAAAACACAAATACAATATTAAAAAATATCAAATTTAAATACGGAATGATATATAACTCCATTAAAAAACTGATGATATTAAACTGATGATATATAACTCCACCATAACTGTCGGCCTCTGCTTTCCACCAAGTTCTCCACCTGAAAACTTAATCTTCATTTTCTTGAAAAACACTCAAGATAACATGTTTACTTAGAAATTTCAAAAATGGTTTTTTGAAAATGAAAAAAAAAATGTGAAAATTAGGAAAACTTCAAAAACCTATTCAAGTCTCACATCTATAAGCATTTTTGGACTTGATATAAAAATAAATTACAATCATAATCCCCACCAAAATAGCCACTAATACAAGACGACGAATATCCTAATAAATTCTAGGATAATTCAAAAATCTTTGAAATATATCTTCAAATTATTCAAACCAATCTCCATGAAACAATGATTTGATTTACTTGATTTGGATCAATTCAATCTTCAAAACTTTGTTCTTAATATCGATATTTATATATGAGCCAACATATGTCTACAATATCAATTAAGCCATGAGCCAACTATTTTAATTCAAAATATTGTTAACCCCTAATAAGACAAGTAATGAAACCTAAACAATTATTGACACAATTGTAATTGTTGTTATAACTATTTGTACACCACAACATAAACTTTTTTTAAGATTGAACATTTTTATTTTTAAGGTAAACTTCACCCAATGTCATTAAAGTATTATTAAGTTTACGTTTTGGTTACTTAACTTAAAAAAAGTTCTAAAATGGTTATTGAATTATTCGAAAATTTTCATTTAAGTCACTAGGTTGTTAAAATAGTTGCTATATGACATTTTCTATTAACACTGCCTGCACCAATCAAAATTCACAGTTTAGTATTTTTCGTGAAATAGCTTTAGACATCACAAATTTGGGAACCAAAATCCAAACAGATTTCTTCTTCGATCTTTGACACTGACAATTAGATTGACTTAGATCTAAGGTATGTTCTTCTTCTTGTCAATTGGTATTGACCCATCGTACTGATCATCAAATCGTTGCTTAGAGTTCACTAGCCTGGATTTAAAAAAAAAACACTTAACAACCCAATGACTTAAATAAAAACTTTTTTAGTGACTTAATTGAAAACTTTCAAATAGTTCAATGACTATTTTGTAACTTTTTAAAGTTGAGGGACCAAAAATATAAAATTTCTAATAGTTTGGTGACCTTGAATGTAGTTTATTATTTTATTAAAATACTCCAACAACCTGGTAACATTGAACTTAAGGAATAGTAGATTATTGTTGAAGATTTTGAATCACCAATTAATTTCACCGAGAAATGATTGTATGAAACAAAGACGTCACATAATCTTTCACCCCTTACCAATTATTTAATGTCATTTCAGCATATTTTTCTATGTCATTGACACATCATTTTAGTAATTTTTTTAAACCTAAACCCTAAACCCTAGGTCCGGGGTGCTAGGTGCTAGGTGCTAGGTCCATGGTTCAAGGTCCAGAGTCCGGTGCCTAGAGTTTCAGGATTTAGGGTCCAAGATTTAAGATCTAAGATTTCAAAGTCTAGAGTTTAAGGTTCAAAGTCCAAGATTTAAGTTAAAAAAATTACCAAAATAATATGTGAATTACATAAAAAAAAAAAAGTTAAAATGGCATTAACTAATCGACAAGGTATACAAGGTAAGGTGGCTTATTGTTTCATGTAATCCTTTACTTTACTAATAACACCATATTATTCAAAACTCATCAAAATACTTTTTTTTTTCTTCTAAATGGTTTTCCACTCTTAAATTACTGATTCATTACTGAAATTTCCTTATTTTTACTCGATTTACCAGGAATCTTTACTTCATAAAACATTGATTTCGTTACCATTAGAACAACATCCATAGATATAACCAGACATCAAGCATTAGGAATCGAGTATTATTATTTATGACAACCCAAGTCTCGTATCCTAGGAAAGACAATTACTACAAGTTCAAGGGTCTGGAACCAGAACGAAGTTATCCGCCGGAAAGAAATGGCAGACACCGGGCGTTCCTGGCTCAATCCCCAACACACGAAACGACACGTGGTTACGGTTCCATTGCGTAGTATCCTTGTGACAAACAGCCACCGCGGTCACCTTATCTCCGTTCTCACCGTCCAATGATACCTTAAACACCCTGTTTTCAGTCACTTGGCTATGGCAATACAGGACAGCATAAGGGTAAGGCACGGTGTGACAAGCCACCATCATCGGAGCTGGTATCTCTTCTGGTGTTGTTAAAACAGTATAGTTTTGGAAAAGGGTGCTTGACTTGGTAAGATGCTTCGTTGCGAGGGTCTTGAAACGAGTGTTGGATCCGAAGATACTGCTTGCAAATTCAAGCATGGATTCTAAAGAAGTAGCGCAGAATTTGGTCTCCCCTTTGATTGCTTGACTTTCGCATTCTCTAAGTGTAGCTTCCATTGCTTTAGCCTGCGGAGAGTCTCGCGAGAAAGAGAATAATCGAAGCAGGTTAGGGAGTTCTTTCAATGAGAAAGCAATGGAGTCGGCTTCTTGTCTAGGCAAAAACCGAGGGGATTTTGAAGAGTCTTTCTTACGAAAATAGATCGGCATTGAGTTCCCAACTTTGAGATCTTTCAAGGTGAAAAACACCATCACTGATAGATCCATGTGATCCATGTGAGATAATGGATCTACCCTTGATTGAACTGTAGTGCCATCATCTTCAGTTTGCCGATCATGATCCATGCTATGGAGCCTCAGAACACTGGTCCCTTTGGAGATTAAATCATCAGCCATCTCCTCGGTTCCACTTCCATCGCCATGCTGCAAAAAGGTCAACGGAATAAGTTCTAAACACAAAACATCTGAAACTCCTTAAGTTTTAATGGATAAATATATTACCATGACAAGTAGGAGAAGAAGAAGGAGATGAAAGCTGAAAGAAACAGATTTCATGCTCATTCTTGTCTACAAATTTCTTCCACTTTAAGTCAAAGACGAGATAGAGATGGATATATAAAATTCAGACCATATGGTTGATAACTAGTGATCAACCCAATGCTAGGAAAATGTTAACGGGTAGTACCTATTAAAATGATAAACGTAATCAATGACTTGTGTTTGCATTAAAAAATATTTATGGATTAAATCATCTCGACCGTGAAGAATTCATAAATTTATTTTAAAGTAGATTAAAATTGTATTACAAATTTTTAAAATATTAAAAGATAAATTTATCGTGTTTTAATTTTTTTTATTGCATCATATTTTTAAAGATTTATTTTTTTATTTTTAATATTAAAGTTTAATTTTACCATATATTAATATAAAATTTATCATTTATAAATGGGTAAACTACAAAAATAGTCATTTTTGTTTTCCTCAGGTTACATTTTAGTCACTTATGTTTGAAACGTTACGTTTTAGTCACTTATGTTATTATTTTATTACGAAGTGATCATTCCTCCGTTAAGTTCTGTTATCTCCCTAACGGTAATCCTATATGTCAGTTCAACTAGATTTTAACTGCCAACTTGGATTTCCAAATGGGATGAGAATAAAATTTTAATTAAATAAATTTAATTAATTAAAAATTCTAAACCCTAAATATTAGTTGAAAAAACCATTCATCTCCTCTATTTTTTTTTTAGTTTTCGTTTTCATTTGACTAAAAACAACTATTATCATTAGAATTTTTTATTCACTTACAAAAACAAAACAGGATTCAATGGAAGATTCAGGTATGTCTTCTTTACTGACAAATTTATGTTCTAAGACTTAGAATCAAGTGGTTTGTTTGTTCAATCCAATTTTTGTTTGTTTGTTTGTTTGTTCTAAGACAAATTTATGTCTTCTTCACGTTCTTGAATAATTGGTTTCTCAATCCGACTTTTTCTGATCTAAATCGGCTTGTTGGTTCACAATCCCTTTGTGGGTATTCCATATTTTTCTTTCTTACTGCTGATTTTGTGCTGATATGGAACTAATATAAAAAAATTTTACATTCTCAGTCATCTGTTCTGCATCTGTTTTGGCTTTCTTTGATTAATTTCATTTTAGATGGAATTATTTCACTTATTTTGCTTTTCTTGTATGTGTGAAATCTTGTCTGGAAACTTGTAATCTATCACTCTATCATTTGTACTATCGTTGTTGTTGATATAGAATGGATTTAGGTTGTATATTTTATTCAGAAAATAAAAATCTTTCTTATTAATAAATACGAGGACAGACATCTCAGCAGCCACAACAACAACAACAACTGATGTTTCGATGCAATCACAGCATACTTAGTTGCAGCAACAGTTGGGTTTACAAAAGCAGCCCAATCAAGTACAACAAAATATGCAGCAGAGACTTCAAGCATCAGGTCAAACATCAAGTTCCTTGCTTCAATTGTATCAATCACAGAGAGCTGTTCCGGAGACATCATCAAGTATGTTTTTGAATTTTTATAGTTACATATTATTGCTCTTTGCCTTATTTCTTTGTTGCTTTATGATATTGTGTTATTTAGAATAGTCTGAAATTTCTAGCAAGGGAAGGATGACTATCCTTTGTAATATACGTCAATGAAACTTTTTAATATCGTACAGTTGTTATTAATAACACATGAACGATGTCGACATTAATGTTTAAGGAAAATTCGTGGATTATATAGTCAATGAAAGTTAGTAATATTGTAAAGTTGTTTTTAATCCTCAGTTCTATAACAAGCAAACACTCGGAACAAGAAATTCCAAAATTCGCCCCCAACGTTTGCACATTTTTGCATGTAATTCCTTATACAATTTACATTCGTAACCTGGAAGACGTATGAGTATATCTGTTAATACATACTTCATCCAGCTAAATTATGCATTTGATTTACTATTATAATTACGTTATTCAACCGGAGGAAGGATGACTATCCTTTATAATATATATCAATGAAACTTTCTAATATCATACAGTTGTTATTAATACTCGGATTTATAACAAGCCATATGGAATGTTCATCCTCACACTAATATATATATGGATAAACTAAAATATATATCTTGTGAAGTAAACTTATAGAGTAAAATTTTCATAAATTATGCGTGAGGTATTCATGGTAAAGACAACCACATGTGAAATTAAAATTGATTGCTTTCATTTTGCAGACCAAATCAGCAACCAGTTGAAGTAAAAAAAAATTGTATAAATACAGGATTAAAGTAATGCAGTGCCTGTTTATTTCTTTCTCTCCTTTTTACAATACCAATTGAGTGAAAATAATTGTTAACTACGAGACAAAAGATTCGAATTTTTCTAGCATGAAATTGCTCATATTATTTGGTAATTAATTTCAAATTTACATGTCTGTTTCATATTTTATTTACACCCATGATTTCTTCCTCGTCCTCTTCGACCCTGTTAGCTTCTTCTAACCAGCTCTTAGTAGGAGTGGATCGACAATGCATAAGCAAAAAAGCATTTGTAGGTTGGACAACAGCAGCTTGATCATCAACATGATCGAGGGAGCATTTACAAGCAATGACAATTCTTAATATCAATCTGCAATCCTGAGAATATTGCAGCTTTCAAAAACTTAATATCAATCAACATGATTTTGTTGCATGTCTAAAAGAACATTGAAATAAATAACTTATGGAATAGGGGTAAATTTGAGCAAAATATGACCAATTCTCAAAGAAAATTAAGGTGCACATAGCATAGAAGATGAGACGTAGGGATCATAATACAACTAATAAGAGTGAATCAGACTAAAGCATTAAAATGATTTGTGGAACAAATTAGACATAAGGGATGTACAGTTCAAGTATAAAACTTAACTAAATCTACAGCACAAATCTCATGTCTCAGCAGAAGCAGTGAAACTGAGCCAAGATGCCACTAAAATAATCGAGTTTCGACACCCTTTAGACCATTTCATGCAAGAAAGAAATGACTCGCTATAATCACTTGCTTATCTGGACATTCTTTATGCATCCTTCTCTAAACAAAACTCCTAACATTTGCAAGCATGTTTACCCTCTAGTTTCATGCAAAAATAGTAACAAGCCGATTTCAAGGACTGTAATCTCCTAATCATATATTTCACGTTGAGCTCTATGTTGGGAATATCTTGAAAGTTAGATTACTAGGAAGAACAAAGATACAAACGTTGGACAAAGGAATTGAGTGGAACCAACTTGACATAATCAAACAAACTGCTAGAAATTTTAGACTATTCTAAATAACACAATATCGTAAAGCAACAAAGAAATAAGGCAAAGAGCAATAGTCTCCGGAACAGCTCTCTGTGATTGATACAATTGAAGCAAGAAACTTGATGTTTGACCTGATGCTTGAAGTCTCTGCTGCATATTTTGTTGTACTTGATTGGGCTGCTTTTGCAAACCCAACTGTTGCTACAACTGAGTAGACTGTGATTGCATCTGAGACATCAGTTGTTGTTGTTGTTGTGGCTGTTTGGATGTCTGTCCTCGTATTTATTAATAAGAAAGATTTTCATTTTCTGAATAAAATATACAACCTAAATCCATTCTATATCAACAACAAAGATAGTACAAACGATAAAGTGATAGATTACAAGTTTCCATACAAGATTTCGCACATACAAGAAAAGCAAAATAAGTGAAATAATTCCATCTAAAATGAAATTAATCAAAGAAAGTCAAAACAGATGCAGAATAGATGACTGAGAATGTAAAATTTTTTTATATTAGTTCCATATCAGCACAAAATCAGCAGTAAGAAAGAAAAATATGGAATACCCACAAAGGGATTGTGAACAAATAAGCCGATTCAGATCAGAAAAAGTCGGATTGAAAAACCAATTATTCAAGAATGTGAAGAAGACATAAATTTATCTTAGAATAAACAAACAAACAAACAAAAATCGGATTGAACAAACAAACCACTTGATTTTAAGTCTTAGAACATAAATTTGTCAATAAAGAAAACATACTTGAACTCTCCATTGAATCCTGTTTTATTTTTGTATGTGAATAAAATTTTTTGATGATAATAGCTTTTTTTAGTCAAATGAAAAAGAAAGCTAAAAAAAATAGAGGAGATGAACGGTTTTTTCAACTAATATTTAGGGTTTAAAATTTTTAATTAATTAAATTTATTTAATTAAAAATCTATTCTCATCCCATTTGAAAATCTAAGTTGGTACTTAAAATCTAGTTGGACTGCCACGTAGGATTACCGTTAGGGAGATAACGAAACTTAACGGAAGAGTGATCACTTCATAGAAAAATAATAATATAAGTGAGTAGAACGTAACATTTCAAATATAAGTGACTAAAATGTAACCTGAGTCAAACAAAAGTAACTATTTTTGTAGTTTACCCTTTATAAATTAATTAAATTGTAATTTTTAACCAAAATCCTTACGTACTCCACCTTTGTCCCTTTTATAGAGTTTAAAGCATAATTGAGTTGAGGCGTACAATTTATCTTAAAACATTAATCATACATTAAAAACAAAGTATTTCATATGATGAGAGTCATTGTTATGAGTATCTGCTATATAGCTATAATTGAGTTGTTAGTTGTTAAGGTCGTTAGCCGTTATCTTTATGTATTAAATAAGCTACAGATGACTCTTGGAAAATGAAATGAAGAGAGATATTTTTGTACGTACCTATTATGGTTTCTAACATGGTATCAAGAGCTAGGTTCTTGGTGTAAAATTTTTTTTCTTTGGGTCATGGCTACAGAAGGCGTTCCAACTGCTGAAACTCCTAGGCATTCCTCTAATAATGGTGATATAGTTCACTCACATGGTTCTGGTAATCCTTTTTTTTCTACTGTACAGTATTTTTCTAAGCATGACACTGTCAAACTTGGGGAACACAATTTCTTGTTATGGAAACATCAACTTCTTCTGATTCTTGAAGGGTATAGTCTCGAGGGTTTTATTCTTGATACTGTTTCTATTCCCCCACCTTTTGTTTCTGGAAATGAGGGTCAACTTGTTGATAATCCCGCATTTCTTGTTCACAAGAGGCAGGATAAGTTTTTGGCCTCTTGGTTGTTATTCACGGTTACGGATGATGTTTTAGCTCATCTCACAATGGCCAAGACCAGTCTTGAAACCTGGACTGCCATTGAAAGACGATTTGGTACAAAGTCCCACATCAAGGTTTCTAATATTCGTCATTCCCTCTATTCAATCAAGAAAGGCAGCCTTACTGTTAAAGACTATTTGTTCAAGGTTAAACAACTGAATGATGGTTTAACTGCAGCAGGCAGCCTAGTTTCTGAACAAGAGCAAGTCAGTATCATACTAGTTGGTCTTCCCATCGAATATGAGTCTATTCGCGGTCTTGCCTCAGTGACCCCTGTTTCTCTTGATTTACTCGTCGAAATGTTTCTTGATTGTGAAGCACGTTAGATGGTCTCTTTAACTGAAGCTCTTTTGCAAGCTAATTTGGCTTTTCAGTCTCAACAAGATTATACAGACAACTCGGGTCAGCGTAAATCTAAGCAAGGACAAAGGGGACAAGGTCGAGGCTGGACTTGTGGACGGGCTCGTGGCAATAGACAGAGCTGGTCACGTTCTCGACCACAGTGTCAATTATATGGAAAGATAGGACATATGGTTCAGACTTGCTATCACCAGTTCGATGAGAACTTTTCTAGGGTAGGATCTGGCAATTCGGTGCAAGTTAACTGTTATCAATTTCATGGTCAAGGGATTTTTTCTTCTCCTTCTACATATCTCTCTGCATCTCACTGTTGTGGAACGTTCTCCCTTGGTTCTACTACCTCAAGTCAGCCTCCTTCTCGAGGTTCCCTCTTCCCTTCACTCGATCAGGCATGGTATCCTGACTCTGGGACAATGAATCATATCACCCCTGACCTGACCAATCTCATAGCTGCTTCTCCTTATACAGGTACGACTCATGTTTCTATGGGAAATGGTGAACTGATTCCTATAAGTAATGTAGGTTCCTCTACCTTACAAGCTGGTTCTAGGCTCTTACGTCTTAGAAGTGTTCTCTATGTTCCCAATTTCTATAAGAATTTAATGTCAGTAGGGCAATTTGCAAGGGATAATGCTGTGTTTTTTAAGTTTCATCCATTTTTGTGTTTTGTGAAGGACATACAGACAGGGACCACTCTACTAGTGGGCCACATGCATAATGGCCTCTACAGAATTGATGTTTCTCATGCTGCTCATTCCAACGCTTCTGCAAAGCCCGTTGATGCTCAAACATTCAGCTCTGCTCTTCTCAACAGTGCACAGCTTACCTCTTCACCTATGTAGTGGCATTCCCAATTGGGCCAACCTTGTAATAATGTCTTGAGTTATGTGCTACGTACTTGTAATATTCCTTTCAAACACAATAGTTTACCTCGTGTGTGTGCTTCTTGTCAGTTAGAGAAAACACACAAGCTTTTGATCAATAAAAAACGTTGTACTCATCACCCTTTGAACTTGTTGTTTCTGATGTTTGGGACCCCGCGTATGTAAAATCAAATGGATTTTCTTACTATGTGTCTTTTGTTGATATGCACAGTAAATATACATGGCTCTACTTTCTCAAGACAAAATCTAAAGTTCTCCAATGTTTTTTTCATTTCCATCGAATGGTCAAGGTGCAGTTTGGATGTTCAATTCGAATGTTCCAGAGTGACGGGAGAGGGGAATATCGTGTTCTTTCAGGCGAGCTCTCTCGACTTGGTATTCAACACAGGGTCTCGTGTCCTCACACCTCAGAACAAAATGGGGCTGCGGAACAAAAACACAGGCAGGTTGTTGACATGGGCCTTACTCTCTTAGCTCAGGCGTCCATACCTTTAAAGTTTTGGTCCTATGCCTATTCCCATGCAGTTCACTTAGCCAACAGACTACCTACTCCCATATTTTAACAATGCAGTCCTTATGAAAAGCTCTACAACTTGAAACCCTCTTACTCTCAGCTTAAAGTGTTTGGATGTGAATGTTTTCCTTATTTACACCCATTTCAATAACACAAATTCCAGTTTCACTCCAAAAGATGTGTTTTTCTTGGTGTTGGCACTAATCAGAAGGGCTACCAGTGCCTCGATGAAGATGGTCATTTTTTTTATTTCGAGACATGTTATGTTTGATGAGTCTCAATATCCCTTTGTGAATGGCTTCTCTCCACAATCTCCTTTGGCTTCTAATCTCGTCTCCCTATGGTTTTACCTACTCAGCCTAATGTTCATGTGGTGTCTCTTTCTTCAAGGTCTAGTAGTTGTCTTCTTCAGGCTGACTCTCCTATTGGTTCGTTTGCCTTCTGCTTACCTTCTTCTTCTGGTCAGCATGGAGAACCCTCAACTATAGCTTGTGCTCCTTCCTTGATTCCAAATTCTGAAGCTCCCTCCTAGGAACCCATCGCTGTTAATCTTCACCCTATGCAAACGAGGTCAAAGAGTGGTATATACAGGTCTAAGGTCTTCTCCTCCGTTCTGACTGAGAAGGAACCTACATCTATTTTAGAAGCCTTTCAAAGCCCTGCTTGGACAGCAGCAGCTAAGGCAGAATACAATGCCTTACTTTTTAATCATACTTGGGACATTGTTCCTCTTTCTGAAGGACGTAGGGCAGTTGGATGTAAGTGGATCTTCTGAATAAAAAGGCATGCTGATGGTTAGGTTGCAAGATACAAAGGACAGTTAGTGGTTAAGGGGTATCTACAAGAAGCAGGTGTTGACTTTCAGGAAACTTTCAACTCTATCGTCAAGCCAACAACAATACGAGTGGTCCTTGATTTAGCTATCTCATTTGGCTGGGCTCTCCAGCAAGTCGACATCAACAACGCTTTTCTAAATGGTGATTTACATAAAAAAAATCTATATAGTGCAACTACCAGGTTTCGAATAGCAAGATGTCTCTGGCCAGCAGCTAGTGTGTAGGTTGCGAAAGGCTTTGTATGGCCTTAAACAGGCACCTCGGGACTAGTTTCATAAACTAAAAGAATTTTTGCTCGCTACCAAATTTGAAGCCTCCAAAGCTGATAATTCCCTCTTTGTTCATCACTCGGGGTCCAAGTTGATCTATGTTCTCATCTACGTGGATGATATTATTGTCACTGGGAATGATAGTCAAGCTATCGATCGTTTTGTGCAAGATCTGAATGCTAGGTTTTCCTTAAAGGACTTAGGCTAGTTGAATTATTTTCTTGGCACATAGGTCACTTACAATAAGGGTGGTATGTTTCTCAGTCAAAAGAAGTATATCTTAGAGCTTCTTCAAAGGGCCTCAATGGATCGCTCAAACGGCACCCCTACACCAATAACTACTACCTACAAGTTTTCGGGTACTGAGGGGAGTCCTGTTGAAGATAAGCACTTTATCGGAGCCTTGTTGGGGCGTTGCAATATGTTGTGATCACACGGCCAAAAATTGCCTTCTCCGTAAATAAGGTTTGTCAGTTCATGCACCAGCCGTTGGATTCCCATTTTAAAGCAGTCAAAAGAATTCTAAGGTATCTTAAAGGGATGTTGGACTATGGTCTACAGTTCACTCGCTCTTCAAAGTTTTTACTTGAGGGGTTTTCCGATGCCAACTGGGGATCCGATATGAACGATCATCGGTCTACCTCTAGTTTTTGTATTTTTCTTGGCGGTAATCCTGTCTCCTGGAGCTCGAGAAAGTAGTAGGTGGTATCTAGGTCTACAGCAGAAGCAAAATACAGGAGTCTGGCACATGTTACTGCCGAAATGGTTTGGATTCAATCTCTACTATCTGAACTTTCTGCTCCAAAGACTAAAGCATTGGTGTGGTGTGATAGCGCAGCTGCTATTGCAGTTGCAGGAAATCCAGTCATACATTCTAAGTTTAAACACGTTAAGTTGGACCTATACTTTGTGAGGGAAAAAGTTACAAATGGGATACTCCAAGTAGGTCATGTATCCAGCCACGACCAAATCGCAGACGTTTTAACGAAACCGTTGTCTAAAGGGATGTTTAACAAATTTAGAGCTTAGCTTCGAGTGGTCAATAATGCTTGGGAAAGGAAAGCTCACTAAAGATCAAGGCATGTTAGTTAAAAGCAGTTAGTTTGTTGTTAGTTGTTAAAGTCATTAGCCGTTATCTTTGTGTATTAAATAACCTGCAGATGACTCTTGGAAAATGAAATGAAGAGAGATATTTTTGTACGTACCTATTATGGTTTCTAACAGTCATTTGCTTCGTATTTAAAGTATATATATATATATATATGAAATACTTAAGAGTAGAAGTCAAGCTGAGCTAATTTGATTGGCCATAGAAAATCGTGAATCATGTTGCATCTCAAATCAAAAGATACATGGAAAATTATTATATATTTTATAATCACTGTTTAATAAATTGAAAAGTGTTAAATAAATTATAAAAATTATTTAATATATCTCTTAAAATTAAGTACAGAATACGGAATACGATTGATTTGTTTGATAAATGTAGTTTTTAAAATTTAAAATTACAATATTTTAAAAAAATGTTAAATAAAATAATTTAAAAAATTCTATATTAAGTGATAATACCTCCTAATCTACTTAAGGGGGATTGATAAACTAAAATCATCGTCTTTTGCTGAAGATTTCGAACCAAGACCTAACATTTCGGCTTACAGCGGCGATGATGCTGGTCTTAAAGGACAGAAAAATTCATTAGCTAACGATTTTGATCCACAGAAAGCTAAACAGAGGTACCAATAATTTTGTACGTAAATAATCTGAAATAAATAGTGAGATAATTAGTGTTAATGAAATTGGCATCACGATCCTACCACATCAGCCAATAATTGGCTAGTAAAATAAAAAAACAATTTTTTAGATGGTGCCAATGTATTTAGCTCACCCATATAAATACTCGTATTTCATAAAAGACAAAAAAAATTTTTTTAAGTGATGCCAAATAGATTGACGTCACCCATGTCAACTTTTTTATGGTGCCAATTAAATTAGCGTCATCTATCCTCAACCTTTGCTTCTCCGTCATTGATTCATGATAATAAAATATTACAGTTTGATATAAATTAAATTATAAATTTTAAAAATGTTAAAAAATAAATTTATCATGTTTTAATTTTATTTATTTCACCATTTTTTAAAAGATTCTAAACATTTTTTTTAATATCAAAGTTTAACTTCACCATAGATTGTAATTTCTCAATTTTGAGGATCAAAATCCTTACCTACTCCAGCCTTTGCCCCTTTTATAGAGTTTAAAGCTTAATTCAGTTGAGGCGTACAATTTATCTTTAAAAAAAATAAAATCAAATAAAATTATTTGAATTTCAGAAATTTATATAAAATAAAATGAAAGAACCAATTTGAATATGTGCAAAATTGGATGTCAAATCAAACAGTGGAACATTAATTATTGAGTAAAGCCAAAGAGCCTACCATATTATATTTCCACCTATGCATTTTTTCTATTTATATTTTAAGGTTTAATGTTGATTTTTGCTTTTAGATTATATTATTTTTGTTGTAAAATAAAGAAAAATATAGAATAAATAAGAGAAAAGAACATAAAAAATAAAATGATAATTCAATTTTCATTTGAGATATCTAAAAAAACCTGTACATGCCTTCTATTTATAAGGTTTCAACTATCATAGGTTAATAAATATAATTTAAGGTACTTTATAAATTTTTAGGGTTACAAGAGTTCTAATAAAATGAATTCTTGGGGATTATAAGAGATATATAGACATTCATTTTACAACACTCCTCCTTGGATGTCCATCAATGAAAAATGTGTCTCGTTAAAATCTTATTAGGGATAACCCCGTTGGATAAAAAACCTAATGAAAGAAAAAGAGTACACAATCTCCTATTACAAGTTGTCTCGTTAAAAAACTTTACTAGGAGAACTCAATTGGACAAAACATTGGTTAAAGGAAAAGAGTGCAACGTGTTTTTGACTCCCCCTAAAGACAATATCACAATACATATCTTTGAGTCGACGTATTCCAATCTTATGTAGTAGTATTTGAAACGTTGAATTTGATAATGCCTTGATAATAAAATCTGCTAAATTATCACCAGAATGAATTTGTTAAACTTCTCTATCACATTCGTTTTCAAGATCATGGTTGAAGAATATTTTTTGTGAAATATGTTTCGTTCTGTCACATTTGATGTAACCACCCTTCAATTGAGCTATATGTTGCATTATCTTCATAAAAGATAGTTGATATTGTTGGATATGGTGCACTCGGTGTAGTATATTTGCTTGTAAACTTGTAATTTTTTCGAACAGATTGATTAAAAAATTTTCATTGATTACATTAATATAGTTTATATAATTGTTCTCACAGGGTTTTTGCACGCAAAGCAAAATCGAAGCAAATGTTGTTAATTGGTTATCTAAATATTTAACTAATATTAAGTTGTATTATATGATCGAATTGTAGTACGGAAAGGCATTTTGTATTAGTAAATGAACTTAAACATGTCCTTAGTCCAATCGAAAATGAGCAAATCGATTGAAAGACTAATATGTTTTCTATCAACTCCAATTTGGGAGATGTCTTATCTTGGACATCGGAGCAGATGACTCCTTGAAGATAGAGACATAAATGTGATTGACTAGATTGACAGTACATTGGACAAGACCCAAGCAGAATAGATCTTGAATCAATTTATAGATTTATTCACTTGAGACTTTCATAGTATGGCATACCTAAATCCTAAGTATTTCTACCCTGTCTGCGAAGCTTCATCTTTTATATTTGTAAAAAATATATTGGGTTATTATGAATATATGATTCGGTGATCATTATTATTACAATAGAAAGGCAAAGGAACTGTTGTTCATAATAATTTTTGTGTCTCATCTCTCAAAGGAATCTGATAATGACAAGTAGGAGTAGAAGAAGGAGATGAAGGTTGAAAGAAACAGATTTCATGCTCATTCTTGTCTACAAATTTCTTCCACTTTATGCTAATTCTTTCTCCTCTTACAAAGACAACATAGAGATGGACATATAAAAATTCAGACCATATGGTTGGTAACTAGTGATCAACCCAACGCCAGAGAAAATATGTTAACCAGTAATACCTAATAAAATTGTATTAATTTAGATTAATAAATTAATAAATTCACTTAAAAAGAATCATCTCCATGCAAACTAAATTTATTTCGGTAGCTATTGCTTGATATTTGATGTTATCAGATTCATCAAAATAGTGGCAAATTGAGTACGTGGAAGTTGATATTTAGCCATTAAAGTTTATGCTATGCTGTAAAATAAACGTGTTATAGAAGTATTTGCAACAATTTATGTCCACGTATATTTGTAAATTGTTCATATATCAACTAACTTGGTAACATTAGATCAAAAGCGTGTTTGGTTAAGTGAAAAAGTTAAAAGAGAATAAGTGATTATTTTTCATCATAATGCATAAAAATCGTTTCTCCCAAATTAAAATTATAAAAGAAGAGAAAATAAGATTCGCGTGTAAAATAATTCAACTAAATTTTTTTTTTTAATTTAAAAAATTAAGCTCAATTGATGTAAATATTAATACCAATATAAGAGAATGTATATTTAAATATATTAGAGTACATTATCCTAGGATGAATTTAATAGTGATTTCGTCAGATAAAATGGACCAATAATCAATATATGGTTGCATGTCTTCATCCAAATTAAAAATGCCATAATCAGTTACTGTCTGATATAGATTGGCTTTCTATTTGAAGAATTAATTACCCTATATGATAACAATTATTGCATAGAATGCGACAAAATTTGTCCTTTGCTCCAAATTTAAAATTTAACCAAATACGTAGATAGCAGCCGAGGTGTGACCACTCGATTTGCCATACAAAATCGTGTATCATATGCCCATTAATTTTGATTACGACTCAAATATACTACTAGTATAATATTATTTTAGTACATAAATATTAAAATCAACAATGGTTAAGAACAATAATAAGACATATTACAATTTTAAGATGAAAACACGAATTTGAGTTTTAAAAATTTTATTATCAAAAGAGATAATTATAGATTTCTAAAAAGATTAATTTTCGTGGACCATATTTCAGCATCTAGAATGTGTAAATGACACCAACAATTTCCTCCTTTGATAATTTTGATCAATAACTCAGCAACAATTATATGGCTATCGAGTGAATTTTTTTTTTTAATTTCAAATTTTTACACCGATAAATATAACAATGTTAAGAGTTAGAGTTAAAATCTAAAACCTAAAATGTGGAAAAACTAAATTTTTAAAAAAAATTCTAAAATTTTAAAAAGCATATTTTATGTATATGTTTATCATATGCGAAATTAGTTGTTTTTATAGTAGCATGTCAAATCAAACATGGGCAAGAAGATGAATAATTAAAGTTGAATGAATCCAAAATGCATAACCTGATTGAGACTGGTATGTTATCTTTCCACCAATGCATTGTCTCACATTTATAATTATAAATTCAACCATGATTTTAGGTGGGGGAACAAAGAAAACAAATAATTGAGATTTAAAAACAAAATCATTTCCCCATACTTTTATTTCAGTATAGCTTGCTTCATATTTGTTATCTAGTCATGAAAATCTTCAAACCAGCTTGAATAAAATTTGGTTTTTATTTAGAATAAAAATTTTATTATCAAAAAATATTTTACTATTTATAAACTTGGTTTCAACCTCATTCAATTCAAGCTATTCAAACAGGCACGGGTAAGTTAAACAGTATTCTTATAACAATTGGGGTTATGGATTTTCAATTTATGAGAGGGAGTATGGAATTTGTAGTAGGCGAGAAAACCATCCGTTTAGTCGAATATGCTACCGATAATTTTTTTTTACCTCTTATTCTATTGTATGCTTCTAGAAGAGCACACATATAAAAAGGAAGTTTGAAATTGATACAAATAATTAAAATATCTTCCACTTTATATAATTATCAATCAAATAAAAATATATCAATACTTACATCAAACACATCTAATTTACCACTATACCTGTCACTTTTTAATTTGTTTACTTTATAAAATTAAAATCAACCATAATAGCAAAAGTTGATGTACTAGAAAACAAGATATTACAATCAAATGAGTTGTAATTGACCATTTTATTGAACAAACTTTTGCTCTAAATCAATGATCATATAAACCCACCAAATCTTTGTAAAATTAATCAACATCCATCTTCTTGCATATGTTTTTTTGCTGAAATTGCTAAATAATGTCACAATCTCGGTTACTATTTGATTTTGATATGAGATAAAATCTTCACCCTTGCTCCGAGTTTTGTTATTATTAATAGTTTCTTAAATATATACTTACATATCCATCATTTTTTAATTTGATTTCCGATTAAGTTTTAATTTGATTGGCATTGGTAATGTTGTTAGTATAGGAGAACATGGGTTTGAGTACACTGAAACGCATTATCCTCCTATTTAACGGTTGGGGAGGAGCTATAAGTAGTTCTAGATATTGTATAAAAAAAGAACAGATACGATAATAACTTATAATGAGATTAATGTTAAAAAAAATTTGATTTGTGATTAAAAATCCTTTTTGAGTATATGTGTTGATTCAACGTAGATTTGATCATGGGCAAGTTGGGTTTAGTTGGGTTGATTAAAATTTTAGGTCTGCTTTTTAGGTTCGGGTCCAATTCGGGTCCAATTCGGCTTAAAAAAGGGCTTAAAATTCTGCCCAAGTTTGGTTCAAATTAAAAATGCTAAATCGGAGCCCGAATCCGACTTGCCCATATTAAAACTTTTTAGACTATTTTTTATATAAAAATAAGTTTAAAAATATAATATATCAAATACACTAAAAATATTACAATAAATGTTTCTCAACAAATTTAAAAATATATTAAAAAATTGTACTTAAATAACACTAAGATAGTTGCAATTTAGCAAACAAATGTCTCCAAAATAGTAACAAAATTAACAATAAAACAAGAGTAATACAAATTCTAAATAATAAGAACAAAATAGTAGCAATATATAATAGCGAAATGACAGCAAAGCAGTAGCAAAATGAGAACAAAACAACAGCAACAAGAGAAAGTTTAGGCTAATTCGGGTCAAGCTGAGTTAAAAAAATCCTACCCGAGGCTCAACCCGTTTAGAAAACGGGTCTTATTTTTTGCCCAAACTCATTTTTCTAGTCTATATTTTTCCCAAATCATCTTACTTTTCGGGTGAGTCTTTGGGCCTGAACAAGTGGCCCAACCCATGATTAGGTCTAATTAGATCTTATTATTTTATATTTTTTAAGTTTAATCTACAAGTTGGCGTTTAAATAATGTCATTTTTTTTCCATTTTGGTACTATCTAAATTAGTGATAATGTGCCAAATTGAGATGTTTATTGTGCTTAGTTTTGATATATTTTTGAATAAGATATCATTAATTTTGGGCTTATTATTTAACTTTTGATTAGGTGTGGAGCAAACCCAAGAAAGTCAAGAATAGTAAATAATGTCGGCCACCAAAAGATTTTTGGGCACAAGAGCGTGAACATACAAGACTCAAAATATTTTTATTTTATTTTGGGATTTATTTGTAAAAATAATATTTTAATTTTGTAGTATTTTAACTTTTGCTATTTCTGATGACTCTTTAATGAGAAATTATTATTTATGGACTCTTCCCATCATATCATTCATGGTTTGTTTTTAATTATTTAATGATATTTTATCAATTTTTTTATGTCATTTATACATAATTTGTAATTTTTTATCCCAAACTATTAACCTTAAACCCTAAATCATGAATCCTAAATCTCAAACTTTAAATCATAAACACATAACCCTAAACTCTAACAATGACCTTGAATCCTAAACCTTAAATATCAAACCCTAAACTAGTTCAAGTTTGAGGGGTCATGTTTGAAGTTTAGGGTACTTCATGATGTTGAGTTTGGGGTTTAGATTCGGGGTCCATGGTTCGTGATTAGGGTTTAGGATTTAAGGTTCAAGTTCAAGGTCAGGGTTCAAAGTTTAGGATAAAAAATTACTAAAATTATGTGGCATTAACATGAACTAAATTATTGTACTATCATTAAATAATTGGAAAGATGCCATAAATGATGTATGAAAAAAGTTCATGAAATAATTTCCCCTCTTTAATACTAAATTAGAGAGTTTTAAGTAGAATTAGGTTATTATATATAATTATATATTGCATAGAAGGATTCTTGAAGAGGTTGGTCCTTAGAACAATTGCAAACGTCGTTTCACATCGGAAAAGATCACATGCACTTTCAAAGAGTAATTAATCTTCTTCTTCAATTATTAATCTAGGGTTGCTCAAGGCGACTAACATCCCTCAGTTCAACTTTAGGTTGTCCAAAAGAAAAAGAAATTCTAGGTTACAAAAGAGATAAGTCGTGGTGAACTGATAAAAGCAAACCTTGACGAACTGAATTCATCAAACCAGTTAAAAACCCACCCATTTGCTCATTGCTGCTGCCAGTAAGGGTTTCTTCACTGTTTTTTAACTTCAAACAACCAAGACAGGTCTTGGCATCAACACTGCCAGTAAGGGCACACACTTAGACTTAGATTATTTGACTAATATGCAAACTGTTGGTCTGAAATGATGTCGAAAACTGTAAGCCGAAGTAATGGAGATGATTGAGCAAAATGATGGGCTTCGTTTAATGTCGTCAACTTTTAACCTGCAAAAGAGAGCCAGTCTTTGACTGTAATTATGAACATAGCAACTAATAGAGAGAAAAACGTTTCAAGTTTAAAAGAATGGAAACTTCAGCACACTTCCAATTGTTGCTGCTGGTTGATGCTACAACATCCACATTGTTGCCACTAGTGAATGTGAATTGTTTAATGGTAGATAGTTTTTAAGGTTGGATGGTTTAATTATTTAATTATTTTACTATTTACATTATTAATAAAATTTTTGATTGAGTTGGTGTCATAAGATAATCAGTGTCAACTCCGTTAAAAAATTACTACTATACCCTTTTATTAAACGACTCTTATTATTATTTTGATGGTTTTTTTTTTTGTCTTTTCATACTCTTATAAGCTTTTAAATAAAAGAACTAAAAATTAACATGTCTAAGGATAGAACTTATGTTTAAATTATAAATTAATTCTTTATCACTACACTAATAATAATTCTTTATAAAATGGCTTTACAAATATCTTTATAAATCTTAGAATAAATAAAAAAAATTTAAGATAAATTTTTAAATCAGTCAAATTAATCTCCACGAAATAAGGGATCCGATTTGCTTGATTTAGATTGAATCAATCTTAAAAAGTTTGTTGCTCCATAAGATGGATCTTCCAATATGAATCAGCATACGTCCACAAAATCATCTAAGTCATTACCCTCTAACTCTAAAAGTGGCAAGATATGTTGCCTGTCACAATGTCGTCGTAGTACGACCACTTCAGATACTAGCCTCAACCATAGAACATCTAGAACAAGGATTTCATATTTTAAGCATAGACCCATCTTTATAAAGTAACATTTAAATTCATCTTAATTTACCCAAATCTCATCAAGGGTTAGTTCTCTATTGCTGTTGCAGTCGAAAAATGCTTTTCAAAAGTGTGGTAGAAAAGTGTTGTGAAAAGTTTTTAATGTTCTCCATTGCTGTCAAAAATTGCAGTTGAAAGTTAAAGTATTCTATTTAGCCATGAAAATAGCAAGTAAAAATTTAGGTGAGGTATATGATATTTAAATAATTTAATATAATGATATAAAATATAAATTAATCTAATTTTTTTATATACATTTTAAATAGTTAATATAATTAAGAGTATTTTGATAATTTTCACTCTTAGACGCAAAAGCTAAAAACACTTAAATCCTGGCTTTTTCGTTTGCATAGAAAAACACTTTTCCACTGCATTTTTTATTACAAAAACGAAATATTCTTCATTGCTTCTACAGTGTTAAAAGTGTTTTTCCACCGCAATGGAGAACACACCCTCAAATTAATTATCCTTAATATAAGGATATAAAATAAGAATCCTTGAAAAGTAATCTTACTTAATTCAATCTCTTCTTCAATAATAAACACACGATTGACTGCACAAAATCCTCAAAAAGATGCAAACAAATAATTAAAATATTTTTATTAATCATGCCAACAAATAAGCCATGTGTCTGGCATAGTGATTACCGTAGTGTCACTTCATTTACACATATACGAACACTTCAAAAACTTGACTCAACAGAAACAACACAAGAACGATTGACAATGACGCTCAAAAGCACACTATCTTATCTATAAGTCTCACCTTCAAATTTGAGTAAGCATCCCTTCAAATTGTTTTTCTGAACATCCCTTCAAATTGTTTTTCTGAACAATCTCATTATAGATTTTAATCATATTTGTTCTTTTTGACACAATGTCTAGAACTACCCATAGCCCCTCTCAATCCATAAAAAAGGAGGATTTGAACCCACATCCTTCTATATTAATAACTAATAACAATATCCATATCAATCGAGTTAAGACTCAACCAACTGCCCTTCAATTTTAAATTAAAACAATTTCAGTCAAATTTATCGAAAAAAATTCTCCATTATCCTCCTTAAAATTAAAATCTCAATCATATTCCATTTCCATAAGAAATTACCAACAGATGTTACCTAAATACACTTTATGAAATAATTAACTCAAAAACGTGATTCAACAGTTAAAACAATAGTAAGTAATTGTTTGATAACCTATTGTCAATTGCCAATAAAAAGAACATCTTTTCATGAAAAAGGACACTAAGCTAAAAACAAAACGACCCCCATCAGGTTTTCAGGAACATTTGTCAATTTCCACAATTACAAGGTAATAAGTTAAGTACTTTATTTTTTAGAAGTACAATAAAAGTAAATAATCATAGTGAAATATTGCAGTTCACATCATCTTTCAAACATTAATCATACATTCAAAAACAATGTATTTCATATATAAAATACTTAAGAGTAGATGTCAAGCTGAGCTAATTTGATTTTCCATAGAAAATTTTTAAATAAAAATTTACAGCAACCAATTAATAATAATAATAATAATAATAATAATAATAATAATAATAATACTTATCTCATTATTCAATTATTAACTAAGCGACAAAGGAGGTAGTAAAAATTAATTTCTCTACAGAACTATGATGTTAATGAAATATTAAAGAATTCATGATTTGTTTTCTATATATAGGGAGGGTTATTGCATATTGAGACCACAAGTGCAGTACAAGTTGATATCCAACTATCAATCTTTAGGTTTATTGCATTAAATAGATCATGAAATCTTTCCTTTCTTTTTTTGCATTCCTCTCACTTCTCCTGGTAAGCTCTTGCAATTTTGTAGGTATTTTTACATACATATATATATTGTTAATTGTATGGTTAATTACATATACTTTTACATGGATTCAGTTTGTAGACACCATTGCAGCAGCTAGGAAAGATGCTGGAGGGTACTGGGGAGCTGTAATGAAAGATCAGCCTATGCCTGAGGCACTCCAAGAGCTTGTTCGGATTGAGGCTGCCGTTGTCAGCCCCGATGAGAAAACCAAGTGCCATACATCAGGTAACATTGAGCTTAAGGAAGAGAAGATTATTGTTAATGAGGAGTTTGAACCAAGGCCAAACATTTCAGCTTACGGTGATGACGCTAATCTAAAAGAAGATAAATCATCATCTTTTGCTGAAGATTTCGAACCGAGACCTAACGTTTCGGCTTACGGGGGCGATGATGCTGGTCTTAAAGGACAGAAAGAATTCACTAAAGATTTCGATCCAGAGCCAAATATCTCCGCTTACAATAACTAATTAAAAGCGAAACCAAAGTACCAGTGGCTTAGACCCACATCTTCCAATAATTTCGTCATCAGATTGTGTGTTGTACTCTTGCGTGTGAAGCTTTATGTTTTATATTTGTGAAAAAAGAAGTGGGTTGTTATGAATATATATGATTATGCATGTGACCACTATCATTACAGTAGAATGGCAAAGGAACTGTCGGTGTTCGTAGTAATCTCAGCTTGTAACATCTCTTTCAGCACTCAATTTCATTTAAGGGTATGCACTTTCTTTTTCTTTCTTTTTCGGTTCAACATATTGGGATCTTGGTGATGTTAACTCTTTGGAACATCAAATCAACTATTATTGCAACAATTATTCCATGCTGATTGTCAATAGAGACAGAGAGAATACTTTGCAGGTCTACAGGATATATAAAAGAATAAGTATAAAAAAAAATAATATTTACAATTCGATATTACATGTGATGATTAACATGGTCTATTATTATATGTTTCAACTACTAAAATTGAGGTGTCCTGTATCCATCATCGTTTTATGTAGTAGTAAGATATATTACGCTTCTAAAAAAGAATGTAAATTCAAATTTTAGAGACGATATTATTAAGGGGGATCATGAACTCCGAAATAAAAAATAGTAAAAAAAATTGAGGTTTATTCTACCAACTCTTGCAATTAATGCCATCCTTTAGAAAGGGTCGGGCTATCCGCTTAAATCCAAAGATTTGCTAAAATTTTAGTAAAAATATTAGGCTAGAAAAATGTGTTTGAGCAAAAAAAAAAGCTTGTTTAAAATACGTGGGAGGCTTGAGCCCGACCTGACCAGACCCATTTTTTAAATTTATATTATATAATATTATTTTTATATATTAAGTAATTTCTACCACTTAAAATTTAAATTTACAATAATAAACAATACTATAATGTAAACATGCTAAAAATGTTAAATTGCTTATATATAAAATTTTAATTAATAAAAAATAAATTATTAAGTATTAAATTTAAAATAACATAAATATTTATAAAAAATTTTAAAAATAATATGGGTTGGCCTAAAATAGGCTTGAGTTAATCATTTACAAATATAAATAGCCTTGGTCAAAATTTAAGTTCATATTTCGAGTCAGGCCAAGTTTGGACAAATATAAAGTATGCTAATATTATATTCAAAATGTAACACCCTATACTTGACCCGGTCGCTAGGTCCAGGTACTAGATGCTACACTAACCCGAATGATTTAATCGGTACTTCTATTTCTGATTTAATTACATACTTAAACAACTTAAAATTTGAAAATCTAACTACTATTAAAACTCGTACAAAACTGGTGAATAATTCTTATGACCTTGGTTCCAACGTCTATTTACAATCTTTAGATTAAGGCTCGAAAATGGAAATAATTAACTTAAACCCTAAGGCAAGACCTCTATGGGTGCCCCTCTATATACATGAACAGCTACCGTGCACCACTTAACTTTAGCGGAGTCTAACATAGTCTTTTTTGATTCTCAAGTCTTTATCTAATGTGCATTCAAGCAACAATTTTATAAATTTTAGAGAACTTAGTGAAATTTGCATATGTAAATCTGCATGTATCTTAAGAAATTAAAGTGTCTGGCTCAAAATTAAACTCCCTGTAGGAAGATTTGCGAACTCAGTCAGCAAGACAAGTGCCTTAGTTACTTTGAGTCGTTCATTGGTGGGCATGATCCCTAATCTGGCCATAACCTTGATTTTTCATTAGGGCCTCACCCCATCTATCGCTGATCTATATCCTTAATACTCATATTCTTCTTCTTCTTTTTTACCAAAAGACCTTAAAAGGTCGAACCTCAATTAATCGCATCAAAAATTACATAATCATGAATTTTCTTAGGATAATTCATGTTAAAATTCCAAGAGCAATTGTTTTTAAGTGCAAAATTACATATAAAATCAGCAGTTTTGTTGCAAATCCGATTGGCCCCCTTAACGTTGACCAAAGAAAAAATTTTCAGCTTCATGCACGCTTTGTCCACACAATGCCCCAAAATGGTAATGTCCCACCCTCTCATTTTAATTCTGTTGACCAAACTAGGGCAGTCAAACTCGAAGACCACCTTCATGATATTTAAGCTCCCTGCCACATTCATACTTTCTTCGAAAGCAGTCAACTCAACCCACTCACCGTCCATCACCGCTTCTTTAAAACCCCCACTCCCGTCTAAAACAAATCCATCATCATCCCTAACAATCACGCCAAAACCCATCCTACCATTAGAAACAATGGCGTCAAAGTTGACTTTGGCAAAACCATGAGAGGGCTTCTCCCATTTCTTACAAGCAGAGGTGATGGGAAGCATCGACTTATTAACAAGGTTATGGATGCGGAAATCCTTAAGGTAATGGCTCTCTCCCATATAACACTCGCCTCCTCTTCCTTGCCGTGAAAAATGAAGTTGTTCCTGTTATTCCAACTGTTCCACAGTAGAGTAATGAAGTCAGCCATAGCCTTCTTGTCAAGCAATCGCATGGACTCTTCCAACCAGTCGATGCAGCTCTCATAGTTGTTGTTTATCAACCTACCATCCAAGCCACCACAAGAAAGGATAGCACGAGCCGAAGGGCGGTTTTTAAGGGCATGGATTAGAGTTTCATTACCAGCCCTACAACGACGGCACTCTTTATTCACATTTTGACGAATAGAGGCTATCTTAACATTTGTAAGCAGAATATCATGGCCCAGTCTCCATGCGAACACTCTAACTTTTGGAAGGGTTTTTAACTTCCAGATGGCCTTCCAAAAGAGACGGTGAGGTCCCAAACCAATCCTTTGAAAAAGAAGCCACGAGTACGCCGACTTTAACGTGTAAAAACCATGTTGATTATGGAACCAAACCTGACAATCTTTTGGACCGTTTGAAATGATAGGTAGGTTGAAAATCCGGTCCCCTAAGTATTTACCATAACTTTGGTGCCCCTCTATAACTTTCGCCTCAATTTTCCGGCTGACCCTTTATCGACTTACAAATTAGGATTTTATCCTTTCCATCCTCCTCTACATCTGCTTAACCAGAATGAATATTGTGACTTCTTAGGCGAACTCTTATCGAAGAAAGTCATGATTACTATCTCGTTTAAGGAATTTCTCTCTCCTTTCACACATGGCTAAGTTAGGACGCTTCTTAGGCTCCATTCGTCATTGCCCCTGGCGGATCCCCAAGGTATCCAAATATCATGTATTCCCAAACACGCCACGTCCATCCTGTTAAATGCTTGGTCGCTCAAGTCCCTTTTACGACTCCTCCTTTATACTTTGGCGAATTTTTTGGTTAAGCTACGGACTTTACATGCCGCCATAACCGAGTTATGTTCTTACTCAAGAAATCTCAAGTTTAATGTCCTGGCAGATTATCTCACATTTTATGTCCTAGTGGACTATCTCGTGTTTATTGTCCCAGTGGACTACCCGTATTTATTATCCCGACGGACTCTACTAGTTGCTATAGTCGAACTATGGCCATACGCTTCATAATTCTCGTGCTTACTATTCCAGAGGACTCAATTAGTTGTCATAGCTGAGTTATGGTCTTACACCTTAAACCTCTTTGAGGTGTCACCCCGAAAGACCTTACCGCCGTTGCGATGTCGCCCCATAAAGCCTGTTGATCAATCTTAATGCGTTTTTGGATGATTAATTATGCAAATTAGTGAATTTGATGCTCCTAATCTTTTAAATTCATGTTTTTATACTTAGGAGAGTATTTAGGAGCGAAAGGAACGAAAAACAAGTCAAAATTGGACAAATAGAGCTGTTTCCAATATTCACAAGGCCTGAGCATTTTCACACGGACTAGCCACATGCCCGTGTGAGCCACACGCCCATATGCTAGCTCATGTCGATTTCGCACCCTACTTCCCAAATACGCGAAAAAAAACCCAATTTCTAAGCTTTCTGAGCATTTTAAAGTCTATAAATACCAATTAGAAAAACACCTAAGGGAGCAATAAGAGAAGATTGAAGAAAACACTTGAAGAACGCCATTGGAATCAACTCAGAAGCGGATCTCCCTCAAGATCATAGATCTCCGTTTAATTTCTTTCAAAGTTTTATTGAGTTTCTTTATATCTTATGGTTATCCTAACTTTGAGATGTTTCTATTCAAGAATATGAACTAAATTCCCTAGATACCTAGGGAGGATGAAACTTATGATGAATCTTATTATTTGGTTTCTGATTTACATGATAAATACTTGATTCTTATACTCAATTATGTATAATTATTTCTTGTTTTAATATTTTCGGGATATTAATTCATGTTTAATGTGCTTATTTTAATGTAGCAAAAGTTTCTGTTTAAGCGTAAATCTAGCATAATTGAGTGGAATTGCATGCAATCCTAGAAATAGGACGACATAAATCTACTAGATTAGAGTTAAATCTAATAGGGGAATCCATAGATCGAGTTAATGCGACAATAGAGGTTTTAATTAGAAAGATATTTCAATTAATAATCAATCTAGAGTTAGTTGTTCTTACTCTCAAAAGAGATATTAACATAATTTAGGGATTTCTACGAATCAAGACACAAATGAATAAATCGTTTAATTCAGATTCATAATAATATGTGAAGTCTAGGTGGATTCTTTCCTAGGTATTGTCTATCTCATTGGTTATCTTCGATTATTTTCCTATTTCAGTCTCTATTGCATTCTAAGTTAAATTAGACTAGTAAATCTAGATTAAAAACAATCACTTTAATTTGTTGACTAAATAATCAGAATACAGTAATTACTAGTACTTTTGGTCCTCATTTGCGATATTCCTTATTCACCATAACTATACTATTGTTCGATAGGTGTGCTTGCCTTTGTCGTATTTATAGTTAGTTTTGTGACCATCATCATTCCTCCAGTTCGCCATAACTACCTTGATGCTCGAGCATCGAAGTGTCCCCTCTACAAGACCTAAAGCTTTGCACATCACGGTTTGCACCCAACAACACCGTATGGCAGTATACAGAGTGTCCATTCACAGTCCTAACTTCATCTAACCCACCAATAATCTCTCATTCATACCCCACCGTTCAAACATGCAATACATGACAATAATGAACGTATTATCATGGAGTACGCTACTTTTCAAACATAAAATCTCAACCATTTCATACATACTGACACACTAACAGATACTCATATACCTACTCAACCTTATGCATGCTTAGCACTTATAATCAACAAAATTCATACATCATCACTACTCAACACATAATCATTCTAGCACACATCATTCCAGGGATGGAGTACAGAAACTCACATTGCTTTCTTATCATTAATAGTTTAGCTTATCCCAGCAGCTAAGCATGACAACCATTTATCAATTAAACTAAAGGTGTTCAACCCTTAAAACCCATAATCCATAATTATTCAGAAGCTTTTAAGAGTTATTACTCTACTTCTCTCTTCAATCTACAAGTATAGAGAGGTAAGGAAACTTACTAGTTGCTCAATTTCTCTACTATCAGACTTCAATTCACACGATTACTGCAACATACAGAGCTTCCTTCAGTTATATCTTATTCTTCTTCAGAGCAACTGAAGAAGATAATGCTATGGAGAGATAAATGGGTAGATAGAATTGATAGAGTTATGTCTCCACACACACCTTGTAACGACCCGGTTTATAGCTAAAACGGAACAATAGTTTTGGGACTACAAATTTGAGGTCAAAAAATTATTTTAATATTATTTTATGTGTTTATAGCATGTGAGTATGTATGTATGAAACTTTCATGTGCTAATTTTATCGTTTAAGTGGTTAATTTGAGAAAAGGACTAAATCGAGTAAAATGCAAAAGTTGCATTCTATAGTTAAATGTGCTTAATTGTCATGACTTATTAAATGTGAAGTCCTTATGTTGAAATTATACCTTTTAAATGGTTAATGGACATTTATGGTCATGTTTATAAAAGCTTTATTATAATTTCATTAAGGATATTATGGTAATTAGCAAAATAGAAGGTTAATTAAAGAAATAAAAAAATCAAATTTGGTGTCATATTCTTCATGCTTTCACCGAAAATCAAAAGAAAATAAAATATTAAAGCTCTTTTAGGGTTCGGCAAGTATTTGGCTTGATTAAGGTATGATTCTAGCTCGATTTTTATGATTTCTACGTTTTTGTGATCGTTACTTTGAGTACTAGCTAGCTCGTACCCTAATTTCTGAAATTGTTGATAATTTTGTAAAATTCCATTGATGAATCCATGATTTTTATGATTTTTGATGATGAATTATGCAAGCTTGGTGTTTGATATACATGTTTTGTAAAGTGATTTTTGACAAAAATGTCAATTAGGGATTAAATTGAGAAAAGTGTAAATGAGGGGTTAAATTGTGAAATAAATGAAAAATATGGGCTTCTAAGGACCTATAGAGAATTCTTCCAAGCATGGGTTTTGTGAATTTTGTGTATTAATGAAATAGGGACTAAATTGAATAAATGTGTAACTTTAGGGTCTAAAGTGAAAAATGCCCAAATATGTGTTTTTGGATGAAATTGAATGTGTTGATGAATAAAAGGATTAATTTTGAATGCATATAGATCAAGAATGAAAGAAATCGGATTTAGATCGGGGGAAAATGAAAGTTATCAAATAGTTGACCTCGTCCGTTACTTTCGACTACGAGGTAAGTTCATAAGCAAATAAATGTATTTGAATTGAACTATACATGTTTTATTATCATTGAATTGCTACGAATGTTGAATGAGCAAGTACGAGCATGAATCGACAAAGGTACGACATCCGAAAGTCCCATACGAACCCTAGGAATAGTAGAGGATACGAATGTCATGACATTAGGTTACCGAGATGTGATTACATGTAAGACCATGTCTGGGACATTGGAATTGTATTGAGATTACGTGTAAGACCATGTTTGAGACATTGGCATCGTTAATGATTTTATGTAAGACCCTGTCTAGGACAGTGGCTTCGATATGCGATAACATGTAAGACCATATCTGGTATATGGTATTGTACAAGCTTATGTGAATTCCGAGTATCCTTAATGATTCCTAACGGTTCAACAGGAAAATTCAAGTTAAGAAAGAATATGTGAATAAGCTAAGTGATTTAAGTACGTACGAGATTCATACGAGTATTGAGAATTGAAGTAAATGATGGGTTTGATTAAGACATTGGATATATGTTCAATGAGAAAGGTTTGTGAATTTGAATGAGATTAGCCATGTTAAACATATTTGAGTTGATATTTAGATGTTCATGTGAAGACTTTATTTGTATATGGCTTACTAAGCTTTTAAAGCTTACTTTGTGTGTTCTTTCCATGTTTTATAGATTATCGAAGCTAGCTCGGTCTCGAGGATTGTTGGGAATACGTCATCACACTATCGATCATTTTGTCGATACTTTGAAAGCTTTGTATATATGGTATATGGCATGTATAGGCTAGTGTCATTTTGTTATGTTTTGAGCTATGATGTTAACCATGTGATTTGGCTTGTAAATGATGATGTTTATAGCCATTTAAGTTGGCTTTAATTGTGCTTGATAAGTGATATGTATGTGATGTATATAATGCCTTATATGTTGGCTTATTTTGGCATGTTTGCCATAGTTATTGATATAGCCAAATAGTTGTTATTTGGTTAATTAGTAAATGATGTATTAATGCTTGGAAGATTGACATATTGTGGTATGATTTTGAGATGGAGATATGGTGTAAGTTGTATCATGAAATAGATGATAAATTTGATGAGTAATGCATTTAGTAGTCATGTGAGATTGATGATTTTGGCACTTGGATTTGGTATGCTTTTTAATATGAAGTTAAGTAGTTGAAATGGTTGAGTTTAGGTGGCATGATAGGTATTTGAATTGGCATGTTTTTGGTTGCCTATATATGTGTTAAAATGGTATCATTTGATGGCTAGGTAAGCATGAGAATAGGGTGGCAAATTGGCTTTACAAATAGCCTATTTTTGTCCACACGGGCAGAGACACGGGCGTGTGTCTCAGCCGTATGCGACACACGGTTATGTTATACGACCATGTGGCCTCTTGGGCGAATTAAAGTCAGTATACCCTACAGTTTTGACACGGTCTAGACACACGAGTGTGTCTACTGGTCGTGTGTGGCATACGGGCTGGCACATGGGTGTGTGGTCGACCGTGTGACCCAAGTCAGTAACCCCTTTAGATTTCACACGGCCTGGCATACGGGCGTGTCCTCGGTCGTGTGGTGCAAGTCAGTATGTATGCCCTGTTTTCACACGGCCTGTGACACGGGCATGTCTGGTAGCCGTGTGAGGTACACGACCTGTTCACACAGGAGTGTGACCCTGAAATGTTGGAAAATTTTCTATGTATCTCAAAGTTTGCAAATGTTATCGGTTTAGTCCCAAACCACTTTTAAGCATGTTCTAAGGTCTCGTAGACCCATGTAAGGGACATTGTGAATGATTTATATGGACTTTGATTATGATTGCTTAAATTTATGAGAATGATGTGTATTGTTTGGTAATGCCTCGTAATCCTATTCCGGCGACGGATATGGGTTAGAGGTGTTACACACCTATTTATTTACACCTTTGGCATGATCTTCATCAATTGTCACAACCTTTCATCCTTAATCATTTTGTCTCCTACTATAGAACTAGACAGTTCTCATCTAACTAAACCAAAATTGAAATCCAACTAGTCACAATTCAACCATTAAAATTACTAAATTTCTCGATGGATTTCAAATATTTGTTAATCCTTTCAATTTAGTCCTAACCTTACTTAAATCTTGGGTAAATAGTGTAACACCCCTTACCCGCTCCGGTTGTCGAACCTGAGTAATAAGATGCTACGAAAAAAACCAAACAATTACATACAAATTATAATTCAAAATCTCAATTGATTATCAAACAATTCATAAATAATCAAGTTAACAAGTGATTCAAACAATTTTGGGTTAATATCGAGCTTATGAAAGCTTAAAACCAACTCGGTAACAAATAGGGATCATTTTGAAACTAAGACAAAAAAGTTGGGAACAATCTGTAAAGAGGGATCACACAGCTGTGTCCCCCGGCCTTGTGGAAATGCTAATGCCGTGTGGGATGGGACACACAACCGTGTAGGCAAACCATGCAACAAACTGATGCTATGTGGAGTTAAAGTCACACGGCCATGCGAACAACCGTATACTCTCACTAAGGTCGTATGGGTCAAAAGTCCAAATATTCTAAAATGTGTCACACGGTCGTGCTATTGGGCCATGTATTAGACTGTGTCTGTGTGCACTAAAATCATCGGAAAACTTGCAGACTATACGGTCGTGCCACATGTTCGTGTATGGCACACGGCCATGTGTTAGGCCATGTGTACTTGAAATTACCTTTCAATGCAAGATTTCTACCTTAGTTCACTTAAGCAATGAACAATCATTTTAAACCACATTCAACCGAATCAAAATCATCTAAATCAAACCAAAATCATCATTTAAAACAACTATCCTAAGTGCCTAACCAATATGTTACAATTGGCACCTCAATTCACAATTTAAAATCAACCAATTTATCACATTCATCTATACCAATATACCTTCAAGGCACCTCAAAAAGTTCAACCAAATGTATGCCATTAAACCCTTTTTAATATATAATGAGCCACTCAAGTTCAATCAAAAATCATAAACCAAAACTTACTATTCAATACAATATCAACAATAGCATAACATTTATCACTTTCAACTAAATACCAATCAACCACATCATCTAACATATTATCAAATCAACCTTTAGACCATGAATAACATAAGCCAAATTAATTTAGCATGACATTAACAACATAACCTTTCTCATCACATACATAAACGTTATATACATAATCTCCAATTACCAACAAAATAAAAAAGGATCATTATAGCCATAAGACATCCTAGGTACATGCCAAAACCAAAATGAACACATCACCAACACTTAAGTTTAGGATTACCGTTAGATGTTGAGTCAATGATCAAATCTTAAAGTACCTAACCTACACACAGAAAACAAAACCGAACGTTGAGTATAACTTAGTGGTATTTCTATAATCTGAACACTATAACATAAGACATTTGAGTAGCATAAGTTAAAAATGCATAATGTAGTCAATTTAATATGTCATCTAACCATTTCTCATATTCTTGGATCAAAACAATTATAACTTAACAATATCTAAGCATGACCAACAACTTCACATACCACAAATATACATTCATTTTCATATATTACTTCCATTTACTAACCATATGTCATTTCAATATCAATTTCACATTTCTATAGATCATTCAATCACTTGAATTTTAAAGACTTATCCAACATTAACATTCTATTTATAAACCTTCCGTATTTATCATTTATTCAAAATATATGATAGCATTGATCAACTCAACATGTATTCAATCTCTTATTTATATAAATATACACATTTTTCATATATGTTCAATTTAGTCCACATGAACATAGATCGATTCAAATTAATCCAGTATATCTCATAATCACAAAGTGTCTCACCTTATGTTCTTACCATGCACAAACAATTCAATATGCAGCAATTTAGAAGTAGTTCAGGTTATAAAAATACAAACCATAAACTCTAAGCTATTTGTTGATGACTTTGTATTTTCCTTTCTTTTTCGAGGAATCTGAGTCGATGTTAACAAATTGAGGGACTAAGTATTGAAACCCTAGGAAAAACTCTCCCACCCGTTGAGTTCATAGAAAAATTTGGTGAAAGATAGATTTTGAAGAAGATAATGCCTTTTCTTTCTCTTTCTTTCCACTTTCAACATGTTTTACCTTATTTTAATTTATTTGATTATAATTTTATTATATTTTCTTCAATTACAAGATACATTACTGTCCACTATAAATCCTACAATGGTTTAATTACTTCATAGGTCCCTTAGTCTTTTTCTAATTAAATATTCCTTACAAATTACACTTTTGACACTTTTATGATTTAGTCCTTGTACCCTAATTAAGCACTAATCTGATAAAATTACTTGACTGAAATTCAATTAACTTCTAATATACCTCTGTAAATATTTAATAAAAATATTTAAAGGTTTGATTTACTAAAATAGGGTCCCAAAGCCACACTTTCCGATACCACTGACTTTTAGGTCATTACACTTGTACCTTAATTAACTATCAATTAAAAAATTATTAAAAAAATACTTTATATATTTCTATTCTAGCCTCGTAAATATTAAACTTATGAACAAGTTTACAAAAATTGCATTTTGGAACTGGAGTTTCTGACACCACAAGAAACCGGGTTGTTGCAAATAGAGATAGTCGGGTGTTACACAAAACCCAATTCACTCTAACCCATGAACATCTTTACTTGGAAGTAATAGTTAAGGCACCTAGTCATGAAAAAAGTTAGATTGAAAGAGGGAGATCCCTTGACCAATTATATTGTAACATTCGTGTTATGCCTCGGAGTTAAGTACAATGATATATTGGGTTAGGAAATACTAAGGAAATTTTGAAATAGATAAAATAAGAATTTTGAGTGTCAATTTAGAAAATAGATAGAGCCGATAAAAAATTAGGAAATACTTATTAGATGAGAAAACTTGATTTAGGACATTGACTGAATTGTAGGAAAATAGAAATTGATGGGGCAAAAGTGAGAAAATCAAAAGTTTAAAATGATTATATGGAATTGGTGGAAAAAGAGGAAGGACTAGGGGTGAAATTTTACTAAAATAAGGTATGATTTACGTATTATGAAAAAAGGTAAAAGACAAAATGGTAATTAGCTAAATTAGATCATTATGGAAACATAATGATTAAATAATGAAATTGTTTTGAAATGGAATTGGTGGATTAATTTGCAAATTAATAAAAATTGATTATTAAATTAAGAGATATTTTAGTGGAATTGTGTAGAAAATTGAAGAGAATATATGAAAAGTCATTCATCTTTCCCATTCCCATGCCACCACTATTTTTCTCCATCTTTTGGACTTTTATTTTTATTACATTTAGGTCATTCCACCATTTTTGAACCTTTTTAAGCTTATTGTTTCTTTCATGTTTCCTTAGCAAAATCAATAGAGGAGTTTACTAGCTACCTTAATTTTATGAGAAAAGTCTTCATAGATGTATTGAAGGAGAGAGAAAGTAAGAATTAAGTTATCATTTCAAGTGACTAAGGTAAGAGATGATGAAATCTTCATGGCATACATGTTTATTTCAATAAAACAACATAAAAAGGTTATTTGATCGTGGTTTTAACATGAACATATTATATGTTTTGACATGGCATTGAAGAAAAAGAGAATAAGTGTGAAGATCAAATTGAAGAAAAAGAAAAAGAGGTGAACAAAGAGTAAGAAGAAAGGAAACCTTATTACCTAAGCTTTGGTTGTAAGTATTTTAAGAATTTTACCTTGTTTAGTTTTAATTTAGCTAAAAATTATGCTATTTAGATGTTTTAATTACTAGTGTTATATGAATTTATGAAATAATAATTTATGGAAATCTATGTAAATTATGTATATTCTATTTTATGATGTGAAAATGAAGTCATTCATATACTGGTGAAAAAGAGACTAAATTGAACAGAAAGCAAATATGTCATAATAATTTTAAATGCTAAAAATAGGGTTTATATGAAAAATATTAAAGTTATGATGTTATGAATATTAATTGTGTGATGAAACCTACAAGTTTGGCATATATATGATCGAGGACTAAATGGTGAAAAGTTAAAAATTAAAGTGTATCTTTTGAAATGTATTAAATGCTACAATTCGTTGGAAGTAAAGCCCATGTAGATGAGATGTGAACTATTAGGATATAGATGACATGCCATTAAGGATATTTAGCGCGTCCTTTGTTCTATTAGCATTTCGGTGTCCTCTGTTTCGATTGCACTACGGTGCCCTCCACTCTGACATTGCACTTCGATGCACATTTGTTCTGTTAATGCACTTTGGTGCAACTTTGCATATGTTTCCATCTATCCTAAATGTTCTATTTAGTCTACAATGGGTTACTAAACAAAATTTGGTCTAAACGAACAAAAATGTAACACAGTAAGTTATGGTAAGTGTTTGAAGGAAAAGATTGAATTAATGATGGTGATGAGAAAAACTTAATATTTATAAATGTAATGTGTAGTAATTTATATAACTAATATTTTTTTTTAAATTCTTAATGTACTTACTAAGCTTTCACCGGCTTAACGTGTTTATTTTTAATGCGTAGGTTGAAGATAGATTTGGAAATCTAAAATTGAGGTCGTGATCAACTCATCCCATCACATCGCCAAGATTGGAAAAGAATATAACACTAAATTTTGGTTTAGTTTGGCATGTATATAGGCTAAATAGTGTGTGAATGTGATAAGTGTCAAAAGTAACATATTTTGGCCTAATTCTATGCATCTTTGGGTGATTACGTGGTATTAATTGTGAATTATATGCTCCTAATCCTTTAAGTTCATGTTTTGAAGCTTAATAGAGCATTTGGGAGCAATAGAAGCAAAAAAGAGTGAAAATCATAACATTGGAGCATTCCAGAAGCTGCACATGGGCAACAAAGTTTCACACGACCATGTGGGCCACACAGGCATGTAGCACGTGTAGATTTTGAAAACCATGTGTGTTGGCAGCTAAAAGTTCCATTTTATTTTTTTTAGGTTTTTTTGGCACTTTAAGAAGGTATAAATAAGGTAATAAAGAGGAGAGGCATCAATCATCATAAAATAGCACAAAATTACCCAAAAGAACACCATTGAAGGGGATTTCCAAGCAATTCGCCATCAAGATTCAAGAGTCCAAGTTGATTTCCAAGGGAGTTATCATTGGTTTCTTTTATTTTAGTGGTTATATTGTATTTTTGGTGTTTCTTCTTGCAAGTATGAACTAATTTTCTAAATACTTAGAGGAGATGAACCTTAGGATGGATTCTATTGTTTGATTTCTAGTTTTATGTAATAAAACCTTAGTTCTTTGTTTTCAATTATGAATGCTTAATTGTTCTTGGGTTGATAATTCTAGAGTATTAATCCATGTTTGATGTGCATGAGTTTGAGGTTGAATAGACTTTTCTTATGATTAAATCTTGTATAATTGGATGGAGTTGCATGTAATCCTAGAAATAAGATGACATAAATCTATCGGATTAGAGTCAAATCTAATATGGGGATCTATAGAGCGAATTAATGCAATAATAGGGGTTTTAATTAGAAATAAATTTTAATTAATCAACCTAGAGTTAGTTGCTCTTATGCTTCAAAGAGATATTAGCATAAATTAGGGATTTCTAAGGATTAAAGAACTAAGAACAAAAGTTGCATAAATTAGATTGAGAATAATAAATGAAATCTAGGTGGATTCTTACCTAGGAATTGTTTTGTCACTTGATTGATATTTGATTATTTTTTTGTGATTTATTTCTTTAACGCACTCATTAGTTAATTTAGTTAGTTAATTTTAGTTTTAATCAATCTTTTAAATTATTAGGTTAAACAATAGGAAGACGATAATTACTAGTAATTGTAGTATTTAAGGGAACGATATTTGTGCTCACCATAACTATACTATTGATTGATAGGTGCACTTGTCTTAGTCGATTTATTAGTTAGTTCAGTGGACATCAGAATGGCTATGAAGGACTAAAATGCAAACTTTGCAAACTTTATAAATTCTGAGAACTTAAACAAAAACTCAATATGCTTGTGGTGCATAATAATAAATGAGTGATATGAATGATTTATATGCTTAATTTTAAATTTGTTTGGTTGCATTTGAAAGTTATATGCAGGGATTTAGAGGTAAAAGTTATAAATTTGGTAAAGAAAACTTAAATTTTCAAATAGGGACACGGTTCTTGAAATTTTCACTGGCCAACCACACGACTATGTGGCAGACACGAGCTGTGACACGACTGTGTGGCAGACACGGGCTATGACATGGCCGTGTAAATACTGGAAGCAAATATTTTTTGGAACCACACGGTTCTCGAAATCCACGCAGCCCGAGGACACAACCGTGTGCCTTGTTTTTCACAATAATCCTTATTTAACTTTAGAATACTATCTAAAATGCAAGGATGTTTTTTTAAAAAATTATCGAGCTCATCCCTAATCTTGGTAATTAACTAAAAATATTCAACAAGTGATAATTTTACTTTGAACAAAAAGTCAAAGTCTGTTATTCTGACAATCAATGTAGCATTCCTATACTTGATCAGATTATTGTGTCGGGTATAAGGGTGTTATATATCTGATGATTAAGAGATGTCCAACAATCCTAAGATGTCGTTCAAAGAGAAACTATTGGAATCCATCGTTATGTCACAGACAACGAATGATTCTTATCATTGTGAAGATATCGGACTTCATGATGTGATTGGCAACACTATAAATAAGGTTATTAGGATTGAGTATAATATTGATAGTGGCTTTGGAGGCCATTTTGCTTGAATGGAAATTTTCAACAAGTGAAATATGAAGCTTTTCTTAACATCTACTTTCAATGTAATCATTATAGACATATGAAGGAAAAATGCCCAACTTTAAATTTGAGGGAAAGGGAATTGGAAGAATCAATGGTGAAGTTGATGGTTAACATCAATATCCAAGACCAAAATGAGAATTGCGACCCTTGAATGCTAGCCCAAAGAGGTCCAACAAAAAATCTAATGAAAACATTTATTAGGATTAAGTTTATGATAGTCGATAAATAATTCTCTAACGATAAGATAAAGATACAAAATGAAAAAAAAAAAGGTCATATTCTGTTATTAGGTCTTGTACTTTGCATAAGTTGTGGATTTAGCATCTATAGTTTAATTTGGTTATTTCCAGTTCTAGTACTTTTAGAAATTGAAAATTTTAGTTCTGATCAAATGGTAACTATTAAATTCATTAAGTTAATTTATGTTATTTTCAAAATTTGATACGTCAAACATATTATTGTATGTGTAATGCTATGTTAACTTGTTATTTCCATATATTATCTATAAAAAAAATTAGTTAATAGATTTAGTGATTGTAATTTTCATTAAGACTAAAATTTCAAAATTATAAAAAAAAAAGAGATTAAGAATGGTCTACTTGAAAATATTGACTAAAGTTATAGCTCTACGCATAATATATGAATAATAGCAGATTTAATCAAGCAGATTTAACTGCTACCATTTAATCAGGACTAAGACTAAAATTTTAAAATTTAAAAAGTATAAAGACTAAAATTGATCAAATTAACAATATTGAACAACTTATACAGGGTCTAATAGCAGAATTTGACCAAAACAATAACAATAATGGGCCACAGCTGAGCATTTCAAAATGCGGCCCAATTTATAACTACAATAATGCACACTACTATGCTTTCGGCTCAAATCAACCAAAATTTACACTGAACCGACTGAAAACCCTTTTTCCCATAGAACCAAACCCCGCGACCCGTGATGGAGGAGAAACGCCGGGATGCGGTTAACTCCCCGGCGGAGCCGGAGCTGGCATCAACTCGCCGTCGGGGTGGAGCGCTGAAGAGAAAAGTTAATTCGCTTTCCGGGTCTAGTTCTTCATCAACTCCGTCGAAACGGGTTACTCGGGAGAAGTCAAACTTGATCTCCCACTCTCCCGTTAACCATTACGGTCCGTTAACCAGGGCTCGCCAAGGGGCGCCTAGTGGAAACCTAGCCTTGGGTTCGAGTTCGGGATCGGGTGGCGCGAAGCTTGAGGAGACGAATTTGGTGAAACAAAGTGTAAAGGCGGAAGATTTGGAAGAATTAAAGGCAAGTGAAGAGTTGGAGGCTTTGGAAGCTAAGATTGAGGCTGATTTTGAGGCTATTAGGTCTCGTGATAGTAATGCGCATGTTGTTCCTAATCATTGCGGTGAGTTTTTTCTTTTTCCCTTTTTCTTTTCCTTGTTTGGTTGATGGGAAAATGGGCAGGAAAGGGAATGAAGGGTGAACTATTTGTTTTACAGCTTTAGTGAGGTGAATTCTTTCTTGGGAGGTAGTGAATTGGAGAAATTATGTGGAATTTTTTTTTCGTTTTCTGTTGATTTAGAGTTCAGTTTAGTTTGTATTGTAGTTTTTTGTCTCAATTGTGGAAAACAAGAAAAAAAATATTGAATGTGTTTTCTTGAATAGTTAATTTGAGAGTTTATTTCTTTATTTTTTTTCTATATGCTATATGAATTCCAAGTCTTTTTTATGGTATTCATAATGGAATGGTACATAAGTATTCATCCAGTTTGTTCTGCTCATTTCTTATCAGCAATGCATGAGAATTAGACCTTGCAATATTAGACACGATATGCAAAACATAAGTAAAATATTACATAGAACCAAAAAAAAAAAATTCCATACTACACTAATACATGAATGTCTCATAATCCACTTAAACATGAATATGACATAGGAAAAAACACGATTAGGTCACAGTACTCAAGCTGCAAAGAGAATGTTGATCTTATTTTCATTAGCAGAGAGCAAACTAGGGCTAATAATTGACTTCATTGGAAGCATCTTATTTTGAAGCTATAAAGATTGAAAAAGAAGAAACTGAACTATTAGATTCTTTGGTGTTTCCTCATGTCGTTGGTTTTTGTATTCATCTTCTCTTTGTACTTATAGGATGGTTTTCATGGACAAAAATTCACCATCTGGAAGAGAGTATCTTGCCTTCTTTCTTTAATGGGAAATCCCCAAATCGTACCCCTGCTGCATACATGGAGATTCGCAATTGGATTGTGAAGAAATTTCGTGCAAATCCAAGCAAGCAGATTGAGTTGAAAGATCTGGAAGATCTTGAAGTCGGTGACTTGGATGCAAGGCAGGAGGTATTGGAGTTCCTGGACTACTGGGGTTTGATTAATTTTCATCCATTCCCTCCGGCTGGTTCTGCTGTGCCTAATCCCAATGGGGATGGGGATGGAGATGGGATGACAGAAAAGGATTCTTTGCTTGAAAAATTGTTTCACTTTGACGAGATTGAATCACGCCCACAAGTTGTTACCAAGCCTAACCTTTCAAGCCCATCTCTACCATCTGGGCTACTTCCAGAATCTGCGGTCGCTGAGGACTTGATGAATCCGGAGGGGCCATCTGTTGAGTACCATTGCAACTCTTGTTCAGCTGATTGCTCTAGGAAACGCTACCATTGCCAGAAGCAGGTTAGTTACTGAATACTGACTAATAAATAATTGTATGAGCCTCAAATTTTTTAGATCAGTATGAAGAGAAAAATAACTGCACTAATCTTTCTGAGTATCCTTATGGTGGTAGTCAATATTTCTACATTTCCTGCATTGAACTGATACATGCTTGCTTCTACAAAATCAATTTGTATGACATCTTCAGCTCAAGCCAAGTGATAAATAAAACTGGAAATCCACAAACTTTCTTTGCTATTGATCTTTGTCCAACAAATAAGAAATCAGCATAAATGGTTTGCGCCACCTGCACAATCTGATATGCACGGCTTTCAATCTTTGAATAATGTGAATGATTAAAATGGAAAGAATAACTAATTTAGTAAATCTGTTTTATTTATTGACTTATTGTTCCATTCTATATGATCCAATTATGTTTGTATTTGGCAGGCAGATTTTGACTTATGTACTGATTGCTTTAACAATGGGACATTCGGTTCTGGCATGTCTTCATCGGATTTTATTCTCATGGAACCTGCTGACCCTGGTCTTAGTGGTGGCAAGTGGACAGATCAGGAAACCCTCCTCCTTCTTGAGGCACTTGAACTTTATAAAGAAAACTGGAATGAGATTGCAGAGCATGTTGCTACGAAAACAAAAGCACAATGCATACTGCATTTTGTTCAAATGCCAATTGAGGATGTATTTTTTAATTGTGATGATAGTAACATAGACACGAATTCAAAAGAAACTGCTGGCCCAGCTGCCATGAATGATGAAACAACTGTCCCTAAAGATGTCTCGGAAACAACAGAGAGTAAGACTACTCAAGAAGATCATGCCCAGACTACGCCGATGGAAACTTCAAAACCTGAAGATGAAAAAGAAGTCAGGGGTAGTGAGGAACCATCAGAAACCAAAACTGGAACTGATGTAAAAGGTGTTAAAGAAACATTAAAGCCAGAAGAAATGAATGTACCAAAAGATGGATTAGAAGCAACTGAAAAGTGTGCCCTTACAGCACTAAGGGAGGCATTTGAAGCTGTTGGTTATAATTTAACATCCGAAAGCAAACTTTCATTTGCTGATGTAGGAAATCCTGTCATGGCACTGGTAAGTTGAATGTGTAAGTATTTAGTTTAGGTTTTATTGATTGATGTATATGAAGGGAAAACTGAGTTCATTTACAGATCTAAATTTATCCATTTTGTACATGGCTTCTGAAATAGTATTCTCATCCTCCCCTTATTCCACCAGTCATCATTTACCTCATCTATTTGTTGGTGATATGTTACAAACATAGTGTTGCTCCATTTGCAGGCAGGATTCTTTGCTCATCTGGTTGGACCCAACATTGCTGCTGCTTCAGCCCAGAGTTCACTTAAATCATTATCTGGTACTTGTCCAAACATTCAACTGGCTGCCAGGAACTGCTTTGTTTTGGAAGATCCACCAGATGAGAAGGAACCAACATGTTCTAAGAGGTATGTTAACCTATGCCAAGCTTATATTTACTTAGCAATTTGTGAACGTTATCTGATGTCAGTTAGAGACACACAGTGTCGCCAATGATACGGGTAATCGGGGTGCTCAGAATGTGAAACACTCGGAAGACGAAAGCCTCAGGGGGAATCAGAAAATTTCATTGAGCAACCATGGTGATGAAAACACTGAAGTTTCTCTTCGTGAAGAGAATGCGACATCACCTTCACACAATGACCTAACCACGGATAAAAAAGAGTCAAGCAATTTTGCCACTAATGAGGAAGATAAAAAAGCTAATTTGAATGAATCCAGCATTATTAATCAATCAAAGGATCATCAACCAAGTGTAACAAGGGTATCAAATAACATAAAATCCCAGGTTCTACCAAGTTCTCTAGAGGAGACAGGTGGGAAGGAAACAGCTAAAGAACCTTCTCAGCCTCCAAAAGCAGTGAAGGAAGTAGATATGTCTGATTCTGTTCAACTGAAAAAGAATGAGCCTTGTGATGCTGCTGCATCAAAGCCAGTGGGAGAGCTATCTGAACCAGCAGATGCATCAGAAAATCTAGAGACAGCTTCCTGCTCTCCATCCAGATCAAAGAATGAGCAAAAAACTGTTAAACCAAGCCCTGATGGGGAATCTACGAAGCCTGCAGAGGCATCAAATGATGTTCAAGTGGTGTCTGTTTCACAACCATCTGAAAGGAGTGAACCTCCACAGCCAGTCACATCGAATTCAGTAAATGAAAATGGAGTAATGACAGGTTTCTCTCTTTTTCTTCTACAAATATCTTGTTAGAAAGTGGAAGCCGCATTAACAGAATCTAACTCTACTGCAAAATGCTTAGCAATATCTTATGGGAATATGTAGGGATAGATAGCGTCTGATTTAAAATATACAAAGAAGGCTAAAAGGAACAGTTGGTTCTATAAGGTTGAGTGTTTGTTATCTTTATTGGTTTTACATAGAGCAGCTAGGAAAATTGAAACTTGATACATAATGGTGTTTTTACAAGGTTCTGTAGAAGTATGTATTCTAAGAACCACCTGCTGGCAAAATGCATAGATCAATTTTGGGTGTATCTTATTGTTCTTTGCAGACAAGATCGAAGAAGGTAAAAGCAAGAACCATGACTCTACAGTGAGAGAAGATAACAGTAGCATTGATAAATTAAAGCGAGCTGCAGTTACAGCACTCTCAGCAGCAGCAGTGAAGGCAAAACTTCTAGCGGAAAAGGAAGAGGACCAAATCCGACAACTTACCACATCATTAATAGAAAAGCAGGTAGGTTAGTTGCTAAATATATGCAGTCTGTTTTTCCTATGCACATCCAACTGGAGCAATGTCTAACGTTTTAGAAGCTTTAACTCAATCCAGTTACATAAGATGGAAGCCAAATTATCTTTCTTCAATGAGATGGAGGGAGTCGTAATGAGGGTGAAGGAGCAATTGGACAGGTCAAGGCAAAGGCTTTACCATGAGCGAACACAGATAATTGCTGCTCGACTGGGCTTACCAGCTTCCTCCTCTAGAGCAATGCCGCCACCAAATGCTGCAAATAGAGTTGCAACAAACTTTGCAAACTCGGTTGCAAGGCCTCCAATGAGCATGAAAGCCCCAAGACCACCATTGTCGAGACCCATGGGTTCTATGACCCCTACCCCTTCCAACCCATATGTGTCCACTACAGTTGCAGGGAGTTCAATTCGACCTGGTAGCCAAGACAATCTTTCCTCCGTTGGAACCAAGTAGTCTCTATTCATATTACTTGTGAATAGAATTTTTCAATCCATTCTTATACAAGGGTCATCCATCATGAGATGTATCTGGTTAGTACCCCCTTTTTTTATTGTTGCAGTTTCCGTTCTTAACGCTGCCAGTCATCTTGGGTGCATTTAAGAACTTGAGAATATACTGAACTCATAGCATATTCATATCTGATGTTTTCCGCTAATTCCACCCACACCACTGATTTATCTCCGGATACTGCGGCCTATATTACATAATTGACTGGCATCACATCATCATAGGAGGAAGGAGTAGATGGTTATTGTTCTCCCTTCAATCCTAATCTAGTCAACAACAGTCTATAGCCTATGTCTAACTTGGAATTTTCTTCAATGCTTTTGTCTTTTTGTAAGTCTAGTTTGTAGTTGATATTTTGAGACCTCAAATGATGAATTTAGGTACTGCAAAGTTAAACATCCGTAACCATACGAAATTCTTAGGTCATCTTTAAGGTAAGATATAACCAATGTATTCTATATTTATGGATGAACAGATGTGTTTTTGTTGTTACAAAATGGCGTAAATCTCTTGGTTTGGAGATCCCTTTTCTCACCTGTAATGGCTTTCTTTAGTGTCATATATCCAACTACCCAAATTGCATAATACGCCTCTCCAGAACACCACACAGCAGAGGCAGGAAAGTTAGATCAGCTGAAATCAGGCTGCAAAATAATTTTAATTTTCTGAAAAACTGATATTTTCTGATGATTGATTGTATGAAAAATATCCTTTGATAATTTTTTCTAAAATAATTTTTAAATTTTTTTTTGTAAAATAAAATCAACATAAGTATATTTGTTTTAGAAAATTTATTTTATAATAAGATAATATTTTGCAATAATTAATATATTATATAAATTTTAGAGAATGAATGGTGATAGTTTATTAATAAATTTATAAAATGTAATATGTTTTTATTAAAATATTAATATAAATATCTTTCATTAACATATTAATGATTTAAAATTCAAAATTGTTGTTGGTAAAATGTATTATTAAAATAAAATTTGTAATATTAAATAATTTATTAAAATAATAAATCATGTTAATTATATTATTGAATATAAATAATTTAATATGCATGTGTAATAATAATTGAATATTATAATATTTGTATTAATATTTTAGTATTTTAAAAATAAAAATTTATATTAATATATTAATAAAAGGCATGATTCAAGTAAACTATTATATAAAAATAAAATTACTTACAAATGAGTTCTCTTGCAAAAATTGACTTATGCTTTAAGTCAATTATCAAGAAAAATAGTTTATTTTTGTTGACTTGTAAGTCAATTTTCTGTTGATTAAGTTGTTTTTCATAAAACAAACATATAAAAATAAAGAAAACATTTTACGTAAATTATTTTTAATGAAAATTAATGGTTAGACCCTGTCAAACCACTAATTTAACTGGTCTAACTAGTTGATTCGATTTAATTAAATAAATTATTAAAAATTTATTAAAAATAAAAAATAATAATTTAGTCATCAAATCATGCGATAGGTCATCTTTTTTCCAATGCCTTCTAGAGCTACAGTTGTCCCAATCAAATATAAACTTTTTCCAATATTGCTGAGTTAAAGGAGAGTATTGTGTAAAGCAAGGTGCATTGTTACAAATCTCAATTCTTCAACGCAATCAATAAACAGATTAACAGCTGAAGCAACCTTTATATTCAAGCACAAGGAAAAATTATTTTAACTTAACACTAAATCAAATGTATAGCTTAGTATGAAACTCAACCTATAAGGCAAAAAAAAAAAAAAAAAAAAAACCTACCGTACTAGTATAATTTTGAAATTATTTAAGAGAATACACATTTTAGTTTTTTTTATATTATTCATGTTCTTTTTATGATCTATATTCGGGGTTCGTGACTATATTTTTTAATAATATTGTCTTCAAAATTAAAACATGCATCCTTTCTTTAAAAGTACAACATATCTTATAATTACACCTGACCACTTATTGCTCTTGTCTGGCTGAAAGTCATTAAAAAAATGTGTTTCATTACTACGAATCAGAACTTCGTTTAAGTGATTACGTGTATCTCCTACTATTAAAAAAAAAGTCTAGGCATTGTAATAGTACAAAATTTTATTTTTAATTATTAATTATAATAATTTAATATCATTTTCAATAATGAATTAGGTTGCTGAACAGGTTTAGGTAAGGAAAAAAAGGCTTTCGGCTTGTTACTAATTGGCTGAAATCTAGTTTATACCCTTAAAAATAAAATAAATTCAATAATGTTGACGTTTATAATGGTTTAAATTAGATGATGTCTCTATTTCATCTTCCTTGATAGTGACAACCCTCACCTTCTCCATTTTATAATCAATATGAATTATAGATGTTCATATATGTATGTAGTTAAACATACTTAAATATAGATACTTTTAAATATTATAATAATATTGATATTGATGAACTTAAATCTACGTAATTTATTACAATCAAGTCCCTAAAATCTGGCATGGTTCAAACTTAACGATAGCAAAAGAGGGGCAACATTATTGATGGAATCAACAATCACTCGTAATGCATAGAAGAAGATAAAAAAAGCTAGCAAGATAATCATCTTAATCATGAATTACAGTCACATTATACTCAACAATGGCGTCGCCAGTCTTGAAATTCACGGAATAAGTCTTGAGTTGTGCATACCCTTTTGCCATCCTGAACTTCCCTTTCCCTCCGACCACCGCAAGCTCACGCTCCGATTCGGTAATTGGATTCCTCGACAAAACACTGATAGAGCTGCCGTTGAATTCACCTTTCGTAAACCCGATGTCCAAGTAGGCCATCAGAGTTAAAACGTCTTTGCCTGTCGACACCCAGAGGCCTTGAGCGTTCCCTATGACCTCTGATGTTATGTCGGGGCCAACGGTGAGTGGATCATCGAAAGCTATCACGCCGCCGAAGCCCGTCGAGGTGGTGGTGTTTGGACTGACTATGGGGACTGCACTAGGGTTGTTGCCGCTCTGAGTGTCGTGTAAAAAGAAGTGGAGATAGGTTACTTTTTGTGGAGGTGGAACGTATGGTCCGCCATGGGAGTAATAATCTTGGCAACGAGCTACTGCCATGGCGGTGCTGAGACTCAAAATCCAGGCTAATATCATATTTCTCTCCATTCGTAATGTTTAATGGGATTTCACTATTGCGATTATTGTATTATGGCACCTAATTCATAGGTTGCTTAGTTTATATAGAAAAATAAAATAAAACAAAACCACAAATTTAATTTTTAATATTTATATTTTTATCAGTTTATTTTTTTAAGTTAAATTTAATCATTAATTTTTAAAAAAAGTAAGATAGTTTTTTTTTATCGAAAATGTTAATTAAAAAATTAATTAGTATGATGTACACCTTGATTACCATATGGGTGTTATATTTAAATATTTAACGTTTTAGTAAGTATTAATGTTTTTTAAAAAAATAATTAGATTCCTTTTGAAATATTAATGATGAAATTAGACTCTTTTTAAAAAATTTAAAACTAAATTTAATTAAAAAAGGATTAAATTGATAAAAAAATATAAATATTAAAAATCAAATTTATGATTATACAATAGTGAAGGCAATCTCTACCCAAGCTCTCACTTAATTGAAGGCATCCTAATGACATTGTTATAGCAAAATGTAAGCAACCATCTATAGGGCCCTTCCCTAGGGTTAATTAAAATTCAGTAATACTAATGTATTTGTGCTATGTACAAATATACAATTATAATCTTATTGGTGGCAAAAAAAAACCGACATTACTAATGTATTTTATATCAAATTAATATAAAGTAGATAAGTAAAATTAAGGATAAATTCATAAATCTATCAATTTTGAAAATAATATAACTTCAATTTATGAGAAATAAGAATAATTAACAAATTATACTTCTAATTCAAATCAATCCGTACAATGCTAAGGTTGGTAACTTTTGGTTACATTGCTTAAAAGCTTTCTTATTCTTAATTTGCATAAAACAATGGAGAATGAGAAGACTATCAGATCCTGCTTGATGGCTTAATCCAGCAACACGAGCTACGTTTAAAGTTTTTGCCACCTTTTCTAGCCCACCATGTAAGTTAAAGATCTTGAAACCGTATTTGATGTCAAAAATTCTATAACCGAAATAATAAATTAAATGTTGCATGAAAGACTTGAGATCAGGCGGCAATGGATGTTGAGTCAAAATCTTCAACAAAAACCTGAAATCATAAGCGCTGTGAAAAGGTACCCAAGTCAATTCACCGAAACCCAACCTGGAAATTAGAAACATCATACCAAAATCTCTCGAACAAATGCCTTTTTCCTTATTCTTTATAAAATCTGTACCTTGTTGTCTAAGTAACTCAATAGACTCTTTATCATCTTTTTCAATATCAAAATCTTTAAAATTAAACTCCCATATATAACAAAAAGGAGTTCCGAAATCAGGCAAATTACCTTCAGAATCAGACAATGTTAAACCAAGTTGAATGATCTTCATAGCATCGACATTAACTTTCATGAACCTATAATTGATTTCGGGATTTCCTAATTGAACGAATTTTTTGTCTGGTTTAAAAATTGTACCAGGAAATTCAGTATCCATAGAAACAAAAGAATAGTTGTGGAGTGCACTTCGAATTAACATAAACTCGTATTCCAAATTGTCAGCAAATACTCCCCTAACAATCACTGATTTGTTGACAAAAATCGACATTTTTTTTTCTTTTTTTTCTTGACGTATACTTTAAATTGAAACTAATGAACTCTATATATAATTTTCGTGATCCTAATATAGTTCTAACTAAGATATATATAAATATAAATTTTGTAATCCTAATTCAATTCTAACTAATATATATTTATAAAATATAATTTTCATAATCCTAATTAAGTTCTGAGTTCTTACGAATATATTGTGTATTGATACAAGAAGAGTACTGCATTATTTAAGTTTATGTTTTATATAATAATAATAATATAAAAGGTGTCACAATTATATATTTTAAAAAATATAATTTAGTAAAATTTGTGTTATTTACACATTTAAAAATAATTATAATTTAATTCACAGTTATTAATTAAAGTAATTGTGTTAATTTTAAAACAAAGTTCTAACTTGAATAAAAACTCCAAGCGAAAAAAATTATAATAATTATAATTATAAATTAAATTACAATTATTAGTTAAAAAGAGTTTGATGTAAAAAAGAAGTTGTGCTGATTTTATTAAAGTAAAATAGATTACTTAAATAGAATTTTAAGCATCTTAATTATTACTTAATTAATATTAGGGTTAATTAGTTATTGTTTTGATTAATGTTACTTTAAATTAAGCGAAACTATGTTACATATTGAATATGTTAATAATGCTTTAAGTATGATTTGAAAACTTTCGAATTAATAATTTTATTTTTGAAATAAAAGAAATACACATGGTAATAATGTAACTAAAAAAATGATATTGTAATGGACCTGAATTTAACAAAATAATTCTAACAATGTTAACAGTTGGACTTAAATTTTAAAATCTAAAAAATAAATTCCAAAATTTTAAATTTACAAAGATTACATAGACTTATGGTATATTCGAAGCTAAAAATAAATGGTCAAATTATAGTAATCCCCTTTGAACGTAACATGCATTAGTGCCTTTGGAGGTACAAACCAATAGATCAATGGTTATCCCTATTCCAACCCAAAAGCTAAACCCAATTTCAAAACCCACACACACTAACATTGAACCATAATAGCTAGTAACCATAATTTGGTATTTGCAAAATGTATTTATTAGATACGAGCATGTGTCTAATACGACAATAGTCAATTATTTAAATTCCGAGTGACAAATGAGATTAAAATAGTATCAATTTTCTGTAAAGAATTAACTCTTTTATCACCTTCATTTACCTTATACTTTGCTATCAAATCCACTATCGACATTGAATTACATTTTTTCGTTTCATCCGTAAAATTCTAGTTAATAAAATTGAACTCCCCATGAAAGACCTTACAACATAATCCTCAATTGATAGATTGTTGATAACATTTTCACAATTCATGTTCCAAGTTTGGTCACTTCCAATTGAATCTTTAGTACAATTATTGAACTCTATAACCCCGTATAGTATAAGAGTATCCTTATTAAAAACCCCAAACTTAACACTTCCTATCAGCCTTACATTATCTGTGCTCACAAAAATGGCTTCTTGGATCCTTTTATCAACCCGATCCCTTCGAAGAAGGGTCCATGTATCACCGTTTACTTCAAGAAATGCATTAGGAATTAATGGGACATGGTTGAGTGTGAGGTATTTGAGAATTGATGTTGAATCATAGTTCTCAAACTCGCTTATATTGACATAGAAAACTCTTAAATCAAGCCAAGATAATGGCTTGTAAGGAGAGTGGGGATTGACCATTCAATGATGGTTCATAAACCCTATCCATCAAAGAGGTCTTAGAGATTATGAAATTGAAAAGAGAATCAGACAGCAAATTCAGTTATTGGGTTTATATAGACAGCATATATATATATACATGATAGGTGTACAGAATTATATTAAAATAAAGTCATCGAAAACAAATTATGTGTAAGATAATTAAGGAAAGAGTGGAATTTTTGGTGTCTGTTTTAGGAGAAAGGATTAAATGAAAGCAATTATAACTCAATTCGTGATCACAAATACACGAATGAAAACAAAACTTTAATAATAAAACTCTAAAAACATGAGCACCTATGGAAAAAAAAAAAAACAAGAAAACTGCTACAAACAAGACCATGTTTAACAAAAGCCAATGCCAACTAATTCAAGGCCTATCAAAATTGTTCAAATACTGCATTTGACAGTAATAACAATCACAACAAAACATAAAGAAAAACAAGTCTCGTCTAAAACTGAACATCTGAAAGACATCCAAAAAAGTTCAAATGAAGCTCTTCTTCTCCCTTTCTATGGACCTATGCTTCGCATTTGTCAGTGTCTATCTTCAATTCTCTGCAACATGCCCATTCTCCGATTTCTTGGCACTGGATGTCATAAGGGAAACAAGATCATAATTAGCAATGTCATTTTGCTGAGACACACAATTGACAACTCAAGCAGAACTCAACAGAGGGATCTAACAGGCATGGTATTTCACGGGCAACGTTTAGTTAATTTCTAATGCTTCGTGAATATAAAGTAAAATAACTAGCAAGTTCTCAAACTCTTCCATATACAAGGGACTTTTGACACAAGAAGTTCTCGGACTCTTTCGCAAACCGCATTCTCCATACTTTGGACTTGGTCATGTATGTCAAACAGTACGAGCAGGGCTGCAGGAGAGATGAAAAAGATGCATTGGTATTATTGCTCGAGTTAAATCACTATGGGGCCTGAACTAACTGTATCACATTGGGGCTTGAACTTTGACAATTGTTCTCATGTTAAGACCTAAAAATATTAGGGATTAACTTGGACAAAAAAAAGTTCATGCCCCAATATAAAAACAATTGGGGAGTTAAGAGCTTAACTTAGACCAAAAAAAAGTTTAAGCCTCAATGTGAAAAAAGTTGTCGAACTCAGGCTCCAAAAAGTGATTTAAACCTATTTATTCTTTAGCTAATTAAAGCCTCTATTCCATTCCCTATAATCCCTAGCCTAAATGAATTCAAATACTGCTATATGCATAAGGAAATTTGCTCTATAATGCAATTGTGGAAGGCAAAAGAATTCACATACACTACTTCTATTCTGTTTCTAAAGCAGCAAGCATATATATAAACACTTTATAATGAATCAACATGAGAAAAACAACAAATAAAGCAACATTCTAAAGTTAACCAAGCAATGAAAATCCAGTTAATTGAAGAGACCTTTGGGGTTGATGATCAGCATCAGCTGTAGCTTCAACAGGGTCACTCTTCCTCAAGCTCTTGTCAGCCGGGGCATGGCCATTACCAAAGCTTGCCTTTGCTCCTCTCTCGTTCTCTGTAACAGCTACTGTCTCTTAAATCTTCATAGCTATAGCTTCAAGCTTTTCATCAATCTCCTTCCAGTCTTTCCCCTTTTCCTTCAACCCCTCCTCTCTCGGCCTTGCCTCGCAGAAAGAAGGGAAATCGGAGAGTAATTAAAGGCATCCTCAATTGGCGGAAAGAGAAAGCAATCTCTGCCCAAGGTCTCACTTAATTGAACGCATGGTAATGACATTGTTATAGCAAAACGTAAGCAGTCATCTATAGGCCCATTCCCAAGATTTAATTAAGATTCAGTAATACTAATGTATTTGTGCTATGTACAAATATGAAATTATAATATTATTGGTGGCCAAAAAAATGATTATATTAATGTATTTTATATAAAAATAATATAGAGTAGATAAGTAAAATTTAGTATCAATTGACAAATCTATCAAATTTGAAAATAATATAATTACAATATATGAGAAATAAGAATAGCTAACAAATTATACTTCTAACTCAAACTAGACCGTACAATGCTAAGGCTGGTAAATTTTGGTTACATTGCTTAAAAGCTTCCATATTCTTAATCCGCATAAAACAACGGAGGATGAGAAGACTATCAGATCCTGCTTGATGGCTTAATCCAACAACACGAGCCACATTTAAAGTTTTTGCCACCTTTTCTAGCCCACCATGTAAGTTAAAGATCTTAAAATTGTACTTAATGTCAAAAATATTACAACCGAAGTAAAAAGTCATATGTCGCATGAAAGACTTGAGATCAGGCGGCAGTGGATGTTGAGTCAAAATCTTCAACAAAAACCCAAAATCATAAGCGCTGTGAAAAGTTACCCAAGTCAATTCACCGAAACCTAACCCGGAAATAAGAAACATCATGCCGAAATCTCTCGAATAAATACCTTTTTCCTTATTCCTCGTCAAATTTATACCTCGTTGTTTAAGTAACTCAATAGACTCTTTATCGTACCGATCTTTTTCAATATCAAAATCTTTAAAATTAAACTCCCATATATAACAAAAAGGAGTTCCGAAATCAGGCAAATTACCTTCGGAATCAGAGAGTGTTAAACCAAGTTGAATGATCTTCAAAGCATCGACATTAACTTTCATGAACCTATAATTGATTTCAGGATTTCCTAGTTGAACGATTTTTTTGTCTGGTTTAAAAATTGTACCAGGAAATTCAGTATCCATAGAAACAAAAGGATAATTGTTGAGTGCACTTCGAATTAACATAAACTCGTATTCTAAATTGTCAGCAAATACTTCCTTAACAATCACTGGTTTGTTGACAAAAATCGACATTTTTTTCCTTTTTCCTTTTTTCTTTTTCCTTTTTCTAACTTATGCTTTAAGTATAATTTTCGTGATCTTAATCAATTCTAACTAGAGTATATATAAATATAAATTTCCTAATCCTAATTCAATTCTAGTTAATATATATTTATAAAATATAATTTTCATAATCCTAATTAAGTTATGAGTTCGGACTAAGATATTGTGTATTAATACAAGGAGGGAACTACGTTATTTATAATTTTCTAAATTAAAATTTATTTTTTTAATATTATTTTTTTACTAAATTAGTTTTAGGTAAAGAAAAAGAAAATTACAGGTGGACTCTAATCTTATTTGTATCCTTTAAAGAAATAAAAAAGATAATGGAGAGTGGGTGTTGACCGTTTGGCCCTTAAACGATGGTTCATAAACCCTTTCCATCAAAGAGAAACAGACAGCAAATTTAAGCATTTGAATAGGTTTTATCAACTTTTAAAAGGTTAAATTAAATTTTTATCATTTTTAAGAAGACTAAAGTATAATTTTATCTTTACTAATTTAAAATTTTAAAAAATTTAAAGAACCTAAATAAAAAAATTCCCATTTTAAAGAAAGTCAGGCCTGCCACCCCCTCCCCGATGCTACAAAATTATATTAAAAACAAAAGCACTATGTAATATTAAAATAAAGCCATTTAAAACAAATTGTGTGTAAGATAATTAAGGAAAGAGTGGTGTTTTTAAGGGAAAAAATTGTATGAAATAGTGATATTATCATTTTTCAATAGTTTAATGTCATGTCAACAATTTCATCTTAAATTTCAGGATTGACATTTAAATTTAAATTTTTTCAAGATAAAAATATTGATGTGACATTAAACTATTAAAAAAAATACAAATGACATATTATTCCAATTACGTACAATATAGTTTTCGTATAACACAGTATTAATCTTGTTTATGCGACTCTCAATGACTTATCCAAAAGTGATCCATTATCTTCTTTATGTTGCTTTATAGGACTTTTTGGAGTTCTCTTTGAGGAGTTGATAGGTTCATGTTGGATGATTTTGTATTGGTGCTTGTTTGCTGCAGCTGGCCTGATCAGACACAAGCCTTCAGGAGAGGCCACAATAGACGTGAAACCCAAGAGGAGACGTCGGAATCTCTATGGTGTCGAAGAGAACATCAATGGTGGAGGAGTGAAGACCGAATAATCACCCTTTTGGACATCGACCATAAAAATAAAATTCTCAATGATGAAATTTAAACTCGAACTGTTTGAAGCAAACTAAATCTAAGTCTATAATGATGTACAACGGAGATTAGTTTTCACACATACGATATGAATCTACCAACACTACACATACATACACTACATTCAAAGAAAATTATTTAAATAAAGATTTATCACTCATTTAAAAAAAAATGCACAAAAAGAAAAAGAGCAATATTATTATAACACCACTTTCCTAAATTTTCAATAATGCCTACATTACCACGTGAAAAGCACATGCAGCAGCACTCCCCATTTACAAAACCCACATGTCGTTGCTCTTCTTAAAGATGGTCCCGTGGACAAGGATATTATTTAGTGAGATATACATGCACTAATTAATACCCACCTTACACAGATTTATTGTCACAATTTGAAATAAAATCAATGACAATATGGAACCGAAATAGATTGTAAAATTCGAATCATTTTATAATTTTTCGTATTGATTCGTTTTGAATGGAGTAAGTGTTTTTTTTTTGGTAATAACTTGTTTCACCCCGCTCTATTATATGAAATTAAAAATTTATCATTATATTTACAATTATTAAAAGAGTAAAAATGTACTAATGTATTATAGAAAAACTCATATTTTTATGTTCAAATATGTTTTTTTAAGAATTATGTTTAAATAATTATTTGCCTCGGAAAAGCTTGGAAATATTAAAGATAAGTAACAAAAATTAGATTGAAGCGGAGTGGGGATGGATGCATCCAACGTTCATGGACGTGGTAGTGACTTTTAAGATTATACATCCATAATAGATTGGGGTGGTGGAGGAGTAAGGCATACCAACAATGGAGCGGTAAACATAAGTTTCGCAAAATAATTTATGACTTTTTTATAACTATAATATAATTGAATGATTGAATATATATTATTCAATCAATAAGTGTAGAGTAAATGATAAGACATATTATATTTTTAAGGGGAAGATTCGAGTATAAATTTTGGAGATGAAATTGCTGAAAAGGACAATTACAAACTCAAAAAGAATTAGTATTCATGAATCATAAAACAGATATGGAGGATTCATTGATTCATAATAAAAAGGAATATATTCAATTTTCAGACTTTAAATCGCCTTTAGAATGAAGGTAATTATTATGATATGATTATTGTACCTCAATATCTGTAAGTGTTTAGTTTATTGTGAAATATTTGAAAATTAAAGAATAATAATTTAATGTGGATTATCTTGAACCCTAAACTCGGATATCTAATACTTATCAAAACTATTTTTAGCTCTTACATGGAACTTTTAATAAATATATTTGTTACACAATTTAATAAATATATGTCTTTTCTCCCATATCATGACATGAGTGTGACACAATCTAATATATTAATATTAATTGAAAAAAATTGTTGAAGGAAGCAATTCCTTTAGTAGAAGTATTTGAAATATTGTCTATCATGCAATCAACGGTCCCATAACAGTCGAATGTATTGCCTCTCGAGAAATTATCTCTTATACTTTATCGAGAGTCAACATGTTGTGAGTGACTTTTCTATCAATTAAATTTATGTAAAATTAATAATAATAATAATAATAATGATAAAACATTAACATCGTGATTAAATGATTTTTAGTTGCTCACTTTCAAAATTTACCATTTCTTTTAGAGGGATCAATTTGACCTATTAAAATTGAGAGGATCAAAAGTCTTTTCACTTAAATATTATTATAAATTAAAATGTCACAAGTCATTGTATTCTTCAAAATGTTGATTCTTGTACCTTTATTTGCATTTAGTCCCTCTATTTTTCATATTTAAAAAAATTAAATTTAACTGTTAACACTATTAAAATTATTTTATTAAATTTAAATTTGTTACATCATTTTTTAATTATATAATTTTTTTTAATTTTAAAATGTTACACTAATAAATTCAACAAACAAAATAATACGATAAAAAAATTAAAATCATTTTTAACTTTGAAACATAAAAAGGCTAAATTTCTAAAATTAAAAGTATTCGAAGCACAAAAACTGTAACATATTTTAATCATCATTAAACAAATAAATAAATTCCATGCAAACTTATTTTGCAATCAAACTTTTTACTTGCATTACAATTTAAAGAAGAGAGATGTTAACACCAAAACTAAAACCCTAGACCTTGTATTAAGTAATCAATAAACATAATCATACTTGTATTAAGTAATCAATAATCTTACACTTGTATGTATCCCCCCCCCCCCCCAAAAAAAAAGCCATATCATAATCATACTTGTATTATGTTATTGCGTCCGTATTCGCATGTATCCGTTTAATTGGTCACACCAATACAAACAATTCATGGTCACAAATGAATGAAAACAAAACTTTAACAATAAAAAATTAATAATAAAACTCTAAGAACATGAGCAACTATGAAAAAAAAAAAAAAAAAAAAAAAAACAAGAAAACTGCTACAAACAAGACCATGTTTAACAAAAGCCAATGCCAACTAATTCAAGGCCTATCAAAATTGTTCAAATACTGCATTTGACAGTAATAACAATCACAACAAAACATAAAGAAAAACAAGTCTCGTCTAAAACTCAACGTCTGAAAGACATCCAAAAAAGTTCAAATGAAGCTCTTCTTCTCCCTTTCTATGGACCTATGCTTCGCATTTGTCAGTGTCTATCTTCAATTCTCTGCAACATGCCCATTCTCCGATTCCTCGGCACTGGATTTCATAAGGGAAACAATATCACAATTAGTAATGTCTTTTTGCTGAGACAAAAAATTAACAACTCAAGCAGAACTCAACAGAGGGATCTAACTCGCATGGTATTTCACCAGGTTGAAACCAAGCAGCGTTTAGTTAATTTCTAATGCTTCATGAATATAAAGTAAAATATAGCAAGTTCTCAAACTCTTCCATATACAGGGGACTTTTGAGATAAGAAGTTCTCGGACTCTTTCGCAAACCACATTCTCCATACTTTGGACTTTGTCATGTATGTCAGTGCTCAAACAGTAGGAGCAGGAGAGATGAAAAAGATGCTTACTTATTGTTCGAGTTAAATCACTATGGGGCCTGAACTTGACAATCACTCCTACATTTGACAACAACTCCAACACTGGGGCCTAAATTTTTTTTTTCCCAAGTTAGTCCCTAAACTTGATAATTATTCCCGCATTGAGGCCTGAACTAACTGTTATCACATTGGGGCTTGAACTTTCCTTCTGTCCAAGTTAGTCCCTGAACTTGGCAATTGTTCCCGTATTGAGGCCGGATAATAGCAGGGCCTAACTTGGACAAAAAGAAGTTCATGCCCCAATGTGGAAACAATTGGGGAGTTCAGGGCCTAACGTGAGACCAAAAATTAGTTTAAGCCCCAATGTGGAAATAGTTGCCAAGTTCAGGCCCCAAAAAGTGATTTAACCCTATTTATTCTTTAGCTAATTAAAGCCTCTATTCCATTCCCTATAATCCCTAGCCTAAATGAATTCAAATACTGCTATATGCATAAGGAAATTTGTTCTATAATGCAATTTTGGAAGGCAAAAGAATTCACATACACTACTTCTATTCCGTTTCTAAAGAAACAAGCATATATATAAACACTTTATAGTGAATCAACATGAGAAAAGCAACAAATAAAGCAATATTCTAAAATTAACCAAGCAATGAAAATCCAGTTAATTGAAGAGACCTTTGGGGTTGATGATCAGCATCAGCTGTAGCTTCAACAGGTTCACTCTTCCTCCAGCTCTTGTCAGCAGGGGCATGGCCATTACCGAAGCTTGCCTTTGCCCCTCTCTCTTTCTCTGTAACAGCTACTGCCTCTTTAATCTTCATAGCTTCAAGCTTTTCATCAATCTCCTTCCAGTCTTTCCCCTTTTCCTTCAACACCTCCTCTCTCGGCCTTGCCTCGCCGAAAGGATTTGCCCCTTTGGGCTTGGCCACCGTCAAATCCTTTTTACCCTCCTCCATCACGGGAACCGTACGTGGTTGAAGCACAAGCTTTGGCCTCACGCCACCAACACCAGCACTGTTGGTCTCTTCCTTTTTCTTTCCCCAGTTATCCAAATCCCTTGGGGAATCCCTGGATTGAAGTGAATCGAAACTGCTTCTTTTCTCAAAACCCCCACCAAATCTCCGAGGCGGCGGTGCTCCATTAGGGCTTTTATTACTCTTACTAGCTGCCCAGTTATCTACTTCATCTGCTTTCGATTGAGAATCGAAAAACCCTCCTCCACCTCTCTCTCGCCTCTCAAACCCACCGCCGAATCCATTCCCGGTAGGAGCCGATTTCTTAACCGACGCCCAATTATCGATCTCATCAGCGCGTGAGGGAGCAATTTCTCTATTCGAATCTCTATTCGAAACCCTAGAAGATCCCCATCTACTATTACTCGACGAATCATCCCCGTTAGAATTGTACCTATTCGACCCGTACGATTTAAAACCGCCGCCGAGCCGGTTACGATCGAGCTCCTCGGCGGAACGCTGGCGAGGGCCGGTCGGTAGAACGAGCAGGTCCTCATGAGTGCGCCCTGTCGGCTCGCTCGGCTTAGCCGAACCGAGAGTAAATTCAGCAAGAGATACGGTTTGGCCCTTCTTTTTCTTGGTTTTGGTGGCCGCGGCGGCGGATAAAGAAGGGAAATCGGCGAGCTTTCCGGTGGAAGAATCTACGCCGCTTTGCTGTTCTTGTTGGAGTTCAGCTTCGTGCTCTTCGGCGTCTAGAGCCCACGCGCCGGCTTTGCCCCAAGGTGACGAGACAGTTGCCGCCATGATCTTTTTTTTCTTTTGCCTTTTTAGTGCTTTGGCGCCGTTTCGAAGCTTGCGTTTTCAGTTGTGCAGCGAAGGGAGAGGGAAGGGTTTTTTATATTGTGATATGATCGGCCTTCATCGGACGGTGTAGAATAATTTATAAATAAAAGAAGTTTTAACTTAAAAAATATACTCAACTAAGAATTGGATTACATTTTATCTTCTTTATTAAAAAATTAAAAAATTAATCCTTATATTTTAGACCAAATAGTAAACTAATCATCCACTTTTAGTGTTAAAAACGGGTCATTGTACCTCAGCATAACACGGTATGTGTCACTGTTTGATTATTCTGTTAATCACACTAGTTTTTAACAATACAAGCAAATGAATTTTTAACAAAAAAGACCAATTTATTCTTTAATCTAACATACATAGGCTAATTTATTTATTTTTAAATAAAGAGATAAAATACAATCTGACACCTAACACATTTACCTTTATTATAACTTATAGTGTAAGTCTAAAATTTATCAATTTATTTATTATATCTAAAATTATTTTAATAAATATATAGACCATAAATAAATGAAGTATTTGGTAAATAATCAATTTTTATTAATTTAATAAAAGATAATAAACTAAATATAAATAAAATATGTTTTTTTTATATAATTGGAGAGGAGAATGAAATTACTTAGTATACTTGATATCGAATCCAAACTCTTTCGTATCCGCAACATAATACTCTTATCATTGAGTTAAAAGATTGTTGACATAAAATATATTATTTTATTTACAAATTTTAATATTTATCTGATAAATGATATAAAGGTAGCCTTATATCTTTCAAAAATAGTATTATTAATAATCATTTAGGTATTATCATTTTACCAAAAATAATATATATACATATATGTTTATCTGTATTTTTCGATATAAGTACTTTATGTTAAGAGCTGGATTGCATCTGTCTTTTTACTCGAAAAAAAAGAAAATGGTAATTAATCTTTGTATGTTAAATTAAAAAGTAAACTGACAATTTTTCTTAAAAATTTAATTTATTTCTACTAGTAAAAATTGGTCTATATACGTTAGAATAAGGTACATGGAACACCACATGTAACTATTTGGTTATTTTATCAACCACGTCAGTTTTTAACAATAGGAATAGATGAAAATTTTAATCGAAATGATTAATTTACTCTTTGATCAAACGTACACGGACTAATTTAAATATTTTTAATTATTTATTTAACTTCATTTTATTGTTTATAAAATAAATTTTGAATTATTTGGAAACATATTCAATTCTATATTTATAAATGTATTAGTTTAATTTAATGGATTCAAACATAATTTTAGAAATTTTAAAGAGAAATTAAAAATAATCCTAAATTTAAATCATATAATAATAATAATAATAATGAAAATTCTGATTCTGTAAAAAGGTAATAGCACTTGGTTCTAAGCCACTCTTTTGAAAAAGCTGCTTATTTCTAAAGCTGAATTCAAAGGTCTGAACTTTGCAACGTTATGGACAACGTAACCAAACATAATCAAAATATTCATTGGATTCTAAAATCCAAATAGCTTTTAAACAAAAAAAAAAAAAACTCATTTAAAAAATAAGTCAAGTCTCGGATAACGTTTTTTGGTACTGGTCTAACTTAAATTTGTAACATAAAAAAATTCTGTTATTTTTTTCTTATTTTCCACTACTTTGTTGTTGTTTTTTTACTATTTTCTCACCGGTTTCTGTCATATTATTATTATATTATTACTATTTTATTATTATTATTTGGATATTGTATAACTCTTATTTTATTTTAATATTCCTACTATTTTAGAAGCATTTGCTTGTTAAGTTGCACATATCTTAATGTTATTTAATGTAAATATATATTTTTTAAAATTTTAATTTATTTGGAAACATTTATTTTAATGTTTTTAGTATTTTTGATGTATTATATATTTTTTAAAATCATATAAAAAATTAATATGTGCAAGCTAAGCCTAGTTGTTGCATATTTTTTGGTCGGACTTGGACAAAAATTTAAACTCATTTTTCGGGCTAAGTCGAATCTAGGCCTATCAAACGAACCTAAATTTTTATCAAGGCTCAGCCCATGAACAAGTTTATAAATTTATTTCAACATATAAAATTTACCTATTAATAGATAAATTGTAATAAAAATAAAATAATTGTTATAGTTTAACATAATTTTATAGAAATTGAAATTAAAAAAAATATTAAAGTAATTGAACTTGTTTTTTAAATAAATCCTATAACAATAACAATTTAGTAAAATATGTCATAGATGCTTATAGTATTCACAAATTTAAATTTTAGCTTCTGTATTTTTATTTTGCAGTAATTTAATCCCTTTAATTTTTAGATTAAAATATAGAAAATACATAGACTTATGACATTATATAGAAAGTTTTTTTTTTTTTAACAATCTCATTATAGCTTTTGATTATAAATACTCTTTTTGACACGATGTCTAGAACTAGATATAGTCCCTCCTCAACCAATAAATAGGAGAATAATACACTTCAGCACACTCGAGCTCACGTCCTTCTATATTGACAACAATATTCATACTAATTAAATTAATACTCAATTAGCGAAAATTTTATTTTTTAAAAGAAAATAAAAAGTTTACCCTTGACTTGTCCTTTATTACTAGTTTAGTTCTTATCCATATCCAATGTTTTAATTACCAAGTGTGCAACTGGTTTTTTCCCCCACAATTGAATATGACATTACAAACATAGCTTATAGCATCCGTTCGGTGTTCGGTGACCCAAAATCAACACCACCGATCGAGTAGTCCATAAAACATGCGTCGATATTCCACTATAACACGGCCAAGATTTAGATTACGTAGCCAGGAGAGAGCTTCTCTGGTAACATATGCATTGTCTGAATGAGGTGCCACCAAAATCCTAGTATGACCTGATAAAATTTGATGGTTATAAACAGAATGTAAAATAGTAGTATAAGAAGTAAGGTCTCATGGGTAGTTTTCATGTCTACGACGTGTGATAATTTGTATGAGAAATAAAAAAATGATTAAATCTAATTATAATAAAATAATATAAATAAAAAAATAAATAAGCGGTAGAATAAGTAAAACGAAATTAAATTGAGTAAATTGATAAGACAATGGTCTAGCTTCTAAGTTGATTTTGGCTCCAATTTCGAACCAATCCCGAACAATAGATCTTATCCTCTAATCAATAAGTTAGTTGTAGTGATTGAGAAACAGCCTCAAATCACTAGCCCTTTCGTCTATAAATTAATTGTAGGAACAGTCCGATAATTAATCCTTACCAAACGAACAATCTTGAAATCAGCTCCCACAATTTAATTCCTTATCAGCCTTGCAAATTAAAAGGACTCGACTCGAATCAACGACCTTAACTGTGCGAGTCGTTTAAACTCAATCATTAATTTCTTTGACAAGTCCAACCACTCACACAATTGGTCATATCAATTTTGTTATTCGATAGATTGAATACAGCAATTACGGATCATATCAATTTTCTAATTATATGTCGCAGGAACTCTTTTTAATTTGATGCTCTAATGACATTGTGAGACAACTAAATTTATCTCCTAAATCGAAAAAATTTAAGTACGAAAAAGAAAATTTAGTTAATCATAATGAAAATTTTAATACACTCTAATGCCAAAGAAAATTGTGAAAATTTTAATTTACTAGGCGCATTTGGGTAATATATTGTAGTTATAGATATATAATAAATATTGAGCTCATATATAATATTAGACTTATAGCAATATAATATATATTATTAATTTCGATTATTCCGTTGGTTCAATTAAGTATATGTTTATCGATAATTAACTTTCATAAAAATCTTTAATTAATTTTAATCGTCAATTGATTAATTAAATTGAATTTGATCTGATTGGTTAATTTGATTTTAATCGAAGTATACACACCCTTCTTTTGGTTCGAATTTGTTCTTATAAGTTACCTAAAATTAATTTTGAAGTAAATTAAAAAATTTAAAATATTTATTTTATGTAAAAAAATTTAACTGTTCAATAAATATTAATACTTACAACATTTTAGATCAATATGATAAAAATATTGGATCAGTTCGAAAATTTACATACATAACAAGTAAAATTATATTAATAAATCAAACGGTTGCATCGTTAAAATAGTAATAGCAATTATACTGATAAATTCGACAATGTAAATAAATTCCTCCCGATATATATATTATATTTATATAAATAAATGGCAAGATTTTGGTTTTGAGATAAATATACAAGTTTTTGAAAGTAAATTATTATATCCTTTTTTTAAGTTTTGTTAATATAGTATATTTATAAATATAATATAATATAAGTATAAATTTATATTTGAGCAATTTAAATTAGAGGTGTTCATAGGTCAGGTCAAAGTGGGCTTGGGCCGAGCTTAAGCATGATAGTAACATACTTTATGTTTGCCTAAGCCTTGCTCGGCTCAAAATTTGAGCCTATATTTTTGCCCAAATCTGCTCATATTTGCAAAAGACTAATTCAAACTCATTTTAGGCTCACTTATATTATTTTTGGCTCACTTATATTATTTTTTTAATTGTTTTTAAAATATTTATATTGTATTATTTTAATATTTAATAATTTTATACCTTTTTTATTTATTGAAAATTTTTATATAATTATCTTAATATTTTTTTTCAATGTTTACATTAGAATAGTATTATATATTTAATATAGCTTTATTTTTTTAATGTGTTCAAAATTACATAATATATAAAAATAACATAATATAGAATATTATAAACTTAAAATGGATTAGGCTGAGTTAGACTCGGGCATAATTTTTTTTCAAACTCATTTTTGGGCCAATTATTTTTCCTCAAACTCTTTCGAATTTCAAACAGATTTGAATGAATAACCCAACTCATGAACAGATCTAATTTAAATAGATAAAATACAATCAATAAAGAATAAAAAATAATCAAATAAAATTCATCCATAATATATACATATGCTAACATCCGACACCCATACATCATGATTATATATATATATATATATATATATATTAAAATCCACCTAGGTAGTCTTCTTTCTCTTGCAAGGAAGCTTCATATCCCCAATTACATAAAGGAATAAACTAAATTCCCAATGTAATTATCAAATGCTTTTTTAATTTTCTTTTTAGGGTTGGATTGGAATACTTGTCAAAAATCAAGAAATCCCATGACATCAAATGTTCTTTTTATTGGAAATTGTTGTCTTTTCAACCTTAAGTTGCATTTTTTTTTTCAATTTCGTCCTTAAATATAATTTTTTTTTCTCAGTTTTAGTTATGTAATGGCATAGTACATTAATATTACGTCACATATAATTTTTAATGAAAATTTTTAGAATGATGTCACATAATATCATAATATTATTTGTTTTCAATTAAAAATTGTCAATTGTCTTCTTTCTTTCTTTTTTAAATATCATTCAATTATAGAGTAAAATAAACAATTTATTATCTTCAAAATTTATTTATTTAAAATTCTATATTTATTAAACATAAAAAGTATATGTATATATATATATATAAATTCAAAAATATGATATAAATGATATTTTGTTTTTACTAAATAAGAATATTCTTAGTAAATTATGTTTTATAAAAATAGTCGATTGCGATTTGTTTTTGGTCGAGTCGGGTCTTGAGAAAAATTTTAGGCCAGTTTGATAGATTCATGTCCGGTCCAAAAAATGGGCCCGTCTATATTGAAAAAAATTATTTAATTTTTAAAAATATATATATAATACATAAAAAAAACATTAAAATTAATGTTTCCTAACAAATTAAAAATATTTTTTTAAAAATCTTTATACTTAAATAAGACTAACATAAGTGCAATTTAACAAGCAAATACTTCTAAAATAGTAGTGAAATTAACAATAAAATAAGAGTTATATAATATTCAAATAATAACAACAAAATTATAGCAATATAATAGTGAAATGGCAACAAAATAGTGAAAAAAAAATAGCAAAAAGAACCGCAGAAAAGCAGCAGGAAAACAATAGATTTTTTTCTTTTTGCAAATTCAAGTCGGGTCCAGGCAAAAAAAACTTATCCGAGGCCTAAACCGTTTTCTAAACAGATTCTTTTTTTTTTTTTACCAAATCTCATTTTGTAAATCTATTTTTTTTTGCCCAAACTTTCTCACTCTTCAACCGATTCGGATAACCCGAACCATGAATAAATCTAATTGCGATTTAGAAGTAAAACCTCTTTTTATTTACAAATAGATAGTTATGTTTTATTACAAGTAAAACCTCTTTTTATTTACAAATATGTAATTATGTTTTATTACAAGTAAAACCAAATTAATAACATGACTTTAGAAACATAGCCGAATACAAAGGAATACGTATAAATGAAATTTTAAGACATGAAACACATTCAATAACAAAGGCAAGCATAAGCAAATTCCTACTTTTTGTTGTTGTTTTTTAAGTAATCTGTCCACAATCGGCAATAACAACAGGCTTCGTAGTCTTTCCACGGCTAGAGCCAACTTTCTCAATGGCTCTAACCACCTTCATGCCTTCGACCACTCGTCCGAAAACAACGTGCTTTCCATCGAGCCACTCGGCTTTAGTGGTGCAAATGAAGAACTGAGATTTGTTAGTACCCGGTCCAGCATTCGCCATGGATAGTACGCCGGGTCCAATATGTTTCTTGATGAAGTTCTCGTTGGCGAAGTTGGATCCGTATATAGATTCACCTCCGGTGCCGTTTCCAGCTGTGAAGTCACCTCCTTGGCACATAAAATTAGGGATCACACGGTGGAACTTCGAGCCTTTGTAGTGGAGTGGTTTACCGGAACGACCGACACCTTTCTCCCCGGTACAGAGTGCACGGAAGTTCTCGGCAGTGCGAGGGGTAACATCGGCAAAAAGCTCCATCACGATCCGACCAGCCGGTTCGCCTCCGATCGTCACGTCGAAGAATACTTTAGGATTGGAAACCATTGCTGAATATTGGATTTTGTATTGTTTTGATAGGTTAGTATGGTATGTAAAGGGGAGGGACTATGTTTATATATGATGAGGGGAGGCTCGAAAGTTAACGGCATAGATTCTAAATCTAATTCTTTCGGTTTAAAATGATCAAATGCTGAGTTAAAATTGAATTCCATTCACATTTTGTGATAAATACGAATATATATAACATTTTAAAATGATAAATCAAAGGTGGCTGTTTCTGGCAAATCTATTGGCTGTCTCTAGCACCATATTTAGTATTGAAAGTGTGTTTGTGTTTGAGACACTTTTTGCTTTTCTCTATGTATACCATGAAAAGTTATTCTTTGCTTAAAGGAGCTTACATAGATGGAATATGGTATAATAATTTTTTATGCAATATGTTGGGCAGGTAAAGTGATGTTCACATTGTAGAGGTTTTGAATTTGTATTTGGTGCTGGAGGATATTATTTATAAACGAAGGTTGGTTTGGTATGGGTTTCAATCATCTATTGTTGTATTCCATAGATGTAGGTAGTAGAATGGTTAACTTGGAAGACTTTTGGAGTCTATATGAGGGGACTTAATTTGTGAGGTGATTGGTTATAATATTATTTAGTTCGAAGAGGTGATGGATTGGCGGGTTTTGGTAGGAACACTTATCTATGTATATTTTAGGGATTGTGTGGAATCATCTCATTTGATGTGGTGTTTGGTGAAGCAAGATTGGGACTATGCTTCTAGCAAGGTCAAGCTTCGTCAAATTTTACCTTCAGGCGTAGGCATCAGGTGGTTCGATGAAAGGTAATATGGTGAGAGTATAATAATTACCCCTAAATGAAAGGCAAGTTATGTGACCTACCTTGAGTTAAATATCTAGTGAGACATTGAAGCGACTTTTGAAATGTCATGATTAATGTCCAATCATTGTGCCTTTTCATTAATTACTCCCTGTTAGCTTTGATTTATAAAACTTTCGATATAACAACATTTAAGATTTTTTTTTTCATATTATTGCTTAGGTCATTTATGTTTCAAAATAAAATAAATATTTTAGAAAATATTTTCAAATCCAAAGCAAGCTTAAAGAATGCTTGTTTAAATTGATTTTACTCATATCTTATGCTCTTAACTTAATTGAAAAGCTTTGAGAATGCTTTAAAGTGTTTTTGAAACAAAAATAACCATTTTAATAGCTAAGTATTGATACCCCTAGGCTAGTATCCATAGGCCTTTCTACAGGGGTAAGATATCGATACTTGTTCTTGAGGTACCAATACTCACACCCAAGTATCCTATTTTACGTAAAGTATTAATACCTTGAAATGTCAATAGCCATAGCTTTTTTCTAGATGGGCAAGGTATTGATACTTATTATTGAGGTATCGATACCTAACTCAAAAAGCATCGATACCTAACCCAAAAAGTATCAATACATTATTTATAATGACTATTTATTTTTAGAAGTATCGATACCCTCTTCATAAGTAATGATACATTAGGATATAGGGTTGTTTCAACTTGCACTTGTAATGCTTCTAACGATTCTTTTTCATCCCCTACGACCATAAATAGCTAGAATTCACTTCATTGACATAAAGAAAGGTTGGGATGAATGAAGAGATATCAATGCATTCAAGCAAGCAAATTTTTAGTTCATTTCTTTCCTCTTTTCTTGTTTATTATTTATTGAGCTTTATTGAAAATCAGAATACAAGGGTTTATTGTACTTTTAAGAGCTTAATTTTGTAAACACTCACTTACTAGAGGTTGATCATTTGTTTGCTCAAATATTATCTTTCTATTAAAAAGCGAACTTTAAGATTTTTAGGCAGAAAGCATTAATGGATTAGAGGTTCTTGTTTAGCCTTGAATGCTAGGAGGAGAAGGTTTTTGTCTAAGCCTTAATAAATAGAGAGTTGTAAAGGTTATACTTGTCTTTGAAAGGTATCAATTCAAGTTAATGAATTTGAAAAATCTTTGTCGTAAAGATAAAGGAGGTAGTCAATTAAGGCGAAACCATTGTGTCAATATTTTCTATCCTTTCTCACCTTAGTGAACAAAAATTTAGATTACCAATTCACTCCTCCTCTCGGTAGAATTCAATTCATTAAGACTTTACACTCCCTAAACACGCGTTGATTTTTTATTAGGGCTTTTCTATTTCTTGATTTCCTACTTAGATACTTATAAGTAGGGCTCTTGTGTGATTTCTGAGCTTGTATCTTCTTCTTCTTCTTCAAGGATGACCGCTTAGTAAAGCAAATAACCGAGCCTCTTGGCATGGAACAAAATATTGCTCAACAATCAGTGGGTGAAGGAGGTGACAAGAACAAAGGCAAAATGCCTTTCAAGAAAGAAGGTGCACGAGCTTTGTAGGAAAAGTAAAAAACCGGGGTAGCTCTATGCACATTTCTCTCAAGACAAAGGGAGAATACTCTGCCAATGCTAAGAAAAGTGATGTCATGTTAGGCACATGAAAAAGCCAAGGCACCAGGAGGAAACATCGCGATAGATTCCCTCTTTAAATCTCCTTACTGGAACAAGAATGCCTAATAGTGCTTTGGAAGTGATTTAGTGGGATAAAAGATAATCAAAAGTGAAGTCAGCTTTCTCGATACAATAAAATGAAGGCCTTCCTTGAATAGGAGGCAATAAAAGGGTCCATTGATGATTACGTTTTTCTAGACATGGTGGCTCTTCAGATCTACTTACTGTATGTACGTGTCACAAACACTACATCTTATCATCGCCAATTAGAATGACATGAGAAGAGCCAATGTGAAAAAAAATAGAATAAAATAAATAAAATAAAGAACACACAAATTTTACGTGGAAACCCTTTCGGGAAAAAAACCACGGGCAGAGGAGAAGAAAATTCACTATGTCGAAAAATTTGTATCAATACAAGAGGAATAGACTATGTCTATTTATAGGCTTGTAAAGCCATATTCTAGTAGGATTGAAACACCCTATCCTAATCAATATAAAATAGATGAAGTTTAATAAGGTTTAAAAAACCTTATTCTAAAATAAAATAAAAGAAATCTAGTTCTATATGGATTTTACTTTTATTTTATTTTCCATCATATTCTATAAGAATTTGGGTCACTTAATTCTAACAATCTCCACCTTGACACAAATTCTCAATGAACAAGTTCTTCATTGCGAACTTTCAATAAACAAGTTCTCCACCTCTTCCATAAAACCCTTTAAGGGTTTAACTCAACAATGAACACCAACCAAGTCTAAGCAATGCTCAAACTTGGTTTTAGGAAGTGACTTAGTCATCATATCTGCAGGATTTTCATGAGTACTAATTTTGCTCACAACAATATCACCACGAGCAATAATATCACGAACAAAATGATACCAACATCAATGTGTTTTGTTCTCTCATGAAACATTTGATCTTTTGTAAGAAATATAGCACTCATTGTCACAAAATACTATGCTAATTTGAAGGCCTTCATTGAGTTCACTAAATAGTCCCTTCAACCAAATAGCTTCTTTGCAAGCCTCGATGTCGCCATGTACTCGGCTTTCAATGGTAGACAAAGCGATCGTAGTTTGCAAAATGGCTTTCCAACTAATTGCACAACCTCCGATTGTAAAGACGTAACTCGTGAGAGATCTTCTTCTATTAAGGTCTCCAAAGAAATCAGCATCAACATACCCTATGACTCCATCTTTAGTTCTTCCAAATCGTAAGCAAACATCGTGTAGTGCCTCGTAAGTATCTTAAAATCCACCGAATCGCTTTCCAATGTTCTTTACCGGATTTGCCATGTATCTGCTAACTACACCGATCGCATATGATAAATCGGGCGTGAACAAACCATAGCATACATGAGAGATCCCATCTGCACTAGAGTATGGAACATGTGACATGTACTCAATCTCATCATCCGATTGTGGAGACAAAATCGATGAAAGTCCGAAATGGGCTGCTAAAGGAGTACTAACAGAGCTTAGCACTCTGCATATTGAACTCGCAAAGAACTTTCTCAATGTACCCTTCCGACTTAGGTACAATTTACTTGATTTTCTATCTCTCGAGAATCTCCATACCAAGTATCTTCTTTGCTTGTCCTAAATCTTTCATCTCAAATTCTTTACTTAGTTGGGCTTTGACCTTTCTTATCTCTTCTTTATCTTTATCTTTTGTCGCTATCAACATGTCATCAACATAAAGAAGTAGATACACAAAAGAACCATCACTATTTTTCTTAAAGTAAACACAATCACAAAACTACTTCTTTTGAAATCATGAGAAGTCATAAAGGAATCAAACCTCTTGTACCACTTTGTCTTGGTGATCGTTTCAAACCGTAAAGGGACTTTTTTCAGCAAGCAAACATAGTTCTCTTTTTCTCAAATCAGAAAAACCTTACGTTTGTTGCATGTAAATATCCTCATCAAGCTCTCCATGCAAAAATGCGCTTTTACATCTAATCGCTCAAGCTCCAAATCATGCATGGCCACAATACCAAGCAAAGCTCGAATCGAACTATGCTTAACAACTGCGGGAGAACACATTCATGAAGTCCACTCCTGGAATTTGATCAGTAACCCTTTGCAACAAGCCTTGCTTTATATCCGGGTTCTTCAACTCCCGAGTCCCTTCTTTCTTTTAAATACCCATTTACAACGAAATGCACTCCTTTTACCTTTAAGAAGTTTCACAAGGTCCCATGTTCTGTTTTTTGTGGAGTGATTCCATCTCTTCTTGCATAGCAAACATCCACTTTTCTCGAGCCTTCACAGTAATCGCCTCGAGAATAATTAGATGGCTCTTGATTCGCATCTATATCTTCAGCCACATTCAAAGCATAAGCAACTAGATCACCTCAAAGATATTTCTTTGGAGGTTTAATTTCTCTTCTAGTTCTGCTTTTTGGCGATAGAGTATTGTGGTGAAGAAGCAACTCTATTCTCAATTTTTGTAATCGGCTTGAGGAGTTGACTCAGTAACTGTCGATGCTCTACTTGTTTTTGATTTTCTTTATTGGAAGAGTCTTTAAGAGATAAGTTAGGTAGCATAGCGGTTTCATCAAAAACAACATCTCTACTAATCACAACTTTTCTATTTTCAGACACCATAACTTATACCCTTTTACACCAGCTTTATAACCAAGAAAAACACATTTAATGGATCTCGGTTCCAATTTTTCATTATCAACATGAGCATATGCAGGACACCCAAAGATCTTTAAATCAGAATAATTAGCAGGATTACCAGACCATACCTCTTGTGGAGTCTTTTTCTCAATGGCAACGGATGGAGATCGGTTGATCAAAAAACATGCACGATGATCGCTTCGCCCAAAATGACTTCGGTAAGTTGGCATTTGACAACATACATCGAACCTTCTCCATGATCGTAAGTTGTAAACCAATCCCGATTGGGACTCATATGGAATGTGCAGCCTGAATCAAGTATCCACTCCTCGCTTACTTTAGAATCATTGACAGAAGCGACTAGAAGTTCACCATCGCTGTAGTCTTCTACAACATCAGCTTCACCGGAATTTTCTGGTTGTTTTCCCTTTTGATTCGCAGCCTCCCTTTTAATCTTATTTTGTAGCTTATAGCACTCAGATTTAATGTGCCCTTTCTTCTTGCAGAAGTTACAAGTTTTACCTCTGTTTGAAGACTTCGATCTACCCTTAGATTTACCACGAGGATTCCGTTCCTGTGTCCTACCACGATCATCATCAACATTCCGATCTTGTCTCCCACGAACAATGAGACCCTCTCCCTGAGAGTCGGGTTTAACCACAAGATGCTTCATCTTATCATACGAGGTTAAAGAATCATAAACCTCATCAATCGTTAGAGACTCACGGCTATATAAAATCGTGTCTCTAAAGGTTGAATAAGACGGGGCAACGAACAAAGTAGAATCAACCCTAGATCTTCCTTATCATCTTTGAACCTCCATGGCTTCCAAGTTTGAGAGAATTTCTTTAAACAACATTAAGTGTTCGTGTCTGACGCACCTTCCTCCAAACGATGAGCATAAAGACGCTGCTTCATATGCAACTTGCTTGTTAGAGTTTTCGACATACATATTTGTTCTAGCCTCTTCCATAATGCAATGGCGAGTTTTCTTTCATCACATCTTGCAAAATTTCGTTGGACAAATGCGGATGTAATTGTGTTAATGCCTTTCGATCCTTACGCTTTTTCTCTTCATCTGTTAATGTCGAAGGCATCTTATCTATCCTCAGCAGGCATCCTCCGATCCATCTCATGCAAGAATCGCTTGCATCTTAATTTGCCACAATGCAAATCTAGTGTTGCGATCCAACAATGAATTTCATATTTCAAAGACGCCATTACCGTGATCGAGATGAATAACCCTAAGCTCGATACCAATTTGTGAAAAAAATAGAATAAAATAAATAAAATAAAGAACACACAAATTTTACGTGAAACCCTTTCGGAAAAAAACCACGGGCGAGAGGAGAAGAAAATTCACTATGTCGAAAAATTTGTATCAATACAAGAGGAATAGACTATGTCTATTTATAGGCTTGTAAAGCCATATTCTAGTAGGATTGAAACACCCTATCCTAATCAATATAAAATAGATGAAGTTTAATAAGGTTTAAAAAACCTTATTCTAAAATAAAATAAAAGAAATCTAGTTCTATATGGATTTTACTTTTATTTTATTTTCCATCATATTCTATAAGAATTTGGGTCACTTAATTCTAACAGCCAACTAGGTGGAAGCAAGACAGCAGTTAAAATAAGAAGAAGAGCAACTTGTCTTACTAAAAGTTTCATCCCGTATCAAGTTCGCATATGCAACCATTTGACACAATATCTTATTCTTGCAAGAGCGAGTAGAAAAGTTTCAAAAAGTTGGCGTATGACCAAATTGCCATACTTTGCGTTTGTATAATATTACCCCTAGTCCATTATTTAGGGTTTCTTGGTGACTAATGGTACTGTACTTTTTAGATTGAAAGAACCATGGAACCTGTCTTACTATCCCCACAAATACATTCTTATCGAGTACAAGTTGGAGGTTTCTTTTTATCCTCAAGTGGGTTATTCCTTCATCCCTTTAGCTTGTTTCAGGCTGCGATAGGGAGCCATTCTGTCGTTTGAGGATAGAATTAGTGAAGTTTAGCTAGATATGGTCCCTACATGGTTTTTGGCGATTCTATTTCGAAGAGCATAACCTAAATGGTGAAACTCTAGCAGAAGTAGCATTGTTTTGTTATGTGACGAGTTTTGGTGCTTGGTCTTCATCATACAATGCTTGGCCTTGGAAAAGTGGAGATCTTTTAGCAAAGTTAATGCTCGAAGAGGAGCGGTAACCTCCATATTTCGTTTGCCAATATGTGCATAAACATTTGAATGCTAAACTTCCTGTCACTCAGCCCAAAGAATGAGGGAAACATGTCACTAAAAGCCTTACGAAGACCCTTGATACATGTATATGTAGGCCTTTCTCTTGTTTGCAACATTTCGTCATTTCGTGCCTTCTATTATTCTGACATCTTTCTTATTAATGCTTCCTATGCCTTAGTGCTGATGGAGCCGTCTTCATACCTAATCATGAGGCTTGTACAACTATCAGCAAAGACTAAGCGGTTGAAGCAAATTAATTAGAGGCTTTCTGAGGGATCAAAAGCAAAGAGTTGCTAGTTGGAAGGAGCGATAATGCTAATAGCTATGCTTATGTGAAGAAAGCTCACCTGGTTGAAAATTAGGTTACATATCTAGAGGTCGAGATAAAAAATTTGAAAGGCAATCTCATGAAGTTGCTAGAAAAATCGATAGTAAAGGAATCTTAGAAGTATGACGGAAGGTTTAAATTTTTGAATACTAAAAAAGTTCGAATCTCACCGTATACAAATATATAGATAAATAGATAGAAATAGAAAAAGATAAACTAAAACTGGCATCTATTATGTCATGTCAATGACAATATAAAAATAGAACTGAGATTTAGATAGATTATAATAAAATAGAGTCACTTTGAGTTCATATTGGTCATGGGTTGAGAACATGAATTACAATTACGATATATAAATTTTCAATCTCATAAATAGGCATATGTCAAGTGTGAATTTTGTCCGATTCTTTTTAATCATTTGTCATATATTTTTACTTGCCCTCATAATATTGAAATCACTTGTACATTCTTGTTTGTCCAAATATAGACACTATTTTTCTTTTAGCAATCTCATTATAGGTTTAAACCCTTATCAACTCGTGATTTAGTATACTTAAATTCGTGTCTTCTTATATTAATAAAAATATTAATATCAATGGAGTTTTCCTTGTAATAATAATAATAATAATAATAATAATAATAATAATAATAATAATAAAATTATTAAGCACTTTTCTTTTTGACTTTTCCTTGTAATAAAACAAGAAATAAATATTGTATTGCAAAAACAACAAAAAGGGTATGTAATAACTCAATTATATGGTCAAATATGATGATAAATAGCGTACATTATTTATGGCAGTCATGTTCTTAGAGAACAATCTAAGCCAAATCCAGTAACCATCAAAAGAAAAACACATAAAAATGATAAATTTCAGACATGAATCACCATTCATAGACCAGAGTCAACATTATTCCATTTCTTGTTCTTGTTCTTGTTCTTAACAAAGCTGTCCACAATCTGCAATAACGACAGGCTTAGCAGTTCTTCCACTGCTAGACCCAACTTTTTCAATGGCTTTAACCACATCCATACCTTCAACAACTTGACCAAACACCACATGCATCCCATCGAGCCACTCGGTCTTAGAGGTACAAATAAAGAACTGAGATCCATTCGTTCCGGGACCGGCGTTCGCCATGGATAGTATGCCGGGTCCGGTGTGCTTCTTGATGAAGTTCTCGTCGGCGAACTTAGATCCGTATATCGATTCACCTCCGGTTCCGTTTCCGGCTGTGAAATCACCTCCTTGGCACATGAAATCAGGGATCACGCGGTGGAACTTAGAGCCTTTGTAGTGGAGTGGTTTACCGGAACGACCGACGCCTTTCTCGCCGGTACAGAGTGCCCGGAAGTTCTCGGCGGTACGAGGAGTGACGTCTGCGAAAAGCTCCATCACGATCAGGCCGGCCGGTTGACCTCCGATCGTCATGTCGAAGAAAACCTTGGGATTTGAAGCCATAGTTAAAAAAATATTGAAAATTGGCTTATTTTTTGGATTTTGTTTTGGTGGGTTAGTGTGAGATTTAAGCTAAAGAGAAACTGGTTTATATAGAGAAGATGAATGAGGGTTGACCTGCAAACGGGTCGGGTTGATTTTTTAATGGATCTAATTCGGGTTGAATTGTGGTCATCCATTTTCTTTTTAGTCCTTCAATTTCACTTTAATGTTCAATTGGGTACTTAAGTTTGGTTTTAAACCAAAAAAATACATAAGTATTTAACCTAGACAAGAAAAAATCAAATTTAAGTACTTAATTTGAACAAACAAAAGCCAAATTCAAGAATCAAACTGATCACAAAAAATTTAGATACCAAATTAAGCATTAAAATGAAACTCATGTACCAAATAATATATTAACTCTTTTATAGTCAAGCTAAAAAATTAGGTAGATTCTTTTTATAGAAAAAAATAGGTAAGTCAATTGAGTCTTAATTTAATTGGCATTGTATTATTGTCAATATAGGAAGACGTAAGTTCAAATGGGTTAACTTTTTTTAAAAAAAAACATATATGATTAGAACCTATTTATGAGTTAGAGAGGGACTATAAGTAATTTTAAACATTATGTCAAAAAGAGCAAATATGATCAAAATTTATAACGAGATTAATAAAAAAAACTTAAAAATTATTATATGAATTAATTTTATTGGAAAATTATTATATGATATTTAAATTTTTTTAAATATCAATTAAAAATATATCATAATTATTAAATTCATATATAGAATTATAATATTTTCCTATTGGTGTACCAAATAATTAGGTTATATTATTATCTCTTTAAAAATGAAAATTTTAATATAAATAGATTTTAAAAAACTCTTCTACGAAATAATTATATTTGATATTTAAAAAATTAAATGATAAAAATGTGGGTCAAAATTGGATTCGATTCACATTAAATTTGAAATAAATTCGATATACGAAAAATAAGAATAATTATTTTTTTAGAAAAAAAAAAGAAGTATCAGATGCGATACGGCAGAGTTTTGTTGGACCATTTTTCCACTATAAAATGATTTTAATAATAAAATGCATAAATAAAGTTACGTAAATGTTGATTAAGACCGAGATGCCCCTTCTAATCTAGCGTTATACACACGCACCATAAATGCGGTCCATTTTTTTTTTTTTACTCCACGTTAAATATTATAGAAATTCGAGCCAAGATTCAGGTCGAATTAAGCCCAATTAAAATCTTAGATATATTTGTTAGGCTTGAAAAATGGGCTTAAAAGAATTTGTTTAAGTTCAGTTTAGATAAAAAATATTAAATTTTTAAAAATATATATAATTTATCAAAAATATTAAAAGTATTAAAATGCATGTTTTCCAATAAATTGATAATAAATTAATATATATACTTAAATAATATTGATATAGGTGCAACTTAATAATCAAATGCTTCTAAAATCAGAGGCGAAGCTAGGGGGTGATAGGGGCTCGGCCCTTATATAATGAAAAAAAATTATTTAGGCCCTTTAAAAGCTTTTAAAATGTTAAATTAGTAAAGGTAAAATTGCACTTTGGTCTCCCCTAAAATTATATAATTTGATTTAGTCTTTTAAAAATTATAAAGATATAGACTATAAAAAATTAAAATTTCATGTGGACCCCCTAAAAAATTGTTCTGGCTTTGCCCCTATCTAAAATAGTAACAAAATTAACAATAAAACAATAGTTATACAATATCCAAACAATAACAACAAAATAGTTACAGCATAATAGTGAAACAGTAGTAAAATAGTAAGAAAACAACAAAAAAATAGCAGCAAAATAGTAAAAAAAACAACAATAACAAGAAAACACCAAAAACACAACAATTTTTTTTTTACAAATTCGAGCTAGGTCGAGTCGGGCTCAAGCCAAAAAAGCCTTACCTGAGACTTGAATCATTTTCTAAACAGGCCTTATTTTTTGTTGCTTGAGCCTATTTTTTTAGCCTATATTTTTATTCAAACCCTTCGAGTCGGGCCACAAGTCTAGGACCAGGCTACTTTGTTTAATTTTTTTTCTCTAGTATAATGATTTATTTGACCTTTTGATTTATAAAAAATTATTTTAGTTCTTTATTTTATTTTTTACTTTTTACTTTTTTTAGCATTTAACTTGTATTATTTATCAAATCACCCAAAATAGATGAAAAAATTAACATCAATTAAAATTTTAATTTTTAAACATTTCAAAAAAAATTAGTAAAATTATTAAAATTATTAAAAATATATAAAATATATAAAATATTTTTATTTAATAAAATTAATTGCTAATAACATGGCAATCCACGTGTTTGTCACATTAGCAAAGTTAACAAACATTAACTTTTCCATACATTTTAGGGTGATTTGACAAATAATAAAAAATGAAGTGCTAAAATGATATTTTTTTTTGTAAAGTTAAAGGGTCAAATAAGTTATTATGTCTTTTTTTAAAAAAAAAAAATTAAATAGAGTAACAACCTTACTTGTTAACTCAACCCTTAAGGCATTTTCGTTTTGATCACATAAAAAAATTTCTTTCAGTTTCATAATGGTTGTTAGAGAAAATTTTTATTTTAGTCACTCAACCATTAACTTTATTACAACTTCCGACTTAATCGTTAATAATTTAGTGAATAAAATAAAATAAAATAAAAATTCTAAAGGTGATGATGAAATTGAAAGGATTTATTTATGAGTGACTAAAATGAAAGTGCCTAATATATCTTAAAATTATTTTAACACATAATATTAATACATTTTGTTGGATTGTAGTAGTTTTTTTTTTTTAAATCTCATTATAGGTTCTGATAATATCTACTATTTTAGACACAATGTCTAGAACTACTCATAGTCCCTCCCCAACCCATAAATAGGAGGATAATGCGCTTCGGTACACTCGAATTCACTTTTTTTTGTATTGACAACAATACCTATACCAATCGAGTTAAGTCTCAATCGGTTGAATTTTAGTATTATTGCAATAAAAATGAAATAGTTTTATAATCAGCAACTAAAGAAAAAGACTCTACAAACACGTCCAACTTAATTAATTTAAACATTTTCTTATATGTTTTACTTAATTTATCTCCCCTACGAAAATAGACCTTTTTTATTGCATGCAATGCTTCATTAAATATTGCATATAACACTTCATTTTACATTACACACTACGTACTTCAAGGATGATGTGGAGCAAACGGCGGCAACGGCGGCCATTTTCCGAACTTGGGGTGATGGAAATACTTGGGAGGAAGCTTGGGAAGCGGAGGGCACGGCTTCTTAGTAAATGGAGGAATCTTCGGAAGAGGAGGAAGTGGCTTGTGAGGAATAGGAGGGAAGGGTTTCGGTTTGTAAATAGGAACCGGCGGTGGAAGCGGCTTCTTATAAACCGGCACCGGATGAGGCTTATAAACCGGTGGTTTGTAGACAGGAACCGGCGGTGGAAGCGGCTTCTTATAAACCGGCACCGGAGGAGGCTTATAAACCGGTGGTTTGTAGACAGGAACCGGCGGAGGGAGTGGTTTCTTGTAGACCGGCACCGGATGAGGCTTATAAACCGGTGGTGGAAGAGGTTTCTTGTAGATAGGAGGGTGAGGGTAATGATGGTGGAAGCTTTTCAATGGCGGAAGTGGTGGAAGCTTAGGCCATGGAGGGAAGTTGTGGTGGTGGTGAGGCCAAAAGGAGGCTGAGACACATGTTATTGGTGAGAATTTGAGGTTCTCTTTTAACCCAAACTGGTGTTTCTGGTCGGTGGTGGATTTGAAAACTAGCTTAGAGGATTCTAAGCCATTAATGGAAGGGCAAGGTTGAGGTGATGATACAGTGCGAAGCTGTGCGTAGCAATGTTCATTCAATTTGCCATCTTTGAACAAGTGTTGTGGAAGAGAGACTTTGAAATTGCCTTGTTTGTCAAGCTTTCCAGACCCTCGGGTTTTGAAATGGTCACCATTTTCTGGCTTGCAATCTATGGTTACACGAAGACCTAGAAAGAGAAAACGCCATTAACACATAACATCATAAATATTGCTTCAAATTGCTTCAAATTAAAGAAAGGGAGAATACACCATTAACATAACATCATAAAGTTTAATTTTCTAATGTTAACAAAATGTTAGTGTGATGGTTCAGTGGTAGTGTGCAGATTTATACACTAATAATGAATCAAATAAAGACCTCTTTTTACTATTTTTTAGAGCTTTTGTCTTACTCATGACTAAAATTTATTTGATCGATGGTTTATCTATAAAATTTACTTGAAGTTTAAATTTTTGGGGAGAAGTTTAAATTTTTGGGGAGAAGTGTATCTTTATTTAAAGAGCTTTTTTTTTTTTTGATGTAGTGTGTAGTGTGGATTTATCCCTATCATGAGTGCTTGAGTATCAACTCTTTAATTGACCATTGTCAATAAAAAAGTATATACATATAATTGAGTTTGAATTTCGATGCGTATGTATATCAATCTTAGTGTAATATGTGTTGAGGAGAGGCCGCGTTCTGGGCCAATCTTGGACCTTCGACGAAGGTATTGTTCTTTAGATTTCTATGTTTGATTTTAGTTTTGAGTTTTTGTCTCGTAACTTTGAAAAGAGTTCAAAAGGGGTTCACGAAGTTTGATAGAACGCTTACTCCACTAAAGAAATGTTTAACATTTGACCTTAATGGGTTTTGAACTCATGCCCTTATATGGCATTAGTAGGTAAGAACTAAACCTGTTCATGGATTGGGTTACCCGTCTAAGTCCAAAGACCCATTAAAAATTTGGAAGAGTTTGAGTAAAAAAATTAGGCTCAAAAAATAGATTTGGGCAAAAAAAAATAAGGCCAATGTATAATATGGGTTAGGTCGAGGCTTGAACATTCAAGGACTGAGCCTGACTCGACCCATTTTTAAGTTTATAATACTTTATATTATGTTATTTTTATATATTATATAATTTAGAACACATTAAAAAAATAAACTTATACTAAATATATAATAGTACTCTGATGTAAATATTAAAATAAAGTTCAAATGACTATATACAAATTTTCAATAAATAAAAAACATATAAAATTATTAAATTTTAAAATAATATAATATAAATATTTTTTTAAAATTAAAAAATAATATGGGAAGACCACCTAAAATAGGTTTGGGTTAATCTTTTGCAAATATGGGTAAGTTTGAGCAAAATTTTAAGCCTATATTTTGAGTCGAACCAAGCTTGGACAAACATAAAGCATATTAATATTATGGCAAGGCCTGGCTCGAATTGGTCCATGAACACCTCTAATAAGAATATTACTATAAACTCCCTTAGGCTCTCCTTAAAGTACAAGAGACAAAACTTAGAGATAATCAAATATAAGCACTCCAAAATAATACTTCTACTGAGGATCCGAAACCGACCCAAACAATGAACTCCTCTCAACAATATATGCCACTACAACATGCAAGGAATGGCCTGGAGATTAATTGAGCAGCTTAGATGAAAACAATACCTGAAAATGCTTGGGTGGTGTCCAAGTTATTCTCTTTGCAATCTGCACATTCACCAACCCCGACCACTTCAACTGTTTTACCATCACCGTTAGCATTGCAAAATGTGGTCACAAATAATAATGACCATACTGTGAACGCCACAAGTGCTCTTCCTCGAAACTCGAGGTTCTCCATTGTTATTGCTTCTGAGGTACTGATATGATATCAGAGATCGGATACCGAAGCCTTATTATATAATGGTGTTCAAAAGGGATCATGGGATCACCATTTTCAATGGCTTACCGACACCACACTTAAATGCCTCACATAAGGATAGGGAGCGGGACCCTCACCATCTCTTAAGATGACTTTGGTGTAGACACGTAGCTTGAATTTGAAAATTTCACTGATTAATTTCATTTTAAACTTTGGTTTGATATAATCATAAAAAAAATTAATACTTTAAATTTGAAATGATTTTGTTAAGTGTTTTTGTTGTGTATTTTTTTTAATAGGAAGAATCGAATATTTATATGATATAATTACTGTTTACGGAATTGACGTTTTAGGTAAGTTTCATGCATATGGACACGTATGTTACCCTAGACTTAACATGTGTTCGTTGGTCCAGGTGCTTGCCAGTTCATTCGTTTGGCTTTGTACCATGTGCTCACGAACACCCAGGGATGTGCAAACTGGGCTCACAAGCCCTCCCCATGAGCCCCTTAACGACACCACCTGGTGGGGTCCAAACTCAAGTTGCAGGTCGGTAACTTGGGTTATATTTGAGTTTCGGGTTGGCAATTGAATATCTCATAATAGATCTAATTCGAAAATTGAACTTCAAATTTAAATGATTTTTACCCAAAACAACCCGAAATTGAAATGGCTTGAACTTAAAACAAGTTAAACTCAAAATGATTCAAACCCAAAATTAATCTGAAAATTCAAGTTAACTCAATCTAGATTGATTGGTCTAAAACTTATCCGACCCACTCAATTTATAGGTGAATTTGGTGTAATGGTTTGAAAAAGATTGTGATTTTACCCGAATGACCCGAATCCAAAATAACTGGAAATTAAAATGGCTCGAACTTAAAGTTATTCGAACCTAAAATTGATTCAAACCCAAAATTAACATGAACTGAAATGATTTTAAAATTTTAAAATTCGAATTAACCCGATCTGAATTTGATTTGATCTAAAACTAATCCAACCCACTCAAATTACAAGTGAATTTAGTGTAATGGTTTGAACCCAAAACAACTTGAAATTAAAATGATTCGGACCTAAAACAATTAATTAATCTAAAAATTGATACGATTTAAATTAATTTCATCCAAAACTAACCCTACCCACCTAATTGACAGGGTGTTTAGTGTAATGGTTTGAAAAAGATAGTAGTGTGCCACAACCCCACAACCGATCGGCTTCATTTGTGCCAATGATAGTATCTTTCATTGAATGACCTCTCAACTGCACAACGAACAGCTAAATTATGCTTTGTGTTTTCTCATATGCATTTTAAAACCTACTTGCTAACTTTCATAAATAATTTTGTTTATATTTACACAATTTTTTTGTTGAATTACAAAAATGGTCCTTCAATATTCATCTTAATTCGAATTATTTAAATTGTGCAACATATGAATTTCAAATAAATCAACCACAAATGCCAACCAATTTGATTATTACTCAAAAAAACTATTTGCTTTCTAAGTTGTTCTTAGTCATCACTATCATAATTAAGCTCATTTTGTGAGACAACCCCTTGACTATTTTTCATCTAATAAATATGGGGTTCATCCATGTCTTTAAAACAAAAGTGGAGGCCATGAATTTGCAAGTCCCCTCCCCCCTTGATCCAACCTTGGGCCAAACCCTAAATTACCTTTATTATTGAAAGCACATGGTGGAGGTGGACTCTTTCCTTGACCATCAAAGATAATCTAGTAACTTTGCCAAAAGGGGTCTCTAGAAATGAAACCATTTGTTTTAGATTGAAGGTAGCTAGCGTAACCTCAAATGATTTTATATTTCACCCTAATGGTTTAAAGAAAATCATTATACTTAAATTTAATTTTCAAAGCATATTCTGAAGTTTAAGCGAGATTTTTTTGTGAACCGTCTCATTTTATCCTAAAACATAATGCCAACTAATAAGGATGTGACACTTAACACGTTTACATTAGACGTCGTATATTTTTAGGATAAAAAAATTAGATACTTAAATAAGAAAAACGATATAAATTGAGAGTCAATTTTGTAATTAAGCAAAAAAAAAACATCTTCACATAAATTAATGGCAATGCTGGATTTAGTTACACTTCTTTTTCAAAAATCGGTTTCAAGTGATGTGATTACCATGTGATTAAAAGGAAAAACAAAATCAATCATGGATTTAAATGTTGAAAATGTAGTTATAGGTCACATACAAAAATGTAGGGTCAAACATTACTTAAATAATATTTTTCAATTAAAGACAACATTATGCACCTTAATATTTGGTGAGATGGAGTCGTGGATGATATTTATCCCCTATCAAGCTTGCTAATGAGTAGGGCAAAGGTGTATTCATGTAATCTTATGTTTTAACACAAGTTGTGAGTATAGACCAATAAATTTATTTATAAATCGAGTTGGGTCGAGTTTCGTAATAAAATTTTGATGAAAGTTATCACTTAGTAGGTTTTTATACCAAAGGCTCAATCGAATTAAGTTCGTAGTGTCTACCAATTTCGTTATTAGGATCTCATTAAGATACCTCTCCTTCCCCCTTTCTCCCTCCTTTCCCCTTCTTTCATTTGTTTATTTATTTGCTTTGTTTTTATGCGAAACCGTTGAATTTAGTAGATATAGATACTGATTCTTATATCGGAGGGTCTTTATCTATTTTTTTTGTTTGTTTATCATCTTTCGTCTCTATCAAAGACCCATATTTATTTTTATTTAGTCCAATAAGAAAATATTTTATCATTTTTGTATTCGCAATTCAATATAGATGAGTATTTCATAACATATCTATGTCCTTCTTACTCTCAGTTTTCTCAAACAATTCAGTGGAATACTCGAATGTTCGATTTCTTTTTTCATCTTAGCTTCTGCCTTTATGATACGGATTTCATTTCTATGGATTGCATTTTTTTTTCTTTAGTTTCATTTTTATTCTTACACTTTTATTAGACTATCCTATATAACCATAACAAGAATAGGACAACTAAAAATAAAAATGAAAATTAAATTTATTCATTATTAAATTATTTATTTATTTATTTATAGTATAATAGCAAGAACTAATTATTTATATTTAATAAATACAACTAATTATTCCATTTATTTCTATTTCAAATTCGAAGATAATTCAAATTTTTTAGTTTAAAAAGAGTTCCATTCTAATTATCTAGACTTACAACGTATCATTTCATTTATATAATGACAATATATATAAATACATAAAAATATTTTGACTCTAATTATATTTATTTAGAACTCTAAACTAAATAAAAACCAATTTAATCTATATTAAATCTATTAAATTGATTGATTAAATAAATTCTATATAATTTAGATGTAAATATACTAAAATATAAAAATAAACTAGAAAATAAAAATAGAGTCAGTAATATTAGGAATAATTAATATAGAATATACTAATAGAACCAATATATCATTTGTTGGAATTTGAGATTTAATATTTGTACTTAAAATTTTAAAAAAAAATTAAATCATCCCATTTTTTACTAAAAGAAATTTTAATTGAATAATTGACATAGATAATATTTTCTATTTGAAATTTATCAATTTCAAATTTATAAATTCAACAAATATATACTTGATAGTAAATATTAAAAAAATTGAAGTGAGACTGACCACATATTTTAAAATTTAAGTTGATATTAATATTTATACATTTTAAATAATTAATAATAATTGGACGGAGGAAGCCTAGTGACTAGTCTTTTGAGTTTTGACTTATAGATCTGCCCCTTAAGGGGGTTTTTAATGTATGACTAATAGAATGCCGCAAAGTTAGGTGATAAGAACAAATAATTTCTTTTAGCCCAACTTATTGTCTAATTCAATACAAATAATTCAATATATTTCAAATAAAAAATAATAATATATTTGGAATTTAGATAAGGCTTAGTGACATGGATAAAGCTAGAAAATTGTTTTAGGAGGAATTAGAGATGAATAATAAATTATTAAAGGGTTAAGATGTAATTTTATCATTATAATAATATGTAATTTCCAAAAAAATTTAAGGGATTAAATGACAAAACTACTATTTTTAGAAGAGCTAAGGCTAGTGTCTACTTTCATTATCTTCGTCCCGATAGAACTTAAATACAGAATTAGTTGAAATTGATTTTAAATTTAAATCTATTTCTAATTTAAATTTAAAAAGGTTCAAACCGTTTCGATTTCAATTTAAGACTTGCTTTTTCGGATCAATTCAAATCTATTTGACTTTGAAATGGATTTAATTTTGAATCAAATTAAGTTCAAGTTCAATAGGTTCTTATTTGTTGATTTTTTTTTTATCACTAAATTGATTGTGAAATTTAGGTTCAAATTCCAAATTCGATATTTGATCACTAAAAATGTAAGTTAAAAAATCAACATGTTTAAACCTGAAATCGATTACAAAAGAAACATAACAAGGGAATTTAATGTATACTTCCCAATAGCAGTGAAAACGTGACAGCGGCTGTGACCAAGATTTCTAACACACCACCACCACACTGATAATACTTAAGTTTAACCCAGAAACCAAAAATCCGAAATCCGATGAACAAAGAAACCGAGAAAAAAAAGGAGTAAAATTAGTCCTGCCTCGTATCACAGTTAGTTTCGCTTCTACAAGCCTCGATTTAAGCATCCTCAAGAAAAGATGTAGTGAAAACCGAAAAAGTTCAAATGCTACAACAGCAAAGGTATATATGTCTAATTTCCTGGCCTAATTCTCAGAACTACCTGCGCCCTCACTTACAATTTTTCCAAATGCCTTGGCAAGAGTTACAATAGCCCGACTTTAGCGATCACTTTTCTCGTCTACTTCTTCTTCTTTGATTTGGAAGCCGACTGAGTGTAAGCAGTTCCCTGAAAATTATGACGACCAAAACCAGAAATTGTCAGTAACACTCCTATAGAGATCATTATCTGATGAAGTCCCATGGTGAACTCATGAATAACCTCAATCATATCCATTGAATAAACAGATAAAGAGCTCTTGGGGACGAAAGTAGTGAAAAGAAAATCTAGCTAAAATAGAAAGAATGGGAAGTGATGATGATGTGATGCATAAGCCAAGACATAACCTGAAGCCATTCATCCAGTGAAGCATCGGGAGCCCTGGTCCCAACTTCCACCTTTGGAGCCCTCTTAGTTTTCTAGCAAAATAAATAAGTCAAAACAAATTAGCTTTATTCCACAAAAAGAAGCATAAAACACATAAAGTAACACAGCAAATTGAAGCTTTCTTCAATATAAGAACAAAATATCACGGATATTTAACATTTTCACAGCAAAACAGCTTGCTGAAAACTTGAAATAGGTCATGAATGCTAGAAACCTAGAGCAATGTTGATTTCCCTACATGTATGCATGGATGTGCTCTTTTAATTTCTATCAGCAAAAGCCTTGTTAGATCGATCTTATAATAACTGGATACTGCAGTGAATTAATATAACAATAGCAAGGTAGCACAACTACAATACCTTGGTGATACGCTGAAATTGACCATGAAGCCACAAACCAAGGAGAACAAGAAGTGCAATCCCAAGGGTAACAAGGAAAACGGACTCAACACTGAGAAAACCACCAGCCTCAGCAACTTCAATGGTACCATTATAGAATGTACTTTGGTATGGTTGCTGATCAATATCATAGATAATCGAACCCACAAGATCAAAAGTTCCAGGCTGCAGCAAAATTCTGGATGTGTAAGCTCTACCGCAAGACTCTAATTCTCAGAGAATTTATATACGGTACCAAGGCATAAATCTCACGAGTAATCATTTACCTGTAAGTACTTGCTAACAGCAAATACGTAAGGGAAAGTAGCTTGAACTGAAGGCGGTACAGTTGCATTGTTAAAAGCCTACATTAACACAGACACATTCAGTTCCAGAATCTACAAGGAAACATGACAAGGCAGCTTTCATGCAACAACATAAGCTGTAAAACTCCAAAATTACAAGGAGCATGACCAACTTTGTACCAACAGAGAGCCTTGAGATCTTCTTCAAATAAAGCAGCAAAGTTTTAATAATGAAGTAGGCAAAAAAAAAAAAAAACAGCGCAGCATTATTATTGCAAAACAACCAGTTAGAGCATGAATGCCTTACATGCTCAATTGCTCAATTTCATATCTGAAAATCATTGTAAGGTCTACAATTAAAAGTTAAAGATACAGCAAAATCTACACTAGTACCAAACCCTCTGCTAAAGTTTCTTAAACTGAGATATATAACTTCTCAGTGCAAGTTCAACATCCCTCCACCACATTAACAAGCACTGGTTAAAATAATTGACTCTACTATAAGACTATAACTGTTATAGCCTATTAGTGTAGGGAAGCAGTTACAAATGAAACACAAACTAGTGTCGCAATGCATAAAACACATATTATTGACCATATGTTTGACAATGGATATTTAAAACATCCAATAAGACACCATATCAACATGAGAACATGCATGTTTAAATGCTCTTGGGGTTAAGCTCGCTTGTCAAGCTTCAAGTAATGAAGGCTGAAATAGAGAATAACTCTTTAGTTATTATTAGGTATCTTATAGGCAATGATCTAGCAGTATGAAGCTTGGGGCACCTAATAACTGAAATTAAAACCCTTTGTGTGCTAGCTTTGCTAGGTTAGGAAGAGATAATGTTTCTACTTGGTGGCAACAACCACTGAATTGTACTGATCACTGGCTTTGTACTGATGATGGTATTATTAATAAATGACCATACAACCGCACTCTTTTTCCCCTCTTCATTTAGAATAGTGGTTTTTTAGTGGGGCACATTTTTCATTAAAAAATCAGTGAATGCTAAATTGTATTTTATAAAACAAACTCACTGAATGATTAATTTTATTTATAAAAACTAAAGGGCTAGATACTAAATTATGCAAAGCTCTTCAGTTAGGAAATAATAGAACTTAATCAAAATGAAAACTGAACTAACTAATGAATCAGGAGTATTTGAAAATGTTAAACCAGAACAATATCAAGAAATTTTATGATTACCACTGCTGTAAGATTTTGAACAAGCATACGGTGATCAAAAGGAAGATGAACACTGGCTTTGATAGCAATGACATTCACAGGTGACTCCCCTGCAATTTAAAGAAGTAAGCTATGCATAAGAGTGAAGGAAACCTCAAATGGCTAACAGAAAAGACTAAGCATTTAAGCATAGTCAACTACGGAAAGATAAACTGTGTGTTGCTATCTCAACACAGTAAAAACAAACTTCATTGTAAAATATATATCAGCAAGGTAGTGAAGGCAAATTATTACCAATATTTTCCATCCCAACGAGGAGCTCAGTCTGTTCTCCAGCCAGAACCACTGTCCAAGATTAGCCAAAAAAACAATTCACATCACTCTCAAAATCATAAAACATTGAAATCAGAGATGCGGCACCAAAAAGTTCTTACATTTGGCGCTATTTTTGGGGAAAACACAAACAGTTTTAACTTCAGGAGCTGAACTGTAATTAGGATCACCAAAATCCTGAACATCCTCCCCAACAATACCGAGATCACCTCCTTCAACAGCTTCTGCAACATCTGCCTCTGCTTCTGATTGACACCTAGCAACTATCACAGAAAAGAAAACTCATGTCAAGCCATAATTTTAAAACAAAATGAAAATTTATTTATTTATTTAGTAATTTACCAAAAAAAATTAAAAAGTAAACAAAAATTAATACAACAAACAGATCCGACTTCCGGAAATAACTGCTTCAATAATGTTATTGAGAAGGACACCAAACTCCAAAGTACTTGCCAAGGCCCTAGTACTCTTTCCTTTCATTTTCCAAGAGCAAACCTAAACTCTATTTCTAAAACAGCCACTAAAATGCTAGTAAGAACAGATATCAAGAAGATACCTAAGCTTCTTTCAAAAAAATTCAATCGAACTTTCATAACCACCGCCATGCAACGCAACAATGAATTTAAAAACAAAGAAATCACTTCAAAATCTCACTATCAAATCATAAATCTAGAAAAAAAAAAACCAATCTCACATGGATGTTAAAAAAAAAAAAGCGAAAGAAATGATACTAAAGGAAAACGAATCGAATTGCTTCTCGTTTAAACAGATCAAAGCAATCGCAGTAAGCAACTAAGCATGAAATCCAAAAAGCAACAAAGAAACTCCACAAAATGAAACGAATCGGTAAGCATAAATACCTAATTACAGATCTTAAATATAACAAAGCAAGTAAAAACAGATCAAGAAAAAAAATTACAAACCTTGAAGAAAAGGAGATGCTAGGAAGAGGAGAGCAAAGAAGAAAACGCTGAAAATTTTCATCGCCATTTCAGAGAGTTTTTTTTTTTTTTTTCCCGTCAAATGAGAAATAAGAAAAATAAAGTAATCGGTGTTAGAAATGACAAATAGATGAAGGAGGGACGGCGGGTTTTAATTCAACGGCTATAAATGACAGAGAGCTCGCCCGAACGAACATTCTCCGTTGGATCTTTGGTCAATTGTGTGCTTTTAAATAATATACAACTACTTCTCCACTACTCTTTTGTTCATTTGCGCTTGCAGAAAAATCAAATACAGCACGGCGCCGTTTTAGTGCTGACTTATATTTTCTTTTATAATTTATTTTATTTTTATTATAGATAAAATTGAGATTTAAATATCTTGATATTTTAGGTTGAAATCTCATAATTTATGAATTTATTTTAGGTTTCAATTATTTTTTTATAATTTTTAAATAAAATATAAAATAAGTTTTTAAATCATTTCTTAATGTTAAGTTAATTGCATTTTAAATTAGTAAAAATTATTATTACTAAATTATTGCGGGTAAAAAAATTTGTTTAGCAAATGTATTTATAAAAATTTTATATGAAATACAAAAGAAAGTTTAGTTAAAATGGTAATAAATTTGATCATGGATTGGATTAGATTCGGGTCGGATCGATGTAAAATTTTAGACTCGGGTTTGGATTGATTCGAAAAATGGGTCTAATTTTTTTTCCAAATCTAATCTAAATAAAAAATACTAAACTAAAGTTTGATCCGGCCTGCACATATTAAAAAATTTTATATTATTTTTATATAAAAATAAATTTAAAAAATATAATACATCAAATACTTTAAAATTATTAAAAATAAATGTTTTCCAACAAATGTATTATAGTTGCAACTTAGCAAACAAATGTCTTTAAAGTAGTAGCAAAATTAATACTAAAACAAGAGTTATACAATATCCAAATAATAACAACAAAATAGTATCAATATAATAGCAAAATGGCAACAAAAAACAATAGAAAAAATTTAGCCAGATTTAGACCGACTCAGGCAAAAAAAAAAATCATACTCGAGGCTCGACCGATTTTGAAAATAGACCTTTTTTTTTACTCAAACTTATTTTTCGAGCCTATACTTTTCTTAAACCCTCTCACTTTTCGAGTGGACCTTTGAGCATAGGCGAATGGCCCGGCTCATGAACAGATCTAAATGGTAACATTTGGGTGAATGTGATCATCTTGACAAACTTTGTCGAGGATTTATCCAAAAATATACTTCTGACATGAGGAGAGTGAAACTTGTAAATTGAGATACTATTTGCTTATCGTTGGATTGAAAGCGATGCTTGACAAGAATTTGATGCTGCTTGCGAAACTTGGATGGAGGTTGGTTGCAAAAGTTGAAAGTTTAGGGGTGCTAGTTTATAACGTCTAGTTTAGAAATGCTTCTCAAAAATACTTTCTAGACAAAAGCATTTCTAAATAAGGTGTTTTTTTAGAGAAAGATTGCTTCTCCCAAATCAAAAATTGGTCAAAAAATATTTTTTTCCGAAGCTGAAAATTTTAACTTCTCTCCAAAGCACTTTTGATAAGCATTTCTAAATTAAGCCTAAATCAAACTAGAATTTGTTTGAGGTTGAATCCTCTCCTCAATCCTATCACTTATAGTTTAGTGTCTTAGCATGTAGCATTTACACAACCTTTCTGATTTCGATATGTGCAGCATTTGTGGTATAGATCGGGAGAGCGTGTTGTATGTCTTAAGGGACTGGTGGATGGCCAAATATGTTTGGAGAAATCTGTTAGGAACTGATCCATATTCCTTACTCTATTCTTTAACAATTGACGAATTTTGGAAGTTCAACTTGGTTGATTGCAGGTACAAACTGGTTGGACATTGCAGCTAGCCGGTGTTCTTTGCAACTGTTTGCTGGGGAGTCTAGAGGTGGTGAAATGAGTTAATGACATTAAACAATCGATTGCCGGTGGATGTTAAAATGATGTTGACCTATCACAACTTGAATGAAAATCAAGTTATGGTGGTTGTTGGGTTATGCAAGTGGAAAGTTCAAAAGGAGGTGCTACTTGGTTGGGAGAAAGTAGTTACGAGTTGGATGAGATTGAATACCGATGGCAAGAATAAAGTTGCAGGTGCTGGTGAGGGGGATATTGCTCTCTTCTAACAAGCCTTGTATACCCCAATTCTTCAGGAGGATATTATCACTATTCCTAATCTTTATTTTTTTTTATACAATATTTAGAATTTCTCATAGCTCATTTTCAATGCATTTCAATATATTCGAAGTCACGTACTCTTACACTAGCAATAATATCGATACCAACTGAGTTAAAACTCAATTAACTTTTAAATCTCATTTTTGTTGACCTTAGTTTGCTATTATTTTATTAAAAAGAAAAAATAAACTAAACTGCATTTGAATTTAAGCTTTAATTGTTTTGATACTAGAATTATCTTTATTTAAATTATTTAACATATTAGGAATAATATTAATATCTTAAAATTAGTTTAATTGGTTGAAATATAAATTTTCTTTCTGGATGATGGATGATGTAATATGTCATTGAATTTGGTAATTAGGTTCACCTTAGTATTTATTTATTTATTTATTTTTGTTTAATTTGGTACTTGAACTTGATAATTAGGTTCATTTGGGTACCTGAACTTAAAAAATATAAAAGTTTAATGATGTAACACAATTTCAAAATGTCACATTCGGTGTTTTAATAATTGAACCAATAGTTGAGCAGGTTAGACCATCAGTTCCAGATTCAACCAGTTTGATTGACTCGACTGCTTGACAGACAATAATTAAAAATTCAAAAATCTAGAAATATTCAAAAAAATAAAAAAATTTGTCAAATTGGTTCAACCTATTTAATTGTCAATTTTTGTTTCGGTTTTCAATTTTTACTAATTTCAAGTAGTTTTCGAGTCAATCAATTCAATCCCTTTGTTCGACCTATTATATCGATCAGTTCTAAATCCGTCTAATTTGGTCATGTTCTAGTAAAATTGGTCATATCATCAAATCTTAAAAAAATCCCAATTCAGGGACTAAAATTGATCTAGTTGCTAAGTTCAATAACCAAAGTAGACCAAAAAAAATACAGATACCAAAATAAACTTACTTACCATATTCAGGTGTCAAAATTTATATTATCCTTTTGTTTCTTTGGTTGAAATTTGAATGAATATAAGGTAATAGTACTATTTTACTAATTAATTTATTTTTAATTATAAATAAAAATAAATAAAATTATAAAATTATACTAAGAGTGAAAGCTATGAAAATAGAGGAAAAAATTGTAACAAAACAATAATGTATAAAATGTTATTAACTAATAAATAATTAAATAATAAAAACCTATTTATATTAACTAATTAATTAAAAATAAAGGCAATACAATTCACATAATGAAATATAATAGACACGATATTAAATTTATTCACTAATAATTTTATCACACATGTATATTTGTGGAAACCACACAGTACTAAACAAAAAAATTATTAATCTGAACGTAGTAAATGATAACGAAATCATACATTACTACTGATAATGTAAGATAACTTGATCCAAATGTTATATAAGGCTATATTTGATAAACTGGAAAATTAAGTGTGGCATTTAATTTATAAAGTTCGTTTGAATATAATTTGATTATTTGATGAATGATAATATAATCTTAAATGAAATAGAAATAATAAAAATAATTGAATTTATTCTTTATATCTATTTATCATTTCCTGTATTTTTTGGTAGTTTTCATCGTGGGTTATCAAATTGGTTTAAAAAAATTAAGTTGCTGAAAATATTAATCAGGCATAATATCTTATTTGACCCTCCAGCTTTATAAGGAAGTTATTTTAGTCATTCATTTAATTTTTCGCCTTTTTTTAACTATTGAACTTGCGTTATTTGTCTAATCACCCTAATATAAATGGAAAAGTTAATATCTTTTAACTTTGCTAGCATAGCGTATGCCACATCAATAATTAATCTTTTAGAATAAAAAATTATAAAAATTCAAAATAAAACTTTAAAATTACTAAACATAAATTTTATTTAATCATAAAAATTATAATAATATTCTATGCTTTTTAGAATTTAAAAAAAAAATTAATTACTGACGTGGCATATATATATGTCATGTCAAGAAAGTTAATAAATGTTATTTTTCCATCTATCTCAGTGTTTTTTGACAAAAAATCATTAGTTTAGGGGTTAAAATGATTTTTTTATAAAGTTAGAAAGTCAAATAAATTATTATACCTTATAATTATTTATCTAATTATAATTGAATATAATTTTTCAATTCCCATTAAATTCCTAAAAAAAAAGTGTAAAAAGTAAATCTTATATTTTGACAAAGTATAAGGACCAAGAGAAAAATTAGACCTTAATATTATCAAGTTTAAATGTACGGTCCACAATTTGTCACCACAGATTCAGGGAAGATTCAGATCAGTTTCTTCATCTCACATTATTCAACACTTGTGTTAAACCACGTGGTAGGATTCTACTATAGAAGGTACAAAGATAGCTAAAGAAAATCTAGCCAGCACAACTGAAACGACATCGTTTGTCCCTTAGCCATTTTCAACTCCTCGTAGGGCAAAGTTAGGGACATTTATGGAAAACGGAACCACGATGTTCAGATAAATGTCAACCCCAGCGGTCCTCATTCGCGTGACAACACGCTCCTTTTGTTTAAAAGGGTTAATACGTAGTTTACCCCTTAAATTTGTTCAAAAGTACTTAATTGGTACTTAATTTTTTTGTACCTATTTGGTAACTGAATTTATATTCCGTCACACGCATTGCCCCAATTTGTTAAACAGAGTTAATTTTTTAAGTGTTAACATATAATTTCCCCTTAATTTTTTAAGTGTTAACATATAATTTCCCCTTAAATTAGTCTAAACGTATATAATTGGTATCTGAACTTTTCAAAGGAGTACCTAATTGGTAGTTGAACTTGTCCAAAAAGTTTTACTTTTTAAATTGATGAGTTAATACATAGTTTATCCTCTAAACTTGTCCAAAAGTACTTAGTTGACACCTGAACATGTATTCCGTCACTCAGGTTGGTACCTTCGCACTAACATCGTTAGTTTATACTAACGTGACACTAATGACAAATCTTATAGCGACACGTGGTAGCCTCTTAAGCTCGAACTTGAATATATACAAGCTTAATCGAGCTCAAGTGCAAAAATTTATAAACGAGCTTAATCAAGCTAAATCTTAAAATATATATTCAATCAAGTTCAAACTGAGTTTTGAACTCCAAATTTCAAGTCAAGATTGAACTTACCCATTTTTTAACTTAGCTTGGCTCAACTACACCCCGAGTTTTAAACTATTAGTAAGTTTAAGTTTTGCTCACTAAACTTTAAAAAAGTTACAAAATAGTCATTGAACTATTCAAAAGTTTTCATTTAAGTCACTGAGCTATTAAAATCATTGATGTATGGCCTTCTCTATTCACGTTGCGTTGCCTACACCAATCAAAAGCTATTCTTCCCCTTCTATTCTATAGTTCTTTTTTTTTTTATGAAACAACTTTGAATGTCATGAACCTACGAACCAAAATCTAAACAACTTTTTTTTTCTGATCTCCGACATTAACTGTCAAATCGACTTGGATCTAAGGTGTGTTCGTCTATTCGTTGATGGGTACTGATCACTATACTTGGGGTTTACTAGTTCAATGACTTAAATAAAAACTTCCGAATAGTTCAACAACTTAAATGAAAACTTACGAATAGTTTAGTGACTATTTTGTAATTTTTTAAAGATAAATGACCAAAACGTAAAATTATTAATAGTTTAATGACATAGGTATAGTTTACCTTTTTCATTTTTAATGTTGCAGAATGTGCATTGACGTTTCTCAAAAATCGCGTGACTAAAACTGATCTCAGTCCTCGACAAGCCTACGATTAAGGGTTATTTTATCAAACTAACCCAAAAAATTTAATATTTACAAAAATGACCCAGGTTAAAAAACAATCACCAAAATGACCTGAAATGAATGGTAGAATGGAGTTTTGGCCTTCTAATGGTCGGCACCACCTCGTATTTTGGCCTCATGATTGCTTGATGATTGTGTCAGGCTTTAAAAAATTATTTTTTTTTGATTTTGGCCTTCCAATGGCTAGCACCAGGGTTTTTTTTTTTTGGCCTTCTAATGGCCGGCACCAATACGAAAAAATAATTTTAAAATCTCATACCTGGTGCCGGCAATTGACAAGCTAGCACAATTTTTTTTAAATACTCGTGCTGGTGTCGGCCATTAAAAGGTCAAAACAAAATTTTTTTTAGAATCTCGTACCTGGTGCTGGCCATTGACAGGTCAACACTAATTTTTTTAAATACTTGTGCTGGTGCTGGCCATTAGAAGGCCAAAACAAAAAAAATTTAAATCTCGTACCTGGTGCCGGCCATTGATACGCTAGCACCAATTTTTTTTTAAATCTCGTACTTGGTGCTTATCATTGACAGGCCAGTACCAAAAAAATTTAATTTTTTTTCGTACTGGTGCCGGCCATTAGAAGGCCAAAAAAAATTAAATACTCGTACCTGGTGTCAGCCATTGACAGGTCAACACCAATTTTTTTTTAAAATACTCGTATTTTTTATATCAATATTATACAATTTTAAAAAAATACCCTGGTGCTGGCCATTGGAAGGCCAAAACAAAAAAAAAATTAATTTTTTAAAGCCTGACACAATTATCAAACAATCATGAGGCTAAAATACGAGGTGGTGTCGACCATTAAAAGGCCAAAATCTCATTCTAGAGTTCATTTCAAATTATTTTAGTGATTCTTTTTAAACCTAAGTTATTTTTGCAACTATCATTTTTTTTTAGGTCAGTTTGGTAAAATACCCGCGATTAAACCATTACACATAAAACATAAATCCTAAGCAAACGGTCGCAACCTCACCCTCACTTCACCTTACTAGCCAACAGCCACCACCACATACCCTTCTGAAACCTCACCCACACCAAACTCCAGAACCAGCCTCCGTTATCAATGGCGATGATATCTACATATTGCCCACATTTCAACGGACTTCGCCGATCATCTCGCAAGCTCGACAGTTCTCAATCTCAATCTTTCCTTCAACACATCAACTCTCAGCTTCGCCTTGCTTCGTCTCGTAAACCTTGCAGAGCTGTTACTGCCATGGCCGGTTCCGGAAAGGTAAAGATAAACTGTTACTTGATTTGAAGGCTCTAGAGTTAACCCACCAACCCCCCCTTTTAGTACATTTTTAGCCATTTTTATGACTTCGGTAGGTTTTCTAGTTTTGATGTTTGTCAGTCAATACTTAGCAATTAAAAGGAAAAAAAGGGAAAGTTTTAGATGCTGAATCTAGAAATGAATTGCTGATCTTTTTTGGGATTTTGTCTCTTTGTTTACGTAGTGTATTAAGCATTAAGCTTTAAGCAAGAGGGTTTTCACAATGATATTTGCCAATTTCACTGTTTTTCTTTTGGGGGTATTTTATTAATGCTTTTGGTAAGTACTGACCTTTCTATTTTTTCTTGCACTTGCAGTTCTTTGTTGGGGGTAACTGGAAATGTGTAAGTACCCTTGTCTCACAGATATGGTGTTAGTCTTTGTTCTCTATATTTGTTCTTGGTTTTCTTCTATTGTTAGCTCTTTGAGCCAAATATGGTGCACTACACTCAATGATTCCGTTAGCATCTCCGTCTACGATAGTAATGAAGTCCTTTTAGAGTTTTCTTTGTGGTTGTTTGATGTGGAATCTTTCTTGCTAATCTCGTTTAATTGTGTTGAGGATCGGTTGGCTCCTTCAGGAGAAGTCTTTGAAGTGTTGTCCCTTGGGAGGTTTTTGTCCCCAGCCTCCATGGAGAGCCAGCGTGCTGTGAGCAGCTGCCGTAAGGGCCTGGTTCATGGAGGGGGGCACCTCGACTGTACGCCCACCAAGGTGACGTGAGCATCTCACCCTTGGTGGGGTTTGAACCCCTGACGTATGGCATATAGGTCGCCTTGGTGGGGGTCCAGTCGGCTGCCCGGCGGACGACACTACGAAGACTTCTCATGAAGGAGCCGACCGACCCTCAACAAAATGATACTTATCACTTTGGTTTTTGTTATGACATTAGTGTGAAGTTGACTCTTGCAAGTATTTTGTTCTCATGGTGGTTCTGGTTACTACCCTCCCCCATTTTTATTTATTTTATCATTGCAATTATTATAAATTGAAATGATCTCCTGCTGCTGTTAATTTTGTGCCTTTTCAAGTGATCTATACCTTTCAAAAGTTTCTCAGCCTTTTCTTTTTCAGACTTCAGATTCTTCAAGTTCGTCATGCCCTGCTAACCCCTTTTCCGAAAGTACTATTGCAGTTTTTTCCGTCAATACGATTTCACACTCTATTAGTTGTTATGCCGGGATCTTTTTTATTATGGAACAACTCATGTATGTCTATTTGTTTCATTCTCTAGTTCTATTTCCTTCACTGATGATGTTATTTTTCGTCGTATAGAATGGAACAAAAGACTCCATCACAAAGCTTGTTTCTGATTTGAACAACGCAAAGTTGGAGACTGATGTTGGTAATTTAGTGCCTTAAATCTTGCAATTTGTGTATGTTAAATCTACTATGGAACTTGGCTTAGGGTTTCTATATGCAAATGGCTAAAAGATATACAAAATTTTATCAGTTTCATATGTGATCCTTGATAAATTATGGAACTTGGATCGGTTTTGTATTTATCAGTTTTCATCAGTATATCATGTTAAATGTTATGAACATTGCTAATAATTCATTACTGTTTGACAGATGTTGTTGTGTCACCTCCCTTTGTTTATCTCGATCAAGTGACAGCTTCATTAACCAGTCGAATTGAGGTATCTGCTCAGAACTCTTGGATTGGGAAAGGTGGGGCTTTTACTGGAGAAATCAGGTTAGCTAACTTTTTCTTGATGAGCTAAACATGTTAATTCTTCATTATTTCGTACCCGAGGGTCTGAAAATTTATTGTATTTTGCCGTATTACTTCATTGGTACTGACATATGGTCCTCGTTTCACTCTGCATTTCTTGTAAGTAGGCCTTTAAGTTTTGGGACACCTGTTATTTCATTTGATCTGTTTCTAAACATAGTGGAAGCTTTTTCGTATTTTGTTTTTTAGTTATGGACATCTTTGTTTGCATGTGCCATTGTGTTTGATTGAGTTACTTCAAATCTATCCGCGTCTTTAATATGATTCATCTGATTATTTCTGTAGTGTGGAGCAATTGAAAGATATTGGCTGCAAGTGGGTCATTCTTGGGCATTCTGAACGCAGACATATTATTGGTGAAGATGATCAGGTAAAAGTTTATGTGCTTAATGTTCTTCTGAGGTGTTAAAAGACTTATCAGAGATTTGTTGTTGTCTTCAGTTTATAGGAAAGAAAGCTGCTTACGCTTTGAACGAGGGTCTCGGAGTAATAGCTTGTATTGGTGAATTACTAGAAGAAAGAGAAGCAGGCAAAACTTTCGATGTGTGTTTCCAGCAACTTAAGGCTTTTGCCGGTAATCTTTCGTGTCCTCTTTTTGATTTTTGTTACTTTTTTCCTCATGAATTACTTAGGTTATCTTGTAAATGTAGAGGAAAGGATCGTGGCCTAACTCTAATGGTTCCATCATTTGCAGATGTTGTACCCAGTTGGGACAATATAGTTATTGCTTATGAGCCTGTATGGGCCATCGGGACTGGCAAAGTGGCTACACCCCAACAAGCTCAGGAAGTGCATGTAGCTGTCCGTGATTGGCTTAAAAAGAACGTGTCTGAGGAAGTTGCATCTAAAACACGTATCATATATGGAGGTAACTCAGATACTATACCATTCTTATATACATGTATTTGTGGTTTATGATATGAGAGAGACATTCTAGGATCGAGTAGATATGACATATGTTCCCCTTGGGTAAAAGTACTAGAGGCTCTTATATTAGGAGTCAAATTGCAATTTGCCCTTTTTACTAAAAAATGGGCAAATTAGTCATTTGCATATTGAATCAAAGAGCAAACTAGTCATTCTGTTAAAAATTTCATCCATTTCTACTATTAAAAATTGGTCCCTGTACGTCAACATGAGGTACATATGACACATCACATGTAACTGTATGATTAATTTGTCAGCTACATCAGTTTTTAACAGGAGAAAAGGATGAAATTTTAATAGAAATGAGCAGTTTACTCTTTAATTGAACATACAGAGACTAATTTGCCCATTTTTTGAGTAAAGGGGATAAAATGTAATTTAACTCCTAATACAAGGATCTCTATGATACTTTTACTGTTCCCTTGCTATGATCTTAGTACAGGGGACGGTCTATAAGAAGATAGTACTGTAACACATGAAAAAACTTGTAAGAACATACTATCTCTTTTTGGCAGGGTCCGTTAATGGAAGCAACTGTGCTGAGCTCGCAAAGCAGGAAGATATCGACGGGTTTCTCGTAGGTGGCGCTTCCTTGAAGGTATTATTCACTCTGTTCCACTATTAATATAACGTACCGAAATATTATTCGGTTATGGCATTGCTGATAACCGGATTCAAAATATTTGTTGATGCAGGGGCCGGAATTTGCTACAATTGTCAACTCTGTAACATCCAAAAAGGTGGCTGCCTAAATATATATGAAGCTGATTGAAAGTAAGAAATAAAGGACCAAAATAAAGAAGCTATTTGAGGTTGAAGCTCATGTGACATATTTAGTGTTATATACCCCTATGGAGTTTTTTGATTACTTATTGAGTTCCATTTTCCCGGAAAATGATAGGAAAAAAATAATTGTGGTGTTGTGAAATAAGTTGAAATTCTCGTTGTAACACTTTCTAAATGATCCATGGAAACAAATTGAGGTTGTAACCCATATACGACCATATTCTTGAACTTCAATAATTTATCTCCCTGCGGGAATGGTATGCACATTTTCATCATTCTTTTTGGGTAAATTGCTTAGTTAGTCATCCAACTTTTAAGGCTTTGTCATTTTGGGATCAAAATGAATTTTCTTTTAATTTCGTTACTCAAGCTTTCACTAAATCTTTAACGATTGTTAATTGTATAAATCGCACCTTTGTTTTGGTAACTCGATCTTTAATCTTTCACGCTTTAATCTTTCACGCTAAGCTAAAAGTAAAGAAAAATTCTTACAATTAAATTAATTAATTAATTAATTTTATCTTCCATACCAAACAAAATTCATAATTTTTTTCTTTACTTCTTTATCCGAACGAAGAACAATCAATTAATTTAATTAATTTCAATGATTTGTTTTTCTTTACTTTTAGCTTAGCATGAAAGTTTCAAGATTATATAATCAAAAGAAATTTAAGTTTCATAGAAAATTATTAAATACGAGTTAGTTTAGTTGATTTTGTTAAGGATAGTTTGGAAACATAAAATAAAAATTTAAAATTTAGGAGGCGATTAGATTATTTAATTTCAATATTATAATAATAAGTTAATTGTTATTATCGAGGGATAGAATGTCTACTTTTATCCATAACATTATCCTAACTCTTAAATCAGACTAAAAAAACGCTTCAACTAAGTGGCGGAGCCACATGTTGAAAAATTTTTAAGAAAAAGAGTACTTTATAAAAATATATATATAAATAGTAAATTGAGGTATTGACCCCACAAAATTATTCGAAAAACACCCACTAAAATTCAAAAATATTTTTTTTTTTATTTTCTTTCAACATTCATTATTTTATTTTCTCAAAATTTTCTTATTCTTTCACACTTTTCTCTATAATTTTTACAAGATAGACTACCATGATACTAAAAACAATTTTTTTAAAAAAAATATCGCATTCTCATTATACCAAAAAGCACTTAACTAGCTTTTATTGTTGTGAAGAGAGTTATATTTTATCCCAGAACTATCGACGAAAATTACGAAATAAAATTTTCTTATGGTAAAAATAATATGCATAAAAAAGTAATTTTATTTGTCCTTATTGATTAGAAGAATTAGCTTGTATGCATTGCTATTAGTCCAATACTAGAAATATAGTTTTAATCATATTATACATCAATTTATATGAATTTTTTAGAGGTTTCAAAATTTTGAAACTTGACCCCACAATCAAAATATCATTGCTCTGCCTTGCTTTAACTCGGCTTCTCCTCGTTGTTGTAATAACAATTATGTTAATTAAGTTAAGACTTAATTAATTTATCTTTACTATTATAAATAAGATTTTTTTTTAATAAATCAAATTGAACTATTTCATAAGTCTCTCGTTACTTCAATACGTGAATGAATTCAATTTAATTCAATAGTAATAAAATAAATATATTATTTTGTCGACATATCCTACTCCGACTGGAGTGATAACTCGATCTCATTCTCTAGATTTATAATGATAAGAATATATACATGCTTGATTTTATATAAATCAATTTTGCTCAAAACTCGATTCAACATTAATACAAGCTCTTCATTTCCATTTTCATCACATAACAATTATTGTTATAATAAACGTCGATAATGACGGTAGAACGATCGCAAAGCAATAAGAAAAAGAAAAATAAGAACACAAAGATTTTAGTAGAAACTCTTTCGGAAAACAAAACCATGATAAAGGAAAAAAAATTCATTAATGTTAAAAAACGAATGATACTAATGTTAAAATTTTTTGTTCTGATCAAAGTCAAATAGTAAAAATATAATTTTATATAAATTCTACTTGTACTCTCCTTATTTTGACATTATATTTATTTTTTCAATAAGTAACGAAATTCGAATCACCCAATCTCTAACAATTATAAGCGACACAAATTCATCCAATTCTATTCGCAGCCGTGGGACATATTAGAGGCCCGACAACATCAAACAATCACATGGCTTTGGTCACCCTAATCGAAAGGACCAGCAGGGGTTAACCGATAATGTCAGACAAAACAGACGGCCGTACATTGGAAAACCCTTCCTGACCTGAAAAACCTTCCTTACCTCTTCTGTTCTACTTTTGGGTTATTTATTTTTTTTATGTGTTTCTCTTCTGGTTTTCAGACACCTGCCATGGCCGATGTATGTGGATTAAAATCATTGTTTAGGGCATGGCACGGCACAGCATGGCATGGCACCAACAACATTGGACTACAATGTGGATTCTGGGATTAAATTTTGAGAGATTAGTAAAATTTAATAAATTTTTAAAAATTAAGATTAAAGATTTAATTGAAATTTTGTGAGAAATTTTTTTTTAAATTTGAGAGGTTTAATTAAATATTTTTAATATTTTGAAGGAAAATTTCTAAAAATTTTGAGTGCCTTAGGCACCCAAAAAGATCCGCTTCTAACTACAGAGCTAATGCTTCATAATTAAGTTGATCTATGAAATAATCGGAGTCAATTCGATTAAAAATAATTAAAATTTCCTTATAAATATATAATTACATTATCATGATTGCATTGTAGTCTTTTTAATATATTTTTATATAAAATTAATAAAACTTTTACATTTAAACATAGAACAGAATGAAATTTAAATATTTAATTTTACCAATTTAGTCAAAGTTTTTATGTAAAATTTTAATGAATATATTTATTATATATTATTTTTTTGGTGAATTACAAGAACATGATAAAGCTCAAAACAACAAACGCGACAAGTGTGACTCAAATTCAGACCACATCTGGGACGATGAACACTCTGACCATTATGTCATCATTTGAGATTCTAAGTAATTTAGTATTTGTAATGCTAATAACTTTGTATAAGGTTTGAGATAAAATAATAAAATATTAAATTGAAAAAAATCATTAAAAGATTGGAAGGCTTAAATTGAATTATAAGTATATAATCCTTCACTCGAACTCATGACATGAGTTGTAGGGTGAACACTTTTGGTCAATGAGCCAACAACGAGGTTCAAGTTATCAATATTTGGATACATGTAAATTCATCAATTAGGTGAATTGAGTTGATTTGATGTCGTATCGATTAGAAATGGGTTAGTTCAGGTTTAAAATTTTGGAATTATTTATGTTCGGATTATTTCGGTTATGGATTGTTTTGAATTTTAATTATTCGAATTTGAGACTCGATTCTTTTTTAGTTCGGTTATTATAAAATTATTTTAAGTTTGAATCATTTCAGATTATTTATTCAGATGTTTATTTCAGATTACTGTTAAATTTTATAATTGCAAAATTTCTATTAGAAAATTGATTAGTGATCAATTAAATTGAATTTAACTTGGGATAAAAATTGATAAATCCACATATAGCTACTTCACATCCGCCCAATACTAGGTTGGCGTCGGGCACCAATTTGCAGTGGATAGCAACTGCCTGCCATTGCCACGTTTAACTGGATAATATAACAATATTCATAACCACATGCATCCGTCGACCGATTGGCTGGCTCAGCCATCTCCCAATTAAGGTCTTCAAAATTGAGTTGGTAATCACTGATTCGCCGGTCCAGTTCAGAAAATCATCATATATTTGTTATTATTTTTACTATTTACACCCATTATTTATTTATTTTTAATTTCATTAGTATGAAGACAATATTATTATAAGTATATAATAAGTACAAATTATCCGTATAAATATATGTCCGATTAATTATAATGTAATATTCAATTAATACACAGCACATCAGATAAAGAATTTGACAAAAGTTAGACTAGTTAAAAAAAAATCAGGCAAAATCCATGCAAGGCATACCCGTGAGGTAATTAGAGGGAGACCTATTATTTATAAACATTACCGATACGCGTGGGATGCAATAAAGAGGTATATTGCATTCTCAAGAAAGGAATGTATATTCGAATTTTAAAGACAATTTTTGTCTCAAACCCTAAATATGAAACATAAATATATATATATATATATATATAAACATTTAAAATACTGGAAAAGAGGAAGAAAAAAAAGCTGCTCAAACCCTTCAGCATGCATGTACTGCGTATGGGACGCAGTTTAATGTGTATAATTTTATATACCGATGATAAATTATTCGATGATAATCAATAATTACGAAAAATAAGTGAATTTTACTTTTAAAAATTTTAAATTATATGTTATTATTTTATTTATTAATAGAGATATGTTGATGGTTTAAGAGGAACGAGTGATCAATTTCAAAGAATCTATTAGGGACATGAGGGAAACACTTGATGAAGTCAAGGGACGCACTATAGAATTGGACTTGAAGGAAGAGCAATTCAAGGAAGTGTGTTGGAGTCTCTCGGTTCCAATGTACAAGAAATGCAAGAGATGCTCAATTTCACTGCGTATAAGCTAATAGTGAGGGACGATATTCTCGAGGCCATGGTATTGACTTTAAAAGAGGAAACAATGGCCACAACTGAAGACTTTAAACACGAGAATTGAGGAGCTTGAGAGAGAGCTTGCCGTGTGTCGAGCTATCGTGGGTAAAAGAGTGTTGGGTAGACAATAGCCTTGGTCCTTATAGTTTAGTAAAATTTCCGTTTTTAGTCCTTTAAATTTATAAATTTAACAATTAATTAAATGATGAAAATGTATTTTAACTCTAAAAATTTATAATTCAATGTAGACGTAGTTTGTGGCAGAAAGAGAAAAAGAAACCATGAATTCCCGGATATAGAGACTGACATAAGAACATGCAAACAAAAGCTCCACATAAAACCCTTCCATGGATATGTGAGAAACCAGTGGGCGAGAGCTTCATCAAAGTAGTTTTCCCTCATAGGGTCCTTTTTAAATCCCTTTTTAAATCCAACTTGTTAATATAATATATATTATATATACAACTTCAAAGCTCAAGGACAAAGTACATGTTGATTCCTTTTTCATGCATGCAAAAAAAAAAAAATTATATCAATGCATTAAATCCCTAAGCCCTTGTGTATATATATAATATACCCCCACAGGCGAAGGACATGAAAGTATTAAAAAAAAAGCTACTAGAGATCAGATCATATCAATGGGGATTCGGTTACTGGAGATGATGCTTCACGCGAAGCAGATTATCAGAAGACGGTCACACTCGAAGCAACAGTGCTCATACAGAACATCGGATGGTAAAGTGGTAAACATTGTCCCAAAAGGCCATTTCGCGGTTTACGTCGGGGACGAAGAGAAGAACAAGAGATTTGTGGTTCCGATATCGTACTTGAAGCACCCTTTGTTCCAAGCTTTGTTAAGGCAAGCCGAGGAAGAGTTCGGTTTCAATTATCCGGTGAGGGGTCTTATTGTTCCATGTGCCGAAGAGGAATTCATCAAGCTAACTCGAATAAGTAATGTGTGAGCCAAGGCTCATAATTTTTTTTTGGGTACATATTACAAATTAGAGAAGAATGATAATATCAAGATATAAATCTTGATTTTTGAGGTGCTAAGAAGAACAGAGATTAATAAGCAAAGCCATATATATATATATAGATATGGTGATTTTGATCTGCATTTTTTTAATTTTTTTTATTTTGTAAATGCGTTTTGAATTTTGAAGGGTACAAATTAATCCCAAAATTTTGATGCTTGTTTGGGTTTCTTTTGAAAAGTGCATAAAAATCTTTCAGCCTTTTCAATATGAAGCGTTGATTGGTAAAAGTATCGTGAAGACTCTTGTACTAGGAGTGAAATTGTATTTTACTCTCTTTACTAAAAAAAAAAGGTAAATTAGTTGTTAGTTTAAAAAGTAAATGGGTCTTTTCTGTTAAATTTTTTATTCATTTCTACTGTTAAAAATTAACTTGGCTAATGGAATAGCAAGACAGTTACACTTGACGTGCCAGCGTATAGGGATCAATTTTTAATAGTAGAAACATATATAATTTTTAAAAAAAGCATCAATTTTCTCTTTGATCTAATATATAAAGATTAATTTATTTATTTTTAATAGAAAAAAATAAAAAATAATTTAAACTTTTAATACAATAATATTCATATTATCAAGTCACCATGATTCAATGATGTTGAATATGGAATGGGCCATTATTGTTGCTTTTACATAATGATAGCAGATTGCAACAAGAATAGGCAAGAGTGGGACAACCTGAAGATTTTTATCATCCTTTTGGGATCTCTTTCATCACTCTCACAGTGACCTACCTGCTAGAGGTTTATTGTCGGGTTGGATTGGTTCGAGTCTAAATATAATATTAGTAAATTTTATATTTGTTTAAGTTTAGTTTGATTTAAAATATAAACTTAAAATTTTACTTAAATTGATTCATATTTTTAATCACTAACTCAAGTCGATTTTAAGAACGTTCATATTATATTTATAAAAAAATTAACATATATATATTATTTTTTATATATTTTTTTATTTATTATAATTTTACATATAGTCGTCTTAACGTTTTTTAATGTTTACATTGTTGTAGTATTATATATTACTATAAATTTATTTTTTATGTGTTATAAATTGTATAATATATAAAATAACACAATATAAAGCATTAGAAATTTAACAAATGGATCGAGCCGGGCCAAGCTTGGGACTTGGATGTTCAAGCCTGAGCCCAACCCTTATTTTAAATAGACCTAATTTTTTTGCCTAAGCTCATTCTTCTGACCTAATATTTTTGTTAAAATCCTTTCAAAATTTAGGTCTGAACGGATAAACTCAGCCCATCAATGGTTGGTATGGACTTCTACCCCTTCCCTTTCAATTTTTTTTCGATTTTTAAAAAATTAGTAAAACATTTATTTTGTTTACCTAAAAATTTCGTAATTTGATTTTAGCTATAAAAGTATAATAATAAAAACATATTGATTTTGAACTTAATGTTTTATGTTAATTAAGATATATAGTATTTGTTGATTGGGGAGGGGTTATGGGTAATTCTAAACATTATGTCAAAAATAACTGATATGATCAAAACTTATAATAAAATTGTTCAAAAAAAAAGTTGGTCGATTATGGATTATGAAAATATAATATATTATTTTAAATTTTTATAGAAACATTTAAAGCATAATAAATAATTATAAGATTTTTTGATCAAAACTTAAACCAACTTCTCTTGGCGTTCGATTCTCGCTCCTGAGTATGGAAAATACTTTGTGGCCAAGATGATGAGGAGATTAGTCATCTTACTAATGGTGGATACACTGATTTCGACCAATATATATATATATATATATATATATATATATATATGAGGACGACACCAAAGGAGCCGGGTAGGGGCTTCCCCCCAAAATAGAAAATTTATTTTATAGTCCCTTCAAAAAATTTAAAATTATTAGTTAATATATTGGTAAACTTACGCGTTAAGCCCTTAAGATGGTAATTTTTTAATTTAATACTAAAACTTCTTAAAAAACATATTTACCTCTCTCTTAAACATATGCATCAAACATGATCTGATACCCAAATATTTCCAAAAGGAAAAAGAAATATTTGTCTTGTGGGGGTAAATTATTTCCTTCACACAACATTGCATGTGTGCCTTTGATAGATTGTGACATGTGGGGTAATTTATTTGCCCTTTTTTGTTCATTTGTTTTTCTTAGTCTTAAATCAAGCATTCATGTTCAAGTTTTGGTATTTCAAAGATCATGAGTGCCATTGTTACTAGAATTTGATTTGATAAGTTGATGTTAATTGATTTAAACGAATTATTGGATACCAATTCATTTAGGTAATGATTAGAATATTATTATTTTATAATTTAAATTATATTATTTTGAAGGATGTTTTTGTCATTTTACATATTGTATATAAAAGAACAGAAGAATACATTACACACGCGTACATCTAAAATATTATAGTTTTGAACATCTTTATTTTACTTTTTCAACTAAAAATTTATTTAATTTTTATATCAATTTTTTATAAATATATTTTTTTATATAATTCTGTTTTTCACTCGAATCATGAGTGTGACATAATCTAATTATAAATAAAAATATGTAATTTAATCCCTTTAGAAATAGTGAAATTCTAAATTAATATATAATAAAATTGCATATTGGTCCCCTAAAAAATGGAAAAAAATATGTTTAGTCTATTTAAAAATGATAAAATTATAAGTTAATAAATGATAAAATTATATTTTGACTTTTTAAAAATTTATAATTCAATTTCGACTCTTTATAAAAGAAATTATAGATTCACCCTTGCATTCAGATATCTCAAATAGTATCCATTATTCAAACCGCGTTACTTATTCAATATTCACATAACGGATGTAAATGCAGATTTAAATTCAAATACATCTTGTAATTTTAATTTTATACGTAATTTTTGTGAATTTAAATTCAAATTTTTATAAATTTAAATATCCAAAAAATAATTGAAAATCTTGAAATCGTTTTCCAATTACATACCTATGTTATTAAATATATGAAAAACCATTATAAAGATCAAACATATCCACAAACATAATTAAAATAAATAAATAAAATTAAAAATTGCATTAAACAAAGGGTCAAAACCTGCAAATCCAACAGTAAAAACCCACATGGGGTTTCTGCAAGTTACTATGAACAAGTCTTTTGTCTTTTTTTCCTGCACTTCAAACACAGACACCAAAGAATCACAAGCCATGATAATCAAGGGTAATCCACGTCAACTTGCACAAAATTATTAATAAATTTACGTTTTAATTATTAATTTTAAAAAATTATAAAATAATCATTAAATTATTTAAAAAATTTTATTTAAGTTATTAGACCATTAAAATCGTTATTATATGATACTTTATGTTCAAATTATCTACACTAATCGTTTTTCTTCATGAAATAGCTTTGAACATCACGAATCTACGAATCAAAATCTAAATAACTTTTTTCTCCAATCGTTTATACTGACCGTTAGATCGACTTGAATCTAAAATATATTTTTTTACTTGTCGATGGGTATTAATCTACCGTACCGATTGTCAAATCGTCGTTTGGAACTTACTAATTAAACTTTTAAAAAATAAAAACTTAACAACTTAATTACTTAAATTAAACCTATCAAATAATTTAATTCCGTAGATAAAAATATTCAAATAATTCAATTTATAATTTATAATTTATAATTTAATCAACTTGGGTGGAGTTTACCCTCACATTAACAAAACACAAAAATCCAAACCCAACAAAAGCTGCTGTACTGTCCAGTACACACTTAATTATCGGTCCGTGATTTAAGGGCAGATAGATAATTCAGCTTATCCATTTAATTAAACATAATAAAGACAACATTTTCATTTGATAAATCACCCAAAATTTCCTCTCTCTCTCTCTCTCTCTCTCTCTCTCTCTTTTTATTACATGAAAACTTCAAATTTCCAAGACCAGACAATTAAAGCCAATTTACTGTAATAATTCCACCATGAATCTGACTCAGAACAGATTTTATGGGCTTTTCAATAGTTAACGTACACCTAAGTTTAGAACCCGAAATTCCATGCACCCGTATATTGTTTTTCACTACAAGGTTAATTCCATTAAACGTCACAAAACTCTCATCTAGAATTTAAATCGGTCCTTAGACTTCAATACGTTCTAATTAAGTTTTCAAAGTATTATTATTGCATTTATAATGCTTTCCCGACTGTTGAATCACCAATTTAGACGCTAAGGATCATATCATATATGATGCAGATTATATTTAAATTGCGCGGATCAAATTATAAATAAATATATCTATTTAATGTATAATTTGTCCCAGTTCCTAATTTTGGTAGGAGTATTTTTTTTCTCAACATATCTTAACATACGAGTTAGAAATCAACTACTTTTATTTGGTAATATTTAATCACTCTCATGACATTTTTTTTAGCAAAAAGAAGAAAAATTTTGTGCTTATTTTTTACAAGAGTTTTACTCATTATTTCTAATTTCGAGTTTAAATTTATACATGTCCGATTCAAGCTACAAAGGGAAGCCAATTTTCTTAAAGGATCATAAATGAATTGTAAATATTTAGAGGGCCAAAATATAAGTTTTACTATTATATTAGCTTGCAATTTTAAAATTCCTAAAGGAATTTCATTGAAATTTTATTATTTTATTGGGTAAAGACCTCTACTTGCCTCTGGTCATGTAGTAGATAGACATGTGCCTTAAATATGTTTTACGTTGTGTATGACCTAACCTCTAACGCCCTAGCCAATGGATAAGTTGACTAAAAGACCTGATCAATACGATATTTGATATTTTGAGGAATTAACATTTTGAAGTTAGGGTCAGTTTAAAACCTAGACCCTAGTTTAAGGATGTTAAATGCAATTAAACCTATAATATATATATACCCAAACTTTTCTCCATAAATAAATACCCTCCAGGATCCAAACCATCCAAAACATTAATGGCGATCTGGAAATCACACAAGCTGCCTCAGACCGCGGTTTTGAAGCAAATCCTCAAGAGATGTTCGAGCTTGGGGAAGAAACACGGCGGGTACGACGGAGATGGTCTCCCTCTCGACGTACCCAAAGGCCACTTTGCCGTTTACGTCGGCGAAAACCGAAGCAGATACATTGTCCCGATCTCGTTCTTGACACACCCCGAGTTTCAATGCTTGCTCCACCGAGCCGAGGAAGAGTTTGGGTTCGATCACGATATGGGCATTACGATCCCTTGTGAAGAAGCTGTTTTTCGAACGCTCACATCAATGCTTAGATGAACATTTACTTTGTACTAAGAACATTAGAAGATGCATATATTTATAGCAACATGGTACTTTGTCAGAGAATGTGGGTAGGTAAACAAGTACTGATCTCAAGGAAAGATGGGCATTGAATTAGATATTTGTATTTTGGGTAAATTACATTATTAGTCATTAAATTATGGGTAAGTTTTTGTTTTGGTCAATTAATTAAAAAAGTTACAATTTGGTCATTGAACTATTTAAAAGTTTTTATTTAAGTCACTGAACTATTCAAAAGTTTTTATTCGAGTCACTTTACTATTAAGTTTTTTTCTTTTAAAAAATAAGTTTTGGAAGCGAGCTTAAAGTGACGATTCAATGATTGGTATGGTTGATCAATACCCATCAACGAGTAAAAGAACATACCTTAGATCTAAGTCGATCTGACAGTCAGTGTTGGAGATCAGAGAAAAAAGTTGTTTGAATTTTGGTTTGGAGAATTGTGATGTCCAAAATTGTTTCATGAAAAAATTGAACGGTAGAGAAGAAGAGAAAAGAGAGATTTCGATTAGTACAAACAATGTAAATAGAGAAAGTCATATAGCATCAATTTTAAGAGGCCATTAACTTGAATGGAAAATTTTAAAAAGTTCAATTTTTTTTCATGAACCAGCTTTGGATGTCACGAATATGTCGAACCAAAATTCAAACAACTTTTTTCTCTAATCTTTAAAACTGACCGTTAGATCAACTTGGAGCTAAGGTATGTTCTTCTACTCTTTGATGCGTATCGATCTGCTTTACCTATCGTTGAATCGTTGCTTGGAACTCGCTGGCAAAACTTTTTAAAAAAAATAACCTTATAGTCTAGTGACTTAACTAAAAACTTTTAAATTATTTGTACATACTTTTGGAAGTTTGTAGTATCGATTAAACTGATGCATGCAGAAAGAATTCTACTAATTCTAGTATGATTCTCACGCTTCGTGTTTGGTTGATTATCTGTTTGCGTCAAATTATAGAGTAAAAAATTGCAAGTTAAACTATACTCTAATCCTATTTTTATTTTTAAATATTTGGACTCTCTACTTTTTGGATTTAAAAATTTAGGTCCAATTGTTGTCACTTTTAAAATTCTTCTATTAAGTTCACTTGTATGACATTTTGAAATGGGTTGATTATTTATCTGTATCAAATTATGGAGTAAAAAGTTAAAGGTTAAAAGATGATTTAAATCCCTACACACTTCATACATTTGAAATTTAGTCTCCTTATTTTATTTTTCAGGAATTTACTTCCTCTACTTTTCAAAATTAGAAATTCAGCTTCAATCGTTACCACCATTAAAATTCTTCAGTTAAGTTCAACGGTGTGACATTTTAAAATTAAAAAAAAATCACTTAGTAGTGATTTAATAAAAAGATTATATTGAAAATGTTTATGTGAATTTTTTTCTTAAAAACACGGATTCGAACGTTATGATAGAATAATTTTTTGTTGGAATAGTGTTCTTAAAAAAATAGTTACAGCATTGTAATTGAAATAGTTAACAATATTAACTATTTAGACTAATTAATAACATTATAAAAGTGAAAGGACTAAATTATGTCAAAAATTAAAGTATATAGATTTAATCCAAGTTTTAGCATAGTATAGAGGTCAACATTAAAATTTGACCATTGTCTTATAACGTAAAAAAAAAAAAAAAAGTAAGGCGAGCCCAAAAGATATGTATGTTCCTAAGACCCTTAAAGTATTCAAATTATATATAACCATATAACATTTTAATCAAAAAGTTAACTATATTAACTATTTGGACTAACTAATAATGTTATGAAAATATAAGACCAATTTATGATAAAAATTAAAGTATAATGATTAAATTTCAAATTTAAGTATAATGGAAAAACTAAAATTGAATTTAAACCACTTTTGTAAAATTGATAAAAAAGAAAAAGAAAAGGAGCACGGGTGAGTGCACACGTGTCAATAGGAGGAGGACCTTTTTGTTCCTAAGACCTTTAATGTATTCAAATTATATATAATCACGTAACATTTAAATCAGAAATTTAACTATATTAATTATTTAGACTAATTAATAACATTATAAAAATATAAGACCGAATTATGTTAAAAATTAAATCTACAAAGTAATGCAGGCAAAAGCCCAATTATTGTTTGAAGATTTATAGTTACTAAAAATGAAATTAAATAATGTAAGACGAAAATTAGAATTTTTCATGGTTAGCCATCCAATTCAAGAAGTGGATGGTTTTGCGTAAAAATATAAGTTTAAAAAATGGATTTGATAAGAAAAAGCCCTTTAGAAAATGGGATGGGGTTTAGGTAATGTTTTTAAGGCTCGGGTTTAGTCCAACTTTGCAAAAAAAAAAACCTGTTGCTTTGCTATTGTTTTTCTATTATTTTGGTGTCATTTCACTATTATGTTATACTATTTTAGAGATATTTGATTATTAAATTGCACCTACTTTAGCGTTATTTTAGTATATATATTTTTAATTTGTTAGTAAATATTTATTTTAGTGTTTTTAATTTTTTATATAAAAATAAAAGAAAAAATATTAATACGGCTAGCCGGGTCTAGGTTTTAGCATTGGCCTAGAATTTGCTTAGGGTCCAATCCGGACTTGACCCGGCCTATGGACAACTCTAACTCAAAGCGGCCCTTTTCTCATTCTAAAACGACTTCGTTTTGTAGATGAAGCTCCACAAAATATAAAAGCCAAGGCCAAGAGCTCTTTGTTTTCCCTTCCGCCACTGCAGACTATATTTCCATTGCCTCTCCATCGCTCATTTTCCGATCACACAAACATAAACCAAAGCCATGGCTCCACCACCTGGACCTTACTCCGGCACCAGCACTCTCGCTCTCGTAATTTATTTTCCCTTTTTCTCCTTTTTTTTTGATTCCCTAATCGACTTCTGCAAAACGAAGCATAAAATTATATGAACAATAGATCTCATTTCGATTCTTTGCCAATAAATAATCTAAAATCAGATTATCTTTTGTTTAATTTGATTGGGTTTTTGCTTTTATATATAATATGATAGGTGGCTCGTGCATCTGCTTTTTCTTTTGGACTTGTTTATGGGAGCTTTAAGCTCAAGTACCTCAAGGTACCTCCATTTTATTTGCTTTTATTTATTTTCTGTTTACTGAGTCTTGATTATGTTTTTCGCATTTCATGTTATCTTATTGTAATTGGATTTTGATGTGGTTCTTCATTATCTGATAAGATGCATTTTCATAACCCTTTTCATTTGTTTTAGTTTTAATTATTGTTATTAGAACGAAAATCTTAGGCTATGTTGCTCCGACTTATTCGGACTTGGTTTCGGAAATATGATCAATTGGGAGGATTGGGTTAGTTTTGGTTGGCTCAATCTGAGTCGGGTCAATTCGAGTTTTTAACAATTTCAGGTCATTTCAGCTATGGATCATTTCGAGTTCAGGTCTCTTTCATGTTCGGGTCATCTAAGTTGGGTAGTCCAGATCTTAAGGATAGTTTTTTGGGTTTTTGCGTTTGGAACTACATTCACTTTCGAGCCAATTGAGATTACTTGTTCTATCATTTTAGGTTTAGGGTCATTTCCGGGTTCTGGTTTGGCGGACTGACCTTTTATGGTTAAAACAAGTTGCTAAGGTTCGGGATTGTTGGACTGTGGTTTTTGAGTCTGGGCCAGAATTAAAAGGTCTACTTTAAATATATGTTAAAACTTAATAAAATTAAACATACTTGTATTGATATATTCTTGCATCCGACACTCACACGAGTCTGATTATAGCATAGCATGTACCATGATCAGGATATCAGTTTCTTTAGGTGATAAACCCTGCTCAAATGTGTTGTTTCAGAAATCTTCTGATCTATTTGCAAATCTACAAAACATTTGTTGGTTGTTATAAATAATTCAAGAGGATTTAGAGACATTGTAGATAAGAGTGTTTCGAAAATTTAATATCAGGAATGAACATAGTAATGATGTGGTAAATTTTTAGCATCTAATGCGTTATGCATCTAACAATAACAAAGTTTGTTTGACCATTTGCTTTACATTCAAGTGCAATTCCATGGATGCATTAGATGTCATATGGAGTTTGGACATTTTACTTTAGGATATATGTTCATAGGTTGTCTTGTGCTGGATGTCCACTATGTTAATTGTGTCCTTCATTTTTTATAAACTATCGTGTTCAATACTTGTATTTGATACAATTTTTGGATACAGATATTTGGATATGATCATCTAAAATAAGGGAATTTTTTCCCTTTTCTAAAAGAAGAAAATACTGATTATACTCACGTTGGGCATGTGTTTATTATATCTGCTAGATTTATATCCGCTAAAAGTACTATTGAGGCCTTTGTACTAAGAGTCAGATTGCAGTTTACCTCCACTACTCAAAAAATAGGCAAATTAGTCCATATACATTAGATCCAAGAGCAAACTGGTCTTTCTATTAAAAAATTCATCCATCTCAACTGTTGAAACTTGGTCACTAAATGTCAGAATGAGGTACACGTGGCGTGCCGCATGTAATTGTTTGGTTATTCTGTTAGCAATGCCAATTTTTAGCACTAGAAACGGATGGAATTTTTAATTGAAAGGACTATTTTGCTCTTTAATCTAATGTAAAGGGATTAATTTGCCCATTTTTTTTGAGGCAATCAGACTTTTAGTACAAAGGTCTCCATGGTACTTTTACTGTTTATATTTGCCATGTTCTAGTCCGGATAACACAACATATATATGCAACCATTCAGTAAAGGGTATGAGATAAACTCATAGTAAAACAAATGCTTACACGTTACTCTTAACTTTTATCCTCAGATGAAGGCAAAGTCTCAAAGGAAAGCTGAAGCAAAGGCACACCATTGAAGCAGAGGGGGTCTTGTTCATAGTTCAATTGCATGCGTGATCTGAGGTTTTTTCTTTTTGTCGTAATAATGCATTAACAATGGGATTAAACCAGTTTTTCATTTTGGCCTGCCGCCTTTTATGGACCATTGTGAACCGCCTTTAATAACTTTTTTGGTAGTTATCAACTTAGCCATTCAGGGTTTGTTTATTTCCTGTAGTTAAACATGCAAGCTGCTGGGGTGATTATATATTCTCCGCAGTTCTAATTAATAAATTCAGTCACTTTTTCGGCTCAAAAAAAGAATCTTGTGGGTTTTCTAAAATTTTGTGTTATAAATTTTGATATTCAGAGTGCTGCTTTAGACATTAGTTCTTTCCTGAACCATACTATTATGCATTCCATGTCGGCTTTATAAAGCTGGTGTTACTGCCTGATACCTGAAATGGTGAAAGTAGTTTGTGTTGGAAAGCGACAGTTCCGGTAAGGATTGCAGAAACAAGGCAAAAGTCCCTCGGGTTGCTCTGGATTTCATTGGAAAATCGAAAGCTTCCATGGGAAGACTGAATCTAATGATCCAAATGTTTCTCCTAGGTGTATGAAGAACTCCAAGAAACAAGGAAACAGTGTTGGACTAGTAATGCTAGTGGCTCACTTGTTTTCTGCTTAAGAAATTGAAGAGTGTATGTTGGTTTTCAGAAGCAAAATCAGTTGCTTATTGTAGAAACCTAACAACCGAAAATCGACATGACCGTAAAAGGAAAGAAGGGAAACTTTAGAGATCACAAACAAGGTTCTGAGAATCGGGAAGAACATCGAGAAATGCAAATGACTGGAATCTAGGATGTTTTAGCTCACCAAATGCTATGCATCAATGGTATTGAAGGAGAATGCAGTTGCTATGCTATTGACATACATGGATTAACACTTATTAGAAGGTTTAAGAAACTGGTTGGAAAGGTAAAAGCAATGAAACATGCTTGCTAGTAGCCATTTCAACATCAATTTGCACTAAACTCAGTTCTCCTTTTTTTTCTCTAAAATAATTCATTATGGAATAAATGCTATCCGATTCAATGGAAATGAATAAAAAAAAAATGATCACTTTTTTTTTTTTGATAAATTTAATTGGTGGGAGAGTGAATTTTACGTGTTAAAAATTATCTTTGAGACAAAATTACTCTGTTATCTTATTTATTTTTATTATTTTAATATAATACTATTTCAAACTACAAAATCATAAGAAAATATGTAATTTTAAATTTATTTTAACTACTATTGAATTAAATTTAAATTTATATTCTAATTCAAATACATATTAAATATTTAAAACTTATTTTAAATTTAATTATATATTAATTTTTAGATACTCGTATCAAAGTACTTTTATTTAAAATATATAGATGAAATTATGTGTTTATTAATAATAAACAAACTTTTGTTAATAATAAATGTCATTGAAAAATATTAAAATTAATAAAAATTATATTTTATTTTATAAGTGTAAATTTGAAATTTATCAAAACATTTCTAGTAAAGTGTTTGATAAATTAAACTTATCAATATATCTTTCTCGAGATTTTAATTAACACTTTCTCATGTATATTAAATTTTAAATATTATAATATTTATATTCTTAGCAATTATATTTTATTAAATTTTTATTATGAGAAAAAAAAAATTTCACTGTTTGATACCAAGCTTTAATTTTTTTTTCTTTTTAATGAGTAAATGTTGTTAAGAGATGAAACTCAAAAAATCTTTTGTCACGCCAACAATAAGAATTCGTAATGATTTGAACACAAAGTTATTTAGGGATCAAAATATTAGAAGATTTGAACATAAAATTTTTTTTGGGTAAAAGTATCATGGAGACTATTGTACTAAGAGTCGGATTGCATTTTGCCCCTTCTACTAAAAATAGGTAAATTAGTCTTTTTACATTAGATCAATGAGCAAATTGATCCTTTATTAAAAATTATATAAATTTTTACTGGTAAAAACCGGTCCCTGCACATCAGAATGAGGTACAATAACTATCACAGTATTCTATCAAACATGCTGATTTTTAACAGCAAAAATAGATAAAATCTTTAACTGAAAGTACCAGTTTGCTCTCTAATCAAACTTTCAAGGAATAATTTGTCTATTTTTTTTAGTAAAATAGGCAAAATTGCATTTTTATTCTTTGTGGAAGGGCTTCCTTAATACTTTTACCAAAATTTTGTTACCCCGATATTAATTTATAGTGAAAATTACTAATACCAATTTGGTATTTAATATAATATATAGAGATTAATTTATCTATTTTTTAAATAAAGAGAAAAAGATGTGATTTAAATTTTAGTACTACATTATATTCCAAAAAAAGCTAAGAGAATTGTGGGGTGTGGGGTAAAATGAAATTGAAAAATGTCAGAAGTGGGATTTGAACCCACGCTCTCTAACGAGAACCAGAACTTGAGTCTGGCGCCTTAGACCACTCGGCCATCCTGACCTGTTTGTCTAAAAGCTAAACATTAAAATATAAAATAGAAGAAAACAAAAAGGAAGCCACTTTCTCAAGTAACAATTCACAACCTTGGTTTGCAACATTTACTTGAGTGGCAAACAGTTAAAAACGAAGTAACCAACTATTTTATTGACTTAAACGAATTAAAACACTTAGAAGAGTTAATTTTAAGTTCAAGGTTTTCTAATGCCAATGCAACAAATTATGTCTAACTTAATGTTTAAACCCAAATACATAATACTTACATTCATTGTAACCTTTCTAATATGTTAGTGTTGTGCATGAAGAAAAATCATAATGTCCCACTCCAGTAGTGCACTAGGGAGAATCTTATGAGGATTGATGAAATCTTCTACATCGTGTCCATGGTAAATTTCAATGAAAGTAAAGAAAACTTTTGTCGGAATCAGTTCATGCTTATAAAAGTTGTTGTCAAAGTTAAGAAATCACCTTTTAGAGGTTTCCAATACTTCCCAAATATATGTTTTGTTTGTGCTGGATTAGGTCACACTTTCAATTTTTGTTGGGTGATTAAAGAAGCGAAATGATAAGAGATTGGTTAAATAGATGACATGTCTCAAAATATACTGATAGGATGTGATACCATGGAAATTGATCATGGTGGTGATGGAAAAGAGGAGAGGAAACAATGATTTGATGGTCCAGGGCCCGATCATGGGGACAGTGTCTACTCATGCTGCCTTGTGTTAGCCTTAATTGATGGAAGTTGATAATGGTGGTGATGGAAAAGAGGAGAGGAAACAATGATTTGATGGTCCAGGGCCCGATCATGGGGATAGTGTCTACTCATGCTGCCTTGTGTTAGCCTTAATAGATCTAACCCCAAAGCAGTTTTTGAAGATTTAGATCTCTTATTGTTCCATAAGATCATCTGTTGCTTTTTGTTGCTATGATTGTATCAGTTATGTTATAAGTTCCATCTTATCATATATTGTTTACTTTTCGCCTATTCAAGTCAATCCACTAAAAGTATTAAAAGTTGATCTTCTCATTATATACTATTACGAAAGGTATTTATGTTAAGCTTTTGTCTAATGATATTGTCATATGTACCATAATGGGATATCTTTGATCCCTTTAGATTAAATTTGTTCACCTAATTCGATTAATATGATCTCATGGTCACAATTGTATCTTACGTGATGTGAATAATCATTATTTACAATTAGTAATGATTAGTCATTCATCTCAAACAAACAACTTATGATTACGTTCCATTTTCATAAGACAGAAAATGCCAATGAGATCATTTACTCGTTATTTGAGCTATAATTCCACTATTGCGAGTGAAACAATATCATGCACAAGACATAAACTCAACATTTTAACTTATCCATTACCATGAAAGCATAAGTTTTTAATATATCAGTGTACATGAGTTATACACACATGATCATTCATTTACTTAGAATTGAGGTAAATTACATAATAAACGTCACAAGTGAATGAATCCATAAAAAGATCTAGGATAAATTCAACTTGAATTCAGTCTGATGTATTCCCAGTACAAACAATTGTACCTATGTCTCTATCTCTGGGAGTCAAATTTATTCCGTTAGCCAAGACAAACTATCTCCCCAATTGTAATTATAAACAACATAATATCCCCTTACTATTTTAACCATTTGCTTGATCTAATTTTGCAAACTATGAAAAAATCTAGTTTACCTACTAATATAAATTATCTTCTCGCATTATACTATGTCTATATAATGTAACTTAATATTAGTTAAACTTTAAGTAATTATATTTGCTTACATATTTTATTTTTCACGCAAACGTCATTATAAACAAACATACAAAGATAAATCAAATGATCATGCTGTAAATTTATTTATTCGATAGATTAAAAAAAATACAAATAGTCATGATAAAATCACTAAATTAAGGTCACCCCTAACAATAGGTTGTTTACATAAGTTGAATGCACATGTTAATTGTGACTACTTTAGTATTATAAATATTGTTGTCATTGGGAGGATTTTTCAAAAATAATTAATGAAATGTCGATTGAGTCTTAATTCGATTGACATTGGCATTATTCTCAGTGTACGAGGACATGAATTCAAGTGCATTATCCTTCTATTTAAGGGTTGGGGAGGGGCAATAAGTAATTTTAGGCATTATATCAAAAATCGGGATACGATAAGAACGTATGAGATTAATGTTAAAAAAAAATACCATTATACTTTTTCTTTGTGTGTTTAGCAATGAGAGTTTGGTCATGCTTGTTGCTACATTCTAACACAACAACAAGAGGATTTGAACCCATTTGGCTAATAATAATTTGAATATGTAAAATTCGATAAAAATTTAAAAGATCATAATCATAAATCTGATTTATTTGATCACCGATCTAAACTTCATTCTTCATAGAACACACAAAGAAAATCCTTACACAAACAAGAATAAAAGATGTTTTTTTTTTCAAGCATAGAGATCTATGCCCCAAAACTTGGCAGGTTGAATATTGGACCTATAGTTCTTGTCAATAGCTTGAATTACGTCCATGTCCTCTTTGGCCAACTCAAACTCTAAAACTTTGAAATTTTCTTTCAACCTTTCGAACTTTGATGTTTTTGGGATCACCACTGTGTTCCTTTGGATTCCCCAGCGAAGAACAATCTGAGCCACTGTTTTCTTATACTTCTCAGCTATTCCCTGAAAGCACGATATTCGAATTCGGATTCAAATCAATCAAAAAAAAATTTAGAACCCTACAACATTCAGTAGCTCGGAGATTTAAATATCAAGATTTTTATCCATTTTCTTTAGATTTAATGTTGAAATTTATCATTATACTTTCGATTAAAGTTTAAATTTGATATTATATTTGATCTAAGTTGTCCGCATAATAGATATACGTCTATTAAAAATTTGATCTAAATACTTTAAAATATTTTTTAGATTGATATTTAACGTCCAAACTAACGTTAAGTTAATAAAATGACCTAATTATATAATGCCGAATAGATGAAACATACCTTGAGGATTGGATCATCCAAGCAAGAAACAGTACCAAAGCGTTTGGTATTGGCATCGGCACCACCTAAGGGAGTATGGGCTGTAACACAGATCCCATGCTTTTGGCAAAATTTGACCAATGATTCACGTTGGAAATAAGGGTGTGTCTCTATCTGGTTCACTGCTGGCTTTATTTTGGAGTAAGCTAAGCAATCTCTGGTTAAAAATATGTCATAGTTGCTGCAAAACAACAAATTTGTCACAAATTTCATAAAAGATTTAAGGAAAAGAAATGGTATAATGATAATGATAATTTTAATCTTTAATGTTTATATCTTTTGTTAATTTGGTACTTTTTTTTAGCTAAATTTGATAATTAATTTTTCAAAAAAGAGTTTGAATTACTTTTAACGGAAATACTGACTAAAACATTCTATGTGTACTTTATGTTGATAAGATTATTTATTTTATATATTATGTCAATAAATAATTTAAAAATTATAAAAATATTTAAAAAATTTAGCATGAAGTGCATGTGGATTGTCATACGGACTGTCCTATTTAAAAACTTAATATTTTAGTTTATATTTTCATTAAGAAAATAACAATTCGACTCTTTTTGAAAGGTTGGTGGTTAAATTTAATTTTTTTTAAAAGGTTGAGAATCAAATTTAACTTCAAAAGAATAAGTACCAAATTGATAAAAGATGTAGATATTAAGGACTAAGTTTATCATTATGCCAAAAATAATATATACTGCAAAAATTTAAAACCTGATCCCAATGCTGCGAACTAAACCCATGGAAACCAGATCTTCCATTGCATGCCAAGTGGTCTCCAATGATATGTTTGTGTCAATGTCCAGAACCCCATCTTCATCCAATGGACTGCCAGTTGCACCAATTCCTAGAAGGGTGTGCATGCAGTTGTAATGGTGCATTTTACGAAACAACTCAATTTTCACTTTCATAGATAATAAAGGGTAAAAGTAGATGCAGCGGATGTAAATAATTAAATTGTATTTTGTTTTTTTTTATTAAAAAAAAATTGTTTTTATTAAGTTAGACAAAAAGAAAATTAGTTATTTTAATAAATAATTTTATTAATTTATACAGTTAAAAATTGATATGAGTCACGGAATAATTAAACAATGACATATGCATGTTGACCTATATTGACTAACTTTTAATAATAGAAATAGATGAAAATTGTAAAAAAAGACAAATTTACTCTTTAATATAATATACAAAAATTAATTTACTCATTTTTTTAAATAAAGAAGAAAAAATATAATTTAACTCCTGATACGAGAACATCTATAATGCTTTTACTATAATAGAGGTGCTGGTAGATTTGATTCAAATTTATGTATCTCCAACAACAGAGTGAGAAGGCAAGTAATATACTTGGTGCCTTGTATAATTGCTTTGAAATCTCGTAAGATTATAAGTTATTATAGTGGTAAAATTGAATTTAACCTTTAAATATTTATAATTTAATTGAGCTCTCTTAAGAGGTTTTTGGCTTCGTCTTTGGGTATGACATTAACATATATGTATTTGGGCATTAATCTTAAATTCAGTACTTTGTAACATTTAAAAGAATGTGAGTTTGAAAGAACGTGAGTTCAAACACGTTTAATTATATATGAAACAGAATGAAAGGAGGCAATAAGTAATCACCGGTGTGTCTAATGGAAATAGGAAAGTGAACCAGATATAAATCCAAATAATCCAATTGAAGCTTCTTAAGACTGTGTTTACAAGCTTCAACGACATGTCCATGATCAGTATTCCAAAGCTGCAATTATTCAAAACCCAGATTATTGTTCTCAAATTCATCAAACAAAACCAAACATAATTAAAAAAAATCAAAATCAAAATCCCATTTAGCCCTTGCCTTAGTAGTAATAAACAGCTCTTCTCTCTTAACAAGCCCAGTTTTAATGGCTTCACACAATGCCTCCCCAACTTCAGCTTCATTTTTGTAGTCAGCTGCACAAAACATCAAACATTTTGTGAACACAATGTCAAAATTAGTAAATGCCAAAGAGTTTTGGAAGGAGATGATACAAGCACAGTCGAAATGGCGAAAACCAATCTTGATGGATTCGATGATGAGATCTTTAATGGCTTTTTTTTCCATACGCCAAACACCCAAACCGATTATGGGCATTTGGAATCCGTTGTTGAGTGTTATAGCCATTGTCGACCTCTCTCTATCTTTCCTATTCTCACTAAAAATGGAAAGCTCTAAAAATGGAAGGCAATATCATTTTCTTACGTCCACTTCATATAGTAGTAGTTGTGTGGTTGTTGGATGAATAAAATAATGAAATAATCGATTGTGTTTTGACTCGATTGGTATAGATTTTTTTTTGTCTATGCAGGAGAACGTGTATTTCCTTTCAAAAGAATATTCCAAAGCATACCAAACACCAAAAATAATATAATACCATTCAATCATAACACAACAAACACTTAAATAGCAATCAATCAAGAAGAAAATGACAAAAAGTTAGAAATTATATATATTTTTTAATATTATTCATGCACTAATTAGTGTATAATGTTTCAATTAGTGCAATTTAAATTGAGTGGAACGATGTGAAAAAAAGATTCAGTTGCATTGATTTATTACCGAAATGATGCACACCAACAGAAATGATGCACACCAACAGAAACAATCAAAATTGGACGAAACCGACTATACTACTACTATTACACATTATTACAACTTGTATTTTTCCTTTTGTCTTCACGCCATAAAGATAACACAAGCTTTTTTAATAGTCATACGTCTTGTACAATGGACACCCTAATTTCGACTAAAAAAAAAAGGAAATGAGAGCCATTGTGCGACGATTTCTCTTTTGTACAATTATTTTTTATAACATTAAATATTGAATTAAAATTTAGTTATAAATTTATTCAAAAAATATAAATAAATAATCTTTTATTAAAATGAAAATAAAATGAATTAAGTATGTTGTATTTAAGGTGACAATGACTATCAATAGTCAATTGAGTCTTAGCTTGATTGATATCGGCATTGTTGTCAATGCAGGAGGACGTGGGTTTGAGTGAGCCGGAGCGCATTATCCTCCTATTAAGGGTTGGAGAGCCACTATGGGTAGGTTTAAATATTGTATCAAAAATATATATATATATATATATATATATATAATAACCTACAATGAGATTATAGTTAAAAAAAGAAAAGAAAAAAAAAAGGCAATAACTACCAATAAAAATTAGGGTAAACTACATTGGAGGTCACTTTAAAATAGCGTTGATACTATTTTAGTCACCCTAAAATTTTTGTTGTCATTTTAGTTACCGCTATTAGAAAAATTGACCAAAATGGTCACTAAGTCGTTAAACTCTTAACAAATTGCTGACTGGACCTGAAAGAAAAGATAAAATTATTCTTTTAGTTCTTTTAAAAATTACAAAAAATTTAAATTAATCCCTTAAATCTCCATAAAAAAATCATATTAAATAATATAAAAAATGGTAGATCTAGCGTCCGATATGCTTTCGCCGCTATCTTTCCCCATTATCTCCTTCATTTCCTCCTCCAATCTCGACACCAAGGTAAATTTCTTAATCACCCATGTTTTCCCCTTTATTTATTTTCCAACCAAAGTTAGCAGTTACATCAATAGAGAAGGAAGAGGAAGATATTGAATCAGTGATGACATTTTTTAGGGCGAAAATCATGATAGAGCTTTCTTGTTTAAGTGAAAGACGACAGAGCAGAGACAATGGCGACGTCATAGAGGGTAGAATTACAAAAAATATATATTTAAAAACCAAACCAAACCTTTTAAAGAATTACAATTGAAGCCAATACCCAATAGGCGATCACGAATAGGGGTGAGCGTTCGATCGAATTGAGTGAAAAAAATTCGAGTTAATTGAGTTCACAAATCCTATTTTATCATCTTAACTTAATTAAAAAAAAATTTTGAATCGAATCCAGTAAAATAAAATTCCAGTTGAGTCGAATCGAATGAAATTTTTTTATCTAAATTAAAAAAATTAAACATTTTCAAATAAAAATATTATTACAGTATAACTAAATCCATGTTAGAGCACATAAATTTGAAACCATATATATTTAAAAATAATTTCAAAGCAAAATAAAAAAAATACTTGAGTATGATAAATTTGAATCATTGATTAAGTCCCCAAATTTATTATTTTAGAAAAAATTTAATATTTTAACCCTTTTTTATATTTTTTTCCAATTTCTCTAATTCTTTTAATTTCTTTTAAAAATATAAAATTTGAAATTTTTATAAATATTTTGAAATTTAAAAATTATTTTTTTTGTAATTTTTGCTGGGAGAAAAATCAATTTGCTTATTTCAAAGTTAACAGGGATCAAAAGGGTATTTACATTAATCTATTATTCGAATTATTCGAGTTATTTGAATTGTGAAATTCAACTTGACTCAAACTCGAAACTCAAATAATTCGAATAACTCAATTTAATTAACTCGAAATCTAATTTTTTTATTTTTTCAAGTCGAGTTTTGTTTACCTTTAATCATGAAAATATTGCAAATTGATTATTCCAGTCCATGATATGAAAAAGAATCACCGACAAACCTTTTTAGGATATTAAATTGAAGAAAAAGAATTTAATTTATTAAAATGTTCAAAATTTTATTAATAATATCAAATTTCAATTATTGCGTTATACTGTATTTTATACAAAGTGACGTACCTAAATCTAAATAATTGATTTAATAAACAATTTTTGAGATTGTGCAGAGGAAAAAAAAAAGATTTTATTTCCTATCAACATATATTGATGTGGTGGATTTAGGATTAAATTGTAAAAATTTTAATAAAAATTTTATGAAATTAATAAATTTATTTTAATAATTTTATTATAAATCTTGGTCATATCTATATTTTTTATTAGATAATATCTAAAACTACTCAAAACCTTTCCTAATTTATATATAAAAAGATAATGCACTTCAGCATACTCGAACCCCTATCTTTTTGTGTTGACAACAATATTCTTCCCAATCGAGTAAAGATTCAATCGATAAATTGAGGAAACTTTTTAAATAAAAGAGTTTAATTAAAATATTAAATAAAATAATATAAAAGGTCACGTGATGTAAAAACAATGATGTGTGAAATGATTGAGGGGACAAAATAATAGATCTCTCCATACATTTTTGTCACATTGAAATTAATGTATGGTCCAAAGCAATTTGTTATTTTCTGAAGTTATTGGTCCCTCCCCAAAATTGGTCCCTCCCCAAAATGGTAAAACTTGTTTTTAGTCCCCAAGATGGTGAAATTTCCTTATACTCATTTTAAAATTACGAAATGATATGTTAATATAATAATAAAATTATATTTTGACCTTTTTAAAAAAAATAATTTTATTTTGCTTTCCCTCGCTTAAAATAAATTTCCAACTTTGTCCCTAGTTGTTGGTTTAAGGAATAGTCCCACATTATATTAAGTTAGATTAGAACTGCTTTATTAATGTGGTATAGCAAAATATTAAGAGTTGAATTGTATTTTACTCATTTTATTCAAAAAATGAGAAAATTAGTCATTGTATGTTAGATCAAAGAGCAAAATGACCATTTTATTAAAATTTTTACCCATCTTTACTGTTAAAAATTGATCTTTATATGTCTGCATAAGATCCACATGACATAACTGTCTGGTTATTTTGTTAACCACATCAGTTTCTAACAGTAGAAATATATAAAATTTTTAACAAAAATGGCTAGTTTACTTTAGCGTATAGGGACTAACTTTTTTTTTTAATAATAAAGATAAAATACAATCTAACTAGTAATACAGATACCTACGTAATACTTTTACGCTCGTTAACTTTATGTTTGACTTTAAAGGCAAGTTAGTAGTGTGGCTTTTCTTTGAACCCTTCGTTTTAATGAGGTTCCCACTTGATCCAAGAAAATAATTAAAATTATGAAAATGATTTACATAATTTAAGATTAATGGTTTGATTTTTTTTATATAATATCATGAATTTTTTAACATTGTTGAATTATTTACTTTTTTTAAGTATAAAAATAAGGATGCCTAATGTGCTAAACATTTCTAAATTGCGTGTTTATTAATATTAATTGTACCTCGCCGTCCTCATGGGTGGCTGCTCAAGTCTAATAAATATTGAAAATAAATAAACACATTATAAAAATAAGATTAAAATATTATCATATCTCAAAAATCGGATTAATCAAAATTGTGTTAGCGAACTAAGAATGGTCAATTTATGTTTTTAAATTAAATGTTGTAGAAATCATGTTAAGTAAAATAATTTGTTGGAGTGGTTGAGTGTTACTTATGTGTGCTTGAGGTCTTGTTGAATTTTTATTATTTTTGTTCCAACCACTAGCTTTGAAGATCAAGCTTATTTATTATTTCCGCTCATCTATTGACATAAATGAGCTTATTGGTTTAGTGGCAATGCTTCATTTTACCTAAAGGTCTCGTGTGCGCAAAGTGAAATTATTTTTACTTAGCATTTGTCTGTGCCGCCCATATGGTCTCAAATTCTGGGAAAACTGATAGGATTTATATAAATAAAGATTTTATTTTATTTGTTAAAAGAAAAAAATACCTCTAAGATTTCTCTTTTCAGTCGTCCCACTTCCCTCAGTTTTCTCCCTAGTTTTGCCGTCCCACTTTTTCCTTTTCTCCTCGATCTTCAGTTCAATTTTTTTTTTTTGGAAATTTCCTATTGACGTTCTTTCTTCTCTTCTTCCTGTTTTTCCTTGCTCTTTTTGTTCATCATACTCTCCAATATCAAACTATTGTGACTTCATTGCCTTATTGAACCTTCCATCGTGACCTTTTTTTTGTCACTGTTCTTCTAGCAATATCGTTGTTGTGTCGAGTTTGTGAACAATAATTGTGTTTTCGTCTCGGTGTAGGTTAGCATGTGTATTTTTTTTTGTGGTAAGATTAATTATGTTTCATGTGAATGTTAAGGGATTTTAATTGTTCTTAGACATTTGATGTTGATCGTTTTTCTAGGTTCTTTCAATGGTGGATCTTGCAACGGCTACTCCGTCGATAAATTGATTGTTGTTGGTATCATTCCTTTTGGCTGGTAAATGACCAAACACCTTTGATAAAGGTTGTTAAGTGTAGAATTGTTGGTGGTTGAGTGCTTAACCGTACTTTGGTCGCATATTTTAATGGAATAAGGGTTGAATGCGTATTTGATTCTAGTGCGACTATTGGTTTAATCGACTTAGTAGTTGTCATTTTAGATTCTGGAATCATCGCGGTTGTGTTGGCATCGAAAAATGACCAAGTACGTATCTTCTATACCCAAAAATAACAAACAGGGCGAAGCCAAAAAGTATATTATTGACACCACATTGCCATGTGCCAGATTGTGTGAGCCAAAAGGGCGTGAGATAGGCCATGTGGGCCACACGGGCATGTGCTATAGCTAGGCTGTATGGGCCACACAAGTATGTGAGCCCATTTTCTGTAAAATTTAGTTAGGGCCGTGTTTCAAAGTGTATTTCGATGTCAACAATATTATAGGCTTTCTTAAGTGATATTCATGCTTCTGGTATATGAATATGTGGTTTTGCCTTTATATGAGTTTTTTCTGAAAGAATGATAGTTAAGGTAATTCTGTATCTAATCTGAAAATTCTGAGTATGTCATTAGCCTTGTAGCGACGTAAAAATTTAGCTCGGTCGCTAATTGTGGCGATTTAGTGAAAACTAGAAAATTGAAGTTTGATTTTAAAATAAGAGGGGAGTCGCCACCGATCCTTTTATAGGTGTGATCGGACACCTAATAAGTTTATTTTTAAAACAAAAGAAGGCCGAGTTTAGGTCTACGTTAAAATCAGAGTAAAATAGGGTCCGGGAGTCGGTTACGCGCGAGGAAGGTATTAGCACCCTCGCGACGCCCAAAATTGGTATCTTGTTAAACACGTGTTGTCTTGATTTTCAAAAATACGAGTTCAATGTAAAATTTAGTCGTGATCCGATTAAAAAAACGAGAAATTTTAGTTTATTCCGTTTTTTTTTAGAAGGGTATATCGCTTTAACACGAGTCAATTGACGTTCACCCAACATAGCGATGAACTCGATGACTTAATGTTAAATTGATATATTGCCTTGATTATTAAAATTAATTAGAAAACCGGAACGTAATTTTTAAGAGAATGCAAGACATAATTGATACGAAATGAAAATAAGCAAATGAAACGGCTTGATACATTTGAAACAAATGACAAACATAACAATAATATTAGAAAATAATAACCGTGCATGCAAGATCAAATGCAATGTTAGCATTGAATACGAGAACGTAATAAGAATGCAATGAATACACGTATGAAGATAACTAAGAGTATATACGTAAAATATATATATAAATAGTAGTAGTGTTAGAAATATACTATACGTATAGTGTTTGAAGTACATATAAGATAATAAAAAAAGTACATAACTAGCAACAATAAAATAAAATATATACATATATGTGAAAAAAATAATATTACGAAAAGGGTATGCATACATGTAAAATAAATAAATAAATAAAAATGTATTAACAATGAATACAACAGGGGTAAGGAAACGAGTATATACACAACATATATGTAACGGGGTACTAAGGATATATATATATATACATATACAATACAGTATTTAAAATAATATTTACATAATACAAAAATATAATATTAAAAGGTATATGTACATACGTAATATATATAAATACATATATAATATAATGTTAAAATATTTACATAATATATATATCATAATAATGTGGAAAACGAATATTAATAATGTTACACAAATATATATCTATATATATCTATTTATGTATTAAAGATATATATATATAAACATATACTAATATCAATACAAATAATAAGGATAACATATAGAAAATACATACATGAAATAATATATATATATAAAAACATAACTAATAATAAAAATATACATACAACGACATAAAAATATATGAACAAAGTAAGAAACATACAATACATAACATTAAAAATATATACACTAATATACACAAATATATATAGTATATACATATATATATTAAAATAATAATATAGAGAAAGAAAAGCATCCGTACATTATATAAATACATACATGAAGAAACATATATAAATACTAAATGAAGATCAATAATATTAATAATGAATATAATAATAATAGTAAATACATATATATATATATGTAATAGTAAAAATGTGACATTTTAATGTAATTATACACATATATGTAACTAGATGTCATACAATAATAATAACCCAATATTGATGATGTTAATAAAATATAATAATAGATATGATACAAATAATATCTAAAATACAGTAAAACAACGAAGGTAATATAAAACAACTTAAATTTTTCAAAAAAAAAGGACTAAATTCGAATTAAAAATGAAATTTGGGGCGAATTCGGAATGAAAAACAGAAGAAGGGGACTAATTCGAACGTGCACTAAACATTGAGGGGCCAAGAGCGCAATATCCCCGTTTATTAAAACACTGCGTAGCAAAAGGGGGGACCAAATCGAACGCGGAGCGAAATAACAGGGCCAAATTAAAAATAAAAAATCCTTGATTGTAAAATCCCAGAAAAGCGGAAGAGACAATAAGTTAAAATTTTGTTTTTTTTCATTTGTGATAGTTGAAAGAAAAAAAAAAGAAGAGAGAAGGGAGAGAAGGAAGAAGAGAGGGGGAGGGGGAGCTCCGGTCATGGGGTCCGTCGCGGAGAGGAGTGGCAGCGGCACCACACGACGCGCGTGGCGGAAAAGGTAAAAATCTAGTTTTTTTTCTTATTATTATTTTTTTATAATATGTATGTGTTAGAATCGAAGAAAGAAAAAAAAAAAGAAATGAACAGATTTTAAAAAATAGTAAAGAAAATAAAAATGAAATCACCTCGATATTTCTGTTTTCGTTCGTTTTTCGTGGTTTTCGATTCTATTCCCTCGTACACGTTTTTTGATATTGTGAGTATTGCTTCTCAAATTTTTTACTACCCTTTTTTTTGTATTATTTTTTTGAAAAAAAAAGTCCCTTTTTACAATTTCATTCGGGTTTTTATACCCATTTACAATCATCTTTTTTTTGCTTTCTGTCTTGTCTTTTATTGTGCAGGGGCTGGCCGGTGGAGCAGTCTTTGAAGTGACCCTGGCGGTCTTTGCAGGAAGTCAGTGGTGCAGAGGCCAGGTGAGTAGTCAATCGGCGCAAGTGGGGTCAGCTGCTGGTTAGGGTTAGCTGTTGTATGGGTTTTGGGCCTCTGTTGGGTTAATGGGCTAGATTAGGGTTAGTGTTGGGCTAGTGGGTTTTGTAATGGGTTAGTGTTGTAAGTGGGCCCAAATTTGGGCTTCTACAAGCCTGATTCTGAAAAGTAAGTACGTCTAATATGTGTACATCTAAATATCTGGTTATGCTTATGTTGCATGTGCATTGGGGTGAGATAATTATGTGACGGAGGAAGTGTTGGCAGTTTAATGATCTATCGTATCTGGTGGTTTAACCACATATCTGTTCTGGCAACTAGGTCGCAAATCTGGTGACTTGACCTGTAACAACTCGAAAATCAGGGGTGACGGAAAATGTGATTTCGAGTATAGGTAAATTGAATTTTTTTGATAGGTAACTTTACTAAAAAAAGTGACTAATTATCTCTCGCTAAATTTTTAGATCTTTTCAATTTGTGAGCAAATGAACTCAATCAGGGGTTTAAGTTTTGATTTAATTCAATAACTAGTTATTATCATTATTTTTTATGTGGAACTAAATAGTAAATTATAAATAAGGGAAAAAGGGATATCAATCCTAATTAAATTAAGGGGCCGACCAATTATATGGTGAAGGGTTAGTCCAATTATGTTGAACAAAACACATTAGCGAACAAATATATATAAATAAATAAACAAATATTTATATATATAATAAAATAAATTGAATAAATTATATTTAAATTATTGGATATGAAAAATCAATAAATAACATTACGAAAACCAGAAATCAAAAAGAAGAAACAAGTTTTACTAGATGTTGAGGCATGTTTTACATAGTTTCCTTAAAGACAAATTCGGCTGCTCCTACGATACTCGAAGAAACGTTGGTCGAATGACTTCCAAGATACAACAACATGATGGTCGAAGTAGCAGCCCCTCTGCAGTGATCAACGAACAAATGTTGCCTTTTTCTATCACTGAAATGTTGGAAAATAGGGAGAGGAAAAGAGTAGAATTTTAGAGAGAAAAATAATCTCGGTGTGAAAGAGTGAGATGTGTAAAAAATTCTAAAGAAGTCTTGGCATTTTATAGGCATTCAATGTGGAGGAATTTAGAAAATATCCATGAATAAGGATGCAAAATATGCATTAAAGGAACAATTAAATCCATTTGATTAGAATCAAAATAAGATGTGTCCTTTTAAATCAGATTTTGTATATTTGCTGAGAAAAATATATTTCGTGTTGGGCTTAAAATATTCGTAGGCAAATTTTGGGCTCATTCAATTTGGACATTTCAAGTCACCCACATCATGCAAATGCAACCCTACCCCCAACAAGTTCAGACCTGTACCTCTTATGCACGAGGCAAGGTTTCAAGTTTAGTCATTTAATTATTTTTGAAGTGGGTTCTCATATATATACACATCTTATATTTGTTATTTAACCAATATGGGACCCAAGTTTTTCTTTTCCTCAACAAATATTCACAAGTAGCTTACTTTTAGCATCAATTTCTCATTCATCACTCAATCATTTTGAACAAATGATATACCATTATAAAGGTCTCATGAAGTAGAATATAAAGCCATAATTTTATGATTCAACTTTCAACCTTTATCAATTGAGAATATGCCACAAAGTTCTCATAAATTATAATTTTTCCAACAAATTAATCTTTAGGTGCTAACTAGCTTAGTTAAATATTAATATTGAGTGGCAAAAATGATGATGACGGCATGAGAAGGGTTAGTGGCATGCATGTTTGGTGGTTGTTGGCTGGCCAAATTGAGGGTGGTTGGTTGAATTTTGTTTTGTCACATCACTTTTATCTTTTTCTTTTTTAAAAAAAAAAATTGGGGATGAATGAAATGAGAGGGATAGACTGTGAGTAAAAAAATAGAAACAAGACAAATGAAAGAACATTTCAGCTCATTTCTTCTTCAATTTTTTTTAGTCTCACGAATGGTGAAGGTGAGAGCCACCGGTTGCATGTAGAGGAAACCAAAAATTTACTTGTTTAGAAGCTAACTCCTCAAGCATTGGTAACCTTTCCAAGCTCATCTTGTCCACAGATTTTGTTTTACAAAGAAAACTAGTGTGATTTTGAGTTGAATGTTTAACCGTGACTTTGTGATGAAGAGTTTTCTTTAGTTGCTAAATTTCTCTCGTGTTGAGTAAATTTGTTCACCTTGTAGTCGCTTTCAATTTTATTGTCTTGTAACCTTATGGCCAATGGTGGAGTCAGGGAGGTTGGGAGGGACCCTACCCCCTAAAATGGAAGAAACTCGCGTAAATTACACTAAGTTCAAATCCCATCAATGATTGGAGGGTTACAAACGGTCCCACTTAAAATTCAATCTCTTAAATAGAATGTCGCATTAATGTAATTTAGTAAAACACCGAAATTTTTAGAGAGCAAGAACATAAGAGAAAAGAGAGAACTGAATTTTTCTTGTTTGTCTGTGTAGAATAGCCTGCTATTTATATTATTTTCAGAAGGGACAAAATGGTAAAATAGTAGTGTCAATTTCCAAAAATAGTATAGTATTTTCCTCAACAAAAAATATTCTGCAACAGTCAGAAAATTTTGCTCAACTGAAAAATATTCTAAACAGAAAATATTTTGAAAAAATATTTTTGATTTTACATTACCAACAATCCTGATGTAATGTAAACATGGTCATCACATGCCATCATCCAATTGATCGAATAATCACGTCAACAAAATTTAACAATCAAATTTGATCAACGGAATTTGATTGATTAATTTTTTTTCTTTAAGTAAGGGCGAAGCGAGGACAATTTTTTAGGGGCGAATGAATTTTTAATTTTTTATAATCTATATCTTTATAATTTTTAAAGAATTAAATTAAATTTTTATAATTTTAAGGGGATTAAAGTATAATTTTATCTTTACTAAATTAAACTTTTAAAAAATTTTAAAAACTTATATAATAATTTTCCATTTTAGGAGCAAGCCCTACCAGTCCCGTAACTTTGCCTCTGTCTTTAAAGGTTCAAATTAATACTAAATTTTATTGAGGGCTTGATTTTTTTATTTTTCGCTTTTTTTACTAATAAGCCAAAGTCTCATGTCATGAATTGTTTATTTTTTTTTAATTCAACTCTCAAATAAATATAATTTAATAATATTTTTTTTTGTAAATTCATTTAAGAAATATTTATCATGGGTTATTCGCGGGTCGTGTCAAGGTATGGCATGCTTATTTACTAAGAAAAATTAAGAAAATAATTTCCCTTAATATTTATATATATTTAATTAAATTTAAATAAAAAGTAATTTTTAATTTCTTAGTAATAACTCGGATCAAACCAAATTAGATATGTTTATAGGCCAAGTTAGATTTGGTTCAAATCAGGCCTATGCATGTATCAATATCATACATAATTGTTCAAGCTCGACTCAACTTGATATAAGTCTCAAATTTTATCTAAATTTATCTCTATTTATAAATTATTAACATAAACCCATTTAGACTAACTCATATTATTTCTATTTTTTAAATATAATTTTTAAAATTTTATATTTATTAATTATATAAATATATCTTTTACTACTATTATTTTTTCCCCTTTATTAAATTTCTAAACATTAATAATTTAATATATATTTTAATATTTATAATATAGCATGTCAAATTTTTATGTAATAATTACATAATATATTAAATAATTAACTTAGTTGGTATTATTATTGTTGTTGCAACAATCAGGAGAATACAGGTTTGAGTATGTATGTATTAGCCTCTGATTTAAGGGCTTGAGAGTACTATAGGTAATGGTAGGAATTGTATCCAAAAATAAATAATAACAGCAGCAACAACAACAATAATACTATGAACTTTAAAACGGGTCGAGCTAGGTTAGGTTTGAGCTTAAAGCTCGAGCCCTTCCCATATTTAAAAAAAAAAATTATTGTTTTGTGCAAATCTATTTTTTAGCCTAATAGTTTTTTCAAACCTTTTGAAATTTCAAATGGACATTTGAATTTGGACAAATAATCCGAGCCTTAAACTAGAGGTACACATCGGTCACATTAGACTCGGTTCGATTCAGGCTTAAGTATGATATTGAAACATTTTATACTTACCCAAGTCCAAGTGAAATATGGGTCTAAGATCTTATTCAAACTCGTTTATATTTATAAATGCCTAACCTAAGTCCATTTTATATATTTGTAAATCACATCGTAATATTTTTTAATATTTACATTATAAAATTATATATGACCATAGATTTAATTGGTTTGTATTCCCACAGGATGCACGGATTTTTAGTATATAAATTTGAATTTTAAATTAATTATAATGTGAAAGTAATTAGCCTATAATAAGATTAAATTTTACTGTAACAAGATTAAATTTTGATATATGTGAAATACAAAAAACTAAGAGTGTTAATTAAAAAGACGAATAAATCTATTACATAAATTGATTTAGGCCGGGCTGGAACATTGAATGTTCGAACTTAAACCCGACCAATATTTTAAACATGTCTACTTTTTTTGTTCAAACTTATTTTTCAAAATTAATATTTTTACCTAAATTTTCTCAAATCTTGAGCGGACATTCGAGCTTGGGCTCAGGTCAACCTCCATTTTAGACCAAATTAATTCAAAATCAGATTTTTATAGGTCCAAGCCCGGCCCAAGTACATTACCAGACATTGGATCCGTCAAACATAATTGAATTAATAATTTAAAATTTTGGTGGCTAAATTTGCTGCCATTTTTTTCATTGGCAACAAAAATAATATCAGAATAGATTGAGATAAAAGATCAAACAAAGCTATCCACTCCTTTTTCTGAGATCCGAAACGCCGTCGTCTGAGTCGGAACCACTTCGATCCACAATGTCTTCTACTTTCAGCGGCGATGAAACAGCACCGTTCTTCGGCTTCCTCGGCGCCGCTGCTGCTCTCGTCTTCTCCTGTATTCAATCTTAACCCCCCACTATAAATTTATCGTTAATTTTTTTTAAAGTTTTAATATTAGATCTCTTTTAATTCCTTTTTTAAAAAATTATATCTGTTGTTAATTTACATTCGTTTGATTTGGTTTTCTGATGGAGAATTGATGGATCACTATATTGGTAGCTTTTTAGCATGATTTAGCTTACGAATTGAAACAAATTCTTGAATTTTTTTTTATTTTACTGTAAATTATGCCTGGATTTACTGGTATTTGATGTGGATCTTTGGTGTTGGAGATGTATAATTATGAAATGAATTATTATTTTGATTCAGCTGAGTAAAATGTATGCTTTTATAATTAGGTTTAGTTATTAATTGGAAAAGATTGATGGAATTCACGTAAATTTCAGTCTTTTAGATGTAAATGTAATAAGAATTTTGCATTGATAATAAATTCAGAATGGTTGACATCTTTTAAATTTGCAAAAAGCCTTGAAGCCTTAGGACAATTAGCAAAGGCGGAGGTTCTGGGTCAGAGTACCCAAGTTTGAGATCCACTATGCTGGGTCTTTGAGTCACATATGTGCTGTTGACAGATTTTTCTTTATGATTACTTGGACAGTCCGTGTAACAGTTTGATATTTGTAGTTACTCGGACATGTATTTGTATTTTGGTTGTACTGTATTATACTTGTAGCACCTTGAAAAAGAAAAAATTGAAAGAAAATAAATATGTAATTTATGATTTTAGGTATGGGAGCTGCATATGGGACGGCTAAGAGCGGTGTTGGTGTGGCTTCAATGGGTGTGATGAGGCCTGAATTGGTGATGAAATCTATTGTACCAGTTGTTATGGCTGGTGTTTTGGGTATTTATGGCTTGATTATCGCTGTCATTATTAGTACTGGGATCAATCCTAAGGCCAAATCGTATTACCTTTTCGATGGTTACGCCCATCTTTCTTCTGGTCTTGCTTGTGGCCTTGCTGGGCTTTCTGCTGGAATGGCAATTGGAATTGTCGGCGATGCTGGTGTCAGGTATGGTTCTTTTATCCCCCTTGGTTTTGGATATGTTGTTGCTTAGAACTTGATATAATTGATTTTAAATCATCAATTTATAGTTTTCGTGGTTGCTTTATGCCCTTGTAGAGTTTACTATCTTAGTGAGCCCTCTCCTTATTTGATTAAAGTTGGTTTTGAAATCTATGCTGCCATTATATCTAGACATGGCTTCTATTACAATGATACGGTCCTACGTTTTAGGCACTAATGAAATAGAAATATTCTTCTATGATCAATTGATATGAACATTGAGAACTCTGATTTGGATAAGTTTCTCTTTGAAAAGCAAGTGCTTGGGACTATAAGTAAATAACATCCTACCTAATGGAGAAACCGTTGAAAAGGTGACAAAACCTTTATACTTTTCATTACAAAACCAGTAAACCGGAAAAAAGGATGGATTATTTTGTGCTAGTTTTTGGACTTATAGAAACGTGGAATTTGTGCTTATGGGAATTATCGAATTACACTGGAAATGATTGATTAATGATGTATTTACTAAATAAAGGTGTCAGAAAATTCCATTTACAGTAATGGTAAAAGTACCATGGAAGCCATTGTACTATGAGTCAGATTTCACTTTGCCTCCTCTACTAAAAAAGTAGGCAAATTAATCGTTCTACATTAGGCCAAAGAGCAAAATGGTCATTCTCTTAAAAATTTCATCTATTTTTACTATTCAAAACTGGTCTTGTATGTTAGAATGAGTTACGTGTGGCACGTCAGGTGTAACTGTTTGGTTATTTAGACAGCAACGTCAGTTTTTGACAATAGAAATGGATGAAATTTTTAACAAAAAAGACCCATTTTCTCTTTGATTTAACGTATAGGGATTTAATTTGCCTATTTCTTAAGTAAAGGGTATAGGGATCTTCAAGATACTTTTACCTTACAGTAATCTAATGAAAGCTATAGTTTGTGAGCCAGCCGAGTGTCTTAATCGTAAGAAACTTGCCGATAAAGGTAAAGTCATATAACCTACAGATTGCTCCATCTGTGATAGATCTTGTTTATCTTTCGCTATCATGGAAAATATTTTGAATGTTCGAATGATCATTTATTGCAGAGCCAACGCACAGCAGCCAAAGCTTTTTGTTGGAATGATCCTTATCCTCATCTTTGCTGAAGCTTTGGCTCTTTATGGTCTTATTGTCGGCATTATCTTGTCATCTCGGGCTGGACAATCCCGAGCAGAATAAGATACTCAAGTGCTGCATAGTATTCTCTTATTGATTTTATCTGTAGCACTAGACCGAAAACCATTTCGATCAATATCAGGTTAGTTATGGTTGGACAGCAAGTGCCGCGTTCGCACATAAATATTGATGAACATTTTTTTTTGGTGGATGCTCTTTTCCTCTTTGTAGTAGTAGAAATTGAGTTTCTCTTTAAGTCTTAATAAAATGTTTTGGAGCTTTTCCTTGTTTGATTCTTTTTCAACAAAGCATCTTTTTTATAAGTTGAAACTAACTAATGGTTTTGATCAGGTTAGGTTAATGTGGGTTTTAAAATTTTTGGTTTATTTTGAGTATGGATTGGTTTCGAGACACATTTTGGGTTTAAGTCATTCAGATTTGTCAATCAAGTTTTATAGTGGTTATTTTGAGTTCAAATCATTTCATGTCAATTATTCGGATTCAAGCCATTTTGGATTTTAGACATTTTCGGTTTTGATCATTTTAGGTTTGGGTTCGGGGCGTTTTTTGAGTTTATTTTAACTTTTTATGGGTCAAATAAAGTTAGGTTGGTTTCAAATTCGGTTTAATCGGGTTTGATTAATCAAATTAGGTTGGGTTAATAAAATTCATAAGTTTCTATTAAAAATCAGAGAAATTTAATAAATTCTTTGTTGAATTCTCAAAAGAAGGGGTAGATTTAGAATTAAAATGTTAATCTAAAACTAATAGAAGTGCAAATTGAGTTAAAACAAATTAAGCATTTATTTTCAAATTGGATTGATTTAAACATTCATTATTTTATTCTGAATTTTAATGCCACAATCTTTTCTCGTTTGACATCATTCTCAAGTTAGAATTTTTATTTTTTAATTCTTTTATTTAAAGATGATATACAAGTATGCAAAAACAAAAGTGTCATCATAATAATATTAATTATAATTTAAAAGTTTGGTATTCTTGTAATTTTATAATTGAGTTAGTGATCTGGTTAAGGGTGATACAAACTCAATAAAACACTTCAATAAATAGTATAGATTACAAAATTCGTTTTTTGGGTTAATATAACTTTTAATCTTTGAATTTTGCAATTCATTCTACTTTGCTACTTATATTTTTTTGGTCCATTTCGGTATCTGAACTTAATAACTAGATTTATTTTTGTCCCTAAACTTAGATTTTATCAAGATTCGATAATATAGCTCTTTGAAATTGCGCCACATCATTAGACTTTTACATTTGTCAAATTCAATGACTAAATTGAGTTTAGTTACAAGTTCAAATGCCAAAATAGAAAAAAAAAATACTTATATCAAAATGGATGTATTTGTCAAACTTAATAACTAAAAATTATATTTACCCCACTTTTTTTTAAAAAAAAAGTGCTATCAAATAATCAATATCATTGGACACAAAACAGCAGTTTGGGCCAATTAGAAAAAGTCATTTTTGGGCTAAAACTAGCCTACACAAAAAGTTAGGAGGGATTACATTTTTTTCTAAAAGTAAGATACTACAATGAGATTCTACTTTGGGGTTAAATTAATTACTTTAAAAAATAATAAAAGGATTAAAGTTGATTTTGAAATTAGGTACACTTCAAATAAAATTTTAATGTAGGATGTAGCGGTTGTACACTTCATTTATTAATTATATAATTAAGGGTTCGATCTTCGTTCATGAGAATGGAACATATTTCATAAATAATCATTTAACTCTTCAAAAAACACTTAAAATAAAAGGGTTAATTACTGCTATCTATGATAGATACCGAAAAAAAAAAACTTTAAAATAAAGTGTAAAGAATATAGATTAGAAAAATAAAAAAAAAAGGTAAATGATAATGCAAAGTACAGAACTTTTAGTTCAAAGAGATAAGATTAGACCAACATTTTGCCACCCAAAACAAGGAAATAAAGCAACATTTGTTTAAGCCTTTTGCTTCTTATATGCATCAATGCATCATTTGCCATTGTATACCCTCTTTTTGCTTTAAAAACATTTTATCATTGGATGATGAAACAAGACCTATGGTGAGTCATTAACTTATATATACACATATATGCATATTTTACTAGAAAGGAAGATTTGTTACCATCATCAAAACCTTTATATATATATAATGGAATTCATTTCTTGTTCTAAACAAAAATGTATGCACCAACCATTAAAGTTAAATGTTCAAATTCCATACATTAAATAATTGAAAATTGAGTTTACTCTAGTTAATTCATATAATAATATCCATGGTAAAAGCACTATGGAGGTTCATATACTAGAAGTTAGATTGTATTTTACCTTTTTTCTTCAAAAAAAGGAGCAAACTAGTCTTATTACGTTAGACCAAATAATAAACTAGTCATTTCTAATAAAAAAAATTACCCATTTCTACTGTTAAAAATCGGTGTAGCTAACGAAAAACTAAACATTTACATGTAGCATGCCATGTGTACCTCATGTTGATGTACTAGGACCAGTTCTTAATGGTAAGAATTGATGAAATTTTTAATAGAATGACCAATTTACTCTTTGATCTAATGTAAATGGACTTATTTACTCATTTTTTTAATAAAAGAAGCAAAATGCAATCCGACTCTTAATATAAGAACCTTTGTAGTACTTTTACATAATATTCATTAGATTAACATTTAATATACTATCGATGAATATTTTTAATTCCACAAATAGAGTTGAAATACGATAAAATCTCCTGTTAGTTTTATTACTTAATTTTCTTATCAAATACATACGGTAACGAGGGCATAGGGGGCTTATCTCTTATTACTTTTAGGTGCTCCAATTTTGAAATTTCTTATTAAGCCGTTCAAAATTTTTAATTAGATCCCTATAAAAATTTTGTCAATTCTCATTAAACTTTTAAATTTTTTAAAGTTTTAATTAGACCTACCAAAATCTTTAAACATTCTCGTTAAATCTTTTAAATTTTTTGAAAGTTTTAGTTAAATTCTCCAAATTTTAACACCAAAATTCACCTTAAAAAACATTTCACTTTTTTTTCTTTTATCAAAAAGAAAGAGCACAATATAACAAAAACTATCAACCAAGCATTGAACTAGGAATCTCAGCCATCACAATGTCATGCACCACCTAATAAGATTCCTCAAAAACCTTTCATACGACAACCACTCTTATAGTCAAACTCGTCATATCATCTGCCACCCGATTCTTCTTCCCTCTTTATGAAATCTAGAATTTTCATTAATAATATATATAAAAAATTCATATTTATTTAGTACTAAAATCTTTTTAAAACCTTGGTACTCAATCTTTAACGAATCTTTTCATTTATCTATGTAAAGAAATTGGGTTGATTAGGTCACTTCCATGCTCATCATACTATGTAGTGGGATAATTTTAATTTTTAAGTGTGTATAGACATACATACATACATATATATATATATATTGGTAATGAAATGACCAGAAAAAATTAGGTCATGTTTTTGTAATTAGCTTAAGTGGAGTTGGAATCCCTACATGTTCTTTGTACTTTTTTTTTTTTTTTTGCAATATTGGTTAGCCATTTGCTTTCACATGCAATCATAGGCGACATTTAGGAATCTTCAATCTCTTAATCTTCTTTCATTTTTCCTTTTTGTCACTATTTTAATTTTTTAAGGTTTAGGGTTTAGATTTTAAAATTTAAAGTTTGAATTACTCTTTTGGTTCACCATTTCAACATTTTTTAAGATTTAAGATTCAGAATTTAGGCGAATTGAGTTTTAGCTCGATTAACATGGGTATTGTTGTCAATGCAGGAGGACGTGGGTTTAAGTGCATTGAAGCGGGTTGGGGAGAATTTAGAAATTATTTTTATTTGATTTAGAGTTAATTACACTATATATTCCCAAACTATAACCTTCATTTTAAATTGGTCTCAAGCTTTAAAACATTTTAATTATAATTTCACACTATCGAGGTTATATCAATAAGGTTTTTTAATTATTAAAATCGTTAATTTAACCGCTGAATGATATGTCAAATCTTATGTGACATAATTTAAAATGAATATTGTATAAATCTTGATTTTGTGATTTTCGAAACTTTTACAAAAGTTTTCTCGTTCACTCTCTTTTTTTCGATTTTATTTTATTTTTAGTTTTAACTTTTCAAAGTTATACGTTAACGTTTTGTTTTTCTTTAAAATTTTCATTCTAAATTATACCACATGAGATTTGACACATTATTTAACACGATATAACATTGATGGTTTAAGACCAATATAGAATAAATATCATAGTTTGAGGATGTCTAGCATAATTAACTCTTTAATTTATTATTTTAACTAATATTTGTTTTTAGGGTTTTCACCATTATTATTATTTTTTAATTAAGAATTTGGGATTTTTGTTTTTAACTGGTTCATCATTTCAACACGTGATTTTAACCTCTTTAATTTGTCTGAATTCATTTATTACATTGTCCTCACAACAAACCATACAAATTGTTCCATTTAGAAAAAAAACAAAAAAAACCCAAAAATATTTATATATATATATAACATAACACATGAGTTCAATATTGTTGAAATTTTAAGAGATAGGACCAAAAATTGAAAAGAGAGAGAGAAGGGGGCCAAATTAATCAATTTCACATTTATCCCAAAAACAATGACATGAATCTTATCCCCTAAAAAATAAACCGCAAAGATCATATTTGTTTTTTTTAATGCAAAAAGGGTTAAAAATCATCCATAACCCCTTTTCAACCTATAAATAGAAGTATAATGTGTTTTAACAACGCACTCGAACTCGCATATTTTTGTATTGGTAATAATACCCATATCAATCGAGCTAAGACTCAATTAACTGCTAATTTTCCTTTTTTAAATTCAAATAAATTATGTTTTATTAATTAAATAATGCTGTAATCAAATCAACTAGATTTATACTTTGAATAGAATTAAAATAAGACTCACTTTTAAAAAGAAAAAGGTTATGTAAAGTAAAAATAGGATATTAATTTTTAAGATTTAAATTAATAATATTTAAGTACTCAATTTCTAACCTAACAAATATCACAACTAGTATTACTTATATATATATATATATATATAAAAGAACTTTTAACACAAACCACAAATTTCTTGAAGTAGGTTATGTAGTTTGTTTTAAAAACTATAATTTGGATTGGGTCAATATCATCGGTTTTGTTATAGTAAATGTCGATAATGGCGGTAGGACGATTACAAAGTAATAAGAAAAGAAAAATAAGAATATACAGATTTTACATGAAAACCTTTTCGGAAAAAAAACTATGGATAGAAGAAAAGAAATTCACTAATATTAAAAAACGAATAATACAAGAGAAGTTTCGACAATCATACTTACATAATAAAGATATACCTACACATACATGTACACATTACGTTGAAAAAGTACTACCAAATAAAATTTACCTTAGGTAAGTTCAATGAATGAACATTCTTTATCGGAACTTATATCCCACCTTTAATGAATTTGTCCATTTCTACAAGCTTTGCTATTTTTATTTTACATAATTTATCAAGAATAATAATACTTGTGGTTGTAGATCCATCTATCCATTCCCATCCCCTCCTCAAGTTGAGCTATTCAACCTTAGAAAAAATGTGGTGGGGTTTTATTATTTCGATTGTCTTCTCACTCGATTTATTATTTCGTTCATTGATAATAAAAATTTTTCATAAACGAATTTAAAATAATGTTACGTGTCTTTTAAATGATACTCGATAATATTTTAGTTTTTGATAGAATAATCACGGTTCTAAGGTTTTAGTGTTTTTACTATTTTGTTGATAGCCCCTGTACTTGCATAAAATTCTTTAAAAGTTAAAATTTTAATCTTTCTACTTTTTCAATTTAAAAGTTCTAATTTATTCGTTATCATTATTGGTATATGCCACGTCATATGAGGACAACCTAATCAAAATTTTAAGTTGACAAATTTTGTCGGAAAATACTTGCTACTTTAATGGTTGAATTGTGATTTTTAAATAAAAAAAACTTGAGAGGACTTAATTATTAACATTTTAAGTACATAGACTAAGTCACAAATTTTGTCAAAGTACAGGGGCTAACAACATATTTTAACCCTTATTTTAATTTGGCATTTTTTGGTTTCTCTATTTTATAATATTAATTGGTGCAAATTGATGTTTATTTTTAATTTTATTCAATCACACAATCAAAAACCAGCAGGAAATCAAGTGAATCATGTTTAACCCATAATATACAATACCTACTTCTATCGATAAATCTGTCAAACCCTTAAATCGAAAGAAAACATCCGCTTCAACATGCTCGAACTCACAATCTCCTGATTATTACAATTACAATGGTGTCAACTAAAGCTCCATCGACTAGACCCTTCTTTTAAATTCACATTATTATTATAGAGGCAATAACTAACAATTCTATTAATTTGGACCTAATTAAGAATCTACATAATAAAAGGATTAAAACCGTAATATACCCATAAAATAATAAACTAATGTTTCCCCCCTACAATGTCTTCTCTTAACATCTTGGGACACACTTAAACATCAAAACAGCTTCCAAAAATTAAATGTGGGCCGACATTATTTGCTCTAATCTATCTCTTTGAATCATAACCAAACTCAGAACTACAAAAGACTTGTATTAAAATTCTCATCATAGGAAAATATATGAAGAAGGCCATGAATGTTGCTTTAATAGCCGACGACACCAAGCATTGATTTTAAAGCTATTTGATGTGTTTGTTGGGTCATTTACAATTTTCTTTTTCTTTTCTTGGTGAAGTTCTATAATTTCTTCTTTAATTTATCAAACAACTTTGGTGGTCTGCTTAATTTAACAATGCTTCTCAAAAATATTTTTGGAAAAAAAAAATACTTACGGAGAGAAACTAAAATTTTCAGCTTCTCAAAAAGGTACTTTCGGGCTAATTTTTGACTTAAGAGAAACACTATTTTTCTGAAAAAAGTAACTTGTTTATGAATGTTTTTAGCTCGAAAGTGATTCTTAGAAGCAATACTAAACACACACTTAGTATCACACAAGAAACCCGATACATATTTAGGGCAAATAGTATCATGTCAGTATGAAACACACGTGAACTGTCATAGGGGTTGTCATGCAAAAATGGTTAAAAATTAATATTTAGTTGGCATTTTTGTTAAAAATTAGTGTTTTGATTTTCTTTTTTGAAAGGTCGATGGCTAAATTTAACTAAAAAAAGAGGTCAAATTAACATAAAAATGCAAACATTAAAGACTAAATTTAACATTATGCCTTTAAAAGCATGATTTAGTTTAAAAAGCTCCTTATTCATCATTATTTTTTCGTATTTTATTATAGATTCGTATCATATCTGTTCTTTTTTATACAATGTCTAGAACTACCCATAACCCGTCTCGAACCTTTAATGGAGGATAATGCATTTCAATTACGCCCCCTTATACTGACAATAATATTAATATTAATATTAATCGAATTAAGACTTAATCAATAATGAAATAATAATTTCTAGGTTTTACATATAAAAAAAAAAGCTGTCATATCTGCTATTACAAGTGTTAAAATATCACACTGTAGGTACGAGGTGACCCTCCTATGGCATGTAATCTTATCGTGCCCCAATCCCAGTTTTAATTATTTTTAAAAAGAACTACTACGTAGACAGTTTTTTCATCATGAAAAAAATGAAATAAAATTCCTTTTAAAAAAAACAAATTAAATGGAGTAGATAGATAATAATATTAATATTATGGTACAAATATTATGAGGTGGTCGCGGCGCCTGGACATTGGACCGTCAGAAAAATTGGACCACTGATTAACACATCACACAAATTCCATAAATTTTGGACCCCGGCTTTGGATGAGAACATCATTCATTGTACAAATATTATTGTGTTTTATTCTAGGTTTGGACGTTTATATATAAATATGTTTAGAGTGTTTTTTCTTCACGTTTTTGTTATAGATTTTTTCACAAAAATATCGTGTAAATTTGGGATTAAATTATATTTTATTTTTTATATCTATTTTAGAATTTATGTTTGATATTTATGATTATTTTTTATTAATAATATCATCTTCAAGATTTAAAATTTATATTTTGAAAATATAATGTGTTTTACCTTTGCGTCTAACACGTGTTAGTATAAATTAAATGATATAATGTTATTTCCAATACCATTTATTATAAAGTATTATTTTCTCCGACAAACATGTTTGACAAGAAATATAATGTATGATTTACATTTTTATTTAGTTTCGGGTTAAATTAATACACATGTGATAACATGTTTATTTTAATATTTTTATAATAGCATAGTTTAATTTAATAAATTTAGTAGTTACCATTTGATCAAAAAGTACAATAACTAAAAGTGACCACATTATAATACATGAGTTAAATGATTCACACATCAATGATAGAGCTCTATGGGATACATTGTGTTCGATAGTCACAGGCTTTGAACTGCGACCCGTAATACTAGAATTTATACATCCTCATCAGGAATTGCAAAAGCCCTGGCAATATATCTTGGAGCTTCCATTTGCTACCCAAAACCATTGGATCGAGTTTCAAATAAAGTCGTATTGTAAAGATCTAATTATTTATTCTCTCAACTCTACTTTTTGAAATTACTGAAAATAGTGTTATAGAGATAGATTATACAAAGAAGACAAAGCCCTAACAGTAACGCGACTAGCTACACCTAGGACGGTAAACATCCTGACTTTCACGTCAATACATAAAATTCATCGCAATGATGTGAATGGTATACGAAATATAATACAATAATTAATAGAAGAATATGAAGTTTGTTCTTTTCATCCTATACGAAATAAATGCATTCAAACTAATTGCTGTTATGATTATGTAGAACTCGTGAAATTTCCATTACCTTGGAAAAAAATCCATCGCAGCATGAGAGTCTATGCCGGACCCATTACAGCGACACTTATCTCGTTTTTGGTTTTCCGCGACTCAGTAATAAAAGCACAAATTTCATATATTTTTTAATTTCTGGTAGATAATAATTTTAAAAAATTCCAGCTGTAGGTTTGATTTGACCCAACAATATTTGTTTTAATTTCCATTTTTATGTATTAATAATAAAAAATATTAGCCTTCAAAAAATAAAAAATAAAAATTTATTCCAATTAAATGTTTGTCATCATGGTTGTTGGATTGTTGTTTTGGCATTGGTTACACTTGGCAAGGACCTTATATTAATGTCAAATAATTTAAGCTTTGTTTTGATAAAAAAAAATTTAGTGTGTTTTAAAAAATAATCATTTTAGTCCTTCATTTAATTTTTTGAGTTCCTCTTCAACGCATAAATAGGAGAATAAAAAGCTTTAGTGCACTTGAACCCACGTCATCCTGAATTAGTAAAAATACTCATACCAATCGAATTAATACTGAATCGACTTAACTTTTTTTAAATTTAAACGTGTTATTTAAAGTATATTTTTTTAAATTACGTAACCTAAACATTAATTATTTATAATGTTAATTTTTAATTAATATATTTATTACGTAGCTTTTTTCACCCACAGATAATTTATTTTTATTTTAAATGTTAGAATAAAAATAGTTAAGGGAAAGTTTTTTTAATTAATTTAAAATATCATAATGTTGTATAAATAATATCAACTGATTACATTGATATAAAATGATTTTTTATAAAATTAGAGGGCTAAAAAGATATTTATCCCTTTTTTTTGAAAAAAAATTCATTTTGCTAAATTATAATCAAGACACCCCACCAACTCTGCAAGAGCTTTAATTTGCAATAAATCCAACCGTTGAGAAATTAGCTCATCACTGCTTGAAATATATGTAAAAATAAAAATAAAAATAAAAAAACTATTTTTTAAAGTTTATTTATTAAATTAATTAATTAATTTTAATATTTTCAATTTTTTCATACAATAAAAATTTATTAAAAATGAAAATCTAATTATTTATAAAATTGTTTTTATTATTGAATTAGATTATAAAATGTATTGTTTTCATTAATTAGCTTGTTTACTTAGTTATTCAATTTTGGAAAATGTCATTAAGTCCTTTAAATTTAAAAAAAATTTATTTAGGCTCCCCAAAATTTAAAATATATATTCTTAAGCCTTACAAATGTTTTAGAAATTTTAATTAAACCCTCTAAAATTTTATTTATTATTTTTTTTTTTAGAGAAAACACCAAATAAACCTGTCTAGGTGCACCCAAAGGAGAGCCAAAATCACAATGGAACTTTTCAGCATGAAAATCTTGTTTTAGATCTTAAAGGAAGAAAAAAAAATAAGGGTAAATTATACTAGTAGTCATTTAACTATTAGTAAATTTCTTTTTTATCACTCAACTGTTAGTAAATTTCTTTTTTAGTTACCCAACGATGAAAATTACAAAATGATAATTCAATTATTCAATTTTTGTCTTTTTTAGTCATCAATGACTAATATAAAAATAAAAATACCCCAAAATTCAAGAGAATTAGGTGACCAAAAAATATAAAAATGAATAATTAAGTTATGAGAAAAAAATTTACTAATAATTTAATGATTACTAGTGGAATTTACGCAACATTAATAATAATAATAATAATAACACAAAAGGTTGGACAACTCTCATTTATTTTCCTTCACTGATTAAAGCCTGTCATTGATTTCACTCATTCAAATCAATCATTTACCTGCCCCATTTCAATTTTTTTTTTAAATTTTAATATTAAATAAAAAATTAAAATTTTAAGTAAAAAGGGATAATTATTAAATAAATAGGGCTAAAAATGTGACAACTGTTTTATTTTTAATTTTTATTATATTTTATAAAATACATATTATAATCTCAATTCACTTGTGAAGTCCAACTCGAGATATCTAATTATTTTTACTTTTTTAAGATTATATAAAAAAGATTAAATTTTAGTTTTGATCATTATATTTCACTCAAATTTAAGATTTAATTTTTATTATTTAATTTTGATATAATTTAAACACTTGTCCATTCTTTTTTTTTTCTTTTCTTTTGACATGAGAGAAAATAATAGTTAATTTTCAATTCTAATTCATCTAATTTTTAAAGATTATATAAGAATGTTTAAATTTTAATTTTGATATCTGTATTTTACCTATATTTTAAATTTAATCTCTATATTTTAATTTTAATAAAAAATTAGTGAAAAATAAAACAACGATATTACATCATATTAAAAAGATCAAAATCACCCATCGCTTTATCTTGTTAAAAAATATATGAGACTTCATTAGGGATAGTATCAAAAACTTGTAAACTTGATTTTCACGTAATACTCAATTTGGCCAAGCGTCTGCGATTATGTTTTCTTCTCTAGATATATGTCGCAACCACCATTGTCTTTCAGTTCTCAAGAGTTATCGTACCCTTTTAAGTACTGTAATACCTGAATCTTTCAACCTTTTATCAACCAAGGCTTTGATCACTTTTGTATTATTAAATTGAATCGTGACTTTACTTAGAATAATGAGTATTCCATTTAGAATACTTCAGAATTCAACTTCAAAAGACGTGCATCGTCCCAAGCAACGGTTAAACCTCAAAATCTAATTTCCTTCTTGATCCTGAACCACTCCGCTGATGGACGCATTCCCAGTTGGAGTAGTCACTACCTCATACGTAAATAAGTGAACCAGCGATTCGTCAAAGATCGATCGAAACCTTGAATTACGGGTACTGTTTTGAAAATCATTGTGAGTTAATTCATATTGTTGAGCCTGGCTAAGGGAGATTTTAACAACTTCGATTATCGTCCAAGCGATGTTTTGAAAAATGAATAAATTCTTGCTTTTCCAGATGCATTAAGTGATTATTTCAAAAAGACAAGACCAAATAATGTCACATCCCTGCAACCTCACGTGACAACAAAGGTTAAAAGAAAATCAAAACCGAAATAATTTAGAGAAAAACTAGTGTTACTGATCAGATGAAAGTATTTGTATCCATTCTTCCTTTTAACTGTCGGGCAATCCCAAAGCACACGAATAAATTTATTGTAAAATTTAACATAATTTGATAGGGGAAAACTCCAAAATTTCATTACCTTGAAAAAAAATCCACGAGCATGAGAGTCTATGCCGGACCCACAGCAGCAGCTCTTATCTCGTTTTTGGTTTTCCGCGACTCAGTAATAAAAGCACAAAATTCTGGTACAAAATAATTTTAAAAATTTCCAGCTGTAGATTTGATTGACCCAACAATGGTTTTTTCAATTTTAATTTTTTATATATTAATAATAAAAAATATTTGCCTGCAATAAAATAAAATAAAAATCTTACAGTGTTTTAAAAAGGTATAATGGTTGTTTATTTGTCAAAATTTATAAAAAAAATATTTTTTATTTATTAATTTATATTTTTTATCAAATTATCTCAAAATAAATTAAAAAGTTAATTTTATTAACATGACATATAAATAAATTATTACGTGAATGATATGTCAATAATTAATTAATTTTTTAAGTATAAATTTTTACTATAATAATTAATATTTTACATATGCATATAATATGTATTTTTTTTAAAAAACTAAATTTTTTAATGATTTTAATAATTTTATTTCACATTAGTCAGCAACACGAAAGTATGTTCTATGTTACATCTTGCAATAATGTATTTTTATGTGAAAACGTGTTGGAAATCTTATACACCTCAATTGATCTCCCTATATAAAGGGACCATCTCCCTCCATATAAGCCTCACCAACAAACAATCACCTTTGTATACTTCTTCAGTCTTTTAACACCAAAATCATACTTTTCTTAAGATTTTCTTTCATTTTCCCGAAAATTTTCATTCTTTTCCTCTTTCCGATTCGACCAATCTCGTTTATTTTCTTTCTTTTTTCCATGGTGAACTTCATTTTCGAAGTTTAAACTGCTTTAAATTAAGTGAAAAGAATCGTTTTTTTTTTAAATTTAATTTTGATTAAAATCTTCTTCTGAAAGACCGGCTGGAGCTTTCGAAGTGTTGGGTAGTATCGTTTTTTTTCCCCCGGTTTTAATTGGGTCTTTAGGTTTTTCTTCTGAGGTGGTGGCCGGGGCCTCGGCCTCGGCGGGTTTTGATAACCCCCATTTTTTGAAAACTAATCACATTTTAAATCGTTTTTAGTTTTTTACGTAGTCTCGGATTTTGTAATGGGGATGCCGGCCTTGGCTTGCCGTGTAGATTCCGCCGTACCGCCACCTGGCTACTCAGCTTTCATTGCCGGGGAAAACTCCCTTGCCACGGCGGTCCCATTTTCTTCCTCCACCACCACAGGCGCCGCCGCCGTCGACTCTACTAATTCCAACTCAACCCATTGGTCCCCTGCTCATTCCTCTACTCTCTACCGTATCGACAGCTGGGGCGCTCCTTACTTCTCCGTCAATGACTCTGGCAACATCACCGTCCGTCCCCATGGTTCGAGCACTCTATCCCACCAAGAAATCGACTTATTGAAAGTCGTTAAGAAAGTTTCGGATCCGAAATCGGTAGGCGGACTCGGGTTACAGATGCCACTCATCGTTCGGTTCCCCGATGTGTTGAAAAACCGGCTCGAGTCACTTCAATCGGCTTTTGTATCAGCAATTCAAACCCAAGGCTATGAGTCTCGTTACCAAGGCGTTTATCCCGTGAAATGTAACCAAGACCGGTTCGTTGTTGAAGATATAGTCAAATTCGGGACACCTTTCCGGTTCGGTTTAGAAGCCGGGTCAAAACCCGAACTCCTCCTTGCTATGTCTTGCCTTTGTAAAGGAAACCCAGAAGCTTTATTGATCTGTAATGGTTTCAAAGATGCTGAATACATTTCACTTGCTCTACTAGCAAGGAAGTTCCAGTTCAACACAGTGATCGTACTTGAGCAAGAAGAGGAAGTGAAATTGGTTATTGACATAAGCAAAAAGCTTTCGGTTCGACCGGTAATCGGACTTCGAGCTAAGCTAAGAACCAAACACTCGGGTCATTTCGGGTCAACGTCGGGTGAGAAAGGGAAATTCGGGTTAACAACGAACCATATTTTACGGGTCGTTAAAGACTTACATGATTCGGACATGCTTGATTGTTTACAATTATTACACTTCCACATCGGTTCTCAAATCCCTTCCACGGCTTTACTTCAAGATGGTGTCTCCGAAGCTGCACAAATTTATTCGGAATTAACCCGACTCGGCGCTGACATGAAGGTTATTGATATCGGAGGCGGTCTCGGGATCGATTACGACGGTTCAAAATCTGGTAATTCAGATCTTTCCGTATCGTATGGTCTCGAGGAATACGCTTCGACTGTTGTGAATGCGATTCGGGTTGTTTGTGATCGTAAATCGGTCAAACATCCGATTATTTGTAGCGAAAGTGGGAGAGCTATTGTTTCCCATCATTCGATTTTGATATTCGAGGCCATGTCTACAACTGATACGGCACCATCGATGAACCAAATTAACCATCCTTTTATCGAGCTGTCCGAGGATGCTCGTAGTGACTATTGGAACATGAGTGATGCAGTAATGAGACATGACAATGAGACATGTTTGTTTTATGCTGATCAGTTGAAACAAAGATGTGTCGAACAATTTAAAGAAGGGAGTTTGGGGATCGAACAGTTAGCTGCTGTCGATGGGTTATTCGATTTGGTTACGAAAATTATTGTCGGAACTGAACCTGTCAGGACATACCTCGTAAACCTTTCGATTTTCACTTCGATCCCGGATTTTTGGAGTATTGGTCAAATTTTCCCTATCGTCCCCATTCATCGTTTGGATCAAAAGCCGGAAGTGAAGGCTATTTTGTCGGATTTAACTTGCGATAGTGATGGGAAGATCGATAAGTTCATTGGAGGTGAAGCTAACCTGCCTTTACACAAGCCGGGTAATGGCCAGTACTATTTAGGGATGTTCTTGGGCGGGGCTTATCAAGAAGCTCTCGGCGGTGTCCACAACCTATTCGGCAGTCCTAGTGTTGTTACTGTCTTGCAAAGTGACGGTCCACATAGCTTCGCAATAACACATGCAATGCCCGGCCCATCATGCGCGGACGTCCTTCGAGTCATGCAACACGAACCCAAACTCATGTTCGAAAACATTAAGCACCGTGCCGAAGAATTTTGCGGCATTGATGCTGGTAGTTGTTTAGCTAGCGCGGTTGCTCGTTCTTTCCACAACATGCCTTATCTCGAACCAGGATCTTCGTGTTCGTTGACCGCCATGAATAACGGTGGCTTTTATTATTGTAACGAGGAAGATTATTATGCGGGTTCAGAAACTGGGGCTAATGAGGACGAGCACTGGTCCTATTGCTTCGCTTGAGGCAACAGATGTTTCACTAATTGCTTTGCTGTATGTGTTTTAATGTCTCGTCATTTTTAATTATGTATTCCCATTTTGCAGTGCGTTTATTGTCTTTGTTTTATCGTTTCTTTGATGAAGACTTATCTCAGTTTTAACTTTAATTTCGGGTTAAAATTCACTCCATTAATTTTTCATCAAAGTTATTTAAAACGGGTCGAAAAAATGCATTAGATCGATTGACTTAAAAATTAGTACAAACCAATTGAACCAGTTTTACATTCATATAACAAAAAGAAATTTCACAATAAACCTAAATTTTTTAAATAGAAAAAGTAGAATCTAAAAGTTCCACGAATAATGATTGAGTCTTAGTTTGATCGGTATTGGTATTATTACAAGTACACTTAAGTGCATTATGCTCTTATCTAAGAGTTTGAGAGAAGCTATGGGTAATTTTAAAAATTATATCAAGAAAAATTCCACTAATAATATATCAAATAAATTTTATATTTATTTATTCTAAAATTTTAATTTCTAACATGTTTTTATCTATATATACATGCATATACATACATAAATACATTTAGTGGTGATGAAATGACCAGAAAAAATTAGGTCATATTTTTGCTTTCACATGCAATCATAGGCCACATTTAGGAATCTTCAATCTCTATCTTTCTTAACTATTTTAATTTTAAACTTTTAAGGTTTGGATTTCTTTTATTCTTTGGTTCACCATTTCAACAATTTTTTTAATATTTAAGTTTTGGAATTTAGAATTTGTTTTTATTTGATTTAGAGCTAATTACGTGATACATCCTCAAACTGTAATCTTCATTCTAAATTGATCTCAAACTTTAAAACATTTTAATTTCAATCCAAAACTTTCGAGGTTATATCAATAAAGTCCTTCTATTACTAAAATCGTTAATTTAGCCATTAAATGATATGTCAATTCTTATGTAGCATAGATGTAGGATAGTTTAAAATGAAAATTTTAAAGAGTGAATATTGTAAAAATATTGGTTTTGACAGGGGTGAAGCCAGAATAAATATTTAGGGGGGACTGGATAAAATTTTAATTTTTTATAGTTTATATTTTTATAATTTGTAAAGGATTAAATTGAATTTTTATAATTTTAGGGGGGTTAAAATGTAATTTTACCTTTACTAATTTAAAATTTTTTAAAAAATTTAAAAGCCAAAAGAGCAAATTTACATTTTAGGGGGGGGCCGAGGCCCATGCCAGCCCCCCTTGGCTTCGCCCCTGGGTTTTGAGGTTTTCAAAACTTTTACAAAAGCTTTTTTCATTCACTCTCTCTTTTTTTCTTTTTTCTTTTTTTACTTCATTTTTAGTTTTAACATTTAAAAGTTATGCAGTAAAGTTTTACTTTTTTATTTAATTTTTCGTTTTAAATTATGTTACATAGGAGTTGACGTGCTATTTAAGGTTAAATTAACAATTGTAATAATATGACCTGATTGATTTAACATCGATAGTTTAGGATGTAATTAGAATGTTTTGAAATTTGAGGACCAATTTAAAATGAATGTCATAATTTAGAAATGTCTAGTATAATTAACTCTTTGTCTTACTATTTTCACTAATATTTTTAGGGTTTCAAGGGTGTTTTACTTTTAATTCACCATTTCACCGTTATCATTTCATGGCGTGATTTTAATTTTTTTTTATAACTAGAGGAGGAGAATGTGACTACTTGAAATCGAACCCAATTTTTTATATCTACAACATAATACTCTAATCACGAGCAAAAAAAAACTTCTTAATTTGTAAAAATTCATTTATTACATTGTCATCAACTTCATCCTTCCAAGAAACAATACAATTGTTTCATTCTAAAAAAAATAAAAATCAATAATATATATATATATATATATATATATATATATATAAAGACATGAGTTCAATGTTGTTCAAATTTTAAGAGATAGAGCCAAAAATTGAAAAGACAGGGGTCAAATTAATCAATTTTACATTTTTGCCAAAAACAATGACATGAATCTTATCCCCAAAAAAACCCAATGCCAAAGTATATTTTTTAATACAAATCACAATTTTCTAAAACATTTTGAGTTTTTGAATAAAAAATAAAATATTTATTTTAGATAAGTATTGTAAAAAAAGTCAATTTAGCAATTATTCTCTTCTCTTTTTATTAAATTTGTCCCTTAATCTTTTTAAAAGAGTCGAATTTAATCATCAAATTTTTATAAAAAGAGTAAAACTGTTGTTTTTTAACAGAATTATTGATTAAAACGATAAGTTTTCAAATAAAGCAATCCACATGGCAATTCTTGAGTATTTTTTTTTTAAATTTCTATGAACTTTTATATACTTTTCTATTTTTGAATTTTCATAATTTTTAAATATTTTTTGACATGGAGTATAGAAAAACGTCATGTCAATATGAAGTACATGTAGATTGTTATGCAGGTTATCATGCTAAAATCATGAAAAAAATTAATGTTTAGTTGACATGTTCATTAAAAATAAGTGATTTGACTCTTTGAAAGATTAATGGTCAAAATTAGCTCAAAAAATAGTGGTCAAATTGACAAAAATATGTAAATATTGAGAGCTAAATTTATTATTATACCTTTAAAGTTCAGTTTTTAAAACGGTTGGTTTACCATTGTTATTATTAATTTTATTTTATTTTGGTTTGAACTCATGCCTTAGTCTTATGTACACTAACTTCTTAAGTGAAAATATATTGATTTTTTTCTATAATATGTTATTACTTTTTTACTCTTTTAATAGTTATATATATAATAATAAAATGGTAATTTCATGTAATGGAGAGTAAGACAGATTGAAACAAATAATTACCATAACCACTCTACACTCATAGATAAAAAAGAAAAAAAAAATCACTCACCCTCAGTACTTGTCAAAAGAAATTCACAAATAGATAGATTTGATATCTTTTTGGGGAGGAGCATAACTAGGGGAATGGCAGACCCGGACTCGACTAAAATAGAAATTTTTTATTTAAATTCTTTAAAATTTTAAATTAGTAAAGATAAAATTACATTTTGGCTCTCCTAAAAATGATAAAAATTTAATTTAATCATTTAAAAGTTATAAAAATACATACTATTAAAATGATAAAATTATATTTTTACTATTATAAAAATTATAATTTATTTTCTATCTCTAAATTTCTTTTTAACTTCACCCCTGATTTGGGGTGTTTAGAACACCCATAGTGAGGCAAAGCCTCACCTCACCTCACCTCATAGTAGTCTATCTAATGTATATTTGTGTTGCATACACACACACACACACGTGTAAGATATGAATTATTTTTTTTATAAAAATAATATTTATATATCTTACTATTATAAAATAAATATTAACAATTAATATTTTAATACTATTATATTATTTATTTTTAATTATTATTAATAAAATTTATATTTTATTATTATTTTTAATTTAATTATTATAATAATTATTTTTATCGCTACTATTATTTTTAAATTTATCGAAACTAATCTCAGCGCGTATTCCAACGGAGCTCTAATAACTAAATAAAAGGTGACAAATCTGGTATTACACGTGTCAAATTTGCTTACAGTAGCTACGAGGTGACCCTCCTATGGCATGTAATCTTATCGTGCCCCAATCCCCAGTTTTAACTGTTTTAAAATGAAAAAAATGAAATAAAATTCCTTAGAAAAACAAATTAAATAGAGTAGATAGATTATAATATATAGGTTTAATAACAAATTTAGCCATTAAGTTTACATATTTTGTCAAAATGATCCTAATTATATTTTTAAGCCTTTTGATGCTATCAACCTTTGATTTTTTTTTTTCAAATTGTATTTTTTAACAGATTTAATAAATAAATTTAAAGTTTCAATATTTCATACATTTGTTTATTGAGAAGTTTTTCTACTGAGTTAAATTTTTTAGATAATTACATTTATTTTATTTAAATTAAGAGTTATTTTTTTAATTTAATGTATTGTTTATTTGTTTTATTATTTTTCACATGTAATTATCTTATTAGGTTATCAAAGTAATAAATATTCTACATCATCACCGTTAAATTTTTTAACAATACTTTTATTAAAACCCTTAAAAAAATAGATAAAAAAACAAAAATTGATAACCAAAAATGACTCAAAAATACAATTAGTACCATTTTAATAAAACTTGTAAACGTTAATGGTCAAATTTGTTATTAAGCGAATATATATTATAGTACAAGTATTATGAGGTGGTACATTGGACTGTCAGAAATATTGGACCACCGATTAACGCTTCATACAAATTCCATAAAATTGGGACCCCAGCCTTTGACAATGACACCACTGTTTCTTTGTAAACCCTGTCTGGGGGACATTATTGTGTTCTTTTGTAGGTTTGTTACTAATTTTTTTCTTCACTTTTTTGTTATTTTTTTTTTACAAAAATATTAAATGTAAAATTAAGTTTAAATTGTCGATTGAATCTTAATTCGATTGATATCAAAATTGTTACCAGTACAAGAAGACGTGAGTTAGAATACACTGAAGCGCATTATCCTTTTAATAAGCGATATTATTGTACACTCATTTTAATAACCTAACTTTAATAACTTTTCATTTTTTTCATTTAATTCTTTTTATTAGAATTATTTTTTTTTTAAAAAAGTCAAGTACTTAAGTGGTCAAAATGAAATTTTATTAAAGTTGGGTAATTAAAATAAGTGTACGATAACATTGTTTAAAGCCAGACTGACAACATGCAAGGGTGGTGCAACGGGACTAGCAAGGGCCCAACAACCTAAAATGCAAATTATTAGTTTTGACCCTTTAAATTTTATAAAATTGGTATTTTTCCTTAAAGAATGATAAATTTTTGATTTAGTCCTTTAAAAATTATAAAGATATAAATCATTAAAATAGTGAAATTACATTTTAACTTTCATAAAAATAAATAACTAAATTCGGATCCTAAAAAAAAATTATGGCTTCAACCCTGACGACAGTCGACGAGTGACCAAAAACAGTTTGCAATGGTAATACTTTTATTGCAATCCTTTTTATGCCCAAAATGAAATTTAAAAAAAATTGAGTGACCGAATATGTAATTTACCCTTTGTCCCCAAAACTACACCATTGTAAGCTAAACGAGATTTATTGACATATTAAGATTCCATTTGAATCTTAATTAAAATGACATTGTTTTAATTAGTCTAGGCCTTGTACTTTTGAGACTTTATAAGTTTAACCTCTCTTCTTCTAATTCTAACAATTTAGTCCTTTTAATTGTCTGATTCATAAATTAAAATCCAATTGATAACGATTAGGGGTATTAACAACATTAACCATTAAGCAAACCAAAATTTATTATAGATAAATGAACTGAACTAAAAAAAATTCGATTAATTCAATCAATTTTTGTTTAATCAATCAAAATTAACATCTTAATTTTTTTAATACATAATTTTATATACCCAATTAAAATACCAAAACAAATCAATATTTAAAGGAAAAACATAATAAATACGTGAATAATTTTTAAATACCAAATTTAAACAGACTAAAGTTTAAAAAAAACTTTAAAAAAAATAAAAACTTTAACAATGCTATCAATTAGACTTTAATTTTAGATCGCTCACTAAAAGTATAGCGAATAAATTTCAAAATACAAAGAGTTTAGGGACTGAGGATATAATTAGACCGAAAACATTTGGTCGTTCCATTTAAGGGTGAAATGAAATATTGTGCTTGAGCTGTGACAGAGCCAGCTATCATTCTATTGATGTTGAAGATGAAGTATTTGTTGTGTTAATGGAGCTTGTCATTCACCACCTGCAATTGATGTTTGTTATTCCCCTCCCTGAATTGTATAGTCTCATTCATTGAATGGATTAATGAATTTTCTTTTGAAAAAATGCAAAAAAAAAAATATTTATTTTAAAAATTCGAATAAAAGAATATTCGTCCTTTTATTCTTTGAAAAATAAAATCATTTTGGTAAATTATAATCAAGACACCCACCAACTCTGCAAGAGCTATAACTTGCAATAAATCCCACCGTTGAGAAATTAGCCCATCACTGCTTGAAATATAAGTAAAACACAATATATTTTAATTTTAATTAATTTTAATTATTTTAATTTTAATTTTAATATAATTATAATAACATTATAAATATCGAAATAAATCAATATGAATAACCGTAAATTTTTAACCTGTAAATTAAAATAGCAGAAATATAATTTATTTGGATCGATTTTTTATTTTTTTTCTCAGCCATATGATTGGATGAGCTGGCATTGAGAATGATAAAGGTCAAATTAGTAATATCCAGATTTTTGCACGACCTTGTAAAATTCTTACTATAAAGAAAAAGTGGAATACAAATTTAACTAATATGTTGAAAATAATAAAAATTGGAGGGTTAAAGTGCAATTTTAGCATTATACTAATTTGTGGTTTCATAAAATTGAAGGGACTATATAAAGAATTTTCCAAATAAATCAGGCTAGGTGCATCCAAAGGAGAGCCAAAATCCAAGGGCAACATGAAAATCTTTAAAATTTGTCATTAAGTCCTTTAAATTTTAGTTAGTTGTTTACTTAGTTATTCAATTTTGAAATTTTTTTCATTAAGACTTTAAATTTTTTAAAATTTTGTTTAGGCTCTCCAAAATTTTAAAAAATTCTAATTAAGCCCTAAAAGAGTTTTAGAAATTTAACTAAACCATCTAAAATTTTCGAAAATTCTCATTAACATTTTCAAAAATTTTAAAAAAAACTAACTAGACCCCTATTTAAAAAAAATCTCATTAAACTCCCAAATTTTTTTTAAAAAGGGCCCTCCAAAATTTTTAATTTTTTTAATTTAACCATTCAAACTTAATATCAAATTCCACCAGTGACTAATAATAATTTATTCTAATTTGAAATGTTGATATAAGTTCTACTAACTTAATTTTACATTTAAAAAAATATACCAGATAAACCTAGCCACGTGCACACAACGGAGAGCAAAAATCCAAGAAAAAGTTTTCAACATAAATTATTTTGGATAAATTACAATAGAGGTCATTCAATTATGATTTTTTTTGTTATCTAACTATGAAAAATTACAAAATAGTTATCCAATTATTCAATTTTGTTTGCGCAAATAGTCCGATTTTTCCTCCACGACGATAAGGAACTAAAAGGTCAACTACTTTAATTCATATTTCAAATATAGATAATTTTGTATCTAATTGTATGGAAACGGGCGCGGATTTATGAAGAGGGGATGTTGTGCGAATATCTACAGAACCTAAATTATCAACGGGCTTCCCAAGCACGTTAAAAATTCATCCTAGGGTCACTCCGCCGACTGGAACACTTAGAGGAGCTCCCCTGTGTCGATCACTTCCATTCCTCTCATTAGACCATCTGTAGCGCTCATAGCTACAGCTCTAACTCGATTATTTCCTAATAATTGTTGAACCTCACAAGTTACATTAATTTGTTTATTGGCGGTATCTCAACCCTTAACTACTAGGGCGTTGTAAATATTAAGCATCTTGCCTGGGGGAAAGGCTACATCTAGTACTGGATCGATGATTTGAAAATTTTATTCACTAACTGGTTAACGTAAAAATAGAAACATCCAAAAATTCAAGATAGTTAGGTGACCAAAAAAGATAAAATTGAATAGTTAAACAATTATTTTACAATTTTTCATAATTAAGTGACTACTAGTGCAGTTTACCCAAATAATTTTTCTTTAGACAAAACACCAAATAAACCTGGCCAGGTGCACCCAAAGGAGAGCCAAAATCACAATGGAACTTTCCTTCACTGATTAAAGCCTGTCCCATTTCATTTTTTTTTATTTTTTTAATATTAAACAAAATTTAAATATTTAATAATTTTATGTAAAAGTAGGATAATTATTTAATAAATAAGAAAAAAAATTGTATTTTTAATTTTTAAAATTTTAAGGAAAAAATGAATCCTTTTACTATATTTTTTGGGACACATATCACATCTTTAAAATTGGAGTCTAAATTAAGTGTGAAGGGCCTAAAATGGGAAATTTCTGCTTTAAACCCCAACATTCTTAAAATCATAAGTGGATTTATGGTAAATTATAGTTTAACCCCTTAAAAATGTTAAAATTTTAATTTCATCCTTTTAAAAACCCTAAAAATAATAGCTAATGTAAAGATGAAATTATATTTTCACTCTAATGAAATTATAGAATTTAATCTTGACCCGCTTAAATTTATATTTTCACTCTCAGTTATTTAATTGCTAAAACACCCTCTCATACACAATTTAAATTATATTTTTATGAGAGTATTTTTGTCTTTTTAATATAATAAATCAATAAAAAATTAATCATAATAAGATTTGAACCTAGAACATCATGCATGATAAAGTATAATAATTTTATCATTATAATAAAAGCATCAAACAATTTTTATTTAAATTTTTAATAAATATATTTATTTCATAACTATATTTTACCCACTTCGTGAACGTGACATACTATTATGTGTATTTTTATCCCTAACAATTATATTCAAATCTCTTTTGAAAAATTGAAAATTATAACTTAAATAAAAATAAAATTCAATTCGGCTCGAATAATTTTAATTTTTTAACTTTAAACTGCAAATCAGATAAAAAAAATAAAGGTAGATTACACTCGAAGTCATTAAATTATTAATAAATTTATTTTTTAATTTTGGTTCGTAAATTTATGACTTTCAATGTTGTTTTACAAAAAGAAAACTAAATTGTACAAGAGAAAGAGAAAAAAAAGCTTTTGATTAGTGCAGGCGGTACAAATAGAGAATACCATAATGAAAATTTTTAAATAATTTAATGACCGTTTTGTAAATTATTGAAGTTAAGTGATCAAAATATGAATTTACCCTAATTTAAATACCAACTTAACTGAAACTGAATTATGTTTAATGAATCTATCTAAAACCAAACTCAACATTACAATTTTAAATCAATTTCCGATGATTTGCAATTTTTTAACTATATTTCGTACAATCGGTGATTGGCCTTCGAGCTAAGCTAAGAACCAAACACTCGGGTCATTTCGGGTCAACATCGGGCGAGAAAGTTCGGGTTAACAACGGACCAAATGTTATAGGTCGTTAAAGACTTACATGGTTCAGACATGCTTGATTGCTTACAATTATTACACTTTCATATCGATTCTCAAATCCCTTCCATATCTTTACTTTAAGATGGTGTTATCGATATCGGAAACGGTCTCAAGATTAATTAAGAAGGTTCAAAATCCGATAATTCTGATCTTTTCATATCATATGATTTCGAGGAATATGTTTCTAATGTTGTGAATGGTATTCGAATTGTTTGTGATCATAAATTGATCAAACATCCGATTATTTGTAGCGAAAGTGGGTGAGCCATTGTTTCTCATCATTTGATTTTGATATTCAAGGCAAAGTCTACAACCGATACAACACCATTGATGAACCAAATTAACCTTCCTTTTATCGAGCTGTCCGAGGATGATCGTACTGATTATTGCAACATGATTGATGCAACAACGAGTCATGTTTGTTTTATGCTAAACAGTTGAAACAAAGCTGTGTCGAACAGTTTAAAGAAAGGAGTTTGGGGATCAAACAATTGGCTGCTGTCGATGGATTATTCGACTTGGTTCCAAAAATGATTGTCGGATCCGAACCTGCTAGGACATATTTGGTGAACATTTGGATTTTCACTTCGATCTCGGATTTTTGGAGCGTTGCTCAGATTTTTCCTATTGTCCCCATTCACCGATTGGATCAAATGCCCGAAGTGGAGGCTATTTTGTCAGATTTCAGTTGCGATAGTGATGGGAGGATCGATAAGTTCATTGGAGGTGAAACCAGCTTGCCTTTAAACAAGCCGGGTAATGGCTAGTACTATTTAGGGAGGTTCTTGGGCGGGGCTTATGAGGACACTCTTGGTGGTGTCCACAACCTATTCGGCGGGCTAAGTGTTGTTGTAGCATTGCAAAGCAACAATCCACATAGCTTCGCAATAACACGTGCAATGCTCGGCCCATCATGCGCGTACGTCCTCCGAGTCATGCAACATGAACCCGAACTCATGTTCGAAACCCTCAAGCACCGTGCTGAAGAATTTTGCAACATTGATGACGATACTTCTTTAGCTAATACCGACGCTCGTTCTTTCCACAACATGCCTTATCTCAAATCGGTTAATCGGCCTTGAATTATTAGGTTGAGTTTATATGATTATATATTTATTATATATTATAAGATATAAATAAATTTAAAATATTTTAAAATAATATAAAATAAATTAATTTTTTTTCGATCATTCAATTTTGAGATTTAAAAATTGATAACTAACCGAATTAATTAATTAAACTAATGTCAAAATCAATCAACCCATCCCATCAAACTAAACCGAAAAATTAAATGGATCAATTTTTTCGATTAAAACCAAAAATCGCATTCACAATTAGAATAATTTGGACAAATTCGAGAGACAAAATCGAAGCGGAGAATCCATTGGTAGGAGTAAAGGTTGAAAATTGAAAATTGAAATACCCTTCTTCTTGAGTTTTGCCATTTTGATTCAATGGGCCTCTAAAGTAAGCCCAAAAGTAGTCTAATATTAGAGATTTTGCTTTGGGCCTATTTGCAAAACATAATAATCTTTTATGGACTACTCGGTCAAAAGAAAATTTTCTTTTCTCAGTAATTGGCCCAAGTTAGACACGTGGCTGAATATTAATGGTAATATTTAAAAACCTTAAGATAAACTGCATCATAGACGATTCTATCCCCTATATTACGTGATCTTTTCATCTTCTCCACTCTTCTATTTTTGCTTCACCGATCAAATTTGCCTCTTAAAGACGTCGCTGATTCTCTCAGGTTTTTTTATTTATTTATTTTAATCAATTAATTAATTTTATTCCAATTATGCTTTTTAATCTGTTTGAATGGTTTTTTTATTTAGATCTATTCAATTTTGCCCTATTTTTTTACGCTCTAAAACCCTAAATTCGGACCCCTTTTTTTCCCTTTTCGTTGACGGACGGAATTTACTGATTAGCTACTGAAATAAGAAGGGGAAAAGTTTGAATCCTTGTTAAAAAATTCGTTCTTTTCCATTCAGAGTTTCTTTCTTTTTTTTCTAAATGATGCACTTTTGATTCTAAAATAGAAGGAATTGTGGAAATTGTGCAAATTAGTAACTTTTTTTTTACATTTTTTTTAAATTTTAGTGAATTAAGTTATATATATTAATTTGAATGATCTTATCTTTTTCTTGTAGGGAACTTGAACAATAAGTTATCTGGTTTGACCGTTTTACAAACAATACAAGATGGTGAGTTTTACATTCTTTTTCCCCCATTATTTGGATTATCTAGTTTTAATGAATGCTTATGGGGTGAATTCAATTGTTATTAAACTCAGCCTGTAACTTTGAAGCTTGGGTTACAATGGATATGAGATGACAGTACATGGTAGTCATTTTTAATTCTCTATGTCGCTTGATTTTGCAGTTTTTTGATGGGTACGGTTATCATGGGACATCGTTTGAGCAGAGTTACCGATGTTACCCGGCATCTTTCATCGAGAAGGTTTGAAAAAATGGATTGTTATTTTTGTATGTTTCAATATCTCGATTTGTTACGAATGTGGTCAATGATTATGGCATGTGGTTGTGATCATTTATTCTTTTTTTGGTGTTTTACTGCAGCCGCAAATCGAAAGTGGTGATAAAAGTAAGTTTTTAAGACCTATGGTTTATGGCAATATGTTCCCTTTTTATTTATGTGCAAGTTCCTAATGTGTACTTCTTTTTCATTGTTGTTTCAGTTATAATGCCTCCGTCGGCCCTTGATCGGTTAGGTTTGTTGTTTTAGTCGTGGCATTAAATTTGTGTAATTTGTTGTTTCAGATTGTATTTGTCCCTTTTCACTCAAAAAATGAGCAAATTAATCCCTATATCTTAAATCAAAGAGCAAGGTAGTCCTTTTTGTTAAAATTTTCATCCATTTCTACTTTAAAAATTGGTGTGCTTGACCGAATAACCAGACAGTTACACATGACGTGTCATTTGTTACACATGACGTGTCATTTGTTCCTTGTTTTGATGTAGAGAGACCAGTTTTTGACAGTAGAAATGGATGATATTTTTAACAGGACTAGTTTGCTCATTTTTTTTTAGTATGGGGCAAAATGCAATCCGACTCCTACTATAAGGGCCTCTATGGTTCTTTATCAATTAGTGTTGGTTCTTCCTAAGTCATATGGAATCCTAATGTGTTAATAAAATTATGCAGCATCTCTGCATATTGATTATCCAATGTTATTTGAGCTTCGGAACGATGCTGCCGAGCGTGTCTCTCATTGTGGAGTACTGGAGTTTATTGCAGAAGAAGGCATGATCTATATGCCATATTGGGTAGGCAATGCATCTTTCGGTGTATTTATGCTTCGAGTTAGGAGTATTTGCATATTGCTTTTGGTCTGCCTAGATCTAAGAATTCTACTTGTCTGATTCACACCGTTTTGTTATTTAATGGTTTTCATGTAGATGATGGAGAATTTGGTCCTACAAGAGGGAGATATCGTGAGGGTGAAAAATGTAACTCTTCCAAAGGGAACCTATGTTAAATTACAACCCCACACGAAGGACTTTTTGGATATCTCAAACCCAAAAGCTATGTGAGTGGGTTATTTTTTGAAAAACATTTATGCTTGATTCTTTGATGTTTGATTCATATACCGTTCATAGATGTTGGCAATGTTTTGTAATTCAGCTTCGTGTGAGCCAAACAAATTTCTGTGTTCAGTGATGTAGATTCTTGAATCCTTTTCCCAGTTTCATCCTTATAGATGATTTAGGAACACGGGTCCTTGAATCTGTTTCTGTTGATTTAAGTGTCTCACTTTTCATTTATTGTGCAGCTTGGAGACAACACTGAGGAATTATTCCTGTTTAACCACCGGGGATAGTATTATGGTGGCATATAATAATAAAAAGTATTACATAGATATCATTGAGACGAAGCCATCCAATGCAATAAGTATCATTGAGACAGATTGTGAGGTGGATTTTGCTCCTCCCCTGGATTACAAGGAGCCGGAACGGCCTGCTGCACCAACTTCTTCGAACAGAGCGTCGTCTCAAGGTGAAATGAAGGCTAACAAATTGTGCTTAACCTTCATTAACCATACTGTTTATCATAGAGCCGATTTTTCTCCTGTTTTCTTATCCTCATAATGTTCTTTGTTCGTTCAGTTGAAGAAGCTCCTGCTGAGGCTGAACCAAAGTTCAGCGCCTTTACTGGTACGGGAAGGCGCTTGGATGGGAAGCCTCTGAAGCAGCAGTCTCCACCAGCTTCTTCGTCTGTGTCAAAAGAGAAAGGACCTGCTATTTCTAATGGGAATAATACCCGACCTTATTCGGGATCTAGTTCACAAGCTACTGCAGGCCAGGCTCAAGGGAAACTCGTATTCGGATCACATGTCAACCGTTCTAAGGATACAAAACAGGTCCTCATCATTTCCGCATGATCTTTCTTTGGGCAATTTGCTTTACCGTTACCCATCCTATCTTTACTGTTATTCATCTAATTTTGCAGGAATCCGGAAAAGAGACTAAATCGGAGCAGCCTGAAAAGAAGGAAGAGCCGAAGTTCCAGCCATTTACAGGGAAGAAATACTCTTTAAAGGGTTGATTATATTCATCCACAGTTCATTTACCGTGCGTTGTTTCGATACAGGAAAACACCGTAACCATACTTTCTGGACATTGTATTATCGAAAAATGAACTGTAGGTTCCCGTGTCAAAACGAAGTGATTCCGTTGTGAATTTTAAAATATTTCAAAGAACAGAAAGAGAGGATTCTACATGCTAGTATTTTGCATTTTCATTTGATAACTTTAGAACCTTTTTATCTTCTATTATTTGATGGTATAGGCTGTTGATTTCTGGAGTTCCATTATCTCACTTCTGTAGTGTATACAGTATACTCCTCCTCCTAAGTGTTTTATAACCATGAACTAAATATGTATCGAAACAGATCGGGGGTAACACAGTTCAAACAACCCCACCTATTGTGGCATATGATATAGTACCACATGATTCGTGGCGAATTGCACTGGATATATACACTATTAGAGCTGTTGGTCAGGTCGGCATGATATTCATATTGATTAATTTAAATTATGAGCTTAAAATGTAAATGGTTAATCTAAATTTCTGAGTGGGGTTTTTTTTTTGAATTTTTTTAAAAATATTTATATTATATTTATTTAATATTTTTTATTTATTAAATTTTTTTTAATATTTTACATTAGGGTAAACTATTAAAATAGTCATTTTTATTTGACTCAGGTTTTATTTTAGTCACTTATATTTAAAATGTTACGTTTTGGTCACTTGCGTTATTGTTTTATTACATTTTGATTATTGAGTTGTTAATTGATGTTAGTGGTGTAATGATCAGTTGATGTGGCCTATTATTTTATCATATCAGACTAAAATTTTAGGTTAAATTGCACAGCTAGTCCTTGTACTTTTATTTTTTTTAACAATTGTTTTTCTTTATTTTTCTTCTCTTCTTCTGCCCTTCTCTCATCTCATATTCTTCAATGCATAAGCAGAATCTTTGCCCCACCAAATAAACCAAGTATTATTTCTTTCACATAATTTCTAAATTAATTTTTATTCAAAATCGAATACCAATCATTCTTAATCAAATCTCAATTTGAATATAATATAATTTTAAAACTGAAACTAAATTTAATTAATCAATATAAAAAAACTATATCCTTAATCAAATCTAAACATAAATTGAATTCTTTAAACTCAAAGCAATTTTTTTCCTTTTCCAAATTTTGACAGAATCATGTAAATTATTCATTTCCTTCTCTCTTTTTTTTCTAATGAACAAAATTAAGCAAACAATAAAATTGATCTAAACCTTTTTGGATAATCCTAAGCAAGCTTGATTGGAAGTCGAGCATGGAACCAAACTAATTTGGGTAAAGTTGAGGGTAAGTTTTGTATGGTGGTCATTTTAGTCATTGAGAGTGTTGAGCTCGTCTGAAGAATTCCTGAAACAACGTAGTTTGGAGAGGGCGTGAATGTTATAGGTAAGGTAGATAAAGTGGTCATGGGGGTTGGTTAGGAGGTTGAGGGAATGAGCTCAAGAAACTTTGTTGAGGGTGGACTGCCATAAGTCGCGACTGACGATATTTTCAAGTGAGGCGAGCTTTTGGACTAGGACATTGAGAGATCCGAAATGGCCCGTCAAAATGACAGTGGATGATTAGAGTTTGTAGCTGTAGGGTGAGAATGTGTGAGGAAAGTTTTATTTTGGTTCCAGCTTTTACCTTTTTCTTGTTTCAGAAACATAAAAAAAGTTATTTCAAAAGAAAAGGAAAACATATAAACACCACGTTAAAAGAAATATAAAGAACAAAGGAAAACAGAGGGAGAAGCAAAAGAGAATGGAAAAGAAAAGAAAAATTAAAAGAACATAAAAGAAAAAAATTAATTTGTTTTAAAAAAAGGACCAATTGTATAATTTAACTTAATATTTTCGTTTGAAATGATTATTTAACGAGCCATGTCAGTTTACTGTTATACCATTAACATAATTAACAGTTCAGTGACCAAAGTATAACAAAACGATAACGTAAGTGATTAAAACGTAACATTTCAAATATAGGTGACCAAAATATAACCAAAGACAAACAAAAGTTAGAATTTTAATAATTTACCCTTTACATTATAGTTATATATTATTATAGGTTTAGTCTTTGCACCATGAAAAATAATCATATAGTCAAAGTGGAAGAGTTAACATTTACTAATATTTTTAAAGTTTTTAAGGTTTTATAAATAGAAACTTTTATACGGAATTAAACAACAACAAAAAAAAACAATTTTTAAAGATATTTTTATATCATAAAAGATGATTTTATTATAATTTGAACTTATTTGTTTCTTTGTAATAGTATAAATAGTATAGGGACTAAATTTATCCATTTAATAATAGAGAGATTAATTTAATCCGGTACTATAACTTAACATATTTTATTATAAACATAGAAGACGGGTTGGATTAGGTTGGGCCTTAAATGTTTAAGCCCAATTTAATTTTTTGCCCTAATTTATTTTTCGGGTATAATATTTTTTTCTCGAATTTTCTCAAATTTCAAGCTAATCTTCATGCTTGGGTAAATAACCCGACCCATGATTCCAATGACAGCTGAGGGGATTGTGCAGTGGAGGAGCTTCAGGGCCTTGTCCTTGCATTCAGCACCAGGAGTAACCATGCTAGGCTTCGAGAGGATGGCCTCAAACATCACATTATTCTCAGCAAGGTAGAAGAAAACCTCGGGCCATACCTTCTACGCTACTTTGAAAGTCCTATCCATTCCAAGGTCACCATCAAGCAAGATTTCTAGTTCCACAATTCGCACACTGTAAAAGATTTATATCATGATTGCATGTGTATATCACAATTACAAACATAATGAATGTTGTTGTGATTCTAGCATATAGTATGCTTGATCAATAAAAGAAAGTACGGGATAATATAATTTTCGGCTATGAATTTGGTAATTAGGTTCGCTTTCGATATATGTATTTTCGTTTGTCCACTTTAATCACTAAATTTAGATTCTGTCAAGATTTGATAATATAACCAATGTTACTAGAATAAAATCAAGGAAAAATAAAAATTTTAATAGAAATTTACAATTTTTGTATATTTTTTCAAGGACTAATTTACTCGTTTTCAAGATTGATAGTAACCCAAAAATTATTCTTACCAATTTGTTATTCGGCTTATTCAAATTGTAAATTTTAACACCCTGAACTTGAAAATTTAATTTATTTATTCGAATTAATTTATATAAGTGAATACCTCAATTCAATTAATTCGAAATTTAAATTTAAGAATTCAGATATTCTTTATCTTTGGTGTTTATGCTTTTGGATAAAACACGATACAAGAGACTTTACTTACATGCAAAATTCATATTGATGGATAATTAGGTGCTAATCATCTTTCCTTTTCACTAGATTTTCATTTTAGTTAATAGGGTTAACTACGCGCAATGTCACTAAATTATTAATAAGTTTACGTTTTAGTTACTTAACTTCAAAAAGTTACAAAATAGTCATCAAACTATTCAAAAGTTTTTATTTAAGTCACTAGGCTGTTAAGTTTTTCTTTTTAAAGTCCGGCAAGCGAGCTTTAAATGATGATACAATTGATCAGTACCCATCAACGAATAAAACAACATACCTTAGATCTAATTCAATTTGACAGTCAAAGTCGGATATTGAAGAAGAAAACTGTTTGGATTTTAGTTTGCAAATTCATGACATTCAAAACTGTTTCATGAAAAAAGATGAACGATAGAAGAGAAGGTGAAGAAGATCACCATACAACAACGATTTAATAACTCAATAACTTAAATAAAAATTTTAAAATAATTAAATGACCATTTTATAACTTTTTAAAATTAAACGACTAAAACGTAAACTTACTAATAATTTAATGACACAGTAAATAATTTACCCTAATATTAATCTTTTGACCCTTTGGTAGCTATCAACCAAAAACATAAAAGGTTATAAGGCAGCTCATTTCCAATCCAGCCAAATCAAGCAATAGTCCAAATTTATATCATAATTTCGTAGGGACAAAATGAGTGGAAAACGATTGCTCTGACCTGTGACCGTTAGATATGAAAAAAATAAAAATTAAATGGAAATATCAAATGATGTGGCACACCACATGTTAAAATGTGACAGATTAGCTTTACACGTGGCCCACTATTGTTATTATAACTGTTAATGGGTTAAATATACGAGAGGTCCTTATATTATAGAACCGAATTAAGTTAGTTTCTTTATTATTAAATAGATTAATTTAATTTTTATAGTATTAAAAAAATTAAATAAGTTCAAATTATAATATAGTTTAATATTTATTGTACAAAAAATACGTTGAAAATTATTTTTTTAATTGCAGTTCAATTTCAACAAAAGGTTTTACTTATATAATTATAAAAAATTTAAAAAAATTAACTCTTTTAAGCAGTAAATAATTTTTTTTAAAGATATAATGATAAATTTAGCCTTCAATGTTTATATTTTTTTGTCAATTTGGCCCTTAGTCTTTTAAAAAAGAGTCAAATCGCCTTTTTTAACGGAAATACTGACTAAAACATTAATTTTTTTTTATTTTGTTGGTATGGCTACTCGCATAACAGTTCATATGCACATTATGCTAACATAACGCCATTTGTTTTATATGTCACGTCAGCAAATAATTTAAAATTATAAAAATATAAAAAGTTCATAAAAAGAAATTAGCATAGAGTACATGAGGATTGTCATGCAAGCTGCTATGTTTGAAAATTTAATATTTTAGTTAGTATTCTCGTTAAAAAAATCATTTCGACTCTTTTTCAAAAGGTTGGTGATCAAATTTGATTATTTTTAAAAGGTTGTGGTCCAAATTTAGCTAAAAAAAAAGAGAGAAAAGAATAAGGGTAAAATTGATAAAATATGTAAATGTTAAGGGCTCAATTTGACATTATACCTTTTTTTAATAGTAAACGTTAATCCTATTCCAATTTGACCGTATTTGATTCTTTTTAATAGTATAGAAATTAAATTGATCTATTTAATAGTAGATGAATTAATTTGATCAGGTCACTATAAAAGAGGAACCTCTTGAATATAAGAGTTTTTTTATTTTGAATTTATTAAAACTTAATATAACTATCGAATATTCGAAAAAAATAATAATAAAAGGTAATATTCCATTCCCAATCACCAATTCATTGCTTGAGTAATAATTTTGCATATGAAAAGGGTGATTTTACCTTTAAAAGTAAAAAAAGTAGTTGAGACAAAAGAGATTGCTCAAGGCTTTGTTTTATATTTCTACTTTTGAGAAATTTGCTGTTTTAGGAGCTGGAATTTGTCATATATTTTCAACATATAGTTGTTGGTTAGTTCAAACAAACCCATCTTTAGGTCACTGTTAATTTTGGACCCATGGTTACTTTTTTTCCCCTATTAGTAAGCAATATATTGGTATCGTTTGAGTTTATTTTACAGTTTATTTTCGGGATTCGTAAGTCATGATTACTCATTTTAACAATATCATTTCTCATTCAAATAGAGATTTGATTTTGCGTATCCAAAAATTATGCAGCCGTAAGTGGAGAGTGCTCATAAAGCAAGTACCTAGAGAGGTAAACTCTGCTGCTGATACTTTAGCTGATTTGACGAAAGAGGTTTGACAAAAGTTTTTGGTTATCCAACCCTAATCCTACTGTTAGCTCGTAATTAATGTTATTTATATATTGTTACAAAAAAAAATATCGTTTTCAAGATTTGAACTTATATTTCTCTTAAAAATGTAACATGTCTTAGTAAGCATTTTTGTGTCCATTATTATGTAGAAAATTGGATAAAGGGAGGTATATCGGTCATTTGATAGACATATAATAATGAACTTAAATACGTAATATATTCTATTTTAATGATTTTGGGAGTTATGGGTAGTTTAAGTATTGGGATAAATATTAAATGCATACGCGAACTTTCATTTGATATGTAATTTAATATGTGAACTTTGATTTAACGCAATTATATACATGAAACTTGAATTATGATTCATACATAAAACTTTGATTTTGATTCAATTGTACTCAATTAAAGAAATGAACACATAATTTTATTTTCATATTAAATTAATATAATTATTTGTGTAAGTAATATACAAATGTAAAATTGTGTCGATTCAATAATATTGTTAGTAATTTGTGAAATTTGAATTAAATTAAAATTTTATGTATAAAATTACAGAAAATCGAGATTCATGTATAGCATTCCACATTTAATTAAAACTAATATATAATTTTAATATTTATCTATTTAAGTATAGTATATAAGAGAATTTCTGTAGGATTTTTCATTATATTGTGATGAAAAAAAAGTTCACGAACACATAATCAAATGGTAGATCTCATGCAATCAACTTAAAATATAAGAAATGCATTCAGTTGGATGGATCAACGATGATGTTGAATTTTCTTATGGTGGACGCGGTTGCAGTGGAACAATCACTTCCACATGCAAGCTTGCTGGATATTGAATGCACTAGGGCAGGTATGTTAGTTAACACATCCATCAACTTCGGTGCACCCTCACTCGATGGTGGCCCCACCGGCACTCTTTTCTGCTGACATGGAATTGACTTTGCGCTCCTCTTCGTCCTCGCATCACCACCCTGTTTTTCCTACGTGGCAGTTGCACCGACTCACCCACGTGTTAGTTTAAAACATTAATATTTTTTTATTAAAAATGTCAATATTTAATTATGTCAACTTTTTTATAAATATATTTTTATATATTCTTTCTACTAATATCAAGGAATTATAATCATATAATATTTATCTAATTAACATCATTAATATAAATTTGATAAATTTGGATTTTTTTATATAATGTATAGAACTATTCATAGTCCTTATCTAACCTTTAAATAGGAGGATAATGCGCTATAGTACACAAAAACTCACGTCTTTCAGTACTAACAACAACACCGATACCAACCGAATTAAGACTCAATCAGTATAATATCTCAATTAATCACGTTCTTTCCTCATGAAGGGATGAGAATATTTGACTTGTTCTATTGTTATTTTTCTAATGTCTCAATCAATCACACTTTTCTCGTAATGGCATGGGAATATTTGACTTATTCTACAAATTATAATACTAAAGGATAAATATCAAAATTATATATTAATTTTGATACAAATTGCAATGTTATACATTAATTTCAATTTGATGTATTTACATACATTATGATTTTCTCTTAAATAAAATTAAAATATTTCTTCATTAAGCCACTACTTTTTTCAGTGTTTCTTTTATTGAAAAACTTCTATAGAGTATTTTATTTTTACTTTTTAATATTTGTTATCAAGCATATTTTTAAAAAAAATAAATTGTAGAAAATCTCATTAAAATTTTAATGGATTATCAAACTAAGCATAAGTTGGATCTCATTTTTAATATCATTTTGTATGAATTTGTTGTTCAATTTTATTATAATTTAAATATATTAAAATTATTGTATAAAAAAGTCATTTCTATCGTGTTTTGTAATAATAATTCCAATTTGTACTCAATTGAATACTTGAATTTTTTAAAATAAATCAAAAAGATCGTCAAACTTTTTCAAGAGAAGCAATTAAGCCCCTTCTTCTTTTTTTTTACTCAATTGGGTATTTGAACTGTTAAAATACATAAAAAAAATACATTCAAACTTTTCAAAAATAGCAATTAAAGCCCTTTTTTTATTGCACTTAATTGTCAAAATGCATTAAAAAGGTGATTTGACCGTAAACGTTAGCAATCACTGTTAAAGTTAATTGACCCTAATTTTTTTAATTAAAGTCATCTCATGTCACAACCACAACATGACATGTAGCAAAAAAATTATAAAAAAAAAATTATAAAAATTATTAAACTTTAATAAAAATATAAAAAATATATTTAATTTTTACTAAAAATATAAAATAATATAAAAAGTTTCAAAATAATATAAATTTTTTAAAATTTTATAAAAATCATAAAATTTTTTAAAAAAATCATAAAAAAATTTATAAAATACATCAAAGGCTAACTTTAATGTTGACCGTTAAAATTAACGACCCCTAGTTATTTTTTTTTCAAGTTAAAGTCGTCACGCAACACTGTAGCGAAAAATAATAAAAAATAAAAATCAATAAAAGTTATAGAAAAATTATAAAATGTTTCTTTTGGTACAATAATTTTTATAATTATTTTACGAATTTTATATTTCTTTACATTTTTATCATTTTTTTACTACTTTATAAAATTTTATATTTTTTATATTTTTTTTACAATTTTTATAAAATTTTACAATTTTTTATAATTTTTTTACGATTTTTATAACTTTTTCTAATTTTTAATAAAAATTAAATATTTTTTATATTTTTTATTAAAATTTAATAATTTTTTTAACTTTTATTTATTTTTATTTTTATCATTTTTTGTCACATGTCACATTATGGTTGTGACACGTAGTAACTTTAACTGAAAAAATTAGAGGCTGTTAGTGAAAAAGTATTGAGTACAAAGAGAGAGAGAGAGAGAGAATGAGCTTAATTTATTTTTTGAATAAGTTTAAAGGCTTTTTTGGATGCATTTTGGTAATTTAAGTACCCAATTGAGTGAAAAAAAAAATAATGGCTTAATTAATTTTTTTGAAAAAATTTAAGGATTTTTTTTTATACATTTTAAAAATTCAAGTACTCAATTAAGTGAAAAAAATTAATTATTTTTTTTGAAAAAGTTACATGAATGCAAATCCTAATTGTTGAAATGGATATGGTCCATGAGAATAGGAACCACAATGGTGAATTGGCGTAAAGGTAGTTACATAATTGGTTGACTCGTGATGTTTTGCAATGTTATTAAATACAGCCAATGGCCACGTCCTCCCCACGACGCTCCTCCACTCATTGGACCTTGCCTCCTCAATCTTTGCATATACATACCATGTAGATTTTTCCTACTCTTTTAATATACCAAACATTATTATAAATTATTTATTATAAAAAATATACCAAATTAATTTTACTAATAATTTTGGCCTTCCAAGCATTGTCCTATCTTGCCATCATCTTCCAACTTAAAAAGAATTGTAATATTTTCATTCACTTTAATGTTTAATTCACGATTTGATTTTTAAAATATATTAATTTTTTCATTTCAGTGTTGTTGATATAAGTTACCAACAAAAAGATTATGATGGAAGAAGAGAGTACTGATTTATTGAGATAAGGTGGAGAGTCGATGGAATAAGGGATAGAAGGAAGGAGATGTTATTTGAGGAGAAGGATCTAGGGAGTGAGAGGAAAAGGGAGAAGAAAGTGATGGTTGTGATGGAAAGAAGAATAACTCCCATGCCCTTATGCACCCAAGATTATATATACGGGTTGCCCTCTACCTAGTACTGTTGTGCGGAGGTCTATATGAGGTTTTGCATGGTTGTGCAGGTTGGCTAGGTGTCAATGCTATTGCTGGTTGCATGGTTGTCTCGTCTGTGGCATAGGTTACCTTGCTTTAAGACCTGTATCATTGAGGTTGTACGAAATGGTTAAGCCTAGGTGATCCCATGAGGGGTGAGTTGTGGAGGGTAAGTTGTTGGCCCATTGTAGGCTAATTCACCAAAGGGTCCACCAATGGGCAACCCATGGACCGTTCGACGGTTTGCCATGTGTCCTTCATTGGTAAGAGTATAACAAGTACATTTTTGACCTATTTTGGTATATAAAATATTTACTCATAATAGTTTTTGTCCAATTTTTTAACATTGTTTTAAAAGAAAGGTATAATGCTAAATTTAACCTCTAATATTGATCTATTTTGTCACCTTGGCTCCAATTTTTTTTTTTATTACTTTCACTTCAACCTTCAACATTTAGTCAAATTATGGACGGAAAAGTTAACTGAACTATTAAAATTTTAATAACATTGACATGGTAGTTTGTACGACAATTTGCTTATACTTCATTACTGACATGAACAATTTTTTAAAAACCTTTTATGAATATTTTAAAATTTGTTGAAATTTTAAATAGTTATTATTATTTATTAAATTTATATAAAATACATATGAATCCTCACGACAATATCATTAAATTTTCACGATCCAACTAATTTTGTATTCAGAAACACATTAAATAATTTTTGAAGGTTGTAGCCAAAGTGATTAAAAAACAAGAATTAGAACCAAGTGACAAATGTGTAAACACTAGGGGATAGATTTATCATTATGACTAAAAAATAGTGGTTGTTTTAAGTAGTTTAGCCATTGAATGCACGCCACGTAGCGTTTTTAGAATATATATTATCATATATAAAGTTTAAAGAAACAGAAAAATATTTAAATCCATTTAAATATATATATATAAATAAAAAAGATTACAAAATATATAATTTTTAAAAATCATAATATAGAAAAACAAATAAAAATTAAAAAATTTCCTTAAAAAATACAAATTTAAAAATTATAAACATAGAAATAAATATATAAAAAACTAGTATATGTTAAAAAATAAAAATAATTTTTTTTCATCAAATATATAACTGCTTTAAATTATAAAAATAAAAAAATTAAAAACCGTAAAAGTATATGAAAATTCCAAATGTATATAAATTTTTATAAAATTATCAAATATATAAGTTTTAAAAAATAAAAAAATCATAAATATATATAAAAATGTTGAAATTAGTTAACAAATACGTAAATCTTAAAATTTATAAAAATAGAAAAAAAATATAAGCATAAATATAAAAATCTAAAAGCATATATAACTTTTTTAAAACAATATATATTTGACAAAAGATCGACGTCAACAGCGTTTTGACGATTGACAAGGGAGTCGGGTGAACAGTTGAGCGATCGTGCGACCTGGATTGCGTTGGAGGGACGTGCAAACAATCGGCATGTAGCGATGCTGGGCAAGTGGGACAATCAGCATGCGACGGTGCTGGGTAGATTGGGTGTGGCGATGAGATTATTTTAAAAAAAATTGTTTAGACTTTTCTAAATTTCCAAATGAGACTAGGGAGTGTAAATTTTTTTGAAACAAATTAAATATATATTTTCGATTTTTTTTTAAATTTGAGAATTTTTCGATATTTTAAAATGAAGTGAGAGTAAGTAAAAAGGAATTTTAACCAAAAAAAAAATCCAATTTAATAATAATATTCTTTATTCCTTTTTAAATAAAAATAATATATATTCAATAAACCATGAATTTTTTTTATTTTATATATTTATACATATATTTATATATTTCTTGCTATTCTATTTTTTCAAGATTTATATATATTTGATTAAAATCCATAGTATATTTTATTGGTTAAAACAACCACCAGTTTTTTTTTTTTAACAGTGTTAAAAAATTGAAGAAAGAACAACAGAAAAAAGAATGGTACTAAAATAGAAAAACGGATATACATTAAGGACCAAATAGTGAATTAAGCCAAAAATAAATTTTAAAATGAATTTAATTATTATTCAAATTAAAGTCAATAGAAATTCTATAGTTGTGGTTTTTTTCCAATTTTTTTCTCCAGACACACACGCAGTTATTCCCGCTTATTTGGCGGCTTAAGTTCACTGCGTTTAAACTGTCCTTTCCCACCTTCCACGTCACTCCACCGTAAAAAAGAAAGAAATTCAAATTTAATAAAAGGTCAAAATCTGCCATAGATCCTTGTACTATTTATAAATTTAAAATTTAATCTCCATACTTTTATTTTTAAAAATTTGATTCCTCTACTTTCGAAATTCAAAATTTAGACTCAATTATTAATTATTAATATTTTCGTTAAATTTTTTGGTTTTATGTTTTGAAATAAAAAACAAAAATACTTACTTCGTAACAATTGGATCTGAAGTTTAAAAACTAAGAAGTAGAGATTAAATTTGTAAAAATAAAAATATAGGGACTAAAATATAAATTTATGAAAAGTAGAGAGACTTATATCATATATTAACCTTAATAAAATTCAAACTTAAAAATTACAAAAGACAAATCCATGTCCGCTTCTCCCACCAGTCATTATTTGGAATCCTTCATTTCAATTTCAAGCTTTCAACTCTTTCTGTTTTATTTTTATTTGTTTTTTATTTTCCATTTTTTTTTTGTTTGTGCTCTCTGCAACTCATCTTTGTCTTAAAGAAGAAGAAACAATCTTCGATCTTTTCTATAGCTACTCTCTCTCTCTCTCTCTCTCTCTCTCTCTCTCTCTCGTTGCAAGCAACAAAATAAAAGATATACGAAATGCTCTTCGCTTTTTGTGTGTGAAGCCATGTGAGCTTGTTGATACAATTCTCTTCTTCTTCTTGTTAATTTTGTCACGCATTCTCTTTGACCGAGTCACCGACTCAGAGAGTTACGAACTCTATCTCTCACACACGCGCACTCCGAAATGGCGTCTTCTTCTCGAGCAAGAAGCAGGTCGCCGTTTTCGCATCGGAAACCTCCAAGTCCGTTTTCATCTACTTCTTCTACTTCTTCGTTTGTACGCAACAAACTAATACCTCGCACGTGCTCGTCGTCGGCGTCTTCCTACTTAAACTCGGCAGGTGGATACGATTCTCGATCCAGGACGACGAGTCGGTCAAAGTCTGATTCGGTGTACTATGACTCATGCGGTTACAATGCTGGTACACCAGTGGCTCACGCGCCGGAGGAGATAATAGGCGAACCGTTGGAAACGTCGAGATCGGGGGATAGTATTTCGGTTACGATTAGGTTTCGGCCGTTGAAGTGAGTGTAGATCTGAGAGGACCGGATTCGATCTAAGTTGTGGATTTTTTCGATTTGATTGTTGTAGGAGTTTTAATTTTCAGGTACTGCAATTTATTTGGTTTGTTTGCTCATTTTTATTTTCTCTGGCTATAGTGAAAGGGAATTCCAGAGAGGGGACGAGATTGCGTGGTACGCTGACGGGGATAAGACTGTGAGAAATGAGTATAATCCAGCCACAGCTTACGCATTTGGTACTTGCCTATTGATTTGACTTTTAGGAATGAAATTCATTGCTAATTTTCTTTCTACATTTTATTGTCAATATCTGGTCTTCCTGAGTATATATCTTTGAGAACGATAGCAAATAAATGAAGAAATTTGTACAATTTTGTTGGGGATTTGGATGGCGTTAGGTAATCAGAGTATAGTTAATAAAGAATTGCTAAATTTTTGGTCGAAATGGTTTGGCACAAATTTGACGTTTAAGCCTGGCAATGAATGCGGATATCATATGATTATTGGATTTATTTTTTGACAGATAGAGTATTCGGACCTCATGCAACTTCTCAAGAGGTTTATGAAATAGCTGCTAGACCTGTAGTGCAAGCTGCAATGGAAGGTGTAAACGGTATGGAATTAAATTACCGGAACTTATATTAATTTCTTTGAGTTGATTGTTAATTGAATTTAAACTGAAAAGTTCTAAAGATTATTTGATTCAAAGTCATTTATTGTCATGTTGCTAGAAAATGTAGGTCTGTTTCAATTCTGAAATTATATGCTGTATCTAATGGGAGCTAATATTAGCTTGTTTGAATTATAGGAACTGTTTTCGCTTATGGTGTTACTAGTAGTGGGAAGACGCACACTATGCATGTAAGTCTAGCTGCTTCCTCAAAGTACTTTTAACTTCCCACTAATTTTTTTTTGGATTATCATAGGAACTCTTAAAATTATTGTTGCTTATATTTCTGTCAAGTAGACCTATTAGTTGATTATAGTATCAATTTTGGTTGTATAACTATACATATAGACTTAACTATAAACAAATTTTCTTGGATATGTTGCATTTGATTGAATTTTCTTGTTAGGGCGGTTGAGGAAAGAACTTGTGAAATAAATAACGGTGGAGTTTCCTCAACAAATGGAAGCAATTATTTAATTACAATTTTCAGATTAAACGCTTCTAATTAGATGAGTTCTTTTCATTGCTTTGTGTTTATGGTTGATAGTTACTCTTGAGAACCTTAATCCCTACTCCTAAGTCTGATAAAATTTTCCACCCAGAAAGAAATCACATATGTAGCACAAGCAATGTTTAAGGAAAATATTTATTAATCAGAAAAAAAATATTTACTTGTATAGAAGTAGCAACAAAATCAAACCATATCTTCATTGTTAGTTTCAAATTTCATACTCTCCACAACTCTTATAGACCACACAAAAAGCAAAAGAGAAAGAATAGTATTTGCGTATTACGGTATTACCGGTCAACTTCTATCTGGTATGTTTTGTTGCATTAGAACTTTATATTCATTTGACCTTCTTTATTGGAAAATGTATTTTAGTAATATGCTGTTGGGAATTTTTATTTATATTAATATTTCAATCACATGATACATCCTGAGAATGATCAACTGTTTTCCTTCCGTTCTTTTGTATTAATCTGTTGTGTATCCTGTCATATAACAATATAACTACTTCCTGTCATCTTACTATTGACTTTTCTCTTTGATAATATGCACAGGGAGATCAAAATGCTCCTGGTATCATTCCGTTGGCAATAAAGGATGTGTTCAGCATCATCCAAGATGTAAGTATTCCGGCATTGTTGATTAGGACTAACTACAGAACTATCAGATTAATGCAATTTTCTATTCCTTTTCATTACGTTTTGTTCCTTATGCTACACCTGTTCCTGTTTGACTTCTACCAGTTGGCTCCCTTCTGACAAAACCTCCCCATTTTCTCCTCAAATTATACTTCGCTAGTTATAGACCTTATGGTAACATGTTATGCTTTGAACCATTTCAGTGGGGACAACATTCCTATATTGAAGTTAGCCTCAGCACTTGACTAATAACTGTTCTTTAACTGTCGTTTATAACCCGAGGATTTATTTATTTGTTTGTATTTTATGTTTCAATGCAATCTTAAGTTTTATTTGTGCTTCATCTTGCTTTTGTAGCATAGTTTACTTGCTTTCAATTATTTTCTCTCATAATTTTATGTGGTTAAAGTTTGAATGACTAACTGTGCTTATAATTCAGACTCCAGGGCGGGAATTCTTACTCCGTGTGTCATATCTTGAAATCTACAATGAGGTGTGTTACTGATTTATACTTATAAGTTTATGGTTAAGTTGATCACATGGCAATTGAAGTTAGAATTTCTTTCTTCAGGTTTCATATCTACTGCTACTGTTTATTTTATGGTGGTACTTTAATGAGAACAGTTTTCTTTAGCTGTTAATTCTATAAACTGTGAGCTCCTTTCCTTTTAACTATAATGATTTTGTTTTATTCTGCTTCGGACATCAGGTGATAAATGACTTACTTGATCCAACTGGTCAGAATTTGCGTGTTAGAGAAGATGCCCAGGTCTTTTGTTCAACTTATTTCAAATTCTTGCATTGTTTTTATATGGTTTATGACCTTGATCTCATTCTCTGAAAAAAGTCATGTGCACATAAACACACCATTATTCACATCTAGTATCAACCTAATGAATCTTTTTTTACAATATATATTTTTTACTTTTGGGTGGATTTTGGTTGAGATTGTAAGAAACGTTTCAATATAGTTTCTGATGGAATGGCTTGCGATCAATGTGCATCAGTTTCTTACTCTTGCTCATATTAGCATTATCTTTCCAGGGAACTTACGTGGAGGGTATAAAGGAAGAAGTGGTTTTGTCTCCTGGTCATGTTCTTTCTTTCATTGCTGCAGGGGAAGGTGCTTTCTGGGGTTCCTTTGCTCTTTTCCTGCCTTTTTCTTCCTTTCTTTTCTTACCCATGCTATATGAAATGAATGATCTATCAGTGAGATATTTTCTACTAAGTTTCCTTTTGTATGTTTTTGAGCAGAGCATCGTCATGTTGGCTCAAATAACTTCAATCTGTTTAGTAGTCGAAGTCACACTATATTCACCCTGGTATACATTCTTGATGTAGGAATTTTCTCATTTCATTGAGCAAATCTTAAAGTTGGTTGATTCCCTGTGTAGTTTATGTTGAAGTTTATAGATGTCTGAATTTTTGGTGTTTCTGAATCAGTGTGGATAACTCTATTATACACACCCCTTCTTTCCTGACAAATTTGCAGATGATCGAGAGTAGCGCTCATGGTGACGAATACGATGGAGTGGTCTTCTCTCAACTTGTATGATTCAGTTCACCTGTCATTTTTCAGGAAAAATATTTCTCTCGAATTCATGGCTTGACTTGGTACTGTCGATGTTCCCTTATCCAGAATTTGATTGATTTAGCTGGATCTGAGAGTTCAAAAACTGAGACAACTGGGCTAAGAAGGAAGGAAGGATCTTACATAAACAAAAGTCTTCTGACTCTTGGAACTGTAGGTTCCTTCTATTAACATTTTCCATTGATGAACATTTATTACTTTCCCATGTTGAACACCTTCAGTCTATTATAAGGGTAAAACATACAAAGCCTTGAGCATGTTCCTTCAACTAATCTGCAGGATTATAGTTTCTATAAAGTCGGTTGATAACAAAAATTGAATCACAAAGTTTTCTATTTTCTCCATCTGTCTCCATTAATTACTGATGGCAATAACAATTCTGGAGAGGATGGAATTGATTTCTGACTATTAATTTTATAGTCTTATAATTAGATCGTCTGGTTTTGGTTTGAAGGTTATAGGAAAGCTAAGTGAAGGAAAAGCATCCCATGTTCCATATAGAGACTCCAAGCTTACCCGCCTTTTGCAGTCTTCACTAAGTGGTCATGGACATGTTTCTGTGAGTTGATCAGTATATGTTATTTGTAACAGGCCATTATGTGCTAATGCTTATAGGTTAATTGGATTTTAGTTCCTCCCAACTCTAAATTTTAATTTCCTTTATCTTTCAATTATTTCTCTAATCTCAAGTCATTTTTTGTTTGCAATTACTAATTCTTATCAATATCTGACAAAAGTTATTTATCTATTTTGCAATTATTTTCTTCAAAATTACAGCTTATTTGCACAGTTACACCTGCATCTAGTAATATGGAGGAAACTCATAATACCCTTAAGTTTGCAAGCAGGGCAAAGCGGGTGGAAATCTATGCCTCACGTAATAAGGTCTCTGTAGCCTCATCTTTATTTCTCTTGGGTAGTTATAATATTTAAGACTCAACCTTATGCTACTTTCAAATCTAAATTTCGTTACAGATTATTGACGAAAAATCATTAATTAAGAAGTACCAGAAGGAAATTTCAGTCCTCAAAGAAGAACTTGATCATCTAAGGCAGGGAATGCTTATTGGTGTTAATCACGAAGAACTTATGACCTTAAGGCAAAAGGTCTGGCATTTTCCTTTCAGTCATTTTTCTATCTGGGGGCATAACTATTTACAGTATTCTTCATGCCATTTATTGTTTGTGAGACAGTTGGAGGAAGGTCAGGTGAAAATGCAATCAAGATTAGAGGAAGAAGAGGAAGCCAAAGCTGCTTTAATGAGCAGAATCCAGAGGCTTACCAAGCTTATACTTGTTTCTTCCAAAAACTCCATATCTGGTTTGAGTGATGTATCGAGTCACCAAAGGATTCATTCTGTTGGTGAGGATGATGTGAGTTTTTATCATAAATATGTCAAACAAAAACCATGATTCTTTTATACTGATGGTATCATAAGTAAGACTACTCAAATAGTCTATTAACACATATATATATATGTCTGTATGTATATGTATATTACACAGCAAGGACCAGTTGGCCTATTCTATTCAAATGATGAAAAAGATGAAACAAAATATGTTTTATAACCTGGAAATTTTGAGAGTTACACCCTAGCTATGCATCTGTATCTCTTTTATCATATACGTCTGTTACTTGTATTATCCACGTCCACTTTTCTTTGGTTGGACTGTATTATCTGGTCATGTGAACTTTTTGGTAGGCCTTAGTTTTCAGTCTAGTAACATGATTATGATGTTAATATTTTGCACATTTTCTTCATTAGAAACTGGATGGGCAAGGAGCTGATACGTTGGTCATAGATAGTGAGAATCAAAAAGATCCTTTAACTTCAATTGCAGTGCTTGCTTCTGATCCGTCTTATGAGTTAAAGCACAGAAGATCCTCCAGCGGAAGGAATGATGAGCTCTCACCAACTAGCAGTACTGCCACTGAGTCAACTCAAGCGGCTGAACTTATTAGTGGGACCAAACTGCTGGCAGTATGTTTCACTTGTTCCATTTATTTCTAACCTCTCTCTCTCTCTCACTTGTTTTTAATGTTTTCCCTAGAGGTTTCCTTTTATTGTCCTCTATTAATGTTTTCTCTTTTAACTTTATAGTTGCATGGGCTTAGACCTCATAATTAGGACTAAAATTTCAGTTCTCTCCATCTTTTGATTTCATTTGTTTGTTATTTTATCAGGATGTATGGTTGTATGTCTATGTGGTTCTCCTTTGGTGTAGCTTACCAAAATATGTGCCTTTAGATTTTTATTTGGTTAAGAATTTATTGGGAATATGATATGTGAATGTGTTATACACAGTTCTTAGGCGTATTCCTATGTTTTTTTTTTCTTTTATACTCTTTTAGGCATTTATACTCTGGTAGAGGAGCATCGTTTCAGGTGGGGGCAGAGATTTGTTTGACTCTTGTATTTTATTCTGCTTTGTTTCCCTTCTCTAGCTTAGATATCTGCAATTGAAGTTTGACATTCCCTTGCACTGACAAACACAGTTGTGTGAAGATGTTCTTAAACATCATAATATAATACTATATCTCCCCATTATTGCTTCAGTGAATCACATGTCAGCATCACCTCATATTTCTAGTTTTCCACGATTGCTGTTGATAATTCAATGATAAAAGCAAATACTTCTACGGCTGTAGGGAGGAATGACATCAGATCAAATGGACCTTCTTGCTGAGCAAGTTAAGGTGCTTGCTGGAGAAATTGCATTTAGCTCCAGTACTCTGAAACGCCTGCTGGACCAGTCTGCAAATGATCCTGATAGCTCGAAATCTCAGGTGCGCTTTCTCTGTCTTACCTTTAGCACATTTTAATTGAGGTATTAACAATGGATGCTCCTGCGGCTGGAAGAATTGGAGGGTTTGTTTGTATTTTAAGGGTAGCTTACTTTTCTATGTCCAAGAGGAAAGGTTGAAATATTTTACTACTAATACTTATTCTCTAGTCAATTTATAAATTTAACATTATCTGTACATCCATGAGGTTATAAGATATCTGATTAATGTAAAGGGGAGTGCCATGTGGGCTAACCTTTCCGTTCTTCCTTGTATGCCAGCATCCATATACTCAATATTAAATTTGCATATTTTCTGAAAACAGATTCAGAATTTGGAAAGAGAGATTCAAGAAAAAAGGAGGCAGATGAGGGCTTTAGAGCAACACATAATTGAGAGTGGGGAAGCTTCAATTTCTAATGCATCTTTTGTCGAAATGCAGCAGGTAGTGTCATCATACTGTTAATGATAATGTTAGTTATTCTACTTGTATTTTTTATTTTATGTTAATTTTTTGTTAGGGTTTTATCCCGTGGCTTTCAATTAATTTATTCTAAAATGCTTTCTTGTTGCAACAGACAGTTATGAAATTGATGACACAGTGTAATGAAAAGAGTTTTGAGCTCGAGGTGAGTGATTTGGTTCCATTCTTCTGATTTATGGAGTTGGACAATTGATGGGCACTGTTTTGCCATTGATTAAGGCTTGTTAAACATGATTTTTTTTGTTCATTGTGTAATGAAGTTGATCCTTCTTCGTTATACAGATAAAATCAGCAGATAATCGTATCCTGCAAGAACAACTGCAAAACAAGGTGAAAGCCTGGTTGATGTCATTTTTCCTCTATTCATAAAATGGCTGATTATCTGTCTAATATAAAATCTAGTGTAGCATTTGGCACTTCTTTAGGTGTTCGCACCTGCTGATAGTTTCTCCTCCATTTATAAATACAGAACTGTTTCACTTATGGCTTTGCTTGTTGCAGTGTTCTGAGAATGAAGAATTGCAAGCAAAGGTAACTCTCCTGGAGCAGCAGTTGACATCTCTCTCTGGCAATAAACTATCATCTTCTGCACATGGAATATCAGACGAACAAGCTGATGAGTTACGAAAAAAGATTCAATCTCAGGTAATCTACTTATTGCTGGGAATGTCTAACTATGAATGACTTTAGCTTTCCGTTGTCCCAAGTTTTGGTCTTCATTTGGTTTATTTACACGTAGTAGTTTTTCTCCGTAACTAACTTCTAAGATAGCTGCAAAAACAAATCATTTTAATCATGTTTTAATATTTGCTTGTCCTTTTTGTTTTTACTCTTTTTCTGTTCTTGAATATTTCATCAAAATTGCCTCTTCAGGTTGAGGGGAAAAGGTTTGATTGTCATTAGCATAGCCCTTTCTCATCAATTTAAGTTTTGTTTATCTATGCAGGAGATCGAGAATGAAAAACTAAAACTGGAACAGGTGCAACTTTCAGAGGAGAACAGTGGGTTATGTGTCCAAAATCAAAAACTGGCTGAAGAAGCTTCATATGCGAAAGAATTGGCATCTGCAGCTGCTGTGGAGTTAAAGAATTTAGCTGGTGAGGTGACCAGGCTTTCAGTGCAGAATGCAAAATTGGAGAAGGAATTATTGGCTGCAAGAGGATCTGCTAATCAAACTATAAATGGTGTTAACCGGAAGTATAGTGACAGCACAAGACCTGGGAGGAAAGGGCGGCACTCTGGCCACTCTCATGACTTTTCTGGAGCGGCTGGTGATGACTTTGAATTGTGGAATCTTGATCTAGATGATCTAAAGATGGAATTGCAGGCTAGGAAACAACGGGAGGCAGCTCTTGAAGCTGCACTAGCCGAGAAAGAATTCATAGAAGATGAATACAGGAAAAAAGTTGAAGAAGCAAAGAAGAGAGAAGAAGCTCTAGAGAATGATTTGGCTAACATGTGGGTGCTTGTTGCTAAGTTGAAAAAAGAGGGAGTTGCTACCCCCGAGAGTAATACGGATGAGCAGCATGGTAATAGTATTGATAATGCTGACAATCCAAAGGCAAACAGCATCGAGAATAACAGACAAGTGTCAGATGTGTTATCAAAACCAGCTATTGAAATGCCTAAGGAAGAACCCCTGGTTGTTCGCCTCAAGGTTTGTTTCTATACAGTCAGATACAAGTATGTTTAATTTCTTATAAGTTTATTCATATATTTTGTGTAACCTTAGAAGGTCTTTATACCCTGTATCAACAAAAATGGTATTAGTTCTGAAAGTTAATGGTTTTAGATAGACCACTGCAACTTAAAAAAGTTTTAAATATTTACAGGCACGAATGCAAGAGATGAAGGAAAAAGAACTCAACTCCGTTGGAAATGGAGATGCCCATTCCCATTTATGTAAAGTATGTTTCGAATCACCAAATGCAGCAATTCTTCTCCCTTGTCGGCATTTTTGTTGTAAGTCGCTTTCAAACCCCATACTATTATTTACTTTTGCAGTTGGTGTTTATCAACAGTATATTTCGAAATGCTTAAGTTGTGCTCTTTTTCTTTTCTTTTTTTTGCAGTATGTAAATCATGTTCGCTTGCTTGTTCCGAGTGTCCAATTTGTCGCACAATGATTGCGGATAGGCTTTTTGCATTCACTTCTTGACACAGCTATTGATACCCTCCTAATCAAGGTCATGCTAATAGATTTTTTTTCATTCCACTTACCTTTAGAGATGAACCCAAGTCATGCTTAAAGTAAATGAACCTAACTGGAGTCAGGTTGGACTTTTAAGAAAATTTTGCTTATTGAGGTCTAATTCAAAATAGATCTCATCAAAAGTCGGGTTATTCATTTAAAATTAAAAGTTGACTTGATGTTTGGAGGTTTTGAGTAGAATTATCAGTCATAAAAAATGAGCTTTAGGTAGAAAAAAAAAAAAAACCCGTTTAAACTAGTGGCTAGAATTGAGCTCCAATAGCCAAGGCCCGAGCTTGCTCCTAATGTTTTATTTATTTATTTATATTATATAATTTATGTCATACGAAAATTAATTAAGTCACGCTTTTAATGTAAATATGGAAAAAATATCGTAAGTCAACAAATTGTTTATGTTTAAAAATTTTAATCGAGTTTGGGTCAATGTTGTACATAAAATCCGACTTGAACCTGCCTTGATCTGGTTCATTACCTTTTAGTTAAAAAATATATTATCATTTAAAAATTTTAATACATTTTTATATTTTCTGTGATTAGATTAAATAAGTGTATATCGATTAAATAGTGACAGACTAGTCTGCAATATAAAATTCTATTTGAGGTAGCTCCATTCGTTGGCTGATTTTGACATTTTTATGTTTTATTTGCAGGGTTTCGTGATCGTATGTGTTTGATATTTTCAGTGTGTACACCGGGGTAATTCTTTCATTAATTTGTAACTGTTTAAAAGGTATGTCAATAGTTTGTTCTCTACCTCACTCAGGGCTGTAAAAAAAAAGAAGAGATTTATTAAAGATTAAAAAGGTTTCTAAAGAAGGGGTAAAAATCACTAAATGCAGAAATTCAGATACAAAGCTGTTGCATAGTTTTAAATTTGCAGCAAAGGGAGTGTGATTATTAAACTTGGAAATTGTTTTGTACATAAATGATTTACGCCTCATATGAAGTGGGTTTTAATACTTTATAAAATGTTCTTTTTTTGTTTGTTCATAATTCAGATCTCCTTTTTCGTGATAGAAAACTAAAATTTAAAAGTGATGAATTGATGATTGAATTTCTATCCTTGACGGTGCATAATATGTTTTTGTTTATCAATTCTATGTTACTGAACTTAAATTATAGCTTTATTGTATGTAAACCCTTGATATTTTGCTTCTTTTCCTTTTTGTTTAGTTCATTTGTTGATGTTTGATTCTTCTATTGTTGCTAATGGAGGTCTTAGGAGTTAGGATAGTTTTAATGGCTCGGGTTTAGTTTGTACCCCTCTTTATGATGTTAGGTTTCTTTTATTAATGATATGATTTTTTCCCTAAAGGCTTAATATAATATTTGGTATATGAATTTGATATTTTTTTAATTTAATACTTTTGATTTAATTTGATAGTTGAACTTGACAACGTTATATTAAGTCTTTCCTAGAAAAATATTTACATTAAACTGAATTGTGATACATGAGTGAAAAAAATTATGTAATAATTTTATAAAAAAAAAATTAATGTGAAAATTAAATGTAGTTTTAATTGAAAAAATAAAATTGAAGGAAGTAAAATTTTAAAGTTGCGAGTTCAAATTAATTTTTAAAAATAGTATGTAAAATGATAAAAATACTTTTAAAATTATATTTATTGCTATATAAATTATTTTAGTAATTTCACATTTATGTTCTGGCATGATTGAAAATACCATTAATTCGCCTTGCTTCCATTTTTGATGAAGTCAACTCCATCATTCTTTCTAATTGTAATTGCTCATTTTCCTTTTGCTTAGTAGGGCTTACTATTAGATTGCTAAGTACTTGTTGTATGGGACTTTTCCAGAGGATTGAAGAAATTATTTTATGAATTTTTTTATTATATCATCTATGAAAAATAATTATTTAATGATATTTTAATATTTTTTTTCATGTTATTGTCATATAATTTTGATAAATTTTTACTCAAAACTTAGAATTTCGAATTCGAATTTAGAGAATTCAAGATTTAAGGTTTATGTTCAATGTTTAAGGTTCAAATAAAAAAAAATATTAAAATTATGTGTTAATGATAAAAAATTACTAAAATGCCATTAAATTATTGGAACGGACTAAAGATGATTTAGTGAAAAAAATTCATATAATAATTTCTGAAAAGATTAGTTCTTCGACCTCTCTTTAGAGCTACAAAATTTGTTGTAACTTCTTTTTTCCTAATAAAAATTGATTGATTTTTGAAAAGAAAATACCATCAATTCACTTAAAACTTTAAATTATAGTAAGTACAAATACATATTAATCTTTGCTGAATATATATAAAAAAAAAACCCGATGGAACAACGAGAAAATCGCTGAAAAACAAAAGGAAAAAACGAAAAAGAAAAATCCAAAATCCAAAATCCAAAGACAAACGGATCGAACAAACGTTCCATATGGACATATCTGAAACTCCAACCCAAATGTTAGAAAACGTTCACCCTAATTACCGTTCCATCCATAGCCAAAATTCAAAACATTTGTCTCTTTGAACTTCTCTGACTCCATCGACCTTATCTTTTCGGCCAATAAAAAAGAGGAAACTGAAGATGACCAAACTTTGGCTTACCCAAATTGCTTCATATATTTAATGAAGAAAAAAAAAGTCATTATTCTCAAATCTAGTCCCTTCACCAGCTCAAAAATCTGCATGAAATTAAATTTCCATAAATGATTCATTAATTAGTATAAATGAAATATTAATACTTGCAAGCACATTATTTAAATTACACGATGAATTTCGTTGAGGAAAAGTTAATTTATTTTAAAGAAATCTAAAAAGTATCGCTCGTTCAAAATCAACATATTATTTAATAGTTTAGTACTACTTTTGGGTTGAGTCAGAATTTTGTTTCTCAATTTTAGGCTAAACTTAAGTTTCTAAAGAAGCCGTTTTATGACGCGAGTTTATTGAAAGGGAGCAGGAAGATTGTGCATGGTGAATAATCACCTACCATGCCTCTCCTCTACAGACCTATATTGTATATGTTGGGGCCTCAGTACTCACATCTTAAACAGCTTCTTCAAATATTTGGGCTCTCCTAAAGTCAGGATACAAAATCTCAAATCAATTTTGGAACAATAATAAAATTTCTTAAAAAAATCAACCTCTTCTCCACAATCAAAATAGCTTCATCAAAAGTCCTAAACTCACAAACCATCAAAAGCATGCATCTCTTCACAAAAAAAAATAAAAAAAAATCTAAAACAGAGTTAAATTAAAGCTTACCGTAAGAGAAGGCATTAGCAGGTGAAGAAGGGTGAAGAAAATCATCAAGCAGCCAACCAGGAATTGTTTCCATAAAATACTCCGACATATTATTGGTGGTTGAAACCGAAGTATTGTCACTGTTACTGTAATTATCTTTAACCCCCAATGGTTTCTCAATGAAAGCAGGGCTTAAGATTTCATTGTTTGAAACTGAACACTGCAAATTTTTACTCTCATCATCAACCCCATTAGAGCAGTATGAAATCGGGTTTAAAGAAGAGAGCTTCACACCGGTGAGAAGAAACCTGTTATGTTTCTGTGTATATTCATTGGCTCTATGAATTGAAAGGTCACATTTCATACAAAGTACTGCTCTGTCTTCTTTACAAAATATAAACCCACGTCTCTCCTGCAATGTAAAATCGATTTCCATTTTAATTGATTTCTTAAACTCAATAAATATGCGAAAATTAAATTATATATTTTTATGATAATAAAAATATAATTTCGTTATTTTAATAATTTATATCAAATTAAAAAAAAAAATCATTTTAGGACCTAAACCCGCAGCTGTTATAAATACAATCAGTTTGGATCAAAGTATCAACAAAAGTTTTAACACTTATAGTAAGTATATGCTTATTTACAATTTTGTTCATGTGTTTTAAAAGGTTATATACACTAAGCCCTTTTAATTAAATTGTCTAATTTCATTTTTAACCCCTCTCAAATCTTAAAATTTCAATTTAAATTTTGTTAGCCCATTCGTTAAATAAATTTTTTTTCATAAATTTGGCCCTCCCTATTCAATTTAAGCTATCTTGAGACATTTTTTTTTTTTTTTAACTTTGGCCTCTCAAAATATTTTAATTTTATCCCAACCTCAAAAGCAATTTTCCATTTAGGAAAGAACTAATAAATGTGGTTTTGATTCTTTGAAAACTCAATAATGGCTAAATGCTCAAATTGGGGGAGGGGTAAATCTTTCAAAATGATAAAATAATGGTCAAACATTTTCGAAAAATGTTCAAATAAGGGATTTTCGAAAAACTTTTATTTTTATTTTTAAATAATATCAAATTCAATTGTCATACGTTTTATTCTAAACATCTCAGCGTTAACCTAACTTTTGCTATAAATTGGACTAAAGTGTAAACCCCGCCCTATTTTAGCACTTTTGTAAAGCTTTAGTTATTATATGATAATTTTGAAAGTTTTAACCTTTATTTGAGTAACTCTTAAAAGGTTGAGTCCTTATTTAAGTATTTAACCTTTTTAAAATTAATTTAAAATCTTTTACTCAAAAATGTCTACAATTAAGACTATTAATAAACTCTCGAGTTTGATCCGATAGTCAAGATATGTTCATCCATAGCACCCATCAGAGGTCAAACCTCTAAGAAGCAGGCTGATATGCCTTTATCTGGACAGTTTCTTTAGACGTAGTGTATGTGTGTAAAGTGCAAGTATATTTCTACTATGTAGGTGAGTACTAACCCTCTCTAATTATATAAGAAAGAACATAGGTTACAAACCTGACAGATGTCGCAAAGTGGGGAAGCATTGCAGGAATTAGGGTTTAGAAGAGGGAAACGACAGTGTTTAGTAGCAAGCTTATTAGCATGGTGAACACCAACATCACATGCTTCACAAAGAACAGCTTCATCTGCATAGCAGAAAAGGGTAGCTTCTTCTTTGCTGCAAACATCACAACATATCTTCATATCTGCATAAAAAAACTAAAAGTTTAAACCCTGTCCATATTTTTATATATGTAAAATGATATATATTATTGTTTCAATGCCGTTCGATATAATTCATTCATGATATATACATATATACACAACACATATATGCAATACAATGGGGCTGGTGAGTGAGTGAGCGAGCAAGTGGAAACTGATAAAAGGAATAAAAATACAGACAAAAAGGTACAATGGGAGTATGGGCAAGCTCTACATGCAATGCTATGAGATAAACTGACATATATATATATATATATGACTTTGAAGAAACCTCTGGATTATTGGATAGAATATTAGATGCCTACTACTTTTTCTATTTTAAATATTATTCTATATCTACATTGGATTTCGGATAATTTTCGAGTAGAGTTACCAGAGTTAAAATGTAATTTTATTATTATTATATTAGGTTATATCTTTATGATTTTCAGAAGGATTAAGATTTTATAAATTTTGAAAGGATTAAAGCAACAATTTTTCATTTTAGAGGGACAAAGCCCCTACCTACTATTCTCTTCACCCCCGGGAGTTCGATCAGACTCCTTAAATAAGAGCAAGCTCTTCCAGCATTGATTTCTTCGTTCAGAAAACTCGAACTCAAAATCTTATTTAAAAGATATCAAACTCTTTACCACATAATTCAACAAATGTTATTTCAAGTTAGGTCAGACCATTAAATAAGAAGTAAAGCTTTTCCTACGTTTGTTTTCTTCGTTCACAAAACACAAACTCAAAATCTTACTTAAAAGATATCAAACTCTTTACCACTTGATCTAACAGATGTTATTTCAAGTTAGATCGATCCTTAAATAAAAGTAAAACTCTCCCGACATTATTTTCTTCGATTCCAACTTTTACTTAAAACATATAAACTTTTTACTAGTAGTTCCAAATCACATTATTAGTCCCCTTTCTCTTTGTTTTCTTTTTAGTTTCTTTTTATTCCTAATAATATATAATTTATGGAGTTTCAACTTGGTTGCCTCTCACTGTCATTCTGATATTGATGTGATTTTGCATTTATATTGAAGCCCACAAAATAAAAAAATTATTATTAAAATTTTAAAAAAATTCTTTTATTAATATTTATTATTTTTTATAATTAAATTTAAATAACAGATAAATAATTCAATCCTTCAACAGATTTATTCTTATCTCTTTCAAATTAAATATTTATATTCTCAGATCATATAATTCATATTGGGCTAGTATTTGGTAAATTTACGTGTTTTTATTATTATTTCACAAGTAGTATTAAAAAATTATTATATATATATTTTAAAAGTATTTTATTATATTTTTATAAGAAATTTGTCAACTTTTTAACTCTGTTTATAAAGTTTAAAAACTTCACTCGTAATATACCAAATATTTTTTTTTATTATAAAAATGTTTTGTTTTATGTGGAATATGATAATGAAAATATAATTGTTTAAATATAAGAACTAAATTTAAATTTTCAGTTTGTGAATTTTCCTTGAAATAAACTGTTTATAAAAGGTTGGTACTGGATGAGATCTCTACAATAAAAACATTATTAGTTGAAAGCTTTTCTTTATCTTATTATTAATTAAAATATATTAATTATTATATTTATAATTGAATTTAAATGAGAATATTGTATTTATTATATAGTCATTTGAAATAAAATCATCTTGACTTAATGAGAAAATATTGTATGAAACAGGAGTGCCAATTCATCCTGTATCATTTTCTAATTACTTAATGACATTTCAGTAATTCTTTTTCATATCATTGATACATAATTGTTGATAATTTTTTAGAGTTCGAGGTTTAAAGTTTTGGATTCTAAATTCGAGGTTTAGGATCGAGGGTCAGGGTTCGGGTTTAGATACATAATTGTATCAATGATATGAAAAGAATTATTAAAATATCATTAAATAATTGGAAAAGGAATATAAAATAACCTGACGCCCTTGATTTATACAATCATTTCTCCTTATTTAAAATATGTGATCATATTTCCTAACTTAATTTAAGCACAGTACCTTATGAGTAATTTTAATATTTTGTCTAAGCAATTAAAATTTGTACCTCTCTCAATTAAAGTTATTCACGAAAGTGTCTCGAAGACTTCACACTCTGCTCTAATTAGAAGGATACACCGTATCCTATCTCAAGAAAGCAGTTGATTCCTATGCTACAATCCTAAGGAGCAAAATCAAAATATTGATTTTATAACCAAATTGACTTTTGAAGAAAAGGAAGAGCTACAGCTAATTGAAACCCTCCCGAAACAATCTCAACACTCATCAAAACTGATAAATAGAAGAATCTTTGTATTCCATTTTCTAATCCTATAACTTAGTTTTGCAATTTTTACTTTTCACTAAAAAAAAAGAAATTGTACCTTCCCTCTTTCTCTCTTAATTGCCTAAATAATTATATATATTGAATATACTTTTGATTTAAATATGAAACATTTAGATTTTGAAATTTTTTAATAAAATATGACATTAAATAAATATTTTTTGTACTTTTTAAAAGGGTATTGTACTCAAAGCAATAATTCACAATGGAGAAGATTCAAATTACATAAAATGATAAATATTAAATTTATACATAAATTTTGGTTTAATATGTAATTTAATATATCAATTTTGATTTGGTGCAATTATATATATGCAATTTAAAAAACGAATACATACATTTATTTTTATATCAGATTAGTATAATTGTTTGTGTATGTAATATATCAATGTAATATGGTGTTAATTCGATAATATTGTTAATAATTTGTGAAAATTGAATCAAATTCAAATTTTCATGTATAAAATCGCATAAAATTAAAGTTTGTGTATGACATTGCATATTGGATCAAAGTTCATGTATAGTTTTGATGTTTATCCCTAGATAAAATTGCATAGAATTTCTTTTCTTAATTTTATTAGTAATTGTATTATTGATATATTTTTATGGACAAACATATTATATACAATGATTTGATTTTAAATTTTATTATTTATTTAAAAAAATTTCTCAAATATTGTTGATAATTTTTAATAATAATTAATATTTTAAAATTTAAAATTTTGTGATTATAAATAGTGTAATTACATTTCATCAATAAAATCTATTTAAAAAACTAAAATTATTTATAATAATAAATATAATTAATAACTTTATAATTACATTTTAATCCAGTTATTACCTACATAGAAGGACAAATAACACTTTTTTAGAGTTGGATATGGGTGATCTTGTAAGAATATTAAAAGCCAACTAAAATTATGGAGATTGAGCAACTTGTCACCATAAAATAAAATAAAATAACAAAAAAAAAAAAACCATGAGAGATGAAAGGAAGATAAGGTAGAGAAAAAGAGAACTTGCACTTTTGAATTATTATTAATATTATTATTATTATTATTATTATTATTATTATTATTATTATTATTATTTCAAGGCTTCTAACATGCTAAAATTAAATAAAAAAAACTTTTTAAAAACGATAAACTATACCTAAGATCACTAAATTATTAGTAAATTTACATATTAATCATTTAATTTCAAAAGATTACAAAATAATCATTGAACTATTCGAAAGTTTTCGTTTGAGTTGTTGGGTTGTTAAAATTGTTGTTGTTTAGCATTTTCTGTTCACACTGCCTGCACCAATAGAAAGATTTCCTCTCCTTCTCTTTTACAATTCAATTTTTTTCCATGAAACACATTTGAATGTCATGAATCTACAAACCAAAATCCAAACAATTTTCTTCTTTGTTCTCAAACGTTGATTGTCAGATTGGCTTGGATTTAAGATATGTTATTTTACAAGTCGATGGGCATTGATCAATTGAATTGATTGTCGAATCGTCACTTGGAACTCACTAACCAAGCTTTTTTAGAAAAAAAACTTAATAATCCAGTTATTTAAATAAAAACTTTCGAATAGTTCAATTACTAATTTTTAACTTTCTAAAGTTAAGTGACCAAAACATAAATATATTAATAGTTTAGTGACCTTTGGTGGAGTTTACCCAAAAAAATAATATTGAAACCAAACATGTGAACAGCTTTATCTAGGACTTTTCTTTAACCCATATATTCATTTCTTCCTAAGAAATCACTAAGCCCACCATTGAGCTGGGCCAACCTCTACCATTGATGATCCTTCAATAAAGAAATTTTATTTTATTTTAAAATTTTCATAAAATATAATTTTTATTTTATTTTTTATATATATTCATAATAAATTTCATTTTGGAAACTCAATTATTGGACAAGTTAAAAGGTATACTAAATTATTGCCCTATGTTTATCAATTTCAAAAAAAAAAAAAAAAAATAATAACAATCACATAAGAAAAGCTAAAATAACAAAATTTTATAGTGTTAATTTATTCAAACAATTCAAGAAGTTAATAATCAAATATTAAAAGGTGCTTTATATGCAAATTACCCATAAATGGACTCTTATAAATGGGGGCATTCAAACAGTCGGTTCAGTTATTAACTGAATTGAACTAGCATTAACCAAATTATATAATCATTTAATCGTTAACCGAACTGAAATTTTTTCAAAAAAAATTAACCGAACTAAAATTTATATGTCTTTGTCTTTTGGTTAAAATAAGTATAAAACATATAAAAAAAATACATTGATAATGTTCATTTGTCTTGAAAGTTAACTGAATTAATCAAAAATTTAAGTCTTGAAACACTACATAATTATTAAGTTCGGTTAATTCGACTAATTACCTGATTTCTAACCGAATTAATCGATAACCAAAATGTAACACCCTGAAAATTTCTACAGTAAGATATTATCCTTAATATAGTAAAACAAGGAAATAAAGTGACAAGAAGAGGAAAATTGAGTTATGTCACTGGAAAGTATATTATGACATACTGATTGAGGAAAGGACTAAATTGTAAAAGTGAAAAAAAATTTGTGGCCCAAGAGTAAATACTCAAAATTTGAAGGATTAAAGTGTAAATATGAAAAAAGTTAAAAGACTAATAGTAAAAATATTTTAAGGGTGGAATGATCTAGAAACCAAGGAAAATTGATGAATTAGGACCAAATTGAATAGGTGAAGAATTATGAGGGACTAAATTGCAATTTTATCAAATTAAGTGATGACTCAAGAATGAAATTTTAAAAGATCATAAAGGGCAAAATGGTCAATTGGAAGGAGAGAGAAATCTAGAAAGCAATGATGATGTTGGAGATATTTTAGATTAAATAAATAAATAAATATTAGTTTATTAATATTTTAATTTGATTTTTTATTGATATTTTATTATTTTTTTATTTTTTATTTAGTATATATAAGGAAAGAAAGATGAAGAATCATCATCTTTTTCCCTTGCACCCAATGTATGAAGAGAAAAGAAACCTTTCATAAAAAATCTACCATTTTTACTTAGAAATCAAAAGAATTTCCATAGCCATCAAAAGAGAAAGATCACAAGGAGACTATGGGGAGCTAGAATATTAAGTTAGATTCAAGAAATAGAAGCTGGAGGAGAGAAAAAATCAAGTTAAAGATTGAAATCAATGAAACAAGGTAAGAATTTTTAGATTTCAATATATTTTAAGTAGAGTTTCTCATGTAAGGTAATATCAAAGCATGAAAATGATGTTAATGTAGAGTTTTCTTATAATGAGAGAAAATAATGGGAAATATGGTAGAGAATGGAAATAAGAGTATTATAAACTTGTTAATCAATATGTTGCACTAAAGTAGTTTTGGACAGTGACAATAGAATAACTTTGCAAAATCACTAAAAATGGCAAAAATTGAATTAGAAGCTTAATGAGATATGGAATTAAAACTTATTGAGTCTATTTTCATATAAAAGAAATAGAGAAAGTAAAGGAATTCTGTATTCTAAGATATTTATATTTTTGTGAGACTGGTTCAAAATGATTTTGAGATCCCCTGTTCTGACTTGGAAAAATAATTAAAAATTATAAAAAAATAATTTTGGGACATAATTTATATGGTTAGATTCCTAAACGAGTCTATTTTTATAAGAAACAAATTATAACATCATTTGAATTTTTTTTAAAGATATAATTAAACTTTAGTGAAGAGTGATCAGAACTGTCAAATAGTAAAATAGGGGAGACTTTAATTAATAAACTGTACTAATTGGATAAACCAAAAAATTCTTAAAATTTTATGGTAAGAAGACATCTGAGTTTAGTTTCAGGTAAAATTAACGGATCTTAATTTGGAGTTCTGTAGCTCAAGATATAAATAATTTAGTGACTATGACTCAAATGAACAGCTTTGAATATACATATAAGTAAATAGTAAAATTATTGATAATGTTACTTATAAGCATATTATATAAATTAAGCATGTGGAATGGATAGGAGGAGAAGGGAAATAAATATATGAATTTTCAGCTAGCAAGGGTTTTGCTGGGTTTTTCACACAGGAAGAAAAATAGAATCAAGTTATCCGGATGAAATATGAAGCTCTTGTTGAAGCTAGAGCAACAAGGTAATAATTCCGGATGAAGTATGAAGTAAGTTTGCGATTTAAGGACTTAGGAGTTGCAACCAAAAAAACAGAAGCAAAAGGGATGAAAATTTGAGAGAAGTATTTCATCCGGGTAACATACATACTGTTGTTTGTTACCACCCTTTATAGGTTTACATTTAAAATGAATAATTTGTATGTTTTAGACTCAGGGACTAAATTCAATAAAAAAAGAATTGTAGGGGTAATTTTGTAAAAATATAAAAAATGACCAAAATGAAGGAAATGAATTGTTTTATTATTTAAATTATAAAATTGAATGAAATTATTAATTTAGATCAATATAGGGTGAAAACATTTTTTAAGGATTAAACTGAAAAGTGTTGAAATTGTGGAAAATTTTGTTATTTTATAGAATTTATGGGTTGTTATCAATATATATATAAGAATAATTAGGTTCGAAATAAGGATTTAATTACAAGAACTTTATTTTTTTCTGTGTCTAAGGATGAAATCATCGTTAATCAAAAGTTTAGGGGTAAAATGAGAATTTTGCCTAGTGTATTAATTGAATGTATTAGAATATGAAATAAATAAAAATGATGATCAAATTTATTTATAAAGATCTAGACGGCTCAAATATGAGACTTGAATGTGAAAAAGAAAAAGTTTTCGGATTAGTAAAACTATAAATACGAAGAAGCAACGAAGTAAGTTCGTGCAACTTGATTTGAGTTATTGAATATTTAAATTATACATTTATGTGACATGAATGTGAATTGAATGTTTAAATGTATGTTTTGGGCTTTAAGGGCTCAATAGAGGGACGTTATGATTATTTTCAGAATATGAATAATAAATGATTAAGAATTATCTGAAAATGTTCAGTAAACTCTGGTAATGCCTCGTACCCTATTCCGGCAACGGATACGGGTAGAAGGTGTTACACAAAATTTCAAAAAATCATTAATCGACCTCTGACCAAACTAAATTGAACTACTGACTAATTAACCGAATTAAATCAATTCAATCGATTAATTCAATTTTAACCAAAATTTGAACACCCCTGTTTAAAAGGTAGAAACTCACAAATCAATTACTTCTTAAAGACAAGATTGATTGCATTGGGAGTTTCTAGAGTAACTTCCTTAAAAGAGTTAATGGTGAGCTATAACCACTTAAAAGATTAATTTCTTAAAATTTTTAGGCATAATATGTAGATTAGCTCTTCAATTTAGTAATACGGAAAGACAACTTATATTAGTAGACGAATCTAAACATGTCCTTAGTCTAATCAGAAATGAGCAAATCGATTAAAAGACTAATATGTCGTCTATCAAGTCCAATTGGAGAGATGTCTTGTCTTGGGCATCAGAGCGAATGACTCCTAGAAGATAAAGACAAAGATGTGACTGACAGTACATCGAATTGGACCTAAGAAGAATACGTCTTGAATTCGTTTATGGAATATTCACTTGTGATGTTCAAAGTTTGAGATACCTTAATCCTGAGTGGATGACAAGTTATGTATGCATGACTCGTATACTTTGATGTAAGTAAAAACCTAAGTTCAAATAGATAAGGAATCTAAAGCTGATGAATTGGGTATACAACTTCTACAGTATGTACCGTTATTCACAACAGTGAAATTCATAGCCCGAGATATGGGTAAATGATATCCTCTCATTGGCATTACATGGTTGATGAAAAGTGAATATGATCACGGGTTGTTCGGTTATGGAATTTAGTTTGTTCATTTGTCTTGAAAGTTAATTGAATTAACTGAAATTTTAAGTCTTGAAACACTATATAATTATTAAGTTCGGTTAATTTGATTAATTACCTGATTTCTAATTGAATTAATCGATAACCAAAATTCCAAAAAATTGTTAATCAACCTCCGACCAAACTAAATTCAACTACTGGTCGATTAACCTAATTAAATTGATTTGATCGATTAATTCAATTTTAATCAAAATTTTAACACCCTATAGCTAAGGAAAGCATTGTCAAAGGAAAATGAAGGTTGAATTTCAGCAAGCTTTTAGTAGAGTCTCTATTTAAAAGGTGAAAGTCACAAATCAATTATTGCTCAAAGAAAAGATTGATTGCGTTAGGAGTTTTAGAGTAACTTCCTTAAAAGAGTTAATGGTGAGCTATAACCACGTAAAAGGTTAATTTCTTAAAATTTTTAAGCATAATATGTAGATTAGCTCTTCAATTTAGGAAATTTTCTTAAATTAGTACTTAAACTTTTTATTTAAATCACATTGGTACCTAAGTTGACAAATGTTGTACAAATTGGTACCTATGGCCGATACAATTTCTTTTCTTTTTTTTGAAAATGTTGGTGACAAGAATAAAAGAGCAACATGTGGATAACTGTTAAATTATACTAAAAATTTAAAAAAAAAATTCAAAAAAGAAGAAGAAAATATTATTAAAATTCAAAAAGTGAATAAACATAATTAAAAAAAATATACAAAAAATTATCTTGCACACCTAATCCCAGTTGAAATCACCAATAAATTTAACATTATTATCACTCGAGTTGTTTGAGTCAATTGTAATTGTTGATACAACTTGGGATGTGAAGGTCATATAATATCTAAGATGCTTCTCATCATCATCTGATCCATTTACCAAAAAGTGTTGGGTGCAATAGTAAAGGACATTGCACTCTTAAGAAAACCATAGAAATGGCATTGTTAGGAGGGCAACCACAAACTCCAAAAGGATTAATCTTCATAGACTATAAGATGGACATGTAAGATACCTTGATTATAACAAAAAAAAAATAATTTGATCCACCTGAAGGATCTTCATCACTCTAGGTAATGCATTCAATGTATTGGTACTTCCAACTTGAATATGACTAAAACTTTAACACTCGTGACAGTGTATTCATTTGTTTCTCATTAGTTGCATCTTCATTGATCACTACTCCTTTCTCTTGGCCTTGTTAGAGTTGTGATTTACATCAAACTTTCTGTTTCTCCTATTTAGCTTCTTGAATGCTTTATTGAAGTTTTGATTGAGAAAAGCTAGTTGCTCTTACAGATATTCAATAGTAGTTTCATCGTTAGTTGCAATTGGGATTTTAGCTTGCAATGTAATATTCTTTTATGCTTTTCCCTTGTTTTTTCTTATCCCTTCAAGAAGGTTTGTAGTGAACCAATGAGTTCATCAATCCTCATTATATCAATGGCCTTTGCCTTTTTATAACAGTCACTTTGATAAAAAAAATTTTAAGCAAAGAGCTAAACTAGTTTAAAATTATGATACTTTTATTAAGGTAAAATGCCTAGTTTGTTATGTCACGTAACTTTGCATAAAATTTAGATATCTTGCATCTTTAAAGTCTCAAACTTTGTTCATAGCATATAAAGCTTAGACTGCTCGACAGTATTGGTTTCTTCATGAGCAGTCTCAAGTGTGGTCCAAACTTCTTTAGTAGTAGTGGACTTTAAGTTATACTTGAACTTTTGGGGGTCTATTGTTGGATCTAATGCCCTAAGTGTAGTATATTTATTTGTAAACTTATAATTTTTTCGAACAAATTGGTTAATAAAATAATTCATGGATTACATTAATGTACTTTGTATAATTATCCTTATGTGGTTTTTGCATGCAAAGCAAAATAGAAACAAATATTGGCTCATTGGTTGTTTAATGTTTAAACTAATACTAAGCGGTATTACGTGGTTGGATTGTAATACAGAAAGACAACTTATATTAGTAGACGAACCTAAACATGTCCTTAGTCTAATAAAAAATGAGCAAACTGATTGAAAGACTAATATTTCGTTTATCAAGTCTAACTGGGGAGATGTCTTGTCTTGGGCATCAGAGCAGATGACTTCTAGAAGATAGAGATATAAATGTAACTGACAGTACATCGAACTGGACCTAAGAAGAATAGATCCTGAATCCGTTTATGGAATTATTCACTTGTGATGCTTAAAGTGCGGCATTCCTTAATTCTGAGTGGACGTTAAGTTATGTATGTATGACTCGTATACTTTGATGTAAGTAAAAACCTAAGTTCAAATAGATAAGGCATCCAAAGCTGATGCGTTAGGTATAAAACTTCTACAGTATGTAACCTGATTCACAACAGTGGAATTCATAGCCCGAGATATGAGTAAATGATATCCTCTCATTGGCATTACATGGTTGCTGAAAAATATATATGATCACGGGTTGTTCTACTTTGTGATGGATGGTTTGATTGCTATTGGATAGTAATTGATTTTTCATGAAGGAAGATGTAATGGTTACCATAAGATAAAATAAGATCATATTGGGAAAATGGATTTATTCCAAAGAGATTAACGATATCCTATAAGGGTAACACACACACACTTATGATTAGATTAGATTCTTGCTTTGTATAAACCATCTGTTGGTTCTTTGTTTATTTTATTTTAGTCTATATCTTACTCTATGTGGACTCTTATATATATATATATATTTATTTTGGTGCAAGTTTGAATATATTTTAATTATTAATCTGATTTTGCTTTACAATGATTAATTTGGTTATAATTATTCGAATGCACTCTTTATAATTGCAATTGTGATTGCATATGTAACATTTAAAAAAAACCCTTGATATTAACTAAACATTAAGTTATGTTTAATATTTGATCATATCAACAATTCATAATATAACTAAACTATTTTTATATTTAAATATTTTTTTAATTTTAATTAAAAAATTGAATATAAAGATTAAAAATAACAAAATAATAATGCTTCGCTAATAAAAGGTAAAGTTGTGCTTTTATTTAAAATTTATTTAATAAATAAACTTTAGGGGTTAGTGGATTTTTCATCAACCATTAACGAAAGGTGAGTATTTGAAAAATCACACGAGCAAAGTGGATTTTTCAACAAAACGTGAAAGGGCTAACTAAATTTTGTCTCTTTTACTAAAAAAAAGGGTAAATTAATTTTTATAAATAAATTTTTTCTGTTAAAAATTTCATTTATTTTCACTATTAAAAACTGACATGACTGACAAAATAACCAAATAGTTAAACATAGTGTGCCACATGTAAAGTGGATGACATTTTTAACAGAAGGACTAATTTGCTCTTGATCTACTGTGCAAGAATCAAATTGTTCATTTTTTAATAGAAATGGTAAAATGCAATCTAACTTTTAATTAGGGATAGATCTATGAGGCGCAGGGGGCGGTCGCCCCCTTGGCCAAATTGTATGATGGACTTTGAAAGACTAAACTTAGAAGCCTAATATGGACTTTAAAGCCAAATTTTAGAATTAATTGATTTGGCCTATACCCATACATATTAAGTTAGTAACTTTCTTGTATTTTGATTTGTATGTCTTGCTAAGGAATTATCTTCCTCTAGTAAGGTGCTCACACTGTTGAGAGAAAAAGAAAGGAGTTTGATTCCGCTATTAAGAGCACAGAGTAAAAAAAAATACAAATTATCTTCTTCTCGGCTCCTTGCGCAAAAGACCTCTCGGTAAGTATTTTTTCATAAATTACGTTCTTTATTTATTTGACTTATTATTATTATTTATCTCTTTTCTAATATGTTATTGCTTAATATATTATTACAGTCTTCAGGTTTTTTGATTAAATTATTGTCAACAAAAAGTAAAAATACAATGAAAAATTATCTCAATCTTCAGAATTCCTTGCAAAATATTGAGAGGATTATTGAGAAACAAAATTCTGAACAAGTTGCAAGAAATCGACTATAGCTCAAGGTGTCAATAAATGTTGTCAACTGGCTTGTATTTTAAGGTTGTGCCTTTAGGGGATGCAATGAAGCACAATATTCAAGAAACTGAGGTAACTTTCTTGAACTAATAAAACTCTTAGCTTCTTATAATGAAGATGTGGCGGCAACTTTCTTAAAAAATGATGGTGCAAGTAATATGTGTGGCGAATGGAACGGTTTGCAAGCGTTATTTGCTAAAAAATGTCGATTTGCATACTATGTTCATTGCCTCGCTCACCGTCTCAAATTAACTCTAATAGTTGCATCCAAAGAGGTTATTCCTATTTATCAATTTTTTTCATACTTTACAGGTATAATCAATTTGGTTGCTTCTTCAAGCAAGTGGCATGATCAATTAGCTCTAAACGCGATGCAGCTAGTGTCATCAACTAAAACGCTTCTCCAGAAATTCAGAGAACATAGGTAGGATCCTTTGTTTGAGAATTTGAAGTTATTTTGTAAAGATCACATGATAGAAATCCCCAATTTAAGTGTTTTGTACAAAGCTGGTTGAGGTCGATCTTGCATCTAGAGATATAACCTCACAATTGAGCATCATTATTGGTTTGATATATTCATTGCTAACAGAAATGAATTCTCGCTTTAATGATGATCTAGTGGAATTATTTGTTCTTAGCTCCGCTTTGGATCCACACGATAATTACAAAACTTTTTGAGTGGAAGATATCTGCAAGCTTATGAATGATTTTTATTTAGACGATTTTATGGTGCAAGAAAAACTACACATGAAGATTCAATTGGTGCATTTTCAACTTGATGCTCATCAAAGCACAGAGTTGCAGAAAGCTTCTATAGTTGCCGACTTGTATTAAGTGCTAGCTAAGACAAATAAGTCAAATATTTATCCTCTTCTTGATAGAATTATTCGTCTTGTGCTAACTCTTCCCATGTTTATTGCAATAACCGAATGAGCATTTTTAGCTATGAAAATTATAAAGACAAAGTTTTGTAATAGAATGAAGGATGATTTTTTTTCAACTTACTTGATAGCATATATCAAAAAAGAGATAGCTCGAGAATTTTTAACAGATTCTATCATTGATGAGTTCGATGTTATGAAAAAACGGAAGATGCAATTTAAAATGCCTAGTATTGAGAAATAGGACTAATGCCAAGTCTTTTAAATTTCATTTTTAGAATTATAATGATATTTATGAAATTTTTAGTATAGTATTAGTTATTCTTTTTTGCGTATTGAGAAGAATTAACACTTTTTTACATTAAAAAAAAGTTGTTCGGATTTAGTAGTTTCTTCCCCCTTGGAGTAAAATCTTAGATCCATCCTTGGGCATGGGCATTGTTGCCAATGCAGTAGAACATGAGTTCAAGTGCGTTGAAGCTCATTATCCTCTTATTTATGGATTGGAGAGTGATTATTAGTAGACTTCTAAGTATCTCATAAAAAAGAACTGATATGATTAGAACTTATAATAAAATTATTCAAAAAATTGACTGTTTATTTAAAAGTAACTTTAATATTAAAAAAAAGCCTTAATTCAAATATTCAATCTTACTTTTTTTTAACACTTTTTTAGTTGTAATCTCTTTTAAAATAATTAATTGATGTAACATGATTTTAAAACTTCCTAATTAAAGCTAATAAAGAAAAAATAAAGACAATCATATTTCTACCTTCACGAAACGACGTCGTAGAAGCTGTAAAGTAGGAAAGGGAGAAGCTCTCCGCTTAGAGACCAACACAAAGTACAAACAGTACCAAAGTTACCAAATACTAACAATAAAAATCAAAGCTCAAAGGGAGAATCGAGCACTCTCTTTCTAATTTTCGTGTACAAACTGGAAAAATACCAAAGAGAGCTTCCAAATTTGTTCTTAATTTTAGCTGATTTGGATCAGATCTGAGGTAACTTCTTAATTCTTTTATGAACTTTAATCATATCTTTCATGTATTTGCTCAATTGCCGATTCAAAATTCATGATTTGGTTTGGATTTTTTTTTTTGCAGGGAAATTGACGGTTGAAGAGAAAGTAAACAAAAGAAGATGTTGACGAAGTTTGAGACGAAGAGCAATCGAGTGAAAGGACTGAGTTTCCACACTAAGAGGCCTTGGATCTTAGCCAGTCTACACAGTGGTGTGATCCAGTTATGGGACTATCGAATGGGGACTTTGATTGATCGATTCGACGAACATGATGGCCCTGTTCGCGGTGTCCATTTCCACATGTCTCAACCTTTGTTTGTCTCTGGAGGTTCGTATTTCGTCTCTTTGCGCCTCGGTTTTGATCCTTGCTTCATAAATCTGGTCGATTATTTTAGTGATCTATGTTTTCTTGTTACTTTATGGAATTTGAGAAATCCAAGGCATATGATAATGCTGGATCGAGAGTTACTATAGAACAAGTAGTTGGACTTGATTTAGAACTTCTAGACCTTATATTGCTGAGTGATGAATGTCAATTGAACCATAGATGGAATTATAGGAGAAATTCATATATGATGTAGATTTATTCGGTAGTTTTATATATTTATGCTTTTTTATTTTTTATTTGGCCCCAAAAATAAGTTGAAAAAGCTGTTATTTGTGAGTAGTGACAACAAGAAGCAAACATTGAATTAGCTCTGAAAAGGATTATAACTAGCACCTGATCTCCTGTTTAGTGTGTCTATCGGCTGCAGCAGTGCAGCTTTGAACCATAATTAAGTGTCCTTCACAATTTGCTTGATAGCAGAAGCCTGAGATGATTTTGCCTGACTATACATGTTGATTCCTAGGTTACAAAATATAGTAGATATCACATAACCAGAGTACCAGACAAGGAAGTAAAGAAACAAGTAAATTAGTTACGAAAGGAATTCGAGACTGCAAAGATAACAATATAATTCTGGCTGACAAGATAACAATATAATCCTGGCTGACAGGCTATCTAGTGAATAACTTGCTGTTCAACCTTGCACCTTAGATGCTAAGCTTCTGTGTGAATAGATTTATTGCTGAGAAGGGATGCTATTGAGTTCATAATTTTGAAAATTTCCAGGCCTGGTCAACTTGGGCAAGGAGGGTCTGGATTTGAAAACTTTTTGGCTTAAAAAAGTGTTATTTTTTGGTGCTATGATTTTCTTTTACAGAGCATAGGGATCTTGTGTGATAGAAGTGATACTAAAAATTGATGTTTTTGCTTTCAGGGGATGACTACAAGATAAAGGTCTGGAACTACAAGTTGCATAGATGTGTTTTTACCCTTCTTGGACATCTTGACTATATTCGAACTGTGCAGTTTCATCATGAGAATCCTTGGATTGTGAGTGCCAGTGATGATCAGACTATCCGCATATGGAACTGGCAGTCACGAACTTGTATCTCTGTGTTAACTGGTCATAATCATTATGTTATGTGTGCATCATTCCATCCTAAAGAAGACCTTGTCGTGTCAGCCTCCCTTGATCAGACTGTTCGAGTTTGGGATATTGGTTCCTTGAATAAGAAAACTGCCTCTCCAGCAGATGATATTTTACGTTTCAGTCAGATGAACTCAGAACTTTTTGGTGGCGTTGATGCAGTTGTTAAATATGTGTTGGAAGGTCATGACAGAGGAGTAAATTGGGCTGCATTTCATCCCACCTTACCTTTGATAGTCTCTGGAGCAGATGATCGCCAAGTGAAATTATGGCGTATGAATGGTAATTATAGGAAAACCACGCCTTCTTCTCCATTTATATTTCATTTTCTAGATGTGTTGATTAATGCTTTTTGTAAACTCACATTGGCCAATTAAAATCTTCATATAAGTTTACCTTTTTCCATTTAAATTTTATATATGCAGCATAGCCCTTGCTTTTATAGCCAAGCTACCTCAATTTCTCCATTATATATTCTGCACCTGAGTATTTAGACCCCTAAATTTATTGTGGGATCAAGTAAATTGTTTATTTCTTTGCAGAGACAAAGGCTTGGGAAGTGGATACCTTTAGAGGACACATGAATAACGTATCATGTGTTATGTTCCATTCCAAACTAGACATCATTGTATCTAATTCCGAGGATAAAAGTATTCGTGTGTGGGATGTAACAAAGAGAACTGGACTTCATACTTTCCGTCGAGAACATGACAGGTTCTGGATTCTTGCTGTTCATCCTGAGATGAATGTTTTGGCAGCTGGACATGACAGTGGCATGATTGTATTTAAGCTAGAGAGAGAGCGTCCTGCTTTTGCAGTGAGTGGGGAATCTCTGTTTTATGCCAAGGATCGGTTTTTAAGGTGTTATGACTTTTCGACTCAAAGGGAGGCACAAGTTATTCCAATTCGACGGCCTGGTTCTGCAAGTCTGAATCAAAGTCCAAGAACTCTTTCCTACAGTCCTACTGAAAATGCTGTTCTTATCTGCTCAGATGTGGATGGAGGATCTTATGAATTGTATGTGATACCAAAAGATAGCTTTGGCAGGGGAGAGATGCAGGAGGCAAAGAAAGGTCTTGGTAGTTCTGCTATATTTGTAGCTCGTAACCGGTTTGCTGTTCTTGACAAAGGCAACAATCAAGTCTTGATCAAGAATTTAAAGAATGAGGTGGTTAAAAAGAGTGGCCTTCCAGTGCCTACGGATGCAATATTTTATGCTGGAACAGGTAACTTGTTGTGTCGATCAGAGGATAGAGTAGTTATATTTGATCTCCAGCAGAGGCTTGTTCTTGGTGATCTTCAAACCCCTTTGGTGAAATATGTTGTTTGGTCTAATGACATGGAGAATGTTGCTTTACTCAGCAAGCATACGATTGTCATAACTAACAAGAAGCTTGTTCACCGGTGCACTCTTCATGAGACAATACGTGTAAAGAGTGGAGCCTGGGATGATAATGGTGTTTTTATCTACTCCACCCTCAACCATATAAAATACTGCCTTCCCAATGGAGATTGTGGAATAATTCGAACGCTTGAGGTTCCCATATACATAACAAAGGTTTCTGGAAATACTATATTTTGCTTGGATCGTGATGGGAAGAATAAGGCTATAGTCATTGATGCTACTGAATACATTTTCAAGCTCTCTCTGCTTCGGAAGAGATATGATCAGGTTATGAGTATGATAAGGAACTCTCAGCTTTGTGGTGAAGCCATGATTGCTTATCTGCAACAGAAAGGGTTTCCTGAGGTGGCTCTCCATTTTGTGAAAGATGAGAAAACACGCTTTAATTTGGCTCTCGAGAGTGGGAACATTCAAATTGCTGTTGCATCAGCGAAGGAGATCGATGACAAAGATCATTGGTATAGATTGGGTGTGGAGGCCCTTCGCCAAGGCAATGCAGGTATAGTGGAATATGCCTACCAGAGGACAAAGAACTTTGAGAGGCTGTCTTTTCTTTATCTCATAAATGGTAACCTAGAAAAGCTGTCCAAGATGCTGAAAATTGCAGAAGTTAAGAATGATGTTATGGGTCAATTTCACAATGCTTTGTATCTTGGCGATATAAAGGAACGTGTTAAGATCTTGGAGAATGCTGGTCACTTGCCTCTTGCTTATGTTACAGCATCAGTCCATGGGCTACAGGATGTGGCTGATAGGTTAGCAGCTGAGTTGGGAGATGATGTCCTTCCTTTGCCAACAGGGAAGGAACCGTCCTTATTGATGCCTCCAACCCCCGTTGTGTCTGGTGGTGATTGGCCTCTTTTGAGAGTTATGAAAGGCATATTCGAAGGTGGATTGGATAGTATTGGCAGGGGTGGTCTGGATGAAGAGGAGGAGGGTGCAGAAGGTGATTGGGGTGAGGATCTTGATGTGGTCGATGTTGATGGCTTGCAAAATGGGGATGTTGCTGCAATTTTGGAAGATGGGGAAGTGGCTGAAGAAAACGAAGAGGAGGGTGGATGGGACCTTGAAGACTTGGAACTCCCCCCTGAGGTTGAGACACCAAGGGTTTCTAACAATGCTCGTTCATCTGTTTTTGTGGCACCAACTCCCGGTATGCCTGTGAGTCAAATTTGGATTCAAAGATCATCTCTTGCAGCTGATCATGCAGCAGCAGGCAATTTTGATACAGCAATGCGTTTGCTGAGCAGGCAACTTGGAATAAGAAATTTTGCTCCTTTGAAATCCATGTTTCTTGATCTTCATGCTGGCAGCCATAGCTATCTTCGTGCACTTTCATCTGCTCCTGTGGTGTCATTGGCAATTGAGAGGGGGTGGAGTGAGTCTGGTAGTCCTAATGTGAGGTCTCCACCGGCCCTCGTGTTCAATTTTTCTCAGTTGGATGAAAAGCTGAAGGCTGGTTACAAGGCAACAACGGCTGGAAAATTCACCGAGGCTCTTCGGCTCTTTCTCAGCATTCTTCATACGATTCCATTTATTGTTGTGGAATCAAGGAGGGAAGTTGATGAAGTCAAGGAGTTAATTATTATCGTAAAGGAGTACGTTCTTGGTATGCAGATGGAGCTTAAGCGAAGAGAAATGAAAGACAATCCAGTCCGCCAACAGGAACTTGCTGCGTACTTCACCCACTGCAACCTTCAATTGCCTCACCTCAGACTTGCTCTGTTAAATGCAATGACCGTCTGCTACAAGGCAAAGAACCTGGCTACAGCAGCTAACTTTGCCAGACGTCTACTAGAAACAAACCCCACAAATGAGAATCAAGCTAAGACCGCGAGGCAAGTGCTACAAGCTGCTGAGAGGAATATGACCGATGCCTCTCAACTAAACTATGATTTCAGAAATCCATTCGTGACATGTGGGGCAACTTATGTGCCAATTTACAGAGGACAGAAGGATGTATCATGCCCATATTGCACCGCTCGCTTTGTACCTAGCCAGGGTGGACAATTGTGTACGGTGTGTGATCTTGCAGTGGTCGGGGCAGATGCTTCAGGGTTGCTTTGTTCGCCTTCACAGGTACGATAAAAAGCTTCCAAATTTTAATATACTTTTGAACTGTATTCTGCTGATCCTTATGTCTGCAAAAACGTTCACGTTGATCGATTCATATCTTCTATTCCGTTTTTTCTTTTTTGTCTTTATTCCCTTTAATAGAGTTCCTTAGGATTTCATATGCAAGAACGTAACTGGAATTATAGAATTTTCAGTCGATTCTGGTATAATTGTTCAGCTGTTTCATATTTCGTAGACAAGAATGGCATAGTTGTGGAGGCCTTGATAATGGATTATATGTGACATGTAGAACTTGAACACATAAGGTTTGATGTTGCGATTTAAGTGATATTCATTCTTCTGAGTTTTGATTGGTTGGCACCTCGATCTCATTGTAAAGGTCGGATTATGGTTTTAATCCTTATAGTATGCTGAAATTTAGGATTTAACACCTTGGTCCCCGTACTTTTTTTGCAAATTTGGGAACTTTTATTTCAAGGAGTTCGTTCTACTTTTCAGATTTAAAACTACAGCACAAGTCCAATTGTTTTGTTATATTAAATTTAGGTTCATTACAATCATTTCTTTTACATAGTTATTAAGTGAGGGTTTCTTTTATTTTAAATTGTCACACCAACAAAATTAAAAAAAAAAAAGATTTTAGAGGTGTTAACAATTAGACTTGAATTTTGAAATCTACAAAGTTAGAATAAATTCTTGAAAATAAAAATATAGGGATTTACTCCAAATCTAATTTGGTTTTTGTTTTTGTTTTTGTTTTTGTGTTTTTCATAATATTATTAACGTTATTAATTACTGTGGTTAAAGTGGTGATGTAGCTTTTTTGTATATTTTGTTCACTTACTAAGTGTATGTTGGAGATGGATAAATCCAACATTTTTAAAAAATCATATAATTTAAGGAATAATATTTTTATATGATATCCAAATATGTATTGAGGACATTAATATTTTAGAAAAAGTAAGAGTCTGCTTTTAGCCTTTTTTATGCTTCAGTTAGGTTACTTCGACATGAATCTTCTTTAGTGGAAACATGGAAAAGCTTTTCCAATTGCTTACTTTTACTGCCACTCTCTTTTAAGGCACTATCTATATGAAATAATTTATAGAATGTGAATATTGATATATTAAGTAGTATCTCAAAAGAAATTAAAAAATTTATATAAATCCTAAACATGATTATCATGCATTTTTTTAAAGAAATTTGATTTTCTTTGAGGTTTTCATAATTCTTTTCATAAAAAAGAAAAAAAGAAAAAAGAAAAGGCACATGCAACATTAGTGAGGACATTTTGTTAGGCCCAGTTTTAAGAATCCTTTTACGACTTTGCCTTTTGCACGTGCATTGGAATCTCTCCCAAAGCGGACCAAATCCGACATCAATGACCCAAATCCATGGGAAAAAAGGACCAAAGTTTCCCCTTCTCTTTATGTATTTTTATTAATTATAAAACAAAATTAATAATAAATGCTAAGGAAGCATTCCCACAGTTCGCAAAGGCTCGGGTTCAAACTTTATTTATGTAATTGTAATATATGGGTCTTGTTTTATTTTTGTGTGAGTTTTATCCGATTCTTTTCGGATTTGGATTTGATTTTGGCGTGCATCCGTGATTTCTTTTTAAAACACGCATGTGTTAATAAAATATTTTTAATAACGCTAATACACAAGTTCACGTTTCGTCAACTGGACTGATGCAAGGATATGGTTGACACAACGCTTAACTTTGAAGATTCAGATTTGAAGTTTAATAAATCAATTTTAAAATCTGACTCATCGTTTGAGGACTTTTTAGTGAATTAACCCAACCAAAGAGGTCAGGAAGTTAATTGGCAATCTTCTTTGACACGTGGCTTACAATTATTGGTGGGAAAGACGTGGACCTATTTACAACTACTAACTTGTGATCCTCAACCATTTCTTAAAGGAAACTCAAATCACTCGGAAACCAAACACCTACCATTAAGAGAGAGAAAGAGAGAGAGAGAGAGGAGAAAATGGAGAAGCAAAGCAAATCTTATGGTGTTGTTTTACCTACAATGGATGAAGACCATGAAGAATTTGTTTTCATTGAAGAAGATTATGATGTTGATGATGATCTTTCCCATTGGGAATTCATTGATTCCTCTGTTACCGATTCTGATGATGCCGATGATGATGTATCGTTTCATTGTGGTGAATTATTGAGAAGAAACGTAGAGTCGTCTATCCCTTTAACTTTCCCTTTTCCCCCTATAACGGAGGTGAAAAGGTCCATCCCGATTCCTGCTCCGATTCAAGATTCTGATGATCATGATCCATCACTTGATGGATCTGATGATCAAGATGATGATGTTGATGCATCATTTCATCGTGACGAATTATCGAGAAGAAAAAACTTAGTGTTCGGTATGCCTTTCCCTTTCCCCCATTTAACGGAGGTGAAAAGGCTCAACCTGATGCATGATCATGATAATGATGATCATGATCCATCACATGATGATGCATCGTTTCATCGTGATGAAGTATCAAGAAGAAACTTAGTGTACGGTATGCCTTTCCCTTTTCCTCCTCTAACGGAGGTGAAAAAGTTCATCCCGTTCCCTGCTCCAATTCAAGATAATGATGACCATGATCCATCACATGATGGATCTGATGATCAAGACGATGTTGATGATGATTATGGATGTGATTTGGATGATGAATTGGTTCCAAAGGCATTGAGTGGGAAATTTGGAAGGCAAAGGATGAGGAAATTAGGGAAAAGGGCATTCGCGAAGATGAACACTTCAAAGAAATCCCCGTATCTGTATGTGAAGCCTGGATGCGTTCATGGAAAGCATGGGCTTGGATTAAAGCACAGTTTCTAGGTAAATCAACAAGATTTTAGATCTTTTAATTGGGCTAATCTTCATTTGAATTTTTTTAAAGTTGTAATTATTAGGGTTTTTAATTTAATTTGACATTGGCTTATTTAGATTTGGTTACTTGTTAATAATAACCTAATTATTATTATTAATTAGGCTTCTTCCATGTTCTATATATATTTTCAGTAGATCTGATTTGTAGCCTCTCTTTTCTTTTTCTTCTGATTTTGATTGCTTCAATGTTGATAATCTGATGAACTTTTTGAAGTTAAAACAATTCCTAAATATTATTTGTGAAGAAATTAATTTGAAAATATTTTTTTAAAATAATGTCAACTGATCTATTATAATTATCTTAAAGTGAATTGTGATTTAGTATCCTATCTACAAAATCAAATCTATCGACAATGTTCTTCTTATTTATTCTTTTAGAATTTTAGAAAAAAAATTCTAAAATGTCACATGTGGGATCTTGGGGAAAATTGGGGTTGTTTTATGTGTTTGAAAAGTTTTGACAATGAAAATGAAATCCAAAGTTAAATCATTCTATCAATTCCTTTGATTTGTGCCTTATAAAACTATAAAAACGGATTAATTTAATTTTAGATAAACTATAAAAATAGTTATTTTTGTTTGTCCAGATTATATTTTAGTCACTTATGTTTAAAATGTTATATTTTAGTCACTTACGTTATTATTTTGTTACGAAGTTGTCACTCTACTGTTAAACTTCGTTACCTCCTTAATTGCGGTCTTACGTGGTAGTCTAAATAGATTTTAAATGCTAACTTGGATGTTTTACGTGATAGTTCAAATTAAATTTATTTAATTAAAAATATATTTTCATCCAAGTAATGGCATTTAAGACTGTCATTAAGCAAGTAATGGAGTTTAACAGTAGTGACCACTTCGTAAAAAAATGATAATGTAAGTGATTAAAACATAATATTTCAAACATAAGTGAATAAAATGTAATATTAGACAAGCAAAAGTAATTATTTTTATAGTTTATCCTTTAATTTTTAATTTTTTAATTATTTTAAAAGTAAGCAATTAAATATGAGGGACTCGATCTTCAACATTTTTTTTTCTTGAGCATGTAATATATCTTACCATCACATCTAATCTAATTACTTGTTGCTCTACCTTTAATATTTCTGTAAAGATGTTGCTCGATTTCTTGTTTAAGAGTAAGAATTTACTAATTCTTGTTCATAAAAGACTTTATGCACAATCGAATTTGCGCGAACTAAAAATAATAATAAATTTCACATCTTAGACTATTAATACAATTATAAGATTTTAACATAACAAATGAGTCACACAACGAATACCCAAAATTTTCACAATCTGTTTTCTTCGGAAATCCAAAGACCGAGGTATCATTTTTAAAAGAAAATTAATCATTATTATCAACGGTGGATATCTTAATTATGAAAAATTATAAAATAGTCTTTAAATCAAGGGCGAAACCAGAAAATTTTTTTAGGGGAGTTGAAATTAAATTATATTTTTAAAGAATTAATTCAAATTTTTATATTTTTAAAGAGGCCAAAGTGTATTTTTATTTTTACTAATTTAAATTTTTAAAGGGTATAAATGAAAAAATTTTCATTTTAAGGGGACCGAGGCCTTGCCAACCCTCTAGTTTTGCCCTTACTATGAACTATTGACTTTTTTTTTGTCACTTCCCATTAAATTACCAGTGGAAAGATAAATTGGTAATTTTTAAAATTGGCATAATAATAACTTTAATTCTCAATGTTTATATAATGTTTCAATTTAGTCTTAATTTAAATAAAAATCCTTCCACATTGATATAATTTGATCTTTTTTACAATTTTTTAAACATTAAAAGATCATTTTAAAAGAATGAAAAAATATAAAAATTGTTATATTGAACTTTTTGATGTTTCCGTTACATCTCCGATCCTTCAAAAACAATGAATATTATAACTTTTTGGTGCATATACCATAATTCTTTTTAAAGGTTTATTGGTACAAATATAATATAAATTTTGGTTAAATTTTGTTATTAGTCCCTTTACTTTATGAAAGTTATAGATTTAATTCATGTATTTTAATTTGATCATTTTTATGTTATGTACTTTTCAAATTTTAAAATTTCAGTTCTCATCAAAAGATAATTGATAAATTTATTAAGTTATGCTATTTCTAAAATATGAAGTGTCAAACATATTATCATATGTGTAATGTCATGACAGTTTGTTATTTTCATAAATTACTCACTAAAAAATCCAATTAATGAATTAACAAACGTCATTTGTATACAGATTGAAATTCCAAATTTTGAAAAATATAAGGACTTAGAATGATCCAATTAGAGAATATGAACCAAATCTAACTGTACACATAAAATAGGACTAGTAATTGAATTTAGCTATTACTCTTTTAAGTCAGGACTAAAATTTACCAATTAAAAAAGTATAAGGACTAAATCCACAACTTAAGAAAAGTAAAAGGACTAAAATTAATCAAATTAAGGGACTAAATACACAACTTTCACAAAAGTATAGGGACTAATGGCAGAATTTTAGAATTTTATTTTATACGTTGTCTTTACGTTTTGAAGTAATTTAGGCAGTATAAGAACCTCTAAAGGCTAATTTCGTATAAAATCATGACCGGTAGTCAGTCATTTGAGGCCTGTCCTTAAAAAAGACCACAGAAGGGATCCATTTTTGGCGGGTCTATAAAAGCCGAACAAGTAAAAAATTAAAATTAAAAAAATAAAAATAATTCTTTGTTCTCCATTTCATTTTGATTCGAGAATTGAGATCCAATTCCAAATTCGAAAACGTAGTTTTTCAACGTCTTTGTTATTGGATTCTACTTTCTAAATTCACATCTACCGGTTTCTTTCTACGATCGACGTGACGCCGTTGATTTTCCGGTGCACGGTCTCTGATGAAGCAGCCACAGCAAGTTTAATACAATGGCGGAAGGTGAAATCACGAATAACAGCTCGAAGGAAGGAGTCAACGAAAACAAAAACAACAAGAGTTGTATCAATGGCACCGATAAAACCAGTGAAAAGAAAGCAAGTATGAAGGATCCGGAAACTTTTTGTTGCTTGCTTCAACCAGGGAATGCCGATTCCAGTCCCGATTATATCGGCATTCGTCGATTTCTTCTCGCTCGTAAAGCGGAGTCCAGTTCTTACCGCCGACTTGTAAGCTCTATTTTTTTTTTTTGTTGTTTATGTGCACGTTTTAGTTATGGATCTGTGTTCTAGTTGTTTGAGAGCTTGATTTTGAGCTAGTTATGGAACGAGTTATGTGTTGAAATGAAACCTTTTAGCATCATTCATTGTTTTGAAGGATTGGAGATGTAATGGAAAAGGTTATGTGGCGTACCGGAATTACATGCGGAGGCCAAGAAAATGGGAAAAATTACAAACACCAAGCCGTCCTAGCACTCCTGGAAACAGGTACTGGAATTTATCCAAACGTTGTTCCCCTTTCTTAATTTTCATTTATTTATTTGCTTTACAAATTGAAGCTATCAATTGCAGCCTCATTAGTTTGATTGAACGTACGGTAGCGGATGAATTTTGTAGTGGCTAAGGGGTTAAAGGATGTTTTAAGTAAAAACTATTAATTTTGAAATTGAGTAAATTTATAGCTTGAAAAAAATTGAAGCAATTTAATTCTAGCATTTCGAAAGTGAACAAGGACAATTAAGCATAAGATTAATGTGTTTCATTAATTGTAAATTATTTTTGTTGATATAGTGACAGATTTAGCTTTTGATGTTTACAACTTTATATATTTTGTCACTTCGACTTTAATTCTAATAAGTTAAACACATTCAATCACAACATTTACATATTTATACAAATATTGCGGGATAAATTTATTAAATTAGGATTAAATTGTAAACTTTGAAGGCTAAATTTATTATTATATCAATCACATTCATGTAAATTGATGGAAAATATTAACTTCGTGATTAATCGTTAGTTGCTCAATTTCAAAATTGACAGAGATTAAATTGTCTTGATTTTTTGAGAGGGACTAATTTGTTCAATTTCAAAATTGAGAGGGACTGGACAAGTCCTTTTACCAATGTTTTATGACCAATGATCTGCTAATTTTTGTGGTATTGTTTAAAAAATCTGACATCAAGGTAATTTACTGGTTGATGCAGTGGGCCTTGGAATTCAAGGTCGGGTTCATTCTCACATTTGTTTGAGGCGGAAAGCTGGAACTCTAGCAAAGTACGTATTATCTACAAACTTTTATTATGTAATTTTTGTTCTCCGTCAGTTATTGACTTGTGGTTATACTGTTCATTTGCATCAAGTGCCTTAAATCATCATGTTCTTGATGATGAAAATGAAAGAACAGAAGATCTTAATTTCCTTGTCCATTCAAAAGGAACTTATTGCATGTCAAGATCTTGAAAGCCATTTTTTAAGTAGGCCTTTAAAAGAATTGAGAAGAGTTGCATGCTTCTCCATGCTTGCAGGATCAACGAAGTGGCTCTGTTGCTTCTACTAATAGAAGCTCTAGCCTTAGTGACAGTGATCGCCCACGTCAACGAGGAGTTGAACCTGCATATTCTTTTGTAGGAATGCACTGCATATTTGATCAGTGCAAAGCAGCTGGTAACTTTTTATGGTTTTTGAATGCAGTCTTGCTTTCTTTCATCTTTGTCATACTATTTTAAGCAGTTCATTTCACTGTTTCTGAAACGAAGCAATATGATTGGTTTTATAAGCGGTTACAGTTTTGAAGTTTGGGCACACGAGTTCTGATCTACTCGCATATGGGGCATCAGATGGGACATTGGTAGTTTGCTCTGTCTCCGACCCACCTTCAGTTCTCAAGCAATTAAATGGGCATTCAAAAGATGTCACAGGTTGGATTACCTGGTATTTTTTCAGTTGTCTTTCTTATATCTTAGACTAAAGTACTTGTAGCCATGCTATCTGCTATATTCTTTCATTTACGGAGGCCACGACCTTGTTCATTTATCACTGTTTGGTCCATTCCTGCTTCATTATTTTCTTTTTGGATTTTAGTGGAATTGGACTAAATTGAGAAGGTGCCTACTTCTACTTCATATTGTAAAGGATCTTTCACAGTTAAAACCTGAATCAGTGAGATACTGAGATTTGTGGTATCTTTGACACTGTTTGTGAAGGTCAGCACAGAAGAATAACTAGATTGTGAAATTGATGTGAAAGTGAGCGAAATATTTCTTGGTAAGAATATGAACTAAGAAATACATCATGTTGGAGCCCTTTTAGATCTTCTTTTTCAGAAAAAATAATGAGACAAAGTTGGTTCAGAACTGCAGGTCATTTTGTATTAGCTAGGAACCATTTTTCACATGGGAGAAAAAAATGGTCTAAGTGGTGTATCCTTGAATCACCCATAAACCGATACCCCGAGATGGCACCTAAAATGCTTATGTGAATAATCCACCTGACCAAATCATTATTGAATTAGATTTAAGCATGCATGTCCACTGATACAAAGTGGATGCTAATTACCTATTATACATATTGATAGTCTCATTAAATTTCTAGTATCAGTAATTAAGGTTGAATTTTATTTTTATAACTATGATTCATTGAATCAACCGTTTATTAACCATGTTTATGATTTGCCACCGCATTATCAGATTTCGATTTCTCATCAAACAATCAATATATTGCATCATCATCAAAAGACAAAACTGTGCGAGTATGGGAGCTATCAAAGGGCCTTTGCATTAGAATTATATATGGAGTCTCTCCACAACTGTGTATTCGATTTCATCCTGTAAGTAACCAGTGTTTATGATACATACCCTTCAAGTCAGGCAATCTTTTTTAGATTATTTGTTCTTTTGTTTATTATCTGCAGGTAAATAACAACTTTCTTTCAGTTGGAAATGCAAATAAAGAGATCACTGTAAGCACCCCTCCATGCCTTTAATCATCTCTGGTCAATCTTAATGGTCATAGTTCAGTTGATGTGATATGCTAAATCGGATTCTGGATAATCGAACGAAATGCGTGCTTTCTTTGTCTTGTAAAAAAAATTCTGTCTGTATAAATATCCGGTTGGCTAGTTCCATATGTTTAATCCTTCACCGACTCTTTATATAGGCGTGCATTTGTGAGTTTGAATTTTCGGTATCTAAAGCTCTGTTGCTCGATCTCTGCGTTAAAACTTGCTTGTATGATTTTGTTCACTTTTTTCTCTGCATCAGGTATTCAATTTCAGCACTGGTAGGATTATTACCAAATCGAACTTTGACAGCGAGGTTACCTCAATGGACCATGATCATACCGGTCAGCTAATTTTCTGTGGAGACGCACAGGTCTCTCTTATACCGTCTTCGCCATAATCATCATAATCAAAGAAATCTGTTTGGTCTTTTAGAATGTTCCTTATGGGACGATAATTTCGCAGGGATGCATATACTCCGCAAGTATGGAATCCCGCACAGGTGCATTATCCCGTTCTCATCGATACAAAAGTGGCAACAAACTGAAATGTCCAGTCGCGACCGTACAGTACCGAAGTTTCTCTTTGATGACAAAGGGTCCTGTGTTATTGTCGTGCACTCAAGATGGAAGCCTTTCGTTCTTTAGGTTCGTTCACAACATCGTATCTTCTACCTTCATTATTACAAGTAACTGATAAGTGGTAGGTTCGCATTTCAGTATCAATTTGGAATCACAAGGTTATCTAACCCTACGTTGTTCGCTCAAATTAACTTCACGGATTCACACCATGCGAGCTTCCTTCTGTCCTCTGCTTTCCCTTGATAAGGGCGAATATATAGGTTTGTATTCCGTCCCGACACCGACCAAACAGAACTAGTGTACTTTCATATGCCTTTGCTGACATTGTGGTTTCTTTGCGCTGTGAAGTTGCTGGAAGCGAAGATACACACGTCAACTTCTACGACTTAACTCGGCCAAAGCATACATGTGTAAACAAGCTTCAGGTTCTACTCCCTCGCTTCCCGAACTACTCCAGTAGTCAAACTATTTAACTGGTTAAAATCATTTGTTGTATGCACAGGGTCATGGTTTTCCAGTTATAGGAGTAGCATGGAACCATGGGGAGAACTTATTGGCTTCATCAGACCTTTATGGCGTTGTTATAGTATGGAAAAGAGCCAAAACAAAATAGAGAGAGCCAAACACTATCATACAGAGATATAAGAAGGTAAATGACTTCAAACCAATGAATTTGCTTAGAGCTGGGACGGGACGATCAAATTAATCACTTGTTAAAAAAATAAAATAAAAAGATAAATTAAAATAGAATAAATATTATTGTTAAAAAAACCAAGAAAAAATTAAAATAGAATTAATATTTCAACGCAATTTTAATTTTTTAAAAATATTTTTTATTAAAAACAGTAAAATGTCAATTATATTACAATATTTTCTTTATTTCATTTATTTATTAAAAAAAAAAAAAGCCTAGATGTTAGAACTGTTACAAACCAGTCTAAAGATTCAGTCACCCTTTGAGTTAAACTCACACATTCACCAAAATTGTAGAATATTATATTGTTATGAACTGTTTCCCTGTAATTTGTCTGTAGATAGATTTTGATGTTGGCAATTTGCCATTACTCAATTTATACATCCATTTATTTTTCTCTTATATATAGTTTATACATTTAAATTTTATAATTTAGAATTAGAAAGTTAGATTGAAGTTCAATTATTGATAAACAAATAATATTTATTTTGTATTCTCAAAAAAATATTTATTGTATTAATTATTACATATAAATTATGAAAAAAGAAATTGTAATTGTTAATTTTTCTTCCTTTTATGGATATATAAAAGCAGAAAAGGAAAAAGATCTAGACAATGCATTATACATTCATTTACTTAAGGTCAAATAACTAAAAAAAAGAAAAACTAATATTACACATTTCACAAACGTAGCACACTTCAAAGTTCAAAAATTAAAGACATGGAATTCACAAATACAACATCACGGTAGAAAGTAAATAATTCACACAGCTACAAACTTTCAGTGGTTAATGAGCATGATGACCAGGTAGTTTTTCCTTTATCTTCTCTATCACACTCTTCTTCTCGTGGTGCTGGCCAGGCGGGGGATCAGTCGTGGTGGTTGTGGTTGACGCGGTGGTTTTGACAGCCGAAGTTTTGGTCTGAGATTGATCCTCCTCCTTCTTCTTTCCACTTGTTAGCTTCTCCTTTACTTTCTCTTTCAGCCCTTTCTTTCTTCTACCGCCCATCCCATCATCCTCCGACTAAATCCAAATCCATAAATAAATAATTTTAAAAATTTATTCAAGACATTTTTTTTAAAACTTCATTAACAAAGGAATTTTCTTTAAGTAACTTCAAAAATTATAAATATAACATAAAATTTTAAACATATAAATATGTAATTATTAAAATTTATAAATTTTGATTTTGATAATAAAAAAAATTAAAATATGTTCTTCACAAATTTAATATTTAATTTCTATACTATTATTTTTAAAATTTAATTACATCACTTTCTGTTAAATTTTATTTTTTAAAATTTTGTTTATTTGACTTTTAAAATAGGAAAAATACTTGCTAATAAACTTGAATTTAATAAAATAATTTTAATAATATTTAAAAAATTAAAATCTCTAAAAAATGAAGAGACTAAATTTTTAAAAATAAAAATATAAAAATTAAATTTCAAATGAAAATTACAAAAACTTATGCACATTTTAAGTAAAAAACCACAATCTTCCATCATAAAAGCACTTTAAAAACATCATTAGCAAAACATTTTTGGAGAAGCAAAAAAGCAATACTAAAACAAATACTGCATAGATGCCCATAGCGGGTTTTTTTTTTAATTTTCATTACCGAGCTAGAGCTGGAGCTGGAGCTGCTGGAGCGTTGAATCTTTTCCTTGCCGGAAACATCGTAATGCAGCGGCTGTGTTTGCTGCGGAGGCGGTGGCTGCAGCTGCTGTTGCGACTGATCAGTGGCGACGGCGGAACCGGTGCCATATCCCATTAAACCCGACAGTGACGTTGTCGTCGTGGGATGCTTGGTGGCAATACCGGTGACATAAATGGGGTTACCGTGTTCGTCAGTGAGTTGAACCGGGTTGCCGTGTTCGTCGGTGAGTTGAATAGGGTTGCCGTGTTCGTCTCTCAAATCAGCCATTTTTCGTATACGTAAAAAGGGGAGATGTGTTTTACAGTAAAGCAAACAATTATTCATGAGGTGTTTAATATAAAGGGAACGGTGGAGAAGAAAGGGCTGGTGTTTTATATTTTTTTTGCATGTAAACTTAGGTGTTTAATATTTTACACGTGGCAAATGGTACATGCAGGATATTGCCACGTTAGAGAAGGTGGAGGACACGTGTAGCTTAAGTAGGCAAGTGATAAATGTAGGGTTGAAAATTCGAATATTCCACCATATCTGATTTGCTTTGTTTTCAGATTGAGATAACATTATGTATATTGGAATTGTTATTAATGTAGGTAGATTCGAATACGTTAAAACGTATCATTTTTTTTATTTAAGGTTGAAGTAGGATTTAGATAATTTTATGTATTATATTAATGTTAAAAATATACAAATGTTAAAATTATTATTTATTATGAAATTAGAGTGAATATAGATAAATACCTAAAATATTTATCTATCTAAATTTATATTAGTTACTCGAATAATATATGAATTTATTTTATAATTTTGATTTTATATATAAATAAAAAGAATTTTGGTTGATTTAAATTTAAATTTTTGTAGATTTGAATAACTTAAAATATTTGAAATATTTGAAATCGGTTTACGAATTTGGATATCTAATAGATAATAATATTTAAGGTAAATTATATGGATAGTTATTAAATTATTAGTAAATTTATATTTTGGTTATTCAATTTTAAAAAGTTACAAAATGACAATTAAATTATTTGAAAATTTCATTTAAGTTACTAGGTTTATAAAATCGGTGTTGTATGCTTTCTTTGTTTACACTGCCTGCACCAATTGAAACATCATGGAACAATTTTAGAATCTGTAAATCAAAATTCAAAAAACTCTCTTCTCCAGTATTCAACACTGATCATCAAGCCGACTTAGATCTAAAGTATGTTATTTTACTTGTTAATGGATTTGATCCACCGCATTGATCACAGAATTGTCGCTTAGAGCTCACTAGTTAGACACTGAAAAGAAAAAACATAACACTTGAGTGACTTAAATAAGAACTTTCAAATAATTCAGTGACTAAATAGAAACTTTCTAATAATTTAATAATCATTTTGAAACTTTTACAGTTGAGTGACCAAAATGTAAACTTTTTAATAATTTAGTCTGACCTTAAGTATAGTTTACCCTAATAGTTAATTCAAATTTAGATAATAATACTTGAATAATTTGAGATAACAAATAAACTTGAATTTTTAGATAAATTAATAAATTTAAATAAAATTGTCAGTGAAAAATTGTGAAATAAATATAATTAAATGAAAAAATTATATATACTTTGACACTAAATAATAGAATCTCCAAATTTGCTTCTCCACCACCATATTCCTTTTTCACATTCTTCAAGCTCATCCCCTTTCCTTCAATTATGCTACGGAACTGAGACCACTTGTGATGAACATATGTTCAAAAGTCCGACACAGAAAAGAAAACATCGACCAACCCGACGTGGACATCCATCAGAGTACTGAGATGGCTAAGAACCGGTAGTTTCCGTTTCGATATTTACACGGCGCAGACTGTTTTCTCTACTATAAGCAGATTTTGCTCCCTGAGAAATCCGAAATGGAAAGATCAAATTCAACAACAATAGATGAAAGTTACAGTTAACATATTCATGGCATCCATTCACATATGCCATTCGAAACAAAACTTGAAGCAAGATGAATTACAGTAAAAATACCATGGAATCCTATGTACTAGGAGTTAGATTACCTTTTACCCTTTACTCCAAAAATGAACAAATTACCCCTGATTCTTTTTGCTAAATATCATCCAGACATTTGCGTAGCACGTATACTTTATTCTAACATAGAGGGAGCAAAATACAGTCTCTTAGTACAAGAATTTCCATGACAATTTTACAATGAATTACAGGGAAAGTCATTGTTACTGATATTGTTTACTTAGACCTCGGTGTGAGTACTAGATTCAAGTACGGTCTAATTTTCTAAGTTTTAACCTTCAAGGTAGTAGTGCAACAATAATGAAGAGTCGTAGCAACATAGATACTTACTTGAAAAATGGCTCCGAGTTTCTTCATTCCTTTCGCTCGCAAGACTAGAACTTCTTCCGAAACACTAGCGTCTCTAAGTACCTGGATAACAAAATAGATTTTAATTATTTGCGTCAAAATACAAGCTAGTTTAACTGATCTAATATCATTTAGGATCCCCAACATGAAACTGCTATGAAATCCATGAAAGTGCGATCGGTTTGGTGACTACTGTCAGTACTTGGTTAACAATCCACACAGTACCAACGTGCACACATGCCACAAGGGCACCGGTCTTGAAATGAACCGCATCGATAAATTTAAGGAAATGTGTAAACTCACTTCTAAACAGACATTAGATAAAGTTGACTCGATGTCGACCACGTTGATCTGCCAAAGGGATTGAAGCATGGCATCCTTCTTTTCTTCAAGGGCTTTCAGTATGTTCTCTTCTCTGTCTGCTCCTTGGTTCAGTCTCCTCAGCTCGTCTTGTATTTGAATTAAACTAACAGCACCTACAAGAAGATGCGTATACTCTTTGGTTTCGTTTTTAACTTCGAAGTTCAACCAAAACAGAAAGTCCTTATTAAACTTCAACTGCAGAATATTGTACCTTTAGCAGCCTTTACTTGGGATTTTATACGGTGCCCCTTATCTCGCACCCATTCTGCTAAAAATGGTACTTGAATACAAGACCCGTCTTTACCAAGTTCCCTCGCGGCTTTCCTCGTGTAAATGTATCCAATGGTATGTAACATAGCCTCACCAAAAGCTGGCAAAAGTTATATTTAAGAGCAAACCGAAGGTAGTAGCTATGTAACATATTACTCAAGGTCTAAAAGTCCTTAAATGCTGATACTTAAAACTAAAACCACTTTCATTCACATTTAGCTTAGATAGAAAGCTAACCAGCTTTTGAAAGATCTCGTGCTTCTGAATTCGCCCATTGAATGAATTCATTGGTTTGACCTTCAACAAATGGCTGCAAGCGATTTTTCAGTATTTCAATGAGCTTGTCTTCCCTTTGTTTCTGAAATGCCTGCATATTTTCCTCGAGTTTCTTCGTATGAGCTTCCTTATCTAATAAGGAATCACTTTCAACTTCAATGGCTGATAAAGTAGCCATTGCTAGCTGGCCAACATAATCTTCAAAGAAATCACTTCCAAAAAGCATCCCAAACACAGCCGTAGGATCCAACATGGTGTCCCTAAGAAAACAGTAATTGAACGCTAAGCAGCCATTGCTAGTTTCATGGATGAATTGCCTTAAGCATCTAATAATATATTTCAGTCTTCCATTTTTATCCCTATAAAGCTTTTGGTGTTGTGCAAGGTTTTAGCTTAACCAGACTTAATGTTGGCTGCATTGCAGACCATTTTAAGATATGTTGAATAATAAGCTTGAACCAAATAATTATTCCCATTCATTTTTTTCATTTCACATTCCACAACTTATGCTACCATGTGAAACTAACAACAATACTGAATATCACACTTATAGCATATAACCAAAAAATGACATGTCATTTTATGCATTTCAAAACAGTATGCGAGATAATGAACATCACACTTATAGCATATAAACTTACGGTATCACTCCCGTCTTCCCTCTCTTGTCATATGCTTCACGCTTTTCGGGATCAGTTAGAACCTGATAAGCCTCACCAAGTGCCTTCACGTATATCAAACAACGAGAAAAATAAGAGCCAAATACATAATTGAGAAATGCAGATGATGGAACATATTTTCATTACTATAATGAAAGGGTCAACTCGATGCAAATACCAATTTAAAGTAGTCTTGAGGGGAGGCTAGTCTCGGACCCTTAGTGGAAGGTATTGTCCTTGTGTTGGGGTTTTATCTCCTATACTTTGAGAAGAGTCCAAAGTGGTTTACAAATTTTAGGGAATGCGTCAATTGGTAGAGATACGACTTGCATGCTCACGGGAGAGGTATCAGTATTGTGCGTAATATTATTTATGCATCCTATGCCTCGGGGGGTTCGAAGTACCATGGTTACAAAGATAAGGCCTATATACCTTGGTAGTTCGAACACCCCAAGGCGCAATATACATAATTAATATTATACACAATACCGACACCTCCTCCCTGCAAGTAGGTGGTATCTCCGCCAACCAAGGCTCTCCCTTAACTCCGTGAACCCTTTTAGTCTCTGCTCAAAGTATGGGAGGCAAAACACCAACACGAGGATAATATTTTCCGTTGAGGGTCCGAGACGAACCTCCCTTCAACAAGTAGTTAAAAGCCAGTACTAAAGCTAAAGGGGTCTTCTTTTAGGACATTTTTCAAACAATTGATCAACTAAAAGCATAGTTTAAAGGTGGTAGCTTACGTGAAATTTGTCAGCAGCTTTCGGATCATCTGGATTTTTATCGGGGTGAACTCGCCTTGCCTGAAAAATACAATGCAGAAGAAACCTAAACTAATAATTTAGAACAAATTTCATCACCCAAATCTCTAATGCCTATTGCATAATTCAACATGAAAACAAAAAATTCATCCAAATTTTCTCACAAATCCCAGAAGAAGAAACATGGTTCAATCATGCATCAAGGCATTGCTTTCAAATGTTCATAAATCAAAATCATGAAAATCATACAAATGTAGAAAAGCTTACGTTGAGGTAATAAGCCTTCTTGATTTCAGGTATAGATGCATCAACACTGACACCCAATATATCATAATATGAAGTGTCTTTTTCCATTGATCTTCTCTTGCCACACTGCTTTTAACATTAGAAATTAATCAACAAAAAAAAGAAAAAGATAAATTAATGAAAAAAAATTCTCAATAAACAGAACAAGCTTATAGTACATGAATCTACAAGCGATGTGAATTAAGAAGAAATAAGAGCATTGTTTTGAATTTTAGATTAAAAAAAAAAAACTATGATCCTAAATGGTATAAGAATCAGTAAATCAGATCTCTAAATTTAATGTAAATAAGCAAATTCCATAGAGAAAAAAAGGCATTATATATTCAAATTAATGAGAAAATAAAACAAAACAAAAACAAGAATTTTTGAATTTAAGAATTTTTGAATTTACATGTTATGAAAATGTGAGATTAAATGGTTAAGAAAATGATTGAAGGTTTTATTTTTTTTTCCAGTGTTGAGGATTTTAGTATTAAAATGACAAATAGACAAGATGATTACGTGGCCATGAAATGGTCTGTGATCATAACACGTGTACAAATGGGTATTTTTAATTTTCTTTGTAGTCCTAACATAGTTTAAAAATGGGATAAAGAAATATTTAGTCCCTTAATTTTACAAAAAATTTTAATTTGATCCTTAAACTTTTTTGCACATTAACCATTGAAATTGATAATTTTTCATAGCTTTAAGTTCACGTGATGATGTGGCACTCTAAAATTATGCCACATCATCATATTTTTTTAAAGAAAACTATTTTTAAAGTGATAATTAAATATAATATCAAAGTACCGCATCATCATATGGGTTAAAATTGAAAAGAATTGTCAAATTTAAGAACTAAATGTTGATTTACCGATATAAAAACAAGGGATTAAAGCATTTTTATAACTCTTTGAAAAATTAAAACAATTTAATGTTAATATTTTTTATGATTTAAAATTTTCAATATATTTTATAATATAAAATAGAAATCAAATGATAGAAATTTTTTATATAAATAGGTTTGGAAAATATAAATTATCACTTTAACGTATAATATTTTTAATTATTTTTATTTTATTTATTTCAACATTATATTATTTTTAAAAATTTTTATATCTAAAATTTGACTTTATGAAATATTTTTAAAATGATAAAAATATAAAATTTTCATAATTTAAAATTTATATTATATTGTATATTTAATTTTAAGTATAATATTTAATACTTAATTTTTAGTTTATCAAATAATATCTAAAATTAATTTAATTATAATATAATAAATACGAAAAAAAGATAATATCTAAAATTAATTTAATTATAATATAATAAATACGAAAAAAACAGACTTTATATAAAATTTGTCCTTTTTTTATAAGTTTAAATTGTTAGAAATTAAATTGTCTTAAGTTTAAATCCCATGACTTCGACTATTTTTTTAATTTATTTTTTATTTAAATTATTATAAAATAAAAATAATTTCATTATTATATTTATTATATTATAAAAAGTATAAAATATAATTTTAAATAAATTAACTTTAAAAAAAAGCTTAAATATAATAAAAATAGCTACCCCCGTTAAAAAGTCCACTATAAGCAAGTGGGTTTAGCATTGTTATACAAATTGAGCCATCCACAAATTTCCTGGTAAATATTTTAAGGTTAAAATATTTCATAATTTCTTTTAATCTTTCGCGAATTTAATAAATTTTAAAATTCAGGTCTAATTATTAATATTATTAAAATTATTTTGTTAAATTTAGATTCATTACAAACGTAATCTTTTCAGTTACAGTACTATTAAGTGATTTTTTTTTTTTAATGTCACACCAGCAAATTTAAAACAATTAACAATTAAACCTGAATTTTCAAATCTAAAAAGTAGGACTAAATTCTTAAAAATAAAAATATAAAAATTAAATTCTAAATTTATGAAGAGTACAAAAACTTAAAACGTATTTTAATTATATTTTAATAATTACCTCTAATTTTTTTTAAAAATATTTAAAATTAATAAAATAGTTGAATGTGGAGCATGATGATCAGCATATTCTTTTTTCAGTTTTATGTCTACATCAAAATTTATGGCTTTACATTTGTATTGGATGCATGTTAGATGAAAGAATTCAAAATTGGTAGGGCTCATACATCAAATTGGGGCCTAACTATTTGAAAGAGCAGAGAATATTATCCATGTCAAGCAATTCCTTATCTTTATTTATGCTTGATTGAAATTCGATTTCCCACTAAATCCACTAACATGTTCTTATTCCCTAATGCTAATTATAGAAATTGCAAAACCATATTTTATTGAAACTACTACAGATTAAAAATCATTAGCCTACATCGTGCTGATTACGTGAAGGTATTGTCTTTCTTTAGGTAGTGTTGAAGAGTCGGTACACTTTTAATATTTTGCCCTTCTACTTTGAAGAGAGCCCGAAGATGCTTTTTAAAGCCGTTGTAGAGTAAATAAGGGGTTGGCAGCGGCATTGACTTCTTGAAAATGAAAATTTATTTATATAATCCTTTCAAATTTTATGAATTTACAAATCAGTATAATGGTAAATTTGCATTTTTGGCTTTGCCTTTTGAATAAAGTTCAAACCCATGAGCTCTTAGAAACTATTCATAAGCAATTGTGGTAACACTCTGTTCGAGTTAGGAAACAAAATTTTAAAGGCGAGTTAGTTATTTAGTAGCACTTAAAGAAGGCGATGCTTTTTTGTTATCAATATGATATGCTTTGACAAATAAATTTTCATAAGAATTTGTAATTTTTTTTAAAAAAATTAATGAATTATTCTAATTAAGTATCGGGGTTTTATTTTTTTGGTATAATTTGGGCATTCTTTATACCTATTTTACAATTTATAAAAATTCTTTTGGGGTTCATTACTATCCTTTTCAACAATATTATCTTTAGAGTTCAAAATTAAATTTCCTCCGAAAATATAACGCATCTTATTATTATACCCAATCTCGGTTTAATGATAGTATGTGGGATTTTAGTCAAATAGTGATTTACATTTTACACCAACCATTCATGCTCAACTAATAAGACATCATTATCAATTAAGACCTTTTTGTTTTTGTCTTTAAATTAAGATTAGGTCGACAGACAATGCTTTAGAATATCACTCACTGCCTACCCAATTTCATCCCTCCATTACCAAAACTTTATATATATACACATATATATATATATATATATATATATATACTCATTACTTTTTTAAGGTTAGCTAATATGTTATTCATAATAATATTATTAAATCAAATATGGTTATTGATTTTTTTTTTCATTTTAATGTATTATATGAAAATATTATTATATACTATCTAAAAAGTATTTTTTAAAACAAAATTTATATATATATATATATATATAGGTAAAAATATCATGGAAACTTTTGTATTAAGAGTCTGATTGCATTTTATCTCTTTTATTCAGAAAATGGACAAAATGGTTCTTTTATGTTAGATTAAGAACAAATTGGTCATTCTGTTAAAAATGTCATCCATTTTTACTATTAAAAATTGATCCCTATATTTCAGCATAAGGTATATATGGCACACTATGTGTAACTCTTTGGTTATTTTGTCATCCATGACAGTTTTTAATACTAAAAATGGATGAAATTTTTTAACAGAAAAGACTTATTTACTCTTTAATTGAACATTTAAAAAATTAATTTTATGGAATGTTTCCCTCATTTTCGGACACTTTTAGGCGCTTATCGCAGCCCGTATAATGACATCTCCAACAGACGGCGACGCGATGAATTCCAACTTAAAGCAGTTACATAATTAAACTCCCAATCCAACAGACGGCGACACGATGAATTCCAACTTAAAGCAGTTACATAATTAAACTCCCAATAGGGTTACTTTATACCAGTGATATTTTGGTATAATTAGAACTTTAATCTTAGTATAAGAGAGGCCATTGTATCCTTGTTTTGTGAGGCCAATTAAGAGGCGGCAAGATGTAGTCGCAAGATAAGTTTTAGAGAGAATTTCGTGATAGCTATGAAGAGAACTTTGTACCCGAGTTAAGACTTTGTATTTAGTGTTTGGGTTTTGTACATTTAGTACATTTTTTATCATCTTAACTTAAGATTTTCCATGTAATATTTATGCTTATCTTTTCTACTTTTTTTATTCGTCGTTTATACGAATTAATCCCAACAGATTTATCTATTTGAGTAAAAGAGACGAGAATTTGTGTTATACTTGAAACAAAACCAAAGATTACATACACCCTTTTTTCCATGGCTCATGTGAGCCACACAAGAAATGGTTGGCCACATGCTCTTTAGAATCTTAACTTATAATATATGTATGTGTCTTTTATTATATATATATATATATATATATATATATCTTTTGGTACGTTCGGTTCATATTAATTTTTTCGTATTTAATGTTGTTTTTATTCTTTTCATAAACATGCAATTAAATACAAAAAGGGAAAAGGTAAAGGCAAGACAAAGCAATGGATCTCCTTTAATATGCAAGTACAAATTTTTTTTAAAAAAAATATTTAAAAATCATCATTTTCTTTTAGGGTTTGAAAATAGAAGAGAAAAGGAACCAACCACCATACTAAATACACCGACTTTATTATTTTTTTTTCTCTTTTAAAGTTTTAATTATTATTATTTTTTGGTACTTGTTATACTTTTTTTATTGGTCAAGCAATTAGTGGAATATAGCAGTGAAATGAAATAATAAAAAAATCATCTTTTTTTTCATCTGACTTGTTGAGAGACCATTGGTGGAAGAAATTAAGATAAATATTTAAGGGTGGGTTTGGATGGGTTAGTGTAAAAATAGCGTTGGAAGTGAGATTAGATATTATAACGATACTGTAGCGTGAGATAAAAAGTAAACTAAACGTATCGCACCGCACCCAATCGCCTTTCTAAACTCATCCTAACTAAATGGTTTAATCTCTTTTTAATTACCTAATTTTTATAATTTATAAAAAATATATATATTTTTTAATTAATAAAAACACCTAAAAGTATAGATGAGAAAAGATTGTGTGAAACTGTGATTCCACGTCATCCATATCCCTTTCCAATAGGAGAATGACAAATCAAATTTTTCCTCTTGATATTCAGCTTTTTCCTCCTTAAAAAATTTAAATCCAACTAAAAATGTTGAATATCAAGAGAAAAAAAATCTAAGTTGTCATTCTCCTATTGAAAATGGATAAGGATAACGTAAAATTACAGTTCCATACAATTCTTTCTTGAGAAACGATACATGTTTTTCAAAATAAAAAAATTTAATGAACGGAACCGAACTGATTCATTTTGGATTAATAAGATTTCATTCTAGGAAAATAAAAAAATGGTTAAAAGGATGTATTTGATAAATTTTTAAATTTAATTCATATATTTAAAATATTAATAATTAAATCTTTTTTATTTTTTCAATTTAAATTTTTTATTCTAATTATTTACTTTACGTGGCATATGATTGATGAAGAATAAACATGCGAGGTTAAATTTGACAAAAAATGTCAATAGTATTAATGATTGGACTACGATTTTAATCGAAATTAAAAAAAAAAGACAATAAATTTTAACTAGAGATTAGATTTTTGTTAATATTCGCTTAAACGCACTTGAACCCACGTCTTCTTTATTGTTACAATAACAATAGTGCCAACTAAAAACTAGATTTACCAAAGCATACAAATTGAATTATAAAATATATTTGATATGTTACTCAAAATTAAATATTGAATATAATTATACTATTTAATAAATGTAAATTTTAAATTATAAAAAAATATATATTTTAATTTTTTCATCCATGCTTTTAAATATTTTATTTATTTAAAATTACCTTAAATTCTAAATTTATATTTGAAATATTTGAAAATAAATTTATGTTTAAATTTGAATGTTGATGCTTGGGGATAGTTTTATCCTAAAAAAAGTAATCAGAAAATTTGTACTCAACAAAAAAGAGAATAAAGAGTAGTTAAGTAGCAAAGGTAATAACATAGTCTTAAAAGAAATGCAAATAAATAAAATAAATTCAACCTATTATTTATTGTGATAAATAATTTTTATCTATTTATTATTTTAATATATTTTTATTAAATAATATTTATCATAAAATATCAAATATATTCATTAAAAAAATATTAATTTAAAATTTTCAACGACTAATCAAATAGCACTTAATATTACCATACATTATGGTGGTCAATAAGTGATTAAAACATCTCCTACCTTAATTAGTGATTGAGGGTTTGATCCTCGCCTTAGGTATGGAGCAGTTTTAAAATTTGTTGTCAGCATCTACCCTTTTAATAAGCCTACAAAATATGAAAGATTAATTACTGAGTTTATTCCGATAAATATATTAAAAATAAAAAAATATAAATGATTAAAATAATAAATTATTTTACTTTAACTTTGTTAGAAAAATTGTTTCTTTTCTTAACTTGCTTTTTACTTTAAAATTTATCTTTCCATCATTACCTTTGACAGCATTAACTTTGTTTTGTCATATTTAATCAATATTTTAAATTTTTAATTATATTTTCCTTCATTTTATCACTTTTTTATTGAAACTTTTATAAGTTCCAATCTGATGGGATGTCATCTCTTGCAACACTCTGATTTCATAAGAAAACATAATGAAAATAAATAATTAGGATAAATTGCACCTAACATCATTAAATTATTAGTTTGTTTATGTTTTAGTCACTCAATTTTAAAAAGTTATAAAATGATTACTAAACTATTCGAAAGTTCACATTTAAGTCGCTGAATTGTTAAAATCGTTATTGTATGATCTTTTATATTCATATCACCTGCACGAATCGAAAACTCTTCTTTTTCTTCTCTTCTACAATTTTTTTTTCATAAAATAACTTTGAACATCACGAATCTACGAACCAAAATTTAAATAACTTTCTTCTTCGATCTCTGACACTAACCGTCAGGTCAACTTGGATCTAAGGTATGTTCTTCTAGTCATTGATGGAAACCGATCCATCATACTGATCGTCGAATCGTTGTTTGGAGCTTGTTTGCTGGACTTTCTTTTAAAAAAAAAAAAAAAAAACTTAGCAACTCATTAAATTAAATAAAAAATCTCGAATAATTTAGTGACTTAATTTTTTTTTTCGAATAGTTCAATGACCATTTTGTAACTTCTTGAATTTTAGTGACCAAAATGTAGAGTTACTAATAGTTTAGTGACCTTAGGTACGGTTTACCCGAATAATTACTAGTGGTTATTGAATTCAGATTATATAGGTTGGCTGAACTAGGAATCAATTGCTACATTAATTAATTTGGAGCAAAAGAAAGAACCTATTAATCTGTGAGTCGATATAAACCGGTATAAAAAATGAATTGAATTAGTAGTTAAATTGGATTTTATAAAAAAAATTAGTACTTTTTAAAAAAACAAAATCATAAATGCTTCACAATTTAATATAAATGAACAAAAAATTATTGACCTAACCTGTTTCATCACTACTCCAATTTAAAAAACATTTGTGCAAAAATGATACAAGAGTAAAAATTTGTATGAAACACAATTTAGGGTTGAAACACTAAATTTGTCCAATTTAGGGTTCTCCGTTATTTTGAAAAAATTATTTTTGGGTTAAAAATGTTTTTTTATCGTAAAAGTAACGAAGAACATTTAGCTTTTCCCGTTAAAAGTGCGGTTAAAATTTTTTTTTCACCCAAACTCAAAAAAAATACTTTTGGGTTAAACATGTTTTTTCATCGTAGAAATAACGAAGAACATTTAGCTTTTGCTGTTAAAAGTGCGGTTAAAAAATTTTTTCCCACCCAAACTCAAAAAAACACTTTTGGGTTAAAAGTGTTTTTCCATCGTAGAAGTAACAAAAAACATTTAGCTTTTGCCGTTAAAAGTGCGGTTAAAAAGTTTTTTTCCACCCAAACTCAAAAGCTAAAATTTAAGTGCTTTTGACTTTGGAGTTTTCGTCTTTGGAGGTGAGGATTATCAAAATATGTTTATATATATTAACTATTTAATAGTTATATAAAAAAAATTCATTATATTAAATTTTGTAAATCTTATATATTATAAAATTTAATTTTTTTAAAATATTTTATATATCATTAATTTTATAAATAATTTATATTAATTATTTCAAAATTATTTAAAATTTATATTTCACGTATTATTATATTAAATTTATTATCATGTGTGAAAAGAATATTTCAACTTTTAATAGTAATTTTTAATAAATCTATTAATTTATTTTTAACATTTACTTAATAATTAAAATTCAAAATTTTAAATTGAAGTTCGGAAATTGAGCATTATATGTTCTTTCATATTATTCATCGGTCAAAAACAACTGTTATCAACAACCTTTGGAAACACCACAAAGCTGAAAAAAATCTACCATTAACCATACTATAGCTTTATGATTTTCACATATTTTATTTCATACTACTGCTTGTACAACTATATATATATATATATATAAACTGAGATTAAAAATCCCATTAAAATTATGGCATTATAGAAAATTAATACTGAAACGTGTTATCAGCAGAGGCCATGATAGGTTGATTCAAGTAAGCCAAATGGAAAGGATTAAGGAAGGTAGTATCAGCTACAGCAGGCTGAGTGAAGTCAATGCTTGTTTTATCATCAACGTCGTCGTCATCGCCATGACCATCATTCAAGAAGCTGATGATTTCATTCAAGGACTGTAACCTATGAGTGAGTTCATTGAGTTGAGCTCTAAGCACCGAGTTCTCTGACTCAACATTCAAGAGGTGTTGTGTGGTGAAGTTTATGTTTGTGATGATCTCATGGTTTTGTTTCTGCAACTGAGTCAACTGAGTCATTAGATCATCTAAATGCTTTTGTTTCCTCATCCTTGATCTCCTTGCTGATTCCCTGTTCGATATCATTCGTTTCCTTTTCCTTTCGTCCATTAATGCTTCTTCTGAGCCTGAGTTGATTTGTGTTGCTGATGAACCCGAGGATGTAGCCATTATAGGAGTTATTATTTATGATATATAATAGCAGGACCCAAATAAAATTAAAAAAAAAAAAAAAACCTTAGTAGTAAAGATAAATAAGTTAAAAAAAGATGATTATTTCTTTATGAAACGTAATATAACCAGTAGAGGAAAACAACAGAGAAAGATTGAACAAGATGGGTCCTGCGTATGAATGTGGAATTTATCATAAACCCAGAAAAGAAGATTTCACTGAGAATTGGAAACATGAATCTCAAACATTAACACAAAAAGGTTGAGCATCAAGATATTTGATTTGTTTTATAAAAACAAAACAAAAAACCCTAACAAATCCAATATGGGTAATGGATTTTGAAGTTAAAGAAACTAAACCCAGAACTTGGATTGAATCAAATGAGAAGATAATATGAAGAGAATTGTGGTAAAAGAAAATGTGGGTAAAGGATTTATAAAGGAAGTGGAGAGGAAGTAGAGGATTTAATCAAGTGAATGGAGAGTGATTTTATAGTAATGAAAAAGGACATTCAAGTTGATGAAAGATAATCAAAATTTTGTAAAAAAAATAGCAGAAAAAAGAAAATGGAATATGGAGTGAGAGAGAGAAAAAGGTGATGGGAACATGTGGGGTGAGGGAGAGAGTGAAAGGAGCCCACAACTGGGCAGATACAGCTGGGAACCATCTTTGTTTACATCATTGGTGGGCATATAGTTTAAGTTAAATTTGTTTTTTTCTCCTGAATATTATATGTTGATGTATACATATATTGGTATCTGAACGTAACAATTAGATTAATTTTAGTTTGTAATTTAGATTGGTCAATCGAATCGGATGAATAGAGAACTAATTAATATATTGATTCGAATAAAAGGGTTAGATCGATTAAATTGAAAGTTGTTCAAAATTGTTAAAATTTAAAATCGAGGACAAACATCAATAGTTGAACAGGTTGAACTAATTTAATTTTTTTATGAATATTATTTATTTATTTGATTATTGTTGGTTTAATAGTTGAACCGATTAAATTGGTTGAATAGGAAATTAATGGTCTAATCGATTCAATCATCGATTCAGTTATTAAAATATTGGACTTGATATTTGTACTATGCCATCATCTAAAAATTTATATAATTTTTTAAATTTTCAAGTGACGATGTGGCACGGTTTCAGAATGTCACGTTATCAAACTTTTATATTTTTCTAGGTTTAGATATTAAAATGAATTAGGTGTCAAATTCAAAGACAAAAAATGATATTATCCCTTATTTGAAGCCAAAGTATCTATCACTGATGGGAATGATTAAACCCATCACAAGGACTCTTCCAAAATGATTTATTTTAAGTATAATAAAAATGAAAGCTTATCTAATAAAATGCCAAAATTCTTGATTTTCTTTTTAACTTTAGTTCTAAAATATGCATAAAAATTTTATTTGTGAAAATGTAATGCTAAAGGACAATGTTGAACTTCATCCTGAATTTTTTTTTTTTTTTTTTTGGGTTCAATGAATTTGGAACTTCATCTTGGTTTAGTAATTATTTTGTATTAAAATAATTGCTTAATATTTATATTTTTTGTCAAATTGATCCTTATTTTTCAGATAAATTTGATCTTTTACCTTAAATATTTAGCAATCAATCTTTTAAAAAATTGAATTATTTTTTTCTAACAAAAATATTATCTAAAATGTTAAATTTTTAAACATGACCATTCTTCTGGCAATCCTTTATGAATTTTTCATTTTTACGATTTTTTTATTTTTTTTAAATATTTTTTAAAATTTTAAATTATTTTTTGATATGATATGTAAGCACGAAGTATACGTAGACTGTCACGTGAGTTGTCATGCTAACATCATTAAAAAATTAAAAAATTTAGGTAGCATTTTCGTCAAAAAACAAAATGGTGATTTGATTCTTTTTAAAATGTTAATAATTAAATTTAGCTTAAAAAAATAAAATCAGACAAAAAAATGCGATCATTGAGATTTAAAAACTAAATTTATCATTATGTTCTAATGAACCATTAATAATGAATTTGAAAAAAAAAAGTAATTTGTTAATGCAACTTTGTTACTACGAATGAAGATCGAAGGTTTAGATCTTTTAGTATCTAAATTCGAGTTTTATTACGAACAATCATCATATATGAGTATTCAATCTTACAATGCGTTGTTATTATATGTGAGTTTTAGCCTGATTAGTTGGTTTTAATTTAGATTACTCCAGTTCTTAATTTATCTATTTTTATAAGGTAAACTACATTAACTATGCTTTTTTATTATTATTCAACTATTCAATTTTGCCTTTTTTCGGCTACCCGATTATTTTGAAATTTTGGGCGTTTCTGTTGTTACGTTAGCCAACTTATGACCAAAATTTGTAACTTTTTATAATGAAGTGACCAAAATAGAGAAAAAAAAACGTAATTAAGTGACTACTGATATATTAATTTAAATTTTATTTAAATATGTATTTGTAATTATACTGTATTTACATTTATAAACTCGGAGAAAAAAATAATGAGATATTTAATGAAATTTCCTAAAGAATCCGAATCAATGCATTTGGCCCACAAATTGATCTAAATGAAGACCATCTATCTATAAATCTAAATTTTGAAGCACTAAGTGCCAAGTTGATGAAGATTAAATATTTTTAAAATATATTTAAAAAAACTAAATTATTGATATAATGAATTTATCTAAATTGCAAACAATCAAATTGCCAAGGTTTTATTATACCTCTAGTCCCTGAATTTTTCAGATTTTTTAAATTTAATCCCAAAAGTACTACTCATTCTAGGAATCTAGAGGTTTATATAACCCATTTTCGGAATGCCATGTCACGTTTTAATATTCGAATGTCTAATTAAAAAATTAAAGTCTAATTGATAATACATTTAGATTTAACAATATTATCAATTAGATTTTAATTTTTCAAATTGGATAAGTAAAGGAGCTAAATTCTTAGAACTAAAAGTGGAAGGATTAAATTGCAAAAGTCCAAAGAAAATAGGTACTGGGTATAGAATTAGACCCCTTACTAAATACACACCTCTCCAAGATGCTTTCTTCACCGATGATATTTTGACACGACACACTTGGGTAAGAGTACGTTTGGTAATTATTTATTTTTAGTACTGGTATCGAATTTGTCTAAACTACCCTTCGGTTTAGCATAATATGTTCAGTATTTACAGGGCAAATCTGTCTTTTCAAATTTGTAGGCCCTGATGTTCCCAAATCTTATAATTAGCTGCCAAAGCAGTAAAGTTAGATATGAAAACATGTTACATTATTAATCACTTGATATCCCCCCCCCCTTCATTGCTGAGACTTCGTGATGAAGGAAAATATTGGTCAAATTTGGCTATTAGACCTTGTACTATGCAAAAGTTATGGATTTATTCCTTATACTTTAATTTAATCAATTTTAACCTTGTACTTTTCAAATTGAATTTGACTATTAGCTTGCATTATGTGTAAAGATGCAGATTTAGTCGATGTTCAATCTCTATGCTTTCTGAATTCTGAAATTTCAGTTTTAATGTAAGTTGACATGTCATTACATATATGCAAAGGCGAATCTAAGGGGGCTGGCAAGGGTCCCGGCCCCCTTAAAATATAAAGTTGCTATTTAGGCCTTTAAATTTTTTAAAAATTTAAATTAGTAAAGGTAAAATTGTACTTTATCCCCCTCTAAGTTTATAAAAATTCGATTTAATTCTTTAAAAATTATAAAAATATAGACTATAAAAAATTAAAATTTCATTCGACCCCTCTAAAAAATTGTTCTGGCTTCGCCCCTGTATATATGATAATAAGTTTGCAACATGAGATTTTGGAAATAACAAAAGTTAACTTAATGAACTTAATACTTTCATTTGGTCAGGATTGGAATTTTAACATTCAAAAAGTACAAAAATTAAAAACGACCAAATAAAAAACATAGGGACTAAATTCACCACTAACATATAATACAAGGACTAATAGTAAAATTTAGCAGCCGGCCCAAATATGTAATCAAAAGCAACCCGTCTTTAATTTCATATAGAATAATCAATTCGTATCTAAAATTACCGAATTTATTTGAGATTTTTCGAGTCGGATTCAGATAATTTCAAGGCAAAATTAAACCTTACTTACCAAGTATAATTCAAAGAATATACATAAGATTTATTAAAGATGTTAAACTCCATAGTTTACAAGGTCTTGGAATTTAATATTGTACAAGGCAAAACAGTATATATATTGATCTGTGGGGCTGAATTATCTCTCCAACGCCACCAACATCAAGTTTCCATATTACGGCTTCTGCAAATCATAATAAATCTATGCAAAAATGAAACATGAAGATCAAGCTTTTCAATATAAATATATATTTTGCATGTTTCTTTTTAGCATTTGAAGCAGTAAAAACTTTGGTGAGTTGCAGCTTTCTTCATCTCTGACTTGGCGATGAATGTTTGAAGCACCCTCTGTTTATTAAGGGCTTCCTCAAGTGCCTGCATATGGAAGAAAGCAAACAATGAATGCATGCATGCATGTATAAATGAATGTATGTATGTATGTATGTATGTATGTATGTACCCTTTTAGCTTCAGATAGTTCTTTTTCCAGAATGCAGACTCTTCTTAAAGCAGCATTCAACATCTCTTCTTTGTCCGGTGGCATGACGGCCGGTTTCGCGCTAAGAACGACCACTTTTTCTTCCAGTTCGGCCATGCGTTTCGCCATGGTGATGAATTCTGCGCTAGTGATCGGTGCTGGCAACTGAGAGGCAGGGACTGTGATGGGTTTAGGATAGTAAACTTGACCACCGCTGTACACGGTTGCTTCACTTTGTTTCTTTGGCACGGTACGGGACATTCGAACCATGGTTACGATTCCCATTACAAACGCCATGATTCCTCCGAAAATGCTGCTGCCAATTCTGTCACTTTCCTGTCTGCCATTCTTCACCTGGTAACAATCTGCAGTTGAAATATTATAATCTTTAAAGGTGGTATCCAACCGGATCCGGACTTTGAATCCTAACATTTGCAACCTTTCAAGGACTTAACCTCTAGAGATGGCTAACATTTCATTTTCCACTGGTTTAGGCCAAGAAGCATCCACACCCTTTTCAACTATAGGAATAAGTTTGTCATAGGCAAAGGAATCCTGGCATTTTTTCTTGATTGGAGTCTGCAATACGTAAAAAAACATGTAGTTATCTCGGGAAAGAGTTGCACATGCTAAAACTCGAACCCCGTACTTACAACGGGATCACTTTACAGACTTACTTCAGGAACAGGAGACAATAATGGAGCCTCTGCAGGGCATTCAGCATTGTCCATAGAAATTTCTGTGTCAAAGGAATTAAGCTTCATGGTCCAAAACATCAAAACAAAATGTTAGGCAATGAACTTGTAGAAACTAGATATTAAGGCATGTGTTGCACATAGCCTTGGCTATAAGTGATCAACTTACCACTCGGCATGCTTTCTCATCGATACCTGACAGAGTTCTCCAAGTGCACTTGGCCTCACCATTTTCAACTCTCTGCTCATCGATGTGAAAGTTGTTAGTTTTCATTATTCCAAGAACAAAGTAAAATTATATATTATCCCGAAAATCAATCTATCAAATCTTAGGTGAATACCTTTAATATCTCTGGATCATTCCATGGACCCTTATCAGAAACCATGCAACCTCCTTTGTCTGCACAATTGCAACTACCGCCAAAAAACTCAGGCAGTTCACTGTTAAAAAAACATGTTCAACCATGGAACCTTTTAAATACTAAGAGAAACTCTTATCCTCCAAGAACCGAGGAAGAATCATATCCCTATATGACTATATCCATGTTTAGAGATATGCATTAGACGTAGGTGTTGTACACGTATACTTTAAGAAAAATGAAGTATTGGAATGACATTCCAATCGGTTGAGATGTGACTTACCTAGCATCAATAATTTCAAGCAACTTACTATGGTATTTGTTACCCAAAACCTGGTGAATATAACATAAAAGCTGTTTAGCAACATTAAAGAATCAAAAGCAAATCTAGTTTCGAGTGAATTGGTGATTTATACTTACATGGATTTTCGCAGTGGTCTTTGGGTCAAGAAATGATTTAACTGTGCTCCATAACAGCTTAAATCCAGAACCAGCATTGATGATAAACATGCGGTTCAGAGTCTGCAATATATATATGAAGCATTCAATTAGCTACATCTTGACTGAATCAAAAACATGTGTAAGTGTATGACTAATTCAATAACGAAAGTTTCATAAGGGAATTGGAGCAGCCTATCACGAGACAAAAGATCTTTTCCCTGAATTTATCTTTGTCAACAAAACAATTCGAAGTGCCTAGATTTTTTAGAACAGGTTAGGGACTCAGGGTCAAATAGCAATTATTCGAAGCAGTTCTTTTTACACTATTTCGGAACCAAGGACTCGAATTGTATGGATATGTAAAATATAGGAGGATATAGACAACTAGACTCAGTGCAGATTAAACATAGAGCTTACGGATTAACGACTTACCTCGGGATAATTGTCACCATCAATCTTCTGAAGACGTTGAAGGAGCTCCCTTGCAGACTTGTTGAAGCTTTTAAGCCCCTGAAAGCTCATATATATAATGTAAATATTAAAAGTGCAATGAATCAAAAATTTGGAGAAATGAACAACAAAAATTCGCCCTCAACATACCACTCCTTCAACATCCAATATAGTTGTGTTCTGAGTAATGTGCCTTTTTGCTGCAATTGATGCAGCAGGGAACTTAACATTCAAGGTCTTTTCAAAGTCCTTTACATGGTATCTCAAATAGCGGTCTATTGTTGTTACTTGAGTTAGCTTGTTTACATCGACTTGACCAAGTCTTTCGATATAAACTGGTCGTCCACCTTTATCGACTCCATGATATCCTTGTGGATAGTATTTAATCACTTCATCATATTCCTTGAAATCGAAGTCCTAGGTAAACGAATCCGATACAAGAAATTTCAGACACAATCCACAAAGATGAAATAGATAGTCAATACATACACACAAACACAAACAAACACACACACACACATATATATACCTCCCTGATTGTGTCAGCCCCAAAATCTTTCCGCCATTGAAGCATATCAGCCCACATTTGCTTTGCTTTATCTTGATCAAATTTCCTGGCCTTAAGAAATCTGTACTTATACCAAGTAGTGATGTTAATGACCCTAGGCTTTCATAGTTTTCATCCTAACCTAATGTGCATCAAAGCCCCGACAACGATGTCCAATTACGTTATCGTACATACGTAATGTAAGAAAAATGAAGAGACCGAACAACATAGCATTAAGAAGAAAGGATAAAAAAAGATTGTGACCTTAGCATCATATGACGATCATCATGTTTAGTAGGTAATAGATCATCAACAAAAAGGGCTTGGCGAAATGCGGTCACCGATTGTAACTCTTTTGCATCAAGTTCATCCTCAATACAATCAGCAGACATAACTCTGCTATGTCTCCTTATCTTCTTAAGAGAATGTCTGAATTTGGTGGATGAACTTACTGCTTTTTTCTTAAGACCCCCAAGCCTTGTCTTCTTCTCATCCTCAGAACTCTCTACATCCGATTTTTCAACACCTGTAAAACTCGAAAAAATCCACACACACAAAAAAACCCCCAGTTTGTCATTTTTAATGTAATTGGTATGATTGATTCAAAAAAAAGAAAGGGTCTGCAAGACTGCAACACGTTTGTAGAATGACTCACCCATTCGAGCTTGTCGATCAACAAGTAAAGACGAAGTTTCAGCCATGATTATAACCTTGAAATGTCGTTCAACACCTGGTTAAAAATGGGTTAGCCTTAGATTTCCATGTTTGCATACTTAAAGATCAAACACATGACATCAATACACAATGTTCATCATCACCAAACCAACCCAAAACATATATATGTAATAAGTACAAGGAGATTGATGTTAAAAAATCAAATGTCTATGGAGGATAAAAAAGATGAAAAGTTTGAAGCATAAAAGAAGACACAGATACAATGACAGAAAATTAAGTGAAAAAATAAAAATAAAAAATTGAAGAACAAAGGAAAAGAAGAGATGTTTACCAGCATGTGAGAGGACAAGGTTGAGGGGCTAACAGAGAAAGGAGACCCGAATAAATCTCTTGAATAGGTGGCTATTGAAGATAATTTGTCTATAAATTCCAAATGGCCATGGATTGATTCTTTTTTTTTTTTTTTACAGATTTAGTTCTTTCGAAAAAAAAAATTCAATTTCGAGATTCTTTTTACGTTTACTAATCTTGACGAAGCTCTAAAAAAAACCCAAACATTTTTTTTTGTTGAAAAAATTAAATTAAATTTTTTATTTTTTATTTATTTTTTCTGTTAAAAATGGTGAATTAGAGTTTGGTGCGATTTGCATGGGACTCCATTGAAAAACCTTCTCCTTTTTTTTTTTTTTTTGGTGTCTCTTAACTAACTTTGTCAACTGAATCCAACCTTTTCCCGGCAGATTTTGCTGGCTGCTATTATTATTTTTGGTTAAAATATGAAATAAGTCCTTGTAGTTTTATTTTAATAATTTAAATACTTTTTTATATTACAAAGTTTAGGTCTAACTGTTAACGATGTTAAAATTATTTTTTAAATTTCAGATTTTTTACCTTGTCATTTTTCTGTTACATAGCTACCGAATATATATTTTTTTTTTAATTTCAGAATGCCACACTACAAATTGAATAAAAAATAACAGCGTTAACAGTTAGATCTGAATTTGAAATATATAAAGTAAAGGGACAAAATTTTTGGAAATAAAAATAAATAGACTAAATTTTAAATTTTTAAAGAGTACAGTGACTTATGAAAAAAATTTAACCTTGTTTTTTTTTCTATTCTTTTAACTTTTATTTTATTGTATGATTATTGTGTTTAATAAGTTTTATATTTTTATAAATTTAATATATATTTTTATCACATAAATTTTGAAAACCATAACCCACCTATATATAATAATATTTAAATTAGAATAAAAAACCTATTTGAATATGGTAGGTCGAAATTTTAAAAAGTTTCATTTTATCGTCAAGTAATAATGTTAACTGAATTAATTTATATTTAATATGATTAGGTCTAAATGAAGATATTACTAATTATATTTGTATATTTTTATTTTACTTTAAAATAAAAATATTGTTGAACAAAATTAAAATATTATTTGAAATTCGATTCAATTTTTAATTTTTAAAATAAGCTCTAATAGTATTTATAACTGAACTAATTTGAACAAAATTTCATCACTTGAATTGATTGAATTTATTAACTTTGTTATAATAACTAAGGATATAATAGGGTGGTTCCCAGTGAATGAGGTGTAGAGAGCCATTAGAATGAAGGTAGTTTAAGAGAGTTTTGGGTTGAGCTTTTATAATGTGTGGATTATATAGATCTCTCGTGCTTTTACTTTGATGTTGAAGGGTATTTATAGAGGGAGGATGGCTAGGCGTGGGTCATAGCCATTGAGTTCCTTACTCCATGGGAGTTATTACAGGGTGATGGATGTCAGCTTAGGACACTTTTGGCATTGACCTGAAGGGGTTGGACGAGACGCTTTCCAAGCTTAGATGTGATAGATTGAGAATGTCATCAGGAATTCTTTCCATTATATCTTATATGGGCATAAGCCTGCTTGGTGTGTTGCTTAGAAAATCTGCTTCAACGTACATTGCCCTAATAATGCACCCTCGAAGTAGATGGTTGAAGTTCTTAATTTTCTTGGTGCCGGTTCTCCTTTGACGTCTGCTTTGATGTGGCGGCAATGAATTTTGAGAAAGCTAATGCTAGTTGAGGAGAGGGAATCTGCTAACTTTGTGTTTCACTATGTGTGCGAGCATTTGCGCATTCGAACCTACGTCCTCGTGCATTAATAACAATGCCTAAACTAATTGAACTAAAATTCAATCAGCCTGAATGTTAGAGTTTAACTCTACTTTAATATGTCATAATTTCGTCCTTTATTTTTTAATGTTTGAATTTAATAGTACAATTAATTGTTGTTACATAGGTTTTTTTTTTAGACCACGAAATTAGGGCTACCTAAAAATCCAATTAAGTATTTTCATACCAATAATAAATTTACATGTGTTGAATGCTTAAATTTTTTTAAAAAAAATCACATTTTCACTTCAATGTCAGAAATTAATAATGTTATCAATTTGAACCTATTAATAATACTATAATTGTATAGGGATCAAATTATGTCGAAGTAAAAAAATAGATTAAATCTCTTAAAACTAGAATTAGACAAATTTATATTTTAGATATGGTGAAGCAAACAAAGTCTAATCATGCTTTAATCTATGTGTTTTTTTTGTACATTGTGAATTTTAATCCCTCAACTTTTATCTCAAAATTTTAGTCATTCTTCTATTTGAAGTCTAAGTAAGAGTGAGCATTCGGTCGAATTGAGTCGAATCGAGTAAAAAAATTTCGAGTTGACGAGTCTTATTTTATCATCCTAACTCGATTTGAAATTTTTTCGAACCGAATCGAGTGAAATGAAATTCAAATCGAGTTGACTCGAGTAAAATTGTTCAAGTTAAATTAAAAAAATTAAACATGTCAAATTAAAATCTTGTTATAGTATAACTAAATATAAATTTGAAACTATGTATATTTGAAAACTATTTCAAAGCAAAATAAATAAATAAAAAGATCCCCAAATTATTATTTTAGAATATTTTTTAAATTTAAACTTTGTTTATATAATTTTTAGATTTTTTTATTTTTTTAAAAAATATAAATTTTAGAATTTTTATAAATATTTTGAATTTATAAAAATTATTTTGAATTCTTTTTTATAATTTTTGTTGAGAGAAAAATAAATTTATTCATTTTCAAAATTGACAGAGGCTAAAAGAATAATGTAACACTTTGATCACGTAAAGTTTTTATTAATAAAAATATATAATTTTTTAAGTGATGACATATCACAATACCATAATGCCACATCACTGCGCGGAGAAAAAAATATTAAGTTGAGAAAAGTTTCCAAATTCATAGACACAACATTGCTTTATTCCAAAATAAAAGGAGTAAGTTTAAAATTTATAAGAAGTACAAGGACTGAAATAAAAATTAGATTAACAAGCAACCAAACCCTAGGGTTTAGAACTTAAAAGAAAGCTCTCACGTTTCCACCTCCACTTCTCGTCGCACCTGCAAAAACTGCGCCTCCTCCTTAACCAGCAGATACCATGGTATGTTCATCCCCCTACATTATCAATTCTTTTATACCAAAAAAAAAAAAAATCCCAAAGCAATTTTGGTTTTTTAATTGTAAACCAACATAGTTTTGGTTCTATTTTTGGATTTGCTTTTGCAGGCCCCAAAGAAAGACAAAGCTCCTCCTCCTTCCTCTAAGCCCGCAAAATCTGGAGGTGGCAAACAAAAGAAGAAGGTCATCTTTCTTTTTTTGAATTTTTCTGCTTTTTTGGAGTCAGATAAGAAATGGGTTTTTATTTATTTATTGGTTTTGTTTTTATTTTGTTGTGGTAAATAGAAGTGGAGCAAGGGAAAGCAAAAGGAGAAGGTGAACAACATGGTCCTATTTGATCAAGCTACCTATGACAAGCTTCTCTCTGAAGCTCCTAAATACAAGCTCATCACCCCCTCTATTCTTTCTGATCGTATGAGGGTACTTTTCTCTCTCTTTTTTCTCGTTATTAGTCCCCCCCCCTTTTTTTGTGTTTGCTTGTTTTTTATGGATGATGTTTTGCATTGCTTTTTACAATTCGTATGTAATTAGGTTTTAGTTTGATTCATGTTTGTCTCTTGCTTGGATGTTGGAGATTTAGGCGAAGTTACTCGGATTTAGGTGTGTGTTCGATGCTGAAATGTGACATGTTCAAATTTCTTTTCAAGTATTTCGAAGTGTTCTCGGAAAAGAGTCGGAGCAGCATAGGATCTAAGTTTCTTGGAATTTGATTAATTGTATGTGGTTGCTGTACAAAACATAGTAATTTCATTTAAAGTGGTGTTCTTGCTACACTTGTAAGGTAGAGTTAGATGCAACAAAGTTTTCATGGGGCCTCTACACTAAGTGTCAGATTGCATTTTACCCTATTTACTAAAAAAAAAAGGGCAAGTTAGTCCCTACACTTTAGATTAAAGAGAAGCTGGCATGGCTAACAAAATTACCAGACAATCACACGTGCCATGGATACTTCATGTTGATGAACAATGATTTGCTCATTTTTTGAGTAGACGGGGCAAAATGCAATCCAACTCTTAGGACACGGGCCTTTTGGTTTTCTTATCTGATACCTATATTAAAAATCTTGGAGAAATTGGAACATGCTCATAAGTCACATATCCGTGCCCCAGCACTCATAACCGAGCCCTAGTAAGATTGGTTGCTGTTCTTATGCATGTGTGAGCTCTATATGAGAACTATAATCTGCTATTAAATTTTGGTTTTGCATGAACACTCACAGATCAATGGATCACTTGCAAGGAAGGCTATAAGGGAATTGATGGCAAGGGGGTCGATTAGATTGGTGTCTGCTCATTCTAGCCAGCAGATTTACACTAGGGCTACCAACACTTAGGATCTTTTTTCCCCTTAATTTAGTTATTATTTAGATTTATATTTGCTGAGTTTATCATCATTGAATGCTTTCTTTTGTTATTTATTTAAGACTTCCCTGTAGTCACTTTTTTTCCCTCTACAATGTTTAAGCAACAGGTTCTTGATATTGTTATGGTTTAAAGGATTAACTTTTCAGATTTTGTTCCCAAGTGAGCTGTGGTTCCCAAATTTCTTGAAATTGAGGGTTGCTCGGTTATATGAAATCTGGGTTCTTTAGGTACTTATTATATAAATAATCCAATAACATAAACCAATAAACAATTTTGGAATTTAGTCCTTTTATTTTTTGGATTTTAAAATTTAGGCCTAATTGTATACATATTATTACATTTGTTGATGTGATATTTTAAAATGGACCTAAATTTAACAAAATAATTTTAATAGTGTTAATAGATGGATTTAATTTTTGAAATCTTAAAAATAAAGGGATTAAATTTTTATAAATTAAAGTACATGGATTGAATTTTAAATTTGTGATGAGTATAGACACTTATGCAGCATTTCATAATTATATATATTCATAATGATTTATTTGTACCTTTTGATTTTATAAAAAAAATTATTTTAGTATTTCATTTAATTTTTCGTCTTTTTAATCTTTAAATTTATATTTTTTTGTCAATTTATTTTTAAAATAAATAAAAAAGTTAATGCTTTTTTTAATTTGCTAATGTGGTATACATGTGGATTGTTACGTGTATAATTTGTTAATACTTAACTAATTTTTTAAAATTTTAAAAATATTAAAAATTATAAAAAAAATATTTTTAAAAATTAAAATTATTTAAAAAATATAAAAAGGATATAAAATATATTTTTTAATATTTTAAAAATTTTAAAAAATTAATTTAATGCTAACATGACATTCATACAACAATCACGTGTAAGTTGCATTAATAGGGTTAACAACTGTTAATTTTTTTTATCCATTAATAGGATAAAAAAATGTAAGTTCAATTACTAAAAGAGACGAAAAGTTAAATGAATTTTTTTTTTGTAATGTTGAAGGACTAAAAAAATTTATTATGCATTATATATATTTGGTGTTTCGAAGTTTTAAATACAAACATAATTATTTGTTCTGAAATAATTAAGCACTTAAATAGTTGAATTCAAAAGAAAATTTATCGAAAATAAATTAAGATTTATATGCTTATCAACAAATGTAATCTCACACCTCTTGGAAGTTGTATCAACATTCAATTTGAACCATCTAATTAAGGGTATACTTCGCTTCATGAATTTAACATGTGCAGCTTCGAAAATTTTAAGTTTTTGAGTTGATCGAGTCTTAATTCAATTAACACAATTGCTATTACAACAATTAAAAAAGTGAATTTATATGCAATTACGTGCATATTATCTTTCAAGTTAAGGGTTTTAAAGAATTACGAGTAGTACTAAAAATTGTTAAAAAAAATATAAATTTCAAAAGTATAAATACAAAACGAATTGGACAAAACTAGATCAATTCAGAAAGAATCGAATTCATAAATCGCAATTGTGAATAATATGATTTAAACTTGAGTACTTATAGATATTGGTGAATCGATTCAAATAATAGACAAATGATGATTGTTAATACAAAATCAAAGGCTGATGGTATTGTGTCAACCCTTTAATTTCGTTGAGCTTTTTTCTTAAAGCGACATGGTAGATGTAACCTAATGCTTGGTCATCGGCACTAAATTAATGGGGTTTGGTTGGAACATCAAAAACCATTGCAACAAATTCGTTTCTACAAATCTATGGTTTTTGGACACGACACACACAATGTTCAAACATCAACCTTGTAACTGTTGTACCTTGGCGGCGACCAACCATAATTCAGACAAAATGGAGACGGTAATGGAAGATGAAGAGTACACTTATAGAGATGTGTTCTTGCCGACATTGATCCCTAGAATTCCAGCACCGGGTTTAGAGAGAGGGACGGTGGAGAGAAGGAGAGGGAGAGATATAGTGATAGCCATTGATCATGGTCCTAATAGCAAACGTGCCTTTGATTGGGCTCTTATTCATCTTGTTAGGCTTGCTGATACACTCTATCTCGTTCATGCTGTTTCCAGTTATCATTTTCTCGCTTGCTTTTTTTCTTTTTCAATGGTCGGATGCCGACATATCAGGTATTGTCGGGTGTTTCGTCTCCTGATCTTGGCGAGAGCCTTAATGTTTGAAGAGGCGGTGAATTAGAGTTTAACCATGAGTAACCTGCACGGTTTGTCTTCTTAAGCTTCTTAATTACTTGAAGAGGCGCTCTTGTTCTATGAACCCAACCCAAAGCCACGGGTGTAGCCAAAAGGGGTGAACGGTGGCCTTTTGGCTAAATGGGTAAATTGCTTTTTAGACCCTCCCAAAATTAAAATTTTCAATTTAAATTTTTTTAAAATTTTTGATTAAATGGAAAATTTATAATTTTAGCTCTTTGGAAAAATTGATACTCTAGTTTAAGCATTTTTAATGTAAGATTTTTAATTTTGACCCCTCAATTTTATAATATTAACTCAACCTTCACTAAACAAATTTTTTTACTTCGTCTCTGCTCACCGTCTCATCAAATTCTTAATAGGATCGGGGGCAAAACTATCACTGAAGGCAATATCGAACTTGTTGTGGACCTATTCCGATATGTCCAACCCTTTAACGCTTCTTTTCTTGGTTCTTTTTTGTTGATGTTTCTCAAATTCCCTTTTATAATAGGTGTTAGAAGTGAGATTGTTTATGAAGCCAGTCAAGCACTAATGGAGAAGCTAAGTGTGGAGGCTTTTCAGATTGCAATGGTTAGTCCTTATTCGGTTTAATTTTGAAATTCATCCCTATATTTTATAAAAATTAATAAATTAGTCCTTTTATTAATTTGATCCTCATATTTTGTGAAAATTGAGAAGTTAATATTGTTGAGTTTTGCTAATTTATATATATTTTTTACTCAACCATAAAATTTATTGATATAATAAAAGTCAATTTAAAATATTACAATCAATAGCAATCACATCATACAGTAAGGTCCATTATATGCCTACGGAAAGAATATAAGTTTAAACATTAAAGACAATATTGTTAAGAATGACAGTCACAAACTCCGAATATAGAATGTAAAAGGGACATTATTGTTCAAAATTCAATCAGACTATAAAATTCCTCCTAAACCACAAATTTTCATTTGGAACACAGACTTAACCATTATTGCACACCCCCCCCCCCCCCCAAATATCTGCTTGTAGAGACTTCAGCCATTTTGGACTCCTGGTAATCTCTTGAACCAGCTTAATTGCCACTTGCTTCGATTTAGAATCCACTCCACGAATGTTCCAAGATAATATCATCATTTTGCATACACTTCAATCTCCCAACTCAGCAACCAGAAACAACCCTGAGTCGATTGCTTTCCATCGATGCTAATTCATCTATAATCTCCTCATCCCCACCCACTGATCTTAAACCCAGTCTTTTTCCCAGAAAAAAGTTTCCTCTGCCTCCTTTAAGATAGCTAGTCTTCGATTCAAAGAGATAGATTAGCAATTTTGTCGTCAGGGGTTCTTGCTTTGCACTTCAATGGTTGCTTCCCCTTCTTCCCTCTGGTGCTCTTTTTTACAGAATTTTGATTCAAAAAATCTCTCATCACCACTCTGAACAGTAATAAATTCATTAATCTCTTGTAATTGTTTTGTCATTAGCTAAAATCTTGCATTTTTAGAGTATCTCCACCAATTGAAACAAAATCACCCCATAGTCTGGCAATTTTTTTAGACATTTCATAAGACCATACATGTAAGGGTAACCCAAACACTGCTACCCAGGTCTCTCTACACCTCTTACATGACTGCTTGGTCCAAGGCTCAATCTCAGAGAACCAAGTCCTCAACCACGACCTTAATCTCGCATCTCTTCGTCTTCAAAAGAAATTAAAAATTGTTTCCCACCAATTTTCTTGACATCAATGTCAAACACAACTTCTATTCTAAAATTTTCTCTTGGAGATAGAGAATCATAAAAGCACCTTGCTGTCCCTAAAGATGAACCCTCACCATTTTCACTTCCCTGCTTAAACCCTTTTCTAATATTGCCAAATCAATGGAGATTGTGTGTCTTGTGTAGGAATATTTAAACATACACTAATCTTTGATGCATTCATCTCTTGTCTATTGTTTCAATTGATTGACTTGTGATAGGCAAATTAGTTCTTTGTTTTATTAAGAAAGAAAATGGCAACAATTTTTATGAACACAGATCGATTCATAATGCAAAATATATAGGTTGGTTAGTTTCATTCTTGAACTAAAAGAAACATCGATTCTTTAGGATACTTCTTTTCTTCAAACAGAGAAAAAATCAGACTGATTTTCTAAGTGTCTTTCTAGATATTTTTCAATGTCTCGGCTATTCATAGAACTGTGAGAAGCGGATGAATAATTATTTGCTTCTGGAAGAAATAGAAGAATTTCTTGATAATCTTACAAGATTCATTCCTTCTTATTTCTCTGATAGATAGTCAGAATTTTATCTAGATTCGAATCTTATTAAAAAGTCCACTAGAGATAAAAAATTGCTGAAGAAAGAACAATATATTTCTTTTGTCCCTTACATACTATTGAAAAATAAAATAAAAAATAATTAATATATTTAAGGTAATTACGTATTTACAAAATGCTTTCTCATACACACATTAACAACTACGGATTAAATCGCAGGTAAGGACGATGGCTCGAATCGTGTCGGGGGATGCAGGCAAAGTAATTTGCAAGGAAGCAGAAAGGGTGAAGCCTGCAGCTGTTGTTATGGGAACTCGTGGTAGAAGCTTAATACAAAGGTTTGCTTTTTCCCTTATACCTTCCAAGTATTCATGTTTGATGGGTATGAGAAATGATGATTAAAGAATCCTCCAAATAAATAAATAAAAATAAAAATGAATATATTCGTTTTATATACATACTTGTATTCGTTGTTTATACTCAAATCTGAGTAATATTAACACTAAATTAAAAGTTATATATTTAAAAGTCAATACTTGATATGGGCGGCGTTAGGAAGAATTGGTAGGGCTCTCGGTCTCTCTAAAATGAAAAATCTCATGTTTTTCCATTTATGAAATTTTAAATTAGTATATCGTAAAATTACACTTTAATCTCAAAAATGATAAAATTTTGATTTAATCATTTTAACTCTCGTAAAAATATACAATTTAATTTTGACAACTAAAATAAACTTTTGAGCTTTCTCTTATGCTTCTGTTTTTGTTACTTTGCCATTCCACGAGAATATATGAAAAATTACCCTCTCTTTTCTTTGCTCTTCTCTCTTACGTGTTAAGTCGACTTAGAGGTGCTCATGAGTCGGGTCGGACCCAAGTATGATATTAATATATTTTATGCTTACCTAAACCCGGCTAAAAATCTGGGCCTAAAATTTTGTCCAAACTTGCTCATATTTGTAAAAGACTAATACAAGCTCATTTTAGGCATACTCATAGTATTTTTTAAATTTTTTTTAAAAATATTTATATTATATTATTTTAATATTAATAATTTTATACTTTTTTTATTTATTGAAATCTTTTATATAGTCATCTTAACATTATTTTAATATTTACATTAGAATAGTATTATATATTTAGTATAGATTTTTTTAATGTGTTCTAAATTACATAATATATAAAAATAACATAATATAAAGTATTATAAACTTAGGTTAGGTCGGGCTCAGACCTTAAATGTTCAAGCTTAAGCCTGACCCATATTTTAAACGGGACTTTTTTTTCCAAACCCATGTTTTGGGCCTAATATTTTTGCTCAAACCCTCCGAAATTTCGGGAGGACCTTCGAACCTAAACGAATAGCCCGACCCATGAACAAGCCTAGGTCCACTCTTCATTTATTCCCTAGCCTCCTTGGTTGATGGTATAATTGCAACCTTAGTTCCTTTTTAAGTATTAATAATTCAATTTAATTTCCTCTTGATTCTTTATTAAATGAAAAAATATATATTTTTTTTTTACTTCTTTCAAAAGTAAAAAGTTGAATTTAAGCTATTTGATTACAATTGTTTTTATTTTGGCCCTTCAATTTTATTTTTTTAATTTGATCTCGATTTTCCATCACACAGTTTCTAATTTCACCCTTGGACACAAATATGAAAACAAGACGTTGATATACACAAATTTCTTTAAAAGAAAATCAAACATATCCGTATCAAACACATACTAAACTCAAGATTTCTCATACTTTTTTGCAGTGTTTTTCGAGGAAGTGTTAGTGATTATTGCGTCCACAATTGCAAATCTGCTCCTGTAATAATCGTACCCGGGAAAGGTACTGTTTTTGTTATTCGCCAAATTTTACGGTGCACTCCCAAATAAAAAAGAGAAAGCACATTCTAAAATTTCTACCAATTACCAATCTAATTAAAGCATTAGAAACTTTGGTATTGATATACTGTACACCTCTTCATGGTTCAGGTTATTTATTTAGACTGAAATTTGAGAGGATTTAAACAAAAATATTAAGTCCGAAAAATGGATTTAGACAAAAAATTAGGTATGTTTAAAATATAAGCCGGGCTTGAGCCTTGAATGTTCAAACTCAAGCTTAGCCTGAATCATTTTAAATTTATAATACTTTATATTATATTTTTTTATATATGTAATTTAAAATATATTAAAAACAAAATCATACTAAATATATAATACTACTTTAATGCAAATATTTAAATAATATTAAAATGACTAAAATTTTTCAATAAATAAAAATTGTATAAAATTATTAAACATTAAAATAATATAATATAAATATTGTTTAAAAAAATTTTTAAAAAATAATATGATATGGATGGACCTAAAATGAGTTTGGGTTAGTCTTTTGTAAATATGGACGAATTTAGATAAAATTTTGGGTCAAACCAAGCTTGAGCAAATATAAAATATATTAATATCATGCTTAGACCCGACCCGAACCCGGCCTAACCTAGCCTATGAACCACTCTAATATAGCATTAGAAATTTTAGTATGCAATTTCTTTTTCCTGAGCATATAGTAGAATCCCTCGTTATTCTTAGAATCTCTAATTACATTTATTTTTCTTTTTTACTTAATCTATTGGAAATTTGGAATTTTTCACTAATTTCTTACCCTTTTTTTTTTCTTTTCATATAACTTGCTTTGAAGAAGCTGGAGATGGCTCACTAACTTGGAATTGATTGTTTCAATCTTGATTAGCTGAAACCCTAACCTAGGTGAATGGTTCTTTTCTATTTTTTGAGAATGTTTACATGATTTGATTCCAAATAAACTCAATGTATGTTGTGATTATGGTTAGTCATTTCAATTTTTATGGATTGGGTATGATAAATGTTGAAAATTTAAAATTTAACCAACATAAAAATGTTTTTGATCGTTATTGAAATGGTGTAGCTATTAACAATTGTCAACTCAATCGTTATTATTGTAACATGCTAGTTTGTGTGTAATTAATTCTTGACATCAACAATGCAAAACTTGTAACATGATAGAGGATTATTATATCGTAAGTTGCTTGTGGAGTAGTTGGCTTATGATGATGTTATTTGTTTTTAAAGACTAATGAAATAATAATAAAATGAAACTTGACATTATCCTAAATTCGCTTGTAAAGCGTTTTTATTCAATTAGCGATGAACAAAAATAATTCTCAAAGGAAAGTAGCCAAATTGTTGCTTGCATAGGTCCTTGATGAGTTTTACTATGGTAAGTCCTTTGTTTTTTGCATCATGATCCTTAACCAACTTCACTACTACACTATTATCATTGTCGACTGATGATTTCCCGAATTCTATCTCCTAAGTGATTTTAAGTCTATTATAGATGACCTAACAATTTTTTTGATGAGCTCTACTTCAGTTGGTACTTTTGAGGAGAAGGTGAGTTTAAGTGTTTTTCTTTCGATTTAAGAGTTGAGATGGGATTATAAGTAAAAGAAAACATTGTAAAAAAAAAATAATTCACACATACCAATGCTTCTTAGCTCAATAATCGAATGACTAGCCAATTAGTCACTTCCCATTCTCACCACATAACCGCAGCTAGTCATTCGATTCTTGAGCTCCATTAATGTTGAGCTTCGCTCACCTTTGTGGTGGCTTACATCAACCCACTTGCTTAATCGTCCATCACTTTTTTATTCATTAATTTTTTGTACACTAATTATCAACATTCAAATTTGTAAAACTAGTTCATAAATGTTATACTTGTGAATAGTAATTAGAGAACCAAACCCCTAAACTCTTGTTTAAGCCATTTTTGAAAGATTCAAATATTCGGGATTATGTACATGATATGTATGTATATATATGTGGCTATAGTTTGAGGGGACTTTGATCTTGTTCCAAATGATTACAAAAACATCAAACCAAGTCAAGTTGTCAAGTTGTGTAATAAAAAAAGGAAAGTTCATTCACTTCTCCACGATTCCCATTGGTTGGTACCCAATACTCGTACGTTTTTATTTGCTTATCCTCTCAAACCCAAAGCACTTTTTCTTCTGTTTCAAAATAAAATCTCCCTCTTGCTCGAAATAGATTCGTGTTCATGTTTGGGTATTCTTTTTTTCTTGTCGTGATTGTGCATTCTAGTTGATTGCATGGACCAGGTGCCAGTGGTTGGAGCTTTTGAGCTGTTTGAACCGTCACCGTTTTGTGGGCCAAGTGGGGACTTGAAAAAGATAAAAAAGAGCTTGGTACACTCAAACCAAAGCCACCATACTTCATTCTTCTACGTAGACGCCTGTTATTCACACACACACACACTCACAAAAGCCTATGAACTTTTAGGCTTAAAATATGCTCTCACTTTAGTTTAAGGATAATATTTTAGGCTTAAAAGCAGGTAGTGCTCGTTGGAAGTGGCATTGCAATAAGAACACAGAAAAGCAAAGTTCGTAGTCCACTATTTTTTAATGTTATGTAATAAATGATCTAAGTCCTAAAGCATTTTGATGTAGCAACCTCATTTTTGTACGTATTTAGATCTCTCACTTAAAAATTTTTCTTAGAAACTTCAGTTGTAAACCAAGTAACACACTTACTCTATTAATGCTCACAAAAACAGGTTCATCAATGAATAAGTCAACGCTAATTCTCTATATATCTAAGGTTTAAAAGATTTGCTATCAAACTAGATCTATACAAGTCTCCTCAAATATATAAGGTTTCGAGACTTGCATATTAGATCAATTACAATCAATTTCCCTCTTAAACCGCAACTAAAATAATATACACAATATATTAATAAAGTCTAAGATATTCAGAAGATATTTAGAGATCATTCTTCAATGCAATCACAATTCGATCTCAATATTTCAAGGTATCCAATTGCTTTATCCAATCCAATCTAATTTTCAAGATATGTTGCTTTAAATGTATTGTTCTTCATATATGAACTATAATAGCAAGATTCACAACCCAAAACTTTTGTTACGAAATATTTGAACTTCAAATATGACAAATTATTTTGTTCGTCGCAATGTCAAACACAATAACCACTACTCGTAATTGCCTCAACACAAATCATTATCAACTTCCTAAGTATATATGATAGTAAGCAAATTTTAACATAAAATATTATGTAAAAAATCAATATAAACCTTTTAAAACATAAAAGTAAGAATATGTAATTATTTTAACTTTTTAATTACAAAAACTGGTCTTAATTTTGAGAAACTTTTATCATAGTTCCTTCCATCTTGTTAGGGCAGGACCATAAATTGTAAGAAAAAAAGTGTTGCTCTAATGTTTGTTTTTAATTTTTGGAAGTATCCATACATTGGGTAAGAGTATATGGTTCTCTAAGAATTCCTTTTCACTTTTCTCATAAATTTTTATTGGTTTTTCACTATATCTAAAATCGAGTCACATCAAATTTTTATACAATACAATATCTCTTAATTTTATTTTTTTTATTTGCAAAACTCGAAACAATAAATTTGCTTAATTAGATCTATTTTAATACTTTAATTTTTTTTTATTCATTTTGGTACTTGAATTTAACAATTAAATTTAATGTTAGGTCCTTAAACTTAAAAAATATAAAAATTTGATGACACGGTACGTTCAGAATATGCCATATCATCACTTGAAGATTAAAAAAAATTATATAATTTTCCAGGTGATGTCGTGTTACAATTGTTCTAATAAATCGAACCGATCAGACCAATTCAGCAGGTTTAATCCGCTCATCTACTAGAACCAGAATAATTAAATAAATAATTAAAAATTCATAAAAAATTTAAGAAATAAAAAATTATTAAACTGGTTCAATTTATTCAACTACTAACTTTCTATTTTTATCGATTTTAAGTAGTTTCTGATTCAATCTGTTTAACTATTTTGTCTGGACCAATATACCAGCCAATTTTTAATCTAATCGATCTGAACAATTAATCCAATCATATTTCAAAAACGTTGATCATGCCGTTAAATCTTAACTTAATCTAAATTCAAAAATTAAAATAAATTTAATTCCTAATTTTACATGCAAAGTAAACTTAATTACCAAATTCATATATATTATCCCTTAAAATCATTATAAACTCAAAAGTCAAATCATAGAAACAGTAGGAAAGATCAGATTGGGCTGGAAATTAATAATTGGGATTTTTTATTTCTGAGAAATCACTATCATATAGCCAGTAATTTACTGGTTCGGACCAGTATATCTTTGCCCTTTGATTCTCAAGACAATGACCCAATAATCATTTTATGGTCCAAAATGAACAACATTTCCAATGTCTTTTTTCAGCATAATATCCACATCAATGATCAAATTAACACCAAAATCATAATTTTATTTTTGGAAAAGAAATAAATTTATTTAATCTTATTTTATAATTAAAATATAAATTAAAATAAAATGCATAAATAAATAATAACAAGAATATATTTATTTTTTTATTTTTAAGTTTATTTAATAAATAGATTTCAAGGGTTTTTATGATATTTTCTTCCAACTTGAAAGATAGAAAGATATTCCTAAAATCATAAGGGTAAGTGTATTCCTTTTACCTTTTCTTTATTTTATTCTTTCATGGAAACTCGAATTATTAATAATAAAAATTTATATTTTGATAAATAATTTCAATGATGTGATACTAGTAAATAATATTTTAATTTATTATATTTATAAAAAAAATATATATCAACAAAAGAATCAACGGTAAAAGTATAATGGAGGTTCTTATAGTAAGAATCGGATTGGAGTTTGTTTTTTCTACTAAAAATGGACAAATTAATCTATATGTGTTAGACCAAAGATAAAACCGGTCTTTCTATTAAAAATTTTATCCATTTTGTAATGTTAAAAACTAGTCTCTATACGTTAACATGAGGTATACATGTCTGGTTATTCCATCAGCAAAAAATGGATGAATTTTTTATTAGAAATAATCAATTTACTTATTAATCTAACATATAAAGACTGATTTTCTCTGAATAAATAGGATAAAATGTAATCTAAGACCTAATACAATAACCTTCAAAATACTTTTATCCAAAATTAACTTTTCTATTACGAAATTCATACAACAAAAGGTAATGTACTGAAAACCTTAGATAATTTATGCGTTGTTTCTTTTTCTCTTTTCTAAAAATGAATATCATGTTAGAGTTTGTGTGACCCGAATCTCGTCACTTATTAAATAAATAAATATAGTAACAAAATAAAGGGATCTATGGGGGCGAAGGGCCGAGGGTCAACCATTCAACATAAGTTGAATCCGTATAGAACTATTCTTTTTCTATTTGATTTTGATTAGAACAAGGTTTTTCAACCCTTAAATAGATGTAGCCAAAACTCCTCTTGTATAATTTATTTTTTAACATAAATGAATTTCTCTTTCTCTGTTTAGAATTTTTTTCCAAAAAAAAATTTTCACGTAAAATTTATATTTTTTTATTACTTTGCTATTGTTTTACCGTCATTATTCATGTTTATTATAACATATTAAATAAATTTAAAGTTGGAATTTTAGTATTTACAATTTAGACGAAAAAAAAAAGTTTGCCACCTTACTAACCAATCAACTGACACAGAATTCATCCTCTTATCCAACTAGAAAACTAGCAGCTCCAGTTGACTGATCCAATGAAAATAAAATAAGAAAAAATAATAGAAATGATAAATTGATGAAAAAAAGATGAGTAGAGTAGGGTTTCAGGTAGCTTTTTGGAACACTGTTTGAGAGAAGCTCAAATACCAATGATCTGAAAACAAATCAAAATGCTCTGTCACTTTTCTTGTCTGTATGTTCCGTGTCCAGATTGGATTTTCTTTTTAATTTCATTTCCACTGCTGTCATTCATCAAAGGGTTCCACCTTCAAGTATCCTCAAATATGAAGATAAAATGGTAAAATTAGTATGAAGGTAAACTTATCATTTCTGGTAAAAGATTCGCCTCTTCTTATTATTAAAAATTAACGTGATGTAATGTCATATTCGTATTTAACCCTTAAGTAACATGTTTAAGATATTAGAATCGTAAGATAAGATTTGACATAAAATTTTATTAACCAAGATCTATCATATCAAATTATCAAAGAATAAAATTAAACGGCGAAATTGTACCTAAAATCATTAATTTCTTGGAATCTTTGATTTTGTGGTTTTGATCTTTCAAATTAGTACACAAGTAACTCAGAGAATGTGGCTCTCTCCTTTCTAAAGATTGAATATTAGAAAAGTTATGTACATGTAATTTGGAAATCATAACCCTAATATATAACTTTTGTGTATTAACACTAATTTCTAATCAGCCCATCATCAATCAGAAATTAGTTATTAATGTATCCGCACATATTTGGCTCATACTTTATCTAATAACTAAAGCTCAATAAATTTTAACCAAATTAAATCGCTTTTAGTTTGAACTAATCTTGTATAATAGTAAATAATAACATGTAATTACTATTGTTATATATGTTATGTCTGTATTTCTCAACATAAAATGACCTACACTAATGATAAAAACCCAAAATTAACATAGAAAAAACAATCTAATTAACGTTTGTTGGATTGACTGATAAAAAGTTGGATACCGATTTTTTTTTAAAAAAAACAATAATAGAAGAGTTTCACTTTCTTTGAGATACAATCTGACTCGACTCTAGATCAGGGACGTAGCCAAAAAAGACGGGCAGTGGCCTTGTCCTTCTAAATAGTTTAATAATTATTTAAGTGCTTTTCAAACATAAATAGTTCAATTTAATCCATTTTTAGATTGTTTTAAATGGAAAGGTTGTACTTTTGGCCCATTTAAAAGTTAGAAAATTCACCTCGCCTTTGAGTATAAAGGAACTTTAAAATTTGTGGTCAACATCTACCCCTTAATAGGCCTACAGAATACGAAAGATTAGTTACCTAGCTCTCCCCAATTTTAATATAATTTTTTTAAAATTTTAACCCCTCAACTTTATAATAAATAAAAAATCACGGAGTGCCTTACAGACAGGTTAAACTTGCATGTTATTCCATTGGGTGATAAAATCATCCAATAAGAATCTAGTTTTATCAAGTTTTGTTTGTCTTCTATTATCCAAAATTTAACCAATTTCATATATTTTCTTTAAAGATTTATCTCAATCTTCCAAGTCCTAACTTATTATTACAGGATTAAACATCCGAAAACCCAGTTTTTGGCTGTCCTTTTTTTTGTAGTTTAATTAACTTAATTTGCTTGTCTCAAAGAAACAGCTCCTCTCTTACAGATGTGGTTTTTAATGAAGACGAGTCATATAGATTCCCCCCAAGTGGCTCAAGCTCAAACCCCACTGCTTATAAATACAGCATCCATGGCTGTCTCTCAAGCACCCCAAACAAAAACACATCTTTGCTTCATCTTGTTTTGTTTTTTCTTCTTACATTTGAATCTGGTAATGGCTTCAAGCTCTTTACGTTCCAAAGATTCAGGTTCAACATGGACCCCAAAACAGAACAAACTGTTCGAAAAAGCATTGGCACAGTTCGATAAAGATACACCAGATCGTTGGCAAAATGTTGCTAAGGCTGTTGGTGGTAGTAAAACTGCTGAAGAAGTTAAGAGACATTACGAAATCCTCATCCAAGATCTCGAACATATCGAGTCCGGTCGGATTCCGATTCCCAAATATAAGTCGAGTGGCGGCGGCGGCAATGGCGGCCGGTGATCGAGAAGGAAAAAGAAAAGGTAATGGGGATAGGGATGGTAAATTTACTACCAGTTTGCATGGTTTTCAACTGGATTATCTGTTCAATTTTTATGGCTTTAAAGTTATGAAAATATAAAGGATAAAATCTACTCTAAGTCCCTGTATCTTTTATACATTTAAAATTTAGTCTCTTTATTTTTTGAATTTAAAAATTCACGTCCAATCAAAATTATTTTTTTAAAATTTATTGATATGATATTTTGAAGTAAAAAAAAATTCACTTGGAAGCTATGTAACCATAATTTAATAGAATAATTTTAATAATGTTTATAATTGAAAATGAAAAAAATAAGACTAAATTGTAAGTGCAAGAGAAGTAGGAGGACTTGGAGTAAGTTATAACCAAACATAAATCAATTGATGATTAACACAAAACGCCAAAATTAAGGTCTTAGAAAAAGTCAACAAAGATATGACAAGTGATTAAGTGCTTCAAAATATCATGTGCCCCATTTGATATTTCAGTTTGTGAAAAGCCACTTCCTTACCCTACAATTAGAACTGCCCATCATCGGTTGGTTGGTCGGAAAATTGAGAGATTTTTGGTAAAAATTATAGGTACGAAAAGTATGTTCGGATAAAAAGGTAACATTCGTTTAAGAATTGGGTCGAGTCTTAAGTAAGATGTTTTATACGGCTTAGTCTAACCCGACTCGAATTAGTAAAAATATTTTTTTAGAAATCTTTTATTTTTTTGCTTTTCTTTTGCTGTTGTTTTTATTATTTTTTTCACTATTTTATTATTACTTCATTATATTGTTATTACTATTTGGATATTGTATAACTCTTGTTTTATTGTTAATTTTGTTACTATTATAGATGTATTTGCTTGTTAAGTTATTTAAATATAAATATATATTTTAAATTTGATGGGAAACATTTATTTTAATATTTTTTTATGTATTATATTTTAAATTTATATATATATATAAATAATATAAAAAATTAATTTAGACAAGCCGGCCCAGACATAGCAAATGAGTCTGAAATTTTGGTAAAATCCAGCCCATGAACAAGTCTAACTACAATAGTTATTTTTTAATTATTTGTGTTGTATTTAGATATATATATATATATATATATATTCAATTATGAAAAATTGTAAAATAATCACTCAACTATTTAGTTTTCTTTTCTTTTTTTAATCATTAATTGTTAAACGTTAACGGAAAAATAACATGACAACCTAATTTAATTCTCAAGTGCGAATATTATAAAACTGGTGAAGAATGAACGGACGAAGATCGAGTCATCTCAACCATTAGTTTACTTTTTTTTTTTATATAGAATATTATGCTTGTTTTATATATTATTTTTGGAGCTGATATATATTCTATTAAATTTTCTTGCTTGTTTTTTACAGGCTTAGGAGTTTATCTTTTTAAGTTGCAATGAAGTCCAAGACTGGTGGCCTAACTTTTAAATGCTATGAGACCCCATTTCTCCTTTTTTCTTTTTTTTTTCTTCCTTCTATTATTATTATCTTCATGAATTGTAATGAAAATTATCTATTTTTCAATACCATAATTTCTTTCTTTCATTTTTGGTATGGTAAATGTTGAAATTCAAATAGAAAATTTGGGTTTAATTTTCATTTTCCTCTTATTTTCTCCACCATTTCTTAGTTTGAACTTTGATAATATAAGGTTTTACAAATTAAGCATGCAAACACAAAATCATAAAAATAAGAGTGTATATAATTAGATTGTTGAGTATTTTTTTTCTGTCTCTCTAAGACGGTGGTGTTTGTATATTTATATGATATGGGATACTGTTTATTAATATGATATACTAGGTAAGTTTTATGTATACAAACACGTATCATACTCTAGACTTGACACGTGTAACTTCGCAGGAGAGCAAACTCGTTTTGCGAACTACTCTTACGAGCTCAATAGAATCCGGCCCAGACCTATTTGGTTTTTGCACTGATAATATATAAATAATTATGTTTTGAGTTAAAATTCAAGTAATAAAATCAATCCATCCTTGGGTTGATAAAAAGCATCAATAATTTGGTATTTAGTTTTTTTATTTTTTAGATTTTGAATTTTAGTTTCTATTGTTAATACAATTAATTTTTTTTTAGTAAATTAAATTAATAAAAACATATTCACTTGATAGTTATGTAACTAAAAGAAACTCGTAATAAACTTGAATTTAACAAAATGATTTTATCAATGCTGACAGTTGAAATTGGAATTTGAAATTCGAAAAGTAGTACTAAAATCTTGTAAATTAAAGTACAAAAATTAAATTCTAAATTTATAAAGAGTACAGATATTTATGGTACATTTTAACTGTATTATCTGTTCAATTGATATTGTAACGAATAATTTCCCAAAACATATAGATAATTCAACTAATAAAAAAATATTTAAAGAAGAAAAATACTGTCATTATTTAATACAGAAGCATTAATATAATGTTTTTATTTTATTAAGTATAAAATTATTTATAATTATTTTTTTAAAGTTATTTAAACAAGTTTAGTGTATTATATCGATAGTTGAATTTAGGGTAATTAAAAATATTAATATATTATTTGGTATTCGAGTTTGACATTTCTTTTTAATGTAATATTTGTGTTATTTTTTTGTTCGATCTAATACTTATATTTGACAAAAGTTCTATATTGTGGTACCGGAAGTAAATATGTTAATTTTTTAATGTTTAATTTAGGTTTTAAGATTGACTTGATGAATGTTAATTGTTAAAATTATTAGAATTAATTAAAAAATTATAAATTTAATTATTCTAATTGACATGACAGATATCTTAAGCTATCAAATACTGATCATATATTTAATAAACCTGAACAATTGTAATTCAAACGGAAGACGCATTGATACTAAAGAACAAAGAAGAAATAAGCACAAATTAAGTCTCGGTAATTTGTTAGATCAAATTTCGATTATCCTTTAACTAGAACAAAGAGTTTAGAAAGTCACAGAGTTGGAAAAACGCAATGAACAAGAAAATAACTATAAAATTAGAAAACTACCAAAAGGTCTTAACTCTACAAATATGATATCTATATCGTCTAATTGATCTAAATTAGGTTACAGAAACTTGCTTAAGGTCGTAAAACTGCTAAATGACCAAATTACCCTTATGATTTAATCATTACAATAACAATGATGAAAATTTAACTAAGGTAATGTGACTAATTAATTAATTAAGTTGAGTTCCTTGATGCAATTCCAATGTTTGTATAAAAATAGAATGTTATTTCAATGTATCTGTAATTGAACTTCGATAGACAAAATAAAGTTAAGGTTCCACCGAGATTTGAACTCGGGTTACTGGATTCAGAGTCCAATGTCCTGACCACTAGACCATGGAACCACTTGTTGCTATAAGCGTTCAATATATTACTTTAAAGACATAATATACAATGAAGATCTAAAATTATTGGCAATATAATTTTGGGTTTGTTTAATATATGATGTTTAATTATCACGTGAGTTAGTAAGTTTTAAAATTTTTGAATTTCGTTAAATAATTTATTTTTTAAAATTATGAAGAGGTAATTACATGTTCGTTAAGAGAACATTACATTATTATCACCTGTTTTTCTAAATATATATAATTCTTTTTAACAAATATAAAATTGCATAAATTTATAAAAGAAAACATATAAAATTTATAAAAATGTAAAATGTTGTTTAAAAAATAGTAAAAGATGCACACGTAGAATTAACAAGACCAAATGTATCTCCAGTTTTTTTTTTTTTCTAAACACTTTTTTTTAAAATAATTTTATATATTTTTTCAAAAAAATAATTTCAAAATAAATTCTCAATTTTTTTTTAAATTTCAAACAAATAATTTAAAACGGGAAGGGATCCACTTATATCAGTTCTTCCGTAATTTTTTCTACAATTAATATTTTAACAATTTAATTGTCATATTTCATGTTTATTCATGTAAATTATACATGTTGAATTTTGTATAAATTAAAATTTTTTAATATGATAAGAATATCGGATCGATTCAAAATCTTACATGACAAATATAAATATATTAATAAATTTAATGGATAAATTGCTAAAATATTAATCACGTAAAAAATTGTAAAAAAATATAAAATCATTTAAGTTATGAAAGTATAACCCTCCCCATTTAAAAAATCTTATCTTTTTGAAAAGAATTAACGCTTTTTTATATTTTTAAATTTTTTTATAAGTTTTAAGAATTATTTTTAATAATTTGTAATTATTTATAAATTTCCTATAATTTTTTATATAATTTATAGTCTTTATAATTTTTTTACAACTTTCTATATATAAATTTGAGTTTTTAAAAAGAAATTGCAGTTTAGGCTGTTGAAGAAAAAACCTAAACAATGACACAATCCAGGTTTGAAAGCCAATGTAGGAATTAACTTAAATACAAATATTATAATTATGTTGAAATTTTTTTACAAAAATTAATAATTTATGTTATCAAATATTTTGGGGGGAAAAAACAAACACGACGTTGTTTAAAAGATGCATCATCTTGAAGCATTTTTAAGGCACCATGACATAGAATAGAAAACAGACAGTCAGAGATCCGATGCAAATAGGAATAATGGATTGGATGCTTTTATCTCAAAACAGCTTCAATTAACATAAATCTTAACAAAATGGTACAGTAAATGCCTAAATTTAGACCAAATCATGGACATGTTTTTTAAGAACATAAAATACAAAATGTGCAAAGTTATGATCAGTCACTTCCAAAGCAGAAAAACTGAAAGCAAAGTAACCAAAAATGTTAAATACAACCATTGCTCCGTTGTATATGATGCTATAAAACTACCATGTGCAATGTGAATTGATGGTGTATCCTTGGTTCAATTACCAAAAGAGAAGAATGGAATGATAAGGGAATTATCCCACATAACAATAATCTAATCAATTCCGAGACGACAGATGGGGTTTCGTTTCATGAGGCTAAGATCCACCTACAATAACAACCATGCTTATTAAGCATATTCCGTCTGAAAACAACCAGAATGTAGAAAGAAGAAAATATGACAGCATACCTTGTGTCCGAATAGATCCCGGATGTTATCGACTCCGTAGAGTATCATAGTTGGTCTATATGTCATGCAAACAAGAAAGAAATATTAAGACGGTTCAAATTTTGGTTCGGGAAAATGTTAAACTATTCAGAACCTTCTTCAGAGAAGACTAATATTACCTTTCGAGAGACAGGCCCCAAGCAATAACACGAACATCCTCAGGGAATCCCATTGGAAGCAACATTTCAGGTCTGAACATGCCAGAATTTCCGATTTCCACCCATTTCTTCAAGCCTTCATGGTAACTGATAACAACAAAAATGATCCATCAAGTCTAACATTTATCAAATAGGTAATAAAATTAAGAGAAGCGTGTGGGTTAACACCTGAATATCTCCATGCTAGGTTCGGTATATGGGTTGTAAGCAGGCTTGAAACGCAACTTGGACATTCCTGAAAAAGAGATAAACCAACTGTTATGTGACAAACCTTATCCGGGAACACTACAAGCTTCCATATATTGAACTGTAAAAGACTAAACCGATCACAGATGATGATTGATGATTGTTACCTAGTCGTGAGAAGAAGTCATTCAGGACACCAATCAAATCACCAAGAGTAAGCCCCTTGTCACATACCAAGCCTAAACCAAAAGAGAGAATTTTCAGATGGTCAGTGAATCATTATATGCATTCCAAATGAAAACATTAATCGGCTATTAGTACAATAGATATTGGTCCCAGCTTGGATCCAGGTAACATAATCACCAACTAGTTGATATGCATGCAGCTTATAAATACCTTCAATCTGATGGAACTCTGCAAGATGAGTTCGGTCCACAGATTCATTTCTGAACACACGATCTATAGAGAAATATCTTTTGGGGGTAAAAGGTTGCTGAAGATGAAATCATAAAGCAAATGAGTATTAACTTTTATAGGTATTGATTAATAATGATACCACCAACATCAACAACTACTACTAACTATTATGACAGCATAAAATATATAGTCAAATTTGGCATACAACACAGGTTCTGATCATTGATAGATTGTTCGTGCAATAAGCATCACGGTGCAGTGCAGGTAATTACAATGGTAGTATGATGCTCGTTCAAAAGATAATGACAAAAACTTAAGAAAAGAAGGCTTTTGAATTTAGAAAAAGCAGCGACTTGAAGAGGTTTCTAACCACAGAGATAAGTGAGGAGATTGAAGACAATCAAACCTTTGCAAGAGCATAAAGCATTCGAGTAGAGACAGCAGTCGTGTGAGTACGCAATAGGTTTTTGTTTGCTTCTTCTCTTTTCCAGTCATACATGTATCTTTTGGAAAAACGAATAAACAAATTAACCAATTTCATGGTTGTGAAATATGGAAGCAATAGTAACAGGAAAAAAGGAAAATGGCATACCCCCTGGAGCCATAACCACCAGATTCATGAACACGCTTCACCAACTTAACATAATCTTCAGGCAGTTCCCTTGTAGTTGATGGAACTGCGAATGAATGCTCCGAATAAGTAACAAAACAGATAGTAGTAAAGGCATGTTATAAGACATTCGGTCAATGAAAACATACCTTCCAGAAAGAATGTATCATGTGAATCACGTGCAGGGTGTTGTTGTGGCTGGAACAATGCATCAAAGTTCCAGAAGCTACAAGTGGAAACAGATATAGGAAACCAACTTTAGAAACAAATTTATTCCAGCCAAACATGAAAGAAAGAATTAATGAGACCATGAATGTAGGATTTAAGGTTCCTTCCAAGTATATGTTGCTTTCTCAAAGAAGCTCCACTTAAAATCAACTACCAGAGAAACACGAGAATGAAAAAGCAAGAGCCGGCCATGTCAACTACCTGCTTTCGACAAAATTGTTTGTTGGCATCTCCTCAAAACTGCCGTCAACACAAAATGGAAACATATATCAAAGTCAAAGTCGACAAACTAAACGCTGCAAATATAATCATTTCAAACTTGCAGAGAAATGACAACTGTCAAGTGAACTTTATATTAAATAAACAACCGTAATAATGTCATAGAAAATTAAAAACATCAAGGCAAGCCAGTGAGTGTTCTATATGCACTACAAGTTGATGTCCATCAATGGTTCTGATAACACCGACATCACCATGTAATATTAAATATAAAACAAGTATCTGAATGCACATATAAGTGTTACATAATAAAGCTCAAAACTCACCCCAGCTGAAGAAATATGTTCTTTAATTGTTGTTTCACCTGAATATAAAATAAGGTTTAAAAATGTTAATTCCATATAGACAAGCGGATGCCTAAGCAATCAAAAGTTACAGCCTCAATCAAGCAAAAGGCAGAGTGAAAGAACTTCCGAAGAGAATCATTTGCATCATATTGTGCATAATAGATGATGTTCACACATTTAAATATAGGTGCCTTGAAGAATAATCATAATGTCATTCTCAGACCAAAAAAGGAGGCCCAGTTTATATATCCTCGCAAAAATTATAGTCTCCCATGACAAGTTTTGTTCTATCCATTCTTATAACGATTACATAGTTGCAAATGATTATACAATCACGATGTCCATAAAAACAATACATATATTTAACAGTTACATATTTGCCGTAAGCTAAATGAAGTTGATAAATATAGTGTCCTATACTTGCCTTGAGTAATGGATGAAGATGGCCAGCTTCAGCAGGTGGTCCTTTAGCATTGAAGTTATACTCTTTGAACTCTAGTTCCTTCCAGTCACCCCTAAAAGAAAGTAGCCACATATAAATATCAGTCCAATAAAATCCCTCTGGAGCAAAGCACGATTGTTAACAAAATACCTCTGTAGATTCTCTCGAGTCAGATCAGTAGCAACTTTCTTTCTTGTAGGGGCATAGTTAGGCCCTTTTTTCACTGAATAACCTTTCCATGTCCTAAAACAAGATGTAATTGGTAGAGCATAAACAATGTGAACAAAATACAAATACACTGAAAGAAAAATGCGATAAAAAATTAGGGGCAAGGGACTCGATGATCACTGTGCAACAATAAGCTTCCTAGCTTTAAGTGAATTAATGTCATCTTTGCCGAGTGCCTGGAGTAAGAGAAATTCGATTTTAATCACTTAATTGAAAGGAACAAACAAAATTAAACCCATTCACATTGATTCCATATGTAAATTAATGTGGTGGAATACCTCTCCCTTTTGTATTCTAATAAGCAAATCCTTGACCTTATCTTCTACATGTTGAACCTAATTAAAAAAAAAACCCCAAATCTGAACGGATAAATAACAGAAAATTCACATAAAAACATGAGAATCCATAAACATAAACCATAAATACTACTTTTCTCGAAACTTGCTTTCCCATGTCGACCCATTTGTTTTTCCCAGCTTGTGAGCAACCAATTTTGAAAACCGAAGGCTCTAAATTTTTCTGCAACAATGAAAACAGTTTGCATGTTAGAAAATAGCTTACAAATTATGGATCCAAACCAAAAAGAAAAAATAAAACGTCCAGTAACACTGACCTGTAATTCGTCTTTAGAAATAGAGCCTTCTTGAGGGACGGCTAAGAAGAGTTGAACTTCAGGGGAGCCATCGGCGGCATACTTTTTGCCTTCATCAGTGAGGACCCAACTCTCCCTTTTAATGTCTTGAGCATCGATGTAGCGGAAACCATGGAGGCTCTTGATGACATTGACGACATCGTTGTGTTGGAAACCGTGCTGGGATGCGAATTGGCCTGAATCTGGGATTTCTTCGGACGTCGCTAGGTAACCTAGTATTGCTTCTTCTGCCATTGTTGAATGCAAACCACTATCAAACCCTGAATGTATTTGGTCGCGACGGCTATGAACAAATGTAAAGCTAAAAAATGTACATGCTAATGGATTTTGGGCTTTATTTTGGGCTGATACATAAGATGGAAAATATTGAAACTATAACGCCACATCATCTATATTTCTCGACGAGGAATATTCTTATTCCAGACAATCCTTTCTCTAGAGTAAACTATAAAAGTAAATGTCGAATTTTATTTTGACAACTCAATTATCAATTTTTTAAAATTTAATTATTAAAATATTCTAAATTAATTGTTGTTAGATTGACGAAAAGTTTATATCAGTTTTTTTCATTAATTTAATAATAATTTTAACTGTTCAATATTTACACATTATATCAATTTAATCAATTTAATCCTACGTATAAAAAATTTAGCAAATTTAACAAACCTGTCATACACAACCAAAATAAAAGGTTTGCTGTCAACTTAGAATTTAGTCTTTATATTTTTATTTTTAGGAATTTAATTCCTCAACTTTTCAGATTTTAAAATTCAAGTTCAACTGTTAATACTATTAAAATTATTCTTTTAAATTCAAGTTTATTTTTTTTAGTTACATTGTTACCAAATGAGATTTTAAAATGTCAAACCAATAAATTTAACAATGTTTAATAATTAGAACTAAATTTCAAAATCATTAAATTAACTAAAATATATTAATTTATAAATTCAAATATTATAATAGAAAAATTTTCAAATCATAATTAAAACATTTTTAATATATTCAATATGTAACATAGTTTCACTTAATTTAAACTAATATTATTCAAAACAATAACTAATTAACTCTAATATTAATTAAGTGATAATTAAGATTATTAGAATTCTATTCTACTTCAATAAAACTAGGTAACTTCTTGTTTACGTCAATTTCTTTTTAACTAATAATTGTGATTTAACTTAAAATTATAATTATTACAACTTTTTTCTTATATTTTATGCTCAGAATTCTATTTAGATAAGAACTTTTTTTTAAAATTAACACAATTATTTTAATTAATAATTGTAAATTAAACTATAATTATTTTTAAATGTGTAATTAACACAACTTGTATTAAATTATATTTTTTAAATATATAATTGTGACACCTTTTATATTATTATTATTATTATTATTATTATTATTATTATTATTATTATTATTATTATTATTATAGATAGAACATAAACTTAAAAATCTAAACACTTATAAACCTTACCCATGAAAACATATTACTTTTATTTCTTTAAAGCATAAAAATAAGATTAGAGTCCACCCCTAATTTTCTTTTTCCTTTCCTAAAACGAATTTAGTAAAAAATAAATTAAATAAAGAAATTATATATAAGACAGTACCCTCCTTATATTAATACACTATATTGTAACTTAATTAGGATTAAGAAAATTATATTTTATAAATATATATTAGTTAGAATTGAATTAGGATTACGAAATTTATATCTTAACTAGAACTGAATTAGGTTCATGAAGATTATATATAGAGTTCAATAGTTTTAGTTTAAAGCATAAGTCAAGAAAAAGAAAAAAAAATGTCGATTTTTGTCAACAAACCAGTGGTTGTTAGGGAAGTATTTGCTGACAATTTGGAATACGAGTTTATGTTAATTCGAAGTGCGCTCCACAACTATTCTTTTGTTTCTATGGATACCGAATTTCCTGGTACAATTTTTAAACCAGACAAAAAATTCGTTCAATTAGGAAATCCCGAAGTCAATTACAGGTTCATGAAAGTTAATGTCGATGTTATGAAGATCATTCAACTTGGTTTAACGCTCTCTGATTCTGAAGGTAATTTGCCAGATTTCGGAACTCCTTTTTGTTATATATGGGAGTTTAATTTTAAAGATTTTGATATTGGCAAAGATCATTATGATAAAGAGTCTATTAAGTTACTTAGAAAACAATGTATTAATTTTACGAAGAATAAGGAAAAAGGCATTTGTTCGAGAGATTTTGGCATGATGTTTCTGATTTTCGGGCTGGGTTTCAGTGAATTGACTTGGGTAACTTTTCACAGCGGTTATGATTTTGGGTTTTTGTTGAAGATTTTGACTCAACATCCTTTACCGCCGGATCTCAAGTCTTTCATGCGGCACTTGACTTATTACTTCGGTTGTAGAATTTTTGACATCAAGTACAGTTTCAAGATCATTAACTTACACGGTGGACTAGAAAAGGTGGCGAAAACTCTAAACGTGGCTCGTGTTACTGGATTAAGCCATCAAGCAGGATCTGATAGTCTTCTCATCCTCCGTTGTTTTATGCAGATTAAGGATACGAAAGCTTTTAAGCAATGTAACCGAAAGTTGCCAACCTTAGCATTGTACGGACTAGTTTGAATTAGAAGTATAATTTGTTAATTATTCTTATTCTCATGAAATTATGTTATTTTCAAAATTAATAGATATATAAATTTATTCTAAATTTTACTTATCTACTTTATATTAATTTATATAAAATGCATTAGTATTATTGTTCGTTTTGGCCACCCATAAGATTATAATTCTATATTTGTACATAGCAAAAATACATTACTATTACTGAAATTTAATTAACCCTAGGGAAGGGGGCCTATAGATGATTGCTTACGTTTTGCTATAACAATGTCACTACGTGCCAAAGTTTAATTACACAGAGAATGCCCTCAATTGAGTGAGAGCTTGGGTAGAGATTACCTTCTCTATAATTAAATTGTAAAATCATCAAATTAGTTTTTAATATTTATATATTTTATTAATTTATTCTTTTTTGTAGTTAAATTTAGCCCTAAATCTTTTAAAAATAGCTTAATTTGATCATTAAAATTTCAAAAAAAATCTATTTATTTTTTTATAGGATAAAATACACGTAAATTATCATATTAATTGTCACGATAACATAATTTTTAGGTATTACTTCGTTAAACAAAATATTTAACTTTTTTTTTAAAGTTTAATGAAAAAAAGTAATTAAAAAAAAGGATAAATTGAGCCTATCGATTAGCTGCCATAATACAATAATCACAGTAGTGAAATCCCATTGACCATTACCAATGGAGAAAAATATGATATTAGCCTGGATTTTGATTCTCAGCACCGCCATGGCAGTAGCTCGTTGCCAAGATTATTACTCCCATGGCGGACCATACGTTCCACCTCTACAAAAAGTAACCTATCTCCACTTCTTTTTACACGACACTATTAGCGGCAACAACCCTAGTGCAGTCCCAATAGTCAGTCCAAACACCACCACCTCGACGGGCTTCGGCGGCGTGATAGCTTTCGATGATCCACTCACCGTTGGCCCCGACATAACATCAGAGGTCATAAAAAATGTACATGCTAATGGATTTTGGGCTTTATTTTGGGCTAATACATAAGATGGGGAAATATTGAATCAATAACACCAAGTGTTCTAAATTTCTTCTCGCGGTATTTGAAAAAAATCAAATCTAAATGAAGAAATTCAGGATAAAATTACTTATGTGCTCCTTGTAAAACTCGTTGGAAAACTCGTTGTCGGACTTGATTAATTACTCTTTGATGTTCAAAATAAATGGTTACATTTTTGTAATTTTCTAATTGTTCCAAAATCTTATAAGTTGAATTAATCAAATTCAATTATTCTCATTCTATATTGGAGTATCCATTCACTCGAAATTGACCCGCCTCCATTTTTACTTTCCGTAAGTGAACCCAGGCCTTTTCTAGCCGTTCAATAGCCCTTCGCGTAGTTCTTCTAAATTTCAAATAGTATTCAAGATCCTCTTTTTTTTTTTTTTTATTATCTAATAAATCACTTAATGAAAATAGATTATCTTTCCATTCATTTTTTTTTATTTCAAAAATTTCATGATCCCTTCCCGAACCAAAATGAACCTTTCGATTCATTTGGTTCTCACGCTCAATTATTTCTTATTTATTGGGAATTAATTTCTAATATGTTTTTTTCTATTATTGGAAAGAGATATTCCTATTTCATACAATCATTTCTCAATATAAGATAGTTTTATTTTGACAACTCAATTATCATTTTTTTAGATTTAATTATTAAACTATTCGAAATTAATTATTGTTAGATTGATGGAAAGTTGATATCAGTTTTTTTTTTCATTAATTTAATAATAAATTTAATTCTTTAATATTTACACATTCTATCAATTTAATCCTAAATATAAAAAATTCAATAAATTTAACAAAACTATCATACATAACTGAAATAAAAGGTTTGCTATCAACTTAGAATTTAGTCTCTATATTTTTATTTTTAGAAATTTAATCCTTCAACTTTTTAGATTTCAAAATTTAAATTTAACTGTTAAAATTACTTTGTTAAATCCAGGTCCATAACAATGTCATTTTTTTAGTTATATTGTTACCAAATGAGTATTTATTTTATTTCAAAAATGTCACACCAATAAATTTAACAATGTTTAATAATTAGACCTAAATTTCGAAACTTGAAAATAGAATGACTAAATTTTCAAGAATAAAAGCATATGGACTAAATTCCAAATTTGTGTAGAATACTTGGACCCATGGCGTAATTTAACCTTATATTTGATTTTACATTATTAATAATTAATCAATTTTTTAAATATTATATTCTTAATTTTCGTAATTAACGTAAAATAACATTTTTATTTGAATTATTAAATATAACTAAAATATATTAACTTATCGATTCAAAAATTATAATAGAAAATTTTAATATGTAATATAGTTTTACTTTATATAATTAATTTAAAGTAATATTATTCAAAACAATAACTAATTGACTCTAATATTAATTAAGTGATAATTAAAGTTATTAGAATTCTATTTAAGTAATAACTCTATTTTACTTCAATAAAATTAGTGCAACTTCTTATTTATGTTTAACTTCTTTTTAACTAATAATTGTGATTTAACTTATAATTATAATTATTACAACTTTTTTCCTATATTTTATACTTAGAATTTTATTCAGATAAGAACTTTGTTTTAAAATTAACACAATTATTTTAATTAATAATTGTGAATTAAATTATAATTATTTTTAAATGTGTAATTAACACAACTTGTATTAAATTATATTTTTTAAAATATATAATTGTGACACCTTTTATATTATTATTATTATTATTATTATTATTATTATTATTATTATTATAATAGATAGAACATAAACTTAAAAATCTAAACACTTATAAACCTTACCCATGAAAACATATTACTTTTATTTATTTAAAGCATAAAAATAAGATTAGAGTCCACCCCTAATTTTCTTTTTCCTTTCCTAAAACGAATTTAGTAAAAAAGAAATTAAATAAATAAGTTATATATAAGAAAGTACCCTCCTCATATTAATACACTATCTTATAACTTAATTAGGATTAAGAAAATTATATTTTATAATTATATATTAATTAGAATTGAATTAGGATTACGAAATTTATATTTATATATATCTTAGCTAGAACTGAATTAGGATCACGAAAATTATATATAGAGTTCAATAGTTTCAGTCTAAAGCATAAGTCAAGAAAAAGAAAAAAATGTCAAATTTTGTCAACAAATCAGTGATTGTTAGAGAAGTATTTGCTGACAATTTGGAATACGAGTTTATGTTAATTCGAAGTGCGCTCCACAACTATTCTTTTGTTTCTATGGATACCGAATTTCCTGGTACAATTTTTAAACTAGACAAAAAATTCGTTCAATTAGGAAATCCCGAAGTCAATTACAGGTTCATGAAAGTTAATGTCGATGCTATGAAGATCATTCAACTTGGTTTAACGCTCTCTGATTCTGAAGGTAATTTGCCAGATTTCGGAACTCATTTTTGTTATATATGGGAGTTTAATTTCAAAGATTTTGATATTGGAAAAGATCATTATGATAAAGAGTCGATTAAGTTACTTAGACAACAAGGTATAAATTTTACGAAGAATAAGGAAAAAGGCATTTGTTCAAGAGATTTTGGCATGATGTTTCTGATTTCCGGGTTGGGTTTTAGTGAATTGACTTGGTTAACTTTTCATAGTGGTTATGATTTCGGGTTTTTGTTGAAGATTTTGACTCAACATCCATTACCACCTGATCTCAAGTCTTTTATGCGACATTTGACTTATTACTTCGGTTGTAGAATTTTTGACATCAAGTACAGTTTCAAGATCTTTAACTTACACGGTGGACTGGAAAAGGTGGCAAAAACTTTAAATGTGGCTCGTGTTATTGGATTAAGTCATCAAGCAGGATCTGATAGTCTTTTCATCCTCCGTTGTTTTATGCAGATTAAGGATACGAAAGCTTTTAAGCAATGTAACCAAAAGTTGCCAGCCTTAGCATTGTACGGACTAGTTTAAGTTAAAAGTATAATTTGTTAACTATTCTTATTTCTCATAAACTGAAGTTATGTTATCTTCAGAATTAATAGATTTATGAATTTATTCTAAATTTTACTTATCTACTTTATATTAATTTTATATAAAATACATTAGTATTATCATTTATTTTGGCCACACATAAGATTATAATTCTATATTTGTACATAGCACAAATACATTAATATTACTGAATTTTAATTAACCCTAGGGAAGGGGGCCTATAGATGGTTGCTTACGTTTTGCTATAACAATGTCATTACGTGCCAAAGTTTAATTACACAGAGGATGCCTTCAATTGAGCGAGAGCTTGGACAGAGATTACCTTCTCTATAATTAAATTGCATAAACATCAATTTAGTTTTTAATATTTATATATTTTATTAATTTATCCTTTTTTATAGTTAAATTAAACTCTAAATCTTTAAAAAAGAAGAAGTTTAATTTGATCATTAAAATTTTTGAAAGAATTTATTTATTTTTTATAAGATAAAATACACGTAAATTATCATATTAATTCTCCCCATAACATAATTTTTAGGTAGTACTTCGTTAAACAAAATATTTAACTTTTTTTTTTAAGTTTAATGAAAAAAAAAGTAATTAAAAAAGAGAGAGGATAAATTGAACCTATGGATTAGCTGCCATAATACAATAATCACAGTAGTGAAATCCCATTGACCATTACCAATGGAGAAAAATATGATATTAGCCTGGATTTTGATACTCAGCATCGCCATGGCAGTCGCTCGTTGCCAAGATTATTACTCCCATGGCGGACCATACGTTCCACCTCTACAAAAAGTAACCTATCTCCACTTCTTTTTACACGACACTATGAGCGGCAACAATCCTAGTGCAGTCCCCATAGTCAGTCCAAACACCACGACGACGGGCTTCGGCGGCGTGATAGCTTTCGATGATCCACTCACCGTTGGCCCCGACATAACATCAGAGGTCATAGGGAACGCTCAAGGCCTCTGGGTGTCGACAGGCAAAGACGTTTTGACTCTGATGGCGTACTTGGACATCGGGTTTACGAAAGGTGAATTCAACGGCAGCTCTATCAGTGTTTTGTCGAGGAATCCAATTACCGAATCGGAGCGTGAGCTAGCGGTGGTCGGAGGGAAAGGGAAGTTCAGGATGGCGAAAGGGTATGCACAACTCAAGACTTATTCCGTAAATTTCAAGACTGGCGACGCCATTGTTGAGTATAATGTGACTGTAATTCATTATTAAGATGATTATCTTGCTAGTTTTTTTCCTTCGTCTATGGATTAGGAGTGATTGTTTATTCCACCAATAATGTTGGCCCCCTGTTGCTTTCGTTAGGTTTGAAACGTGTTAGATTTTAGGGACTTGATTGTAATAAATTTATTTGATGTTTTGTTTACGCGGATTAAGCTCCATCCATATCAATGTTGTTATAATATTTAAAAATTAATCCATTTTTAGAAATTATTTTGCAGCCTGATTTCAGCTAATCTAACTTTCCTGACTGTGCTGTGTGGTGTTCTCGAGAGGCGTATAATGCAATTTGGGTAGCCGGATATATGACCCTAAAGGAAGCCATTATAGGTGAGAAAAGGGAGCTTCAAACCAAGAGATTTACGCCATTTTGTAACAACAAAAACACATCTGTTCATCCATAAATATGGAATACATTGGTAATATCTGACCTTAAAGATGAGCTAAGAATTTGGTAAGGTTACGGATGTTTAACTTTGCAGTACCTAAATTCATCATTTGAGGTCTCAAAATATCAACTACAAACTAGACTTACAAAAAACCAAAAGCGTTGAAGAAAATTCCAAGTTAGACATAGGCTATAGACTGTTTTTGACTAAATTAGGATTGAAGGGAGAACAATAACCATCTACTTCTTCCTCCTATGATGATGTGATGCCAGTCAATTATGTAATATAGGCTGCAGTATCCGGAGATAAATCAGTGGTGTGGCTGGAATTAGCGGAAAACATCAGATATGAATATTTCTATGAGTTTCAAGATCTTAAATGCACCCAAGATGACTGGCAGCGTTAAGAACGGAAACTGCAACAATAAAATAAAGGGCGTACTAACCAGATACATCTCATGATGGCTGACCGTTGTATAAGAATGGATTGAAAAATTCTATCCACAAGTAATATGAATAGACTACTTGGTTCCAACGGAGGAAAGATCGTCTTGGCTACCAGGTCGAACTGAACTCCCTGCAACCGTAGTGGATACATATGGGTTGGAAGGGGTCTCCCGCTGGCTTTGATGCAGCTGCATCACAAGGCTCATTCTTTTTCAGTAGAACAGAATCAGACATATCTATTTCCTTCACTGCTTTTGGAGGCTGAGAAGGTTCTTTAGCTGTTTCCTTCCCACCTGTCTCCTCTAGTGAACTTGGTACAACCTGGGATGTTAAGTTAATTGATACCCTTGTAATACTTGGTTGATGATCCTTTGATTGGTTAATAATACTGGATTCATTCAAATTACCTTTTTTTTATCTTCCTCATTAGTGGCAAAATTGCTTGACTCTTTTTTATCCGTGGGTAGGTCATTGGATGAAGGTGATGTCGCAAGAGAAACTTCAGTGTTTTGGTCACCATGGTTGCTCAATGAACTTTTCTGATCCCCCTTGAGGCTTTCGTCTTCCGAGTTTTTCACATTCTGAGCACCCCGGTTATCCGTATCATTGGCGACACTGTGTGTCTCTGACTGACATCAGATAACGTTCACAAATTGCTAAGTAAATATAAGCTTGGCATAGGTTAACATGTACCTCACAGAACATGTTGGTTCCTTCTTCTCATCTGGTGGATCTTCCAAAATATATAAAGCAGTTCCTTGCAGCCAGTTGAATGTTTGGACAAGTACTAGATCATGATTTAAGTGAACTCTGGGCTGAAGCAGCAGCCATGTTGGGTCCAACCAGATGCGCAAAGAACCCTGCCTGCAAATGGAGCAACACTATGTTTGTAAGGTATCACCAACAAAGAGAAGAGGTAAATGATGAAGGGTGGAATAAGTCGAGAATAATTTCAAAATCTGAAAATAAAAGGGATTAAATTTGAGAGATAAAAAATTATAATTTAAGTCACTGCATTATTTAGAATTTTTTATTAAAGTTATTGGAATGCTAAATTTTTTTTCTTAAAAAGTTCCACCAACGAGTTCCTAGCGAAAATCTAATGATTAGTACAGTTATCAGAACCTACTTTAGATTTAAGTCGATTTGGTAATCAATGTCAAATATCTGAGACAAAAGTTGTTTAAATTTTAGTTCGTAAATTCGTGACATCTAAAGCTATTTCATGAAACAAACTGAATGTAGAAGAAAAGGAAAAATAGAGCTTTTGATTGGTGCAAACAATGCGGTAAGAGAAAGCTAAATATCTTCGATTTTAATAGTCTAATGACTTAAATGAAAATTTTTGAACAATTTAGTAACTAAATTATAACTTTTTTTAATCAAGTGACCACAACAAAAATTTACCCATAATTTAATGATTACCGATGCAATTTACTCTTTTTTTTCATATAAATTTCATTAGTATTTTTTTTATTCCTACTAGTGATATTATAATTGAATATTCGTATATTTGTACATAGCACGAATTTAAAATTAACCATGGTTGACTTTATTTTAATAATGAAAATCAATTATTTTTTTCGTCTCAAAATTATTGTTTATACTATTTTTTAAGAAAATAACAATAAGATTATTAAATTGAAAATTTATATAAATTAAAATTTGTATTTATTCTAAAAAAATATGTTAAATAATAATTAAAATTATTAAAGCTATGTTCATGTTAAAAATAATTTATACTAATTTAAATTGTTTTTATGTTAAAATAATTTATTAATAAATAATTACAAAATTTTATTATTTATTTTTATATTTATTTTTTTTATTATTCACACTCGGTGGTTGGTGGTGGAGGAAAGATTTTTTTTTTTATATATAAAAAAAAAACTTAATTAGCTGTTTAATTCATAATTGTATATATGAATACGAAGTCAATGAAATGAGATGCATAACAAACAGAAACTATGGAGAGAACTTTGATATTGTGTTGGATCCTTCTCCTTTGCATCCCCATGGCTTATGGCGGATACTACTCGAAAACCGAATTACGCGTTTCCAACTTGAGAAAAGTTACCAATCTCCGATTCTTTTTTCACGGCATCCTCGGTGGCGAGAACACTACGGCGGTCACCGTGGCCCGTGCTAACTCTTCTTTGCTAGGTCCACCTAACAGCATAGTTGTCGACCATGCTCCACTCACCGTTGGTCCCGAACCAACATCGAAGACCATCGGGAATGCTCAAGGACTCGAGGTATTCGCGGGTCGAGATACAACCACCGTGGTGGTGTACTTGGACTTCGGGTTTACTGAAGGAGAATTGAACGGCAGCTCTATTAGCGTGTTTTCGAGGAATCCGGCGACGGAGACGGAACGTGAGCTTGCGGTGATCGGAGGGAGAGGGAAGTTCAAGTTAGCTGAAGGGTATGCATTGCTTAAGACTATCTTTATAAGTAATACCAGTTTGGTTGTTGAATATAATGTAACTGTGATTCATTACTAAGATTGGCATTTGAGAGTTGATGTATAAGACATAAGGGTTGAGTCACAAACATGTTGTTACTCGATTTTTTCCGATCCATAAACACCACTAATTATATACGTGCAAAATTTTTATAATGTTTATCGATATTTGAATATGGTTAGAGTTAGTTCGATAATTTATTTTACTTTTTTTTAATAATGAAATTGTTTATTTGATTAATGGATTTAATTTGACTTGAATTGAGCGTGACTATAAATGAATCAGACTTGAACGAGTAAGTATCTCTTCGTATTCAGTTATTTATTTTTTTAAGTTTATTTGTGTTGGTTGATGTTTGTTTATAATTTCAAAAATTATGTAAATTAAGTTAAATTGTTCGTGGAACATTAAACGAACATGATCATTTAATAACAAATAAACACGTAAATAATTATTATATAATAATTTAATAACCAACAACATTAAATGAGATTTAAATAATTTATTAAACACACTTTAAACGAACATAAATGAATCAAATATGCCTTGTTTATACCCGGTTCATTTAGTAACCTTTATTTAGCTTGATAAACAAATATAAATGAAAAAAAATTGTTCGTCGAATGCTCTATTCATTTACTACCCTAAAATTGATTTCGAAAGAAAATAAAATAGATATTTTAAATTAAAAAAAATCAAACTTAATTATAAGCAAATAAAGGTGCAATTGTAGTTTTTATATCCTAATTTGGTTAATTTTTTTAGAGCTATTTTTCGATTTTTGAAATTTTATTTAGATGAAATTCTATTATTAATCTTGTACTATACATAAATTGTGGATTTAATCCATATATAAAATTTAAAATTCCAATCTTGGCTCAAATGGTAGTCGTTAAATCCATTAATTAATATGACATGATATTTTCGCGAGTATTACGTGATACCATAATCTAACAAAGATAACCGTTATTATTTAATTAAGACTGAAATTTTAAAATTTTAAAAGTATAAGGATTAGAAATACGAAATTAGAACCAACAAATGTTAGGTATAATGGTAAAGCATATCGTATTCCCAAGGAGAGACACATGTTTAAATCTTGGAGACGACATTGTTGGGAGAGAGTCACGAACCCCGAACATGGACTATAAAATGGATAAAAAAAATAAAAAAAAAAAAGAAATACAAAATTAGAATCTTGGGACTAAATTCAAAACTAACATATATTACAGGCACTATTTGCTAAAGTTAACCTATTTAAGTAATATTTGATTATCCGAACCTAATCGACAAAAGCGAAAAGCTTGAGGGATTGGAATGTAAATATATTTTATATATATATGCAATTAAAAGGGGGCAGTTAAGCAAATCAACAAAGACATCGGTGAGTTATATTTTCTACTGCTTTTCTTCTCTTCCAAGCCTACTTTCTCTTCTGTGTCTTTCATCGCTTTTGCAGCAATGGTTCTCGAGGTAAGCTATTCAATTGGATTCCTCTTTTGATCTCCTTCTTCTAAATCATCAATTTTTTTAGTATTTTCTTCTTCTTTTTTCGTTACTCAAATTAGGGTTTTGTTGATTTTTCTTTTTTGGTTTTCAATTTTCAAATCGGTCAATTAGGCTACTATGATATGCATTGATAACTCAGAATGGATGCGAAACGGCGATTATTCTCCGTCTCGATTTCAAGCCCAAGCTGATGCTGTTAGTCTTATCTGTGGAGCTAAAACCCAGGTAAAATGATTGCCTTTTAATGGAATGTAAAATTACGCTAGGTTTTCCTTGTTTTTCTAACGAGGATTGGGAATTTGATTTCGTTTAATGAATTAATGGCAGTCTAATCCGGAGAATACGGTGGGGATTTTGACTATGGCGGGCAAAGGAGTACGTGTATTGGCTACTCCTACTAGTGATCTTGGAAAAATCTTGTCTTGCATGCACGGTACTGTTAATTCACTTATTTTTTTCAGTCATGTTTGGAGATTAAGTTTATCTAGGCTAGGATTACGTGTATTGCTTTACCATTGCACTCCTAGAGAGAGAACTTGGGTTCGAACTTAGAACCTTAGAGACAAACTCAAAAGGATTAGTCGTTATGAACTTATAACGGACATGGAGGATACTTTGTTTCCTTCGAATAAGAAAAATTGGCGTATATGTTGAAGGAAAAACAGCATTAATAGTTTTACGGCTTCTTATTTGGATCATACGAGTATTTTACTTTACTTAACTTTAGCAAATCTGTACCATGACCTATGTAAAGCATGCAGTTCTGTGAGAAATCCATGTTTGATAACCTTTGTGAAAGACGAGCATCTTTTTTGTTAGAGTTTAGAAATGGAGAACTTGTCATTGCTGTTGGGTTTCAGGAGTTATATTTAGTGTAGCTTGTATTTTTATGCAAAAGTAGCATGTAATTAATGAGTAATCTATGATATTTTGTTTACATATTTCTGAATTAAAGGTCATCTTCCTTCCACTCTATTAGTTGTGTCATCATTGTTCCCTTCTTATTCTCTGTGTACGTTTCAATGCATACAGGTCTTGAAATGGGGGGTGAGATGAACCTAGCAGCTGGAATTCAGATTGCTCAGTTGGCTCTAAAGCATCGCCAAAACAAAAATCAGCAGCAAAGGATTATAGTTTTTGCTGGAAGGTATGTTATATTGGCCGTTGATTTGCTCGTTTAGTTCAATTCAAAAATAACGTTTTTCTTTTCTTTTCCCGTATGCTTTGTGCTCAGTCCTATTAAGCATGAAAAAAAGGCATTGGAGATGATTGGGAAGAAGCTGAAAAAGAATAGCGTAGCTCTTGATATTGTCGATTTTGGTGAGGACGAAGATGGAAAGCCAGAAAAATTGGAGGCTCTTCTCGCATCTGTTAATAATAATGATACTAGTCACATAGTTCATGTTCCTGCTGGTCAAAATGCACTTTCAGATGTCCTTATCAGGTTTTTGCTTAGTTCCTTCTGATTCTTAGTTTTCCTTATATACACACATACAGATTTATAAATTCTCACACGTGAATAAGAAGCTATCACCTCCTGTCTCTTGGCTTATATTGCTTACCAAATAGTGATTGTGTGAATGATATTTTTTTATTTTTATGTCAGCACGCCTGTGTTCACCGGGGATGGGGAAGGAGGAAGCGGCTTTGCTGCGGCTGCTGCTGCAGCCGCAGCGGGTGGGGTTTCTGACTTTGATTTTGGCGTGGATCCAAACATAGATCCTGAGCTGGCTCTTGCTTTAAGGGTTTCCATGGAAGAGGAGAGGGCAAGGCAAGAAGCTGCTGCCAAGAGAGCTGCTGAGGAAGCCACTAGACAAGAAAAAGGAGAGGAAGCACAACCACAGTCCGATTCTCAGAATGCAACAATGAATGCTACTGAAAAAGCTTCTGATCCAATGGTTGGCATTACTATCTGTTAACATTGGATAATAGAACTGAAGTCTCAAATCGGGTTTTGGCTAACTGATGTTATTGCAGGATGAGGATGACGCTTTGCTAAAGCAGGCCCTTGCATTGTCGATGAATATCCCCGGATCTGATTCTTCTGCAGGTGATGCTCAAATGTCTGAGGCAACTAATGACGACCAGGAATTCGCCTTGGGTATGTCCTATTTCATCGGTTTTTTTAACATAGTAGGGTGTATACTGCACATCAAGCTGAAAAATGATACTAGGTTTACTAAATGTGAAAAATGGTCCATGTGAGTGCAGCGACCAAATCCTACCAATTGAACCTCACTTAAGACTAAACGATACTAGATTTAGTTCGTACACATAGCACAATTGTTTATCTATAATGTAAGGGTAATAGTTATTTATGCCTTTTTGATATGTAGATATCTTAATCTATATACAATTGAGTGTTGCATTGTATTTTTTTACTGGCTGAAGATGCTAGACTCCAATGCATCTATATCATCCACTTCTAAGCTAAATCCCGAACTTTCTTCCATGCAGCACTTCAGATGTCCATGCAGGACGGATCAAAAGATTCGTCAGCTCAATCAGATGTCAGCAAGGTGTTGGGGGATCAGACTTTTATGTCATCCATTCTTTCATCGGTAAGTCCAATCGAATTTGCTTTTTGAAACCCATAATTGGTTTCTCCCTTCAGTTCCCTACATTCTGATCTGTTATGGCTTTTACAGCTTCCAGGAGTTGACCCGAACGATCCAAAAGTGAAAGATTTGCTAGCATCTTTGCCCAGCCAATCTGAGGTTTGTTTCATTGAACTTACCATAACCTAAACACTCAATGTCCTGTTTGCATATGACGATTTAGATCGATAGTCTAGCAGTTAACTGATCGGTTATTGTAATTTTCACTTGCTACCAGCCGCAAGAAAAGAAAGACGAAGATGAACAACCCAAAGATGACAAGTGAAGATCTACATTCCTTCTAACAATCGATGTGTGAGGCGATTTCTAGCCGAGTTAAGTTCTTTTTTCTCCAGAGACTTGAGAAATGTGTCAAAACTGTGCTGAATTGTGGGCTCGGTAGAAACATTTTCGTTTTTCGATTTGAATGTATGAGATTAGGACGATATCATTCCGTGTCTGAACTTTTATTTGCATAGGAAAAGCAGGGATTTGTTGGTGTTTGATGAGATAGAGTATTTCTAGTTTCCCCTTTCTGATGTGCCTATTTAATCTTCATGAATATTAATTGATTAAAAAGATATGGAAATAGGACTATAATTGAATCCAAAATGGAGTTTAATTATTTGTAAAATTTTATATTCAATAGATTGTTTTTAAACTCGATATTTAACAATTTGAAAGTAGAATAAGTATTAATTGGTACCGATGCTTCAACCGAATTTTTTTAATTTTTTAAATATTTTTTTATGAAATTTTTAATGATTTATTTAATCAATTAATTAATTTTAATCATTATTCTAGTTTAAAAATCTTGCTTTAAACATCGAGATCAATACAACCTTAATTTTGAGGATGGGTTTGGATAGGGGAATTTTCATTTGTATTTATGTTTTGAATATTTTAAAAGTGGATTTGTTTGTTTGGGTAAAAAAATTGAAGAATTTCAAAATTCATGAGTGATGTTTTAAAACATATACATGTTGAATTTTTTTATTATTATTTATTTTTAATATAATTATCCTTTATTCATAAAAATCCGATAATCTAATGTTAGCATTTTTAAAATCTCCAAAATTTTAAAAAATTTCTATCCCATTTGAGAGTGCTTACATGAAGATAGTGTGAGGAATTTCATTTGTATAAAATATTTTTAAAATTCTAAAAATAAATTTACCTAGTTGGGTAGATAAATTAAAGCACCTAAATGCGGCACCCCTCTCTCGACTTAGCCAATGACTCCAAATGCAAAATGTCAGAACAACTCAAGACTATTATAGCTTATTCCATTGAAATTAATCTAGCAAGTGGCATAAATATAAAATTTTATGTGATGCAAGTAAAATACACATGTTCTAAGTCCAATGGGCCCGCATATAATGGCGAGACAAATTTTAAATTTGACCTACAGCACGAAAACATTTAGTGTAAGGATGTCAAAACTGCAAACTAATCCGCTACAAATGGGTAGATTTTTTCCTTTGAATGTTGAATATAAGACAAGACAAGATTGATTATTTCCTAGACAGAACGATTATAATAATTGTTTACTCCACCTCATTCCCGCTTCAATACATAAAATTATCATTTTATCTTTGTATATATAATTATTAAAAAAAAAATGTAATACCATATGATATTACTATTTTATTAGTTTTTGTATATATAATTATTAAGAGAATAAAAATATAATAATATATTATAGGAAAAAAAAGTGTGTTTTTATGTTTAAATATTTATTTACATTTAAAAAATTGAAAATATTAAAAATAAAAGAAAATTTAAATTTAAGTGATAATAATTTTTAATATTATACGAACGAGATAAGTAGTGATATAGATCGTCAATATTGTACCAAAGATATTTTTAGAGCATATCAAATCAGTATAACTATCCTTCTTCTGACACAGCAATGCAATTTCAAGCAGTATATCGTTGTGAAGTGCTAGATAATTTCTTTCTTCTTCTTGCTTGTCGATGTATAACCAAGTATCATGCAATAGAAAATTCCTCGAATTCCTGGAGGTATTGGCTTGGGCCTAGAAACAGAAGATAAGGTAATAATGGTGAATTTATCATCTTTCTCCGTCTCACTCTATTTAATCTGGTGTGACCAACCCTATCTATATAAATATATATATATTTCAATGAGCTAGCAATATTCTAGATCAAAATAATAGGGTATTTGACCAACTCTGAATTTTACATAAAAGAGCAGAAGTAAATATTTTACATACAAAACAAAATCAAGCACCAACTTGAGTATCATCAAATTAAAACCAGAAAGCTAAGTAGAGAATCTCAGAAAATAAAATGCATAGCCATAACTTTAAATAAGCACTCGATGCAGTGCTCGTTCAACAACAACAAAAAGAACATTTGCAATGAGTAAAAGTATACCTTAATCAGGCAATGCGGTTCCTCGTTCGAGATTATTTTTGATTTCCAATGTGTATTTCCCAAAGGCCCGTTCGATCTTCTTATTGAAATGCTCGTTACGGTCATTGATCGAATCGATATCCTTCTCTTCGTGAAATTTCCTCCTCCTACTAAATGAATTGCGTTTTTCTTCCCGGTCCTTAAGTTCCTTTACCATCTTATCAATCTTATCTTCCGAAACCTTAGGTGCCTACACGAAAACGTAAGAAACTCGTATTGAATACTTCACAATCACATTGGTGAGATAATGGTGAGAAAGAAATCAAGCAAAACCATACCTTCCCATATTGGAGGCTTGAAGCTTCACGGAAGAACTCTGGGTCAGATTCTTTCATTTTGTTATATTCTTCTAAGTCAATGTCGATGTTCTTTGTCCGTTTTTTGTATGCATTGTACAATGTCTTCTGATTGAATACTGTTACAAGTCCCACCATAAAAAAAAAACACAAAATTAGCCTCGTTGACATATTAAAGTGTTCTCGATTTTCGCTATTTGTCCTTGTTCTACCGAAAGAGCAAAAATGCAAAAGCATCAAGCAAACCACGCCTATGAGTGTTTCTATATTAGACATACTATGGGGGCTATCACATTAGGAGTTCGATATATGCATGCGTAAATAGATGGTAAGAAATGGAAGTCCGGAAAAGCAAAACAAGTAACAGATTGAAACATACCGTCCCAACCGAACGGAGCAGGATCTTTTTCCCATTTCTTGTATTTTGCCTCGGCTGCCTCTTGAGTATCGAGCATATACGCTTTTTGCAAATCCAACCCATTTGCATCCAAAAGTTTCCCAATCTTTTTCTTCCTTTCCTCAAGCCATTTTTGCTTAGAAATTCCTCTAGATTCCGGTGGAGCTTCCATTCGTTTCTTTTCAGCCACCATAGCCGTTTGATTAGCTTTTCTTGCTTCGTTCTGAGAATCACATAATCATCATCGATAATTTGTTCTTACTTCTAATGAAATTAAACATAAAAGATAAAACGGAAATGGTAAGCAAACTAACCATCTTTAGTCTCAACTCGAATAATTTTTTCTGTCTACCGGTAAGTTTTGTAATGTCTCCTTCAATGTTCTCCTCAGCTAGCTGGTTATTATTGTCATCATCGGAATTTTGTTCTGGTTCTGGTGCTCCACTTTGTACATCTTGTTCTTGGTAAGCAACAGATCTAACAGGTTGATCATGCTCGCGTTGCACGGTTTCTGCCACGAAAAAGAAAAAGAGCAGCCAAGTTACTAAAACATTGAAGACAGCGTATATAAACAAAAGGTAAAAGTATCATGAAGGCCCCTAGGCAAATTAGTCCAACATTATATCAAAGAGTAAACTGATCCTTTATATGTCAAAAATTTCATCGTTAAAAACAGATCTCTATACATCAACATAAAGTGCACTTGGCACTCTAGTTATTTTATCAGCCATGCCAGTCTTTAACGGTAGGAACGGATGAAATTTTTAACATAAAAAAACAGTTTGCTCTTTGATATGATGTACAAGAACTAATTTACCCAATCTCACTCCTAATACAAAGCCTCCATAATACTTTTACCACAAACAAAACCATTAATGGTAGAAGTACAAGAACAGCATTGAAACACCTGGTTTTTCTTGATCCTTTTTTGCCTTGGCTTCAACAATCTTTCTAAAGCAATATTCAACACATTCATGGTACGGATTCGACGCGTTGATACAATCCGGGTGAACTCGGCGGTCTTCTTCCATTTATTTTGGTTAGCCTTTACCTGAAAAATAAACTTAAAACAATTAAAACTTAAGCGTATGCTTCAAGTAATTTTATTTGTATTTAAAAGAAAATTAACCCTGGGATTCCAAATAGTGGCGGCGTAAAGGAGCGCGGCTGATACTTCACGGTGGCAGTGGCACCGTCCACCACCGCTAAACACCTCAGTGTGAACAAATTTCACACTAATAGCAGCGGATTGTGGACGCACACAACAGTGTAACTCGGGGTTCAAGTAGCAATCAATCTTCAAGTTAAGTTTAGGGCTTCAAAAAATTACCTTATTTAACTTCTTGGTCTATTGGAGACTTTAAGGTAAGAGAGGGCTTGGGTCATGAACTGTAGAAGGAGGAGAATTGAGCTGACTGGAGGAACAAAAGGACGAGGCCGGGACAGAGCGGTGGTCAGAGGCTTGTTTGGCGGCACCGGCGGCAGATCTGTGAAGAGAGATGAGATAATGCTGGGTCAGGAATTTTCAAAAGCAATTTTAGAGAAAAAAAAAAGAACTTTTGATATATATAATTTTATGGGTAAACTCATTACAAAAACTTCCAATTTCGTCCCTAATATTATTATTTGATTCTATTTTGGTATAATAACATATTTAATCCTTAACAATTATACATTCTATTAAATTAACCTTAATTCTAGATAATCCAATGTGAATTAAATTTTAAAAATTTGATTAGATTTGTAGAGAATTGAGATAATAATCCTTTTGAATGTAATTTATACGGAGGATGAAATGATTTTGATACGATTTCCCTAGCTTGGATGATCGGAAAATAGCTCAATGTGAAGAATCGTCTTAAAATGGTTCAAAAGATAGAAACATTACTCCGAAGCACTTGAATTCTTTAAGGAACCATAACTAAATTAAAACTATGACCCACTTTCCTGTGAGATATTTCATTTTGCACTTAGACCCCTTATGTTTGAGTCAGTCCTGACATTGTCGAATTACATCATAACATAATGTGGCCGTGCTCATATCATATTTTTACTTACGAATCTTAGTGTACTGTGCTTAAGAGAGAAACTTGTTAAGTTCTCAATAGTGAAATTGTGAGGTTTGTTGCATTAGTCTTTACCTTTAGAAGAATGAAAAAGACAATGTTTTTAATAGGCACCAAGTTCTTTAAGATGTGTTTAACAACTAGACCAATGGAAATTGTATTCTTAACACTCGTTATACAGTTTATGTTTAAAGTTAGTGGTAGATTCTTTCAACAATATCATGCCAAAATTTTAACTTATATTATTTCTTTAGGAGTGTGATACACTTTAACATTATATCCGGCACTTGTTAGTAAATTTATTAAAGATTTTAATTACTTTTATATTAATTACTTTATATATTTAGTGTAATTAAATTTAAATAAATTAATAAAATTACATTCTTTAATGAATTTTAAATTTCAATAAATTAATTAAAACTGTATATATATTTTATTTTTAACATAAATTAGTACCATTTGAATTTTTTTAATATTTATAAATTAAAAATTAAAAATGTTGATATGTTGGATTTAGTTACCGAAAAGTTCAAGGGTAAACTACGTTAGTAGGCTTCTAACTATTAGTAAATTTATTTTTTTAAAACTCAACTATTAAATTTTATTTTTTATGATCATCAGTCAGTTAGTGATGGTGGTTTTTAAAATTGGAAAAATAACAATTTTAACCCTCAATAATTATAAATTATGTCAAATTATTCTTGGTTCTAGAAAAAAATTAATCCTCAACATTTACACGTTGTGTAATTTGACTTTTTTTGTGCAATTTTTATTTTCTTTGTGACATTAAAGGTTAATTTTAAAAGAATGAGAAAATACAAAAATTATTATCTTGGATTCTTTGGTATTTCTATTTTTTTTGTTTATTTGATAATTTTTTTGAACTTTTAAGTGAAAAGATTACAAATAAAAATAAAATTGAAAAAATATATAATTACACAAAGAGTTGGATTTTTTAAAATTAAGACTAATTTGATATAATATATAAATATTGAGGGCTAAAATTATTATATAAGCTATCACTGTTAGCTCGCATGTGATAAAAAAACTAAGGGTCAATTTTGAGCTTTACTGGACCAATAGAAAATTGCAATATTTTATTAAGGGCCTAAACTTTTTGTGTTTGAACTTGGCAATTTTTTTCACATTAGGATTTGAACTTTTTTTGTTTAAATTAGGCCCTGAATTAAGCAAGTATTTTCATATTAGGGTTTAAACTATTTTTGTCCAAGTTAATCCTTGAAGACCTTAGAGTTTAAATTCAAATGTGAAACCAATTACCAAGTTCAAGGATTAACTTGAACAAAAAAAAGTTCTAAGTCCCAATATGGAAACACTTGTTCAAATCCCAATGTAGAAACAATGGTCAAGTTTAAAGCCTAAATTAGACAAAAGAAAAAAAAATAAGATCTCTTTATTTAAGATTAAATTTTATATAAAAAAGTCAAATATCGTAAAAACTCATATATCCAAATTTGAATTATATTTTATCTCTTCTAAAAAAACATAAATAGATTGAACTCTATATATTATACAATGTATGAAAGAGTGAGTTAATTTTCTTAGAAAAAAAATTATTCATTGTTACTGTTAAAATATAATATTAAGCATTAATACAAGATACACTTAACATGTTATGTGTCACTATTTGATTATTTTATTAACTATGTTAGTTTATAGTAATAATAATAAATAATTTTTTTAATTAAAAAACTAATTTACTATTTGATCCTTTTTGTAATCTAGCGCCTCATAAAGGTATTCAAATTTCGATTAAAACCGAATTAATCGACCAAACCAATTTAATTCGATTAATCGATCAATTAACCGATCTAATTTGGCCAAAAGTCGAACAATAATTTTTTGAAAGTTCGGTTATCGATTAATTTGGTTCGAAATTGAATAATTAACTGAATTAACCAAACTTAATAATTAATAATATTAACTATATATAACTTAATTCGATAATTCGATCAAATGAATATTATTAATTTATTTTCTTTTGATATGTTTTATACTTGTTTTAACAAAAACAAAAAAAAAACAAAAACATATAAATTTTGATTAACCAACCAAATTAACCAAAATATTTCGATTCGGTTAACAATTAAAAGATTAAAAAGTCTTATTAATTCGGTTAATACTAATTCGATTAGTTAACCGATTAATTAACCGTTTGAACACTCCTAGCACAAATAACATTTTAAAAATTAGTTAAAAAAATAAAAATAAAACATCAAACATAAAAAAAATGTATACATGTAACAGTAAGTGTATGAAACCTACCTACTTTTCACTGAATCAAATACTAAACCATAAAATTTTAAATATTATTTTTTTCACAATTTTGAGTGTCATATTCATATCTCTGTTCATACTCGTATCCAGCACATTCTCATATCCAATCCATCCTAGAAAAAAGATTTTAAGAGTAAAAAGAAATCTAATTGAAAATAAACCATTAACTAAGGTAATATTCATAACAGAGTAGTCCATTAACATAAAATAAGACTTTGAGACAATAGGATACTTTTTTCTTCAATTTAAATCAATTTATCATTTGAAGTCAACAATCAATCCAAAACCCTGACTCTCTTCTCAATCCTATTTCCTAGGGTTCTAAAACAAAATCAGTGAAAAAAACCAAAATTCACTAAAAAAAAATGAAGTAAAATAAGAAAAATCAGCACAAGTTTTGAATATTCTAAGTTAGTTAAAAAAAAAAAGAATTTCAAAATGACAGAGAAAAGGAACCCTGTGATTTTTGCTCCAAGGAAGTGCATCCAGCTCCTAATATGTTTATAAGCCTTTTTTTTTTTTTTTCACACAGGAAAGAAGAATGTTTCACCGAAGTTGTATATTTACATTTGAAAATTCCAGCACTGACCTTTGTTTTGCTTTGATGGGGGATATTGAGTTTTTTTAATGTCTTTAGAAACCCGACATTACGACTGCTGGAGATGCTTGAATTCTTGACAATCAGCTCCGATTTCATTAAGTGCTGATAACAGCTTCGGCACAATCTTGCCTAACATCAACTTGAAACCAACTGAATTGGAGTCTGCATTGTTTGCGTCACTAATAGAGGCGTCTTTAGTTAGAGAACCGATTAAGTAGCCTTTCATGTATGCATCACAGGCTTTAAGGATGTAATAACCGCGTTGTCTGAAATGCTCTTTGATGAGTTGTTCAAAGTCCTAGATATGATTATAAAGTTAATCATGTGCAACAGCAACTCAATAACGAGAACATACTAGTGAAATAGAATAATTACCTTTGGGGGCTTCCGCATTAGATACATCATCGACTTGCAGTTGAGTAAGAAAGTATTCTCGTTGTACGCCAACGAATTTTTCTCTCCTTCAGCTGTCCCAACCTGCTTATCATACCCAGCTTCGTTGAAATATGGCTTAGCATTTAGCACTAACCCTTGCAGTGAAACTAGGACTTGAAGGATGCTTGAAGACGATGGATCCCAAACTTCGTTTCCCTTGCCTGTCCATGTGTTTAGAAGGCTAAGGCACACCTTGCCTTCCTCGTATAAATTAGGATTTAGCCTCCAACCACCCGAATGATAGTACGCTGACTGCAGAAATTAAAACCCGAGTCGGAAAACCCAGTAACATGAATCACTTTCCTATGACATATTAAAGACAATCCAAAAAGTTAAGAGAATCTTAGGGATTTTACCGGTGGCACATCAGGATACTCAGGAGGAAGGTGAAAATCGAAGAAGAAAAGACCATCTTGATAAGGTGTACCATATGCCCCAACTATTACGGCCCTCAAGAGGTCCATCCGATCCTCATATACTCGTACATAGATTCCATCTGTTAAATAGTTATAAGTGCTTAAAACAAAGGTTGATACAGCCAAGGACAAGAAACCTTTTAAATACACCGAGACTACACAATCCTTACCTGGCAGGTTGTTCTGAAGGATGTTCCAATCTTGTTGAACCTTCTTTAGCCACTTCCTTCCAGCATTATTCTGTAAGCATGATTAACATAGAAAGTCAAAATCTAAGAGACATAACTATACATGTTATACATTGCAATTACCATTAAGTAATAACACTACACTAGAGCAATGTTTTCTAAAACTGGACCAGTGGTCAAACCGGTCAGACCACCAGTTTCGGTTTCCGGTTCAACCACTGGTCCAACAATAATTAAATAAAAATTAAAAAGAATAAAACTGGTTCGTGGGTTTTGCTCTGGTTTTTACAGGTTCTGAGCAGTTCTCTCAGAGACCAATTCAACCCCTTTTTCTGGACCAATATTCCAGACCGTTCCTGGTCTGGTCCAGTTCCAATAACACTGCAGTAGAGGTAGTGAACACAAAACCTCAAAAATTTAACATATTAACATATTAGTCTCCTCAAGCAACATATCAATACAGATTTCCAAACTTGCACTATATATATCGAAGTGGATTTTAAATTGCACAGCAAAATTAATAGACGGTCCCAATCATACTAAGACAACAAGATAAGTCCACATCCAAAAATTATATTTCATACTCTTAATGTTATAGCTCAAACAACAAAGCAAGTTATTAAGTGTCAGTGGCTCAGTGCTAGTATATAAAGGTCATATACCTGACCACTTGCACCAAGAAAATAATGATCTAGAGGATCTTTAGCTGTATCAAACCGCTTGAAACTGCAAGCATTGTCCTCATCACCTGTTTTAGGATCCAAGTTTTCAATTCTCAAGTTGCTCGAATCTTCCAAAGGAAGTGACTGTTTCTGCACCTCTACTTCAACATGTTCCAGACCTTTTCCACTAACATTTTTCCCACTGGAATTATCAACATTGGACTTCTGCGAGCTAGACTCATAGCTGGAATCTCTGCCCTGAGGTTCATATTCATTTTCTCCTTCGGAATCCAAATCAATTTGATCATTTTTTCGTCTTCCTGAAAACAATCCACTTGCTAGTCTGGTGACAAAATCAAATGCAGCTAAGGGGAGAGATAATGCTTTATTCCTTCCAGAATTATTTTCCATACCCTCTTCTGCTTCTGAAACACTGGCTTTTAGTGGCTCCAGATCCTGAACAACAAATACTCATAGCATTCACTCAATGGAGGACCAAAATAAATGAATTATTAGAATTTAAGATTGCACAATCATATACTGATAATTGTACTAGCATGGTGCATAAAAGTTTTGGTGGTCATGTATGTGCAGAAGGCATCTAGATATTTTTTTAACCATCGTATGGTCCTACCAGCACTACAAGGCAAAAGTATATAGTTTTTTCTCCAAACATATGTGATTAATAAGTTAACATTTTTTAATCTCGAAGTTCTATCCCAACCCATCAAGACCAAACCCAGACCATATTCTGGCTCATAAAACTGTGTTTCAGAATGAACGGCTGAGATCAATAACTTTAAAAACCTCTTTTTGGAAAACCTGCTTGCATATAATTGATATGTTGACAGATTTAAATTTATGGACTACCATGCTATTGTTTCAAACAGAAACAAACCTCTTGAGCATTCTCAAGAGCATCCATCTCATCATCATTAACAGTTTCCCAACTAGCAGCATCATCACTTACTTCACTCCCAGCAGCAATTGATTCATCATCATCTCGGCCAACAACATAAATTGCTTGAGGTCCAACCTAAAAAAAATTAAAGATCAATTTGTCAAAACAATAACTATGCTCCTCCACAAGGGATCAAGTAAACAGTATGAAATAATTATCAGTAATCATCACACGATAGAACAGACAATTAAGATATTCCTAAAATAAGCAGGTAAAAATAGTTTATAAGCAAAGGAAGATAAATTTACTGATTATGATAATCTAAAAAAATCACCAGAAACCTTCTCTTAAGGTTATAATGCTTATATTTAGCCTCCTTGGGATGTATGTGAGAGGATTAATACTTACATAAAGAATAAACTAGTCAAGAACAAAACAAAGAGCAGGTTCTTTCATCCCTATCAAAATGACAATATCCATTGAGATAAAAGAGCCTCTAACGTTTTAAGTCAGCCAATTGATAGGAAGAGAGGTTACCACTGTAATAAATATAAGAAAACCAACTGAAAAAAGATACAAAGTTTAGACTTCAGAAGCCAAAAAGGAGAAAGAAAATAAAATATTAGTTCACAGAATAAGGCATAAAGTTTACCGTTGAAACCATCCCATCAGCCCATGTAACCTCAATATCACCATTTTTCAGGCCAGTTATGTTCCCAACCCAAGAGAGATCTGTGAAGTCCGTGGAAGCTTCATTAAGCGGGGCACCTTCCACTCTGTTACTGCCTGAGTGCTTTTGGAAGTCCAGTTTCACCTCCTTTGATCCACCTTCCTGCTTTGGTTCCTTAAGGGAGCCTTCTTCAGAAGCAGATTGAATGGGAAAAGAAGCTGGAGGTAATCGAACTACTACATCACCATAACAGTAATCATAATCTGGATGTCCTTCCAGCTCGTACACACTTACAATTTCCTCCTTGTCAAACACACGAGGGTCCTCTGCTCTGGCAACTGGCTTCAACCACTTTACACAAGCTGTCCGTTCCTTTGCATTAACACTTTTGACCACCCCAACACGCCTGGGTTCATATGCATCATCACCATCATCAGAGGTTTTCTCCACCACATACTGCTCTGCAACAAATTCATGATCACCAGGAGTTTCAATTGGGACCAACTTTGTTGCATCCACTCCACGTTCCACTGTTCCATCCTGCCATGCGACATCAACCCTTGTTCTACTATTGACAATTAAAAGAGCCCTTTCAAAATTATCCCCTTTCTTTTTTGCTTTCTTGTCTTTCCTAATCACAACTTTACGGACTTTCTTGCGGTGAAGAGGCCAATGCTCATGGACAGTCTCCTTTGAAACTGATAATGAACTGCTACAAGAGCTAGATTCAAGTGAGACTTTATTTTCAACATTTCCATTGTCTTTAGTTTCAACAATTGCATTGCTTTCATCAGGTGTAGGCATTTCATCAAGATCCATGGATTCAGTATTATCATTTGGTTCATCAGGAGTAACCTCTTCTGAATCACATTCATGATTTCTCCCATTTATCATGGAGCCATTAAGTTGCAGGTTAGAAAAACCCTTGTCCAAAGGAATGGATTGCAATGAAGTTGGAAGAAGACACCAATCACCCACTTGCCAATTCGCATGTGTAAAACAAGACAACAGTCTTAGATTCTTTGGATTCTGTTCTTCAGCTGGTGCAGTGGAAGAATCAGGCCCATAGCCAGCAGAGGCTATCCAGTAAATAAACACAGATCCAGCTGTAACTTTAGTTACTGTACCTTCCAACCGGTTTGGCTTCCATAAACCAGATAACCACCTAGAATTCTTGAAAACAGACGAAGAGCTTGCCTTTACTCGCTGGCCAGGATAATATGGAAAATTACTATCATCTTCAAGGGTATTCCTAGTAGATGGTTTGAGACGCAATGGTTCAGCCCTCATAACTTTGCACTCAGAGCCATCATCAAACAACACGTTGACATTATCTAAAACGTCATCTATTCTACCTAGCCAAGGACCAAGGACCACATAATCACCCACAGCAAAATCCCTCACACGTTGCAAATCTCTAGTGGAGATATCTTTTATAGTAGATCCATCAGGAGCTAACAGATCGATAGAGATATTGACATCCACCACAACACCCACCTGCCCAGTTGAATTTGAAGCAGCAGCTACATAATCACCATGCAAGAAACCCCGATCAACAACAGTTACATTCTTAATACTCTGAACAGGTTCAGTATCATCCATCCACAATACCCGAATTTGATCAGCTTGAAGATCACCACACTTATAATCACGGTCACCTTTGTTCCCCTCACCATTTCCATTAGCATTGCTATTGGCATCAACATCACCGCTTTCATCTTCACCGTCCTCATTATCTTTATCTTCATCTTCATCATCTTCATCATCAGTTATGCTTCCATCTGAATCGGAGTCACCAGCAACTTCACTCACAATCCCAATCGAACCATTTATATTACTCCTGACAACATCTTGTCGATAAATGTAAGGAACACTATGTGAGTTACCAGAAGCCTCATTTTGTTTACCAACTCCAACATTAGTTGGGTTATTTACATTTTGATCATTGACAGACCCATTTGTTGTAGAATCACCCTTACTCAAAGTGTTACTTTCATGCAAACTTGTAGTGGTAGATTCATTAGTCTCAAAAGCAGATAAGTCTTGCTGCTTCATCTCCATCTGAGAATACATGCAAACATTGTTAAACCATCAATTAGCACAATTCCAAAGCAAGTTTCAACCTATCAAGCATTTCATTCTTATTTCCAAGCCATTTGCTCAACAAATCATCTAAGGTTTTGCAGTACTTTTTTCTTCTTAACCTTACCAACAAAACGACACACCTACCTCAACATAAACAGACAAGGTTTCCATAATTGATTATTGCATATCGGCAAATAAAATTCCACAACACTCTTAAACCAGTTCCTTGTAAAATATCTATACATTTTAAACTAACATTCAGCTCTTTCTCTTCCGATTAAAATCAAAGCATATAATTTCACCTAAAATCGCTTCTAGCCTTTCAATATCCTATTCCAAACACAAATAAAACAGTGCTCCAAATCATTCCAGAAACAAACATCATCTATTCAATCGCAATAAGAAAAAGATTATTAAATTAAATGCCGAAACAAAATATAAATATTCTCAGATTCTAATAAAGATAAAAAAAAAATATTCTCCAAAAACAGCTCAAAATTTAATCTAGACAACAAATAATCATTTTTTTTTTAAATAATAGCAGGTAGATCAAATCCACACTAAACCATCTCATTCCATTAAAAATATACAAAATAAGGAAATGAAAAATACTGGTTCAGCTTTCATCGGTAATTAATCGGCAGATTTCAAAAAGAAAAGGATGATCTAAAATGATTTTTTTTTCTTTACCTGATGAAAATCGGCGATTATTATGAATAGCGAGAGAGAGCAAGCGAGCGAGCGAGCGAGAGAGAGAGAGATAGAACCAGAGGAGCTGTTCTTATTTTAAAACCAAAGGGGGGTGGGTCTGTTGTTGTAAAATGTTAAAGTTGATTTTGTATTGAAAAGGAAAAAAGAAAAAGAAAAAAAAGAAAAATTGGAGAAAATTAATAAACGCTAATTTGAAAAAGCGTTAAAACTCTTTGAAGCGGTGTGTAGGGGTAGATTTGTAAATTAAGTTTTGTTGTTTGTCTCGTGTGTTTGGATGTTTTTGGGCCATTATGGATCCAATAATCTTGAAATTTCATCCCGGCCGTTGGATTTGCTATTTTTTATAAATATATTAAATTTTTAGGGAAAATTGCATCCAAGGTCATTAGATTGTTTGTAAGTTTATGTTTTGGTCTCACTCAACTTCAAAAAGTTTCAAAATGGTCACTAAACTATTCAAAAGCGTCAAAAGTTTTTGTTTAAGTCATTGAGCAGTTAAGTTTTTGTTTTTTTTTTTTTAACTTAACTATCGAGCTTTGAACAACAATCAGTACCCATCAACGAGAAGAAGAACATACTTTAGATCCAAGTCGATCTGGCAGTCAATGCTAGAGATCAGAGAAGAAACTTACTTGAATTTTGATTTGTAGATTCGTGACGTTCAAAGTTGTTTCATGAAATAAAAAACTAAATTGTAGAAGAATAAGGGAATGAGAGCTTTCTATTGGTGCAAGCGGTGCGTGTTGGAAAAAATCTGGTCTAAAAACGATTTTTTGTCACAACAAAAAATTAAAAAATTAAAAATCGAACCAATTTGTGATATTTATAACTATAAACTTTTACTGAAAAGTACTTGTGTTTTGTGTGAGACAAATCCTACACGTTCCCAACTTTCAATCAAACGGCCCTCTCCTCTATTCTCATATCACGAATCACTTCGAGTATGAGCTCGAACAATTTCGAATCAAACATAAAACCAAAAAAAATTCCTTATTTTCAGTAGGAAAGTAATTATCTCTTAATAGAAACCGGTGGAATTGTTAATGTTATCTATTTATAAAGAGAGATAGAAGAATTCTAGTTGAATTAGTAGAATACAAATAATACTTATCAGATAGAAAAACGAGTCTCCTAATTCTACTAGGAGAGAGAGGGTAGTATTGGTCTCTATGTATTGAGTCCAATTATATATGCTTCCTAGACTTTTAGCCCAGCACTTTATAATTTAATTCAACCTAGTACATGTTTTTCTATTTTCCAAAATAAATATTATTTATTAAATTAATTTAGATGGATTAAATTTCTAATTAAATAATTTTCTCAACCCAATTCTAATTCCATTAAAATCATAACAACTTTATCGTAAATAAATTTATGAGAAATATATTTAATTTCTATATTCAACGGATTCACAATGGCCAATTAATTTAATTTAATTTTCGAACTTCAATTATTTACTTAAATAATAATTCAAAAATCTTAAATTAATTTTTAGGTCATTTCCACACCTAGTGAGAAATCACATTCATTTTTTAACATAACTCATTTTTCTAACTTTATTATTTATATCAATTTTTGTTCATTTGATTCTATATGCAATTCATTTCTGGTATCAACAAGCTAGCGAAGGGATGGATTGAACATGTGTAATTAGAGCTCAAATGATTTATAATTAAGTTCAAGTTTTTCACCTATTAATTATAAACTCATTTAGTCACGAAGTCATTCCACTATGGTATTGTGACTAAGCTCTCCCTAATTACATACGATTACAAAAGTTAATCAATCAATGCTCGTCCAATGACCTTATCATAAGTATGTTATCCTTATAAGACATCCTTAATCTCTTTAAGATAAATTTGTTCTCCCAATATGATCCTATTTTGTCTCATGGTGACCATTACATCTTCTTTTCTGAAAATTCAATTACTATCAAATAGTAATTAAGTCATTTATCACAAAGATAAACGACCTGGGACCACGTTTACTTTTTATCTATTATGTAATGCCAATGAGAAGATATCATTTATTCATTTCCTGAGTTATGAATTCCAATATTGTGAATGACGCTATATATTGCATGAGTCATATACCTAATACACCAGTTTCAGTTTCCTTATCTATTTGAACTCAGGCTTTTACTTACATCAAAGTATACAAGTCACGCATATATAGTCTATCATCCATTCAGGATTAAGGTATGTCACACTATGAACATCGCAAGTGGATAAACCCACAAACGGATTTTACTCTACTTGGGCGTATCTAATGTACTGTTAATCTAGTCAGTCACATCTATATCTCTATCTTTTGGGAGTCATTTACTCTGATGTTTAAGGCAAAGCATCTCCCCAATTGGACTTGATAGTTGGCATATTAGTCTTTCGATCGGTTTGTTCATTTCTGATTAGACTAAGGACATGTTTAGGTTCGTCTACTAATATAAGTTGTCTTTTCATATTACGATTCAATCACGTAATACTACTTAATATTAGTTAAACGTTATATAACCAATGAGCCAATATTTGCTTTCATTTTGCTTTGAGTGCAAAGACCATTGAGGATAATATACAAGGGTATTAATGTAATTTATGAATAATTTTATTTAACCGATTTGTTTAAAAAAATACAAGTGTACATAGACGAAAATACTACACTTATGGCACCAAATCTAACAATGTGAATAGAGAAGACCATACAACAGAAACTTTTACATCCCAATGACTTAAATAAAAACTTTCGAATAGTTAAATGACCTTAAGGTTTTAGGTTCGAGTCTCACCTTATGTAAATGTGTGGGTTCTCTTAAATTTATTCTAGTTAATTTGAATTAAGATGGTTGTTAGTTATTCAATTCAATCCTTTTAATAGTTGATTCTACTGAAACAATTGTATCTTCAATAAAATTTATGCTTTTATTAACTTTGGTGAACGAATATTGAGGTGAAAGATCACCTTAATGCAAAAGAGTCTCGACTTAGGATCTCACTCTTCATGGGAATAGATACTTTGATGAGACTTGAAGTAGAAGTAGTGAAGCTCAAGTATCATTAAAAGCAATGATCCAACAAGCCTTAAATGGCACTTTAGGTAGAGAAAGGCTACCAAATGGAGGAGGCAAAGATTTCTATTACGGAGAAGGAAGGAGAGCCACAATAGCTCAAGCAAATCCACCTATGAGGAGGGAGAGAAGCTCCATTAAAGATGAAAAAGTCCCCACCATTAAAAACCATGATAGTCCAAGAAAAGGACAAAGGAGAAAATCTCGTTAAAAAACTCGAAAGGAAAATGAAAAGAAAAACCACAGTCAAAGAAAAGTAAAGAGAAAAAAAAGAGGAGGATGGTGGGAAAAGAGATGACTTGAGAAACAGGCGGAGAAGAGTTTATGTGATAGCTAATCTACTGGCTAACTACACTCAACTTGAACAAAGAGTTTGGAAACTTTAAAAAAAGAAGGGGTAGAAGAAGAGATGGGAAAATGTGAAAAATGTTTTCTTTTTCTAATCAAAATCAGGGATTCACCTTGTCAACAATAACTAATCCCCTTGCTATAGGTGCTATCTGAATAGGTAAATAACTGACTACGAAATGTGCTCCATTCCCATGAATGAGGATCAAACCCTAGACCACATGATCAAGGGATGAGATGAGCAGCCATAACACCTTACCTCGTTAATAAATTGTTTTTTCAAGTACATGGGAATATTATTGTAAATAAGATTGATAAAATAATCATCAAATTATGATGTTGGCCCTTTTGTTATATGCTTAAATTTGAGATTTAGTTCCTATACTTATAATTTAACATAATTGATCATTTACTTCTATAATATCATTAATAATGATTTTAGCAATTCCGATTAAAATGATAATGTGATTTTAAAAAAAACACTTGTTCTAACTCATAATGTTGGCATAAGTTTTCTTTATGTGTTGGAAAAAATATTCTTTTAAAAAATCCACATTAACATTTTAATCATAATAGTTAATAAGATTAATTATTTGACATAACTATTAACATTAAAAATAATAATTATGTAAATTAAAATATATAAAACTAAATCTCAAATTTAGTATAATAAATAGACTTGTCTATAGGTCGGGTTGCCCAAAGGTCCGTTCGAAAAGTAGGAGGATTTAAGTAAAAATATAGGCCCGAAAAATAGGCTTGGGCAAAAAAATAAGGCCCATTTAGAAAACGGGTCGAGCCTCGAGTAAGGATTTTTTGGCACGAGCTCGGCTTGACCCAGCCCGAATTTGTAAAAATAAAAAAATACTGTTGTTTCGTTTTTTAAATTGTTTTGTTGCTATTTTCTTGTTATTTTCTCACTATTTTGTTACAGTTTCATTGTTATGTTGCTACTATTTTATTGCTATTGTTTGAATATCGTATAACTCTTGTTTTATTGTTAATTTTGTTACTATTTTAGAAGCATTTGCTTCTTAAGTTGCACCTATCTTAGTGTTATTTAAGTATACATATGTTCAATTTGTTGAGAAACATTTATTTTAATATTTTTAGTATTTTTGATGTACTATATTTTAAAAAAAAGTTTGATATAAAAAAAAGTTAATACAGGCTGGCCGAGCTGAGCTCAGACAAACTTATTAGCCCATTTTTCGGGCCGATCCAAGCTCAGCAAACAGGCCTAAGATTTTGTTGAACCCAGCTCGAATTCGACACGGCCTGACCCATGAACACCTCTAATAATAATAAGTCTGACTTAATTTTACAGGGTTTTTAAAAAATCGAGTTTATTATAGTTTTTTCCCTAATGGTAACTATTTGTAAATATATTTTAATTATAAATTTAAATTTTTATTAAACTTTTTTAATCATATGAATTTGATTTAGTTGATAGGCATGGTGCTAAAATTCAAATTAAGTTCTAAGTTTAAAGAAAATATCAAGTGGAAAATATTTGGAGGAATATATAATGCATTTTGAAGGTTTTTATTAAAGAAAGGAATAACTTTATTGGGAGATTTTGTTTTATTAGGAAGGAAAGGTAGCCTTTGTTTGCAAGGAAAAACTTAAAAGAACCTAATCAATTTTAGGTTTTAAAGGCAAGAATAAATTTTATTTTAAGATAATAAATTTTCTATCATTTAATTGGTGTTTATATAAATTATATAATACTTGATTAAGACTAATTTACAATTTAAATCACTAAATTTAATTTCAATGTTTACTTTTATCACGAAACTTTAATTTAATCAAATTACATCCTTTTACTTTTATTATTAATAAAGTAAGTCACTTATATATGGAGGTGTTCATAGGCTGGATTAGGCTGGGCTTAAGCATGATATTAACATACTTTATATTTGTCGAAGTTTGATTCCGCTGAAATATGGGCTTAAAATTTTGTTTAAATTTACAAAAGACAAACTCAATCCTATTTTAAGCTCGCCCATATTATTTTAATATTTCATAATTTTATACTTTTTTTATTTATTGAAAATTTTAACATTATTTTAATATTTTTATTATATATTTAGTATAAATTTATTTTTTAATATGTTCTAAATTACATAATATATATAAAAATAACATAATATAAAATATTGTAAACTTAAAAATGGGTCATGTTGGGTTGGGCTTGGGCCTTGACTATTTAAGCCTGAGCTCAACTCATATTTTAAATGGACCTTTTAATCTTCGCATTTGGACGAATAACCCGACCCATGAACAAATCTACTTATATAACATTGTTAAACAATTATTTATTTTAAATTTATCTCGTTCATTAAAGACATAAAAAGCAAACCTTCAAAATGTTGTTCTAAGCAATGAAACTTTAGCTCTAGCTTCTTCAAGAAACATTGTTTCTTGGCATCATTCGTTGCCTCTTTCAAAGCTCCTTCTTTGAACTTCTTCGGTCAACCTTCAAAAAACTTTAAAGCCAAACTTATCAGAGCCTTAACGACTTTAATCACCGCAATCGGTGCATTGCTATGAGCCTCCTCGATCACCATATCAAATTTCGTCTTCTCTCTTATGGCAGTGAATTTTGCGCCAGCAGCCCGAGGGCCGTTGCTTAAACAACCATAGCATTACTATTAACTCACTTTATGTTTACCCAAATCCTGCTAGAGATATGGACATAAAATTTTGTTTAATCTTACTTATATTTGTAAATAGTTAATATAAACCCATTTTAGATCCAATTATATATATTTTTAAAAATTTTAAAAATATTTTATTGTTTTTAATTTAATATTTAATTATTATATAGTTTCATTTATTAAAATTTTATAAATAAACATCTCAATTTTTTTTAATATTTATATTATAGTATGAGATATTATTATAGATTTAATTTTTATGTGTAATAAATTATATAATATATATTAACATAATATAATTTTAACCAAAACCTTCTCAAATTTTGGATGGGTCTTAGGCCTTAGACAAGTAGTCCAACATATGAACATGTCTAGTCTCAAGTTTAATCATTGAACAATCTCTACCCATAATTCCTATAAAAAATTATTTTTCTAAAGTTTTCATAACTGAATTGGTAATCGAATCAATCAAGCCATTGATTCACCGGCCCGATTGATTCGACTAAAAGATTATTAAAAAATCATAATAAATAGAAAAAAAAATTAACAGCATGTTCAACCGCTTTTTAACTCGATTCAATCAGTCCATTCTAATTCACAGGTTAATCAACTCAACCTCTTATTTTTAACTGATACACTAATTAATTCGTAGTTTAGTCAGTCCGATCAATCAACCGATCCGATTTAGTTCCAAAAACCATGTATTTTTCTTGAAGGTAAAACAATCCAAAATCAATTGGAAGAAGCTTTCATTCAAAGAGAAAATATAACCAAACCAGTTGGACACAAAAACCCAACTACAAAGCAAACTCAAACAAGCAACAACACAAGACTTACATCAAAACATATATACATTAACATCAAAGCTTATCACAATCAAAACCAGCCTTCCTTAACAACAACCCAGCTATAAATCCCAACAAAAACTTATCCCTCAAATACCTAATCATCTTCCCATCATTTCGCAATACAACACCCACCATGAAAGCAGTAGTAACCAAATCAAAGCTTCTCCATCTTCTTTCTCGACCATATTTCTTCAACCCCATTTCAATCCTCTTATATTCTTCACCATCATCCTCAACCCCTGGTTTCAACAAGGCTTCACCTAGGCATCTAGGGAGAATAACAGCATCTTCCATGGCTGAACACGCACCTTGGCCGAGGTCTGGGGTCATGGGATGAAGAGCATCACCGGCTACACAAACGTTGCCTTTGCTGATATTTCCCCAAAGAAGCAGCTCCAGTGGTTTCCTATACCTTAATGGAGATGATATAATGCATTCTAGCGAAGTGTTTTCGATGACTGATTTCATCTCATCTGATACATCTTTAAGCTCGTTTGCTACGAATTGTTTCAGCTTAAATGGTTCTTCTTCCATTCCTTCTTCTGCATAAGTTAAAACCAAAGGGTAATATAATTTTTAGCCGATTTTGGTATTTTTGTACTCCACATTTTTAGATGAAGTAACACTTTGAAATTACATCATAATGATATGTGGCAAATGAATAGGTTAAGCAGCCTTGAATCCAGCTATTTTCAAATTTGGATTGTTTTAAACTTAAATTATCTTAGGTTGGAATGAACTTGAGCTCAAATTTTATTAAGCTTAAAATTTTTATTGACTCGAAACATTCGAATTAAAATTTTTTTAGACTCACGCCTTTTTAGATTGGAATTTTTTAGTCTCAACCTAATTAGATTCGGATTTTGTCACAAGCTCAAATTCTTTTATACTTAGATTTTCTCAAGCTCAAATCATTATGGCTTAGATTTTCTCAAAATCAAATCATTATAAGCTTGAATTGACACGAGTAATTTTTAGAGCTTAGGTTTGATTCACTAGCTTTACACACCAACAAAATTTTACATTTGTCAAGTTCTAAGGTTAAAATGAATTAAGTTATCAAGTTAAATACCAAAGTGAGAACAAAAAAATGTACTAAAATGAATCTAATAGTCAAATTAAGGGACAAAAAGTTATATTAACCATAAAATCAATAACAATAGAAGTTTAGCAGCAAATGTAACTAAAAAGTTCCCTCTATTATAGGAACTTGATCAAATTAGACCTTTTACTATTAAATGGATCAATTTAGTCCTTATAATATTAAAAAGAATCAAATAATGCCAAATTCGAATAGAGCTAATATCTACTGTTTAACAAATAATATTTTTAAAATTTTTATGGTTATGTAAATAAAATCTTTTGTTTAGAATCGAACTATAATTAAAGAAAAAAATTCAAGACTTATATAATAAATGTTATCTTTGTTACAAATTAAACTTATCTAATTTATTTTTGTAGTACAAGACCGAATTGGTCCACTTAATTTGATCCAGTTCCTATAATAGACTCGAATCGATGATACTTTAACTGAAATTTAGCATAGGAATTACAATTTTATTATATCTGCAATTTCAAGCAGGGTTTTCAAAGTTTGAAGGTTACCTTTAGTGGCTGGAATCCAAGTAAAAAACCAAAAAACATTCTCATCATCACAAGGTAAGAACCCTAATCGACCAACTTTGCCAATCAACTGCTTGAATTTGGGTTCAAATCCGTGGTCGCTTTTAAAATGCGCATTGCCTCTAACCGCCGATCGACCTGCGAAAGCAGGCTTTTGTAAACCAAGCCATTTTGCCACCACTGAGTTCACTCCGTCGCACCCTATCAACACCTGTTCTTTCACAGTAAACATTATTAGCCTCTTTCAAACAAACAATCGTATGAATTAAGTGGATTCTTAACCTTGGTTTTGAGGATGGTTCCATCAGCAATATGGAGTCGTTTAAAGTATTCGTCAATGGAAACCACTTTAGAAGAGAACCTTATGGTTCCATTGGGAACTTTTTTTGCTAATGTTTCCAACAATAATCTCCGTTGAAGACAGCGAACTTCGAGACCCTTAAATGGTGCCTTTGATGGCGGTTTGTCTGAGAACGTTGAAGCAATAACCATGCTGCAAGTTGATGATTCGGGTAATACCAAGCTTAGTTTATAGCAAAAACTAAAAGGTTTATTAAGATTTGGCTCCTCAAGTATACCCATTTTCCCATTTTGGTATTTAACTATTTTTTTGGCTCAATTTGATACTTAAAGTATGTATTTGTTACCTTTTTTAATCTATTTTGTAACAAAACTTTAAATTAGTCAATAGAAAAAAAGAAATTATTTTATGAACCCTTTCCACCACATCATCTATGGTTTTTTTTTTCAACTATTTAATGTCTTTTCAGCAATTTTTTCCATGCCATTACATATAATTTTGATAATTTTTTTACCCTAAACCCAGATCCTCAAAATCTGAACCTTGAATCTAAATTCTGAACCTTGAATCTTGAACTTAAACACTAAATCTAAATTTTAAACCATGTGTGAGTTCTATCCATATTTATTACAATTTAAGTCTGAACATATATATATATATTCTGTCTAAATTTATTTTTATATAAATTTATATATATTTAGATTATTAATCTAATCTTACTTTATATTAGTTAATTTTATTATAATTATTTAGATATATTATTTGTAGTAACTCAAAAAAAAAAAAAAGAGAGATATTTTAAGAGAAGGTTGGGGGTAGTTAAATTGCCTTGTAATGAGGTGATGTTGACGGCGTAGAGATTCACCGATACCAATAGCATCCAACGCTTTCCATGCATAATGCATTGCTCCACGTCGTGAATGCAAACCCAGTGATCCTCAATTTGTCCGATGATTCCAACACTAAACTACGAATTCCCAGCCTGCAATTCAAATTATTTCAAACATTCAATCACTTTAAATTATATATAAAAAATCATCATCATCATAATAAATTCATTTACCTATGGAGACCCAAAGATGTGGTGAGACCAGCAATTCCAGCCCCCACAATTACAACATCTTCAACAATTTCCATCTTTTGACACTTTGGGTTGCTCTTAATTCTTGAACTGTAATTTGGGTCAGAAGATACTTGTGTATGTGTATATATATATTGAAATGTGAATGAAAGGATATGATATAATGGTGTCAGCACATATGTAATACTGAATCCAGTTTCAGTTAATAGAATAATCAGATACTTTGTCTGATCGGAGAGTGCGTGGATGACTGACATTGGATTAAGCGTTGTCATTTCAATAATTAATCCTAGTGCCTGTTGTTTTCCACTTTTTTTTTTCTTGTGTGTGTTTCTTAGTGACATTTTACCGAACAGGTAGAAGGTCGTTTGTCGCACTGGATAAAAAGCTTTTAAGCTCTTTTCCTCTTGGCAGGAGCCGCCGGTACCTGATCACAATAAACATAATTGTCAATTTCAAGTACCATAGTGAAAAAATTTATTTGCATATTTATAAATATAGTATTTTATTAGATATTTTTAAAATTATTTAATATATTTAAAAATTATGAATGAATTTGAAATATAATATGAAATGCTAGATTATGTCACACTCGATGATGTGATTTAAAGAAAATTATGTAGGGGTGAAATTAGAAATTTTTTTTAAAGGGGTCTGAAATGAAATTTTAATTTTTAATAGTTTATATATTTATAATTTTTAAAGGATTAAATTAAATTTTTATAATTTTAGGGGGTAAAGTGTAATTTTACCTTTACTAATTTAAAATTTTAAAATTTTTTAAATGGCCAAAACAATAAGTTTCTATTTTAGGGGGGTCGGGGCCCCTGCCAGCTCTCGGATTCGCCTCTAAAATTATGGTACAAATATATTTTAAAATATATGTTTTTAAATGAGATTTTGATTGAAACGGTGAAGGTATGATATTGAATACTACGATGCTTTAGGTTCAAATATCATTATGGTTATTTTTCTAGATTTTACGTAAAAATATAAAATGATAAAAAAATACTTTCATAGTAATGTTTATTACTTTATAAATGAATTAATTTTTCGATAATTAGTCACTTGAGTTGAGATCCAATTAATAGATGACATTAATTCAATGAATTATCGAAGTTATATTTGTAAACGATTTAGGTCAAATTGTATAAATAATCCTTGTATTTTTCATTTTATGCATGTTTAGTTTCTCTAACATAATTTAATGGGTGAAACCACTTTTTTATGCTTGAATTTGTTTTAGTCCAAATTAATCCCTAAATTTGATAGTTCTCCTCACATTTGGGCTTGAACTAGGTAATTATTTCTATACTGGGGTTGAATTTTTTTGTCAAAAATTGATCCCTAAACTTGATAATTATTTTCCCACTAGGACTTAAACTTTTTTTAAGAAAATAGTAAGGACCAATTGGGAAAAAAAAAAACAAATTCTAGCTCCAATATGAAGCTAAATTCAAAGAGTAAATTGGACAAAAAATATTATACTGTCAATGTACCAAATACTTTCTTTATATATATTATTTACGTAGGTTTGACACTTTTTCTACTATGGTATTTATGTTATTTTTTTGTTCAATTTGGTACCTGAATTTGATAGAATTTTTATATTTTGATACCCAAATGTGGTAGTGTTAACTTTTTAGTGTTTAATTCGGATTTTAGAGTTGATTTTGATGAAAGTTCATTACTAATATATTAGGTTTGAATTTTTTTTATGATTTTGCCAGTTTAATAAATTTAGTGTTAATTGTGAGTTTGTTTAATATTGCATTTAATTTGTCAAATATAGTCTGATAAATGTAATATAATTTGGGTTTTAGGGTTAATTACTAATATTATTAAATAATTGTGAATTTTCTTGAAATCAATTTTAAAACACGAATAAAACATTGCTATCTCCTGGTAGCAAAATATATAACTTTTGGCATATACATGTATGATACTGGACCAAAAAATAATACAAATATCACATTAAAAAAATGTATCAAACTCGTACTGATTTATGCATTAAGAAAAAAAAACACAGGCTTAAGCTCAAAGACTAATTTAAATAAATATTAAAATATATTTTAAATCCCTATACTTTTCTTCCATTTATAATTTAATCCATTGAGAATTTAAACTTCTACTTTTAAAACTAAAGACACATTCATTAATCAAAGCTTACCACAATCAAAACCAGCCTTCCTTAACAACAACCCAGACAAGAACCTCAACATAAACTTATCCCTCAAATAACTCATCACCTTCCCATCGTTTTGTTGTATAAAACCCACCATGAAAGCAGTAGTAATCAAATCAAAGCTTCTCCATTTTCTTTCTTGACCATATTTCTTCAACCCCATTTCAATCCTCTCATATTCTTCATCCTCAACCCCCGGTTTCAACAAGGCTTCACCAAGGCATCTAGCGAGAACGACGCCGTCTTCCATGGCTAAACACCCACCTTGGCCGATATCTGGGGTCATGGGATGAAGAGCATCACCGGCTACACAAACGTTGCCTTTGCTAATGTTTCCCCAAAGCAGCTCCCATGGTTTTCTGTATCTTAATGGCGATGATATGATGTCGTCTAGCAGTGTTTTTTCGATGACAGATTTCATTTCATCGGATGTATCTTTGAGCTTGCATGTTACCAATTGCTTTAGCTTAAGTGGGTTGTCTACCATTTCTTCTTCTACAGATGTTAAAAATCAATAATAATGGAATTTTAGCAATCATAACAATCCATTATTGGGACCAAAATAAAATTTTAAAAGTTTGGGGTGAAAGTTAAAATTTGGGGTTAAATCATTATTTTGGGTTTAAATTTAGTAAGCTGTATTTTTATTTATTTATGAGTTTGACTACATCGATGCTTATTATCATAATAAAGTAAAGTTACCTTTGGTGGCTGGAGTCCAAGTAAAAAACCAATAAACATTCTCATCATCACAAGGAAGGAATCCTGATCGAACACCTTTGCCAACGAACTGTCTGAATTTGGGTTCAAATCCATGGCCGCCTTTGAAATGCGCATTGCCTCTAATTGCTGATCGACCTGAGAAAACAGGGTTTTGTAAACCAAGCCATTTTGCCACCACTGAGTTCACTCCATCGCACCCTATCAAGACCTGTTTTAATTTCACCATACCCATTAGCCTCTTTCTGGTAAAAGTACCATGAGTCCGTACATCGTATTTTATTTTTTGTACATCGTATTTTATTTTTTCTACCCAAAAAATAAATAAATTAGTCATTATACGTTAGATCAAAGAGTAAATTGATCATTTTTATTAAAAACTGCATATATTTCTATTGTTAAAAACTAGTGTGACTATATGTGACATGTTATGTATATTTCATTTTGATGTACAATGATCAGATTTTAACAATAATAATGTATAAAGTTTTCAATAGAATGACCAACTTGCTCTTTAATCTAAAATACAATTAATAATTTACTTATTTTTTAGTAGAAAAAGCAAAATATAATCCGACTCATAGTATAAGAGTCTCAATAGCATTTTTATAGCCTCTTTCAACAATACATACATACACAAAAAATTTTAAGTTATTTGCATCAGTGGCCCCAAAATCATAATCTAGATTCAAAATTGATCCTAAACTTTGTAATTGAGTCCACAAAATATCAATACCATATTAATTTAGTCTTTTCCTAGTTGTTAGCTTGAATTTGACGTAAAACATATTTAAAAAACAGATTAAATTTTAAACATGTTTGTACTTACAACATTGACAACTTGTAATTAACATGTTTTAAAAAAATAGGGTTATTCTTTTTAACACGTTAAATCCAAGTTATTTATAGATTAAATATTCGTATGTTTAAATTTTTATGCGATTGATAAGATACTGCCCCTTTAGGAACTCGAAACAATTTAAAGTTTAAGTCATAATTCGAGAGTTTAGATGAATTTACCCTATAATTTATGAAGTTATAAAACAAATATAAAGTGGCTTTTGACCTTGGTTTTGAGGATGGTTCCATCGGCAAGATGCAGTCGTTTAAAGTGGTCGTCAGATTCATCAATGGAAACCACTTTAGAAGAGAACCTTATGGTTCCATTGGGGAGTTCCTTTGCTAATGTTTCCAACAATGATCGCCGTTGAACACAACGAATATCATGACCCTTGAATGACATCTCCGATACCGCCGGCTTCTCTAAGAATGTAGAAGCAACTACTATGCTGCAATTGAATAATTCTAAGTTTCATCAGCTCTGTTTATGGTAAACTAAAATCGATATTTTTATAATGTCATTAATAGGTCTAAATCGATAATATTATCAGTTGAAAGCATTAATAGGTCTAAATCGATAATATTATCTGTTAAAAATTTTTTTAAGAACAATATTAAGCATTTGACAAACATGTAAATTTATTATTAGTTGAATTGAGTATGAGACCAAGTTATGGTAAAAACAAGAATCCGTATAATTTTAATGGTAACAGTTAATAGTGTTTCAAAATAGTGAAGACATTAAAACCAGAATTAGATCAATGTTTGTATGTGATGTTTGATAATACAACTCTAGAACTACCCATAACCCCTTTTCAACCCTTATATGGGATGATAATACGCTTCAGCGCACTTGAATCTACGACCTCTTACATTGACAACAATATCGATGCCATTCAAGCTAAGATTTAATCATAACAACCATGCATAAGTAATTATAAATTATTAGGCTCCGAATCTAATTACTAAATGAGTTTTTAAATACAGTAGATTTTAAGAGAAGGTTGGTGCCTAGTGGTGGTTCATTTACCTAGACATCGGGTAATGTTGACGGCGTAGAGATTCACCGATGCCAATAGCATCCAAAGCTCTCCATGCATTGTCCCACGTCGTAAAAGCAAATCCGGTGATCCTTAATCTCTCCGATGATTCCAATACTAAACTACGAATTCCCAGCCTGCAAATCAAATTATTTCAAATATTCAATCACTTCATAGTAATAATAATAATAATAATAAATTCATTACCTATGGAGTCCCAAGGATGTGGTGAGACCAGCAATTCCAGCCCCTACTATCACTACGTCTTCTACAATCTCCATTCCAACACTGTGGCTACTCATAATAGGAACTTGGGTATATATCTATATCTATCTATGTATATATAGTGAAAGCAAGGAGATAAAACGATGGTGTCAGCACATATGTAATACTGAACCCAGGTTCAGTCATTCATCGCACAGTGGGGAGAAACGATGGTGTCAGCACATATGTAATACTGAACCCAGGTTCAGTCATTCATCGGACAGTGGGGAGACACAATATAAAACGTTATCTGCAAGCAGCTTGTTTTTGGGTAAATTACATTATTAGTCATTAAATTTTTGATAAATTTTTGTTTTGGTCACTTAACAATAAAAGTTAGAATTTAATTACTGAACTATTCAAAAGTTTTCATTTAAGTCACTAGGCTACTAAAATCGATGATATATGGCTTTCTCTATTTGCACTACCTGTACCAATCGAACGTTCTCTTTTCCTTTCTCTTTTACGGTTTAGTTTTTTTTTCCCACGAAACAACTTTGGACATCACGAATTTACTAACCAAAATTTAAACAACTTTTTATTCTATCTCCAACACTAGTCGTCAAATCGACTTGGATCTAAAGTATATTTTTCTCCACATCAATAGCTATTGATCCATTGTATCAATCGTTGAATCATTACTTGGAGATCGCTGGTGAAACTTAAAAAAAAAAAAAAAAAACTTAACAACCCAATCACATAAAAAAATTTAATAGTTCAATGACTTAAATAAAAACTTTTGAATAGTTCAATGACAAAATTGTAACTCTTTTTAATAAGTGACCAAAACAAAAATTTACCCATAGTTCAATGACTAAGGGCGTAGCTTACCCCTTTTCCCACTTTAATTTTCCTTTTCCTAAAATATATCATTTTATCATTTTGTGCAGTAAAAGTACCACAGAGGCGTCTGTATTATGAGTTAAATTGCATATTGGTCTCTTTACTCAAAAAATGGGCAACTTAGTCCCTGTAGTTAGATCAAAGAGCAAACTAGTCATTTTTATTAAAAATTTCATCCATTTCTACTTTTAAAAGCTGACATGGCTATCTAAATAATCAAATAGTTACACTTGGCATGCCATGTGTACCTCATATTGACGTATAGAGATCAGTTTTTAATAGTAGACATGGATAGAATTTTTAACAAAATGATCAATTTGCTCTTTGATCTAACATATAGGGACTAATTTGTTCATTTTTTTAGTAGAGAGGGTAAAATGCAATCCAACTCCTAGTACAAGGACCTCCATGGTACTTTTACCTATTTTGTACCTAAGTTTGATATTTTTAAAATTTGGTCCACTTATATTTGACAAAAATTATACATTTTTATACTAAAAGTTAATCGTATTAATTTTTGGCATACCTCTTTTGTGACTTTGACCCTAATTCTTCTCTTCTTCTTTTGTATAATTTTGGTTATCGACTCTCAAGTTTTAGTCAAATTCCTTTTCTTTTAGATGGAAATGTTGACTTGACTGTTAAAGTTTTAATGGTGTTGTCATAGCAACTCACGTAGCAAATTAGGTCTACTTCATAAAATTTCAAAAAAATGAAAATTATTTAAAAAATCATAAAAGTTTATATATATTTTTAAATTATCCACATTAGCAATAACATACATGTAGACTCATCGCCTTTATTTTACCCAAAGTAAAGCTATTTAAAAAAAAATATAAACTAATTCACATTTTATGTTGATCATGTGAATAGTTTATTATATATAAAAAAAAATTCTTGAGAGTGCGTATATACATGATATTCTTAACCACTCTTTTGAAAATTTTGATTACTTTTTTAGATTTTATGTTGATGATAAAATGTATATAATTTTTATTGTATCAACAAAAAATTAAGATAAGAGCTTGAAATTCAAAATATATTTTCTTTAATATTAAAATAAAGGGCTTTTATGAGTAAAAACAATAAGTTAAGAGCTTATTTAACTACAAAAATAGGTTAATGGCTTGTTTAAAAACAACATAGTGAGTTAAAGGGGAATAAAAATAAAATAATAAATAATGAGGGCTTACAAGGCAATTAGCCATATTTAAAGTTTGGTGCCGCCACACTGCCACACTGCCACACTGCCACGCATCACCCTTTCCCTTTTTTTTCTAGCAGCCACTGTAAATGAAAAAAATTTATACCAGGTCCCTGAATATTTTAGATCATTACATTTCAGTCCGGTGCCACCAATTTGATAGGCAGCACCAATAAAATTATACCATTTTGGAAAATAATTTTATGGGCAAACCATTTCAGTTATGAATTTTATTTTTTGTATTATTTAAGTGAAAAAGCCGTGGATTTTATAAAAGTTAATTCTAATAAAAAAATATAAGATTCAATCAAATATATTTATAAAACCCTATAAAATTAAGAAATTGAAATAAAAAAATATATAATACTTTTTAATATTAAAATATGTGTTATAAAATATTATAAAATTTATAATTTATAATTTAAAAATATAAAAATAGTTATAAAATTAAAATAGTTGCATTTTAGAAAATATATTGACATGGGTCGAATTTTACCTAAATATGACACCCCAAATTTCAATCAAAAGTCGAGTGAGCTTTAGTTCGATTGGCATTAACATTGTTGCCAGTACAGGAGGACGTGGGTTCAAGTGCGCTGAAGCGCATTATCCTCCTGTTTAAAGATTGTGGAGAGGCTATGAGTAGTTGTAAGCATTGTATCAAAAAATCAGATATAATAAGAACATGTAATGAGATTAATATTCAAATAAAAAAAATTAATAAAAAAACTTATCTGCGTTGCCCCTATAAGGATAGAGCGAATCAAGTCTATTTCAATATCAATTAGAGGTTAAAATATGTTGTTGGTTGATATTTTCTTTACAGAATTTGAGATCCAGTCATTGTATTTTTTTTTTGTGTGCATATTTTCATTATAGGTTTTGGTCATATCTGTTCCTTCTGACACAATGCCTAAAACTATTTATAGACTCTTCTCCCCAACCCATAAACAAGAAGATAATGTGTTTCAACACACTCGAATCCATTTCATCCTGCATGGATAATAATGGCCATGCCAATCGATTTAAGACTTAATCAGTCAGTCCTTATATTTTAAAAGTTAAAAACTCAATATTTTTCTCTTGTCCGTATATGGTTGATGATGGTAGTTTCTGTCAAAAGTTATCAACTTAGTATATTTATTTTCTGTCAATAATGTGCCACGTATATGAGGATAACTTAATCAACATGTCAAATTGACAAATTTTGACAAATAATAATAATATTAATAATTGAACTGATGTTTTTAAATTGAAAAAGTAAGCAAACTTACTTATTAATTATTTTAAGAACATGGATTAAATCTCAAATTTTGTGAAGGATAAAGACTGACAATATTTTAATCGAATTAGAGATAAAAGGAAAAAATTTGAATACATTTATAAGGCTGAATATATTTGAGAGGTCCCTATAATTAAATCACTCTCTACAATTAAATAAATCAATTTAGTCGTTGTACTGTTAAAAATAATCAAATAAGTCCAAATTGAAATAGAATTAACATTTACTATTTTAAAAAACATCGCTTATTATTTAACAGAGTTAATATTTTAAAGCTTTTATGGTTTTTTAAATGAAATCTTTTGTTTGGAATTGAAATTCAATTGAAAAATAATAATTTCCAAGACAATTTTAATACAATAAATGTTAGTTCTGCTACAATTTGGACTTATTTAATTTTTTTAACGCTACAAGGACTAAATTGATCTATTTACTAATAGAGGGATTAATTTGATTCGGTCACCATAATACAAGGATTTTCCAAGAAATTTAACCCTTTTATAAGCGATTCAAAGCCAAATTGGTTTCTATTTCGAGTTTTGACCATTAAATTATTTATTTATTTTAGTCAAAAAAAAAAGAAAAAAGAGAGAGAGAGGCAATAATATTCAAGAAAAATACAAAGCTAGCCTCACTCAAAAGTCAAATCCAGCCTTTAAGTGTAACAGGCCATGGTCATGATGATCCATTGAGCTCATACTAAATCCAATTTGATTAACATTATTTTTATGTAACATCGATTTGATTTGGATCAAATTCAACTTATTTTCAACGAGATATTTTCATCATTCATGTCGCTCACTAAAACTTGAAGGCTTGCTTGAAAAATAAAAAGATTTAAGAAAAATATAAATTCAAAAAATAGGTTTAGACAAAAAATAATGCATGTTTAGAAAACGAACCGGATCTCGAATAAGATTTTTTAGTTCGTCTAAATTTTTTTCCTACTGTTATTAACCATTTGTTTTGTTGTTATTTTGCTATTATATTGCTACTATTTTATTGTTATTATCTAGATATTGTATAACTCTGTTCCTTTTGACACAATGCTTAAAACTACCTATAGCCCCTCCTCCCCAACCCATAAATAAGAAAATAATATGTTTAAACGCATTCGAACCCATGTCATCCTGCATTGATAATAATGTCCATACCAAACAAGCTGAGACTTAATTAGTCAATCCTTGTATTTTAAAAGTTAAAAACTCAATCTATTTTACTATTTTAAAAGCTTTTATGGTTCTATAAATGAAATTTCTTGTTTGGAATTGAAATTCAATTGAAAAAATAATAATTTCCTAAATAGTTTTAATACAATAAATGTTAGTTCTATTACAATTTGGACTTAATTTTTTTAACAGTACAAGGATTGAATTGATCTATTTACTAATAAAGGGACTAATTTGATTTGGTCAATATAATACAGGGATTTTCCAAGAAATTTAACCCATTTATAAGTGATTCAAAGCCAAATTGGTTTCTCTTTCGAGTTTTGACCATTAAATTAATTTTTCTTAGTCAAAAAAAGGGAGATGCAATAATATTCAAGAAAAATACAAAGCTAGCCACACTCAAAAGTCAAATCCAACCTTTAAGTGTAACTTGCCATGGTCCGGATGGTCCATCGAGCTCATACTAAATCCAATTTCATTAACATTATTTTTATGTCACACCTATTCGATTCTCCAACTACATTTATTCATAGGTCGAGTCATTCATTCAGGTGTGAAAATTCGCTTGAAAAGTAAAAAAGTTTAGAAAAAATACAGGTTCGAAAAATAAGTTTAGACAAAAAAATAATACATTTTAGAAAACGGGTCGAGTCTCCGGTAAGATTTTTTAGTTTGTCTAAATTTTTTCCCTATTGTTGTTTACTACTGTTATTTATTGTTTTTTTGCTGTTATTTTTCTATTATATTGCTACTATTTTGTCATTATTATTTGGATATTGTATAGTTCTTGTTTTATTATTGATTTTACTGCTATGTTAGAGGCATTTGCTTGCTAATTTGTAACTATATTAATGTTATTTAAGTATAAAGACTTTTTAAATATTTTTAATTTGTTGAGAAATATTTATTTTAAAATTAATGTATTATATTTTTTCAATTTATTTATTTTATAAAAAAAATTAATACAGACAAGTCGAGCTTGGGTTTAACTTTTTTTATCTGGATCAAGATTAGGCAAAATTTTAATGCCATTTTTTGGGCCGAATCGAACTCGAACCTAAAAAATAGACCTAAAAATTTACATCACCCTAACCCGACCTAACCTATGATTAGTTCTATTTCCAACCACTTAAAAAAGAAGTTTGTAAAAATTACGATGAACAAAGTCTCTTCGATCATTTGTAACAATTAGACAAATATCATTTATGGTTATAATAATTATTTTTTTAACAATTTCATTATATGTTCTGATCATATTTATTCTTTTTAAGACAATATTTAAAACTACTCATAGTCCTTTCTCAACTCATAAATAGGAGGATAATATGCTTCAACGCACTTGAACTCATATCCTCCTATATTGACAATAATACCCATGTCAATCGAGCTAGACTCAATCACCACTTTATATTTGTATTTCAAATGACATGTACTAGCCTATTTAAAGCCACGTGGCCTAAAAAAATTCCACAAGTTCAATTTTCTTCCATTATTAGATTTTCTTTAATTGTTTTTACTTTCTTTTTTATAAACTTATCTCTTTGATTATTTTCATTATTCTTTTTTTTCAATCCAGAAATTTAGGGTTTTGCATTATTTTGTGTTCATATGATTCAAACACTCCTTTAATTAAATAGTCTAATTACATTATTAATTCATCTTAAAAATTAAAATTCAATTTAATCCCTTTTAGTTTTGATCAAATGAAAATTACATATTTGGGTCCCTCTAAAATATTAATTATTCAATTTAAACCATTTCAACACAATTTTTTAACTTTATTCCCTGCAAAAATATTTTAATTCTATTTTGGTCCTTACATAAAATTTTTAGTTTTTTTAGTTTCTTCCCCTTTTGAAAGACATTAATCTCCTTGCTACTAGACTCAACTTTCTTCAACCTCATTTCTATCTCTCTTAGTATCTTCTTTTTGGATTCTTTTTCTTCACTTTACTTTTTTCTCCACTAGTATGGTTTCCAGCCCATACTTCGTCGATGGGTTAATTTTTTATTTGTGTTAAATTATAAAGTAAAAATTTGAAAGCTAAAATATATTATAAGTCTCTATACGCTTCGTACGTTTAAAATTTAGTTCCCACACTTTTATTTTAAGAAATATAGTCTTTTACTTTCAGATTTAAAATTGTAATCTGGTTGTTACCACCGTTAAAATTCTTTTACTAAATTCTTTGGTGAGATATTTTGAATTTTTTTTTTTTAAAATCACTTGATAGTCATTTAACAAAAAAAAAAACCGAAGTTAAAAATATTGATTATGATCTTCTTCTTTTTTCCTTAAAAACACCTATTTGAAATCACCATGGAAAAATAATTTTTTTTCCAATTGGAATAGTTTTTCTTAAGAAAAATTGATATCAACATTTTGATTGAAATAGTTAACAAAATTAACTATTTACAGTAACTAATAATATTATAAAAATAGAGGGACCTAATTATGCCAAAATTAAAGTATATAGATTAAATGTTAAGTTTCAACATAGTCTTGGGACTAAAATTGAAATTTAACCATCATTTTGTAATGTAAAAATAAAAAAAGCGACACTAACCTAAAAGAAATACAAAGCCACATGTAAGTTTTTATGACCTTTAGAGTATTCAAATTATATATAAACCATATAATGTTTATAGAAAAGTTAACAACGTTAACTATTTGAACTAAATAGCATTATAAAAAAAATATAAGGACCAAATTGTGGTAGAAACCAAAGTAAAGAGATTAAATATCAAATTTAGGCATATTAGAGAGGTCAAAACTAAAATTTAATCATTTTTTAAAAAAATTATAAAAAAAATAAAATCATTATTTGGGGCTGAACTGGGCAACAACTCCTGGTTTGCACATTTTTTTTTGTCCAAGTTAATCATTGAATTTGATAATTGTTCTCACATTAAGGCTTGAAGTTTTTTTTATCTAAGTTAGTCCCTGAACTTGGTAATTGTTCTCACATAGGGACTTAAACTTTAGGGTTTTCAAGTAAATATCAAGGACTAACTTGGCCAAAAAAATCTAAGCTCCAATGTGGACAAAATGTGCATTAATAAATATAGTTTATAGATATCCAGTTTTATTAAGGATTCGGTAAGGCATATGCTAAAAATATGTATCTAACACGAATATTAGCCGAATATAAAGCCTATGGCAGAACGAACATGGAGATTAACACCACCTATATGCAAAAACCAACATGGCAATGGATCTCCATTAACGAAGCCATCGATTTTGGTTTCATATTGATCGGAAGTATCCATATCATAGTAATTTACACTTGGTTTGTGAGGATCATTCCATTAGCAAGAACCAGCATATCATGGCGGTCGGCCGATCCCAAGCTTAGAAACGAGTAATTAGAGTAATATTTGTTGGATTAGAGCCGTCCAATGGTTTGGTGGCCCTCTTGATTCGGTCAAATCAATTGGACTAGTCTTAAACAAAAAGTTTTTGTTAACAGATGAATTCGAATGTAAATAGAATGTTTTTAAAAATATTTTTATTTTATTCTTTTTAAATAGTAATATGGGCTTTTTGAGTGGGCTCGAGCTCAATTTTGAAAAATTTTAAAATCGGGTCTCGATCTAATTTGGCTCATAGACACTTATAATAACGATCTAATAGTTTCATGTTTGGGTTTAGATTATTAAGGATTTAGATTATTTTGAGTTTAGATATTTTTAGTCGAAATTATTAGCGTTTTAATTACTCAAATTCGAGTGATTCCAAGTTCCTTGTTTGGGTTGTTTTAGGTTTAAGTTAGACGAGTTCTGATTAATAACCTTTTATGATCGAAGCGAATTAAATCATATTTGGGTTCAGATTAATTTAATCAAAATTTTGGATTCGTGTCATTAACAGGTCTAATATATATACATATATATGGGTCAGTTTTCGCTATTAAAATTTTTTTATTACGGGTAAGTTGTAGATTTAATTATTTTACTCTAATTTGATCATTTTTAATTCTTATACTTTTTGAAATTTGAAATTTTAATCCGAACTCAAACGGTAGTAGTTAAATTCTATTATTTTCAAAATCTTGTACAACAATCATATTATCACATGTGTAATATCATATTAGCTTACTATTTTCATAAAACATTCACAAAAAACCCAAGTTGTTTTAGTTAATGAATTTAACAATTATTGTTCGAGACAATGCTGAAATTTCAAAATTCTAAAAGCATAAAAACTATAAATCATCAAAATTGAAAATTGAAATTAAATACACAGACTTACACATAGTATAGTTTTAACAGAAAATTTTAACTTAATAAATTTAAGGGTAAATTACACCAAGATCACTAAACTATTAGTAAGTTACAATATGATCAACGAACTATTTGAAAGTTTTCATTTAAGTCACGAGTTGTTAAAATCACTGCTATATGGGCTTTTATGTTTTTTCTTCTTCTCCTTCTTTTCTATAATTTAGTTTTTCTCATAAAACTGTTTTGAACGTCAGGAATCTACAAATCAAAATCCAAACAGTCTTTTTCTCCAATCTCCAACATTGAATATCAAATCGACTTGAATCTAAGGTAAGTTCTTCTACTCATTGATGGGCATTGATCTATTGTATCAATTGTCAAATCGTTGCTTGGAGCTCCCTAACTAGACTTTCTTTTAAAAAAATCGAATAGTTTTATAACTTAAATAAAAACTTTTAAATAATTCAAAGATCAAAACGTAAAGTTATTACTAATTAAATAACTCTCGATCAAGTCAAAATAAAATTTTCAAAATTTAAACATACAAAAATTTAAATCCACAACATAAGCATCATATAAGAATTTGACCTATATATATATATATATAATTACGTGTATATATATCAACCAATCATAGACACATCAGCAACAGTTGAACAATTTTCATTATGCAGAAAATAAATTCATAATAAAAAACAACATTCACGTTGCTATATACAAAATTTGTGCTTTCATCTAATCTGGATTACATAAAGAAAAATATTCCAAATTAATGGTCAATGAAAGTGATTTGAAAATTAAATTATTTTATTTATAATATAAAATATTATTATCAGTGAATCAAATAAAAACATATCATAATTTAATTTATCGATAAGGTAAAATTTTCAACAAATAAAACGATAAAATACTTTGAATAACAACTTTCAACTCCAACCTCTATGACCAAGTTCAATGTTAGGTTCTTGAAATACAATAACATGATCCACAAATGTAGCCATTATTTTAAATATTGAAGGAAAAAAATTAATAAAAATAAATTCTAAAGAATAACGATCTGTTTTTTTCGGATTCGAATAAATATTCGAAAGCGAAAAAACATAATATCGTCAAACGAAAAAAAAGAACCCAAGATCAAATGCAATGAATATAATAATGCATAATGCATGTGGTCTATACTCTATATATATCATTTAGCCTTTTGCTTTAATCATTTACTTTTTCCACAGTTAAAAACCCTAAATCCTTTATAGGTGAAACAAGATTTTGAACATTTTGATGTGAAGTTCACACTATGCTATGTTAATATGGGCATATGTACATGCATGCATGCATTGCATTAATTGATACATTGCATATAAAGGGAAAGAAAATAAAGTGACCTTATAAAATGGACCCAATATTTCAACCATTTAGAGACCAAACAATGCATTGTTGCTTGCACATTGGTTCCTATCATATTTTACCCAAAACTTCATAATCAAAACCCCATTTTTTATTTTCAAATTTGATAGTGCCTTGTGAACCACTTTGACACACTCTTCATCTTTGGCTTGCCCACAATGTTTTTGCTTTCAAATGTAACTTTATTATCATTTTTGGATAGTGAGTTATGGGTTTATTTTTTGGATATAAGATAAAAGAATCAATGGTGGATTGAATCATAAGTTGAGTAGTACGCAATATGTGTTTAAGTCTTTAGTTAATACGAAAGGCGCTCATGGGTCGAGTTTAAACATGATATTAAATCATTTTATGTTTGTTCAAGTCTAGTTTACCTTGAAATATAAGTCTAAAATTTTGGTAAAACCCACTTATATTTATAAATGTCTAACCCAAGCCATTTTAATTCAACTTATATTTTTTTAGTTTTTTTTAAAAATACTTATGTTATTTATAATTTATATTTTTCATTTATTGAGATTTTATATTATAGGTAATTTAACATTTTCTAGTTGTTACCTTCTAGTGCTATGTATTACTATAGATTCAATTTTTATGAGTTAAAAATTATATAACATAATAAAATATATTACATACTTAGAAAATGGGGCGAGCCAGGCTCGAGTCTTGAATGTTTGAATTCAAGCCTAGCTCATATTTTATACTAACCTAATTTTTTTGTCCAAACCCATTTTCCGGGCTTAATATTTTGACCCAAGTACTCCAAAATTTTGTGCCGGCCTTCGGGCTTGAACGGGTAGCCTAAGTCTTGAACAAATCTGGTTAACTTAACACCAATCTCAAGTTCGATCCCAAGACAACCCTACCCTTTGGAAGAAAAATAATAATAGGGTTTTTAGATTCCACAAATAAAGTTATAAGAATGACACGTAGTAAAAGAGGAAAAGTTAAATATTTTAAAAAATGACAATTATTTTGACTCGACTTGTAAATTTTTTAAAAAAATAGTTCTAATTATAGGTGTTCATGGGCCGGGTTAGGTCGGGTATAAGCATGATATTAACATACTTTATACTTGCCCAAACCCGACCCGACCTAAAATATGGGTTTAAATTTTTGCTCAAAACCCGCTTATATTTGCAAAAAAACTAACCCAAGCTCATTTTAGTTCAACCCATATTATTTTTAAATTTTTAAAAATATATATTTATATTATTTTATTTTAATACTTAATAATTTTATACTTTTTTTATTTATTGAAATTTTTTATATAGTCATCTTAACATTATTTTAATGTTTATATTATAGTAGTATTATATATTTAATATAGGTTTATTTTTTAATGTGTTCTAAATTACATAATATATAAAAAAACATAATATACTTTAAAACGAACCGGGCCTTGAATATTCAAGCCCGAATCCAACGCATTTTTAAACAGGCCTAATTTTTTTTCCTAAACCTTCTCAAATTTCAAGTAGGTCTGGACAGCTAACCCCACCAATTAACAAATTTAGTTCTAATGAATCAAATATTAATCAATAGAATATTAGGATATAATTCTAAAAAGAATAGGATTGTTTTAGTGATTAAAGAGTTACCTTGTAATAATAATAATAATAATAATAATAATAATAATAAAGTAAGAATATATTCTGTAACAGATATTGGTGAATTAGGATAGATTCACCCTAACTTTCCAATTAAAGAGCCTGTCTAAACCATTACTTTTATGCCAATTGTACTTGGAATTGCCACCTGGCATTAAAATCCACCCTTGAAAAGTTCATCTTAACCTTTATGCATTTACATCTGAATATTTGTTGATTTATTTAATTTTAAATTTAGATTTTGTATATGTTAAAGATAATAAAAGTAAATAATTAAAATTTTCATTAATTTTTAAAATTTATTTCAAACATAAATTATATTAATACAAAATTAATTTTGAAATTATACGTAATAATACACATCCGAATAACCATAATCAGAATGATTGGACTAATAACCGGAAATTTTTATTATAAATTGTTGGGGATGCCAAACCTAAACATTTTATGCTAAAAAAAGTTAAATTAAATTACTAATTTTTAAGAGGGTCAAAAATTGCAATATAACCATTTTGTTTAATTATATTTAAAATATTATCCCCAATTTTTTTTAAAGAAACTATTATCCAATTAAAACAGTCTAATTTGGGTTATTCATTTGATGTTGGCATAGGTATATTTGGTAATCAATATGTTCATCATTAATGCCATTTAAATGATAGAATGATGCCCTCAAAATTCTAACTTTGAACATCATTATCATAATTTTTTTTCTTTGTTCCACGTTGCTTAATAATTTTAGATTTGACATCAAAATGTATATGATTTGATATATTTTTTACTGTTTAAAGTTCGTGATTATTTCTCCTAATAAAGGAGAAATGATTATATCAAAGTGTGATTCTCTTATTGGAAAGGGATAAGGATGATATAAAACTACAGTTTCATATAATTCCTTTTCCTCAACAATGTTATGTCCAATGTTTGAACCTGAATCATTTTGGAAGCACAATGTATCTTATTATTACATATAATCCGCTTGTTAGTTCAATTTTAACATTTTAGCACAAACCAATAGTTTTAGCCAATAAGATAATAATTATCGTTTAAGTTTAAGTATTATTATGCATAAATATTATGGGTTTATTTTTTAAATTATTTTGAGATTAGTTAAAATGGGATAATTTCTCTTTCAGTCCCTTTTATAAATTTAGACTTCAATTTTAATCTTTTTGGACATCGACCCCGTGATACAAATTTTTAGCTTTGCATATTAATTTTTAATTGATTCTAATTTTAATTTATCAAAATGCATTTTTTGTATGCGTAATTTAAAACTCCTTAAAAAATTACTATTATCCAAAAAAGGCTAAATTATAATAAAAGTTACTTAACTACAATTTTTTTTTCTTTTTTTGATCATTTAACTATAAAAAATTACAAAACGATCATTCAACTGTTTAATTTTGTCTTTTTTATCATCAACTGATTAACGTAAAAATGAAAACACCTAAAAATCCAAAATAATTAGATGACCAATTGAATGAAAAAAAATTAAATAACTGAATGATTAATTTATAATTTTTCATAATTAAGTGAATACTAATATAGGCTCCGTTTGTTTCACTGAAAATGACTTCTGAAAAATGATTTTTGGAAAATGATTTACTCTTCTGGAAAAGCTAATATTTTTTTATGTTTGGATGAATCTGTGTAAATATTTTTTGTTGTTTGGTAGATTTCTTAAAAATATTTCATAAATGTTGTTTTAAATTAAACAAACATACATTTGATATTTTCTTGTTTCTCATTGTTTAATTGAATTTATTTTTATCTATAATTTAATATTTTACATTGTTTTTGCTTATATTAAAAATATTATGTTAAATTCAAATTTATTACAACGTCATTTTTTAATTACATGACTACTAAGTGAGTATTTTTTATTTAAAAATGTGACATCAACAAAATTGACAAAAAAAATTAACGATGTCAACTATTGGACTTAATTTTTAAATTTGAAAAACAAAGGGACTAAATTCTTGAAAATAAAAGTACAAAGACTAAATTATAAATCTGTGAAGTTTACATAGACTTATGACATATTTTAACATTTATACTACAAAACATTTATTATTAATATATTTATAATTGTAATAAATATTTATTATTAAAATATTAATATTAAATTTTCAATAATATGTGAATAATATTATTTAAATTTATTATTAAAATAAAATTAAAATATTAAATAATTTATTAAAATAATTTATTATATTAATAATTTATTATAAAACTAAATATAAATAATTAAATATGTATGTTTAATAATATTAAAAAATATAATATTTTAAATATTTTTAAAAATAAAAATAAAATTAATAATATTAAGCTTGATTTAAGTTAATTTTTATGAAAAAATAAAATTATCTATAGATGAGCTCTTTTCCGAAAAATGATTTACGCTTTTCAAAAGGGAAAGTCATTTTACAGGAAAAATGATTTATTTTACCTTGACCTGTAAGTCATTTTCCATTGATCAAACTATTTTCTGTGAAATAAATACAAAAAATATTTTCCGTAAAACCTTTTACATGTAAATAAACCGATCTATAAGTTATAATAAATAAATAAAAAAACACTCCCTCTATAACAGTAATAACCACCACCACCAAAGGCACAATGATTTTGTAACACTTACCATAAACTAACACGTGTAACAAAATGGTGGACCAAAACCAAAAATCATCTCTAATAATATAAGGGTCGTGGCAAACCAATTTGCTGCCACGTATAACCATTCTTAGGTAAACTAAACTGTTAATAAATTTCTCTTTTGGTCACTTAACTTAAAAAAGTTACAAAATAGTTATTGAACTATTCGAAAGTTTTCATTTAAGTTATTAAACCATTCAAAAGTTTTTATTTAAGTCATTGAACTGTTAAGTTTTTTTTTTAAAGTTTGACTGGCGAGTTTCAAGCAACAATTTGATGATCAATACAGTAGATTAGTATGAGTTTGGCTCCACTCCATTACTTTTACATCCATTAATATCCAATGCATATTCTTTTAATAGATGAGTCCTATACATTTGAATGGTGATTATTACTGTACTGGATATTAATGGATGAAAAAGTAATAGAGTAAATCTTAAACCAATCAATACTCATCGCCGAGTAGAAGAACATACCTTAGATCTAAGTCGATTTGACAGTCAATGTCAAAGATCAGAGAAGAAAACTGTTGGATTTTGATTCGTTAATTTGTGACATTCAAACATGTTTCATGAAAAAAAAGTAACTTATAAAAGAGAAAAGGGAAGAAGAGCTTTTAATTGGTATAAGTGGCGCGAACGGAAAAGGCTATATAACAACGATTTTAACAAATTCAATAACTTAAATAAAAACTTTCGAATAATTCAATAACCATTTTGTAACTTTTTAAAGTTTAATAACTAAAACATAAAATTACTAATCGCGTAGTTTCCCCTAAAATAATAGACATCAATATTCTCAAATTACTTGCCTTGGAGTAAAACTTTAAGACAGAGCAAATGTAAGCAAAATTTAATATTTATTTTTAAATCAAACTCTAATATTTTACCATTTAATATTATTTTCATAAAACAATTTTGAATGTGACGGTTTGTGAACCAAAATAGAAATATCTGTCTTCTCCAATATTTGAAACTGGCCGTCACATCAACTTGGATCTAAAGTATGTTCTACTTGTTGATGGATACTGATCCAACGTATTGATTGTTAAATCATTGCTTAGAGCTTATTGGCCGGAGTTAAAAAAAACTTAACCACTCATTGACTTAAATGAAAATTTTAAAATAGTTCAACAACTTGAATGAAAATTTTCAAACTGTTCAATGACCATTTTATAACTTTTTGAATTTGAGTGATCAAAAAGTAAATTTACTAATAGTTTAGTAACCTTATGTGTAATTCACCCTATTAAAAAAATAGGCATAATGATTTATTTGGCCCTCAAACTTTGCAAAAAAAATTATTTTAGCCCTTCATTTAATTTGTCGTCTCTTTTAGCCCTTGAACTTGTATTGTTTGTCAAATCACCCCAAAATTGATAAAAAAAATTACTGCTTGTTAACTTTATTGATATATCATCCACGTCGCAGTCCACGTGTACGCCACATTAGCAATTAATTAATTTAAAAAAATTAAAGTATAAAAAATATTTTAAGATATTTTTATAGTTTTTTAATACTTTAAATACTTTTTAAATTTTTAAATTTTTAAATTTTAAAAAGCAATTAATTGCCGATGTGGTATCCATATGACAACCTATTGGCATAAAGAAAGTTAAAAAACATTATTTTTTTTCTATTTTGAGTGATTTGATAAATAAAGCAGATTTAAGAGTTAAAAAAGAAAAGAAAAAACTAAATGAAGAGCTAAAATGATTTTTTTTATAAAGTTAAATTGCCAAATAAGTCCTTATGCCTAAATAATAACTTTGTCAATTACACCATAAAGTGATTTTTTTCCCTCTAAGGGTAAAAGTACCATGGAGGCCATTGTATTAGGAGTTTGGATTATATTTTGCCCTCTCTACTAAAAAAATTAGGAAATTAGTCCCTATATGATAAATCAAAGAGCAAACTGGTCCTTTTGTTAAAAAAAATCATCCATTTTTACTTTTAAAAATTTGCCCTTTGTACACCAGCATAAGGTACATGTGACATGCCACATGTAACTTTCTGGTTATTTTGTCAGTCACGCTAATTTTTAACAATAGAAATTAATAAAAATTTTAACATAAAGAACCAATTTTCTCTTTGATCTGACGCTAAGGGTGTTCAACCGGTTAATCGACCCGAACTACCATTAACCGAATTAACCAACCCTTTTAAACCATTAACCGTTAACCGAATCGAAATTAAAAAATTAACCGAACCGAACTTTTTCGGTTAATTCGGTCGGTTAACCGAAATTTATATATATTTTTATTTTTGGTTAAAACAAGTATAAAACATATAAAAAATTAACCGGCTTAAACAACCGATTAATTTATATTTTTAAAAAATTAATCGAACCGACCGAATACTAATATATTATAATATTATTTATTAAATTCGGTTAATTCGGTTAACCGACTGATTTCGAACCGAATTAACTGTTAACCGAACTTCCAAAATATTATTAACCGATCCCAGACCGAATTAATTCGGTTAAATCGATCGATTAACCAAATTAATTCTGTTTTACTCAAAATTTGCACACCCCTATCTGACACACAAAGATTAATTTACTTATTTTTTGAATAAAAGACCAAAATGTAATTTGGCTTAATGTAGAGAGCTTCCATAGCAATTTTACCCTTAAGAAGCTTCTCTCTCTCTTTTCTTTTGTCTATTTATTTTGTCCTTTCTCCCTCCCCGGGGAGGAATGTGGAGCCCAAAACTGGACCTTTGCTTAGCTGGCTTCAAGCTCTCCATTGTTGGTCTTCCATGGGTCGTTGTCTGCTGAAGAATTAGAGGGAGAAAAACAAAGAGAAAAACAGATAGCCAAAAAAAAATAAAAATAGAGAAGAGCAAAACAAAGTGACAAAAGGAAGGGTTTTTATAAGTTGTTGAGTCCCCAAACCATAATCTTTCACATAAACAAAAACTCATCCATTTCATTTACCAAATCAAAAACCACAATCCCAAACTTTTTTTTTCCTTCTTCTTTTATACCCTTTGTTTTGATTGATCTATAGATCTACAAATTCTAATTTGAGATGATGGTTCCAGATCCTTCTTTGCAAAATAGTCTAACAAAAAGGTAAGCTTTTTTGTATTTTATGTTCATTAATGTGTGTAAAAAGGGATTATATAGAACTGGGTTTTGGTTAAAGTCCCTCAATGTGAAACATGAGACCTTCTGGATATTCTAATGGCTGACCAAAAAAAAAAAGTGAGCTTTGACCAATTCCTTTAAAAAAAAAAACCCCTTTGTCTTTTGTTGATTTTTTCAGCTTATGGAGCTGTTAAAGTTATGACTTTTTACATTTTTAAGCTCAATGTTGGCTTCTTATACATCATTGATTGATCTGCTAGTTATTGCTTATATATATAGTTATATTCAACTGTATATTTTCCTTTTTGAATTGATGCTGGTAACTGTATTTTACATTTCAGTGTTGTTTTGACCTCTGATGTTCTTGTAGTGATCCATTATTGTGTTGAGAAAGCAAATCGGAGGATTGGGTTGGGGTTTGTCTCGGCTTGGTTGTATTCAGTGATTGTTTAAATGAGATGGTTTGGAGGGTTTTTTGGATGAGATGAGGGATGTTATCAAGGTTGATGAACTTATTGAAGGCCTGTTTTCGGCCGAGATCAGATCGATTCATTCACAAAAATGCGGATACTGGAGGCCATCAAGATGGGCTATTGTGGTACAAAGACACGGGACAGCATGTTAACGGTGAGTTCTCGATGGCGGTGGTTCAAGCCAACAATTTACTTGAAGATCAAAGCCAGCTCGAGTCCGGTTGTTTGAGTACACACGAGTCAGGTCCCTATGGCACTTTCGTTGGCGTATATGACGGTCATGGGGGACCGGAGACTTCACGCTACGTCAACGATCATCTCTTTCAACATCTCAAGTGTAAGACGCCTTGTACTTACTAATTAGGAAAGTAGGCGAAAGGAATTAGTTCGGTTAGCTTGTTAGATGTTTGTTATTCTGATATATTTGTTATGTTTCAGGGTTCACTTATGAGCAACAGTCAATGTCGGTTGATGTTATACGAAAAGCATATCAAGCAACGGAAGAGGGTTTTTCGTCTCTCGTTGCTAGACAATGGCCTATGACACCACAACTCGCGGCTGTTGGATCATGTTGCCTGGTCGGTGTTGTCTGTGGCACGAACCTTTATGTCGCCAACCTTGGTGATTCACGTGCTGTTTTGGGGAGAGCCATAAAGGAAACTGAAGAGTATCTAGCCATTCAGTTGTCAGCCGAGCATAACGCTTGCATAGAATCTGTAAGGCAGGAGCTGCAGTTGTTGCACCCCGATGACTCGCAAATTGTTGTTTTGAAGCACAATGTATGGCGTGTAAAAGGTCTCATACAGGTAAATTTGTCACTATGCAAATAACTTTGAGAGCTCGAACCAGTTCTTGTCCTAGTTGAGCACTATATAAAAGCATCCTGTTAATGAAAATAAACCGGATCGTTAGAATTTTGGACCGGAAATATGATTATATGACTAAATTCCGAAGGCGCTAATAACATGAATATCCTAACGCGCTCGGTTTTATTGCTGTCTTTTGATTCGCATGGTCATAGTGGCTTTGAAAGATGGTCGGAGCCACCCCTTGTTTCGATGATTGATATTTGTACTTCCTATGTTTCCGAACTTCAGATTAGGAATCTATATCTTGGCTATTACGAAATCCAACAGGACACCTTTGAACTCAATTAAGTGATGACGAGGTTTCCGATGCTTGGTCAAATCTTTCGAGAAGCTAAATATGGGATCTTTATAAATATCGTAAACTGTTGCTGCTGCCATATGGTCATCTATGTAGAATTTCCTTGCTATGTTTAATCGAAAGAATTGTCGATCATTACAGATTTCTCGATCCATTGGCGATGTATATTTGAAGAAGGCCGAGTTCAACAGAGAGCCTTTATATCCCAGGTTTCGACTCCGCGAACCTTTTAAAAAGCCAATATTGAGTGCAGACCCGTCTATATCAGTGCACAAGCTGCTACCACACGATAAATTCGTGATCTTTGCATCCGATGGGCTCTGGGAGCACTTAACCAATCAAGAAGCCGTTGACATAGTTCAAAAGCATTCACGAACCGTAAGTTTAAGCCTTAAATCACACGTGCATTCACATATAAAAAGCGTTGCATATGCAATTTAAGTTCCGTTTTCGGACTTTTTTCATGCAGGGAAGTGCAAGGAGGCTCGTAAAAACAGCTCTACAAGAAGCAGCAAAAAAGAGAGAAATGCGATATTCCGATTTGAAGAAGATAGACCGTGGCGTACGTCGGCATTTCCATGATGACATCACGGTAATCGTGCTGTTCCTTGACTCAAACCTCATCAGCAAGGCTAGCTCCGTGAAGGGTCCAAACATATCGGTTAGAGGGGGCGGAATTAATTTCCCTTCTAATACATTAGCTCCTTGTACTACACCGACCGAAACTACTGGATAACAAAACCGAGAGCCTGCAATTTAACTGCAAACTATGTATATCTTGTAGTGAAACATGTTCTTTTTTAGCACTTCTGCAATTAGGTATCGAAATTGTAAGTACAACTATCTGGTGCTTGAGCTTTTAATGGCTTTTTTTTTTTATTTTATTACGAATATATTTGTATCGGATACGTATTTATATGTAATAATCTCTATTATATTTAACTAAAACAGCTTGATGAAACATAAAAAAAAACATAACATCATGTGTTTTTTATTACATTACTGGTAAGGAGAACGAAGATCATAAAGATCAGGGTTCATGGTGAATTTGAGCCATCTTTTTCTCTCCGAATACCTTAAACATGGCTCAAGAGCAAGTCCTATCATCACTGCCACCATGCTAACCACCATGACTTTAAAAGATGCAATGGCTAAAACCACGAGGATCAACAATGTTGGTGGGATACATATTAAAATCGCCCCAGCTGTCCCGACTGGGATCTTGTACGGTCTCGATTCTGCAGGACGATCTATTCTTAGCTTCACGAACGCTATGAACTCCATGATCATCCCAAAACAATACAAAAAGTTCTCCGCTGCTATAATCTCTTGGAAGCTCAACCAAGACAAGAGTATGACACCGGATGCCGAGAATAAAATCCCGACCAAAGGGGTTCCGTAACGGGACCTTTTAGCAAAAAGTTCAGGAAGCATCCCCCTAGATGCCATTCCCTCGAGCTGGAACGAGTCACTACTCATCTCGGCGAGGAACATTCCCATGTTAGATAAAGCAGCCGCCGCTTGAACCCATGTTAACAACCAAACACCTCCAAGCATTTTAGCGATGTTGGAGAAATACCCGTCGGTCCAAAGCTCGCGGTTGAGTGGAACCGCGCCGGTACCGATCAAAAGCGGGAAAAAGTACCCGAAAACAACTAACAATAGAGCATAAAAAAGACCTTTAGGAAGGGTTTTACTTGGGTTTTCAACTTCACCTGTAAGTGTACTAATGGAGTCCCAATAATTCAAGTTCCAAAACAGGGTATTTAAATATAAAGTCCAATCTATCTTATCAAGGTCCATAATGAACCAAGTTGCAGGGTTCAATCGAGGAATAGCTATAAACCCCATGAAAATGAAGGGTAAAAGTGAAAATACCCCAAGAAATATAGCTACCCATCCTACAATAGTTAACCCTCTATAGCTCATATAAGTGAGCACCACCGTTAAAACCAACACCGCTACCGTCCTCGGCAGACCATTTTCCAAGGCGGGGATCGCCGATTTGAGGTAATCAAGGAATAAAACTGGATATAAAGCATTATCAATGACACCACTTAACCATTTCATCCATCCTTGTTGGAAACCCCAATAAGGTCCCAAAGCTGATGAGACCCACACGACGTAGCCGCCGTTCTCCGGGAACATTGTGCCTAACTCCGCCGTGATCAACGCCTCTGGGACACTCCATACGAATGGAACTAATAAGAATCCAAGAAGGGCTAAGAGAGGACCAGCTGCTTTAACACTGTCTTCAACACCAAAAGGTCCACCGGAGACTTCATAAAAGATTAAGAAAACAAGGGGTATGACGGAAACCTTTTGATATTTTTCTGACTTTGGGGAAGATGGTCGTTCACCCAATTCGACATAGTCGGCAGCCGCGGCCTCGCCGCTGCTTGGATCCACCATTTCAGCCAGGGTTCGTTTTGATGACAACAAGCTTCTCTGTTTCTGTAAAATCAAAACATTCAAATCTAAAACAAAAAAAAAAAAGGGTACCTTTATGAAATTAAAAAAGAACCCAAAGCGTAAAAACAATGAAACTAACCATGTACGAGGAAGAAGAAGCTTCAATTGCATTATAATGTTTTTTTCTTTCTGGGGAAATGATAATTGATAAGAGATTAAGGCAAAGCAACAAGAGGACGTGTCGGCACAAGAGAAAACGTGACAAGAATGACAAAGCTTGTAACGTGTCTTCGTCTCTTTGATCGTGTCTTTATCGATCCGTACGAGAAATAAGAACTGGGTTAATCAGATCTCGATAAAAGGGAGTCTGGGTTTTGAAGGATCTGATCTGATCTGATCCGACAGTTTTTCTGCTGATGTTTAAATAAAAAATCTATATAATATTTGTTTAGAGAACATTCTTCTGTGATAGAATTTTTTGCATGGTGGTTTTGATTATGGATTTCCCCTTAAAATGAGCAAATCACTGTTTAATTTGCCATTTCCGAGAAGATGGGATTTGCTAATGAAGATTGAGAAACGAAATAAACCAATTTTCTTTGGGTTTACATTCATGGATCTAGAATTGGGATTTTAAGTTTTGAATAACGGTTTATAAATTTTTTTTAAAGAAATTGGGTTATTTCAGAACCTTCAGGTTGATTTTAAAAATGTTTATGGATCGAGTCAGATCGATTTTAAAAATAATTTTAAGCTCTAGCTGACTCTTAAATGTTAATTTTATTGTTAAAAATTTAATAAAATATTAAAAATATAATTTTAGTTAATATTTTATATAGTTTTATAAATAAATTTAATTTTTTAAATATTTTTTATTATTTATATTGAATTCTGGCTCGACCTGGCTCGAGATGTAAAAATACTTATCCAAGTCCAACTCAAGAAGGGTCAAGCCTATTAGGCCTAGTGGGTTACCCAATCTATAGATAGGTCTAGTTAATTTTATGTAATGTTGCTTGAATCGAATTAAATTGGCCGGTCAAACCTGGTAGGTTGAGAATCAACTGAGGTATTGGTCTAAAGAGGGGCTTTGAATCTGTTGATTAGGGAATCGGTATGGATAGGTTGAACCAAACAAAAAACCAACCGAACCAATCGATTGAACATGTTGAACTAAATTTTTATTTTTGAAATTTTAATAAAATTTTTAATCAGGCCGACAAATAGGTGAGCTCATTGGTTCGACCATCGGTCCAATTTAAAACATATTGGTTTTAGATGGGATCAATCCAAATTGAATTAATTTAAAATTAAACTAGAAATCCTATCATATGCGTATGCATGTGGAAACCACATGTTTAGAACCCAGATATGTGTTTTAAAATAACATATAATAAACAGTGAAACATATGCATATTTTTATTGCTTTTTTAAAGTGAAAAGACTAAAATACTCTCGAATAATATTACTTATTTTAATTATAAAAGGGCATTCTCGTAATTTCTTAATCGAGTTGGTGCCTGGATGATTTATGATACCAACTTAGTTAGGAGTTCAAATAATAATATAGATATACAATTGATGGAGATAATAAATTGTGCATATTAAAATAAAAATATATAAGGCACATTAGAATGAAACTTTGGTTGAGTGGTAAATTTTACAATTTAATAATCCAATTATTGCGGGTTTAAACCCTATTATATGTATATTTTTATTAAAATGATAAAACTAAAACACCCTCAAATAATATAACTTATTTTAATTATTAAAGGGTATTTCGGTAATTTTTCTAACCAAGCCGGTTACTCGATTGAGGGTGACATTGTAGCATCCTCAAAAACCCCCTGAGTCGAAAATAGTACTAACATGAGATGACACATGTATTAAGGAAACTTTTATTTTCTTCCATTTGAGTCCTTTTCCACCATTTTAAACCAAATCAAGCTTGAAACCTTCAAATTTTCTTAGAGAATGAATTTTTTTTTTTTAAAAAAGGAAAATTAAAAGAACATAAAAGAAAAAAAAATTAAATTATTCAAAATGAAAAAATATAGAGGCCAATTGTAGAATTTAACCTAAAATTTTCGTTTGAAATGATAATTTAACGTATCACGTTAGCTTATCGTTACATCGTTGACGGGAATTAACACGATAATGTAAGTAACTAAAACGTAATATTTCAAACATAAATGATTAAAACGTAACCTGAGACAAACAAAAGTGACTATTTTGATAATTTATTTTATTTTTAAACAATAAAACAAGTCAAACTAAACCAACTTAAAATTAAAAACATAAATTCAAACTCGACCCAAAATAAACCAAAAAATGAGATGAAATAGAACTCGTAATCCATGAATACCTCTATCCACCCGAAATTATACATATGAGACAAATTTACTTCAATATTTATGGGTTGCTTCCTTTGAATAAGGATTTAAAATATAAATTTGATATTGACATTAAACAATGCCCACCTTGAAAATCCATTTCTAAGGAGTGGAGTATGTTTCTAGCAAATTTTGAAGATAACCCCTTTTCCATGAATTGATAAAAACATAAATGTACACCCTAATAGTCTACTCCCTCCCTTGGAATGTTTAAGCTTTGTTGAGTAGAATTCAAAAAAAGAAAAGAAAAAAAAGGGGTCAATTAGACAAAGATTGAATTACATATAAGGTTGAGTTCGGGTCTTATCATGTAAGAGTATTTATTTAGATTTATTTTTGTTTAAATTTGGATATATTTTATTTATCAATCTGATCATGTATTGTAATTTTGATTATGATCATGATTGTAACTATTTGAATGTATTGATTGTGATTATATTTTATCATTATATTTGGGGTTCAAGTCACGAATTGATCTCTAAATTATACCTGTTTTTCCACTTTGGTATTTAAATATTTCTTATCCCACTTTGACACTTGAATTATCATTTTTGTCTTAGTTTACTCGGAAAAAAAATCATCTAGGCTTTCTTCTTTTGAAAGGAATAGTGCTGAATTTGCTTACTTTTAAAATATATTAGTTAATAATTCTAGAATTTATTTATTTTTTGAATAATTTCGTTATAGGTTCTGATCATATTTGCTTTTTTTTTGACATAATGCTTAGAATTACCCATAATCCTTCCCCAACCCATAAATAAGAGGATAATGCGCTACAGCGCACTTGAATTGACGTCCTTCTACATTGGCAACAATGCTCATACCAATCGAGATAAGATTCAATCAATTAGAAAACTTTTAAAACCCTTAACTTGTTTCGAAATCAATACCTGTTTTAAAAATAATTTCTTTGAGAGATTTCCTAAAGTTATTTATTATATAGGGTTCGATAAAAAGAATCCAGTATTTGTCATTGGTGAAAATTTTGGTAGGACAAAACATTGGTACATTGTTTGTATGTATTTTAATTTTGGTTAAAATATATCATAAGTTTCTGTACTCTTCATAAATTTATAAATTTTTTTATTTTTATTTATAAGAATTTAGTCTCTCTATTTTTTATATTTCAAAATTTAAGCCCAATTGTTAATTTTTAAAAAAAAAGTTATTTTATTAAATTTAGGTTCATTATAACGTGTTTTTTTTAGTTACATTGTTACAAAATGAGTATTAACTATTGAACTTGAATTTTAAAATAAGAAAAGTAAAAGGACTAAATTCTTAAAAATAAAAAAATATAGAGATTAAATTCTAAATTTGTAAAGAGTACGAAAACCTATAATATATATATATATATATATATATTATTATACTTCAAATGAGATGGTATCACCCTTAAAAGTATTGTTGTATTTTTATATAAAATCAGTAAAAACTCAATTAAAGTAAGTGTGAAATTTGAACTTATTATATAATAAATTTTAAACATTTAATTTTACTATTTCAATTTCTTTAAAAAAAACATTTATCATTTTAAAAAAAAATTTAATAAATATATTTATTATATAATTTTTATTTCAATTACACTGTGATTGTCTTTTTAATTTTGAGGAAATGACAAAAAAAATCATAATTTTGAAGGTGGTTTTTTGTCTTTTATATTTTTATATAAAACCAAGAAAAGGAGCCCACACATGAGATTTCAACATAAGAAACTATTGTTTTTAAATATTAAATATTAACATTTTAATCAAAGTTTTATTTTGATTTTACATTAAATTTCAATAAATATATTTCTACATTTTTTTAACCTATATATATCATTAATATGCTATTATTAGACTTGATCATAGTACTAAACTAAAATTTTAGGCTTGGGTTGAGTTCGAAAAATGAGCCTAAAATTTTGCGCAACTTCAGCCTAGATTAAAAATGTTAAACCAAACCCGACCCGCCCGTATTAATTTTTTTAGATTAAAAAATATAATAAATCAAATACACTAAAAACATTTAAAAAAATCTTTATACTTAAATAATACTAATATAAGTGCAACTTAAGAAGCAAATATTTCTAAAATAGTAACAAAATTAATAATATTATAAGAGTTATACAATCCAAACAATAACAACAAAATAGTAGCAAAACAACAGGAAATAAAAGTTTAGACTTATTCGGGTCGGGTCAGGCCAGGCTCAAGCAAAAAAAATCCTACCCGAGGCCTAGCTCATTTAGAAAACAAACCTTACTCCTTTTTTTTTGTCTAAACCCATTTTTCGTACCTATATTTTTTCTCAAACCCTCCCACTTTTTAAACGAATCTTCAGACCTGGATAGATGACCCGACCCATAATCAAGTCTAGTCATGATGTACCTATTAGTGTTTGATAGCTAAATAAGGTTTTGTCTTCGGGTGGTTTGGATAGACAGTGAGGTGTAGTGCGGTGCATTTAGATTACTTTTTGTCTCACACCATTACCGCTGTTTTTAAACTAACAACAAATAAACACAACGTCTATCAAAACTCACCTAAATTTGGAATCGATTCAAGCTGACCTAAATGGGAGAAACTTATTGGTTGGGTCTTGGCCCTTTGATTAAATGCTACAATCCCAAATTTAATCCATGCTAAATATTAGTAATTCAACTTAATCTCTTCTAATTTCTTTGTTAAATGAAAAAAAAATATACGATTTTAATTCCTCTTTGCTTGCTTTCCAAGGCTGTTTTTTTTTTCATTTACGAATTTAAATTTAAAAATTTTAAAAAATCGAATTTCTTATTATCCAGTAAATATATAATTTAAAAAAAAAATCAAAACAGTTGAAGCTAAACTCAGTCAACCAAAACATGAATTATCCATATATATTTTTTCCATTTAAATATCCTTCAGTTGATAAACAGTTGAGATCTACATATCTATGGGATGAGTTTATCCTTTTAATTTATTTAAAATTAAAAAATAAAAAAAATAAAATAGAATCTTATTTAGTTACTGCCATTTTCAGTGACTGTGTTCTTAAAAAACCAAACATCTCTTTGATTTTTCCCCACTCGCAGTTACAATTATAAATCCTTTGTTAGTCAATTGTCTAACAAATGTTCTTAACCTATTGATACGTTTGATAAACGCTTCAATCTGGAGCGTGGGAATTACCCTTCATCCTTCCTCCTATTTTCCTTAAAATTTCAGTTCTCATTTTCTTTAGCCATTTTCCATTCCCAGAAAATTCAGAAAAAGGAATTTTTTTTCTTCTTCCATTCATGGATACTGAAAATCCCATTATTGAAAACACCACAACAAATCATATGATCAAAGGAGCCAATCAAAATCTTGATCATGATCACCATCCTTCGATAAATTCGAGGTCATCAGCTTTTTTGTTGCACAACGGTTTAAGTTCATCTCAGTCTTCTGACGTAGAGATGATGACTTCTTACACGAGCTTGAAAGAGTTGTTGCCTGCATCGTCTCCGACGATCATTTCTCCGACGACGTCGACGATACATAATTCGAGTTGGAATGAAATTCCCATCAAGAATCCACTCGTTAAGCAAGCCGCGTTGGCTTATTTGCAGCCTATGGAGAGTTTGCCGCCAGCCGGAGAAAAGGGTTTTTTCGAGAGGATTAAGGAAAACTGTAGCAGTGAATGTGGGTGCGTTTCGTGGATGTTCGATGTTATTTTGAAAAACGCAAAGAAAGTGTTTTGGCCAATAAGGGAAGTCTCCACCACTGGTGCCGATTACGTTGATGATAATTATTACGAGGATAACGAGAAAGTTGACTGAAATAGTAAGTTTAGATTTTCAGCTATGGACAGTGGTTTAATTTGTAAATACAATTTTTTTTTTTACAACTTTTCAACAGTTACAACTTGATTTCAGGAGAATTATTTTTTTATTTTGTTGTAAAGTTGATACATTTTGTGTTTTTTTTTTTTAAAAAAAAACGTTGCATTTTGTCATTTTCTTGAGAAAATCTGGTAGTTTGGTCATACTTTATTGTTTGGTCAATTAATAATATTTTTGTGGTTAAAGTTTGATTATAAAAATTGGGGTATTTATTGGAGACAAACGTTTTTTGATCACATATTTGATATATATCAACATCACAATGATGAGTGATATTTGGATAATTTTTTTTTCTTTCGAGGAGTTTTACATATTTGTTTGTCAACAATTTTTTTTTTTGGTTGGTGAAAAGTTCTAAATATTGGTTTAGATTGGATTGATGGGTAATTAGTTCTATATTAGTTAGAGAAAAGGGTTAGATTAATTTTGGTACCAAAAGTTCCGGATCAGAGTTGGATTGTAAATCAAAATTGGTTGAAATAATTTATTTATGTTCGTGTGTTTATTTTTATTTATTCATATTTGGTTCATATTTAAAATTTTTATTTGTGTTTGTTTATTTAAAATTATGTATATTACATTCATGAACATATTTATCACTTAAATTATTTTGTGAATATTAGGTACATTTTGTGCTATTCACATTGCTTTAGCTAATGAAAAGAAATTTGACTAAAATAGTAATTTTAATTTTTGTAGTGGTTCAATTTTTAAATATGAAAACTAATTTGAATTCGGGTAAATCGAGTGATTTTATATCATAATTTTTTATATAATAAAAATTTTTAATTCAATATAATAGAGATAGATATCAAATCTCCTCAAATGTTGAATATAAATATGAAATAGAAAGAAATATCTAAAAAATGTCAGTGTCACAATAATTGAAGATATTTAGCCTTTGATTGGATGTTTTATTACCATAAATTTTGTGGCGCTTTTTTTCTATTTTGGAAACTTCGAGGAGCTTATATTTCTGTCAAACAACATTTGTGTCGTCAATACTCCTTTTGTCTGTTTTCTTTATGGTCGGTGGAAAATGCTACTTTTAGTTTATTTCAATGTTGATAAAACTAAAATAGAAGGTGAGATGTGAATTAATTCTCAACTCCATTGTTATTGGTATTGTCAATACAAGAGCCATATAAATTTAAATACATTTTTCTCTTATTTTAAAATTGAAGAGGAACTATAAATAGTTTTAAATATTGTATCAAAAAATAAATAAAATGTGAAATTGATCAGATTAAAAATTCATTAGCTCGTTATTTAATTCGAATCAATAAAATGGCAGAATCTATAAAAATAATTTAACTGGCCCCAGAAGGAATTCCGGATCATCCCTATGAGAATTTAGAAATCCAATGCTTTGATTAATAAAGAGATTCAGAATGGAATGATTTTGAATATCGATTCATTAGTAAAAAGCCTTCTCCCATATTTGAATTACTAAGACAAGAACTTTATGCGAGAATGGAAACCCCAAAGAGAGAAATAGAAATTTTTCTGATAGAGGATCAAAGCGGTTTTTCTTGGAGATGGAAAATTCACCTACTGAATTTTATCAATTTGCAAATTCTTCCTCAATTAGTTAAAAGAATGAAATTGGCTGATATTATGACTATACTAGGTAGCCTAGATATCATTACGGGTGAAGTATATCGTTGAAATCTTTAAAAGAGATCTATAAGATCATATTAGGTGTACAAGTAATTGTATGGTTAGAAAGAGAAATATATATAGAATTACAACAACTTATTGGGCCTGAATCCGCCAGTCCTTTGAGCATTCTTCAAACGCTAACAGATGGAAAAAAAAATTGCTTTTCAAAGAACATAACCTAAATCTGGGTACTGAGGGTCTAAAGCAGCAAAATTACAACTAAAGAAGGCTATAGTTAACTTTGTTAATGTTCTAAAATTTTAATTGAAGTTGAAATGTATAGTTAAAGTTCATGTCCTTACTGTTATTTATTTATATTTATAAAAAAGATTACTTTTTATTATTGGACCAATCAATAAATCTGATTGAACCAATAATTTAAGTGATTTGATCTCCTACTTTCGTATTTAATACGTGCTAAAAAATGTAGATATATATATCAATACATTGAATAATCTCCCTATCATATATATATACACACTCGTATATGATATTCATACTATATTTTGGCCGATTTTGATAAAAATGTTGATTTAAAAAACTATTTAAAGTTTTAGACTAATATAGATCGATTTTGAAAAGAAAAATAAAAAACGTATTTTGCAAGAAACTGTTGAAAACATGTCCCATTTAAGGACATAAGTCGATTTTGAAAAGAAAAATAAAAAACGTGTCTTGCAAGAAGCTGTTGAAAACGCGTCCCGTAAGACACATCCTACAAGGCGTTCTTTATAACTTTTTGACACATTAACTCCTTTGGTTAGATGGTTAAATGTTAGTGATTTTATCTTTGAGATTCTTCAATTTTAGTATATTTGACATAAATGGAGAAAATATATAATACCAAAATTTACCATACTCACAATATAAATAGAGAAAATAAATATTTAACATAATGATAAATATCATTTTTATCAAAAATATATTTTTATTATATAATTGGCAATAATCATTTGATTTTATAAATAAAAGAGTTATCAATTAAAAATATGAATTAAAAAAAGAAAAAACTTGAATCAAGCTGAAATAAAAAAATAAAAATGTACATAAAAAAGGAATTGAAGCTGAAATAAAATCACTATTAATTGACTATCTAACCAGAAGAGCTAATGTGTTAAAAATAATAATTAAAAATAAAAGTAAAGCTTCAAACAAATCGAACCCAGAACTCAAAGATAAAATCATTAACATTTAACCATTTGACCAAATGAGATGATGCATTAAAAAGTCAAAAAGCACGCCCTGTAAGACGCGTTTTCACTTCTCTCTCTAAAATTGATCTATTTCCCTAAATATCTCAGAAATCGGCCCAAAACCCTAAATTTTTTAAACATTTTTATTAAATTCGGCCACCATTTTCTATCATTTTCAAGGACAAAGTGAGTGTTCTCCCAAATCCATGAAAGGCATTTACATAAGGCATAATGATTTTGTTCCATGAAAAAACATCTTAAAGAACAAAAGAGAGAAGCTTAAATATAAAGAGTGGGAATAAAAATTTGTGAAACCCCACTTGTTTAAAGCCCCTATGTTTATGTACAATTACTAAGCATGGTTACTTGCCATAGCATGAATGCATACGATCATTTAACTAAACAAGTCTTCGGGACCAGAGGCATTACCTCCATCAGAAGAAGCATCACTATTGGCATTGAATGTCAATATAAGTTCTAGAAGTTCTCGGCTTGCTGCTGACGAGTTTTCTCCGTTCCGTTCCGGGCTAGTGTCTCGCCTTTGCAGCGAAAATAAGTGCAACATCAGGTCTTGAGGCGTGGTTAATCGGTACATCCAGCCCCTAGGTTTCGGTTTGAACTGGAAACAAGAAATGCAAAGTTATAATCATAGCAATCGTTAACATTGTCATCGCTATAATCATTATCATTATCGGTGTCATCTTCCTCATTATCGTTATTCTCATAGTCATCATCATCGATATCAAAAGGTTTTATAATGATCATCACCTTTGTTGAATGCAGCAAGAGACGAGAAACGAGAAGAGAGCTTGTTTCAAAGCCATTTGCATAGTAATGGCTGAGAGATCAGCTCCTTTGCTTGTCATAGATCTTTTGAATGGATATTGCTAACCAATCCATGTACGTTACATGATTAAGAACAATAAGCACCATTGGCATTGAATTCAAACATTTATAGTGATGGAAGGCAAGCTACCATGGCAACTACAAATGCATGTCAGATTGGGATAAAGCAAACGCTGAACTTGTCAACTTTTTCCAACTTAGCTTGACAAATTTTCCCGATTTTGGTCAATGTGATGACGTGACACTTTGATATCGTGCCACACCACCACATGTACCAAAATTGGAAAAAAACTGCACAATTTAAGGACTAATGTGAACAGGAAAAAAATTCAGAGACCAGGTTGAAAAAAGCTGAGAAATTCAAGGACTAAATGTTGCCTTATCCCTATGAAATTCCGTACAATAGTTTATCTCAAAGAGAAACTAAACAAGAAAACCCTACTGAAAACCATTGGACCTTAATTTACCATTTCACGACTCTGATTCCCGAACCCTCTCGCCTCCTCAAAATAGATATTTTACGAACCGAAATACCAAAACCATGTGGTAAAAGGTACTTTCTATATCTAAAACCAAATCATAAATACTTGTCTGTATAAGAGGTGAGAGAAGCAATAAGAACAAGGAAGTGGGGTGTTTCTGCCATTTTACCCTAGAGTCAAACAGCGGTAAAAGTACCATAGAGGCCCTTGTACTAGGAGCCAGATTACATTTTGCCCCATCTACTTAAAAAATGGGCAAATTAGTCCTTATACATTAGGTCAAAGAGTAAATTGGTTCTTTTGTTAAAAATTTCATCCATTTCTACTGATAAAAATTAATCCCTATAGGTCAAAATGAGATACATGTGGTATGCCACATGTCACTGTGTAGTTATTTTTGTTAGCCATGCCAGTTTTAACAATAGAAATTGATAAAAATTTTAATAGAAAGGACTGGTTTGCCTATTTTTTGAGTACAGGGGCCAAAATGCAATTTCACACCTAGTACAAGGGCCACCATACTACTTTTACCGTCAAGCAGCATGTTTATGAAGCAAAATGCATTTGATGTCTTAAGCTACCTTATTTATGATCCAAAAAAAATCATATAAAGTTATTTTCTTCAAATTTTTGTTAATGTAAGAGATTAGAAGGACAAAGGCAAACCTGTTCAACATTTGCCGGAAGAGTAGGTTTATCGATAGCTTTTGGAGTCCATATCTTGATATCAGACTCTATTCCACTGCTAGCAAGAACCGTGGTATGAGGATGAGACTCGATACAGTTTACCACATCCTTATCTGCTTCCATAACACGAATGAGCTCTCCACCTTTCTTCTTCCAGATAAAAATACGGCCACAGTCGGATCCACTAACCACATAATCAGCTTTAGGTCCAAAGAAATTCACACCTTTCACCGTCTCGCAATTTCTATGTCCCTTATAAACTTGAGGAATAGCTTTTTCATTAGCATCCGTAGCTGAGTGATCGAGACCGATATCACTTGCCTCGTTACATGCAGATAATGGAGATGACGGGATTGGATTAGGCCCCAGTCCCATATCCCGGGTGAAGAGATAAATGAACTCATCATTGTAGGAGACAAGAAGCTCACTCTGATCAGAAAAGGCCAAGCCTGTTATTCCAACTTGATCATCACCAATCAAATGAGCGGGGCAAAAATAATCTGTAGGTTGACCAAAATCAGTTGAGCCATCCCATTTATACTTGCGAATATCGTAAAGGCGAGTATATTCATCTGATCCTGCAACTGCAAAGAGATTTGGGTTCCTTGGATCAATAGTGATAGCATTGAGATGGATAAATGGCATGTAAGCCCTGCTATCATCGATTGGGCAGCATGTGAAAAGTTCGGTAGATGCTGCAGTTCTAAGATCAATCTGAAATGCAAGTGAAAGTGTTGTATATATCAAAGACCAGATTATTATAGGAAAAGTTATCATACAATATGAAAGAGAACAATAATATGAGAATACCGTGTTGAGATATTACATAAGATGACAAGGAAATAATCAATTGCAGACAACCTGGTATCAAAATCGAACTCCAAAAGGTTGTCCGACTCAGTGACTTGTGACTTAATAAAAGTTTTCTCTACCCAACTGTTTCTGCTTCTTCAATCCCCGATATATTTTCGTAAATTATTCAACAAAAAGAATTTAAAAGAAATAATGATGACTTTGCAGTTAAACACAACATACATGCTGCACTAATCCATCTTCACCACAAGTGTAAAATATATAAGGGCTCCCTGGTTCAATAGCCAATTTATGAGCTCGTCCCTGATGTTTGGCCAGCAGTTTAGTTTCAACGCCATGTTCCAAAATTTGAGCATGTCGAACCTACAATTAAGAAACAGTTCTCAAATAGGATTACAAAATTTGAGCATATCAAACCTAAGTCCATATTGTGTAATAAGGACTTGAATGGAACTACTTTAACATATAGACCCCAGAAAATTTGTTTGAATCAATTATCAGAAATGCGTATATTCTTATAATACACTAAAACCAGCAACATTTGTACTAAGTGGACTAAATTCATGTAGAAAATTTATCACTAGACCATTGAAAATTTCTAATTTGGCCCTCAAAAATTAAGAAAATTGGCATGCCTGAATAAGAAATTCACCTGGCCATCAGCAGCACAGGTAACCAAGCTGCGTTCATCGGAGTAAGGCATGATTTTTGCTTGGAAAACATTGTTGACATGGCCTGACTGGAAAGTAAGCTTAGCATTCCCAGTTTCCCAATCCCATAGTATAACCCTCTTATCATCAGAGCCAGATACTAAAATGTTACCATCAGCATTAAAGCTCACAGTGTTCACACAGCCTCGGTGCTTTTCGAGTTTCTTGTAAATCTCAAGTCGGAGAACAAGATCCTAGCAACATAAAAACAAAATTAACCAATCAAAAACTTAATCCAGTATAGAAATATTGCTAGTTCATATCTCCACCTTCAAGACATTTGCCCTCTGGGGTCTCTCGAATTCACTCGGGGAGAAATCTATGAAATGTCGTCCGCTGAAGACCAGCAAACACTCAACAGCTCCGGCGAACAACACTTCACAAACTTCTCCCCGAGCGAATCCGACCTTGTCTCCACAGAACTAATATTATAACCACAATAGCAATAACAAAGGAATGCAATAGTCACATCCACTCATTCATTCATTCAAAGCTAATGTTAATTAACAACAAATTTTCTGATATAATCTCTATCAAATAATACATTTTTATCATTACCCATCATTTATCTTAAAAATCCCAGATCAAAGGAACTTACAAATAAAAAACAAAAAACTAAAATCTACATACCATAAATCAATTAAATCACAAAAAAAAATGTACTAAAGCCAGTACCGATTTCAGTAATAAAAATGATCACTCTAACAAACTCACACACATTGGGAAGAACAAGAGAGAGAAGATAGGGATAAGGTTATCCATAAGATAAGAAATAAATAAATTTTTGACCTCAGAAGCGGCAAGCCGGTGGGCGAAATTCCTAGTGGAGAGTTCCCCAACTTCCCGTTGCCAAACATCAACCACCGCCTTGTCCACACTCGTTCTCGCCCTTTTGTTCTTCATTATAAAATTGAATTAAATTGAAAAAAGAAATTGTGTCTGATTCAATCGAAATTTGATTTGCAAATTGGAAACCCAGACAAGTTTTTAATTTCTAAAAAATTTTTTGGTGATGAAAATGTGGAAATAGTGAAATACTTGTAAAAGGCGTCTTCTCTGCCTTTTTTATATGAGTTTTCGTTAATGTACAGTGTACAGGATTGCATTGCACGTACGCCAAATGGTAAGCAAAACGGCAGCGTTTCACGTTGTGAAGGGTTGTTCGATTATAATTCCGACGCGTTGCCATTATCAAAGACGGTCAAAGTTTTTGCTACAAAGAGGCATTCAAGGTTTACATCAGCCCTGATTATCATGAACCATCTTCCCCCGCCCCCCCCCCCTCCCTCTTTTTTTTTTCTTCATATTTTTTTAATAAAGCAAATTGTGATAACTTTATTTCAACAATTTTAAGTAAGAATTTTCTTACATCAACTTCTTGTTGGAATTAAATCTATATTTCTGAAATTTTTACTCTTATTTTATTTTTTAGTTAAATTTCACCTTTAATTTTTAAGAAAAGATCGAATTTAACCATCATTTTTTTAAAAATAATATAATTATTGATTTTTTAAATTTTTAATGAAAATACAGTCTAAGGCTTTAAATTTTTAAACATGACAGTTCATGTGATAATCTGTGTATTTCATTTTTTTTTATTTTTTAATATTTTTATAATTTTTAAATTATTTGTTGACGTGATACATAAGACATATATTGTTATATTAACATGAAGTATACTTAGCCTATCGTGCGAATTGTTACACTTATATCATTAAAAATTAATGTTTTGATTAACATTTCCATTAAAAAATAATTTAACTCTTTTTTAAAAAAATAATGGCTAAATTTAGTTTTTAAAAAATAAAGGTGAAATTGATAAAAGAATATAAAATTTAAAAACTAAATTTATTATTATATTAAAAGTTGAGATAATTATTTTGAAAAACACCTTGAATGCAATGCCACTGTAATGTGATTATGTAATAGTTAATTTGTATTTCTTGATTTTTTATTTATTCATTCTTAAATAAAATCAAATATGTCTTTACCTAAATAAATAAAAAATGCATTAAGGGTTCATACTTTTATACTTAAAAAATATAAATGTCATACTTATTATATTAACACTTTGTTCCATCGTTAATACTCATTAAAACTCTACTATATTCATGTGTATTATGTCCCTTATCTCTATGAATATGAAACAAATATGAAGGAATTTAATTTTTCCATTATTGTTTACTAATAATAGTGGGATTACTAGTGCAAAGTCAAAAAGAAAAGGGAATTGTGACATGCCACCGTTGATAAATCACTTTGATAAATTCGTTTATAACAAGCTCTTATATAATTTCGAGTAAAATCGAAAATCATTAAGCACAAGCAAAACGCACAGTTACACTTTTGGAAGTATCAAAAGAAAGTTACTCACATATATCAATAATAAGACTTAATCTTTTTTTTTTTTTGTGTCCCTCATTAAGTAAAGGCCAAGTATCTATCCAATTTAATATTAATTGGATGCATGAACATTCAGAGACTTTCATCCGTTTGTATACAAAGTATCTTCCAACTCTTCTACAACCATTTTAGTTAATTAGACACTCTTGTTATCCAATCTAATTCAAGACTCCTCTAGTAGCCACTTCATTAGTAAGGGGGCTCCCATATCAAAATTTACTGATTCCTTTCTACTACTTTAGTTTTCCCTTGAATCCTAGACGATAGGAGACATTAGGATTTCGAGTTTTTTGTTGATCAGGTAACACTCGGATTTGAACTGGGGAATAAGGGATTTGCAATCCCCCACCTTACTGCTCGGCCATGTCGCCAAAAGGCTACAAAAAGAAAAGGAGACTATCTCCCTTTTCTTTTTCATTTTTAGATCGGATCCATACCTTCAATTGATAACCATTTCTATTTTAGAAGCAAATTATTATAAATTTAATAAACATATGATATATATTAAGCAATTTTTTTCGACAAAAAAATATTTAACAAAATTTAAACAATTTTTGATAAAAATACTAATTATCACACTAAAATTTTTAAATAAAAAGTATTTAACTTTTATTTTTTTTCAATTATGGAAACAAATCTCAAAATTTGTGAAAATTTGTGAAAATAGAAGAATGATCTATTATAAATAATATTAAATCCTATCATTAGTATTTATTATCTGCACTACATATAAGTTATGAATTTAGTCTCAACAATTTAATTTAATCATATTTAGTTATTGTAAATTTTTTATTTATTTTTGAAATATCAATCCTAATTAAATGATAACTGTTAATATTACTTTCAAAATCTTACGCTAACAAATATATTATTATATGTATAAATATTATGTCAATTTATTATTTTCACATATTACTCATATAAAAACTTAGTAGTAGATTTGACAATTGTTGTTTTTGTCAAGATAAATTACGAATTTTGAAAAATATAACAACAAAGAATGATCAAATTTTAAAAAAATGGACTAAACCTACAAGTATGGTGCAAGACTAATACTAAAAATTAATCAAATGGATTTATCTACTACCATTTGAATTAGAATTTAAAATTTAAAATTTAAAAAGTTTAAAAATTAAAATTAACCAATTCAAAAAGAGCAATGAATAAAATTGATAAAATTAAAGTATAAGAACTAAATTCACAACTTACACAAAACTAATAACAAAATTTTAACCTACAAGCAATGATTTCATGCTCAATTCACGGCTCTAAAATATGATCAATTCTTAAATGAATAGGACCGTAAAAGTTAAATAAAAAACTAAAAAAGTTATCAAATCACTATTCAACTATAAGGCCATGGCAGAAATCTCATGTTACAAAGCTCATTTATCATCCCTTCTTACAAATTTAATAAATTAAAGCTAGAAAAGGGGAACGGGAAGTACAACAATGAACATTAATTGTCATGAGAGAAAAATGAGGAAATTATCGATACCAAAATGAACAAAAACCCAATCATATAACTAGATTAAATACTATACAGTGCTAATGCTGGGAATGGCCAACATAGTTAAAAAAGGCTATGGCTGATTAGGTTATAAACATCAACCGTATAATATATATATATATATATATATACCTCAGTGGCTGCCTCTTCTAAGGACAGAAAAGAATCCGCCGGCAGATTTCTCTTTACGTTGGTGGTCGTCGACTTTATGGTGGTTTCCGCCTTCGTCTCCAACCTATATGTGAAAATAATAATAATCATGCTCAAATTTAATATTTAATTTAAATGTTTTGATTTGATATAATTTTTTTATAACATTTTTTTAAAGTACAATAATTTCAATATAATAAATCCTTATAAGTAGTGAATTAAATAATTGATTTTACAATGCATTTAATTGTAACTAACTAGTTAACTAAGTGATTAAAATAAAGACCCTATACATTTATACAGTAAAACTCGAATTTAATATCTTAAAATTTCCAAAAATTTAACCAAAATTTAATTGGTTACTTAAATAACATTATCAATTAATCTAAATAGTAACACTATAAACTATTTCAATTAAAATACTTACTTTTAAGAATCATGTCAGTATTTAAACTAAATGGTTAGCGGTGTTAGCTGTACGGATTATCTATTTATTTATAACAGTAGACATTAAGTTTCCAATTCGAATAACAAAATATAATTTAACCATGAAAAGAAATTATATATACGCATAACTCTTTTAGAGGAACATTCTCCGAAAAAACAAGGTTAAGAGAAAGAGAATAAAAAACAAACCTCCATTGCAATTTGTCGCAAAATGTCTATAATTTCAGAAAAATCAGGTCTTAGGGTCGGATCTAATTGCCAGCATCTCTCAAGTAGTTCAGCAAGCCTTGGGTTAGTGTTCTTCGGAATTGTTGGACGTAGACCCTAAAATCAATGTCAATGAAATAGTGATTAGATGTGAGCCTAATATTAATCGTCTCAAACATGTCAACCAACTTGCAATGAATTTTGATGGAATATAGTTTAATTTTGATATTTTATAAATTTAATAAATATTTATATTTATTTTAAGGTTTTTTTTATAAAGGTAAAAAAATTCAATCAAGTTTCTGTAACTTAATTTTTTATACACTTTTGATAACTCATGATAAAAAGTACTAGATAGAATTTTTTCTAAGAAAAATGTGAAAAATTATAAGTAGATAGAAGCTTACTTATTACTTAATAGAGAATAAATTTAATTTTCTTTATTTTATTCTACTTCATTTAAGATTATATTATCCTTTATCAAACAATTTAGTTATATTTGGTATTTAATTTTAGGGTAAACTATAAAAATAGTTACTTTTGTTTGCCTCAGATTACATTTTAGTCATTTATGTTTGAAATGTTATATTTTGGTCACTTACGTTATTATTTTGTTACGAAGTGATCACTTTACTGTTAATCTCCGTTATCTCTCTAACGGCGGTCCTACATGACAATCTAAATGGGTTTTAAATGCCAACCTGGATGTCCTACGTTGCAGTCCAAATTAAATTTATTTAATTAAAAACTTATTTTTATTCCAGTAACTGAACATCCAAGTTGACATTTAAAACTTATTTAGACTGCCACGTAGGTAATGGAGTTTAATAGTAAAGTGACCACTTCGTAACAAAACAATAACGTAAGTAACTAAAATGTAACATTTCAAACATAGGTGACTAAAATGTAATCTGAAGCAAACAAAAGTGAATATTTTTATAGCTTACCCTTAATTTTAAGTAATATACCAAACAAATTTTATAACTTAAATTCAAGACTTAATTTTTGTACTTAATATTTTCAATTTATCAAATATAGCCTTAATATTTTAATTTAAGAGCTTAACATCTATGATAATATTAAATTAAGATTCAATTGGTTGACATACCTTTTGAACGACTCCTACAGCAGCTTGTAAAGGGGTTAAACATGCATATGGTAGCTGCCAATCAAACAAAAACAAGTAACCATGGGGAACCAACCATGAGATACCAGCACACATCAACCTATAAATAATCCCAACATATTAAAATAAAAGATAATGATTGAGCAAATACCTTTCCAGTTAACAACTCCCATAATACAATTCCAAAACTGAAAACATCGGCCTTGTGATCATATGGCTTGTGTTCAATAACCTTCAATGCAAAAGAACTGTTGTAAGAAAATGATGAGATGAACAACCGACTAGAGCAGGTATAAGAATCTCAACTGCATGGATTAATACGTTAGCAATTTATGTAAAGAAAATAAAAGCAACAATAAATATGTGCTCCATTTAAGTGGAAAAAGTAATAGGATGGAAGGATAGAGTGGAAGAGTAAAATAAATAAATAAATTCTGAGTATGTTCGATTAAAAAAATATATTATTAGTGTTTATTTAAATTTTATTTGTATTGGTTTGAGGAAATTATATGTTTTAAATTTTCTAAATATAATTTTATTTTAATTTTTTATGAAATATTTTTTATTGTTATTTAATTTATTACATATTTTTTTTAACTTTTAATTTTTATTATGGTTTATTCATCGATAATTCTTTAAATATGAATGAATGTAATGTTTTGACATTAAATTTAAAAATTAATAGTTTTTACTAGCTCGCAAACATCACTCATAAAATTCTATAATTAATACATTTTTATAATATAATCTAATATATTATATTTATTTTTATTATATATTATACTACGAAGTATTATCATTCCAACCATATATCTAAAAGATGACAAATTGCATATGAAACCATATCATATCATCATCCCTAGTTTTCTTTTCCTTCTAATAATTTATGAAACACCCAAATGTAAATTAGGATTATTTATGGAACGGTTTATAACAGCTTTTCAGTCAAGAGAGCTCACCTCGGGAGCCATCCATCTATATGTTCCTGTTTCGGCCGTCATTACGCCAGATTGAGCTTTCACTCTAGCAACACCAAAATCAGCAACCTTAACCACCTGTATGAAAGCATGTAATATAATTTTATCGAGAACCGAAAGCGGTAAATGTGATTTTGATTATAGAATAATCATGTTATTAGGGGAGAAAATTAATTTCTTCGGACAATTTAAAGACCTGTCTAAGGGTGTGTTTTACTTTTCAACATAAACCAGTGTTTCAAGCCATAATTCTGGCTTTTGAAAAATCAGATTTGAGCTAAATTATTTATTTGCTCTAGTTATTTAGCTTTTGAATTTTAAAAACTTTTATTTTTACTCTACAACATCACATTTAGAATAAATATTTTATCATTTCAAAAGTACTAAGCAACTTTAGGCATCTTACTTCATTTTCATCCATTAGAAGATTGGGAGCTTTCAAATCCCTGTGGATTATATTATTTTGGTGCAAGTAGTTCATCCCTTTGGAAACATCTATTGCAACTTTAAGCAAGGATGGGAGCTTGAAAACACCCTTTTGTTTATGAAGGTAATCATATACACTTCCACCCGACATAAATTCTGCAAAAGAGACAAAGGAAGGGTTTAGACAAAAAAGAAAGAAGAGAAAGAAAGCTAACATTAATATTTTCACTCGTTTAGAAAAATAATAACCAAGAGACTGAAAGAATAATAATCATAAATCTCACTCAATATTTAAAGAACCAGATCAATGGTCAGTTTAATCAGTTCAATTATTTTTAATTCTAAAAATTCATAAATATTAAAAAAATTAAATATTTAAATTAATTTAAATCCGATTCAACCGGTTTTGTACCGGTTCAATCTTACACCAGTTTTTTTTATATCAACTGGACCACTGGTTTGCGGTTTAACTGGTCAGTGTAATCTGGTTCCAATAACCATTATCTCACTTTCAACACATCAGTGAAAACAACTAAAGAATCGGCAGGCTACCTGTTACAATATACAAGTTTGGAGGCTTGGTACATGCCCCAATAAATTGTACAACATTCTTGTGCCGAACTTTCCTGCAAATTTTGAAGGAAATAGTTAATTAAACGAATAGATTATCCCTAAAACTAATGTAGTCATCCAAAAAGAAGGATTCTATTTTCATAAATATTAAAATTTCAATCTTTCTCCACAAAACCTCATGATGAAAACCTCCTGGGCAAACTCTCTCTGCAAATCAGTATTTATACGCTCTGGCTTGAGGACCTTAATAGCCACTTCTTGACTACAGTAAGTACCTTTATACCTAAAGCAGGTTAAAAAAGATAATATATCAAAGCTCAAAATAGGAAAAGGAACTCAATCAGGAAAATATTAATTCACCTAAGATCACAAAAGGACTCTGATACTACTTTGTTCAATTATATAAAAGGATTAAAAGCATAATATATATGTATGTATATTTCACTTACAGATCACCATATGATCCAGATGCAACTTTGGTTTCGAACTTCAACTGTCTAGGGTCAATTTCCCAAACATCAATCCCATCGTTAGGAATTGCCACATAATTCTGATCGTCACTGGTGCCCACTTCGCCATAGTCCCTCGTAGGAGAAAAGGAACGTTGCTTAAGCCAAGATTGCTTCTACAAAAGAAACACGTAAATAAAAGTCTGGTTTGAGTTGCTCATCATTTTAGCACAAACTTTTTAGTGAATAAATTCCTACATAAAAAAAATTGTCTATTGACATTAAGCATTTTTAGTGTTTACACTTTAGAACCAGTCACTTATCAAGGGAACATCGGAAAGAAGAGATCATAGTACACATCCAAAGAGTTTATGCAGATCACAATACACATATTAACCAATTGGATTCAAAACCCATTAGTCATAAAGCTTGCTATTACTAATTTACTTGCCATTAACCACATATAAACCTCCAGTGAAGATCAATACATGGGCTAATAATGCATGGTCTAATTTGCAGAAAAGATCTTTCATATTTAATATCCAAGATAACATTCAAATGTCTCAAAAAAATTTAACACGTACACTTAAAATTCAGCGGGGAATTACCTCAATTTTCAAGATTTCCTTTTCCAAAGCAAACTTAAGCCGCTCGGTTTCCTGACAATTTCACAACACAAGTCCGTCAAACGAGTTCTACAACAATTACAATTCTCTAATACCAAACCTTAAACCATTTTGTACACCAATATGCAATCATCTAGTTCCCTAAATGGAATTTTATCACAAATCCCAGAAAAAAAAATTACCCTCTACATTAACAAATGAAAGAATTCATAAGTTGAGGAAACAGAATGTTTATTAACATTGACAGATTAACATAAAATATTGAAAAACAAGCAATGAGAGTTATTTTTTTAGTTTTAGTTAAATAGTCTTCGTAGAAAACAATTAACTAGAGAAGATATTAAATGAAAAGCACCTCATAAGGCCAACCATCAACTACAAAACAATCCAAGGAGTAGCCATCGACTGTGGAAAACACATGTGCTTCCTGGATGTTCAGCCCAACCTCAGCAAGCAATGCGGTCAACTGCAAGTATTGCATTGGCATGAGCAACGGAATGAGAAGCAATATTGCATGGTTAAATGTTTAAAAGATGTACATTTCCCATCTAATGAAGTAATTCAAGTGTAGATAACAAAAAAAAAAAAAAAAACCATTTGTTTTTACATGCAAAATGTTTAGTCAGAGAACAATACGCATTGGCTGTTGATTGAACCAAGAACTCATATGTAACGTAAGGTTCATTGTTTATGGCTATTTTATTTCAAAATATTTTAAAAGTGTAACCTAACCATCCGACTTCTTAAAGCAAAATTTTCAAGATAGAAAAGACATTACACTTCTATTTGACAAACAAACCTATCATATACCTGACTAAGAAGTTTTGGTTTGTCTTCTGTTGAAAATGTAACTTCATGCATGGGCCTGCATCAGCACCAAAGAATGTAAATTTCACCATCCAAATGGATAGAAAGTATATATAAAGCTTCACCAAAAATGACAGAAGCATCGGTATGTGAATGGTAAAGCAGGAAGATGAAAACTAAAAATATGATGACATAAACTTGCAAAAACACACCTAAAACTGAAGTCAACTAAAGATGGTGGTGAAGCATTGCTCTGAGGTAAGAAAGTTGAACTTTGACAATACCTTATCAGTTAATGCACTCCTAAATATTTTAAAGATCCAATACATAATATTCAAAAAGTATATGATGATCAAGTCCAAAAAAACCAAACTACCATTAACTTAACCAAAATTTTTGTATAAACAATCAGCCCTCACCTAAGGACATTTTAAGGCATAAATAAATAGTTAAATACCGGGAAAGATGTGAACTGTCAAGTAAAGAACTATCTCCATCTTGATCCTTAGACTTATTTGCTTCAAGTGCAAGGGCTTCAAGATTAGGCGATGAGCCAAAGGCAGGTGGTGGATGTATGCTGACAATTGAAAAGCCAGCTAGATTTGTCAGCATCATTAACAATACAGTTAATGTCCAAAGTGAAAATAAAAGCAAACCTCTGTCTGTTAGAGTATTTTGGAGAATTTTGAGCAGACTCCTCGCACAGGGGGTTTGAAAGAGTGGAATCAGCTCCATCAGATGTAGATTGGACCTACACAAGTAGGTAACCATCATGAGACATTTGACTATAAACAAAGTACAGTACATTTAAGAACAATCAAGAGCTGGAACCAATAGATTATGACATTTAGATGACACGTTATTTCAAATTCAAAACTTGAATGTTTGGAAGAAACCAGCAAGATGCTCGCATGAATATATCCAGAGATTGCATGGTTAGGGTTTACATAGTAAGAAACAAGGAAGGGAAAATGTGTTTGGAAATCATAAAAATTAAACTGCTAACTCTGTTGACTATGCACATTATACCAAATAGAACATTTTACAATCCGTTAGCTTCATAACTTCATTCATACTTTTAGCCCCATTCAGTACTAGCAACTGCAATACTCTACTAGATATTCAATGTGTTTATTGACAGCTATATTTCAATACTAAGAGCTCATTCTTGGAAAGATTTAATAGGACCAATCAACAAATGAAATAAATAGTCAAAATGCAGCTACCAATAATAAGCAATCAAACACCGTTATGTACGTGGAAAACATTCTAAGTTTCACCATTATCTATCCCTATCTTTCCATCATTATCATGAATAGAAGAGAAAACATGAAAATTGACCTCCATGATGTGAAGATGAAGTATGCAGACGCAAACCAAAAGAATAAGTCAGCTTCAGCCAACTAAATTCGGGACAACGTCAAGACCAAATAGAGGAGGTGTTTTTGTACTATAGGCAACAAAAATTTCTATTGCTAGCCTACCCAGATTTGGGGCAAATCCTTGAAAGTCCAAAACCATAAGCCTAACATTTATTAATGAAAATTGATGCATGCACTCCAGCACTCAAAGATAAAGAATTCAACTGAAGAGAGTTGTTTGATTACAAAATGCCAAGTAGAACTTTTATTTTGCAGCACAGTACCGTAAGACTGGAGCCACAAAATACCAAAACAATATCTCAAATTCCAAATTTCTTGCATATATGATAATAACCCTTGTACATAAAGTCGTATACAATGAATGTTTCTAATAATCTAAAAGAGTAAGGTAAAGAAGTGGAATCTGACAAGTTTTTATTTTTCAAACACATCATTCTAAGAATGAAAAAGGAATTAATGATTAGCAATAAAAAAAATTTCGCTTTTACTAGAAACGTAGAGCAAATCATTCTGCCCAGTCATGAAATTTAACTCAAAAGAATAAAGCTAGTCACCTGCACGAGACGAACTTCCATTGCTGGTCTGTTGGCAGGATCATGAGCCAAATACAGCAATCTCTTGTGAATCAGAACATCTTCTGCTCTTTCCACATTCACATCTAACGCATAGCTGCAATGTATTATCGTACACTTAATTGACCTATTTATTACTTTTTAAAAAAAATCAAAATATTTATTTCTCCGAGAAATAAAAAGGAAAATGAAACAAAAAAATTTCAAATCTGCTTCACTCTACTTGTTTCGGACCTAATCAGCTGCAAGAAAAGGAAAGTAATAGCACGATACTAATCCACTAATAAAAAAAAAATTAGCAAGAAAACTGCATATTAAGCTCTACAGATTTAACCGTAACTTTAAGTCAAACAATTCCTGAACTCCAAACGCTATATATTCATCGAAGCAACAAAATCAAAACACTAAAATAAAAATTCGTATCTTAGACTCAGTACCTAAATAAAATGTTAGTAGTAATTTTCAAAATAATAATCATAACCTATGCATGTAGTAAATTTAGAAGGAAAATGTAAACGGATATTATACCGAGTAGGGAGACGTTTGAAGTGAGTCCAAAGCTCATCTTCGAAACCAGGTTGATTAGCCTCATCATTGTCGGATTCTCGGAGTCGCCGTAGAACTTCATTATACACGTCGAGTTTCTGCCGTTGCTGGCGGCTCTGCAACGACGATGTGTCGTTCGCTTTGCTTCCGCTACTCTCGTTATCCGCTTCCATCACCATTGAAAAAAAAAAATCAAAACAAAAGGAGAATGGCGTGATTGTGATGAAGATTTTGCTTTTCGTTTACGTTGAGTTTATAGGATACGCAGATTCAACATTTAATAATAAAATTAAAATTTAAAAAAAGATAAATCGTTTTATTTCTGGAAATATTATCATTTTTGGGTTCGTACGAATATTTTAAAGGTGTGGTTAGTGTAGTGTGCGCACCACTCAATCAGAGCCGACGAGGGGGATTATTTATACCTAACCAAAGCTCGATGAATATAAGGTATAATTATACTTCCAATCCTTTTAATATTTTCATATTTAAATTTAGTCCCTATCCTTTTAATACCAATAAATTAGTCTTTATACCTTGTTTTCATTTAATAATTGAAATCCAATTGACCACGATGTCAAATAAATTAAGTTAAAGTGGGTCATGTGGTAGTTTTAAAATAAAATTTACTAATGTGGTCTATATTACACTAATAGAGTGTCAAATAAGCAGATAAAAATATTAAATTAATATTGTAAGGTTTTCGATTCTAAATTTAGGATTTTAATGTAAGATAGCGTTGTTTAAATGAAGAAAAATGAAAGTTAATAATTTTTCGCTTACATGACTTTCACGCAACTTTAAATTGATCATGTGAGCAAATTTTATTTTATTTTAAAAATGTCACGTAGTCTAATTTAATAAAATTCTTTTGACAGTATTGACTAGGCACCGCAACTTTAATTTTTAAATTAAACAAGCAAAAAGACGGTTGACTAGACACTAATATAGTGATAAATGGTTTGTGTTGCTTAAATTATTGCTAGCATCATGTCTTGAGCTTAAACCGCAACAATTTATTCCCTTTACATTGATAAAAGAAGGGACTAAATTTCAAAAGGTTAAAAAGTATAGAGATCGGTAACAAAATTAGACTAAATATTTAATAGTTAATTAAATAGTTAATCCCTATGAATCCGTGATGCCTAAAGAATGCCCTCTCCATCTTCCCTTCCCAATAAGATTTTCCCTCTTTTTATTTTTCCTTAATTTTTTTCACTATTTTATTTATTATCAAAAGAAGCTCCCTGGCGGCATATTCTTGGTACCCCACTGATTGGATAAGGTCTAGCTGTGGAAAGACAATTTTACCCCCACCTTCCTATTTATTTTGTGATTGGCTCCTTTTAATTTGTACGATGACAGTGACTTTTTGAGAGTAATAATTCACAGGTCAAATCAAATTTAAATTTTATAAAATTAATTAAGAATATAATTTATTTATTGTTAATTTTTTTTTTATAAAATGTACCCACTTTTACTTTTTTTTTCAACAATCAACCGAAGTGTGTTGGTTCATGGCTCCTCAGTGCTTGGAGCAACAGTCAGATAGTAGGGTCACCTTTGATATATATGCTATCTCTCTCTTTATTATCAAAATAGCTTTAAAATATATAATGATGATGGTTGGAGATGCTTCACACAATGTGTTGTGAACCACTAGCGATGGTGGTTCTAGATAGTTTGGAAGATAATGGAATGTTTCGAGAGGATTTTGACGGAGTGTTGGTATGTAAAGTAGAGTCTTGGAGTCTTTTAAGTAACGGAGAGAATTCATATAAATGAAGAGCTTGATGTGGGTCTTTTCGAAAGTTTTATTAAGATATGACTTGATATATCATGAAGAGTTGAGAATAAAATTATTGAAATTTCACAGTATATGTGATAAGAAGGGTTTCTAAATAAATCTTAATATAACTCAATGATGTGGTAAGCATATAAGAAACTTGGATTAGTCTTTAGCTACACAAACTTTTCTCTAATTTGGTCAAAATAATTAACTTGACGAGTTGATGGTTGTATGCAACAAGTATCAAAGTATAATACGAAATTACAAATCACCTTTTAAAAGAAGTTTACTCGGTATTACGTCTAATCTATACATTGCATATCTAGCTTATATTCAATCATACCATTAATTTGTCACAAGAATATGTATTTATAAATCAAAATTTGCACAAGGGCTAAAATAATAAATTTTCGTTAATGAATAAAAACAAATTTTCAAGTTTATCTACTGGTACCCTAAAGGAGTATTCGTCATAATGTGGTCATTTTGGACATATTTATGATGTTTTTAAGGCTTTGAGTGTTGTAATAATCTGATTAGGTCTTACCTTTTCAATGATATCATAAATCAAAACCAGTGTTATGTAATTAAAGATATAATCAAAATAGTAGAACAAAGTCAACTTGGAATCCTAAATCAGGTGTGATTTTGTTAAAATCCATCTTCAAGTTTATTACAACGTTTAAAGCTTGAAATAAATTTGAAGATGACATTTTTACGATTTTTTGATTAGATCGAGATTATAACTTTTAAGTCACATAAGAGTTAATAGAAAGAAGATGCATCTTTACGATTTTTTCTGTCATGTAAACATATTTATCTATATCATTATTAATGTCTATCAACGATCAAATAAAAGAATAAATTTTTATTAAAATAAGCGCTTAATTATTATTTTTCATCATTAACGACACAATTGATTGCACTTTTTTAATAATTTAATTAATTTTTTTATTTTTTGTTTAATTATTTTTATTGTTTATTTAAAAAAATTATCCTAATTTATTTATTTTTTCTCTTTTGAGGGAATGCAATTGGTGGAAGAGGTTTCAATCGTTGAGTTTACTTATTGCATGCACTTGGACAACTCGTTACAAACATGCAAATTGTGAATCATAACAGAAATATTAGTTTAATCTAAACTAGATTAATATAATTAATCAGCTCGTGACCTGCGCCTAACAACCTTTATACTACACGTTTAATAATTTAAGATATTCCCTAAATTATACAACTAAGCTAAGAGCCTACTTCTCTATTCGCTACACGTTTAAACAGGTTTTACGATAATAAAAATATAATTTTATTATTTTAATAGTTTATATTTTAAAAAAATTTAAAAAATTATATTATTTTATTATTATTTTTAAAAGAGACAATGTGTAATTTTATTATTATTAATTTAAAATTTTATAAATTATAAAGGTGTTAATTTTTTTGTTTTAAGGAGGTCGAATCCTCTAGCCAGCACTCTTGACTTCACCATTGCGTTTAAACTTTCTTTTTTATAATTAGGAATAAGGGTGAAACTGTTAGAGATTAAACTTAAACTCTGATGTTATAACACAAATACTCTTATCATTAAATCAAGAGATAAAAACTCTAATATTTAACCATAATCGAGATTAGTAACGACTTAATATTAATTAATTAAGACTTAATGAGAGGATAAATTATCACGTGGCTTCCTAAGTACACGTGACAGAAAAAGCGAGTTGACTTAAAAAGGATCAGCATCTGGGGAAGGAATAAACCGGATTTTAGGGTTGGATTTGGTGAGTTGGAGTGAAATCGATGACGTGGCAAGAATGGCCTTTGAGGTTCACGAAAGGTCAAGTCGGTGAAGGGTTGGGTGGGGGTTTGAGGTTAACGAGGTAAGGGCGGGGGGGGACAGTGCCAGCGGAGCGGCGAGTGGTCGCCGCATGAATGTAGCCGGTTTCATGCTAGTACGACGTGGCTAAACAATAAAATAATGAAAAACATGTTTAATTGTTTTTTTTTTTTTTTGTCAAAATCGCATTAATAAATGTTATCCTCAATGGGGCAGGTTTTATTGGATTCGTTTGCTTATAATTATTATTTATTTATATTTTCGTTTGGACTTTGGGGCAGCAGAATTGTAGATAATATACTTAATTTTTCTTACTACATTATTAAAACATCTGGCCATTTTTTTTTATAAATAGGAGAAACTTGCATTTGATATTGTTTTTTTGTTATGACCAAAGAGATGGTGAAGTGCATGGCTGTCTACGAAGTGGTGAAGTATCTAGAGTCGTTAAAAAAGAGTTAAAAAGATGAAGGGTCCAAGAAGAAAAAGACATTTTTAAAGTCAAGGATGGATATTTATAACAAAGATGATCGTCCCTTGGCCTAGGGGCGACACTGAGAGGGTTGACAGTGGCCTTAGGTTATGATACATGATCCATATTACTCTTGTAATGGTTAGCTACTTATGAAGCATAATAGGCTTTTAGATTGAGGTTAATATGGTCCAGACTGGACTTAACGTGTGAATGTGTAAAAAGGGACTCAACATCTGTCTTTGACGAAGTAAATTAGAAATATAGCGTGTCGAGCATTTATAAAAGTTTAAAATAATATATTTTAGAAATAATATTTGATGCACTGCTTGATATGCATAATTCTTATATACTATCTATAAATAATAATATAACATTTCGTCATTAAACAAAAAAAAAAAATAAAAGACTTAAAAATAAAATACTAATAATTTCATCTAGGCATACTTAAATATTAATTGAATATATATTATAAAAAAAATCATAACTCTCTAATTTAGGATCTTGGCAAAAGCAAAAATAAGAGGGCAAGCAGTGTGACATTGCCCCACCCCAAATGGTAAATTTGTTATAATTTTTTTTTAAATTATCCAATAATAAATTAATATAATAATAAAATTATAATTTAATCTAAAAATTTATTATTCATTTTTAATTTTCTAACTTTACCCCAATTAAAGATTTAAATGTCACACCTCACTAAAATAGATTTGGGAAATCTATTTACTTATCAAAGCCCATTTTGTAGGAATCCAAAAAGTCAATTTTTCTTTTAAAACATTTTGGAAAACCCATTGCAAAAGCTCATTAAGTTTAGCCTGAAATTGGCAACTAATCCATTATTTTTATAAACAAATCTTGAACCGTGGAATCCAATATATGTCGACAAAATCATAAATGAGTCCATGCCTTTTTTGGACCTTTGGTTACCCAAGGTAGCAAACATGAAAATGACAATAAATATCATATATGAAAACAAGTGAAAGACTATGTGGTTGTGACCCATGGCATCACATATGTTATGAAAACATTCATGGTGCAGTCTCTGGTAAAATGAAGACTGGATTGGCAAATCACGATACATAAAAGTGTGTAAGTCCATGTGGCAGAGGCCCCATGGCAAGATATGGTTATATGAATGTTCATGGTGTAGCCTTTGATAATGTGTAAATCGAATGAGTAGATCACAATACATGAACTTATGTGTAGGTCCATGAGGAATAAACCCATGACACCTTTTATGAAAGTCTGTCGGGACAGTAAACACGTGATTCTGTATGATGCCTTGGTGGCGTATTTTGTTTGGCCTTTATGACGTACTCTATTAAGTTTGTCTAGTAGAATATGATTATCCGCCCTTATTGTAACTTCTGGATAAATTTTTATTACTTTATACTGCTATGATAATGTTATGATATGTCTAGAGTTAAGGAAGTTAAGTAAGATTTGTAATGTAATTGAAGAATTCTTAAGTGAATTCTTGAAAAGAAGTCTGTATCTGTATGTTCAAAAATGGTATCCGCCATGATAACCTGTTGGTTTGAAATTTGGGCTGTTTGTAGTTATGAATGAGATAAGTATCCCTTAGTCTAAGTTTGTCTGTACCATGTAGGGTAAAAAATGAATTATCTAGTATCTGCCATATCTGAATAGTATCATGTATTCTTCTGAAATCTTATGGAATCTAGGTCATTGTATTCTTGAATATCTGGGGTTCTGAAATAAAATGGTGGTGGAATTCATTTGGATGATCTATATAATTCATTATCAATGTGATCTTGTAGGGTATCAAATGAGAATATGATTTGACTAGTAAACTGATAATATTTAAATCTGCATAAGTATCCGCCAATGAACAATATCTGTGATCAACCATTTTGAAATCACTGTATGTTTGAATAGATGGTCTATATGTAACGGGCTCTTGTAGAGATTCTTTGAAAAGTACCTTTGTGGTTCTAAGAAAAAGAAAAGATTAAGGTAATGTCTAGAAGGACCTTAAGTTAGTCAGATAGTTAAGAGAGAATTGGTATGATTAAGAGTATAGTAATTGGCGTGCAATTGTAAACCTAAACTGTGATAGTATTTGCCCAAACAGAAGTGAGTGGTTAAAAAGGGTAGCTGGCGTACAAAAGTTCTTCAAATATTATAAAAGAATTCACCAAGGTATTCTGTATTAACTCTCACTAAGTTTTCCTGAACTTATAGTGTTTATTATTATTTCAGGTGATGTAGTAAGAGAATGCACTAAGAACGACTAAGCCAGGAGTACGCCAAAGTAGCGGCGAAGTGGGCTATTATACATATAGTGAAAAAGTGGCGTATTGTAGTATCATACTCTAATAGTTAGACTTTAGTAAATGTTCGTATTGTAATGAGTTGTAATTGGTCTGATGTAATATTTTATTTCTAAAATACTTTCCTTAGATTCTTTTTTTTGATACTAAGCCTATACATGAAATGATAACAAAAAAAAAATATTTTTAAGTAATGAGTGTCAGTCAATTGTTTAAAATTTTTTCTTAAATTTTATGTATAGTAACACTCAAAATTTAAACCCGGTGAATCGGATTGAGTTGAGTGCATTATAAATGCTTTCAAAACATTTGGGAAAATCCCATTGCAAAAGCTGATGTGAAAATGGCTATATCCCTTATTTTCTTGGTAAATTACATCAGCCATTATCCAACTATTAATATATATTTTTGGTTATTTAATTGTAAAAAGTTTTTATTGTAGTAGTGGATGAATAACTGTGAATTGAGCCATAGAATTTTTTCTAAGGATAAGCTTCGATGACGAATTGAACTGCACGTATAGGTTTAACTTTGAATCGTGTAAAACCAGATTGTCGAAGAACATAGCTCCATTCCTTTAAGGTCCTCTCTTTCCCTTTATTTGTAATAGCCATCATCGCCATGTCTAGCATCAACCCTACGGCACCTAGCTCGTCGCCTTCTTTATCTTCTTCAAGAACTACTTCAACGATTATAACCTTCCCTTTATCTTCTGAAATGGCTTATCGACATTATTTTTAGGATTTTAATGCATTCCTCGTCGTCCCAATCATGCAACACCCACTGCAATTTGCAATGTATGGACTAATCGTATAAGACCATATAATGAAGGGAAAGAAAGTACTAACCATGAGAACCACTGCATCGACATTTGGGATAGACATGAACATGTCTCCTCCTACGTTTTCAATGCTATCGAATTTCGCTGCAACGACGACGACGACATAAGGGAGATCAAAGTTGATGCCTCGAATCCATGGGAATGCCTTGACTAAAAGGCTCAAAGCAGTCCCGTTACCACCATCGACATCGACTAGGCTTTCGACTCTGTCGAACACTTCGGGACATCCTTCGATTGTCGCATGTACCGTTAGTCTAGCATCGCAACCTATGGCATTGTTAAAGAGTTCGCTAAAGTCGGGGTTCGCCTCGGCGTAGCTCCGTAGATCTTTCCCATTTGCTACTTCAAATGGTGAGATATTATTGCCGGTTTCAAGGACTCGAGCACTAAGACTATGCCATGGTGCTAACCAAGTAGGGCTGGACACGAGCAATATGAAAGGAGTCATGGATTTTCTCCACCTTTTATCAAAAGACGAGACAATAGCGTCGATGAGAAGCCTACAGTGTGGTGGTTGATGTGCTCCTGTTTGAATATTCGGTAGTGGACCATGAACCTCATAATGCGATGAAGACGTGACGGTTCGCATCGGAGGGCAGTGGCTAGCTCAGATAGTGGCATAGGGCTTCCATAGTTTTCAATAACGTCGGCAATCCCAAGCTCAATGGCACATTTAACGACAGCTAGTTTAACATATCCTAACACATAATTCCAAATATCTACTTCAGCTCGAGCTTCTTCTTCTTCTTCGATTCCTCTCACTTCCATTATCTTTTTCTATTCGAAAACTTGGCAACTCTATTAACAACTCTTGAGGATGAAAAGTTTTGTTGAAGCCCCCGATTTATAGAAGAAAAGGTTTGCCTAGGGGTTAAAAGAAGGAACAAGTAGTAATTAGGAATGCTTTTTCAATCTAGGGGTTAAATTAAGTAAAACAATTTAGGTTTTAAAATAGTGGCGAAGCCAAAAAATATTTTTAGGGGCTAAAATAAAATTTTAATTTTTAATAATCTATATCTTTATTATTTTTAAAGGATTAAATTAAATTTTTATAATTTTAGGGGGACTAAAGTGCAATTTTATCTTTACTATTTTAAAATTTTAAAATTTTCTAAAGGGCCAAAACAACAATTTTCCATTTTAGGGGGCCGGGGCCCCTACCAGCCCCTGGATTCGCCACTGGTTTAAAACATCACTCCCATGGTAATTGATTGATCAGACTGATTAAATCATAAATTAGTTGAGGTATTAATCCGAAGAAAAACATCAGATTAATTTATTCGAGGATAAATACCAATTGGTCAATTTTTTTTATTTGTATAAATTTTTAAAAATATATAAAGTTTTGGTTGAAATAATAAAATTAAAATTATAAAAATTATAATATTTCAAGTTCAAATCTGGTTATATATAAGTTTTTATTAATTAGTTGCACATTCAGTCGTTATTAGATGAACTTTAAAAAATAAAATAAAGGTAGATACAAAAGTTGATTATGCAATTCGAAAGAATTCTTTTTTATATTTGTAGATAGTAACAAAATGATCACTTAACTATTAGTAAATTTCTTTTTCGGTCACCTAACTATAACAAGTTACAAAACGGTCACCTAACTATTTAATTTTGTCTTTTTTATATCACTGGTTACTAACGTGGTAGCTTTTAAAAATTGGCATAATAGCAACTTTAACCCTCAATATTTATGTATTATGTCAATTTAGCCTTGATTCCAAAAAAACATTAACCCTCAGGATTTACATACGATGTAATTTGATCTTCTTCTTCTTTATATATTTTTTTGTTTATTTCGAAAGAATAAGAAATGATGAATTTTTTTTTGGGTGTTTTAATTTTTTTTTGTATATTTTCAATTAAATTTAGTTATTAAATTTGGTTTTTAGCTTTTTAGATGAAAAGATCACAAAGAACAACAAAATTATAAAAAAAGACTAAATTACACTATGTGTAAATGTTGAGAGTTAGGTTTTTTTAAAATCAATAGTAATTTAACACAATAAATAAATATTAAAAGTTAAAATTATTATTATGTTAATTTTAAAAGCTGCAACGAGGAACCAAAAATAAAATTTATAAACAATTAAATAAATACTTATATAATATATTTATTTATTTATTTTTATTTCGATAAACAAACCAATCGTGCACAGTAAAAATCTAATCTCTTCACTTTTTGGACCATGGTTACCCAAAATAGTGCCCCACTAAACAGCTCATCATCTCATATTATCTAAGATTGTGTGGTATAAATGTGTATGGGTTCAACCCAAAAATATATTTTAAGAAAATAAAAAATAATAATAAAATTTGAAAAGTCAAAGTGAAATTATATTAATTTTGTGATTTCATAACTTTTGAATAAATTATTTGTTAATTTATCATTTTTGAGACCAAAGCGGTTAGATATAAGATTTATGTCCTAATCATTTATGTCCGTTCTCGGACTATAAAATTTATTTCATCCAAAATTTAGTTAAATATAATCTAAATTGAAATATATATATTAATATAATTTATTGGGGTTTTGTTTAGTTTTATTATGGTTTAAATTCAAATATGTTCCAATTTTCAATCTATTATATTTTATATTGATTTATTCTAATTCTAATAGATCAAATATGTATTATTTGTAATTTATACTAAGCTTTTTTTGAAAGTAAAATACGATACATTATAACAACACAAGTCATATTTTAACCGAATGTGTTATGAACTTAGACCCTTTAGATCTTTTCTGAAACTATGATTGAAACAAAGGGGAGAATGGATTGTATGAAACTATGATTTCACGTCATCCATATCTCTTTTCAATATGGCATGGAAAATCAAAATTTTCCTCTTAATTTTTAGTATTTTTAGTTGGATTTGAATTTTTTAAGAGAAAAAAAGCTGAAAACCAAGAGGAAAAATCTGATTCGTTATGCTCCTGTTGAAAAAGGATAGGAATGACATGAAATCATACTTCATATAATCAACGGTAAACCTGTTAAATTGAATTTGTGATGTTTTTATCCAAAACTAATGGTGCAAACGCCAAATTCCTAAACAAAGAGCAAAACTAAGATATTTCTCCTGCAACAAAGTTTTTATTGTAGTAGTGGATGAACTGTGAAGAGCCATAGATTTTTCATTTATAAGGATAAGCTTCGATGACGGATTGAACTGCACGTATAGGTTTAATGTTGAATTGTGTAAAACCAGATTGTTGAAGAACATAGCTCCATTCGTTTAAGGTCCTCTCTTTGCCTTTTTTAGTACCAGCCTCTTTGCCTTTTTTAGTACCAGCCATCAACGCCTGTCTAACATCAACTCTACGAAACTTAGCTCATGGTCTTTATTTGCTTCAAGCACTGCTTCAACAATTATGACCTTCCCTTTATTTTTTAGAACGGCTTTTCAACATTTTTTTAGGATTTTAATGCATTTCTCGTCGTCCCAATCATGCAATACCCACTGCAACTTGCAATGTATGGATTAATCGTATAAGACCATACAATGAATGGAAAAAAAGTACTAACCATGAGAAACGCTGCATCGGCGTTTGGGATAGACATGAACATATTGCCTCCTACGTTTTCAGTGCTGTCGGATTTTGGTGCAACGGCGATGACATGAGGGAGATCAAAGTTGATGCCTCGAATTCATGGGAATGCCTTGACTAACAGGCTCAAAGCAGTCCCGTTACCACCATCGACATTGACCAAGCTTTTGACCCCGTCGAACACTTCGGGACATCCTTTGATTATAGCTTGCACAGTCAATCTAGCATCGCAAGCCATGGCTTCATTGAAGACTTTGTTATGGTCGGCGTTTGTCTCTGTGTAACTCCATAGATCTTTCCCATTTGCTGCTTCAAATGGTGAGATATTATTTCCGGTTTCAAGGACTCGAGCGTTGAGACAATGCCATGATGCTAACCAAGGAGGGCTGGACATGAGCAATAAGAAAGTAGCCATGGATTTTTCTCCACCTTTTATCAAACGACAAGACAATAGCGTCGATGAGAAGCCTAAAATGTGTTGGTTGATGGGTTCCTGTTTGAATATTCGGTAGCGGACCATGAGCTTCATAATGCGATGAAGACGCGACGGTTCGCATCGGAGGCAGTGGCTAGCTCGGATAGTGGCATAGGGATTCCATAGTTTTCAATAACATCGGCAATCCCTGTTAAAGTAGTTAATGAATCTGTTGAAGCTGTTAGTTGTCAGTTAACCGTTGGTTATCTGTTAGCAGTCTGTTAGCTAGTGTTAGCTTACGTTGCTATATAAAGAATTGAACAATCAATGTATTTGATGAACTTAAGAAAATGTATTCTTCTTGAATAATGCAATCTCAGTCATTTTGTTAGTTTCTTGCTATAATCTAACATGCTATCAGATGCCCATCTTAACCTGGAGTTCTTTTCTATGATTTCTTGTTGTTTTCATAGATCTTCCGTCTAGTCAGTCTGCTGTGCGTTCTTCTTCATCGGTGATAGCCTCTACTACTACTGACGGGGTTGTCGACAGTCGATTCTTGTCTCCTATGGCGTCAATAAATTCTGTTGGCAATCAAAACATATAAGCTTCAGAGCTTCTTGGACTCCCGAACGATTCCTTCTACTCAGCATTTTCGGATGAACATGGTGTGCTTCATGAGAATCTAGAGTTTGTGCATTTTGAACAGCAAGACAATGCTCTTGTGTCGTGGTTTCTTTCTTCGGTCAGTCAAGCCGTTCTTCCTCATCTTATTGGTATGGATATAAGCGCTCAAATTTGGAATGCACTAGTAAACTTGTATGGCAATAAAACTACTTCTAGGTTAATGTCCCATAGAAGGGCCTTGTATTCTCAACGCAAGGGTGAGCTCTGTATGAAAGAATTTTTAATGAGAATTAAAGGGTATTGTGATAGTCTTGCCAGCTGCAGAGAGGTGATTAGTGAACACAAACATGTGACTGCAATTCTTAACAGTCTCTCGTTAGAATATGAGTCTGTTATTACTATTATCATAGCAAGTCAAGTACCATACAACATGCAGGGTGTCACTACCATGCTTTTTGATGCTGAAGCTTGGCAGCAGGTTGCCATTTATGATGCGCCTAGTTCTGCTAATATGGTCTCTCATCAACCTCCAGATTGTAGTGTTCACAGTGACTTTACCCCAGCTTATCGTCCCTCCTCAACTACTCAGGGCCGTGGGCGTGGTCGATCTTCTGCATCACGCATTCAATGTCAGTTGTGCGGAAAAGCTAGTCACCTTGTCGATCGCTACTACTATTAGTTTGATGCCTTTTATAAAAGTGCAAACTATAGGCCTCCCCCATAAGCGAATATATACATATTTGGCACAGGACCTTCTGTTGCGCCTTGGGCTCCTTCTTCTATGTTTATGCCTCATTCGGCTGTCTTATATTCTCCACCAGGTTGGTTTTTCACACCTCCTTCATCAACTACCTGGACTAACCCATTTGCTGGTAGTTCTTCACAACAGGTCAGTATGCCCTCATCTGTTGCACCACAGTCTCAGGCGTATGTTGCAACTCCTGACACGGTTGGTGATAACTCTTGGTACCCTGATTCTGACGCCATGCATCACCTTACACATTCTGCTACTGCACTTGGTGATAGTACCTGTCACAATGGTCCAAGTAAGGTGTATGTAGGCAATGGTTTGACACTTCCTATGCTTTCTACTGGTCAATCATATTTACTTACCCACTCTCGACCCTTATACATGCGGTCTTTGTTGCTTGTACTTGGTGTTAGAATTAAGTGACCCAAATTCTTATAGAATATGATGGAAAATAAAATAAAAGTAAAATCCATATAGAACTAGACTTCTTTTATTTTATTTTAGAATAAGGTTTTTTAAACCTTATTAAACTTCATCTATTTTATATTGATTAGGATAGGGTGTTTCAATCCTACTAGAATATGGCTTTACAAGCCTATAAATAGACATTGTCTATTCCTCTTGTATTGATTCAAATTTTCGACATAGTGAATTTTCTTCTCCTCTGCCCGTGGTTTTTTCCCCAAAGGGTTTCACGTAAAATTTGTGTGTTCTTTTTATTTTATTTATTTTATTCTTTTTTTCACAAATTGGTATCGAGAGCTTCCGGTTATTCATCTCGATCACGGTAATGGCGTCTTTGAAATATGAAATTCATTGTTAGATCGCAACACTAGATTTGCGTTGTGGCAAATTAAGATGCAAGCGCTTCTTACAGATGGATCTAGAGGATGCCCCGCTAGGGATAGATAAGATGCCTTCGACATTATGAGATGAAGAGAAGAAGCGTAAGGATCGAAAGGCATTAACACAATTACATCCGCATTTGTCCAACGAAATTTTGCGAGGATGTGATGAAAGAAAAAGCTCACTGTGTATTATGGAAGAGGCTAGAACAAATATGTATGTCGAAAACTCTAACAAGCAAGTTGCATATGAAGCGGCGTCTTTATGCTCATCGCTTGGAGGAAGGTGCGTATGTACACGAACACTTAACAAAGTTGTTTAAAGAAATTCTCTCAAACTTGGAGGCCATGGAGGTTCAAAGTATGATAAGGAAGATCTAGGGTTGATTCTACTTTGTTCGTTGCCCCGTCTTATTCAACCTTTAGAGGCACGATTTTATATAGCCGTGAGTCTCTCACGCTTGATGAGGTTTATGATTCTTTAACCTCGTATGATAAGATGAAGCATCTTGTGGTTAAACCCGACTCTCGGGAAGAGGGTCTCATTGTTCGTGGGAGACAAGATCGAAATGCTCGATGATGATCGTGGTAGGACACAGAACGGAATCCTCGTGGTAAATCTAAGGGTAGATCAAGTCTTCAAACAGAGGTAAAACTTGTAACTTCTGCAAGAAGAAGAAAGGGCACATTAAATCTGAGTGCTATAAGCTACAAAATAAGATTAAAAGGGAGGCTGCAAATCAAAAGGAAAAACAACTGAAAAATTTCTGAAAAACTGATGTTGTAGAAGACTACAAATGATGGTGAACTTCTAGTCACTTCACAATGATTCTAAAATAAGCGAGGAGTGGATACTTGATTCAGCCGCACCTTCCATATGAGTCCTAATCGGGATTGGTTTACAACTTACGAAACAAAGGTCCGAAGGTGTTGTTTTGATGGGAAATAATGCTTCGTGTAAAATCGCAGTGTTGGAACAATTAAAGTTAAGATGTTTGATGGAGTTGTCGAAACACTTAGTGACGTATGACATGTTCCGAATTGAAAAAATTTAATTTCGTTGAGTACTCTTGATTCAAAAGTGCATGATATATACGGTGAAAGTGGGGTTTTAAAGATTTCCAAAGGGTCCTTGTTGTGATGAAAGGACAGAGAAAAAGATTGCCAAGTTATATGTTTTGCGTGGTTCTCTATCATTCTCGGTGATGCAAATGCCGCTTCTCTTCCTTGTCGATGATGATGATATTACTAAACTTTGGCATATGCGCCTAGGGCATATGAGTGAGAATGGCATGGCAGAATTGAGCAAAAGAGGACTTCTTAATGGACAAGGAATTTGCAAATTGAATTTCTGTGAGCACTGTGTTTTTGGAAAACAAAAGAGAGTTCGATTCACTAGAGGAATCCATAACACGAAGGGAACATTGGAGTATATTCATTCTGACTTGTGGGGGCCATTTAGAGTGCCTTCCAGAGGTGGAGCTAATTATATGCTAACCTTTATTGATGATTTTTCCAGAAAAGTTTGGGCGTTCTTCCCGGCGCGAAAAAGTGATGTGTTTTCCGCATTTAAGTCTTGGAAAATTATGATTGAAAAAGCAGACGGAAAACAGATAAAATACCTCCGCATGCATAATGGCTTAGAGTTCTGCTCGATGAGTTTAAATAGATTGTGCAAGTCGAAGAAATCATGAGACACTTGACGATTCGTCATACTCACAACAAAAAGCGGCGTTGCGAGCGAATGAACGAACGTAACGATCATGGAGAAGGTTCGATGTATGTTGTCAAATGCCAACTTACCAAGTCATTTTGGGCGAAGCGATTCATCGCATGTTTTTGATCAACCGATCTCCATCCGCTGCCATTGAGAAAAAGACTCCACAAGAGGTATGGTCCGTAATCCTGCTAATTATTCCGATTTAAAGATCTTTGGGTGTCCTGCATATGCTCATGTTGATAATGGAAAATTGGAACCGAGATCCATTAAATGTGTTTTTCTTGGTTATAAAGTTGGTGTAAAAGGGTATAAGTTATGGTGTCCCAAAATAGAAAAGTTGTGATTAGTAGAGATGTTGTTTTTGATGAAATCTGCTATGCTACCTAACTTATCTCTTAAAGACTCTTCCAATAAAGAAAATCAAAAACAAGTAGAGTATCAGACAATACAGAGTCAACTCCTCAAGCCGCAAAAAATTGAGAATAGAGTTGCTTCTTCACCACAATACTCTATCGCCAAAAATAGAACTAGAAGAGAAATTAAACCTCCAAAGAAATATGCCGAGGTGATCTAGTTGCTTATGCTTTGAATGTGGTGAAGATATAGATGCGAATCAAGAGCCATCTAATTATTCTCGAGGCGATTACTGTGAAGGCTCGAGAAAAGTGGATATTTGCTATGCAAGAAGAGATGGAATCACTCCACAAAAACAGAACATGGGACCTTGTGAAACTTCCTAAAGGTAAAAAGGTTGTTCGTTGTAAATGGGTGTTTAAAAAGAAAGAAGGGACTCCAGGAGTTGAAGAACCCGGATATAAAGCAAGTCTTGTTGCAAAGGGTTACAGTCAAATTCCAGGAGTGGACTTCACAGATGTGTTCTCCCCAGGTTGTTAAGCATAGTTCGATTCGAGCTTTGCTTGGTATTGTGGCCATGCATGATTTGGAGCTTGAGCGATTAGATGTAAAACGCATTTTTGCATGGAGAACTTGATGAGGATATTTACATGCAACAACCAGAAGGTTTTACAGTTTCAGAAAAAGAGAACTATGTTTGCTTGCTGAAAAAGTCCCTTTACGGTTTGAAACAGTCACCAAGACAGTGGTACAAGAGGTTTGATTCCTTTATGACTTCTCATGATTTCAAAAGAAGTAGTTTTGACAGTTGTGTTTACTTTAAGAAAAATAGTGATGGTTCTTTTGTGTATCTACTTCTTTATGTTGATGACATGTTGATAGCAGAAAAAAGATAAAGAAGAGATAAGAAAGGTCAAAGCCCAACTAAGTAAAGAATTTGAGATGAAAGATTTAGGACCAGCAAAGAAGATACTTGGTATGGAGATTCTCAGAGATAGAAAATCAAGTAAATTGTACCTAAGTCAGAAGGGGTACATTGAGAAAGTTCTTTGCAGGTTCAATATGCAGAGTGCTAAGCCTGTTAGTACTCCTTTAGCAGCCCATTTCAGACTTTCATCGGTTTTGTCTCCACAATCAGATGATGAGATTGAGTACATGTCACATGTTCCATACTCTAGTGCAAAGGGGATCTCTCATGTATGCTATGGTTTGTTCACGTCCAGATTTATCATATGCAATCATGCAGATTAGCGAGATACATGGCAAATCCGGTAAAGAACATTGGAAAGCGATTCAGGTGGATTTTAAGATACTTACGAGGCACTACCGATGTTTGCTTACAGATTTGGAAGAACTAAAGATGGAGTCATAGGGTATGTTGATGCTGATTTTGCTGGAGACCTTGATAGAAGAAGATCTCTCACAAGTTACGCGTCTTTACAATCGGAGGTTGTACAATTAGTTGGAAAGCCACTTTGCAAACTACAAATCGCTTTGTCTACCACTCAAGCCGAGTACATGGCGATTCATCGAGGCTTGTAAAGAAGCTATTTGGTTGAAGGGACTATTTAGTGAACTCAATGAAGACCTTCAAATCAAACATGATTTTTGTGACAATCAGTGCTATATTTCTTACAAAAGATCAAATGTTTCATGAGAGAACAAAACACATTGATGTTCGGTATCATTTTGTTCGTGATATTATTGCTCGTGGTGATATTGTTGTGAGCAAAATTAGTACTCATGAAAATCCTGCAGATATGATGACTAAGTCACTTCCTATAACCAAGTTTGAGCATTGCTTAGACTTGGTTGGTGTTCATTGTTGAAGTTAAACCCTTAAGGGGTTTTATGGAAGAGGTGGAGAACTTGTTTATTGAAAGTTCGCGATGAAGAACTTGTTCATTGAGAATTTGTGTCAAGGTGGAGATTGTTAGAATTAAGTGACCCAAATTCTTATAGAATATGATGGAAAATAAAATAAAAGTAAAATCCATATAGAACTAGACTTCTTTTATTTTATTTTAGAATAAGGTTTTTTAAACCTTATTAAACTTCATCTATTTTATATTGATTAGGATAGGGTGTTTCAATCCTACTAGAATATGGCTTTACAAGCCTATAAATAGACATTGTCTATTCCTCTTGTATTGATTCAAATTTTCGACATAGTGAATTTTCTTCTCCTCTGCCCGTGGTTTTTTCCCGAAAGGGTTTCCACGTAAAATTTGTGTGTTCTTTATTTTAATTATTTTATTCTTTTTTTTTTCACACTTGGCATAACTAAAAATCTCTTATCTGTGTCAAAGTTTGCAAGAGATAACCAGGTGATGTTTGAGTTTCTTCCTACATAGTTCCAGGTTCGTGATCTGAAGACCAGAGAGATTCTTCTTCAAGGCTCAGTGCATCATGGTTTATAAAAACTACACTTACATGGTCCTTTCAATGTAACACCTCTAATCTGTATCCGTCGCTGAATTAGGGTTACGAGGCATTACCGTACAAAACATAGTTCAGCACAGTCATTTCTCACCTTTCATGCACCAAAGAATAACGATACATTTATAACCTTATCAAACTCGAATATCCACAGTTCACTTATTATAAATTCGAATACATGAATCATAATTCCAATTCAAAAATAATCATAACTTACTAATCATGTATCGCAAATAAACACGTTTCAAAATTTCAACTAATTCAATTTGAACATACATCAAAACCCAATTGAGCATGCTTCATAATTACTAAATTCGAACCAAACTTGTATACATCAAAGCCATGTTCACATATTTAATACTTTCAATATTCAATTTCCGATATCCATCACATTAATGACATTTTCATAATTAAATCATATTCCATCATATATCATTACACTTATACATCAAATATATGCCAATATCTATTTCATTAGTTGAATATCAAACATATCATTTGATAACTTCTGCACAAGCATATAATAAAACCAATTGAATCATATTACATTAATTATTATGCAATCACATATGCGACTTTAGTACATTATAACATGGCCTAACATACTAATGATGCATATATATATATATAGTGCGCAATTTACCCTAAAACAAAAGCCATACTTAACATTTGAACATAAATAACATTCTAATGTACACCTAATTCGTATCTATATTAATATACCTAAACTTCATATTCTATCCTATTAACTAATCATTATTTTGGTCAGACCATTATCTATATCATAAGCATATCAAAATGAATTAAATATCGTATTCAAATTTACAACCACACATGAACACATACTTATATTAATATTAACATTAACTTGACATTTTTAACTATCCATTAAAACTAACCAAAACATACTTAATCATAACCATCATTTACCATTTGAATCCGTACCAAAACAATCAACCAAAAAATCATGAAACATATTCATTACTTACCATTTAGCAACCAAACCTATAAAGTCAATATACAACCATCCATCACTCTAATTATACCACATTTCATACTTCCAAAATGAGCTAATTATTAAGCCTATTATACATCATACCTACCATTTCTCATTGCCAAATCATATAACCAAACATCATAAACATATATACCAAGTAACATACTTCCCAAAATAAGTTTAAGTCATAGTCTACACCCAATCTTTAATATTATAATCAAGCCATTTTCGCATGGCTATATATACACAAATTCAAACCAAACATAATTAAACTAGCCTATACATGCTGTAACACCCCTAGCCTATATCCGTCGCCGGATTAGGGCTACGAGGCATTACCGATCATTTCACAGTTCATACTAATATGCATTACATTTTACAATTTTTAATGTTTTAAACACATCAATGTTCATGACAATATCAAATATTGAATCGTAAAAATTCATATCGTTCATATGATAATATATTTAAATCATGATTCAGCATATATTAAAACAAATTATATATTTATAAATAGAACATATAACAAACTAATAGTTTTGTTAATGGAATATCAACCTAATTTTTTTATTTCATAAAAGTCTTGTACACATATATATTGTACCATATCTGTAACTAACTTCCATACTATACTTGTCATTTATTTATGCAATATTACAATGTTAGTCAATGTGAATTTCATATCTCATACATTAATATAATTTAAAATATCCATTCGAATATATGCATGTATAAATAAGGGTATCTAAGCATACTCGAGTAAAGCTTTATAGCAAGTCATATTTACGGTTTAGTAAACAACTAACATACAAGAAATACGACATATTACACCAAGCTCAAGTACATTACATTATTTTAACTTAGACCATTTTCGGACACAATTAACAACTTTAGCACATGCACATAATAAAACCAATTAAAACTTATTACATAATTTAACTAGCAATCGCATATGCAACTTAATACAATATATCATGATCGAACATTCTATTAATGCATGTATATATACATAGTGTGTACTTACCCTAAAAATCAAGGCCACGTTTAACATTTGAATTCATACCAAAACAATTGACTAAAACAATCATGGAACATTTTATTTACTTAATACCTTGCATAGCCGAATCCTATTATTTAAAACCGCATTCACATCCAAAATTTCCATCACCGAATTACCAAAACTAAACTCATTAAACATTATAACTAAAAAAATATCAAACCAAGACTAAGCATAATAAGCAATTTCACATATATACCTTATCTTAGTATAAAACACATCCAAACCAACCAAGATACTTATGATCGATTCATTCATACCATGTCCAAAGTCATTAACCAACTTCAATGCACAAACTCATATCACTATCAAACCATTTCCAAAACATATATCATCTATCGCCTATGCTATTCATTCATAACTCATAGCATCATAACCAAAACAGTTTAAACCATGATCAAACATAATCAAAACCAAGCTTAGAAGTAAAGCCATTTTTGCATGACTTTAATTATACATAACCAAAGTTCATCATTTCAAAACGTAATCCAGCCTATACATGCCATAGTTCCGAAAATTCAACTTATAAAATACCGAAGACGGTCGATAGTGTGATAGACTTTGCTGACAATCCCCGTGCTCGTAACTTGAATCCAAAATCTATAAAACAGAAACACATATATACACAGAATAAGCTTTTATAATTTAGTAAGTCATAAGCATATAAACTATTTAATAACATGAACAATTTATTTAAGGTAAATCTAACTATACTTTCATGGTCGTATTAATCCAACAACTCATGTTTTCACATATCATATACTTTTGCATACAGTTTTACTTAAAACCGAATACTCATATATAAATGTTAACAAAATGTCTTACAATCCAAAGCTAATTATCATTATTGTTAATACATATACACATATTCTTGAATCAAAATATGACATAGTATACATTTACATAGCAATGGCCGAACATAATACACATAGCACACATGTTCACATTAGTAACTTACTTACCTTATTCAAGTAGGTGGTAACCCAATTCTTACCTGATCATTTTAGCTCATTTTGAAAAATCGATCACAACCTATCATTGCCCAATGAACCATTCGGAATCGGATAAGACACTCGAATAATCACACATATCGTACAATACCAACGTCCCAGATGTGGTCTTACACGTAATCACATATCGATGCCACTATCCTAGACAGGGTCTTACTCGCACACATATATCAGAATCACATATCGTTGCCAAAGTATTAAACGTGGTTTTACTCGCACACATATATCAGAATCACATATCAATGCCAACGTATTAAACGTGGTCTTACTTGTACACATATATCAGGATCACATATCGATGCCAACGTATTAAACGTGGTCTTACTCACACACATATATCAGGATCACACATCGATGTCACATATACTTCCAGGTATCAACTTTAAAATTGGCCAAAATATACATAAGTTCATTAACGAAATTATCATTCGCCACCAAAGTCACATAATCATCAAATATTAGAATATATATATAACCATGATTCACACTATAATAACACATACATATTTCATTTAGCCGAATATAGACTCGTAATTAATATACAAGTGATCGACATTCTGACATATATAGTTCATGTCATCACTTTAAATACTAAACTTATTCATTACTTTATCATCAAGCATAAATTATTTTCATTGCTCAATACCAATTTATAATCTACTTCTAATCAATATAACTATCAATTGATCACATATATTGAAATTTAACAACTTCTATTTACTTATAAACTTACCTCGAGCGATGTAAAACGGAACGGGACAACTAATCAACAACTTTCGTTTTCCCTCGATCCAAATCCAATTTCTTTGGTTCTTGATATAAACATATTCAAATTAAACTCATTCAAACATATTTTCATTCAATTTAGTCCAAAAACACATAAATAAACAAATTACCATTTTATCCCTGACATTTACACTTTTTACAATTTAGTCCCTATTGCACAAAATACAAAATATACAAAATTTCAACACACCCATGTTAGGCCGAATCTTACCCATATTCATAAAAGTCCATATATTTCATTTATTTCACATTTTAGTCTCTCAAATTATTATTTTTGCAATTTAGTCCTAATTACTCAAAATCATCAAAAACTCTAATACAAAACATGTTAATTTAAAACATATCTTTCATATTTCATCATCAAACAACAAAAATCACAAGCTCTCATCAACGACATAACTCAAAATATTCATCAAAATAAAAAATTCAAGCATGGGTCTTGAAGATAACTTAGCAACGATCTCAAAAATGTAAAAATTATCAAAAGCTGAGCTAAACACATACCTTGATTGAGCTTAGAAATGGCCGAACCCTAGAACTCTCTTCCTTTCTTTCTTATTTAGTTTTGAAAATGGTGAAAATAATATGAACACTAATGTTTTATGATATATTTTATATTATAATAGCTTATATTATTAGTTTACTAAATTAACCTTAATGAATTTATAACAAAACTATATAATATAAGCCTAATGACGTCCATTCAATATGTCAATGGGCTATTTACAACTAAAAGGCTTCCATTTATAAAGCCAATAGAAATTTGGCCCCTTATACATTAAACTACCAAATTTTTATTTTATGCGATTTAGTCCTTTTATTTAATCGAGCACTCAAACGATAAAATTAAAGCATGAAAATTTCACAGATATAAATTCACACATAATAAACACGGAAAATAATTTTTAAATATTTTTCTGACTCAAATTCATGGTCCCGAAACCACCGTTTTGACTAGGGTCTAAATCGGGCTGTTACACATGCCATATGTTTAAAGTTTCAAACTTCAAAAGTACCGAATGATAGTCGATAGTGTGACGATTTCCTTGATGATCCCCGAGCTCGTAATCAGCTTTCAAAAATCTATTAAACAAACCTTAACCAAATGTATATGTATCATGCTTGCAAACTCAAACATATCTCATAAACATTAACATTTTAATATCAATGGCGAAATGTACATATACCCATAAACATATATAATTCTCACTTTTATAATGCATATTTCATATATATATATCAAAAGTACACACTTACCTTATATTCCTAATCATTTAATATTCAATCATTACTCGATATTGCCCGTGGAACTATTCAAAATTAATAAGGTTACTCAGATAGTCGAAAAGCTCGTACAATGCCAATGTCCCACACGTGGTCTTACATGGAATCACATATCGATGCCACTGTCCTAGACAGAGTCTTACACGTAAATCACAAATCGATGCCAACGTCCCAGATGTGGTCTTACATGAAATTACATATCAGAGTCCTATGTCATGACATATGTATCCAAACTATTCCTAAGGTTCGCACATGGCTTTCAGACATCGTAAACCAAACAATTCCATCTCGTATATATTTCTCTCATGTTTATACAAATTCGGCTTGAACATATATATACAAGTAATAATTCAATTCGACACAAATAATATATATACAATCAAATTTAACGACATTTATTTACTTATGAACTTACCTCGTACGGATTCGGGCAGAAATAAATAGCTATTCAACGATTTTTGATTTCCTCCGATCTACTCCCGTTTTCTTCGGTTCTTGATCTAATCACATTTAAATTTGACTTATTCAATCACATTCATTAAAATTAGTCAATAAACACATATTTAGGAAATTTTACAAATTAGCCCTCATATTTTTACATTTTGACATTTAAGTCCCTAATTTACAAAATCACAAAATACACATAATTTCATATTTTTCGTGCTTAGCTGAATTTTCATGGAGTCCATATAATCCAAAATCTTTCATTTATTTCACATTTTAACCCCTCAATTTATAAAATTCACAATTTAATCCCACATAGGCATTTTTACTAAAAATCACTTAATTAAACATGAAAATCTAACAACATATTTTTATTTTCCATAATCAAGCAACAAAAATCACAAGCTATCATCAATGGAAATAATACATCATCAAATTAAAAAAATTCAAGTATGGGCTAGCTAATATTCAAAACAACGATCTCAAAAACGTAAAAATCATAAAAAACCGAACAATTATCATACCTTAATTGAAGAAAATCAAGGCCGAACCCTTAGAAGTCTTTTTTTTTTCTTTAGTATATTCAGCCATACAAAAGATGCTAATATACTAATATCATATTTATGTTATGCAAAAGATGCAAAAGATGAAAAAGCTATTTTCATTTATGTTATGTTTTATTATAATATCATATTTAATTAATTTACAAAACTAACATTAATGAAATAATATACTAACTTAATAATGGTTGTCTATTTTTGTCCATGCATGTTTCTAAAGGTCAAATTACATCTTAAGTACTCCACATTATAAAAAAATAGCAATGTAGCACTTTAACAATTAGTTAGCCACTTTTACATTTTCTGCGATTAAGTCCTTTTTATTAAATCGAGCATACAAACGATAAAATTTTCACACGAAATTTTCATACATATAAATTAACATGCTGTAGACACTAAAAATAATATTAAAATATTTTTCTAACTCAAATTTGTGGTCTCAAAACTACTGTTCCGAATAGGGTCTAAACCGGGCTGTTATAATTCTCCCCCCTTAGAAATTTTCGTCCCCTAAAATCTTATCAGTGAATAGGTTTGGGTAACGTTCTCCCATAGCATCCTTAGGCTCCCACATAGCTTTTTCAACCCTGTGTCGGTGCCATAAGACTTTCACTAAAGAGATTTTCTTATTTCTCAAATATTTAACCTCGCGATCTAAAATTCGGATTGGTTCTTCTTCTTCATTGCATCTTAAAAAACTTGATTTGACTCATTAATCAGTAAATAAAGTATGAAATCAGATTGAATTAAAAATATTATTTTTTGAGTTTTATATCTAGGTAAAAATGTCTTTCTTTATTCTTGACCCAATGTTATCATTCTATATTGTTGGTCTACAAAGCTGACAAGCGACCAACTCTTAGCTTAACATTGTACTAAGTTTGGTTGATTTCTGCTAATTTAAGTATTGAAGAGTGTCAAGGAATAAAAATTTTGATGTCCTAAAATTAATTAAATTAAAGTACACAGATTAAATCTAAAGTTTTCACAAAATATATAGACTAATATCATGATTTAAAGATAGATTTAAGTAACTTAAAAAGAAAAGGAGAATAAATAGAGCATAAAGTAATTGCTAACATGTAAGAGAAAGCCTAAATCTCACTAAATAATGATTAAGTTTTCGTTTTGATCACTTAACTAAAATAACTTACAATTTGGTTACTAAACTATTCAAAAGTTTTTATTTAAGTCACCGAGCTATTAAAATCGATGATATATGGCTTTTTATGTTTGCATTGCCTACACCAATCGAAAACTCTATAGCTCAAGATATAAAAAATTTAGTGACTATGACTCAAGTGGACAGCTTTGAATGAACATATAAGTAAATAGTGAAATTATAAATAATGTTACATATAAGCATGTTATATATATTAAATATATGGAATGGAGAGGAGGAGGAGGAAAATAAACATATGAATATTCAGCTGGTAAGGGCTTACATTTAAAATGGATAATTTGCATGCTTTAGATTCAGGGACTAAATTGAATAAAAATAAAAGTTTAAAGGGTAATTTTGTAGAAATGTCAAAAATGATCAAATTGCATGAAATGAATTGGTTTATTGTCTAAGTTAATAAATTGAATGAAATTATTAATTTAGATCAAGATCGGATGGAAAATAGATGAAAATGAAAAATCACCTAAATGCCCCTATATCTTGGTATTTCTGCAATTTAGTCAGGTAAGTTCATATGGTTGAACTTTCATGATTATTTGTTAAATTAGGAATGATATAATGTATTATTTCATATGTTTTCTATTGAATTATGAATATTGTTAAATTATGGAAATCGGATCAAAAGTTCAAATTGAGCAGAACGCTGAATTGAATATGATTGTTTAGTGATCAGTGATGAATTGACGGATAAGACTATGGCTGGGCCATGGCAATATATGTTTAAAACCATAGCTAGGCTATGGCATCCTGATGATAAGACCATATCTGGAATATGACACTACGAGTGTATGGCCATGGCTGGGCCATGGCAATACATGTGTAAGACCATAGTTGGACTATGTCATCAAACCAGAAATGAGTAAGACCATAGTTGAAAGATGCTATGGCATCACGATTCAGACGAGTAAGACCATAGCTGAAAGATGTTATGGTATCACGATTCAGATATGTAAGACCATAGTTGAAAGATATTATGGCAATATGACGAGAAATGAATAAGACCATGGTTGAAAGATACTATGACAACATGATAGAAAATAAATAAGACCATGGTTGAAAGATACCATGGCAACATGACAGGAAATGAATAAGACCATGGTTGAAAGATAAAAATGAATAAGAACATAGTTGGAAGACATTATGGCATCATGTCGAAGATAAATAAGACTGTGGATGGGAGACGCTATGACATCTATTGAACAATTGATATTCAAGTAATATGTATCAAATGACGAATGGTTATATGAATTGGTTGTACAAAATGGTTGTGTGAAATGTTTACAAGAATTCGTCATATGAAAATATATGTACAAAATAGTTGTATGAAATAATTTTGAAGTTAGATAAACGAAATAAGTATAGGTACATGAAATTTAATTTATGCTAAGTTTGATATGAACTATTATTGGAATAAATATACATAAAATATATGGAAATGATAGTGTATGAAATATTGATATAATGAAATGAATGATATATGCTTATGAAGAAATGGTAAGAGAATGATATGTTTCATGACATGTACATATATGATTATCTTTGATATGTTGATACAAGGAAATTATGTAAGTTGAGACAATTATTAAACTCAATTGTGACATGTCGAGAAAATAAGTATATCAATGTTGAATTTATATGAAATATGTGCAAGTATACTAACAATGTTGTTGTTTGATGCTTAGACAAGTGCCAAGCTATTGGTTGAATGGTAATATGTTTATTTATATGATGCATTGAATCGGTAAATATTTAATTGAAAGTTTTTATTAAATGATATGTAAATCCTAGTAATGCCCTGAAACCCTGTTTCGGCTACGGATACGGGTTAAGGGTGTTACACCACCGCTAGCCCGTTGGTGACAAAAAATTATAAAATGTAATAATTAAATAACTATTTTATAACTTTTTAAAATTATGCGATCAAAATGAAATTTACTAATATTTAAGTGAATACTAGTTAATTTATTTATTTTTCATTTCGATAAACAAACAAATCGTGGACCAAGGAATTTAATCTCTCTCCACAAAATCAGACAATGTTCTTTCTTTTTTTGGACAATGGTTACCCAAAATAGAGAAAAATTGTCACATAAATGTTTGATATTATTAGTGCCCCCACTAAACAGCTCATCATCTCATTTTATCTAAAATTGTGGTATAAATGTTTATAGGGGTTATGGGGCATCTTAGATGGATTAACGCTTCTTTTCGAGAGGAGTTATGACTTTGTGATAATTCAAACTGATATTATGGAGGCAGTTCAAGTTATTCGGGCTTGTAAGGACTTGGACTCAACTTTGATAAGAAGAATTCATCAACTTTTGTCTAGCATTAGACATTGGGACATTCGTCACATTTCGAAGGAAAATAATGGAGAAGTCGATGAAATTGCTAAACTAGTTCAAGAAAGGAGTGAAGATCTTTAAGTGTTTGAAGTGTCCCCATAGGAAGTTAGCTTTATTTTATTGTAATTTTTTAGGTTTTGTATTTTCACCCAAAAAATTAAGAAAATAGAAAATAATAATAATTTTTGAAAACTCAAAGTACAATTATATTAAATTTGTGATTTCATCCATAATGTTTATTAATATCTATCAAATTATTTGCCTTAATCATCTGAAATTTAGACTTAGTTCAGATGGGTGGTGCGTTTAACTATAGTTAATATAAAAACAACGGTGGCAGTGATATTAGATACTGTAACTTGAGACAAAAAGTAAACTAAACGCAATGCACCCAACCACCCATCCAAACCCACCTTAGTTAATTACAATCTAAAATGAAATATATATTAATATACTAATATATTATATTGATGTTTTGTTCATTTTTATTATGATTTAAATTCAAATATATTTTGTATTGAGTTATTCTAATTTTAATTGATCAAATATGTATTATTTGTAACTTATACTAAGCTTTTTTTTTTAAAGTAACTGATACTATATTTGTACTTATAAATTCTTTCGAATAAATAAATTATGATATGTTATAACAATACAAGTCATGTTTTAATAGAGCGTGTTACGAACTTAAATTTTTCGAATTTTTTTGAAAAAGTTTACAACTAGAATATAGTAAATCAAGTACAACTACGTATGGCTCAACAATTATAAAGTTGAATTGAATCAACATAAATTACAAACAGATTAAGAATAGGAATAATTTAAATTAAAATTCACATGGTACAATTGCATACGAGGAGCCTCAAAATTTGGTATATAAGACTCAAAATCTCGACTTTTACCAACAATGCCAAAACTTATTCGAGAGTATGAATTAAAGTTGGTATCAGTTTTAAATTAAACCTATTGATTGATATATTGAATCCAACAGAATGATTTTAAAGAAAACCACTCAAAACCAAGATTTATTGATTCCAACAAAAGACTTATGTTTTTAGCCAAAACTAAAACATTTCTCATGCAACAAAGTTTTTTTTGTAGTAGTGGATGAACAACTGTGAAGAGCCATAGAATTTTATTTTCTAAGGATAAGCTTCGATGACGGATTGAACTGCACGTATAGGTTTAACGTTGAATCGTGTAAAACCAGATTGTCGAAGAACATAGCTCCATTCCTTTAAGGTCCTTTCTCTCCCTTTATTTGTAATAACCATCATCGCCGTGTCTAGCATCAACCTTGCGACACCTAGCTCGTCGCCTTCTTTATCTTCTTCAAGAACTGCTTCAACGATTATAACCTTCCCTTTATCTTCTGGAATGGCTTCTCGACATTTTTTTAGGATTTTAATGCATTCCTCGTCGTCCCAATCATGCAATACCCACTGCAATTTTCAATGTATTGATTAATCGTATAAGGCCATATAATGAAGGGAAAGAAAGTACTAACCATGAGAAAAGCTGTGTCGGCGTTTGGGATAGACATGAACATATCTCCTACGTTTTCAATGCTATCGGATGTTGGTGCAATGGCGACGATATGAGGGAGATCAAAGTTGATGCCTTGAATCCATGGGAATGCCTTGACTAAAAGGCTCAAAGCAGTCCCGTTACAACCACCGACATCGACCAGGCTTTCGACTCCGTGGAACACTTCGGGACATCCTTCGATTGTCGCCTGCACCGTCAGTCTAGCATCGCAACCCATGGCGTTGTTAAAGAGTTCTCTAAAGTCGGGGTTCGCCTCGGCATAGCTCCATAGATCTTTCCCATTTGCTCCTTCAAATGGTGAGATATTATTGCCAGTTTCAAGGACTCGAGCACTAAGACTATGCCAGGGTGCTAAACAATTAGGGCTGGACATGAGCAATATGAAAGCAGCCATGGATTTTTCTCCACCTTTTATCAAACGACGAGACAATGGCGTCGATGAGAAGCCTACAGTGTGTTGGTTGATGGGTTCCTATTTGAATATTCGGTCGTAGACCATGAACCTCATAATGCGATGAAGACGCGACGGTTCGCATCGGAGGGCAATGGCTAGCTCGGATAGTGGCATAGGGCTTCCATAGTTTTCAATAACGTCGGCAATCCCAAGCTCAATGGCATATTTAACGACAGCTATTTTGGCATATCCGAACACATAATTCTAAATCTTTATTTCAGTTCTAGCTTCTTCCTTTATTGTGACTTTCATATCTCCCATCTCAACTTTTTTTTTTTTTAATTTTTTTATTTGAGAACTTTTGGTAACTCTATTCCCAAATCTTGACTATGAAGCTACGATTTATAGAAGCAAAGGTATTGGTTTGAACTAGGTCACACTTCTTGAATTTGAAAATATCTTGTCAAATATGCTCCTACCCACAAAAAATTATTAGATTAATTTGGTCAAAAAATTACAGTGCAATTATTTGAGGTGTATCAAATAGTATATCTAACTTAGATTTTGGTTAACTTTTACCATAATGTAATTTACACATTTAATATTTATACTTTTTAAATTGATTAATTTCTGTCATATTCTAAAAATTGAGGTAGAAAAAAAATTAAGAATTGACACGTTATGACTTTTAATTAATTAAAATTTTGTAAAATTATAATAAATATGAATTATTGGTTTAATGGTTAAAAGCAGTTAAAGAAGAAGATCCAATTAATTTTGAGACCTGAGTTCGAGCCCCTTATTTCATTTTTCATGCCTTTCACTTTTGCTGCCCACTATTTTATTTTTGTGGTGTGAGTGTATGTGTGTGATAGTGGGATTGATGGGTTTTTTTTTGTTTTTTTTTGGGAAGCATTCAATGAAAAGCAGGGATACATTCAAACCGACTTTTAAAGTCGGCTAAGCATGCAGATAATAAGGTGGCAAAAAAACTGGCTTGCAAAGTGGATAACAAGCTGTTAAAAGAATTGGTCTGCAACTTGGCTTAGTACCGTGGCAATTTGTTAACACTTACGTAAGGATGAAACACGATGAGTTGGCTAGGAATGACTTAGAGCATTGTCCATAATAATGTTGGAATTCCTTATGGTTCGTGGGATATTCTCACATTTTTCATGCCTTTCTCTTTTGCTGCCCAGTACTTTGTTTACGTGGTAGTGGGTGTATGTGTGTGATAGTGGCCTTGATGGGTTTTTTTCTGTGGGAAGCATTCAATGAAAAGCAGGGATACATTTCCCCACCACCCAACGAACTTTACACATGTCCCTGTTCTATTCGTTTCTATGGTACTGAAAGCTGGAAAGCCACTAACCAGCCAAAATAGAGAAAAACCAAAACCAAACAGATCGTGCCGTGGATTCTAATCTCTCTCCGCAACATCCGACACTGGATCTTTCCTTTTTAGGACAATGTTACCCAGACACGCTCATCATCTCATATTATCTAAAATTGTGTGGTATATATGTTTATAGGGTCAACTCAAAAATATATTTTAGGAAAATAATAATAATTTTTGAAAATAAAAATACAATTATATAAATTATTATTATTTTATCATTTTTTAATCAAAAATCATTTTGTGTTAGTCTTTGTCCATAATGTTTATCAACGCTTATAAAATTATTTGCCTTAAATATTTATGGTCATTCTCCGAGTGTAAGATTTATTACATTCGAACTTTAATTGGTGACAACTTAAAATGAAATATTATTATATTAAAGAGATTTATTATTGTTTAAATTCAAATATATTTCAATTTTTAATCTATTATATTTTGATTTGATTTATTTTAGTTCTAATTGTTCAAATATGTATTATTTCTACTTATAAATTATTTTCAAAAATAAAATACCATACATTATATTCGTACCCTTTGGATTTTTCTTTTTTAAAAAAGTTTAAAAATAGAATATGGTGTAATCAAGTACAATCACCTACCTATGTATGATGAATTAAAAAGTTGAATTGAACTAATATAAACTACAAACAAATTAAGAATCTGAAATATTTGAACTAAAACTCACGTATACCAATTGTGCATGAAGAAATTCAAACCTTAATACACAGGATTTAAGACCTCGACCTTTATCAACAATTCAAATCTCTTATCCAGATCAAAATAATAATCATATTTTAATTATTTTTCGCATTCAATCCAAAATTATTCCAGAGATAGAATTGAAGATTGAAATAATGATTGAACAAAGGGAATTACTAAATGAAGAGCAAGACTGAAACATTTCTCACGCAACAAAGTTTTAATTGTTTTGTAGTAGTGGATGAACAACTGTGAAGAACCATAGATTTTGTTTTCTAAGGATAAGCTTCGATGACGGATTGAATTGCACGTATGGGTTTAACATTGAATCGTGTAAAAACCAGACTGTCGAAAAACATAGCTCCATTCCTTTAAGGTCCTCTTTTTCCCTTTATCAGTATGAGCCATCATTGCCATGTCTAGCATCAACCCCACGAAACCTAGCTCGTCGCCTTCTTTATCTTCTTCAAGAACTGCTTCAACGATTATAACCTTCCCTTTATCTTCTGGAATGGCTTCTCGACATTTTTTTAGGATTTTAATGCATTCCTCGTCGTCCCAATCATGCAATATTCACTGCAATTTGCAATGTATAGATTAATCGTATAAAACCATATAATGAAGAGAAAAAAAAGTACTAACCTTTAAAAACGCTGCGTCGGCGTTTGGGATAGACATGAACATGTCGCCTCCTACGTTTTCAATGCTACCGGATTTTGGTGCAACGGCAACGACATGAGGGAGATCAAAGTTGATACCTCGAATCCATGGGAATGCCTTAACTAAGAGGCTCAAAGCAGTTCCGGTACCACCTCCGACATCGACCAAGCTTTCGACCCCGTCAAACACTTCGGGACATCCTTTGATTATCGCCGGTACCGTCAGTCTAGTATCGCAAGCCATGGCATCGTTGAAGAGTTGGCTATGGCTGGGGTTTGTCTCGAAGTAGCTCTATGGATCTTTCCCGTTCGCGGCTTCAAATAGTGAGATATCATTGCCGGTTTCAAGGACTCGAGAACTAAGACCATGCCATGGTGCTAACCAAGTAGGGCTGGACTCGAGCAATACAAAAGGGGCCATGGATTTTTCTCCACCTTTTATCAAACGACGAGACAATGGCGTCGATGAGAAGCCTACAGTGTTGGTTGATGGGTTCCTGTTTGAATATTCGGTCGTGGACAATGAACCTCATAATGCGATGAAGACGCGACGGTTCGCATCGGAGGGCAGTGGCTAGCTCGGATAGTGGCATAGGGCTTCCATAGTTTTCAATAACATCGGCAATCCCAAGCTTAATGGCACATTTAACGACAGCTAGTTAATTTAGCATATCTGAACACATAATTCCAAATATCTACTTCAGCTCGAGCTTCTTCTTCTTCGATTCCTCTCACTTCCATTATCTTTTTCTATTCGAAAACTTGGCAACTCTATTAGCAACTCTTGAGGATGAAAAGTTTTGTTGAAGCCCCCGTTTTATAGGAGAAAAGGTTTGCCTAGGGGTTAAAAGAAGGAACAAATGGTAATTACGAATGCTTTTTCAATCTAGGGGTTAAATTAAGTAAAACAATTTAGGTTTTAAAACAGTGGGGATGGCAGAAAATATTTTTAGGGGTTAAAATAAAATTTTAATTTTTAGTAGTCTATATTTTTATTATTTTAAAAGATTAAATTAAATTTTTATAATTTTAGGGGGTTAAAGTGTAATTTTATCTTTACTATTTTAAAATTTTAAAATTTTCTAAAAGGCTAAAATAATAATTTTCCATGTTAGGGGGCCGCCCCCCTGGATTCGCCACTGATTTAAAACATCACTCCCATGGTGATTGACTGATCAGACTGATTAAATCATAAATTAGTTAAGCTATTAATTCGGAGAAAAACATTAGATTAATTCATTCGAGGATAAATACTAATTAGTCAAAATTTTTTATTTGTATAAATTTTTAAAAATATGTAAAGTTTTGGTTGAAATAATAAATTTAAAATTATAAAAATTATAATATTTCAAGTTCAAATCTGATTATATATAAGTTTTTATTAATTAATTTCACATTCACTTGTTATTAGATGAACCTCAAAAAATAAAATAAAGATAGATACAAAAGTTGATTATGCAATTCAAAAGAATTCTTTTTTATATTTGTAGATAATTACAAAATGATCACTCAACTATTAGTAAATTTCTTTTTCGGTCACCTAACTATAACAAGTTACAAAATGGTCACCTAACTATTCAATTTTGTCTTTTTACGTCACTGGTTGACTAACATGATAGCTTTTAAAAAATTGGCACAATAGCAACTTTAACCCTCAATATTTTTGTGTTATGTCAATTTAGTCTTGATTCCAAAAAAATAAAATTAACCCTCAGGATTTACACACAATGTAATTTAGCTAATAAATTATTATTTTTTTGAAAGAATAAGAAACATGAAAATTTTTTTATTTTTTATTTTTGGGTGTTTTAATTTTTTTTATATATTTTCAATTAAATTTAGCTAATAAATTTGTTTTTTAGCTTTTCAGGTGTAAAGATTGTAAAAATCAACAAAACTGTAAAAAAGACCAAATTACACTGTGTGTAAATGTTGAGGGTTAGGCTTTTTTAGAATCAAGAGTAATTTAACACAATGTATAAATATTAAAGGTTAAAGTTACTATTATGCCAATTTTAAAAGCTACTATAACGTGTAACCAAAAATGAAATTTATTAACAATTAAATAAAAACTAATATAATTTATTTATTTTCATTTCGATAAACAAACCAATCGTGCACAGTGGAATCTAATCTCTCATGTCAATAATATTCCATGTTTTTAACTAATAATATATAACAAATACATAATATCATCCATCAATTCAATATAAATATTAAAGTTCAACCGTACGAACTTACCTGGGGTAAATTCTAGAAGTTGCAATAATTCAAGGACCATTCGGCTAATTTCTCTTTTTCACGTTTGTCTTCGGATTCTTGATCTATAATATAAAATTATTCATTCATTAGCATCTAATTCAATTCTAATTTACTTTACAATTTATACCTTTTAATTTTTGAAATTACACATTTACCCCAAATTTTATAATTTTTACAATTTAGTCCCTTATCAATTATCCTATAAATTGAGCTAATTTTTCTCAATTTACAATTTAATTAATTATTTTAGGCTACCATACAACCACTGATATTCAAAATTTCAATACCAAACCCTAATTCTTAACCTTTTCACCATTTGGTCCTAAAATTAATATCTATCAAAATTACTTGATAAAATCATAAAATAACAAAATTAAAGCTTAAAATCTATGTTAATTCATCATAAAAATCTAGAACTCATCAATGGTAACTTCAAAAGTTACCCATAAAATGGAAAACTAATGAATCATATAGTTGGACCTAATTGCAAAAGTCTTAAAAACACAAAATTTATAAAAAAAAAGATTAAATTGACTAACCAATTCAACTTTCAACCCAAGAAGTCCCTAAAGCCATGACTTCCTTTCTTCTTTCTCTTTTTCTTTCCTTTTTCTTTTTCGTTTGATTGTCTATTTTGTTTCTTTCCTTTATTTATTTGTTATAATATAATATAATATAATATAATATAATATAATATATATAATAAACTTATAAATATTTAACTTATGCCGCTCAACTTTAAGTAATGGCATAATTCCTTCTTTGGTCCTTTTAATTTTCTGTAATTTATAATTCAACTTTCACCCTATATGCAATTTAGTTCTCATACCCAATTGCTTTTAATTCAAGCAAATTCACTTAACCGACACCTAATTAACTATACAATTAACTTTGTAAATATTTATTAAAAATATTTACGAGTCCGATTTACGGGAACGGAGTCCCAGGAATGTATTTTTTTAATTTAGTCATTTTTAATTAATTAACTACCCAAACGTTAAAATTTCCTAACGAAACTTTAATACTAACTCAATGACACTCTGTAAATATTTATAAAAATATTTATGACTCGATTTATAAAATCGAGGTCTTGATACCTCGTTTTTAACCTAATTTACCTAGTAAATTCTTTTAAATCACAAAATTAGCTAGTTTAAAAATATTTCTAAAATCACACTTGACTCATAAATATTAATTTATTAAATTTTTAAACTTAATCGTCGGATCTAATGATCTCAAATCACTATTTTCGACACTATTGAAAATTGGACTGTTACAAATATATTTATAAGGTAAACTCAAAAAAATATTTTAAGAATATAATAATAATTTAAAAAATCAAATTAATTTTATAGTTTCATAAAATTTAAATAAATTATATTCTTAATTTATCATTTATGAGATTAAATCCATATGCTCATCTATCAAATTATTTGCCCTAATTATTTATGTCCGCTTTTAGACTACAAGATTTATTTCATTCGAACTTTAGTTAGTTACAATCTAAAATGAAATATACGATTATATTATATTAGAGAGAATTATTATTGATTAAATCTGAATATATTTCAATTTTCAATCTATTATATTTTTTTATTAAATTTATTCTAATTCTAATTGATCAAATATGTATTATTTACGATTTATATTAAACTTTATTTTAAAAGTATCTTATATTATATTTGTACTTATAAATTCTTAAAAGAAAAATTATATATTATAACAAGTCATATTTTAACTGAGCTCGTTATGAACTCAAACACTTAGAATTTTATTTTTGAAAAATTTTATAAATAAAATATAGTGTAATTAAGTATAACCACACGTATCTAAACACTTACAAAATTGAATTGAATCAATATAAACTACAAACAAATTAAGAATCGAAATGATTTGAAGTAAAACCCAGAAGTTACAATTAATTAAGCATAATGAGACTTAGACTTTACTACATGGGAACCCAAAGCCACGACCTTTATTAACAATACCCAAGCTTACTTGACAGAGAATTCAAATATCTTATCTGATATCAAAATAACAATGGTATATTAATTATTTTTTGCAATCAATCCAAAACTATTATTGTTTGAACAGACCGGATCCATATTATTCCAACAAAGGGCATTACTAAACGAAGAGCAAAACTAAAACATTTCTCATGCAACAAAGTTTTTATCTTGGTAGTGGATGAACAATTGTGAAGAGCCACAGAGTTTTGTTTTCTAAGGATAAGCTTCGATGACGGATTGAACTACACGTATGGGTTTAACAGTGAATCGTGTAAAACCAGATTGTCGAAGAACATAGCTCCATTCCTTTAAGGTCCTCTCTTTCCCTTTATTTGTAATAGCCGTCATCGTTATGTCTAGCATCAACCCTACGGCACCTAGCTCGTCGCCTTTTTTATCTTCTTCAAGAACTGCTTCAACGATTATAACCTTCTCTTTATCTTCTGGAATGGCTTCTCGACATTTTTTAAGGATTTTAATGCATTCCTCGTCGTCCCAATCATGTAATACCGACTGCAATTTGCAATGTATGGATTAATCGTATAAGACCATATAATGAAGGGAAAGAAAGTACTAACCATAAGAAACGCTGCGTCGGCGTTTTGGATAGACATGAACATGTCTCCTCCTACGTTTCCAATGCTATCGGATTTTGGTGCAACGGCAACGACATGAGGGAGATCAAAGTTGATGCCTCGAATCCATGGGAATGCCTTAACTAAAAGGCTCAAAGCAGTCCCGTTACCACCACTGACATCGACCAGGCTTTCGACTCCGTCGAACACTTCGGGACATCATTCGATTGTTGCCTGCACCGTCAGTCTAGCATCGCAACCCATGGCGTTGTTAAAGAGTTCGCTAAAGTCGGGGTTCGCCTCGGCGTAGCTCCATAGATCTTTCCCATTTGCTACTTCAAATGGCGAGATATTATTGCTGGTTTCAAGGACTTGAGCGCTGAGACAATGCCACGGTGCTAAGCAAGTGGGGCTGGACATGAGCAATATGAAAGCAGCCATGAATTTTTCTCCACCTTTTATCAAACGACGAGACAATGGCGTCGATGAGAAGCCTACAGTGTGTTGGTTGATGGGTCCCTGTTTGAATATTCGGTAGTGGACTGTGAACCTCATAATGCAATGAAGACGCGATGATTCGCATCGGAGGGCAGTGGCTAGCTCGGATAGTGGCATAGGGCTTCCATAGTTTTCAATAACGTCGGATATCCCAAGTTCAACGGCACATTTAACGACAGCTATTTTAACATATCCTAACACATAATTCCAAATCTCTATTTCAGCTCTAGCTTCTTCTTCCTTTATTTTCACTTCCATATCTCCCATCTCAACTTTTTTTTTTTTAATTTTTTTTATTTGAGAACTTTTGGTAACTCTATGCCCAAATCTTGACTATGAAGCTACGATTTATAGAAGTAAAGGTATTGGTTTGAACTAGGTCACAGTTCTTGAATTTGAAAATATCTTGTCAAATATGCTCCTACCCACAAAAAATTATTAGATTAATTTGGCCAAAAAATTACAGTGCAATTATTTGAGGTGTACGAAATAGTATATCTACCTTAGATTTTGGTTAACTTTTACCATAATCTTTATACTTTTTAAATTGATTAATTTCTGTTACATTCTAAAAATTGAGCTAGAAAAAATTAGATTAGTGGACCAAGAATTGACACGCTATGACTTTTAATTAAAATTTTATAAAATTATGATAAAAAAGAATTATTAGCTTAATGGTTAAGAGAAAATAAGAAGAGAGTCTAATGGCTTAGAGACTTGAGTTCAAGTTTCTTCTCTTGCAAATTATGATAAGAATGAGCTACTGACTTAATAATTAAGAGAAAATAAAGAGAGTGTAATTGTCACATCTGAAAAATCGGGTTAATAGAGATTAGGTTAGTGAAACCAAGAGTAGTCACGTCTTAATTTTATGTTAAGATTGTAAAAATTTTGTCAAATAATTTGATTTGGTTTAGTGGTTAAATATGTTAGGTTTGTTTGAGAAGTTTTGGGTTCAAATCTTTTCTCTTATATTTTTGCGAATTTTTTGTCTAAACCCCCAACTTTGAGAATCTAAGTTAAAAGCTAATTTGTTTTTCTTTTCTTTTCTTTGTGAAGTTAAATGCTAATTTGTTTTTCTTTTCTTTTCTTTGTGACATTGAGAGTTAATTTTAAAAAGATGAAAAACAACAAAAATTATTATGTTGGATTTTTGAGTGTTTTATTTTTTATATATATTTTTAATCTAATTTAACTAATAAATTTGACTTTTAGCTTTTTAGGTGAAAAGATCACAAAGAACAACAAAACTAGGAGTGTAATCAAGTACAACCATATATATATATATTCGAGTAATTATAAAATTGAATTAAACTAATATAAATTACAACCAAATTAAGAACTGGAATAATTTGAACTAAAATCCACATATGACAATTGCGCGTAATAAGAATTAAGCCTTGGTACGCAGTGCCCAAGACCTCAACCTTTACTAATAATGTTGTGTTTAACTATTACTATATATTTATATAAATTTTAATATCTATATCATTATTTAAGTTTTTGACCGAGTTGGTATGATTAATCAATTGGATGCCAATTCAGTTATGGGAATTACAAAAATGTCATTCTATATTTAAAATAAGTTATATTATTTGAGGTACTTTAGTCTTTTTATTTTAACAAAAACCAATGCAAATTAGTAAAACCCACACCAATTAAATTGGTAAAACCTTGAAATTACCATTAAACCAAAACTTCAGTTTAAATTTTTTTATATGTTTTATTTTAATATGCGCAATTCATTACCTTCATTAGTTATATTGTAGATTTGTAATGCATTTAGTATTGGTAATCTGATGTATATATTTATTTAAATATATTTTTAGTCATTCAATTATGAAAAATTATGAAATAATCATTCAATTATTACTTTTTTTTATCATCTAACTATGGCAAGTTACAAAACAGTCACTTAATTATTCAATTTTGTCTTTTATTTTTGTCACTAGCTAGCTAACATGGTAGCTTTTAAAATTGGCACAATAACAACTTTAACCCTTAATATTTATGTATTATGTCAATTTAGTCTTGATTCCAAAAAAAAATTATCCTTCAACATTTACACATGGTGTAATTTGATTTTTTTTTTGTAGCTTTGCTTTTCATTTTGGATTTTTGGGTGTTTTCATTTTTTGTATATTTTAAATCAAATTTAGCTAATAAATTTGATTTTTAGCTTTTAAGTGAAAAGATCATAAAGAACAACAAAACTAAAAAAAAAATCAAATTACACAATGTGTAAATGTTGAGGATAGGTTTTTTAGAATCAAAACTAATTTGACACAATATATAAATGTTAAAGGTTAAAGTTGCTATTATGCCAATTTTAAAAACTGTCATCGCTAGCCTACTAGTTGACTAAAAACGAAAAAATTAAATAATTGAGTGGTTTATAAATTTTCATAATTAAGTGATAAAAATAAAATTTACTATTAATATATATTTTTCATTTCGATAAACAAACAAATCGTGCACATAAATGTTTGATATAATTGGTGCCCTATAGAGGTGTGCATGGGCCGGGCTTGGCTCAACTAAAAATTCATGATCGTTTGCTAGGCCTGGGCTCGGGCCGAAAAATTGGCCCAAGCCTGATCCGGATAAAAATGCTAAAACCTGAGCACGACCTGTCCCGCCCATATTAATTTTTATATTATTTTTATATAATTTTAATATATATATATAATACATCAAAAATACTAAAAACATCAAAATACATATTTCCCAACAAATTAAAAATAAATTTTAAAAAATATGAATACTTAAATAACACTAAGATAGATGCAACTTAACAAGCAAATGCCTCTAAAATAATAACAAAATTAACAAATACCTTTAAAATAATAAAAAAAATTAACAATAAAATAAGTTTTATACAATATCCAAACAATAACAACAAAATAATAGCAACATAATAGTAAAATGGTAGTAAAATAGGGAGAAAATAACATTAAAAAAAAGACAGATTTTTTTGTCCTTTAGTGAATTTGGGCCGAGGGCAAAAAATGTCTTACCTGAGGCACATCACACTCTTTGACACGTCACACTCTTTAACCTTCAATTGATAATACCCGAATTTAAGGTTTATCTTCGAAGACACTGCGACACCCTTTAGTTGATCAAACAGATCGTCCATACGTGGCAAAAGGTATTTATTTTTAATTGTGACCTTGTCCAATTGTTTGTAGTCTATGCACAGTCTCAAAGAACTATCTTTCTTTTTCACAAACAGAACAGGTGCACCTCAGGGAGACATACTCGGTTTAATAAACCCTCGGCCTAATAACTCTTGCAACTATGCCTTTAATTCTTTTAGTTCCGCTGGTGTCATACGGTACGGTGTTACTGATATCGGAGCAATTCCCAGAATCACATCAATTACAAACTCAACTTCCCGATCAGGTGGTAAACCCGACAATTCTTCAAGAAATACATCAGCAAACTCACTAACAATCGGTAACTGATCTAGCTTCGATTCTAAATCCCAGTATCAAGAATGTAGGCTAGAAATGCCTCATTACCTTTTCGTATCAATCTCTGACTAGAAAAAGCCGAAATGATTTTAATAATATCTTTGGGATTCTCAGACTCAACTGATATCATCTCTCCTGTCTGACATTTCAAATCAATCCGTTTCTGCTTATAATTTACCACAGCATCATGCATAGATAACCAATTCATTCCCAGAATAGCATCAAATTCCTAAAAGGGTAGCAACATCAAATCAACAGGAAATTCATAGCCTTTCACTTTCAGTGGACAATTACGACACACTAAATTAACTATTACACTTTGACCTAATGGATTAGTAACTTGAATATCATAATCAATAGATTCAACAGGTAACTTCTTTTTCGTTACTAATGCAGTGCAAATATAGAAATAAGTGGACCTAGGGTCAATTAATACATACACGGTAACATCAAAGAGATAAAATGTACCAGCAATCACATTTGGAGCCGAAGCTTCCTCTCTTGCTCAAATGGCATAGGACACGTAGGTGCTCTAGCATCTGACCTAGCAGCAATGTCTTTCATACCTGAACGAGCAGTCTCGGTGGCATTATTTTGACCCAAACGCCTACTTCTCTAAGAAGTAGCCAATTGTTATTCTTTCTGCTTTTCATCTTCTTTTTGCAATTGAGGACAGTTTCAGATAAAATGATCGGTTGCTCCACATTTGTAATAGACCCCACATTACTTCTACACTCACTAGGGTGGTATTTCCCATAGTATTTGCATTTGGGCTTAGGATTATTTTGCACACTACCCACACTAACAGTAGGTCTAGTAGATACCCCGTAATCTTGTTGAATCGTCTTATTTTTATTTGAACGTTCAAACATTGAGGTGGCTTGACTAAAATCATTATTATTATTCATCCGGGTAGTACGAAGAGGTATTGTGATTTGAAAAGGTGTACTGGTGGCCGGGTATGAAACGAGAAATTTGTGAGTTTGTAGCAAGTCAAAGCAGAACATCAGGTACCAAAGGGTTTGTTACAACCTGTCATGATTCCTGAATGAAAGTGGGAGTATGTCTCGATGGATTTTGTATCCTGTTTACCTGTGACTCTGAGAAAGAAAGATTCGATCTGGGTGATTGTTGACAGACTGACTAAATCAACACATTTTATTCTAGTCAGAATAGACTTTACACTTGGGAAGTTAGCAAAAGTATATATATATATTTGAAATTGTAAGGTTACACGGGGTTCCAACATTCATTATTTCAGATCAAGATTCGAGACTTACATCAAGATTTTGGAGTAAATTGCGACAGGATCTGGGTACATAGCTAAAATTTAGCACCACATTTCATCCTCAGACTGACGAGCAACCAGAACAAGTGATTCAGATTCTGGAAGATATGCTGAGATGTTGTATACTCGAGTTTGGAGGTAGTTGGGAGAGGTATTTACCGTTAGCTGAATTTGCATATAATAATAGCTATCAATCCGGTATAAAAATGGCACCGTTCGAAGCTCTTTATGGAAGGAAAAGTAAGACACGATTGTATTGGTCTGAATTGAGTGAATCCAAACTATTAGGAGTTGATTTGATCCAAGAGACTGAGGATAAAGTTCAGATTGTCCAGGATAGTTTGAAAGCTGTTTCTGATCATCGAAAATCTTATGCAGATTTGAAAAGAAGAGATATATAATTTTCGATTAGTGATCGAGTATTCTTAAAAGTCTCTCTGTGGAAGAATGTGTTATGATTCGGTAAGAAAGGGAATCTGAGTCCAAAATTTATCGGACCGTATGAAATTGTCTCCGGAACTTGAGAAAATTCATAATATGTTTCACGTATCGATGCTGAGACAGTATAGAGCTAATCCTTAACATGTGATTCCTCATAGTGAAATTGAGCTACAGCCAAATATGACATATTCGGAAGAACTGGTGAGAATTTTAGCTCAGGAGGTTAAAGAATTGAGGAATAAACGAATACCGTTAGTAAAAGTCTTGTGGCATCAACATGGTTCTGAAGAAGCTACTTAGAAAACTGAAGAAGCAATGAGAGTACAGTATCTGAATCTATTCTCCGGTAACAAATTTCGAGGACAAAATTTCCTAAAGGGGGGAGAGTTGTAACAACCTAATTTTCAGTAGTATTAGAAAATAGTGGTTCGATACCACCAAATTCGATGAGTAAGCTCATAAATTTAATTATTAAGTATTTACGAGTCAAACATGGTTTTAGAAAGATTTCTAAATTAATAATTTATGTTTTATAATAAATTATTAAAATTGAGTAGTAAAAACTTAGGTTAAGTGGTTTTAGACAATGAGGTATCAAGACCTCGTTTCTATAAACTGAGTCATAAATATTTTTATAAATATTTACAGAGTATCATTAAGGTAGTATTAAAGTTTCGTTAGAAAATTTTAACGTTTTGATAGCTAATTAATTGAAAAAGGTGCAAAACTTACTAATTAAAAGAAATAGTGATTAAATGGCTTAAATGGAAAATAGGGAGGACTTAAAGAGTAATTTAACCTAAGTGAAGTGGCTAAGGTGGCATAAGCACAAAAAAAGAATGACAAAATGATGTGATTAAAACGACAAAATTGGAAATAATGAAATTTAAAATATCAAATTGAAAAACCTAAAAGTTTCTAGACATTTTATTCATATTTTTGCATATTTTTGCTTCATGTGAGTTAAATTCTTGCCTTTTTCTTGTAATTTTTGTGTTTTTAAGACTTTTACAAATAGGTCCAACTAGCTATTTCATTAGTTTTTTATTTTATTGGAAATTTTGAAAGTTACCATTGATGAATATTATATTTTTTGATGAATTAACATGGATTTAGAGCTTTAATTTTGTTGTATGATGATTTTACATAGTGATTTTGTTAGATATTAATTTTAGGACCAAATTGTGAAAAGGTTAAATTTTAGGGTTTGGTATTAAATTTATATTTATCAAGGGCTCTATGATATCCTATAGTGTTTATATAAACTATAAATTTATAAAAATTAGTTAATTTGATAGACTAATTAGTTAAGGGACTAAATTGTAAAGGTTGTAAAAAATGGAGTAATTGTGTAAATTCAAAAAATTAAGGGGTATTAATTGTGAAGTGAATTGGAACTGAAATATATGCTAATGAATGAGTAATTTTATATTTTAGATCAAGAGCCCGTAAATACTTGTGAAAAAGAAAATTAGCAGAATAGTCCCTGAACTTCTAAAAATCTTACAGTTTAACCCAAGTAAGTTCGTACGGTTAAACTTAAATATTATATTGATTTGATGAATGGTATTATGTATTTATTCTATTGTTGAAAACAAAATAATGTTAAAGTTACAAAATTAAATTGAATATTCGGAATAAATGAAACTCAGGATATGAGTACATTCAGCAATCGATGAATTGACGGCTGTGAAGGAAAATGACAGCAAATTACCTAGGTAAATTGAGGTTCAGCATTTGTTGCTAACCTTCGAGTTTACTTTTCACGTAGCTCTTACGAGCTTCTGTTCAACTCATATGAGTTTTCGTTCAACTCTTATGAGCTTCTGTTCAACCCTTATGGGTTTCTGTTTAGCACTTATGTGGTTCTGTTCAGCCTTTGGGCTTCTGAAAATGATGTACTCTTATCCGTAAGCCGTTTTCCGATTTGGTAAGATTGGGTAAGTAACCTATGGAATTGAAATTGAAAGATTTATTGTTTATTATTGGTATTGATATGAAATAAGTGTGTTCATCAATTAAAGTTGTGAATGGCAGGGAATTTACGTTGAATGAATTTATTTAATTGATTGTTATAGTAGGTTTGGTAAGATTTATGTTTAACCTATCGAACTTACTAAGCTTCATTAAGCTTACTTGTGTTGTTTAATGTCTTTGTAGATTATCGTGAGGTCGAGAGATCGAATCAGCACAACAAGTCACACTATCCAGCTTATTTCGGTAGTTTTTGCAACGTATATTATGGTTTATATGGCATGTATAGGGTTGGTGTGTATTTGATCAAAGTTAGCTTGTATAAATGTTATGAATGATATTTTGTTCACATAAACAACTTAGGTATATATATTTTGGTTGGGAAATGAAGTAAAATTATGATGTGGATGTGAATGATATATGCTTATAGGTATTTAATTAGTAGTAAACTTTAGTAAAACTTGTTAAATGGACTAGATGGGTAAGTTTGAGTATTTAGGGTATATGAGGTGATATATTGCACGTTTTTGGCTTGTTTTGAATACTTTGTTATAGTATGTTGATGTGCTAAAATATTGTGCCTAGGTTGATAACTACATGGGTAAGAAATGTGGCCTTAAATTGGCCTATTTTCGTCCATACGGGCAGAGACACGTGCGTGTGTCTCAGCCGTATGTGATACACGGCCGAGCACATGGACATGCGGTCTGACCGTGTGTCCCTTGCATCTTTAAAATTAAGAAATAGAATGCTCAGGAATTTTCACACAGCCTAGCACACGGGTGTGTGGCTTGGCCATGTGACCTCTACACCTTAATTTTACAAGTCAATATGCTCACACAGCCTAGGACACGAGCCCTAAATTGGACACGGGCTGGGACACAACGGCGTGCCCCACTTCGAATGCCCACAGGGCCTAAGACACGGGCTTGTCTCTTGACCGTGCGAGCCACACGGGCGTGTGTCACCTGCACTTAGGAAAAATTTTAAAGTTTCGTGAAAAATTCTCTGAGTTCTCGGTTTAGTCCTGATTTATTTCTAATGCATATTTTGGGCCTCGATGGCTTATATAAAGGGACAATATGAGTGATTATGATTATTTTCTGATATGTATGTAAAATCATATGAAATGTTCGTATTTGATCTGACAAGTGCCGTAATGCTCCGTGACCCTGTTCTGGCGACGAATAAGGGTTAGGGGTGTTACAATTAATTTCTGTCAAAATTGGATTAGTGGACCAATTATTGACACGCTATGACTTCTAATTAAAATTTTATAAAATTATGATAAAAATGAATTATTGACTTAATGGTTAAGAGAAAATAAGAAGAAAGTGTAATTAGCTTAGAGACATGAGTTCGAGCCCCTTCTCTCACAAATTATAATAAACATCCCAAAAATCAAATTATGAATAATTTTGGTGATTCAATCAGATTGAATAAAAATCAAAATTATACTTTATTAGAGTAGTCACGACTTCATTGAATTTTCGATTTCAAAAAGTATACTTTAATAATTTTCGAAAGAAATATATAATAATGTTGGAATTCCTTATGGTTCGTGGGATATTCTTACATTTTTCATGCCTTCCACTTTTGCTGCCCACTACTTTGTTTATGTGGTAGTGGGTGGGATTGATGGGTTTTTTTTGGACATTGTTACCTAGAATCAGACACAGCTCATCATCTCATATTATCTAAATTTGAAAATTTGAAAATTGTGTGGTATACATGTTTATAGGTCAACTCAAAAAGATATTTTTAAAAAATAATAATTATTTTTGAAAAATAAAAATACAATTATATAAATTATTGTTATTTTATTATTTTTTTCGTATTAGTCTTGGTCCATAATGTTTATCAATGCCTATCAAATTATTTACCCTAAATATTTATTGTCACTCTCCGAGTATAAAACTTATTACATTTGAACTTTAATTGGTTGCAACCTAAAATGAAATATTATTATATTAGAGAGATTTATTGTTGTTTAAATTTGAATATATTTCAATTTTTAATTTATTATTTTTTTTGAATTGATTTATTCTAATTCTAATTGATCAAATATGTATTATTTGTAACTTACACTAAACTTTTTTGAACACGATACATTATATTTGTACCTTTTGGATTTTTTTTGAAAATTTTAAAAATAGATTATAGTATAATCAAGTACAACCACGTGTATGATGATGTATGAGGAATTATAAAATTGAATTAAACTAATATAAACTACAAATAAATTAAGAATCGAAATAATTTGAACTAAAACCTACATATAACAATTGTATATGAAGAGATTCAAACTTTAGTACACAGGATCTAATCAACAATTTCGAAACTTACTTTATAGACAATTCAAATTTCTTATCCAGATCAAAATAACAATCATATTTTAATTATTTTTTCATTCAATCCAAAATTATTTCAGAGATAGAATTGGAGATTGAAATAATTATTAAACAAAGGGAATTACTAAACGAAGAGCAAGACTGAAACATTTCTCATGCTACAAAGTTTTATTTGTTTTGTAGTAGTGGATGAACAACTGTGAAGAGCCATAGATTTTGTTTTCTAATTAAGGATAACCTTCGATGACGGATTGAATTGCACGTATGGGTTTAACATTGAATCGTGTAAAACCAGATTGTCGAAGAACACAGCTCCATTCCTTTAAGGTCCTCTCTTTCCCTTTATCAGTATGAACCATCATCGCCATGTCTAGCATCAACCCCACGAAACCTAGCTCGTCGTCTTCTTTATCTTCTTCAAGCACTGCTTCAACGATTATAACCTTCCCTTTATCTTCTGGGATGGCTTCTCGACATTTTTTTAGGATTTTAATGCATTCCTCGTCATCCCAATCATGCATTATCCACTACAATTTGCAATTTATAGATTAATCGTATAAGACCATATAATGAAGGGAAAAAAAGTACTAACCATTAAAAACGCTGCGTCGGCGTTTGGGATAGACATGAACATGTCGCCTCCTACGTTTTCAATGCTACCGGATTTTGGTGCAACGGCAACGACATGAGGGAGATCAAAGTTGATACCTCGAATCCATGGGAATGCCTTAACTAAAAGGCTCAAAGCAGTTCTGGTACCACCTCTGACATCGACCAAGCTTTCGACCCCGTCAAACACTTCGGGACATCCTTTGACTATAGCCGGTACCGTCAGTCTAGTATCGCAAGCCATGGCATCGTTGAAGAGTTGGCTATGGCCGGCGTTTGTCTCGAAGTAGCTCCATGGATCTTTCCTGTTCGCAGCTTCAAATGGTGAGATATCATTGCCGGTTTCAAGGACTCGAGCACTAAGACTATGCCATGGTGCTAACCAAGTAGGGCTGGACTTGAGCAATAGAAAAGGGGCCATGGATTTTTCTCCACCTTTTATCAAACGACGAGACAATGGCGTCGATGGGAAGCCTACAATGTGTTGGTTGATGGGTTCCTGTTTGAATATTCGGTAGTGGACCATCAACCTCATAATGCAATAAAGACGCGACGGTTCGCATCGGAGGGCAGTGGCTAGCTCGGATAGTGGCATAGGGCTTCCATAGTTTTCAATAACATTGGCAATCCCAAGCTCAATGGCACATTTAACGACATCTAGTTTAGCATATTCGAACACATAATTCCAAATATCTACTTCAGCTCGAGCTTCTTCTTCTTCGATTCCTTTCACTTCCATTATCTTTTTCTATTCCAAAACTTGGCAACTCTATTAGCAACTCTTGAGGATGAAAAGTTTTGTTGAAGCCCCCGATTTATAGGAGAGAAAAGGTTTGCCTAGGGGTTAAAAGAAGGAACAAATAGTAATTACGAATGCTTTTTCAATCTAGGGGTTAAAATAAGTAAAACAATTTAGGGTTTAAAATAGGCGCAAAGCCAAAAAATTTTGTAGGGGGTCGAAATGAAATATTAATTTTTAATAGTTTATATCTGTATAATTTTTAGAGGATTAAATTAAATTTTCATAATTTTAGGGGGCTAAAGTGTAATTTTATCTTTACTATTTTAAAATTTTAAAATTTTCTAAAGGGCCAAAATAACAATTTTTCATTTTAGGGAGGCCGAGGCCCCTGCCAGCCCCCTGGATTCGCCTCTGGTTTAAAACATCACTCTCATGGTGACTGACTGATTAAATTATAAATTAGTTGAGGTATTAATCCAGAGAAAAATATCAGATTAATTCATTTGAGGATAAATACCAACTGGTCAATTTCTTTTATTTGTATAAATTTTTAAAAATATATAAAATTTTGGTTGAAATAATAAATTTAAAATTATAAAAATTATAATATTTCAAGTTCAAATCAGGTTGTATATAAGCTTTTATTAGTTAGTTGCACATTCAGTTGTTATTAGATAAACCTGAAAAAATAAAATAAAGATAGATACAAAAGTTGATTATGCAATTCGAAAGAATTCTTTTTTATATTTGTAGATAGTTACAAAATGATCACTTAATTATTGGTAATTTCTTTTTCGGTCACCTAACTATAACAAGTTACAAAACGGTCACCTAACTATTCAATTTTGTCTTTTTTATATCACTGGTTGACTAACGTGGTAACTTTTAAAAATTGGCATAATAGCAACTTTAACCCTCAATATTTATGTGTTATGCCAATCTAGTTTTGATTTAAAAAAAATTTAACCCTTAGGATTTACGCACGATGTAATTTGATCTTCTTCTTTATATATATATATATTTTGTTTATTTCGAAAGAATAAGAAATGATGAAAATCATTATTTTTTATTTTTGGGTGTTTTAAATTTTTGTATATTTTCAATTAAATTTAGCTAATAATTTTTTTTTTAGCTTTTCAAATGTTAGGATTTAGGGTTAAATTTTTTTTAGAATCAAGAGTAATTTAATACAATGTATAAATATTATAAGTTAAAGTTACTATTATGTCAATTTTAAAAGCAGCCACTACTAAAACGAGTAACCATAAATAAAATTTATTAACAATTAAATAAATACTAATATAATTTATTTATTTTCGTTTCGATAAACAAACCAATCCTACACAGTGAAATCTAATATCTCCACTTTTTGGACCATGGTTACCCAAAATAGTGCCCCACTAAACAGCTCATCATCTCATATCACCTAAGATTGTGTGGTATAAATGTGTATGGGTTCAACCCAAAAATATATTTTAAGAAAATAAAAAATAACAATAAAATTTGAAAAGTCAAAGTAGAATTATATTGATTTCGTGATTTCATAAATTTTGAATAAATTATTTATTAATTTATAATTTTTGAGTTAGATACTCGCTTTCGTCCATAATGCTTATCAATGTCTATCAAATTATTTGCAATAAGATTTATTTCATCCAAAATTTAGTTAAATATAATCTAAATTGAAATATATATTAATATATTATATTGGGGGTTTTGTCCAGTTTTATTATAGTTTAAATTCAAATATTTCCAATTTTCAATCTATTATATTTTATATTGATTTATTCTAATTCTAATTGATCAAAAATGTATTATTTGTAACTTATACTAAGTTTTTTTTAAAAAGTAAAATACGATACATTATAACAACACAAGTCATATTTTAATCAATTAAAATTTGAATTGCCTTTTCTTGGGTTTTCAACTCAAAGCCTCTTTGGTCTCAAGGCAACCCTTTTATGAGTTTTCGCCTTGGCCTCTCCCTCTTTTTTTTATTATTTAAGTGAAGTATTTCTTAACTGAATCCAAATTCATAGGATTAGACAGGTTTTTTTCCATCCATCTCGGTCAAAATCAATGCTCCTCCAGAAAATGCCTTCTTTACCACATAAAGTCCTTTTCAGTTTGGCATCCACTTTCCTCTGAAGTCCTTTGCATGGGCAAGATCTTTTTCAATACTAGGTCCCCCTCATGGAATTCTCTGGGGCGAACATTTTTGTCATAAGCTCGCATCATTTATTTTTGGTACATCTGACCATGACGGATAGCTTTCAACCTCTTCTCTTCCATCAAGTTCAATTGATCATATCTGGATTGAATCCATTCTGCTTCGTCTAACTTTAACTCTGACAAAAATCGGAGAGAAGGAATCTCAACTTCAATGGGTAAAACCTCCTCCATTCCATAGACCAATAAGAAAGGTGTTGCCCCGATAGAGGTTCTGACAGGCTTTCGATAAGCATAGAGGGCAAATGGTAACTTCTCATTCCAATATTTATAAGTCTTAGTCATTTCCCCCAATCTTCTTAATGTTCTTATTGGCTGCCTCCACTACACCATTCATTTTTGGGCGATATGGTGACGAATTATGATGTTTGATCTTGAATTGACTACAGACCTCTGTTATCGTGCTGCTGTTTAAATTCAATGCATTATCAGATATAATCCTTTCTGGCATCCCATACCGACATATGATCTCTTTCTTCAAGAATTTGCTGACTGCCAACTTTGTGACATTGGCGTAAGAAGTGGCCTCCACCCACTTGGTGAAGTAATTAATGACTACAAAGATTAATTGATGCTCATTGAAAGCTTTTGACGAGATCGGCCTAATGACATCCATGCCCCACATAGAGAAAGGCCATGAAGAAGTCATAACATAAAGAGGTGAAGGAGGCACATGAATTTTGTCTCCGTAAATTTGACATTTATGACATCTCTTGGCATAACTAATACAATCTCCTTCCATGGTAGACCAGTAATATCCAAATATCATGATTTGTCTGGCCATTGTAAAACCATTAGCATTGTAAAACCATTGTAAAAGTACATTTATTGTTCTAAGAAAAATAAGAGATTAATGTAATATCTAAAAGGATTTTAAGTTAGTTAGGTAGTTAAGAGAGAATTGGTACAATTAAGAGCATAGTAATTTACGTGTAATTGTAAACCTGAAACTGTGATAGTATTCGCCTAAACAGAAGTGAATGGTTAAGAAGGCTAGTTGGCATACAAAAGTTTTTCAAATAATATAAAAAAATTTGCCAAGGTATTCTGTATTAACTCTCACTAAGTTCTCCTGAACTTACAGTGTTTGTTATTGTTACAAGTGATGTAGTAAGAGAATGCGCTAGGATGGGCTACGCTAGGAGGGACTACGCCAGGAGTATGCCAAGGTAGCAGTAAAGTGGGCTATTATGTATTCAGTGGAAAAGTGGTGTATTGTAGTATCGTACTCTAAAAGTCAAACTTTAGTAAATGTTTGTATTTTAATGAGTTCTAATTGGCCTGTTGTAATATTTTATTTCTAAAATACTTTCTTTCGATTTTTTTATATTAAGTCTATAAATGAAACGATAACGAAAAATATGTATTAAGTAATGAGTGTCTGTCAACTGTTTGAAAAATTTTCTTAAGTGTTATGTATAGAAACACCCGAAATCTTGGCTTGATGAATCATGCCGGGTTAAGGGCATTACAACTTGATGGTCGCTAAACTGACTAAAAATTTGACTAAGGCAAGCGCACCCATCGAACAGTAGTATAGTTATGGTGAATCTGGAAATATCATATCCACAAGGACTAAAAGTACTAGTAATTACTATCTTTTTATTATCTAGCCTAAGAATTAAAGGGATGTTTTTAAGCTAAGATTAACTATCAAATTAACTAAGAACACGACAGAGATGAAAGCTGGAAAATACTTTTAGAAAACTAAATGAGAAGACAATACCTAAGGAAAAATCATCCTAGACTTCACTTATTACTTCTGAATTAGATGATTTATTCACTTGACTTAATCCGTAGAAATCGCTAGCTTATGTTAATATCTCTCTCGAGATTGGAAACAACTGACTCTAGGTTTGTTAATTGAAATCTCTTTCTAATTAAAGCCCCTAGTGTCGCATTAACTCAATATATGGATTTCCTTATTAGATTTGACTCTAATCCGACATATTTATGTCATCCTATCTCTAGGATTGCAATCAACTCTGCTTAATTATGGAACATCTACTCTTAAACAGGGACTTTTGCTCCACTGAATAAGCACATCAAAACCTGAATCAATATCCTGAAATATTAAAACAAGGATTAAAGCTCATAATTAAGAAAAAGAACAAGTATTTATCATATAATTTAAAAGATAATAAGATTCGTCTTAGGTTTTATCTTCCCTAGGTATTTAGGGAATTTAGTTCATAACAATGGGTGAAAACATCTCAAAATTGGGAAAAACAACAAAACATAAAGAAACACAAAAACTTCGGTAGAAATTGAATAGCGATCTTCAGTCTTGAAGTAAATCCTGCTTCCGAGCTGATTCCAATGGCTGTCTTCGAGTATTTTTCTGCCTTCCACCCTCCGTCCCCTTAGATCCTCTCCTAGTGTGTTTAAATAGACTTTGGAATGCCCAAATTAGCCCAAAATTAGCCTTTTTCGAGTAGAATTAAAACAGGTCTCGACAGGGACATGGCCGTGTGGCACGCCCGTGTGATGGTGCTTAGGTCGTGTGCAATTCTGATGTAATTTTAAGTCGACACAGCCATGACACACGAGTGTGTGGCCTACCCGTGTGTCTCGCACGGGCGTGTGGATTACTCGTGTAGAAGTGTCTGGGCCGTGTAAAGCATTGAAATAAACCTATTTTGTCCGTTTTTGGCCTTTTTCTTGCACTTTTCACTTTCCTATGCTCATCTGGATATAAAACATGAAATTAAAGAATTAGGAGCATCAAATTCACTAAATATTATGATAAATCATCCAAAAATATGCCAAGTATGAGATTAAAATATGTTACTTTTGAGGTTTATCACAAATGCTTTCAAAATGAGAAAATCCCACTGCAAAAGTTGATGTGAAAATGTCAATATCCCTTATTTTCTTGGTAAATTACACCAGCAGTCATCCAACTATTAATATATATTTTTGGTTATTTAATTATGAAAAGTTATGAAATGATCACACAATTATTAGTAAATTTATTTTTCGGTCACCCAACTATGACAAGTTACGAAATGATACCTAACTATTTAATTTTATCTTTTTTGTCACCGGCTGGCTAACTTGACAACTTTTAAAATTGGCTCAATAGCAACTTTAACCCTCAATATGTAATGACACAAAATTTTCGGTTATCAAAAAGTGTATTTTAGGGTCTCCATTTTCGTGAAACGGATTTGTAAATATTTATTAAAAATATTTACGAAGTTAGTTGTATGGTTAATTAGGTTTTGATTAGGTGAATTAGTTTGAATTAAGAGTAATTAGGTGTAAGGACTAAATTGAATATAGGAAGAAAGTTGAATTATAGAATAGAGAAAAGTAAAGGGACTAAATTAGCTATTAAGCCATAAGTGACAAGTGTGTGGTAATATTGAAATAAATGTGTAAAAATAATAATCATAAGTATAAAATAATACATGTATTCTTATTATTTAAGTAATTATTATTTTAATATAATATAATAATATAATAAACATAAAACAAAATAAACAAATAAAAGAAATAAAACAAAAGAAAAAGAGAAACATTAGGACGAAATAGAGAGGGAAGAAAAAGAAAGAAAAAAGAGAAAGAAAAGAAGAAAATTAGGGATTTTAAGGGTTCAAATTCAAATTGGTAAGTCAATTTAGCTCATTTTCTTATAATTTTGATGTTTTTAGAATCCTAGAACAAAATACTACTTGATTTATGTTGAAATTTTAGAAGTTAGTGGATTTTTAGAAGTTGTTCATGTTGAATAAATAGATGTGTTAGGGGTCAAATTGATAGAATTTCAAGTTAGAAGTAAAAAAAGGATTGAATAGTAAAACAAATTATAAGTTTTGAGTAATAAGGACTAAATTAAGAGAATTTTGAAATTGGGGTTTATGGTGAAATTTGAAAGTTTAAATTAGTCTAAATAGGGAATTGAATGAAAATATGGAATTAGTTTTGGGAAAATAAGCTAGTCTCAATTTAGGGACTAAATTGGAATTTAGGCAAAAATTTAGTATAAATTGAAATATTCAATGTGAAATTGTGTTGTATTGATGATTTCAATTGTTTAATTTCCGTAGCTAACGTTGTGCCGGAAACATTGGCTAAGAAAGGAAAGGAAAAAGTCGACGAGGAGTGACCCGGGAAAATTACGGTTTATATTTCTATAATCCAAAATTAATAATTATTATTGTATTTATTAATTAGTATGTATGGTAAGTGGAATTGAGGTAAGTATTAGTATTGTGGTATTGAATTGAATTGAATTATGAATATGTGTGATTAATTGAATTGATATGAATATTGATTGTATATGAAAAGTGAATTAAAGAACCCTATTAACAACATCGGGCTGAATCGGATATAGTGGGCATGCCATAGGATTGGAAGTGTTCAGGGTTCGACCACGAGTTGATGAGACACTGGGTGTCAAACTATTACTTTGGATAAATTCGATGAGGTACTGGGTACCAATTTACTTCGGCATGGCCGATGAGACACTGGGTGTCAATATATTACTTCGAATTATCCGATGAGGCTCTGTGTGCCATATTAGTGTGTTTTGGTTGGATCTGTGTATCCACCAAAGTCCAAGTCGTGTTAATAGGGGTATATAATGAATTGGCAAATTTGATCGATACGAATGATATTGAATAATGAAATAAAAAAATGGTTAGAGATATGTATATATATATTGAGAATTTGTGAATTGAATGTGAATAACCAGTATTATGGTTCAAATATGTTGACATTGTGAAAAGCTATCTGGGATAGCAAATGATCGGAAGTGAATGTGTTATAAATGATTTAGCTATGGATTATTTATTGTATAACTATAGTATTTATATGATTGAATGTGTAAATAACATTAATTTTATATATTTAAAGTATTTCGATTATAGAAATACCACTGAGTTTATACTCAGCGTATGGTTTGTTTCCGTGCGCATGTTAGGTTAAAGTCAGATTGTTGAATCAGCATCTAAGGCCGATCCTGAACTCATTGTGGTGAAGTACATTTCTTTTTGGTAATGGCATGTACCTAAGATGTTTTATGTCAGTCATTTTGGAAAATGTTTGTAAATAATATTATAAAATGATATTTGGTTGGTTATATATATAAATATATATGTTATGTTGAGTTAACAATATGGTATGTTTAAGTGAATGTATAAATGAATTTGAAATAGGCAAATATTTGGGTTGAAATGACATGATATTAGATTTACTGAAATGAAGTATAATTGAATTGTTTTAATAGAAATATGTGAAGTATTTATATAGGCACATTGATTAGGCACTTAGATTGCCTATTATGATATAATTAATGTGTTTAATTGTGTTTTGAAGTGACTGAATAAATGGTTTTTGAATTGCTTGGTATTCAAGATTTGCAGGGTTAGTAAACTTGGTGTATAAGACTCATTTTGAATCCACACGGCCTGGCACATGAGCGTGTGACCAGACCGTGTGTCCCCTGCAACCTAAAATTTTTAAGACAGAATACTCAGGTATTACTACACGGGTAGAGACACAGGCGTGTGTCTCAGCCGTGTGGCCTAAGTTAGAGAGTTACACGGGGTCGGACACGGCCTGAAGCACGGGCGTGTTTAAGGGCACACGAGCGTGTGAGCCCTGTACTTAGAAAAAATTTTGAAATTTTACGAAAAGTTTTCTGAACTTCCGGTTAAGTCCCGATTTGTTTCTAACACGTGATTTGGGCCTCGAGGGCTCAATAAAGGGACATTATGATTAAATTATGATGTATATGTTATATTATTATATAATTGTTCATATTTGTTCTAAAATGTCCGGTAATGCTCCATAACCCTGTTTCGGCAACGGATAAGGGTTAAGGGGTGTTACACAATATTTATATATTATATCAATTTAGTCTTGATTCCAAAAAAAAGTTAACCTTTAACATTTACACATGATGTAATTTGATCTTCTTTTTCTTCTTTTCTTTTTCTTTTCCTTTTTTTTTTCAAATTTGCCTTTTTTTTTATAACATTGAGAGTTAATTTTAAAAGACAAAAAAATGATGAAAGTTATTATTTTGAATTTTTGGGTGTTTTCATTTTTTTTTTTGTTTATTTTCAATCAAATTTAGCTAATAAATTAGACTTTTAGCTCTTTAGGTGAAAAGATCATAAAGAATAACTAAATTGCAAAAAAAAAAGACCAAATTACACAATGTGTAAATATTGAGGGTTAGATTTTTTAGAATCAAGACTAATTTGACACAATGTATAAATGTTAAAGGTTAAAGTTACTATTATGTTAATTTTAAAAGCTACCACCGCTAACTCGTTGGTGACAAAAAATGATAAAATTTAATAATTAAATAACTATTTTATAACTTTTTTATAATTGGGTGATCAAAATGAAATTTACTAATATTTAAGTGAATACTAATTAATTAATTTATTTTTAATTTCGATAAACAAACAAATCGTGGACCATGAAATTTAATCTCTCTCCACAAAATCAGACACGGGTTCTTTCTTTTTTTGGACAATGGTTACCCAAAATAGAGAAAATTTGTCACATAAATATTCAATATAATTAGTGCCCTCACTAAACAGCTCATCATCTCATATTATCTAAAATTGTGGTATAAATGTTTATACGGGTTATGGGGCATCTTAGATGGATTAATGCTTCTTTTGGAGAGGAGTTATGACTTTGTGATAATCCAAACTGATAGTATAAAGGCAGTTCAAGTTATTCAAGACTGGGCTTGTAAGGACTTGGACTCAACTTTGATAAGAAGAATTCATCAACTTTTGTCTAGTATTAGACATTGGGACATTCATCACATTCCGAAGGAAAATAATGGAGAAGCCGATGAAATTGCTAAACTAGTTCAAGAAAGGAGATCTTCAAGTATTTGAAGTGTCCCCATTGGGGAGTTAGTTTTATTTTATTGTAATTTTTTAGGTTTTGTATTTTTACCAAAAAAAAATTAAGAAAATAGAAAATAATAATAATTTTTGAAAACTCAAAGTACAATTATATTAAATTTGTGATTTCATCCATAATATTTATTAATATCTACCAAATTATTTGCCCTAATCATCTGAAATTTAGGCTTAGTTTGGATGGGTGGTGCGTTTAATTGTAGTTAGTATAAAAACAACAGTGGCGGTGATATTAGATACTGTAACGACACTGTAGTGTGAGACAAAAAGTAAACTAAACGCACTGCACCCCACCCAACCACCCATCCAAACCCACCTTAATTAGGTACAATCTAAAATGAAATATATATTAATATACTAATATGTTATATTGATGTTTTGTTCAGTTTTATTATAGTTTAAATTCAAATATATTTCAATTTTCAATCTATTATATTTTATATTGATTTATTCTAATTTTAATTGATCAAATATGTATTATTAGTAACTTATACTAAGCTTTTTTTTTAAAGTAACTGATATTGTATTTATACTTATAAATTCTTTCGAAAAAATAAATTATGATACATTATAATAACACAAGCCATGTTTTAATAGAGCATGTTACGAACTCAAATCCTTTGAATTTTTTTTGAAAAAGTTTACAGCTAGAATATAATAAATCAAGTACAACAAGGCATGTCTCAACAACAATAAAGTTGAATTGAATCAATATAAATTACAAATTAAGAATGAGAATAATTTAAATTAAAATTTATATGTGACAATTACATATGATAAGACTTAAAATTTAGTATATAAGACTCAAAATCTCGACTTTTATCAACAATTTCAAAACTTATTTGAAAGACAGAATTAAAATTAGTATCAGTTTTAAATTAAATCCCATTAATTGATATATTGATTCCAACAGAATGATTTTAAAGAAAACCACTCAAAACCAAGATTTATTGATTCCAACAAAAGACTGATGTTTTTAGACAAAACTAAAACATTTCTCATGCAACAAAGTTTTTTTTGTAGTAGTGGATGAACAACTGTGAAGAGCCATAGAATTTTTTTTCCTAAGGATAAGCTTCGATGACGGATTGAACTGCACGTATAGGTTTAACGTTGAATCGTGTAAAACCAGATTGTCGAAGAACATAGCTCCATTCCTTTAAGGTCCTCTCTTTCCCTTTATTTGTAATAGCCATCATCGCCGTGTCTAGCATCAACCCTACGACACCTAGCTCGTCACCTTCTTTATCTTCTTCAAGAACTGCTTCAACGATTATAACCTTCCCTTTATCTTCTGGAATGGCTTCTCGACATTTTTTTAGGATTTTAATGCATTCCTCGTCGTCCCAATCATGCAATATCCACTGCAATTTGCAATGTATAGATTAATTGTATAAGACCATATAATGAAGAGAAAAAAAGTACTAACCTTTAAAAATGCTGCGTCGGCGTTTGGGATAGACATGAACATGTCGCCTCCTACGTTTTCAATTCTATCGGATTTTGGTGCAACGGCGACGACATGAGGGAGATCAAAGTTGATGCCTCGAATCCATGGGAATGCCTTGACTAAAAGGCTCAAAGCAGTCCCGTTACAACCACCGACATCGACCAGGCTTTCGACTCCGTCGAACACTTCGGGACATCCTTCGATTGTCGCCTGCACCGTCAGTCTAGCATCGCAACCCATGGCGTTGTTAAAGAGTCCTCTAAAGTCGGGGTTCGCCTCGGTGTAGCTCCATAGATCTTTCCCATTTGCTACTTCAAATGGTGAGATATTATTGCCAGTTTCAAGGACTCGAGCACTAAGACTATGCCAGGGTGCTAAGCAAGTAGGGCTGGACATAAGCAATATGAAAGCAGCCATGGATTTTTCTCCACCTTTTATCAAACAACGAGACAATGGCGTCGATGAGAAGCCTATAGTGTGTTGGTTGATGGGTTCCTGTTTGAATATTCGGTCGTGGACCATGAACCTCATAATGCGATGAAGACGCGACGGTTCGCATCGGAGGGCAGTGGCTAGCTCGGATAGTGGCATAGGGCTTCCATAGTTTTCAATAACATCGGCAATCCCAAGCTCAATGGCACATTTAACGGCAGCTATTTTAGCATATCCGAACACATAATTCCAAATCTCTATTTCAGCTCTAGCTTCTTCCTTTATTGTCACTTCCATATCTCCCATCTCAATTTTTTAAAAATTTTTTTTATTTGAGAACTTTTGGTAACTCTATGCACAAATCTTGACCATGAAGCTACGATTTATAGAAGCAAAGGTATTGGTTTGAACTAGGTCACAGTTCTTGAATTTGAAAATATCTTGTCAAATATGCTCCTACCCACAAAAAATTATTAGATTAATTTGGTAAAAAAAATTACAGTCCAATTATTTGAGGTGTACCAAATAGTATATGTAACTTAGATTTTGGTTAAATTTTACAATAATGTATTTCAATAATAATTTATAGATTTAATCTTTATACTCTTTGAATTAATTAATTTTTGTTACATTCTAAAAATTAAGCTAGAAAAATTGAATTAATAGACTAAAAATTGATACGCTATAACTTTTAATTAAAATTTTGTAAAATTATGATAAAAATGAATTATTAGCTTAATGATTAAGAGAAAATAAGAAGAGAATCTAATTCACTTAGAAACAGTTCAAGCAATTATAATAAAAATATCACATCTCAAAACTGATACTAGAATTCCTTATGGTTCGTGGGATATTCTCACATTTTTCATGCATTTTACTTTTGCTGCACACTACTTTGTTTATGTGGTAGTGAGTGAATGTGTGTGACAGTCGAATTGATGGGTTTTTTTCGTGGGAAGCATTCAATGAAAAGCAGGGATACATTTCCCCACCCAGCCAACTTTAAAATGTCCCTATCCTATTCGGGAATGGGACTTTTCTTTATAGGACATTGTTACAGCTCATCACCTCATATTATCTAAAATTGTGTAGTCAACTCAAAAAGATATTTTAAGAAAATAATAATAATAAATTTTGAAAAATAAAAATACAATTATATAAATTATTGTTATTTTATCATTTTTTTTCATGCTAGTCTTCGTTCATAATATTTACCAATGCTTATCAAATTATTTACCCTAAATATTTATTATCACTCTTCGAGTGGAAGACTTATTTCATTCGAATTTTAATTGGTTATAACTTGAAATAAAATATTATTATATTAGAAAGATTTATTATTGTTTAAATTTGAATATATTTCAATTTTTTAATTTATTATATTTTGAATTGATTTATTTTAATTCTAATCGATCAAATATGTATTATTTGTAACTTATACTAAACTTTTTTGAATACGATACATTATATACATTATATTCGTACCTTTTGGATTTTTTTTAAAAAAAATTTTAAAGATAGAATATTGTGTAATCAAGTACAACCACGTATGTATGATGATGTATGAGGAATTATAAAGTTGGATTAAACTAATATTATAAACTACAAATAAATTAAGAATCGGAATAATTTGAACTAAAACTTACATATAATAATTGTGCACAAAGAGATTCAAACTTTATTACACAAGATCTAAGACCTTGACCTTTATCCACAATTTCGAAACTTACTTGATAGACAATTCAAATCTCTTATTCGGATCAAAATAACAATCATATTTTAATTATTTTTCGCATTCAATCTAAAATTATTCCAGAGATAGAATTGAAGGTTGAAATAATTATTGAACAAAGGGAAACACTAAACGAAGAGCAAGACTAAAACATTTCTCATGCTACAAAGTTTTAATTGTTTTGTAGTAGTGGATGAACAACTGTGGAGAGCCATAGATTTTGTTTTCTAAGGATCAGCTTCGATGATGGATTGAACTGCATGTATGGGTTTAACATTGAATCGTGTAAAACTAGATTGTCGAGGAACATAGCTCCATTCCTTTAAGGTCCTCTCTTTCCCTTTATCAATATGAGCCATCATTGCCATGTCTAGCATCAACCCCAAGAAACCTCGCTCGTCGACTTCTTTATCTTCTTCAAGAACTGCTTTAACGATTATAACCTTCCCTTTATCTTCTGGAATGGCTTCTCGACATTTTTTTAGGATTTTAATGCATTCCTCGTCTTCTCGACATTTTTTTAGGATTTTAATGCATTCCTCGTCGTCCCAATCATGCAATATCCATTGCAATTTGCAATGTATAGATTAATCGTATAAGACCATATAATGAAGGGAAAAAAAAGTACTAACCATTAAAAACGCTGCGTTGACGTTTGGGATAGACATGAACATGTCGCCTCCTACGTTTTCAATGTTACAGAATTTTGGTACAACGGCAACGACATGAGGGAGATCAAAGTTGATGCCTCAAATCCATGGGAATGCCTTGACTAAAAGGCTCAAAGCAGTTCCGGTACCACCACCGACATCGACCAAGCTTTTGACCCCGTCGAACACTTCGGGACATCCTTTGATTATCGCTTACACCGTCAATCTAGCATCTCAAGCCATGGCTTCGTTGAATTCTTCGTTATGGTAAGGGTTTGTCTCGGTGTAACTCCATAGATCTTTCCCATTCGCAGTGTTAGAGATCATATGAATTAGCTTAGGGTGCAGTTATTCTGTTAGTCAATACAGCTAGCAATAGCAATCTGTTGAAGAGCAGTTATTCAGAGCTCTATATATACACATTATTAACAATGTACAAATTCAAGTATAGATTCAGAATATAAAAGAAAGTAATTGAGTTCTCTCATTCAATTCAGTTTTATTTCCTCTTAGATTTAGTCTATGTGTTGTTAAACATTACCTAGTTCTTTACATGGTATCATTCGCTGGTTGATTCTGGACCTCTAGATATCATGACTTCTGACAATTCCGCCTCTGGTGCGCTTGGTTCTGTTGTGTTTGCTGGTGATCGTACCACTAATCTGTTTCCTTGGCACGAGGTGGTCAAGCTTGATGATGGAACTTACATTCAATGGCACAAACAGGTAAAGTTGATCGTTGATGGTTATAGACTAACTGGTTTTTTAGATGGCACCTTACCTCCGCCGTCGAGATTCGTTCAAATGCAAGACAACACTCTTGCTCCAAATCCATCGGCCCTAGTGTTCACTCAACAGGATCGACTCTTGACCTCGTGGCTCTTGTCCACCGTCAGTCCTTCTCTTCAATCCTCCTTCACCGATGCTTCAACGGCTTGCGATGTCTAGACCATGGTGATAAACATATTTGCGGCCGATACTGGTGCGAAGTAGTTGAGAATCCGTCATGAACTCCACTCTTTAAAGAAATGTACTCTTTCTATTAAATATTATGTTGCACATATCAAGAATTTATGTGTTCTTCTAGAAACCTCTGGTTCTCGAATACCCGAGGAGGAGAAGATCGAGGTGATGCTTGCAGGGTTGCAACCGAAGTTTGATGCTGTTATCTCTTCTGTTTCACTGTAAACCAGAGTTCTGCCATTTCAAAGGTTGGTAGATGCGTTAGTTGAGTGTGAAACTCGTCAAGTCCTTGCGATTCAAGACGTGGTCCTGCATGCTAATCTTGTTGAAAGTGCGTCACCTGCGGACGGGATCGCTCGTGGTGGCCGTATGCCCACTCAAGGTCGTGGACAGAGCTTCAGATCTTGTCTCCAATGTCAAATCTGCAGCTGATTTGGTCATGTAGCCCAAAAGTGCTACTATCTCTACCATCGGGACTCAGATGAGTTGCCATCGGGAACTCTGGCCGTGCCTTAAGGAGGTCCATCTGCCTCGGCTAAGTATGTCTCTGTTCCGGTGCCTGCGTATGGTTTTAGCGTCGGTGCGCCACATGGAGAAGGAGTGCGTGCGTGGGTGCCTCCTCAAGTGAAAACCCCTAGGTTTACCTATGGTCAAAATCCATATGTTGGTGGTCAAGATTTGTATGCTGGTGATACTGGTCAAAATTATTTGATGACCGGTCAATACAATGGTGTGTCCAGACCCGTGACACATAGGCAAAATGTGGCTTATGCTATGCCTGGGCTGAACATGATGGATGCTCCTAGGCCCAGTGTTGTTCGCCGTGAGTTTGGAGTGCCTAATGTTGCTGGGCCGTGTGCTAATGGACTATCAAATTCTAGGCCAAATGCTTCCTTCATTCCTAATGGGCAGAATGCCCTTTTTGCTCCAAATGAGCCGTCGTCCAACTATGTTCAAGTTGATTCGTCTCTTGATTCCAGACCAAATATTAGACCGACCGGTGGTGGTCTGATTCTGTTGTCCACCAAACCCTGAGCCCGTGTGTACTTAGGGTCCAATCCGTGCATTGGGCTTCCTTGGTTAGGTGATTTGCATGCCTCTGATTATTCTGACTATTACGGTTCTCATGTCAATACTATTCAATTCAGATCTAATGGTGGTGATAATGATTCTTACATTCCCATGCCCGTTGGTACCACGTCCTGGTATCCTGACTTTGGTGCGAGCAATCATGTCTGTCGCGACACGTCCGCTCTCCGTGATGTTACACCGTATTCAGGTATGTCTTCTCTCTTAATGAGTGATGGGACTCCCCCTGTGATTTCGTCAGATGGTAATGGTGTTTTACCTACTCATTCTAAGTTGCTCTGTTTATCTAATGTTTTGTGTGTGCCGAGTATACGGAAGAATCTCTTGTTTGTATCACAGTTTGCTATTGATAATGGTGTAAGAGTTTCATCCTATGTATTGTGTTATTAAGGACACCGTGACCCGGGAGACTTTGCTAAAGGGACACATTCATGATAGCCTGTATCATTTTTCCTGTGCCAGTGGTGTCTGCTTCATCTACTGCTGGTCCATTTGCTGTTCATTTGAGGTTTCCAAATAAGGCTGAGGAAGGTTCTATTTTTGTTTTATGGCATAATCATCTTAGTCACCCATCTGCTTCTGTAGTTAAGAATGTTCTAGACAAATGTAATATTGTTTCTACTAAATATTGTCTTGATGGTTTCTGTGCTGCGTGTCAAAAAGGGCGGTCACATAAGTTGCCTTTCTCCATGTCGACCACTGAATATCTCCCTTTTGACTTAATTGTTTCTGATCTTTGGGGACCCAGATTCGTTGCTTGTGATAATAAGTTGTAACATCCCTAACCCGTATCCATCGCTGGAATAAGGTTTTGGAGCATTACTAGCATTTGCAGATTACTTAAAAAAAATTCACTTAAATACTTACCGATTCAATGCATCAATAAATATATTACCATTCAATCAATAGCTTGGCACTTGCCTAAGCATCAACAACAACACTTGTTAGTGTACTTACACATATTTCATATAAATTATTATTTTCTCAACATGTCACATTTGAATTTAATACTCGTCTTAACTTACATATTTTCCTTATATTAACATATAAAAGATAATCCCATATGTACATGTCATGATACATATCATTCTCTTACTGTTTCTTTAATAACATATATCATTCATTTCATTATATCAATATTTCATGTATCATATACTTTCCACATCATGTGTCCATATAACATGTACAAATCATTATATAAATTCAATACAAAGATAAATGATTGATGAGCTCATTAATTCCATAATTTTCATGTTCTTCCATTTCTCATATTTATCCCATTGAATTCCTTGGAGTTTCGATAGATATTCAATAGTACACATTTCTGTACAATTCCGGGTCCTTAAATTTGTACACACATGGATATACCCTTTTTCCAGAGAGCACACTCCCGCGAACCTCATTTCTTACAACGAGATTACTAGTCCAGGCTAAATCCCCTGTAATATAAACTCATAGAGTATTGTCGGGATTACCAGTCCAGGCTAAATCCCCTGCAACGATAATTACTCTAATGAGCTTGGATCTGAATTACCAGTTCAGGCTAAATTCAGACCCTAATTCGGATTACCCATCTGGGCTAAATCCATTTTACACATATTCTTCGGGAGGGCTATATCAAGATAGGATCACCCGTCCGGACTAGATCCTTTTTACCGTCTCGAGCCATTTAATGGGAAGCTCATAAAGAGCCATATCGGGCAGCTAATCCGGGCTATAATGGGAAGCTCAATAGAGCCGAAATCAGGTAGTTCACAAAGAACCATATCGGGAAGCTCACGAAGAGCCTATCAGGAAGCTCCGAATAGCCATATATCGGGAAGTTCAAGCGAGCACTATCGGGAAGCTCACAAAGAGCCTATCAGGAAGCTCATGAAGAGTCATATATCAGGACGCTCATAAGAGCTGCGGTGTGTCCACAACACATGCAGATCACAACCTATCGGGACGCTCCGAAGAGCTATAACGAGAAGCTCGCAAGAACCATATAACGGAAAGCTCGAGAGGGCTAATATCGGGACGCTCTTTCGAGCTGTGGTGTGTCTGCCACATATGCAGAACTACATCCAATTCGGGAAACTTACATCTATCGATTTTCCTTTGTTCAAACGGGATTTATCATTTTATCGGGCATTATCTAATATGTCCATATCAATTTCATATGCAGGACAATAATACAATTCACAAATATAATATTTAATTCAAACATATAATTATGCATAATTCTGTTACACGAACTTACCTGGCTGAATTGCAGAAATACCAAGATTCAGGGGTATTTTAGAAATTTTTTATTTTCCTCTATTGTTCACCTGATCTTGATCTAAATTAATAATTTCATTCAATTTATTAATTTAAATAATAAAACAATTCATTTCATGCAATTTGGTCTTTTTTGACATTTTTACAAATTTGCCTCTAAAGTTTTACTTTCATTCAATTCAGTCCATGTGCCTAAAACATACAAATTAACCATTTTTCATATAAACCCATGCTAGCTGAATATTCATATATTTATTTTCCTCCTCCTCGTCTCCATTCCACATCCTTAATATATATATATATACACAATTTCACTATTTTCTTATATGTTCTTACCAAGCTGTCCATTTGAGTCATAGTCACTAAATTATTTATATCTGGAGCTATGGAACTCCAAATTAAGATCCGCTAATTTTTCTAGAAACTAGACTCGCATATATTCTTATCTTAAAATTTTCATAATTTTTGGTTCAGCCAATAAGTACAGTTTATTCTTCAAAGTCATCCCTATTTTGCTGTCCGACAGTTCCGACCCCTCTTCACTAAAAATTAATTAGCTCCTCATACAGGATTCAAATGATGTTCCTATTTGTTTCTTTTGAAAATATACTCATAAAGGATTTTAATCATATAAATTATAACCCATGAATATTTTTATATCATTTTTAATGATTTTATATCTCCCACTCTACAATTTCATTTCTTACACCGTTTCTTCTATGAAAAACTAGACTCAATAAAATTTAATTTCATATATTATTAAACTTTTTATTCGATTTCCAAAATTTTTGGTGATTTTTCAAAGTTAGACCACTGCTGCTGTCTAAAACTGTTTTAGTGTAAGATATTAATTACCATGTTTATAACACCCTTATTTTCTTTCTCTACACTATTTCTCATCACTTTCTCTTATTTTCTCTTCACTAACATATCAAGAACATAGGACCATATATAAGAAAACTCTACATTAACATCAATCCCATGTTTTTTTCAATAATATCAAACTTAAAAGTATATTGAAATCTTGATGTTCTTACCTTGTTCTATTGATTTCAATTCTTCAACTTGATTTTCTCTCTCCTTCAGCTTCCATTTCTTGAATCTAACTTGATATTTTAACTTTCCATAATCTCCTTAACATTTTTCTCTCTTGATAGCTATGGAAATTCTTTTGATTTTTGGGTGAAAATGGTGAATTTTTGGTAGAAGGACCAAATTGTAAAGAAATGAAAACTTCTTTTCTTCCTCTTCTTCACATTGGTTTTTTCTTTCTTGGGAAAGATGATGAAAATTCTTCATCTTTCCTTCCTTTTATAGTAAATAATTAATAATAAAATATGTCATTAATAAAATAATATTTATCTAATTAAATAGTTATAAAATATCATCAACATCATTATTTCTTTCTAGATTTCTCTCTCTTCCAATTGACCATTTTTCCCTTTATTATCTTTTAAAATTTCATCATTGAGTCATCATTTAATTTGGTAAAATTACAATTTAATCCCTCATAATTCTTCACCTATTCAATTTGGTCCTAATTCATCCATTTTCCTTAGTTTCTAAATCATTCTACCCTTAAAATATTTGCACTATTTGTCCTTTAACTTTTTCATATTTACACTTTAACCCTCAAGTTTTGAGTATTTACTCTTAGGCAACAAAACTTTTCTCACTTTTACAATTTAGTCCTTTCCCGAATCAAGATATCATAATTTACTTCTCAATGTTGTCATAACTCAAAATTTTCTTTTTTTTTTCATTTTATTTCCTTATTTTACTATATCAAAGATAATATCTTACTGTAGAAATTTTAAGGGTATTACATAAGTGGTATTACATCTCCTTTATTGATATGTGTACTCGATTTACGTGGATTTATCTTCTACATCAAAGGTCTCAGGCAATTGAATGCTTCACTCAGTTTCAACAGCTAGTCAAAACACAATTTGGCAAGTCTATTAAACAACTTCAGAGTGATTGGGGTGGAGAGTACTGTGCATTCACGTCTGTTTTAGCCTCTCAGGGGATTGTCTATCGCTTAACCTGTCCTTATACTTTCGAACAAAATGGCGTGGCTGAGCGCAAACATCGGCATATTGTTGAAATGGGCATTACGTTGTTAGCTCAAGCAAGCCTGTCCATGGAATACTGGGGATATGCGTTTTGTTGTGCGATTCATCTGATCAATCGTCTTCCCACTACAGTCCTTCAGGGCCAGTCTCCGTTTAAGGCTCTTTATGGAACTGATCCCACCTACGATCATCTACGAATGTCTTCATCTTTGTCAATGGAAGTATATACGGGATATTCTTGAAAGGTGTTCAATGACTAATACAAAGAGTGTCCACACACCAATGGTTAGCTCGTCTACCATGTCCAAAGATGATGGTGAGCGTTTAGAAGACCCGACTGAGTATAGGAGTCTTGCTGGTGCCTTACAGTATGTTGTTCTTACTAGGCCTGATGTTGCATATGCTGTAAATCGAATCTGTCAGTTCATGCATAATCCTACTACTATTCATATGGCTGCCCTAAAATGCATTTTTGCAATATTTATGTGGCACGCTTAATTTTGGGATTGTTCTTCGCCTATCCACTAGGTTGTCTTTTTTTGGATATGCTGACGCCAACTGGGGGTTAGATTTTGACGATCGAAAATCAACCTCGGGGTATTGTGTTTACTTTGGTCACACTTGTAGTGTTCTAAGAAACAGCAAATGGTTTCTCGATCAACCGTGTAACGGCCTAAATTTCAGTGGTGTCGGAACAGTGATACAAAATCACTAAATTCGACATGTGAGTTTAGTAATTAATGAATTAACAAGTGAAAGTTAGGTGTGATTTTTGAAATATTTATGAATTAGTGAATTTTGTGTTTTAAAAAGGAAATTATTAGATAAAATGAGATAAAAACGAGGTATCGAGACCTCGAATTCATAAGCCGAGCCATAAATATTTTTAGAAATATTTATGGAGAGTTAATAAGTTAGTATTAAAGTTTTGTTAGGAAATTTTATCATTTTGATAGCTAATTAAAGAAAAATGACTAAATTGAATAAGATGCAAAACTATGGGAAGTGACTAAATGGCTTAAATAATAAATAAGAGGGACTTAAAGAGCAATTAGGCCCAAAATAAAATGGGCTGGACGGTAAGGTAAGTGAATGGCTGAGAAAATGGTGTGAACTAAGGGCAAAATGGTAAATTAGTTAAAATTGAGTAGTTAAAAATTTGATTAAATTTAAATATCTAGAATTCTCTTCATTTTTCTTCATCTTCTTCAGCCAAAAACACCATTAAAGGGTTCTCTTAAGCTGGACTCTCATATTTTTACAACATGTAAGCTCAATTCTTGATTATTTCTTGTAATTTTTGTGATTTTGTTGCTTTTACAACTAGGTCCTATTATTTAATTCATTAGTTTTTGCTTTTATGAATGATTTAGAAAGTTACCATGTGTAAGTGCTGAAATTTTATGATGATTTAGCATGGAATTGGGGTTCTAATTTTATTATATGATGATTTTATGAAGGGATTCTCATAGGAATTGATTTTTAGGACCTAATTGTGGAAGTTGTTGTAATTAGGGTTTTGTGTTGAAAATTTGATTGTCAAAGGCTATGAAGTAGTTTATAATGTTTAGATAAAATGTTATTTGAGATGAATTAGTTCTATTGATGAATAAATTGAGTAGGGACTAAATTGTAAAAATTAAAAAGTTTGGGATAAAAGTGTAATTTCAAAATTTTAAGGGCATAAATTGTGAAGTAGAATATAATTGAAATAGATGCTAATGAGGGAATGATTTTATAATTATAGATCAAGAAAATGAGGTGAATCGTGGAAAGGAGAAATTACAAAAATAGTCCATGAAATTTCTACAAATTTTGCAAATCAGCCCAGGTAAGTTCATATGGCAAAATTCAATGTTTTGTTATGAAAATCTTATGAATATTATGGTATATTATTGTAAATGAACATTATCAAATTGTAATAATTATGAAACAATATTTAAGTAAAAGTACAAATTATATGGAACAATGGATTTGAGTGCTTTCATTCTGTGACCATGATGAATTGACGGAAAAGATGTGATATGTGCTTCCGTAGAATACCATAGCTGGGCTATGGCATCGGTACAATGTGATATGTGCTTCCGTATAAGACAATAGTTGGGCTATGGCATCGATGTGATGTGATAATGTGTTTCCGTATAAGACCATGTCTGGGACATGGCATCGGTGATATATATGCTTCCGTATAAGACCATATCTGAGATATGGCATCGGTGATATATGTGCTTCTGTGTAAGACCATATCTGGGATATGACAACAGTATGAAATGTGATCAGTGTAGGACCATGGCTGGGCTATGGCTTCGGTGTGTGATATGTGATTATGTGCAAGTCCATAGTCTTACTATGGCAATGTGATAATGAAGCACTCAATTCCATTATCATTCCCTAATTTGGCTATGAAAGTAAATGAGAAATGGGCCCAAAAGATCAAGTATTGGTGAATATTGACATTGAAATCAATCAAATGAGCTTATTAATAATTTTGTGATTTATAGGAGGATTTAGTGAAATTAAATGCTATATGATTGTGTGCAATGTTCGGTAAGATTTATTTTTCTATGCCTATGAGCTTACTAAGCTTCTATAAGCTTACTTGCATATGTTATTTGTTTTGTAGATTGATTTACATACCTACGGAGGATCAGATCTACATCGAGGATCACACTATCCAGATTTATTCTGGTAGATTTTGTTAAACAATTTTTTGATTTATACGGCGTGTATAGGGGTTGATTTTAAAATGTCATAGGACGAACGATTAAGAATGCAATGTAATTTGAATGTGTTAGATATAATAGATAATGAAATATTCATGTTTTGGCTTGAATTGGTTGATTGGTTGGGTTTTATTGGTATAGAAATGTGTTTTTGTGCAGGACAAGAGTATGAGGGTGAGGAAAGTGGTCTTAAAAGGCCTATTTTCGTCCACACGGGTAGACACACGGGCGTGTGTCTAGGCCGTGTGTCCCTTGCAATTTAAAAATGAGAAATAGAATGTCCAGGTTTAAGTACACGGCGTAGCACACAGGCGTGTAACTTGGCTGTGTGACACACACGGGCTTTAACATGGCCGTGTGATACGGCCATGTGAAGTCTACACCTAAAATGTGAAATTTAATTATCACACGGCCTAGCAACACAGGCGTGTGCTCAGACCGTGTGACTCAAGTTTCTTCTTGAATGTAAGTCAGAGAACTCCACGGGCTTGGGACATGGGCGTGTGTAACCACACGGTCTACCCACACGGGCATGTCCCTATCCACACGGGCGTGTGGCCCTCTTTCATGATAAAATTTTCTTAAGTTTTCTAAAAGCTCTGAAAGTTCTTGGTTTGGTCTCGAACTATCTCCAACATATGTTTTGGGCCTCATAGGTCCGTATAAGGGACTTTAAGCATGTGTTTGAATAATATTTAATTTGGAATAAAGTTTTATGATCCGATTTTGTGTGTGTTTAATTGTGTTTAAGTCTAGTAATGCCTCGTACCTTAGTTGAATACGGGTAAGGGGTGTTACAGACCGCTGAGGCTGAGTATAGGAGTCTTGCTGCAGTCACCAGTGAGGTTACTTGGTTAATCTCCCTTCTTCAAGAACTACATGTTCAGTCTGCCGATATTCCTAATGTTTAGTGTGATAGCTCTAGTGCAGTTGCTGTCGCAGCCAATCCTATCTTATATTCTAAGTTCAAGCATGTTGAGCTGGATTTGTTTTTCGTTCGTGAAAAGGTTGTTGATGGCTCTATTGTGGTTGGAAAGGTTCTCGCGTGTGATCAAGTTGTTGATGTTCTCACCAAGCCACTTTCGTTGTCTTATTTCACTCGATTTCAAAATATTCTTTGGGTCTTGCCCGTCGAGAAGATGGATGAATGTTAGAGATCATATGAATTAGCTTAAGGTGCAGTTATTTTGTTAGTCAATACAGCTAGCAATAGCAATCTGTTGAAGAGCAGTTATTCAAAGCTCTATATATACACATTATTAACAATGTACAAATTCAAGTATAGATTCAGAATATAGAAGAAAGTAATTGAGTTCTCTCATTCAATTCAATTTTATTTCCTCTTAGATTTAGTCTATGTGTTGTTAAACATTACCTAGTTCTTTACACACAGTTTCAAATGGTGAGATATCATTGCTAGTTTCAAGGACTCGAGTACAAAGACTATGCCATGGTGCTAACCAAGTAGCGGTGCACTTGAGCAATATAAAAGAGGCCATGGATTTTTCTCTACCTTCTATCAAACGGCGAGACAATGACGTCGATGAGAAGCATACAGTGTGTTGGTTGATGGGTTCTTGTTTGAATATTCAGTAGTGGACCATGAACCTCATAATGCGATGAAGACGTGACAGTTCGCATCGGAGGGTAGTGGCTAGCTCGGATAGTGGCATAGGGCTTCCATAGTTTTCAATAACATCGGCAATCCTAAGCTCAATGGCACATTTAACAACAACTATTTTAGCATATCCTAACACATAATTCCAAATATCTACTTCAGCTTCAGCTCCTTCTTCTTCGATTATTTTTTTCCTCTTGAAAAACTTCATAATTCTATTAGCAACTCTTGAGGATGAAAAGTTTTGTTGAAGACCCTGATTTATACAAGCAAAGGGTTTGATTTTCTCTCTTAAACTTTAGAGTTTTTCTTCTAAAATAAATTAAATCTAATTAAAAATATCAAAAAATTTGATGTGACATTGTGACATTAAATTATTAAAAAATACAAATAGCGTGTCATCCCAAATTTATACAATCACAATGAACATCCTAAAATAATATAGCTATCATGATAGATTTTCGTATTAGTTAAATTAAGAATTTATTGAGATATCAGTTTAAAGAAAAACATCGTATTAACTAATGTAGAAAAGGATGTAACTTAGTTGAACATTTTTTAGTATATATATATTTTTATTTTTATGAGTTTTTTAGTCGAATTTTTTTAAAAATAATTGTTTCCACCACTGATTTCCTTTTAAAAATTTTAGTTATTATCATGATTAAAATTGCTTGATTCTGTTCAACTAATAAGGAAAATTTTTTATAAATTGTATTATTGAAACTAAAAGTTTAACCATGAAGGAGTGATTGAATGACATTGAATAAAAAAAAGGCTTAATATATTGACTGGTCCATGAATTTAACAACTTTTTTGACATTAGTCCTTAGATATTTCTTTGGATTATATTAGTCTCTAAATTTGGCAACCATTACATACACCATTCTCTAAGGTTAAGGGCGGGTTTGGATAGGCGGTGTGTTTACCTGCGATTAGTGTAAAAACAGTGGTGGCAATTAGATTAGATACTGTAGCGATATTATAGTGTGAGGCAAAAAGTAAACTAAACGCACCCAATCATCCATCCAAACCCACCCTAACACCATTTACTTTTTAGAAATTTTGGTGACGTGGACTAATATCATTGTGACACATGCTATATATATATATATATATATATATATTCAACTCTCTTTATAACAATCACTTAATATAACACAACATTTCGCTATAACAATCAAATTTTTATCAAAATTGATTTTTTATGTCTTAAAATTTTCGATTCATTATAACAATAATAGCTATAATTATGAAGTACATCCTTTATTAAATCGGTTCTTATAACAACATATTGCTTAAAATTTTAAGTAAAACTATAACTATTCATATAAGCAAACCTATTACTTATAATTTATTAAATAAAAATAATTTTAATTAAAATATTATTTTTAATAAAATGTTTAAATTTAAATGAAGAATCTATTAATCATATTTTATTAAATGAAAATAATCGTCAATAAATAAAATCGATTCATAAATTGTAAATGTTACAATTATGAATGGTGATTAAATTTATATAGTAGAGTAGAGCCAAACCCATAATTTGACGAGCCGACTCCCTTCTATTACTTTTTTTTTTGTCTAGTATTATTCAATACATATTTAATCATTATTCAAAAATTAACTTTTACATTTAAAATATGATGTGATATTTTTCAGTGACGTGTAATGTTCACTCGATTCATTACATCTTAAAAAATTTGATTCGACTCATTAATCGATAAATAAAGTATGAAATCAGATTGAATTAAAAATATTTTTTTTGAGTTTTATATCTAAGTAAAAATGTCCTTCTTTATTCTTGACCCAAGGTTATCATTCTATATTGTTGGTCTACAAAGCTGACAAGCTACCAACTCTTAGCTTGACATTGTACTAAGTTTGGTTGACTTCTGCTAATTTAAGTATTGAAGAGTGTCACGGAATAAAAATTTCGATGTCTAAAAGTACACATATTAAATCTAAAGTTTTCACAAAATATATAGATTAATATCATGATTTAAAGATAGATTTAAGTAACTTAAAAGGAAAAGGAGAATAAATAGAGCATAAAGTAATTGCTAACATGTGAGAGAAAGCCTAAATCTCACTAAATTATGATTAAGTTTTTGTTTTGATCACTTAACTAAAATAACTTACAATTTGGTTATTGAACTCTTCAAAAGTTTTTATTTAAGTCACCGAGCTATTAAAATCGATGATTTATGGCTTTTTATGTTTGCATTGCCTACACCAATCGAAAACTCTCTTTCCTCTTCTCTTCTACAATTTCAAGGAACAACTTTTGGACATCACGAATCTGAGAACCAAAATTCAAACAGTTTTTTTCTCTGATCTCCGACGTTGGCTGTCAAATCGATTTAGATCTAAGATATGTTTTGCTACTCGTCAATGGGTATTGATCCACCATATCAATCATTGAATCGTTGCTTGGAGCTCGCTAGCAGAACTTAAAAAAGAAAAAGAACTTAACAGCCTATTGACTTAAATAAAAACTTTTGAATAGCTCAGTGACTTAAATGAAAATTTTCAAATAGTTCAGTGACCGAATTGTAACTTTTTTTAGTTAAGTGACCAAAATGAAAAGTTAACCATAGTTTAGTGACTAATAGTGTAACTTACCCTACTTTAATTTGGTCACTTTTAGTACATCTTTTTTGAAGTTTGAACTTCAGATCGAATTGCAAACTATAGTAGTTAAATTCATTATGTCAAATTCTGCTATTAGTCTATACGTAAGTTTTGGATTTAGTCTCAATATTGATCATTTTAATCATTATACCTTTCTTGTTTTGAAATTCTAATCATGATTCATATGGTAGTTGACATAACATTACAAATGTGATAATATGTTTGGCGTATAGAATTTTGGAAATGTCGAAATTTAACAACTGAAATTTTAAATTTCAAAAAGTAAAAGGACTAAAAATGATCAAATTAGAGTAAAAAGGCTAAATTTGCAAGTTACATATATTATAGGGACTAATAGTGGAATTTGACCAAAATCATGTTTTTAACAAAAAGGACAACTTCCTGAATTTAAAAAGTTACAATGTGAAGTTAGTAGATAAAATTTGAGATTTAGTCTTGTATTTGAAAATTTAACAAATTAAGTCCTCCTACTTTCATAATTTAAAATTCACAATCTAATCATTAACATTTTTAGTATTTTTTGTCAAAATTTGTCAACTTGGCTAGGCTACCCTAATATGTTGTGGTATATGATTGGCAAAAAAATAAACATTATTGAAAAATTCTAAGATAAATTACCAACAATGATAATGATTGGACTCATATTTTTTAAATTGGAAAAAAAGTAGTAGGATTGAATTTTTAACTTTTAAATTAGAGGGACTAAATCTCATATTCTGTAAAGTACAAGGACTAATATCATATTTTAACCAATTAAAAAGTAAATTTGGCCCAACCCAAAAGCCCATCTGATTACGACCCTTTCTACTTCTACCATTGTCCATAAGGCTATTTCTACAGTGTTCCTGTTAATATTCCATCACTGTCTCGGGAAAATCAACGATGGCAGATTGGACCCAACTCCCCAAGGAACTACTAGAACTTATCTCCAAACGGCTAGGAACCCACTATGACGTCATCCGTTTCCGTTCCGTTTGCTCTACCTGGCGCTCCGCCGTTACTGCCCCCAACCGCTGCCGCAACCGCTTCGCTCCCCGTTTCCCGCTTCTCCCTATTTCCTCCCAATTCTCCCTCTCAAAGCGCTCCGTATTCCTCCTCGGATCACCCACAACTATTACCCAAACAAACGCTTCGAGCCCCTCCTCGTGGGTAATCAAAATCGAAGAAGATCCGATGAACGGCAGAGTCCAGCTTTTGAACCCTCTCTCAAGGTCTCGTTTCGATTCTCTCCCTGATAATTTCCCCAAACCTTTAAATTTGTTGGATTTTAGGGTTCTTGAATTGGGTGAAGAATATGTGCTTCATTATTTAACTCATCACAGTGTGGGCAACTTGTACATGGAAAAAGTTGTCCTGTCTTGTTTAGATGATAATGTTAATGATTTCATTATACTTACAATTCATGTTTCTGGGAAATTAGCAATGTTTAAATCTAGTGTTAAGAAATGGGCTATAATTCAAGACATGCCATCTCCTTTTGACGATGTGATATTATATAAAGGGAATTTTTATGCTGTTGATAATACTGGTAGGACTGTGGTTGTGGGATTGGATTTCGAGACAAATTTGATTGCTATGCCTGTTTTTGGTGGTGATAAGAAGTTTTTGGTTGATTCAAAGGGTGAGTTATTGTTGGTTGATATGTATTTGAGCATTGAATCTGAGCCCGGTTCGTCTTCTTCTTCGGCCGGTTTCGGGCTTGTCGAGGAGTATTTTGAAAACCTTGCTTTGTATATGAACGAGAGGACGGTTAAGTTTAAGGTTTTTAAGTTGGATGATGTTGGTAAGCAGTGGGTTGAAGCTAAGGATTTGGACGATCGCGTGTTATTTTTAGGTGATGGTTGCACCTTTTCTGCTTCAATAGAAGATTTATCCGTGTGTAGAGGGAATTGCATAATCTATGTGGATAATTTCTTCTATTCGCTCGGGGAAGAAGATGGAGCGTCGGAGCATTGTGATATAGGTGTATTCGATTTGGAAAGCGGTTCTATAGGACCATTAACAAAGTTTCCTCAATTTTCCGAGCTATTCTGGCCACCACCTCATTGGATTTCATCCACAACAGCATCGGATGTAAGTATTTTTGTTTTGCAGTGTTGAACTTTGGGTCGAGTTTTTATTTGTATATAGTTCTGTATACTATTGCAATAGCCATGAAGATCTTTAAGCATCAGAATCCCTAAGTAGAATCACGTAAAAAACTGGTAAAACTCCCTGGAAAGCTTTTTGAGTCGTGTTTTTTATGTGAGATACCGTTTCTATGGTTGATAGTGGAGGAAAACATATGCTTAATGGTATAGGCATGCTAGCTTCAAACTATGTCTTGAAATGCTATGCATCTAATGTTAACTTACTGAAAATGCCAAAGAGAAGTCTAAATCGAATGCAGATTTCTTTCATATGTCTCCCAGTACATTCTAACGGTTTAGAATTGTTTATGTTGATTTGTAGTTGCGATTTGGACAATTGCGTTAAGCGCTCTGTCCATGAGCCTGCCATTTTATATTTACTTCTTGTAAGTAGTATTCCTGCAATAAATTTGTGCTATTTACTGCAATTTTCTTGGTAAAAGTCATGGAGGCCCCTGAACTAGGAGTTATATTGCATTTTACCCCTCTACTAAAAAATGGGCAAATTAATCATTGTACGTTAGATCGAAGAGCAAATTGGCCCTTTCTGTTACAAATTTCATCAATTTATACTGTTAAAAACTGACTTGATTGACAAAATAACTAGGCAGTAACACGTGGCCATGCTAATGTATGGACACCAGTTTTTAACAGAAAAAATGGATAGGATTTTTAGCAGAAAGACTAGTTTGTTCTTTGATCTAATGTATGGGGAGTAATTTGTTTATTTTTCAAGTAGAGGCGGCAAAATGCAATTGGACATTTTAGTATAGGGGCCTCCATGTTACTTTTACCCTATTTTCATTCAATTCAGTCATATTTGTAACAGCATCTTAAAAGCTGGTTTGGTGAATGCTATAGGCACAAATAAACGTCGGAGAATTGGCCTAGCCTATATGATCGGGTTGTATATGGCTGATTGTCTACCTATGGTTATCGGAGAATCAGCCTAGTGTAGTACGTGTCGTACTTCTGCTTCATCATCGGGTTGTATATGGCTGATTATCTACCTATGGTTCTTTGTATATACCATCCAACCGAAGCATCTACCTATGGTTCTTTGTATTTACCATCCAACTGAAGCAGCTATCATACTGATCTTTTGGAAATTCAATCATAAATCTATACTTTGCTCGGATTCTTTTTTTTTTTCTGGAAATACTCGTGTGTTCAATCTTGAAGTACTCATGTTGAAGTATATTTGGACATGTGTACAGGGGATATGATCATAAGGACTCTTCCAAGGAAATCTTGGAAAAATTGAACATACTTTGGTTAATAATTTCAGTTGCCAATTCAGGCTTCCCTTTTTCAATTATTGTTGTGGCCATGATATGATAATCTTGGAGTTTAATGTAGTTGCTTCATGTAATTGTCCATATTTTTATGGAAACAAGTATAAAGTTTGAGACAACGTGAAATAAAAAATATAAATAGGAATGGAATTGAACCCAAGACACAAAGATAAAATTATTAAAATTTAACTAACTAGCCAAAGCTAAAAGTTTATTTAATTCATTGAAAATGCATCCAATTTTTTTAAAATCAGCTTAATCCAGTAAATTTCGTAAAAATTAACAAATAATTATAATTAAAAATCAACATTTTAAGATAATTCACCCAAGCTTTTAATCATTATTCCAAGGTGTAATAATAGTTTTATTTCATATTTTTTTCTTTCATCCACATTGTCACATGATCTAATCTATAATCTATAAAAATTTAAATACCAATATTAGATAAAATTTTAAACTGTTCTGTGTTTTTCAAAAAAAAAATTAAAACAGAATTAGTCAAGATAAAATTAATTAGAGTTTAAGGAAAAAAAAATATATTCCATCTCATAGATTTATACATACATATATCATGAATTCCTGTCAAATGCCCTCTTAAAATAGAAAATTACTCTTTAGACCCCTCTAAAATATATAAAATTAAAATTTTTTATGGTAAAATTACAATTTAACTCTCTTAAAATGATAAAATTTTAATTTTGTCCTTCTAAAAGCTATAAAGCTATAAAGCTATAATCTAATGTAATGGTGAAATTATATTTTAACTCTTATAAAAACATATAACATAATTTTGACCACAAAAAAATTTCTAGCTTCATTGCTACATATATCATCATCTAGTAAAACTTGAACGATAAACAGGGTATATAAACAAAATCAACCAAGTAGAAAAAAGGGAGAACATTTGATGTATTGTAAGTGCATAAGTTACACACACCATCAGTCAATAATAACATGACGTATTATCATCAAATAAAACAAAAAAAATAGTGAAGGACCTATAAACAAATATTAATAACTTTATTTAAACATAATTAAATAATAATTAATTATAAATAAATCTTAACATCCTAAACCCTTAACCCAATATCTTAAAGGGGAAATTATTAATATTTATTTATAATAGTTACAATTAAAGTTTAATTATATTTAAATAAAATGCTTAGTATTTATTTACAAGTCCTCCATAATGTTATTATTCAGTAGTGTTGTACTAAATATTATTCCTAGAAAATAATAAACTAAAATAGGGCCTCATTAGTTAAATTTTACAAAGTAAGAATTAGGGTTTTTTTTGCCAATTGAGTTTTAGTTTGATTGGCATGAGCATTATTGTTAATGCAGAATGACGTAGGCTTGAGTGCACTGAAACGTATCCTCCTATTTAGGAGCAGACACGATCAGAACTTATAATCAGATTATTAAGAAAATTATAATTTTTTTAATTAATATTTTTTTTGGATAATATGTTTTTTTTAAATTATTCTGGATAATATGTTTTTAGATAACTTTTAAACAGGAAAAAAAATTATCAAACAAGATAACATTAATTAAAAGATCATAACTAACTAAATAATCCCATAATTGTAAACTTTGATTTCAATAAATATATATATATATAATCTACATATTTAAGATTATAGAGAAAAATAAAACCAAAAAAAAGATGCATGCAGAGAGTGATTCAGATGGAACGAGCATTGATGTGTCATGGGCAACAAGGTCACCGTCGAGAAGACCATTTTACTATGTTCAAAGCCCTTCCAACCCTGACGTTGAAAAAATTTCATATGGTTCAAGCCCTATGGCATCACCTACTTACAATAATTATCATTACCACCAATGCTCTTCCTTCAACCATTCTAGGGAGTCATCCACGTCGAGGTTCTCGGTTTCCGGTAACATCCCGAGGACTCTTTCGGGTTGGAAGCATGAACAGATTGGTCATGGTGACGATGATAATGACGAGGAGGACGATGATGGCCGCAGCAATAGTAATAATGTGAGGCTTCTTTATGTTTTTTGCCTCGTTTTAGTGTTGCTTGTCGTGTTTGCTGTGGTGGTTTTGATTAGGTGGGATGCTAGCAAGAGATATGAGCCTGAAATCTTCGTTAAGGTATGTTCTTTTTTAATTTTCTTTTATTAAGGTTTTGGTCGAAACTGGATTAGAACAATCGATTGGATCAATTTTATTTATTTTTTCTAAATATTTTTAAATTTTATTAATAATTTATTCTATTGAAAAGAATTAATCGAAAACTGGTGGTTAATTAGTTTGATTACGGTTTTAAATTGAAAACAATAAACCTTTCTTCTATGCGAGTCAACTTGAAACTTAATTATCGAATTGTTTTAGGCTATTTTTACCGAGTTAGGTTGCGTTGAGTTCATGTATAACATTAGCATCATGTGTAATTGTGTGGTTCAATTTGAAATGTGAAACTCAAAATTTTATTTAAAATTTGATCATATTTGTAAATAATTAGTCTAATCATATCTGTTCTTTTTGACATAATGTCTAAAACTACTCATAGCTCACGCAATCGAGTTAAAACTCAATCGACTAACAATCCGTATTAAATTTATACAAATAATTATAATTTGATCCTTAGGTAGGTATAAATAAGAATACGTAATTAAATTATGAGAGTTGCTTTAAATGGTTAGACAACCATAAATAGTACCTCTAAATATTTTCGGGTTTTGAATATTAAAGCTCAATTATAAGTCATAATTTAAATAAATTAATTTTTTTTTGTCCAAGTTTATTTTCAGATCTATTCTCTAAACTATATTTAGTGGCTATTTGGCAGCACATAGTGTTTGAGAACTTGTGTTATCAGGCAGGAAATGATGAATCAGGGGTGCCAACAGATATGCTTTCACTTAATTCGACGGTCACGATTTCATACAGAAATCTGGCTGCTTCCTACACCTTCCACGTCACCTCTACCCTTTTAGAGCTTCACCATTTCCAGCTCAACCTTGCTTCTGGAAAGGTAAAAATTGTTTCTATAATCCCTTGTTTATGGTATAAAATATCAAATAGCAGTAAAAAATGGAGGGTTAAAAAGCTTAATTCAGGTTAAACTGGTGAAAGGGTAAGACTTGGGCTTAATTGTGGTTTTAGCCCCTCAATTATATTGAAATTTGGTATTTTCCCTCTAACTTGCCATAGTTGGTCTCTTTTTCTTTTATAATATTTATTGATAGGTTCAAATTGATAACAATTTTAACTATTATGGTAAATATGTTAACAATATTAACTGTTAACAGATAATGGTGTTACGAGTAGAATTAAATTATAAATTTTTAAATAGGTCAAAATATAATTTAATGATTAAACTAATTTAAAGTTTTATAATTTAAAATACTAAGCAGGGATTATAATTGAATTATAAATTTTTGGAAAGTGCAATTTTACCATTTTGGGAGGCTAAGGCCCGATGATTTTAACTAGGATAAATTTTAAAATTATACATGAATTTTTATTCAATGTGCAATTTGATATATGAAACTTTGATTGTGGTTTAAATGTATACATGAAACTTTAATTTTGATTGTTTACACATTTTTATATTGGATAAATATAATTATTTGTGTATATAATATATAATCACTAAATGATGATATATCAATAATTATGTTAATAATTTGTGAGAACTAGATCCAATCAAAATTTCATATACAAAATAGCACATTAAAACAAAGTTAATGTATAGTTTTGAGATTTATCTCGTTTAATCTAAAATGTTACCAGTATTACTAATAATGTTATAAATTTAGAGATACCTAACAATGAGAAATTAAAGCAGAAAGATTAAAACGGTTTAGGGTTTAGGGTTATATATTGTTTAATATCTAACAAGCTTGCCATTGATGAATTAAATTAATAGATGGAGGAGTTCACTCAACCAAGAAAGAGTGATCGGATAGTGAAGACAATTGTGGCAGGGCATCAAGTTCCATTATATGGTGGGATACCGGTTCTTGTGGACGCTAGACCGCACCTGAACCAGATTTCAGTACCTTTGAACCTCACGTTCATTGTGAAATCAAGAACTTACATTTTGGGCACAATGGTGAAAACCAAGTTCTATGTTGGATTCATATGCTCTTTCACATTCAAAGGAAATAAACTTGGGGAATCCCTTAATCTTACAGATTCATGTATTTATCAGTGAAAATTTGCTCTTACAATAGTTTATAAGATTTAAGACCATATATGTTTTTGCAAATTAGTCAATTTTTTACTTTGAATTCTAAAAATTAGATTGGATTAATCTAGGTTTTGACTTGATTTGATCATGAAAAGTCAAGTATCTAAATAGGACGAAGTCAGAAAGTTTTTTTTTAGCGATTGGAATTAAAATTATATACAAAATTAAAATTTTATTAATTAAGAGTGTTCACCATCCCATATGTGACCTGAGTTTGAGTTATGTTAGTCGCGTTGGTTGTTCGAGCTTTACCCTATTATTGTAATTTAAAAAAAATTATACATTTTTAGCGCAAAAATTATAATTTTTTTATTTTAAAAGAGATTAAGGGTGGGTTTAAATAGACTGTGTATTTATATACAATTAATGTAAAAATAGTAATAGCGGCAAAATTAAATATTATAACAACACTATAACGTAATACAAAAAATAAATTAAATGTATTACACTATACCTCATCTTCTATCCAAATACACCTTATATTGAGAGGTTGTATCTAAACCTGTCCAATTCAAAAATGACTCTAATAATAAACTATTAAAACCGAAATGATGTCACCCAAAATGACTTGTAAGTTGTAATGACACTCGAGATAACCCCACTTGAAAATCAAATTGGTAAACTCAAAATGATTTGATCTATAGCCATTCCAAATTTGCCAAATGTTAGGTCCAATTACACTATACTCCATGAACAGTGAAACACATGGCTACAATATATAGGTCCATTACTTGGTCAGGTCCATACAATGTAGGTTATTGAAAACCAAAAACAATAGTAGTTTAGCTGCTGCTTTCAGTTCCAGCGGTGGTTGATCTGGGTCTACATGAGGGGAGGTTTATAGAGGCTATTTAGGCCTACGTCTAAGCTGAGTGGCGGGGAAGGTGGTGATTGGCTAAATTTTGACCCTAAAAATGATAAATTTATGTTTAATTTTTTTAGAAAAAATTAAATTTTAAATTATTGTATACCCCTCTATTTTAGGACACATGGTAACACAACAAGTTACTTTAAAGACTTCTCTCCAATTTTTAACGATTGATTAGTTATCAAAGAATTAATAATTTGAAATGTTTGATTCCAATCAATTTCTCGTTTTCCTTAGAAGGATCGACCATTCCCATCATCAGTTAGCCACTTGCTCTTTTTGGAAGGTTCTCATCCATTAGCTAGCCATTCGTTCTTGCCCGAAGGTTTTCGTCTACCCATTCTTCAAGACCCTGATCTTCTATTGAATATATGATTTTTTAGGCCAACAACTCTGCACTACGGCTCGGAAGAAATGACTAAATGTATCTATCATAGACATTCTTCTCATGTATCCCACAATGATGATTTGATAGCAAGTTCACCACTTTATCACTACCAAATACAGAACCTTCCCTATAAATACCTCTAAGCACAATGAAGAGAAAATTGATCCTCAAGCATTCGAGCCACGTTATTGTCCTCAATCTCCTTACTTTACTCCTTCAGTTCTTCGCCCTACTAAGATAAACTAACTTTCCTCAACACCACCGCATTTTTCTCCATGTCTATTCCCTTATTGATACAACCACATCAACAAATTAATAAGATAAAAAAATACATTTTAATTTTTTAACAAATATGATTTAATTTTTACTCTTCAAAAATAATAAATTTTTAATTCAGCCCTTAAAAATTATAAAATAGTAATATAATTATGAAATAATATTTTAATCCTTCAAAAATTTATAATTTAATTTCAAACCAAAAAATTTGAGACGTTGGCATGCTAAAACCTCACAATAGTGCCCATAAAAGGGCATGATGATATATTGTCTCAGCATTTATAATCAATGTGTCATCCAATCGCCCATTCAAACTTATCATTAATTATTTTTCTAATAAAAAAATCAAAAAAATAATTTTGATTTACAATAATTTGATTAATGATTTCCATCTTTAATCATTAATGGATTATCTTTAAATATAAAATTATAAAAAAAATACTATTTTAGTTTAAATTGTAAAATAATTATTAAAAACCATAATATTTAAACTCCGGTATGATTTATTGATCATGAGTGTTCATCTCACAACTTACATCATGATTTTGAGTTGTAGTGTCATTAGTGTGTGTGACGACGATTTTTTCTTGTCAAAAGTGTGTGAATTGTATAAAAAAAGATATAAAATTATAAGGTGTTTGATTAATAATATAATCAAATTTTTATTAATTGATTTAAACAAAGTTCTAAGAGAATTAATCATTAATTGAACCGATGGTTTTGTTAAGAGTTTAATTTTTTAGAGTTTATAAATATAAAAATAACGTAATCATAGTACAATCATAAATATATATTTAAGCAATTATAAATAAAATCAAACTAATACAAAGCACAAACAAGCCTTCAATTATCTAGTTCTAGAGAATTTGTGCGCTTGAGAGTCCCTAATGATTAAATAAATTAAGATTTTACTATGACTGCAATTTTAGATAGAAGCGAAAGCGAAAGCCTATGGGTTCGCTTCTGTAACTGGATAACCAGCACTGAAACTCATCTTTACATCGGATGGTTTGGTGTTTTGATGATCACTGCAACTTCTGTATTTATTATCACCTTCATTGCTGCTACTCCAGTAGATATTGATGGTATTCGGGAACCTGTTTCTGGATCTCTACTTTACGGAAACAATATTATTTCTGGTGCCATTATTCCTACTTTTGCAGCTATAGGTTTGCACTTTTACCCGATCTGGAAGCGGCATCTGTTGATGAATGGTTATACAATGACAGTCCTTATGAGTTAATTGTTTTGCACTTCTTACTTGGTGTAGCTTATTACAAGAGTCGTGAGTGGGAACTTAGTTTCCGTCTGGGTATACGCCCTTGGATCGCTGTTACATATTCAACTCTTGTTGCAGTTGCTACTGTTGTTTTCTTAATCTATCCAATTGGTCAAGGAATTAAAAATGACACATTAGACTAAAACCTACACATAGCAACAACATAACACATAATAATTGCGCATGATGGTCCTTGAACTTTGTTACACAATGACGCATGGCCTCCTCAACCTTTGTCAACAATACAAAACCTTATTGGCAATCAAACCGATATTTCTTACGAATAAATAATCAGTTTTCGTTTAACTAAGCAAAATTAATCTAGTAAAAATATCAAAGCATATTGACTTATTTGGCCCTCCACTTTTATTAAAAAAATGTCATTTTAACACTTCATTTAATTTTTTTGTATCTTTTAGCTCTTAAATTTGCGTTGTTTGTCAAATCATCCCAAAATAGATGGAAAAGTTAATGTTTGTTAACTTAGCTGATGTGGCATACATGTGGATGTCATGTTAGCAATTAAATAATTTTTTAAATTTTAAAAAATTCAAAAAAAATTATAAAATTTGTTTTTAAAAATTAAAAAGTATAAAATTATAAAGAAAATATTTTTAAAATTTTTAAAATTAATTAATTACTAACGCGGCATATAGGTGAACTGCTACGTGGATGTCTGTTCTGCAACGTTAATTTTTACATTCATTTTAAGATGATTTGATAAATAATATAATATTAAAAGCAAAAAGATAAAAAGTTAAATTAAGGGCCAAATATCAAATCAAGTCAAAGTCTAAAAATTAAAAAAAAATCTTAATCATTATCAAATATAAGAACGCATAAAAATAATATTTAAATATCAAATTTTGATTAATACAAATAACTTTGTTTTTTTAAATAAATACAAATAAATTGGTTAATATCATTTTTTTTCTAAATGGGTTTAAAATTCTGCTCAAATCAGCTTAAATTAAAAATGTTAAACTCAAGTCTGATCTAGCCCATCCGTATTTATTTTTTTAGACTATTTTTTATATAAAAATAAATTTAAAAAATATAATACATCAAATACAATAAAACATTAAAATAAATGTTTCCTAACAAATTAAAAATATATTAAAAAATCTTTATACTTAAACAACATTAAGATAATTGTAACTTAGCAAGTTAATGTTTCTAAAATTGTAGCAAAATTAATAATAAAACAAGAGATATACAATATCCAAACAATAACAATAAAACAGTAGCAATATAACAGTGAAATGATAGCAAAACAATAGATTCGGGCCGAGCACGGGCAAAAAATTATATTTGAGGTCCTACCCATTTAGAAAATAGGCATTACTTTTTGTTTAAGCCTATTTTTCGGACCTATAATTTTATTCAAACTCTCTCACTTTTCAAATGAACTTTCAAAACTAGACGAGTAGTTAAACCATAATGAATTTTACATTTCACCCACACAAAGGCACAATAATGAAGCATATAAAATTTCAAGCAGCTGGATTCAGTAGTTTATGAATTCGATGATATCTGCTTTGAAAGCTACTGAAAATTTGAATATTCGTATTTGGTTACGTTGATATAAGCAGGGTTGAAATTCGTTTAAAGTGCTTTTGAAGGTTGAGAGGAGGATATAAAGGTTTTTTAAGTTATTTGACCAAGTATAAAATAGTGGAAAGAGTTTATACGATTCTGATTTAAGATTTTTTTAGATAACTATCTTTCTAAATAGAAATAGGTAATTGAGTTATTATAAATTTTTTGTACGTGTATTTAGATGTGATCGGAGACACTGTTAGTTTATTATAAAGTAATTTATTATATGAGTTTTTTGCGAAGACAAATGTCGTGGAAAGAGTTAACTTTGAATACGATGATCATATAATGTTTGGCGAGACAATCCCTTTAAACAAGATAACTCCTTAACAATAGATAAGACGAACTCTTCCTCATTTTCTTTTCCGGTCAAGATGATTGATTTGAACGAAATGATCACGTATATTTTGTGTTATAATCGAGACTAAATTATTTTATATTTATATAACTTTTTAAGACCAGAAATTAAGCAAAATCCAAACGTTTTTTTGATATAATAATCGGACGGTTAAAGGTAGGCAATGGGTCCAAATAATTATTTCTATAAACTCTAGGATGGTCCATTGGTTCTTGAAATTTTATGGCTTTGAAAATGGGGGAGAATCCTACTCAATGTATAAATAAATAAATAAATAAAATCTTAATCATCATTAATCAACAAACTTCATAGGGAAAGATTTAAGGATAAATATCAAAATTATACATGAAATTTAATTTAATGTGCAATTTAATACATAAATTTTAATTTCGTGCATTTATACACATGAAACTTTGATTGTAGTTTAAATATATAAATGAAACTTTAATTTTGATTCAATTAAGCACATATATAAATATTTTTTGTGCAATATACAAACATAAATGATGCAACACCAACAATTGTGTTAATAATTTGTGAGAATTGGATTAAATAAAAAAATTCATGTATAAAATTACAAAAAATCAAAGTTCATGTATATAATTGCACGTTAAACCAAAGTTGATGTATAATTTTGATATTTATCCCAAAGATTTATAATCAAATTAAAAAATTAAGGTTAAAATAGGTAATAAGTCCCGATACTTTTATTTCCAGGAATTTAATCTCTTTATTTTTTCATATTTCAAAATTTAGGTCCATTAATTTCCTTTTTGTTGAATTCAGGTTAATTACAACGTCATTTTTTAATTACATGACTACCAAGTGAGTATTTGTTTTATTTTCAAAATGTCACACCAATAAATTTAATAATAATAATAATAAAAAACATTGTTAGTAGTTGAACCTAATTTTGAAATCTGAAAAGTAGAATAACTAAATTTCTGGAAATAAAAGTACATGAACTAAATTCTAAATTTTTTAAATGTATAAGGACTTGTGACATATTTTAACAAATTTTACTTTTTTTAACAATCTCATTATAGGTTTTGATATGCTCTTTTTAACACAATGTCTAGAACTATCCATAACCCCTCTCCAACCCATAAATAAGAGAATAATGTGTTTCAACATACTCAAATTCACGTCATCTTACATTAGCAATAATACTTACGTTAAGCGAACTAAAATTAAATCCAATATATATATTTTTTAAATATAGGGCATAGATTCCACATAAGGAAATATGCTTTGCTTTGGTAAGTGGGACTCAATGCTTATGCCATGGAATTTGTTCTTATCTCTTTTCACTCATTAACAAGCAATCATCTTTATTATTTTTTATGTCATTCTTATCAAATAAATGATTAAGTAGGTAATGTGTCAAAAATTAAATTAAATTATATCTTAAACAAATAAAAAATACATTCAATTCAATGAATTATACACTTGAGGGTCCATAATTAGCCACTTTAATCAAACAAATCTTATCAGATTTGGAAAAAAAGCTAATATGACCAATAAGAGCATAACGGTTAAATTTTTTATTAGTCCCTGTACTTTGTTATAATTGTAGATTTAATCTTTATATTTTAATTTATTAATTTTTAGTCTTTGTACTTTCAAATTATAAATTTTCAATCTTTACTGAACGATAAGTGTTAAAATAATTAAGTTATATTATTTCCAAAATCTAATGAAGTAAATATATTATCATAAGTAAAATATCATGTCAGCTTACCATTTCTACTCACCAAGAAAAAAGCCAGTTTGATTAATGACTTTCATTGTTAATACTGAAATTTCAAAAATTCGAAAAATATAAAGACTTAGAATGATTCGATTGGGGAATATGGATTAAATCTACAACTATACACATAATACGAGACTAGAATTGAATTTAACCAAACGAATTTAATTGCTTATTCCACAACTTTCACAAAATATAAGAACTAGTAACAAAATTTAAGCAAACTTCGTACCGTAAATTTCATTTCAACACGATTTACTATAATTATTTTACGATTTTAACCCAATTCATTATCGATAACATCTAATATATCCGTATTAAACACACACAGAAAACCAGAATCTAAAACCCCTTGTATGTTAAAACTACATACTTTCTCACATTTTACATGCACAAAAAGTGTTTGGGTGACAAAATCCATTGCTTTTCTTTTTCCCTCTTTTTTTTTTCTTGTTTTTTTTACTTTTTGTTTGTCTCTGTTTTCCTTACTGCGTTAGGCTTCTCCATTCAAACCATGGCTCTCTTTTTTTAGGGGGGGAGGGGCATGAAGACAAATTTATTCCCCTAATTTTGACATTTTATCATTTTAATCCTGATTTTTTATCACTTTGGTCTTCAACATTAAAATTTTAATTAAATTATTTTATTATTTTACAAAAAAGTTAACTCAACTGTTAAAGTTTTAATGACATCGATATTATAGCCAGATGACAGTTTTATTAAGTAGACGTGGATTACTACACAATTTACTATATTAATGTAATTAAAATTTTAACAATTCAATTAATTTTTTTATCTTAAAAAACTAATTCAACTAAAATTTAAAACTAAATAAAGCCAATGTGAAAACTAAATTTATCCTTTGTGCATTTTTTTTCATATTTTTTGCCACACTATAACTAAACACCGAACACTTGGATCTTTATTGACAGAAATGGCTCTCTTTATTTGCTTCTTATCCCTTCTTCTCTTTTCTTCTGCTACTGCTTGTGATCGTTGCCTGTACCAATCCAAGGCTGCTTATTTCTCCAAAGCCAATGCACTTTCATGTAAACTGCCCATAGTTTTTTCTCTCTCTCTCTCTCTCTTTTTTTCTGGTTAATATGATGAATACCCAGAGTTGTCTTTCACTTTAAAAATGAAATTTGGCAAAAACCCAGATTATATTTCAGTGAGAAATTTTGTGGGTAACAATCTAATTTGCATTTTTGTGTGGCTCTGTTATTGCAGCTGGAGCTTGTGGATATGGTTCCTTGGCATTAGGCTTAAGTGGTGGCCACCTTGCGGCTGGTGTTTCCTCTCTTTACAAAGATGGAGCTGGTTGTGGTGCCTGCTTTCAGGTTCGTATATGTCATTTTAAAAGTTTTTGATGGCTTCTTATGTTTGAAATTTTGAGTTTTGTTTTCTTAAAAAAAAAGTGTCGTTTGTGGGGAGTTGACAGATTTTGCAGTAGGTCAGCATTCGATTTAGGATGCTTATATTTGATTTTATCTCCGAGTTTTGTTTATCACCTTCATCGAGAGCCATGAAAACTTAACATTTGCTCTTTGTAAGATTAAAATTTGAATGGCATATCTTTGGTGGGTGAAGGTGCTTCGTCCTGAACCCCTCTTAGCTCTCTGCAAAGGTGAGTGCCAAAACTCGAAGATAAAATCCAACATAAATATCCAGGGCTCAATACTGACCTCTATCAACTTTCAACGGAGTCTACTTTACAAACTTTTCTCATAAGACCTCCTCTCAACAAGTTTGTTGATATTTTGTTTTTTAAACGCAGATAAGGTGCAATAATTCAACACTATGTAGTAGTAAAGGGACAAACGTGACAATAACTGATATCAATCACAATAATCAAACAGGTTTGGTGCTTAGCACAAGAGCTTTCATGGCCATGGCTAACCATGGTATGGGCCAACACATATTGAAACTTGGAACTGTAGAGGTTGAATATAAAAGGTGAGCCTATTTAAACCTTTTTTTAGTTTAGATTATATATGAAAAATGCTTCAATTGAAAGTTGGTTAATTTATTATTTGTCTTGGAAAAACAGGATACCTTGTGAATACAAAAACCAAAACTTAGCTGTTAGAGTTGAAGAATCAAGCCAAAAACCAAATTATTTGGCAATTAAATTGCTGTACCAGGGAGGCCAAACAGAGATTGTAGCCATTGATGTAGCTCAGGTTAAAGTCAAATTTCAAAGATTGTTTAGAATTTTCAAGGTTAATTTTACCGGAAATCATCAAACTATAACCCGACTTTTAGATTGGTTTCGAAATTTCAAAACGTTTTAATCTATTTTTTAAAGTATTAGTATAAAATCAATCAAGTTCTTCCATCAGTAGTGGTGGAACAAGCCAATAATATTTGGGACGGTAATTTTAAAGGGTCTAATTAAAATTTTTCAAAATTTGCGAAGGGGGTTGGATGTTAAATTGTGCTCAAATATGGCATGGTGCAATTCAAAACATTATGAACACGTGTATATATATTATATGGACGACTTGGATCTAACGCATTATAAAAGTAGCCTCTACATCGTTTTTTTAACATATCAAATCTATACAGTAAGTATATAGTGTTTACAATTTGATTCACATATTTTAAATATACTCTATATCAAATTGAAACTAGTATTTAAAGCTTAACCGACAGAATGACTTACATAACACAATATTGATACTTTGAAACTCAATTTGAAGGTTTTAAACCTTACGGACTAATTTATAATCTGAGCGATAGTTTGGGGATTTCTAGTGTAACTTTCAAAGTAACCCCATAATTATTTTTGCTTGGTATACATTAATTCCAGGTTGGTTCTTCAAATTGGAATTTCATGAAAAGAAACCATGGGGCAGTGTGGGATACAAGTAGGGCTCCAAATGGTGCATTGCAGTTTAGATTTGTGGTAACATCTGGATATGATGGGAAGTGGATTTGGGCTAAAACTGTGCTTCCAGCTGATTGGAAAAGTGGAGTTGTTTATGATTCCGGGGTTCAAATCAATGACATTGCAAAAGAAGGTTGCTTTCACTGTGATTACAGCCATTGGTGATGATGACAGAGATGTTAATTTTTTGTTTAAGTCTTTGTGTGAATACATATGGTTTAATGTGGTCAACATATATAGTGAAATTTGAATAATTTAGAAGATTATAAAAAATTTACGAGTTTTTGAGAGCTTTTGTTTTGGTGAAAGAAAGATTAATGTAATATGTTGAATTCTAATATAGAGACGAAATTAAGTTGGTCTTTATATTATTAAATGGATTAATTTAGTTATTATATTATTAAAAAAAATAAATAAGGTCAAATTTCAATAAAGTTAACATTTTATATTTAAAAAATTGTTTGGCATGAGAGCAAAGGGTGCGCCAATTGGTTATTGAGAGTGATAGTAAAACGGCTATGGATTTTATACTAGGGAATGAGAGAGAGGGAAGCTCTTAGTTGGGGTTGGAAATCTGTAATTGGATGGCGAAGGATTGGTATGTTAAGCTTCGGTTTGTGCCAAGAATAACAAATATGACAGCTGATACTATAGCTAAGGAGGTTAGAAGACACACAATGAGGCTGCTTGCATTTGCTCAACCGGTTCCGCTGATGTATGATGCGATCTTACAAGATAAGTGTTAAGCAAGTCTGTAGCAAAAAAAATTGTCATCGTTATTAAATAAAGTTATATAAATGAAGTATTTTGTTTAGAGTTGAACCACAAATGAAAAAAAAATTATATCATCTTTTAAACAGTAAATGTTAATTTTGTTCTAATTTGAACTTATTTGATGTAGTCAAACTAAATTGATTTAATAATAAATGGACTAATATGATTAAGTCTCTAAAAAAAAGGGATTTTGCATATAATTTCACCAATAAAAAAGGCAGGTTAGGCTCATCCCCAAGTAAATCAAATTGACAATGGCAAATTTTGTGTCTCATAATACTAAAATTGTTGTAGGGTCTCTCTAAATATTATTAAATAAATTAATATAATGAAAAATTTTCTCTTAAAATTTATAATTTAATTCTAAAATCCAAAAATAGAAAATTCACTTCAATCTTGAAACAAAGTAAGGGCAATGCCAAGGAGTAGGCTGAAGTCTTGGAGCTATATGGTCCCTCCAGAAATTATAAATTGATACAATAATAAAATTACATTTTAATCTTTTAAAATTTTATAATTTGATTTCAGATTTAAAAGTTTATGAATTCACCCCTAATTTCAGTCGACTAGTTTTTGTAATTTTAGGATTCTTTTGGATGGACGGTGTGTTTATTTGCGGTTAGTATAAAAACAACGATGACAATGAGATTTGATATTGTTACGATACTATAGCATGAAACAAAAAAAAAACTAAACGCACCACACTAAAGATAAATGCCTATCCAGAGGAACCCTTAATTTGCTTAAGTCACAAGTTAATCTTTATGAATTTTGAAAGAGATGGTTAGTATTTGAGTTTCTAAGGAACAATATGAACCCCAAAACAAGAAGATTAAAAAAGAGGGGTATTGCAATATAAGCAAAATTTTCTGCACCATATGTGTTTGCAATCAATGTGAATGATGAATTTGCCTAACACTAACTAATGATTTAGTAAATTGAGAATTGTTATATTAGTAATGTTTTAACTATCGGAACGATAAATGAATTGGCCAAATCGTCGATTCTTGATTCAAGTTAATTTAATTGTTGGTTCAATCATTTAAAATTTTTATAAAATTTAACAACCAAATTAAGAAAAAGCTAAAAAAAGAAAATAAAAATAAGGGTAAATTACACCACAGATCACTCTAAAAGAGCGTCATTTCTATTTTGGTCATTTAAATTTTTTTATCAATTTAATCACTTTAATTAAGATAATTGCTCGAATTAGTCACTGTCGTTAAAAATTCCGTTAATCTACTAACAAATTGCTAACATGACCTTTTTATACTTTTGACTAAAGCTAAGGACCTCTTTGTAATTAGTCCAAAATACTTTTTTATTTATTTGCAACATAAAACTAAAGCTTGTAAGTTTTTTTCTTTTTCCTTCTTCTTGTTGTTTGTTTCCAGGGAAAAGTAATAGAGGAAAATGAGGATAATTTTGACTTGTCCAAAACACCCTATGTTCTAGTTTCTTACTCAATAACCTTACCACTCTCTTTTTTCTCTCTTAACCATTTTAAGAGAACATGCAAAGGAGAAAATAAAAGAAAAAAACTCATAAGTCCCTTTAAAAAACCTTAAAATTTTCTCTCGAATACCTTCAAAATCATCCTTTCATTATTAATATTCAATAACCGATAACAATAATATAATTACTATGAAAAAGAAAATGACAAGAAATATTTATATTAGAAAAAGAAATATAGTTTGGAAGAATTATTGTTTTTAACCAGAAAAGTTAAATACCCAACAAAACTAGATTTGTTAATAAACCAAACATAGACAAAGAAATAGGACACAACCCAGTTCTAGAAATTTAAGAATTAAGGGGAAAAACTAAAATTTTCTTTTTTTTAAAAAAGAAAAGAAAAACTTATTAGGCTAAGATCAAATCTTGAAGATAGTACTCGTGAATTTCCCTAAGATAGTACTCATAGATCTCCCTATCTTGCCACTTGTATTTTACTTTTAATAAAAATTTAGGTCACAACTCTAACACCTACAACACAACAAGGAAGCATGAAGCAATTTGCTTATCCATTCAACTTGAAAACAATACACTTAAATATATATATATCAAATACACAACTACTCCCACTAATGACTTGGAAACAAACAAAACTTAACTCGCACGCAAATTGATTATGTTAATCAGCACCTAAACACATTAAATAACTTAACAATTAAATTCATTTTCAACTACATAACATAACAAAGCAACTAAACAAACGAAACCAAAAACAGCATGCATCAAAGGCATCATCTCGCAGCTCGCAACTTGCTTGCATGTAGCTTGCAGTTCACAGTTCGCAGCTTGCATGCAGCTCATAGTTCACAGTTTACAGTGTCAGCTCGCACTTTGTCACTTGTAGAAACTTCTCACATTTTGCCACTTCTGACATGTGAAAGAGTTGTTGTATGATTGGCCAATTTCTAATAATTTGGAACAAAAAATTACCCATAATCAAAATAAGGAAAAATACACTTATGGGAAGAGTTTTAGTGCCTTGCCTTATATGCCAAGTCTATACTCAACACACGCCAACTGAATATCTCAATATCTCGAATCTAGCAACTTCAATGCTCTTGGTAAATAGATTTATCAGTTGATTCTTAGTTGAAACATACTTCAATTTAAAGGTTCCATTCCCCACTAACTCTTTGATGAAAAGTTGTTTTATAATATGTCTGGTCCTTGAATGAAGCACTGAATTCTTCGATATATTGATGGACTTTTTTCATCTTAATAGCAAATTAACAGAAACATCTCTGTTTAATGCATTAAGTGTCTAGTTTCAATACCAATCGAGAATTTTTTTGAATTTATTTTTTAAATTTTCGTTCAATTGTAACTAAATGAACTCGCTAACAATTATAAAATAAAGAAGGTTACAGAAGTTTAGTTACACAATTCAAAAATTTCCTACTTTTACGAAACTTTACTTAAAAGTAATTCACTATAAATCAATTTGTACAAGATGTGATATAAGTCCAACTGTTAAAATTTGCTAGTCACTAATGACAAGTTCTTTCACTTAACTTGGCAGTTAATTTCGTGGCTAAATGTTAGCTCATTGATTTTTTTTTTCCCCTTAAAAACGCGTGTATTAAATTGAGACATTTCCTTTAATGAGAAGGAGAAGGTGGCCACACTCACTCGTGCACAATAATTAAGCTTCATTTCTTTTTTCATAAAAAATTTGTCAGCTCATCTTGTTTGTTGAGATTATTGTCAGCTAAATTGGGTGGGGTGAGCAAACAAATTTTTCTTTTCATTTTCAATAGAAAATTCAGCACGAGTGGCAGTGGAATCTTGTGCCTAATACGCCATATCTCAAGCCTGATATGTAGGACCATTTTTGCATTAGAAGAAGACAAGATCCACAGTGCCACTCGTGCACAAAGCTTCGTTTCTTTTAAAAAAATGCGTTAAGCTTATCATGTTTGTTGGGGCTATTAAGTTGAGTTGAGGGGAGACATTGAGCAGACAGCGGCAGCAAAAAATGTCGAAACCCCAAATCAGTATCACGTTTAGATTCATAGAGATTTGCATTTGAGATTCCTTGTGTCTCCCCCTTTGCCTTTATTATATATATAAAATCATAGCTTAGTGGCAAAGCTGTATTCACCATTCACCCTTTTAAGCCTTTTCATCTTTTAAACCAAAGAACAAAGATGGGTTCTTCAGCTTTGAACCAAAAATCCAATTTCAATTCTCGTTCAAACAGTTTGCCTTCTAGACCTCATCCACTTATTCCTCAAATAGATGAGCATTTACGTAGGCTAAAATCCGATGAATCCGCCGCTTCTTCATCGTCGATTACCGGAAAACTAAGTGGCCTAAGAGATCTGTATGAGTTGGTTCATAGTTTGCTTATCACACAAAAATCCTTAGCCCAAAACTACAATGGCAATAATGAGTTGTTGTTGAATGGATCTCTTAAGCTGTTGGATGTTTGTGGTTTAGCCAAGGATGTTTTGTTGCAGGCCAAGGAAGATACCCAACAACTTCAATCGAGTTTCCGAAGACGAAGAAGCGGCGACGATGCCATTTTCGCAAACGAAGCTAAGGCTTACTTAGCATCAAGGAAGAAAGCAAACAAGTTAATAAACAAGTCTTTGAGAGATTTAAAGATCAGTAAATGTGTCTTTGCTGATGTTGATGAACCTACGTGTAGCATGTTGAGAGATGTTGAAGGGGTTACTTTCGCAGTGTTCGAATCGGTTTTTTCCTATATAACAGCGACAATGCCGGAACCGAAATCGAACAACTGGTCTTTGGTGTCGAAGTTGATGCACTCGAAACGTGTAACCAGCGAGGGACGAGTTTCGGGGACGAACGAATTCGAGAGAGTGAATGCAATGTTGTGTGGTCTAATTGGGTATAAGAGTAAGAAATGTGGTGATATGAGCAATGAGAATGCAGTGATTGAGTTGCAGAAACTTGAGACAAGCATTGAAGATGTTGAAGATGGAATTGAATGTGTGCATAGGCTTTTGATTAAAACTAGAGTTTCGATTCTCAATATCCTTAGCCATTGATTGAAGAAAATCATAGCAGATGGCATTTTCAAAAGGGAGAAGAAATTCCCACGATTTTGATGTACACTCCTTGTATAAAGCTAAAAAAATACATGTATAATACTTGATTGATCCTAAATATGAATGCTACAATTTTCTTGAACAAATTTACATCACTCTTTGGTTTTTTTTTTTTTTTTAATATATTTGGGATTTGTTTTTCTTAAGAAAGTTACATTTGATTTTGAAAATATAATAATAATAAGGGTAAACCATCAAAATAGTCACTTTTGTTTACCTCATGTTACATTTTAGTCACTTATGTTATCACGTTGTAACATTTTAGTCACCGAGCCATTAATTGTCGTTAATGGTGTAATGGTAAGCTGACATGGCACGTTAAATAATCATTTCAAACAAAAATTTTAGGTTAATTTATACAATCAGTTCCCATATTTTTTCGTTTTGAGTAATTAATTTTTTTTCCTTTTACATTCTTTTAACTTTTTATTTTCTTTTTTTCTCATTCTCTTCTACTTCTCTCTTTGTTTTCCTCCTTTCTCCATTTTTTTAACGTAGTTTTTCTATTTTTTTATTTGTTAAAACTAGTCCCTATATTTTTACTTTTACGAGTGAGGCGAGCTTGTGGACTAATTTTAACAAGTGGAAAACATTAAAAAACTATGTTAAAAGAAATGAAGGGAGGAAAACAGAGGGAGAAGTAGAAGAGAATGGAAAATAAAGAAAAAAGAAAGAAAGTTGAAAGAACATAAAAGAAAAAAAATTAAATTGCTTAAAATGAAAAAATATAGGGACCAATTGTAGAATTTAACCTAAAATTTTCGATTGAAATGATGATTTAACGTGCCACGTCAACTTACTATTACACCGCTAATGGCAATTAACAACTCAATAACTAAAATGTTACAACACGATAACGTAAGTGGCTAAAAGTAACATTTCAAACATAAGTGACTAAAATGTAACCTGAGGCAAACAAAAGTGATTATTTTGATAGTTTACCCTAATTATTAAATCATCAATTTGTATATCTATGATATTAATCTAAAATCATTACTGAGTTGATGTCACAGATTAACCAAGCACCAAATCAACATCAACTTGTATATCTATACTATTATTATATTGATGACCTCTTTCTCTTTTCATACTTTTATATAGTTTTTAAATAAAAGAATTAAAATTAATATGTTTGGGGATTCAACCCATGTTTAATGGATTTATAAAAAAAATTATCATTACAATAATAATTCTTAAGTGAACTTTAAAAAAAATTAATTTTTAGCATAAAATTTTTTGTCTCACCAGATTTCTGTATACAGATAATTAACTTTTAACCCAAAATGTTTCCCTTACCAATAATATTTTTTTACGTTTTATTTTTTACTATACATTATTTATAAATACACATGTATTTTAAATATGTAAGTTTCATATGTATATGCGTGTGACAGAATTTCTAGTAAAAAATAATATAAATACGATATAATTACAAGAAAAGAATTGATGAGACTAGGTAAGAAAATGTACCCAAAAAACTGGAGGGTGAAAGAATGAATATTGCAATATAGGCAATTTTCTGCCATACATGTGTTTGCAATGAATGTGCATGATGAATTTACATTATATTTGAGGCTAGTTAATAATTTAGTATGTTGAGAATTGTTAGCCTATAATATAGGTGATGGCTCAATGTCAAGTAATTTTATGAAGAAGGATCCTGACTAATCCAGATTTGAAGAAATTATTTTATGGATTTTTTTATTTTTTTATTTATTTAATGATATTTTAATAATTTTTTTATGTCTTCATATATAATTTTGATAATATTTTTATCTCAAATTCTAAAGTCGAAACTTTGAACCTCGAACCCTGTATTCTACTCATTATAAAAAATTTTACTTCATCTTTGATGATGTAGATACGATTCATGGATGATGATATAGATACAAATCTTGATTATAACAATCTATTCAAATCATCATCAACCTTTATATTTACTGAGTAGAACAAACCATGGTGACAAGTTTAGGTGTGTTTGAGGGAGAAATGAAGAATCTGATCATTGAGATTGAAGTGTATACTTTCTAATTAGCTCTACAACTTATTGACATCTTGATTCGTAAAATAAAAATTCAATTATATTCGAGATTAAAATTGTATATTAAATTTGTTTAAGACTAAGATGATTTGTCCAATCTGATAAACTTATCTCTACTAAAAATTAAATAAAAATTTTAATTTTTTTGTGATAAAAACAAAACTTAAAATATTAAATTATATTGACAAAATCAAAAGCACCATAGTTTTATTACTTTCAAGAGCTTCTAGTAGATCTGTAAAAACAGTTGTCAAAACATTGATTCCCTTTAAATCAACATATATCATCTTAGCAATCCGATTTACGACTAAATTGACCTCCCTTGAGACATGTCTGACCACCTAATGCTCAAGACTTCATAGTTTTGTTGAATTCGCCTAACTAAAGCTGATCTCGAACTAGTTGAATCATCCTTCTACAAAGCATGAATTGCTTCAAGACTATCAATTTTAATTAAAATCCTATTTAAATTTCGGTCTAATAAAAGAGTCAAACCATCTAAAATACTCCACAACTCAGTATTAAAAATTGAACACATCTCTAAATAATGATTAAAACTCATAATCCAAATCGTTGAGCTAAATTTTTAAGTCATGATTGTTTCATCATTTCAATAGCATAAACATTAATTAATTAATTAATTAATCTCCAAGAAACTATAATGGCGGATCATGTTTGTTTTCAGTAAGCAATAAAATAAAGCCTTATAAATGTGGATCGTGCTGTCAATATGATATTAGTTTAGGGTATATCAAAATACATTAGAAAATATTATGTAAAATTATGGAGGATATTTTTATATTAAGAGTTGAATTGTATTTTATTTTGTTTATTTTAAAAATAGATAAATTAATCTATATATATTTAATCAAGGAATAAATTGGTCCTTATACGTCAAAATGAGATACATATGGTATGTCACATGTAATTATCTAGTTATTATGTCAGCAATGTCAATTTCTAACAATAAAAATGGAAGAGATTTTTATTAACAAAGATCAATTGCTCTTTAATCTAACCTAAAAGGATTAAATTGTCCATTTTTTATAAAGGGAGTAAAATGCAATCGAATGCCTAGTATAGGGACATCCATGGCACTTTTACCAAAATAGTGGATATGATTTCGTATTTGCAATACTTTTCATAATTGGGTAAAAATACCATGGAGGCCATTGTACTAAGATTCAGATTGCATTTTATCCTCTCTATTTAAAAAATAGGTAAATTAGTCATTGTACGTCAAAATGAAGTACACATGGTACACGTGTAATTATCTGGTTATTTTGTTAGCCACACCAGTTTTCAATAGTAGAAATAGATAAAAAATTTAATAAAAAAGATTAGTTTATTTTTTTATCTAACGTATAATAGCTCAATTGTCTATTTTTTTAGTAAAGGGATGAAATACAATCTGACTTCTAGTACAAGGACCTCCATAATACTCTTACCTTTATAATTATGATTCATGGTTCCATGATTTTGATTAAAATTGTTTAAAATTTGACATATTCATTTATTCATATCATAACAAAATAATGTAGATTTGTTCAAAAAAATTATAGTATTTATATTAGGATTAGTATTATACATGTATTTTTGAGGCATATATACAAGGAATGTACATCAAAATTTTGGGAATTTTTTGGCCAAAAAAGAAATTGTGGGAATTCTTTTTCCCTTTTTGTAAATGCCATCTGCTATGATATTCAGCAATTAATGGCTGAGGATATTGAGAATAGAAACTCTAGTTTTAATCAAAAGCCTAAGCACACATTCAATTCCATCTTCAACATCTTCAATGCTTGTCTCAAGTCTCTGCAACTCAATCACTGCATTCTCATTGCTCATATCACCACATTTCTTACTTTTATAACCAATTAGACCACACAACAATTCATTCACTCTCTCGAATTCATTCGTCTCCGAACCTCGTCCCTTGCACGTTACACATTTCGAGTGCACCAACTTTGACATCAAAGACCTGTTGGTCGATTTTGGTTCCGGTATCGTCACAGTTATATAAGAAAAAACCGATTCGAGCACCGCGAAAGTAACCCCTTCAACATCTCTTAACATGCTACATGTAGCTTCATCAACATCAGCAAACCCACATTTATTGATCTTTAAATCTCTCAAAGACTTGTTTATTAACTTGTTTGCTTTCTTCCTTGATGCTAAGTAGGCCTTAGCATCGTTTGTGAAAATGGGATCGTCACTTCTTCGTCTTCGGAAACTCGATTGAAGTTGTTGGGTATCTTCCTTGGCCTGCAACAAAGCATCCTTGGCTAAACCACAAATATCCAACAGCTTAAGAGATCCATTCAACAACAACTCATTGTTGTCATTGTAGTTTTGGGCTAAGGATTTTTGTGTGATAGGTAATTGAAGCAAACTATGAACCAACTCATACAGATCTCTTAGACCACTTAGTTTTCCGGTAATAACCGATGAAGAAGTGGCGGATTCATCAGATTTTAGCCTACGTAAATGCTCATCTATTTGAGGAATAAGTGGATGAGGTCTAGAAGGCAAGCTGTTTGAACGAGCATTGAAATTGGATTTTTTATTCAAAGCTGAAGAACCCATCTATGTTTTTTGGTTGAAGAGATGAAAAGGCTTGAAGGGTGAATGGTGAATACAGCTTTGCCATCAAAGCTGTGATTGTATATATAATAAAGGCAAAGGGGGAGACAAATCAAATGCAAATCTCTATGAATCAAAACGTGATACTGATTTGGGGTTTCGACATTTTTTGCAGCCGGTGTTTGCTCATTGTCTCCCCCCAACTCAACTTAATAACCTCAACAAACATGATGAGCTTAATGCATTTTTTAAAAAAGAAACAATGCTTAATTATTGTGCACGAGTGGCACTGTGGATCTTGTCTTCTTCCAAAGCAAAAATGACCCTACATATCAGGCTTGAGATATGGCGTCTTAGGCTCAAGATTCCAGTGCCACTCGTGATAAATTTTTTGAATAATTTTATATTGAAAACTAAAAAAAAACAAATGTTAGCTCAATGTGTTTCCCCACCCAATTAGTAGACAATAATCTAAACAAACAAGATGAGCTAACAATTTTTTAAAAGAAAAAGAAATGATGCTTAATTATTGCGCACGAATGGCATTATGGCCACTGTCTCCTTTTCATGCAAAAAAGGGTCCTACATATCAGGCTTGAGATATTGCGTATTAAGGACAAGATTCCAGTGCCATTCGTGTTGAATTTTGAATAATTTCTATTAAAAAACAAAATAATCAAAATATTCTGAAATTTGAAATTTAGTTTATGTATTTATAAAATTAAAAAAGGAAATAGCTACTACAAGAAAATACAGGTTTCAGACAAGACAATGAAAAAGGTTACCTTGTATATTTGCAAGCAGATAAGAGAGACAGGACAGAAGAACTGCAATGCTGAAAATGGAAAAAGAGCAATCATAAAACCACAAATTTTAGACAAAAATCCAGAAGGAATCAATAACTTGTCAAGTTGGGTACAATTGTTTCCAAAACATTGCTTCGAGTTCCTGGGATTTTCCACAGCATGGAGCCTAATTCCCCTGTTGGAGGAAAAAGAAGAACCAAGAAATAGTAAACTGTTTGAAGCAAAGTAAAAAGAATTAAAGAAATAGGGGCTTACCGTTCAGGTGGTCGGAGAAGGGTAGTGTCCGCCACCATTACAGCTGAGTGGCAAGTCTCAATGCCGCTGCTGTTAAGCACTGTGTGTCTATTTGCTACTTTATAAAATGAAAATCTAAAGTAGATACCATACCAGAAAAGCTTTCTATTCCATTTAATATTTGCTTCACTTGAATAAAATATACGAGACAATACAAGGTAATTTTCCTTTAATCATAAACCCATCATTACCTTACGGTAAAAATGTCCAACATAATAATAATAATAATAACAATAATAATAATAAGCTTCTTCTACTCTATGCCTAGTTATGTGATTTATATAAGCTGGATGTCCTAACCTCAATTGACAATTTGCTATTGCCATGCCTTTTTATGTACACAGGAGAAAACAGTTCCTTGCTTGACAAGTAATCTTATCTGAACTAGAATTCGATCCGGACCTCAAATGATTCTAATCCGAACTAACACCAACCACAAAATAACCGAAGAATATTTAATCTGACATGAACTCTTCAATTTTATATAAGTAATCAACATCAATCCAATCTGGATCCTCTATAGACTGATATTCATCACTCATTTCAACAGCATCTTTCCTGTTTTTCTCTTCAATTGTTTCAATTCCTCTAGCTTGACATAAACAGCTATCTGGGTTTTCATGAAACTCACCCTTGCCGGGTTTCATTTCGTTCGGCTCTCCCATGAAGCCGATCTGATAAGTTCGAACCCTAGAGGAAAACTCTTCCCATGTCATGTTATTTCGGTCCAAGAACAATTTGTACAGCTTCTTAGCATTAGGTCGGATTGTTGGTTTGTGTCCAAAGTATCTCCTGCAATAGGAAAATAGAGTGTGTTGTTTCGCCAGTGTGATTCGCATATAACAAAAAAATAGTTGCATACCTCCTACCAGCTAACATTCTAGCCATGTTTCCGTTGTTGTTTGCAACGAAAACATCGGTTTCATCGCAAACAATATAATCCAATGCGGCCATACGACCCGAAAATGAAGAAAATTGTGCCAACTCCTCCTTGGTAGCTAAAGTTTGTTTTGAATGAAAATTAGGAAAGAGTCCTTTGAGTGGAGCCAATGACTCTTCACCTCCATATACATCACCTGACGCCACGTAAACGTGAACATCACTTCCAAACCCCAATGCTCTTAGCATTAGACCAACTTCCTCCGGTGTCAGCGGGCATTTTCCATTCCTTCTTACTTTTTCAGGGTTGCTTGCCTGCAGTTCCCACCAAAACAAACATGTTTTAATGCATCTGCAGATATTTAGAGGATTTACAGAAGTGTCCTTGACAACGCATGAGGCCTTACATGTAAAGTTTTCCACCTTTTCCGGATTGCTCCGAGTTCAGCCCTTTCTTTATCTCCTCCACCAAAATAACATCCGGAAAATGCAAGCATGTCAGGTTCAAACCTATGGCAAATGATATATCAACCTGCATTAAGCCTTTTTCACTTTTATAGTAAAGATGTTAAGACAAACTGAATAGAACATTCAAATTCCAATAAATGCACTTGTAAGTGGACTGCTCTTTACCTCAAGTGCAAGGCAATGAAATGTTTGGCTTTCATCTTCATCCTTTCAACCAAGAGTTTACCCATTTTGAGAATGGGATCTGTGAACCTTAAAGCATGATAGTTTACCCTACATCTTAGTTTTTGTAATTCTGTGCCTAACCTGTTTGAAAGCCTATAATCAAACTTTGTAAGCTCAACAGCCTGCAACAGGAAAATGTTATAGAAAAATTCTGTCAGTTCTTCAATCGTACGCTAGTTTCAATCCCATGAACAATCCGACAGACACCAAGACAGTATGTTTAACATATCAAAAGAAGGATTAAGTATCCTTCTTGGTAAACGAGAAGAGACTCGACATCAACATCATTTGCTGGTACACTCAAAAAGAACATGTCATTGATGCTGCAAGACATAAAAATGAGTAGAACAGCTAATTTCGAGCTACTAGTTACCTGTGTTCTATTTAGAACAGGTAGAACACGAGTCTCGTAGCATGTTGGATCACACTTCCTTGGAACACGAATGGTTCGTGGAATCCAAGCTTTACCTCCCTTTGGTGGTAGCTCTTTGATGATTTCAACATCCCGAGAGAGATACGAAATGAACCAGTTGACATCGAATATTTCAGCAAAACAACTGCATCAAAATACCCCATCACATATATATCCGTAGAATATAATAAACCATTCCCCTACATTGAAGGTTAAACATGAAGACAATGGCAGACCTGGTATCTTTCCAATATGATTGCTGGTCTAGCCTGGGAATAACCAGAGTTGCGTTTAATATATATGCTGCAACAACAGCGTCTATTATCTGTAGCCATAACTCACAAAATATTATAAGCTTACTAATTTTGCAAGTCCCTCAAAAATACCTACATTAGCTGTCAAATCCAATAAGCCTAAATTCAGAAAACTTACCCCTGTTCGCTGTTGATTTAACCCTCCACTGGTAGCAATCAACAAGTATCGGTCGGGAAGTGTTTTCCTATCAGCAGCTAAAACATAACAAAAAAAGGAATATTAGAAAAACTTTGTAATGAGCAAATGAAGCATCCTCGTATTTTAAATATTGCAAAAATAAATCAAGTACAAATGGTAAATGAATAAACAGCTTAATTTTAAAGCCAAATCTAACTAGGGAAAGAATTTAGATTTCTATGTCAAAAACCAAAATCAAAATAGGCCGCCGCCTATACTCAAAACTTTAAAAGTTACATTCTCATAATTCTTTTTCAAATTAAAAATCAGTCAATTTCTGTCAAAATTTTACCATCAATTTAAGCATGCAATTATACCACCTTCTCAAGCAAATCCATATGAAATCAACAAGTCCAATAGTGAGTAATTTCTGATGAAAAATACTATTGATATCAGTGATTGCAATAAATTTTTAAATCGAAAAAAAAATAAGAGATTTAATTTTTAAATTTTAAATTTTATCAAATTATAAGTAAAAAAATATAAATAGTAAAAATAAGTATTCAAATTTAGAATACTTTACTTTGAAACGTTTTCGAAGCGTTACTGCATCCATAGTAGAACGTCGATTGGCTCCAACTCCATAAATCACGACCTAAATTTCCTCCACTTGCCTAATAAACACAAAACCAATTAATCAAAAGCTGATATTAAGATCGAAACAAGCCATCAAAACTGAAAACATAGAACGTTTAGCTCGTAATTGCACCGGAACTTGAAACATCGCCTCAAAATTGTACTCCAAAGCTTCTCTTCCTTTCACCACCTAAACAATTAATCAAACAAAAAAGCAAAAACAAAACGCATTAAATCAGATAATATTATCTTACCTCTGGAAGTTCGACCAACAAAATCACAAAAACCAAATGAATGAGAAAAAAAAAAGAGAGAGAGAGAGAGGGAAGGTATTACGTGACGAACGGAAGAGTGACGAGGAAGGAAGAGATTGTTGGCGGTAGGCGGAGGAAAGTAAACGGAGGAGAAAAGTAAGAGGAGGAGACAACCGGATATGGCGGAGATGAATGAGAAGACACGGCGGCGCTTCCGCCAGAAAATAAGCTTAAGGCCAATGTAAAAGCCGTTTGAGCCATGAAGATGGATGGTAGTAGTAGTATTATTACGTTCACTTTTCTTTCTTCTGATTTTCAGAGAAAAAATAAGCTTTTTCAACTCCTTCAACGTCGTCATTATATTTTCCATTAAAATTTTAAGCTCCAATTTTCTTGATTATATATATATATATATATATTACAAAAAAAATTTCCAAAATTCAGAGGTTTCAGCAGAAATTTTTAAGAAAAAACAAATTTGAAATTTATTTATTTATTTTTTTGTTTATTTTCCGGTTAAAATCTTCCATAAGTCCTGTACCCTTCACAAATTTAAAATTTAGTCCCTGTACATTTATTTCTAAGAATTTACTCACCTTGCTTTTCATATTTCAAATTTCAAGTTCAATTGTTAACATTATTTTACTAAACTCAGGTTCATAATTGAACTTGAATTTAAATTCTAAAAAATAAAAAGATTAATTATATAAAAATAAAATTATAGAGATTAAATTTCAATTTTATAAAAAGTATAAGGGCCTATGATATATTTTAACCTTAGTCCTTTTCCCATTCGCAGCAACAAATAGTAATGGCGCTTAGTTTAGCGGGAACTAGTTTACAACAATAATTATAATTTATTTTTTAAGTAATTATCTTGAATTTAAAAAATTCAAACTTATAATATTGTTAATAAATTTTAATTATTGGTACTCACAATATTTGAATTAATGTTGGATTAATATTTTGAATTCCAACCAATTTTAATTATTTGTATTCAAATTTGAATTAATGATAAACTCATATATTTTAATATTAAAAATTGGTATAAAAAATTTTAAATTTTTATGTATTTTTGAATATTTGAGTTAATGATAAATTTTTATATCTTAATATTTAAATAATTAAATTTTAATATCATTTTTAGTTTAGTTATTTTGTCTAAAAAGTAAAAAAAAAAAAAAAGCTGCATTATAAATAAAATTTAATATTTATATTTCTTATTAATAATAAACTATTCAAGTTAACATTTTATTGAAATTTTTTATATAATCAAATTTAGTAGCTCATGCAAAATCTATTTTCTTGTAATATTATTATCACCCAAAAAAATTGTAATATTAAATATAATTAAATTAATATTATAACTAATTTCATTGCATGCTCATTTTCATTCCATTGTCTTAACTTCTTTAGATAATTATATGGATATCATTATGATATTCCCTTACACGTGGATACAATTATGATATTTCCTTTTACAATAATTTGGTTTTTATTTTTTATTTAACTTATTTTTATTTTTATTTTATTCTTAAATAATAAATTTATAAATTGTTTACTTATTTGATGTTGGTTGGTTTTTAAGATTTATAGAAATTTTAAATTTTATTTTTCAAATTTTAATTTTAAATATTTTATATATAAGTTTATATTTAAGTGATATATGATCAGAAATAAAAAAATTATAATTAGAGGTGGAAATTGAGTTGTTTGGTATTTAATTTAATTTATAATTTTTTTAAAAAATTAAAAAGAATTAGAGAATGCATTTAATGTCGATAAAAATATTATAGAAGTCTATGTACTAAGTGTCAAATCAAAGATCTAACAAAAAACTTATCACTATCAATTAATATACGATCCCTCTCGGATGGGACATCGGTAATTTACAAAATTCAATTAATACGGATAAAAACTAATTTATATATTTTTTAATAGAGAGAACAAAATTCGATTTAACTCGTAGTATGCGAGCCTCTAGATATTTTTACCATTTAATCCCGTAAATTTATTTTATATTACTTTAATAAAATAATAAGTCAAAAGTTTTAGAACATCAATTAATACGGATAGAAATTAGATGACAACGATGTTTTGACATTGTTGATAAACACTGAGATCTTAAGAATTAGGATATTGATGGCTTAGATTTGAGTTTTATATTGGGTATTGGGTAAATTATTTTATCCACATAAATTATGTATGAGTTGTCTTAGCACTTTTCATTTTCATATTGAATAAATCATGGGTTATCTCTAAATTTATTCCGACTTTAATTTCATAGATGATTTCTAGGATTATTTTAATTTAATTTTTTTTCTGAAAATTAATTCTCTTAATTAATTAATTTATGAAACAATTTTGGTCAAAAAGTGGTTGAATTTGCCTAACCTAATCAAAGATAAGAGTTGGAACAACAAATAACTGCTATGATGTATAAAGAAGGAGACATCAAATCCTTAAATAATAATTAATCACTAGTTTGTACTAGAGAAGAAAGATAAAGATGAAGAAAATTATCTAGGGTTCTATTATTTGTCTAATAGATAAAAATCGTGTGTCACTTGCCAAAAGAAATGTGAGCATGTTCTTATGTTAGAGTTTTAATGTACGTCATTGTTGGGGAAGTATAGTACCACTTTATCTATGCCCAAATGCCTAAGGTTATTTGCAGAGGTGGCGGGTTCAAAAAGTGGGAGTACATCATTGAAATTAATCGTGGGTGGCACATGAACACAAACCAAGAAAATATGAACACTTGCCTATGGTAGGGAAATGAGGACATTTGAACCCCTAACTAATAATTTATAAGTCACTGTTGAGTAGTTATAGTCAAGCATATCAAACCTTATCGTATGTCCATATTTTCTTGATATGTGGTTATGCACCACCCACGGTCCATTTAGACGATGTGCTATCACTTATAGATTATTGCTAGGTAGCTATAGATTAAGGATTCAAACTTTACCATAAACAGATGTCTACATTTCCTTGGTAGGTAGTTGTGTATCATGTATGGTCTGTTTCTACTCCGCTTTATAAACTAGCCATTTCTTTAGGTAGTTTTAGACACTAGAACTTTTCGTAGAGCCAAAAGGTAAAACCTCAACCAATGGCAATCGACCTATTGATGGGTCCTTTAGCTTTAGGCAAATGATATTTCGAAGATTTTTTAAAAAGTCTTAACTTCTCGTCAACAAATTTATTATATTTATTGCAAAATATAATAATTATAGGAAAAACATTTGCTGAACTACTAATGGAGTTTTTAAACTCCAGAAGCAGGGTCGACGTGATGACAAGTGTCCTATAGGGTATAGTAAAATATTAAAAAAATAAAACATGTGATAATTTTTTAAGTGTGCTTGTGGAATTAAAAAAAGGTAAACTACACAAATAATCATCCATCCAATTATAAAAAAAATCATTTTAAGAACCCAAAATAAAAGGTTTTGTAATTTAAACACTTACGTTACATAGTTCGATCATTTTGGTTACTCCCGTTAAAACCAGAAACGACAAGTTAACATAGTAGTTTAAAAATAAATATAATAACAAGTTTAGTCCTCAATATTTACATATTATATTAATTTCATCATTATTTTTTAAAAATAACTCTCAAAATTTATAAACGATCTCAATTTGATCTTAATTCTAAAAAATTCAAAGAAATATATAAAAATACATAAATATTTTTAAAAAATATAATAATAAATTTTAAAAAATATTAGTAATAAGAAATAATAATATATAAATTTTAAAAATATAAAAAGAAATAATTTTAAAAATATAATAAATTTAATTTTTTATTAATATTAATATTAATATTAAATAAAATATAATTATATTAAAACTTTTTTGGTAAATTATAAGATAAGAACAAAACCCTAATAACAACAAATTAGTGCAGCTCAAACCTAGGTCACACTTAGGACGATGAACATCCCGACTATCAAACCAACACACGAGATTCTAACTATATTAATATTAAATAAAACAAAAATCTCCACCCTTGTCCCTGTTACTACTGTTTCTTTGGACCACTTGGTGCCCGCATCATTAGCATAAACCAATATTATTCTCTCTGGATACCTACCGCCCCCTCAGTAAAAATCTTCTATTTGGTTAAACCAAACGAGCTTTAAAATAAACAAGTTTTGAAGAATTGTTGCTACACTACAGAGAGAAGAGTAGATAGGGTGTGGGGGAGAGGGACGAGGAGGTTTTTTTTTATTTATATTATTAATATAAAATATAAAATATTATTATATATTTTTGAAAATATTTATGTATTTTTACATATTTCTTTAACGTTTTTAGATTTAAGATTAAATTGAGAATATTTATAAATTTTGAGGGTTAATTTTTTTAAAATTATTACTAAAATAATATAATATTTAAAATTTAGGGCTAAATTTATTATTACACTAGTTTTTAATTGTCACATCAACTCACATTAGCTTGTTGCTTGTAGTTTTAACGAGAGTGACCAAAATGGTCAAACTATATAACATGGGTGTTTAAATTATAATTTTTTTTTATTTTAGATACCTGAAATAAAAAATTTAATAAATGAATAACTATTTGTATAATTTATCCAGTTAAAATAGTATATTACCAAATAATAACTCCTATATATTTATCTATATATATATATATTAATATTTGAACTTCCAGTGGTAATTACCCTCGTTTCTTTTCTAAAAAATGAAACAGCGTTACATTGCGGGAAGACCTTGAATAATAATTTAAAAAGGTCAAAACTTGTGGGTAAATTAGAAGAAAAAGGTCGATTTTAAAAATATTTAGGATTTAGGATTTTTTTTTTTAGAGAAATAGATCGATTTTATAGAGAAATATAAAGGTGTCCAACAACGGTAAATTTTTTCAATGGTAAAATTTTTTCGAACGGATAAAAATGGCTAGTTTATTTCCTATATAGACTCAAGTCAATTTCTCTCTATTGCATTCAAATCATATTCTCTCATTTTTCTTAACTAATTAGTTTTTAATTTCTTATTCAATTTCTCTTATATTCTTGTTCTTTTAATTTTATATTTTGTAATTTATTTGATTTTTATAATAGCAATTTTACTTATTTGTTTGGATGACAAACACATTTTTAATGTCCAATTGTAAATGGTAAGAAATATTATTAAAAATTTTAATTTTAATTAAGTTCATTATTAAGTTGTTAACATTATTAATTTTATAATTTTTTATATTTATATAATCAGTCCGAAGATCGGATTTTAGAGATGGACATACACAATTTAACTGCGAGGGCACCACGTGTTATTGAATAACACTTATAAGAGGTGAGATTCTTGCATGTATCTTGTATACTCAGGGGACTAAATTGGATCCCCAACTTATCAACGTTTTGGTGAAAAGATGGAGACTTAAGACTTACACATTTCATCTTCCATGTGGTGAGTGTATAATTACACTCGGTGACGTAGTTTTATAACTCGATTTACTGGTGGATGAGCCATTCGTTACAGGGGCAGTGGGCGTTAGCAATTGGAGCGTAATTTGTGAGCAACTATTAGGCAATGTGTAGATGAAATGGTTGGAAGACAATTTCAATTATATCGACAACTCTGGGAGTGTCGTTGAAAGAGCACAATACGCTCGAGTATTCATCTTGAGGTTAATCGGGGGTCTTCTAATGCCCGATAAATATTAAAATTCGGTACATTTAATGTGGCTACTACAACTCGTTGACTTGAAAGAAGTGGGCCGACTTAGTTGGGTATTAGTTGTGTTGACGACATTGCATCGAGAGATGTGTTGTAACGACCCGATAGTCACGGGTGTCCGAAAGTGTATTTCTAAGACTTTGTTACCGTAAATCGAATATTTACGAAGCTAGTTGTGTAGTTAATTAGGTTTTGGTTAAGTGAATTTGCATGAATTAAGAGTAATTAGGTAAAATGACTAAATTGCATATAGGGTGTGGAGAGATGTGTTGAAACGACCCGATAGTCACGAGTGTCGAAAAGTGTATTTCCGAGACTCCGTTACCGTAAATCGGACTCTTAAATATTTATTAAATTAAAAATATTTACGAAACTAGTTGTGTAGTTAATTAAGTTTTGGTTAAGTGAATTTGCATGAATTAAGAATAGTTAGGTGAAAGGACTAAATTGCATATAGGGTGAAAGTTGAATTATAAATTAAAGAAAAATTTAAAAGGACTAAAGAAGCAATTATTGCATTGTTTCTTTATGAGGCAGCATAAGGTAGATTATTTGTGAATTTATTATATATATTATAAAATAAACCTTAAGTGTTAAGTATATATTATTATATATAACATATTAATGTATAATAATATATTAATGTATAATAAAACAAAATAATAAAAGAATGAATTAAAAAGAAACAAAGCAAAACGAAACACAAAGAAAAACAAAGAAAAAAAAAAGAAAGAAAAGGGAGAAGGAAGGAGACAAAGTGCTTTACGCTTTCAAAAGCTTTCAAGTTCAATTGGTTAGTTAATTTAGTCATTTTTCTTGTAATTTTTATATTTTTAAAACTCCAGTGTTAAATACTACCCGACCCATGCCAAAATTTTAGAAATTATTGAGTTTTTAAGTGTTATTAATGTTGAATAATTTTAGTATTAGGGGTTAAATTGATAGATTTTTAAGCTAAAAATGAAAAAGGATTAAATTTTAGAATAAATTGTAAAATTTGAGAAATAGGAACTAAATTGTGAAAATTTTGAAATTTAGGGATTCAAGTAAAAATTAGGAGTTAAATTTAGTCTAAAGTAGAATTTGCATGAAAATAAAGAATTAAATGTGAAAAATAAAAGTTAGTCTCGATTTAGGGACTAAATTAGAATTTAAGCAACTATTGAGTAAAAATTTAAATATTCAATATGAAATTAAATTATGTTGTATTGATGAATTTTAATTGTTTTAATTTCGTAGCTAACGTTGTACTGGAATCCTCAACTAAAAAGGGGAAAGATAAAGTCAACGAGGAATATCTCAGAATTTTCAATTTGTATTTCTATAATTCAAAATTAGTTTTTAATTTTTATAATTTAATTTAATGTATATGGTAAGTGTTGAGGTGAGTAATTAATATTTTGATAATTGATTGATTGATAAGTACATATTGAATGTATTGATTATTGAATTGAAATAATTATATGTGATTATATGAAAAATTAGTATCGGATATTGGTTGTATTTGGAAAATGAATTAGAAGCCTATTAATTGTATCGGGCTAAGTAAAAAATAAATGGCATGCCATAGGATTGGAATAGTTCAGGGATTTCTTCGACTTCGAGTCCATGAGACACTGGGTGTTAATTTATTACTTCGGATTTATTCGATGAGGCAGTGGGTGCCAATTTACTTCAGTTTAACCGATGAGACATTAGGTGCCAATTTACTACTTCGAATTATCCGATGAGTCAATGGGTGCCAAACTGGTGTGTTTGGTTGGATCCGTGTATCCGTTCGAGTCTGAGTTGCGTTAATAGGAGTAATTAAATAAAACGGTACTATGATTGATATGAAATGAATAATATTATTGATTAAATTATATGTGGATTGAATTGTGAAAAGCTATTATATAGCAAGTGATGAGAATTGAGTATGATATGAAATGCTGCATTCATAAATTGAGTATTGAATGACTAATGTCATTGTACAAATAAATATGGTTTGATATGTGTATTGAGACATTATGTAACAAGTGAAATATGATAGTGTATGATAGTTATGATACTAAACAGTAATATGTGTTTAAAATTTAATTGTACATATTATATTATATTTTGTCTTTAAATATTCGGATTATAGAAATACCACTGAGTTTTACTCCACGTACGGTTTTGTTTTCCGTGCGCAGGTTAGGTACTTAATTTTGATCGCCGATTCTGCATCCAACAACGATCCTGAACTCAAACGTGGTGATGTTTATCCTTTTGGAATGTGTCAAGATGTACCTAAGGTGTCCAAATAATAGTTATTTTGTGAATTGTTTGTAAATGAGGTTATAAATATAATGTTAGTTTGGTATATATATAAACAAGTGAAATTAAGTTAATATTTAAGTGTTCATGAAGTAGGCAAAAAAAATTGAATTAGGCATGGTTTAAAATGATGATTTGAATGATGTTTTAATGATATGAAATGATGATATAATTGTGGTACCTCTGAGGGTAAATTGGCTAGACACATAGGATGTTTGTTTGATATGATTTGGATGTGTTTGATTGTGTTTTGAATTGGTTAAACGAATAATTTTTGAGTTGCTTATTGTCCAAGTTTGTAGGGAATGGTAAACTTGTTGTTTAAGCTACATTTTGAGTCCACACGGGGAGTGCGAGGCCATTTCGAAAGGGCACACGGTCTGGCACACGAGCGTGTGGTTCGGTCATGTGACTCAAGTCAGAGAGTTACACAGGTGTAGACACGGGCTGGGACACAGCCGTGTGTCCCTACTTCGAATGCCCACACGGACTAAGAAGCGGGCGTGTCTCTTAACCGTGAGAGACACACAACCTGACCACACGGCTGTGTGAACCCTGCAGCTTTGAAAATTTTTAATTATTTTTTTAATTTTTTTTTGAGTTTCCGAATTAGTCTCGACTTGTTTCTAACGCATATTTTGGGCCTCGAGGGCTCGAATAAAGGACAATATGTATGAATTTAATTGGCTTCTAATCTGAATATTATATGATATGAATTTTTTGAAATTTATGTCTAATTGATCAATAAATTTTAGTAATGTTCCGAAACCCTACTCCAGCGACGGATATGGGTTAGGAGTGTTACATGTGTCAGGTGACAGAACTACAAAAAATTAAAATCGATGGTTGCATACTCTTTTAGTCATGGGCATGGTACCGACTACCATTTTTACATCCTCGAGTTAACCCCATATTATTTGAATAGGTGAAACAATGGAGCGAGTCATGTGAGTATAACAAACGAACTCGAAGATATTCGGCTATTGATAGATTAATGATTGGAAGCTGAGGTTAGTTTTGAATTTTTGAATTATATGATTTTTACATAAGAATTTGAAATTTAATATTAAGTACGTAATAAAAATTTATAATTTTGTACTGTAGTTTGAATGGATGTCATATTTTGATCTAAGAATTCAAGAATGTATCCTGGTCGAATTTTTGGCCAATCACAATATCTAGCACGTCAAGGTGCCAAACAAAGGAGGCATTTTCTTCCCTTACATTTTCAACCCTAACCCTAACCTGTGAAAAAATTTCACAAGCTGAAAATCCCGAGATAATTTTCAAACATCGAAGAAATCCTAGACAGTCGTGGACTCCCACATCATTGTTTTTTTTCTTTAATTTTCCCTCTGGTTACCTATATAAAGGGGGTTTTGCTCCCCCTACTCCATCAATGCTCATCGGAGAGCCACACATTTCATCTGTTATGTAAGGAGCAAACCATCACCATAGAAGCTCATTGCATTGCAACTCAGGCTCCAAGTTCACAGTGGTTATACGGTCACGAGTTGAAGTATAATTAGAGCTCTCAATTGGCGGTGGTTATGTGATCATGGGTTTAAGTGTAACTCGAGCCCCTAGTTGGTGGTGGTTATGCAGTCACGGGTTCAAGTTTAATGCCACTAGATGAGGATGCTTTATAAACCCCATACATAAGTTTGAGGCCATAATCATAGAGAAAAATAAAGAAGCTTTCCAGTATAATCAACTAATTCTTTTTGCCCATCTCCACCAAAGTATTATCCTTAACCTCATTGTTCGAAACTTGTGACAGAGTTAGGGGTAAGAGGACTTTTAGGGAAATAAATGATTGTGATGCTAGAGAAATGCTGAAAGACGACTCAGGGTGGCAACAATTGTTGTGATTAAAGAACTCATTAATAACTACAATCTTTGTCGTCCCGACTTGAATTTTAGCTTTTTCTCCATCGTCATAGTCACTCCCCCTTGAAAGCACTCTTGACTCCAATGCTGTCACAGGTTTTGAACAACGAGGTTAGTGATACTGCTTTGGTAGAGATAGAGAAAAAGAATAAGTTGATTCTACTGAAAATACCCTTTGTTTTTCCTTATGTTTATGGTCTAAAACTTATGTATGAGGTTTATAAAACATCATCTTCTGATATCATAAAACTTGAACCTATGACCGCATAACCACTGTCAACTAGGAGTCCTAGTTATACTTTAACCCATAATCGTATAAACACTGTGATTGGAGTTTGAGTTGCAATACGAATAGCTTCTAAAGTGATGGTTCCATCCTGACACAGTAGATGAAATGTGTGGGTCTCCAGAGCTATCGCATCATCGTGAACTCAAATATACCTTAAAACCATCACAATGTCTACCTTAAACACAAACACAAATAAATTTTCTCTTCAAATTTCCAACACCCAACACAAAATAAAAAAATTTTGGAGAGAAGAACATAAAACACGTCCTAAAATTTGCTATCAATTCCTATTTTTTAGAAAAGTTTCTATACTAAAATATTTTAAAAAATTCAATTGTAAAAATAATAACTCAATCATTAACATTTTTAATACTTTTTATAAAAAAAATTTAACATTTTTTTATCGATCATAAATTACATGACATAAAAACAACCAGGGGCGAAGCCAGGGGGCTGGCATGGGCCCCAGCTCCCCCTAAAATGTAAAATTATATTTTAGGCCTTTCAATTTTTTTTAAAATTTTAAATTAGTAAAGGTAAAATTACACTTTGACCCCCTAAAATTATAAAAATTTGATTTAATCCTTTACAAATTATAAAAATATAAACTATAAAAAATTAAAATTCATCCGGCCTCCCTAAAAAATTTTTCTGCCTTCGCCTCTGAAAACAAGCTAATCAATATATCATATCAATCAAATTTGAATGAAAATACTAATAATTTTAGTGATTGAACTACAATTATAAAATCCGAAAGGTAAGAGGGTTTAAATTTTAAAATTTCAAGTTTATAGACTAAATCTCAAAATTTATCAAAGTTCAAGGTCTGAAATCAGAATTTAACAAAAGAGCTATTTTTGATTTATCGGTATAAAGAAAGGGAAAAAACCGAAAGCACGGTGAAGGGAAGCTGAAAATCAACTAATAGCCAAAGGAAATCGGACCCAAAATTGAAGAAGGATGAACAGTAGTGAAGGGAAGTTGAAATCATCGAGTTCCGAATTGGATTTGGATCGACCCAACATCGAAGATTATCTCCCTTCTGGATCTTCCATTCAAGAACCACATGGCAAGCTTCGCCTGTAATTTTTCATTTCCCCTCTTATTTATTTCCTTTTTTTTTTTCAATTTGGCTTAAAAATTAGTTAATTTGATTGGTTTATTGATTATGATTACTTTTGAAAATGGGTTTTTTAGGCGGGATTTGCTTGATATTTCTCCCGCTTTAACTGAAGCTGCTGGTGCTATTGTTGATGTAAGCTCTCTTTCTATGACTCACTAATTCGTTGTAAGATTCCTGCATGTTTTCTTTGGAAAATATTTGATGAAAGCAAATACCAATAACTTAATGTTAGCAAAAAAAACCAAAAACACAATAATTTATTGTGTTTATCCTCCGGCTAGATACTAACACTACCCTGAGCCATGTCATGCCCATAAGCCGCTGTTGTCCTCTTAGGATGCCTAACAGCTTGTTAGGGCTCCCGTGTTGGAGTTCAGGACCTTTTGCTATAAGACCAAATGGTAAATGTGTTGGTGCAGATGTGCCTCCCATGTTTGAACTCATGAGTCATGACCTTCCATTATAAGACCAAATGTACCCAGTGTTGCAAAGAGTTCATGAGGTATACAAAGAGGATAATACTGGCTTACGGATAGGACTTGGCCTAGGAAGTGGTACTACCTTGCTGCTTGGCGGGTTGTGAAATAAAATGATGTTTTTAGCTAGACCAAATGCTATGAGTGTTGCGAAAAGAACTCATATATGGGAGGTCCTGGGTTTGAACATGAGGAGGTATACCTTGAGGCTGACATAGCCTTGAGGAGCCAATGGGCATCTAACAAGGATAATACTGGTTTATGGGCATGATGCTGGAGTGAGAGCCCCAGGAAGTGTTAGTATATTGCTGGTCTGTGGATTATGAGGGTTCATATGTTTTTATTGTTCTATTTTTTGTATATACTAATTTGAATTATCTATTGATTTTTTTATAAAAGAAACATGATTGGTGCGTTCTTTTTTACCCTAAAGTTTTGAGCTTGAGTTGAAGTACCTAGTGAAAATTTTTCAATATTTAACTGATTGTAGCTGTGCACTTGACGAGCAGGATTCATTCACACGTTGTTTTAAGTCGAATCCCCCAGAACCGTGGAACTGGAATGTGTATCTGTTTCCTCTCTGGTGTTGTGGTGTGGTATTTCGGTACTTGATTTTGTTCCCTATGAGGTTAGCCATTCTACTTTCCAAAAGTAACATTGAATTGTTTAATGCATGACAGTGTTTGTTTGAATGAACTTTGCTTATGTCTGTTTTAGAGGTAGGTTAGATAGTGTATGGTATGTTGAAATGCTTGCATTGTTTCTGAGTTTCTGTTATGCTGTTGAATCTGCAGGGCTTTAGTTTTGACAATAGGATGGATAATATTTCTGTCATGCTTCATTCCTGTGCACTTTCTTCTCAAAGGGAACGATAACTTGCGGAAAAAGATGGAGGTGCGAACTTTTACTTATTTCTAGTTTGTGTAGCTCATTTTTCTCTCTTTTGTCTAGGTATATGTGTACATGTATGTGTGTGTGATAGTGGGTTTATATACCATACTTGCGAGGGAAGAAAAGGTTTAAAGTTCTAAACTGGCAAATTGTATCATGCTCTCTTAGGGGATTTCCTATACTTTTCTAGCAAGCTTGTTCCTTACCTATATTCTAGTGCATTTTCCATCTAAATGATTATGCTTAAACTTAGTTCATCATATTTTCTTTTCAGAGGGCGTTGGTGGAGCTAATCTGCAGCTTCTTTGTTGCGTCCTGGACTGGAGTTGTTAAGTACCATGGACCACGGCCTAGCATGCGGCCCAAGCAGGTTTAGCTGACTCTTCTTTCTGCACTTTGTATCACAAAGATTTTCGTTCTTATTTTAATTTCATTAAGATTCTTTCTGGTTCTTTAGTACTCCTTCTATGCCACCTGTCTCTACAAACTAAAATATATCTGAGCGTTCTTCCATGGATTGAACAGGTGTTTGTGGCCAATCATACTTCTATGATTGATTTCATCATATTAGAACAGATGACTGCATTTGCTGTCATTATGCAGAAGCACCCTGGATGGGTTGGTAAGTAGTAGTTAAAATGACGTACTTAAGAATTATGTTTATGTATTTTAATATTGTAGGGGGTTTTCAATTATCTGATTACTTATTTTGCATGCTTTTCTTAGAATGCTTGGACTATTTTTGTTTCATTTGGTTGCATGCAAGGTTTTGAAACTCACCAGTGTCAGCCTGTTAACCAACTTATTTATATTAGACTATTGACATTATAAAATTCCTTTTTATGTTTTCATATAAAAATCCATATTGTGAAATATATAGCTATAGCTTTGTGTTTTGGAAAATATCTCTCTTTTCTGATGTTATGTTTGATACGAACTTCAAGATATCTTAGAGATATTGTAGTACACCTTTACTTTATCGTGATAATTGTGGTCTTGTTCACAGTTGGCACTTTTTCCAAATGTTAGTGGCAGAGAAATGCATATCCTTGATTCTTAGTTTTCATGACACCTATTATGAACAGTAGTTTTGTTGAATAACTTAAGTGGAACAATTTATGGTTATGCTTTAAAAGTTGTCACTTATCATCTTTTCAAGTTGAAGAACACAATTCCGGTGCTCCACTGTTGTTGCTTTCTTTAAAAGTATATTTTGATATTGCTGGAGTGATAATTAGATTGCTATATACCTTGTGTATATTGAATGAATGAAATAACTATTTGACTTCTTTCTACATTTAGGACTGCTACAGAGCACTATTTTAGAGAGTGTAGGGTGTATTTGGTTTAACCGTTCAGAGGCCAAAGATCGTGAAATTGTAACAAGGAAGTAAGTACAATCAGAGTGGGGAAAATTCTTTATCAATATGTTTTCCATCTCATGATTGTATAAATTTACTAATTTCAGGTTAAGGGAGCATAGTCAGGGAGCTGACAATAACCCTCTTCTCATTTTTCCCGAAGGGACGTGTGTAAACAATCAATACAGCGTTATGTTCAAGAAGGTATAGCTGTTAGAGTTTCAGGAGAACTGCTTAAGTTGTTTCTTTCTTATACTTCTCACTTTTTTTAACTTCTTGGTTAGGGTGCATTCGAACTTGGTTGCACTGTTTGCCCGATTGCGATAAAGTACAATAAAATTTTTGTTGATGCCTTTTGGAATAGCCGGAAGTAAGTTATCAATCCCTGAGTCTTCATGTTTCTTGTATATTTTATCATTATTAATGCTTTATTTTGTGGTTTGTGATACCCGTGATGTCTTACCAAAGTTCCATTTCCCACAGGCAGTCCTTTACAATGCATTTATTGCAGCTTATGACATCCTGGGCAGTTGTTTGCGATGTTTGGTACCTAGAGCCCCAAAATCTAAGGCCTGGAGAAACACCCATCAAGTTTGCAGAGAGGTAAGTACTGTTCTTTATTTTTGAAACCGGTAATTAAGGTCTTCAGTTAATGCTTTTTAAGCCTTCCTTAGAGAAGCAATAGCTTTGATTCAGTTGATATTTTCTATACAGGATCAGAGACATAATCTCTGTTCGAGCAGGTCTTAAAAAGGTTCCATGGGACGGATATTTGAAGTATTCTCGCCCGAGCCCTAAGCATAGAGAGCGAAAGTAAGGACAAACCTCTTCTAATTCATCCCCTTTTTCCGGTTGTCATAACATCCGATATCTTTTGACTCCTTAAATGATAACTGCAACCATGAGCCTATTCTCAGTAGCTTATTTGTCCAACGCTTTAACAAATCACCACCTATATAATTTATCCGGATTCTTGCAGCTCGGTCCCTTGTCCCTGGTAACCTCCCTTATGACAGGATCTTCTAGTCTTGACTTACTAAAGCTAGGGACATCATTTTTGCTTAAATTTCGTGTATTGTAAGATCAAATTGAAATATTGTTGATTTTTGGTTGCCCTTAATTGATAAACGTAGGGAAATTAGTCATTAGTTGACTATAGGGTTAGTTTTTGGTCTGATCAATCGGGTCAATTCGTGTTTTAAAATTTTGAAGTCATTTCGGTTCAGGTCAGTTTTGGGCTAGGGTCATTTTCAGTTTCTTGTCATTTCAAGTTTGGGTTGCTTTGGTTTCAAGCCATTTCGGGTTCAGGTCATTTTGCATTCAATCATTCAGTTTTATTGAGCAAAGGTATCGCGAGTTCTAGACACTTCAAGTTTGGATCATTACAAGCTACTTGTTTGGGTTATTTCAGGTTCCTATTAGTTTGAGTTCAGGTTGTTGACCTTTTTTGGTCAAACTGAATTGTTTCGGGTTTGTCGAACCACGAATAGTAGTCTAAATGAGTTCATTTTTGCACTTTGCAGACAACAAAGTTTTGCCGAATCTGTTCTTCGGGGACTGGAACTGGAAGATAAATGATGGCACCAATGTACATTTTGTTCAGTTCATGTAAGGATAGCTTCTGATCTTTTGTGTTTAAACATCTGGTTGGTCCTTGGTATTGTTGTTGTGGCTATTTTTTTGTTTTTTAAAATTTTCAATGGCACAGTTAAATCGATGATTGATTAATCAAAGTTACTAAAAATTTTGCTGTTTTTGATGTTATTGTATGAACACTATAACTAATAATATGACACAAACTGATACTTATATTTGAATTGTCATTATTAGATTTTGATGATTTCTTTTTTGGGATAATTAAATTCTCTTTATTATCTTTTTTTATTGGAATTTTTTATGGAAAATAATTTCAATTAGGTAATGTTTTGTATAACTGCATTAAACATTACTAATATTGCAATAATTTGTGTGATTTTATTATAAAAATTTGAGTATTATTTTAGGTAATGATAGCTTTGCATAACTCAACACTAAAAAGTTGACCTTATACCTCTTTTATTACAATTTCATTAATGTTGATAGATTTAAAATTTGTATATATAATATTGATTATAAAACAAAAAAAAAACTGCTCAAATAAATAACATGATAATTTTTTTGAACAATTTTATAGGTTTTGGTTCTCAATTTATAAATAGGAGGGTAATACGTTTTAATCCAGTTAAACTCACCTCATATATTAGTAATAATGCCCATGTCAATCGAACTAAGAATTTAACAGATGATTCTAAATTTTAATAGAAGGAGAACTCCCATGCAATATTTAAAAAATTTTCAAAATAAAATGTAATTGTTTCTTAAAAAAAGAAAAGAATTAACAGATAAAGAAATATAATGAATTTAATTGCATTGGAGATTTTCAAAGCTATAGTACAAAACTCATATTTTAAGAAGTTCTAGTCACTTTCATATTTTTTTATAAGGGCGAGAGTGGAATTGTTGATGAATTAATTCTAGAATTGATGTCAACTGAAGATTTAAACACAAGTCATTTATCACTCCACCAACATCTGAATAAATTACAATACTTATACTTTGACTTTGAGGACTCAATTTAAAGTTTTTGGATCAATTTAGTATTTGAACCATAGTTTGAGAACCTATGTTGGAGTTATTCTTGGACATTTCTAAGTAGGGTTGTTCAATTGAGAAATTCCATCTTAATCAATATTGTTGGAATTGAATTGGTCTGGCCGATTAAATTGGTTTGATTGGGAATCAGATGGCATATTGGTTCGAACAAAGAGATAAAATTGATTTTTGAGTGGGTTGCTCGAATCTGTGAACTAAGAAAAAAAAATCAATAGTTCAATAAGTTGGATTGATATATGAATTTTTATTTTTCAACTAATTTTTCAATTATTATTGGACCGATGATTGAATTAATTGAATAAAAAATCAATAGTTTAGTTGGTTTAAATCACCAATCCAAATTTTAAAACATTGATTTTAATTAATGATATTTGAATTGGTCCGCACCGGTTCGAAAAATGCTATTGAATCGGTTGGATAAAGAATCAATACAGACCGATTGAATCAGCTAAAAAATTAGTTGAATCATTTTTTATTGTTTTGAATTTTTAATCAAATCGATTAAACTAATCGAACCGATCAAACTGATAAACTAATAGTCTTGCCAGTTCGATTACCGGTCCGATTCTAAAAATATTGTTTTTAATCAAAGTTTAACCACGCTAGTCGTAAGCTAGAAGGTGCAAATATTATGGGCCAAGAAAGCCCAATAATCCATGGATTAAAATCCACGCCCATAGTACGGGGAATCGGATTCGGCTTCACAGTTTCAAGTTCCCAAGTGTTAATTAATTACTCTTTGTTTTTTTTGTTGAAACTTTGAAACTACCTTTCCGTAGTTTATCAATGGCGATGATACATTAAACCGCTTAATTTTTTTTATTTTTTTTTCTCCTTTGGTTTTAACAACTTAGAAAAAAAAACTTTAACTTTCACAATTCGCTACTCAGCACTCATTCAGTTCTTCAAGAAAGGTAATTATTTTTCTTACGTAATTACTCGTTTGCCTCCTTTTTCTCTATAACCAAACAGAAAATATCTCTAGGCAGATGTCTGTTGTCTTAGTAAGGAAGCTTGATTTTTCGTAATTGCATGACGAAAATATATTGTAAAATTCTGTTATTTTTCGCGGTTTCCTCTGTTTTGCTTCATTTTTATTTTTTAGTTTGGCCATTTGAAGTTAAAAAGAAAAAAAAAAGAAATTCCTTTAAATTTTGTTTAATTCTTGATAATTTTATATGTTTGTGTTATTTCATCAAATTTGATTGTTTTTGTAACTTACTCTTATGTTGCTTAGCTGAAATTTTGTTTTGAAATAATTATCTAATTTTTTCAATGTAATTTTCAGATTAAATAGGCTCTAAAACTGATAATTCTGGGCAATGGCACTGACAAGTTTGAAAGTTCCTACAATTTCTAGTGGATTGACAAATAGAAAGAGGGAATGGAACAAGATAAATAGGTCTACGGGTTCTAATTCTTTATTAAACCAATCTGAAATATGTAAATTTAGGAAGGAATTAGGCTACATAGATGGTGTGCGAAGCTGCCACCTATCTGCAGCACATAGGAATTCATTGTTGTCACCATTAGTGGCACATAGGAATCCCCGTTTTCCGGTGTTTCAAAATCAGTTAAGCTCTGATTTCGGTGTGGAAGATGTCGAGGAGACACTCACGTTGAATGAAAAAGATGATGCTGCCCTGTTAAGTTCAAGTTCAACTGAAAATGTTAATGTCCGGTAAGATTTTTATGACCTATTGTTTACTTATTTCATAGTTATTTGTTATTAAAGTTGTATGATATCTATCTATATACATACAGACTTATATGTATACCTGTTCTTCCTTTAGATGGTATGTAGTTTTGATGTGGGTTGGTTTGTGTAATGACTATGAAAATTGGAGTGATTGATTTCTGTAATACAATGTTTTCTTCCCTCTATAGCAGAATGGTAAAATAGAACTTTAAGCAATAGTGGAAAAGACGTAGTTGACTTTGTAAAATAATGTATCATTCATTATGTCATATTATTAAATTAAAAAATAGTTTGAATACCACGATGCTCTGTAACTGCTTCATTCTCTGCCTCGTTCTTTACAATTGGGCTTCCATTTTACCAATTGTTATGTGCTAATATGAACTTTAAAATTTCCATATGCAGTGAGGTGAAAGTGAAGTCTGTGGATGTCAAGAGGGAACTTATTATGCTTTCTCTGCCTGCGATTGCTGGACAAGCTATTGATCCCTTTGCACAACTGATGGAGACGGCATACATTGGAAGATTGAGTATGAGCTAATTTTAATTTTAATTTTGTTCCATTGCTTTACTTGCTAAAATAATTCTATTTTCCTTTGTTTGATTATTTGATGCTAAAAATGTTCGTTCTTTGGTAATGGACTAAAAATTTGGTTGGAGTTTCTTTTGTTGTGATTTCTTTGTTAATCTTTTAATACAGTTACAGTTCTCTGAAGGATATGCTTCTCTATAACCATGGGTGTATTACTCTTATCTGTGCTGCAAATTGCAACACACTGCTCCCTCAAAAATTAATTTTGTTACCAAATTCCAATTTCCAAATAAATAAATTTGTATGCTTATGCTGATTTAATGTGGTTTCAAGTAATTGGAATTTTGAAAATTGATAGAACCTGCTTCTAAAGTACAAAATTTCAGGCTTCAAAATGTTGAAATCAATGGTTTATATATTTATTGCGATATTTGTTCTGTTTGTTTGGGCAGGTTCCGTGGCATTGGCTTCTGCAGGTGTTTCCGTATCAATATTTAATGTAGTATCGAAGTTGTTCAATATTCCTCTCTTTAGCGTTGCCACTTCCTTTGTTGCTGAAGACATCTCAAGGAATGCAATTGAAAATTTGTCAGCAGGTGAATTTTTGGTGATAGGTGTCGCATGCTGGTTTTGGTTAATCTTGTCGATAGTTTATGGTACCAGACTTATGTAGATGATTGAAAATTTTGACTTGATCTTTGACTATTCGAATTCTCATTTTCTAGGGAGTACTAATGGTAAGACTCCCGATAGGGTAGCTGAAAGAAAGCAATTATCCTCAGTGTCTACTGCTTTACTTCTAGCAATTTTGATTGGAATCTTTGAGGCATTGGCATTGTCTCTTGGCTCTGGATTATTTCTTAAGTTGATGGGAGTACCCTCAGTAAGTTTAGGCTTATTTTAAATTTATTTTGCTTTATCTTTTAGTCATCCTTCTCCTGATCCTTCTTTGTTGAAATACTGCTAGTTATTGATGTGGAAGCTTCTTTTCTGGTTTTCCTCCTCTTAACAGACATCAGATATGCATGTTCCAGCAAAACATTTTCTTTCAATTAGAGCTCTTGGGGCTCCTGCTGTGGTAGTCTCTTTGGCTCTTCAAGGAATTTTCCGTGGGTTCAAAGATACACAGACTCCTGTTTTTTGTTTAGGTAAGTATTTTGTTTGACATTGAAGGGCGGTGCATGGAATGAGCTATGTTTGTGTCCACGTTTTGTTGAATGGATACCATAGAATGCATGGATTGTAATTTATGTGTACAAACTTTGTTTACCATTTAGCTGTAGAATGAAATTTTGATAGCAAGCTGCTGCATAGACCTTCAATAATCAGTAACATTTAAGTGTGTAAAATTCATTTACATTTTAAGTGATGATCTACAAACCTGACGCAAGGATGCAAAACTATAGGTGTAGTAGTTTTCGAAATTAGCCCTTTTCTTCTTTTTTTGGTTCTTTTTTCATTCTCTGAGTGTTGTTGGAAGGAGTAGATCAGAACCTAACATGCGTTCATTTGCAACTACACTTTTATCCCTTGGAATAAAGCCACTTCTGGTCTATATCATTTTAAACTGGTTACAGTCTATGTCTCTTGTGTATTTAACTATTCTGGTTGGCCCAATCTTGAATGTGCATCTTGGAACACCCCCCCCCCCCGGGGGCGCGGGTGGCAAAATAAAAAGGTATCAGCTTACTGTGGAGATTGAAGCACTATTAGTGGTATAAAAGAAGCGCGGAGTTTGATATCTATAAAGCACATAGAAGTTCTTTGTTACTTCTGTTTTCCAGTAATTAATGGTTAATGTGTTAGGTTCACTTTTTCAATATCTCTCTTCTTTACTTGACTAATTAATGTGGCTGTTTCAAATGCAGGTGTTGGTAATTTATCATCCATATTGTTTTTCCCCTTATTTATGTATGGCCTTCGAATGGGTGTGACGGGGGCAGCTCTCTCCACTGTTTTATCTCAGTAAGCATGTCTGCTTCAGGAATTAATTTCCTTCTTCCTTAAATGGTTTGTTTCCATGGAAATTACACTACAACATTTTCTTGTACCAGGTACATTGTTGCCTTTCTGATGATCAGGTATTTAAACAAGAAAGTTGTATTACTGCCCCCAAAGATGGGGGCATTGCAATTTGGTAGCTACATAAAATCTGGTAATTTTTTTTACTAGCTTCGAGAAAAAAGGTTGTGTTATGTGGAGAACAATTTTGCTATTATGGATTTAGCCTTCCATTTTATAATCCTTTCTCTTGTTCTGATGTCTAGACATTTATGTTCTTGGATGGATATAGATTTTTATGACATTTTTTCTTACAGAAATTGGTTTTTACAGGTGGCTTTCTTATTGGACGAACTCTTTCAGTGCTAATAACAATGACACTGGGGACTTCTATGGCTGCTCGTCAAGGTTCACTGCCTATGGCTGCGCATCAGATATGCATGCAAGTATGGCTGGCTGTATCTCTTCTAACAGATGCACTTGCAACATCTGCTCAGGTACATAATTCTCCTTGGAGTCTCTCTTTAAGTTATTATAATTTAACCAAAACAATCATTGAGATCAGAGAGAGAGAGCATAAATAGATGGCAAACTAGATCCCCTAAAATTCAGCTCCTTGGTAATAGTTACAAACACATGCTCATACAGACTGTAAATCGTTATATTGCATGTGAAGACATTCTAAGCTTGCCTAGAATCATGAGGGATAAGGCTGCCCTTCTTTCTAACATTCTTTGTTTTTAGGCATTGATTGCAAGTTACCTATCTGAAGGCGAACTAAAGACTGTGAAGGAAATTGCAAACTTTGTGTTGAAGGCAAGCATTACTGGATGTTCCTAAAATTGTCATCACCTATCATTATATTTGTATCTGGCTTTTGATATACCGGTCACTAACTTGATGCGCATGGCTTTACAGATAGGGTTTGTCACAGGTGTTCTGTTGGCTGCAATCCTAGGTGTATCCTTTGGTTATTTAGTCCCCTTGTTTACCCAAGATGCTGAGGTTCTGGGAATTGTTAAAACTGGAGTGCTGGTAAGTATTCAAACCAACATCCAGTAAGCTCCTCCCTTTCTTTTGCTTCTACGTTTATGGTGTCCTTGGATAATTATAACAGTTTCTTCTAAAAATTATTATAGTTCGTTAGTGCTAGTCAACCTATAAATGCTTTAGCATTTATATTTGATGGTCTTCATTACGGTGTCTCGGACTTCCCTTATGCAGCTTGTTCTATGGTAAGATGCCTATTGGAAATTTTTGTGTCCTTAATTTTAGATATAAAACTGAACATGTTGCCTCTTCTAACATATACTTCATGTAATCTCCAGATGTTATTGAGTGCCGTCTCTTCTGCAGTTTTGCTCTTTGCTCCAAAAGTTCTCGGTCTTCAAGGGGTTTGGTTGGGCCTAACTCTCTTTATGGCTCTGCGAACGACAGCAGGATTTGTCAGGTAAAATTTTCAAACACAAATTTGTATGTCATGAGTTATGTTCATTTCTCCAAGCTCAAATCCAAAGACTTAAGGAGCATTGCCAAATTCAAATTTTTGTACCAGTGTATTCTTTAATATTTATGCATCTTTGTTTATTTGTTTGTTTTCACAGAATACTATCGAAAACTGGGCCCTGGTGGTTCCTTCACAGTGACTTGGAGAGAGGTGAGTTTAGTGTATGTTCATAGAAACCAATGTTCTAAGGTTGTCATTGTTTGAACTGCTTTTGTTCTGCTTTTGCTGATGCATAAATGGAAAAAAGCTAGTCTTTTAAACTGGATAATTTTGGATACGATATGAAAATACAAAATATGAACATTTTGCCGACTTTATCTTTCCAACTAAGTATTTTCAAGCTAAAATGTATAAGATATTATGCAAAATAAATTGTATTGATATATCTTTTTCTTATTATTACACACAATAAGAGACCCCATCATTCTTACATTGTGCTTCCTTCATACATGGTTTGAGTATCTTGTAGCTAACCCAAACCCATTTATTGAAAATAAGGGACAAACCACACAATAAAGATGATGAATTTGGATTGTGTACAATGCAAGGTAAGAACCAGTTTAATTAGAGACATAATCCATGGGGCCATAAGGTTCAAAAAGATCTGCAAAAAACCCTTTCTTTCTCCTTGGTTTCCATGCCATATCTTTGCACAGTTGATCGTTGTACCATATATGCAAAGCACCAATGCACTTTCTACGATAGTATCCGCCCGAGTATTGTTTCAAGTATTCATCCCATTCTTTTATATTTTTTTCCATGCCTTTAATGCTTGGCAGCTTGAACGTGCCGTCGAGAAGCTCTGCTACCCATCTGCATCTCATCTCCGAGGTAAATATATTTGAGATACTCTCTGAGAATCCGATTACTGCTAGTTGTGGTATCCTTGGTTGAATGCATTCCCTGCTCAAACAACACCACTCCATTTATATCTAGAAAATCCGTGTATCTCGTGTTGTGTTTGTGTTATTTGACTGTGTTTAAAGGGTTTCGTATTTTATATTGTGTAGGCCCATCAATTCTGACCCAAACCTGAAAGTCTAACCTGATCAACTCGAACCCAACCAAACCTGATTTGACTATAAAAAATCAACAACCTGAACTTTTCCAGTTTGGTTGACCCAAACCCAAACTGAAACAACATGAAACCAAAATGTCCCGAACAAGAAGTGACTTGGACCTATAATGATCCAAGTCAAAAAACCTCAGCCTCCAAACCCATATGATCTGAACCCTAAATTGACCCAAACCCAGAACTGAAATGACTCGAAATTTTTGAAACCTGATTTGATTCAATCTTAGACTGAAAACCAACCTGACTCACCAAACCGTCAAGTAATATCATGTTTATTGTAGATAAACTGACCTGTAGAGTGGAAGGGCTGCATCAGGGGATCCAATAATGTAGTCTTGGAAGGTTTGAGACATAAAAATGTGTTTGAGCTTTTTTTCACCCTTGAATCCAGTGGCCAAGATGACGAGGTCCGCTTCTATCGGTGAAGTCTCGCCTTCGACCAAAACGCCATTGTTGCAGAAACTAAAGCTTGGGGCCTTTTTCAATTTGATTTCTCCATTTTCAACCTTGTCATAGAATTTTTCAGGGACAGTTGAGATCAAACATGAGCTGATTTCTTTGAGGAAGCTATGTGTTGGGACCATCCCATGTTTTTCCAAACGAAGCTTCTTTTTAATATCACTTTCAACAAATTTTGAATATGCATATCTCTGTCAAATAAGAATTAAAAGAAATCAGAAAAAAGAAATATGAAACTAAAATGAAATGATATTGTTATTTGGTTAAAAACTGTGAGTGACGGATATGGGTATGTAGGTACCAGCGGTGCGAGAATTGTGGCTAAGAGGGAAAGGAGAAGCCCTTCACCAGGCTTATGAACCATAAGCTCTGAGAAACGGCTAAGGTACATGTGTGCAAGTGAAAATCCCCATGGAAGATAGTCAGGGACATTCCAGTGAGCTGTCCTGTATAAAACTGTGCATGAATTTTCCTTTCCTGCAAATCCATTGGAATTGAAAAGAAATTTATTTGCATTGAGTATGGTCTGAAATTTTATTTGCATAGGATATTTTTCTTTATATTTTTCATGTCCGTTTTAAGATACATGTTCAGGGTTCGTGGGTATCATTTTTAATAATGTCATCTCTAAGGTTTAAACTTGAGTCCTCCCTTCGAGATTATAATGTTTTATCATTGTCCTCAATCCTCGGATAAGCAATATGAATCTTATATGACACAAATATAGTGTCATGAGAATTTTAAAAGATTCAAACTCAATAATCTGAATCTAAACAAATAACCAAATATAGATTAATTCAAAAACCTAAATGATCCAACCTCAAAATAGATTAAGCTTAAAATATTTAAAAACTTTAAAATTCAATTCAACTCGTTTTAGATTAATCCGATTTAAAAATAACTTATCTACTCTATTGATTAGATAATTACCTACACTCAGGTCTATTCAGGTTATAACTTATCAATTTGTTACAATGCAAAACATTTTCATGGTTTAATGCCAGAAAGAAGCATGAATTTCCAACAGTTAATTAAAATTATGTTTACCATTAGCAGCAGAACACTCCATTGCAATGTCGAGTGCAGATTTTTGGAACCCAACAACAATGACTCGTTTGCCTTTGACGAACTCAGCAGCCTGTTTGTGATCCATGGCAGCATATTCCATTGAATGTATTACCTTACCATCAAATGCTTCCGGGCCTTTTTTCGGGGGAAATTCTGGGATGTTTGGCAAACCACTGAATCTCCCCACACAAACGATTACAAAGTCCACATTGTAAATCTGCAATAAAATTTCATTCTGCTCTTTATTCAAACAGATGGGATACCATTTTTTAAAGCCGTGAGTTACTGTTGATCATAAGAATAAAGGTAAAATTATGGTTTTGGTCTCTCAAATTTTGAATTTAATCCGTGTATTTGATGCAGTTTAATTTGTTTAATCTTATAATATCATTAATTAGTTTAAATAGTTAATATTGTTAATTACTCGTACTAAAATGGTGCTAATATGAAAGTTTTTCGACTGGCATGATTTTTTTTTTTTTTGGTATGAGAAAGATTGTTTTAAAGATTAAGTCTACGTTAACATTTAATTAGAAATAGTTAATGAATTAATTATTGTCATTATAAACATTAAGAGATCATATATTGGATTGAATGGTAAAGAGTTTATTACCCTTTAAACAAAGTCTTAGCCATGGCAAAACATGTTATTAAAGGTTTTGGAAGACCTAATTAAAATTTTTAAAAATTATGGAAGATCTAATTAGAATCTTCTAAAATTTTGGAAAGCTTAATGAGAATTTCCAAAAATTTTGGAGGTCTAATTAAAATTTTCAAAAAATTTAGGAGCTAATTAAAATTTTTTAAAAATTAACAAAAAATTTCCAAAATTTTAGAGGGGCAAGACTCTCTTTGACTTATATGAGGTTCTGTCATTGAATCTTAAGTTCAAATATTATTAATATGAAAAACAATACTTGAAGAGTTTATTTTCCATTTAGACATTTAACCTGACTCAACTCTGAATTTAATTAGACCCAACGTGACTATCAGATATAAAGATTATTGCAAAAATAAAAAAATAAAAATCAAATTACGGCAAATTAAACTACCAAAAGCAAAATTTCACACATACCTCAGTCGAAAGGGTTACCAAATCTTCAACAACAACCTTCCATTTCCCTTTAGACCCAAAAGGCTCACCATTACCACCCCATAAACTCCAAGCTTGGATCTCTTCATCATTAGGACCTTCAAATTCAATACCAACAACTTTGGTATTGAATTTGATGTGCTTAACCAAATCAAAATGCTTTGCATACCCGTTAACATAATCGAATACCTTCTGTCCGTCCGGAAAATCTTCCGGGACCGACTCCGGCCATGGGAAATCGGAGAATTGATAAACTGGTTTAGGTGTTTGGAGCTTTGTGGTCTCCAAGGTTTTGGTCCAAACACCTCCCACAGTGCTTTGGGACTCAAAAACTATTGGATGAAAACCCTTTGACAATGTATATTTGCAAGCAAGAAGGCCACTTATGCCAGCTCCAATAATGGCCACCTTTCTGTCCATTGCTATCTTTATTTGATATATGTTCATGTGTGTTTTGCCTCTATATATAGAGATCTCTTCTATAAGAGTAGTTTATAAGTCATTCTTATTATAAAATTTCTGACAGAGTTGGTGTCACAACTTAATCAAGTAGCGGTGGAGTCAGAAAATGTTTTTTAGCGGAATGTATATTTTTACGATAGTAAAAATATAATTTTACTATTTTAATAGTCTATATCTTTATAATTTTTAAAGAATTAAATCAGATTTTTATCATTTTTTGGAGGATCAAAGTATAATATTACCATAACTAATTTAAAATTTTATAAATTATAAAGGGCCTAAATGAATTTTTTTCATTTTAGAGGGATCGAACCTTGTCAGTCCCCTAGTTTCACCGCCACTGTAATCGAGTACTAACTTAGTTGAAAAAAGATTTATATATATAATTTTTCTAAATGATAATTAATATTATTATGACAGTACTTTTATCCTTTTACACTTTTATATAATTTTTAAATAAAACAATTAAAAATCACGAATTCTAACTTTAAACATGTACTTAATAAGATTTATATACAAATTATTCGCCACTCCACCTATACTTATTATTGAATAAATCTTAAAAGATTTTTTTTACATAAAGTGTTATCTTTCATCCGCATCGTGGGTGTGATATAATCTAGTTTACTTATTTAAGAGTTTAATTGAGTTAGTATCACCCATCAATCTGGTCCTAACTCAATTGTAAAATTATTAAAAACCTATCATTTTTATAAAACAACAAATATTATTAAAGATATTTGTGTCTTTTTATATTTTTATATAAAATGTAGAAAAATACATAACGCAATTTGATTTAAACCCACAATATCATAGTTTTCACTATCTCAAATTTATTATTTCAACTAGACTTGTTCATGGGTCGGGTTACTCCTCTTGGTTCAAAGACCTGCTCAAAATTTTGGAGGGTTTGGGTAAAAAAATTAAGCCCGTTTAAAATATAGGTTGGACTCGGGTTTGAACATTCAAAGCTCGAGCCCGACCCGACCCGTTTTAAGTTTGTAATACTTTATATTATGTTATTTTTATATATTATGTAATTTATAACATATAAACGTATACTAAATATAATATTACCCTAATGTAAACATTAAAATAATGTTAATATGATTAAATAAAAAATTTCAATAAATAAAAAATATATAAAAGTATTAAAAATTGAATTAAAATAATATAAATATTCTTAAAAAAATTTAAAAATAATATGGGCGAGCCTAAAATGAGCTTGGGTGTATTTTTTGCAAATATGGACGGGCATTGATAAGATTTTAAGCCCATAGGACTAGTTTTAACAAATGAAAAACAGAGAAAAACAACGTTAAAAGAGATAGAGAAGAGAGAAAAATATAAGAAAAAGTAGAAGAGAATGGAAAAAAAAAAAAAAAAAGGACAGTTAAAAGAATATAAAAGAAAAATAAATAAATTGCTCAAAATGAAAAAAAATATAGAGATCGATTGTACAATTTAATCTAAAATTTTCATTTAAAATGATGATTTAACGTGCCATGTCAGGTTACCGTTACACCACTAACGAAAATTAACGGCTTAGTGACTAAAATGTTACAACGTGATAACGTAAATAACCAAAATGTAACCTGAGATAAACAAAAGTGATTATTTTAATAGTTTACCTTTTTTTTAATCTAGCTTATAAGTTTCTTAACTAAATAAACTATAAAAAAAAGGCAAATAATAATCTAACTGAGCTCATAAAATTTTTTTATCAAATAATCTTTAATTATATTTTTTTTTATACATATATAATACTTAAAACTATACATACATGACTCGTCCCGACTGTGACGTGAGTAAGTCTAATTCATGGAATACACAATTTTTTTTGAGAATAATATAAACAGTTGCTTTGACTTGGTTTAAATTTATAACAAAATAAATGTATTAGCTGTCAAGGATTTGTAATAATCTAAATAGATTTAATAAATAATGGTTATTTTTTAATTATATAAAATACTATAAAATTGATATGAAACATTATTTTAAAAATATTATTGTTGACTGTCAATATTCAATAATTGTCCATTTTCAAATTTTATAATGAAAAAATATTTCAAAAATAATTTGACTCATGGCTGCCCATAATCAAATATATTATCTTCTTAATTTTTTTAAAAAAAATAAAATCTCCTTGAAAATGGGATCTCAACTATCATGCTGGAACTTCCAGCATTTTCTCTTTTTTTCCTTTTTTAATTATTAGGGAAAAGTTGAAAAGATCTGAAATAAAATATTAAATTGAAAAAAAAAATTGGTCAAAGAAAAATTGGAGTCAAACTTTGAATTGCACGATCGAAATATTTATAGAATAAAATATAAAGGTAATGAGTTATAAAATAAAATATTATCTAGAAATTCATGGGTTGTTATGTTTATTTTATGATCCATATTTAAGATTTGTGATTGCCTTTTTTAATAATGTTGTCTTTAAAATTTTAACCTGTGTCTCCCCTTGAAAATATGAGTCGGGCTCGAGCTTGAATATTTAAGGCCCAAGCCCAGTCTTACCTGACTCATTTTTAAGTTTATAATACTTTATAGGGTAAACAAAAAAATAGTCATTTTTGTTTTGTCTCAAATTACGTTTCACTCTACCGTTAAGTTCCATTACCTCTCTAATGACGGTCTTACGTGGAAGTTCAAATAGATTTTAAACGCCAACTTGGATGTCTTACGTGGCAGTAATATTAACAAATATATTAAGTTATATAAATTTGAAAATTTCAATAAATGAAAATGATATAAAATTAAACACAACTATTAGGAAAAAATAATATAGGGAAGCTTAAGTTAAATATTTACACATATTATTCGGATTTAAGTAAAACTTAACGAATTTAAGTAAAACTTAATATTCATATTTCAAGTCACGTTAAACTAAACTAAATTTGTATGATTTTAATGTCTATATAAATCTAATTCAAACTCAACCCAATCTAACTCATAAGCACCTCTTACTGATATAGGACTTGGTGGAGATTACAAATGATTCACACTGTAGTGGTATTGAGAACCACTAGTGAGATTTTTACGAGTTTGTAGAGCTCTATGAAAGATTGGGTAGAGTTTTAGTATATGTCTTGAAGTCCTTTAGTCCCATAATGGAGATAGAGCTTAACATGGATCCCTTCTAATGATGCCTATTGCAAAGGGTGATGATAGGTAAACTATCAAGAAAGTCCTTGTACTAATGTCATTGGCCGCAGTTCAAAGCCCATGACTATAGCACCAAATGCATCTGATGGAGGTCTATTGTGTAGTTGAGGATCATTTGACCCGCAAGAACTGGCCCGATTCAGGAAGTTGTTGGAGAAGCCAATCAGATTGAAGCCTGGTTGGTCCAATAATGAATATATGACAACTTAGACTAATTTGGTAACTAATATTAGAAGATTGAGGGAATCATATCTTGTAAAGATTAGATTAGATTTGATATGACATATCTTGTAAATCCCTAAAATCAAGGCATATGGTTAATCTCGTTCGTCGATGTAAATGTATATTAACCGTCAGTTTTGGGGAGCTCAACTATAAATAGAGAGTCTCCCCCTCATTTGTACTCACTCCATTAATTGTTTCATTATTCTTTGTGATTAAGAGAATATTGAGAGCATTTACTCAAACACTTTGTGTGCGCTCTTTCTGTTGTTTATTTGTAGCTTCTTTTGGCATAAACCGCTTCCGCTATACAAATTGGTGCCTTAGAGGACTTCTAAAGGAATCCTCACTTGAGCAAAGGCTGACTTAGGCAAATTTGGACGAACGGATCGCCTAAGGTTGCATAGATCCGAGACAAAAGATCTAGTCCTGTGACACTAGGAGTTAGATTATATTTTGCCCATTTATTCAAAAATGGACAAATTAGTCACTATAAGTTAAATCAAAGATCAAACAGGTCTTTTTTTGTTAAAAATTTCATCCATTTGTAATATTAATAAAACCATAGTAACGGACAAAATAACCAAATAATGACGCCATATGTATCTTATGCTGATGTACAAGTAGTACTAATTTCAAATAATAGAAATAGATGAAAATTTTAACAAAATGATCAATTTACTCTTTGATCTAACATACGGGGATTAATTTGCCCATTTTTTAAGTAAATGAGGCAAAATACAATCCAACTCCTATTACAAGGACTTCAACCTTGGATAAATTAAAAATTTTAAATAAATCCAATTCAACTTACCATTTAAATTTAATTATAGAATATATATTAAGATAAAATGATTTTAAATGTTGTTTTTAATCTAATTATGGATTTATAAAATACTATTACTAATATCAAGACTTATTTTTATTAAAACATAATAAAGTTTTTTTTTTGTTTTTTTTATTCTTCCTAATTTGCTGATAATTAAGCTTGATATAGATAAAAGACATTCACTAATTTTATCCATGCATGCATGCATGCATTTCATCCTTCAAACAAAGGCCTTAGCTCTTTCCCTCAGAACAGCCTTCTTCAGCTTCCCCATCGAAGTGAATGGCAGGTCATCAAACACCACAGTTTCTGGCACCGTATATTCCGGCAGCTTTTCACGGCAATACTCGATAATGTCATCGGAGCGGGTGTCATCGCACCCTTCCTTAAGCCTCACAAAAGCACAAACCGTCTCTCCCGCCACCTTATCCGGCTTCCCCACAACTCCGGCCTCGAAAACTGCCGGATGGCTAAACAGCACCGCCTCGACATCCACCGAACTTATCTTCTTCCCCCCAGAAACAATCAAATCAAGTTTCCGATCCTTAACTTCAATGTTCCAATCGGGATGTCTCACGGCAATATCGCTGGTATGAAACCAACCACCCATGAACGCCACTTCGGTCATCTCTGGCTTGTTCTTGAAGGGACAATGAGCCATATTCAGGCCGCCATGGATACACAGTCCCAGGTCCTAACATTTCCAACATCCCATACGAGTGAGTAAGAATAAACCCAAGCTCTTCGATCTTTAAAACCACCTGTGGCGGCGGTGGAGCACCGCCGGTCATTATATTAACCTTGAACGGAAGTGGGTTCTGGTTCGCATTAGCGATTAAGCTAAGAACGGGCGTTGCACCACCTAGGTTGGTGACGTTGTATTCAACAATGGCGTCGAATATGAACCTGGCGTCGTATGTTCTAAGGCAGATGTTAGTGCCACCGAGTGCGGCGGTTGACCAAGTGAAACACCACCCATTACAGTGGTACATCGGGACTGTCCATAAATAAATCTGCATGGCTTTCATTTCATTAATAATGATTTCAGCTAGGGTTGTTAAGTAAGCTCCTCTATGACTATGAACCACCCCTTTTGGTTCTCCCGTCGTGCCTGAAGTAAACACAATGGAAATCGGATCAAATTCACCCTTTGGCCTTAAAATCTCAAAACCCAGAATTGTTTTCCACGTTGGGAAGCGAATCATAAGTTTTGTAACCCAAAAACTGATGATCATCGGCGGCTGTTTTAGCATCGGGATCGGTCTCTAACATTAAAACGACGAGAGGAAACTCGAAATCGGTGCATGTTTTGACGAGGATCTTGAAGGCTTCAATGACGAGATTGAGGAACTGATAATCGAAGAATATGACTTTAGCTTCAAGTAGTTTGAATTGTGCAGCTAATGCAGTTGAATCCTGGTGTATGTTCAATGGCGAAAAGACAGCGTCCGCCATTGGACCAGCAAAGTGAAGCTCGTATATCTCTGGGATGTTCGGACCCAATGCTGCAACCTGTTTAAAAAAATAAAATTTTGTGATAGATCCTTGTACTATGTATTTTTTTGGATTTAGTCCCTCATGGAAAGATTTTTATATATAAATTAACAAAAAAATGTTGGAAAAAGTAAAAGAAAAACTTGAAACTAGAGCTTACAATATCGCCATTGGAGACATTCATTTGATTAAGGGCAGAGGCAATAGTTTGTAGCATCTTTGAAAAGTTTGTTTCCATGTGTATTTCAATGAACCATAAATGATGGAGACTCTTATCACCATACACCATGGAAGCTCTTTCCAGAAAGCTTATGGGAGTGAGCGGTGTATAGTTGGCTGAGCATTGAACCAAGTGTTCCATATTTCCCAATCTCTCTTCTTAATCTTTAACTAATACACTTATCGATGTTAATGAAGAATTTGTTGGATATGTGTGTGTGTGTGTGTGTGTGTGTGTGTGTGTGTGTGTGTGTGTGTTTTGGGGATGGATTTTATATTCATAAAATAAACATTTTTGTGTGAGATTTTATGCTTTTTCATTAATTGTTTATGATGTTAAAGTTACCAAATATGGATTCTAATTGGAGGAACATTGTACTTGTTTTTTTCTTCCTTAAATGACAAATGAAACTTGATGGAGTTATTATGTATTAAAATTTGGATTTTTTTATAGAGTATTAGCTTGATTGAAATTAGTATTGTTGTTAATGTAGAAGTACGTGAGTTTGAGTGTATTAAAGTGCATTATCCTTCTATTTAAGATGTGAGGAGGGGTTATGGATCAAGGATGGAGCCAACGGGGGCTAACAGGGGCCCCGACCCCCTTAAAATGAAAATTTTTACCTTTAGTCCTTTTATAATTTTAAAAATTTTAAATTAGTATATAGTAAAATTACACTTTGCCCCCCTCAAGAATGAGAAAAAAATGATTTATTCATTTAAAAATTATAAAAATACATATTATTAAAATGGTGAAATCTCGCTTTTGCTATCATAAAAATATACAACTTTATTCCAGCCCTTCTCAAAAATTTTTCTAGCTCTGCTCCTGTTATGGATAATTCTAGGCATTGTATAAAAAAGAACAGATAATTAGATTAATGTTCAAAACTTTTTATTATAGAAAATTGTTGTATAGAAATTAATATTTCCGCAACTTAATTTTTTATACACCTTTGATAACACACAATAAAAATTATTAGAAATAATTATTTTTCTATAGAAAAATATAGAAAATGATAAATAGATAGGAATCTACTTATCACTTAAGAGAGAATAAATTTAATTATTTTTATTTTATTCTATGTCATTTAGTATTATATTATATTTTATTAAACAATCTAATTGTATTTCATATTTAATTTTAAATAATTTACCAAACAAATTTTATAACTTAAATTCAACAATTAATTTTTTTGTACTTATTTTTTCAACATTTAATTTTTTAGTTTCTCAAATATAACTTTACTATGATTTTTTCAGTTTTAATATTTAAAAATGAATTTATTACCATTGGTTTTAATTTTTAAGTGCAAATTTTGCAATATCTTAAAAATCTTGTAGAATTTAATGTAGTTTATTGACCTCGTGCCAATTGATTCTGAATAGCTTTATCGATGTCAGAAGTAAATTGTGCAAAGTCTTTTAATTCGACGAATTGGGCCAATTCCAATTTTGATTTACCAACGACTTGTTTCATAACTTTAATTTGAGCTCCCGATCCTACTTTGGAGACGAAAATCCCCACATTAATAGCAGATCTGATTCCAGCATTGAATAGATCGACGGATAAGAATATTTGTCCATTTGTAATGGAAATCACATTAGTAGGAATAAACGTCGAAACGTCTCCCGACTGGGTCTCAACTATTGATAAAGCAGTCATACTTCTTTCACCTAACTGAGAACTTGATTTAGTGGCTCTTTCTAAAAGGCTCGAATGCAAATAAAAAACATCTCCTGGATAAGCTTCACGACTCTGCGGTCTTTGTAATAGAAGAGGCATTTGGCGATAAGCCTGTGCTTGCTTCGAAAGATCATCATAAATGATTAAGGTGTGTCGTTCACGATACATAAAATATTCAGCCAAAGCAGCACATTATTTATCTATTTATTTTTTTGAACAATTTTATTATATGTTTTGATCATATTTGCTCTTTTTAATATAAAGTCTAGAACTACTCATATCCCTTTCCTAACCCATAAATAATAAGATAATGCATTTTAGCGCACTCGAATCCACGTCCCTTTGTATTAACAATAATGTCCATACCAATCGAGTTAATACTCAATCGAACATTTATCTATTTATTTTTAAATTAATGCATATTAAGTTTAAAACTAATTGTGGGTAAAACTTTTATGTATGTAGTTTTTTAAATAATATAATTTTTTTTTTTAAATTTTGTTTGTTTAATTAGCTATTGAAAGATTCAATTAACCAATAAAATGGTGTTGAAAATAATAAGTAGATAAGAATTATTTATCACTTAGGTAGCGTTTGGTAAGATGGAAAATGGAACGTTTGGTTTGTCGAATTTTATTTACTTTCTTTGAAACCTAACTTTCTCTTAGGAGTTATTTTTCCATAAACATGACAATATGATTCTCATGATAAAAAGTGAAAAAGTTACTTTCCCATATAAATTAGAAAGTTAAAAAAAAAATTAAGATAAAATTAATCGTATTTTATATTGGGCTCTTCCAAGCTACAAATTTATATGAAATAGCACCTTAGTTAATAAATTATTGATAACATCAATTACAATAATTATCTATAACTATTAATACATTTATTAAAATATCATATATTTTCCATTAAAATACATGCAATGACACAACTAGCAAGTGGTTGAAAGAAGCGGTCATGGAATTCTTTGCCGGACATTTGGAATGAATTCAAATCTTGAAGTATTCATTGTTAGAAAGGTTTTATTTAAATATCACTCGGCTCAAACAATGATTCCGAACAAAAATTATTATTGTTGGAAGATTTTTACCTAAATGCCACTTAGATATGACTGATGACACATTTAATTATTTAATAAAAATATTGATATTTTACTAAGCTTCTTAAAAATTGAACATGAATGATACCAAATTAGAAGTGTTTATAAGTTGAGTGAGATCGAACCGAAGTTCAGCTCAAAATAAAATTATTTCGAGCTCGAGTTAAGCCCGACCAAACTTATTTTATCATTAAAAAATAATAAAATATTTTTTATTTAAATTTAATTATAAAAGCTAGATTATGGCATAATCATGATGTAGGTGAAAACATTTATGTAATGGATTTATTAAAAATTGACATAAAAATTAAATGTAGCTTTGGTTAAAATAGTAAAGTTGAGAGAGCGAATATTAAGGTGACTTGGGTTTAAATCTTACCATATCTATACTATTTATCAAGTGTTTTATTGAGTTGGTGTCACCCACAATCGGATCACCAATTCAGTTAAGAAAATTACGAAAATGTCATTCCGTAATTAAAATGAGTTATATTATTTGAAGGTAATTTAGTCTTTTAACAAAAACTAATCAATAAATGCATATGGTGGGATTTGAACTTAAGTGAATTGGATTAGTAAAATTTTTAATTTACCACTTAATTAAAGCTTTATTTTAATTTTTTATACATTTCAGTTTTTATTACACACACTGTATTACCTCCATCAATTATATATATTAATATATTTGATTAATTCTAAATAGTAAAATGAATTGAATTAAACTACGACGAGCTATCTCTCAAACCCGTAAATACTACCTTAAATCTTAAACTCTAAATATTAAAGTAGTGGTAATATATCATTTTCCTATCAATAACGCAGTAATTTCACGACAATTAATCTCCCTTCCTTGCTCTAAAAAGAAAGTCGATCTCCAACGTAATGAAAGATTGATATGTAAATGCAGGCCAAGAGGCCCAAGACAAGTTTTTATTCCCACCGATCATAGAACCCTTAATGGGTTGAATTATCCTCAAAGCATAAAGGCTTACTCGAATTTTGAGAGGTTTTGAAAATAAATATTAGATTTAAAAAATAGATTTAAATAAAATATTTGGTTTATTTAAAATACGGATTAGACTCGAATTTATAAATTTAAAGTTCCAACTCAGCTCGGCCTATTTTCTATTTTTTTAATTTATTGAAAGGGAATTTTTAATATATTATATGATGTTATTTTTATATATTATGTAATTTATAAGATAAAAAATTAAATCTATAGTAATATATAATATTATAAACATTAAAAAAATGTTTAAGATATCTATATATAAAATTTTAATAAATGAAAAATGTATGTAAATATTAAATTAAAAATAATATAACTAATTTTAAAAAATTTTAATTGTACGGGCTTAGTATGGACTCGGATTAGCCATTTACAAATATGCGTTGGTTTGGATAAAATTTTAAACCCATATTTCAAGTTTAGCCGGGTTAGGACAAGCATAAAATTTATTAAGATCATGCTTAAACTCAATCCGGCTCACGAACACCTCTACTGTCGTAAACTCTCCCGTATGTAGTGTGAACTTTCGATACTGAGACAAAATAGAATGGATTCTAATAGCTTCATCTCTCAATGCTATGTCTCTGCAACTTGATTCCAATTTGTTTTCCGACTGCATCGAGTATGGTTTTGCGGGATTTGCAAGGGATCACCATGGCTGAAAACTAGGATCAAACATCTGTTTCAAGAGCGAAGTCAGAAATCTTTTTAGAGCGAACGAGATTAAATTATATACTTTTATAAGAGTTAAAATGTAATTTCATCCTTACATTGGCTTATATCTTTACAATTTTAAAAAAGGACTAATTCATATTTCTAGCACTTTTATAAGAGGTAAATTATAATTTTACCATATATTAACTTATAATTTTATGGATTCTGAGAGATCCAAAGCAGAAATTTCTCATTTTAGAAGGGTCAAGGCCACTATCCACCTCCTCTTCCTTCGCTCCTGATTTGCTTCAAAAAAAAAATGATATTAATCTCAGATTAGGCTTGACATCGACATGATATCTATGATTATGTGAATATTGTTTACCTTTTTTATTTACCCTACACAAAAACTCATATGTGACAATTCCACCCTAGTTTGAGTAACATATAATTAGAATAACACTTTCACCACCTTGTGGCCTTTTGAATGGATTTTTTTTTCATACATTTCCCACATTTCTTGATTCCGTCTATAAATTTGCTTCCTTTTTGGCCCTTTCCAGTTGCAACTGTAGGCATCCTATTCCTCTCCTTTTGCACTTTGCCTTTGATGGTACATCCTATTATTTTGTAATATTTGGATAGGTATCGAGTCGAGTCGAGTTAAGTAGTGATAAATTTAATGTTTTTTGAGTAAAATTTTGAGTTCAAGCATTATAGACGAAAAGACAATATTAAAAAGGTATTGTCTTTCGTTTAGATGTTTAATCCAACTTGATTAAATTAAATTTAGTGAATTTTATGTTTGTTCAGATCCTATTTACACTCATTTATATTATTTTTTAATATATATATAATTTTTAATTTAATATTTTTAAATAATTTTTTTAAAATTTTAAATTTAGTCAACTTAATATATTCTTCAATGTTTACGTGGTATTGTATTATTATATATTTAATTTAATTTGATATAAATTACTAATACAAAAATAAAATAAAAACATATTACAAGAGTATAAATCGAGCTAGGTCGAATTTGAGGTCAGGTCAGGCTTGGGTTTAAATATTGAAGTCTAAGCCTAATTCATATTTTAAACGGGACTAATTGTTTGCACAAACTCATTTTTCAGGCATCGTACTTTTGTCCAAATTATCTCATATTTTGGGCGGGACTTCAGTTAGATAATCATTTGATAAATAGGTCTAGCATGTTCTTGTTAACGATGTGTGTGGTAGTGATTTGCTCTTGCTAGTGATGATATGCAATGATTTTTAAACCAGACAGATGGTCGAACCGGTTAGGTCATCGACTTGTCGATCTGATCGGTTTAATTAAAAATCATTAAAGATCTCAATAAAATAAAATAAAATAACCCAATTTAACCAAATTCAACCGATTTGTACCGATTCTCAATCTAACCGATTCAAAATCATTCTCTAAACCAATATCCAATGAATCTAATCCGATCAAAACATTATGAATTATAAAAAAAAACACACACATTCCATAAAAAAAATGATAGGTGATCAAATCAGGGGTATACTTTATTAGGAAAAAGAACAATTGCACATTATATGCACAATGTATGTCTACACAGTGGCGTATCTAGGGACTGGCACTAGCATACCCCTCTAAAATGTTTTTTTTTATTTAATTCATTTAAAAATTTTAAAAATTTAAATTAATAAAAATAAAATTACATTTTACCCCTCTAAAATGATAAAAATTTATTTTATTCTTTTAAAAATTATAAAAATATATGCTATTAAAATTATAAAATTATATTTTTATTATCATAAAAAATATAATTTAATTTCAACCCGTAAAATAATTTTTTGACTTCTTCCTGTGTTTAGGTTCAGTTGCATAATATATATAAACGAGTTATTAAATTAATTAAAAAAATTGTAGAATATAAATGCAATGATAGACCTTTTTATTTTCGTGTTCTTAGCATAAAAGAAAAACAAATGAAGCGCCGACATTTTTTGTAGTAGATTTTATTGTTTGTAAAAACTTGGTGTAAAAAACATAGAATCTTTAAAATAGAAGGGGTATTTTTGAAAAATTACCATTTTCTCTTCCGTTACTTTCTCATCATGTCGTCAATGGCATTTTCTGGCTGCGACCTTTTTTTTCTTTCTTTTCTCTAACATTAAAATCCTATTTGACTGTCAATAATAACTAAATATTTAAATATAAATCTATATCGGATTAAGTTGGGTCGGATCCGAATTTATGTATGATGTGAGTATATTTTATAATTGTTCATATTTGATTTAGTCTGAAATATGAGTTTAAAATTTTGTTTAAGTTCGCACATATTTATAATAATTAATCTAAATTCATTTTATGTTCGTCCATATAAATATACGTATTATTTTTAAGGAAGAGATCTACTCACATTGGTGTGAAACTTAAGTGATTTTACATCCTTTCGTAATTTTTTATGTAATTAATATTTTAACAATTTAATCGTCATATTTCATACTCTATTCATACAGATTATGCACGCCAAGTTTGACATAAATTAAATTTTTTTAACTATTCATTTTATATAAAAAAATTCAATTGTTAAATATATATTAATATAGACAATATTTTAGATTGATATGATAAAAATATCAAATCGATTAAAAAATTTACATTATATCTTAATAAATTCGACGATTGAATTGTTAAAATATTAATTGCATAAAAAGATATGAAAAAGTGTATAACTATTTAAAGTTTACGCCCGTGAATCCCTCCCTTATTTTTAATTTAATATTTTAGTTAAATTTTGTTTTATTAAAACTTTAACCATAGACAAATTGTCATATTTTTTTATAATATTTTATATATATATTCAAATTGATAATAAAAAGTCAACAAATTAAATCAGTCTAACTCGAACTACAAACTGAACTTGAAATGAATTGAACCTCAAACGACCTAGATTCAAAATGACTAAAATAGATATATCAAAATAACTTGAAACAAAAATTGCTCAATCTAAAAGAAAAAACCAAATGAGTTGACCCTAAAATGGCTCGAACTCAAAATAACTTTAAAAAAATTAATACATAATTAATTATATCCAAATTAATCTAGTCCGAAACCAACCCCAGCCATTTGGGAAGCAATTGTATATTAGTATTTTGTTTTGGTCTTAATTAGACAGCCCACAAAATAAGGGCTTTAAAAAAGATAAAATCTTTAAAATAGAAGGGCTACTTTGCAAAATTATAACTTTTGCTTCCTTTACCTTTTCCCCAGCTTGTCGTCAATGGCATTCTCTGCAACTTCTTTTTCTTTCCTTTTTCCTCTCTAAAACCCTAATTTGACCTTCAAATACCTTCCAGATCTCCAAGCTCCGTCACCCCAAAATGGCCACGACACGCAGATCCCTTCCTCTTCTGAGAACCCTCATAGCCGGAAAAACCCAAACCCGAACCGTGACGTACATGCCCCGACCGGGAGATGGAGCCCCAAGACCCGTAACGTTAATCCCCGGAGACGGGATCGGACCTTTGGTGACGAACGCGGTGGAACAAGTGATGGAAGCGATGCACGCGCCGGTTTACTTCGAGAAGTACGACGTTCACGGCGACATGAAACGGGTACCACAAGAAGTGTTGGATTCGATAAAGAAGAACAAGGTTTGTTTGAAAGGAGGGTTAAGAACACCCATGGGAGGTGGTGTCAGTTCATTGAATATGCAATTGAGGAAAGAACTTGATCTATACGCTTCATTGGTCAACTGTTGTAACTTACCCGGATTGCCGACCCGCCATGAAAACGTGGATATCGTCGTAATTAGAGAGAACACTGAAGGGGAATACTCGGGTCTTGAACATGAGGTGGTGCCTGGTGTTGTTGAAAGCCTTAAGGTAAGTAAAAACCCAATGTAATTCAATTGTTTTTGTTATGAATAGTTTATGATTTTGGTATTGGGTAATTTAGATTCTTTTTGGGTTGATTTTTGTTAGGTTATAACGAAGTTTTGTTCTGAGCGGATTGCGAAATATGCTTTCGAGTATGCTTATTTGAACAACCGAAAGAAGGTTACTGCTGTTCATAAGGCCAACATTATGAAACTTGCTGATGGATTGTTCTTAGAGTCTTGCCGTGAAGTTGCAACTAAGTATCCAAGTATCAAGTATAATGAAATCATTGTGGACAATTGTTGTATGCAACTCGTTTCAAAGCCCGAGCAATTCGATGTCATGGTATTGAAATTTTATATCCGAACTGGACTAGCTAGCTTTGTATTTTAAGGGTGCTGCTTTGCTTGAATGATCTTTCTAGACTAGCTAGCTTACTCTCCTGCGTACTAAACTTGCTTCATAATTGAACTTGCAGCAGAGTCAGGACATCAGGGTGGGATATAATTAGATTGACTGTTGAAACTCTCAATTACTTTTAGCTTTTAGCAGTTGATCAGCTTAGGGTTTATCATGCTATTAACTTTAAAGATGAGTAATTTTCGAGTTAGCGGTTTTATAATGCTACTAACTTCTAAAAATGGGTTGGCTATGTATTCTTGTTGTGGTGATATATATATATATATAATATCTTGAACTAGTTCAATATTAAGATATAAATAGTCATATATTTTGAATTGTTATCAATGTCAACCATAGTTTGTATGATTCAGAAAATGAGATAATATGGTTAACCATATGCTAGGAGAGATTGTTAATTCAGAAATTTCTTTTAATTTTTTTATGTTGCATTTTGATCTATGTTTATTACCACTGAAGTCTGGTTTTTCTTTAGGTTACCCCTAATCTTTATGGAAATCTGGTTGCAAATACAGCGGCCGGTATTGCTGGAGGCACCGGTGTCATGCCTGGAGGTACCAATCAGTAATCTATGCATTCTTATTAATATTCACTTCTTAATTTTTCTTTTACAGAATTAATAAAATCTGGAAAATCCGGAAACGGCTGCGATTATGCTAGCTTAAACAATTTTTCTTTCTCATTCTCATAGGCAATGTGGGAGCTGAATATGCCGTGTTCGAGCAAGGTGCTTCAGCGGGAAATGTTGGAAAAGAAAAGATAGTAGAGCAAAAGACAGCAAATCCAGTGGCATTGTTTCTCTCCTCTGCCATGATGTTGAGACATCTCCAGTTTCCTTCATTTGCCGATCGACTCGAAAGTGCAGTGAAACGTGTAATCTTAGAGGGCCAGTATCGAACTAAAGATCTCGGTGGGCAAAGCACTACACAGGAAGTTGTTGATGCTGTTATTGCTAAACTAGATTGATTACTAGTCTACTTTTTCACTATGGGTTTTCCACAGTAAGATTTTCTTAAGTTGGTATATCTCATTCTTACATTTTCAGAATAATATTTTTTTTCGAAATACTCGAAAATCGAACTTATAACAAACAGCAAACAACTGTTGAGTTGTGAACCTTTTTACATTTTTTGTTTTTGTTATGATTTTGAGGTGAATATAATATTGTTACCTGCCTCCGATATTTTTTTCTACAATTTAGTTTCTTATTTTAATTTGTTCATTTATTTTTAATTACATGTGTCTCTAAATACATTTTAATATTTTTTTTTTATATATTTTCATGTCCGTCTTACAGTTCATGTTCGGGGTTCATAGTTGTCTCACTCAATAGTATCGTCTCTAAGATTTAAATCTGGGTCCTCTCTTTGGGAGTGTAATGTATCTAACTATTAAAAAAAACTTGAATCAAAGATAATAACGAGGTAGAATGGATGTTTTATTTTTGTCAATTGATCTCGATTTAGTATACTCGATTTTGAAAGAAAAGATTATAACCAAAGATGGTAATGAGGTAGAATGGACTATTAATTATTTTCTAGCTATAATATAACCATGTTTGTTTGTATAGATAGCGTCATTAAAAACACTTAGATATTCTTTTTAAATGACTAACACATATCTTTTCACAAAATCAATAAATTTAAAATAAAATCAATTTTTTTTTTGTTAGATTTACGTCTAGGACTGGGCAAAATTTTTTTTGTCTTATTGCATTAAAATAGGAATTTATTTGATTTTCAAGGTTTGTTATGGAAATATGACGAGATTGTTAAAGTTTTTATTACTTGAACGAGATAATTTTGATCACACATAAGGGCGAGATAATCTATTGAGATTGTTTTTGTATCGATGATGGACATCTATTCTGGGGATCCTTTATTCAATAAATGGGTTCATTTACATATTGATCTGGCAATTAATTTGAATATAAGATTTAAATTTGCAGGGGGAGTGATGCAAAATCATCTAGGGGAATAGATTACAGGTTTTAATCACTTTTTAGGGGTGTGCTTAGTTTTTGAACGATATTTTTTTAACGTACAAAAGTGTCTTTATCGAACAAATCAATTTAATGATATTTTAAAAAAGCATGAACGATTTAACAATTAAAAAATTTTAAAAAAAATCACACCATATAAAATTAAATATTTCTTTCCAATATGGAAAAAAAAGAGAGTAACTAATATTATACTAAAAATTTCATAAATTTCATTATAATTCCAAAAAAAAAAATTTGGCATCAGACACCTTTCTTTTGCCTAAGGAGTTAATAGGAAGATAATTTTTATTCTTTTTACCTTGTGCTCTTAGTCTCGGCATTAAAATCTTTTTTTTTCTTGATAGTGTCGGCACCTTACTAGAAGAAGATAATTTTTTAGCAAACATACAAATCAAATACAAGAAAGTCACTAACCTAATATGTATAGGTATGGGCCAAATCAATTAATTATGAAATTCAGCTTTAAAGTCTATATTGAGCCTCTAAGTTTAGTCTTTTAAGACCCATCATATATTAATATTTAATTATTATTATTAAAATTATATAATTAAAAACTGAAAAATACTTTATTAATAAAAAGTATAATCTTATAGCTTAATGGGCGAATCATATAAAATACAATTTAATGAAGGTCAACGTTATACAACTTATACACCAAAATTAAAATACATAATAATATATATATTACCCTGGATCCATCATAATCCAAACCTATTCACTTGAGCTGGAAGAGCTAAGAAGTCAGTGGCTCCCCATATTAATAGAGAGGAACACATTGTTAAAATAAATATTGATGTCAGTTTCTGCAACACAAGACATGAATCATCGACAGGCATTGTAATCAAAAACCAAAAATGGATTAGTGATGGATGCATGAACTTATTTTAACTAGAATATTTTAAAACCCAGCACTGTTAAGTCCCTAGCAGGTCTTCAAGCTCTTCATTTTGCTAATGACATGAATCATAGTGAATTTAGTCGGGCTAAAACTCAATCGTATTTTTTTTTTACCATCCCTAATTATAATTATAATTTTGATTTTAAAAATTACCCGATACAAAAATCTTATCATATTTTAGTATATACACTTATTCGAGACAAAATTGAGCAAACAGGGCCGAATCAGAACAAAGTCGGAGCCCATTTTCGAGACTTAAGTCTGCATTTTTTGTGAAACGTGGCAAAATATTATTGGTTTACATGACAAACCTGTTGTTTTGAAAATGTTAAAATATGCTGTTAGTCCCTGTAGTTCTCCAAAAATTAAGATTTAATTTATATACTTTAATAGTTAAAAATTTAATTTTCTTATTTTTTAATTTAACAATTTTAATGCAATCATTATTATTAGTATTTTTCATCAAAATTTATTAACTTAACATGTTCATTTTTGGATAATTTAATCAACGTACTAAGTTGACAGGTTTTGAAAGGAAATACTACTACTAATAATAATAATATTTAAATTTCAGAGACAAAAATAAGAGGACTTAATTTCTAATATTTTAAATACAGGGACTAAATTTATAATTATAAAAAGTATAGGGACTAAAAACATATTTGACATGTTGAAAAAAAAACAAGGAGAAAGGAAATAAACAATATCTCCTCTCACACAAACCCGAACAAAGCTCTGGTCTGTTAGAATCCCCAATTTTCTCCTCTGAAGAAATCCCCTTTTAATTTTTTTACAATTCTTTTTTACAAATTTCTCCGATTCTTTAATTTTTCGATTTTTTTAAAAAATAATTTCGAATCCAAATAAAAATTACAAATTTTAAGGAAAAAAAAGGGAAAAAAAAGTTTTTTTTTTTTGTTATTTGTTTAATTTCTAGGGTTTTTTTTGATCGATCTAAGAGAGGAAGGAATATGGGTGCGGGAGGCGATTCTAGTGAGTCACGACTCGGTGGAAATGGAGGAGGTGAAGAAGGAGTGACGGTTAATATACGCTGCTCGAACGGTACGAAATTTACGGCGAGGACCAATCTCGAATCCACCGTTGGATCTTTCAAAGCTCTTTTGGCTCAAAATTGCGATATCCCAGCTGATCAGCAACGGTTGATTTATAAAGGGCGAATCCTGAAAGACGACCAAACCCTTCAAAGTTATGGTAAGGTTTAATTGCAAAAAAAAAAAAAAACTCTTTTTGTTTATAAAATTTTTGGGTATTTCGTATTTTGATGGAATTATAAGAAAAATGTTTGAGAACGGTGAAATTTTCTAAAAGACAAAAATGGTTCTGATAATAAGTTTAGAAAGTAAGAGGAAAATGCCTGATTTAGATGGTTGGGTATTGATTTTTTTGAGCTGATTTAAATGGCATGTTTTAGATAGTTGGGTATGATTGTGACATGATTTCTGAAATTTTCACTGTGTTTTAACCCTTTTTTGAAGGTTTGCAAGCTGATCATACCATTCACATGGTTCGTGGTTTCGCCCCATCTTCATCTACACCTCCTCCTTCAGCTACCACAAATGTTGCAACTGATAATACTACGCCAGGGGTTACTCGGGGTATTGGTTCGAATGACGGTGCTGGTCTTGGGGCATCTTTATTCCCTGGACTTAATCCACTTGGTGGTGGTGGCGGCAGCGGTGGTTTTGGTTTGTTTGGATCCGGACTTCCTGAATTTGAACAAGTACAGCAACAACTAACTCAAAATCCCAACATGATGAGGGAAATAATGAATACACCAGCTATTCAAAGTTTGATGAATAACCCAGAGTTGATGCGTAGTTTGATTATGAGCAATCCTCAAATGCGTGAGATTATTGATAGGAATCCGGAGCTTGGACATATACTTAATGATCCTAGCATTCTTCGACAGACATTAGAAGCTGCAAGAAACCCTGAACTCATGCGTGAAATGATGCGAAACACTGATAGGGCTATGAGTAATATTGAAGCTTCTCCTGAGGGATTTAACATGCTTAGGCGCATGTATGAAAATGTTCAAGAGCCGTTTTTGAATGCTACGACAATGGGTGGTAATAATGGAAATAGTCCGGCTACAAACCCATTTTCTGCTTTATTGGGCAATCAAGGTGGTTCTGAAGCTAGAAGTTCACCTATTAACACTTCTATGACTGGTTCTGAAACCGCTCAAGGCCAAACTTCCCCGAATACGAATCCTCTGCCTAATCCTTGGAGCAACACTGCTGGTGGTGGTAAGTATTATGTACTTCATTAAAGCATCTTTTTTTGTCTAGCCATACTCTTTGATCCAATATGTATATTTTTTAACCTAAACCATGATTTCAAACCAAAAAAAATGGTACACGAGCAGTTTTTTAAAACCAAACCTTGATTTTAAACTGGATTTTAATCCAAGCTGAACAACTAAAATTTTTAGCTTTTGGCTTTTGGAAAGTGTTTTTCAATGAAATTACTTTTTTATCCCCCATTACTACTTTACAACATCATGTCTAAAATGGACAGTTTATCTTCTTAAAAGCACTTTTTGACAGCAATGGTTAACACTATCAAATTTTCAAAAGTTCTTTTTCACGGCACTTTCCAACCTTAATGATAAATTGGCCGCAAGTAATTTTGATTATGTAGACTTAATAATTGTTCAAAATAAAACATTTTCCCAAGTTTTTTCAGTTGTTTGGGGGTAATTTGATTGAGATTCATGTAATTATAGTTTTGTTTAGAAAAAAACATTAAGCTAAATTGATGTGGTCTACAATATTTTGCCACTGTATGAAACTAATATTGCCTTAACTAGGATATTGTAAATGTTTAAAATTGGATATTATACCGAGTTTATTAAGTTGTGGGATGAATGATTTGTTCGAGACTCCTCAATTTTAGCCTTTTGTTCTGTTTTCCTATAAAAATGAGTGATTCTTTCATATTAGGAAAAGAAAGATTCAATGGTAAATTAAATCAACGTGTCCTACACTGTTTTGCGACAGTTCAGCGTAAAAGGGGATATAGGTAAAAGTACCATGGAGGCCCCTGTATTAGGAGTCAAATTGTATTTTACCCCGTTTACTCAAAAAATGGACAAATTACTCCTTGTATGTTAGATTAAAGAGCAAACTAGTCATTTCTATTAAAAATTTCATCCATTTTTACTATTGAAAACTGGCGCAGATGGCAAAATAACTAGACATATAGGTTCCAGTTTTTAATAGTAAAAATGGATGGAACTTTTAATAGAAGGCCCAATTTGCTCATTGATCTAACGTATGGGGATTAATTTGCCCATTTTTTTAGTAGAAGGGGCAAAATATAATCCGACTTCTAGTACAATGGCTTCCATGGTACTTATACCAGGGAATATAAAGTAAACTAGAGCATCCCAGTGTTTTGTTCACTTTAAATGGAATTTACTGCTCTTGTATCTGTGTTTTGTTGATGCTTTCGTGATGAATTATTGTGTGCCGCAAATTGTCAGGGGGTACCCAGACCAATGCTACTGCAAGGCCAAATCCTGCTGGGGATGCCAGGACACCAGGTGTTGGCGGTATGGGAGGCCTCGGACTTCCGGATCTGCCACCCATGTTGAATGGAATGCCAGATGCATCTCAGTTGACCCAATTATTGCAAAACCCGGCAATTTCTCAGATGATGCAGAGCATAATGTCTAATCCCCAATATATGAATCAGGTATTTTGAGGAATCACATCAGTCAAGTGATATTCAGTCAAGTGATATTCATTTTCTATTTCCGTTTCGCTAAGAATATGTTTTCACTTTTTTAGATCATGAATCTCAACCCCCAACTACGTGGTATGTTTGATATGAATCCTCAATTGAGAGAAATGATGCAAAACCCTGAAGTACTCCGTCAGATGTTTTCCCCCGAGACAATGCAGGTATATTCTACGCCATATGTGTGGATGAATTCTCTCCTGATAAATGCTTACATGACTTATGGTTTTGCATCAATGTATCTTTCTTTATAGGTAAAAGGTCCCTCTCAAAAAAATTGGAGAAATTTAGTCCTTGTCTATTTCGAAAGTTAGCAACTAACAACAAGCAATCACTAAGTTAATGCTTTTCCTCAACTGTATATATTTATTAATATTATAATAACGAATTTAGTCCTCAAAGTTTACACATTTTGTCAATTTGGTCTTGATTTAACAAATTTAGCTCTCAACATTTACATATTCTGTCAACTTTTACACAGAATATATAAATATCGAGAGTTAAATTTGTTATTATACCAATCAAATTATGTATAATTGATGGAAAACAGTAACACTGTGATTATTTGTTCTTAGTTGCTCACTGTAGAAATTGACAAAGATTAAACTGCAGCTGGTGTGGTCTTATAGGCATGTTAGGGCTACCTCACTGGATAATATCAAAGATTATTTGCTGCTTTTCAAGTACTATTTTGACAGTAAAGTCACCTATGTTCACTTTTCCCTTTTATCCTTTTATTACTTGCAGCAAATGCTAGCTTTACAGCAGTCGCTTCTGTCTCTCAATCGGCAGCAATCAACCCCGTAAGTGATGGAACCTCTGTCTATTAAATTGGTAACAAAAATCAGAATTGTTTCTAAAGTGACTTGATAGTTGCTCCTTCTTAACTTTATTAGATAATTATTGGTTCAGATTGGGACTATTTGAGGGATTTTAAAAGAAAAAAAAAAGAATCAAATTCTCTGATCATCTATGGTAATTTGACCGGAACATGATTACAAAACGAAATCAAACCTGCCTTTAGGACTCATGCTTGGATGATTATCGTTGCATTTTTTAACCACATTTGGCTTTCTTACAGGGACTCATCACAGACTGGCGGTGCTACAGGTATCGAAAAAAAATTCTGGATTTTCTTTATAAAGGGCATGAAGATTACTTCCTTAAACCGTCAAGGGCTCTCTCTACTTTGCTTTGCTACCCTTCCTTTACCAGCTATTCTTTCATATATCTGTATGTTTTTACCCTTCATTGTGTTCAATTTCATTTTCAGCGGCACCGGGAACTGCCAATCTAGACTTGTTGATGAATATGTTTGGCGGTCTGGGCGCTGGTGGCCTTGGTGTCCCCAACCAACCCGATGGTTAGCATTCTTATATCTTTCTCGATACTTTCACTAGATTTGTTACACATTTGGGTCACTAGTAATGTCATCTTCATCGATTCCCAGTTCCCCCGGAAGAACTTTACGCTACACAATTATCACAACTCCAAGAAATGGGTTTCTACGATACACAAGAGAATATCAGAGCATTACGAGCTACTGCCGGAAACGTCCATGCTGCAGTCGAGAGACTTCTGGGAAATTCCGGGCAGTAGTAACTCTTTGAAATTTCATGTTCTTTTTTTTCTTTTTTAAATTTGACCAAGAAAAACTGTCTCATGTAAGATTAGTTGATTTGGGTTGGTGCCTTAGCAAACCACAGATTTATGTTGCATATACATTGTTGATTCCTTGTTTTTGCCGTGTTTAATAAGCAAGTAAACACGATAAATATATATACCCGAGAACTTTTAGTTACTGAATCTGTTTTTCTTTTAAGAACTTTTAGTTACTGAATCTGAATCAATTCGATTCGAGTTGATATAAAAAAAGTCCGAAAAAATTTGAGCTCAAAAACCTCTTTAAACAAAGCATACACCAGAAAGACAAAGCAAGCCATTTTCAAAAGCACAGAATTTCTATCAAAATTTTACATTATGAAGAAATGAGAAGGTATATTGGTTGTTAAAATGTAGATACCAACCACAAAATAAAATGTATATTTTCACATGATTTTAAAGAAGAAATCTATCAACGAAACGTTACTAAGCTTCTAGTTTGGATGTAGTAGTTAAAAACGTAAAAAGTGCCCAACTCTTTCTATATAGAAAGTAAGAAAAAACAAGAAAAAGGCCTTTCAAAAGCCACTTTGAGTTGTTCCTATATACATATACACACCATGTTAGCTTTTTTGGTGTATGCAATGGAGCAAGGTGTTGATAATTATGTTGATCTACAGGGTTCATCTGCAAAGAGGTTGGTCCCAATGGCTACTTCAATTCATATCTTATATATGTAAACCCAAAATGTTTTTTTTTTTGGATGATTGGCAAAGTCACAGTTGTAACCGGTGGTGCAAGAGGGATTGGAGCTGCCACAGCTAAATTTTTTTGTTGAAAATGGGGTTATGTTGTTATTGCTGATATATTGGATGAACCAGGGACCCTGCTTGCCGACTTCATAGGAGCTTGCTACATTCATTGTGATGTAGCCAAGGAAAGTGAGGTCGAATCAGCTATCCAACTTGCCATCACATGGAAAGGCAAACTAGACATACTGTTTAGCAATGCTAGCATTGGAGGCATTGCAAGCAGCATAACCAGCCTTGACATGGAGCAAGTGAAACATCTGATCTCAATCAATCTACTCGGTAAAGTACATGCAATCAAGCACGCTGAACAAGCCATGTTGAGATGCACTACAAAAGGTTCCATCATATTTACTTCGAGTTCCACAGGTATCATTGGAGGGTTAGCGTCTCGCCCTTACTCTTTCTCGAAAGCTGGTATCATCAAACTAATGTGAACAGTGGCATGCAAGTTAGGCGTGCATGGGATTCATGTGAACTGAATTTCTCCTCATGGTGTCCCTACAGATATGCTCGTTAGTGGCTATAGAATTTTCAGGGGAATGAAACAACACCCGAACAAGTGAAGACACTAGTCGGTGAAGAAGGGATTTTATTACGCGGGAAAGCTGCAACTGTTGAAGATGTGGTCCAAGCCGCAGTGTTCCTCCCCTCAGATGACACAGGATTCATAACAGCGCATAATCTCGTTATTGACGGTGGATATACTTCTGCTATTAGTTCAGAGTTTCATCTGCAAGTAGTAAAGAATTAGGACAAGAAACAAAATAAACCAAAGACAAATTACCTGATATGGATTTTGGAGCTTTTATTGCTGAAAACACCATCAAATCAAACCAAAATAGTTGTACTAAATCGTAAATATTATCAAATACTGAGAATCAATACAGAAAGCAAAGATTATTACTTTAAAGGAAGTCTTTTCATCCAACAAGATACAAACAGCTTAGTCCAACATGGAAGGATGGCATATAATTGAAAACCATGTTGTATTTATGTACAATGTGTGAGCATAAGCTAAAAACAATAAAAGAACCATAGAAACTTTTGTACTAAGAGCTAAGTTACATTTTACTCCCTTTATTAGAAAAATAAACAAAAACAAATTAACTCTTGTACGTTAAATTAAAACGCAAATTGATGATTCTGTTAAAAAATTCATCAATTTCTACAATTAAGAACTGATCTCTGTATATCAACACATGACAGCCACGTGTAACTGTTGTGTTATTCTACAAGGCATACCAATTTTTAATAGTAGAAATGAATAAAATTTTTAACAAAAAAAATCTATTTGCTTTTTAATCTAACGTACAGAGACTAATTTTTCTATTTTTCGAGAGCAAAATGCAATCTAACTCCTAGTACAAGGGCTTCCATAATACTTTTACCACTAGAAACTGAATATAATCCAATAAGATAAAAGACAATTGTTTTTCAAAGTGGAAGGATGTCCTAGTATTGAAATGCATGTATTTTTTTTTATCTTTAATAACATCTTAGCTTAAGAAGGAACTTCAAGAAGCCTTCTTTTGCTTGTACTTGGCAGCACAAAGGGTATATATCAACATGTTTAAGAAGCTGAGACCGGACAAGAGCCAGAAGAAATAGTCGAGATGACCCTCGTTAAGGTTGTCCGGTATCCAACCAATCTGGCCACCCTTTGTTGTGAAGTAAATTACAAGGGTCAAAATAAAAGAACTCAAGTAGTTGCCCAAAGATGTAGTTAGAAGTGAAAGCGCACTACATAAACTCCGCATGGCATCAGGGGATTGATCATAGAAGAACTCAAGCTGTCCGATAAATGTGCAAACCTCTGCAGCACCCAACAAGAAATATTGAGGTATTTGCCAAAGAATATTAATGGGTACAGCGACTTGTTTATCAACCAAATCTAGCTCTTTTGCGAGCTGCAATCTCTTGATCTCCACCAAAGCTGCGGCTGACATGCATAGGACTGAAATAAAGAGACCAATTCCCATACGTTGCAACTCTGAGAAGCCACGCTCTTTACGTGTGAACTTTCTTGCAATTGGAACAATGATCTTATCATAGATGGGAACCCAAAAAATAACACTGATAACATCAAAAGACGAGAGAGAAGCAGGAGGAATAGTGAAAGAACCGATTTTTGTGTCCATCATCATCCCTTGTTCCACAAACATAGTTGACATTTGGGCATATACGGCAGAGAACACAATTCCAGTAGCCCATATGGGAAACATGCGGATCAAGATTTTCAATTCCTCCACTTGTGTTACAGTGCAAAGCCTCCAAGGGTTTGAGAAGTCCCCACTTTTGGTTTCGGAATTAGTGACTATGGCAGCTTTATCTAGGCACCTACAACAAGATGATCTCAATATAACCATCTTCCTATACATAAATATGCATGGGTAAACACTAGTGTGTCTAATGAAATAACTAGACAGTTACACGTGATGTGCCACGTATACATCATGTTGACGTACAAGGATCAATTTTAGTAAAACAGATGGAAAAGAAGGACCAGTTTGCTTTTTGATCTAACGTACAAAGACTAATTTTCTCATTTTTCAGTAGAAAGAGCAAAAATACTATCTGACTCCTAGTACAATAACCTCTATGGTACTTTTACCCAATTCCTTGTACTACATTAATTTTGTCTGAAGTGATAAAGAATTCTCAATTTCATAGGCTTTCACACAAATGAGACAAAGAGAGATCAATCATTCAAAACTTAGAGAACTAATTAAGAAAACTTACTTCAACTCTTCAGTGTGCTCCAGTTTCCGACTTCCTTCTATGGCAGAGTGGTCACCAGTTTCATATAGGAGACTACTATCTTCAGGAACCTTGAGGTTCCGTTTATGAAATGCTGCAACCAAAACCTGGCACATTCTTGTAATAGGACTTCCTCCAGGTCTTTGAAATCTATAAAGAGACGTACCTGAGAAAAAACTTCCGATTGCAAGGCCCATAAATAATGCTGGAATGCCAAATCCGAGACCCCATCCAGCATTGTCTTGAATCCACACTAAAAGACTGCTTGAGATCAAAGCGCCAATGTTGATGGAAAAATAGAACCAATTGAAAAAGGACCCTTTCTTCACCCTTTCTTTGGGATCAGTATCATCAAACTGATCGGCCCCAAAAGATGAAACACATGGTTTGATTCCACCCGTACCTAATGCAATCAGATAAAGCCCAAAGAAAAATACAACATATTGAGCTGGAGTAGCTGAGGGACAAATAGAACCCACACATTCAGCAGGTTTCAGTGCAGGAATTGATGCCGACAGTGTCAATGTACACATTCCCTACATCAAATACTAAATGTGTAAATGCATCAAAAAGCAAAACCAAACTGTATAATTAACTTGCTCACTTTACCTTAATTTAAGTACTATAATTCATTAGTCGATAATATGATTAAAATGATGACAAATTGACGTCCTCACACCTCACATAGCCAAATATGTTATTACTCTATGAAACCTTCTTTAAATCTTCGAAAAGGAGTCAAAGTGTTTCCTCTATGATTTAAACACAAAAGATACTAAAACTACTAGCAACAAAAGAGAACCATGCATGAATTTAAATCGCATGTGAAGGACCATGTAAAGAAAAACAGGGGTTAAAAGTACCATGAAAGCCCTTGTGCTAGGAGCTGGATTACATTTTGCCCCCTCTACTTAAAAAAGGGACAAATAGTTCCTAAACCCATATGCTACGCATGACATGTCATGTGTCACTATTTGGCTATTCTGTCAGCCATGCTAGTTTTTAACAATAGAAATGAATGAAATTTTTAACAGAAATGATCAGTTTGATCTTTGATCTAATATACAAGGACTAATTTATCCATTTTTTAGTAGAGGGGCAAAATGAAATTTGACACCTAATATAGGGGCCTTAATAGTATTTTTATCAAAATCAGGGTTAATGGCATAATGAAAACAAACAACAGCTAAAGACTCTACTGCAGTTGAATGCAAGATCAACTTCATGATAAGTACTTAAAAACTAAACAATAACATCTTAAGCAAAAAAAAAAAAAAAAAATAGTAGTTAGAGTAAATTATATTACAATGAAGTAAATAGTGGAGAAAGCAGCAATTGTCCAATATCTTCCCCAATATGCATCTGCTAAAACAGCTCCAATGAGAGGTGTAACGTAACAAGTTCCTTGCCAAGTAGTCACATTCCTTGCAGCTGATGCATTTCCTTCATGTAGTTTCTTGGTCAAGTAACTTACAAGATTAGTTGCTATCCCATAATAAGCCAATCTCTCACAACATTCATTACCTATAATTCCATATAAGAAAATTGCAGATATAAGATAAGCTTTACTCGAATAAAAGTAGAACTCATTTAAATGAAGAGAAAATAGATAAATTTATAATAATTCACCCAAAATGAATGGGCATGCTTTCCAATTTCCAGTATTTTGCTTCAAAACAGGATTCCCATTAAAGTCAACAGAGCCATCCCCAGTGTAAAGCCCACTGTTTTCAGCCTAGAAATACAAAATATTGAAACATTAAATAACATAACCTCCAAGATAAAGAATTTTAACAAGAAAAAACAACAAACCCAGAATTTTTTTCAGTGTTAAAAGGTGTCTTTGAACAAATGATCAAAATCTTATGACCACCAAAAATAAAAGATCAAAGGGGGAAAATTACCCGATCAAGTTCAGCTTCCAACAGCGATCTCTCTTCATCGACAGATCCCATGATTGTATTGCAATTGAACCAATCAAAGACTACAGATTCAAAATCCCCAAATTATAGGGCAAAGAGATATTATAATTGGTGATGAAAACGCTGGGTATTATTTATTTATTTATTAGGCTTATAAAATCATATACGACTTTACCTTGTTATATACATAATGTCAAGCGTCCTTTGGAAATTGAAAATTTTTTTTGATAAAAAGAAAAGATGAATTACATCAACTACATAAAACAATCATTATATTTATCTTATTGTAATAAATCTATTAGGAAATTGGAATCTTTGAACAAAAGAAAAAATATAGGAAAAGAAAGAACTTTTGGAATCTTTTAGCTTATTAGATATTAAGACAAGCTAAAGCAGTGGAATGTTGGGGGGAATCCCAGCACGTTTCCCTATCTATTATAAGGCAGCAAATAGATCTCTATTTTATCCCGGCACGTTTCCCCATCTATTATAAGCCAGCAAATAGATCTCATCCTAAGTAGGGCTATTTTTCCAAGTTTGAAAGCTTATTCGAAAAATAGAAAGGATGAGGTAAAAATATAAATCTAAATAAAGATTGTTTTTTATATAGGCTGAGTTTGAGGTAAGATTTTTTTAGTCCGTGCTCGGTCCAGTTTGAATTTATCTAAATTTTTTTCACTACTGTTTTGTTGTCATTTTTTATTATACGGTTACTATTTTGTTATTATTATTTAAATATTATATAACTCATATTTTATTATTAATTTTATTATTATTTTAAAAATATTTGCTTGTTAAGTTGTAATTATCTTAGAGTTATTTAAGTATAATTTTTTTTAATCTATTTTTAAATTGTTACGAAACATTTATTTTAATATTTTTAGTGTATTTGATATATTATATTTTTTTAAAATTATTTTTATATAAAATATAATATTAAAAATGTTAATATGGGGTGGGCCGGGCTCAAGTTTAGTATTTTTTTATATGGGTAGAGCTCGAGTAGAATTATAGGCCCATTTTTTGAGTCAAGCAGAACCTACCCTAAAAAACTGGTCCAAAAATTTGTATCGGCCCAACCCATTATCAGGTCTAGTGATAAGGATTTTTAATTCACATATTGGTGTTTAAAGGTCGAGTCGAGTTTGGGCTGGACTTAAGCATGATATTAATATATTTTATATTTACCTAAATTCGGTTTAGCCATTAATATGGACCTAAAATTTTACTTAAGCCTATTGTAAATGGTTAGTCCAAACTTATTTTAGGCCTGCACATATTTAAAAAATTTTAAAATATTTATTTTATATATAATTATCTTTTTAATGTTTGCATTATAGTATTATTATATATTACAATAGATTTAATTTTTATGTGTTATAAATTATATAATATATACAAATAATGTAATATATCTATCCTCAATATATGAAATACGTATGATATTAAAATAAAAAATTAGATTAAATTATAAGTTAATCGAAATTTAAACACATAAATACATCAGATTAAAAATATTAAATTAATACATTAATCCTAAATTTGTGCCGAGTTAATTTGTAATATGAAATCAATCAACACCATTGTTAATACATACAACTAATGGAAATAATAAAGTTTGTATAATAAAATTAAAATGTATAAAAATATCAAAATAAAAAAGAGTAAATTGGTTCTTTTCTATTAAAAATTTTATTTATTTATATTGTTAAAAACCAATGTAATTAAAAGAATAAACAAATAATGAAATTTGGTATGTCACATATAGCTCGTGTTAACATATGGAAATCATGTATATAAATTAATTTGCCCAATTTTTTAAATAAAAAAGGTAAAATATAATTTAACTTGAATATAACAACTTTCCTGATACTTTTCCCTGCTCTCTTTTCATTTGATCTTTCAGAATATTTCTTAGAACTGGTTAAATTAGTTGTACAAATCTTTGCTTTTAGAGAATGAACAAATTAAACCCACATAAAATCAATTCAAGTGTATAAATATGTGTGAACAAATCAAAGCATCCAACCACAAGAATTTTCTTTCACAAAAACCCTAATTAGTTAATTAAAGAAGTTTGGAACAGTACCTTGATCTCTCCTTTGAACTTGCTTGAAATCCCGCTTAAGCTCCTTCTATTGCTTAGATTTTTGAAGCTCAAAGCTGTAAAGCATAAACAGAGAAATTCGAAACTGATTTGAATTTATTTTGAAACTGAGAAAGCATAAACAGAAATTTAGAGCTGAGAATATACAATAATAATAAAATAAAATAAAAGCTTAAATCTTTCGTAAATAGCAAAAAGAAAGTAATAATTGAAAATAATTAAATAGAGATGGGCGTTGAAGTCACCTCGGGCTGCGCGAAGGAGATGAGATTGGATGTTTGAATTGTGAATATAGTTGCCCGTAGACCTGATTATGGGCGTTCAGATCGGATTTTTAAATTCGTTTTTTTAAATTTATGTTTGGCTTAATTTAGTCCAAAATTGAATTTAAAATTTTATCTAAATTTAAATTTAATTAAAAATGTTAAATTTAAGTTCTGATTGTCTATATTAATTTTTCTAGATTATTTTGTTGTATAAATTTTTAAAAAATATATATAATGCATCAAATACACTTAAAATATTAAAATGAAATGTTTTTAATAAATTAAAAATATATTAAAAAAATATTTATACTTAAATAACTCTAACATAGTTGCAATTTAACAAGTAAATGCCTTTAAAATAATTTTGTATCCAAATAATAAGAACAACAGCAAAATGGCAACAAAACAATTGATTCGGGTCTGGTCAAGCTTGCCCGAGCAAAAAAAATCCTACTTGAGGCCCATTCCATTTAACAAATTGACCTTATTTTTGTCCAAACTCATTTTTCGAGCCTACATTTTTGCCCAAATCCTCCCACTTTTCGTGCAGGCTTAGGCAGGTGACCTGACCCATGATTAGGTCTAGTTGTCTGTGTAACGGATCAATTTAATTTTTAGGTAAATTACACAAGAAGTCACTCAATTATGGTGAACTTTCTTTTTTGATCACTCAACTATTAAAAATTTTAAAATTGGTCACTCAACTAATTAGATTTGTCTATTTTAGTTCTTTTCCGTTTAGTTCCGTCAAATGTTCCGTTAAATGTTTGATTGAATAATGAGGTAGCAATTTGAAATTGTATAATAACAAATATAACTCCTAATATTTATACATTGTCTCAATCTAGTTATAATTTTAAAAAATATACTCTCAATAATTACACTTATATCAATAATTTTTTATTTAAAAACTTGAAAATTTTAAAATATAAATTTTTAAAAAATATAAAATTAAATCTTTTTAAAATTAAAACAAAAAATTTAAAAATATGAAATTTTTTAAAATTTTATGTTATTATCAGTTCAATAAAAAGTAAATAATTAATTGATTTGCGAACCAGTATGAACTAATTCAACTTAAAACTAGCAAATAGATGAGCTCAAACGAACTCACATCGAGCTTACTTTAAACTTGAATTTTTTCGGGCTTGAATCTTGTAAGTTGAACTATTTGAATAGTGTATTCTAATATTTAGATTCCTAAGACAACTTTTAAATATTTTTAAAAAGCTTTGGCATACATATTTCGGTTTCCAAGATAACATTTTGCTTTCCAAGAAACTTTTCTTGAAATGTTGTTTCAAAACCGTTCAACTTTACAGAAAATTTATTTTAGTTTTCTATGTAAATTTTATTTTTTTTAATCCTTAAACTTATATTATTTATCAAATCATCTCAAAATGAATGAAAAATTTAATATTTCCTAAATTTAAATTTTGGAGTGACATAACATCCACATGTATGTTACGTCAACAAATTTAACATATATTAATTTTTCATTCATTTTGAGATGATTTAACATATAAGACAATTTAAGGGCTAAAAAAGACGAAAAATTAAATGAACGACTAAAATGACATTTTTTAATTGAAGAGCCAAATAAATCATAATACCTATTTTAAAAAAAATATTTTCAACTTTAAATTCACAATTTCCATGAAAATAAAAATCTATAAAAAAGATAGTGGACTTTTTGCTAATAATCATAATTTTTAGTAATAAAAGAATTAATTCATCACTTATATAACACTGGTAATTTTTTTCATTTTTGTTGAATGCATGTCTCTGCTTACAATGACTATTTGGTATATCTATTTACCAATAGAAAAATAGAAGCAAAATGGTATGTACATACATTCTTTATTATCAGTTCATCTTGATAAAAGTACCATGTTAGGTCTTTGTACTAAGAATTAGAATGCATTTTATTCCATCTATTCAAAAAATAGATAAATTAGTTCATATACGTTAGATCAAAAAGTAAATTGATCTTTTGTTTTAAAATTTTTATCCATTTGTACTGTAAAAAACTAGCGTGGCTGACGAAATAACTAGACAATAAAAAGTGACGTGCTGCGTGTATCTCATGTTGTCGTACAAGGACAAGTTTTTAATGATAGATGGATAAAATTTTTACAGAAGGACTGGTTTACTCTTTGATCTAACGTTAATAAACTAATTAACCCATTTTTTGAATAGTAACTCAAAGTACAATGTACAAATCCCTACATCAGAGACTAACACGGAGTTTGAATCTCTATCCATTGTAGTAATACATTCCTAATAAATTAGCAGTTTAGGATTAAGAACAAGGGTGAGGAGGTTACCAGACCCTGAAATTAACACAATTCCTTGTAGCTGGCTGCAAAAGAAAAAAGAAAGTGTTTTCATATTTTCTCTTTTTCTGTTTAATCTGTCGTTGCAGTCATGGTAAGATGGCATAATGAATATGAAATATTCAAGAGCTTTACCAATAAACTCGAGCATCAATGAGAGAACATCAGGACATCAGCATGTAAGAACCCTTCATCACTGATATAGAGCTTTACCAATAAACTCGAGCATTCAGCTTGGTAAATTGCTATGCATCTGCAGAAATATGAAAACAAGGTGCAATTTGGTATTCATTTCACAAGCACAGACAATTTACGGATATTAATCAGCACATCATGACCTACTGCGCATCATTTGCCCGCATTCCTGACTTCTGCAGGTGATGAAATTAAAATGAATATTTTGCATGAGTGCGCTGCCTAGCAAATCCTTCGTGAATGACAAATTCATCCTTGTTTAATCAGTAGTAACCTCTAAACTCATCTCCAGACAAATGGGAATTTAACGACCGACTTCACCAGTAATCAAGAAACTCAGTTTTCTCGGTCTGCAAACTTGGTATGCTTCCTTGACCCCAGCCTTTCTGTACCCGCTTAAGGGTTTTCAAAGCAATTCCACTGCCATCATCTCTGTAAAAGAATATAAAATAGAAGCTATGTCAAGTACACCAAACAGTATACAGAGAACAATATACTACTACACCCATAGAAAAGAACGTGATGGGTTACCAGGCAACGACATTATTAAAAAATTATCACAAATAGGAGTCCAGGATACCAAAGGCTTTACTGGCAGTGTCATGACATAACATATGTGATTTTATTAGATAATGGTTCTTTAATACTTTTTTGAGGGAAGACTATAGTTCACTACTGTCTATATTTGGCAATTATCATTTAGCACCAAACAGAATTACTACTTTAGCCATACCTGTGTACTATTGTTTGCCAGTCATCTCCACCATACTTCGTTTCTTTTCTATGGAGCAATTCCTTTGGTTTTCGAGATATCTTATTCTCCACTCTACCATCTGAAGCCATCTCCAACATCTTCTCTGCAAGTTCATCAGCCTCATGCTTGTTTCCTCTTTTACCCAAGTCATCAACCACAGGCATGAATGATGCAGGGTCAAATTTGTATCCTTTGATAATCAACTTGTGCAAAATACCACTAGCTTCCTCTAACTTCCCATCTTTACAGAGTTTTTCAATGAGATCCTTATAAAGGAAGTTTCCCAGATGAAAAGATCTATCTAATGCAGCTTCAAAGATCACTTTAGCTTCTGAAAGATGCCCACCAGAAAGCAACTGATTGAACATTAAACTATAAAAAGCTTCCTTGTGACCGCATATACTAAGACCAATCTCGAATAACTCCTTCGCTACTCCAAAATCACTTGCCTTGCAGAAAGCTTCTATTAACATCCTGAAGGTAGAAATATTAGGATTTATACCCATTTGCAGCATGTCATCCAAGATAGAAGTAGTGTCCTGGATTTTCCCATTTTTGCAAAGAGACTGAATAATACTATTATATATGCAAACATTAGGAGTAATCCCTCTTTCTCTCATCTCATCGACAAGTCCATAAATTTCAAATATTTGATTTTTACTTCCTAAGCCAAGTATCAGTGAATTATAAGTCTGTATGCTCTTATTACATCCTTTTTTCTCCATGTCCTTGAGAACTCGAAATGCAGAAGAAATCTTTCCTTCTTTACAGAAAATATGGATGAAAGTATCAAAAATAACCGCATCAGGTTGCAAGTTTTTACCCATCATCTCTCTGAATTTCTTTTTAGCTTCATCTATCTTTCCGGCTTTGCATAGAGCACTAATTATGATAGAATATGTAACTAAGTCAGGAATACATCTCATGCTACGGCTAACATCATCAACTAGGCCAATAAATGAGTTCCCAAGGTTACCTAGAGCAGCACTTCCATGTGTCCACATCTCATGTGCAATTTCCATAGCTTTGTCCAATTTCCCACTTTTACACAAACCATCAATTACAATATTGCAGGTCACAGTATCCACACCATAGCCTTTTTCATTCATCTTTCGCAATAACTCTTCTGCCTCCAATATTTTACCCTCTTTCCATAGGCTATGCAGCAAAATATTACAAGTATAAGTATTAGGGACACAACCATTTCTCATCATCTCATTTAGAATAGCATTTGCTTCAGATAACTTCCCTTTACGACAGTAGCCGTGCAGTAAAGTGCTATAAGTTACTGTATCAGGGGAAAGACCACTCCTTACAATAAAACCCATCACCATTCTCGCGTCAGAAAGCATTCCATTCTTGCATAGACCATCCATCACAATGTTATACGAGTAAATATTAGGTTCTACACCTTTATCTACCATATCTTTAAGTACCAACTGAGCCTCTACTAACTTTGCATTTCTTAGCAACCCCAACAACCAAATATTATAACTATCTAAATTCATCAAATCACCATTTTTCTCCATGGACTCAACCAAGGCCTTTGCTTCCACCAACATCCCTTGCTTACAAAACCCTTCAAGCATTAGATTATAGGTTATAACATTAGGCCGAGGTAGCCCTAATGCTTCATCTATTTGCATATCCCTAAAAATCCTTGATGCTTCAAGAACTTTACCGGCACTACAAAGAGCTGATATTCTAGCATTGAATGTCACAACATCAGGAAACAAACCATCCTCTCTCATTCTTTCCACCAATTTTTCAGCATCACCAGTTTTACCTTCCTTACAAAAACTTGATATCAATGTATTATACACAACTCTGTTAGGCAAAATCCCAGAGCTTCTCATCTCATCCAAAAGCTCCAACCCTTTATTAGCGAGGCCAAACCTACAATACCCACGAACCAAAATCCCAAAACTAAACTCATTCGGCAAGCAACCTTTCTCAGGCATTTTACCAAACAACTCTCGGGCATCCTCCAAATGACCCAAATCACATAACCCACAAATCAAAAGATTAAAAGTATACGTCTCCGGAGAAACACCAGCGAAGACCATATCTTTATACAACCAAAGCACACAATCTGAACGTCTTTCTTTAATACAACATCCAAAGAGAATATTGTACAAACAGATGGAAGGCGGGTTTTGTGGAAACATTTTTCTTATAGATTGAAACTGGGAAAATGATTTATAAAAGAAACCCGATTTGGCCAAGAGATTAACAAGTGAAATGAGGGAAGGAAGGGACTTTTCTTGAGGCTGTGAGGATAAGAGAAGGAGGTGAAGATGATCGATTTCTGGGAGCATTTTGGAACGAATAAGGATACGAGCAATGGTGGGTACTGATGAAAGAAAACAAGAATTGGATGGTGAAGATTGAATGCGCTTGAAGAGTTGCCATGCAAGCTTTGGGTTTTTGGTGTTTTTGAGGAGTGCTTGGGTAAGCTTCGTTGTTCCCATGTAATGGTTTTTTGATCAACTATTGATTGCTAAACAAAGGGTGAATCCAAGCCTTTAGAGGGGCAAGCATTGCTGCATCCCGCCTGCTTCCTCAACCTTGTAATCCTTGTCTCGCTACGTTATCAATATAGCATTTTGAGCTGCTTGTTTGATGAATCAATGCGCGATTGCTAACAGGTGACACCGTTTTGAGCTGATACACCAAAACAAGTCACTTTAGTCCAGTTATAAACAAAGTTAAAGCTCTCCAAAGATAAACTAGGACGGTAAATAAGGTGGGTTTGACCCGGATTGATAATCGGTTCAAATGATTCAAAACAAAAATAAGTTAGAACAAAAAGATCGATTTGAATCGGATTTTTAATTCAATTTAATCAATATGTACAAATTTCAAAGGTAATTTGATTTAGCCTTTTTGTTCCAGATTATATCCTACTTATGAATGTTCCCTTCCAAAATGTTAATTTAATTTATTTTTTAATATATTTCTGAATGTATATATACTTAAAAATATCAATTTATTTTTTGATATATTAAATTATCTATTTTTAAATATAACTAGTATCTGCCAAGCTGCTACCTTTTACTTTAAAGGAAAAAGAAAACGCCATTGTTGATCAAAAGGTAACAGCTTGCAATAGTAGAAACAGTATAGATGGAAAAATAATAATAAAAAGATCTGACCTTGATTCTTGATGACTCACAGCCAAGTGATCAAAGGGTACCCCAAACGTGTCATCCCAATCCTCCATTGACTCGACCTGGTTCTGTTCATTTTGGTTATATTCTTTGGTATCATCATCCCACATTCCCAACTTGTTATCCTTAATTCGTGGAATATTATATATGTTCCTCTACTTCACCTTCATACGCAACAATAACAGAAGCAAAAAAGAAAAGGGTTCTTTGCTCACTAAGTTTTATTCTTTTATCATTTCATTTGATCGCCAAGAAAAGAAAAGCTTAATCCAAATTGAAGAGGAAAAAAAAAAAAAGGGTGCACCATGGATCATGCAGCTGATGCTCATAGAACTGATTTGATGACCATCACTCGCCATGTCCTTAATGAACAAACCAAGTACCCCGAATCTCGTGGTGATTTCACCATCTTGCTCAATCATATTGTTCTTGGCTGTAAATTCGTTTGCTCTTCTGTTAGCAAGGTTCTTACTTCTTACACTTACCTTTTCTCAATGATCATTCCTTCAAATGTATGTATTTGACCCCAAAATCCTTTTTTTTTTTGTGCGTTTATAGGCGGGTCTTGCCAAACTATTTGGACTTGCTGGAGAAACCAATGTCCAGGTATGGTTTAAATTGTTTAAAAAGCTTTAAAATCCCATTTTAATGGCTTCCCTATTGATCTATATTGTATTATAAAATTTGGGTTGTTTTGTTTTTGTTTTTCAATGTTTCAGGGTGAAGAACAAAAGAAATTGGATGTGCTTTCTAATGAAGTTTTTGTTAAGGCTTTGATTAGCAGTGGAAGAACAGTAAATAATGCCTGAAAACCATTTGTTTAAATGCTTGATTGAATAAAAATTAGTGCTTGATTTTTATGTATTAAACATTTTTGTGTAGTGCCTCCTGGTTTCTGAGGAAGATGAAGAAGCTATATTTGTGGATCAATCAAAGCGTGGAAAGTATATATTCAAATCCGACATGAATATGTTCAATTCTTTTTTGAAAATTTTCTATATACTTGAAAGATCATATTCATTCACTATATTTATCCATGTATGAACTCTAGGCTAACTTATCATGCCAAAATTTTGTGGTGTTTTATTCAGATACATTGTTGTTTTTGATCCATTGGATGGATCCTCAAACATTGATTGTGGTGTTTCCATAGGAACTGTATGGCCTCCTTATACACCCCTCTCAAGCTTGTTCTTTTGCGGTAAAAGTATGTAAAAGTCTCTGTACTAAGTTTGATTGCATTTTACCCCTCTACTAAAAAAAAGGGCAAATTAGTCCCTATACAAAATCAAAGAGCAAACCGGCCCATGTTTTTTAGTAAAGGTGGTAAAATGCAATCTAACCCTTAGTACAGGGTCTCCACGATACTTTTACCTTCTTTTGCTTAATGAAACTGGTTTATGAACGGTAACATGCATGTTTTCCCTCTTGTAATTTAGATTTTTGGGATTTATATGGTGAAACATAAAGACAATCCCACCATTGATGATGTATTACAACCCGGAAATAATCTCGTAGCAGCCGGTTATTGTATGTACGGAAGCTCCTGCACGGTTAGAAAACGGTCTCTCATCACCATTTATCAGCATTTGTAGAAACTTGAATCGGTTTTGCTTTTTGATGATTGAAGCCTAAAGGAAGTGTTGTTTTCTTTTGATTTTGCAGTTAGTGCTAAGTACTGGGAGCGGCGTTAACGGTTTCACTCTCGACCCATCTCTAGGGGAGTTCATATTAACTCATCCCGATATCAAGGTATTAATACTTACTCCATTTATCAAGTTGTCATGATGTTATAGTTACATTACCTGTTTGCTTTGGAGCAGATACCTAAGAAAGGAAAGATTTATTCAGTAAATGAAGGAAATGCCAAAAATTGGGATGAACCAACTCGAAAGTTTGTTGAAAAATGCAAGTTCCCTACAGATGGTTCACCCCCAAAGTCCCTTAGGTACATTGGAAGGTATTTACCATTAGCTACGCTATTCGAACTCAAATATGAGCATCAGATATGATCATATTCTTATATTATATCCGGATACTGGCCAAATACGAGTGCTAGACACGAAAAAAAAAAAAAAAAAAACAAGTTACTTTCAACTAATGACATTACACTTGCAGCATGGTTGCAGATGTTCACCGAACATTGCTTTATGGTGGTATCTTTTTATACCCTGCAGATAAGAAAAGTCCTAATGGGAAGCTACGGTAAAGTATTGTTTCAAAAGCTTCATTTTTTCATTACAACTTTATACGAATAAATCGAGCTTTCGTGTTTCGAATATAGTGTTCTTTACGAAGTTTTCCCTATGTCATACCTAATGGAACAAGCTGGAGGTCAAGCTTTTACTGGAAAGCAAAGGGTAATGTGATATCAACTCACTATTCTTTGTTCTCATATATACATACATATATTTACATATGTTGTTGATCTTTGATGGAGTTGCAGGCCCTCGATTTAGTTCCGGGGAAGATACATGAACGATCTCCGGTTTTCCTTGGTAGCTATGATGACGTTGAAGAAATTAAAGCACTCTATGCCGCTGCTGATGCTGCAAAATAGGAAGAAGAAAATGCTGCATAAACTTGTAGACTTTATATCAGTCTTTTTAAGCTTTTTAACATGTGGTTCCTTATGAGTACTAATAATTTAATCCCTGTACTATCAAAGAAATCAAATATGATCAAATTAAAATAAAATTAATATTTATTATTTAAATAACATAGTTTTATATATAAAAAAGTTAATAAATAGCAAACAAATAAACTAACTACATAATATTTCTCTGTATGAGACCATAACTCGAGTGGGCAATAGAAGAAAGTATTAACACCTCTCTTGGAATCTCCTCAAAAGTCTTCAATCTTTGGTTTGTTACCAAAGTCATTTTAGCTGGTCAGTAGTTTTGTTATATTCTCTAGGAAGATGTTTAATGATCCAAGATCTTTCGTTTTCCAACAGGTGATGAATTCGTTTAATAAGGGCAGAGTTCGAACTTGTCGGAGAAGAATTTTGAATAATTTTGACTGCCTCCACATTATCATATTGAATTTCCACACCATCATAGCTCCTATTTTAGATGGGGGTCAAACCATTAAGTATACTCCATAATTTAGCATCGAAGATTGAACATTTGCCCAAGTTCCTATTGTACCCCACAATCCACTCTCCATTTCTATTCCTCATGACCCCGAAAAAATATAATTTTTAAGACATTTTTATACAACAAATATTAAATTTTACAATTTAGACTTTAACTAAATTGAGTCATTTAATAATAAATGGACTAAGCTAATTCATTCCCTATTATACAAGGACCTTCCATGTATTTTAACCCTCGTATTTGCTGCCCAAACCATATATACAGGTGTGGCATGATTTAACCGGGTCGGACCTGACCCAACCATGCCAAATTGGACGCATGTAGTAGCACAACTGCAAATTCGAAAAAGGAAGAAGAAGCTTTTTTTATAAAAATAACCTAAACAATTTAATTAATTATTAAAATGATCTACTTTTTTAATTAAATACAAAAATGACCTGAAATCTACAGAAAAAGTTGGTGGAGTCAAATGATTTGACGTCACCAACATGCCACGTCAACATCCACGATAAAGATTAATTTTTTGGTGGAGCCATGTAAAATAACGCCACTTATATAAATACTAGGGAAATACTGAAATTTCTGAAAATATGAAGGGACTTAAAAAAATTAACTATTTTTTGGTGGAACTGTTAGTTACTTTGTTTTTTTTTTTTACTTTCGTTTTTTTTTAATTTTTTTTATGTTTTGTCTTTTATCTTTATTTATTTATTTTATTTTATTTATTTATTATGATTAATTTTAAAAAATTTGAAATATATATTTGAATTGTTTTATAATATATATTTTTAAATTTTAAATATATATTTTAATTTTTTTAAATTTTAAATATGATTTTTAAATATTAAATATATTTTTAATAATATAAAATATTTAAATATTTTAAAGATATGACCTTTCAAATTTATTATTTTTTTATAATATTTTAATAATTTAATTTTAAATATTTTTAAAATTTAAATTTTAAATATAATTTTTTAAATTATTAATTTTAAAATTAATTTTAAAAATATTCAATTGTTTTTTAAATTTTAAAGATAATTTAAAAATCATAATTTAAAATATTATAAAACAAAATTAAATAATATTTAAAATATTATAAAACTAATAATATTTGAAAGGTCATATATTTAAAATATTTAAATATTTTATATTATTAAAAATATATATTTAATATTTAAAAATAATATTTTAAAATTAAAAATAATATTAAAAATAATATTTCAAATTTATAAAAATAATTTCAAATATATATTATAAAATATATCAAATATACATTTTAAGTTTTTAAAAATTAATATAAAAATAAAATAAATAAATAAAAATAAAAGACAAAACATAAAAAAAATAAAAAAAAACATTTTTTAAATTAAATTTTAAATATAATTTTTTTAAATTATTAATTTTAAAATTAATAAAGACATTCAAACTTTTTTTAAAATTAAAATTAAAATTTTAAGAATTAATATTTTATTTGGTGGAGCCATTTAGAATGGCTCCATCACTTTATAGTGTACTTTTTATATTTTTAATATAAAATTTTAATATTTAATATTTTATTTTGGTGGAGCCATAAAGGCTCCACCTCTTGGTTTTCTACCATATATAGAATGGTGAAATTATTGTATTTAGTAGGAGAGTTCAAAAAATCTATCCAATAAGAATAATGAAATGTTTTTGGTGTATGTTCTTTTTTATGGTGAAATTATAGAAGGTGATGTTGGTTGTGTATTTCGAGGTCGGCAAATAGTAAGTTTGAGATTAAAAAAAAATGTGAAGCTAGCAGAAATGAAAAGGAAAATCAGTGCGAAAATAGCTATACGTTGTAGAAGGGCGATGTCCAAATTATTTTACAAGTTTCTAGTCTCTACAAATCCGTTCAAATTTTTTGAAATGCAGCTATTAGATGATGATGACTTGGGCACTATGATGGAAATATGGTGGTCGACTGGGAGTAAGAACCCTTAACTAGTTGAATTATTTGCCGAGTTAGCAGACTTAGAGCCTGTTGAGAATGTTAGTCCAATAAGTCAACATCGCAAATTTGACTTTGATCTTAATGTTGGATGGATAGACCAATTAGAATGTGAAGGGACATCGCAGATACCCAAAAGTCCTAATTATGGTGGGAGTTCGTATAACAACCCTACCTCCGGTCCCCGTCTACAAATACATTCGGAGGTGATAATAAGCACAGAGGCAAATGTTATAGAAATGACCAATAATGATGAAGATTCTAATCAAGACGTTGAAGATTTTAGTGACCCCGATGTTGATGAGGTTCCGGATAATATTGATGATGAAGGTCTAGAGGAGGTTGAAGATGTTCACGGCCTTTCATTCAGTAAACCAAGTCGTGGCATTATTTTACGAAATAAACTTGGGGGCGACATGTTGAACATAGATCCAGATGCAGCGCATGCATCCAAGTTTCCTGAGTACGCCGATATAATACCTGCTCACAGATTGGCAGTAAATTCACAGTTCGAGGAGTTGTTCGTTGGGCAACAGTTCGAGAACAAGACGGACTGTATGTTTGCCATCAAACAATACAGCATGAAGTTGTCGATTGATTACAAGGTTGTCAAATCTACACCGACATTATATGTTGGGGAATGTTGGAGAGCCGACGATGGGTGTGGTTGGCGAGTTCGAGCTGCATTTATACAGAGGACTCAACAGTGGCAAATACGAAAATTAGAAGGGTATCATACATGTACTGTCCCACGTATGTCTCAAGACCAACGGAAATTAGATGTCAAAAGTATTTGCAACAGCATCATGCCACTAGTGAAAGATATTCCAATCATTCCTATGTCAACATTGATTGCAGACATGCAAGCTCGATTTCAGTACAGAGTGTCGTACAGGAAAGCGTGGTGGGTGAAACAAATGGCTATACAACAATTGTACGGCGACTGGGATGAGTCATACAATGAACTTCAGAGTTTTATTTCAACGATGGTGGAGTATATCCTAGGAATTGTCGTGGACTTGCAACTATATAACAACAAAAAGTACATAGTCGAGCACGTATAAATCAGATGTGATTATTATGTCCTAATCATAGTTAAGCATTAAAACTAAAGGCAACTATATAACAATAAAAAGTACATAAAAATAATAATATTCTAAAAAACTATAGGTTGTATGGGTAAATATAAAAATAAAAAAAAGACTTATTTTTATTGAATTGATATCTATAATAATATATAGAGTTTTACATATAATATAAATTAGACATATTCAAACTCGAAAATTTAAATTAGACATATTTGAACTCGAAAATTTATCTTACATACGAGAACTTTTATAAAAAAATTAATTTTTTTATAAATACTAAAAAAATACTGTAATTTCTAAAAAATAAAAGGACTTTAAAATAAAATTTCTCTTTTTTGGTGGAGCCAAATAAATTGGCGCCACCAGTTTTCAAAGTTGCCCACCCCTTATTCCTTTTAATAATTTAAATATATTAAAAAAATCTTTTTTTTTTGTCTTTACCTATTAAAGAATATATTAAAATTTTAAAAATTTAAAATTGGTTATACTTAATTTTTTTAATATGTTCAAAATTTTAATATATTTAAATATATTCAGTTATTAAAAATTTAAAATTGTTTATACTCAACATTTTCTTTTAACATATTTAAAATTTTAATATATTTAAATTTTTTTACATTTTTTAAAATTTTAAATATATTAAAAATCATTTTTTCTCTTTTCCTATTAAAAATATATTAAATATATTAACATTTTAAAATATATTTTTAAAAATATATTGAATATATTAAAATTTTAAAATTGGTTATACTTAACATTTTTTTAATATATTTAATTTTTAAAACTATATTAAATATATTAAAATTTTAAAATTGACTATACTTAACATTTTTTAATATATTTAATTTCTTTAAGTTTTTAAAAATTTTAAATATATTAAGAAAATCTTTTTTGCCTTTACCTATTAAAAATATATATTAAGTACATAAATTTATGAATGTGTACTAAAATTAAAAAATTAATATATAAATTTATAAATGTGTACTAAAATTAAAAAATTATAACCAACACATAGATATTTATTAATTTCATGCAAGAAAATAGTTAAAAAGGAATAATAATAACTAAATAGAGATCAATTTCATGCAATCAAAACACGTTGAGCAAAGTAATGCTTAGTAAAAAAAAAGAGAGAGACTAAAACGATTTTTTTATTTAATTCATAATTAATTTTACTGTTTCGTCGATCATTGATAAAGTGTGATCCGTATCTCTAGAAGACATTTTAATATTTGCATAATATAAAAAATATAAATACAATATAATTAATTATTATATTACAATACTATAAAATATAAAAAAATTTTAAGTAACTTACCTTTTTTTTTTCACTCTTTTCTTTCTTTGAAAGTGGACCAATCTCCCCTTATATAATATTGGTTTATTTTTTTAATTAATATTTAACTTTATGTCTAGTCACATCATTGATATGATGTGATCTTATAATATATATTTTTAATTTTTAATTTAAATTTCTACTTTTTAATATATATATTTAAATAAATTCAATTTTTAATAAATAAATCTTTTTTTAACAAATATTTTTTAATTAATTTTATTTTACTTTTTTAAATAAAATATTATTTTTTAAATTTAAATAGAATTTAAAAAATGGTTTGAATATTTTAACTTTTTTATAAAAATAACACAAAATTTAGTTCATGATCAAAATAACTCATTTTTTTAATTAAACACGAAAATGACCTGAAATCTATAGTAAAAGTTGGTGGAATCAATTAAAAAAATGGGTCATTTTGATAATTAATTAAAATTTTTAAGTTATTTTTATTAAAAAGTCGAATATCTTTAAAAATAATTTAAAAATCATAATTTAAAATATTATAAAATAAATTAAATAAGATTTAAAATATTATAAAACTAATAATAAATTTGAAAGGTCATATCTTTAAAATATTTAAATATTTTATATTATTAAAAAATATATTTAATATTTAAAAAATCATATTTAAAATTTAAAAAATTATTAAAAATAATAATTTGAAATTAAAAAAATTTAAAAATATATATTTAAAATTTAAAAAATATATATATTAGTAAAATATTGTAAATATATATTTTAAATTTTTTAAATTTAATAATAATAAATAAATAAATAAAATAAATAAAGATAAAAGACAAAACATAAAAAAAAAGTAAAAAAAAAAAGAAACTGACATGGCAGGTGACGCCATTCTACATTGCTCCACCAAAAAATTAATTTTTTTATACTCCCTGCTGATGTGGCAGGTTGGTGGCGCCATATAATTCGGCTCCAACAACTTTTACTGTAGATTTAGGATCATTTTCTTGTTTAATTAAAAAAATAGATCATTTTGATACTTAATTAAATTATTTGGGTTATTTTTATAAAAAAAACTTAAAAAAATGATGTTTTGGAGCCAAAATATAAAACTTTCTTTGTTAAGAAAAAAAAAAAACCAAACCTTTTTGAATATGACGAAATGGGTTTTTACTTGTGTGCCAGATAAGTCTCTTTTTTAGCTAATATTATTGGCTTTTTTATTAAACTAACCTAAAAAAATAAATAAATTATCAAAATAACCCACATTTTTAATTAAATACAAAAATAACCCGTTTTTTACAGTAAAAAATGGTGGAGCCATATGATATGGCGCCACCACAGTGCCACGTCAGTAAGGGGTGTTAAAAAATTATTTTTTGGTGGAGCCATATTGAATGGCGCCACCAGTATAAAATACTAGAGAAATACTTAAAGTTCTGGAAAAACAGGGGACTTAAAAAAATTTACCATTTTCGGGTGGAGCCATTCTAAATGGCGCCACCACTTTTCTGCCTTCTACACCTTTTTGTTTTCTTTTTCTTTTATTTTCATATTTCTTTTGTTTTTTATTTTATTTTTATATTTCTTTTATTTTTACTTTTTTATTTTGTTCCTTAATAAATTTTATCTTTTATTTTTTTTCTTATTTCATTTTGTTTATTTTATTTTATTTTTTATTATTAACTTTAAAAAATTTGTAATGTATATTTAAAATGTTTTATAATATTTTTTTATAATTTTAATTATTATTTTTAAAAATATTTTTTAACTTTAGATATATATTTGTGAAATTAATTTTTTATATATTTTAAAAATGTATTTTTCAAATTAATTTTTAAAATTTAAAATATTAATTTTTAATATTAACCATATTTTTAATAATATAAAATCATTTAAACTTTTAAAATTTATAAATACAATTTCTTTAATTTCTTTTTACATTTTTAACTTTTTAATATTTAAAGAAATTAAAGAAATTTGTAAATACATTTTTATTGTAAAAGTTAAAAATTTAAAAGAAATTAAAGAAATTGTATTTACAAATTTTAAAAGTTTAAATGATTTTATATTATTAAAAATATGGTTAATATTTAAAAATTAATATTTAAAATTTTAAAAATTAATTTGAAAAATACATTTTTAAAATATATAAAAATTAATTTCACAAATATATATCTAAAGTTAAAAAATATTTTTAAAAATAATAATTAAAATTTTAAAAAAATATTATAAAACATTTTAAATATACATTACAAAATTTTTAAAGTTAATAATAAAAAATAAAACAAAATAAACAAAATGAAATAAGAAAAAAAATAAAAGATAAAATTTATTAAGGAACAAAATAAAAAAGTAAAAAAAATATGAAAATAAAAGAAAAAAACAAAAGAAATATGAAAATAAAAGAAAAAAAAACAAAAAGGTGTCAAAGGCAGAAAAGTAGTGGCGCCATTTAGAATGGCTCCACCCGAAAATAGTAAATTTTTTTTAAGTCTCCCATTTTTCCAGAACTTTAAGTATTTCCCTGGTATTTTATACTGGTGGCGCGATTTAACATGGCTCCACCAAAAAATAATTTTTTAACACCCGTTGCTGACGTGGCACTGTGGTGGCACCATATCATATGGCTCCACCACTTTTTACTGTAGAAAACGGATTATTTTTGTATTTAATTAAAAAGGTGGGTTATTTTAATAATTAATTTATTTTTTTGGGTTAGTTTAATAAAAAAGCCAATATTATTGCTTTAGAACTTGCTTTTTTGCATTTGAAAATAATCCCAAATAAAATGAACGAAATTGAGGGTTATATTTGATTTCTACAATGTTGCATGCAATTTAGGTGTTTAATTGTTTTCAGATTTTCTGATTGTTTTCAGATTTTCTGAATCTTTGTGTTTGATTTCACTTTAATTGCGGTATCCACTCAAAAGGTTCTGCTTTTAATTTACCATCTATATTAGCAGAATTTCCTTTTCTGGTTTTAAAAGGTTTAAAAAGCTTGAAATTTTCTTTTTGTTTGGTAAACTATGGAGGGAAATCCAGTATCAGATGATAATTTGATTCAAGGTGATGGCTCATTTCAGGATCATGAAGGGTTAAACCCACAATTTTACCAATTTCAAGATGTTATGAAAGAAATTGGAAAATCTTGTGATGATAATTGGAATACTTTTGATGAAGAAGGTGGGGGTCGTTGTGCTGGATGTTATGATGGTGGTTGTAAGGGGAAAGGCCAGTTCTTGTGGCGGCGAGTGAAATGGAGGGTGCAAATGGTTAAGCTGTTGATCAATGCTGTTTGGTATATCGACGAAGATGCGTCTTCTGATTGTCAAGGTGGTGTTAAGAGAAAACCGTTTATGTCGCATAAGATAGGGAAATGGAGATGTGTTTCGAAACTTATGGTTAAAAGGGGTTATTGTGTATCGCCTCAACAATGCGAGGACAAGTTCAATGATTTGAATAAAAGATACAAGAGACTCAATGATGTGCTTGGCAAAGGTACTTCTTGCAAGGTTGTGGAGAAGCCGGAGCTTTTGGATGTAATGGACGTATCCGATAAGGTAAAAGAGGAAGTGAAGAAGATTTTGAGTTCGAAAAATTTGTTTTACGAGGAGATGTGTTTGTACCATACCAGGAATAGATTGTATCTTCCTCAAGATCCCAAGTTGCAATGCTCCTTGCAGTTGAGGCAATACAATGGGGATGATGAGTTCGAGAAAGAACTGCACGATGCTGAACCGGATGATGTGTTTCGTCAGGGAAACGACGTGAGTTTGAACGGTATGGAGTATGGCAAAAGCAGCGCCTATGGATTGCAAGAGCAATGGATGGCATTCCGTTTACTCGAGCTGCAAAAGCAGAAGTTACAAATTCAGGTACAAAAGCTTGAGCTTGAAAAGAAACGGTTTAAGTGGCGAAGGACAAATTGGAACCAGGACAAGGATTTAGATAAGATGAGGCTGGAAAATGACTACATTAAGCTTGCAAATGAGCGTTTGGCATTCGAGTTAGGAACAAAGAAATGAGTAGTTTCTGAAACTGAGTAGGTCTTGTGATTCGAGTACTTCTTGGAATTGTATTTTAAGTTTAGTGTAACGAAAGACTTACAAGGTTTGTTTACGGTTGTCAATATCGTCACCTCATGTTTTCTTAAACGATACGTTATGGTATTTTGTTTCATCTGTTTTCAGGCTATTGTTATGAATTTTGAACATAAACCTGTTGTGAGCTGTGTTTTCTGTGTTACCTGTATGTTTTGTAAGCATTAATGAACCGACAAGTGGCACTTAGATATTGTGTTTATGTTAAAACCGAAGCTACATGTGCCCAAGTTGCCTTTCGGCCGTTTCAGTTTTATCGTCCGTTTTCACTAATTCCCAAGCATTCACATATTGCACCAACTGCACTTTAAATCTGAATTATTATCTGTTGTTGCTGTTTCCACATCGCAGTTTTGTAAAGACAGAGCGAAAGGTCAGATGGAGGAAATGGCCGTTTTTGCTCCATGCAACAGATAAGTCCCATTTGGCTATTTGAGTTTGTTATATTCATTTTCTTTCTTTTTCATAAATTTATGAATTGGCTCTCGTTTGGATCTACTTTCGTGAAATCAAGTGTTGTTTCTTCCAATCGGTCTTAGAAATTAGACGGACTTTGGCTGTAAAGTATTGCTTTGCTTAAGCTTTTACTGATAAATCTCCTTCTAGTTACTGCTATCCATGGAAAGAAAATCATTCCGTGGGACTTCTTTAGCTCGGTGCTAAACCGAGAATGACATTTAACTGCTTATATCTGTTATTGTGCTCCAATGGCATCTAGATACTAACTAAGCACCTGGATTGTATCCCGATAAGCTTATTTTTGCTTGGAAACAATGGAAGGTAGACCATCAGCAGGTGGTAACATACTGCAGGAATGGGAATACGGTTGTCTAGGCCTACAAGGATCGATACAGCCTCAAAACGAACAACAGCCATGCATGTCCAAACTTCCTTCTGCTTTCGGTTCAGTTGAAAACGAGAGACAGGAAATCACTGTTATTGAGGATGATATGACAAATTATGCCAAACAATGCATGCTCGAGCACAATGAAGCAGGAAAGAATGAGGACGGGTCGCCATGGCAACGCATGAAATGGACCGGAAAAATGGTGAAGCTTTTGATTACTATTCTTTCTTACATCGGAGAGGATCCTTCCACCGATTGTGCAGGAAATCAGATAAAAATTTCTTCTCTTTTGAGGAAACTCGGGAAATGGAAGTGTGTTTCGAAGGTGATGCTCGAACGAGGTTACATTGTCTCTCCACAACAATGTGAGGACAAGTTTAATAATTTGAACAAAACATATAGGAGATTAAATGATTTACTAGGGAGAGGCACTTCTTGCAAGGTTGTTGAGAACCCGAAGCTTTTGGATATAATAAACGTATCGGGGAAAGGGAAAGAAGATGTACGAAAACTTTTGATGTCAAAACATTTGTTTTTCGAAGAGATGTGCTCATATCATAATGGCAATCGATTGTATCTACCTCACGATCCTGATTTGTTGCAGTCTTTGTTGTTTATTCTAAAGAACGAAGATGATTACGAGCTACTTGACTCAAACCAACCCGTGCCTGATAAAAAAGCTGGTGTTACAGCTAAGGATAATGAGGATTTTGCAGAGTTCTCAGCAAAGTGGTTAGAGCTGATTAGCGAAAACGGTATTGCCCCATCGGGTTCTAACCAAACTTTAAATGCCCAAGATGATGCAACCGAGTACAATGGGGCGAATTCCGGGTTTTCTGCAGAGATCTCAACAATGTGGTTCAAGCCAATGAACGATAACGAAGTTGTAGGTCCCACGAGTGATTTGAAACCGTCATGTTTCAACCAAATTCCGGACACTGAAGACAATGAAGCAGATGGATCACAATGGATGACACGCCGGGCTTATCAACTAGAGAAGCGAAAGCTACGGCTGAAGTCCAAGGTGCTCGATTTAGAGAAACAGCGGTTGAAGTGGAGGTGTCGAAGCTGGAAAAAGGACATGGAACTGGAAAAGATGAGACTGGTAAACAAGTGTTTGAAACATGGAAATGAATGCATTGCATTGCAACTTAAGGGTAAAAAGATTGGATCTTGAAAGGGTTTTAAGTATATCAAAGTTGGTTCTTTCTTCTTTTTTTTTTTTTTTTTTTTTTTTTTTTTCAATGGCTGCTGTTTGTAATAGTTTCAAACATTATCTATTGTTTATTTTATTTTATTTTATTTTATTTTATTTTATGATAATGTATAAAATCACCTCTTGAATCTTTGGATATGCATGTCAATTTCCATTGCCATGGATTCAAGTTTTTGGTTTATCAACTTTCCATATACTATTGATTTTATTCTAAAAATTTACAAAATTGTATATTTGTTATCATTATAAATTTATAAGATTTTGATGTAAATCTTGGTAAAAGTACCATTGAGGCCTTATAGTAGAAGTTGGTTGCATTTTGTTCTTTTTACTCAAAAAATTGATAAATTAGTTCTTGTATGTTAGATCGAAGAATAAACTGGTCTTTTCGGTTAAAAATTCCATCCATTCCTATTGTTACACTATGAATATTTTACGATCAATGGTTTAGTACTATTTGTAGCAGCTGTCTTTATATATTGTATTAACAATCGAAATATGGTCGAAAGAAAAAAATCTCTATTTAACAAGACTTCTTCCTATACCTATGAATTCCATTGGACCCAGAAATGATACATTGGAAGAATCTTTTGGGTCTTCTCAATAGGTTGATTGTTTCGCTTTTGTATCTTCCAAAAGGAAAAAAGATCTCTGAGAACTGTTTGTTAGATCCAAAAGAGAGTACTTGGGTTCTCTCAATAACTATACATGACGTGCCATCTGCAGATTATGCTGACATACAATAATCAATTTTTAACAGTAAAAAATAGATCAAAATTTTTAACATAGAGACCCATTTACTCTTTCATTTAAGGTATAGGGATTAATTTGTTCATTTTTTAGTAGAGAGAACAAAATAATTTAGTTAATGTTTTAAATTATTATAAACTAGAATATTTGAATTAATAAAATGTTTAATAAATAATTAGTATATTAAAAATAACATTAACATATTAATAATATTAAAAATGTTTTAGTAAATAATAAAATTACATAGCATTTAACAATTCATAACAAAATAGTAAATTAATAATAAGATCATAATTATGTATTTCATCTCTAAAATGTCAAAAATTGCTTAAATTATTAATAAAAGTTTATACATTTACAAATTTCATCATTACTCTAAGTTTAAAATTATATCAACTTTTCGTTTAACTAAAAAAAATATTACATCATTAAAACAAGATTGTATACCCTTTTGAAATAAAGTTATTAGTTCAAATATTTTGATAATTAACAATTAATAAAAAAATATAAAAGCAAATATTGATTGTAAATTTCATAATTACAAATATTAATAATAGTAAGATAATAATGCATCATAATTAATATTAGTAGTAAATAATTGGTTAATTTTTTATCATTAAACAATTGATTAATTAGTAGTATATGATTGATAATATAACACCTTAGGCAAATCTCACATCGGCAAAGCACGGGAGAGGCCTGGGTGTATAGGTGCTCCCAAGAGTAAAGTCATGAGAGCCATGTGTACCTAAAATGGATAGTATCTTATTGAGTTGGGTATTGGCTATGATATTTATTGGAGCAACTGTCACGGACTTAGAATTTTTGCCTCACAATCTGTGTGTCCTTAGGCAGTTTCTTGCTCCAAAAACGCCTAAGTCAGCCTAACTTCCATAATATGAGGATTCAACATAATTCCTCCTCGAAAACCCAAGTCAAATGAAAGCAACTCGAAGTCAAATAGGATGAACGAAGAACGAAATAAGAGTAAGCCACAGAAAAATATGAGGGGGGAGGCCTCTATTTATAATTGAGCCTCTCCAAATCCAACGGTACAGATCAAGTACATCAACGGCTAGGTTATGACAGATAATAAAAATATATTTTCTTACCATCTTATTTAACTTCTGTAATTAAATTTAATTTATTTTTAATCCAAAATGAAAGATAAATTATATGAAAAGAAAATTTTAAAAAGCCTAACTTATTTTTCAATGATTCCAAGATAAAAATAGATTATGAATTTGGCAACCAATGGCTTTCCTTAACTCATTCTACACCACTCAAAGAACCTAAAACCAAACCTTATAAAAGCCCCTCAATGTAACCCTAATCATCTCATCACAATAAACTCCATTTCCTTCCATTTTGGCTTCCTCTATCATCTTCTTCTTCTTCTTTCAACCTTTCTCCTGCATATATATAAAAAAATCCCAAGAAAGAGAAAGGTAAAAGAACAAGAAATCGATAATGGGTGCTTGTGCTACTAAACCAAAGGTTTTGAAAGATGAAAACTCACCGGCCACCGTCCCCGCACCAGAACCGATCAAGGAAGAATCCGTTCAGCCGGTTGAAACAAAAGACGAACCGGTGGTCGTGAAGGAAGCTGATGAAACCAAGCCGAATTCTCTTGGTTCATTGCTTGATAATGTAATATCTTAACACTCTAATATATCATACATGAAAGGCTTCCCATTAACATACATTTTTTCTTTGCACAGGAAGAAAAGAGCAATGAAACTAAGGTGGAAACAACAACTCTTGAAGAACCAAAGATTAAAGAAGAAGCCGCCATTGTCGAGGCGCCAAAGAAAGTGGAAGAAGCCATTGTTGAGGCTCCAAAGGAGGCCCCAAAGAAAGAAGAAGTCATTGTTGAGGCAAAAACAATGGTTGGAGCTGAAAAGCAAAAGAAAAAGGAAGAAGAAGAAGAAGATGATGAGGTTATTGTTTTGGCTGAAAAGAAAAGTGAAGAAGCTAAGAAAGAAGAACCCATTGTAAAAGAAGTGAAAACTGAGGCACCCACTGTTTCATCATAGGGAAATGTAAGGGAAAGTTTATCTATATGTATGTGAGAACTAAGGAGAAAGAAGAAAAACAGGAGGAAGAAGCAAAGGAAACTAGCAACATATGTAATCATAAACTCATAATATTTTATGTTGTTTGATTTTATGTTTATTTGGGAAATGGAGGGAAAATGTGTTTATTTTTTGAATTTTTTTAACTTAATTTAATTTTTTTTAGATTACTTAAAATTAAATATCTTTTATAAAAGAATTAAGAAAAACACATTGAAAATAATATGAAAACAAAATAAGCAAAACAATTGAATTTGAAAATGTTTAAATCTAATTAACTAATAAAAATAAAAAATCATAAGCAAAAATTGAAAATGAATTTAATTTTTTTAAATTAACAACCAAAATTTAAGAAAAAAAACATTTAGCAACAAAAAAATTGAAAATTAATAAATTTAACAATTATAGCTCAATGAGGACCTAAAAGTTTAAAATTTTAAAAATTTAAATATTAAAAATAACCAAATTAAAGTATAGAAATTAAATCCACAACTTTTTCAAATTACAGGGACTAATTGCAGAAACTTTATAAAAAATTATATATATAGAGAGATAAAGAGAGAGAGAGGGGAATCCACTTACACTAGTTTTACATCTTTCCGTAACTTTTTAATTTTTAATTTATGTCAAACTTGTCATGCATAATTTATATAAATAAAATATAAAATATGACGTTAATTATTAAAATATTAATTATATAAAAATCACTTAAATTTTACACTCGTCTAAGTGAATCCCTGCTATATATACTTCTATAAATAATCTTGCAAATAAGAAAAATTTTTGTGCCAAGTGTACATGCTTTAATATGGAAAATTTTAAATTTTATTAACTTTAATTAAAATAATCCTAAATGTTAATTTTTTTAATTTATCAAAGTTATAATTAATTTTAATTACTTATATTATAAATTTTATAATTAATTTTATGAATAACCAACTAAATTTTAAATATTATTTTAAATCTAAAATAGTATCATTTTATTATATTATATACTTTTACATTTACACCATTGTTATAATTCTACGAATTAAAATTTAATCAGTTTTCATCTTCGATTTTCGATACTAACTATCACATTGACTTAGATTTAAAATATGTTCTTCTACTTATCGAGAGGTATCAATTCACCATACCAATTGTCAAATTGTCACTTAAAATTTACTAGCTAGTTTAGTGATCATTTTGTAACTTTTTAAAGTTAAATGTCTGAAATGCAAACTTACCGTTAACTTAGTGATATTAGGTGTAGTTTACCCAAAATATTTATAATAAAATATCACATTTACTAATTAAAAAATATTTTCTACATTATTTGAAAAAAATATATATATTACCATTTATTTTTGCATGAGAATCCCTAAGAGAGAACATAAATATGCTGGATATCTTTTTAGTTTATCTGATAAGTTTATTAACAACTCCTAAGCCTAAGACCCGTTCTACTTTGGATTCTTTGGAAGTTAGAGAAAATTACTATCTTTTTTATTTTAATTTAATTAATTTGATTTTTCTTCAAAAAATTAATGATTATTAAATCATTAAATAACAATAATTATCTGTTATAATTTACTTTTGGAAAAAAAGAGAAAAGCATTTATACACATTCCTGGGTTTTTAATTTTTCAATTTGGGGTTCTCTTCTAGCTTAGGATTAAGCGGAGAAAACAAGAAAAAACCAACAAAGATTTCTGATTTTTTTTTTCTTTGTTGGGTTTTTATATTTTTGAGGTTTTATACATAAAATGGGTCGAATTGAGAATATTTTTCATAGTATAAAGCCGCCATTGTTAATGGTATTGGTACAGATCATATTTGCTGGTGTTAATGTAATGTATAAGTTGGCTGCTGATGATGGGATGAGTTTAAGGCTTATTGTGGTTTATAGATTCATGTTCGCCACTGTTATCATGGTTCCGCTTGCTCTTATTTTTGAAAGGTTAAAGCTTAATCTTTTTTGGTTTCAGTTGTTCTTTTATCAATTATTTTTTTTTTATTTGTGGTTTTTTTTTATAGGAAGAGCTTGAAGAAAATTAATAGAAAAGTACTGCTTCAAGCGTTTCTTTGTGGATTATTTGGGTATGTATAACTTAAATTTATTTGTGTATATATGTATATATACAAAAATCTGTTGCTAATTGTAAAGGTGTTTCACAGAGGATCATTGGGTCAAAACTTGTACCTGCAAAGCTTGGTGCATACATCTGCAACATTTGTTGCAGCCATGATCAACCTTGCTCCAGCCTTTACTTTTATTTTGGCCATTTGTTTCAAGTACACTTCATAACCCTTGGTTGATTTTGATTTTTTGTGTCCGTTGGATACTTCAATGGGTGGGTTCCAGGTGATTATGTTGGATTTTATTTCTAGTTTTTGTTCTGACTGTTGAGAGTTCTAGTGGATTCAGTGACTCTGCTAAGAGCTCGAGGAGCTGACAGGCAGCAGGAGCACCCTCACCCACTAAGGGCGTTGGTGAGTGAAAATTTATTGACCGCCATTACCTCCTCGAACTCTTAATAGAATCACAAAACCCAGAGATAAAATCGAATATATATAAACGTGGAACCCAATTCCAATTGTCTCTAAATTTTTGCCATTTTTTACATGTATTGAAACAAAGTTAATTATGATAACAGGATGGAAAAACTGGCAATAAGAACAAATGCAGGGAAAGCCAAAGTGTGTGGGACATTAATAGGAATAGGTGGAGCAATGGTATTCACATTTTACAAAGGTATAGACATAAACATCTGGTCAACAAATGTAAACCTTTTAAAGCATCATCATCATCAACAAGTAGGTCCTGGACCTTCATATCATGGCACTGGTCACTTCATTATCGGTGCTTTTTTCGGTCTTTTGAGTTGCATTTCTTTCTCTTTGTGGTTGATCAATCAGGTAAAACTTGAGTTCTTTTTCTTTTCCTATTCCATCAATTTCACTCTACTTACATGGTCTTTTTTTGTACTTAATTTTTGAACTTTGTTAGGCTAAAATGAGTTTGGGGTTCCCTTACTTGTATTCAAGCACTGCTTTGATGTGTTTGATGGGATCAATACAAGGAGCTTTGTATGCATTTTGTACTGTGAGGGATTGGAATCAATGGAAGCTTGGGTGGAATGTTAGGCTTTTAGCTGTTGCGTTTGTGGTATGTTAATGGCTACATGTTGGATTTTTCTTTTTTTTTTTTTTTTTTTTTGGGGGTATTGAACATGTTGACAGTGTTTTTTTGGTTATGTTTCAGGGAATTATGGGATCTGCTTTGTTGGTGTTTTTGGTATCATGGGCTGTTAGGTTGAAGGGACCATTGTATGCAGCTATATTCAATCCATTGGGGCTTGTGTTTGTTGCTATTGTCGGATCTTTGTTACTTGATGAAAAGCTGCATTTAGGAAGGTATATTATGTCATATTTGCTTTACTATTTTATTATATTCTTATAGCACTAACATAGTAATTATAATATGGATATAGAAACAATGGTGGCAAAATGAGACTGAATCTCCAAAGATCAAAACTTGTAACTTGAAAAGATTTAATATACTAAATTTTAAAGAAAACAAACTCAAGCTTACAACAAATTGAATACGAAAAAGAAAACTCTATATTAGTACTTGAAACGTAGATAATAATAAATAATAATAAAAACCCGAAATTTAAAATCAAAATTTAACTTGAGATTAGCTTGGATCTGAATTGAATTTAAAACAGTTCAAATCTTTATCTAAACTCTAAAACGTTTAGAAGTTGTAAAACTCAATTCTGCCTTGAGATTGACTCGAATTTGAATTACACCCAAAACAATCCAAACTTGAAAATATGACTTAAAAAATGCAAAGGTATTATTGAATATAACTATTAGAACTTAAAACTCAAATAGAAAATCCTAAACAAATTCAAAATAAAAAGAAACCCTAAAATTGGCTCAAAATCCGAGTTGAATTCAAAGAAATTTAAACTCAAAAAGGGTTGAACTCAAATATATCTTAAGATTGATTTGAATTCCAGTTAAACTCAAGACAAATTGAACTTGAAAAGGATTGAACCATACAAAAAAAACCTTAAATCCAAAAACACCTAAACCTAAAACAATTAGATCCCAAAATTACATGATCTAAACCCGAATTAAGTTTACATAACAGTTACACCCAAACTTTAAACTTAAAAAACTCAAACTTGAAAACCTCCAAAATTATAAAACAAATAAAACCCAAAATTAGATGATCTAAACTTAAATCAAATTGTTATCTTTATACCTACAAACTAAAAAACTTAAACTAAAAAATACACAAACTTAAAACAATTAAAAACCAAGATTAAATGATCTAAACCAGAATCAAATTCTACCTTTATACTTACCCAACACTAACACTCAATCTCTCAACTATAAAAACATTCAAACCAGAAAACACCCAAATTTAAAATAATTAAATCCAAAATTACATGATCTAAACCCGAATCAAATTGCTATCTTTATACCTACACAACACTCACATCCAAACTCGAATAACTTAGCTGCAAATGGTGTTTTAGTTTCTAATTCTTTCTCTTTTTTCCTGGGAAATCAACAGTATCATAGGGGGATTAATGATAGTATGTGGAGTATATGTGGTGCTATGGGGCAAAGCCAAAGAGATGAAGCAAAAAACACAGTTAGTACCAGTACCAACAGTTGACGAAGAATCAAATGAAATAGAAGAAGATAAACAAAGTGAAAATAAAGAAACTGATGAAGAACAAGAGCATGAAGGAACTGAAACTCCACCTGTAATAGTTTTAGCTTAAAATTTCGTCTTTTTTTTTTTTTTTCCCTCAAAACTAGAAAAAAAGAAATTTGGCCATTAGCAGCAACTTACAGTTTACTGCCAGATATATTTGTTGCACAAGACATTGTTTTGAAAGCTCATCTTTGGAGATTTATTAACTGTAATTCAAAGACCAATATGTACACCTGATATTAGATCATTTATTATATATTATCATAGCTATGTAGCAGCAATATATAGCTAGCAATTTATATGTTGTTTTTATGAGTAGAATTATCCAATGAAAGGGTTTTCTTTGTGTTGTGTGCATGAACCTATGAGAGCTTGCCATAATCATCATTTCATCTCTTAAAATGGTTTTGATGGTTGAATTTAACATATATTTTAATTTAATATAATTATTTAAAAAATATTATCAATTTATTATGTGTAAGTGGTGGATTTAAATTTTTTTATGTTGGTAAAAATATTTAATATCTATGAGCAAATTGATTCTTCTTAAAAAAATTAGAACAATTTAATCTTTCAATTTTGAAAATAAACAACTAATTAAGGACAATTAATCATGGTTTTCCGTTAATTATATATAATTTTGATTGGTATAATAATAAATTTAGTACTTAATGTTTATATATATTTTGTGTTGTTAGACAGAACATGTAAATGTTACGAGCTAAATTTGTTAAATCAAGACGAAATTGATAGAATATGTAAATATTTGTTTAGTTCCCGAGAATATTAAAAATTTTTAAAACGTTCGTTTAGTTCGGATTTATCGAGAAAATCAAAACCCCGTAAGTTAGGGAATGACTTTTCGAATTTCAAAATAGGAAATATTGCTTATTTAAAACAACATTTTAATGTATCGGGTAAAATGTAAAAATAGTAATGATAAATCACAGTACTAATATGCATAACAGAATGATAATAAACGCGATAATATAAATGACAATAAGAAAAGCAAAAAAAAAAAAAAAAAAAAAACGAACAAGCTATTTGAAAAGAAAAATAATAAGTAAGCTAAAAAATTAAAAATTAAAAAAACCTAATAGTAAGCAAAGAAATAAATAAATATTATGTAAAACTGTTTTTTAAAAAAAATATTGATAATAACAATAATAATATTAATACTAATGCTACAAATAATAAATAATTTGAAGATTGAAATTGTATAAAAAGGATATAAATCAATAAATAATAAAATGATAAAAAGTAATGATAAAATATAGTGTATTTAAAGAATAATAATAAGTAAATAATTACAAAAAGAAATATAATAATAATAGTAATAATATTAAATTAATAAATAATAAAATAATAAGTAAATAAACACAAAAGAAAATATAATTATAATAGCAATAATAATAGTAATAATAATAATGATAATAGTAATAAAAATAATAATAATGATAATGATAATAGTAATAATAATAATGATAATAGTAAAAAAAATAATACTAATAATAATAATAGTAATAATAATAGCAATAATAATAATAATAATAATAATAATAATAATAATAATAATAATAATAATAATAATAATAATAATAGTAATAGTAGGAAAAATAATAATAATGATGTTAAAATTAATTAATTTAATAAAGTAGTCGAAATAACAAAAAAAAAGATTGAATTGAACTTAAAACAAAAGTTTGGGGCAAATTTGAAAATAAATAAAAGAGAAAAGGACCGAATCGAGTGCGCGAATAACAAATAGGGACCAAAAGGGAAATTTTTCCTTCCTCTCCAAAACGCATAGCATCAGGGAGGACCAAAATGAAATCAAAATAAATCATGGGGTAAAAAATAAAAATAATAAAGACTTGATTATGAAGCAATAAAAACGTGGAAGGGCTAAAAGTGCAATTAGCCTTTCCGTTAAAAAACACGCGATCCCCTCTTGAGTGGGTCAGGTAAAATCCAAACGACGTCGTTTTGGTGCCTGATGGAGTTGGCTAAAACGGCGTCGTTTTGACACTCTATATCAGTCACTAAATCTTCAAAAAAAATCATTTCAACCCCCCACTTCAAAAAAAAAAAAAATGCTCTCTCCCCCTCTCTCTCAGCCCCCTTTTCCCAAATCCCAGAATCCGGCGAAGCGACCACCGTGGTGCCGCCGTGTATGGCGACTGGAGTTCAAGGTAATTTTTTTTTACTATATATATTTGATATATATTTTTTTTAAACAAAAGGAAAATAAAGAAATTTTTTAATATAGACAATTTTAAAAACATGAAAATAAAGAAAAAAAAATGACCTTTGTGTTTCTTAACTTTTTTTCTTCAATCTGTTTCGTTGTTTTCCTTTGTTTTTGTGTTTGAAATATCTATTGTTTGTATTCCATCAAAAAAATCCCCAATACAAGTAGTTTTGTGGCTTTATATAGCCATTTTTACAACTTGTTTTTCTACTTGATTGTTCAGCCTCTTTTTTTGCTGGTAAATGGCGATGGCGACAGTAGAGGCAGTGGACAGATGCACCACTTACGCTGATGATGTGACGATGGCAGCGCTAGGGGTTGACGTGGGTAGCAGACCTAGGTGCAGCGCATGTTGCGAGAGGTGAGTTGAGCTTCGAGTCACATGCCGAGGATAAAGATTGGAGTTAATCGAAGACACAGATTTTGCTACTTGAAGTTGCAGTAAATCAGGTTGAAGTTACAAGTCTTATATCCATGAAGTTGTAGCGGAACCCTGAAGTTGTAATGGGACGGACCGAAGATATTAAACTTTATCTCACTGAAGCGGTAGAAGAGCAGAGTGAAACCGTAGACCTTATCTTTCTGAAGTTACAGTGAAACAGATTGAAGCCTCAAATCTCATATCCCTGAAGTTTCATTGGAGTAGATTGAAGCTATAAGGCATATATCAGAAGATGCTGTAGATTGAACCAAAGCTACAAGATGCGGTGGACTGGAAGGAGACTACCTGAACAAGAAGAGCACCAAAGAAGTCAAGACTTGGCGAGACCGGGCAAAATTGGCCTTTCTTCGCGTCTTTGCTCTATTCTCGTTACACAACAATGAGCAAAGAGGGGCAGCTGTTACAGGCCAATTTTGACCCACATTTCCTTAAATCAAACAACCCAAATTAAACCCTTAAACCTAACAATATTTTAAAACCCATCAGCCCATACCCATTAAAATTAAAACCCTTACAAATAAACCTTATAACCCAAGCCCATTTCCCTAACTCAAACTAAAAAACCCAAATAACTAAAAACCCTAAGCCCACTAAACCAGCCCAAGACCTTAACACACAAAACAAATCAGAAAAAAACCCTAGCCCCCCTAGTCGCCGCCTCTGTCCCATCGCCCATGCCTCTGCCACCACCTGCTCCACCGCCCCAATTGCTCCTGCAAGAGAAACACACAAACAACAATAGAGAAATAATAAGAAATAGGTGTAAATGGCTTTTAAAAAGCCAAGAAAAGAACATTTTGGCGGGTCGACAAATTTTTTTTATGAATACTAATGGATTTAAACACCAAGGAGTAATTTCAAGAAAGAAATCGCGAATCTAGCATGTTACAGGCCAATTTTGGCCCAATTTCAAACCCCATTAAACCAACTAACCTACCCTAACCCAACCAGCCCAATACCCATTAAGCCCAACTAATACATCAGCCAACCCGAAATTCAAACCCCATTTACAACCAAACAATACCCAAACAATACCCAAAACCCAACCTAACTCAAAAACCCAAAAGCCCATTAAACCAAAAAAAACCAAAAGTCAAAAAAACAAACCCTAGCCCCCTAGCTAGGTTCCGCGCCGCACCAACCCCCTGCCAATCTGACCAGCGCCACACCAACCCTCTGCCACCACCGCCTCTGTCACGTCACTATGGCCACCGTCCTCAACTTGCACCTGCAAGAAATCAAAAAGAAGAAAGGACAGAAAAATAGGAAATAAAAAATTGTAAAGGCTATAAAAGCCAGGAAATCAAATGTAAAGGGGTTCCCCTTTTCTTTTATTTTTTTTCGGCAGTTTGAAAACACAAGAAAGGAGATTCATTTCAAATCCAGAGCAATAATAGTAACATCATCAATGTTTAGATACAAAAATAGCAGCGAAATAAGTAGATAAAAGATCGAAGAGTCAGAAACTAACGGAGCCTAAAGGTGTTCTTTTATTTGCATTTTTATTTCGTTTTTAAGCCCATTTTTATCATTCTTACATATTAAAAATTTAAAAAAATATTAAAATAAACAACAACAACAACAAAAAAAACTTAAAACCGGACAGTGACCGACCGGTGACCGGCCTTACTACCGGAAACCGCTCCCTCCCCTCTCTCCCTCCTTTTTTTTCTTCTTACCAGCACAAATGAAATTTTTTAAAGAATTTGGGCCTTTTATAGCCCCCCAAAACGATGTCGTTTTGGGGGCTGCCATTTAACCCCAAAACGACGTCGTTTCACCATAGTCCGACCCGATCCGACCCGACTCGACTTAAGATCCGCGTGTTTTCGCGGAAGGGTCTAATTGCGCGAATGACCCTTCCGCCTTTCTGAGGGTTCGCAATTAAGTTCCTATGGTTTTGTAATTTGGCCCCCTAATTTTTAGTGCTTTTCAATTTAGTCCCCCGTGCTACGCAGCGTTTTGACAACAGGGAATATTGCGCTTTTGGGCCCCATCGTTTCCACGCGTGTTCAAGATAGTCCTTTCCTGCTATTTTATTTCTAATTTTGCCCTAAAATGTTGTTTTAAGTTCGATTTAGCCCTTTTTGTCAATTTACTGTCTTATTTTCAAATTTATTTTGTTTCATTTTCCTGTTATTTATTATTATTATTATTATTATTATTATTGGTTTATGTTTTATTATACGTATGTCTATTATATGTGTATGTATTTAATATATTTATGTACATACTTATGTAGCATTATTATTAGTTATCTATTCCTAAAATATATATATATTATGTAAATATTTTAACATTGTATTATATATGTATATTTTTATATGTATTATATATATAGGCTTTTAATATTTTAGGTGTATTATCATGTATATATTTCTAATATTATATTATATTTTCATACATATTATGTATACACTTTAGTATTATTGTTATATATTTATGCGACCTTATGTACATATATTTTATTGTTCTTGTATATTTTTATATATAGTATTATTTTCATACATTATTATATTTGTTATTATACCTATTATTTTCACTATTATCAATTATTATTTTAATATTATTATATATATATTCTTCATATATGTTATGTACATACTATTTCAATATCTATTTTATATATATATATATATATGTATATATTTTAACATTACTAGTTATATATCTTTAATATATTACAAATATACTTCAAATACTATATATTGTATATTTCTAATACTACTACTATTTATATATATATATATTACGTACATATTCTTAATATCATTACTATGTATATATGTTCATTGTTTCTATCTCTTGTTTAATTCTAGTATTATGTTTAATATCGCATATATCTTTATCGTTTTTTCTGCCACACTTATATTTTCTTTAGTATATTACCTAGCTCTTTCATTTACTTATTTTTATTCCATATCAGTTTTACTTTGCATTACCTCAAAAACCATATTCTCGTTTTGTAATTGATTTCAATGATCAAGGCAACATACCGATTTAACATTAAGTCATTGATTTCATCGCTATGTTGGGTGAATATCAATTGACTCGTGTTAAAACGGTATATCCTTCTCAAAAATTAAAAAAAAAATAAAAATTCTTGTGTTTCGATTGGATTACGATTAAATCTTATATTGAACTTGTATTTTTGAAAATCAAGACAACACGTGTTTATGAGATACCAATTTTGGGCGTCGCGAGGGTGCTAATACCTTCCTCGCGCGTAATCGACTCCCGAACCCTAATTTTTCTCTGGATTTTCGCGTAGACCCAAATTTGGCCTTCATTTTGTTCAGGAATAAATTTTCTTTAAAAAGATGATTTATTAGGTGTCCGATCACACCTAGAAAAAGATCGGTGGCGACTCCTTGTTTATTTTAAAATCAAACCTCAGTTTTCAAGTTTTCAATAGATCGCCACAATTAGCGACCCCAAAGTTAAAAATTTTCACGTCGCTACATAGCAACACCAAAGTAGGAGAACGGTTCCAAATCGCAAAACCAAAACATCAAAAATCAAAACCGAAAAGCCCAAGGTGATTTTTATTTTTTATTTCCTATTTTTGAGTTTAATCCTCATATATACATTAGATATTAAAAGTATATATATATATATATATATATATATATATAAAACACCTTTTGACGATTTTCGCCACCACATGTGTACTGGTGTGCGCAAGTGACAACAACATCATGCAACGACTGAAACACGAGACTGAGAGAGGAAGAGGAGAGGATTTGAGAGAATTTACTTTTGTTTTTTTGAGGGAGTGAGGAAAATGATTTAAAAAGAAAAAAATTTGGTTTATATAGTGATGTAATACGGCGCCATTTTGGGCCTTAACTTTCGGCGCCAAAACGACATCGTTTCAAGCTTCAACCCGTGAGCGACCCGATCCAGTTAAAGGATCCGCGTGTTTTCAGAAATTGGGCTATTTACGCCCTCGGCCCTTCCACTTTTCTGGGCTATTTCAATCCAATCCCATCTTCCTTTTTTATCTTCTTAAATTCACCCTGCTTTTTAAAAAAAAATTTATTTTGGTCCCTTCTTTAAACGAAGCATTATGGGGAGGGATTATTTTCTTATTTGATCCTCCCATGAATGCGCGCGTTACAATTTGACCTTTCCCGTTTTATTTTATTTCAGATTTGCCCTAATTGCTTATTTCAATATTCAATTTAGCCCATTTTCGTTATTTTTATTTCTTTATTAAATCGATTAATTTAATATACCATTAATTATTGTTATTCTAATACCATCATTATTTTATTATATGCTATTTTAATTGTTTACATATATGTCTATTCATTTATTTGTACTTTTATATTTTAAATTTATATTCTGTCATACACATGTCTTATTGGTATTATTACTATTATTTTTTCATTACTATTATTATTTCTACTTTTATTATTATTATTGTTACTACTATATTACTGTTATTATTTCTTTTATATTATTATATATATTATTGTTATTATTATCATTATTATTATTATTATTATACTATTAAACTGATTTAGTTAATATTTAATGTTTATTTATTTGTTTATTTATTATTATTATTATTTTATAGGTTTATTTTATTTTTACCCTTATTACTACCAATATATTCTTTTATATTTATCCTTTTTTTTCCTTACGTACTTATCTTACTTTATTTTACCACTTACTTATTTATATCATTTTTATGATTTTAAAGACTTTAGATTTTGTTATTATATTATTATCTTTCTCAATCTTTAATCTTTACATTATTATTATTATTATTATTATTATTATTATTATTATTATTATTATTATTATTATTATTATTATTATTATTATATATTAGTGTATATTTTTATTATATAGGTTTATATATATATTTATACATAGTATTATTTTTTTAATTTCTTTATTTTAATATTTTTATTATAGTATATTTGCTTTTTATATTTCAATGTTATTATTATTATTATTATTATTATTATTATTATTATTATTATTATTATTAGTGTATATATTTTTATTATATATGCGTATATATATTTATATATAGTACCATTTTTAATTACTTTATTTTAACATTATTATTATTATATTATATATATATCCTTTTTTGTATTTCATTATTATTGCTAGTATTGTTATTATTATCATAATTATTAGCATATACATATATATATATATATATTTATGTACATATTGTTATTTTCTATAAATACATTATTTTTCTTATTATATTAATAGTACATTATTTTTATTATTATTTTCTTTTATTGTAAATATTGTTATTGTTATTTTAATATTCTTAGATTTTAATATTTTTATTAATTGTATCATTGTTTGTATTATTTACGAATTCTCATTATAGTAATGTCTTACTCATATTTTTTAATTAATTTCAATAAATAAGGTAACGTACCGGTTTAACATTAAGTCGTCGATTTCATCGCTATGTTGGGTGAAATTAGTCGGCTCGTGTTAAAAACGGGACGTCCTTCTAAAAAATCAAAAACTTGAAACTTCTCATTTCCTTCAATCGGATCACGCTTAAATGTCAAATTGAATTCGTATTTTTGAAAATCAAGACAACACGTGTTTAATAAGATACCAATTTTGGGCGACGCGAGGGTGCTAATACCTTCCTCGCACGTAACCGACTCCCGAACCCAACTTTACTCTGGCTTTTGACGTAGACCTAAACTCGGCCTTCTTTTTGTTTAAAAAATAAGTTTTCTTTTAAAAAAGAGGACTTATTAGGTGTCCGATCACACCTAAGAAAAAGGATCGGTGGCGACTCCCTTTTTAAATAAAATCAAAAGTCGGTTTTCAAATTTTCAATAAATCGCCTCAATTAACGACTGAAAGCAAAATTTTTACGTCGCTACACAGATCATATTTGCTGGTATTAATGTAATGTATAAGTTGGCTGCTAATGATGGGATGAGTTTAAGGGTTATTGTAGTTTTTTTTATTTGTGTTTTTTTTTACAGGAAGAGCTTGAAGAAAATTAATAGAAAAGTATTGCTTCAAGCGTTTATTTGTGGATTATTTGGGTATATTTATGTAACAGCCTAATTTTCAGTGGTATCGGGAATAGAGATTTGAGATCACTAAATCCGACGGGTGAGTTGAAAATTTAATAAATTAATACCTATGAGTTAAATATGAATATAAAAGCATTTTTGAATTAGTGAATTTGGTGATTTAAAAGAATTAATTAGCTAAAATGGGTCGAGAATGAGGAATCGAGACCTCGACTTCATAAACCGAGCCATAAATATTTTTAGAAAATGGAGTGTTGGTGAGGTAATAATAAAATTTAGTCAGAAAATTTTGACGTTTGGGTGGTTAATTAAATAAAAAGAACTAAATTGAAAAAGGTGTAAAAGTTGCTAAAATGATTAAATAGCTCAATTGTCAAATGAGGAAGGACCTAAAGTGCAAATAAGCCCAAAGAAGATATTTTGAGCGGCAATAGCCGAGAAAAGTCAGGAAATGGGTGAAATAAGGGCAAAATTGGAAAATTGCCAAAATTGGCTAAATAAAAATGGGACTAAATTGGAATATCTAGAATTCTCTTCATTTCTCTTCATATTCATCAGCTGAAAAACAGCCAAGGAGGAGGGTTCAAGTTGGTTTTCATACTCCAGCTTCATGTAAGTTTAATTCTTGCTTTCTCCTTGAAATTTTTATGTTTTTGGGCTTTTACAATTGGGTCCAACTTATTATTTCATTAGTTTTTGATTCCATGGCTAATTTTTGAAGTTGTTATTGATGAGTGTTGGAAATATATGATGATTTGGCATGGAATTAGAGCTTTAAATTGTTTATATGTTGATTTTATTGAAAGAATTGAATAGAAAGTGAATGTTTGGGACCTAAGTGTAAAAGAGTTTGAAGTTAGAGTTTTATGTGGAAATTCTGAATTTTAATAGTTATGAAATAACTTATAATGTCTAGTAAAAGTATTAATTGAGAAAATTATCTTAATTTAGGGGTTAATTGAGCAAGGACTGAATTGTATGAATTGTGAAATTTGGGGCAAAATGGAAATTAACATTTTGCACTACAACTGTTTTGGACAGCAGCAGTAGTCTAACTTTGAAAAATCACCAAAAATTGTAGAAATAGAATTAGAGGATGAATAAAATATGAAATTAAAGCTTATTGAGTCTAGTTTCTTATACAATAAATTATGTAAGCAATGGAATTGTAAATCATGAGATATGATAAATTTTATGAGACAAGGTCAGAATGATTTCGGGTTCCCCCGTTCTAACTTTGTAAAATCATAAAAAATTGGATAAAAATAATTATGGAATTAAATTTATATGTTTAGAATCCTGAATGGGTATATTTTCAAGAGAAACAAACGGGAACATCATTTGAATCCTGTACGAGGAGATAATTAATTTTTAGTGAAGAAGGGTCGGAACTGTCAGACAGCAGAACAGGGGAGACTTCAATGAATAAACTGTATTAATTTGCCCAGCCAAAAATTATGAAATTTTTATGGTAATAATATATGTGAGTCTAGTTTCAGGAAAAATTAGCGGATCTTAATTTGGAGTTCCGTAGCTTCAGATATAAATAATTTAGTGACTATGACACAGATGGACAGCTTGAATATTCACCTAAGTAGATAGTGAAAATTATGGATAATGTTACCTACAAATATGTTGTTTATACTAAGGATGTGGATGGAGAGGAGGAGGAGGAAAATATACAAAAATATATGAATGACTCGTGTATAAATTGATCACATGCCTGATTACAATCGATAAGTGTTGGATTAGAAATGATATAATGTTTTATTTGAAATATTTATTATGAAATTATAATTATTGTTATAATACAAAAATTGAACTTGTGAGTCTATATGACTAAATTTTAGTGATTATTTGTTAATTTTATGAATTTCATGATGTGTTATTTCATATGTATTGATGATAAAATCGTGAATAATGTAAAAGCATGAAAATTGAATAAATGATCAAATTGAGCATTTTAGTTCAGTGACAAGATGAATTGAAGGAAAAGACCATGGTTTGGACCATGGCAACAAGTGATAAGTGATAGCTTCGGCTACACTTATCTGATCAAGGACAAGTGAAAGTGATAAGTGATAGCTTCGACTACACTTATCTGATCAATGACAAATGAAAAGTGAAAACTGGTAGCTCCGGCTACCTGATCAGTGAAAAGTGGTAGCTTCTGCTACTTGATCAGTGAAAAGTGGTAGCTCCGGCTACCTGATCAGTGAATAGTTGTAGCTTCGGCTACAAGTGACAAGTGACAAGTGATTTCCGTATAAGACCATATCTGGGATATGGTATCGGTGTGATATATGCTACTGTATAAGACCATATCTGGGATATGGCATCAGTGAGATATGTGATTCGTGTAAGACCATAGCTGGGCTATGGCATCGATATGTGATATGTGATTACGTGTAAGACCATAGCTGGGCTATGGCATCGATATATGAATATGTGTAAGACCATAGCTGGGCTATGGCATCATTATGTGAAGATGTGTAAGACCATAGTTGAACTATGGCATCGAGAAAACGAAGTACTCAATTCCGTAAGACGTTCACTAATTTGACAACGTTTGGTAAGTGTTACATGGAATTATGTGATACAAGGAAGTACGAGTTGATAAGATACAAGTATAGAACTTGGTTGATAAATTAATTCATTTGTGATTATATAATTGCTCATCTTGAATGTACTGTCCATGTGTATTGATAATTCAAATGTTTTAATGAATAAAGTTTCGGCATGGAATAAATTGAACACGAGACAAATAATCATGAAATTGAACTCGAAATTCATGAAAATGACAGTTATTGATATATGGAGACATGAGACATTGATATATGAATATGGAAAATGTTTGATAAATGTGTTTATTTATAATTATGGAATTATATACCTCATGTGTACTATTTTCATAAAGATGATATTTCAAATACTTTGGTTATTTAAGTTTAAATATGAAATAGTATGAAATCAAGATAAGCTGTTATGAAAACATATTTAGACTACAGAGATATGGCTGATATATGTTGTATGATTACATAACGTGAAATTGTGTATATATATGAGAAATTTAATGAGAATTGAGCCCATACACGTTTCTTGTTATTTATATGAAGTGTACGACTGACAAGGGTGATAAAATTATAAACAGAGAGTTACACGGGTAGAAAACACGGACATGTGACTCTCCAAAGTGTGAATTTTTTTTTTTAAAAGTTTCATATGTTTACGGTTTGGTCCCAAACCACCCTGAATGTATGTTTTGGGCCTCGTAGGCCCATATAAGGGACGTTAAACATATGTATGAAAGTTTTTAATTTAGAAGAAATTTTATGGCTGATTTTTACATGATTGATCATATTAAGTTCAGTAATGCCCCGTACCCTATTCTAGGCTCGGAATACGGGTAGGGGGTGTTACAGTTTAACCTAAATTTACATGTGTATATATGTATATATACAAAAATCTGTTTGTTTTAAGCTAATTTTAAAGGTATTTTACAGAGGATCATTGGTTCAAAACTTGTACCTGGAAAGCTTGGTGCATACATCTGCAACATTTGTTGCAGCCATGCTCTAGCCTTTACTTTTATTTTGGCCATTTGTTTCAAGTACACTTCTTAACCCTTGGTTGATTTTGATTTTTTGTGTTCGCTGGATACTTCAATGGGTGTGGTATTGGGTTCCTAGTGTTTATGTTGGATTTTATCTCTAGTTTTTGTTCCGACTCTGTTGAGAGTTCTAGTGGATTCAGTGACTCTGCTAAGAGCTCGAGGAGTTGATAGGTAGTAGGAGCACCCTCACCCACTATGGGCGTTGGTAAGTGAAAATTCGTGGACCGCCATTACCTCCTCGAACTCTCAATAGAATCACAAAACCTAGAGATAAAATCGAATATAAACGTGGAATCCAATTCCAATTGTCTCTAAATTTTTGCCATTTTTTACATGTATTGAAACAAAATTAATTATGATAACAGGATGGAGAAACTGGCAATAAGAACAAATGCAGGGAAAGCCAAAGTGTGTGGGACATTAATACGAATAGGTGGAGCAATGGTATTCACATTTTACAAAGGTATAGACATAAACATCTGGTCAACAAATGTAAACCTTTTAAAGCATCATCATCATCATCAACAAGTAGGTCCTGGACCTTCATATCATGGCACTGGTCACTTCATTATCTGTACTTTATTTGGTCTTTTTGAGTTGCGTTTCTTTTTCTTTGTGGTTGATCAATCAGGTAAATCTTGGGTTCTTTTCCTTTTCCTAATTCCATCAATTTCACTCTACTTACATGGTCTTTTTTCGTACTTAACTTTTGAACTTTGTTAGGCTAAAATGAGTTTGGGGTACTGCTTTGATGTGTTTGATGGGATCAATACAAGGAGCTTTTTATGCAGTTTGTACTGTGAGGGATTGGAATCAATGGAAGCTTGGGTGGAATGTTAGGCTTTTAACTGTTGCTTTTGTGGTATGTTAATGGCTACATGTTGGGTTTTTCTTTTTGGGGGTAATTGAACATGTTGACATTGTTTTTTTGGTTATGTTGCAGGGAATTATGGGATCTGCTTTGTTCGTATTCTTGGTATCATAGGCTGTTAGGTTGAAGGGACCATTGTATGCAGCTATATTCAATCCATTGGGGCTTGTGTTTGTTGCTATTGTGGGATTTTACTCGATGAAAAGCTGCATTTAGGAAGGTCTATTATGTCATATTTGCTTTACTATTTTATTATTTTCTTATAGCATTAACATAGTAATTATAATATGGATATAGATACAATGGTGGCAAAATGAGACCGAATCTCGAAAGATAAAAACTTTGAACTTGAAAAGATTTAATATACTAAATTTGAAAGAAAAAAAATCAAGTTTATAATAATTTGAATACGAAAAAAGAAAACTCCATATTAGAACTCAATTCTGCCTTGAGATTGACTCGAATTTGAATTAAATCCAAAACAATTCAAACTTGAAAATATGACTTAAAAAATGTGAAGGTATTATTGAACATATCGATTAGAACTTAAAACCCAAATAGAAAACTCTAAACCTAAAAACTCAAAATTAAAAAAAAAACCCTAAAATTGACTAAAATTCGAGTTGAAAAAGCCAACAAAGATTTCTGGATTTTTTTTTCTTTGTTTGGTTTTCATATTATTGAGGTTTTATACATAAAATTGGTCGAATTGCGAATATTTTTTATAGTATAAAGTCGTCATTGTTAATGGTATTGGTACAGATCATATTTACTGGTATTAATGTGATGTATAAGTTGGATGCTAATGATGGGATGCAGGGGCGAAGCCAGGCCCATGCCACCCCCCCTAAAATGTAAAATTAGTTTTTAGACTTTTAAATTTTTTTAAAACTTTTAAATTAGTAAAGGTAAAATTATACTTTGGCCCTCCTAAAATTATAAAAATTTGATTTAATTCTTTATAAATTATAAAGATATAAACTATAAAAAATTAAAATTTCAATGAGTTTAAGGGTTATTGTGGTTTATAGATTATGTTCACTACTATTATCATGGTTCCGCTTGCTCTTATTTTTGAAAGGTTAAAGCTTAATCTTTTTTGGTTTCAATTGTTCTTTTTTTTGTGTGTGTGTGTTTTTTTTTACAAGAAGAGCTTGAAGAAAATTAATAGAAAAGTATTGCTTCAAGTGTTTCTTTGTGGATTATTTGGGTATGTTTAACTTAAATTTATATGTGTATATATGTATATATACAAAAATATGATTGTTTTAAGCTAATTGTTGAGATTTTGGCAGCAGGACAAAGGCAAAACAAAAGCAAAATTGAAAACAGAAATAGAAAGCAAAGAGAATTCAGCAAGAAGATAAATGAAAAATTCACACTAATTTCATTAACATTGATAATACATGAAGATTACAAAACATGTGACAGTTACCTAATGATCATTAGGTCAAAACTTGTACCTGCAAAGCTTGGTGCATACATATGCGACATTTGTTGCAGCCATGATCAATCTTGCTTCAGCCTTTACTTTTATTTTGGCCATTTGTTTTAAGTACACTTCTTAATCCTTGGTTGATTTTGATTTTTTGTGTCCGTTGGATACTTCAATGGGTGTGATATTGGGTTCCTGGTGTTTATGTTGAATTTTGTCTCTAGTTTTTGTTCTGACTCTATTGAGAGTTCTAGTGGATTCAGTGACTCTGCTAAGAGTTCGAGGAGTTAATAGGCAGCAGGAGCACCCTCACCCACTAAGGGCATTGGTGAGTGAAAATTTGTAGATCACCGTTACTTCCTCGAACTCTCAATAGAATCACAAAACTTAGAGATAAAATCAAATATAAACGTGGAACAACTGATATAATAGGGATATAGAAACAATGGTGGCAAAATGAGACCGAATCTCCAAAGATCAAAACTTGGAACTTGAAAAGATTTAATATACTAAATTTGAAAGAAAACAAACTCAAGCTTACAACAAATTGAATACGAAAAAGAAAACTCAAGATTAGTACTTGAAATGTGGATAATAATAAATAATAATAAAAACCCAAAACTCAAAATCAAAATTTAACTTTAGATTAGCTCATTTGAATTGAATTTAAAAAAGTTCAAATCTGAATTTAAACTCTAAAACGTTTAGAACTTGTAAAACTCAATTCTACCTTGAGATTGACTCGAATTTGAATTACACCCAAAACAATCCAAACTTGAAAATATGACTTAAAAAATGCAAAGGTATTTGTCGTAGCCCAATTTTACCCTAAACCCAATTACATTACTCTCAAAACCCAAACATATCAAAACAAAACTAACCCAAATTAAACCCAATACAAAACAGCCCAATAACCCAAGAGGCCCGATTATCTTATCCAATACCCCTGACCCATTTACACTACAACACCCTCGGCCCAACTACAACCAATACCCAAGCCCAATACCTAAGCTAACCCAAACAGAAACCCTAGCCCCCTAAAGCTGCTAACCCTAGCCTCCCCACTTGCCTTCTACCCTCAACCACCTTTTTGACTTTTGGCCTCCCACTTTCACTGCTCTCTGACGCCGCCACTACAACACCGGCCACCAACTGGTCATGTCTCCACCGCTTGCCCATCCCCTGCAATCAGACAAGACAGAAACTAATAGAAAATGGAATTGTAAGGCTATAAAAGCCATGAAAATCAATGTAAAAGGATTCGGCATTTTTTAATACAAAAAATGATAGAAACTAGCAAAAAAATATAGAGTTCAATACAAAAAAAATAGATTTCAATACTAAGATAGCAAGTATTCGGAGAAGAAAACGAAAAGCAAACGAAAAAAGGTTACTTTTTATTTTTCTTCTATTTTCTTTCAATTTCTGCATACATATATATATATACATATATTACTTTATTTTTTATTAATATAAACCTAAAATATATATATTTTAAAACTAATAAAAAATAAATAAAAATAAAAATAAAAATTTTACTTTTTCGGCCACCGTATACGGTGGCTGGCGCCGGCGACGGACGGCGGCCGACCGTCGGCCGGTGACCGGCCTCTGGCCGGATCCCCTTCCCCTCCCCCTCCTCTCTCTTTCCCTCTCTTCTTCTCTTTCCTTTTTTTTTTCCCTTTCTCCCTTCCAAATGAATTTTTTTAAAAATTTTATCTTTTATAGGGGACCAAAACGGTGCGTTTTGGTCCCCCTCCGTTTAACCAAGAAACGGCGTCGTTTTGGCCATTATCGGCCCGTCTGACCCAACCCGCTATAGAATCTGCGTGTTTTCATTTGAATGGATTATTTATGTGCACGGTCCTTCCGTTTTTTTAAGGTTTCACAATTAAGTTTTTTCTATTTTCAATTTGGCCCCATGATTTTTAGCACTTTTTCAATTTGATCCCTATTGATACACTGCGTTTTGGAATGTGGAAATATTGCTATTTCGGTACTCCCAGGTTGCGTGCACATTGCAATCTAGTCCTTTTCTCTTTACTCTCTTTTCAAATTATCCCAAAACTCCGATTTTAGTTTTGATTTGGTCCTTTTTTCTTCTTTTTTTTTCACTTTAACCCGTTTGGTACTATTATTTCTATTCCTTTTTATTTATTATTATTATTATTATTATTATTATTATTAGTATATGTTTTATTATATATGTATATATTTTAATGTGTATGTACGTATATGTATATATTTTGACAATAAATTATGTATATATTTTATATATATATATATATATATGTTATGTATATATATATGGTTAGCACTATATTTTTATATATATTATGTATATCCTTTTAAAGATCATACTATTCATATATTTTTTATTATCCTTATCATTATTATTAGTATAGGATTTATTATATATATGTATATATCTTTAATATATAGGTATATGTTATATAATATTATTAATAGGTGTTTTCTTTAACATTATTATTTCTTATATATATATATTATGTAGATATTTTTAATATTATATTTTATATATATATTTTTCTTATTATGCATACATATACTTTTTTATAACTATATACTATACTATATAACTATTTATGTAGCACTATCAATGGTTATTTTTACTATTATTATCATTTATTTCTAATGCATGTGTGTATACTACGTATAAACGTTATCATGTATTATTTCTTTACTATTCCATGTATATATTTTTTTATCATGTATATGTTCCTAAATACTAGGTTAAGTATTTTTTCTATTATTATATATATGTATTACATAATTATCTTACCACTATATTATACGTATATATATGTATATTATACGCATATTTTTAATGATATTATGTATTTCTTTTATATATATACGTGTGTATGCTTATGTAATGTTGTTAATAGTTGTTTTTTTATATTATTATTTTTTTAATATGTGTAAACTATGTAAGTATATTGATACCTTCTTTTGTATATATTTTTACTTACATATACATATCTTCTTAATATTATCTTCATATATATCATGTGTATATTCCAAATACTATATTACATTTTTTGCATATTATCTTATGAATATATACATATATATATATACATATTATTATTTTTTAAATACATTATGCACGTATCTTTAGCGCTATATTATATTTTTTTAAATACCATGTATATACTTTTTATTTTTTATTACTTATGTATTTTAGTACATATATATTTATATATTATTATCATTGGTTATTTTTATTATTTCTGCTTTCAATACATATTGTATATATTTTTAATGTAGCATTATATGTTTTATATATGTTCATTACCATTTTATGTGTATATTATTGCTATTATTATCATGCTTAATGTCATATGCATTATTATCGTTTTATACCCTTATTATCGTATATACATTGCTAATGTTTTACATATTATTTGCTTCGTATATCCTTGACTTTTTATTATTATTTGTCTGTTCCGAATTAAGCCTATTTGTTCACATCTTATTTTTAACATTAATATAGTTTCCTTTTACTTTCTTTATCTAGAAATATTTTCAGTTTTGTTTTTAACTAATTTCAATAAATAAGGCAATGTGCCGATTTAACGTTAAGCCATCGATTTCATCGCTATGTTGGGTGAAATTCTTCGGCTCGTGTTAAATACGGAATACCCTTCTAAAAAACCAATAATTCTCGTGTTTTAATTGGATCACGATTAAATGTTATATTGAATTCGCAATTTTGAAATTCAAGACAACGCATGTTTAACAAGATACCAATTTTGGGCGTCGCGAGGGTGCTAATACCTTCCTCGCGCGTAACCGACTCCCGGACCCCACTTTACTCTGATTTTAACGTAGACCTAAACTCGGCCTTCTTTTGTTTTAAAAATAAACTTATTAGGTGTCCGATCACACCTATAAAAAGGATCGGTGGCGACTCCTCTCTTTATTTTGAAATCAAACTTCAGTTTTCAAGTTTTCAATAAATCATCACAATTAGCGACCGAAAGCAAATTTTTACGTCGCTACAGTATTATTGAATATAACGATTATAGAACTTAAAACCCAAATATTAAACCCTAAAATTAAAACTTAAAATAAAAAAATACCCTAAAATTGACTCAAATCCGAGTTGAATTCAAAGAAATTTAAACTAAAAAAAGGTTGAACTCAAATATATCTTAAGATTGACTTGAACTCCAGCTAAACTCGAGACAGTTTGAACTTGAAAAGGATTGAATCATACAAAAAGAAAGCTTAAATCCGAAAGCACCCGAACCTAAAACAATTAGATCCCAAAATTATATGATCTAAACCTGAATTAAATTTACATAACAGTTACACCCAAACTTTAAACTTAAAAAACTCAAACTCGAAAACCTCCAAAATTATAAAACAACTAAAACCTAAAATTACATGATCTAAACTTAAATCAAATTGTTATCTTTATACCTACACACAACCCTCAGACTCAAACTTTGAACTACAAAAAAACTCAAAACTCAAAACTCAAAAATACTCAAAGTTAAAACAATTAAAACCCAAGATTAAATGATCTAAACCCGAATCAAATTCTACCATTATACTTACCCAACACAACACTCAATCTCTCAACTATAAAAACATTCAAACCAGAAAACACCCAAATTTAAAACAACTAAATCGCAAAATTACATGATCTAAACCCGAATCAATTTGCTATCTTTATACCTACACAACACTCACATCCAAAATCGAATAACTTAGCTGCAAATGGTGTTTTAGTTTCTAATTCTTTCTCTTTTTTCCTGGGAAATCAACAGTATCATAGGGGGATTAATGATAGTATGTGGAGTATATGTGGTGCAATGGGGCAAAGCCAAAGAGATGAAGCAAAAAACACAGTTAGTACCAGTACCAACAGTTGACGAAGAATCAAATGAAATAGAAGAAGATAAACAAAGTGAAAATAAAGAAACTGATGAAGAACAAGAGCATGAAGGAACTGAAACTCCACCTGTAATAATTTTAGCTTAAAATTTTATCTTTTTTCCCTTCAAAACTAGAAAAAAAAAATTTGGCCATTAGCATCAACTTACAGTTTACTGCCAGATATATTTGTTGCACAAGACACTGTTTTAAAAGCTCATCTTTGGAGATTTATTAACTGTAATTCAAAGGCCAATTTGTACACCTGATATTAGATCATTTATTATATATTATTATAGCCATGTAGCAGCAATATATAGCTAGCAATTTATATGTTGTTTTTATGAGTAGAATTATCCAATGAAAGGGTTTTCTTTGTGTTGTGTGCATGAACCTATGAGAGCTTGTCATAATCATCATCTCATCTCTTAAAATGGTTTTGATGGTTGAATTTAACATATATTTTAATTTAATATAATTATTTAAAAATTGTTATTAATTTATTATGTGTAAGTGGTGGATCTAATCTATTTTTTTATTTTGGTAAAAATATTTAATATCTATGACCAATTTGATTCTTCTTAAAAAAATTAGAACAATTTAATCTTTCAATTTTGAAAATAAACAACTAATTAAGGACAATTAATCATGGTTTTCGTTAATTATTGTTACAGGCCAATTTTTGGGCCACTTACATTTCCAAACCTAAACCCTAAAACCCAATTTAACCCCTACCCAACAGACCCACCAACCTAACGAAACTAACAGCCCACTAAACAAATAACCCAACCCAGAAGCCCAAAACCCCAAATTCTTGACCCAAATTTTGACTTAGGGTTTCAACTTTTGAAACCCTAAACCCACTTGCGCCGAACCTACCCCCATCTGCCTTCTGACACCAGCACTGGCCACCTGCTCCACCGCTCGCCCATCCCCTGCAAAGACAAGACAGAAACAATAAAAAAATAGGTGAAAAAGGGTTATAAAAACCCAAATCAAAAACTGTAAAGTTCTTCCTTTTTCTGTCCATTCGGCAGTAAGAAAAAAACACAAAATCAAGAAGCAAAAACATTCAATTTCGAAGTTAATATAGTGACTCAATCAGCGTTTAAACACAGATATAGTATTCAAGCAAACCGAACACCAAGATCGAAGGATTAAAAGCAATAAAAAAAACCCTAAGGTGATTTCTTTTTTTTCCTATTTCTATTTTAAGTTCGTTTTTAGCCTATTTTCTTACTTATATATATATATTAAAACATAAAACTATAATCTAAAAAAAATAAAAATAAAAAGCAAAAAAATTACCTTTTTTGGCCACCGTGTACGGTGGCCGGCGCCGGCGACGGTCCGATGATCGGACCGGAGCCCCCCTGGCCGGAGCACCTTCCCTTCCCCTCCTCTCTCTTTCCCTCTCCTCTTCTCTCTTCTTTTTTTTTTCTTCTCCCCCTCACAAATGATTTTTTTTTCTCGAAAATGGCCTATTTATAGCCCTCCAAAACGCGCTGCGTTGATTTGGATCTTACCTTAGCCCCAAAACGACGTCGCTTTGGCTATGCTCGACCTAACCCGATCCAAACCCGCCAGATCCGCGCGTGTTTTTAAGCGGAAGGGCTATTTGCGCGCTTTAGCCCTTCCGCTTTTTCAGGCATTTACAATCAAGTCTTTTGGCTATTTTAATTTTGGCCCAAAATTCGTTGCGTTTTGTAATTTCATCCCCACATACACGCTGCGTTTTGATGAGATGGGGTATTTTCTGCTTAGGTCCTCCCACGTTGCGCGCATTGTGCAATTTCGTCCTCTTCCTTTATTTTTATTTCAAATCAGCCCCAATAACTAGTTTTTCAGTTCGATTTCGTCCTTTCTTTTCATTTTTTCGTTATTCTTCTTTAGTTTTATTATTTTAATAATTTTATCTTCATTATTATTGTTATTATTAGTATTATTAGTATTATTAGTATTTTTATTATTATATATCAGTATATACTCTTACTATACGCTTATATATGTTCATTTATATTTAGCATTTTTATCTACTTTGTTCTAATATTTGAGTGCCATGCTTGCTTTTACATTTCAATATTGTTATTACCATTATTATTGTCAATATATAGGTCCTAGTATATGTATATATCTATTGTGTACGTATAGACTTATTTTCATTACTTTATCTTAATATATTTATTACATTTGTTTTTGTATTTCAATATTATTATTACATTTATTATTATTACTATTATAATAGTTTATATTTCTATTTATGTGCATAGATTCATATATATATAGTATTTTTGTTATGTTAAGTTGTTTTTTTTTTTTTTTTGTATTTTAACACCATTATTATTGTGATATAGTGCATGTTTTGTTATATACATATATATTATGTGTATTTTATATATATTGCGTATATTATTATTCTATATTACGTGTATATTAAGTCTCGTATTACCCATGTATTTTATTATATATGTGTATATCTTTAATATATATTTACATAAGTATATCTTTATGTAATATTAGCATTATTATTAATATATTAATGTGCTTTTAACATTGTAATTATGTATGTATATATCGTGTAAATGTTTTAATATTATATTATGTATACTTTCTATATATATTACGAACATGTATTTTCAATATTATTAGTTAAATTTTTATATATATTACCCCATGTACATATTTTCATATTGTCCCGTGTATATACACACATATATATATGTACATTTTTTATTTCATTATATGTATATGTTTATCTTTTATCATAGTGTATATATATTATTATTACATTTGTTTTATTTCTGCTACTTATCATTAATATTTGCACATATATTTCATTCTTGTACACATATTCTATATATATAGTTTTATTTTCATATATTATTATACTTGTTATTTCCACTTACTATTTATTTCAATATTATTATATGTTATTTGGTGTACACATATCTTTTATTGTTACTATTTTTCTGCTATTATTTTTAGCATAAGTCTGTTATATATGTTTATCGCATATGTTCATTTTAAGTATGTTATGTATATATTTTTATGTACCTATAGTATTCCTATTTTATGTACATATTCTTAATGTCATTGTTATGTATACATTCATTGTTTCCATCTCACATTTAATTTTAGTATTACATTATATCTTTATTGTTTATAACACTATCGTCACACTTACATTTGTTTCAATACACTTCTAGATCTGTCATTTATTTATCTTTATTTCATGTCAGTTTACTTTACGTTTAAATAAAAATCTTTTTCCAATTAATTTTCAATAAGCGAGGCAATGTACCGATTTAACATTTAAGTCATCGATTTCATAGCTATGTTGGGTGAATATCAATTGACTCGTGTTAAAACGGTATATCCTTCTCAAAAATCAAAAAAATTAAAAATTCTTGTGTTTCGATCGGATCACGATTAAATCTTATATTGAACTTGTATTTTTGAAAATCAAGACAGCACGTGTTTATGAGATACCAACTTTGGGCGTCGCGAGGGTGCTAATACCTTCCTCGCGCGTAACCGACTCCCGAACCCTAATTTTTCTCTGGATTTTCGCGTAGACCCAAATTTGGCCTTCATTTTGTTCAGGAATAAATTTTCTTTAAAAAGATGATTTATTAGGTGTCCGATCACACCTAAAAAAAAAAGATCGGTGGCGACTCCCTTTTTAATAAAATCAAAAGTCGGTTTTTAAATTTTCAATAAATCGCCACAATTAGCGACCGAAGGCAAAATTTTTACGTCGCTACAATTATATATAATTTTGATTGATATAATAATAAATTTAATGCTTAATGTTTATATATATTGTGTTGTTAGACAAAATATGTAAATGTTATGAGCTAAATTTGTTAAATCAAAACCAAAATGATAGAATATATAAATGTTTGTGGGTTAAATTTGTTAAACAATACCAATTTGACACAATGTGTAAAATTTTGAGGACTAAATTTGTTATTATACCAATAGAATATAGGGTAAACTACCTAGTTGGTCGCTTAACTTTTAGGGGGCTTTTATTTTGGGCCCTCGTAATTTTGTCACTCAACTATAAGGCGTTTTCATTTTAGTTACCCAATCGTTAAATCTCTAACGGCGGTTAACTATGCAAACTAAATTATGTTCTCACTTTCATTTTGGTTACCAAAAATATATCTTTTTTTAAAGTATTGATCGTGGTAAAAAAAACTAAGGATTAAGTAAAAAAAGAGTAGAAACTAAAATATTGTATTATAAATTTATCAAATTGTATTTGTTTATCACATTACTGACTATTTTAAATTTCTTTTTTTTTTTTCAATACTGAAATTTTAAGTTCACAAATGGAAAACGTAGCACCTCAAGTGGATTGCTACGACGCTTGGAGTACTGATTGCGCTTAAAGTAACAGTAAGTTCAAAAAAAGAACAATTTTCAATTTCTTTTTCATTTTTTTGTGGTGGTTTGATCTTGGATGTTGGTCTTATGGTTATGGTGTTTTTGTTTTTGGATCTTGGATGTTGATATTAATATTGTCTATATTAATATGCATTTAACGATTGAAAGTTATTTACATAAATTGAATAGTTAAAAATTTTAAATTTATGTCAAATTTATCATACATGATCTACATAAATAAAATATATAAAATATGACGTTAATTATTACAATGTTAATTATATAAAAATCAATTAAATTTTACACCCGTCTAAGTGGATCCCTCCTATATATATTTCTATAAATATTCTTGCAAATAAAGAAAATTTTTTTGGTTGATATAATTTTTATTAATATGGAAATTTTTAAATTTTATTAACTTTAATTAAAACAATCCTAAATGTTAATTTTTTTAATTTATAAAAGTTATTATTAATTTTAATTACATATATTATAAATTTTATAATTAATTTTATGAATAACCAAGTAAATTCTAAATATTATTTTAAATCTAAAATAGTATCATTTTATTATATTGTATACATTTACATTTACACCATTGTTATAATTCTACGAATCAAAATTCAATCAGTTTTCATCTTCGATCTTCGATACTAACTATCACATTGACTTGGATCTAAAGTATGTTTTTCTACTTATCGAGAGGTATCAATATACCATATCAATCGTCGAATTATCACTTAAAACTTACTAGCCAGTTTAGTGATCATTTTGTAACTTTTTAAAGTTGAATATCCGAAACGCAAACTTACGGTTAGTTTAGTGACATTAGGTGTAATTTACCCTATATATTTATAATAAAATATCAGATTTACTAATTAAAAAATATTTTCTACATTATTTGAAAAAATATATATATTACCAGCATGAGAATCCTTAAGAGAGAACCTAAGTATACTGGATTTCTGTTTAGTTTATCTGATCAGTTCATTCACAACTCCTACGCCTAAGTTCCCTTCTACTTTTGGATTCTTTGGAGGTTAGGGAAAATTACTATCTTTTTTTGAGTTCTCCTTTAGCAAAGGATTAAGCAGTGAAAACAAGAAAAAATCAACAAAGATTTTTGGGTTTTTTTTTTCTTTGTTTGGTTTTCATATTATTGAGGTTTTATACATAAAATGGGTCGAATAGCGAATATTTTTCATAGTATAAAACCGCCATTGTTAATGGTATTGGTACAGATCATATTTGCTGGTATTAATGTAATGTATAAGTTGGCTGCTAATGATGGGATGAGTTTAAAGGTTATTGTGGTTTATAGATTCATGTTCGCCACTGTTATCATGGTTCCGCTTGCTCTTATTTTTGAAAGGTTAAAGCTTAATCTTTTTTGGTTTCAGATGTTCTTTTATTAGTTGTTTTTTATTTATTTGTGTTTTTTTTACAGGAAGAGTTTGAAGAAAATTAATAGAAAAGTACTGCTTCAAGCATTTCTTTGTGGATTATTTGGGTATGTTTAACCTAAATTTATATGTGTATATATGTGTATATACAAAAATGTGTTTGTTTTAACCTAATTTTAAAGGTATTTTACAGAGGATCATTGGTTCAAAACTTATACCTGCAAAGCTTGGTGCATACATCTGCAACATTTGTTGCAGCCATGATCAACCTTGCTCCAGCTTTACTTTTATTTTGGCCATTTGTTTCAAGTACACTTTTTAACCCTTCTTTGATTTTGATTTTTTGTGTCCGTTGGATACTTCAATGGTGTGGTATTGGGTTCCTGGTGTTTATATTGGATTTTATCTCTAGTTTTTGTTTTGACTCTGTTGAGAGTTCTAGTGGATTCAGTGACTCTACTAAGAGCTCGAGGAGTTGACAGGAAGCAGGAGCACCCTCACCCACTAAGGGCGTTGGTGAGTGAAAATTTGTGGACCGCCGTTACCTCCTCGAACTCTCAATAGAATCACAAAACTTAGAGATGAAATCGAATATAAAAGTGGAACCCAATTACAATTGTCTCTAAATTTTTTGCCATTTTTTTAAATGTATTGAAACAAAGTTAATTATGATAACAGGATGGAGAAACTGGCAATAAGAACAAATGCAGGGAAAGCCAAAGTGTGTGGGACATTAATAGGAATAGGTGGAGCAATGGTATTCACATTTTACAAAGGTATAGACATAAACATCTGGTCAACAAATGTAAACCTTTTAAAGCATCATCATCATCAAGTAGGTCCTGGACCTTCATATCATGGCACTGGTCACTTCATTATCGGTGCTTTATTTGGTCTTTTGAGTTGCGTTTCTTTCTCTTTGTGGTTGATCAATCAGGTAAAACTTGGGTTCTTTTCTTTTTCCTAATTCCATCAATTTCACTCTACTTACATGGTCTTTTTCCGTACTTAACTTTTGAACTTTGTTGTTAGGCTAAAATGAGTGTGGGGTTCCCTTACTTGTATTCAAGCACTGCTTTGATGTGTTTGATGGGATCAATACAAGGAGCTTTATATGCAGTTTGTACTGTGAGGGATTGGAATCAATGGAAGCTTGGGTGGAATGTTAGGCTTTTAGCTGTTGCTTTTGTGGTATGTTAATGGCTACATGTTGGGTTTTTCTTTTTTTTTTTTTTTTTTTTTGGGGAATTGAACATGTTTGACATAATTTTTTTGGTTATGTTGTAGGGAATTATGGGATCTGCTTTGTTCGTATTCTTGGTATCATGGGCTGTTAGGTTGAAGGGACCATTGTATGCAGCTATATTCAATCCATTGGGGCTTGTACTTGTTGCTATTGTGGGATCTTTGTTACTCGATGAAAAGCTGCATTTAGGAAGGTATATTATGTCATATTTGCTTTACTACTTTATTATATTCTTATATCACTAACATAGTAATTATAATATGGATATAGATACAATGGTGGCAAAATAAGACCGAATTTGAAACTTGAAAACTTTAAACTTGAAAAGATTTAATATACTAAATTTGAAAGAAAAAAAATTAAGCTTATAATAATTTGAATACAAAAAAGAAAATTTCAGATTAGAACTCAATTCTGCCTTGAGATTGACTCGAATTTGAATTAAATCCAAAACAATTCAAACTTGAAAATATGACTTAAAAAATGTGAAGGTATTATTGAACATATCGATTAGAACTTAAAACCCAAATAGAAAACCCTAAACTTAAAAACTCAAAATAAAAAAAAATTACCCTAAAATTGACTCAAATTCGAGTTGAATTCAAAGAAATTCAAACCTAAAAATTTAAACTAAAAAATGGATGAATTTAGATATATCTTAAGATTGACTTGAACTCCCCCTAAACTCAAGACAGTCTGAACTTGAAAAGAACTGAACCATAAAAAAAACTTAAATCTGAAAACACTCGAACCTAAACAATTAGATCCCAAAATTACATGATCTAAACCCAAATTAAGTTTACATAACTGTTACACCCAAATTTTGAACTTAAAAAAACTCAAACTCAAAAACCTCCAAAATCATAAAACAATTAAAACCCAAAATTACATGATCTAAACTTGAACCAAGTTGTTATCTTTATACCTACGCACAACACTCAGACTTAAACTTTGAACTACAAAAAAAAACTCAAACTCGAAAATACTCAAACTTAAAACAATTAAAACCCAAGATTAAATGATCGAAACCCGAATCAAATTTTACCATTATAGTTACCCAACACTAACACTCAAAACTCTCAACTATAAAAACATTCAAACCAGAAAACACCCAAATTTAAAACAACTAAATCTCAAAATTACATGATCTAAACCCGAATCAAATTGCTATCTTTATACCTACACAACACTCACAACCAAACTCGAATAACTTAGCTGCAAATGGTGTTTTAGTTTCTAATTCTCTCTTTTTTTCCTGGGAAATCAACAGTATCATAGGGGGATTAATGATAGTATGTGGAGTATATGTGGTGCTATGGGGCAAAGCCAAAGAGATGAAGCAAAAAACACAGTTAGTGCCAGTACCAACCGTTGATGAAGAATCAAATGAAATAGAAGAAGATAAACAAAGTGAAAATAAAGAAACTGATGAAGAACAAGAGTATGAAGGAACTGAAACTCCACCTGTAATAATTTTAGCTTAAAATTTTTGTCTTTTTTTCCCCTCAAAACAAGAAAAACAAAAAAAAGAAAATTGTGCCATTAGCGGCAACTTACAATTTACTGCCAGATATATTTGTTGCACAAGACACTGTTTTGAAAGCTCATCTTTGGAGATTTATTAACTGTAATTCAAAGGCCAATTTGTACACCTGATATTAGATCATTTATTATAAATTATTATAGCTATGTAGCAGCAATATATAGCTAGCAATTTATATGTTGTTTTTATGAGTAGAATTATCCAATGAAAGGGTTTTCTTTGTGTTGTGTGCATGAACCTATGAGAGCTTGCCATAATCATCATCTCATCTCTTAAAATGGTTTTGATGGTTGAATTTAACATATATTTTAATTTAATATAATTATTTAAAAATTGTTATTAATTTATTATGTGTAAGTGGTGGATTTAATTTTTTTTATTTTGGTAAAAATATTTAATATCTATGAGCAATTTGATTCTTCTTAAAAAAATTAGAACAATTTAATCTTTCAATTTTGAAAATAAACAACTAATTAAGGACAATTAATCATGGTTTTCCATTAATTATATATAATTTTGATTGGTATAATAATAAACTTAGTGCTTAATGTTTATATATATTTTGTGTTGTTAGACAGAATATGTAAATGTTACGAGCTAAATTTGTTAAATCAAGACCAAATTGATAGAATATGTAAATGTTTGTGGGTTAAATTTGTTAAACAATACCAATTTGACACAATATGTAAAATTTTGAGGACTAAATTTATTATTATACCAATAGAAATATAGGGTAAACTACCTAGTTGGTCACTTAACTTGAGCTTTTATTTTGGGCCCTCACAATTTTGTCAATTTAAAATAGTTAGCAATGTGATAAACAAGTACAATTTGACAATTTAAAATTCAAGTTCAAACTTTCTTGAGTTTAGCTGGAGTTCAAGTTAATATTAAGATATATCTAAATTCAACCCTTTTTTAGTTTAAATTTTCAGGTTTGAATTTCTTTGAGTTCAACTCGGATTTGAGTCAATTTTAGGGTTTTTTTTTTTATTTTGAGTTTTTAAGTTTAGGGTTTTCTATTTGGGTTTTAAGTTCTAATCGATATGTTCAATAATATTTCACATTTTTTAAGTCATATTTTCAAGTTTGAATTGTTTTGGGTTTAATTCAAATTCGAGTCAATCTCAAGGCAGAATTGAGTTCTCCAAGTTCTAATCTAGAGTTTTCTTTTTCGTATTCAAATTGTTATAAGCTTGATTTTTTTTTCTTTCAAATTTAGTATATTAAATCTTTTCAAGTTCAAAGTTTTTATCTTTCGAGATTGGGTCTCATTTTGTCACCATTGTATCTATATCCATATTATAACTATGTTAGTGCTATAAGAATATAATAAAATAGTAAAGCAAATATGACATAATAGACCTTCCTAAATGCAGCTTTTCATCGAGTAACAAAGATCCCACAAAAGCAACAGCTAAAAGCCTAACATTCCACCTAAGCTTCCATTGATTCCAATCCCTCACAGTACAAACTGCATACAAAGCTCCTTGTATTGATCCCATCAAACACATCAAAGTAGTGCTTGAATACAAGTAAGGGAACCCCACACTCATTTTAGCCTAACAAAGTTCAAAAGTTAAATACGAAAAAAGACCATGTAAGTAGAGTGAAATTGATGGAATAGGAAAAGGAAAAGAACCCAAGTTTTACCTGATTGATCAACCACAAAGAGAAAGAAACGCAACTCAAAAGACTGAAAAAAGCACCGATAATGAAGTGACCAGTGCCATGATATGAAGGTCCAGGAGCTACTTGTTGATGATGATGATGCTTTAAAAGGTTTACATTTGTTGACCAGATGTTTATGTCTATACCTTTGTAAAATGTGAATACCATTGCTCCACATATTCCTATTAATGTCCCACACACTTTGGCTTTCCCTGCATTTGTGCTTATTGCTAGTTTCTCCATCCTGTTATCATAATTAACTTTGTTTCAATACATGTAAAAAATGAAAAAAATTTAGAGACAATTGGAATTGGGTTCCACGTTTATATTCGATTTTATCTCTAGGTTTTGTGATTCTATTGAGAGTTCGAGGAGGTAACAGCGGTCCACAAATTTTCACTCACCAACGCCCTTAGTAAATGAACAAGCAAATGAATAAAATAAAAGGAATAATGAATAAATAAACAAGTAAATAAATAAATGAATAAATAAAAGAATTAAAATAAAAAAGGGCTTAATTGTAACTTAAATGAAATTAAAGGGACAAATTGAATAAAATAAATAATAAACGGCTAAAATTTAACGCATGAAAACAAGCAAGTGCCAAAGGAGAAAATAACCCAATCCTCTAGACACGCGTCCAATCTCTCAGCGAGCCAGGGACTAAATTTAAAAATGCGAAACATTCAGTGGCCAAATTTATAAAAATAAAGATAGTAAAAAAGGACTAAACTGAAACGCGCCTCAAAAGCAGAAGGGCTAATCGCACAAATACACCAAAAGTTGAAAACACGCGTATCCTCTGGAGCGGGTCAGGTCGACGCATGAGTCAAGGGTGAAACGACATCGTTTTGGGGCTATTGAAGCCAGCCCTAAAACGGCGTCGTTTTAAAGGTCTATTTAAACATAGGTTGAGATTGAACTCAAACATCCTTGAGCTCGAACTCAAACATCCTTGAGCTCAGTTTTGTTATATTATATAAAAAAAATAAATCTATAATAATATATAATATTATAATATAAATATTAAAAAATGTTAAATTGTTATATATACAATTTTGAAAAATGAAAAAAAAGTTATTAAAAATAATATAAATAATTTTCAAAAATATAAAAAATAATATAAGTGGACCTATAATGAATTTAGACAATTTTAGATTTATATTTTAAAGCGGATTGAGTTTGTGCAAGCATAAAATCATACTTACGCTTAGTCCATAGACATTTCTGATACCTCATTTGATTACCAGTGTAATAATATAGGAAAAAAACTTATTTATTACATATGTCTTACAATATTTGAATATAAAATAAAGAATAGTTAATATAAATTTAAACTTAAAATTAAAAAATTGAGTAAAAACTTTTGTAAAAAATAATACCTCGAAATAAGTAAAAAAAAATTCCTTTATTTTACTAAAAATAAATCATAAAAATAACTAAATACTACAAATTAAAATAATTTATTGTTAACTTATATACTAAATGATGTATAAAAAATAATACAACCACCAAAAGTATCGTTAGGTTGGTCTTATTTAATATTACATAGAACGTAATCAGTAATTTGAACCCATTGAGATAAAAATATTTGTCTGAAATTAAACATATCCGCTGTACTGTAGGTGGTTAGGATACTCGGCTCTCACCCGAGAGACCCAAGTTCAAGTCCCGGCATCGGAATCTATTTTTTCATTTTTAACTTTGAACCATTTTTGACTTTTTGGAGTCCTTTGGGCTTTATCTGCTTATTTGTTGATGTTTTATGGTTAAATTTCATTAGTAGTCACTCAACTATTAGTGAATTTCTTTTTTGGTCTCCTAACATAAAATGTTACAAAACGGTACTCAATTATTAGAATATTTCTTTTATTCTTAACTTTAGATCATTTTTTTTATTCTTAACTTTAGATCATTTTTTTTACTTTTTGAGCCAGTTGGGCTTTATTTGGTCTCTTTGTTGATGTTTCCATTTTTTTGGGGTAAACTGCATTAATAGTCATTGTATAAGCCCAAATTACCCGGGCCCGATGTTAAACCTGTACAAATCATCACATAAAGTCCAAATACAAAATGACCCACCTAAATTAACTAACCCTCTTACAATTTTAGACCCCAAACTAAAACCCAAACCCATTTACAATTTTTTAATTAACCCAAAACCTTAGCCCGCTAACCTAAGCCCAGACCCAACCACCCAACAGAGGCCCAAAATCCACACAACAGCAAACTCTAACCCTAATCGTGCAATGCCCCACTTGCGCCGCAACGTCCCATCGGCTACTCACCCCTGACTCAACCACACCGCCCACCAAGCTTCGACACACATCATCGCCACCCACTCCACCACCCGCCCATCCCCTGCAAAGAAGACAAGATAGAAAGCAATAAAAAACAGACATGTAAAGGCTATAAAAGCCGAACGTAAAAACAGGAAAAGGGTTCCTTTTTTCTTTTCTGATTTTCGGCATTCTGAATACGAGAAACAATAGAAATTAGGGATTTTTTTCAGCAATAGCAGAGCAGACTTAACTTAGAGGAAACAGTGAGCAGTAATCGGAACCGATCTAAGGTGATTTTCTTTTTTCTTTTATTTTAGCCCTTTTTTTTAGGTCGATTTTACATATATATATATATATCAAAAAAATACAATAAAAATAACAGAAAATAAAAAAATTGGCACGCACACACACATGTGAGCTCGATGACCGAATCGCTCACTTCCTTTTCCTCCCCTCCTCTCTCCTTTTCTCTCCCTCCCCCTTTCTTTTTTTCTTTCCTCACGCAAAATGAACAAAAAAAAAATTTGTCTTATATAGGGACCAAAACGCACCTCTTACTCAATAAAACGACGCCGTTTTGATGCGGGTCGGATCGACCCGACCCGCCCCTGTAAGGATCCGCGTGTTTTTAAACGCGGAAGGGCAAATTGCACGTTCGGCCCTTCCGCTTTTCTGGGATCTTACAATTAAATCTTTTTTAGTTTTAAATTGGCCCCGAGGATTATGCTTGGATTCCAATTAGGTCCCACGTGATGCTGTGCGTTTTGGGGAAAGGGATTATTGCCCATTTCAGTCCCCCACGTTATTCGCGCTTTGCAAATGGGCCCACCATTTTATTTTTATTTCATATTTGGCCCCGAAACTTTGATTTTATTTTAAATTGACCCCACAACTTTACTTTTTATTTAATTTCGTCTTTTTTCATTTTTTTACTTCTTTATTTTTTATTATTATTATTATTATTATTATTATTATTATTATTATTATTATTATTATTATTATTATTATTATTATTATTATGTATTAGTATAAATTTTTGTTATTCCACTTAATACTAATCAGTATATGTTATTTAGTATTATTTATGGTTTAATATCATTATCTTGTTAATATATTTGTATATCACCTGTGTATTCATGTAGTATTAATAATATTTGTAATATTATTATTAGTATGTATATATTTTTTTATATACTATATCATATGTATATTTCATGTATATTATGTATGTATATATATATTATTATTTTTTTATCTTTATTTTTATATTATATTTTTTTATATACTATGTATATGTTCTAATATATCACATTATCCATATGTTTTTTTAATCTTACGTAAATATTTCAATACTATATTATATATGTCTTATATATATTACTTATATTATTCTATATTACGTATATAAATACATTTACATACTATATTATGCGTATGTTCTTAAATATTTAATTGTATTTTTATATTATTACATATATATTTTAAATATCATATCAAGTTTGTATATATTATATACGATTTTTCTTTAAATGTTATATTATATGTATTAAAATACTAATATTATGTACATATGTTTTCAATGTTATTAATTATGTTTTTATATACTATTCCATGAACATATTTTATATCACTTTATGCATATATTCTTAAATACTATTATATATATGTGTTTTAATACCTTATTGTATATATATTGTATTTATTATTAACTATTATTATTATTATTGCTAGTATTGTTATTATAATTATTATATTAGTGTATATTTTATACACGTATACATATACATAGGTAACAATGTTTTTATTACTTTATTTTAAATTTTGTTATTATTATTATTTTATTAATATTTATTACTCTTATTATTCTTTTTTGCATATACTATTCATACTATCACTATCATATTATTGCCAAATATATCATTTTTCCTTATTTTATTATTAGTACATGATTTGTTTTTATTTTCCCTTTTTTTGTCAATATCATTGTTATTGCTATTCTAATATTATGATATTCCATGTCAATATTTTTCATTAATTATATCATTGTTTGTATCAATTATCCATTAATGATTTCTTGTTTTTAGAAATAGTTTTCCTGTTTTTTTTCAACACATAAGGCTACGTATCGGGTTAACACTAGTCGTTGATTTCATCGCTATGTTGGGTGAATCATATCGGCTCGTGTTAAAAACAAACGCCCTTCAAACAAATCAAAATTTAAAATCTCTCGTCTTTTCAATCGGATCACGATTAAATTATATATTGAACTCGTAATTTTGAAAATCAAAACCACACGTGTTTATGAGATACCAATTTTGGGCGTCGCGAGGGTGCTAATACCTTCCTCGCGCGTAACCGACTCCCGAACCCTAATTTTCTCTGGATTTTAACATAGACCTAAACTCGGCCTTCTTTCGTTTTAAAAATAGAATTCTTAGGTGTCCGATCACACCTAGAAAAAGATCGGTGGCGACTCCCTGTTTATTTTCAAAAATCAAACTTCGGTTTTCAAGTTTTCACTAAATCGCCATAATTAGCGACCGAGCTAAAATTTTTACGTCGCTACAGTCATTCAACTATTAGTGATTTTTATTTTCTGTCACCAACATAAAATGTTACAAAATGATCATCCAACTCTTAGTAGATTTTTTTTAGGTCATTCAACTATGAAAAGTTACAAAATAGTCACTCAACTATTCAATTTTGTCTTTTTTGGTCACTGTGTGGCTAACAATGGCGGCATTTAAAATTGGCATAATAGCAACTTTAACCCTCAATATTTATACATTGTGTAATTTAGTCTTTTTTTGTAATTTTGCTTATCTTTGATACCCTTTCACCTAAAAAACAAATTTATCAGTTAAATTTGATTAAAAATATATAAAAATGGAAATGTTGAAATACCCAAGATAATGATTTCCATATTTTCTCATTCTTTTAAAATTAACCCTTAATGTAAAAAGAAGAAGAAGAAGCAAAACTGCAAAAAAAAAAAAAAAAACAGATTACACAATATGTAAATGTTGAGGGTTAATTTTTTAGTATCAAGACTAGATTGACATAATTTATAATTGTTGAGGGTTAAAGATGCTACTATGCCAACTTTAAAAGCTACCACCAACCAACTGGGTACTAAAAAATTTTTTTTTGAACAATTGGTGACCATCTTGTAACTTTTCGTAGTTGGGTGACCAAAAAAGAAACTTACTAATAAGTGGGTGACTACTAGTGTAATTTACTCTTTTTTTAAAAAAACTTTGGACTTTTAGAAAAATAAAGATTAAATATTTTACTTTTTTAAACTTATTTGAATGACTTGTATGTCAAAAAGCCCTTAAGAAATTGCAAAAAATAAAATAAAAATCAACTCAGCCCCTACGTTAAATTCACACCCAATTAAGTCCCTGTCGTTAACTAAAAAAATCAATTAAGCCTCTTCATTAACGGTTTCCGTCATTGACTATGTTGACCATTAAAATAAATTGACAAACTAATTAGATGGTGACACATGGCAGCTGGTTTTATCTAATCTTCTTCCCATAAAAATTATTAAATATTAAAAAATATTAACAATGATATAAACTTATTAAAATTATAAAATCATTATAACAAAATTATAAATACTATAAAAATGTAAAAATATAATAAATTATAAAAACAATAAAACTTATTTAAAATATCTAAATTAAAAAACGTATTAGAATTCTTAAAAAAATAATAAATTGTAAAAAATTAAAATTAATATAAATTTATAAAAAATTTTAAAAAAATCATAACAACTTGAACTGGACCAATTAGCTTGAAATCGACAAGGTTACCAATCCAATGAAAGCCATTAGATCAGTTGACAAAGAAACAAACATATTAAAACAATTAGATTAAAACAAACAAATTTTTGTATATATACATATATACACATATAAATTTAAGTTAAACATACCCAAATAATCCACAAAGAAACGCTTGAAGTAGTACTTTTCTATTAATTTTCTTAAAGCTCTTCTTGTAAAAAAAAACACATATAAAAAAAATAACTGATAAAAGAACAATTAAAACCAAAAAAGATTAAGCTTTAACCTTTCAAAAATAAAAGCAAGCGGAACCATGATAACAGTGGCGAACATGAATCTATAAACCACAATAACCCTTAAACTCATCCCAACATTAGTAGCCAACTTATACATTACATTAATACCAGCAAATATGATCTGTACCAATACCATTAACAATGGTGGCTTTACACTATGAAAAATATTTACAATTCGACCCATTTTATGTATAAAACCTCAATAATATGAAAATCAAACAAAGAAAAAAAAAACCCAGAAATCTTTATTGGTTTTTTCTTGTTTTCTCCGCTTAATCCTTTTCTAAAGGAGAACCCAAAATTGAAAAATTAAAAACCCAGGAATGTGTATAAATCATTTTAAGAAAAATTAAATTAATTAAATTAAATAGAAAAAGATAGTAACTTTCTCTATCGTCCAAAGAATCCAAAAGTAGAAGGGGGATTGTAACAGCCTAATTTTCAATGGTGTCGGAACAGTAATTTGAGATCACTAAATCCGACAAATGAGTAGGAAATATTATTAATTTAGTGAGTATAAGTTAAATGTGAAGTTAGGAAAAATTTTGAAATAGTGAATAGTGTACTAAAAAATAAATATTAAAATAATTAGAATCAAAAACGAGGTATTGAGACCTCAAGAATTTTAAATCGAGCCATAAATATTTTTATAAATATTTATGGAGTGTTAATAAGTTAGTATTAAAGTTTCGTCGAGAAATTTTAAAGTTTTGATAGTTATTTGAACAAAAAGGACTAAATTGTATCAAATGCAAAATTATGGGAAATGATTAAATAGCTTAAATGATAAAAGAAAGAGGGTTTAAAAGGCAAATATACCCAAGGTATATTTGGGCTGGACGGCAAGGGTATGAAATCAGTAAGAAAATAAGGAGAATTAAGGGTAAAATTGGAAAATTACAAAATTTACTTAATAAAGCTAGGAATAAAGTGAAATTATCTAGATTTCTCTTTATTTTTCTGCATTATCATCAGCAAAAACACCATGGAAGAATTCCCTTAAGCTTATTTTTCATATTTTTACTTCAAGTAAGTTCAATTCTTGATTATTTCTTGAAATTTTTGTGTTTTTGTGACTTTTACAACTAGGTCCGCTTGTTGAATTCATTAGTTTTTGATTCTATGAAAGAAATTGAAAGTTTCTATGAATATGTGCTAGAATTATATGATGATTTGGCATGGAATTAGATCTTTAAATTGTTTATATGCTGATTTTATTGAAAGAATTGAATAGAAAGTGAATGTTTGGGACCTAATTGTAAAAGAGTTTGAAGTTAGAGTTTTATGTAGAAATTATGAATTTCAATAGTTATGAAATAACTTATAATGTCTAGGAAAAGTATTAATTGATAAAATTATCTTAATTGATGGGTTAATTGAGCAATGACTGAATTGTATGAATTGTGAAATTTGGGGCAAAATGGAAATCAATATTTTACACTAAAACTATTTTGGACAACAGCAGTAGTCTAGCTTTGAAAAATCACCAAAAATTTTATAAATGGAATTAGAGGATGAATAAAATATGAAATTAAAGCTTATTGAGTCTAGTTTCTTATAGAAGAAATGATGTAAGCAATGAAATTGTAAATCATGAGATATGATAAATTTTGTGAGACAAGGTCAGAATGATTTCGGGTTCCCCTGTTCTGAATTCGTAAAATCATAAAAAATTGGATAAAAATAATTAGGGGCTTAAATTTATATGTTTAGAATTCTGAATGAGTCTATTTTCAAGAGAAATAAATAGGAACATCATTCGAATCCTTTACGAGGAGATAATTAATTTTTAGTGAAGAAGGGTCGGAACTGTCAGACAGCAGAACAGGAGAGACTTCAATGAATAAACTGTATTAATTGGCCCAACCAAAAATTATAAAATTTTTATGGTAAGAAGAAATATGAGTCTAGTTTATGTAAAAATTTATGGATCTTAATTTGGAGTTCTGTAGCTCAAGATGAAAATAATTTAGTGACTAATAGCTTGAATATTCACATAAGTAAATAGTGAAAATTATGGATATTGTTACTTACAAGTGTGTTATTTATACTAAGGATGTGGATGGAAAGGAGGAGGAGGAGGAGGAGGAAAAATATACATATATATATGAATGACTCGTGTATAAATTGATCACATGCCCATTATAATCGATAAGTGTTGAATTAGAAATGATATAATGTTTTATTTGGAATATTTATTATGAAATTATGATTATCGTTATAATACAAAAATCGAACTTCTGAGTTTATATGGCTAAATTTTAGTGATCATTTGTTAATTTTATGAATTTCATGATGTGTTATTTCATATGTATTGATGATAAAATCGTGAATAATGTAAAAGTATGAAAATTGAATAAATGATCAAATTGGGCATTTCAGTTCAGTGACAAGATGAATTGAAGGAAAAGATCATGGTTGGACCATGGAAACAAGTGATAAGTAATAGCTTCGGCTACACTTATTTGATCAAGGACAAGTGAAAGTGATAAGTGATAGCTTCGGCTACACTTATCTGATCAAGAACAAGTGAAAGTGATAAGTGATAGCTTCGGCTACACCTATCTGATCAAGGACAAATGACAAGTAAAAAGTGGTAGCTTCGGCTACCTGATTAGTGAAAAGTGGTAGCTTCGGCTACCTGATCATCGGCTACTTGATCAATGAAAAATGGTAGCTCCGGCTACCTGATCAGTGAATAGTGGTAGCTTCGGCTACAAGTGACAAGTGATTTTTGTGTAAGACCATATCTGGGATATGGCATCGGTGTGATATGTGTATAAGATGTAAGACCATAGCTGAGCTATGGCATTCTAGTGAAAAGACCATAGCTATGCTATGGCATCAATGATTATCAGTGAAATTCAGTAAATACCGGTGCAGACCAATTCCGTAACATGTTCACTAATTTGAAGAAGTTTGGTAAGTATTACATGGAATTATGTGAAATAAGGAAATACGAGTTGATGAGACATGAGCATAAAACTTGGTTGATGAATGAGTTCATTTGTGATTATATATTTCTACTCCTTTAGTGTATTATCCGTATGAATTGGTATTCCAAATGAGTTAATGAGAAAACTTCTAGTATGAAATAATCTGAGTTTGAAATGAAATATCATGAAAACGTACTTGAAATACATTGGTATTGTAGAGGCCCAAATTTGACCGGGCCTAATAAGCCCAAACAAATAAATAATTACTACCCAATTGAAACCCATTACAAAAATAACCCAAAATTTGAAGGCCCAAATGGCCCAGAATGTTTAAACATTTGGAAACCCTAACCCTTGCCCCAACTTTCAGCGCCGCTCCTAGGCCAGCATGCCTACCGCTGTGCAACCGTTGCCCACACGCCACCACCAACTCTTCTGACACCTGCAAACAAAAGAAAAGGAACAGAGCAGAGCAATGCAGCAAGAACAGTAGCGAAAACAATAATATAATAGGGATTTGTAAATCGGCTTTAAAAGGCCGAATGATGAATGTAAAAAAAAGAAACCTTTCTTTAAAAAAGGGGGGAAAAAAGGAAAAGGAAGGAAAAGAAAAAAACAGAGAGCATCTAATACAAAAAATCAATCAAAAACCAAAACTTTAAAGGTGATTCCTCTTTTGTTTCATTTTTTCTTTAAATTCTCTGTTGCTTTTATCTTCTTTTATATTTTTTTGAATAAAAAATAATAATAATAAAACAAAAAGAGTAGAAAAGGGAGGGTACTCACCTTCGTTGGCCTCCTCGGCGCCGGAAGAAATCCATTCGCGCAACACCGGCCACTGGCCCAGAACGGCGGCGCAATGAACACCGGGAATCCTATCGCCGGACATGGGGAGTGAATGGAAAGCAAAGAGAACTCTCTATCTCCTCTTTTTTGTTTTTCTAAATAATGCTGAAACAATAATAATAATAATAATAAAACAAATTTGGCTTAAATAAGCCAAGCAAAACAACGGGGGGAGTTTGAAGGGGAACCCGCGTGCTTTTGAGGCCCAATAGGCTATTTGCGGTTATGGTCCCTCCTTCTTTCCTGTGCCATACTATTTGGTCCCTTTTTGCATTTTTTTCTTTTTAAATTTCGCCCTTTATTTTACTTCATTCCCGTTTTAATCCTTGACTTGGACAGATGAAGCACATTACATAATGATGTGGGATATTGTCCCATTTTATCCTCGTGCATTTAAGTGCATTTTGATTCAGTCCCTGTTGGTATTTTTCTTTATCTGCAATCGATACCTCAAATCCTGATTTAGTTTCAATCACACCCTGAATCCTTTTATTTTATTCATTTATTTATTTTGTTATATCAAAATATCTTGTTATGTGTTTATTCAAATATTTTATAGGCTTTTTAGATAAGATTGCTTATATGTATTATTTATTTTGGTTTGTTTAAATATGTTGGTTATTTAAAATTGTATTATTATTTGTTTCAAACTGTTTCTTTAACACTATGTATTCTAAATTGTTGTATATATTATATATTTTTTGGCTTTTCACATATTATCTATATAGCATTTCAAATCTTTTACACATATTATAAAAAAAATTGTTTTGTATATTACTTCTTTAAATCTCTTTTACTTTAGATTCTTTGTAACAGTCTAATTTTCACTGGGATCGGGAATAGAGATTTGAGATCACTAAATCCGACGGGTGAGTTGAAAATTTAATAAATTAATACCTATGAGTCAAATATGAATATAAAAGTATTTTTGAATTAGTGAATTTGGTGATTTAAAAGAATTAATTAGCTAAAATGGGTCGAGAATGAGGTATCAAGACCTCGACTTCATAAACCAAGCCATAAATATTTTTAGAAATGTTTATGGAGTGTTGTTGAGGTAATAGTAAAATTTAGTCAGAAAATTTTGACGTTTGGGTGGTTAATTAAATAAAAAGGACTAAATTGAAAAAGGTGTAAAAGTTGCTAAAATGATTAAATAGCTCAAGTGAGGAAGGACCTAAAGTGAAAATAAGCCCAAAGGAGATATTTTGGGCTGCAATAGCTGAGAAAAATCAGAAAATGGGTGAAATAAGGGCAAAATTGGAAAATTGCCAAAATTGGGTAAATAAAAATGGGACTAAATTGGAATATCTAGAATTCTCTTCATTTCTCTTCATATTGATCAGCTGAAAAATAGCCATGGAGGAGGGTTCAAGCTGGTTTTCATACTCTAGCTACATGTAAGTTTAATTCTTGCTTTCTACTTGAAATTTTTATGTTTTTGGACTTTTACAATTGGGTCCAACTTATTATTTCATTAATTTTTACTTCCATGGCTAATTTTTGAAGTTGTTATGGATGAGTGCTGGAAATATATGATGATTTGGCATGAAATTAGAGTTTTAAATTGTTTATAGTCTGATTTTATTGAAAGAATTGAATAGAAAGTGAATGTTTGGGACCTAATTGTAAAAGAGTTTGAAGTTAAAGTTTTATGTGGAAATTCTGAATTTCAATAGTTATGAAATAACTTATAATGTCTAGAAAAATTATTAATTGAGAAAATCATCTTAATTGAGGGGTTAATTGAGTAAGGACTGAATTGTATGAATTGTGAAATTTGGGGCAAAATGAAAATCAACATTTTACACTAAAACTGTTTTGGACAGCAGCAGTAGTCTAACTTTGAAAAATCACTAAAAATTGTATAAATAGAATTAGAGGATGAATAAAATATTAAATTAAAGCTTATTGAGTCTAGTTTCTTATAAAAGAAATTATGTAAGTAATGGAATTGTAAATCATGAGATACAATAACTTTTGTGAGAGAAGGTCAGAATGATTTTGGGTTCTCCTGTACTGAATTTGTAAAATCATAAAAAATTGGATAAAAATAATTATAGGCTTAAATTTATATTTTTAGAATCCTGAATGAGTCTATTTTCAAGAGAAATAAACGATGACATCATTCAAATCCTGTACGAGAAGATAATTAATTTTTAGTGAAGAAGGGTCGGAACTGTTAGACAGCAGAATAGGGGAGACTTCAATGAATAAACTGTATTAATTGGCCCAACCAAAAATTATGAAATTTTTATGGTAAGAATACATATGAGTCTAGTTTCTGGGAAAATTTATGGATCTTAATTTTGAGTTCTGTAGCTCAAGATGAAAATAATTTAGTGACTATGACACAGATGGACAGCTTGAATATTCACCTAAGTAGTTAGTGAAAATTATGGATAATGTTACCTACAAGTATGTTGTTTATACTAAGGATGTGGATGGAGAGGAGGAGGAGGAAAATATACAAAAATATATGAATGACTCGTGTATAAATTGATCACATGCCCGATTATAATCGATAAGTGTTGGATTAGAAATGATATAATGTTTTATTTGGAATATTTATTATGAAATTATAATTATTGTTATAATACAAAAAATTGAACTTGTGAGTTTATATGGCTAAATTTTAGTGATTATTTGTTAATTTTATGAATTTCATGATGTGTTATTTCATATGTATTGATGATAAAATCGTGAATAATGTAAAAGCATGAAAATTGAATAAATGATCAAATTGAGCATTTCAGTTCAGTGACAAGATGAATTAAAGGAAAAGACCATGGTTGGACCATAGCAACAAGTGATAAGTGATAGCTTCGGCTACACTTATCTGATCAAGGACAAATGAAAGTGATAAGTAATAGCTCTGGCTACATTTATCTGATCAAGGACAAGTAAAAGTGATAAGTGATAGCTTCGGCTACACTTATCTGATCAAGGACAAATGACAAGTGAAAAGTGGTAGCTTCGCGCTGCGATCGATGAAAAGTGGTAGCTCGGCTACACGATCGATGAAAAATGGTAGCTCCGCTACGATCGATGAATAGTGGTAGCTTCGACTACAAGTGACAAGTGATTTCCGTATAAGACCATATCTGGGATATGACATCGGTGTGATATATGCTACTGTATAAGACCATATCTGGGATATGGCATCAGTGAGATATGTGATTCGTGTAAGACCATAGTTGGGCTATGGCATCGATATATGAATATGTGTAAGACCATAGCTGGGCTATGGCATCATTATGTGAAGATGTGTAAGACCATAGTTGAACTATGGCATCGAGAAAACGAAGTACTCAATTCCGTAAGACGTTCACTAATTTGACAAAGTTTGGTAAGTGTTACATGGAATTATATGATACAAGGAAGTACGAGTTGATAAGATATGAGTATAGACCTTGGTTGATAAATGAATTCATTTGTGATTATATAATTGTTCATCTTGAATGTACTGTCCATATGTATTGATAATTCAAATGTTTTAATGAATAAAGTTTTGACATGGAATAAATTGAACACGAGATAAATAATTATGAAATTGAACTCGGAATTCATGAAAATGACAGTTATTGATATATGGAGATATGAGACATTGTTATATGAATATGGAAAATGTTTGATAAATGTGTTTATTCATAATTATAGAATTATATACCTCATGTGTACTATTTGCATAAAGATGATATTTCAAATACTTTGGTTATTTAAGCTTAAATATGAAATAATATGAAATCAAGATAAATTGTTATGAAAATATATTTAGATTACAGAGATATGACTGATATATGTTGTATGATTACATAACGTGAAATTGTGTATATATATGAGAAATTTAATGAGAATTGAGCCGATACACGTTTCTTGTTATTTATATGAAGTGTACGACTGACAAGAGTGATGAAGTTATAAACAGAGAGTTACACGGGTTGAAAACACAAGCGTGTGACTCTCCAAAGTGTGAAAATTTTCTAAGTGTTGCAAAAGTTTTATATGTTTACAGTTTGGTCCCGAACCACCCTGAATGTATGTTTTGGGCCCCGTAGGCCCATATAAGGGATGTTAAACATATGTATGAAAGTTTTTAATTTAGAAGAAATTTTATGGCTGATTTTTACATGATTGATCATATTAAGTTCGGTAATGCCTCGTACCCTATTCTAGGCTCGGAATACGGGTAGGGGGTGTTACATTCTTACTTATTATTATTTTTAAATCGACTTATATGTTATTTATTTTTAAAATTGTTTTATATATCTTATATTAAACTCTTTGATTTATTTAAAAAAACGTTTTTTTATTATTTAGGTTTTACATATATATCATTTATTTTTCACCTTTATATATATATATGTATATATATTATTTATTTTAAAATTACTCATAGGAATCCTTTTAATTTGCCTTGTATAATATAGATTTTAAAATTCTTCTACATTATTTATTTTAAACTCGCTTTATGTGTTATTCATTTTAAATCATTTTATTATTTACTTTAAAATTTTTATATATATATATTATCAATTTCAAATCGTTATGTCTATTTTTATGTATGTATATACTAGTTGTTTCTTTGATGTCTTGTATATTACTTATTCTAAAATTTTTATACATATGATCTATTTTTTTAAATTGCTTTGTATATTGTTGATATTAAATTTTTTTTTCACAATATTTATTTTGAATCCATTTATTATCATTTTAAAATTTGTTTTACATTTTATTTACTTTAATTGGCTTTTTAAATTTTCTTAAGTTGTTATATATATTATTTAATTCATTGGTCTTCGATTATTAACGTTAGTATTTAAATGATGTGTGTTGCGAGATTATTATCATTGCGTATACTATGATTCGTTTATTTGTATTCTCATATTATTGTCATTCACTTGTGTAATATTTTTATCATCGTTCCATGTCGCACTATATTTTTTTTCATATCATCGCCTCATGAATCAAGTCTTGTTGCACTTATCCAATAAATCGTTTTGTTTTAATTCAAGCAAGCGACACGTCATTTAAACATCGAATTCGCTACCATTCAAAAAAAACAAAAATTTTCAAAATAAGGCAATGTTTCGCGTTTTGGAGCATCGAGGAATTGTGCCCTAACTTACGGGGTTTCGGTTTTCTCGTTGATTCTAAATAGCCAAATATCCTTTTGAGTTTTAAAATACGTGGATTTTTAATTAAAATTAAAGACGACCTTGCACTCGGGAATTCATGATATTGTGTCCTAACTTACGGGATTTGATACTCTGATATCTCGAGATAAGGAAATCTTTAGCAATAGTTTTGAGCTAATTCAAGTGTTTTAATCGACATCAATAAAAAGGGATCGTATTTCAAAACCATTCTCGATTTTTAACATTCGACACTAAGACGCTAATTAATCAACTAGGTACCAATTTTGGGCGTATCGAGGGTGCTAATCCTTCCTCGTGCGTAACCGACTCCCGAACTCATTTTCTGATTTTCGTAGACCAAAAATTATTATTTTAGTAAATCTTAATTTTTATTAAAATGATTAATTTAAGGTGATCCGATCACACCTCATCAAAAAAAGATTGGTGGCGACTCCATATTTTCATTTTCATTTCCAAAACCAAAGTCGATTCCCGTTTTCAAAAAAATGGTTTCGACAGTTATGTCTTGTATATGCTATTTGAATTCATAAATGTGGAAAGTAAATGTATGTGGAAGTATGAGATGATGATATCTGTACATGGAATTTATTGATGAATACGTACATCCAAATTTATATGATAGATTTTAGTGAACATTGAAATTGGGCTCAATAAGTGATTTGGCAATTTAAATCGTGATTGGTAAGAAGAGTTAATGAATTAAATATTTATGAATTGTACACGTATTTGTCTGAAATACGAGGAAGTGATGGTAATTGATACATGGATATATGAAACTATGATATATATATATATATATATATATATAAAAACATGGAATATGTTTGATAAATGTGCTCATTCATAATTATGGAATTATGTACCTTATGTGTGCTATTTGTATAAAGATGATATTTCAAATACTTTGGTGAATAAAGCTTAAATATGAAATAGTATGAAATCGAAACAAATTGTTATGAAAATGTATTTAAATTATCTGTAAGTGTTTCGTGCTTCTCGGTAATGCCTCGTACTCTATTCCGGCGACAGATACGGGTAGGGGGTGTTACAAGGATCTTGGGGATTCTTATGCTGGTAATATATATTTTTTCAAATAATATAGAAAATATTTTTTAATTAGTAAATGTGATATTTTATTATAAATATATAGGGTAAATTACACCTAATGTCACTAAACTAATGGTAAGTTTGCATTTTAGACATTCAACTTTAAAAAGTTACAAAATGATTACTAAACTGGCTAGTAAGTTTTAAGTGACAATTTCACGATTGGTATGGTGGATCGATACCTCTCGATAAGTAGAAGAACATACTTTAGATCTAAGTCAATGTGATAGTTAGTATCGAAGATCGAAGATGAAAACTGATTGAATTTTGATTCGTAGAATTAAAACAATAGTGTAAATGTAAAAGTATACAATATAATAAAATGATACTATTTTAGATTTAAAATAATATTTAGAATTTACCTGGTTATTCATAAAATCAATTATAAAATTTATAATATATGTAATTAAAATTAATTATAACTTTTATAAATTAAAAAAAATTAACATTTTGGATTGTTTTAATTAAAGTTAATAAAATTTAAAAATTTCTATAAGACTCTCTAATTACAATAGTTATTTAAACCCTAATTACAAAATAAAAATAATGGAGTAGGAGGAATGGCATTATGAGTAATTCAATACCAAAAAGCAGCCCTTTATAGTGAAAATGTAAGAAAGAAAGACAAAAAGGGGGTGGTGTTGTGGTGTGAGTCTTAAAACACTCTGTTGCAGGCCAATTTTGGCCCAAACACAATTAACCTAAACCCCAAACCCACCAGACCCAACTAACCTAAACCTAAAACCCGAATGGCCCACAAACCCATTACAGTTTCAAACCCAAAACCCGGTAAGCCCACTGACCCAATAACCCCAAATCCCATCAGCCTAACCCTAGCCCAAACAAACAGAAACCCTAGCCGAACCTACTCCCCCCCACTTGCCCACTTGCGCCGCAACCACTGACACCACCGACCTAACCCCCACCTGCCCCTGACACTGTTGCGGCCACCGCCCAAGGTCACGTCCACCGCCACTGTCTCCATCAGCAACCACCCTACAAGCAAGAAAGAAGACAAGACAAATATAATAGAAAATAAGTGTAAAAAGGGTTATAAAAACAGAAATCAAAAACAGTAACGAGGGCTTTTTCTTTTTCGGCATTTCAATACAAAAAAACAATAGAAGCTAGCAAAAAAATATAGAGTTCAATACAAAAAAAATAGATTTCAGTACTAAGACAGCAAATATTCGGAGAAGAAAACGAAAAGCAAACAAAAAGGTTACTTTTTATTTTTTCTTTTATTTTCTTTCGATTTCCGCATACATATATATATATATACATATATTACTTTATTTTTTAATTAATATAAACCTAAAATATATATTTTAAAACTAATAAAAAATAAATAAAAAATAAAAAATTTTACCTTTTACCATCAGACACTCGTGGTAGTGCCGCTGCCGCGCACGGTCCTACGATCGGACGAGCCCTCACGGAAATCGCTCCAGGCTCTCCTTCCCCTCTCCCTTCTCTCCCTTTTCTCTTTTTTTTTTCTCTCCCCCATCTCAAATGTTTTTTTTTTTTTAAATATTAACTTTTATAGGGGGTCAAAACGCACCGTTTTGGACCCCTGGTTTTGATGAATAAAACGGCACCGTTTTGAAGACCCGACCCGAGATCCGACCTGAACCCACCTAGGATCCGCGTGTTTTCAACTCAATTGGCTAATTGCGCGCGCAGCCCTTCCGCATTTTCAAGGTTTTACAATCGAGTTTGCCTTTATTTTCAATTGAGCCCAATAATTTATTTTGGTTTCTGATTTAGTCCCTCCGTGCAGCGCATCGTTTTAACCGTTCGGAATATTGCGTTTTTGGTCCCTCTAAGTCACGCGCGCGTTGCATTTAAATCCTTTTTCCTTTATTTTTTTTAAAATTCGCCCCAAAACTTCATTTTTAATTCAATTTTATCCTTTTTTACTGTTTTTCATCATTTTATTTTAACTTTAATATTAAGTATATTATTATATTTTATTACTATTATATTTATTAGCATTAATATTACATTCACCTGATATTTATGTATACATTATATAGTATTATTAAAATTTTTTTTCTTTATATATATTATGTATATATATATTGTATACATGCTTATTGTTCTCAATACATATGTATGTTTATGAAAATTCATTAATAGTGGTTTCTTTAACATTATTATTATTTCTAATATGTGCATACTATATAAATATTTTAATATTATATTATGTATATACTACTACTATATGTCTATTTATGTAGCATTGTTAATGGTTGTTTTTTTTACTATTATTATCATCCCTAGTATACATACTATGTATAAACTCTTTTAATACTTTGTCATGTATATGTATATGCGTTTTTTATACTGTATTATGTACATATTATTATTATATCTATTTTTGTCCCTATTATGTTTATTATTAATATTAGTATATGTATTTTATTATAGGAGTATATATATTCTTTTTTTATATGGTATTATTTGCATATATCGTTATCTTTATTATTATACTTATTATTTTTCACTATTATTACTTACTATTTTATTTTGATATTATTATGTATTATTTGGTATACATGCATCTTTTTGTTATTACTCTTATTATCATTATTAGTATATGTCCATTACATATGTAGATATTTTAATACGTATAAGTTCATAGTCACGTAGTGCCGTTAGCATATATATAATATATATTTTTTTGTTATTAATATTGCTGATATATGTTGTATATGTTCATTTTTAGGTTATGTATATATATTTTATGTATATATATATATTTTGTATTACTATGTATATATTATTTATATTTATTATTAACATTAGTACATGTATTTCATTGCACATATATATATATATATATACTTTTTATTAATATTATTATTTTGTATTTCATTGCACATATATCTATATATACTTTTATTAATATTATTTTTGTATATAGTATTATTCATTATTATACACGTGTATATATATATAGATATTTTTGGTATTTATTATAATACTTTTCTTATTATTTATATATGTTCTTTAAAATATCATAGTCTTCATGTATTTTATTATATATGTATATTGTACATGTTCATTTTAAATGTATTATGTATATGTATATATATATATATATATATATATATATATCAGTACTTATATTTAGTATTATTATGTAAACATCTTTTACCCCTATATACATACATTTTTCATAAGTACATACTTTAACATTAATAGTTACGTATTTTTCTTATCACTTCATAAATATTTCAAATATTATATATAGTATGTTTCCAACATTATTACTATATATACATGTATAAGTATATATACTGTGTTCTCGTATTTGATACTATTGTTATATTTAACATCGAGTGCATTGTCATTGTCTTTAATATTATTGTCGTATGTATTATGTGCCTTGATGTATTTCCAACTATTATCTTTCGTTTCCCGCCCATTTTTATACATTACCTCGTTGTCCATTATTTTAAAACGTTGATTCGTGTCTTTATTTATTTCAATAATCAAGGCAACGTGCCGATTTAAATACTATGTCATCGATTTCATCGCTATGTTGGGTGAATATCAATCGACTCGTGTTAAAACGGTATGTCCTTCTCAAAAATAAAAAAAAACTTAAAGATTTTTCGTGTTTTGATTGGATCACGGTTTAGTGTTATTTTAAACTTGTAATTTTGAAAATTAAGACAACGCTTGTTTAACAAGATACCAATTTTGGGCGTCGCGAGGGTGCTAATACCTTCCTCGCGCGTAACCGACTCCCGGACCCTACTTTACTCTGATTTTGACGTAGACCTAAACTCGACCTTCTTTTGTTTTAAAAATAAATTTATTAAGGTGTACGATCACAACTAGGAAAAGATCGGTGGCGACTCCCTGTTTATTTCAAATTCAAACTTCAGTTTTCAAGTTTTTAATAAATCGCCACAATTAGCGACCGAGAGCCAAAATTTTTACGTCGCTACACACTCCTCTGGTCTCATATCTGTCAAGCAACCTGAATTTTAGTATAAATAGAAATTCCTTTTACAATTGGTACAAAACTATGCCTTTTTAGAAATGGGAATTCAACAATGGAGGTGGAGGTCCCCCACCCAAAACCCTATTGGGAAAAGACAAGCTGTAACAATCCCATGATATATACATAATTGCTATATATATATATGCAATACTTTCATATTAACTTTGATTAAATTAGACGAATATGTTACTTCATGCAATTGGATTTGTCTTTAGGTTAAGTTGGGTGAGCTATGGTCCAAAATCTTTGGATATCACCACCATCTTTGTTTTAGTCTCATATATAAACACCTAATCTTCCTCTAATTTTGTTTATTAGTGTAAATGAATTGGATTCAAATCACTAATTAATTTTTTTTAAAAGAATTTAAATTGAATTTTTTATTTGGGGCTGAGATAAGATTATAAAATTTAGTGAGCCAAAACTAAACATTTTGTATTAAAAAAAACTTAAGTTAAATTATTAACTTTTCAAAGGGCTGAAATTTGATAAAAATACCACGGAGGTCCCAATATTAGGTGTCAGATTGCATTTTGCCTCCTCTACTTAAAAATGGACAAATTAGTCACTGTAAATTAGATCAAAAAGCAAACTGGTCTATTTTCTGTTAAAATTTTCATTCATTTTTACTATTAAAAATTGGCATGCTTGACAGAATAACCAAACAGTGAAACTTGATGTGCCATGTATACCTCATGCTAGCATGCATGGACCAATTTTCATTAGTAGAAGTGGATAAAAAAATTTAAATGAATGACTAATTTACTCTTTAATCTAATATATAGGGGCTAATTTGCCCATTTCTTTCAATATAGGAGATAAAATACAATCCAACTCCTAGTACAATAGCCTCCGTAATACTTTTACCACTAAAATTTCGAATTTTATATTTAACCCAAGGTTAAACAAACTAATCCATTTTTTTTTTAATTTTGGAAAGGGCTAAAGAGCAATTTATCCATTTAACCGAAGAGGTCAAAGTCTTGCCTGCCCCTAGCTACACCAATATTAGGGTAGCTTGTAACTAAGTTCATACATCCTAACTAGTCATCTCCCTCATCGCTTACATCTCTTACATACACAAAGTCATCATCTTTTGCTTTATCATTATATGCAAAAAATGAAAATTCATTCATTTGTTCCATTAATGTTTATGTATATATGTAACCCTTCCTCGTATACACACACAAACATATATTACATAAAAAGAGCTGTTCTTTTAACTGTGTTTCAGAATTTCGACGATGTACTTCCAGTAGTGAATTAAATCAAATCATGAGATTGCATATATAGACATTTATATATATATGAAGTTAATTCTATTCATCAGTTGATGATAGAAGAGCAGTGATATTCATTTCTTATACTTAGAAAATTGAACAGAAAAAATGGGTTTTAATCATTTTAGAATTCTTATAGAGGAGGAGATAAGGGGTTTTGTAGTTTAATTAGAAATGGCCCAACCCTAATTATAGTAACAAGCCATAGACAGACAATGCATATTAAGTTTTCCAGAAAAGGAAACCCAATGGCCTACATTGGTCCCCCAAGTATCCCACCATTATTTTTTTTTTTTCAGTTGCTTGTCACCATTAAACCTGTCATAGAGCATTCAAATCGTATAATAAAACTCTTCTATTTTTTTCTGTGGGAGACGGCATTTTAGTGAAGAAAAGAACGAAGATGAGAACATGGGGGGACTTACCCAAAATGGAAACCGTCGCAGAAGCGGTTTAAGGTCCACTTTCCACCACTAATTTAGGGTTCTTATTCACATGGAGTTTGCCAGGCATCTATATTTTGCATCATCATTACCATTTAATAACCCCAAGGATAGCCTCCACAATGTTATATATAGTATTATTTGGGGTAAAAATATTATAGAGGATCTTATATTAATAGTCAGATCGTATTTTGTTCTTTCTATTAAAAAATAGTTAAATTAATCTCTGTACATTAGATCAAAAAGCAAACCGGTCCTTTTATTAAAAATTTTATTCATTTCTTCTATTAAAAATTGGTCCCGGTATGTTAACATTAGGTACACGTGGCACGCAATGTGTAGATGTTTGTTTATTCTGTTAGCCACGTCAGTTTTTAACAGTAGAAATTGATAAATTTTTTAACAGAAAAATGACCAATTTACTTTTTAATTTAACATACAAAAATTAAATTACCCATTTTTTAGTAAATGGGGCAAAAGGTTATCTAACTTCGAGATTTCCATGGTACTTTTATCTATTAATGGGTGATAAGGGTTTGGTTTAGATTGATTTTGGATAAAATCTATAGTTACCTTATAATATTATATTTTTTTTGAAATTCAACCGAATCAAATTCCATCAATTCAGTTTATTTTTTTATTTTTTTTAAGAAAACACATTTTTTTAAATATAGAATTTTGAATTGTTCTTCACTAATTTATATATAAATATTTATTTTTATATTACAAAAATTTAACAATAACCAAACTAAAATTGAAACAAATTTCGTTTTGGTGGCCAGTTAGTTGTTGACAGCTAGTGTTTCCTTTTTTCGAGACTGGTAACTGTACTTAATGCTTCCACAATTTAATAATAGTATCAATTGATTCAAAAAAAAATTGAAACAAATTTAATAAAATCGAACTTGTTGAAACTTGTTGAAACCCTATATCATCATACTCACAAGTCCTTATATTGGGATTTAATCATGATTAATTGTCATTCTGATTTTATTGAATCTGATATAGTATTTTAAAGCATTTAATAATATCCAACGGACTTCCAACAATTATCCAATAGGATTGTACATCATGTTGAATTCAGTTAATTGAAAGATTTGATACAATCATCGTCGAGAGGAAGGATGGTATGAAACAGTGATATTATTCATTTTCAATAGTTTAATGCCACGTTCAAAATGAAAATGTTGATGTGGCATTAAACTATTGAAAAGGGAATACATATGGCATGGCATTAAACTATTGAAAAGGGAGTACAGGGACTAATTTGTCCATTTTTAAGTAGAGGAGGCAAAATGCAATCTGACACCTAATATTGGGACCTTCGTGGTATTTTTATCAAATTTCAGCCCTTTGAAAAGTTAATAATTTAACTTAAATTTCTTTTTAATACAAAATATTTAGTTTTAGCTCACTAAATTTTATAATCTTATCTCAACCCCAAATAAAAAATTCAATTTAAATTCTTTTAAAAAAAATTTAATTAGTGATTTGAATCCAATCCATTTACACTAATAAACAAAATTAGAGGAAGATTAGGTGTTTATATATGAGACTAAAACAAAGATGGTGGCGATATCCAAAGATTTTGGACCATAGCTCACCCAACTTAACCTAAAGACAAATCCAATTGCATGAAGTAACATATTGGTCTAATTTAATCAAAGTTAATATGAAAGTATTGCATATATATATATAGCAAGTCTGTTTGTTTTAGTCAATTATGCATATATCATGGGATTGTTACAGCTTGTCTTTTCCCAATAGGGTTTTGGGTGGGGGACCTCCACCTCCATTGTTGAATTCCCATTTCTAAAAAGGCATAGTTTTGTATCAATTGTAAAAAGGAATTTCTATTTATGCTAAAATTCAGGTTGCTTGATAGATATGAGACCAGAGGAGTGTTTTAAGACTCACACCACAACACCACCCCCTTTTTGTCTTTCTTTCTTACATTTTCACTATAAAGGGCTGCTTTTTGGTATTGAATTACTCATAATGCCATTCCTCCTACTCCATTATTTTTATTTTGTAATTAAGGTTTAAATAACTATTGTAATTAGAGAGTTTTATAAAATTGAGTGTAACTGAAACACCCCAATTACTTGCTATTTCAATTGACAAAGTTGGATTAAATATAAAACATTAAGGACGCCAAGTATAAATAGTAATAAACTCCAACAAAATGCAATAACATCCCTTGTTAAAATAATTTCAAAATACATACATATTTAACCTATCAAAATGAAATATACCTCTCTTTCGCGTCACGAAAGTTATTTATATGTTAATCTACATGAAATATTTTTTCACAAACAAAGAGAATACTAATCACTAAACCCGTACATTTTTCTAAAACATTTCCTTGTTTTTTTGCATACATTTCAAAAAAAATTATGATTATAATTACTATGTTTTGACCAAAATGTTCTATTAGTTCCTATATTTTTATATATTTAATATTGAATCTTTATATTTATATTTTTACTTTTTCAATTTAAAAATTTGAGTCCAATCATTAATACAGTTAATATTTTCATCAAAACTTATCAAATTTTGCTTAAGAGTTCACAAAATTTATTGAAAAATACAAAAAAAATACTAAAAACAAAATTAAAATCAGAGTAGGTCTAATCTATTTGTATCAAATATAGGTGCAAATTTGTAGTTCTATGAGAAAAGATTGGGGGCATTTAGAAAACTTAAAAAATAAAAACAAAATTATAGCAAAGCTTATAGAGAATAAATTCCTTGTTCATACACGCTAGCTTCGCTAAAAGAGCTGCAGATTTACGAGAGCAAAGCAAATAGGTAATAAACTCAGAGACTCATCATCATCATCTTCTTCTTTTTTTATCCAATAATCCCTTCCTCTTTTTATGAACTACAAACCATAAAAACAAAATTTGTTATTTTCAGTTTCAGAAGCTTTTTACCTTCCGTTTTATCTTATATTATAGCAACCCATTTTTGAAAACTTCTTTATTAAGCTCAGCTGCTTCATTTTTGAAACTTTTTTTGTGTCTGCGTGTGGTTTAATGTTTTTTTGTTTTTTATTTCCCAGTTTCCTTAACTAGGTAGAGATTATAAAGGCAAAGAAAAGAGATAATTATGGGTCGTGGAAAGATACCGATCAAGAGGATTGAGAACCAGACGACTAGGCAAGTTACGTTTTCGAAGCGAAGAGCTGGGTTATTGAAGAAGACCCATGAGTTGTCTGTGCTTTGTGATGCTCAGATTGGGCTCATCATCTTCTCCACTACCGGCAAGATGTGCCAGTATTGCACTGAGGGTTACAGGTCTTTTTCATTATTTCCTCTTCTCTTTTCATTTTCATGAATCCATGGTTATCTTGGTTGAAAGCCTGCATGGGAGTTTGATTTTTTGACTGACCAAGATCATGTTTTGTAAAAATGAAGAACATGAACTAGCTGGGGTTTCAATTTCAAGGCTACTTTTTCAAGCTAAAGTTAAGATTTTTTTTTGGTTGTTATGTTCTATTTTCATGACCTGCAGATCTCTTTAGCTTCTGCATTAATTTGATTGGTTACAGTCTTTGTTATCATCAATTTGAATTCAAAAAGCTTTCAATTGCATGAATATCCCTATTGATTTGAGCTGATCAGATCAAGGGTGTTGTGTTATTTGATTAAGACATTAATGAATGTTAAATAATGTAAAATTTAAGGGAAATTGGTGGGTAAAAAAAAGTATTCTTTGTTATAATCATAAGGGTTTCATTTTCTTCCATTTCATTATTACTTTTTTGTCCATTTTTTTTTTAAAAAAAAAATTCAATATATCCTTAATAGAGATTAAATAAACTTTGACCAAATATGAGAGTTTATAAGCATCTTAATTTTGCACTCTTTCAATCATAGATATAGCACTACAGATTTTTAATCGACTTAATTTTTCATGCTTATCTTTCTCGGAAAATATAAGAATGGAATTTTACTGAGAAACAAACACTTTCTAAAACCTTTTTAATTAAAATTAAAAATCATCTGAGCAAATTTTCTTGCTAGGACTGTCTTAGATGACAAAATTTTCCATTTTTTCTTTGTTTAATGGCTAAATGTTATGTGACAGAATGGAGCAAATCATAGAAAGGTGTCAGAAGGTCACTGGAACTTGCATTCCTGAGCATGACAATCGGGTAAGATCACTCGCATCTCCTTCTTCAATCTGCCTCAGCATGAAGGTATTTCTTGAATATTTTCATATATGTATAGGAACATTTGTACAATGAATTGGCAGTGTTGAGGAAAGAAACTCGTCGCTTTCAGCTAAGCATGCGACGCTACACTGGTGAAGACATGAGTTCTATACCATTCGACGAGCTCGATCAACTTGAACACGAACTCGAACGCTCCGTCATCAAGGTCCGAGAGCGAAAGGTACATGCTCATCATCATCTTCTTAGTGCATTTTGAACTAAATATGTAAATGTTTGTGGGTTAAATTTGTTAAACAATACCAATTTGACACAATGTGAAAAATTTTGAGAATTAAATTTTTATATTATTAATAACTAGTGACAAAATCTAATTTGAATGGAATGTTTTCTACAACTTTATTCAGGGATATATTTCAAAAATGCTATAGATTTTGATTTAATGTACAATTTTATATATAAATTTTGATTGTGTATTTTTATACATGAAATATTAATACATTCAATTTTGAAAAATTACTAACATAGTTACTGATATAGTACTATTTTAAGTGTACATAGTGTAATACAAATAATTATATATATTTAATATAAAAATAAATTGATATATTTACCCCTTTAAATGTATTTAATTAAATAAAAATTAAAGTTTCATATGTGAAATACAAATAATCTTAGTGAAATTCGATAATTAAAAAAATTGTGGAAAAAAATTAAAATCAAATTACAAATGAAATGTTACATAAAATAATTTATATTTAAATAAAATAAAATTTTATTTAAATTTAATAAGAAATATATAAAAAGAAAATTCATTGAACTTTTTAAAGCTGATTTGTTTCTTCTCGTAAGTGTGTTTCCCCATACACTGTTTCGTTTAGAAATTCTCAAATAACTCCACATTTCTCAAATTTAGTACAAAAATGACGCCATATTTCTCATTAATTTTCTTCTTTTTTTTCCTTATATAAATACCTTCACATGCTCCAAGCATTAACCCAAAGCTCACCAAAAACAAAAAAAAAAACTCAGCTTTCTTTTTTTTTTTTTTCAAGCAAAAATGGAAGCAAGACAGCCACATAATGCAACAGCAAGGACACATTCAGGCGTAAACAGTGAACTCCACACGGCGCCCTGGCATTCGCCGGTACCGTACTTGTTCGGCGAGTTAGCTGCCATGTTGGGTCTTATAGCGTTTGCGCTTCTCGTCCTTGCATGTTCTTATCGGAAACCATTGGGTTACAACGAGAACGATGGTGAAGGGGGAACGGAGAGAGACATAGAAGCCGGAGAAGGTAAAGGTTACTTTCTTACCCCATTATAAATTTATAACTATATAATACAATACATTAACTATTTTTTTTCTTAAGTTCTATTCTTGCATATGGGTTTTTTTTCCGTTTCTGATTCAAGCCAAAGTTAAGACCGGGAGTATCCTTTTTTGACACGTTTCAAGGCGTGTCCGGTACGTATCTGGCTGTGTCGGCAGCGTGTCTGTGTCAGACACCAGTACGACACTGATACGAGGGGATTTTTCCCGTGTCGGTGCTTCCTAGATTGTAAAGGTATTTTACAGAGGATCATTGGTTCAAAACTTGTACCTACAAAGCTTGGTGCATACATCTGCAACATTTGTTGCAGCCATTGTCAACCTTGCTCCAGCCTTTACTTTTATTTTGGCCATTTGTTTCAAGTACACTTCTTAACCCTTGGTTGATTTTAATTTTTTGTGTCCGTTGGATACTTCAATGGGTGTGGTATTGGGTTCTTGGTGTTTATGTTTAATTTTATCTCTAGTTTTTGTTTTGACTCTGTTGAGAGTTCTAGTTTTTACATGTATTAAAACAAAGTTAATTATGATAACAGGATGGAGAAACTGGCAATAAGAACAAAACATGTTGGGTTTTTCTTTTGGGGGGAAATTGAACATGTTGACATTGTTTTTTTGGTTATGTTGCAGGTGTTCTTGGTATCATGGGCTGTTAGGTTGAAGGGACCATTGTATGCAGCTATATTCAATCCATTAGGGCTTGTGTTTGTTGCTATTGTGGGATCTTTGTTACTCGATGAAAAGTTGCATACGAGTTGGCTTGGATGAGTCAAGAGCGAGACGAGTGTCAAGGGATGGTGATTGGGTCGGAATTCTTGGTGGTGAGCGGATATAGAACGAATAATCAAGGAGGATTCGAGGGGAGCGCGGAGTTAAAAAAACCCTTATATTGTGTCTAGTGTCCTATTGGTATAATAACAAATTTAGTCCTCAAAAAACAACATATAAGGTGTACCTATAAGGTGTTATTTTTATGAGTAAAATTATCCAATGAAAGGGTTTTTTTGAGGACTAAATTTGTTATTATACCAATAGGACACTGGACATAATATAAGGGTTTTTTTAACTCCGCGCTCCCCTCGAATCCTTCTTGATTATCCGTTCTATATCCGCTCACCACCCAGAATTCTGACCCAATCACCATCCCTTGACACTCATCTCGCTCCTGACTCATCTAAGCCAACTCGTATGCAGCTTTTCATCGAGTAACAAAGATCCCACAATAGCAACAAGCACAAGCCCCAATAGATTGAATATAGCTACATACAATGGTCCCTTCAACCTAATAGCCCATCATACCAAGAACACCAACAAAGCAGATCCCATAATTCCCTGCAACATAACCAAAAAAAACAATGTCAACATGTTCAATTTCCCCCCAAAAGAAAATTCCAACATGTAGCCATTAACATACCAGAAAAGCAACAGCTAAAAGCCTAACATTCCACCCAAGCTTCCATTGATTCCAATCCCTCACAGTACAAATTGCATTCAAAGCTCCTTATATTGATCCCATCAAACACATCAAAGCAGTGCTTGAATACAAGTAAGAGAACCCCACACTTATTCTAGCCTAACAAAGTTCAAAAGTTAAGTACAAAAAAAGACCATGTAAGTAGAGTGAAATTGATGGAATAGGAAAAGGAAAAGAACTTAAGTTTTACCTGATTGATCAACCACAAAGAGAAAGAAACGCAACTCAAAAGACTGAAAAAACACCGATAATGAAGTAACCAGTGCCATGATATAAAGGTCCAGGACCTCCTTGTTGATGATGATGATGCTTTAAAAGGTTTACATTTGTTGACCAGATGTTTATGTCTATACCTTTGTAAAATGTGAATACTATTGCTCCACCTATTCCTATTAATGTCCCACACACTTTGGCTTTCCCTGCATTTGTTCTTATTGCCAGTTTCTCCATCCTGTTATCATAATTAACTTTGTTTCAATACATGTAAAAACTAGAACTCTCAACAGTGTCAAAACAAAAACTAGAGATAAAATCCAACATAAACACCAGGAACCCAATACCACACCCATTGAAGTATCCAAAGACACAAAAAATGAAAATCAACCAAGGGTTAAGAAGTGTACTTGAAACAAATGGCCAAAATAAAAGTAAAGGTTGGAGCAAGGTTGACAATGGTTGCAACAAATGTTGCAGATGTATGCACCAAGCTTTGCAGGTACAAGTTTTGAATCAATGATCCTCTATAAAATACCTTTACAATCTAGGAAGCACCAACACAGGGAAAATCCTCGTACCAGTGTCGTACTGGTGTCCGACATGGACACGCCGCCGACACAGCTGGATACGTACTTGACACGCCTTGAAGCGTGTCAAAAAAGGACACTCCCGATCTTAACTTTGGCTTGAATCAGAAACGGAAAAAAAAAACCCATATGCAAGAATAGAACTTAAGAAAAAAAATAGCTAATGTATTGTATTATATAGTTATAAATTTATAATGGGTTAAGAAAGTAACATTTACCTTCTCCGGCTTCTATGTCTCTCTCCGTTCCCCCTTCACCTTCGTTCTCGTTGTAACCCAATAGTTTTCAATAAGAACATGCAAGGATGAGAAGCGCAAACGCTATAAGACCCAACATGACAGCTAACCCGCTGAACAAGTACGGTACCGGCGAATGCCAGGGCAACGTGTGGAGTTCACTGTTTATGCCTGAATGTGTCCTTGTCGTTGCATTATGTGGCTGTCTTGCTTCCATTTTTGCTTGAAAATAAACAGTGTATGGGGAAAAGCATTTACGAGAAGAAACAAATCAGCTTTAAAAAGTTCAATGAATTTTCTTTTTATATATTTCTTATTATATTTAAATAAAATTGTTATAAGCTTGATTTTTTTTTCAAATTTAGTATATTAAATCTTTTCAAGTTCAAAGTTTTTTATCTTTCTAGATTCGGTCTCATTTTGCCACCATTATATCTATATCCATATTATAATTATTATGTTAGTGCTATAAGAATATAATAAAATAGTAAAGCAAATATGACATAATATACCTTCCTAAATGCAGCTTTTCATCGAGTAACAAAGATCCCACAATAGCAACAAGCACAAGCCCCAATGGATTGAATATAGCTGCATACAATGGTCCCTTCAACCTAACAACCCATGATACCAAGAACACCAACAAAGCAGATCCCATAATTCCCTGCAACATAACCAAAGAAACAATGTCAACATGTTCAACTTCCCCCCAAAAGAAAATTCAAACATGTAACCATTAACATACCAGAAAAGCAACAGCTAAAAGCCTAACATTCCACCCAAGCTTCCATTGATTCCAATCCCTCACAGTACAAACTGCATACAAAACTCCTTGTATTGATCCCATCAAACACATTAAGGAAACCCCACACTCATTTTAGCCTAACAAAGTTCAAAATTTAAGTACAAAAAAAGACCATGTAAGTAGAGTGAAATTGATGGAATAGGAAAAGGAAAAGAACCCAAGTTTTACCTGATTGATCAACCACAAAGAGAAAGAAGCGCAACTCAAAAGACCTAAAAAAGCACCGATAATAAAGTGACTAGTGCCATGATATAAGGTTCAGGACCTACTTGTTGATGATGATGATGCTTTAAAAGGTTTGCATTTGTTGACCAGATGTTTATGTCTATACCTTTGTAAAATGTGAATATCATTGCTCCACCTATTTCTATTAATGTCCCACACACTTTGGCTTTCCCTGCATTTGTTGTTATTGCCAGTTTCTCCATCCTGTTATCATAATTAACTTTGTTTCAGTACATGTAAAAAATGGCAAAAGTTTAGAAAAAATTGGAATTGGGTTCCACGTTTATATTCAATGGCAAAAGTTTAGAAAAAATTGGAATTGGGTTCCACGTTTATATTCGATTTTATCTCTGGGTTTTGTGATTCTATTGATAGTTCGATGAGGTAACGACGGTCTACAAATTTTCACTCACTAACGCCATTAGTGGGTGAGGGTGATCCTGCTACCTGTCAACTCCTCGAGCTCTTAGCAGAGTCACTGAATCCACAAGAACTCTCAACAGAGTCAGAACAAAAACTAGAGATAAAATCCAACATAAACACTAGGAACCCAATAACACACCCATTGAAGTATCCAATGAGCACAAAAAATCAAAATCAACCAAGGGTTAAGAAGTGTACCTGAAACAAATGGCCAAAATAAAAGTAAAGGTTGGAGCAAGGTTGACCATGGCTGCAACAAATGTTGCAAATGTATGCACCAAGCTTTGCAAGTACAAGTTTTGAACCAGTGATCCTCTGTAAAATACCTTTACAATTAGCTGAAAATAAATAGATTTTTGTATATATACATATAAACACATATAAATTTAAGTTAAACATACCCAAATAATCCACAAAGAAATGCTTGAAGCAGTATTTTTCTATTAATTTTCTTCAAGCTCTTCCTGTAAAAAACAAAACACAAAAAAAAAATGATAAAAGAACAAATGAAACCAAAAAAGATTAAGCTTTAACCTATCAAAAATAAGAGCAAGTGGAACCATGATAACAGTGGCGAACATGAATCTATAAATCATAATGTAACACCCCTTACCCATATTCAACGCTAGAATAGGGTACGAGGCATTACCGGACTTATTCACAAGCAAACATTCAAAACTGAGACAATAATTTTCACTCAAATTTAAAACTTTCCAGAAACTTACATATTGTCACTATTACGAGCCTTCGAGACTCAAAACATGTATTGGAAATAGTTTAAGACTAAACCGAGAATTTTTAAATATTTTTAAAAAAACTTAGAAAAATTTTCATGTAAAAGGGGTTTCACGCCCGTGTGGTATGGCTGTATAGCCCATATCTAGGGCGTGTACCTCCCTGACTTGCACCCATGAAGAAACTTGAGTCACACAGCCTGAGCACACGCCCGTGTGGTAATTAAAATTTCATATTTTAGGTGCAAACTTTACACGGCCGTATCACACGGCCCTGCTGGAGCCCATGTGTGTCACACGGCCAAGCCACACGTCCGCGTGCTAGGCCGTGTGTCTAAACCTGGACATTCTGTTTCTCATTTTAAAGATGCAAGGGACACACGGCCTTATCACATGCCCATATGGTAGGTCGTGTGTCACACACGGCCTAGACACACGCCCGTGTGTCTGCTCGTGTGGACAAAAATAAGCCATTTAAGACCACTTTTCTCACCATCATACTATCTTTCTCCATAAAATCACATTTATATACTAATTAAGTCCAACCATACAACCATTTCAAGCCAAAATATGTATATTTCATTATCTAACACAACCATCAGATTCAATTTACTTTGGATACTTAATCATTCATTCTATTACATTATCATTTCAACCCCTATACATGCCATATAAATCAAAAAGTTGTTTAACAAAATCTATCGGAGTAAATCTGGATAGTGTGATCCTCGATGTAGATTCAATGCTCCAAATGTATATACGTCAAACTACAAGAACAATAAACATATACAAGTAAGCTTATAGAAGCTTAGTAAGCTCATAGGTATAGAAAATAAATCTTACCTGAACATTTTACAATAATCATATAATATACGATTTCAAAAATTCCTCCTATCAATCACAAAATCAGTGATAAATTCACTTGATTGAATTTAATTTCACTTAATAACCAATTTTAATCTCTTGGGCCCATTTATCATTTACCTTTCTTAATCAAATTAGGGAACAATTATAGAATTGAGTACTTCGTTTTCACAATGCCATAGTAAAACTATGATCTTGCACATAGTCATATATCACACACCGAAGCCATAGCCCAGCCATGGTCTTACACGGATCACATACCACACTAATGTCATATCCCAGATATGGTCTTACACAAAAGTACATATTGCACCGATGTCATATCCCAGATATGGTCTTATACGGAGGCATATAATCACATCATACCAATGCTATAGCCCAGCTATGGTCTTATATGGAAGCACATAATCACATATTGTCATGATTTGACAATGGTCTTTTCCGTCAATTCATCTTAGCCACAAAACAAAAGTACTCAAATCCTTCGCTCCACTTAATTTGTACTTTTACTGAAATATTATTTCACAATTATCATAGTTTAATGACATTCATATGCAATAATAAATATAAAATTCATGAAATTTTCATATCAAAACATTAAATTTAGCCACATGAACTTACCTGGGCTAATTTGCAAAAGTCGTAGAAATTCAGGGACTATTCTGGCAATTTATCCTTTCCACGATTCACTTCGAGTTCTTGATCTATAATTATAATATCATTCAATTATTAGTATTTATCACAATTTTACTCTATTTCATACTTTATACCCTTTAATTCTGAAATTACACTTTTACCTAAAACTTTTCAATTTTTACAATTTAGTCCCTGCTCAATTTATTCATCAATAGAACTAATTCTTCTTAAATAATACTTTATCTAGTCACTATAAACTACTTCACAGCATTTTACATTCAAAATTTTAACACAAAACCTTAATTTCAACAACTTTCACAATTAGGTCCTAAAAATCAATTTCTATTTAATTATCTCCATAAAATCATCACAAAATAAAATTAAAGCTTCAATTCCATGCTAAATCATCATAAAATTTCAGCATTTATTCATGAAAACCTTATAAATCATTCATAAAATCAAAAACTAATGAATTAGATAATATGACCTAGTTGTAAAGGTCTTAAAATCACAAAAATTACAAGAAATAATCAAGAATTGAGCTTTACTTGTAGTAAAATATGAGAAACCAGCTTAAGAAAACCCTTCAATGGTGTTTTTGGCTGAAGAGGATGAAAAAAAATGAAGAGAATTCTAGATATTCTAATTTAAACCAATTTTTAACTATTCAATTTCAACTTAATTACTAGTTTCCCATTTGTTCACACTATTTTTCAGCCATACCTAACCGTCCAACCCACTTTATTTTGGGTCAAATTGCTCTTTATGTCCCTCTTATTTATTATTTAAGCCATTTAATCACTTCCTACAGTTTTATATCTTATTCAATTTTGTCCTTTTTATTCAATTGACTACCGAAATGTTAAAATTTCCTAACAAAACTTTAATACTATCTTATTAACATTCCATAAATATTTATAAAAATATTTATGGCTCAGTTTATGAATTCGAGGTCTCGGTACCTCGTTCTTGACTTATTTGACCTAATAATTTCTTTTAATTCTCAAAAGCTCACCAATTCGAAAATATTTTTAAAATCACAACTAACTTTTACTTATTAATTTCTAAATTACTAATCTCACATGTCAGATTTATTGATTTTGAATCACTGTTCCGACACCACTGAAATTTGGGTCGTTACACACAATAACCCTTAAACTCATCCCATCATTAGCCAACTTATACATTACATTAATACCAACAAATATGATTTGTACCAATACCATTAACAATGACGGCTTTATACAATGAAAAATATTCGCAATTCGACCCATTTTATGTATAAAACCTCAATAAGGCTGTAATGGAGAAAGATTATTATTAAAAATAATTTAATAAAAATAATAAATAATTTAACCATATTTTAATATAATTATTATTAAATATAATTTTTTAATAATATGAATTAAAAATCATAATATATAATACTATAAAAATAATATATAATCTACTTTATTAATTTAAACTGTAATGCATATTTAATGTGCTAAAATATCATTAGTGAAATAAATAATTTAATTATTCTACTAGGTTGAAAAGCTCTTTTAATTACTAGTCTTTTTGATTTTCTTTAAAAATTTCTTCATTGATACTAGCCCAAGCCATGTTTGAAGATACTTGTAAAACTAAAAAAAAAATAAGCCATGTCTTAAATGTATTTTTAGGAAAAGAAAAAGAAAACGACAGATTTTTATTAATTACTTTTTCTCATAAAAGCTAATTAAAATTTCAATTTTTTAACTGGCCTTCTTGTTATTTCTTTTATTTGAATTTGATTTTAGTTTAATTTCATGTTCAGAAGTATGTCAATCATATTTGATAGCCCCTATCTAATCATATTCATTTTCAATCATTTTTGTGTTTGAACTCAATTTGTTCGTTTGTTTGAATAACGTTTTTATTTGAACAAGGGAAAGTAAAAATCATGAAGTATCCCATACTAGAAGTATATAATAACATTTGTTTGAATAACATTTTTATTTACTATAGTTGTAAGACTAAAAGTATATAATAAGCTACCAGACTACAAAAGAAGCTGCCCATGTAATGAATCCAAACTACATGACTAGGAAGAAAAATCCCACCAACTCAACCTGCTTGCCTGCCTGTCCTTCCTACCTTTTACTTTGCTACTCCACAGTTTTATTTCAAGGTTCAATCACGAACAAAGGCTATAAAGATGACAAAAAAGAACGTCCGAGCAATAGAAAACCATAACAAAAAGGACAAAAACAATCAAATTTACTTCAAATCCACATTTCAATACCCATCCATCCATCCATATACATTATTTGGAATCAAGGTAGCAAAGAATACTCACCATATCAACGCTGACTGCTTTGCCATCTTTTACAAGGATCTCGACTATGGTTCCTAATTGATCAGCCTATTGAAACAATGATTTTTCATCTACAGTTGGCCACATAAGAGACAGTTTGACAATTTCAATAAACTATGGATGCAACAAAATAGCATATTGATTAAGGGTTGTACAACAGATTACAGTGATACTGCAACTGCCAAGTGCAGTAATTATGGGCGGTAATCACTAATTGGCTAAACAAACTAAAATGCAGCTATAAGGTTGGTTGTTGAGAATGCTCCAAGAGAAAGAACTAATATGAAATCTATTTAATATTAAGTCTCTTTAAGGTTAAAGTTTAATCAAAGAAGCATGACTTTTCAATTAAAAAATGGAAAACTAACTGGCCATCTAATTGAAACCTACAATAGAGTCTCCTGATAACCAAAAAGTACCAGTCAAGTTTGCTTAAGTTTCTGTTCAGCATTGACCTTAGGGCCTTACACATTCAAGAATCCTAAAGATCTTAAAAGCAAAACTCTTGAGCCAACTACACGAATCTTATCCTTCCATTCACCCTCTGTTAAAGCATACTCTTGTCCCACACTTAAATTTCATTTCTTTTTTTCCAGATACTAAAAATCGTTTTTCAACAGAAAGCATCTAAACCATGCTTATGACCAAATTTGTAACGTCCCCTAACCCTATACCATCGCCGGAACAGGGTTACGAGACATTACCAGTCAGTACAGTCCAATTCTGGTCATTAATTAAAATAAATATTCACACACGTCCTAGTTTTAAGATGTCATCCCTTTAATGGGCCCTCGCGGTCCAATATGAACAGTAAATTCAATTCGGGACTAATTTAGAATCACTACGAATTTTTAGTAAATTTCAAAATTCATACTACATACTGTTGCCAACCATAATTTACTCATTTCATCGATACTTCTACAACCTAAATGACTCTCATAAAATATTTTAGGTACATGCCATTACCAATACTCAACATACTTTACCTCATTGAATTCGGGATCGGCCTGGGATGCTGATTCAACAGTCTAACCTTAACTTAACATACGCACGGAAACAAACCGTACGCTGAGTATAGGTATACTCAGTGGTATTTCTATAATCCGAACATTTAATAATATAACAAATACTTATGATCATAGTAACAATTACAATTATTTAATTATTTATTTCATTGATAAATTTCAACTACTTACCATATAAATTCTATACAAATCATATAATAAACACAATAACATAATTGTTCAATTCTTAAATAAATCCATTATTATTTATTCAATTCTTTTCATTTACTAACCTATATAGCTTTTCACAATTTATTCACAAGTCATTAAATAATTATAATATTCACTTTTATCCAATCCAGAGCTACATGATTCATTTGTCTCAATCATACTTTAATTCACTGTTTAATTTCAATAAACTATATTCAGCTATTCACTTTTCAATCAATGTACTGTACATATCCATTTCAATAACAGTCATTACCATTCATATCAAATCGACTTGCTATCCCGTATAGCTTTCATCAGATAATATGATTCGTGTGTTTCAATCCACATTTCAATTCTTCATTTAGTAACAATCGATCATCATTATATTTAATAACCCCTATTAACATGACTCGGACTCAGACGGATACACGGATCCAACCAAACACACCAGAATATCCAACCCAAACACACCCGGAATATTATAAATCCTCCATAACACACCAGTATAATATATCCTCCCAAACACACCAATAAGGCATTAAATGCCTCTTCGGACAAACTGAAGTATATAATAACAGAAACATCTTCTCGGCCAAACTACAAATCTCCTCATCACATCACAAATCCAATGGCATGTCATTTATATCCAATCTAGTCCAACAAGTTAATAGGGTATTATTTTACTTTTCCAATTTCAATAATTTTTTTTTCATCAATATATCATTCTAATAATCACGTATATTCACACATTTTCATAATTTCATACATTTTCATTTAATTCAACAAATATATTTCAATTATTCATATTAATTTATAATTCAACACAATTCAATTTACTTTTCAATATCAAATATTTAAATATCACAAATCTCATATATTCATATCAATTTCCTCATATTTCCAATCAATATATTTTTTTCAATATAACATTCATTCAATATTCAAATTTTTACATAAATCATATTTATTATATAATTCAATCAAAATAAATTCAATCAATATATAATTCAATATTAATTTAATAAAATCATAACATACCAAATCAACCCTCTTCCATTATCAAACACAATAATTCTCACTTCAACATTCACTAAAAGCATTGAATAAAATATAACAAGTAATAACTAGGTTCGGATTATAGAAATACAAACTAAGTTCGGATTATAGAAATACAAACCGTAGTTTCTGAGCTAATTCCCGTTGACTTTGTCTTGTCCTTTCTTAACCGAGATTTCCGGTACCACATTGACTACGAAAGTAATACAATTCATAATCATTAATACATTACTAATTTATATCTTGAGTTACAAAATTTTAAATTAAGATCCGCTAATTTCTCCTGAAACTAGACTCACAAATATTCTTACCATAAAATTTTCAGAATTTTTCGTTTAGCCATTAAGTACAGTTTATTATTTAAATTCACCCCTATTCTGCTGTCTGACAGTTTCGACCCTTCTTCATTAAAAATTAATTATCTCACAGTACAGAACTCGGATAATATTCCCATTGATTTCTCCTGAAAATAGACTCATTAGGGATTCTAAAAATATAACTTTAAGCCTCTAATTATTTTTCTCAAATTTTTGGTGATTTTCAAAAGTCAGAACAGGGGAACCCGAATTCATTCTGACCTTGTCTTACAAAATTCATTATATGTCATAATTTACAATTCAATTGCTTATACCGTTTCTTCTATAAGAAACTAGACTCAATAAGCTTTAATTCCATATTTTATTCATTCTCTAATTCAATTTATACAATTTTTGGTGATTTTTCAAACTTAGACTACTGCTGCTGTCCAAAATAATCTTAGTACAAAATGTTGATTTTCTACTTTTAATTTCAATTTAATCCTAACTAAATTCACTTACTTTTCTATCTTAATTCATACTTTATTTCTACTCAATTTTTAACCAAACTTAGACATAATTATCTATTTTTATCATAAAACCATAATTTTTAAATTCTTTCAATTTAGTCCTTAAAGCATAAAACTTATGAATCACTTTACAATTCAATCCTTATTTCATTTCTAACTTGAATTTCTATCAATTTAGCCCTTAATTCATCTTCTTGTTCAACATGAACAATGTCTAATAATCTAATAACTTTCAAAATATCAACTTAACTTCATCAAAACCTTGTTCTAAAGTTTCTAAAACATCCAAATCAAATAAAAAGGGCTAAATTGACATACCTATTTAACTCTCAAGCCTTGAAATCTCAATTTTTCCCTTTTTCTTTCTTTCTTTCTTCCTTCCTTCTTTCTTTCCCCTGCTCTCTGTTTCGCTTCATTCTCTTTTTCTTTTTATTCCTTTAACTTTATATATATATATATATATATATATATTATAATAACTTAATAATAGCTATAAAATATCTATTTAATATCCAATATCTATTTTACATTTGTATACACATATATTATTATATTTGTCTTTCTTTAATCTATTTATTATATAAATATCTTTTACTTAATATTAATATATAATTTAATAATATACTTATGTAATAAGTAAATATACATGTATTTTACAAATGTACATATACTAATATTACACATGTCACTATACATACCATACACTTGTCAACTTTTTATTTATTTTTCACATAAAAATCTTATAATATAATTATTTAATTAATAAATACCTTTTATAAATAATTAATATCTATTAATACTTAAATACAAGCATTACAAGTGTATGTATTTTTTTTAATACACTTGTACCCAATCATTACCACACATTTGTCTTACTTTTATTTATTTATCATATAATATCAATTTAATAATAATAAATACATTAATATTTACTTAAATAATAAACAAATACATACATGTATTACAAATGTGTGTATTATATTTATTACACTTGTATTTTATTTTTGCCATACACTTGGCACTCTTTTTGGCTTATTTACTTATTTAGTCCTTTCAATTTTCTTTATTCTATAATTAAACTTTCACATTTCATTCAATTCAATCCTTTTATCCAATTATCCTTAATTTAAGCTAATTTACTTAATTAAACTCTAATTAACCACTCGATTAACTTCGTAAATATTTTTAATAAATATCCACGAATCTATTTTTCAGAAACGGAGACCCGAAAATTCACTTTCCCGATAACCGTAAAGTTTGGGTCATTACAAAATTCATTAAAGCATCCTTTCTCCCAGTTTATATATGATTGCATCAACTTTAATTCTTTTTTGTTTAAAGTCATTCTCATTCTATCTTTTTTTTTTGGGTATCTTTGCTTATATCCGTTTCAATGTTTCCATTTGGATCACAAGCTACGTGTGCATATTTTCTCCACCTAAACACAAAAGGCACTGTTACTATTAATCTAAAGGAAGTATTTAACCAATTTTTAGTACTAACCAATGGTTTTTCGTAGTACTAAACGTTTCCTCCATGAATTTTAAAACACCTAAAGCAGAGACCAAACCTGAAATCTATGCCTTTCACAAAGTGGTCCCAACACAAATTGATTCTTCAGCTAACATGAAAGCTTAAAAAACTATAAAGCACCTAAAATCAAACAACGAAATTGAAATAATACCTGCCCTCTACTAACAATGGGGCTAAGCTTGCAACCTTCTTCCAAGGGATCTGAAATTTTAATGTTCTCACTCCATTTCACAAGCCTGTCCAAAAATTATGCCGCAATATTTTCCTGTCAAACAAATAAGAAGCTTTGCCTCGTCATGAATTGGAAATAGAATATATATATATATATAACAAAACTGACGAAGACATGCTACAAGCATAGTTCAAGAACTCGTGGTAGCAGAATCTTTCCCTTCTTGGATCTAAGGTGTGACTTTGACTTGAATCATAATAACAATAATTTTCATCCAACCACGTTCCCATACAAGAAGAGTTATGAAGTTATGAGGAAGAAGAAATAGAATCCTGTTTTAGGAGCTTATCATAAAATAAAATAAAAACGTACCCTTTGGGGAGATGAAGATGAAAGGCGAACGTACCCTTGATTTGGGGATAAATGTTGGAAGAAATCTGGAGCAAAATTTTGGGGAGAAGAAAGTAGGCTATTTTGGGGATAAATTTTAGGCATGTGGTGTTGAATAGCAATTCAGAGCCCCCACCCCTGAATACCTATTACAACAGCTAAGGGAATATGGGTGTAATAGCAAAGCTGTGCAATCACCTAAACGGTGAATCAAACTTGAGAATTACTGTAGCGCGCGAAATAGGGTAGAAATGGAATAGTAATTCCATCCAACCAAACATGCTGTAAATATCTATGAGCAAATTGATTCTTCTTAAAAAAAATTAATCTTTCAATTTTGAAAATAAACAACTAATTAAGGACAATTAGTATAAGTTTTTCGTTAATTATATATATTTTTTATTGGTATAATAATTAACTTAGTGGTTAATGTTTATATATATTTTGTGTTGTTAGACAGAATATATAAATGTTACGAGCTAAATTTGTTAAATCAAGACCAAATTGATAGAATATGTAAATGTTTGTGGGTTAAATTTGTTAAACAATACCAATTTGACACAATGTGTAAAATTTTGATGACTAAATTTGTTATTATACCAATAAAATATAGGGTAAACTACCTAGTTGGTCACTTAACTTTTAGGGGGCTTTTATTTTGGGCCCTTGCAATTTTGTCACTCAACTATAAGATGCTTTCATTTTAATTACCCACTCATTAAATTTCTTATGGTCGTTAACTATACAAAATAAATTATGTTCTCACTTTCATTTTGGTCACAAAAAAAATAATTTTTTTAAAGTATTGATTGTGGTAAAAAAAAAAGGATTAAGTAAAAAAAAGGGTAGAAACTAAAATATTGTATTAAAAAATTGTCAAATTGTACTTGTTTATCACATTGCTAACAATTTTAAATTTTTTTTTTCAATATTGAAATTTTAAATTTCAAAACATAAAAATCAATGAAATAAATTGTTGAAATTTTTTTTATCGCTTGATAATGTTAATCAATTTGTTACTGTAATATTGAATTTAATTAAATGTAATTAATTAAATTAATTGCAATGATTTTTCTTTACTTTTAGTTTAGTATAAAAGACTCAAGATCATATAATCAAAAAAAATTTGAGTTGACAAGTGTCCTATAGGGGTATAGTAAAATATTAAAAAAAATAGACACATTTTAATTTTTCAGAGTTACCTGTAGAATAAAAATACACTGCTAGTGTACCAAATACTAAACCCAAATCTAAACCTAAACTACATCCACCTCGATTTGACAATAAAAAGTCTATAATCTAAACTAGTTCAATTCAATCTGAACTTAAATTTACTCAAACTTGATATAATCTAATGTAATAATAAAAAGTCAAAAATTTAAACTCGTTTAGCTTAAACAGAAACAACGTAAACTTTGAACAAGAATCCAAATCTAAATTCGAAAAATCATTTGAATTGAAATGATTGGCAAATTTTAAAATCTCAATTGTCTAATCCATATTGTTCGAAATTAAAATCACAAAGTTGAGCTGCTATATTATATGTTAGTACATAGTTACGTTGAGGGGGTCAATTTTTTTTAGATAAGTTTTCGAAGTGTTGTCCGTTGAACACTAGATCGACCACTCAACTAAGGCACTCTCAACTCTATGAATCAAACCTCCTCAAGCAGCTTCTTAAGGCACGCTTGCTCTTAACAGAGCACGAGGGACAAAACCCCCACCGAGAACAATACCTTTCATTGTTAAGGGTTCGACCAATTGCTCGACGAATACACTCAAAAAGCTTCTCCTGAAAGAATCTACCCTCAATAAATTACTATTTGAGCTTTTTAAAATTAATTTTATGTTGTTGTTTTTTTATGAAATTTGTCCAGGTTCCAAGGAGAATTTGAGTTATTTCATGGAAAGATAAAAATCTACTTATTACATAATTTCTTGATATTTGCCACTCAATGTATTGTGTTGAATAAAAGCATATAGCTTCTATCCATTGTATTTTTCTTAAGCATTGAAGAAATAAACAAGTTCAATAATTATGTATTTTTATCTAGTATTTGTGTTTAATAATATATATGTACGTATTCGTATCTATACTAGTTTAAAAAAATAAAGAAAAAAATGTACTGCTCTATTATTTAAGCAACTTAATTTTATAACATCATTTATTAATCTAAATAATTGTTGAGGGAGAAAGTGTTGTGAAGGCTAAAGTGGCAGTTCACTTGATGGATCGAGAGCCACAAGGTGAAAGAGGTGAAGCTGGTTAGGGAGAAAGGAGGAGTGAAAGTTTGAAGAAGAGGACAAGAGAAGGGAGAGAGCAGTGTTGCCTAAACTAGATCGGTTGGACTGGGACACCAGTTTGGTGAGAGGTGTAAAATCGATTAACTCACGAATCAGTATGGATCAATTGAACCGAGATAAAAAAATCGGTTGAATCAGTTTTTTTAAATTTTTTAATAGTTTATTTCTTTTGAACCGGTCTAACAAGATCAACCATTGATCCGATTTTAAAAACATTGGAAGAGAGAGATCTTCTTTATTAAGGAGTAAATGAGATGACCCCCTAGGCCATCCGTCATTCATTAGTCCTTTGTTAAGTCGGCAAGATGATACAATATTACCAAGTTACAATGTATGTAATAAACAAGTGATAATGTCCTGTCGAAGTAGGATAGTTGACTTACGTGCTATTACTCTCTTAACTAAGCTCCAACTCAATCACTTGTAGCTTTTGATCCATTAGGTGAAACCGCCTTCAATCTTTTCAACATTGTTTTTGTATAAAACAATATTAAAACATAGATTTTTTTTGTGTCAAAATTAAAAAATTTCTCACAATAACTAACTAAATTAAAATGATTATAAAATTATTGATACATATTTTCATTAAAGAAGAGAACGAAGGGGAGAAAATAATAGAGAGGAATGTCAATTTACTTATAACAGGTAGAGAGTCGAAGCCTAGGTGCTAAGGGAAAAGGAGGAGAGAATGGCTAAGATGATATTTAGGTCTTTTTTGGAAAAAAAGAGAGATCTTTGTCTCTCGTATGCTGAAGAATATATAGAGAAGTCACTCCTTATCTTGTAGTATCACGTAGCCATTAGCACAGAGAATTCATATAATCGTGACCAAGTGAAAGGGCCATTATAAGTTAGTTGTCATTATATAGTGTATTGTGTAGTTTTATTCTAACATTGACTCACAGTAAGTATGTAGCAAGTGATCCCCACGAGAGTGTGTAGCCAACTATCTCCAAACCAGTTCGGTTAAAATACACAATAAGTTATCGTAGATCGTCTAAAGTGAGGAGTCCGATTACAAGTTGTTCCATGTTATGCCAGGTGTTCTTGCTAAAGTGGAGGGATAACAAAAACTGCAAAATTTGACCATCAAGTAAAAGTAGGCGGCTATAGTCAAACGAATTGGCGAGACGGTGCATTAAAGTTTCAAAGGCCCACCTGTCGGCGTGGCTGCTAAGAGAGAGTTGTTCATTTAAACATGGCAAATACGTAGATCAATGCAAGTTGATGGGTAATTTCAATCAAAGACCCTCTATATAAACCTTTAATAGCAAAGCCAAAAAAAAAAATCATCCATCAAAAGGAAAAAAAAGGGATAAGGATGAAGAAGATGATGATAATTGCTGTTCTTATTTTCTGCGTTTTAAGTTCACAAATGGAAAACGTAGCACCACAGGTGGATTGCTACGACGCTTGTAGTACTGGTTGCGTTCAAAGTAACAGTAAGTTCAAAAAAAGAAGAACTTTTTTTCAATTTCTTTTTCATCTTTTTGTGGTGGCTTGATCTTGAATGTTGGTCTTATGATTATGGTGTTTTTGTTTTTGGGTGATGCAGCGAGGCTTATGGAGCGATGTGATCGCAAGTGCCAGATTAGATGCAGTCCAGGTACGGTTTACCTTAGGTTAAAATATGCAATAAGTCCCTGAACTCTTCAAAAGATTGAAATATAGTCCCTGTACTTTCATTTTTACAATATTCAGACGCTATTTAACATTCTTAATAAAATTTAAATTTCTTTAGAAAAATAAATTTGCATGGACTAAACTCCTAATTTAGGAAGAGGATAGGTATCTATGTTATATTTTAACCTTTTATCATATGATTATGTGTCGTGTCGGTCAATCTTACTTAGCTAGAGCCTTATCTTCTTTCCTTTTTGGGGTGTTTTGGACATATCAAAGTTGCCCATTTTTGTTGGGATGTCTCTTTTTGGGTTCTTGTCTTAATTCACTCTATTTTAATTAGATTTTTTCAGCCAACCTATTGATTTAATTTAAAAGAAAAAGTACAGGACTTCAACTCAAATTTATACTATATTTGAAATAATTTAAATTTAAAATAACTTAAGCAACACAAAATTACTTAAACTCGGTGATTAGAATTTATAACGACACAAAAATCCGTATTCTAAAACATGTAAAATTATGTAAGTTCGTTCAAAGGTGTACAAATCTCTCAAATTTTTTCAAAAAAAAGTAATTAAGTTGTTTTTTTTTTACTCAATTGAGCACTTGAACTTTTAAAATACATAAAAAAGGCTCTTAAATTTTTTCAAAAAAAGCAATTAACTCCCTATCTTTTTTTCACTCATTTGGGTATTTAAACTTTCAAAATGCATTAAAAAGACCCTTAATTTTTTTTTAAAAGGCAATTAAGTCCTTACTCTTATTAAAAATTAGAAAAAAAATTATAAAAATAATAAATAATAAATTTTAGAAAATTTTTTAAATTTTAATACAAATACAAAAATTAGAAATTTTTTATAAAAATCGTAAAAAAATAAAAAATTTATTGTAAAATTTTATAAAAATCATAAAAAACTATCAAATGCATCAAAAAGCCTTTTCAACAATTAACTTTAACTGTTGATTGTTAAAGTTAACGACCCGTAATTTTTAAAATTAAAGTCATCACGTGTCACAATATAACGTGACATGTGGACGAAAAAAAAAATCAATAAAAGTTATAGGAAAATTATAAAATGCTTTTTTTGGTACGATAATTTTTATAAATTTTTTTTACGAAATTTATATTTCTTTACATTTTGTATAATTTTTTTATGACTTTATAAAATTTTAATAATTTTATAATTTTTGATGTTTCTATATATTTTATAATTTTTAAGATTTTTATATTTTTTTCTATTTTTTAATATTAATTTTTTATTAAAATTTAATAATATTTATAGTTTTTATTAATTTTAATTTTTTATAATTTTTAATAAAAGCAAGGGTTTAATTACTTTTTTTTTAAAGTTTTTAGGTCTTTTTAATGCATTTTGAAAGTTTAAGCACCCAATTAAATACAAAAAAAATAGGGGAGTAATTGTTTTTTCTAAAAAGGTTTGAAAGCCTTTTTAATGCATTTTAAAAGTTCAAGCACTCAAATAAGTATTAAAAAAAAAAAGCTAAATTGTTTTTTTTTTAAATTTGAGGGTTTTTTACATTTTTAAACTAAAAATTATAAAATATAACTAAATTATTTAAAAAAAATTTATTTAACCCACTAAACTATTCGAAAATTTTTATTTAAATTCAATTACCATTTTATAACTTTTTACAAACCAAAGTTACTATAATATAAAATGAAAAGAAAAGAAAAACCCAAAGTTTAGAATGAACGGTTTTTGTTTAATTTTTGCTTAATGTTGGAATGAAGTACATAGTTAATGCTTTTTAGAACTAATTTTATGTTGTTTTTTTTTATGACATTTGTGCAGATTCCAAGGTAGAGGGGAATTTGGGTTAGCTTATTGAAAGATCAAAATCTACTTACTACATAGTTTCTTGCTATATCCCACTCAAATGTATTGTGTTGAATAAAAGCATATATAATATATAGCTTCTTATCCATCGTCTTACCTTAAAGCATTGAAGAGATACTACTAATAAGTTCAATAATTATGTATCTTTATCTAGAATTTGTGTTCAATAATATTATATAAAAGATAAATTTATCCCTACCAACTTTCCTACAAAAATTGTGGCCTAGAATGAAAAACCAATATATTAAAGGTCCCTTACAACACAAATTCTCCAAGTAAAAAAACAAAGCCTTAATTAATGTCGAAAAAGGACATGATTTTTTGTTTACTAAAGCCAAAGTTCTGCAGAAGAATCTAAGGATTAATGCTCTAGTTGTTTCAAGCACCTTTCTGGAATGGACCATCGGGTGTGAAACCCTGACCACGACCGCCTCCACGTCCCCTTCCTCGACCTCGTCCACGACCTGATGCAATAAGTGATTAGCCAAAAATGGTGGATGCACTAAAACAGGGTACGAAAACACATTGAAAGCAAAGGGATTACCACGACCCTGGGCAGGCAATGGTCCTGATGGACCATTACCATTGTAATATCCCGAATCCCGTTGCATATTTCCACCACCATACCCTCTTCCACGCCCTCGGAAACCACGTCCCCTACCACGACCTCGACCTCGACCTCTTCCTCCATAGCCTCGCCCACCATCCCATCCTCCATTCCTGTGCTCCACCATGCCACCATTGATATTGCCTGCGCAAGAAAGAATGTCTATGAATTCAGGAAAAACACAAGTTCAATTTAATAAACGGCAAGAATCTGGATAACAGACTCTTACAATCAATCCGATACAGAAAAGTCGCCTAGCAACTACTTCCAACCAACAAAAACAGCTGGTAAAAGTACCATGGAGGTCCCTGTACTAAGAGTCGGATTGCATTTTAATCGCTCTACTCAAAAAATGGACAAACTAAACCCAATACGTTAGATAAAAAAACTAACTAGTTCTATTAAAAATTTCATCTATTTCTACATTTAAAAATTGATCCTTGTATGTCAGCATGAGACATATGTGGTATACCACATGTCATTATTTGGTTACTCCGTCAACCATGCCGGTTTTTAACCGTACAAATGGATAAAAGTTATAACAGAAAAAGACTAATTTGCTCAATTTTTTTTAGTAGAGGGTGCAACATGCAATCCAAATCCTAGTATAAAAGCCTCCATGGTACTTTTGTCAACCCTATTGCCTCTATTGTCCCATTAACCTTCCCCGAAAGTGTCCATTATACACTAATACCAAACTAAGCATACCCCATATTGGAAATGCAAGATGACAAGTCTAAAATCGATTTTAACTTCTCAACTTCTTCAAGTACTATAAAAGCAGGAAAATCACTTTGCTCAAACACCTACGCTTCGTTCGGTTATTTAGTGTATTAACACAAGAAAAAGCTTAATTATTCCATAAGTATTACAATAGTTTATCATAACATAAAGAAGCGTTTGTAAAAATTTAAACTTAGAAATTATAAGGATAGTAAAAAAGACCTCTCCAAAATAGGTAAAAGAATTTCCTTGCCTTTGCCGAAAATAGGTCATGAAAGTGGCTAAAAATGAACAAGCAAAAGCAGTTTATTGCTAACTCATGTACTAAAACCTATTAAAAATATAATATTCCTCCAAACAACTCATGTCACTTGACCATGTGCTTTAGCTTTGGATGTCTCTAATTTGCATGATATGGGTGTACAAATATTGATTCAGGCAAGAAGCAAAATAAACCAGAAATGCATAATGACATCAATTGTACATAATTCTCTCACCTCCTTCATTGTCCTCGAACTCAGCTGACGGCTTTACTTGATCAGCCGGGATCGGAGGCTGATATCTGAACATCAAATTAACAAACCAACAAAGCAGCACATCGATATAATCATTAGTAAATATCAGGATTCAATTTACAAGACTATATTGAACAATGTTTAACTTTTAAATACAGATAAGAGGAGGTCAGCTAACCCTATTGAAGACGAATCAAGCTCTTTCTTAGACAAAGTAATAGTGATTATCGAAACATGGCGTGTGGTTTCTAGGCTGCACAAGCAAAAACCAAAAATTAGTGGCAATGATGTTAGTTCAAGCAAGAAGATTAATACATTTACTCAATGTTACTCAAACTTAGGTGTATCAAATATAGGTGTGTATCCAACAAGGGTACCGTTAGATTTTTCAAAGTTGTTCCATATATTTGGAAGATCATTGAAGTTCATATCCCCATAATCAGGATGTGAGTATCAAACACGGGCATGGTTAGATTTTTACAAGTTTTTCCACCAATTTGGAATATCTTTTAAGATCATATCCCCATATCCATGTGTCGGACATGAGTTCCAAAACCCGTCCGTACTTAAATGAAGAGTACGAGCAGCATAGTTCTTACTACTACAAAGAATAAGAAATCTAGGTTCTTACGGAAGAAGGCCTTCTTCCAGCGGTTCCCATGTGTCAGTTATGTCTATCGATCCCGTCGATGTGTTTTGATGAAGACCAGCAATCCTCCTCTGGGATTATAAATATAAGACCAATCAAATACATAAGTCTCTCTCTGTATCTATATATATATATATGCAACTAAAACTACATATTTCCCACATATTAAGAATAATGTCAGTAACCTACACGAGATTTATAAACAAGAACCCAAAAAAGTTTGTTTTTCAAAAAATAAAACACCTTAATTAATTCAGCAATCATGACAGTCTTGTTAATAGCTCTACCAGTGGCTTTAAGCACAATCTCATTAGCACCTTTCTCCTACAAAATACAAAAGCTTTCAACAATCAATAACAATGCAAATACTCAACATATAAAAAAAAGTAGGGAAAAAGAAAAAAAAAAACCTGAAGCAGAGTGATGGCGTAAGAAATATAATTCCTCATCCTCCCTTGAGCTGTAATCCTCAGTTCATTCTCGTTTATGGGTGTGTCAGCTTTAGGCTTCTCTACCTTTTGGTACCGGTCCATTATTTTCAAAAAATCTTTAAAACAAAACAGAACCCAAGGTCGAAAATCATTCAGAGATTAAATTTATATTCAATAAAATGAAATTAAAAACAAAAAAGGGGTAACATCGAGATCTAGGGTTTACCTGTGAGACAAACAGTGGCTGCGAAGAGAGGGAAATGGGGTGTAAACAAAAAAGGGGGGCAAAAGGGCTAAAGAGGCTAATGTTCTTTTCTTTGTTTTGTTTTTTTGAAAACGGAGGAAGGTATTATTTGGGGAATTTAGGGTTTTAGGGGATTTGTGTGAAGTTCAAACCGTTCTATCCGTACGATTATCCAATAACAAATTGACACGTAGATTAGTTTGGCTCTATTTTCTCTCTTTAAATGTTGCAATCTCAACGCTTGTTTGTTTTAGTCAAAACTCTAAAACGCCCTTAACCTTTTACTTTACCCTACTTGATAGATTTTTCACGGCACTAGATCTTTAATCTCGCAATCTTAATTTTGAAAAAGTGAGGGTTCTCGTAAAAATCTTCTAAAGCACTAACATAAAGTAAAATTAATTTTTAGAGAGACTTCTATTCGTAATTGAACTTCCTCAAATTCAACAGTATAAATTAAATCAAAACTTTAAAATTTACAAAATCAAATCTTTTAAGATTATAAATTCTCTAAAATTGCATATCTTCGAAAATTATTTCTCATACTTACCATGTAGTATAGATGGGCATTCAATCTCTTCAAGCAATGTGTCAATTCTGTTGGGTCATATAACCTCTCACGAACAAGATGAATCATTCAAATGTGTCATGCTTACATATTCTTTTGTGTAACCCATGACAAATTCATGTTAATATTTCATTACTTTGTAATGGATTTTTTTTATTGTTCTCTAATAATATTATATTTATAAAAAATAAATTTGAAAAAATTTTTGGAATCAATAAAAATATTTTTATTATAAAATAAATGCATTATTTTTTAGTTTATAAGTAGATAAAATATCACCCAAAAAAAGTTTTCATTGTTATTTTTATTTATACTTTAGTTATGCTTTATTTTTTTTATTATATTAACAGATTGAATTAATCGATTAAACTAATTTTTTATGTTTTGAATCAAATTTTTGAATCAAATTATGAAGAAAAAAAAACCAACCCTAATTTTACTAACCAATAGACCCAAGTTTAGCCCAAATCCAAAAATTTTAAATTAAATGAATAAAAGTATTGTTGTTATTTAATTGTATTTATAGTTTTTAAATTATTTTTTTTCTGATTTTTCTCCATTTTAATAATTTTTAATAACGAACCTAATCTAATCTGATTTTGAAAACCATGCAAATAGAACAATAATTCAGGAGCACCCTCCAACAATTTTAACCTCAAAATAGACTTAATTTCAGTCTTCATATATTTCCCACGTCAAATGCGTACATTAAATATGTCCATGTATATAAGCACCGTGTAAATGTCCACAACCTAGAGAAAATAAAAATCATTCAACAATAATATTTATAAGCACAAGACTATACAGGGTCCATGATTAACAGGACTGAACTTAATTACAAGTTTACAGAGCACAAATTCAGCAAACACAAAGAGATTGTGGGTACATTGAAATGTATATACATACAACAAAGTCAAGGTCAAAGCCAACCATATGATTTTTTTTATATTTCCTCCTAAATTGAATGACATGTAAATGAGTGGAAACTCAAAGTGTATTATTTTTTTATGTGTTTTCTTTTTTACCTAAGTTTTTGCCTATCACTATCCAGTTATGTTACCTTCCTGTTTGTCTATTGCCTGAACGTCGGCCGAGGCGGCTAACCAAAGCAGTATTGCCTCCATCATCATCATCATCATTGTCATCGTCATCTTGATCAGATAAATTGATGGGTTCAGCATTCTCATCAGCTGCATGTGTAGGCTGCCTTGGTCGTATACTACCAAGGTCGTTCCCGGATGACCCGAATGCATGCAGCAGAAGAAAGAAATTCACGAAATTACTATCCAAACTTGCTTCGAGACCTCCATTCTGACCATCCTCTTCTTCATCTGTCTCGAAACCATGGTGATTTCCTTCTATTACATAATCACCATAAACCATTGACCCTGGCATTGTTGACCTTATGGTGCTGATCACATCATCCCGTTCCTGTTCCCGTACAAGCCTCCTCCATTTTTGTTCGAGAGTAGGGTCCACTTCTCGTGGTTGAGCACATGGATGATCCAATCTCATGTGTTTCCTTAGTTCTTTAAAAGTCCCGATGAAAGTGCAGTCATCCTGCATGCAGCTTCTCTTTTTAGAATTTAGATATTCCCTTGCAGGTTCCACTACTGTCCATCCTTTCACTTGACCCCTACAAAGTGGACACGCGAGTTCTGTTGCTTCACACTTCTCGACGGGCCAGCCAGAACCTGGTGCCAAGACCGGAGTATCAATGGAACTAAACAAAGGTTCTTCCTCATTGGATGAGACTACTTTAGTGTAGAACTTTTTGTATTGATCAAGACAGTTCGAGTATCGGAAGCTAGTTCCACACATGTAAGGACGGCAACCATTGTCATGGGACGAGCAGAGAAGAAGCACGGCATTGTGAGGGCACTCCATACAAACAGAACAAGTCGCGTCTTCCCAATCATTCTTACCCAAAGCTTTGGAACATTTTTTTGGGTACAAATCCCCTGAAATGTTTTCATTACGTGAGGTAAATGAGTACGGGGTTGGCCGGACTTGCCGGAAAGCAATTCCACGTCGTCCTTTGCTACCTTTTGCCATTTGCAAACTACACCACAGAACAGTATTGCAAAAAATCAGAAAATCTTATAGTAAAAAAAAAAAAAAAAAGAAAAACACCAAGTCCAACATATAAAGCTAAAAACCAATGATTTTAGAACCAGACCGACGGTAATACCAGTGAACCACCAGTCTGATCAGTCCACAGTTTAAAAAAAATTCTGAAAAATAGGGGAAAAGCAGAAGAAAAGATATTTAAAAAACTTATAAACACATTAAAATAACAAAAATGACATAAACATCAATTATACATTACAAATTCAATTAAAAGTTTAAAACATTAACTAAATTAACTACATCAGATATACATTACAAATTTGCAGTTTTAACAGTTCAGCCGGTTCCGATTTGCAGTTCAAAACAGTTCAAGGTTCAGCCAGTCCAATCCCTTTCTTCGGACCGGTATATTGGCCGGTTGCCAATCCAACCAGCCGGTCCAGTTTAAACAACCATGGTAAAAACAAAACAGTCGACATACATAAAAACAAATAAATAGTACCAAAATTTGGGCTTCATAAACCGTAAACATAATGAAAATTCACTCATCGACCATTATCCTTGATAAAATTCACATCCATTTACAAGTACAAATCACAAATAATATATATCCAATCAATTAAACCTAAAATTAACTCAATAGAAAGCACAACATACTGAAAACTTAAGTATATCTGAATTTAAACAGGAGAATGTGTTATTTAAACTCTGGAAGAGAACCCAGGCTTGGCATTGGCATTTGCGCATGGTGAGACTCGAATCTGAGTCATCAAGATCCCAGAACACAATTGAGGCATCATTGGGGCAATTCACAAGTGAATTAGATTATCTACCAGAGTCAACACACACAACCAAACTCAAAACCCATGTTTGATTATCCATTTCACAAGTGAATTAGATCACCTTTAAGATTAAACATCGCAAAAGAGCAATATCTAATCAATGGGCAACCAAAATATAACGCGAAAACTCAAAATTCAAAAAGAACGAACTTCAAAAAAAAAAAAAAAAAACTCACCTGCCTTGGGAAAAAATGAGTTGAAATCTAGATCGATGTAATGGGTCTTTTCGAGATACCAAGTCTTCTCTGATAACAAAAAAAAACCAGAGACCATAGATTTAAAAGAATAAAAAACAATGTTCTTTAACAATAGATTCAAGCCATAATTATACAGTAAATTAAGTAATTAAATAATGAGACGAGAACATGAAGCTACGATTTTTACCCGCATGGGAATTTTTTTAGGCTTTATCCCATCTAAGATCTAGGATTAAATTTGGGGATTAGAGAATGAAGGGAAATTAGGGTTGTGTTTGGGCACGAAATTGGATGAATTGAGGGACCAAATTGAAGAGAGAAAAGTAGCGTAGAAATGAGTCGACGAATCAGATTGATAGGTGTTTTCTTAGGGAACTGGAGTGATCGAGAAATGAGAATCTCACGCGCTGTTAGGATGGTGTGAAATTCACGCTCTCAATTTAAAATAGTACGTGGGTTGTTGGTAGATATGGGAAAATAAGATCTTACTTGACGGGTTCTAATTGGATACGGTTGCTTAGTAAGAGTTTTATAAGCAAAGTTAATAAGTCGTTTTGGGTCTCACTTTTAGAGTTTGGGTCTAACTACAACTAATCATGGTTTTAAGTCGGGTTAATGTAAAATTTTAAATTTATTTTTTCGACCCGGGTTTGAATTAAAAAATAAGTTTAAAATTTTGTCTAAACTTGATGCATATTAAAAATATTAAACTTGAATTTGACCCGACCTGTCTGTATTAATATTTTTAGATTATTATTTTTATATAAAAACAAATTAAAAACATTAAAATGAATTTTTTCAAAAATTATATTTAAAAAAGTCTTTATTCTTAAATAATACTAAGATAGTTGCAATTTAACAAATAAATGCTTCTAAAGTAGTAGCAAAATTTACAATAATATAAAAGCTATAGAATATTCTAACAATAACAACAAAATAATAACAATGTAATAGCAAAAGTGTAGCAAAACAACAACAAAACAGCTTATTCGAGCTGGGCTGGAAAAAAATTCTACCCAAGGTTCGATCTATTTAGAAAACAGACTTTATTTTTTGGGCCTATATTTTTACCCAAAATCTCCCACTTTCTGGATGAACTTTCGGATTTGGGCAGGTGATCGACCCATGATCAGATCTAGTTCTAGTTAGGTTTTCTTTGAGGTTGTCTTTCATGATTTAGTTTCTTTTTACTTTATGTTTCTCTTTCAAGTATCATGGTCTTATCACCTCACCGTTTCGAAGAAGTAAATCAATTCTCACTGAAATTGTCTAGCTTCCGATCAGTTAACCTTCCTCCACCTTAAAGCATTTCGAGCTTGTGGAGCATTTGTAGGACGCTAAATGCCGCATGAAGGCTATTGTGGTTGGGGTGGCCTTCATCTTTCTCAATCACTTGGGATTTTGATGGGGGTCATATTCTTCCTACTCGGCTTTTGGTGTTTGATCTAGGATTGTTTTGAGTTCCATGTATCTTAGCCGTTGTCCTTTGTTGTAAGCCATTTATGACCTTTGTTGCTAGAATCATCGGTAGTTTTTATTTTAGTGTCATCTATAATCATTTTGGTTTGGTCATTTGTGGCCTCATTCATTTAAGTTATCTGTAATTTAATTTCTTTGAATTGTTTGGCAGTCATGTAACTCTTACTCCGTCAACGAATAGTTTGCAATGAAAAAGAAAATAATCCTACCGGTTGAGTCTTAGTTTTGTCAGTACAGGAGGTTGTGGATTTGAGAGCGTTTGAGTGCATTATCCTCTCATTTAAGAGTTGAAAAGAAACTATACCTAATTTTTAAGTATTGTATCAAAAAGATCATATTATTTTCACAATGAAGGGTTTGAAATGGATTGGGTCTTGAAGGGTACAAAAATGAAAACCCAATAAAAGCTTGGGCCATGAGTAAAAACCAATGACCATAGAAACCCAAACTCCTAATTGGAGTCAGCTATCACATTGTTGGTGCATTTTAGGTCAAATTCTTGATTTGGTCCCTCAACTACGCTAATTAGAATTTAGTCTTAATAGTTAGTCCAAATTACATTTAAAGTGCTGACGTGGAAGGTTTTCACAAGAAAAAACCATTATTGACCAAATTTTTTTATTGAATTAAATTGTTAAATTGCAATTTTTATAAATTGTTGAATTAGTAGATATTAATAATTCGTATTATATAATTATTATTTTTTTTCAAAATATATTCTAATATTGTGATGATTTAGATGTAGTGGCTTAGCTTTGACTAAAAGAGTCATTTCTAGTGACAAGAGGGTCTTTCTCCAAACTTTGAAAATACTAACAAAAAGGTCCATTTTTCAACAATAAAATTAATTTTTTATTTATAATTCTGACAATGGGTTGTTATTTAGTTATTTTTGAAAGTCATTTATTTGTTTATTTTATTTATATGTTTCGGTGATTCATGCAAAAAATCATGCTTAGAACATGGAGTCATCAACATTTGATGTCGGGGTGTGGTGGGTTGTTAGCTCACCCTCCTCTAATTTAATATGCTTTTTATTAATTGGGTTAATCGAATAATACGTCCTCAAGTTTTGATTTAAATTTTAAATTTTACCTTCAAATTTCAAAACGTTTTAATTGAATTCTCAAAGTATCAGTATCATATCATTCAAGTCCTTTAGTGAGCTTAACTGCCAACTTAGGCATTAAATGTTTAGATTACATCTAACATGGAACATATTTAAAACTTATGAATCAAATAGGACGACATTAAGGGTAAGTAGGGGCACTCCCCCCCCCCCAAATGGTGAAACTAAGGGTGTAACCGAACCAAACGAAGCTCAAATATTGGTACACTCGAGATTAAGCTCGACTCGAAATTTGGAACTCGATACTCGGCTTGAGCTTGATCGAATATCTATTTTTAAGCTCGAGCTCCGCTCGCGATATAATTGAGTACTCTAGCTTGATTAAGCTTGGTTATCAATTTTGGTACTCACACTCAATAAAGCTTGTACGTATCAAGCTCGAGCTTGACTTAATAATTAAGCTTAGGGTTAATAATATATACTAAGGATAATAATGTAATTTAATAATATATTGAAAATGAAAAGCTTGATAAGGCTCAAGAGCCGTTTGAGTCGAGTATTACTAAACTTGAATTTGGCTCAACCAATAGCTCAGATCGATACTATAGAATCAAGTTCGAGTTTTTTTCTTGAGTCAGACTTTAGTAGTTTGCAAACACCAGTGTCTCATTTACACCCCTAAGAGAAAATTGTATTTAGGTATCTTAAAATATTGCAAAACTCTAGATTAATACAAATGATAAATTTGCACAAAATTTTATAACTCAATGTTGGCCTCTCATAAATAATTTTCTAACTTCGTTCCTAAAATAGCCTTTAAATTTTAACGACACAACCTTTTTTAATAGATCAGGTTCAAGCTGCCTACATAGCAGGTGTAGACATTTTAAATTTGATCAACATGTTTTACATATACCATAAATCAGATCTTAACTGATGTTTAACACTCAAGTTGACATTACGGTGATAGAAGAGTTTGGGATCGATTAGATTATTTTTGAAGTTTAAAATCAATTTAGAATACAAATTATAGTTGGGGGACCTCCAATGAAATTAACCCTTAATAACAACATTCATGAATTGAATCACAAACCGACCGGCCTAACCCATACAATGCTATCTACACATTCAAACCTCATTAATATGGCACTGACAAGAACGCAGCTCTCCATTTATTTGGGGTTGAAATTTTCAAAGAACAAAAATGGTGTAGCTCCTTAAATTTCAAGGCCCCCACCAAAAAAAGGAACTCATTATAAAGGCAGCTCCTCCCAATAGTTAGCTCAGTCCTCATCACCCAATATCCTTTGAAACTCAGTGTTTAAGCTTTGATTTCCCAAGTTTTTTTATTTAAGAAATGGCTCAGGCAAGAGGCGGTGCAATAGCGGTGGAAGCGGCGGCGGCGGCGGTGCTCTGCTTGTTGCTGAGTCACTTTGAGTTGGCTCAAGCAGCAACGTATACTGTTGGTGGAACCGGTGGTTGGGCCATTAACGTGGCTGGTTGGACCAAAGATAAGCGTTTTAAGGCTGGTGATACTCTTGGTAAGCATATTATTTGGATTTTTTTTATGAGGGTTAATTACACCAAATGTTTCCAAATTTTAAAATAGTTTAATTTAATCCTTGGATTATTAGTATTACACCAATCAAATTCTTCTTTTAGCCAAATCATAAACTTGAATATTCAATATTAAGTCAGATCTAGCATGTAACATATTTAAAACAAGTTGATCAAAGTTTAAACATATGTAGTTATCATCAAGGGTGAAATTATAAATTTTTTTTCTAGGGGTTAAGATTAAATTATATATTTTTATAGGTGCTAAAATACAATTTTATCATTATATTATTGAATTATATCTTTATGGTTTTTAGAAGTACTAAATCAAAATTTTATTATTTTTAGAGGATCAAACTACAATTTTACTATTATTAACTTAAAATTTTATAAATTTTAGAAAACCTAAATAAAAAATTTTCTTATTTTAGGAGGCTTATCGTTATCGTATGAACGAGTTAAAATTAACAAATTTAAAAGAAAAAAAAAATAACCTTGTTAATTTTAATGACATTATTTTTTAAAGCATTATTGTCATATAATAAGTATAATGTTATATCTATACCTTACAAGCCCATCTTACAACCTCGTGACTCAATGTCCTAAATTAAGAAGGACCATTTTGTGAGCTAAAGAGCTCGTGACCCCATACCATCTAAGTTTGAACCACTGGTATGGACAAAGTATTTGTCCTTTACATGTCACATATATTCGTTGTCCTAACATGACAATCCATACCTATAACGATAAGGCATCAGTAGGTTAATTAAATCTTACGAAATTTAAAACTAATACATGAACATGACACATTGGGAAATTATCAAATGTAACCCCTTAGATGGCCATGAACATAAGGATAGAAGGACAATACATACGTTCTCTTTCCTAGAAGTGTTTATGAGTTAGGCCGAGCCTAAGCATGATATTAACACATTTTATAATTGTCCAAGTCTCTCTCTCTCCCTCTCCCTCTCCCTCTCTCTCTCATATTGATTCCCATAAATAATTTATGATTCATCTCTGATCCCCTAAAACAAATTTTTAGTTTTGCCCCTTATATGATACTAATATTTTGAAGATTCAATTTCATTGCAGTATTCAAATACAACCCATCAATCCACAATGTGGTAGCTGTAAACAGGGCCGGTTACAGTTCATGCACAACCCCAAAAGGTGCTAAAGTTTACCAGTCCGGCAAGGATCAAATCAAGCTTGTCAAAGGCCAAAACTATTTCATCTGCAACTATGCTGGACATTGTCAAGCTGGCATGAAAATTGCAGTCACTGCTGCTTAGCCTATGATAAGCAAAGCTAAGCTTGCTTTTATCAGCTTTCTTAAGTATAATTAGTGTTGGATTTGGTGTCAACAAGTCTTTTAAGTCTAGTGCTAGTGTTTAGTTATATATATATAATCTATAATATGATGGTTTTTGAGTAATGTTTTGTGGCAATGGTTTACATGTACTCTCTTTTTGTAATAAAATAAACTTTTGTGTGGGATACGTATTTATATCCGAGGGGTAGACGGTAGCTTTAGCCTAAAAATTGGTAAAATTACCTTATAGTTCTTTTAATTTTTTTTTAAAAGTTAGTATAATAGTTTTACTTTGATTCTCCAAAAATTTATAGTTAATCGTTGATCCTCTAAAACAATTTTCTAACTTCATTCCTACTTTTATCTATTGTTGATTATAAATAGTATATATAATAAATGTACATACATTTGTGTAGGGTGAAGACAAGGGGCAAGTAGTGACTTTAGCCTCCTAAAAATGGTAAATTATTTATTTAATCCTGACCTAAATGGTAAAATTGTTTTTTAGTCCCTTTAAAAAATTTTAAACTATTAGTTATTATAATGGTAAAATTGTACTTTGGCTCCTTTAAGATGGTAAATGTTCATTTTAGTCCTGTAAAACAAATCTTAAATTATATGTTAATACAATGATAAAACTATACTTTAACCCCTTTAAAAATTATGTAATTCAATATTGGTCCCCAAAAACTAAATTATTGCCTTGTCCCTGTTCATCCTTTTTAAAATTTATGAAATTATAATTAAGTATAATGATAAAATTATATTTTGACCTTCAAAAACTTATGATTCATCTTTAGCCCATAATGTAATTTTTATTTATTTTGTCGATCTTAATTAATAAATAAACCATAATTTGACACTTTTTTTAACATTAACTCATGTTCTCATCATATCTGTTATTTTTTTACATAATGGCTAGAACTACCCATAGTCTCTCCCCAACCCCTATCTCCTACCCCAATCCCTACTCATAGGAGAATAATGTGCTTCAATGCACTCTAATCCACAACCTCTTGTACTTGCAACAATACTGATATCAATCAAGCTAAAACTCAATCGACATAATTTCGACATAATTTGAAAAATAAATTAGAAAGATATTAAACGATTATATTTAATTTAATTGAAACTCATCAACGTCTATAAATAATTCATTCTCCCATATTAAAGAAGGTAAATCACCAGTACCAATAAATTCAAACCTCAAATATATTTCTATTTCTGCTAAGAAAAATCCAAATAATGAGGGTATTTATGTATGGATTTAAAATCTCAATTAATATTTGATAATATTACAAAAATTAAGAAGGGTTTTAAAATCTCAATTGGTATTTTTGATAAAATAAAATAAAAACATTATTTTCTCTATTTATGAAATTAATTTATATGGTTATAATTTTTTTATAAAGGTAGGTCATAATTTTTTTTGGATACATGACCGCTTTAATTAATAATGGCGCTAGGTTTAGCTACACCAATCATGTTTTCCTGAATAATCCTTGGTAAGGTTTCTAAGAGAGTGAACTAGCTTAGTTACGTCAAAAGGCTTTTGAAATGCCCAGCTTACTAAAAAACCTACACATATTAGCTTCACGATAAAAATGAACAAGACTACAATTCCTACAATTTCGAATCACTAAGGAGAGAGAATCATGTTGTTGCAAGGGGGTCAAAATCTGATTAACAATCACAAATGAGTCTAACTTGATAACAAGATTCCTTATGCCATGTTCTCAAGCTAGACGAAGAACATTATATATAGCATAAAGCTCGACTTTGGTGATGTGCCCATATCCTAATTTCCCAGTAAAAAGGTAGGCCATAATTCATATAACGTCAACCACATTTTCTAAAAAATAAGAAGGTTGTAAATTTTTTTAACATTTATATTAGTAATATAAATTATTTATTATTTTAATACCACATATTAGATTTGCTCGTGAATGGGTTGGATTTGAGTCGTATCCATACAAGGTATCTAGATTAATTTTCAAACCTAAGTTCGACCCGAAAAATAAGTTTCCTTTTTTGCTCAAGTTTAGCCTAATTTAAGAAAGGGATACCCAAGCCCAGCCTACCCATATTTGATATTTTTAGATTAATTTTTATTTAAAAATAATTTTAAAAAAATAATACACTAAATGCACCAAAAAACACTAAAATAAAAAAATTTTAACACATTAAAATACATTAAAAAGTTTTTATATTAAAAAACACTACCATAAATATAATAAATGTTTTATTGTATTAAATATGATTTTTAAAATTTTATATTTTGGGTTGAATTATTTAGTTGGGTAATTTTTTTTTTAAAAGTTTTGAGTAATGAGATTAATTGTTATAATTAATATAATATTTTTTACAACATAATATATATTCAGGTTGGGCTTGAACCAAAAAAATATTTTTCAAAGCCCAGCCCCTATAGAAAATGGGCATTAAATTTTACCCAAGTTCATTTTTCGAGTTTTATATTTTGTCTGAACTCTCTCATTTTTCGAACGAGCCTGAACGGATGATCTGGCACATGAACAAATCTACCACATATATTGTTTGAATAGATTATTTATCAATCACTTTATTTCAGTTACTTACTTAAAGTTATTTGTAAAACAGTTAAATTGAAAAAAAATATATTAATTTAATATATTTTAAATATAAAACACAATAAATCTGTGTGCATGGCACGGGAATAAAACTAATATATATATACACGTGTATACGTACGTACATATGTATAACAGCTAGAGAGGGACTCGATAGGATGGATCAACCATTTTCAAAATGAACAAGTTCTCTCTGTTACCTCTTGATATTCTGCAGAAATATGAACAAACATGATTGCATGCAGCAATTAGGCGATGGTTTCGTGTTAATTTCAGGCATAGAGTTTTTTTTTTTTTGGTAAAGTACTGACCGTAGCTCTTCATCCAAGTATGTAATCTCCAACTGACCACGGCCGCTTCCAGGTGACTTAATCGGTATCTGCAAATCACCGGAAATCGCCAGACAATGAGTTGCCGCAAAGAGATTACAAGTGAGACTCGAGAGTGAGTGTCAAATACAGGAATGCGCACTAGTCACTAGACATAAATTTTGACATAATGTTAAATGTTACTATCAACTTTTATATAAACATTAAAAGCTAAATTTGATATTACGTCAAAATAATAGAATCCATACCAGACCAGCGATTCTGAAATAGTCGAATTTAACAGCTACCCTTCTTGCATTTATAGGAACCAAATTAGCAGTGGCCTGCAAAAAAGAAAAAAATAATGTAATACAGAATGACTCGAAATAATTTAAAACTGAAATAATTCGGTTTGAGAAAACCATTTACTAGAGCTTGAAATGGTCTAAATGATATAATTGGCATTAAAAATGATTGAAAATTTTAATAATTTAAATTGATCCGATTCAAAATTAACTCCGCACTTCCAATACTTCAATTTTTTTTTTTTTTTTTGCTTTTCAAGCTTTTAGGATCATAAGTAGTCTTTTAGATTGCATTTTTATTCTTTTATATAAATTGATTGATGTATACAATCATGAGTTACATGTAGTATGCCATTTATAATGGTTTAATTATTCCATCAATCAATAAATGAAAATTTTAATAAAAATAATCAGTTTGCTATAAGGAAAGGATTTTTGAGTAAAGTAAGCAAAATAGTATCTCCGTAGATGACCAATTGAATACAAGATAATGACAGAAATAATACTTACTTTATTAAAGAAAGGCCAAGTTTCCATATTTTGAGCTCTGAGAGTATCCACATTGATTGCCTGGTATATTTTTCCATTGGGTCTCAAGAACTTTGGCCTCTGATGTCAAAAGAAAGGTCATGAATGGGATTATTTTGAAGAAAATTGGGTAATTTATGGACAAAAATGATCATTTATGGATAAAAAAGATAAGACCTTTGTTTGCAGAAGTGACTGAGATGTTGTGTATAAAAGTTCCCATTTTCCATTCAACAAGTTGGATTTGAGTGGCTCTTTTATCTCATTTAAAGCTTCGAGTTTAAGTGCTATCTGATTTAAAAAATCAGGAAACCCCCCATCAATGGAAAAAAGCAAGAGAATTATTTAATTTGCATGAAAAAACAGAACAAAAGAACCTGATCCACACGTTGTTGATCCTCAGGGGCCGCTTCAGCTCCACGATCAAGAGGTGCTATAGCATCAAAAAGCTCATCTTTTAGGGTTTTAATGTCTTTTCTTTTGGTGAAAAGCCCAGAAAAGATTGAAGCTTCAGTCCTCCATTTGAGGGAAACAGCAGTTTGTGATGAAAAAAAGTTGATTTTCACTTTGGGTTTGGATGATGAAAGAAGTGGTTTTGATGATAAGGTGAAAAAGGAAGGAGAAAAAGAAATGATGGGCTCATTTGAAAGTTGCAGATGAGGTTTTAGCAGAGCGGTAATGGCAGAAGAAGAAGACGAAGAAGTGAGAGCCATTCCTGAATTAAGCTGTTTTTGTGAAAGTTACTAGTTAAGGGAAGTGTGGATAATGTTGAAAATTTGGTGGTTGTCAATCCTAATTCAAGGATGACTCAAAGGAGTAAGGGTAAATTTTATTAGATTTTGGTAATTCAACTTTAAAATATTATAAATTACTTATTGAATTATTCGAAAATTTTTATTTAAGTCACTGAGTTATTAATTTTTTTCTTTAAAAAAAATTTCGCTAACAAGTTTCAAGCAATTATTCGACGATCAGTATAGTAAATTAATACCTATCAACGGATAGAAAAACATATGTTAAATCAAGTAGATTTAACAGTCAGGGTTAGGGATCAAAAAGGAAAACTGTTTAGATTTTAGTTTACATATTCGTGACATTCAAATTAAGGTGAACTATAAAAAAAAAAAAGTGGAATAAGAGCCTTAATTGGTATTAGTAGTGTAAATAGAACAAGTTATACATTAACAATTTTAATATCTCAATAATTTAAAAAAAAAATTTAAAATAATTTAATGACCATTTTATAATTTTTTGAAGTTGAATTAACTAAATGTTGTATTATAAATAGATTACATCAGTAGCGCCACTTGTAGTCAAAGATTGGCCTATATGGGCCACTCTCCAGGGAGATTGATTTCTCTACTAAGGAAAATGACATTAGAATTGGCTTCCTTGTATGCATAGCACGATGCCACCGGGCACACTTGTTTGAAGCTCTTGGGATAATTCGTAGGCAAACAGGCAATATCACTTGTTGGCTTAATCACAATGGGCAAAGTTAAATCCATTGTACAATTAATGGAACTGCCACAGCTACCTGTTTGACATGAGCTACTGTCATTTTTACCGAAATCACAATCGGTCCGACACCATATTCGGCCACTCCACCCTTTCAGGCCATCTTAGAAGACGGTTTGGACTGATTCTAATGTAAAACCTTCACCATGGCAGTTCCCTCCTACTGTGATTATTCCTGGCCATATTGTCACTTTACACTGATTCACAAGGACCATATAATATACATCAACACACATACACATGTTTACAAGGTGGATACAGAAACAAACTAGAATTGTGAGCCAATGCCATCCTACACCAATATGTTGGCCAATGGCACTTGGAGACAGCCATGGAAGACTGATGTGACTTTGCTTTTAAATGTGGTTAACTTGGTAGATAAAGAAACCTGGGATTCAACAAAGGCTACCGAAAATTAACATCAATTTCTTAAATTATCCTTTGCTTTTCCTAGAAGATAGATACAATCAGGGGAAATTACAAACAGAAAATCCAGGAAAAAAGGTTCCTGTTTAATGAGAAAAAGGTATCACTTGCTGTATATCCAGAAGGTATCCTTTTTCTCGCTTTTTTGTTTATATATAAGGTGCTTTTGAAAATAGAATCAATCCCCATTTGTATTACATAAAACATGTCTCTAAGCCTTGAACCCTATACAAATATTGATTTTGGTCGAAGAATTCGATGGGAATCGGGTCCCGAAAATGGACCTTGGATCACTCTCAGTTTCGTTGAACCACCAGACCAGCAACCGAGTAATGCAGGCATTGAAGGGGCTTCCCCTGGAACTGCTTCAGCCATTGGAGCATTGCCAATGGTGAAAATCAGTGAAAGCCATGTTACCAACACCATGCATTGCCCCATTTGCAAGGATGAGTTCGAGATCGGTGGAGAAGCAAGAGAGTTACCGTGCAAGCATTTGTATCACTCGGATTGTATCGTGCCATGGTTGAACATCCACAACACGTGCCCCGTTTGTCGGTACGAGATCGACAATGAGTCTGGTAACGCTCCTGGTGACTACGAAATGAATGAGATTGATCGTGGGGATTTCGGTCTTGGTGTTGAAGATTTGGCAAATGGCTTAACTTGGTTGCGGACTCGGTAGCTCTCTTCGAGGCCTTTTCGTGTGTTCTCTCATTGGACTCACGGATATCTTGACTCTCTCGATAGTATGATCAATGGAAATAATTTCTCTCAAGAGGGTAGGATCTTCTACCACAGCTACATACATACATACATAATTGTGTAACACAGTAACTATGTTATCTCCCTTGCAGCTAGCTCCTGGTGGCGCTCTTGGCTCATCCTATAGGTTATCTATATATACCAGCGGCCAGGTATGTATGTATATGTGTATGTAAATATGTAAATATATGTATATGTTTTTAGTATACTAAATTTCACATTACAAAATTGAAAATAAGTGTTCAAAAATAAGTTTCTTTTTTTAGAGAATTTGTTAAATTATTATTGCAATCACATGCATGATTAAGAGAGTATAAACTATTAAAGACCTATGTTATTAATATTCGAATCGAGTATTAGATATGAATATATGTTTGTTATAAATATATATTTTTTGTATTATATTAGAATATGTGTTATTAAATACATATTTTAAGGAAATTGAAGAATTTTATAACATGCAATAAAATAATGTTGATAAACCACTTGAAACTAGAATGGTCAATTGGGCAAATAGGGTAGGTTCGGGTTGAATTAATTCATGTTTAAAAATTTTAAGTTATTTCGAGATTGTATACTTTTTTTTGTTAAATATTTAAATTTTATTAGACAAAAAATATTTCATAATAATTTAAAGGCCTAAAAAAAATAAATCCGAGAAAGTACGAATAGGCACAAACCCTAACTCAACCAAAGGAGAACCCAAAGCTCACAAAGAACCCTAGTTTCATAGGAACAAACCAACAAAACTTAGGAGTCGTCATCACCATCGACCGTATGCACACCTTTGGCCTGGGAGATTATTCCGCAGTAAACAAAGCATCTAAACCACCATGAACAAACTGAAGGATAGACGAGATTTAGGGTCAAACCATCTAACTAGTCTTCAACCACAGAATCAACAGATTTGGGGCGTTGACTCCATGCCATTCCATTCCGACCAACGACTCAAAGGGTAGCGAGGAAACCTCGAGAAAAGACTGAAGCAAAAGCAAAACCACCAAAACTTGATGCAAAATGAGTCGCCGGGACTAAGAAAAACATCACCCTTATCTCGGGTTCAAGTTTCTTGTCTAGTTAAAACATAAATCTGACTGCCATCTAGTGCACAACAACCATCATTTATTACTGTATATAATATATATGTATATATACATATATATAACATAATTTTCTTCTTTGTAATTGCTTTGGATGATAATATATCCCAATCCTTTGGTGCACCAAACACACCTAAAATGAACACGACACATCAGCTAAAACCCATGATGCCAACACTTCCTTGAACAACATGATAGCTTGTACAATACAAACCTTAAACCCATGTCCGGTTTCCCCTTTAAAAGTAAATTTTTTTCGCATCTACAAAATACTTTTGAACCATCAAACATGAAAATCATGTATAAATGACTTTGTAAATCTATACTGTTTTTTTATTTATTTATCATTCCTTGAGTATATTAGAAAACAATAGTTTTTACAGTTCACAACATGACATAATAACTTTTGTTCCAAAAATAGAACCAGCATTTTTCTTTACACTTTGAATTAAATACAAAGAGATGGTTCCTTGCTCAAACCTGGCATGTTTTTTTTATGACTGCTTCTTTTTAAGTAGTCACACACACCATCTCTTTAGGGTTATTTAACCCTTTGGGAAGAAAAAACATCTTATGTTTTTATGTCGTAAGATGTCCGGCCTGTGAAATTTCCGGCTTTGCCCCCTGGTGAAGTTGATCTTCCATCTCATTCGCGCAATGTACGTTGCTTGCCTGAAGGAGATGGAAAATGTTTGGAACTTTTTTGCAGGGGCTTCTACCGTGTTTTTGCCTTATCAAAGTCCGGAAACGAGTATCACCTATTGTGGTCTTTTTGATGTCTCGGGATGTTGGATGGCGCGACATGAAACGAATTCGATTCAATCATAAATGGAGATAAAAGGTCAAGAATCCTAAGAATGCCAATAACCAGAGTTGCTTGGGGAGAAAACTTGTTGCTATAGCTGCAAATGCTCACAACAATTACATAAAAACAATTAGCTATAAATTTAAATAACATGATGAAAATTCGAAACAAATGCTTATTGAGAATTGTAAAATTCACTTAGCATATGTTCTTACATGATGGAGATTGCGCAGGTGGTGTAGAAACTGGACCTTTAGTACCGTTCATACCCTGGTCTGGACGAGAGCCATAAGACACTGAAGGTAAAGGTGGTAGATTTGGGGACAACTTTGATCGAGGACTCATTACAGGTTGGTGGTTAGAAGTTTGGCTAGGGTGAGGTCTTGGTAAATAACAAGGAGGAGGGGGGTGCGTTGCTGCACTAGATGGTGCAGGAGAAACCAAAGGAGGAAAAGTAGGGTAGGAACCACTCCCCAGACCTGGTGAACGCAAAGGACTATGACTGGAAGGAGCAGGAGATTTGCAGTCGGGACAAGGCGGAAGATGATGTTTATCGGGTGCTGGTGCTGGAGAGTGAGCCGGTGAAGATAAAGGACTGGGGGCTATCAACAGCCCTGGAGATGGAGCTGGTGAAGGAGTGGGAGGAGGAGTAGGATGAAGTGTACCATTCAGATAAGACGATAAGCTAATGCTTTTAACTCTACCAAAAACCGAATTATTAAGACCAAGATTCTTCGCAGGAGAGCCTGTGATGGTTTGAGCCAACTGCTTTAATCTCTGAGGCAAAAGTCTACTGAAACCATTTGACATAATAGAAGCTTGAACTATGACCGGAGAGGACATCGTGGAGCCATTTATGTTTGTTAATTGCACAAACAAATTCTGCAATTAACAAATAAAAACTATTAGAAACAAGTAATATCGAAAAAATGGGACTCAAATAGATTCTCTTCTCTTCCCTGAAACCCTGATTTCGGTTCCACCATATCTTAAGGCTACCATAGATCAACTTGGAAACGAACCAATAGTGAAAGTGAATAAGTGAACATTGCTCGGAAGTTGGAATCGATGTCATACCTCATAAGACCTCAAATGCAATCCATATTGTAGCTGATCCATTAACTCCATGAATTTGTCATCTATTTCGGATATCGAATTATACAAAGTAAAATTGAATAGAATCTGGGTCTTTTGCAAGATCGAAGCGGATTGTAAGGGGGTTATAGTGATCCCCGCGGGAAACTTTAAAATCTCAAACTTAGAAGGCTGTCCAAAAATGGAGGTTGTCAAAGTCAGATTGGAGTGTCGGAGGAACAGCTCGATTAAAGACGCTCTCAGCACGCTTAGGGATACTTGGTTTATCAGTCTATTTACGGGATCAGGAAGAACACCAAACACTACATACGTCGAGTTAGGCACACTGGACTGGTGCATGGATAAGATAGCCACCTGTTGAAAATGAGTAGCTTTTAGATCGACTTCTCACATAATACGACGGTAAATTATATGTAAAACAATGGCAGAAGTTTGTCCTAAAAACCTTAGTATCCGGAACACCTATTTCTTCATATATATCATACTCCAACTTTTGAATGTTCTGAACAAGCTCGGACACTGGTTTCTTGAGCGTAAAGTATGCATGAACCGGAGCTGCAAAAAGATTAAATGGTGATATAAGCAACAAACAAGGAAAACTTATAGAAATACAACCATTTGAAAAGGTCTTATTTCGATATGCATATAGACCAAAGCCGAAAAGATCGAGTTTAATAGCACATTTTGAGAAAGTAAACATATCAAGACCATAGAGTTTGATAGTGAATCGAATACTTACAAAGTGGTACATGATGTTGCAAAATATCACCATTTTTCTTTGTGATCAACAACTTGCTTATCAATTTAAGCTATGGAAAAACAATAAAAAAAAAAAACATAGCCCTTGTCTCATAAATTTGGCATTGAAATTTCAAACAAACCATTAATGGTTTGCTCCCTATTGCTAAAATGAGAAAATGATCTAAATATAGCAAAATATTTACTTCTAATGATACAATTTTAATTGGAACCATAAATTTAAACATTAAATAAAATTGCATAAAATAGAAATATATAGTTCCTATTTGGGAATAAAAGATGAACTTGCCTTAATAGAAGAAAGTGAAATAAATGCATGTCCATACTTAAAAGAAATCATTAGAAATCTATGAAGAACACCAAAATTCCAGATTTCAAAGTACAGATCTTGAAATACCCATTGGCTTTCAACACTTGAGGATCCAAATTAAACAACAAAAATGCAGTGAAAATAAAAAAAAATACCCATTTGGTGGAAACAAAAAAAAAACCCCAATCAAACAAAGAAATTGGTACCAAACTTTACAAAAAAATAAAAATAAAATTGAACTTCAATAAGGTAAAATGGCTTACCACTGAGCTTAATGGCTTGTTTAGCATCAAACCCAGATTTTATAGAACGAAAAGGGAAGATCCAAAAGATCCCAGGCAATAACACTGATAAACTGAGGAACAAAATGAAAACACATCTGAAATTGAACTCATTCGTAAAGCTTGAAAAAACCATCCAAAATCTCCCATAAAAGAAGAACCCTTGATGATACCCTTCATTGTTCCTTGATTCAATACTTTGTTGTAGATTTGGGTCTTCATTTTTCCCCATTGAAAGAGCATCTGGAACCAAAACAAGAAAACAAAAGAATGGGTCCTTTTCTTCTATCTTTCACTCTCTAGAAAACTCACTTTTAACACCATTACCACCAAGAACAGCACCCTTATTAACAATGGGTGTGTGGATTGTGACACAAGTGTTAATGGTAGGCATATGCCATCCCTCTCTCTCCCTCTCTCTCTCTCTCTCTCAATTAACTACTGAAATTTGACAACACCCTTTCTCTTTCTTTCTCTAAACACTCACTTTTTGCTCTACTTATTTAATTATATATATACATAGGTGTTATTTGAAATTGATTTTTGAACAGTTTCAAGCAAATGGGATTAATGGGATGTTTAGATTTAATCTAGTTGTTTTTTAATTAGTGAATTTGACAGTGTTTTGCACTCTTTTTCAAGTCAATTTTAAATGACTTTATGGGCTACCGAACGTTGAGGAGAAGCAAAGGGTAAAGGGAAAGAAAAGGCAAAGTGAGTGACTTAGGCCATTTTGAGATAATGTAAATTATTGGAAAAAAGAGTTTACAGATACAATTCGAAAAGAATGGTAAAAATACGAGTATTTTACCCCTATTCTTTTAAAAAATAAATAAATTAAACTTTATATGTTAAATCGAAGAGTAAATTGATATTCTATTAAAATTTTTATCAATTTCTACTATTAAAAAATTAGCTCATGTACGTTAGCATGATATACACATGGTACACCATAGGTTACTATTTGATTATTTTTTTAACCACGCTAGTTTTTAAGAGATCAAATGGATGAAATTTTTAATAAAAAAAGATCGATTTACTCTTTGATTTAACGTATAGTGATTTATTTATTTATTTTTTAGTAGAAAGAAAAGAAATCCAATTTAACTTCTGATACAAGAGCATTCATGATACTTTTACTCAAAAAAGCACGATTAGAATCAAACTAGACCAATTAGATCACAATTCAATCGAGATATAGGACAAATAAGTTGAATTTATCTTTAAGTAAACTATTCGAAATCAACTGAATCGACGCTTTGATCGATTTAATTATCTATAATTTCTCTCCAAGCAATAAATAAGAGGATAATGTGCTTCAGCGCGCTCGAACTCATGTCTTTCTGTATTGACAACAATATTCATGCCAATCGAGCTAATATTTAATTAATATTTTTTAATAATATTTATCTATTAACGGTTAGTTTTTAATAATAAATGTGATATTTATCTAATTTGATGAAGTTTTACTATAATCATATATAAATATTTTTTTCATTTTACTATTAAATTAGTGTCATGAAACCAAACACAATAAATTTTTTAATAATAATAGAAATTAATAACAAACTATATTAAATGCAATATTTAAAATTTCTTGTTTACTGAATTAAATTAAGTGATGAAATTTATGAGGAATCTATTAAAAGCTAAAGATAAGGTTTTTTTTTCCTTTTAAATATTTTATTTTGATATATGCTTTTTTTATATAAAATTATTTTAATATACTTATAGTTTATCTCATCTCATCCAAAATTCCTTAAATTATTAATATAAAATTAAAATTAAAATTAAAAAGTTGAAAGAAATAGATCTTTTTGGAGAGAGTGTGTGAAAGTGCGTCTAACTAAGAGTATTTTTTGGACAGTGAATAGGAAAGCATGCTCAGTTGAACTTTCCTACTGACATGTCAAGGAAAGTGCATCTAACTAGACGTGATTTCTTTGTTATTATTAGAATTTGCGTTCAATTAGGCGTACTTTTACGTTCTCACTCTAAAAGTAATCTATTTTTCTAAATTTTAAAAAAAATTGATCTATTTTACCTATTAATATTTTTTTTCCATATATTTAACTAATTTAGCCTAAATAAAAAAAAATATTTTATACCAATAAAATTGAAACTTAAAAAATAAAAACTATTTTTTTATGTAATTTGGGATTCACTCAAGGGGTAGGTAAGGGAAAGAAAAGTTTGACCAGTATGGGCCATACACGTGGACCAATAATAAGTGAAAGATCTCCTTTTATAACATCAAATTTTAATGCTACATTGGTTTTATGTCTACTTTGATTGGACAAACATTTACCAACACGTGTAGGTGTGAGCTTATTGGATAATTCCTCTCTTCATTTCAGTTTTCATTTGCCAATTGAATTTAAAATATTAAAAAATGATTAATTTAAAAAAAAAAAAAAGATCACAAGAGAAAAGGACATTACAATTTGGTCTGACTTTATTTTAGACAAGACAAAGAGCTGGTTTTGTTTGATAGACCTACATTTGACCCTTTGTTCCACAAGACACAAATTGCTTATCCATTTAAGATATAAATTTTCATATATTTATACAAAAAAAAAAGTAAAATTTAAATTATAGTAGTGGAAAGAAAAAGGATAAATTACATAGTTGGTCAATCAACTCTTAGGGCGTTTTCATTTTAGTTACTCAATCGTTAAATCTCTAACGACAGTTAACTGTATATGTCATATTTTGTTCTCACTTTCATTTTAGTCACATTGATTGGGGTAAGAAAAATAATAACTAAAGTGAAAAAATGATAAAAACGAAAATAATGTATCAAAAAAATTATCAAATTGTATTTGTTTATCACATTGCCCAAAATTCTATTTTTTTTTCAATATTGAAAATTTAGATTTCTAAACATAAAAATCAATTAAATCAATTGTTGGAATTTTTTTTATTTCTTGATAATATTAATCGATTTATTACTGTAATATTGAAATTAATTAGATTAATTTCCTTCTAAATTTTAAAAATTTATTTTATATTTCCTTAATATTTTTAATGAAATCAACTCGGTGACTCATATTTAATAATTGTATATAAAACTTAAATTTCTTTTAATTATATAATTTTAAAGCTTTCATACTAAACTAAAAGTAAAGAAAAATTATTGCAATTAATTAAATTAATTGCTTGTTCTTCATTTGAGTAAAGGAGTAATGAAAAACTTCTGGATTTTGTTTGGCATGAAATATAAAATTAATTAACTGTAAGGAATTTTCTTTGCTATTAGCATAATATGAAAGACTCGAGATCATATAATCAAAAGAAATTTGAGTTTTATGTATTATTAAAGATAATTTATTTGAGTTGATTTTAATTTGGAAACATAAAATTAAATTTTAAGATTTAAAAGGAGACTAAATTAATTTAATTAATTTCAATATCATAGTAATAAATCGATTGACACTATCAAAAGATAAAAAAAAAATTCAATAACTTATTTAATTTATTTTGATTGTTTGAAATTTAAAATTTCAATATTGAAAAAGAAAATTAAAACTCTTCACAATAGGTAAGTAAATACAATTTGGTAATTTTTAAAGCATTATTTTAGTTACTATCATTTTTTTACTTTAATTCTTAATATTTTTTCTACCGATCAATATTATAAAAAATGAAATTTTTTGGACGACCAAATTGAAAATGTGAATATGATGTGACAAACTGTTGTTAGAAATTTAATAAGCATCTTAAAAGTTGAGTAACAAAACTGCAAAGATTTCATTTTGGATGAATGCACTCTAAAAGTTGGATGATCAACTAGATAACCCTATAATTTAAGCCGTGTTTTAATTTTTTTAATTTTTTATAAAATTACTTTCATTGTCAATATAATTTTATAAAAATTTTAAAATAAAACCAACATTTAATTCTTAAATTTGTCCTTTTGCTTAATCCTTGAATTTCTTCTGATCAACATTAATTTTGAACTTAGACAATTTTCTTCATATTGATCCATGTATCGTGGCACTCACTATTTTTTTTTTATGTGATGATATGATATTATTTGAAAAGATCATCATCATCGCATAAACCAAAACTAGAGAAAAACTATCAAGTTTAATGACTAATGTGGACAAAATAAATTATCGAAGTTTAAACTCGAATATGATAATTGAACTCATTTTTTAATTATGTAAACAAACTAGTCCATCAAATTTGAGCAATTCAATTTTTATTTCGAATCGAAACGAGCTCAAACTTGCAACAACTCAAACTCGAATTAAAACCCTAGTTCTAAGCCAACCATTAAAGGTATTTATAGTAAAATTATAAACTAACCATTAAAGGCATTTTTAGTAGTACTTATAAACTCGGATCAAGCATTAACTTAAGTGTCAAGATACTAAAACAATTCTCTTAGTATGGTAAATGTTAACAATACCCTCTGAATGGGGTATCAAAACTTTCCTCTGTAAAACATACATGAAAAAGAAAACAAGTTTCCGAATTTTCTTGTCTACCAATCAGCGAGTTTAGGACTTTAGATAAGCTTCTTCTTTTGGAAGTAACGCTTCAAGTACCAAATTTGTGAACCTGACACCACGATGCAAATACCCAAAGACATGATACTGAACCACGCGACTCTAGCATTTGTGTTTTCACTCGTTATCCTCATTTCTGCTTCTCTGTGGTCCAATAAGGATGGGATAAACGGAGGATGTTAGCTTACCTTAAAGAAAAGCCTAAAGTTTGAACAAGCCCTAAAAAGAAATTATTAATGATTACCTGTCCCTCAGATAGAGTAAATTCTCGTGAATGGCCTCCACCGCTCCTTCAAGTTTCCTCAGCTCTAGCTCAACACCCTATATGTAAATAAGCACGATGAAACACACAAAAGAGGAAGCGTAAAGAAACCAATTCGTTTACCTTTTTCACAAACCATATTATGTTAAGTGGAAACCATAAAAACTTATCAAATGAATTCCAAGGTCATTCAAAAAGTCTGGCTAAAAAATATGAAGTTCCAAGCTTTCGACACCCATATGATCATTTACTCAGCCAACCTCACAAACTTTGCAAAGCAAAAGGATATTGATTCTTTTTGAGCAAAAGTCGATTGTTACACCTACGGGTTTATGAAAACTGGAAGTTCAGCAACAAAAGAAATCATCTTTATACCAGCAGCAGCAATAAAAATACTTAAGTAGGCCAATCTCAAGAATCATTTGACACCAACATTTACTCTGCACTAGGAATAGGAGTAGTAACATCCATGGTTTTCTTTCTAAATCCAAACATGATTGATGGAGGAAAAAGGAAATACCTCAATTTTTTCTTTTCTGGCCACTGACTCCCAGTCTTTAGCTGCAATACCAGTTTTCCATTCAATGTTGACACTAACTTCTCCGGCCCCACGAGTATGGCTGTCTGTCCAGAAACATGCTAAGTAATTGCCAGCCTCCTGAGTAGTGAATGCGAATTGACCGTGTGTCACATTCTCCTTGTGATGAAGATTGTTCCCATAAGGGGATGTCACCTATAGAATACAAATCAAGTGTTAGAAGCTTGCAACAAGTAAATTATGCTTCAATATACGTCACCACTGGGGCTTTAGAGTTTCCTTTTCAGAGACGCAAAATATATTAAAAAGATAAAACAACGAGACAACGGTAATCTAATGTCAGTTCAAAAACATGGTACAATATATCCTATGGGGTAAATCTGGGGATAAGGAGCAAATTTGAGAAAATTTAGGGATAATTTCAATGTTGGGTTCATTACATTTACAATTTCATCCTTAGATTCCCATTCTTCTAAAATCCTATGGTGATTCTACAAATATTAACTTAAGAGGGTTCAAGTCAACAGTTCTATCTAAATTCCATTGGATTCCATAAAGTCCTAATTCTTCAGTTTATACCTAAAAATGTTACAGCTAAAACGGTCGATAGTTTCCCCTAAAATAAAATGCTTTCTGAATCTACATCGAAAACAGGCTATTTCGAGGTCAACAATAATAAATCTAACCATTCTACCTTATTTCATTTAAATTTTCAAATAACATCAAAGTTCAAAATTTTTCATTAATTTTCTCCATTTATTCATCAAAATAAAGAAATAAATAAAGCGAGTCAAAACCCTAACAATCTTGTCCTAACAGATCGAAATTAGAAATTAGGAAAAAAAAAGCAGAAGGGCAAAAGCGGAAACGAACCTTGGCCGAAATGGTAGGGACGTGACCGTGATCGTTGGCAACAACGACGTAGTCAGACAAAACGACGACGTTGCTCTGGATTTCCTCCGAAACACACTTAGTGCCAGTCGGAGGAACGTTCAACCATATGGCGTCACCGACCGGAGCATTACTCAAAGCTAACATCAATATCACTAACAGCACCGCCTGGAACATCACAGACCACCGCAATTTAGCATTTCCCGACATCGCTGTTTAAAATTTTGGGCGTGAGAAGACCGGAGAAAGGGTGTTTGACGAAGGAATAATTTGGATCTGTGTATCCGAGAGCACGAACTAAGAGACAACGAGGCTAAACTTCAGGTTTTTTTTTTTTTCCTTTAAAGGAAAATTAAAGAAAAATCTTTGACTATTTATGAGAGTTAATTAAATAGCTATGCAATTGTGGGCGGCTCAGCTCACAGGCCCGGTTCGTTTGGGTGGTTTAGTTGAGAACCAGATATAAGTTTTGGGCCAATGAAAAAGTATGCTCATCCTTAGGGTTATGAAAAGTATGAAGTCGGATATTTTTATTTTTTTGAATTATCTAAATCTAAATCTATAAATTTGTTTAAAATTTTGAATTAACTTATTATTCGTAAATTATTAGAATGTTGTTATCTAAATCCAAATTCGAATTAAATGCTATTATCTATTATCGAAATTATTTAGATTAATTCAATATATTTCCGTAAATTTAATTTATAAATATCATTCATATTGATCAGTTTTTATTCATATTATAATATACGAAATAAAGGTGTATAATATTTTTATTTGTCAAGTTTCGATCTTATACTAGGCCAAAATTTGAATCAGAACTATCCAAACTTAATCTATTAAAATTTTAACTATTTTGGTTGTTTACATTCGATTAAGTTGCTAAGAAATTAATTGTATAAAAATTAAGTAAAATAAATAAATTTTTATATAACGTAAGTAAATCACTTGTATATAAGAGAGAAGCATACCACGCCAAGGAAATAAAAGGATTATGTGGAGTATACTTCGCATTATTTTTCAAAACAAAGTTGACATCCTGACGAAGAAGAGGTGTCGTCTCGATGACGCGACCATTGACGTCCCGACGACCCAATGAAGGGCGTCTCGACGAGACAGCAACCACGTCACAACGAGGCAACATGTTATGCAATTTTCTCAGTTTTCTTCTTTTAGTGAAATTCTGATTATTTGTCTTAGTTGAACTCTGATTAGTGTAGATTATTTTAATATTATTTGACTTACGAATTTAGCCTAAAATAGATTCTTTTTCACCCTAGAAATATAACCCATTAGAAATATAATCCATTACACATTTAGGTATTAGCTTTTATAAATTTTCAAAGTAAAATATTTGTATTCAATCTTTTCAATTTTTTTGTTATTTTACTTATTCATTGATTAATTAGGTTTATCCCGAATAGATTATCCTACTCTGTTGTAATGGTTTTTGATGAGAAGTGTTGGAAAAAACAAGTTTGGAAAACGTAGCTAAAAATAAATTTAGAGAAATTAGAGTTTTAATTTTTTTTTCCAAAACAAGATCTTGAATGTGATATCTAAAATAATAAACACTCAATTAAAATTATACATTTTCGATTCATTTAGGATGAGCGCTTCGACCAAATAGTCTTCTTTGTTATCCTTAAGCTCATATCTGGCAAATATGGGCTCACTTTGAATCAATTTTTTTAGGTCAAATTGTAAATAAGGAAAATATCTCTTATCTGAAATAATCTTTTTAGAGAATTTTTATCTCTACAACTTTCTCTTGAATTCAAATGTATATAAAATAATGACCCAATGCTCTCTTTATATAGAGAAAGTTTAGAGAGTTCAATTATAATTAAACTTAATCACTTTAATATTAAATTAATATAGTTTTTATAAATAAATATTAAATTTAATTTAATATAAACTATTAAAATAATATTATTTTTGAAATAGTTAATTTGAAATACAATTTCCTTGTAGAGTTCCAGTAGGAGTGTAACTCTTACACTACTCAACCACCGAAGGCCAACTACCGTCGACCATCGAGATGCCGCTGTTGCAACTACCGACACCGTCGTTTTTGTGATGCAAGTGCGACACCCTTATGGCACTCCGAGTCGATTCTTTTGCTACCAATTCAGTCAGAGTCAGTGATGACCCAACCAATCAGGTCTAGCCATTGGTTAGATTTTTGGCCAAGTATGTGAAACCGGGCCTGATTTGATCAATTTTTGGGTATTGATCTTGGTTTTGGGCTCCCGAACCCAATTTACAATCTTAAGTCCAATTTTCAAGTTCAATTACCCATTTAGTCAATTGTCTAACTTCAAAATTAATTTTAAAAATATCATATTAATTTTAATTAATTTAAATTTACTTGATCAAAATTAATTTTTCTAAAAATTACTTAGATTTTCCAAATTAATTTTTCAAGAAAATTATTTAATCAAATTCTCTAGTTGAACTATTCTCACAGCCACCGAATTTAATTCCACATCGAAGATATCGACTCAATTAAATTATTTCCAAAATTGTAGAATTTTCTTCTGATTCAAATGCAGTCTAATCGAGCTTTTGTTGAGTTAGCAGAGGGATCAATCGGACATATACAGTTAGACTCTAGTAATTGCAATTATATCCATAAGCATCGTTCCGATAATTTACAATTACGTAATCATGGAGTTAGTCCACAATAAGTACCATGATTGAAAACTCCTTATTGTATACTCTTTACAAAAATAATTTATCCAACTATTTTGTCCAATGACCTCGTCATGTGTGTGTTACCCTCATATGATATCATTGATTCCTTTGAGTTAAATCAGTTTACCTAATACAATCTTATTTTACTCATTGTCACCATTGTGTCCTCTTAATGATTAATATGATCACTGCCAACAAATGACTGTGATAAATTACACGTTTAAGAATGAGCAACCTATGGCCACGTTCCACATAATGCCAATGAGAGGATATCATTAACTTTTTGATTGAGCTATGAATTTCATTGTTGCTAGTAAAGCCATGCTATAAACAAGTCAAGTACCCAACATACCGGCTACGGGCTCGATCATCTTTAGAGCATGAGCCTCCACTTATATTAAAGCACATGAGTTGCATACGCATGGTCAATGACTATTTCAGGATTTAGGTAAATCACACCATGAATGTCACAAGTGAATTAATTCACAAATGGATTTAGAATTAATTCATCTTGGATCCAATCCAATGTATCATTCTGCCAATGAATACATCTATGTTTTTACCTGTGGAGTCAACTGCTCCGATAGCCAAGACCAGTTATCTCCCTAATTGAAATTGTAGACGACATAATAATCCTTCTCAGTATTTGAATCAAATGTTCACTTCAATTCTTTTACGGGATTACAAACTTATTTAGATTATCTACTAAAGTAAGTTGTCTTCCTCGCAATGTAAAAGTTTTTACAATGCCACTTATCTTCAGTTTGAACTTAGACAATCAATGAGCTAATATTTGCTTGTCACAAATTCGCTATGCATGCAAAAAATAAAGGACAGAAAAACAAAAGACATAATAGTGAAATGTGAAATTAATTTTATTTATTTATTCATCGTTCAAATAAATAGAAAACAATTACATGTTTATTACAATATGGACACATTTCCCAACAAATAAGGTTTGGGCCGTCACAATGGTGTTACAATGGAGTTTTCAATTTCGGGATGTGGAGTTGTTCATGCGATTCGAGGTGTTTTGCTTAGTAATGTCACTAGTTCCTTGGTTGTCGTCTCTTTTACTATTGGTTGCAACTTCATTTCTTTCATTTTGAACTGTTATTATAATTTTTTTTTCATGTTCTTTTAATAGTTTATGTCCAAGATTCGTAGTTGTTCTTTTCCAATAATATCGTTTCTAAAATTCGAATCTATATTCCTTTTTAGGAATGCAATTATCATTTGATGATATGTTGTATGCTAGCTTTACTTTACTTCATTTTAATGAAAGCATATTTTTCATTTGATGATATAATTTTCTTACCTCATGAATAATTTACATTGAAAAAAGTTTGATGCTTTGACAATATCATATCATGGCTTTACTTTTCATTGATTCCAATCCTTCATCGAGATAATGAATGGCCGAAAGCCATCCACATCTCTCCACCACTTTATGGAAAAAAAAAAAAAAGAAATTAAAAAAACAATTTAGTTCTTTTTCTTTTAAAATTTTTAGCTAAATGGATTTATACAAAAGATTAATTAAATGAAGAAACAAAAATAAAGAGCAATTTTTTATTATAATTTTCTACTTTTTGCTTAGATAATAGTTATATATATTTTTTTATATAATATTGGGTAGGAAATAGGAGGAACACAGTTTGAATTTGTGCTAGACGAATGTTGAAATTATTTTATAGACTATTTTCACCACATCATCCATAGTCCTTTTCAAATTATTTAATGACATTTCATTAATTTTTTATATGTTATTGACATATAATTTTGATAATTTTTTCACTATGAACCCTAAACCCTAAATCTTAAACTTTAAATCTTGAGCTTCAAATCTTAAACCATGATATTGAATTCCAAACCCCAAATTTCAAACACAAACTTGAACCCTAAACTCATTTAGGGTTTAAGATTCGAGTTTAGGTTTGGAGTTTAAAATTCAAGATTTAAGATAATAAAAAATTACCAGAGTTACGTGAAAATAACATGAAAAAAATTATTAAAAATGTCATTAAATAATTGGAAAATGGACCATAGATGATGTGGTGAAAAATGTTCATAGAATAATTTCCCAAACAAATGTCTGATAAAACAAGTTAAGACAATAAGTATATTCTTTTTATTATTCTTAAATTTAGAATTTAATTTTTTTCGCTTTAATTTATAATAATTTATTTTTTATATTTTTTTATTATATTATAATAACTTTAAATTAATAATATCATTAATTAGTATACATTTTCTTTAAATAACTTTAACATTAAGAAAAACATGTAAATTTATTATTAGATTTTCGAAGTCATTTTAATTGTTAAGTCAAGTATCAATAAAACAAAAATCCACGTCATTATTTCAATAGAAATAATAAAGGATGTGGTATACCTACACAAGAGGACACACAAGGAACACAATCTTGCCAACCGAGGTCAGGAGCCTTCCACCCCGCAAGCCTAATGTAAGATGAGCACACGCAAAGTGAGGCTAGCGCACCTTTGATAGGGATAGTGCGACTATATCATATTTATTCATTGTCTTAACAAAACAATTTAACCTTTAAAGAAAGAAACATCAATAAGTTGTTTGAGCTTAAAAAAATATACTGCTTATAAAAGAGCAGCATATATGGCACGTTGGGAAAGCTCTCAAGGTCACATGATTAAAGACACATCTCTCTCTATCATTCCTCATTACTAGAGTTATTTATAGGTCGGGTTAGACTCTATTCCAAAAAAAAATTTAGTCCAAGCCCATTTTCAAGTTGACTGCTCAAAAAGCCTATTTTACTATTAAAATTTTATTAAATTGATATTTCATATATTTTTATTTAAATTGAATTTGGGTGAAGTTGATCAAAATGTAAAAATTATTATCCAAGTCTAACCCAAATAGATCTTGATAGGCTACTCAACTCTTGAAGAGGTCTACTCACGGCTCTCCTTGGCTGAGTGAACTGTTCTCGACCGCTGTAACTCTGTTGTGTATCAACAGAATGCTATCAATTTAGCATCAAATTATAACAAATTGAAATAGAGATACTAAATTCCAATTTCCAACATAGTAGAGGACTAAAACCATAATTAAACCTACTTTATATGATTCTCCACCCAGCAAGCTTTCTTTTATCACTAGAATTATTCGCTAGCTAGAGCCGTACAACATTGATCCATCGATAATTGAAGACCCAACGAAGCTCTTTTCAAAGGCAATGGCAGCCATGGAAGAAAAAGAAGCTGAAAAAGCCATGCAAGAAGGCGAGGATTATCTTCACTCAGTTATGGAAACTGCAATGGATGAATTCAGGAAGTTCGAGGATGAAATGGAACGCATGTTAATGGCTGAAAATAGTCTGCAAAAGAAAGCTAAAAGAATGGGGAATTCGATGGAAAAAGCTGCAAATTTTGCCTCCAAAAAATCTGCCATGAAAGGACCTTCATTTAGAAGCAAGGCTCATCCTTGATGAAAATGGAAAATGAAAATTTTCCTTTTTTCGTATTTACGTGTGTGATAGAAAGGGGCTGTTTATGGGTTTTGCTTTCATTGCATGTGATTGTTGCTTTGCATAGAGAACTTTGCAAAAACCATGTTCTCCCAGGAATAAGAAACCCAGTGAAAGCTTTTACACCTAAATTTAGCTATTAACCTTTTTTTTTTTTGTCAAATTCGTGATTATTTTTTTTGTTTTAACTAAATTTAATTATTAATCTTTTAAAAGAAAGTAAAATTATTTTTCTAATATTTTTTTAATATTGTTGGCGCGACAACTTATGTGATAAATTTTGTGTATTTCATGTTAACATATCATTATTTATCTTATATGTCTCAACAACTACTAATATAAAATATTAGTGTATATGATCCCGTTGCTGAACAACTTCTATTTTCGCTAGAAACCTAGCTTATAAGAAACGTTATAATTATATTAATGTTAAAGTATTACAATTTAAAATACTCACTTAACTGTTTGATTTTTTCTTTTTTAGTCATCCGTCGTTAAATGGTCAATGGAAAAATGACGTGGCTACATTTAAAATTGGCATAATTGTAAATTTAACTCTCAACATTTATACATCGTGTTAATTTAGTCTTGATTATAAAAAGTTTAACCCTCAACATCTACACATTGTGTATTTTTTTTTCAATTTTGCTTTTCTTTATGACTCTTTATCTACAAAGCTAAAAAACAATTCTATAAACTAAATTCAATCGGAAATATACTAAAAATGGAAACACTTGAATATCCAAGATAATGAATTTTATTTTTTCTCATTCTTTTAAAATTAACCCTCGATGTCATAAATAAAAGTAAAACTAAAAAAAAAGACTAAATTACAAAATGTGTAAAATGTTGAGGGTTAGAATTTTTTTAAATCCAAGACTAAATTGACATAATGTATAAATGTAAAGTGTTAAAATTATGCTAATTTTAAAAGCTACGAAATTATCTTTCTATTAGTAATTTAACGACGGATGAAAGAAAAGAAAAATTTAAATAGTTGAGTGATCATTTTATTACTTTTCATAGTCAATTGACTAAAAAAGAAATTTATTAATACTTGAGTGACTACTATCGCAGTTTACCCAAAAATTAAATAAGAAAGGGTAAATATCCAATTATAAGTTTTTTTTTTTTAAATTTTCTATATTAAAAAATTTAAAACTTTAAAAAAAATTCAGTCAATATTTTTCAATGTCTATTTACCACCTTTGCGTTCCTCCAATGAGATATTTCCACGTCAACATTTGGACAGTGTCCTAATAATATATCACTTCTCTGATAAATAATATTTATAATTATAAATATTATGCTGCTTCCGATTATTATGATTAAACCCTAAAATAATATTGAAGGCAAATGCAGAAACTTTCCGTATCAGATCAGAAGTTAAGATATTTCATAAAATTCATCCAAATTAACGGTACTGAATTTGTATTCGCTTATTTTGCCTCATCTAATTTTTAATTGGCGTACACGATTTTTGTTTAATTTCTCCAATTAGGGTTTGGTTCTAATTTGCTATATGTATATATATGTTTTATTTTTTAAATTAATTTAAAATTTTTAATTATTGAATGTCAGTTTCATGTGAAGGATGATTTCTGAAGAATTTCGATATTGGTTCGCAGGTTGGCCTGCTCTAGGGTTTATTCTATTATCTTAAATTTATCTGTTTTACTTTTCGTTTTGTTTGTTTAACTAGAAAATCAGGGAAATTTTTTAGAGAAACAAGATGGGAATGTCGAAAAACGAAATCTTATCTATTAAGCTGATAATTTTATTTTTTCCGCTCAGCAATATTGGATTTTTCAGGTTAAATTGATTACAGATGAATCCTAGTTTATTCTTTTTAGTTTCTTTAAATGATTATCGTATTGACTTAGCGATAAATATTTCAATTTGCAGGAGAAACGTTTGAATATTGAAACAGATATTGCTTAAGGTTGAGGTTGTTAACTGATAGTAGATGCCTCGAGATATGTCAAGATTGCGATCTCGCTCACCCTCTTATAGGCGTAGACAATCGCCGTCTCCTGTAAGGCATAGGTACGGGAGGAGAAGCCGAAGGGATAGAAGCCTATCTCCATATTCATCTTATTCTCATAGCAGGTGATCCCGTTTATATTCATGCTGTTTATGTTAATTTGTTAATGTACGAGATACCGTAAGGAATTTGTAAGAAAGGTTGGAACACTGGAATTATTCTTGCGGATTGGAATTACAAATTCTTCAAGTTTATGTGTAAGCAGCCTGTACTTATTTGTATATCTTTTGGTGCTCTTTTGGATTTACTGAAAGACTATGTAGCTTGCTTTCTGTTTACAATTATGATCATATTTTTTAGAATCAGATCCTAGACAAGAATCTGGTAATGAGTGGCAATTAGATTTTTGAATGCACTAAATTTGAAGGTGCTGCTGCGGCTGAGGATGTGGTGTTGGCTTTTTGTAGAACAGGGCTTTCAGTTTCATTTACATTGCAGTTAAACATGTTTTGTTATGCGTGTGGTGCTTTTCTGTACAGATGGCTTCACTGCCTCACTTCCTTGAGTACATTAATATATATTTATGTTTAATAATCACCCTTCTGATAAAGAAGTGTTGCTGAATTATTCCAATAAAGTTTGATGGTGTATTATTAAATATCTTCTATGAAATTATCAATGTCTTGGTAAGCATTTGATGTGTGAGGAACTTTCCTTTTGCTTGGGAAAATGGAAATATCAAATATGCTAAATACAAATAGATTTGGAGCAAAGTATAGAGAATTCTATGACAGTGATAGGAAGCATGCTCTTCGTTAGAACATTAAAGACAGTTCTTCCCATCACTTGAGATGGGTGCTGTGGGTTCCTATCGTTGCTCGAATGTAACATTTTCTTCTTCATGTCATAAATGACGGAGCTCAATGCTTATCTTAACAATGTATGAGGTAACTGTATATGCTTTTATATTTATTCTGCTAGATGGTGAGCTTTATTCATTCTTAGTTTGTGTAGCTAGTATGCCCAAATTCTATTGCTGTTGCTCAATAATTTGTGTTGCTGTACAGAAGAAAGAGTCGTTCCATTAGTCCACGGCGCTACAAAAGCCGTTCTCCCTCTGCAAGACGTCATAAAAGTCGTTCTCCAACTCCAAAGCATTATAAGAGGCAAAGAAGTAGGAGTTCTTCATTGTCTCCTACTCATAAATCATCTAGCCCAAGTCTTGGGTCAATAGACTGCAAAACTGCTTGTGAGAAACTGAAAAAAGAAGAGGAAGAGAGGAAAAGGTATATCATAAGCTGTCATATTTATTCAGCCTATTTTATTTTTTTTCCATTGTTATTGTAGATCTTCTTGAATTATATCCATTCTGGTTTTTTATTTTTGCTACATTTTCCAAATTTATTGATTTTATTGATATTTGGGTCCATCAACTATTTGGTGGAAGTTGATATATTATTGTATAGTTTTTGTGATAACAATATGATATTTGGTTTACTAGGATGATATAACCACAAATCATATGGGAGACATGACACTGTGATAGCAAGGCTTAATGTAGTTTGTTAGGTCTTGCCAAAATCTGAACTCTTTTCCAGGCCTTAATTTCAATCATGTCAAAGAGCATTCTGTTGCATGTAAACAAACCCCTTCTCCTTACCTTCCGAATTGTGATGCATTTTACCAAAAGCTTGGTTAATGGGCTACTTTGTACAACTCATGGAAGTTTGCTTCCACAGAATATACAAAGAAAAACCACAGAGAGAGAATTGTTTATGTGCTAGCCATTGTAGAACACTGAGAAAAATGTTTGTGCTGTCCGAGCATCTTAATTCTGTTGGTTTTGTAATTTACAGTGAAAGTCATTCTGACTAAATGTTTTAAGTTGAATATTGTTTGCCATCCATAAAAACAGGATGATATCTGTAAAAAGATACAAGCTCTTCTTGTCAAAACTGTATTTTGATGCGAGGTTTGAAGTATTACAATGATTAGTTATAAAATTGCGCAAGTTACTTGATATTCTTCTCCACAGGATTTTCTGAAGGAAGATACCGCTATAATTCAACTTTGTTATATTTGATAATCTGATTGGATGCACCTTTATCTACAGTTCACCAGTTTTGTAACTCTTTTGTTTGGATCAGGTTCGATTAGAGGTATGCCTTAAAAGAATAGCATATTTTTAGTGCCTTGTCGTCGTGAAGGTTAGTTTGCCCATTTATTATAGTTACATAGTGTATCAAGAAAGATGGTGAGAGAAAGAAAGAGAAAAAAGAAAACATGACATGTCAGCTGCTTTTTTTGTACTGTTGTTTGGTTTTGGAAAGATATCTGTAATGAAAGGTTGCAGCATATTTCCCTGAATGCGTGCCATCATTTTCCTGCTTGACATTTCTTTTGTTTTCCAGGCGTCAACAAGAAGCAGAGTTGAAACTTATAGAAGAAGAGACTGCTAAGAGAGTGGAAGAAGAAATTCTGGAAAAGGTTGAAGAGAGATTGAATTCCGACGAAATCAAGCAGGAAATTCAGAAGCGATTAGATGAGGGACGGAGAAGACTTAATGATGAAGTTGCAATTCAACTTGAAAAAGAAAAGGAAGCTGCCCTTCTCGAGGCTAGGCAAAAAGAGGTACTATCTAAGACACAAGGCGTTTGTTTCAATTTTTCTTGTGAATGCATATCTGATCACCGAATCCTCAATTGTCCCATACATATGTATTTGTGTACAGGGGGAGAGAAAGAATACATTATTTTCCTCATTTAATATTCAATGTACGATGACAGTGTTTATTAATTTTATCTCACTAGCTTCTAGCTGTGACTATTTTCATGCTATTTTATGATCAACCTCGACTGATTTTATTAAAACAGGAGCAAGCTCGAAAAGAGAAAGAGGTGTTGGAAAAGATGCTCGAAGAGAACCGGAAGAGGGTGGAAGAAGCTCAAAGAAGGGAAGCACTGGAACAGCAGCGAAGGGAGGAGGAACGGTATCGAGAACTAGAGGAGCTTCAAAGACAAAAGGAAGAGGCAATGAAAAGGAAGAAGCAACAGGAGGAGGAAGAACGTTTAAACCAGATGAAATTACTGGGAAAGAACAAACTGCGACCGAAGTTGTCTTTCGCGCTTGGTTCAAAATGATAGAATCTGAAAAGTTGTTACTCTACGTTGTAATATTTGTGTTGTCTGTCCAGTTTTGAAGTTGAATTCTATTACGGCTTACTCGGGGTTCAGACTCGAATGCTGGGGATAGATTCGCTAAGAGTGAAGCTCTTGACCGGTTAAGTTAGGGCTAGTTTAGTATTGGTGCCCAAAAAAAAGTTTTAGGTTGAAATATATTTTGATTGTTAGCATGTGGGATGAAAAAAATACTTAGTAATGCTGTGAAAAAATGTTTATGAGAATAATAAAGTTATCATTATTCCAAAATCATTTTGAGTTTTTGGTGTGGGTTGTTAAATCACACACATATATATAAGTACAATCAGAGGGAGAAGAATGTGAAACTCATTTACTAAGAACTATACCATGGAAGTATACAACAACAGGCGCAGACAGTGATAATTTTATACAACAAGTGTAAAAAGAATTGTGTCAAAAAGACAAAAAAAAAAAAAAAAGAGAGTGGAAAAGGAATGAAAAAGCAATGGAAAGGAGATAAAATATTTACAATTTGTGTTCATGGTTGTTCAGGGAAAACTTTTTGTTTCAAGAAATTGGTGAAACGATTAGCATACAGCTCGGGTTCCACGACAGATATTGTCGTGGGGCCAAATTTCACTGATTTGTATGCATGCTCTGCCTTTTTCTTTGCATTGTATTCCTGTAAAATATCAATAATTCCCATATAGAGAATCACATCATATACCTCAAAGAGTTCGACTTTGGCTGAATCGGACTCATCTTGGGGAAGCTTATGATTAGCCCGTGCCGGCATGTTTACTCCTAATTGCACCCGTAACCTGAGTAAAAAGCAGTCAGCCGACTGAATAAAATGACTCTTGGTAATAACTGAATAAAAAGCAATCTCCATATTCAGAATGATAACGAAAGCAGCTACCTTCCAGTACCGGGCACCATAATATCAACTTCCTGGTTGCCCAAAGAGAAAGCTCGTAATGCTCTTCCTCTAATGTGAGGACCTGGGTCGGTGTTAACAGAGCTGGGTTCATGGGCAAGTAACACGAAGCCTTTTGAAGGAAACAACACTTCACCATCTGCGGTCAGACCTAGTGAAAGCATAACATAAGGTGCATACTATTCGATAAATTGATAATATGAAAACAAAGGAACCCAAGATCGGGAAGTAGCGACAGAAAAGAAATATAAAAGTTATTCCTAGAGTTCAAAAGGGGATCACATGTCTACTTTCTTGGGATTACCAGTCGCGGTTGTATATCACATACACCTGCATATTCTTATGCTCGGTTTGGTGATGACTCGTGCAAAGAACTAAAGAGTTTGATTCATTAGTTTTTATTATTATTTCATTATGGTTTAAGCAAAATGAATCTAAGTCATTAAAAAAGAGACATTACCGATTTAATGTAAGATTATATAAGAACTAAGAAGTACTGAGATTATCCCCTATATTACCAAAGTTTGGCAGTGTTGGAAATATCACATTACTGACTCAAGGGAAAGCTGTTGAACTAAACACGATATGTGAGATTACCCGATCCAAACGCCCCCTTATAGTATCTTATTTTCTAAGTTGGTTGACTATCAGAACCACATAAATATAACCAAAAGCATCCAAGAGAGCAGAACTCTAGTATCATGTAAATTTTCTTCCATAGTGCACCTCAGCTTACTTCAAGTGCTCGAGGGCCAAATCTAGGAAAAGGGTCAGCACAACTACTGTCTGTTACTTTTTTCTGGTATGACCAAGGTATCCTCCATGTATGTTTCTCGGTCTATGAAGACTAATCCTTTCGGGTTCATTCCCCCAAAAAAAAAAAAAAAAAAAAACAAAGAGTGCAATGTGCCTTACCAATGCATTTAACACTTGCTAGTAACTCCCAAGTTATTTTAATATTACAGTATAACTACTTCCTTCCCACCTTTTGCACAACATCACATAAACCAAGCCATATAAATAACATAAAATGATCAAATGAGAAAGAGGAACCTACCTTGGCCAGCAGGTGAGCTTTGCATATTAGGCGAAATGTTAGGAGGTTCTACAAGGCCGTCAAGTGGCTCAGGAGCTCTAAAATGTAAACCTAAAAGAAGGCTATAATCAATTATCTGTTGAGATTTCAAGAATGCACAATCGTCGGCAATTTGGCTGCAATACAAGCAAAAAGAACATTGATGGTTAAAATATAACCTACCGATTATGATAAAATCATAGTATCACTGCAGAAGATGATGTTATATAAGATGAAAATAAGAAGCTTACTCAAAAAGGAACTCCCGCAATGATTTGTCCATATGAAATTCATATGACAAATCAAGATCTTTCAACGTAGTGTTTTCATGAATTTTATCTTTATCTGTAATTCTTCCATGAGTTGATCCCTTTAGATCATAACGACGATGAATTCGTAGCTCTGTGCAAAACATATTCCCCATAACCACAAAGCGCACCTAGAAGCATGACACTTATCATAAGCCAGGCACATTGCTATATATAAGCTAAGACAGTAAAAGTATCATGGAGACTCTTGTACTAGGAGTCGGATTGCATTTTGTTTTCTCGACTCAAAAAAAATGGGTAAACTAGTCCCTTTATATTAAATCAAAGAGCAAATTAGTTCTTTTTGTTAAATATTTCATTCATTTGAACTGTTAAAAACTGACGTGGTCAACGGAGTAACTAAACAATGACAAGTGACGTGCCACGCGTACCTCATGCTGATGTGCATGGCCTAATTTTTAATAGTATAAATGGATAAAATTTTTAACATAAGGACCGGTTTGCTCTTTGATCTAATGTACAAAGACTAATTTGACTATTTTTTGAGTAGAGGGGTAAAACGCAATATGACTCGTATAAGGGCCTCTGGTAAATTTACCAAGCAAAGACAGATGGATGAACAGATACCTTTCTTCTCCCCGGTAAAGTTATCCGGTGAAGCCCAAAAAACTTTGTTATGAGAGTATTTTCATGTTCTTTGACATGATTGTGATATTTAGGCAGCATCTTCAGTAAAACCTATAAAGAAGAAAATTACATACGTAACATAGAGGACATCCGTCATGGTGTAACGTTATCTTCGCCAAGTCATCGGTTTGTTTGTGCAGTGAAAGAAAATGACAGATCCTACTTTTAAATTACATGCTCGATATATATATATATATATATAACTTAGCAAATACAATGCATGAAAAGCTATACAGATTCAAACCTTGAGTTCGGATTTTTTCAATGTCTTAATCACAAATTTATCATCATGAGATAGATAGAAAAGACTGCCACTTTTCCCTGGAGAAGAAATCTCGGTCAGGCCATCATCGCCACAAATGGACATCATGTACTCAGCTGCATCTAGCTTGAACAACTCTCTCAAATGCCTTTAAACATAATGCAATAATATATACAAAGAATAACATCATAAACATGCTTGATATATATCAATCATCAAAGGTGTGGTGGCAATATTATTTTAGTACCTGAAAACCATGGGACAGTAATCCTTCCAGTAGAAATCAATTGATTTGTGTGGAGGGGTAAATTGTGAACCCTTTTTAGGGAAAAACATAGTAATTCTAGCTCGATCACCAAAATCAGCTGCTCGAACCTCACGCTTAGGCACTGGTGTTATCTTACCGACAGTATACCTGAGAACTTCAAATCAAGCATTTTATAACATGCAATAAAAGCTAAGGATAATATATATTATGTATATAACAAAAATAACTCTCACAAAAGATTAAGTGAAGGACATGGAGTATGCCAATCGGTTTACCTTATACCGAGTTGCAAATTAAGCATCAAATGATAACTGTTATGGCCTTTGAAAATGCCAACACATGAGCTCTTTTGTGTTTCTTTGGCATGATATTTAGTTTTCTTTTCAGCTTTCTTTGATAATTCGTTGTAATCTCGTATTCTCTCTTTAATCATAACTCCTTGCATGTACTCCCTCTCGTAAATTACAGCTGTATTATCTTGCAGTTCACTTTGGCCGGCGTCGGAATCAAATGAGAATGTGCCTGAGGAATTATGGTGAACGAATTCTCTTCCGGACTCAGAAAGTCCAGAACTTTCAGCAGTCTTGCTTGACATTCGACCCGAACCTTTTAAAACTCCACTTACTGATATCTTTTCGGACAAGCTACGTTTAATATTCGGTTTCTTGACTATATGTTCTTCTAAATGTAGTGATGAACATTGTGGTAATGCGGTTTTATGGTCATTATCGTATCCCAAAGAGGTACAACACTTCTTTAAAGAGGGACGTTTACTTCCGGCAGGATAGAATAATCCTTTTCCATCCTTAAGGCCCCTCGTCCATGTTCCGAAATAATATCCCCCATCTGCGTACTGATAAATTCCATTTCCATGACGGAAACCATTAAACCAACAGCCATTATAGTGATCACCATTTATCCATTCCATAACACCTCTACCATGCATTTTTCCACGTTTCCAATTCCCAGTATATTTGTTTCCATTATTCCAAAAATATATACCTTTCCCTTCATGTTCCCCTTCTTTCCATTCTCCTTCATAAATATCCGAATTGGAATACTTCTTTTTTCCATATCCATGTCGTATATTCATCCTCCAATGCCCTTCGTAAGTGGAACCATCGGAAGCTGTAAATGCACCAAAACCATGAAGGTAACCCCCCGAGATATCACCATTGTATTTTGCTCCCGATGGCCAAATTAACAATCCTTTGCCTGCCATTTTCCCTGCTTCCCAATCACCATCATATACCGTTCCATCGGACCATGTATACTTTCCCTTACCGTGGGGAAGAATTTCCTTAAAATCACCAACATACAAATCTCCATTCGGGAAAGCCTTCTCATTAAGCCTACAAGAACAAAACAATTTACTTTTAACCCTAACGAAACACAATCTGAGCACACAAGATCTAGTGCCGAAGAGTATATAAATACCTTTCAACACTCTCCACATTGATGCATGATGAAGGACCGAGTTGTTCATCGTTTGCTTTAGACTCCTCATCAAACAGAGTCTTTAAACGAGTCATTCAAACGCTCGGATAACGAATTATCTTCGCACCCCTCACTTTTAACTTTTGAATCTGAAAAGGCAGTTCATTCACCCCCAAGTTAAAGTTCAACCACCCATTTTCGATAAGCGACCGAAATTGTAAAATTTAAATCAAAACACTTACACTCTACTTTTTATTACTAATGAATAATCAATAACTCTTCTATTTCAAATAAAATCTATGATCATTGCCTCTTCTTTAACTATTTCTCTATCCCCATAACCTAAGAAATTCATAACTAAATCTCAAATATTGATATTACAAAACTGAAATTTAATTAAATCAAAGAAAAACAAATAAAAATACCTTGGAGTAGATGAAAAACCCAGATCCTTCTCCACCTGAACTGGACAGACTGATAACAACAACTGAAGAAATAAATGAATGAAAATAAGAACAACCCTAGAATTTATACACCATATAAATTAAAAGGGGCAAAAAGAAATAAATGAATTTAAATGATTATTATCCAAAAAATTCAAGCAGCCGACACTATGCCCTACGAATCTCTTCTTCTAGAATTGACACTTTATCTCTCTCGCTCTCGCTCTCGCTCTCGCTTTCGCTCTCAACTCCAAATTATTATTTTTTATAAATATTTTCCTAAATTTATGAACCATGGGTATCTCCTTTTTCTTCATTTATATAATATATATATGTTTATGAATTTACAGTTTGGGAAATCATCAAGTTTGAAACTTTGAAAAGACAAAACAGAAAAACTTCGTTTTCACTAAAAATGGTTTCTTTCTGTCTTTCTTCTGCTGCTATACTTTTGCGTTTGTGAACTGATAAACAAAGCAACCTCAAAAAAAAAAAAAAAAAAGACAAAAGGGGGCACAAATTTAGCCACGTGTCTTACAGGAATAACTTGTTAGTAACATTTTGATTTGACGGCAGAGGATCAAGTGGGTCCAATGTGAAACGTGGCGATTATCTATTGGTGAAGGAAGTGAAAACAAAAAGGGTGTACCTGAGTTGTAGATGATTATTTTGGGACAGCCTTTAAAGTGGGTGCCACGATTACGGAAGGTATATAAACTTATGGGTTAATTCCACTATAAGTCCTTAAAATATGGTTTAGAGTTTAAATTAGTTTCTTAACTACAAAATGTTTTAATCGAATCTTCAAATTATCATTATTTTATTAATTATGTCTTTTCATCAATTTTCCAATTATATTGATCCATAAATAACAATCAATATATGGCGTGAACCATATTTAAAACATGTATGCACCTACAACACGACATAGTGTTTTCCAAACTAGTTAAGGTATCGATCTAGAGAGAAGCAAAAAATTAGTAGACCCGTGAATCAATACAGGCCAATTGAACTGAGATAAAACCATTTTAGGTGTATTTTATAATTATTTAATACCTTTTTAATTTAAAGTTTAAAGACTAATTTAAAATATCAGTTATAGTTTAGGGACATTTAATGGCATTAACCCTAAAGATATAAAGCCTTAAACTGTGGGGAAAGGCAGAGGTTGGTATTGTCTGCTTTGCCCAGTGAACAGCTTATATTACGTGTATGATTCCCTTTGTTTTATCACATGGGCCAGATTGAAAACTTCATCTTATTTTTTAAATAATTCCAACTTCCAAAGCCAAGATTTGAGTTCTCTTTTTTTAATTAAAAAATTTGCTAAGACGATTCTTAAATTTAATTTAATATTTAATAATGTTATTGTGCAGTTTTTTTTTTATAATAATGGGATAAATTAACATTTAACCCCTAAATTTGTTAACTTTTCTCACATTGGTCCACACTAGATTTGAAACTTGGCAGCTTTTTTTCAATTTGATCGTTGGACTTGAATTTTATTAAGGTATGATTATAAGTAAGATTGTGCTAAATCATCACTTAAATTTAATAAAATTATAATTTCCTTATAATCTTTTTTATATTTTTAGATTTTATATATTTTTTAAAATTTCAAATTGTGTCATGTCATCTCTAATGAACGAAATCTGAGTTCAAAGATCAAATCGAAAAAATTTCACAAACATAGACCAGAAAACATCAAGTTAAAAGAAATTACCAAGTCCATATATAAATGTTGCATTACCCCTTTATAATAATTGTTACAATTTACTAATCCAAGGAGCAAATTATTTATAAAAATATATATTTTTATATTTTTAATTTAATATTTAATGATTTTATATATTTTTTATTTGGTAGAATTCAATATTTAATTATCTTTGCATTATATTATAGTATGATATATTATTATGGATTTAATTTTTGTGTATTATAAATTACATAATATAAAACATTATAAAATTAAAAGCAAGTCAGGCCGGACCAGTTTCGGCCTTGAATGTTCAAGCCCAAGCTTAATTCATATTTTAAATGGGTCTAATTTTTTGCTCAAGTCCATTTTTCAAACCCAATATTTTTGTCCAAAGCCTCCTAAATTTTAGACCGACCTCCGGGCTTGGGCAATAACCTTACTCATGAACAAGTCTAAAAAAGACCTAATTAATATGATATTTTTACTTTAAATACTTAAATTATAACATTTTAAAGTTCGGGACCACTTTATAATTGAACTATCAATTATCATGCAATTAACCTATTAATTTTACTCAAAATTTCTCTCTCTATATTTATAGTCTATAATATATATAAAAACACGAGTTTAGAAAAAAATTTAAACCAATGAGAATACCTTTTATTTTCTACCATATTACTAAATTAACATTTAAAAATATGTATAATTTAATTTAAAATTATTAGTTATAAATTTATTTAAAAGTAAGTTGAGATAATTTTATTGACTCTAAAATAGAATTATAACTTGAATAAAAATTTAATCATAATCGATTTTATCTTTTAATTGTCACTTAATTAGTGTTAGACTTATAGATTAATTAAAAATTATGTTTAGATCTGTAAGTAACATCTATTAGTATCATCTAAGAAAAATTATCGGTAAAAATAATGAAGTTTGTTAGCATTAATAAGTTAAAAGCATCTCAAAAAGAAATATTCGAACGACAATGACATTAAAGAACACCAGAGAGATAAGTAGGATCATTTTAATTGATGATTACATAATATAATATCTGTTAATTTTTAAATATTTTTATGAGTTGTTTATTCCGTGCGAAGCAAGCACTATATTATAATTCGTATTTTTAGTAACTAAATAATTAAATGAAAGTTTATAATGGGATGTAATATACCATTTAAATATTTATGTATTCATCGGAATAAATTTTTTCCTATTCTTGTCTCAAATGGTTATAAAAAAATGAAGTTACTTTATTCTCCAATTATTTTTTTAATAAATAAATATCACTTTTTCTTTTTATAAAATAAATACCACTTTTTAATGGGTATTTTAAGTACATTAATATATAACTTTTAATACATATATTCTAAACTTGTTAAATATTTCAGTCACTTTTTTATTATATGAATGTGTATATATATATATATTTGGTATCATTTATATCCGTTTTTACAATTCATATTCAGGATTCGTAGTTACCCTTCTTAATAATATCACTTTTAAGGGTCAAATTCGCTTTATCTTTTTAGGAGTGCAATGTGCTTTACTAATGCATTTTGTAATAATATCACTTTCAAGGGTCAAACCCGCGTTATTTTTTTAGGAGTGCAATGCGTTTTACCAATGCATTGACACTTTTTCATTTACATTCTTAATATATATACTAGTTCTATGGTATAGACACGTTGTGAGTAAAAAAACCCGTATGTGAATAATATACTTATAAAAATTGTATTGTAAAATTAAATGAGGTATTGATTAAAATGGTTAAATTAAAAGTTTAAAATTCATTTGACATAAATTCAAATCATATTATAGTATTATTTTATTAAAAATATGTAAAGACAAAAATAACCTCACATTAGTATTTATAATTTTGTAAGAAGAAAGATATTTTAATAATTTTTCTAATCAAGTTGGTGCCTAATTGACTCGTGGCACCAACTCAGTCAAGAATTTAAATTGTGTGTATATAAACGACGGTTATTCACTTGTACCAATGTTACACACTTTCATATTTTTTTAATATTAACATTTCAATAATTTAACCGTCATATTTCATTTTTTGTCATTTATATAAATTATTTATATTAAATTTGACATAAATTAAGAATCTATATTACTATTTAAGCTTTTAATTGAATTGACGTGTTAAAAGTTTTATACTTTTACATATTTTAATCAATATATTTTTATATGATTTATATAAATAACTTTCAATTATTTAATATATATTAATATAAATAATCTTTTAAATCGAAGAGATATCGAATCGACTAAAAATCGAATTATAATAATAAAAGCTACTCTAGCTTTACTTTTACAATGATGTACCTCTATATATGTAGTAAACCAAAATTTAATAGCCTTCAAGGCTAAAACAAATGGAGGAAACTGGAAACTGTAACTTATAATGTCTTGAATATATGAATGAGAAGTCTACAGAATCCAATTGTTACATATCTATCCGAAAGAAAGAACTCGTCATCGCCTCGATGCGCCTTTGCTTGCTTTACCGAGGGGAGGAAAATCGTCGTTTCCACATAGAAACGAATCATTCTTCGTTGTTTTAGTAGCTTCTCGATCGGGTTTATCCTTGATTACTTGATCATTTCGATGTTGGTTTTGTTGAACGATTGCCTTAACAAAAGAAGAATTTATAACCGGCTTTTGATGATGGCCTTGCGGAGCTGAAGAAGGAGAGACGATGAATGGTTTAATTCTCGATAATTCCGGATCCGGCAAAAATTTGTACGGAAGCTTGCTTTCGTCCATTCTCCGGAATGTAATGGATATCCTGCATGATGAAATTGTTGAGCATATGGATATTCGAGGTGATTAATCAGAAAAGACAAAGATTGGATACCTTTTCCCTGGAACAGCTGGGACACAATGCTTAGCAATGTCGGCTCCGTTACCGTTTAGAATAAGCACAGATCTGCATACCCGAGCGTTAGGTTAGAACTGAGACGGCAATAATCAAACCGGTTCACATTCAGCAAAGGATATAAGAACATACCCTACAGGCAAAGGTATTGATACGGGTCCTGAAAACTCTCCCGGACTCACAATCTTCAAACTTGAACCGAAGAGAATATTGCATTGAGTCAAAAACGACACAGTGCAAAATGGCCTTAGGAAGTCATGGTGATCAATATGTGGAGGAATACAATCCCCTTCATCGTAAATGTTCACAATACAACTATTCGGAACACACATAGTAGGCAAAACATGCCATCTGACCATCCTTTTGACCATTTGCTTAAACAATGGGGGTAAAGGATCAACTTCTTCTTCTCTAAGGATCCCCGGTGGGTTTCCGTTTTTATCCTGTAATATGAAATTCAGGACCAAAACGCGCAAAACCGAGGAAAATAAAGAACTAAAGAGTCGAAAGTTAGTAAATTACCACTGCATAGTTATAACAACAACCAAATTGTATCGTAACACGACCTTTACCACGCATCCATTTCCTCGGTTCTGAATATGTACGTTCTACAAACATTCAAAATTTATTAATATGAAAAGCAATACTACCATGCTAATACTCAAGATAATTGGTTAATTCATAGCAAGCTATTTCGACCTAAAGTTCAATGAATCATTCGAGTTCTAATGCTTATTTATACCTCTAAGTTGCCCTTTTTGGCCCATACGTTGAAGATTATATACGCATTCGACGACCTTTTTCTGTTCTTCGGCATTGAAGACCTTCGTATGGAGCTCGAGTCCTTTAAGAACATTCATCGATTTACCGTTGATCTTCTCCATGTGAACGAAATCCTTTTTTCTTACAACTTGGGAGAATCTAATGTGTTCCTTTTGTTCTTCAGACAATCCATTGTCTGAGGATGTACTTCCACTTCCACCAAGTCCATCATTAAGCAATATATCGGAATTCGCCGCCGGTGGCGGCGGCGATGTACGACCTAGTTGTTTTCCGGTCGCCGGCTTTGATATTAGGGTATTATTTGAGGTCACAGTTGATTCGCTACCTGATTCGCTACCTCTTTCTGGAATTGAAATAATAATCAGATTATTACAACATTCATATATCAGAATCAATTGAGTTAAAAATTTTCCCAAGTAACATACATGCAATCAAAGTAAAAAATAAAATTTTCCAAGAAAAATTAAAAAATTTCCCAGAAAACTGGTGTTGAAAAGAATTATAAACAGTGAGATTCAAAGCAACTTACTGTTCAAGAGCTGATGAATTCGTTCCTCTAAAAGAGCCTCGCAGTGTTGACAAAAACCCTGAGATAAAACTTCAAGAAGCTCGTCGCGGTTCAGTGTCTTCAGTAACCCGATGGTGCCGGTTCGGCCGGCCGAGTCGATCAATTTTCCGGGGATATCTCCAGCCATCGTTGCCGCCACTTTAAAAAACAAAGAAAAACCGAAGAAAGAACAATGAAATAAGAAAGATTTACAGACAGTACATACATATAGGAGAGAAGTTAGATTTTAGTTCGAAATAGAGGAAGTAAATCCGCGTGTTTCTCGGATTTATCCTAGTGATCTAAGCAGTTAAAAGTGACACACGTTATCTTTTACGCAGTAAAAAAGTCAAATTCTACTTTTGGTCCTTGTATTTATGTCAATTTGTACTATTGTTCATTTAATATACATGGAATCTATGTACTTCAATTTGATGCAAAAGTTAAACTCCCTTCTAGATGTGCTTATGGGTCCGGTTGGATCGGATTTGGGTTGAATTTAAGTATGATATTAACATATTTTATGCTTGCCCAAGCTCAACTCGAAATATGATATTAAAATTTTGTTCAAACACACCCATATTTGTAAAAGACTAACCCAAACCCATTTTAAGTCTGCTCATATTATTTTTTAAAAATATTTATATTATATTATATTAATATTTAACAATTTTATACAATTTTTATTTATTTAATTTTTTATATAGTCATCTTAACATTATTTTAATGTTTACATTAGAGTAGTATTATATATTTAGTATAGGTTTATTTTTTTAATATGTTCTAAATTATATAATATATAAAAATAATATAATATAAAGTATTATGAACTTAAAAACGGGTTGGGCTGGGCCGAGTTCAGGCCTTGAATGTTCAAGCCCGAGCCTGATCCATATTTTAAATGAGCATTTTTTTTGCCCAAGCCCATTTTTCAGGCTTTATATTTTTGTTCAAACCCTCTCGAATTTCGAGTGAGCCTTCGGGCCTGGACGGGTAGCCCGACTAATGAATAGGTCTACTCGCTTCTAACCTAACGGCTAGGAACTGTAAAAAACAAAAATTAGAAAAAAAATCAATGTTTTTTAAATAAGATAAGTGGTTGAACCGGTCAGGTGATCAATTCGTCGATTCAACTGGTTTGATTAAAAATTATTTAAAAAATTGATTCAACTGTCAATTCAACTAGACTGTATAACTTCTTAAGTTTAGTTTAGCATTGTTTCTTTAAAAAAAAACAAAGAGCACTTTTGGGCCAATTTTTAGTTTGGGAGAAGCATTTTTTTTCTCAAAACGCAGCTTGTTTAGGAATGCTATTTTCCCTAAAATACTTTTTGTCTCAAAAGTGCTTCTTAGAAGCAATGCTAAACACACCCTTAATCTAATCGATTCAAAGCCACTCTCTAGACCAGTATCCTAACTTGTTTCCAGTTTAATTGATCTGACAGACCAATCTAATTCGATTCAAACAATATTGCGAAAAAAAATTAGTGATTAAATTGTTGAACTAGTTTTATATTATTTTAATTTTTATAATTTTTTAATTATTGATTTCATTATTGTTGGACATCAGTCGAACCAATTAAACTAAAAATTGGTGAGTTGACGGGTTGAACCATTTGTCTAATTATTAAAACATTAGTTTTGCTTTAATTAAAATCATTAATATCATTGATAACTTCTTTGATTGGGTGATGTAAAGTGAAAAAGAAAATGTTTAATGATTTGGAGGATTAAGTTTTAGAGCTTCAAAGTAAGGGTGAACGAAATATTTGTGTTTGCAATTTACTTAAAGTATAATATTGGATTTTAGAATTATATTTCAATTTGGAGACAGTTAAAAGGACTCTGATAGGACATTACCTATGTAGATGCTTAGGATGAGAGTTATACCTTGTATTTGGGTTGCTTGGAGGATTGCTCGGTGCATGGTCATTGTTGCCTATCTAACTAAGATGGTGTGCGGCTTACTTAATCTGCTTGGGGATCAGTTTGTTGGCCCTGTAATTTCGATTGCCAGATTGTAAGTTCTTGATAGCTATTTGTCATGTCAAATGACTTAATTTTCTAACTGATAGCTAAGTAAGTAGGTTTAACCAAAATTTCACGAGCTCAGATTTTCTTTAGATCAGGGCTTGCTAGTATTAGCACCAGCTTAATTTATAGGCAGTATAACAATTGTCTCTCTAGGTTTGAGGTTTGTTATAAGGAGACATAGAATTGTGAGTCAAAAGTTAGATAATCTAAATGGGGTGTCATTTGGACCAAAGTTGAAAGTTGTTTTAGTTATACACTATTATAGACATGTTCATTGGTCGAGTTATCTATCTAGGCCCGAAGGTCTGTCAGAAATTTGAGAGGGTTTGAGCAAAAAATTTAAGTCCGTTTAAAATATGGGTCGGGCTCAAACTTGAACATTCAAGACCCAAGCTTGGTTCAAGCCTGAGCCCAGCTCGACCCGTTTTAAGTTTATTGTCAATGCCCAAATTTGTCCGGGCCCAATAAACAATAATCAAATAGTCCAATTTACATAGCCCAAACTCAAACCCAAGAATAAAATTACAAAACCCAAATTACCAGCAAGCCCTAACCCAAATACAAAATAGGCCTGTTGGCCCAAAACCTAAACTCATGTTTAGGAAAATGGAAACCCTAGGTCAACCCTAATGCGCCGTGCCCATCTGTAGCCACCCTCGGTCGTCCCGCCTACGCCTCATCCCAAGGCCTGGCACCTTTAGTCTTTTTGCACCAAAATGGCAAAACCCGCCTCCATTGACCTCGCTTAGACCTGCAAAGAGAACGAAGGAAGAAAGCCAGCGAAAAAGTGGAAACAAAGACAGAACAGAAACAACAATAGCAGATAGAATAGCAAGCTAGTAATAAACAATGAATACTATTTCGGCTATAAAAACCCGAACCCAAAATAATATATTTTTTACACGTACAAAGTAATCAATCGAAAAAATCGAAACAATATTCGACAAAAAAGGTGGTGTTTCGTTCTGTTTTTACATTTTCTTTTTTACAAGCTTATCCAGTATATAGTGCGCGCATACATAAAAACGGGAGAAATACGATCGGTCTTACCTTTTTTGGATCGGGGAAGTCAGAATCGAAGGATTCCTTTAGCTCTCTCCGATTCTTTAGAGGTCTTTTAGTGGTCTTAAACCTAAATTTAGGTTGGAGGAAGAAAACGGGTTAAAAAGGGGCCGATTTCACGCTTTCGGCCACCGTGTACGGTGGCAGCCGTTGCCGGACCGACGGTGGTCCGATCGTCGGAGAAGGAAGCCCTAGAGAGAAACCCCCTCCCCTTTTTCTTTTTTTTTCCAGAAACCATGAGAGAATGAGCTTTTTTTTTTAAAAAAAATTCCTTTTTATAAGCTATTGGAACGGCGTCGTTTGGGGCTGAGTTCAATAGCTCCAAAACGGCATCGTTTAACGACCCATGCTCGAGATTCGACCCGAAACCCGCCTAGGATCCGCGTGTTTTCGGACTGAGGGTCTATTTGCGCCCTCAGTCCCTCCGCTTTTGAGGTGGTTCTTAATGTAGTCCTTATCTCCGTCTTTTTATTTTTCGAATTCTCCCCTGTGATTTCTTCACTATTTTATTCGGGTCCCTAATAAAACTGCGCGTTTTGGGGGACAGGTTTATTACCCATCTGGTCCTCCCATATTATTCGCGTGCTCATTAAGGTCTTAATTCATGTTTTTTTAAATTTTACTTTTTAAATTTATCCCCTATTTTATCCCAATTTGCAATTCCATCCTTAATCTTTTAGTTTCATTTTTTTATACATTATTTTATTATAATCTACTTATTTATTTTAATTTGTTTCATATATTATATATTGTTTATTCTAAGTTGTACTTATATAATTTATTGCAAACTGTTTTATTATATATTATTTAAAATTGTTCATGCTATTTACCTTAAATTGCTTTATATATATTGCTTATTTTCAAATCTGTCTTTATATATTATTTATCTTGAAATAGTTTTATTATTTAGTTTAAATTGTTCTATATTATTTGTCTTTAAATTATTTTGTATACTATGTATTTTAATTTCCTACTTACCGAATATTCATTTTAAAATTCATTCATGTATTACTATTTAATTTATTCTTTATTTCTTCTTTTTATCTATTTTAAATTTTCACATATATTACTTGTGTCGAAACCATTTTTATTTTGAAAAACGGAGGTCGACTTTAAAACAAAAATGGAGTCGCCACCGATCTTTTTCGAGGTGTGATCAGATCACCTTGAGATTGATCATTTTAATAAAACATTTTGGTTTATTAAAACAAAGGTTTTGGGTCTACGAAATTCGAGAAAAAATGGTTCGGGAGTCGGTTACGCACGAGGAAGGGTTAGCACCCCCGTAATGCCCAAAATTGGTACCTAATTGATTAATTAATGTCTTAATGTCAAAATTTTGAAAATATTTTAGAATACGATCCTTTTAGTTAAGAAACTTGAATAAATAAAATTGAATGCTAAGACCCTCTTATCTCGAAGAAATAAAATGTCACACCCAGTGAGTTAGGATACAACATTTCAAACCCTCGAAATTAAGCTTGTCTTTTAATTTTCAAAACTCATGTACTTAAGTTTAAGAAGGATATCCGATTATTTGAGTCAAATGAAAAATTAGAACACAGTAAGTTAGGGTTCAATCTCTCAAAATTTCAAAGACAGAATATGACCTTTATTTTTAGAAATCCTTACCTCGAGAAAACAAAATGCCATATCCAATAAGTTAGGACACAACATCTCGAATTCCCGAGAATAAGTTTTTATTAGAAACCCATTTGTTTTGATTTAAGAAAGGGTACTCGATTACTTAGATTTGACGAGGAAAATCGGAACCCAGTAAGTTAGGGCTCAATCTTCTCGACGACGCCAAATACTGAGTATTGCCTTATTTTGGAAACTTTGGAATAAAATGATTTTAAATCTTAAACGATATTAAAACACGACCTTTTAAGCAAGTAAAATGCAATGGGATAATAATGTACAACACTAATTAATAATTCATAAGTAAAACGCTATAATAACGAATCACAGATAATAAATAAATACAAAGAAGGATTGCATGACATATAATAGCAATAACCACGTAATATACTATCCCAATGTCCACATCAAAAAAAAAAAAAAACTAGTAAGAAAATCTAGAATAAAATATGAAAAGCAAGTAATTCATAGCAAGAATTTAAAATCGATTTTATAAAAAGCAATCTAAATATATGAAATATATTCTTTTAAAAATTAACATCCATTTGAGATAAAATAATATATAAACCTCCCTAGAAATAATATACAAAATAATATAATTCTAAAATACATGGGAAACAACTTACTATAAATATATATACGTATATACCGAAGAATAGCAGCAATAATATTGCAAACTATAATTAATATGATAACAAAGCGAATATAGTAAGTAAAGAAGAAAACATTATAGTAATAATGACGATATAGTAATAATGACAATAATAACAATGATGATAATAATAATAAGCTAATAATGACAAATATATAAAGAAATAAAAATAAGAATAATAGTAACCATAAAAAGTAAATATAATCATAGTGTCTAATAATAATAATAATAGTAGTAATGATATTAATTAAAAGAGTAAAAAAATGAATGGAGTAGTAATATGAAATACACTAATAACCCAAAAAAATTAGAAGGTTTAAAAAAAAATAATGAGTAAGAAAATAATTAATTTTAAAATAAAAATAATAATAGCAAAACTACTAAAAAGGGGCTAAATTGGACTAAAAAAAAAAAGGGTAAAATCTCAAAGAAATATGCGCATGTGGACTAAAATGAAGTTTATATGAAATTCTGGTGGCCAATTTTAAAATAATAAAAGAATAGGGCCAATCTAGGGACTCAATTGGAACGCGTGCCATAGAGGAGGGACTCACTGGGCAAATATACCCTATTCCCCAAACGGCGCCGTCTCAATACTCATCTTTAAAAGACCTGAGGATCAAATTAAAACTGAAGCAAAATTTCGGAGCCACATTAGAAATAAAGAAAATCTAAATTGTAAATCTCTAAAAAAAGGGGAAGGACCAAAGCGGGAAATTGCCCATTAACGAAAACGAGTGGATCCTCCCCGGGTCGGGTCACACTCAAGGGTTGTGTGCCTAAACGGCGCCGTTTTGATGCTTATTGCCTTAAGCCAAAACGACGTCGTTTTGGTATACTATACAATCCATATTTTGCACAAAAAAAAAACATTTGAGCCCTCTTTTTTTGCAAAAAAAACTTCCATCTCTCTCTTTTTTCTCTCTATCTCCGGCCACGGCTCCAACGATGGACCACACCGCGTCGCGCGACAGCGTCATTGCCGCACACACACACTACAAGCAATGAAGGTAAAATTTTCTTCTTTTTTTTAAAAAAAAAATTATGAAATATATGCAAACAAAAAATAAAACACTAATAGTAAAAAAAGGAAAAAAAAAGAAATATTCAAAATTATATAAAAGAAACCTTGTATTTTGATTTCTACTGATATCTATTGCTTTTGTGTATTTTATGCTTTTGTATCCAATGTATATATTCCCTCAAAAAAAAAAGTCCCATTACAATTGATTTTTGAAGGTTTTTATAGCCTTTTTACAATCGTTTTTTCCATTGCAGGTGGCGTGGTGGTCGTGGGCTCTGACGTGGAGGTGCACGTGGTGCGACATTGGAAGTCCGAGTGGCGTGGGACGCGGAGGCCATTGGTGGAGCGGCGGCTGTTGCAAATACTAGGGGTTAGGGTTTCTTAGGTTGGCTGAAAATGTTAAGGTTTTTGGCCCTTTTAGACTAGGTTTTATTTGGGTTATTTGGGGTTTGGATTTAATTGTGTTTGAGCTTCTATTTTTGTATCTTGGGCTGTTAAAATTTTATTTCTGTTTATTTGTTTATAGGTTTTGGGCCCGGGCTAAAATTGAGCCCTACAACTTGCTTTTAAAATTTCCACATGTAATTTGTTGTTAATATTGATGATTTCAAATTTCCCTTCTCTCATATCGTTCATTCTTTATTTATTTTAAAATTTGATAAATTTTATTTGTGTTAATTCATTTGGTATTTCTTTTAAAATTGCCTTTTAATTCATTAGCCTTCAAGTATTAATGTTAGTATTTGTATAGTGTAGGATGTGTTGCCCTTGCATGTACTCTAATTTGGTTCCTTTATATTTTCATATTATTATTATTCATTTGCATAGTATTATTGCCATGCATTATTATTCCATGCATTTGTTCATCGTTATTGCATCATGATTACAACTCCAATTTTTGCCCAATATCGATTGTCGTTTATTCTTAAGTAAACCAAACAAGTATATTTTGAGTCGGTTTTATAATCGTTTATTTGAAAGCTTATCAAAACAAGGTAATATTCCGTGTTTAGAAATTCGAGAAATCGTGCCCTAACGTGCTGGGTTTCGATTTTTTTGTTTGGACCAAATGACTAAATACCCTTTTTAAATTTTGTCCACGTTTTCTTCAATTAAAAAATAAGACAATATTTCGTGTTTGGAAATTCGAGAAATCATGCCCTAACGTGCTGGGTTTCGATTTACTGTTTGACCGAATAACCGAATATCCTTTTGAAAAATCTTCAATGCTTGTGTTTCGAAAATCATGGGATGAGCTTGGTATCGAGGGTTTGAAATATCGTATCCTAACGTGCTGGATATGGTATTTTATTTATTCGAAACAAAAGAATCTCAATATCCACTCGAGTTATTCAAACATCCTTTGAAAGAAATTATATTTTAAAGTCTTTTCAAATTTTTTGACATTAAGACATAAATTAATCAATTAGGTACCAATTTTGGGCGTTGCGAGGGTGTTAATCCTTCCTCGTACGTAACCGACTCCCGAACTCGTTTTCTTGGTTTTCATAGGCCAAAGTTGATATTTTAATGAAATAAAATATTTTATTAGGTGATCCGATCACACCTAAATAAAAGGATTGGTTGCGACTCCATCTTCGTTTTTTTAGTCGATCCCCGTCGTTTTTCAAAAAAAAAAAAGGTTTCGACATTTATAATACTTTATTTTATGATATTTCTATATATTATGTAATTTAAAACACATTTAAAAGTAAACTTATAGTAAATATATAATACTATTCTAATGTAAACATTAAAATAATGTTAAGATAACTATATAAAAAATTTCAATAAATAAAAAAATTTATTAAGTATTAAAATAATATAATATAAATATTTTAAAAAAATTAAAAAATAATATGGACGAGATAGGCTTAAGTTAATTTTATGTAAATATAGACTATTTTTAATAAAATTTTAAGTCGAAATTTTATGCTGAAGTTGAGTTTACTTAAACCCAACTTGACTCTACCCCATCCTGAGCACCTCTAAATTAGAGGTGGGTTGAATGGTGTTGTATCGAGAATGGGTTTGCGTGTACATACATTTGTTTTAGTAATTTAATTGTTATCTCATTAGATTCATTATTTGTTTGTCTTTACATGACATCGAATACAAGTTAACCAAGCTTTTCTGTTTTAAGGCCACTGAAATCACACATGTGTCGACTGTTTGAGGGTTGTCTCCACTGTTTCAATCCACATGGGGCGGTTTTTGGTGTTTCTTTTATGATATTTGCAATGTTGTTTAAATTAAATTGATTAATTAAATTGAGAAATAATTGATATCGATCTAAAAAGATAAACTAAATTGATTGATTTGTGAATTCTTTAGAGTCGGTTGAATTGGACAGTGAATTTTTTATTTTATTTTATAATTTTTATATAATTTATATCATTAAAACGAATAAACCAATTGAATCGATTAAACTGAAAAACAATAATTTTATCAATTCAATTTTAAAAACTTACTTGCGATCAAAACAGCTTGCTTTTGTCGCGGAAACACAGCTAGGAAGTTGTCAATAAAATGAAAATAATGAATTTTAAAAACTAAAAAATAAACTTTAAACTTTTTATATTTGATAATCATATATATTGTTACTCAATATGAGACAATAACATATAATAAATTTTAAAAAAAAAAAAATTAATAGATTTTATTTTTGATGATGTGTCATCATTATATTGATTGATAACGTAACGATAGATTAAATATAATTTTTTTTATAAATATTTGCTCTAATTATGATTTTTGTTTTTTTATGTTGAATTCTTATATTTTATTTTTATAATGTTATATAGTACGTCTAAATTGATAACATTATTAACCGGCGTTTTAATAAGCTCTCGCTAAATGCTAACGGGAAAAGAGAAAAAAATTGAAAGGGAAATTATATCTTTTAGTATCTAAATTTTATTTCGATTTTTAATTTAGTACCTAATTTTTTTTTATCCAAATAGGTGATTGTGATTTCTTTCACATATTTAAGTTTATTTTCCTAACACATATGTTTTTGAACTTTAAAATTTCAAATTTTAATATAATTTATTAATAATTTTTTATGAATAATATATAAAAAAATATGAAATTGAAATGATTGTGTAAATGTTGCTGAAAATATCAGTGCCGACAATAAAAAATTATGAAAATTTGGAGGAAAGAGACTTTTCATGGACTGGGCACACTTGTATAAATGATATATAAAAAGTAGCAAATTGACATGATGGTGTAAAACAATATTAATGACTTTTTTAAAATATTTTTTTATAATTAAAAAAAGTAAGCAAATCTTAAATATGGTGAAAGAGAAGAAAACAAAACACTCTAAGACAAAAATAAACATATAGAAAGTGAATATACCAAAATGGTGGGATTTTTATCAAAATAGTACAAAAATAAAAGAGGAAAAACACGAAAATAATATAGTGAAAATATTATGTACCAAAATGGTACACCCGGGGTGATGCCGCATATGTCAGAGGCGTGACCACCCCAAAATCTGACAAAAAAAAAGTAGTGGAAGGGTGTTAGAGGCAGCATTGAAGGTAGAGGTGCCAGAGGCGACACCAATGATGCATGGCCTCCTTTGTTTTTTCTGTTTGGGGACCATTATAAGGTCCCCCCAAGTTTAGCAGTAGCTCTGGTGAAGCAAGAAGCAAGGAGAAGAAGAGAAAAAGAAGGAAAAAGAAAAGGAGAAGGAGAGGGCGACACTAGTGAGGGAAAAAGAAGAAAGAAAAAGAAAAAGAGAAGGAGAGAATAGAGAGAAAGAAGGAAGGAGAAAGAGAAGAGAAAAAAATATAATAGAGAAAAGGTATTTTTTTTAACAGCTTAAGAAAATATATCGAGAAAGAAAATTAAAAAACTCAAAAAGTTTTCCTATTCTAGTTCACAAAATCAATTAAGTCAAGGTTGATAAAAAAATGTGATTAGCGATTTTCAGGATTAAAAAAAAAAACAATAATTAACATAATTAATGCAATTTTTATATATTTAAAAATCTAGAACCTAATTAATGCAATTAAGCCTAGAAAATTTGAAAGGAAAAATCATTAATTTCTTCTACTACACCACTTAGGCAGCACCATTGTCAAAAATGCCTTCAATCAAACCCAAAACAGACCAAAGAAACCAAACCTCATTTGTTTCTTTACCCTTAATTCATGTGTCATTTGTTTGCTTTCTTGCCTAGAAAATCTAAAACGAGAGAACATTAATTTCGTTTTTTAGCCTGGATTTTTTTTACTTGTGTTTTGGTTCTTCTCTTTCATTATATTTAAGATTTACTTCCTTTTTTTTTTTAAAAAATAATAAGATATATATTTTAAAAAACGAACACCAATTTCGGCTAACACATCGGCAGCACAGAAAAACAATTTTTTTAAAACCTGATAACATTGCTGCTTGATATGATGGCGAGACTAATTTTCTTTTTTTAAAAAAACTAGTGTCGTCTAAAACAACAGCGACATCAAAATAATTGGAAATATCAATACAGACAATAAACAATTATGAACGTTTGGAGGAAAACGAGGTTTCATGGACTGAGCTTTTTACGCACGTTTATTTAATATTTTTGCAGTAATTCTTCAAATAATTAAAGCTGAAAATTATTTACATTGTGTCATAGCTTTCATTCTTTATTTAATTCAACCTTTTCTAAATATTTGCTTTATTAATTTATTTTTAATATAAATATTGTTTAATAAATTTTTATAATTATTTAAGATACCTATCATTTTATTGTGTATTTTTTTATTATTATATTTTAACACATAATTATTATATTTATTTATATTTCATTAAATGCTATAAATATAAATTTAATTATTTATTATACATATACACGATCTAATATCTTTAATGATTATTATTTTTTATTCTAATCTCATCGCAGTCGTTATGTTTGTATTCAAGTACATATTATATTATTTATTTTAAACTTGTCATTATAATAATTAATTTCTATTTTTAATATCATCGAAATTAATTTTATTGTACCTTTAAAAAAATTAATTTAATGATTTGACATTTTATATCACGTTTTATATTACACAATTTTTCTCATTTGATATAAAAAATCTTAATTTAAAAAAAATCCATATTTTTTAGGAACACGTAGGGATAAGACAATATAAATATGGGCATGGCAAGAAGCTGTGGATCATAAGAAAAGAAATTGAATATGGATAGGGAAGCTAAAAATAAAATCCTCATATTTGGAGGAACCGGCTACTTAGGCACATACATGGTGAAGGCAAGCATCAAGTTAGGGCATCCAACTTTTGTTTTTGCTCGCCCTATCACCCCACAATCCACTCTCAACAAGATTAACTTGCATGAAGACTTTGAGTCTATTGGTGTCATCATCATCCAGGTATGTATGTATGTATACGTGCAGGTATATTTGATAATCGTTAATGTTTAACGTATGTACGAAAACAGGGGGAGTTGAAGGAACATGAAAAGATTGTGGCAATACTTCGTCAAGTAGATATTGTGATCTCATTGTTACCATTCCCTCAAGTGCCTGATCAGATTCATATTATTGAAGCCATTAAGGTTGTAGGTAACATAAAGGTATGTGAAAAAAAAATTATCATCTTGATTTATTATTTCAATGGAGAAATGGTTGTAATTGGTTTTATGTATAGTGTCGATATGATGATGGGTAGATGGGTGGTCCAATCTCTTTAGAATAAGATAAAGAGTTGCCAAATAGGATGGTTGCAGTAGCAAGAAGGAAGAGGAGAGGATGTGGTTGGAGGTAAGCTAGAAAGAGGAGAGATATAGGTGACTTGAGTTTATCCTTAAGCTCTGGGCAAGTGGCTTGATGCCATAGTCTTAGTTAAAGTGGTGCTATAATGTAACCTAAGTCATAGAGACGGATTGTAATGGTGATTTAGGGAGCCTTGGCCCTCAAAATTATTTTATTAGGTCCCAAATTTTTAAAAATTCTCATTATATTTTTAAATTTTTTTTTAAAATTTTAATTAAACTCTTTTAAGAAGCCCCAAATTAGACTCCTGAATTTTTTTTAAGAATCTCATTGAACTCTTAAATTTTTTTAAAATTTGGCTAGGTCCCTTCAAAACCTGGTCACAAGTTCAACTATCCCTGAGTCATCTCAAGTAGGATGTGATGGTTGCACTTGATGTAGTAGTTACTGAGTGAGTTTGCCTGTAAAATAAGTTGTAAGCTGAGGGGATCTTATAAAGAGTTCCCTCAAAAGATCTATTTGTATCGCTTGACTGTCTGAACAATCAGCTAGATGTAACATATAGATATATATATTTGTGTATATAGAGGTTCCTTCCGTCGGAATTCGGGGTCGAAGAAGACCGGCTGAGTTTTCTGCCACCGTTTGAAGCTTGTTTAGACGAGAAGCGAAAGATTAGAAGGGCAGTGGAAGCAAGTGGGATACCTTACACGTATGTATCCGCAAATTGTTTTGGTGCTTACTTTTTGAATTACTTGCTTCGTCCACATGAACAACATGAAGATATTATTATCTATGGATCTGGTGAAGCCAAGGGTACGTAAAATGAAAGCAAATTATATTTATATTTATTTTAAATAATTTTTAAAATAATTTTTTAATTTATTGATGACGTGTTTAAAATAATAAATTGTTTTTATTTTCAGCTCCGTTTACTTATGAAGAAGATATAGCAAACTACACAATCAGAGTAGCAAATGATCCAAGAACGTGCAGTAAGATAGTGATTTATAAGATGCAGAAGAATATTTTGTCCCAGATTGAATTAATTTCGTTGTGGGAGAAGAAAACAGGTAAATATTTCAAGAAGGTTCATGTACCAGAGGAAGAACTTGTGAAATTGACAGAGAGTAAGTTTTTAAAATTCTCTTTCATTTTGCTTTCCGAATTCGAATCCCGAACCTGTTGGATGAATAATAATTGGGAGCTTTTTGATAAAATGCAGCCTTACCATTTCCGGATAATGTACGGGCATCGGTTCTTCACGGTCTATTTGTAAAAGGTGATCTTGCGAACTATGAGCTTGGGGAGAATGACCTTGAAGCTTCTAGTTTATACCCAGATTATAAGTATATCACCATCGATCAACTTCTCGATGTTTTCCTGGTTGATCCACCTAAGCCTGCCCTTGCTACATTTTGAATCAGACTTGATTTTTATCATTTTCATCACCTCCCTACCTGCTAAAACATGAATGAATGCATGCGTGCGCGTGTGTTTATATATTTCCAATGTCTACTAAGAATATATCTGTAGAGGAAAGTCATTCCCATGTACGCCTTTTCTTATTAATCCACACCAGAGCAACCATATGAACATGAAATACTATCCAAGTTCAAAGAGTTCACTAATTTACTCAAATAATAAGCAGAAACAAGTGCATTGGTATCAATTCGTACTATTATCAGGACCCGAAAGGGGGAAAAACTCGGATGATTATTTGAAATCGAAAGCGTTGCTCTAATGCTTTTGGTAGCATTCATACAAGCGAAAGCTCTCCGGCAGGAATTGATCTTTTGACAAGTTTAGCCCAAGACTCATTGGTCTCTGTAATAACCTTAAAAGCATAATCCTGTTTACAGATAGAACTTAGAGTGATCATATGCAGCCTGAAGAAGGATGAAGCAAAGGGTAAAAATATAAGATCCATACTTACCTTGTTTGCCGCCTTGTTGCCGAGGCCAAATTTGTTGGCTGGTTTCCCATCAGGGATCTTGTAGTCCCTAAACCAATCTCTGATTGCAGTGAGAGTCCCCTAAAAATATCACCAGGTTGATGCTCAATTATTAAATTTCGCAACAAGAGATACCAACTTCTCCAAATACATGCAGTCATTGTAAAACATGGTAGCAATCTCAAGGATCTAACTTATCGGTTCCCGGCTTCACTATTTTTGCTAACTAAAACTATAACATAACCATGACAGCATAGAGAGAAATACTGGGAACTGCTCAACATTGTTAACATCACTTACAAGAGAAGCCCTTCATAAGAGTACATGGCAGTTCCTGACTCCACTATTCTTGATGTTCATATGATCAACTACAAATAACTATAATACAAAACCCGTGAAAGAATAGAGAGAAATACCGGGAAGTGTTTCTCGACGTCGTCAATGTCATTTACAAGAGAAGCCCTTGGATCATCTAATGAAATGGCAACTATTTTCCAGTCAAGTTCCCCTTCATCAATCATAGCTAAAGCAGCCAGGGGCTTAACCTTCAAAATGTCACCAATTTTCCTCCGGGATTCACCGATCTCAACGACATCAACTACGAATTTAAGGAAACAAAAAACATCAATCTTTTTAAACCTACTTCTCACAGTAACAAAGAACAACAATCTTGTGAGAAAAGTACCAAATATTGAAACAAGTATCAGAATTTACCAGGGTCGTTATCACCAAATGCTCCTTCAACTTCAGAGTTTGCCAAAGATGGGTCTTCCCATGTTTGTGGAAGCAATCCATAATTCCAATTTATATTATAGCTGAGGGACAATGGATTGGAACATTCAGAAATGTAACCTCTTTTAACACACACCAGATAGTCATGCCATATTAATGGTTCTAGCTAATCTGTTTATTGTGGATTCGAATATGGAAGATTTGGATAATTTATGTATTTAGACCTTATATTTACTATCTGCAGTGGATTTGAATATCAATTTATTTGTAAAATATCCGAATCTCATATCTATTTGCATATTTTAAAATTTTTAATGAATTCAGATATCCAACCAGGTTCTTTACATAAGATGGGATTCTACAAAGAAACAATGATAAACAGATTCACATTTCAAATAAATTAATCATAATCGAGTTCTGATATTTTAAAAAATTATAGATATTCAATCAGCTATCATCCTTAGTCTAATCTTAGTTCGGCTAAAATCATAACTACTCAACAACCCTGCCATTTAGCAGACAGATTTTCTAGCTATTATATGCATACCTGGGTAAAAGTATCATGAAGGCACTTGTACTAGAAGACAAATTACTCAAAAAATGGGCAAATTAGTCCTTGTACATTAGATCAAAGAGCAAACTGGTCCTTCCATTAAAAATTTCATTCATTTCTACCAATAAAAGCTGGCTATTGCATGCTAGAATGAGGTACATCTGACACGCCACATGTAACTGTCTGGTTATTCTATCAACCAGCCCAGTTTTTAATGGTAGAGATAGATGAAATTTTTAACAGAAAGGACAAGTTTGCTCTTTAACCTAATGTATAAGGACTAATTTGCTCATTTTTTTAGTAAAGAGGGCAAAATGCAATCTGAGTCCTAATCCAGGGACTCCATGCCACTTTTACCGTATACTTGAAACATAACTAAGTTATTTTCAGTCACTAACAATTTCTACAGTATGACATTGCAAAATGCTAAGAACAAAAAAAATAATGGTGAAATGTAAAATCTAATTGCAAAATTGTTAGAAAAATTAAATATCCAAGTACAAACCCATGCTGGAAATAACCCAAGAATTGAAAATTAGCAATAATCTAAAGATAATAAAAACCAGAAAATTCTTACGGGTAATATCGAAGCTTGCCCTTTTTTGTATCCTGTTTAATGGGAGTGTAAAGTTCATCAGTAGCAACCTCCATTTTAGCACTTGATTCTTTGGGTATCTCAACAATGAAGCTAAAAACACCATCTCCCAAGTGCAATGGAACATCATGCCAAGGAGAAATCTAAGGCAACAACCCATCAAATCTCAAATTACAATCTTCATTTAAAAAAACACAAAAGAAGAGAAAAGTGAAAATACCTTTTTGCCCGAGGTATCTTCGAAGAAGACTCTATAGTCGAGAGTTTCGGGTTGGCCTTCTTGTTTGATTTGAACCTGAGGGTTATAAATGGCATTGCAAGAAAACAATCTTTTCGATGATCGTCTGACGTTGTTGAATCTAAGTCCGTTGCTGTAGCGTTGTAAAGCGAACGGTGTTTTGATAAGCAAGCAGGAAGAAGCGGCGGCGGCGGAGTTGCCGGCGATGGCTATCACTCTGGCTGCTGCTGCCATGGTTGATTTTTGTGTGGTGGACTCAAAGATCAGTGAAGGGGTGTTTTTTTGGGCAAGTAAGTGGTTTGCATTGATTGGCTTACATTTTAATGCTCTCTCGTATAGTCGTTTTTCCTTTTCTGATTTTTTATTATTATATACTTTTGCCCTTTTCTAATTTTTTTATTATATGCTTATTACTATATATTTATCCTTATATTTATACTAATCGTAATTAAATGTACCGTTCATCTAAATTAAGTTTTAGATTAAAAATTGATAATTTTTATATTTTTAAAAAATAATTATACTTTAGATTCATCTTTTTAAAATAAAATAAATAGATTTCATGTAATCAATTTCTTTTTTTACTTCATGATTTTTTATTTTGTAGTTCCTATTTTCGTTCATTTGTGTCTATATTTTTTGAATTGCTTAGTTTTCATTTGGCTAAAAGGTTAAAATAGAAACCTAAACTTTCATATCCATTAATTTTTAAATGTTTTATATTTGTATCGATATTTTGTAATTTAACAGGCAGTTTAAGCACCGTGACTATACACCATATTAGAAGAATGGTTTGATATTGATATGAGAATCAATTGAAAGGGAATCTATTCATTTGGTAAATTGTATTTTATGTTGTCGAGTTTACTTTATTTTAATTAATATCACCTCAAATTGAAATTTTAATTTTTTTTTTATAATTTATTAGATATTGTATCAAACGGAACAATTACAATCATACTATCATCGGAGACATGTGAGCACAACTATGTTTTCACCATTTGCACATCTCTTATATGCTTTTCATGCATCGAGTGGCATTAGTCTGATTGAATATTATGACAATTTAGAATGGTCTAAAGAATTCCAATAAATCTAGAGAACATGGGTGGAAGTGTAATTGGGCCAATAGATTTCTACAACACATGGCACAATGGACCAATCATTGTCAACATATGCCACAGGCTACATTGATCTAACTTGACCTTTTCAAATTTTAAACATCTCTACTTATTTTGATTTCATTTAAAATTATTTGAAACACAATTCGTGTAAATATGTTTCACTCACACCAACCAAGAATTACAAGCTTACAATGCCTATTTAAAGAAGGCTTGGTTGTGTGATTAGGGACAAATTAAAGAGAGCACAAATTTAGTTTAATTTTAAAAAATTGTTTTAGTGTAAATACATTATAAACAAATTGTTTTGATGTTTAATTTGTAACCAAGCTTTCAAAGGTAATATCTTAGTAGGAGAGTACTCTTAATTTATGCATAAACATGAGATTCAATTACAACTTGTACTGTTGATTCATAGTGAATTATTCTCTAAAAAAGAATCTCCATAATGATAAAAATTTTCGAATTGTGTAATTAACTATTGTGTCCAACTCTATTTTTACTTGTTTAGTTGTTACTCATAATGAGAATAATGAGATTTAAACTTAACCCATTATAGTTTTGACAATTACAATTCTATCTTATCAACTAAAATCATATTTAATTGATTGAATCTTAGTTCGACTGGCATGGACATTGTTACCAATGCAGGAGTATGTAGGTTCGAATATGCTTAAGCGTATTATCTTCTTATTTATAGATAGATAATATTAGAATCTATATAAGAATCATTTCTTATTTTCATATCTATATCAGAATAGGGGTCTTCAATGGAGATTCCACCATCAGTCAGAGAATTGCCTGAACTGGTAAGAGATATATATATTTTTCGTTATTATGGAATATTATGCCATTTAGCATAGTCATTTTTAAAAATCTTAAAATCCCACGCAGGATTTAATGGAGGATCCCAACCTATTCAATGATCAGTGGGATAATATGAACTCGGTTGATGGACTCAGTGTCTTCTTAGTCCAAGAACCAGCTTCTTTTGGGGACAACTTGCAGCAGTATGAAGCTTCATCTTCTAGCCATGCCGCCATTGATAGACCTCAAAAACAGCTTAAAATCACCAATGGCTGCAATTCATGCAAAACCCATATTTCAGTTGATATTCAATCTTCCTTTTCACCAAACATTCTCCCCTTTTCCAGTTCCAACCACAGTCCTTTTTGTCATAGAATTTCAGGGACCAAAGATCATACCATGGCTGAAAGGATGGATCTGGCTGATATGATAATATACTTTGAGAATGCAATTAGAACTCATTGAAATTTGAGGACGTCAAATACAAATATCCCTATATTGCATATAATTAATTTATATGCCAAATAGTTGAGATTTATTGCAATGGGATTGGCAGATGGATAGGGCAACAGTGCTTGGAGATGCTATAAAGTATATCTAACAACTGCAAGAGAAAGTGAAGACACTTGAAGAGCAGGCCAGGCAGAAACCAATGGAATATGTGGCCTGTGTGAAGAAATACCAACTTTTGACTGACAGTAATGGTGATTTTTCAAGCTGGGATGAAGATTTCAGTGCCCCATTTGATGAGCCATTACCAGAAATTGAAGCAAGGTGTTGTGACCAAAGTTTTCTCATAAGCCTTCACTGTGAGAAAAAGAAAGGGTTTCTCGAGAAAATCATTTCTGGAATAGAGAAATGTCACCTAATAGTCATCAACAGCAATGCAATGACATTTGGGAGTTGTGCTCTTCATATAACCATTGTTGCTCAGGTACTTTGATCCGTTAGCAATAGCATTAAATGTCAGCTAAAATTTGACCTCGAGGTATTTAAAACACTTACATAAAAGTATAAGTATGTATTTGTACCTATTACATAGTCGGCTTATATTTTACGTAATAAATTCCCATATATTTACAATTTAATTCATGTGCTTTAAATATATTCAATTAAAATGAAAGTTTAAATCTGAACCATAATTTAGAGACATTTAATGCAATTAACCCAAACAACTGGTTGAACTAAAAAAACCCTAATAAATGCAAAAAGCTCTTCAATGGGGAGTCATTAATGTACTTTCTCTTCAATAGTATCCATTTTTTCTTTCGCAGATGGGCATGGAATTCTGCATGACAATAAAGGAGCTTGTGAAGAAACTACGTTTAGCTTTTATATTTCTAGTGTGACAAATCTCGATCTCCCTTCAAATATCATATATTACAATACCTACTGCAGCTGGAAGCTTTAAAAGTTAGGAAATGTATGTATGTATGTATGTATGTATGTATGTATGTATGCCCTACAGTTTCTCTTTGGGTTTTATCTTTGGAAGCTTGAAAATTTGAACTCAACCTGTATAAGTTGGTCAAAGAAGGGTGTGTGGACAAATTGGCCTTCTGTTGCAATTAAAAAATGGGGTAAGCAATCACTTATAACAAAACAAAATTAAAATAGCTTTAAACACATGCATAACTTTATATTTTTATTAGTATATTCAGACTTAACGCATGCATGTTCAACAGCTGCTTTAGTTACAGGTTCAGTTGCAATTATTTTTACATTCAGTTCTACTAGTTCTTTCTACACACTGATTAGGTATAGTTTATCGACAACAAAATTGGAAGGCTCCATAATTGAGTTTGTGAACTTGTTAAACACTATAAGCTTTACCATTAATGGCGTATCCAAGAAAAATCTCATTGTCATTGCGTGCATCAAGTTCTCTTTAATAGGTTCTGTTTTTGAGAATATAGCATGTGCTTCCAAAAACATAGAAGTAATTCATAGTTAGTTTTCTTCCTCTCCACATCTCATATGGGATCATCTTTATCTTGGGCATTGACAATAACCTATTCATCATATGTGAATCTGCATTCACATTCTCCGCCCAAAAATCTGTGAGAAGTTCCTTTGGCATTTAGCATGATCCTATCCATATCCTCGACCACGCAATTCTCTCTCAATAATGACGTTTTGTTGTGGAGTCTTTGAGGTTGAAAACCCATGTTGGATGCTTGTGTTGTCACAAAAGTTAGAAAATTCTTTATTCTCAAATTCCTTAACATGATCACTTTTGATTCTAATCATCTTCCCAACTAGTTGACCTTGTTCATGAGCTTCTTATACAAGTTCTTAAAGGCTTTAAACGTATTTGATTTTTCCTTCAGAAATTTCACCAAAGTAAAGGGGCGAAGCTAGAAAACCTTTTTAGGGGCCGAAATAAAATTTTAATTTTTAATCATCTATATCTTTATAATTTTTAAAGGATTAAATTAAATTTTCATAATTTTAGGGGAGGTCAAAGTGCAATTTTACCTTTACTAATTTAAAATTTTAAAATTTTTTAAAGGGCGAAAAAAATAATTTTCCATTTTAAGGGGGTCGGGGCCGCTGCCAGTCCTCCGCATTTGCCTCTGCCCAAGTAAACCTTATGCTATACTATACGTTGATAATGATAGTAGGAATGATCGCAAATCAATAAGAAAGAAAAATAAGATACGTAAATTTTACGTGAAAAACCCTTATTAGAAAAAAACCCACGGGTAGAGGAGGAGAAAATTCACTATGTAGAATTCGAAAGATACAAGAGGAGAGACGATTATGTCTATTTATAGGTTTAAAAACCTTATTCTAATCAAAATCAAATAGAAGTTTACTTCTATAGAGAGAGTTTTCACGTAAAATCATGTATGTTCTATTTTCCTCTCTTTCTTCGCGATTCATTGTCATTATCGACATTCTTTTTTTTCAAAGTTAAAAAAAATAATTTAAATAGCTTTTTTTACATACAAACCTAAAAATTTTAAGAATAGTAAATGTATAGATATTTAGCATGGAAATAACTCTAACTCATGTGATTCAGAATTTGAAAAAAAATTCTCCATATTTAGGTAATTTATTTTGACATTATTTCTTGTGAGGACTTTATTGTTTTGATTAGAAACAAGGGTGTGATTATCCCACCATGAGACAACGTTATTATTTTATTTCTTTATTTATTCAAATCTTTTATTTTTTTTGGTTGTTGCATACTAATTATTTTATTTGTACATAAAATTTGAGTATTTAGTAATTGTTTTGGATCATAATTAAATTAAATTAAAAGTTGATTTAAGTAGAATTAAGGCTCAGAACATAAAATCATTTTGTACTAAATCTAGTTTGTGTCCTGTACGCTTTATTGATAGCCTCTCCTTTTATATTGAAAATGAAAGGATACCAACAGCTTTCATGTTCTTTGTCGGAATAACAGTCTAAATTCGACATTATACTTGACTCAAAACAAATTCTTGTTATCACTTTTCTTTCCTTCTCATAAAAAATAACTCTCTTCTTTCTATATTTAGTAATATCGTTTTGTAAGTTTAAATTTACATTTTCTTTTATATTTTCCTTCAAAATTATAATATACTTTATCACTATATCAAATACCTGTTAGTCTTAACTCATTAATTACGATGCATACATGGAGATGTTTAACTTAAATAATGGCTAGAAATTCAAGACTTAACAAGGGTGTAATAATATTGATTTTGTAAATTTCTATAGAAGAGTCTATCGTCACGGGCTAGAACTTTAGTCTTGCGGTCCATGCGATCTTAGGCGATTTCTTCGCTCAAATGCGCCTAAGTCAGTCTAACTCTCGCAAAGTGAGGATTCTCGCAGAATTCCTCCAAAGCATCGAAATTATGATGGAAGCAAACTCAAAAGAGAAAAATAACCACAAAAAAACAATGCACGAAAGGTGTTTAAGTAAATGCTCTCAATTTAGTATCCACTACTAAAGAATGGAATACAATGGATGATTTACAATTGAGGGGAAGACTCTTTATTTATAGTTGAGCTCTCCCAAAATCGATGATATAGATCGAATTACATTAACGGACGAGATTGAAGCATATCTATGATTAAGGGATTTACATAATCTCTTAGATTACAAAATCAAATCTTATCAGATTACATATCTTCAAAGATTACTTTCCCTATTTACTGAGATATCCCTAATTTCCCATAATTGCCTCGTTGGACCATCAAGGCTTTAAGTAGATAGATTGCATCACTTGTTCTTCTAACCGGGCTAGCTCTCGTGGGTCAAATGAGCCCCATTTAATATGTAAACCTCCATAGGACAACTTTTATGTAATGATCACGAACTTTAAACTGCGAGAGTTAATCCAAACTCTACCCATTTGATGCATACACCTCTAAATATGGTAATTCAATTTGTCTCACTCTATTATTATCTCAAAACGAAATTAAATTATTGCGAAAGGAATCCTGGGGACAACTATTTACTGACCATTAAATGTGTGATCCCACGCCTCAATGTATGTAAAGTAGACGTAAATGAATGCAAGGTGAAGCAACTTATCTATCAATGTTTCTATCAACTTTACAAAAGCTATTTCGCCATTGACATTTGCATTTAATTTTTTATGAATAATTCATTTTAATTTTCCTTTTCCGGTTTTAGTTTACCAATCGCATATTAGTGGACAGGATTGGGTAATGTTCTTTTTATTTATCACCATTCAACCTGTAAAATCGTGTATCATAATTTGGAATTATTTTCTTTACAAGTCACTTAAGCGAAAATAGGTTGGCAGAGCGAAGGTAAACCAAGCTGGCAGAGGTCACTATGTGTGCATTTTTACATGATTCACCTCCAATGAATAGCAAAATTGTGAAAACCAATATTATAAATAATGTACAGTCCTTTACATGTGATTCCACGGTTTAACACGGATGGAATAATGGGGCTGTAGGTAAAAAAGAAATAAATTGGCAACAACAACAGATGCCCACCAATGGTGTTAGTGTTTCGCCTCATGTGATCGGTTCCTTTAATGTCACCTCTTGCTCCCAATCCTCTCGCCCACTTATCAATAAGATTATAAATATTTTTACATCTATTTAATACACGTTGTATCAATAGTTCAAATTTTGAAATACATGAAACTCATGTAATTTAATCACTTTTATTTGCATAAATAGTTCCAATTTTTAATGTCAATTGGGTTGGTTTTTACTTGTTATCCTTGTCCATGTGTCATAGGTCACGGATCAAAGTCCGTGAGCAATGTGCACGAAACGTCCCATAGAGGTCAATAGATGAAATGAGATTCATTCGATTCACTTAAATTGGCCCGATTCATGGAATATAAGCAAAAACTCATCTACTTGAAGCTTTGGTGGCCAGCAAAACACTCTAGTAGAACTAGAGTTATCAGGGTAATTAATGTAAATTCTAAGAGATTATAAATCCCTTACGACTCTCATCTTATAGATATACACTAATCTAGCCGTTGACGTCAATCGATCTATACTGTTGGATTTGGGGGAGCTTAACTATAAATAGAGGTCTCCCCTTTCATTTGTAATCACTTCATTCTTTCCGAATTAAAGAAATATTAAGAACATTTACTCAAACACTTAGTGTGCACTCTCTTTTTGTGGCTTTCTTTGTTGTAGCTTCTTCATTTTTAAAGTTTGCTTCTACTTTGCTTTGGTGCCTTAGAGAATTTTTGCAAGAATTTTCACTTTACGAGAATTAGACTAATTTAGGTACATTTGAAGCAAAGAAATCATTTAATGTCACACAGATTGCAAGACGAAAGGTCTAGCCCCGTGACACATGCAATAAGGAATATGTCTTGGCTTTTGACATTTGTGAAAGATTGGTTTTTGGGGGTTTGTGAAGAAGTTGAAATGGAGGAGATAAAAAGGTTTGATTTGGAGGGATTTTGGGGATTCCAAATGTGTTATCACTTCCCATTGATTCATTTGAGTATAATAATTCTCTCAATTATAGTTCAAACTATTTGATGTTAATTTGTTGGTGAATTTGTGTTACTATAGAAGCATTGTTATGCGAGTTAGTCTTGATTATAAGTATATCGAATAAGTTATATAACTAAAGTTAATACTCGGAACTGAGATATAAATGTTCCATGGGTAAAAGTAATAAGGAGGTCTTTGTAATAGGAGTCGAATTGCATTTTGCCCTCTATACTAAATGTGAAAAAAATAAAATAGAATAAAATAAATAGAATAAAAAAACACACAAATTTTACGTAGAAACCCTATCGGGAAAAAACCACGGGCAGAGGAGAAGAAAATGCACTATGTCAAAAATTTGAATCAATACAAGAGGAATAGACTATGTCTATTTATAGGCTTGTAAAGCCATATTCTAGTAGGATCGAAATACCCTATCCTAATCAATATAAAATAGATGAAGTTTAATAAGGTTTAAAAAACCTTATTCTAAAATAAAATAAAAGAAGTCTAGTTCTATATGGATTTCACTTTTATTTTATTTTCCATCGTATTTTATTTAAATAAGAATTTGGGTCACTTAATTCTAACAATCTCCACCTTGACACAAATTCTCAATGAACAAGTTCTTCATCGCGAACTTTCAATAAACAAGTTCTCCACCTCTTCCATAAAACCCCTTAAGGGTTTAACTTCAACAATGAACACCAACCAAGTCTAAGCAATGCTCAAACTTGGTTCTGAGAAGTGACTTAGTCATCATATCTGCGCAGGATTTTCATGAGTACTAATTTTGCTCACAATAATATCACCACGAGCAATAATATCACGAACAAAATGATACCGAACATCAATGTGTTTTGTTCTCTCATGAAACATTTGATCTTTTGTAAGAAATATAGCACTCACATATCACAAAATATTGTGCTGATTTGAAGGTCTTCCTTGAGTTCACTAAATAGTCCCTTCAACCAAATAGCTTCTTTACAAGCCTCGATGAATCGCCATGTACTCGGCTTCTTGGTAGACAAAAGCGATCGTAGTTTGCAAAGTGGCTTTCCAACTAATTGCACAACCTCCGATTGTAAAGACGTAACTCATGTGAGAGATCTTCTTCTATCAAGGTCTCCAAAGAAAATCAGCATCAACATACCCTATGACTCCATCTTTAGTTCTTCCAAATTGTAAGCAAACATCGAGTAGTGCCTCGTAAGTATCTTAAAATCCACTAAATCTGCTTTCCAATGTTCTTTACCGGATTTGCCATGTATCACGCTAATCGCATTTGATCGCATATGATAAATCTGGGCGTGAACAAACCATAGCATACATGAGAGATCCCAATTTGCAGTAGAGTATGGAACATGTGACATGTACTCAATCTCATCATCTGATTGTGGAGACAAAACCGATGAAAGTCCGAAATGGGCTGCTAAAGGAGTACTAACGAGCTTAGCACTCTGCATATTGAACTCCGCAAAGAACTTTCTCAATGTAACCCTTCCGACTTAGGTACAATTTACTTGATTTTCTATCTCTGAGAATCTCCATACCAAGTATCTTCTTTGCTTTGGTCCTAAATCTTTCATCTCAAATTCTTTACTTAGTTGGGCTTTGACCTTTCTTATCTCTTCTTTATCTTTTCTTTTGCTATCAACATGTCATCAACATAAAGAAGTAAATACACAAAAGAACCATCACTTTATTTTTCTTAAAGTAAACAAAACACAAAACTAATTCTTTTGAAATCATGAGCGATCATAAAGGAATCAAACTTCTTGTACCACTTGTCTTGGTGATCAAGTTTCAAACCGTAAAGGACTTTTTCATGTAAGCAAACATAGTCCTTTTTTCAAATCAGAAAACCTTCTTCGTTGTTGCATGTAAATATCCTCATCAAGTTCTCCATGCAAAAATGCGCTTTTACATCTAATCGCTCAAGCTCCAAATCATGCATGGCCACAATACTACTAAGCAAAGCTCGAATCGAACTATGCTTAACAACCGGGAGAACACATCTGTGAAGTCCACTCCTGGAATTTGACTGTAACCCTTTGCAACAAGCCTTGCTTTATATCTGGGTTCTTCAACTCCTGAAGTCCCTTCTTTCTTTTTAAACACCCATTTACAATGAACAACCTTTTTACCTTTAGGAAGTTTCACAAGGTCCCATGTTCTATTTTTGTGGAGTGATTCCATCTCTTCTTGCATAGCAAACATCCACTTTTCTGAGCCTTCACAGCTAACCGCCTCAGAATAATTAGATGGCTCTTGATTCGTATCTATATCTTCAGCCACATTTAAAGCATAAGCAACTAGATCGGCCTCGGCATACTTCTTTGGAGGTTTAATTTCTCTTCTAGTTCTGTTTTTGGCGATAAAGCATTGTGGTGAAGAAGCAACTCTATTCTCAATTTTTGTACTGGCTTGAGGAGTTGACTCTGTATTAATCTGATGCTCTACCTATTTTTGATTTTCTTTATTGGAAGAGTCTTTAAGAGATAAGTTAGGTAGCATAGCAGTTTCATCAAAAACAACATCTTTACTAATCACAACTTTTCTATTTTCAGACACCATAACTTATACCCTTTTACACCAGCTTTATAACCAAGAAAAACACATTTAATGGATCTCGGTTCCAATTTTCCATTATCAACATGAGCATATGCAAGACACCCAAAGATCTTTAAATCGTAATAATTAGCGGGATTACTGGACCATACCTCTTGTGGAGTTTTTTCTCAATGGCAACGGATGGAGATCGGTTGATCAAAAAACATGCACGATGAAGCCGCTTTACGCCCAAAATGACTTCGTAAGTTGGCATTTGACAACATACATCGAACCTTCTCCATGATCGTTCGTTCATTCGCTTCGCAACGCCGCTTTGTTGTGGAGTATGACGAATCGTCAAGTGTCTCATGATTCCTTCCGACTTGCACAATCTATTAAACTCATCGAAACAAAACTCTAAGCCATTGTCTATGCAGAGGTATTTTATCTGCTTTTTCCGTCTGCTTTTTCAATCATAATTTTCCAAGACTTAAATGCGGAAAACACATCACTTTTCTGGCTTCAGAAGAACGCCCAAACTTTTCTGGGAAAAATCATCAATAAAGGTTAGCATATAATTAGCTCCACCTCTGGAAGGCACTCTAGATGGCCCCCACGATCGTAATGAATATACTCCAATGTTCCTTCGTGTTATGGATTCCTCTAGTGAATCGAACTCTCTTTTGCTTCCCAAAAACACACGGTGCTCACGAAAAATCAGTTTGCAAATTCCTTGCCCATGAAGAAGTCCTCTTTTGCTCAATTCTGTCATGCCATTCTCACTCATATGCCCTAGGCGCATATGCCAAAGTTTAGTAATATCATCATCTGACAAGGAAGAGGAAGCGACAGCTGCATCACCAGTAACAGTAGAACCCTGCAAAACATATAACTTGGCAATCTTTCTCTGTCCTTTCATCACAACAAGGGACCCTTTGGAAATCTTTAAAACCCCACTTTCAACTGTGTATATGTACCCTTTTGAATCAAGAGTACTCAACGAAATTAAATTTCTTTTCAATTCTGGAACATGCCGTACGTCACTAAGTGTTCTGACAACTCCATCAAACATCTTAACTTTAATTGTTCCAACACCTGCGATTTTACACGAAGCATTATTTCCCATCAAAACAACACCTTCAGACACTGTTTCGTAAGTTGTAAACCAATCCCGATTGGGACTCATGTGGAAGGTGCAACTGAATCAAGTATCCACTCCTCGCTACTTTAGAATCATTGTGAAGCGACTAGAAATTCACCATCGCCGTAGTCTTCTACGACATCGCTTCACCGGAATTTTCGGTTGTTTTCCTTTTGATTCGCATGACCTCCCTTTTAATCTTATTTTGTAGCTTATAGCACTCGGATTTAATGTGCCCTTTCTTCTTGCGAAGTTACAAGTTTTACCTCTGTTTGAAGACTTGATCTACCCTTAGATTTACCACGAGGATTCCGTTCTGTGTCCTACCGCGATCATCATCGATATTCCGATCTTGTCTCCCACGAACAATGAGACCCTCTCCCTGAGAGTCGGGTTTAACCACAAGATGCTTCATCTTATCATACGAGGTTAAAGAATCATAAACCTCATCAACTGTGAGAGACTCGCGGCTATATAAAATCGTGTCTCTAAAGGTTGAATAAGACGGGGGCAACGAACAAAGTAGAATCAACCCTAGATCTTCCCTATCATACTGAACCTCCATGGCCTCCAAGTTTGAGAGAATTTCTTTAAACACTGTTAAGTGTTCGTGTACAGACACACCTTCCTCCAAACGATGAGCATAAAGACGCTGCTTCATATGCAACTTGCTTGTTAGAGTTTTCGACATACATATTTGTTCTAGCCTCTTCCATAATGCAGCGACAGTTTTCTCTTTCATCACATCCTGTAAAATTTCGTTGGACAAATGCAGATGTAATTGTGTTAATGCCTTTCGATCCTTACGCTTCTTCTCTTCATCTGTTAATGTCAAAGGCATCTTATCTATCCCTAGCAGGGCATCCTCCAGATCCATCTGTGCAAGAACTGCTTGCATCTTAATTTGCCACAACGCAAATCTATTGTTGCGATCCAACAGCAGAATTTCATACTTCAAAGACGCCATTACCGTGATCGAGATGGATAACCCGGAAGCTCTGATACCAATTTGTGAAAAAAATAAAATAGAATAAAATAAATAGAATAAAAAAATACACAAATTTTACGTGAAAACCCTATCGGGAAAAAACCACGGGCAGAGGAGAAGAAAATGCATTATGTCGAAAATTTGAATCAATACAAGAGGAATAGACTATGTCTATTTATAGGCTTGTAAAGCCATATTCTAGTAGGATCGAAACACCCTATCCTAATCAATATAAAATAGATGAAGTTTAATACGGTTTAAAAAACCTTATTCTAAAATAAAATAAAAGAAGTCTAGTTCTATATGGATTTTACTTTTATTTTATTTTCCATCGTATTTTATTTAAATAAGAATTTGGGTCACTTAATTCTAACTCTAAAAAAATAGACAAATTAGTTCTTGTATGTCAGATTAAAGAGCAAATTGGTCCTTTTGTTAAAAATCTTATTCAATTTTATTGTTAAAAATTGATCCTTGTATGTCAGAATGAGATACAAGTGATACACCACGTGTAATGTCTAGTTATTCTGTCAGCCACGCTAGTTTTTAACAGTAGAAATAGATGAATTAATAGAAAGGATCTAGTTTGCTTTTTGACTTAATGTACAAAGACTAATTTTCTCATTTTTGAGTAAATAGGGAAAAATGCAATCTTGCTCCTAGTACATAGACTCCATGGAACTTTTAACATGTTCCATGTCATCTTCAAATGTGAGGGTCAATGGACATAGTAAAAATACTTTGTAAGATGGTGTAGAATATATCAAAAATCAACTTTGATAACAAGTTTGGATATTAGTGTAATAACACAAGGAAAAAATTTATTTAATACATATGTTAAAATAGTTAGGTATAAAACAAAGAATACTTAGTATAAATTTAATCTTGAAATTAGAAGAATGGGTAAAAACTCTTGTAAAAATAAGATTTAATCTTAAAATTAGAAGAATGAGTAAAAATTCTTGTAAAAATAAGACATCTTCAAAATAAACAAAAAAATTACTTCTTTTTGCCACAAAAAATTCATGTGAGTGATTAAAAATTACCAATTGTAATTAGTTTATTCCTAACCCATGTACTAAAAAATGTAGAAAAAATAATACTCCTACTAGCGGCTACAAACTATACAATCTTATAAGTCGTAAGATCATGACGTTAAGAGACTACTGGAACATTTTTAAAATATATATAGTGTTCTAATAGTTGTAAATGAAAAATTATAAGTAACCAAAATTTATGTCTCTTAAATTCAAAAGTTATGTCACTTGATTATTAATAAATAATCATAATTATTCAAGTGTATATCTATTGAATTGTTTATTGCCAAAGATGTGACTATCCATTTGGTAATTATGTCTCTATGAAGAGACGTGAAAACTCTTATAAATAGGAGTGAGATTTCATTTGTATGACACACTCAAAAAACATAGAAACAAAGTTTCTTTCTATTTCCCCCACCATCTTTTATATTTCTAGATTGTTTTATAAAGAATTTCTGCAAAATTTCTTTATGAAATTGATATCCTTACTATGCTTCGCTCAGTGCTCAGTGGACTGTTCTTGTCAGTGTAAAACATAGACAACCTTTGGGTTTTATTGTATTCTTGAGGTTCATTTGTTAGTAACTTTTATGCACACCATAATATAGGTGGGGGCAAATAGAACTTTAAAGAAAGTGACATTGATACACATCTTGAAGCTTTCATTCATTTCTCACTGGCAGGAAGGTGAGGATGATGTCAAGTCATCACGCCCCTTATGCCCTGGGCGACACATGTGCTACAATGGACGGGACAAAGGGTCGTGATCCCGCGAGGGTGAGCTAACTCTAAAAACCCGTCCTCAGTTCGAATTGCAGGCTGCAACTCACCTGCATGAAGCCAGAATCGCTAGTAATCGCTGGTCAGCCATACGGCGGTAAATTTGTTCCCGAGCCTTGTACACATTGCCCGTCACACTATGGGAGCTGGCCATGCCCGAAGTCGTTACCTTAACAGCAAGGAGAGGGATGCCGAAGGTAGGGCTAGTGACTGGAGTGAAGTTGTAACAAGGTAGCCGTACTGGAAGGTGCGGTTGGATCACCTCCTTTTCAGGGAGAGCTAATGCTTGTTAGGTATTTTGGTTTGACACTACTTCACACCTAAAAAGAAGCGAGCTACGTCTAAATTAAACTTGGAGATGTAAGCCTTCTTTCGTTTCTCGATGGTGAAGTAAGACCAAGCCCATGAGCTTATTATCCTAGGTCAGAACAAGGGGATATAAGTTTATTTTATTCTCATACACCAAAACAGACATTGAGTTTGATAAGAAGCATATCTAGGACAGGAACAAAGAAAAAATATTTTTACTATTCTCTGTCTGTGCCCCCTATGTGGTCAGAATTTGAGTTAAATTCAAATTCTGGAAAATCTGATAAGTTAGGATTTAGTGGGATTTTATTTTATTTTTTTAAAAATTGAAAATATCACAAAAGAAAAAAAAATCTCTCATGTTCCTTTCCCACTTTTCCACTCTCTCTCACTTTGTCCTCCCAAGTTTCTCCCCACTTTCTCTCCACCTTTTCCAATTTTGATTTTCACGTTAGACTACCGTTAAAGATTTTCTCTGTTTCTTTTTCCTTTTCTTCCTTTTTCTACTTTTCATTCACCCTTTTTGCCATCTCTATCGTAGTGGTTGTGCTGTTGTTAAAATTACACTTTTTGGATTGGTCTTGTGTGTTTGAGGATTCTCAGTTGTAGTAGCAAAATTCTGAGGTAAGTGCAATCTATGCGTGTAATTAAGAACGTTAAATGTGCTGTTCGTAAGAGGTTGTAGTTGATTTCTATTGGTCTGATCCTTATTTATGTTTTGTTAGGTAAAGCACAAGTGGCATGAAACTCTCCTCCAGCAAATTAAGATCGTTGTCGACTCTTTCTTTTAGGGTAAGGATTGATTTCATTCGTTAGGTCGTATGCCCTAACATTTGTGGCCGTATGCTTTAATTGAGTAATGGCCGATTTTTTATTCGGGTTTAATGTGTTTGTGCTGAATGACTTGTTTTGGTGGTGTTTTTAGGTGCTGAAATCTGATGTTCTGCTTCTGTATGTGCAACTTTTGAAAGCATGTTAGCATGTTCTGATGTGTGAAACATGTATGAATTGTATGCATTTGGATATCTAGTTAGTGATTGCACGTGCATTGGGATGGGATAATTATGTGACAGAGGAGCTGTTGACAGTTTAAGATTTGCCTTATCTAGTTGTTTAAACCACATATATGTTCTGGTGGCTTGACTACACTTATCTAATTCTGGCATATTACCGCATAATTTCTGGCAGCTTGACTGCATTATTCTGAAAAGTGACATCCGCTCACTATTGTGGTGTGTGAGGTTGGATGGGTATTTATTACCCTAATTGGTGTGTAGATGGACGGAGATGATGTGTAGCAGATGGGGATAGGATTTATATTTAAATCTGCATCTGTATCTGAATCTATATTTGTAACTAATCTGTCTATCATATTGCATCGCAAGATATGCCATGCATTAGTAACTGTTCAAACCATGATTTTTGCATGATATTACTATATGTTCTGTTTGTATGAGTTGAGTTACACACTAAGCTTGCTAGCTTACCCTTTATTTGTATCTTTTCATGTAATTAGAAAACTTAGGATCAGACGACGTGCGGGATCTTGAATTGGTTTCTCAGTTAGTTAATTTGATGGTTCACGTTTTTTAAAACTAGTCTGGACCTTTTGGACTTTTCAGACTGTGTAACTGTTTGGGACTTTGCATTCCAGTTTTGGTTTGTTTTTGTTGGATTTAGTAATTATTATTTTAGAAGGGCGAGTTATATGTTTTTACAAACTAAGTCACGGTTTTCAACATTTAATACTATGAAATTTTCGTTGCAAAACAAAGTAATCAATTAAACGATTTTTTGTAAAATGAACAACTTAAAACACGAATTTTTTAAAAGCTAGAAGGAGGTTTGCAAAAACTAACTTTTTAAGATCACTCGATTTTCAAGAGTTACTTTTGGGTTGCTAAACAAGTTCATGCAATTCTTTAAGATTCGGCTATAATGTCCAGGTCGGGTGTGGGGTGTCACACACTTGTTTCCTCATTCTCCTCAACTAAGTCTTTGAAAATGTCTTAACCACAATTAAGTTCATAGAGATATGTAATTGATAATTTTATTGAAAGAAACATAAAACAAACTAAAAATTACAATTTAAAATAAAATTTAACCAAAGTACGAAAAAAAAACGATGAAAGACTCAATCAATTTCCCGAAAGCAAGTTCTTTAAATGCATAAAGAGCTTAATTTGTCATATTGAAATACGATACATCATATACATATGAATTTTATAAACATAACTAATATGATAAGCAAAAGTTTTGTATATTTGATTTAAAATAATATATAAAAATAAAAGCATGAGTTGGATGAAGTTTTAAACTGACAAAATAATTTTTATTGTATATTATATTCCTATATTGACAATTAGATAATTTTTATCTTTCTTATTAAATTTATAAATCTAATACCCATATTCTAGAATATTTATTTCAAAACTTAAATATATAATTCTAAGTTCAAACCCAAATTACATACCTATTATTATCCAAACTCAATACTCGTATTTGTAAAAGTTAAAAATTCAATCCAAAATCTAAGTAAAAAATATTTTATTAAGATATTAAAATTTTAATAATATTTTATGTATTACTAGCATGTATTGTAATATAACAAGTCACACATCTATTGACCGTGTTTTACTATAGGTTAACTTCTGCTATTAATCTCTATACTTTGCGAAAGTTGTAGATTTAGTCCTTAAACTTTAATGTGATCAAATTTAGTCATTGTATTTTTGAATCAGTCAATTTTAGTCTTTATACTTTTCAAAATTTGAAATTTTAATCCTTGTACTTTTTAGATTTCGAAATTTTAGTCTTGACTCAAATAGTAGCACTTAAATCAATTTGGTTAAACTTAATTGGTAGTCTTGTACTATGCGTAAAATTGTAGATTTAGTCCATATTCTCCTATACATTTTGAATTTTGAAATTTTAGTCTTGATGTAAATAATATCCATTAATTCATTAACAAGATTTTTAGTGAGTAAGATATGGAAATAACAAGCTAACATAACATTACACATATGATAATATGTTAGTCACATTAGACTTTGGAAATAGCAAAACTTAACTTAATGAACTTAACAATTAGCATTTGTTGAGGACAACATTTTTAAATTTAAAAAGTACAGAGACTAAAAAATAACCAAATTAATGTACATTATTTAAATTTACAATTTCTGTAAATTACAGAGACTAATAACATAATTTAACCATTAATATATTATGCATACTATAATCTATCATATACTTTAACTCTATAACCATGTTATACTATAATGAATTATAGTATACAATTATCAAAAAAAATATTTTATATATATTATATATGATCAGTGAAATGTATATCAACTTGATATATATATTAAGAGTATGAGCATTATCAACTTCATAAATGTTTTTTTTTTAAATTTAATATAACTTTTTAATTCTAATTTATAGGTTCAAAATTTGGATATTGCTCTTACTTGGAACTTGGGTGTTAGAATTTAAGGGTGAGCATTCGATTGAATCGAATGAAATCGAATGAAAAAATTTTGAGTTAGTCGAGTTGACAAATTATATTTTATCATCCTAACTCGATTTGAATTTTTCTCGAATCGAGTCGAGTGAGATGGAATTCAAATCGAATCGAATCAAATATATTTGTTCGAGTTAAGTTAAAAAAATGACTTCGGGTTCTTGTAACCACTGTCACTCACTGTAATCAAATTTGCCCACCGTAATCAAATTTGTTATTAACTTTCATGCCTTTATAATTTATTTATTAATATTTTATATACGAGTTAGCTTCTTTTCTTGCATAGTTGTTTCAATTATTTTCTGATTCTTGTCACTATGTATTTTAAAATTTTAAAATATATTAAATGTAAAAAAATGTGATTTTTTTAATAAAGGTTATCTTAAAGATAAAATGTGAAATTGATACCAACATTAAATTTTAACACGAATATTATATGGCATTATCAATAATTTAATTTTAATAGAAATTTATAAAAATTCAATATGATTAAACAATTCAATAATATAAATAGTACAAAATGTGAAATTTAATTTAATAATATAAATAGTAGATATAAATGAAATTATTATTATTTAGGTTTAGAGATTTTTTTGGATAAATTCGATTTTTGATTTGAGAGTAAAGGGTGAGAAGTAAAAGTTTAGGGGGAAAATATTTAAAAAAAAAATTGTGAGGAAAATGAGTTTGGGTTAGACGGGGGGTGGGATGGGAGGAGAGTAAAAGTTTTTGGGGGAAAGTAAAAAAATTTAGAAGTTCGGGGTAAAAATGTAAAATATTATATTTTGGTATTTGATTTATTCGAATTAATTGAATTCGAAAACTCAACTGGATTCGAACTTGAAATTCAAAAAAAAAATTCGAGTTGACTCGAATAACTTGATTAATTTGATTTGTTTAACTCGAATTTAATTTTTTTTCGATTTTTTCGGGTCGAATTGAGTTTTGCTCACCCATATTAAACTTAGTATGGTTTTGTTTTTATATAACTGCATTAATAATTAGATTTATATATTTTTATGACTTTTTGAATTTAAGAACTTTTAATACTCCTACCAAATATAGCATAATTGTTAAACAAATTTTAAAATTCTTAATTTATATTGTTGTAGATAATTGTAAATTAAAATTAATTTTGTTAATAATATTAAATCATATTTAATCATTTGCTATAATTATAAAATTAAATTTTGTAACACCCCTAACCCGTATCCGTCTCTAGAACAGGGTTACAGAGCATTACAAGAGTTTACAGATTAAATTAACAGATATTTCATATCATATTACATTCACGTCAGAAACCAATCAAAATCAAACATATTATCCCTTATACGAGCCTTCGAGGCCCAAAATATGCATTAGAAACAAGTCGGGACTAAATCAAGTACTCAAAGAATTTTTCGGAAAACATTGAAAATTTTCAAAATTGTAGGGGACACACGACGTGTGGCCAGGTCGTGTGACTCACACGATCAGGAGACACGCCCGTGTCTCAGGCCGTGTGGGCATTCTAAATAGGGACACATGACCGTGTCCAGCCCGTGTCTGCATTCGTGTAACTCTCTGACTTGGGTCACACGACCAAGTCACATGCCTGTGTGCTAGGCCGTGTGAGCATACTAACTTACATTCTTGAAAGATAAAGGAGACACACAGACGTGTCACTTGGTCATGTTTCACACAAGGCGGAGACACACGCCTGTGTGGATGAAAATAGGTCATTTTTCAAGCCATATTCCTCACCCAAATTGTTACCAACCTAGCCTTAACAATTCACACATCGACAAATCATAACAAGGCATTCAAATCAAATTAAAATCAAGTCTTTAGCATGCTTCATCATCACATACAACCAATATGTTCTTATGATACCACTAAATGACAACTTATAAACATGTCAACCAAATATCCAAACTTACCTATTTAATCCATCTAACAAATCTACTAAAGTTCACCACAAATTTAAATACATACAAACATATACCACTCACACCAACATCACAAATATGCCTCATTCTCAAACCAATATATATATGTTAGTTTTATAAACAAAAAATAATTCATAACATTTACACAAGATAAACTTTGATCCAATCCACACAAAAGCGTATACATGCCATATAAATTGTATTAAACGTTTCAAAAACTACCAGAATAAGATGGATAGTGTGACTGGAGTGTTGATCCGATCGTCCAACCTTCCAAAAATCTATAATGACATTAAACAACTCAAATAAGCTTAATGAAGCTTAGTAGGTTCGACGAGATAAATAAAAATCTTACTGAACTAACTATAATAAATCAAATAATAAAGTCATTCTCAATAATTCCCTGTCAATCACATCTTCAATCGATAAATATATCTGCTTACAAATTGATACAAAAATAAATAACATAGCTTTCAAAATTCTATAATAAATCACCTTACCAAGACTTTTTCAAATCGAAGAACGAATTACAGATAAAAGTACATCATCAACAGAAGCTCATAAGCTGAACAAAAGCTCGTAAGAGCTGAACAAAAACTCATAAGAGTTGAACAGAAAGTAAAACACGAAAGTTCACAACAAATGTTGAACCCCGGTTTACTTTGAAAAAATGTCATTTTCTCCTTCCAATACCATCATACACCAAAATACGAATGTACTCAAATCCTGTGTTCCATTCAAACCGAAATCCAATTCAATATTATAATTCCAAAAATAATCCAATTCCAACCATAGAATAAATAAATAATACCATTCATCAAATTTATATAAATATTAAATTTTAACCGTACAAACTTACTTGGGTTGAATTGTTATAATTGCAGAAGTTTAGGGACTATTTCGCTATTTTTCCTTTTTCACGAGTACCTACGGGATCTTGATATAAGATATAAAGTTACTCATTCATTAGAATACATTCCAGTTCCAATTCATTTCACAATTAATACCCTTCAAATTTTCAAATTTACACAATTACCCCAAACTTTTACAACTTTTGCAATTTAATCCCTTAACTAGTTAATCTATAAAATTAACTAGTTTTTCTCAATTAATAATTTATCTAAATATTCTCGGCCATCATACATCCCTTAATAAACTAGAAATTTACTACCAAACCCTAATATTTTAACCTTTTCACAATTTGATCCTAAAATCAAATTTTAATAAAATCACTTTATAAAATTATCATACAAAAAAAAGTAAAGCTCTAAATCCATGTTATTCATCAAAAAAATATAATATTAATCAATGGTAACTTCCAAATTTTTAATAAAATAAAAAACTAAAGTAAGATTTAGTTGAACTTAATTGTAACAATTTCAAAAATATAAAAATTATAAGAAACAAGTAAGAATTGGACTCATATGAAGAAAAAATAGGTAAAACCAGCTTAAAATCCCCTCCTATGGCTGTTTTGACTGAAAATTTGAAGAAGAATGTCTAGAAAACCTTAAAATTTTAATTTGTAATTTTAATTGCATAAAATTTACAAGTTTACCATTAAATGGCTTTATTTTATTACTTTTTTTCTCCTTATGCCGCCTCATCCATCCAGTTTGGGTCTAATTATTACTTAGGTCCTTATTTATTATTCAAGCTATTTAATCACTTATTTATTATAATTTGTAAGTTTTGCATCTTTTTGAATTTAGTCCTTTTTAATTAATTGACTATCGAAACGTTAAAATTTTTCAACGAAACTTTAATACTATCCTAATGACACTTCGTAAATATTTATAAAATATTTATGGCTCGGTTTATAGAAAAGAGGTCCCAATACCTCACTTTCTAAAATCACTTGACCTAGGATTTTATCACTAGAACCTAATAATTTATTATAAAATATAAATTACCAATTCAAAAACCTTTTTAAAACCCTATTTAACTCATAAATATTAAATAATATTATTTACGAGCTTACTCACTGGATTTAGTGGCCTCGAGCTACTGTTTTCAATGCCACTAAAAAATTAGACTGTTACAAATTTGATATTTATTCCATATTATCTACAAGAGATGAGAGTAATAATTACTTAGGCTAATGGATGGCTCCTTCTTTTTGAGGAGTTAAATTACCTTCCTTAAAAATAGCTAAATTGATATTCTCCAAATAGATTCTTACCTATTTACGAACAATTATTTGAAGAAAAAGACAAGAGCTGAAACAACAATAACACAAACAATAGTAATTGATGATCATAATAATTGAGCAAGTGGGTGTCATTGACTTTTCCAATAGGGACATGAAACAACAATAACACAAAACTCCAAACTTGATAATTAAATTAAGACTAAAGTTTTTTAAACCCCAATTACAAACTTTTTTTTTTGGTTGATTTGCATGATTTTGTAAATTTATGGTATTTGGAGGTATCTATACTAATATCATATACAATTGATTAAATTTAGCTCTATTCCTCAAACATGTGCAACACTTCATCATTTGAAAGAACCATTTTTGCTAACGCATCAATTATGTGATTGGCCTCTCTAGGAACATATCTCAAGAACCATTTTTCTTCAGAGGATAGAATTTGATGGATCCTCCTTATTAGAGTGTTCTTTGGTCTTGTAATTTTCTTATCGTTAATAGATATAACATTCTCGAAATTGTCTGACTCTATAATGACCTCATCATAACCTTGTTTTTGAAGAAGAACTAAACCATCCAATATGCCCCAAAGCTCAACAACCACAACTGAGCATTGCCCTAAGAATCGATTGTAGCCCAAAATCCAAGTCCCCTTCTCATTACGAATTACTCCACCTGCAATAGAAAAACTAGAGACGGAGTGAACAACACCATCAGTATTAAGGTAACTGTAACACCCCTCACCCGTATTCGACGCCGGAACAGGGTTATGAGGTGTTACTGGACTTACATCGCAAACAATCATACAATTCCGAGTCATAAATTTCAACCAAATTAAAACCATTTGCAATCAGTCATAATGTCCCTAATACGAGCCTACGAGGCTCAAAACATGCGTTGGAAGTGGTCCGGGATTAAACCAAGAACTTAAGAAATTTATACAAAACTTAGAAGATTTTTTCCATGTACAGGGGTCACATGCCCATGTGGTTTGGGACACGCTCGTGTGGGCAGGCCGTGTGGTCACACATGCCCGTGTCCTTAACCCGTGTAACTCTCTAACTTGCAAGGCACGAACAAATTGAAGTTATACGGCCAAGCCACATGCCCGTGTGTTTGGCCGTGTGGTTAATTTAATTCTCATAAATAGGTGTAGACTTCACACGTCCAAGAGACATGTCCGTGCTTGAGGCCGTGTCCCTCATACGGCTGTGACATAAACACACATACCTGACTTTGGATGAACGAGATTCTGTTGCGTATTAAGGTTAATTTACCTAAATAATATAAAAAATTTAAATTCTGAAATGGGTTGTCAGTGGGATAAATTACGAAAATGGTATATTTTTTGGGTTGAGCCTTTCTCATAGGCCCCACCACATTTTTTATAATATATATATATATTTGTTTTTTAAGTATTATTTTATTAGTGGTGCCTTTCTCATAGGCAGCACCAATTGTATTATTATTTTTCTGGTACAATACATGACCCATGTATATGTATGAATGTGGTATGGGATAGGTGGTGCCTATCTGGTAGGCGCCACAGATGACTCATATTTGATAGGCGCCACTGGTGACTCCTACCTGATAGGCGCCACTGGTGACTCTAACCTAATAGGCGGCATCAATGCTTAAATTTTCACCTATTTATACTCACCTGAAAATCAAATGAGTAAGAGATATCCAAAAAATTTAGCAGAACAGAAGTAAGAAGATAGGGAGAAGAAAGAAAGAAAGAAAAACAAAAAGAAGGATAATGTGTTTTAATTTATTTCTATTTAAATAGAATGGAGAGTTTTGTTAGTAATTTTTTTATTTGAAAGTTATTTTGTTAGGTTATTAATTTTGTTAGCTTTTGAATGAAAAATTTTGCATAAAAAATTTTATGTAAGTAACTTTTTTGCTATTCGAAACTGTTTTGAGAATTTTGAATTTTTTAATAGATCTAGTATTGAAGATAGAGAATTAGTTTTTCGTATGCGTTTATTTCGATGGAGAAATTTTGACAACAATCGTGGTATGTATATTTGAATGTCGCCAACAAGTAGAAATGAGATTTAATAGAAATATCTCGTTTGATGATATAAATGAAATGATTAGTGCAAAAATTGATAGACATTGTGGGAGAATGATCTCAACTTTTCTACAAGTTTCTAGTTTCGACGGATCCCATAAAATTCACCGAAATAGAACTTGCAGACAATGAAGACGTGGAGATAATGGTCACTCTTTATTGTGGGACTCGGAGCAACCAAAATGCACCAATTCAGTTATTTGTTAAGTTAGTTGGTGTGGTGCCAACTGAAGATCCCACTCCATTAGGTGAAGAACATGGAGCTCAGGAGTCGTGTATGGTGGTTCCAATATCGTACGTTGATAGTCAATTAACTATACGCAGGATCAACATCGATCTTAATACTGTACCCGAGACTGATGTGGTTGGTGATGATTATACCATAGTAGTGATCTTTCTAATCATGAGGTCGATAGTGATAATGATCCCGACGTGGACAAGGTCTTGGATGATATTGACGACGAATGCGTGAATGACGAATCCTGGGGCACATATGTTACGGGTAAACCTCAATGAGGCACACGCGACAGGGTTTCGAGAATACTCTGAAATACTACCTACTCACCGGCTGGCCGTAGATTCCGATCCTGAGGAGTTGTTCGTGGGCCAAAGAGTCAAAAGTAATGAAAAGTGCGTATTTTCCATAAAGCAGTATAGCATGAATATATCAGTAGACTACAAATTTGTCACGTCTAAACTGACATTATATATTGGAGAGTGTTGGAGGTCGATGGAAGGCTGTAATTGGCGGATACGAGCTGCATTTATCCAGAAGTCGCAGATGTAGGAGATACAAAAATTTGTTGGGCCTCACACATGCACTTGAACATGTATGATAGAAGATCATCGAAAACTTGATTCCAAAACTATCTGTACGTGCATCATGCTAATGATGAAAGACATGTCGACCATTAAAGTTTCAATATTGATTGGTGAAATGTAGGCACGATTCCAGTATCGAGCATCATACTGGAAGGTGTGGATAGCTAAACAGATGGAAATTGAACAATTGTATGGAGATTTTGATGCGTCGTACAATGAGTTACAGGGATAGATAGCTGCTATGCGGGAGTACATGTTGGGGACTGTCATTGACTTGCAGACATGACTTTATTATGGCTCAGATGACCAATTACAACTGGGAAAAAGAATTTTCTAGTAGATTTTTTTGGACATTTAATCCATGTGTGTGTGCATTTCCCCACTACAAGCCGTTTGTGCAAGTAAATGGGACATGACTATACGGTAAATATACACAGATCCTACTTCTTGTGGTTGCTTAAGACGGGAACAAAAACGTACTCCCCATAGCATTTGCCATCGTAGATAATGAGAATATGGAGTCGTGAGAATTCTTCCTTAAAAATCTGCGGAGGTATGTTATTAGTAATGATAATATTTGCATCATATCCGATAGAGGAAAATGATTAATTACCGCCATTAAGCGTTCCGGTATGCCATGAAGATCTGTTTACTACATCTGACACATTGCGGCTAACTTCTACCGAGATTATAAGAATGTAGATTGGCGGAGACAAGTTGTGAGAATGGGTAAAGAATAACATTATCCTTTCAATATATAACCTAATGTTTTAGGGCGAGACTGTAACTCATATTTTTTTAATATATACACACTGTACGAGCTAGAGCCACACATTTTCTAGCAAAGGATGACTCGACTTGAGAGTGACATGGAGGGTCACACGAACACATCTTTCTGACAATGGTTGGGTACCATGGAGAAGTGGCAATGGGCTCAAAGTTTCGACGAGGGCTTTCGCTATGGTCATATGACCACTAATTTGGCAGAGGGGGTTAACTTTGTTTTCTTGAAAACACAACATCTTCTGATTTTATCTGTCTTTTCGGTTACATTCTACAGTTTGGCTACCTTGATGCTAAGAATGGGGCAGCACCAAGTCAACCAGATGGAGACGGGACACGTGTTTGTCGAAAATGTCAGGAATGCAATGGTTGCAAACTGGTGGATGACGAGGTCGATGAATGTAGAAGTATATTCACAACATAATGAAACGTTTCGAGTTATAGAGACTATCAGTTGTCGACCCGGTATACCACCTAGGTCCTACGGAGTTGATCTCCGAAGCAGACTGTGTGATTGTAGGAGGTTCTAGACACTTTATTATTCATATGCACATGTCGTGGAAGTTTTTGCTAAAGTCTCGCTCAATTTTGAACAATTTATCGATGAAATGTACACCCTCGAGCACACATTGCTTGTATGGAAGAGTTCCCCGTGCTTCTTGACTTATCTACATCGGAGGTGCCTTCGACGACTTTCGAGCTTATCCCAGACAAAGGGTTGCTACGAGCCGGTTATAGTCGGAGTAAATGCCAGCTCTGAAACTACTATATTGGACAATCATCGTGATCGGGTAAGAATTGAGATGTTGTTTAAGCCATATTAATTACATTCACTACACGTAAAGAGGATTGAATATAAAATTTGTTGCAATTAATGTAATTTGAATTACAAAGTTAGTCTAAAGCTTGTTGCATTTATATTTTTGTTGAATTAATTAACGTTTTTACGTAAATAATACGAAGTTTATTATTTAAATTGCAAAAAACCCCTAAAATTAATAATTGAAATGGCGAAAAAGCCACTACATAAACGGGTGTTATGCAAATTAGATAATAGGACTAAGTACATCAACTGGACCCTATTGCCATTTGCATCCGGCATGAGTACACCCCCTATGAGGTGCATAATATAAGCTCGAACGACATGCATCACCTCCCATTCACTGGCAATACTTGGCAAATGCTTAAAATTGGCCTTTAGCCATGAAAACTTCAAACCCGTAAATTTTCCCTCACTTGGCGAGCGTCCAAGTAAGTCAAAGCTAAGGGTAACCGACCTAGAGATTGGACTTACGCTTGTGACTGCATTCCCGTCGATGGGGAGCCCGAGCTGCAGTGCAACATCCTTTAGAGTGATGGTGCACTCCTTGCACGGCAAATGAAATGTGTGGGTCTCTAGACGCTTTTGCTCGACTAAAGCGGAAATCAAGTCATATCACAGATCAAAGGTCTAGATCAATGTTGCTGATCCAAACCCGACTAACTCCAAGTATGACATTAGGCGTTCATCTAGCAGAAACCCTACACTATTAACACGGCCCCTCAATGCACGGTACGGGCTCTGACATTATTAAATTAGCAAAACAATTAATACAATATAATTTAATTATGCAAATAACATGAGTATCAAATAAAAATTTCATTACCATCTCATTAATAATACTTGATATGTGATTATTATTATTAATCAAAGAACCCATTTGTTGCAAATCTGCGATAAAAAATGAATTCATTTAATTTCTTGTAAAAAATACAATACATAATTTCGAATTTCAGAAACAGAAAAACACGGTAAATATCTCATAATTTCTCATAATTTACCTACAATAAAAAAATTATGTTAGTTTACAATAATAATATAATTAAAATAAATATAAACTATCTAAACATAAAAAAATATACGAATTAAAAAAATAAAAACAGAAATAGAAACATACGTGATTAGTTTCTTTCAAATAACCTATAAAATTATATAACAACAAATTTAATCAATAGTTTAATAAATCGATAAAAAATTTTAATTTATAAATAAAAATTAAATAAAATTACATTATATACAAATTACATTAAAAAAATCACAAAACACTCAGTTAAACACTAACAATTTATATAACTTAATCATAAATTACTAACAAAAAAACTATAAAATTATTTTTAAAAAAAATTACATTACTAAAAAATCACAAAACACTACCAATTTATATAACCTAATAATAAATTACTAACAAAATAACTATAAAATTATTTTTTTAAAAAATTACATTACTAAAAAATTCACAAAACCCTAAACTAAACACTAACAATTTATAACCTAATCCAACAAAATAAATAACTGTAACATTTTTCTAAAAAGAAATTTCATTATTAAAAAATAACAAAACACAAAACACTAACAATTTATAACCTAATCATAAACTACTAATAAAATAACTATAAAATTATTTTTTTTTTTAAATTTACATTACTAAAAACTCACAAAACACAACAATTTATAATAAATTACTAACAAAATGTTTAACAAAATAATTTTACTAAATTACTAAACTAAACACAACAATTTATAACATAATCCTAAATTACTAACAAATTAAATTTAAAACAATTATAAAAAAAATTACATTCATAAAAAAATATTAAACCAAAACCATAAACACTAAACATAAACAATTTATAAATAATAATTAATAACAAAAAAAAAGTCATAACATCTTAATTAAACTCTTTAAATTAAAAACAAAATTATTTACTAAAACAATACATTACTTTTTTTTTCTTCTTCTTCTCCTTTCTCTCTTTTCTTCCCTACACACCGGTGCTTCATCTTGGGGACCATGCTTATAAGGTCTCTCATTTCAATTTTTTTCCCTTTTAAAGGGACTAAACACTGCCTTGGCAGTATGTTGTGCGTAAGGGGCAGGAGAAGGTTGAGACACTGGGCGAATGACGTGCAGGGGTGAGGGGACTGGTCACTCCAATGCCACCTACCTGGTAGGTGCGACTAGTGCCGCCTATCTGACAGGCGCGACTGGTGCCGCCAGTCTAGGTGACGTCACATGCGCGGCTATTTTTAACCCGTATTTGACCCGGTATATATATAAATATTTTTTTAAATAAAATAATAATATTTTTTTAAAAGTAAAAAAAATATTATAAAAAAATTTGGTTGCACCTATGAGAAAGGCTCCACCCAAAAAAAACGTACTAGTTTGGTAAATAATCCTGTTGACAGCTTATTTCAATATTTAAATTTTTTATATTATTTGGGTAAATTAACCAGGTATTAATCTTCAAAGCTTCGTTGTGAATAGAAGTGAAATGTTTCTCCCAGCAATACAAAACTTTGATCACCTCCTTCGAATTCATTGCTTTTCCTTGAAAGATTTACAAGTTGCGATTTTTCCAAATGTGCCACAAAATTATCCCAAAGAAACAGGTCCAGTTTGAATCACTCAAGTTATTGGCCTTACAGACCTGTAAATTCGAAATCAGCCAGTTTGAAATATTACCAGCAAAGAAGCGCCTAATATGATTGGGAGGAACTTGATGCCAAATTTCCTTCGCATTGGAGCAATTCCTAAGGACATGTAAAATATCCTCAGTAATATGACCACAAAGATGGCAAGACTCATCCTGCGTAATACCCCTCCGAACCCTTTTAGAGTTTGTTAAGAACTGTTGTTTAAGGAGAAACCAAATGAACTGCCTAACTTGTTGAGGCCCCGATATTTTTTAAAATTTAATCAAGTTTATTTATATTTATAAATATTTAATTCAAGATAAATTACATGCTTATACTCTTTTGAATAAAAAGATAAATTAAATTATTAGTCACTAAATTATGGGTAAGTTACAATTTGGTCATTGAACTATTCGCAAGTTTTCATTTAGGTCATTGAACTATTCAAAAGTTTTTTTTAAGGTTTCACTAGCGAGCTTTAAACGATGATTCGATGATCGGTATGTTAGATTAGTACCCATCGACGAGTAGAACATACCTTAGATCCAAGTTGATCTAATGGTCAGTGCTAGAGATTAGAGAAAAAGGCTGTTTGAATTTTGGTTCTCGGATTTGTAACGTCTGAAGATGTTTTATGAAAAAAAATTGAACTTTAAAAAAGAAGGGGGAAGAGAGCTTTCGATTGGTGTATGCAGTGTGAACAGAGAAAGCCATATAGCATCAATTTTAATCTTTTAACAACTTGGGTGACTTAAATGAAAAATTTTGAGTAGTTCAGTGACCAAATTATAACTTTTTTAGTTAAATGACGAAAACGATAATTTACCTATAGTTTAATGTCTAATGGTGTAGTTTACCCTTAATAAAATATATTAGTTTTTCTATTGAATTTTCATTAGAGTAGGTTGAGTGGAATTGGCTTGAGCCTTAATTATCAAATTTCAAGATTATTTTTCGAACTTGATATTTTTGTTCAATTCCTTATAAATATTGACTAGACTTTTGAGTTTGGACAAGCTAGGTGACGAATGTTATTGCTTGCAACAAGTATTTTTTGGTCAAAATAAGTTGTTAGTCTATGTACTTTGATAAAATTTGAGATTTAGTTCTTATACTTAAAAAGTTTAAAATTAAATTCTCTTATTTTTTGATTTAAAAATCCCAATCCAATCATTAACATTGTTAGTATTTCCCATCAAAATTTGTTAACTTGACATGTTAATTATGCTATATCCTAATATGACATGGAATATAATTGATGGAAAATAAACATATTAAATTGACAAAATTTGACATAAAATACCAATGAGATAATGGTTGGACTAGAATCTTTAAATTGAAAAAAAGCAGGAGGGTTGAATTTTTTTTAGCTTTTTAAGTATAGAGGTTAAATTTCAATATCTATAAAATTACAGGGACTAACGACCAAATTTAACCCTTTTTAAGTATAGAGGTTAAATTTCAATATCTATAGATAATGGTTTACCCACGAGGCACCCAGTCCCAAGTGACTTGGACTATATAAACATGGTAAAGCCCTAAAAGTTTGTTGACATTAGAAAAGCTTTATCAATCATTTAAGGTGAGAAAAAAATCAGTCAGCTCCAACAGTTTTGTGGATCTGTTCATGAGAATTCTTTTCCTTTTCTGGTTTCATTTTGCTTTTTAATCCTTGAACTAATTTAATTGTTTAATCAGTCTACATTTTTGTGTTGAATTGTCATATGCATTGATATCTTTCAATGTCCTTTCCCATGTCAGAATATACAAGAACAACATCTTTCTTCAATGGAGATTCCACCAATTGGAGAGTTCCCTGAAATGGTAAGACAAACCTTTTTTTCCTTAATAGGGAACTTCTTTATGCCATTAAATTAAAAATCACAAAATCCACACAGGGTTTAATGGAGAATCCTAACATATTCAATCAATGGCGTATTGATGAACTCAGCGTCCTCCCAGTTCCAGTCCCAGTATCAGCTTCTTTTGGAGACAATTCGCAGCACTACGAAGCTTCATCTTCTAGACCTGCCACCATTGGTAGATCTCAAAAACAGCTTAAAATCACCAACGGCCGCAATTCATGCAGAACCCATATTTTAACTGATATTCAATCTTCTTGTTCACCACACACTCTCCCTTTTCCCAGTTCCAATTATAACCCTTTTGGTAACCAAAATTTTGTGGTTAAAGGTTACCATGACACTAACAATAGAATTTCTCAATCAAAAGATCATATCATGGCTGAAAGGAAACGAAGAGAAAAGCTCAGTGAGAAGTTCATAGCTTTATCTGCTTTAGTTCCTGGCTTAAAGAAGGTATATATATGTATGTATGTATGTATAGTGTAAGTGCAGTTTAGTTATATAGATCAATGAGATTTTATATTGGCAGATGGATAAGGCAACAGTGCTTGGAGATGCTATAAGGTATATGAAACAATTGCAAGAGAAAGTGAAGACACTTGAAGAGCAGGCCAGGCAGAAATCAATTGAATCTGTGGTTTTTGTGAAGAAATACCAGCTCTTGGGTGACATTAATGATGAACTTTCAAGCTGGGATGAACTTTGTGCCCCATTTGATGAGCCATTACCAGAAATCGAAGCAAGGTTTTGTGACCAAAGTGTTCTCATAAGTATTCACTGTGAGAAAAGGAAAGGGTTTCCTGAGAAAATCATTTCTGCAATCGAGAAATTTAACCTAACAGTCATCAACAGCAATGTAATGACATTTGGGAGTTGTGCTCATATCACCATTGTTGCTCAGGTACTTTGATTCCAGTATATATATATATATATATATAGGAAACCATTAATGTAAATTTTTGGTAAAAATACCTCTACAATCCCTCTCAATTTCAATATTCAGCAAATTGGTCATTCTCAAAAAATCGGACCAATTTAATCCCTTTCAATTCTAAAAGTGAGTAATTAAGGACAATTAATCACGGTGTTATGTCATTTCTCAATTGTATATAATTTTGAATAGTATAATAACAAATTTAACCTTCGATATTTAAATATTTTGTCAATTTGATTTTGATTCTAAAAAGTTCAACAAATTTAGCCTTATCATTTATACATTTACACAAATGTTGCGGGTTAAATTTCTTAAATCATGACCAAATTGACAAGATGTGTAAATTTTGAGGAATAAATTTGTTATTATATCAATTAAAATTATGTAAAATTGATGGAAAACATTAATGTTGTGATTAATTATCCTTATTTGCTCACTTTTGAAATTGATAGGGATTAAATTACTTTGATTTTTTAGAGGGATCAATTTACTCAATATCAATATTCAGAGGGACTGAAAAGGTCTTTTTACCTATATTTTTCTTTATGATATTCATATTTTTTTTGCAGATGGATATGGAATTCTCCATGACAGTAAAGGAGTTTGTGAAGAACCTACATTCATCTTTTATATTTCCAGTGTGACAAACTTCTCTTTAGAAGATCGGAATTACATATATTGTTATGAATGCTATTAAGTGGATGTTCAATCTTTCACTTTTTATCTTTCTTTAACTTTTCACATTTCATCTCCTTGTAACCTTTTTCTTGTTTATGTATTATGAAATGAGGAGTCTAATCTCTCTCTCTCTCTCTCTCTCTCTCTATATATATATATATATATATATATATATATATATGAGGATACTACTTGTAATGATGATGAAAATGAAGAGAAATGCAATAGAAATCTTCCTTATTCTCATTTTTTATTATTATTATTATTATTATTATTATTATTATTATTATTATTATTATTATTATTATTATTATTATTATTTCATAATATGTTATCAGCATGAGTGCTTAAATTAATCCAAGAGCTTTGCAATTTTCGTTAGTTTGGATCAATGTATGTAATACATTTTTATCATGATGTCCATTATGATAAAATTACTTGTAGTTCCGCTAACCTCGTAATTTGTTAAAACTTCTAACATAGCCAAATTACTTATAATTTATTTTGTGACTAAATTGTTATAATTATCTGAGTATTGTTTTGTTATGTTATGCTTGAAAGTTTTGTTAAGGGATTACTTATGTTTGCTTGAAAGTTTGTTAATAGACTACTTATATTTATATTAAATTTACATTGTAGTTGTATCATTAATGTTGAACCTTATAAAACTTGAATTTTTGGCTCTTGATATTACTGGAAAGAACTATTTATCCTAGATGTTAGATACTGAAATACATTTAGATGCAAAAGGCCTTGGTGAAATTATAAATGAAGAAAATGAAACATCTAGTCAAGATAATGCCAAAGCTATAATATTTCTTTGTCATCACTTTCATGAGGGACTAAAGACTGAATATTTGACTGGTAAAGATCCACTTGTCCTTTGGAATAGTCAAAAAGAAAGATATGACCACCAAGAAACCGTAATACTTCCTAAAGCTATCTATGATTGGTTGCATTTGAAATTACAAGATTTTAAATCTGTGTGTGAATATAACTCAGCAATGTTTAGAATCACTTCCCAATTGAAATTATGTTAAGAGAACATAACTGATGAGGATCTGTTAGAAAAACATACTCTACATTTCACGCAAATAATGTTGTCTTGCAGACACAATATCGTGAAAAAAGTTTTAAGAAATATTCTGACTTAATATCTTGTCTTCTTGTGGCTGAGTAAAATAATGAACTTTTAACGAAATATCACGAGTCACATCTAATTGACTCTACTCCATTCCTTAAAGTGAATGTGAAATCATACATCAGAAAGGAAAAAGGCCACGCTAGTGGTCGTGGTTAAGGGCATGGCGACAACTATGGTCATGGTCACGGTCATGGTAGAGGATGTGGACGAGGTGGTCATTTCAGGAATACCCACCAGAAGTGGGATTATAATGATGGAAAGAATGATAAGTATACAATTGGGAAAGTGAAATGTTTGTGTTATCGTTGTGGCGGTAACCTGTTGTACACCAAAGCATCTTGTGGAACTATATCAACAATCATTGAAGGATAAATGGGAGAAAATAGAGATAAATTTTGTTTGTGAAAATGACGAAGATGATTATGGCATTGTTGATACAATTCACTTGGAAGCTGTTGAGTTCTTCACCACCCCTAAAGGGAATAATTGATCTTTTAATTTTATTATTATAGTCTTAAAGAATAAATTTTATACTAGTTTGTTATGTTATTAACAACACGATTATTATATTATGTTTTGAATTATTTACGAAAAATTTTATGTTATTTAAAAATTTATGTGACATTTATTTATTTTCTTTGAAAAATATGAATACTTCTCAAATTCAATTAGCGATAAATGGTGAAGACTTATGCTTAGCAGACGGTGCAACTACTCATACTATACTTAAGAATAAGAAATATTTTTCTCATTCGACAATGCAAAAAAGCTAGTGTGAGTACTATATCAGGTAGTACCAAAATCATAAAAGGCCCTGGAAGAGCAAATATATTGTTGCATAGATGAACTAAGTTTCAAATTAATGATGCGTTATACTCTCCTAAGTCTCAAAGAAATTTATTAAGTTTTAAAAATATTCGCCATAATGGATATCATATTGAGACAATAAATGAAGGGAATGATGAATATCTTCACATTACAAGTATGATTCAAGGAAATAAACATATTTTGGAGAAATTGTCTACACTCTCCTCTGGTTTGTACTATACGAGAATTATTACAATTGAAACACATGCTATAATAAACCAGAAGTTTACTAATGACTTTATTATTGGGCATTACCGGTTAGGCCATCCTGGTTCAATTATGATGCGAAAAATTATTGACAAGTGATGCGGACACTCATTGAAGAGCCAACAGATTCTTCAAGCTAATATTTTTTCATGTGCTGCTTGCTCTCAAGGAAAATTAATCATTTGACCATCACCAGCCAAGATAAACTATGAATCTTTCACTTTTCTAGAATGGATACAAGGAGATATACGTGAACCAATGCACCCTCGTGTAAACCATTTAAACATTTTATGGTTTTACTCAATGCTTCTACTAGATGGTCACAGGTATCCTTGTTATCAACTCGCAACCTGGCATTTGCGAGGTTACTTACTTAGTTGATCAAATTAATAGCACATTTTCTAGATTTCTCTATCAAGAAAATTCGTCTTGACAATGCTGGTGAATTTATTTCCCGAGCTTTCAATGATTTCTATATGTCTATTGGAATAAGTGTTGAACATCCTGTAACACATTTTTATACACAAAACGGTCTTGCTGAATCATTAATCAAAAGTCTTCAATTGATTGCAAGACTATTACTTATGAAGTCAAAACTTCCAATTTCTGATTGGGGGCATGTCATAGTACATGCAACATCACTAATTCGAGTTAGGCCAACAACTTATCATTAGTTTTCCTCGTTACAAATGATTTTTGGTTAGGAACCAAATATTTCCCATCTAAGAATTTTTTCGATTGCTCCACCACAATGCTCTAAGATGGGTCCTCAAAGGAGGTTTGGAATATACGTTGGATATGAATCCCTATCCATAATTAAATATCTTGAGCCATCAACGGGGAATTTATTTATGGCTCGATTTGCTAACTATCATTTTAATATGTCAGTTTTTCCAATGTTAGGGGGAGAAAATAAATAGTTGGAAAAAGAAATAGATCGGAATGAATTATCATTATCTCATCTTGATCCTCATACGCAACAATATGAATTGAAGGTTCATAGGATAACTCATTTACAAAGTTTAGCAAATTAATTGCTAGACGCATTTACTGATCTAAAAAGAGTGACAAAATCACATATACCAGTTGTAAATGCTCCAATCAAAATTGATGTTGATAAACCATAATATATACATATTTTTACCCCATACTTGGCATATTTGTGGATGATTTATCAAAAGATTTAGTGAATTTGATGCTCCTAATCTTTTAAATTCATATCTTATACTTAGGTGAGCATAGGAAGGTGAAAACAACAAGAAACGGGCCAAAAACGGAAAAAATGGGCTTATCTCAGTATTTCACACGAGTAAACCACACGCCCATGTGCGACACACGGGCAAGTCACACGCCCGTGTGACATGGCCGTGTCGACTAAAAACCAACTTAGAATTACACACAGCTTAAGCACCTTCACATGGGCATGGCACACGGCCGTGTCTCTGTCGAGTGCAAGTCTAATTCAACTCAGAAAAGGCTAATTTTAAGGGTTTGGAGGCATTCCAAAGTCTATATAAACACCATAGAAGAGGATTAAAAAGGAAAAAACACAGAGAGTAGAAGCAGAGAATACTGAAGGATAGCCATCGGAATCAGCTCAGAAGCAGGATCTACTTCAAGACTGAAGATGTTTGTCGAAACCTCATTTTAAATGGGGAGGGTATTTTGAAAACGGGAGTCACCACCAAACTTTTAAAGTGCGATTGGATCACCTTATAAAACATTTTGGTCTACAAAATTATGAGAAAATGGGCTTGGGAGTCGGTTACTTACGAGGAAGGGTTAGCACCCTCGCAACGCCCAAAATTGGTACCAAATTGAATAGTTTTGTCTTAATGTCAAAAGCTTGAAAGAATTTAGCAATAAGATCTCTTACAAAATCGTAACAATTTGAGTTGAAAATCAAAATTCTTTCGTCCCAAAAGAATGCGAACATCACATCCAGCATGATTGGATGCAATATTCTTAAACTTTCGTAACTAAAAATCGTCTCCTAATTTTTAAAATCTATTAAAAAGGATACTTTAGATATTTAGACAAACGGGAAATCGCAAGCCAGCATGTTAGGGCACTATTTCCCGAATTCCTAAATACCAAAGACATTGCCTTGTTTTTAAGATTCCTTTGGATTGAATGAAATTTTTTTTTTAAAAAAAGGATGATGCATTTAACCTATTACAAAATATCAATATTGGATTAATTAAACACATACTTTAACATTTCATGCAAATATAATGTGGAAAATAGTAAATACGACATAAATCACACAATATACTTTAACATTTCATGCATATATAATCACAAATAACATGAATATACACATTATCATTTCATGCAAAAATACAAAATGGTAAAATAATGAATATATCAATACAAATTAAACATATATAATAATATTTCATGCAAATATATTCTTAAAATAACAACATAAAATGATCAATTTTCATGCGGATATATAACAATAAATAACATAAAAATAACAAATAATTTATGTAATGAAATTAGCATGTTAAAACAATACCTAATAAATACAAAAAAATAAAAAAATAAAATATATTAAGCAATATAAGTAATAAAAGAATTTTTAAAAACAATAAAAATATAGTAGCTTGATATATTTATAAAAACAAAATAATATGTTAAATTGGAACAAAATTTTGTAGTAAATTTTAAATATAGACATTAAATGTATATAATAACAATATATGTGTTAGTTTATAATAATTTACAAATTTAATTCTTATAAATAATAAATAATGAAATAATATATATAATAAAAAGAAGATAATATAAGGAATAATATATATAATAATATAATATGTAATAAAATATATAAATAAAATATAATGAAATATAAATAATACGATAAATATCATATAAATAAGGATTATATATATACTATTATTTAATAATAATTTAAGAAAATTTAAAATCTTACACATTTAATGAATAATAAAAATAATACATAATTTATAATAAAATAAAAAAAAAGGAATAATATATATAATAAAATATATAATGTATAATAAAATTTATAAATAAAATGTATAATAATAAAAGTAATATAATGGATAACATATAAATAAAAAAATAATATATACTATTTTATATAACTAATATTTATAAAAAAATAAATAATATATAAGGTATTTAACAAATAAATTATGCAAAGATATTCAAAAGGATTAAAATTAAATAAAATTAAAGTTCTAGGGCTAATTTTAAAATAACAAAAAGAGTTTAGGCCTAATTGGAACGCACTCAGAACTACAAGGGACTCACTGGGAAATTTGCCCTAATCCCCAAAACGACACCGTCTCGAAATAAGCTTTAAAATAGGAAATATGACTGAATTGAAATAAAAATAGAAGGTTAGGGATAAATTAAAATAAAATAAAAATGGAATTGTAAATAATAAAAATGAGGGAGGACCTATTGGGCAATTAGCCCGTTTGCTAAAAACGCGCGGATCCTCCACGGGTCACGGGTCAACGCGCGGATCCTCCACTTAAACGGCGCCGTTTTAGTGCTTATTGTACTAAGCAAAACGACGTCGTTTTTGTAATGCTATATATGCCAAATTTTAGCCCAGAATTTCATTTCTAACATGATTTAAAAAAAAAACTTAAAGAATTCTCTGGCAGAGGGTTGAGAACCAGCCCTCGGAGCTCTACCGAGCCACCGTCCAGGGGCTTACACTCGCCTACGCACCATCGTCAACACCGCCTCTCTTCGGCGTGGGAAATCGAAAACTTGGTTTTTCCAAAAAGGTAAAATTCCTTTTCCCTTATTTTCAATACTTATATATTTATGGAGAAAAAAAGAAAAGTAAAATAATCACCTTTATTCTGTCAACTGTTTTCGTCTCTTTTATTGCAAATATCTATATATCCCTGTATTCTTTTATTGAATCTCTGTATATTCAAAAAACCGTCCCCTTATAAAAAAATCAAAAAGGGGTTTTTATAACCCTCTGTTACATTTTAGGAAAGAATCCTTTGATTTCTTTCCCTGTTTGTTTCTTTGGTTGCTGTAGTTTCTTCTCCTTTTCCAAGTACCAGCGAGGAGGCTAGTAATAAACGGGCACTGACGACGGCACACCGATGTTGATTCAGGCGTCGATCATAGCGTGATACAAAGCCTGGAATCACGACACTGATGGTAGGTCACTGCGAGACGAACGGACGCGTCTGTTGGGGTGCTTACGGCGCCTAGGGTTTCTGAAACCCTAGGCCTTTCTGTCTCCTATTAACAAATTGGGCCACTTGGGCCCTGTGTATTTTGGGCAGCACTTGGGCACTTGGGCTTGAGTATAACCGGGTACTGGGTAGTGTAGGCTGATTGGGTCTTGGGTCATCAGTTGGGCTATTGGGTTTTAGGTATTTGGGCTAAGGGTTTTGGGTTTTGTTAATGGACTGTAAATGGACTTTATTTTAATAAATTTTTGTTTTTATATTTTTATTTATTTATGGGCCCGGGTAAAATTGGGTTATTACAATGTCCATTCAATTTCCTAGAAGTTATTTGGGTTCTTTATGTTTTATTGTTTTCCCAATTTTGAGATGTTTTCCATTATTATGAACTAAACTCCCTAAATACCTAAGGGAGATGAAACCTAAGACGAATCTTATTACTATTTGAATCATATGATAAATACTTGTTATTATTCTTAATTGTGAGTTTTAATTCTTGTTTTAATATTCCAGGATATTAATTCGGGTTTTGATGTGCTTATTCAGTGGAGCAAAAGTCCTTGTTTAAGAGTAGATATTCCATAATTAAGCGGAGTTGCATGAAATCCTAGAGATAGGACGACATAAATCTATTGGATTAAAATCAAATCTAATAAAGGAATCCATATATCGAGTTAATACGACAGTAGGGGTTTTAATTAGAAAGAAATTTCAATTAATCAGCCTAGAATCAGTTGTTTTTAGTCTCGAGAGAGATAATAACATAAATAAGAGATTTCTGTGGATTAAGTCAAGTAAATAAATCATCTAGTTCAGAAGTAGTAAGTGAGGTCTAGGTGGATTCTTCCTTGGGTATTGTCTTCTCCATCGGTTTTCCAACAGTATTTTCCAACTTTCATCCCTGTCGTATTCTTAGTTAATTAGATTGTTAATCTTAGTTTAAAAACATCCTTTTAATTCTTAGGCTAGATAATAAAAAGATAGTAATTACTAGTACTTTTAGTCCTTGTGGATACGATATTTTCGGTCTCACCATAACTATACTACTATTTGATAGGTGCGCTTACCTTAGTCGAATTTTTAGTTAGTTTAGCGACCATCAAGTTTTTGGCGCCATTGCTGGGGACTAAGATATTAGGAACGCTTAATTTTTATTACTTTAGCCATTTTTTTATTTTTATTAATTTTTTTATTTTCATTAATAATTTTTTTCTTTTATTGCTTCCGGCAGTTTGTTGATAGTTTATGACTAGAAGAAACCTGTCATGAATCTACTTTTTGACAATGAAATTCAGAGCACAGCTTGCAAAAATTGAAGAGAAATAAGGCAAAGCCTATAATACATAGAGGAAGGGTGAGAGGACGATATCCATAGTACAACTGAGGAGATGGCTGATAATCAGAATAATCTGCTACCTCCTGTGGTTGCTGCAAATCTAGTGAATCAGAACCCTGCTCCTCGTACTATGTACGACTATGCTAAGCCCAATTTAATAGGAACTGAATCGAGAATTGTTCGACCTGCTATTGCTGCAAATAATTTTGAACTGAAACCTAACACGATTCAAATGATACAACAGTTTGTTCAGTTTGATGGTTTGCAGGACGAGGATCCAAACACTCATTTAGCAAATTTTCTGGAATTCTGCGACACCTTTAAGATCAATGGCGTTTCTGACGATGCCATTCGCCTTCGGTTATTTCCCTTTTCATTAAGGAACAAGGCTAAATAGTGGTTGAACTCGTTACCACGAGGGTCAATCACTACTTGGGAACAAATGACCGAAAAATTTTTACTCAAATATTTTTGCCTGCTAAAATGGCAAAGTTAAGGAATGATATCTCTTCTTTTGTGTAGATAGATTTAGAAACACTTTATGATGCATGAGAGAGATACAAAGATTTATTGAGAAAGTGTCCTCACCATGGGTTACCTTTATGGCTACAGGTTCAAACTTTCCACAATGGTTTGAACCCATCAACCAGACAGATGGTCGATGCAGCGGCTGGTGGAACCTTAAATAATAAAACACCTGAGGAGGGTTAATAGTTCATTGAAGAGATGTCACTGAATAATTATCAGTGGCAAGTCATGAGGACAAAGCCTAATAAAGCAGCCAGCATTTTCAACCTCGACACGGTCACTATGCAATCGAACCAGGTCGAACTTTTAAATAAAAAGAATTGATGGTTTATGTGTCTCTACGCAGGTACATCCGGTGATGCAGTGTAATACAAATGGAGGAGCAATGAATAATATAGAATGCCTAGCTTACGACCCTAGCACTACAAGCGAACAAGTCAACTATATGGGTAATAATTTTAGACCTCAGAATAACCCATATAGTAATACTTACAATGCAGGTTGGAGGAACCATCCCAATTTCTCTTGGGGTGGTCAAGGCAATCAAAAACCACAACCCCTTCCAGGCTTCCAACCGCCTTACCAGCAAGAGAAAAAGCCGAATCTTGAAGAGATGCTTAAAAATTTTATCTCAGTGTCAGAAACACGCTTTCAAAGCACTGAAACCATGCTTAAGAATCAGCAAGCGTTGATTCAAGGGCTCGAAACTCAAATAAGACAGCTTGCCAAGTTGATCTCTGAACGACTACCAGGTAGCTTGCCAAGTAACACTGAAACTAACCAAAGGGAGCAACTCCATGCTATCACTATGCGCGACGAAGAAGGGTTAGTCGAAAATGGACCAGAACTGAGGCAAAAAAAAATGTGGTAGGTAAGGGTAAGGTTGTTTTAAGCCACAATGAAATCGGTAAGTAAAGAGTATACACCTCGTGTACCATTCCCTAGTGCGACAAGGAAAGACCATACAGACAAATAATTTGGTAAATTCCTTAAATTATTTAAAAAATTACATATTAACTTACCGTTCATTGAAGCTCTTTCGCAGATGCCCAACTCAGTGAAATTTTTAAAGGAGCTCTTGGCTAGTAAACGAAAGTTAGATGATGCGTCGCATGTGGAATTAAACGCAGTTTGCTCAGCCATTCTACAGAATAAGCTACCAAATAAGTTTAAATATCCAGGGAGTTTTACGATTCCTTGCTTAATTGGTAGTTTAAATGTTAACAATACTTTAGCCGATTTAGGGGCAAGTATAAATGTCATACACTATAAAATGTTTAAACAACTAGGTATTGAGAAACCTAAACAAACTAGGATAAGTATACAACTGGCAGATAAAACTATTAGATTTCCTAGGGGTATTGTTGAGGACGTACTCGTTAAGATTGATAAATTCATATTCCCAGTAGACTTTGTTGTTTTAGACATGGAAGAGGACGGTGACGTTCCTTTAATCTTAGGACTCCCCTTTTTAGTAATTGCTAGAACTATCATTGATGTTGGTACAGGTGAACTCACACTCCGTGTAGGAGAAGATACGATCACGCTCTAAGCTCGTGATTCGGTCAAGACAGTAAGTCATGAAGATGATTCTATAAAACCTGTTAATGAGACTAATCATGTGGTTCAACCTTCTTTGCAGGAAACACTTCAGAAAAACATAAACGAGCCACGTTCTAGTACCAACAATGGAATCATCCATGACGAACGAACACTACAGATAGATGAACTAGATGAATGGCGAAATTATGTTAAGGAGAAACCGAGAATACACGATGAACCAAAACAGTGTCATGATAAACTTAAAGGTGAATCGAATCAATTGAAGGTTGGAGACAAAGTACTGTTAGATGAAGTAGACCCTCGTGTTGCCACTTCTGAACCTAATAGAGCAATCCCTTTTGCGATACTCAACGTTTTCCCATGCGGTACAGTCGATGTAACTCATTCTAAATTCAGCACTTTTAAGGTAAATAGTACTCATCTAAAACCTTATTTTGATACAATTGATAGCAGGAATGAGGAGTTTCAACTCCTCGAACCACCATGACCGTGCAAATATAATGTGAGTCGAGCTTAAACTTTAAATAAGCACTTCTCAGGAGGCAACCCGAGCACTAACATCACTAACCCTTTTATTTTATCTATTTGTCATTTTTTTATGCAGGTACGTTGACCCACACGGCTTAGACACACGGGCGTGTCCTTGGCCGTGTGGAAACAGGGCTGAAATTTCCTAAGAATCGACATGCACACGGTCTGCAATAAATCTACACGGCCGTACGACATGGACGTGGGAAGTACACGGCCTGGACAGACGGGTGTGTCCTAGGCCGTGTTAAACTTGAAGCTTAAAGTTTCAAATTTTAAACAAGTCAGAAAGCTACAGGGTCGAGGCACAAGGCCGTGTGTTCGGACACATGGCCACTTGGGCCACCACACGGGCGTGGGAGAAGCGAAGGACATAGCACACGGCCGTGCGACATGGCCGTGTGAACCACACGGCCTGACAACACTAGCGTGTCCCAGGCCGTGTGACGAATGAGCATTTAATTTTCACGACAAGCACGGGCTAACCATGAGCCACACGGGCCTCACACGACCGTGTCCCATTTAACCCCAAAACCTAAGTTCTCTTTTGTCTTCTTTCTCCTCACACCTTCCCAACCAGCCGCCGCCGTAACTTCCTCCCACTTCATTTTCGACCAACAGCCGACCCCCACTGCCGGCCACTACACTCCTTTTCTCTTTTTCTTTTTCCCTTCCTTTTTTCTTCCTTTTCTTTTCTCCTTTCCCCTACCCCATCCTCCTCCCTCCTTCCTTTTCTTTTCTTCCTCCTTTCTTCTCCTTCCTCTACCCCAACCCTTCTACGCCCTTTAACCTTCCCATTTTCCTCTACCGACGAGCCACCACCGCAGCCACCCACGCCGTCCGTACCTCCGACCATTAGCATTCAGTTCTCTTTTCCCTTCCCTTTACTTTTATTTATTAATTTTTCCCTTATTTTTATTCTTAGTATATTATTTTCCCTTATTAGTATCATTTTCTTCTTATTTCTTTAATCATTCTTATAAGTTTATTGTTAATTTCTTGAATTTCATTCTTCCTTTCTAGTCATGTGTTAACTTTCTTTCATATTTTCTCTATTTTAATACTTTTTATTTGATGATATTTTCTTCTATTTTTATTGTAGATAGTTACTTTTCTTATAATTATTTTTGACTGGCTGAATTATATTATTGAAATTTTACTGCTAGTTGATTCTTCTTGTTCATATGTTTCTTTCGACTCTTATTACTAGTACTCCTTAGGCTTTAGCATGTTGTTTCTTGGTCTGCCTATTGTTCTCATTTAATTATTATTATTATCATTATTATGATTTTTATTCTATTATTTTATTCTTTATTATTTTTGTTCGCTCTTTGTCAAGCACACAATGACAAACACTCGTGGGAAAACTAAGACCGCTATTCCTGCCTCCAAAAAATGGAAGGGTCTTAGTGCAACTTCTTCGAGCGCCTTAACTGAAGCTCGTCACCATCTACTTCGATTTTCGTCATGCCCACAGGACGACTTGTTTCAGTTTCTTCGAGTACAACCATTAGAAGTGGGTCGTTGTATTGATTGGGCTACCTTGGAGCAGATCCAACTTGCTCACCTTGTTCGATTCCATCTCGCCACTGCTCCGTGGGATCTGTTCTTTACAATTATCGAGCCCACCTATTCAGAGCTTACCTTGGAGTTTTGCACTACTTTCCATCTACAGCATGTGATGAATATCCATGACGAGGCTGGTACTATCACTTTCAGACTTGGTGGACTCGTAAGATACATGAGTGTACCAGAGTTTGGAGCTGCTTTGGACCTCTACACGGAGGAGTTTATGGCTTTCGAGGATTTTTTACATCTTCACCGGTACATACACAACTCACCCTCCTACTGTTGGACTGACCTTACGGCGAGTACTATTCCTTATGATGCATGTTGCTCAAAGACGACTTCTCTTCCCCCAACACTATGCTACATCCATGCTATCTTAACTCACACCCTGACTGGGAGGAGAGAGAGCATCGGCGTCGTTAGCACCACCGATGCTTACTTCTTATGGAGTATGGCAACTGATCATGTATTTGATTTGGCATACTTATTGCCCTTGCTTTTTGCTACTAGACAGACTGCCATAGGAGGGGCCCCATCTACTTTGGCCCCTACGTGACTCGTCTCGCTCGACACTTTGACCTCTTCGACACTCCAGAGATGTCATCAACACTCACACTAGTAGGCTAGATGTCTCTTCAAGGAATTTCTAGTATGATCCACATGAGGATGATAGAGCGACGCCGTGGATTCGACCCTCAGTACAGACACGTTCACTCTGATGACCAGGATGAGCCAGAGGACTTCACTGATGATGTTCCTCCCCTTCATAAGGACCCACCTCCACCACCATCACAGAGTCACCACCCCACTACTGCCAGCTTGACGGATATATCTGAGCGACTCACTCGCTTTGAGCAGCAGTGTTTTGAGCAGTTCGACAGCATTGATGCCACTCTTTGACAAATTTGCCACCACGTCCACATCTCTCCTTCGGCACCGTCGAACCACGAGGCATTCGATGATGAGGACCTTTGAGTCCATTTATTTTATTATTATTACTACTTTTAATTTTAAATTTAATTTAATTTTATTTCTCTTTTATTTTTTTCTTGAAGACTTATGTTTTATATTTTGAACTATGTTTATTTTTATGGCTTTTATCGAGTAATCCCTTAATTCTCTTCACAATTGTGTTTATTTTCTTAATAGTAGCTCAGACTCATGCACATTATTATCCTTATCTACAATTCTAGCTTTCACTATTCCAAGGATTTCATTCAAAAATTCAGGACAGTTTCGCTTGTCTCCCTCTATTTTGTTATTATGCTTATATTGTTATTATCTATCTTTATACATTGAGGACAATGTACATCTTAAGTGTGGGGAGGTTATTTATATAATTATTAAAAAATCCCTAAATTTTTATCTCGTTCTCAAATAATTCTCATTTTATTATTAAAAACTTGATGATCGCTAAACTAACTAAAAATTCGACTAAGGCAAACGCACCTATCGAACAGTAGTATAGTTATGGTGAGACCGAAAATATCATATCCACAAAGACTAAAAGTACTAGTAATTACTATCTTTTTATTATCTAGCCTAAGAATTAAAGGGATGTTTTTAAACTAAGATTAACTATCTAATTAACTAAGAATACGACAGAGATGAAAGTTGAAAAATACTGTTGGAAAACTGATGAAGAAGACAATACCTAAGGAAGAATCCACCTAGACCTCACTTATTACTTCTGAATTAGATGATTTATTCACTTGACTTAATTTGTAGAAATCCCTGATTTATGTTACTATCTCTCTCGAGACTAAAAACAATTATCTCTAGGTTGATTAATTGAAATCTCTTTCTAATTAAAACCCCTATTGTCACATTAACTCGATCTATGGATTCTCTTATTAGATTTGACTCTAATCCGGCAGATTTATGTCGTCCTATCTCTAGGATTGCATGTAACTCCGCTTAATTATGGAAGATCTACTCTTAAACAAGGACTTTTGCTCCACTGAATAAGCACATCAAAACCCGAATTAATATCCTGGAATATTAAAAAAAGAATTAAAACTCACAATTAAGAATAAGAACAAGTATTTATCATATAATTCAAATAGTAATAAGATCCATATTAGGTTTCATCTCCCTTAGGTATTTAGGGAGTTTAGTTCATAATAATAAAAACATCTCAAAATTGGGAAAATAATAAAACATAAAGAAACCCAAAGAACTTCTAGGAAATTGAATGGACATCTTCAGTCTTGAAGTAGATCCTGCTTCTGAGCTGATTCCGATGGCTATCCTTCAGTATTTTCTGCCTTCTACTCTCTGTGTTTTTTCCTTTTTAATCCTCTTCTATGGTGTTTATATAGACTTTGGAATGCCTCCAAACTCTCAAAATTAGCCTTTTCGAGTAGAATTGGACTTGGGCTCGACAGGGACACGACCGTGTGCCACGCCCATGTAAAGGTGCTTAAGCCGTGTGTAATTATGAGTTGGTTTTTAGTCGACACGACCATGTCACACGGGCGTGTGGCTTACTCGTATATCGCATATGGGCGTGTGGTTTACCCGTGTAAAAGTTTCTAGATCGTTTAAAATACTGAGATAAACTCATTTTGTTTATTTTTGGCCCGTTTCTTGCTATTTTCACCTTCCTATGCTCACCTAAGTATAATATATGAATTTAAATGATTAGGAGCATCAAATTTACTAAATCTTATGATAAATCATCCACAAATATACCAAGCATGGGGTAAAAATATGTATATATTATGGTTTATTAGATGTCCCTGAAGGACAAACTTTAGTTACTAGTGAGTTTAAAGCACCACGTTTGCAGTGAGGTAGATGATAAGAATCCTCGAAAAAAAAAAGAGCAAAAACAGATGATAGCCAAATTGAGGAAACAATGGCTTTAAAAGGATCTCCAAAAGAGATTTTAGACATGACTGGAGTTCAATAAAAATCTTAGGTATCTGGTAATGAAGAGATCTCAACAAATTATGTCATGTCTAAAATTAAGTGGAACCAAAATCAAAACGACGTCGATGCCATATTTGCAAGCAATGTAACGCTAGATATTTTGAATGTCAATGTGAATCATTAACCAATACCAATTGAATAATGTAGACAAAGAGATGATTGGCCAAAATGGAAAGAAGCAATTGAGACAGAATTAAAATCTCTTGCAAAAAGAGATATATTCGGACATCTAATTTGTACACCTGAATGTGTAAAACCTGTGGGATATAAATGAGTTTTTGTGAGAAAGAGAAATGAAAATGGAGAAATTGTGAGATATAAAGTATGTTTGGTTGTACAAGGACTTTCACAAAGACCTGGTATTGATGATGAAGAGACATACTCTCCTATGGTGGATGCAACTACTTTTAGGTTCTTGATTAGTCTGACAATAAGAGAAGGGCTTGATTTACTCCTAATGGATGTAGTTACAATCTATTTGTATGACCCACTTGATAATAACATTTACGCGAAACTCCCAAAAGTATCTAATTCATGTTCTCGAGAACATTACTCAATCAAAATAAACATATCCATTTACGGATTGAAACAATTTGAATGCATGTGGTATAATCATCTTAGTGAGCACTTATTGAGGGAAGGCTATAAGAATGATTCTATTTCCCCATGCATTTTGATAAAGAGATTTGGATAATTATTTGTTATTATTTTTTTGTATGTTGATGATTTAAATATCATTGGGACTCCTAAAGAGATTTTAGTGACAATGGAGTGTTTAAAGAAAGAATTTGAAATGAAAGACATCGGAAAAAGAAGCACAAAGTCTTATGTGAAGATAATTCAACTTGTATTTTACAACTTAAGGAAGGATATATTAAGGGTGATAGAATAAAACATATATCACCAAAATTTTTCTTCACTCATGATCTACAAAAGAATAGAGATATAAATGTTCAACAAATTCATTCAAGTGAGAATTTGACAGATCTTTTCACTAAGACGCTCCCTATTACTACATTTGAGAAGTTAATTTTCAACATTGGATTGCGTTGTCTCAAAGATCTTAAGTGATGCTTACATGAGAGAGAGTAAATTCGCACTACAATTTTTGTTGTTGTGATATACAATGTATCAAAGGATTATGTACTCGTTTTTTCTTTCACTAGGTTTTTGCCCCACAAGGTTTTTCCTAGTAAGGTTTTTAATGAGGCATATCTTTTATACGATGAACATTCAAGGGGGAGTGTTATGAATACTATTAAGTGGATGTTCAACCTTGCACATTTCTCTCATTGTAACCCTTTTTCTATTTATGTATTAAAAAAATAAGAAGTCTAATCTCCCCGTATATATATATAGGAGTATACTACTTGTAATGATGATGAAAAAGAAGAGAAATCCATTGCACATCGCCTTATTCTCATTTATTATTATTGTGTTTTTTGCATTATTATTATTTCATAATATATATCATTGTATGCATTATTTATATTTTCTAAAATGGTACACATGAAATTAAAGCAATTATAATAAGTATATTATTAATTCAAACATGAAACTAATTATATTAAAAAGTATATGTATTATAATTATTCTTATTTAGTATCCGCATTGTTGTTAGTGCAATAGAACGCGGGTTTAAGCGTACTAAGGTGTTTTTATCTTCCTATTTAAGAGTTGAAGAAATATTATGAGTAATTCTAAATGAAAAGTTTTTTTTTCATTTTAAATTAGACATATTTTCTCTGGGCTAAATCAACTAAAATTACAAAAAAAAAAGGTAAATTATCTTAAATTAAACTTTCCACCCAAACTTTAAGGTTATGTAAAGAAGATATAGTATTGAGATTATTTTTTTTTTCGAAACTTCGACACTATCAAGAATGTAAAGATGTGGTATTGAGATTATTTTGGAATCTTACATTACTCTCAAAATATGAGATTGTTATTATGGAATCTTACATTACTCTCGGAATATAAAATGAATTATTAGTGATGTGTTCATATTCATGATTTTTTGTTTGTTTCTTGAGGGTATTATAAATTTATATAAGTTATTTTAAAGTAAATTTATATAAATTTTATACATTAATAATTCATTTTATATCAAAAATGTTCATCACTCATATATTCATGTCGCATTCATATTATTTTTGTTTCATATCATTTACAAACTAAATTTTTATGTTATGTATCGTGTTATAATAAAAGACGATAAAAGTAGTAGAATGACCACAAAACAATAAAAAAAAGAAAATTAAAAACACACAGATTTTACGTGAAAAATTCTTTCGGGAAATATCATAGGTAGAAGAGGAGAAAATTCACTAATGTTGAATACCAAATGATATAAGAGGAGTTTCGACTAAATCTATATAAGGGTTAAAAATTTTATTCTAATCAAAGTTAAATAGTAAAAATATAGTTTTATATGGCCTCTCGCCCCTCACAGATCTCTTTATTTTATTACAGTATTTATTTCTTTAACAAGTAATGAAATTCGAGTCAAATAAACTCTAACATATTTTAGTGCCTCGATTCATTTTATATTTTGTATACATTTTTATAAAATTCAATATTTTAACTATAAATTTATTATCTTATTTTCCTTTTAAAACATTACTGTATGTGATGGAGATTTGACAAATGTCTCAATCTTAATCATTTTTTTTCCATGAATTTTTTTAAATTTTGGTTAGAAATATATATTTTTTGAACAATGGTTAGAAATAATTATTGATTATGCCGACATCAGGCTTCGTTTTTATTTTAATTTTCCAAATCTTTTATTTTTCTTGGTACATGTGCTTTATTGATAGCCTATCATTTTCATTGAAAATGAAAAAAAAAAATGCTTTACACGTTTCGTTTACTTATTTGTCAAATTCAATTTTGACATTATGTACCCCATAATAAAGAAGTTATATCAAATATTAGTGGTTATGTTTTGTTCCAAATCTCACTATTATGTTCCACATTTTCCCTTATTCTTTCAAAACTTGTCTTCTCAATACACACAAAACCCAATTATTAATTACAAAACAACATGGAAAGAAAATGATGACATATTATTTAAAATTTTTAAAAATAAATTTATTTACCTCTATTTATGATAACATGTTATCATTTATTCACTGACTGTTCATGAAATTGTACACTATTGATACATCAAATATACATAAAACATAACTCGATTATGAACACATGTTAAGCATTCAATCTTGGAGATGTCTACTGTTAGAAGTTGTGTGACCTAAATTTATGTTAAAAATAAAACACAAGTGGCCAAATAGGGGGATCTACGAGGGCGAAGGTCGCAACCTATTGTAGATCCCCAATAAGCAAACTACTGGACTAGGGTCACAACCAAGGGTGACGGTACGGTACATGCTGCACAAGTAAAATCCATATAGAAGTTTATGTAACACCCCTTAACCCATACCCGTCGCTGGATTAGGGTTATGAGGCATTACTGATCAAAAACATAATCCCAAACATTTATCCATTTTGAATGCAAGTCATATTCATACAAATTAAAGCATATAGCTAATTAAATATAATACATGCGTTATTAATCACATTGTAATTACTACTCATATCTCGAATTTTAACCAAATTCGTGACATTCAAACAATCATATTTTCAACCCAATAATCATAGACATCTTCAACTAAATCATAATATCACAAATCATTTATTCATTAGCAATTATATTCAAACGCATATACTTTCATTATAAACCAAACCATTATGGTAAGCTTCATTTGAATATACAACTTGTACATTTATATATATATAATTAACATCTTGTTAAAATTCATATAACTCCCATAGTATATTATTACTCAAATCACTTTAAATACACATACACTTTACATGCAAACCGAACTAAGTTCTATTCATTAACACTAAATGTACCCTATATCATACCATTCAAAATATGCATTAAACAAGTTTAATATATGAATTCACATTTATAATTAACCAAACATGTACCATAACCGAATTGTTTAACCACATTTACACGTACCATGACCGATTTAACATTTACAACCAAATCCCATAATCATTTCCAAGCTATTTCCAAATCATAAAACACCAATCACATATACTTTTCATTCATTTCACATAACATTAAAATCAAAATGAGATAACCCATTGCCAAACATAACCATAGTTGTACTTTAAAAATAAGCCATATTCGCATGGCTCAAAATATATACATATTCAAAGTTGAACAAAATACGAATTAGCCTATACATGTCAAAAGTTTGAAGATAAGCTTTTAAAAATACCGAAAGTTGACGATAGTGTGGATGACTTCGATCACAATCCCTAAGCTCGTAACTTACAACCAAAATCTATAAAATAGAATAACAAAACATACAGAGTAAGCTAACTTAGCTTAGTAAGCTTTAAGTAAGTTAAATAGCTTAAATGAATGAGCAAAACATTTTATACAAGCCGAAATGTACCATCAAAGATATACTTTACTCAAATAATTTACCTTGGCCGAATATTCAAGATCAAATATAATACCACATAAATACTTACCTATATATCCAAATTCGAAAGATACATTATATTATCTCATAAGGCCGAATATATAAGTTCAAGATATATTATCACAATAACCTAATATTCCAACTCAATAAATCAACACATATGACTGAATTTACGAATTCAATATAACCTCACATGTATCGAATGTATATAAATATAAGTTCAATATAAACTCACATGTAACCAAATACACATGTTCAATATAAATTCACATGTAATCGAATACTCAAGTTTGATATAAGCTTACTTGTACTTAGTTGTTTGGCCGAACATATACGATGTTTTATAGCTTAATTTCACTTGTTCAATATCCACAATATCTTAAACTCTTGTAATCATAAACTTGAAAACAATTCACCGGTTTAAAACCTGCTAGGCATAAGCCTGATTCAACACCGGCACAAGGCCTGCTAGACCCAAGGTCTGAAATTCATTCACCGGTACTAAGCCTGCTAGGCACGAAGCCGAACAAAGTCACCAACACAAGGCTTGCAAGGCTCAAAGCCCGAACATCACAAACATATAATCATTCCACAACATTTCACATATATCGAATCGTATAATATTCCATGCAACACATACATATTTTCTAAAGCTTTGATATCATTCAAATACAACTTAATCACATTAATTCATTGACATATCTCATTCGGCTATCAAACTAATACATTATAAAATTCGAATCATCATGGTAAATCATTCTATGTTCAAAATAAACCATGCTTAATTACTTAAAGACTTACCTCGGATATCGACGGACGTTACGAATCGACTATTCAACTATTTTTGTTTTTCCCCGATCCAAGTCTGATTTCCTTTGTTCTTGATCTATATAATTTCAAATTAACCTCATTTAAACACAATTTCATTCAATTTAATCCAACAACACATAAATGGACAAATTACCATTTTACCCCTGATATTTCATATTTTTACTATTTAGTCCAAATTGCACAACACACAAAATACACCAAATCTCACAAAAACATAGTTGAGCCGAATTTTAAACATACTCATACTAGTCCATATATTTCATTTATTTCACATTTTAGTCCCTCAATTTATTATTTTTACAATTTAATCCTAATAACTCAAAATCATCAAAAACTCCAATACAAAATATGTTAATCTAAAACATATTTTTAATATTTCATCATCAAACATCACAAAACATAAATATTCATCAATGTCATAACACAAAATATTCACCAAAATAAAAAATTCAAGCATGGGTCGGGTAGTATTCGAAGCAACGATCTCAAAAACGTAAAAATGATCAAAACCAAAACAAAACATACCTTGAATTTGTATCAACAATGGTCGAATATCCTATGCTTTTCTTTTTTTCTTTTATTTTACTAGTTTCGGCAAGAACAAAGTAATATGCATGACTTTCTTTTTATTTTATTTTATGTTATAATATATTATATGTTAACATTTAACATATTTTACTTATTTAACCATAATAAAATAATATCATAAACACATACATTATGGGTATATTCAGCCATAATTAAAATAAAGGATTATTTGCAACATAAGTACTCCATATTAAAAAGCCAGTATCAATTCAACCTTTATAATTTAGACTGTCGAATTTTCAACTTACACAATTAAGTCCTTTTATCAAATTAAGCACACAAACAATCAAATTTTTGTACGATATTTTCACACATGCAAATTCACATACAATAAACACAAAAAATAATATTTAAATATTTTTCCGACTCAGATTCGTGGTTTCGAAACCACTGTTCCGATTAAGGTCTAAATCGGACTGTTACAGTTTACTTCCTCTATTTGATGTTGATGAGAATAAGATGTTTTAATCTTACTGCATTACTTCTATTTGACTTTGATTAGAATAAGGTTTTTAAAACTATAAATAGACGTAATTGTCTCTCCTCTTGTATCATTTAAATTTGACATAGTAAATTTTCTTCTCCTCTACCTGTAATTTTTTCCCAAAAGAGTTTTCACATAAAATTTTGTGTGTGTTCTTTTCTCTCTTTCTTTACGATTCATTATCATTATTGATGTTTTATTTTCATATCTCCATTAATTACAAAAAAATGTAAAGAATCTATAAGGAGGATGGGAAGACATAAGAGTCTATTGTCATTGGACAATACGCATTCAACCAAATGCTGGTTCATTAGTTAAGGGTGTTCATTTTTTATGCATGTTATAGGATTGAATCATATAAATTATTTGTTAGTAATATGTGTGGCAGTGAATTACTTCTATTAGTAGTATATGAGTTGTAAAAAAAAAATTATTTTAAATATCTAACTTAAAATTAATTTAAAAAAAATTTGCAGGTTTCAAGTTTTAAAATAAAAAGCATGGGATGGTTAAGCTTTTTTTTACTTTATAGGTTTATTAGTTAATTGAATAATTTATAGTTTTTTCATGTAATTAATATATTGTATTATTTTTTAAATTTCAAAACATAATTAGATATTGAGGCAAGTTTTTAAAGTGGTTGTCTACGTGCCAATGAAAGTGGCCACTACGGTCATCACAACGACAAATAGCTTACTTGTGTTTAAAGTTGTCAATTTTTGAAACAAGATCTTTGGGCTAAGATTGATGCTGATATTATGGAAGTTTTCCGGTCCATTTATGAAGATCAATCCATTTGAAGAAATATATCTTAAGGATTGAATTTGATTGGATTGGAAAACTCATTTAAACTCTGGAGACGATATTGTTGGGAGTGAAAATTGCGAACCTCGAAAAGATTAATCTTCATAAACCTTAAAACAGACATAAAAGATACCTTGCTAATACTTCGTATGAAAAGATTCTATTGAGACAGCTTTGAAGAGTGCTTAAAGCAATGCCACGAGTAGTTCCCATTGGCTCTAGCACTACTCAGCATCATAATGTACCATATATAGAATTGACAATTTTTATATTTAATGACATTATGGATGAATGCATGCCCTTCTACAATATCCAAACCTATTATAGGAACATATCTTGAAGCTTGGTTTGAATTAGATCAAGCAAATTGACTTTCCTAGTTTGAGGTGATTGGATTAGATTAGGTAATTTGGTAACATACTCCAAGGACTTGAAGACTTATTATGGTCATATTAAAGATATTATCCTTTTTTATTATCTTGCTATTTTGGTGAGAATATTGATTGTACTTGATCTTTATCTTAAAAAGCCTTAAACTCTTATATATTGAAAGGCTTGTGTATGTAAATTGGTGTGGATAATTTTAGAACTTATTTTGTTATTTAGAATTTGTTTTTTAAATTGCATTTTGTAAGTTATTAAGTGAGCCATTCGATTTTAATCCTAAGTTTTCAGGGGAGAAATTTAGAAGAGAGTGATCTAGATCTTAACTGCAAAAGTGAGGTTACTAATATGATGAGTGTTAGTGTTTGTAATAACTTATTGTACGAGGTGTTAAGATAGTGGATTGATAAATACCAAAAGTAACATGTTTTAGCCTCATTATTAATGCATTTTGGATGATTATTCGATTTAAAATGGTGAATTTTATGCTTCTAATCCTTTAAATTCATATTTCTTACTTAGGAGAGCATTTGGGAGCAAAAGGAGAGAAAATCGAGAAATCAAAGCAAGTTTCAAGAGCCACATAGGCTGGGTCATTACACACGGGCAGGACACACGACCATGTCAGACACATAGGTTGCCACATGACCATGCACCACATCGTGTGGAAATCGCGAATCGCACTCCAAACTTGCGTAAAAGCGCGCTTTTAGGCTTTTCGGGCATTTTACGACCCATATATGACAAAAATAAGAATATATGAGGGAGCCGTAAGAGAATACTCAAGAAAATAACTCGAAAAATACCATTGAAGTTGACTTTGAAGCAGATTTCCATCAAAATTGAAGATCTCCTTTTGATTTCTTTGAAGTTTATTATAAGTTTTTTTTTGTTTCTTGTGGTTATATTACCTTTGGGATGTTTTTATTTGCTATCATGAACTAATTTTCTAAATATCTAGGGAGATGAACCGTAAGATAGATTCTGTTGTTTGATTTCTATTTTTATGCAATAAATACTTGAATCTTGTTCTCAATTATGTGTGCTTAATTTTTGGTTTAATATTTCTAGACCATTAATCCATGTCTGATGTGCTTAAATTAGAGAAGGAATAGACTCTGTTTAAGAGTAGATCTAGTGTAATTGAGTGGAGTTGCATGCAATCCTATAAATATGACGACATAAATCTACCGGATTAGAGTCAAATCTAACAGGGGAAATTCATAGATCGAGTTAATGTGATATGGGAGTTTTAATTAGAAAGAAATTTCAATTAATCAACCTAGAGTCAATTGCTCTTAATCTTGAAGAGAGATATTAGCATAATTTAGGGATTTCTACGGATCAAGATACTAAGTCAAGAAATTGTGTAATTTAGATTGATAATGACAAATGAAATTTAGGTGGATTCTTTCATGGGTATTGCCTCGCTTCTTGGTTGTTAATTGTTTATTTTCCTGATTTGTTGTTTGTCATGTTCTTTAGTTAAATAATTTAATTAATTTTAATTTTAACTAATCACTCCAATTTGTCGATTAAATAATAGAAAGACAGTAATTACTAGTACTTTTTAATCATCGTGAGAACGATATGTTTACTCACTGTAACTATACTATTAATTGATAGGTACACTTTTATCGAATTTTTAATTAATTTTGCGAAGATCATGAAGTATCTCTTTGGATAAAATCTTGCAGACGTAAAACCGGTCAACATTCAAGGGAGGTAAATCTTAGGTTAGCTCTTTTATTCTTTGAACAGCTCTTGTTTAAAAAGATGACCATGATGGTAACACTGCTTGTGGCGGTGCTCAATTTCTGTTTGCAATTAATGATTTTTGTTCTTTTCAAAGTTGTTCCCTTAAATTTTATGATATTATATGTGTGATCGGGCAATAATGCATTAAGACGACTAAATGAATGGTCAAAAACGAAAAGAGAAGGACCTGACATGAATGCAAGGGGAAGCAACTTATCCGTCAATGGTTCTATTGAACCTTACAAAACACGAATTTCTCCATTCAATTTTGCGTCAGAATTTTTATGATTACGAATTGTACCAATATATATTGACTAAGGAATAGGATATAATATTTTTGCGTTTCTTATTCAAATTTAATTATGAAAAGAAATGTCTTTTCATTCAAAAAAACAATTGAAAATATGTAATGTATTAATTTGAATTTATCGTTATTTTAAATTTATTTTAAATAAATTATGCTTAATGTTATTAAATTATTAATAAATTTATGTTTTGGTCATTTAATCTTAAAAAAATTTAAAATAGTCATTCAGCTATTCAAAAGTTCATTTAAGTCGTTGGACTATTAAAATCATTATTGTATGACCTTTTCTATTTGTACCGTTTGTACCAATAAAAAGTTTTCTTTCCCATCCTCCTCTATAGCTTAGTTTTCTTTTTATGGAATAGTTTTGAGCATCATGAATCTACGAACTAAAATCTAAATAATTGACTGTTAGATCGACTTGGATCTAAAGTATACTATTATACTCATCAATGGGTGATGATTCACCGTACAGATAATTAAATTGTACCTTGAAACTCGCTAGCATGATTTAAAGAAAAACTTAACAACCTAGCGATTTCAAAACTTTTGAATAGTTAAGAGACTTAAATGAAAAATTTATACAATTTAATAATTATTTTAAATTTTTTTAAAATTAAGTGATTAAATATAAATTTATTAATAGTTTAATAATATTAGTCGGAGTAACCCAAGTGTTAATCACATCAGCCTGATTACAAAAAAGTCTCCGGTTTAAGATCGCTTGACGGTGACGGAAATGGGGACCGACAATACGTTAGGAAGGAAATAAAAGCCGACAAATTGGTTCTTTAACGCACGTCACCTTCCCCAAGATCGTCCTCCTCCACCACTAGTCTGATCTTTCATTTTGGTACATATCTTTGTGTAAATTATTGGTTTAAATTTGTGTTAGGTCCCTATATACTTTTTTTTTGTAGATTTGTAACTTAGTTTTTATATTTTTATTTTAAGAAATTGGCATATAATAAATTTAGTCCTCAACGTTTATCTTTTGTCAATTTGGTTTTTATTATTATTTTAACCTAATTCGACTATTAACCTTTCAAAAAGAGTCTAATCGCTTCTTTAAATGAAAATGTTGACTAAATTAAGCCCTATGCTTTTTAAAAACATCAATTAAGCCCCTATACTTTTTTTGCATTCAATTCAACCTTCAATGTTAAAATTCCAATCAATTAAGCCCTTTGACTATTACAAGAGCAATAACAACCATTTTTCTCGGTGTTTTTGCCACGTGGCACGCCAAGATTATGTCATGTGATGAAAAATTATATTTTTTAAAATTAAAATCATAAAAATGTAGAATATCATAAAAATATAAAATATTTAAAATTAAAAATATAAAAAAAGAAAAAATATATTATAAATAACAAAATATATATAAATTATCAAATTTATTAAAATAATAAAAATTAAAATTTATATAAGTTATAAAAAATAAAAATATGAAAAAAAATAACAATATTATAAAAATATTGAAAAGTAATAAAAATATAGAAAATTTAAAAATATATATTACTACAAAATATTCAAAAATATAATGTAAAATTTAAAAATATATAAAAAAGATTATATAAAATTGAAAATAAAATATAAAATACAAAAAATCTAGAATTTTACATACAACATCAATTGTCACTTGCCTTCTCGATGTATTTATATTTCAAAACAGTTTCTTATCATCAACGAGACATAAAGGGGATGAAAACATTTTTAAATTTATAATACTATATTTTTAACACTCGTAAATAGTATATTTTTAAATTTATAATAGTAATGCTATTTTTTACTTTCATTTTTTCAGCATTAATTTTTAAGAGGGATGATGTGCTTCAGTACTCAAATGTACTTTCTCTTGCACTGACAACAATATCGATACTAATTAAGAATCAATTTTTACTTTCATTTTTAAAAAAAGATAGATTAATTCCCATTTATTGATGCAATATTGGTTTTTGGTGAATTTTTTTTCTCTTATACATATATTTAATGCATCATGTCATATGCAGTGGCAGAACCAAGGGGTTGGCAAGGGCCTCCGCGCCTCTTAAAATAGAAAATTTTTCATTTAGGTCTTTTATAATTTATAAAATTTTAAATTAGTAATGATAAAATTGTACTTTGCCCCCTCAAGATAATAAAAATTTGATTTAATCCTTTAAAAATTATAAATATATAGACTATTAAACTGATAAAATTGTATTTTTATTATTGTAAAAATATACGATTTAATTCCATCCTTAAAAATATTTTCTGACTTCATCGCTAATCATACGAATTGACAAATGACACTTACATGTATATAATAATAGTTAAAATTTTAACATATGAATAATATGATAAATGTGTTAAGAAGCTTTAGATCATAAATGTCTTTTTTAATGATGGTAGATGAAAATGAAACTTTGACTATAACTAAATTTTATTCATTTCAATAATGGAAGATCCGAATGTGAAATTGGGTTGGTGGAGGCGAAGTGGGTATCCTATAATAGGTTAACCAGTTTCAGCTTGCTGGATTCATAGAACTCTAGGTTTATGAATAGTTGGATTTAGGTTAATTTATTGAATAAAGCATGTTTAGTTGATTTATGTTGAGAAACAAACATATTTATATTTTTCTGAAATTATAATTTTATCAGTTACTGATATATAATTTTATAAAATTTAAAGGGTGAATTCATCTGCTATATGCATCATACCATATATGATATGATTCACATACTATTTGTAGGAGAGAATTATTGCTACACACCACTAGCATGTAGTGTACTCCTACTGTTGGATTCCACAAAATGAGTTTGAGATGATCAGCAATGGAGCCAACATCAAAGTTTAAGGGTGTAAGATATTTAAGCTAGCTAATATATAAAGGTCCCTGACAGCAAATTATCAATTTACTCTCTGTAATTCAATGGTAAAAATGATTATATCTGTAAAACAAACAAAATGCATGAAACATTTCTGCAATTTGAGAAATTTTGAGAAATTTCACTGTGACAAAAGGAATTGGTTTCCCGAGCAAATCATTTCTACAATTTGAGGAACTTTAAAGTAGAAAACAGGACAAAGAACACAGTAGCAAGATGCATGAAACATTTCACTTGTTCACAAACGTGCAACAACTAATGAAAAACTATTATTCATTACCATAAATAAAGTAATACATGATTTTTATAGACAATTTTTTCTACCAAACACAACTAATACCACTAATCAACCTAATAAGTTGTGAAACATTACTTGTATACTAAAACAAGCCAAGTAAGCAAGTCAGTTAGCTTCCTAAGCACATCAAGCTCGTTCATTTTCAACCAAACATAACTACAATGTAACTAAACAAGAAACTTGTTATTGTACAAAATCATCACAGCAATATGGTTGGCCATTTTTTAACACTCCTCCTTGGCACTTTGATAGACTTGCTCTTACTCCATCAACTCCTCCTTCAAATTATCCCAAGCTTGTTTGGGAGTCTCACAGGGGTAAGCTGTTCCTGCCTTAACAGCCATCCCTCAAAGATAATAGGCTTTAACAACTTCTATCTTTCTTAACAAGCAATAGAAGCAAAATAAATGGCCCTCTAAGACTTAGGCTAATGATACCAATTGTTGGCGCAAAAGTAGAAAACATGACAAAGAATAAAGTATCAAGATGCATGAAACATTTTACTTAGCTCACAAACGTGCAACAAGGAATGAAAAACTAATTTTCATTATCATAAACAAAACAATACATGACTTTTATAGACAATTTTTCTACCAAACACAACTACTATCACTAATCAGCCTAATAAGTTGTGAAACATTACTTGTATATTAAAACAAACCAATTAAACAAGTCATTCAGCTACCTAAACACATCAAGCTGTTACCAAGCTTGTTCATTTTCAACCAAACATAATTACAATGTAACTAAACAAGGAACTTGCTATTCCAGCAAACATACAAGCTGCAACATGCATACAAGTTGCAAGCTCTTCAACAAAATCATCACAGTAGTATGGTTGGCCACTTTTCAACAAATTTCACCTAACAGTCATCAACAACATTGTAACGACATTTGGGAGTTGTGCTCTTCATATCACCATTGTTGCTCAGTTACTTTGATTTCAGTATTAACTGCAAAAAGCCCTTCAATGGGAAGTTATTAATTTACATTTTTCTTCATTAATCTCATTTTTTTTCAGATGGATATAGAATTCTGCATGACAGTTAAGGAGCCCGTGAAGAAACTACGTTCAGCTTTTGTATTTCTAGCGTGACAAATTTCCCAGTTAGGAACTTTATATATAATTTCTATTATATGTCTTTTAATTGGATGTCAATAATTTAATGAGATAAAGTTAGTACTCGATATCATTTATATCATTTATATCATTTCGCATGTCTTTCCTTGGATTCGGATAATAGTCTTGTTAACTAAAAATCCCTGGTCCTATCAGTTTGTTTTTATGCTTTTTACAAGAACAGCTTATTTGGTGAGAGAGTTTAGTGTACATGAACAAGAGTGAGGCTGCGATAATTTAAGATGGATTTAGCTAAAATCATAACTTTTATCACGAGTTCATAGTGAATTCCTCACTGGGTAATACCATGATTGATTTCATAGTTACTATTCATAGCTGTTTGGATTGGTTTAACAGGGAATGTTGTGTTGAAGACCATATTTTCCTTGTTTGAAATTTGTAAATGTCTTCAATAAAAACTATCAAAAGCGAAGATTGTTGGTGCCAGTTACATTATCTAGATGCAACTTCAATTGAAACTTAGTTTGCATATAAAGGACTATGTAACTTAACATATTTGGCTGACATAAAAAAATTATTTTTCAACTTTTTAAAATCTCATTTTAAAGATTTTTAGTGGAAGACTACTTCAATAAGATCTCTACTACTTTACTCCATATTGAAGATCTAATCCAAACTAATTTTGAGGAGATAAAGTTTCACATTAATTGTATTTTTAACAAGAAAATTTATGTCTATTTAAGAGGGCTTGTTTATTGTTTTATGGACGAAATTGAGAGCAGTTATTTATTGTGATGAACTTTATGTAAATTATTGTAAATAAAATATTATTTTTGTAATTAAGATTTTAAGTAAAAAGTTTATATCAGTCAAGTTACAACTTGACAAGTGATCAAGACCACACGTACGAAACATCCAAGAACTTGCCTTACATACTTTTATTTTTCTACGGTTAGATTATTAATTGTTTCAACGTTTGGAACATTTGTCGCATTTCGAGTCGGTGACAGCTGATATAGACCAGTGAACCATTAAGGAACTGATGCATGGAGAAAATTTTAATGGCAGGGTGGAAATATGTTCGTTTTTCCACCGACTTTCTTCGACATGGCGGCCGTGCATAGTGCAGACCTCAGTCAAACGCGGCGGCCATTGTTTTTCCAGTTTCCTACACTTCATGTCTTACCCATTTCCATACATGACATCACATTCCCACTGACTTTAAGCCTTAAGCTGATAATTATAGTCTTTTGATTCGCCAATTATAGCAACTGTATTTGCTGACCCTTTTAATCTTCTTTGACCGTAAATACTGCAGACAAAAAAAATATGATGATTTTATGATATTATCTTTACTTCCTTAGATTAAACCCAGTTTTCTCCACCTGCAGGCTCAATTAACCTTCATTTGCTACCATGTCTATCCAACAATGGCTTCTTCCCATGTTTCTTGGTTTTGTTTCAATCATCGTAATGTCCTCTGCCGAGTCCGATGAGTTGCAGATATTGTTAAAGTTGAAGTCTGCTCTAAAAAATTCAAATACTGATGTTTTCAGCTCATGGATACAAGGAAGATCTGCATGTAATTTCAATGGAGTTGTTTGTAATTCGAATGCATTCGTAAAGGAAATCAATCTTCCCCATCAACAATTGGTTGGTTATCTTCCATTGGGGTCCATTTGTGAGCTAAAATCATTGGTGAAGATTGATTTTGGGGATAATTCATTGTATGGTAAGGTAACTGATGAAGACATGAAGAACTGTACAGGGTTGCAGTACCTGGATTTGGGGTTGAATTCATTTTCTGGACAAGTCCCTGATTTATCTCCTTTAAATGAATTGAAGTTCTTGAGTTTGAACAGTAGTGGATTTTCAGGCCATTTTCCATGGAAATCACTGGAAAATCTCAAGGAATTGACATTCTTAAGCCTTGGTGATAACCCATTTGCTTCAAGTCCATTTCCACAGGTAGTCCTATACCTTGAGAAATTGTATTGGTTGTATCTCACAAATTGTAGTCTCACTGGTCAGATTCCAGAGGGAATTCAGAACCTTACTCGGCTACAAAATCTCGAACTCGCTGATAATACATTGTCCGGTCCGATCCCTGCAGGGATTATTCAACTTGACAAACTTTGGCAACTTCAGCTTTACAACAACTCATTGTCAGGAAACTTGCCTGTTGGATTCGGTAATCTCACGAGTCTAGTGAACTTTGATGCGTCGATGAATATGCTTCGAGGCAAATTATCGGAGCTGCGGTCCTTGAACAACCTTGCTTCTGTGCAGCTCTTTGAAAATCATTTTTCAGGTGAGATACCTGGGGAGTTTGGTGAGTTCAAGTACCTTGTAGAGTTATCCCTTTATAGGAACAACCTTAGTGGGCGAATTCCCCCCAAAATCGGGTCGTGGTCGGATTTCATTTTCATAGATGTCTCGGAGAATTTCTTGAGGGGTCCTATACCACACGATATGTGCAAAAATTGCAAAATGGTTAAACTTCTTCTGCTGCAGAACAACTTAACTGGCACTATCCCTAAAAGTTATGCAAACTGTAAGTCCTTGGCTCGATTTCGAGTAAATAACAATTTTTTATCTGGTATTGTCCCTGCTGGTATTTGGAGCTTGCCAAATCTTGCCTTAATTGATCTTACCATGAATCAATTTGAAGGTCCTGTGACAGGGGATATTGGCAATGCCAAGTCACTTGCACAACTATTGCTGTCAAATAATCAATTTTCGGGTGAATTGCCTGCTTCAATCTCTAAAGCTTCTTCATTAGTCTCTATTAATGTTGGTTCGAATAAGTTTTCTGGACAAATTCCGGGAACCATCGGAGAATTGAAAAGCTTAGGCAGCCTTTATTTAGATGGTAACATGTTTTCGGGTACGATACCGGACTCAATAGGCTCATGTGTTTCTTTGAATGATGTAAACCTTGCTGGTAACTCACTTTATGGGGAAATCCCTGATAGCATTGGATCTTTACAGAGCCTGAACTCATTGAATTTATCCAAAAACACACTCTCTGGTGAAATCCCGACTTCTTTATCGTCTTTGAGATTAAGTCTTTTAGACTTGTCCGATAACCAGTTGGTCGGCCCAATACCCAAATCTTTATCAGTAGAGGTTTTAAAAGATGGCTTTGAGGGGAATCTAGGCCTATGCAGCTCAAATCTCAAGGACTTTCAGCCATGCTCATCAGATTCTGGTACATCGAGTCATCTTCGAACTTTTTTATCATGTTTCATAGCCGGAATACTAGTGCTGGTTTTATCAATAGGATGTTACATGTTTGTCAAGGTAAGGAAGACTAATCTTAATCATCCATTGAAGCAGGGTTCATGGGAAATGAAATCATTTCACATGCTAAGTTTCACTGAAAAGGATATCACCAACGGCATCAAATCAGAGAATTTGATAGGTAAAGGTGGATCCGGAAATGTCTATAAGGTCGAATTGAATGGCGGTAAAAAACTAGCTGTTAAGCACATTTGGACCTCAGATTCTAGCAACGCTAAAAGCTACCGGAGCAGTGCTACTATGCTAACAAAAAGCAAATTCCGATCACAAGAATATGACGCTGAGGTGACTGCTTTGAGTGCCATCAGGCATGTGAATGTGGTGAAGCTTTTCTGTAGTATCACAAGTGAGGATTGCAGTCTTCTGGTTTACGAGTACTTACCGAATGGAAGCTTGTGGGACAAGCTACACTCATGTCGAAAGATTGATATGAGTTGGGAACTGAGATATGCCATTGCATTAGGGGCTGCTAGAGGGTTAAAGTATTTGCACCATGGATGTGACAGACCCGTTATACACCGTGACGTGAAGTCAAGCAATATTTTGTTAGATGAAGATTGGAAACCGAGGATTGCCGATTTTGGACTTGCAAAGATTGTGCAAAATGGTAGTGGAGGAGATTGGACTCATTTTATAGCCGGAACTCATGGATACATTGCTCCTGGTATGTTCTTTCTTTATTTGTTTATGTCGGACTCATTAAAATGCACAAATTTCACTACCATTTATGTTTTGGTTGCAGAGTATGCATACACGTGCAATATAAACGAGAAGTGCGATGTTTACAGCTTTGGGGTCGTATTGATGGAATTGGTCACCAGAAAAAGGCCATTAGAGCCCGAATTCGGAGAGAACAAGGACATAGTACACTGGATCTATACTAAACTTGAGAACAATGAAATTTTGGATGAGGTGGTGGACATGAACATGACTGATGCATTGAAGGAAGATGTCATCAAGGTGTTACGCATTGCGGTCCATTGCACGGCGAAGATTCCAGTTCTCAGACCGAGCATGAGAACGGTAGTTCAAATGCTTGAAGAGGCTGATCCTAGTAAACTCACTGATATTATTGTTCATTGAAAAGGTTATGTTATGGTCAGATCAAAAGTTTATTGAACCAAAAAGTCAGTTTTGTTGAAGGGTTTCTTTGTACAGAGGAATTCAAAACCCCCCATAAAAGATTGAAAAAGAGATTTCCAATGGTGTAAGTTGAAATTGAGATTGGTTGCATGTTATGTATAATTTTAGTATGTTTGCTGGAAGAAAACAGAGGATGAGGATGAACAAATACTAACAAGGAAAATACAATAATCCAAGATTCCAAAATGCTTAATTTTTCTCAAGATTTCTGATAATCCATATATTCACATAATCTTAATAAATTAAACTAAAGACCATGCAGATAAACCTAATATTACATAATTAACAATTTTAACATCTTTTTCACAAATATAAATAACTTCTTGATGTGGAATTGAAGTCAAGCATTAGATTTGATGGATAAAAATACCACTGTAAAATGATTTTTCCTCCTTAATCTTTTTCCTTTTGTTATGCAACCTATAATGATGGAGGCTATAAAACTTTTTATTAATCTTCTTTTTTGTTTATAACCCTAATAGGTAGAGGGAGGATAAATTTATAGCGATAAACTTTTAATTACGCACATCAAGTAACTAAATGAATTGAAATGATTTAATTTTTATTAAAGTAAATAACTTAATCACTTTAAATTAAACCAACTGATTTTTAAACTTATTTGAGTCCTTAAATATAAACTAAAATTTTACAATAATGACATAAAATTAGGGGAGAAGCCAAAAAATTTGTTCAGGAGTAAAATTAAATTGTAATTTTTACGATAATAAAATTGTAATTTCACCTGAAAAAAAAAACAATTGAATCAACCATTATAAAAAAAAATTGAAATTTTTAAAAAAATATCATTACCATGTTTATAGCTTAACGGTGTAATTCTTAATTTCCAAACTTTCTCATAAGTTTTGTAAAATGTGCCGAATGTAGAACATATGGTACACATATAGTTTAGTCCATCCATTTTTCAACATACTAATCATAGCTAAGATAGTTTTGTGTTGATAAGGTATCAATGCTATCACGACATAATCTTACACAACATATCCCCAAATGTCAAAGTTTAAAAATTTTCTTTTAGGATTCCCATCAACGAGTTTTACACTAACCTCAAACTCTTATGTACGTCGAGTTCAGCGTAAAGTCAATTAAATGATGGGAACCAGATTCCCTCTTACCTCGAAACCTCAAACGTCCTAATGTAGTTATGGTACTTTTGTTACCATCTGGATTATTTGGAAGCACCGATATACTAAAGTCTTTCTAGGCATCACTAAGTTGCATATATAGTCAGCCGCTTAATATTACACAAATCTCACTGAAATTCAACCAGCTGTCTATTGATGCATTTTTGCAGGGATCCTAGCTCCAGATGGATAAACATACTAAGAGAAAACATTTAAGTACATTGGAAGCTCCAACAGTTGATGTTAGATATAGGTCAGCTAAGCCAAAGTGTCCTAGTTTCCTTGTGTTGCTACTCTCACAAACATTTCATATTGCTGACCTTAGTTTCTACGTGTATTTACGTTCAATGTTTGTTGCTTTCTTACGAGATATGTACCAAAAGAAATTGTCTTTCTTTCTTTTGAGGTATAATTTGTCTTTTTCAATTGTTTACATAAAACTTCTTATCCAGTACTTATAATTATTTCTAGTTTGAATTTCTCATAGAACATAATTGAAACACGTAAATCAAATTTTAAATAATTTTGTACATATTACATGAATAATTTACTCTTTTTAATATAATGTCTAAAACAAGTGCCATAGTCTCTCCCCAACTCTTAAATAGGAAGATCATACTCTTCAGCGCATTCGAACCCATTTCCTCCAATACCAATACCAAATACCAATAAAGCTAAAACTTAATCAGCTAATAAATGCAAATTTAATTTAATCCAATTGCTTTAAGCATCCATGACATTACATTGCATTTACCATTTTATATCTTAGAAAACAATTAAATTGATGAAAAGAAATCCATTTGAGTACCACTTCAATTAATCATTTTCGATATAGAAAGGTAGGAGCCTCGACGGTTCATGTGATGCAATTGGCATGATCCAAAGTGATAAGCCATTTCTCATTCAATTTCAATGGCAGCTAACGTAGACATGTGGGACAAAATTATAAATTATTGCTTCTTTACATCAAACTTTACGGAATTAAAGACGTGAAGTACATAAACAATAGCTTCACTCATCATTCACCGCTCGCCTTTCTTCTATAAATGCTGTTCTTCTTGATTATTCATTCCATACATATGGTTCCTAAATCAATGGTTGAGCAGTATATAGTTGGAGTTGCAGTTGTTATAGCCTCTCTTTTGGGGTTTGTTTTCTTGTACTACAATTCTTTAGTGAGATTTTGGGGACTAGGCAAGCTTAAAAGAAGTGCTTCTATAGAGTTTCCAAAGGAAAACCGTATAAACAAAAATGGAAGCGGTGAGGATGTTGGGACTACGGATATTATCATAGTCGGCGCTGGTGTTGCCGGTGCTGCTCTTGCCTATGCTCTTGGAAAGGTCCCTATATATACATATACTTTGATTTTAGATTGCATCAGTTAATATTAACTCAGATTTTAAAATTTTAAGTCATTTTAAATTTTAATTAAATAAAGATCCGATTCAAGTAATTTTAAATTTAGGTTTTTTTTAGTAAAGATTGATCCAAAAAATTTTAAAAAGTTAAAAGTAGATTAAAAATGTTTGAGCCAAAATGAAAATTTATCATTGCAATACCAATTTTTTGGGGGCAATCTAGTTTCACGATTGGTTTTGGGTTTCGTGTCAGTTTTGGATTAAGATCAATGATCTCAAATTCAGGTCAGAATTAATAAATCCACTCTTGACCATTCTTCTCTGCTTGCATGTTATAGGATGGACGTCAGGTGCGTGTAATTGAGAGGGACTTAAATCCACTTGATAGAATCGCTGGTGAAAATCTAATGCCAGGGGGCTACCTCAAGTTAATTGAGCTAGGACTTGAGGGTAACAAACAACTTAAACAACAAATGCGATATGATGTTATCATGTTATTTATATAGTTATTTTCTAAATTGAATATTACCATTGCAGATTGTGTAGATGAGATTGACGCTCAACGAAATCAAGGTTATATTCTATACAAAGATGGAAAGAATGCCCCCATATCTTATCCTTTGGAAAAATTTCAATCCCATGTTGTAGGAAAAACCTTTCATAATGATCGATTCATTCAAAGGTTGCGGAAGAAAGCTACATCTTTTCACAAGTACTTTATCTCTTTCGTCTCAATTTTTCTTCAATTTCAATATATAATATCGAAACATTAATTTTAATAGATTAAATGACTAGGTAATTCTTTCCATCCATTTCTTCTTAACAAGCCCCAAATTCATGTTATGGTGATATATGATAATGTAGTGTAACTCTAGAACAAGGGACAGTAACATCTTTGCTTGAAGAAAATGGGACTATCAAAGGAGTTCAATACAAAGATAAGAGTGGTCAAATGCTGACAGCTTATGCTTCTCTCACCGTTGTCTGTGATGGCTGTTTTTCAAATTTGAGACGCTCTCTTTGCAATCCAAAGGTGAAAAAATGCTTACGAAATCTTGTTAAATTGGCTTAATTATGGTTTTAGTCAATGAAATTTCAGATTTAATATATTTACTTATTTTCGTAAAATTTGATTTTTCTATTTTTATAATATTATTTTTAAGTCCAAATTGGCAACATTAAAGTGATGACGTAAAAATTTTTTTTTATTGTTTTTCGATCACACAATCAATCATGTCAAGCTAATAATAAATTTATATGTCAACCAAATCCTCAAAGTTGATTCTGAAAGAACTTTCACGAAATCACATCAATAACATTAGTAATATTATCAATTTGAACCTACTAATAATATTATATAGAGATGAAATTATGCTAAGTTAAAAGATGGCATAGAAGATTGATTAAAGCCAATAATTAGACCTATCAAATTTTTTTGAGAAAATATACTAAAGGTCTTGATTATTTCTGTAGGTTGATGTCCCCTCTTATTTTGTTGGTTTTATCTTGACGAACTGTAAACTTTCGGATCAAAATTATGGAGCAATCATATTAGCAGATCCTTCACCTATCGTATTTTATCCCATTAGTAGCACTGAAATTCGTTGCATGGTGGATGTTCCTAGTCAAAATCTACCCTCTCTTTCCAATGGTGAAATGTCCCATTACTTGAAAACTTTGGTGGCTCCCAAGGTACTTGGATTTTTCTTTTATTCTATTCATTAGTGTAATTTGATTGATTTTGCATACTAACAATATGATTCATACATTTTAGGTATTTCCTGAAACATACGACTCCTTTATATCTGCAATAGAGAAAAAAGATAACATAAAAATAATGCCGAACAGAATCATGGCCGATGCTCCACACCGGACTCCCGGTGCCCTTCTCATCGGAGATTCATTAAATATGCGACACGCCATAACCGGTGGGGGAATGACTGTTGCACTATCTGATGTTGTTTTACTAAGGGATCTTCTAAGACCTTTGCATGATCTATCCGATGTATCCGTTGTTTGCAAATATCTCCAATCTTTTTATACTCTTAGGAAGGTATTACAATTTCATGTTTTATATACATTTTGAAAAGTGAATGACAATGAAGAAAATGATATTATTTTACACTTTAATTACATGCAGCCAATGTCATCTACAATAAATATACTAGCCAGTGTCCTACATAAGGTTTTCAGTTCCTCTTCTGATCCTACAATTGAAGGTATACAACATGCGTGCATTGGATATTTGAGACTTGGAGGTGTATTTTCAAGTGGACTATCAGCTATGATCTCTGGTTTATGCCCTCGTCCATTAAGCTTAGCATTTCATTTATTTGCCTTGACAATATATGGTGTTGGACGATTGTTACTTCCGTTTCCTTCTCCCAAACGCTTAAGGAATGGGGCTAAACTCTTTTGGGTCAGTATCTCTATAAATATATAATAATAATATATATGATATATGAATAATTATGATGTGTTTTCTTTTTGTTTGTTGTTTTTCAGGTTTCATCAAATATTATTTTCCCCATTATACACTCTGAAGGAGTTAGACAAATGTTTTTCCCTCTAACTGTACCAGCATATTATAGAACTCTCCCTAGAAATAAGGACTTGAGAGTCTAAAACGAAAGTTTATGGATTATTAGCAAAAAATTTTTGTGAACAATTCTATATCAATGTTCAAATCTGTGTTATTTTCATGTATTGTGTTTAAAATGTTAAATAAGCGAGTTAGTATTTTTTAAGTTGATTTGGTAATCTTTGTATCACGTTTAAAATATTAAATAAATGAATTGTATATATATATTTTGAACCCCTAGGTGTTTGCCTGTTCTTTGTAAATAAACCTTTGTGAGGCTTTCGCGAAGTTTCAGTAGTTCTTCCACTTCCAAGATAAATTCTTCTGTTTGTGCCTCATAAAACGAACTAGCAAGTTGGTGGATCATTACCATAATAATATAACATAATAAAAGGTTCTTCTAACTCACATAATGAGGCGAGAAGAATAGCTAAAAATAGCTAAAGAATTATAAGAAAAAAAATAGAATTGAACAACCATACAAGTATTTTTTGTGCATTGCATATGGTTTTACAATGGAATTCTCTTTTTTCTTTCGTCGAAAAAAGAAAAAGAGAAAATATAGCGTCTATTAGACCCAGACCACTAAATAATCCAATTACCACACTTCTTTTTTTGTTAGGAAAAGTTCAAAAATACTATTCTCATTATAGGTTCTGATTATAACTATTCTTTTTTACAATATTTAGAATTATCCATAGCCTCTCTCCAACCCATAAATAGGGGGATAATGCTATTTAGCACACTCGAACTCACTTTCTCATGCATTAGCAACAATATCCACATTAATCGAGCTAAAACTCAATCAATATATTTTAAAGTATTTTGAATATGTGATAAATAAAATTAATATAAATAATTTAATATGATAACATTGTTTCTAATAAGACAACATCGTCTATTTTTCTTTAAAAAATAATAATAACCATGCATGTTTAAAAAATTCCAAATTTTAATATAAATTATGTTTTAAAATAATAATTAATAGGGTTAATTTTACCAAAAATCCTCACATTATAACTCAAATTTTCAACTAGTTCCTAAATTTCAAAACGTTCTAATTGAATCTACAACGTATAAATATTATATCCATCAAGTTCTGGCTTGAATTTGGCATGGGTGATATGTTTGTACTTATTGCATAGCATCTTATAACTATTGTGATAAAAAATTAAGCAGTGTCATCAAAATTTAGGATGATTATATTTTTTTAATACATCAAATCTAGACTACTCATCCAATAAATGCATACATGCTAAAATTTTGATTAACGTATTTCAAGTATGCACATCGTCGTATTAGAGGTAGCATTTAATATATAAGTTGATTATTATAGATTGATGATAGGATTTAATTAATATTGATACTCATTTTAATATTTGCTAAAGTTGCTTGAAGAAACTATAGTCTTATTAATTTATTTGCACTCTAATTAAACACCACTATTGAACCAAGTTCTATAAATAGAGAATCATTTAGCTTCCATTTCATAGCTAAGCAATATATATAGTTGGAGTTGCAGGGGTTATAGCTTCTATTTTGGGGCTTGTTTTCTTGTACTACATTTCTGTAGTAAGATTTAGGGGACTCAACAAGATGAAAAGAACAGCTTCAATGGTGTTTCCAAAGGGAAACTGTGTAAACAAAAATGGGAATAGTGAGGGTGTTGGCACTACGGATATTATCATAGTCGGCGCTGGTGTTACCGGTGCTGCTCTTGCCTATTCTCTTGGAAATGTTTTTTTTTCTCTCCATAGTTTCATCATCTCAATTTAAGTGATTCAGGTTCGAGTCATTTAACATCCAGGTCTAATTTTTTGGGATTTGATTTGAATATTTTGGGTTTGGTTGTTTCAAGTTTAAGTTTCTGTCAGTTCTGAGTTCAATTTGGTTTAGATTAAATTGTTTTGGGTTATTTGAATTTTTTATGATCAAATTAAATTAGATTAGATTTTGATTTGAATTTATCGAATTAAACTTTTAAATTTAGATCAAAATAGTTAGTTTTTTTTTATGTCACTTGACTATCAATAAAGATATTTTTTATTACAAAATGTCACATTAATAATGTAATGACCAATTTTGGCCCGGACCCGCTAGAAACCCAAAAAAAATAATAATAAATAAATAAATAAAAAGTTTAAAACAGTAACAATCCATTAAAAGTCCAGTTTACAGACCCAATAACCAATCAAGGCCCAAACTAATATCAAAACCCTAACCCAAAACCCAGACGGCCCAATAGGTCCAATACCCAAACCAATGCCCTAGCCCAAACTTGTTACAAGACCGAGGCCCAAATGGCCCAGAAGACTTCAGAACCCTAGCAGTCTGCTTGCGCCGCAGTAGTCCTAACCACATCGTGCCACGCCCACCATCCGTATGCTCCGTACGATGCCAGCGTCTCAGCAGCCATGCCACGCCCAAACCGCCGTAACCGAGCGCGCACCCGTACTTGCAAAAAGACAAACAGAGCAGCAGCGAATAGAAACAAAGAACAATATTGTATATTTTCGATTTATTTCTCTTTCTTTTCGGCTATAAAGCCACGCTCTTAATCCCTGTAATCGGTTACGAATACGCGCAATACAGACGCAATACACATAGCTTGAAAATCAGAAAAGCGATTTCTTGAGAAGGTGATCTCCGTTTTTCGGTTCTATTTTCTATTTCTTTCGATTTTTTTCTTCATCATTTACATTCAAAAAAGAAAGAAAAATCGGAGTTCGAAGGGAAGCTGGTGGCTGAAAGAAGCCATGCTTCGGCTCATGAGCGCGGCCACCCGTACCTTCTGTCGCGGTCGGTGTCTTTGAGGGAGAAAATGCAGGCTGCGGCTGAAGAGAGGGGATGAGGCTAGGGTTCTGCCGAATAGGCTAAAATAAGCCTTTATATAGGGCTTCAAACGGCACCGTTTTAAGCCTTGCCCAAGGGCTCTCCAAACGGCGTCGTATAGCTACACCCGACCCGATCCGTTTTTCCACCCTAGGACCCACGCGTTCTTGCGGAGAGGGGGTAATTTCGCAATAGGTCCCTCCCTTTTGTATGGGCATTCAATGGTGCATTCTTTATTTCATCTCCCTTTTTTTTTTTAATTTGGCTTTACAATTTACGCGCTTTTGCAAGTTAGTCCGCGTTTTAACGCTGTGCTGTGAGGACTGGTATATTTCCAGTTTAGATCCTTCTACATTTGCTCGCATCGCGTATTGCCCCTTTTTACCACTATGATTTATTTTCAAATTACTCCTTTTGTTTTAGTTTAATTTTAATTAAGTCTTTTTAATTTATAGCCCTTTTTATTCTTATTTATTTATTTGTACATTTTCAAACAAATTTGGTGATTGTTTCTTCATTATTGTAAATTTGTTTTTGTAATGTTATTATCACATTTTGTATACTTTAAATGTTTATTTCCTTTGTATTATTATACATGCATAATTTTACAATAAAACTAACGTATTTTCATACATATAATGGCTTTTGGCTCTAACCATGTATTTTAGCATATTTTTTTTTTGTTATTCTAACATGTTTTGTATATATGTTTTACATAAAATTCAAATTATTTTTATACTTACTTATATTAGTACACGTATTTGATTCATATATTTCTAAATCTATATATTTTATACATATAATTTTCTTACATATATAAGCATGTTCTTAAATTTATTGTGTAATGTATAATAAAATTAATTTGGTCCTATACATATTATCGTTTCTACGTTATTGTGCATGTACTTGCTTTCAAATTTATACGTATATATATATATATATATGAATACATCAATTACTTTAATGGATTTTTCTATTTAAAACACTTCTTGCTTTATGATTCATCAAATATTTTCTTTATGTATATATGAAACTATTTTAGAAACCTCATCTTTTGTAATCATAAAATCATTATTTTTGAATGTTCCTTTGTATTATATCACTTTGTGTCTTATATAGCCTCTTATTTAAATATTTTTGATATAAGGGTATGTATAATTTTTAGACTAACTTAAAATTTATATATATATATATATATATTATTAATCTCATGATCTTTTTACAATAAATTTACATGTACATATTTTTTCTATATAAATCTATTTTGTGTATTATATCTTGTCATGTATCTTTATTATTCCTTTGTATCATATATTATTTAAATTATCATGTACTTTATAAACCTTGAAATGAATTTGTGTTTAAAGTATTTACATGCAATTTGATTCAAACTTTTATTCTATAGTATTTCTTTCAATAATTATATATTCTTAGTTTCTACGCAAATTTATCAACTTATATATTATGTATATTCATTCTACAATATGTATTTCAATGATTGCATGTGTGCATTAAGCTTGTCTTTACAAATGTTTTTTTATCTATCAATCTATCAATTCATATAGTGTGTATCGAGTACTTATCATTGTTTTAAAATAGTTTTATACCATATTGCTTCTTCGATTTGCATTTTGTTTTGTGCATCTAATAGTAATCATTTTTTATTATTATGCCATGTATGTTTTCGTTGCATATTATTTATTCATTGTTTTATACTGTCACGTTAATTATTCTCCACGCATGATCGAAATTGAGTTATATTTCCAAGTTAGTTATACTTAGTTGTTTAGGTGCTTGTAGTTGGTTAAATAAATTACATCATCTTCATACTTTTATGCATACACATATTATCCCATATCATTGTTTTCCACTTGGTTTACGAAAATGTGGTTTTATAATATCCAAATTTTTATGATTAGTTTTGTCTTACTTCGAGTAAAATTGATGCGCTTTAAACTAGTTTTATAATCATTCATGTTTTCTAAAAACCCTTTAAAACGAAGGCGATGTTCGATATTTGGCAATTCACGGAATCGTGCCCTAACGTGCTGGGTCGCAATTTCTCATTTGCTCAAAATAATCGAATGTCCCTTTGGAATTTCATTCATGTTTTCTAAAAATTCTTTAAAACGAAGGTAATACTCGATGTTTGGCAATTCGGGAATCGTGCCCTATCGTGCTGGGTTGCGATTTCTCGTTCGTTCAAAACAATCGAATATTTCTTTGAAATTTCACCCATGTCTTTAACGATTCTATAAAATGAAGGTAATGTTCAATGTTTGGCAATTCGGGGAATCATGCCCTATCGTGCTGGGTTGCGATTTCCTGTTGGTCTAAAATAATCAAACATTCCCTTTAGAATTTCACTCATGTTTCTTAAAAATTCTAAGAATAAGGCAATGCTCGATGTTTAGAAATTCAAGGAATCGTGCCCTATTGTGTTGGGTTTCGGTTTTACATTGAACTAAACAATCGAGCATCCTTTTGCAATCTTCAACTTATAAACTTTTGGAAATAAAAAATTTATCGTGTTCTCGAAGGTATAAAGGATCGTGTCATATCGTGCTGGATACAATGCTATATTCTTTCGAAACAAGAAGACTTTGACGACCAACTCGGGTTATTCAAATATTATTAAAAAGAACCACATTTTAAAAATATTTTTAATTTTAGAAATAAGGACTGTCGAAACCATTTTTTTGAAAACGGGAATCGACTTTGTTTGAAAATGAAAATTAAAATGGGAGTCGCCACCGATCTTTATTAGGTGTGATCGGATCACCTTTGTTTTAATAAAACAATTTTAGTTTACTAAAACGGTATTTTGGTCTCTGAAAATTCAAGAGAACAAGTTCGAGTCGATTCACGTTACGCGCGAGGAAGGGTTAGCACCCTCAACACGCCCAAAAAAATTGGTACCGAATTGATTAGTTAATGTCTCAATGTGGAAAATTGAAAATCGGGAATGAATTTGAAATATGATTGATTTTAAAGACGCTTGAATTAACTTAAAATGATTGTTAAAGATTTCCTTATCTCGAGATATCGGAGTATCACATCCCGTAAGTTAGGACACTATACTATGAACTCCCGAGCGCAAAGTCGTCTTTAATTTTAATTGGGTTTCCATGTATTTAAAAAAACTCAAAAGGATATTTGGCTATCTAGAATTAACGAGAGAATCGAAACCCCGTAAGTTAGGGCACAATTCCTCGATGTCCTAAAACGCGAAACATTGCCTTATTTTGAAATTTTGTTTTTGAATAGTAGCAAATATGGCATTTGAACGACGTATATAGTTTTATTTGGAGTAAAAACAGAACGATCCATATTGAGTAAAACGTTGGAGCTTAATACATGATGCGATGACATGGAATAAAACACAGTAATGAGCATGGAATGATAACGCATGGATACAACGTCATACAAATGAACGACAAATGGCGTGAAAATACGAATAATCGAAATATGATACATAATGACAATAAGCACACCACACACATTATTTAAGTATCAACATTAACAATAAAGACATGAAGCAAATAATATAAACAATTTTAAATAAATCATGAGACAATTCTAAACAAATAATGCATGAAAAAACAAGTTTAAAAATAGATATTACAAAAGTAATTTTAAATAAAAATTTAATATAAAAAAATTTAAAATAAAATAATATATGTAAAACAATCTAAAATGACTAATTTATAAAACAATTTAAGATGACATACAAAAGTTTAAACTAAATAATATGTAAAAATAATAATAATAAATAAGTAAAAATACATAATATATAAAAATATAAAATAGTTTTAAAAAATAATAATGTAAAAGAAATTTAAAGTAATAACATATAAAATAATTTAAGCCAAGTAATACATATAAAACTTTAAAATAGGTAATATACACAAAGATTTAAAATAAATCATATATAAAGATTTAAAATAAATAATATGTAAAAATAATTTTGAAAATATATAATATATAAGAAGTATGTAAAACAATTTAACATAAGTAATATATATGAAATCTTAAAGTAGATGAGGATAAAAGGTTTGTAATAAATAAAAAAAGAATTTAAAATCATTTACATATAAAATAGTATAACAAAATACCATATAAAAGCTTGAAATATATAAGATGGTTCAACGTAAATAATGTATAAAATATTTAGAATAAATGAGGTGAAAAGAGGAATTTGAGATAAAATAATGTGTAAAAACCATTTAAGTAAAAAGTATGTGTATATATATAATAATTTAGAGTAAAAGATATAAAAAAATAAAATTCAAAATGAATACTACACATAATGATTTAGAAGGGATAATATATGAAATATTTAAACTCGATGATAGTTTAAAACACGTTATATATTCAAAAATAGCGACAATAGTAATAGTAATAATAAAATAAATAATGTAGCATTTGAAGATATGGAAGATATACATAAACATATGATAAAAGATAATAATGAGGGTAGAAATGAAAATAAATCCCATCTATAAAAATAATAATGAATAAATGAACAAACAAACAAATAGATATTAAACATTAGCTAAATTAGGTCGATAGTATAATCATAATAACATTAATAAAATAAATAATCCACCGCCAACAATAATGAAAATATAAATAGAATGAGTAATTCATGAAATAAAAATGATAAAAATAATAATAATAAAAGAATGATGAATGAGTAAATAATAAAACAATAATAGGTAATAAAATAATAATAACCAAGGTAAACGAAAATCGAAAAGAAATAAAGGAATTATGAAACGATTTCAATGACATAACCCAGTAATGTACATTGATAAATAAATGGACAATAGGTATATATAAACCACTAAATAGATGAACGAATAAATAAATTAGGACTATGTTGAAGTTTAATTAAATTTAAGATGCAAATTATAAAATAAAAAATATAGGTCACTAAGGATCAAGGCGAGACGCGCATAAGGCATGAGGGGCTGATTGGGAAAATATTCCCAGCCCTCTATGCGTAGCGTTTCATCCATCTGGACCAAGGACCAAATCGAAAATAAAATAAAATAAAAGGGCAAAATTTTAAAAAAGGAGAACGTGTCTGTTTGTACTGCTGTTTAAATTAATTTTTTTTTACTCTTTTATTTCTTCCTTCTTTTTTCTGCAAAACTAACAGAAGGAGAGTAGCCCCCTCTTCCCCATTTTTGTTTGTGCTCTACTAGGGTTTCAAAAGAAACCCATCATCGCCATCATCGCACAAAGCCACCGAGGGCGGTGGCCGGAGCCACGCGAAGACCAGATTTTCAGCCCTTTTCAAGAGAGCCCGAAAGCAAAGCGTCTCCCAAACTCAGAAAATGCGAAAGAAAAGGTCTCTCTCTTTTCCCTTTAAGTCAGATTCTGACGACGGAGAATAGATCCGTCGAGGTGACACGGGATTTCGGTGAGATTCCTTCTCTTATTTTTTTTAAAAGTAGATTCGTAATAGAAAACAAAAGAAAAATAATAGTAATAAGCGAAATGAAACCAAAAAAATAAAGAAAGAAGATGAACAGTCAACCTTTTGTTTTTTTTTTCTTTATTGCTCAAATATGCTGTGTGTGTAAAAAATACATTCTTGTTCCAGGCTTTCTTATAGCCGAATACCAAGACCTTGGTTTACTGTTTGTTACATTTTGTTTTGCTTTTGTTGTTGCTTTCGTTTCTGTTGTCCTTCTTTTTCTTCTTGCAGGTGTTTTTTGGAGGGTCAATGAAGAAAGGAGGCCAACCCTTTGCTGTTTCGGTGAAATGGAGACAAGAAGGGCCGAACCTCGGGCGTTGGTCTTGCCGACGAAGCACGTGGGTGGCAGAGGACGAGTACGGCGTACTAGGGGAAATTAGGGTTAGACTTGGCTGAGATTTGGGTTTAGGTTGGGCCTATTGGGCTATTCAGGTTTGGGTTTTAGTTTATTTTTTTGGTCTGGGCTGATTAACAATTCTGGGCCCGGGTAAATTTGGGTATCTACAAGGACAATATTTAATTGATTTGGTACCAATTTTGGGCGTAGTGAGGGTGCTAATCCTTCCTCATGCGTAACCGACTCCCGAACTCATTTTCTCATATTTTCGTGAGACCAAAATCGTTGTTTTAATAGAAGATAATATTTTATTAAAATAACTAAATTCTTAGATAACCTGATCACACCAAAACAAAAAGATCGATGGCGACTCCATGTTTTATCTTCAAAAAGTCGATTCCCCATTTTTTTCATTACATTTAAAAATTTTGAAAGATAATTTCGATAAATAAAATTTAAAAAAAATATTTACAATTAAACCTAAATTCTTAAATTTAAAATATAGAGAAAACTAAATTTCTTATAAAAAAAATGTAGAACTTCATCACTGACATACACTTGCACGAAGCTAATTGTACCTGACATTCATTAATTGGTCGGTGAGCTTATCGCTGAAAGTAGTTATAGAAATAAAGAAAATATTTATGACAATGTTAGGGTGTATGGTGTTATAATTTATGCAATTAATATTTTGTGGACAGTTGGTTTATTAAGCTAAATAAATAAGTATGAGTAAAATAAACAAACGAACATGAACAGAGGTTTTTTCGTTTAAACTCAGTTCATTTACAGCCCTAATTGCAAGTATACTTTGGTGATATTTATACCAAATTGAAAATTAAAAAATTAGTAATTAATTTGAAACATGTATAGATTTCTAGTAAGTTTTTTTTGTTTGTATTTTTCATGTTTATTTTACGATTTATGTTTGGAGTTCATGACTGCCGCTCTTAATAATGTTGACTCAAAAGTTCAAACAAGTGTTTCTCCTCGAGGATGTAATATGCCTTACCATTGCAAAAGGGTTAAAATATGCTATAGGTCCTTGTACTAATCAAAATTTTGAAATTTAGTTTCTGTATTTTTATTTCCCAGAATTAGTCTCTTCACTTTTTCAGTTTTCAAATTTCAAGTCTAATTGTTAACCTTTTTACTTTTTTATTAAATTTACTTGTGCAATATTTTGAGATTTAAAACAAAAAATCACTTAATATACTAAAAAATGACATTATAATAAATCTGAATTTAATAAAATAGTTTTAAAAGTGCTAACAATTCAACTCAAATCTGAAAGTAAAAAAGATTAATAAATAAAACATGAATCACAACTTCAATGGTTTTCGTTAATAAATCGATATTATGAATATTATTATTGACTAATAAATAATACTAGTTGCAACTTGCTGCATGTGTAATTCAATTTCAATGCCAATTAACTATACTGACAGGACAGCTGCCATGAACGACTATAAATTACTACCATCTTTACGCTAAACTTCGACGAAGAAAAACGTGAAGTACAAAATCAGTAGCTTCATTCCATACATTGTTCTTAAATCAATGGCTGAGCAGTATATAGTTGTGGTAGCTGGTGTTATAGCCTCTCTTTTGGGGTTTGTTTTCTTGTACTACAATTCTTTAGTGAGATTTTGGGGGCTGACCAAGCTGAAAAGAAGATCTGCTTTGGAGCTTCCAAAGGAAAACAGTGAGGCTGTTGGGACTACAGATATTATCATAGTCGGTGCTGGTGTTGCCGGTGCTGCTCTTGCCTATTCTCTTGGAAAGGTCCCAATATTTCTCCTTTGTCCTCGAGTTCCGATAAAGGTTATTGAAAATTGGATTTAAATAAGATACTATACATAATAATTCTTCTCAACTTATATGTTACAGGACGGACGTCAAGTTTTAGTGATAGAAAGGGATTTAAATGCCCCTAATAGAATTGCTGGTGAAAGTCTATTACCAGGAGGCTACCTCAAGTTAATTGAATTAGGCCTTGAGGGTAAACAAGAAAATTCATGGATTTAAATAGCGGATGCAATATGATTTTTACAATATTATTTCTTTATATAATTCTTTTTACTTTAAATATTGGTATTATAGATTGTGTAGATGAGATTGATGCTCAACGAATTTTGGGTTATATTCTATACAAGGACGGAAAGAATGTTCCTGTATCTTTTCCTTTGGAAAAGTTTCAGCCTCATGTTGCAGGAAGAAACTTCCATAATGGTCGTTTCGTTCAGAAGTTGCGGAAAAAAGCTGCATCTCTTCACAAGTACTTTCTTTCCTTTCTCACAATCATTCTTCAATTTCAACATAAGACGTCATAACATTTATCTTAATATAATAAATGACTTGTAGCTATTTAGGCTTGTCAATTGAGCAGGTGGAGTTACTTTTTGGCTATATCAATCTAGATTAAATCAATTAAGATTGGATCAAATTTGAGTTCGAGTTTGATCGTGTCAAATATTTTGGGTTTAGGCTGAAAATGACATGTCTATTTCTGTTCCTATGATTATGTTTCAACTTGTTGCAGCAACTGATCAGAAAGAGTACATTTGAAATTTTACCTTTCTTTACAGCTCAAAATTCATGTGTTGTTGATATGATAATGTAGTGTAAATCTAGAACAAGGGATAGTAACATCTTTGCTTGAAGAAAATGGCATTGTCAAAGGAGTGCACTACAAAAATAAGAGTGGTCAAATGCTTACCACTTACGCTCCTCTCACCATTGTATGCGATGGTTGTTTCTCAAATTTGAGACGCTCTCTTTGTTATCCTAAGGTGAAAATTCTTGGAAATCTTGTTAAATTGGTCTAACAATAGTTATTGTCTCTTTATTTTGTGATTTAATCATTTTACTTTAATTCAATATAATTTGATCACTTTATTTTTATAATGTTACTAGAAAATTAAAATCGATAGTATCATTAGCTGCTTTTGTTAAAGTATTGATATGATTTTTTTTTTTTTTACTATTATTCAATCATATTGCCAGATAGACATGGAAATCTAGTAAATAGAATTTAGTCAATGATAAATTTTTATATAAAGTCGAATACTAGTTATTTCTTTTTAAAAAAAAAGTTTAGGTCATCACTTTAACGAGTACAATTAAAGGTGTTATCCATTTGGATTTACTAATAATATTATAAAAGTTGAATGTACTTGACAGGATCCTCTATTATAGGGACTAGATCAAATTAGTCCTTATACTATTAAATATATCAATTTGGTCCTTTTACTATTAAAAAGAATCAAATAAAGTCAAATTTTAATAAAGTTAAAATTTATTGATTCAAAAAAGTCAACTCACTTTTAATATAGTTGTACTTTGAAATCTTTTTTATGATCATGCAAAGGAAATATTTTGTTTGGAGTTGAACTGTAAATGAAAAAAATAATTTTTATGTCATTTTTAAAACAGTAAATATGAACTTTGTTCTAATTTGATTTTATTTGATTCTTCTTAATAGTACATGGATTAAATTAAACAATTTAATAATAGGGTGACTAAGTTGACCCAGTCCCTATAATAGAGGCCTTCATAGGTACTTAACCTTGGCTGAGCAAAAAAAAGAAAGAGACCAAATTTTGTCAAATTAAAGCAAAGGGATTAAATTTTAAGTTTAGCATGATAGAGAGTCTAAAACCACAATTAGACTATTATATATAAAGGTCTTGATTATTTCTGCAGGTCGATATCCCCTCTTATACTGTTGGTGTTATCTTGACCAACTGTAAACTTCCGATTGAAAATTATGGAGCTCTTATATTAGCAGATCCTTCACCTATCCTATTTTATCCCATCAGCAGCACTGAAATTCGTTGCTTCGTGAATATTCCTAGTGAAAATGTACCTTCAGTTTCCAATGGTGAAATGGCTTATTTCTTGAAAACTTTGGTGGCTCCCAAGGTATACTTGGATCATTCTTTCATTAATTCATTAGGGGAATTTGGCTGAATTTATGGACAAACTATATGACTTATAATACATTTCAGGTTCTTCCTGAATTGTACAATTCCTTTATATTTGCAATAGAGAAGAAGGACAACATAAGAACAATGCCGAACAAAATCATGGCTGCTTCTCCACACCCCACTCCTGGCGCTATTTTGATAGGTGATGCATTCAATATGCGACATGGTATAACTGGAGGAGGAATGACTGTTGCTCTATCTGATGTTGTTATACTTAGGGATCTTCTAAGACCCTTGCATGATCTATCTGATGCATCTGCCATTTGCAAATATCTCGAATCCTTTTATACTCTGAGGAAGGTATTGTAGTTTCATGTTTTATATGCATTTTGAAAGTGAATGGCAACGAAGAAAATGGGTATAATTTTGCACTTTAACTACATGCAGCCAATGTCATCTACGATAAATACATTGGCTAACGTCGTACAGAAGGCATTCAGTGCCTCATCCGATCCTGCAATGGAGAATATTCAGCAAACATTGTTCGGGTATTTGAGACTTGGAGGGTTTTTCTCATATGGAGTATCAGCTATATTCGCTGGTTTATGCCCTCATCCATTAAGCTTAGCATTTCATTTCTTTGCCATGACAATATATGGCGTCGGTAGATTGTTACTTCCATTTCCTTCTCCCAAACGTTTATGGGATGGGGCTAAACTCCTTTGGGTCAGTATCTCTATCAAACATTTCTCATATAACATAATATCTTAAATACAATAAGGATATATGAAAATAACCCGAATATGATACAAATATATAAGTTACCATGTTTACAAGTTCCGCCTTTTTTATATTTGTTGGTTTGCAGGTTGCGTCAAGTATTCTTCTGCCCTTTATACACTCTGAAGGAGTCAGACAAACATTTTTCCCTCTAACTGTGCCAGCATATTATAGAACTCCCCCTGGAAATAAGGGGGAAAAAGTCCGAGAAGAAACTGCATGCATTAATTAGCAAGATTTGTTTTGGACAATTCTAAGTCCACAACAAATTTTCGTATCTGTTACTAGTTAGCATGCTTATGTAGGTTTGGTAATCTTTTGTTCTCATGTTTAAAATGCTAAATGAATGAGTTTGCTTTCTGTTAGGATCGACCCGATTAAGCAACGAACAAGAAAAAATATCAGAATAAATTGAGAAATTGAACATACAAATTTAACGTGAAAAAACCCCTCCAAAGAGGATAAAAAATCACAGGCAAAGATAATTTTATTATAATGGAAAAAGAACAAAGAGTACAAAAGATGAAGATAAAAACTAAATCCCGAAAACCCAAAAACAAAGAACTCACAAAACGTAAACACAAAATTCTCTAAATATGTTATAAGTTCTAATCTCTAATGGGTATATTTTTCTAAGGTTGTAAAAGATTATTTTTCAAATTTGACTCAAATAGGAGTCATATTTAACAAATCTCCACCTTGACTCATATTTCCACAACGCCATCTTTACCAAAGCCCGCCACGAGCCTATCTTGAACTATGTAGGGAATTAACTGAGTCGAATTTGTGCTTAGAAACTGGAAGACTTCTAGCCTTCGACTTGTACACTGCCAAACCAAAACTAACCCGGGTCTGATTTTCACGAACACAGTGTCCTAACTTTTCAAAACCTGCATCTAAAAGAGAACCTCTCTTCAACGAAACGGTCATACCTTTTTCCCTCCTATGACCAAGTTGCATCCGCTCCAAACGAGTTGACTTCGATTCCGTAACGGACGAGGGACGTCTGATTTCACCGGTCACTGTAGAACCGTCCAGAATATAAAGACTGTTGGTTCTCTTACCTTTTAATAAAACAAGAGCTCCACGAGATACTTTAATGCCGCTCGACTTGATGTTGATTCTACATCCTTTCAAGTCTAAAATACTCAATGAGATGAGATTCTTTCGTAAATCAGGTACATACTTGACATCTGAGAGTGTCATAATCGTCCCATCATGTATCCTAATTTTAACAGTACCAATACCAATTACTTTACTAGATGAATCGTTTCCCATGCGCACAACTCCACCTTCAACCGAACTGTATGTAGAGAACTATTCTCTATTGGGACACATGTGGAAAGAACATCCCGAATCTAGGATCCACTTGGACGTGAGCTTGGAGTTATCGCTTGTTGACACTAACAAGAAATCATCACTGTTTTCATCGGCCAAATTAGCACTAGCTACATCTTCTTCGTTACTCTCAGCAGTTCTTTTATTTCGCAGTTTATAACAATCTGCTTTGACGTGACCTAACTTTTTACAATAGCGACACCTTTTGTCTCGTTTCTTTGATGCTACCAAAACGGAAGGTTGTCTATCTGCCTTTTTATCCAAATGAAACTCATTGTCGAGTTTATCTCTACTCAACAAATGACACTTCACATCTTCGAACGAGAGTTTGTCTCTGTCATAAATCAGAGTATCCCTGAAAGACTTGTATGAAGGGGGTAAAGAGCACAATAATAGCATAGACTGATCTTCATCATCAATATGAACCTCAACATTCTTTAAATCATTTAAAAGAGTAATGAATCGACTGATGTGATCTCTAAGAAGCTGACCTTCGTTCATGCGAAATGTAAATAGACGTTGTTTCAACACTAAACGGTTAGCCAGAGACTTAGTCGTATAAAGAGTTTCTAACCTTTTCTACAAGGCAGATGAGGTTTTCTCCATCAATACCTCCTAATATCAGTATTCGCGAGGCACAACCGGATTGCGATAAAGCCTTTTCATCAAGCTCTTCCCATTCTGCTTTATTTTGATTCTCGTGCTTTTTCCCAGAACAACTTTTTCAAACCGGATTGTACTAGAATTACCATCATCCGAACTTGCCACGATTGAAATTTGTCTCACCATCGAACTTCTCAATTTCAAACCTTGTTGCTTTGCGCCATATCCGAATATGGGTGATCTATGAAAATTGAACTAACTCGATACCACTTGTTAGGATCGACCCGATTAAGCAACGAACAAGAAAAAATAGCGAAATAAATTGAGAAATTGAACACACAAATTTAACGTGGAAAAACCCCTCCAAAGAGGATAAAAACGGGTAAAGATAATTTTACTATAATGGCAAAAGAATAAAGAGTACAAAAGATGGAGATAAAAACTAAATCCCGAAAACTCGAAAACAAAGAACCCACAAAATGTAAACACAAAATTATCTAAATGTGTTATGAGTTCTAATCTCTAATGGGTGTATTTTTCTAAGGTTGTAAAAGAGCCTATTTATAAGCTAAATTCATAGGTCAAATAATAATAAAATAATCTAAACTAACCAGTGTTTAATTGAAACAAGTAAACAGAGTTTAACTGAAAGATTATTTTTTAACTTTGACTCAAAATAGGAGTCATATTTAACACTTTCTTAAGTAGGTTTGGTGATCCTTGTATTCTAATAGGTTAGCATTCTTAAGTAGGTTCAATAAGTCTTGTATCCATATTTATTTTATGCTTATGTAGATTTGCAAATAGCATACCCATCCCCAATTTCTGACACCCTTACAGGGTATTCAAACACTTCGCATTCAAGGATAATCACCTCATCGATTCTTTTTAGGCGATTAGTAGTTATTAACATTCCTACCCTATTGTACTCATCACCATTCAAGGAATTAGATTCCATTAAAACCAACTCTCCCCGTGCAGCTGCAATTTTCTTGAATGTATTATAGTTCCAAGCATGCTGGGGGATCCCATAAACCACCATCCAAGTGGTTCGATGCTTCAAGAATGAGAAACGAGATCAATAAGCAATTTCGACAAACCATATCTTTTAGAAAAAGACCATTGTAATTTCTCATCTAAGTTATCAAAGAAAAAGTCTTAGAGGGAGGGAAATTTTGTTTAGAATATCGAGGGGAGGTTGCTACTTGACAAGTCATAGCCTGTATTCATTAATTAAGAGTGAAGTTAAGGGGGTTGGCAGGGGCCAATACCTCTTAAAATGAAAACATTTTCATTTAAGTCACATTATAATTTATAAAATTTTAAATTAATAATGATAAAATTATACTTTAGTCCCTAAAATGATAAAAGAAATTGATTTAATCTTTTAAAAATTATAAAAATATAGGATATTAAAATAGTGAAATTAAATTTTTACAATCATAAAAATATATAATTCAATTCCGGTCCCCTAAAAGAATTTTTGACTCCACCCCTATGATTGATGATAAATTACAAGAAATAAAAATATCTTATTAAATAATAAAATATAGATTACAAAAAGTTTCTAAATAAATGCAAGTAATTTGATTGTTTTTTTTTTGTAAGTAGCAAAGTTTTTTTTAAAAACCCATTTATCTTTTTCAATTGCGCGGAGTGGGGTAGTTCTATTCTATCATCTATCACATCTGCTTTAAATTAAATTAAAAAAACAATTTTTTTCCGGAAAATTAAATTAAATTGTCTCTTTCTCTTTGATTTTTTCTTTGACTTTTAGCAATAATAATTTTTTTCAAGGTTTAATTAAGTATTTAAACTATTTTTTAATTGATTTAGATATCTAAATTTTGAAATTAGAAAAACATGTGAATAATCCCTAAGTTAGTTTGCAAGTTCTTAAGCTTGGTGGTAATGGGTTTGAATGGAGCACTCTAAAAGGGAATTCTAAGTTATCAGTCTTTGGTTTCACTTGATTTCTCCTCAAATCATTTAAATGGTTCCTTGCTAGATGGTTTTGGTGTAAAGAAATGGATTTGATGTATAGTAATAGGGTATATTTCATAACTAATCGTTTATCTCTTTGAAGAACATAAGTCACGAGAAGATTAATAACTGATACCAATAATAGACATCTTAATTTTTACAAAAACTATCTTTACATACCAAAAAAAATCATCTATTACATTTTAAATTTAAATTAAATACGAAAGGACTATAATTATGACTTCTTCAGATTTTTTTCTTTTTACTTTTGTTTCAATTTAACGAGAAACTAAATTAAACAACCCTTTATGACATGGGCGAAATTAGAAAATTCTTTTAGGAGGGATCGAAATTGAATTGTAATTTTTACAATAGTAAAAATGTAATTTCATCATTTTAATAGCCTATATCTTTATAATTTTTAAAGGATTAAATCAAACTTTTATCATTTTTAGAGAGGCAAAGTGTAATTTTATCTTTACTATTTTAAAATTTTAAAGGGCCTAAATGAAAATTTTTTCATTTTAGGAGGGGACTGGGGCCCTTACCAGCCTACTAGCTACGCCCCTGCCTTATGATCAGTAAATTATAATATTAACTAGTATTGTAACAGCCAAATTTTTCAGTGGTGTCGGAAACAGTAATTCGAGATGACTATATCCGTCGAGTAAGTTTAGAAATTTTAACAAATAATAATTATAGGTCAATCGCGAACTTAAAAGAATTATTTTTAATTAGTGAATTTTGCAATTTTAAAAGAATTAATCAGATAAATTGAGTGAAAAACGAGGTATCGAGACCTCGGATTCATAAACCAAGCCATAAATATTTTTATAAATATTTATGGAATGTTATTAAGTTAGTATTAAAGTTTCGTTAGAAAATTTTAATGTTTGGTTAGTCAATTAATTAAAAAGAACTAAATTGAAAATAGTGCAAAATTTATTAAATTGTGATTAAATAGTTTAAGTGATTAAAAAGGAGGGATTTAAAATTAGACCCAAATTGTATGGGCTGGACGGTTGGGCAAGAAAATCAGCAAAAAAGACAAGGAGAAACAAGGGCAAAATGGGAAATTTTGCAAATTAAACATATAAAACAAGATAAAATTGAAAAATCCAGAGATATCATCATTTTTCTTCAGCAAAAACGCCATGGGAGGTCTGAAAGCTGCTGGTTTTTCATACTTTGACATATGTGAGTTCAATTCTTGCCCTTTTCTTTGAGATTTTTATGTTTTTGTGACTTTTACAATTAGGTCCAAGTGTTTAATTCATTAGTTTTTGATTTTATGGACAAAATTAAAAGCTATCACTGATAAGTGTTGGCTGTTTATGATGAAATAAAATGAATTTTAAGCTTTTATTTTGTTGTTTGATGATTTTATCAAGTAAATTCAATAGAAATTGATTTTAGGACCTAATTGTGAAAAAGTTGTGAATTAAGGTTTAGTGTTAAAATTCTGATTTTCAAAGGTTGTGTAATAGTTTAGAATGGTGGAATAAAATGTTAATTGAGAAAAATTAGCTTAATAGATGGGCTAATTGAGCAAGGACTGAATTGTATGACCTGTGAAATTTAGAGGAAAAATGGTAATAAACATCTTGAACTAAAACAACTTTGGATAGCAGCAGTAGGTTAACTTTGAAAAATCACCATAAATTTTAAAAATCGAATTAGAGAATGAATAATATATAAAATTAAAGCTTATTGAGTCTAGTTTCTCATAGAAGAAGCGGTGTAAGCAATTGACTTGTAAATTATGAGATATAATGAATTTTGTGAGACAAGGTCAGAATGAGTTTGGGTTCCCCTGTTTTGACTTTGGAAAATCACCAAAAATTGGAGAAAATTAATTAGAGGCTCAAATTTATATGCTCAGAATCTTTAATGAGTCTATTTTCAATAGAAATCAACGAGAACATTATCTGAGTTCTGTACTGTGATATAATTAATTTTTAGTGAAGAGAGGTCAGAACTGTCGGACAGTGAAATAGGGGAAACTTAAATGAATGAACTGTACTAATTGGCTAAACCAAAAAATTCTGAAAATTTTATGGTGGAATGATATGTGAGTCTAGTTTCAGGGAAAATTTACGGATCTTAATTTGGAGCTCTGTAGCTCGAATTATAAATAATTGAGTGACTATGACTCGTGTGAACAGCTTGATGTGAGCATTAATAAGTAAATTGTGAAGTCCTACTTACAAGAATGTTATATACGTTAAGGATGTGGAATGGAGAGGAGGAGGAGAAAAATAAATGGTATATGTTTATAAGAAAACAGTATGAGAATGATATATATCATGACATGTATATATACGACTAGTTTCAATATGATCCTTGTTGGGTATGAAGTTGGATTGAAATGTCTAAGGCAAGTATTTTATTCTGCGCGTCTGAAATGTGGTATTTATAAAGATATGATCTAGCTTTAAATATGAATGCTTAATGATTAAGCTAAAAATATTTGGCAAGATGGTAATCATGGTATAAAAGTATAAGTGGTACCATAATAGACAAGGTAAAATGAGTATGAGAGACACATGTATGATGACATACAAATTCTATGTTTGTAGTTTAATTTAGAATGTTTAATTATTAAATGAATACTATGTTATGTGCTTTTGATTTTGTATAAGTGTGTAAGAGATTAAGGTTGACCAAGGCTTGAAAAATAGCTTAGATATTGACCACACAGGCAGAGACACGGTCGTGTGTCTCAGCCGTATATGGAACACGACTTTAGGACACGGGCGTGCGATGTGGTCGTGTGCCCCTAAAATTGATGATGATGTCATAAACAGAAAGCTCCATGGACAAGGGACACGGGCGTGTCCCAAGCCACACGGGCGTGTGGAATCCACACGGCCTAATCACACGGGCGTGTGGGTAATGTTCACAAGTAAAAAATAAAAAATAAAAAAAATTAAAATTAAGCGAAAAATTTTATGAGAAATCATTTGAGTTCCGACTTAATTTTAATGTTCATGTTGGGCTTTGAGGGCCCAAATAAAGGTCGTTATATATATATATGATCTCAGAAAGTGAATAGTAATGTTTTGATTAATCTGTAAATATTCTGTATGTACTGGTAACACTCTGTAACCCTGTTTCGACGACGGATATGGGTTAGGGGTGTTACAAGTATATTATTAACAGTTATGTTGATTATTTGTTTGTGTTAAATTATAAAGTAAAAAAAAAAATTGAAGGTTAAAATATGCTTCAAGTCATTATACTCTCTACTTTTATTTTCAAAAATTTGGTCTCTCTACTTTTTAAATTAAAAACTCAGGTCCAATTGTTATTGTTGCTAAAATGCTTCGATTAAATTCATTGGTATGCCATTTTGAAATTAAATATACATTCACTTGATAGTCATGTAATAATAAGATTAATGTTAAAAATACCAATCAATATTATTTTTTTCTTAAAAACACTTGTTCAAATTCATCATGATAAAATAGTTAATAGGATAACACTTTACTTATTCATATGGGAATTGTTTTATTGAGTACAAAATTGCATGTAAACTGAATTAAGTCAATCAATTTCATCTAAGCTCTCAAAGAAAAAATCAAGAAATATTTTCAAAACTATAGTTTTTTATAGTGTCGAACCAAATCGGGAAAGTCATGGTTATGTAAATGCATTCTCAATGGTTATGTAAACAACTTTGCTCAACTTACATCAGTTACTTCCTCTAATACGTACATGCTCTCCTTTAAGTTAATTCATTATGTTCTTATCATCAAGTTAAGAAATTCTTTTCATTTATTGCTTGATAGAGTTAAAAAAATAAGAGAAAATAAAATAAAAATTTTGAAAAATGCATAATTTTAAACTAACATACAATCCTCTTTCATTTTCTTTCATATTATCATTCTAAGTTGGAATGATTGGTTCTTATCCGTTAGTATGGAAATGATCACCCTTCCTCTCTTTTTTTTTTTTTTCTTTTTTTACTTTTTCATTCCCTCCTTAAGACTATATATGAGTAAGAGATTTGTAGGAGGGTTTCATTTAAATTAAGGTTTTCAAAAGTCTAAAAACAAATTTACGTTTTTTGAGTAAATATATTGAAGAATTTAAAATTTTGTGAGTAATTTCAAGAAGGAATTTTAATAGCTCAAATTCCTTTTTCAAATTCAACTTAAATAGGTGGTTTTTCGAAATCTCTAACAATTTTAATTGATTTAATACACATAGTTCGACTATAAGATAAAAATTTAAACCTCAAAACTTATTTTATTTAATTATAATATATTTTTAAAATTTTATTTTATTAAAATTTATTTATAATTTTTTACAAATATAATGATTTTCATATTGAATATTGTTTATATTATTTATATTTATTATAATTATTCTTTTTATAATTATTTTCTAATTTGTAAAATTCCATTAACCTTTTTTTTTTTGTAAACCAATTATTTATCCAAACGAAACAACTACAAATACTAGCATTTTAAATAATCTAAAAAAATAATCTAATTATAGATCCCGATCATATGTACTCTTTTTAACACAATGTCTAGAGCTATTTATAGTTCCTCCCCAACTCATAAACAAAAAGATAATACGTTTCAGCAGACTCGAAATCACGTCTTTCTTCTCATACCAATTGAATTAAGATTCAATCGACAATTCGATACAAATTTAAGTATATATTTTTTTATATTTATGTAATATGTTTGCTATTTTTATTGTGAAATTATTTTAATTCTGGTTACAATTATTTCACTTTAAGATAATTTATATGTTTTAATTATATTTAATAATTATTATTTATAAATTACAAGAAATAAAAATATCTTATTAAATGCAAGTAGTTTGATTTTTTCCCTAAAAAGGAACCATTTATCATTTTCAATTGCGTGGAGTGGGGCAACTTCCATCTATAGATCTGTTTTTAAGTTAAATTAAATTAAATTTTTTTTCGAAAAATCAAATTGAATTGTCTTTTTCAGTTTTTCTCTGTCTTTTAGCAATAATAGTTTGTCTTTTTTTTTTCTTTTCTTTTCAAGGCTTAATTTAATAAGTGGTACCCGGGTTTGTTCGAGTTATTTAAATTATCCTTTCATCTATTTGAAAATTTAAATTTTGATTCCATAATTGAAATTAGTATCTATAGTTAGTGCCGTAAAAAAAATGTCTTTTTCTTTGTGCTCATTCTATGTACATATATAATATTAGAAAGACGTTGGAAAAAATCAACCTTTTTCCTAGTCAAAATTACAAAACACCCAAATAAATAAGGAATTAAGACATCTGATATCGAACATAACTACTAATGACTAATCACAAATAAATCACCACTAAATTTTAAATATTTCTAATCTTTTCACACCAGCAATAGCCAAAGTTGTAGCCATCCATTACCTTGTATCTTAACCACTAAGAATGTAACATTGGCCAACTGGTTAATACAACTATCAATACCTATAACAAAATTCTGAACGACCACAATCTAATTTTCCTATCCAGCAATCATTTCAAAACCACTTCTGAACTAAATTCAATAACGAGAAAGGTTTTCACATGTCATCCCATGCCAATATAAATTTCTAAAACAATTTTAATAGCTTATACAACCAATCAAATTTTGTCACATCATCATTTCATTAAAATATAATTAAAAGTAATTGTATATTAATATTAAATACAAATAATTATATTAATATTAAAAAAAAATCCCTCCCCACCTTCACTCCCCCGCTCCCCCCAACTATAATTTCCTTAGTTAGTTTGCAAGTTCTTAAGCTTGGTGGTAATGGGTTTGAATGGAGTACTCCAGAAGGAAAATCTAAGTTGTCAATCTTTGGTTTCACTTCTCCTAAATCATCTAAATGGTTCCTTGCTAGATGGTTTGCAAGTTCTTAAGCTTGGTGGTAATGGGTTTGAATGGAGTACTCCAGAAGGAAAATCTAAGTTGTCAACTTTGGTTTCACTTCTCATAAATCATCTAAATGGTTCCTTGCTAGATGGTTTGCAAGTTCTTAAGCTTGGTGGTAATGGGTTTGAATGGAGTACTCCAGAAGGAAATCTAAATTGTCAATATTTGGTTTCACTTCTCCTAAATCATCTAAATGGTCCTTGCTAGATGGTTTTGGTGCAGAACTAATGTAATTCATGTAAATGGAACAGATTTCGTGATTAATTATTTATATTTTAAAAAAGTTTTTGTGACACAAAGGAATAATCACTGCAGTAAATATCTTGATTTTCACAAAAAAATTAACTTTATGAAAAAAAACCCTCATCTATTACATGTTAAATTTAAATTAAATTAGGAAGGACCAACAATTGATTGCTCATATAAATATCTTATTTTTTAAGAGGAAATTTCTTACTAAGATCTTTTCAGATTTTTTTTCTCGATTCGGATTCCATCTTTCCTAATAAAAGTCGAAGTAAAATTATTAGCTGTTCACGTGGATCCTTTTTGATATTTTTATTGATACAAAAAGGAAGAGGCTCGTTGTCACCTGTGCAAAGGGATAGGCCACTGACATGACAGCATCCATGAAAGAAGACAAATTAAATTATAACTTACAGCTCCTTTACGCCAAAATTGAGAAATTTAGAGGCGTGAAAGTACAAAAACAGGCGGTCCTTCATTACTCACCATTCATTGGTCCCCTTTCTTAAATAAATGCTGTTCTTCTTTATTATTCTTTCCATACATTGTTCTTAAATCAATGGCTGAGCAGTATATAGTTGGAGTTGCAGGTGTTATAGCCTTTCTTTTGGGGTTTGTTTTCTTAGTTAGATCTTGGGGGCTGAGCAAGCTGAAAAGAGCAGTATCAATGGAATTCCCAAAGGAAAACTGTGTAAACAAAAATGGAAATGGTGAGGGTGAGGCTGTTGGCACTAAGGAAATTATCATAGTCGGTGCTGGTGTTGCCGGTGCTGCTCTTGCCTATTCTCTTGGAAAGGTCCCAATTTTTACGCTCCTTTATTTTAATTTTATAGTATGAAGTTCGGACTTGGAATAATAACAGTAACCAACTTTAAAAAGATCATTTTCTCCGCCGCTAGAGACTCCGAGAGTCAGGGTAAAATAGGGAGAAGCCAGAATAAATATTTAGGAGATATCGGATAAAATTTTAATTTTTTATAGTTTATATCTTTATAATTTATAAAGAATTAAATTAAATTTTTATAATTTTAGAGGGGCTCAAGTGTAATATTATCTTTATTAATAAAAATTTTAAATGGCCAAAAGGGTAAATTTACATTTTAGGGAGGTCGGGCTCATGCCAGCCCCCCTGTATTCGCCCCCTGGGGTCAAAGGTCTAAAATTTTTCAATTCCGTTTTTATATACATGCAATGTAATGACCCTCCTAAATATAAAAATAGATTTTTCTAATATTTTTATAGTATTAAAAATATATATATTAGAACGTTTTTGATCTTGTTAAAATAAGACTTCGCAACAAAATAGAGGATAAATTATTTACAAATAATCTTATTGTTTATATTAAGAGGGATGTTGCCGAAACTTTTGATTTAAATTCTATATATAATGGTTTTATTTTTTTGAAAGAACATCATGCACAGTTTTAAGTAATCATATGCTATTTTTTTTATTGTTCTTTTTAAATATGTATTTATGTCATCTTTTTTAATTTATATATATTTAGAAATATAATGTGGAACAAAAATTTTATAAAATTCTTTGTAGTGTAATTAACATAAATAATATATGTTATAAGAATTTTTTTTTATGTAGCACGTCTAATTTTAGTTTAACTCTCTCAAGATTAATATCCTGATTCTGTTACTATCAATTATTTTAAAATAAATATAAAAGATACTTTAATTATGTCAAACAATAAAATAAAGAATTGAAATTCCATCTTAATTATATTTAATGTAGAAATATATATAAATATTTACTAAATAGAGATTTTTAAAAATATTGTAGAGGTGGGGGATGCTCCATTTAGCTTCAATTAACATCAATTTCTCTCTTCAAGTTTTCATAAGATCCTTGAAAAATGAATTTAACTATGATGTTATACCTAATAATTCTTCTATAATTATATATTGTAGGATGGACGTCAAGTGCGAGTGATAGAAAGAGACTTAAATGGACCTAATAGAATTGCTGGGGAAGGTTTAATGCCAGGAGGCTACCTCAAGTTAATTGAATTAGGCCTCGGAGGTAAATAAGAAAAATAATGTAGTGGTTGTAATATAATGTTACAATGATATTTCTTTGTATATTTTTATTTATTTATTTTACTTTGAATGCTGGCACTACAGATTGTGTAGATGAGATTGATGCTCAACAAATTTTAGGTTATACTTTATACAAGGATGGGAAGGATGCCCCCATATCTTTTCCTTTGGAAAAGTTTCAATCGCATGTGTCTGCAAAATACTTTCATAATCGTCGTTTCGTTCAAAGGTTGCGGAAGAAAGCTGCATCTCTTCATAAGTACTTCTCTCATTCCTCTCAATCATTCTTTAATTTCAATATAAGATGTTAGAACATTGATCTTAATTGATTAAATGACTTGTAGTTGTTTTGATCCATTACTTTTGTTTAGACCAGTCAATTAAGCTGGTTGAGTTAATTTTGGTTTGTTTAATCTAGATCAAATCACTCAAGTTTTAAAATTAACAAATCATATTGGTTTTTATCATTTTAAGCTTTTAGGATAAGATAATTTTAAGTTTAGATATGAGTCATTTTAGGTTCAAACATTAGAGCTTTGAGTTTCAAATTTTTTAGTTTGGTCATTATGGGTTCATGTCATTTTGGTTCTAGACACTTCGAGTTTGAGTTGTTTTAGGTTTAAATTAATTTGATTTAGGGTAAAATTTTGTTCAAGTTGGAGGGACACAAATTGTAGACCCTATATTAGGTTCACGCTGACGAAGTCAAAATTGACATGTTTAGTTCTGTTACTATTACTCTATTCCAACTTGTTTAAAAAAGAAATTATGCATTTCTTTACAAGCTCCAAATTCATGTTTTGATGATATGATAATGTAGTGTAAGTTTAGAACAAGGGACAGTAACATCTCTACTCGAAGAAAATGGTATTATCAAAGGAGTACATTATAAAGATAAGAGTGGTCAAATGCTAACAGCTTATGCTCCTCTCACCGTTGTCTGCGACGGTTGTTTCTCGAATTTGAGACGTTCTCTCTGCAATCCCAAGGTAAAAAATGCTTACGAAATCTTGTTCAATCTAAATTTTATCTCTTAAGAAAGTATGTATAAAGGTCTTGATTGTTTCTGCAGGTTGATATCCCCTCTTATTTTGTCGGTTTTCTTCTAACGAATTGTAAACTTCCAAATGAAAAATACGGAGCTCTTATATTAGAAGATCCTTCACCTATCCTATTTTATCCCATTAGTAGCACTGAAATTCGTTGCTTGGTGGATGTTCCAAGTCAAAATCTACCCTCTGTTTCCAATGGTGAAATGGCCCATTACTTGAAAACTTTGGTGGCTCCCAATGTATATTTATATCTTTCTTTTATCGAATCATTAAGGGAATTTGGTTGAATTTATGGACTAACTATATGATCTATGATACATTTCAGGTTCTTCCTGAAGTATACAATTCCTTTATATCTGCAATAGAGAAGAAGGACAACATAAGAATAATGCCGAACAAAATCATGGCTGGTGCTCCACACCTCACTCCTGGTGCTTTTTTAATCGGCGATGCATTCAATACGCGGCATGCTATGACTGGAGGGGGAATGACTGTTGCTTTATCTGATGTTGTTTTACTTAGGGATCTTCTAAGACCCTTGCATGATCTATCTGATGCATCCGCCATTTGCAAATATCTCGAATCCTTTTATACTCTGAGGAAGGTATTGTAGTTTCATGTTCTATATGAATTTTTTAAAGTGACTAAAAAGGAACAAAAAATGGCATAAATTTTCACTTTTAACTGCATGCAGCCAATGTCATCTACGATAAATACACTAGCCAATGTCTTACACAAGGTATTTAGTGCCTCGTCCGATCCTGCAATGGAGAATATGCAACAAACATTGTTCGGGTATTTGAAACTTGGAGGGTTTTTTTCATCTGGAGTATCAGCTATGCTCTCTGGTTTATGCCCTCGTCCATTAAGCTTAGCATTTCATTTCTTTGTCATGGCAATATATGGTGTTGGCCAGTTGATACTTCCATTTCCTTCTCCCAAACGCTTGTTGGATGGGGCTAAACTCCTTTGGGTCAGTATCTCTACCAATCATTTCTCATATATCATGATCACTAACACGATAAAAATATATAATAATTTAAAAATGACGTGGTATTTTTTTTTTCAGGTTGCATCAAGTGTTTTTCTTCCCATTATACACTCTGAAGGAATCAGACAAATGTTTTTCCCTCTAACTGTGCCAGCATATTATAGAACTCCTCCTAAGGGAAAAAAAATCTAAGAGGAAACTCCATGCATTTGTAGTGAACAATTCTATATTCGCAATAGATTTTCATATTTGTTTCTACTTAGCATTCACAAGTAGGCTTGATGGTCGTTTGTACTCATATTATTTCTCTGTCTTGTTTAAAATTCTAAATAAACGTTTAGTAATTCTTGTATTGGTGTTATTTTTATGTAGCTTGTTTGAAGTATTGAACTAACGAGTTAGCATATATCCTAAAGCATTTCTTGCTATGGAGAGGGCTTTTCCAGATGAGGAGCTTTGACATAGGTGACTTGAGTGGAAACATCTATCCAAATTTTGCACAAATTTACAACCAAGTGAATAAAGTTGAGTCTGTGATACATTTTCGATAAAATATCTTTTTAGCTAACTGGACGGCAAAAGTGACATTAGATATTCCAGAAATGATCTTTAATGCTCCCCAAGCGTATAGCAGAATTCCACTTGGCACTTTTCATCATACCAAAAAAAAGTTAATTTGTCTTTTCCCTTGGGTTCTTTTTTCAATGATAATTTGTCCTTTTTGTTTTTGCATTACGTGTGGTGGAGATACATCTATCAATTTTTTCCCAAGATTTTGTTTTTCCATTACGTGAGGTGGACAGCGGCCAAACTATGGCGCCGGCAGGTTACCACCCTTAAATTAGAAAATTTAAAATTTTTAAAATTTTAAATTAATAAAAGTAAAATTATATTTTTTTTAAAATTGATAAAAATTTAATTTAATTTAATTCTTTAAAAATTATAAAGATATAAGTTATTAAAATAATAAAATTATATTTTTATTATCGTAAAAATTACAATTTAATTTCAACCTTCTAATTTTTTTTGTGACATTAAGGATTAAATTGAATAAATTGAAAGTTGTTAAGAAATTATGCTATAGACTAAAAATACAAAGTCTCTAACATGAAAGTATATGGAATCAGATTTTGATCCAATACTAAAGATTGAAAAGTATGAGTATTTCGAATATAGGGAAAAATGAATAAAATGCAAAATATATTTGATTATATGTTTATCATGTGGTTGAGTGAATACTAGTGCTATTTTATAATTGGATTATCGAACGTAACTAAAAACAATTTCAGACAGTCTTGAGATAAAGAAAAAGTGAGAATCATAGATAAGTAATTAATACGAACTAATACGATTTGTACATTCATGATTCGAATTCAATATTTACAAACTAATTTATCTCGAACATATGTTTGATCTTTAGATTTGTAATTTGTAAATGTTTAATTTAAATATGATATAAAAGTATGAAAAGTAAAAAAAGATGTGATCATAATAATATTAATTATAATTTAAAAGAAGAGATGTTTTATTATTTTTATTTCACTTAAAAATAGAACTGATTTCACAAAAATTTGAAACAATGGGTTATTATAGAGAACTAACCTAGTAAAAAGTGTACTTTATACTTTATAATTAATATTGTTCAATAAAAAGTTGTTCTAAAAGTATCACAAAAATTATCTAATTATTTATTTTATATAAAAAATCTTATAAATAGTAAATATATATTAATAAAAATTAAATATTTAATTAATATGATAAAAATATCGAATCAATTTACAATTATACGTGCATAAGAACCACATTTATATTGATATATTTATTTTATAATTATATAAAAGTTTGAGTAAAACTATTAGCTTTACAGGTGGATCTCAGGAGTGAAGTAAGAAATTTTTTAAGTAGAATTAAATTGTATATTTTTATAATAGTAAATTATATTTTTATTATTTTTAATAATTAAAAAATTAAATTATAATTTTATTATTATTAATTTAAAATTTTATAAATTTTATAATGTGTATCCTTTTCATACTTTTATTGATACAAAAAAGTAAGAGGCTCGAGTAGAGTACTGTGATTTTAATTGCAACTTGTGCAAAGGGATAAGCCACTGACATGATTGCATCCATGAAAGAAGACAAATTGAATTGTAAGTTACTGCTCCTTTACGCAAAGATTTTTTTCAGAGACGTGAAGGCGGTGCTTCTTCACTCACTATTCATTGGTCCCCTATAAATGCTGTTCTTCTTGATTATTCTTTCCATACATTGTTCTTAAAACAATGGCTGGGCAGTTTATAGTTGGAGTTGCAGGTGTTATAGTCTTTCTTTTGGGGTTTGTTTTCTTAGTGAGATTTTGGGGGCTAAGCAAGCTGAAAAGAGCAGCTTCAATGGAGTTCCCAAAGGAAAACTGTGTAAACAAAAATGGAAATGGTGAGGGTGAGGGTGAGGGTGTTGGCACTACGGAAATTATCATAGTCGGTGCTGGTGTTGCCGGTGCTGCTCTTGCCTATTCTCTTGGAAAGGTCCCAATTTTTTATCACCTTTTATTTTAATTTTATAGAATTAAGTTCCGACTTGGGAAAATAATAGTAATGAACTCTAAAAAGATCTTGGAGCCATACACATGACGCTCCGAAATAGTTTCTTCAATACTTTTATAATACTAAAAATAATATTAAAAATTTTATTCAACTATAATAACACAAACAGTATTTTCGGCCATAAAAATTGTTAAAATAAAGCTTCATAATAAATTGGAGGATAAGTTTTTTTTAAAGATAATCTTGTTGTTTATATTAAAAGAGATTGTTGAAAGTAATTTTTATTTAAACTTTATATTATTTAGTGATTTTATTTTCTAGAAAGAACATCGTACACAACTTTAAGTAGATATACTTATGGCCCGACCCAACTTGAAGATCTGCTAAAAAGTGGGAGGGTTTGAGTAAAAAAATAGATTAAGAAAATGAGTTTGGGAAAAAAAAGGTCCGTTTAAAAAACGAGTTGAGTCTTAGGTAAGATTTTTTTGCCTCGGCCCAAATATGTAGTTTTTTTTTCTTCTATTTTTTAATCTCTTGTTGTTTTTCACTATTTTGCTAATATTTTACTATTATGTTGCTATTATTTTGTTGTTATTGTATAACTCTTATTTAAGTTGCTAATATTTTACTATTATGTTGCTATTATTTTGTTGTTATTGTATAACTCTTATTTAAGTATACATTTTTCTTAAATTTATTTTCAATTTATTAGGAAACATTTATTTTAATATTTTTAGTATTCTTGATGTATTATATTTTAAAAAAATTATATAAAAAAGTGATATAAAAAATTAATACAGGCCGGGCTAGGGTTTTAACATTTTATCCGGGCTAGACTCGTGCAAAATTTTAGACCCATTTTTCAGACCCGAGCCTAGCAAATGAGCCTAAAATTTTAGTTGAGCCCGGCCTGGTCCATAAGCACCTCTAGTTTTAAGTAATCATATGTTATTTCTTCTTAATTGTTTTAAGTAATCATATGTTATTTCTTCTTAATTGTTCTTTTTAAATATGTATTTATGCTATCTTTTTTTTAAATTATATATATTTGGAAATATAATGTGGAATAAAAATTTTATATAATTTTTTGTAGTATAACTAACATACATAATATACGTTACATGAATTTGTTTTTTTATGTAGCACGTCTAATTTTAGTTTGACTCTCTCAAAGTTAACATCTTCGCTCCGTCGCTGTTCAATATTATAAAATAAATATAAAAAATACTTTAATTATGTCAAATAATAAAAATAAGAATTGAAATTCAATCTTAATTATATTTAATGTAGAAATACATATAAATATCTACTAAATAGAGATTTTTAAAGATATTGTAGAGGTGGGGAATGCTCCATTTAGCTTCAAGTAACATCAGTTTCTCTTCAACTTTCCATAAGATCTTTGAAAAATAGATTTAACTATAATGTTATACCTAATAATTCTTTTATAATTATTTATTGCAGGATGGTCGTCGAGTGCGAGTAATAGAAAGAGATTTAAATACACCTAATAGAATTGCTGGTGAAGGTCTAATGCCTGGAGGCTACCTCAAGTTAATTGAATTAGGCCTTGAAGGTAAATATGAGTAGTGGATGCAATATAATGTTTCAATGTCATTTCTTTATATATTTTACTTTGAATGTTGGCACTACAGATTGTTTAGAAGAGATTGATGCTCAACAATTTTTGGGTTATACTCTAAACAAGGATGGAAAGGAGGCTCTCGTATCTTTTCCATTGGAAAAGTTTCAGTCTCATGTTGTAGGAAGAACTTTCCATAATGGTCGTTTCGTTCAAAGATTGCGAAAGAAAGCCGCATCTCTTCACAAGTACTTTCTCTCGTCCCTCCCAATCATTCTTTAATTTCAATATAATATTTTAGAACATTTATCTTTATGGATTAAATGACTTGTAGTTGTTTTGATCCATTACTTCTGTTTAGACCTATCAATTGAGCTCGTTCAGTTGATTTTGGTTTGATCAATCTAGATCAAATCACTCAAGTTTTAAAGCTAACACATCATTTTGGTTTTTATCATTTTAGGCTAAGGATTATTTTGGGTTCAGATTATTTCAAGTTTAGATTTGAGTCATTTTGGGTTTAAACATTAGAACTCCAGATTTCAAATTTTTGAGTCTGGCCATTACGATTTCATATCGTTTTGGTTCTAGTCACTTCGAGTTTGGGTCCTTTCAAGTTAATTTTTGAATCATTTTAGGTCTAAGTTGTTATAAGTTCAAGTTAGTTTGGGCTAGGGTGAATTTTTGTTCGAGGGACTCAAATTGGGGACCCTTCATAGTCAAATTAAGTTGGATCAAATTTAATTTCCATTTGGTTGAGTCAAATTTTCAAATTCAAGTCAAAATTGACGTCTGGTTCTGTTACTATTACTTTGTTTCAACTTGTTTTAGTCAGAAATTATGCCTCTCTTTACAAGCTCTAAATTCATGTTTTGATGATAACGCAGTGTAAGTTTAGAACAAGGGACAGTAACATCTCTACTTGAAGAAAATGGTATTGTCAAAGGAGTGCACTATAAAGATAAGAGTGGTCAATTGCTAACAGCTTACGCTCCTCTCACCATCGTCTGTGATGGTTGTTTCTCGAACTTGAGACGCTTTCTCTGCCATTCTATGGTGAAAAAAATGCTTACATAGTCTTGTTAAATTGGTTTAATTCTTATTTTAGTCACTCTATTACATTAAAAATTTGAGATTTAGTCCTATTTTATTGTGCCATAATTTGATTCCATTATTTTTGTGATGATATTAGTATGTCAAAATAGATCAGTTGCTTTTATTAAAGAACTGACTTATTTTTTGGTCATATAGTCAAGGTCACATTGAAATCAAGTTAATTAGGTTCAACCAATAATGAAATTACATGTTACTCGAATGTTAATTAGTTTTAATAGAAATTTATGTCATTATTTCAATGGTAACAATCAATGGTGTCGTCAATTTGGACCTGCAATAAAACTAGAGAGACTAAATTTTGCCAAATTAAAATGGAGGAATAAAATTCCAATTTCAGCTTGGTAGAGGGACTATAACCATAATTAGACTTAAATTATATGCTTTGAGAAAATATACATATAAAGGTCTCGATTATTTCTGCAGGTGGATATCCCCTCTTATTTTGTTGGTTTTATCTTGACGAACTGTAAACTTCCAAAAGAAAAATATGGAGTTTTTATATTAGCAGATCCTTCACCTATCCTATTTTATCCCATTAGTAGCACTGAAATTCGTTGCTTGGTGGATGTTCCAAGTCAAAATCTACCCTCTGTTTCCAATGGTGAAATGGCTCATTACTTGAAAACTGTGGTGGCTCCCAAGGTATATTTATATCTTTCTTTAATCGACTCATTAAGGGAATTTGGTTGAACTTATGGACTAACTATATGATCTATGATACATTTCAGGTTCTTCCTGAATTATACGATTCCTTTATATCTGCAATAGAGAAGAAGGACAACATAAGAATAATGCCGAACAAAATCATGGCTGGTGCTCCACACCTCACTCCTGGTGCTTTTTTGATCGGCGATGCATTCAATATGCGGCATGCTATAACTGGAGGGGGAATGACTGTTGCTTTATCTGATGTTGTGATACTTAGGGATCTTCTAAGACCCTTGCATGATCTATCTGATGCATCCGCCATTTGCAAATATCTCGAATCCTTTTATACTCTGAGGAAGGTATTGTAGTTTCATGTTCTATATGAATTTTTTAAAGTGACTAAAAAGGAACAAAAAATGGCATAAATTTTCACTTTTAACTGCATGCAGCCAATGTCATCTACGATAAATACACTAGCCAATGTCTTACACAAGGTATTTAGTGCCTCGTCCGATCCTGCAATGGAGAATATGCAACAAACATTGTTCGGGTATTTGAAACTTGGAGGGTTTTTTTCATCTGGAGTATCAGCTATGCTCTCTGGTTTATGCCCTCGTCCATTAAGCTTAGCATTTCATTTCTTTGTCATGGCAATATATGGTGTTGGCCAGTTGTTACTTCCATTTCCTTCTCCCAAACGCTTGTTGGATGGGGCTAAACTCCTTTGGGTCAGTATCTCTACCAATCATTTCTCATATATCATGATCACTAACACGATAAAAATATATAATAATTTAAAAATGACGTGCTATTTTTTTTTGTTTTTTCAGGTTGCATCAAGTGTTTTTCTCCCCATTATACACTCTGAAGGAGTCAGACAAATGTTTTTCCCTCTAACTGTGCCAGCATATTATAGAACTCCCCCTAAGGGTAAAAAAATCTAAGAGGAAACTCCATGCATTTGTGGTGAACAATCCTATATTAGCAACAAATTTTCATATTTGTTTCTAGTTAGCATTCTTAAGTAGGCTTGATGGTCGTTCGTACTCATATTATTTTTATGTGTCTTGTTTAAAATTCTAAATAGACGTTTAGTAATTATTCTTGTATTAGTGTTATTTTTATGTAGCTTGTTTGAAATATTGAACTAACGAGTTAGCATTTGTAAGTAGGTTCAGTAAGTATTCTACTCGTACTGCTTTTACTCATTCACACACGCATATATATATAATATACTTTTTCCCTAAAAAAGTACTAAAAGAATTGAAATGAAACAAACAAGTTTGTAAAGCTCAAATAATTGGATAATCATCTAGAGGGGGTGATTTAGTGAATAAAATTCTTTTACCAAGCTGAAAAAGGTAGAGAAAAATTATTACATAAGATTCAGAGAGAGGTTCAATATCACTTGCTAATCTCTGCAACTCCATATCTTTTACATGGCTAAGGTAAAACATTTAATCCCCTTAAAGTTATTCTATCCATAAGCCTTAAGTACTCCCTTTAACTTAAAGAGAAATGGTGCTAACAAATATGAGCCTCTAAAAGGTGAAGGCTCTCTAGAATGTATATAAAAACTTGAAGAAAAATATTCTACTTAGCCCACTAAATCTATACAAAGAGAAATAAATGAAAGTTCTATTGGAACTTAATTGTAAAATCTTTGCATTCATGCTTGGATTTTCTCTTTTTGCTTTTTGATGTGTTATGGATGTATATTTATACCAATAACTCGATTTCTAGCTACTTGAATTTGTTGGGATGAAATAAGACTACTGGAATGTGAAAAACTCATGTTTGAAAAGAAAAGAAGAATGTAGATGTTAGTCGAGGGGATTGACCCTTTCCCCTTCTATATTCTTCATTTAGCTACTAGAAGGGGGATTGATCTTGGGCATTGCTCCCAAGGATGGATCCTTGTGTAAAAATACATAAAAGTAACTGTAGAACACTTTCAAATGAGCTTTATCAACTAAAAAAACATTGTAAACATATTAAACTAGCTGCACAAATAATCGAGACCTTTATATGTATATTTTTTCAAAGCATAGAATTTAAGTCTAATTATATTTTCTCAAAGCATAGAAGGTAAAATATGATGCCTTGTAGCCGAGCATGAAAGAACAAATTTGAGAGCTCTTTTTTTATGTAGTCTTGCATGCTCAGTTAGGTTAGATACATATTAGGAGATCTATATAAATAATGAAGACATGCCTTATATGATGGAAAGTATAGATTGCAAATTAATATGATCACTATTCAAAAGTGATGATTTATGATCTTACAAATTTAATTATTCATAAGCATTATTTAAATTAAAAGTGATGATTTATCATTCGATGAATACATTTTTATAGGACATGTTTCTCCCAAGGAGTATGTCCAATATGAAGGGTTGTGACTCTTCAAATTGTATTCATTGAATGCATATAAATAGAGGCATTATGGTACTCACAAAAATACAATTACAATCAATCTTATTTTCAAAAACTAGAGTAAGAGTTAGGGAATTCATCGATTTTGCTAATCAAAGGAAATTTAAAACTTCGTTGTATCCCGGGAGGACCTTTGTCTTAACCCTCTAACAACTTTGTGTGGGGGCAAATAGTTCTCTTTGGAAAGCGTCATTCGTGCCTCGAAGTCTACTGTTTATTTCCATACAAGTCTCCAGTTCTATCATCTCTACTCAAATTTTCAACATTATAAGGGTATGTTTGAGGGGTTAATGAGGTAGTCACACAATAAACTCTACAACATTGTCTCCAATACCTTTTATTCCTTTTTATTTTGTTTTTGACCTTTTATTTATGTAGCCTTGCTGTTGACATAAGTTTGTTTATGTAGGCAAAGTAAAAGTTGCGGTGATTTGTAGTGGTGGTTGACATCATAAGGGTACGAAGAGCACTAAAAATGATGATGCATAGGGGTCTCTTGGAGAGTTCTTTGGAAGAGATTTGGAACAACTTTAGCATGTATCATAAAGCATTTCTTGTGGTGGAGAGGGCTTTTCTAGGTGACGACGAACTTTGATATGGGTGACTTGAGTGGAAACATTCATTCAAGTCACATTACGAGTTTAATATATTCCTCGATAAAAAATCTTTTTAGCTAACTGGATGAAAAAAGTAGCATTAAATATTCTTAAAATGATCTCTACTTTTGATGAACCACCACCAGAGATCATGGTCACCCTTAAAACTGATGTGAAAGGATTTACCTTCCCACATTTAGGGAAAATTCTCCCATGCGCTCCAAGCATGCACACATATATGTAATTTTTACCAACATTTCTAATGCTATTTTGGTTAGAAATATTAGTATTGGTATATATTAGAAATGTCGGTAAAAACTTAAGAAATTTGATACACTACCCAAGTGTATAGCAGGATTCCCCACGTTTAATTGTTGTTTATTAAGTTTTAGTGTCACGGGACTAGACCTTTCTTCTCGCAATCCGTGCGGCCTTAGGTTATTAGCTCGTCCAAACTCGCCTAAGTCAACCTTTTCTCCCAAAAATGAGGATTCCTTAAGAACTCCTCCAAGGCACCAAATTAAATAGCGGAAGTGATTGCGCCAAAAGAAGCAACAAATAAGCAAATAAAAGCCAAAGAAAGAATGCACACAAGGTGTTTGAGTAAATGCCAAGAATTCTATTACTCTTAAGAATTCAACATACAATGGATGGTTTACAAATGAGGGGGAGACTCTCTATTTATAGTTGAGCTCCCCAGAATCGACAGTCAAAGATACATTTACATCGACAGGCATTTGATTTAACGATATCCCATGATTTAAGAGATTTACAAGATATGCCTTATCAAATCTAATCTAATTTTTACAAGATATGATTCCCTCTATCTTTTAAGATTAGTTACCCAAAATAGCCTAAGTTGCTATATCTTCGCTATTGGGCCACCTAGGCTTCAATCTGACAGGCTTTTCCAACAATTCATGGAATCGAGCCAGTTCACGTGGGCTAAATGATCCCCATCTAATTGATCGACCTCCATGGGACGCATCTTGTGCTATGGTCACGGGCTTAGAACTTTGGCCCGTGACACTAGTGCCCTCTATCATATCAAAAAGTAAATTATTTTGTTTTTCCTTTTGGTTTCTTTTAATGCCGCCTTCTTTTGTTTTTTTTTTTTCCCAGTAACTTATCCTTTTGTTTTACCATTACGTGTGGTGGAGAGCAATTACAACTTCATGATGAATAAAATGTGGGTATTTTTCCACCCAAATAACATCACTACAAATAGAATAGGTCATGCATGTCTAGTCATTTTTATAAGCAGCGTTGCTTTGCCGTCATTGTGATCGCAGGACCATGTTTGGCTATTCTTGTTTACTGTCTTCCAAATCAGAGATGATTTGGAGAGAATCTCCCTCAACAAAATAGAATAATATCCCAACACGTGCTTATTCACTGTCCCACCATACCTCCCTTTTCTTCTATAAATCATGTTCTTCTTGATTATTCGTTCCATACATTGTTCTTAAATCAATGGCTGAGCAGTACATGGTTGGAGTACTTGGAGTTGTTATAGCCTCTCTTTTGGGGTTTGTTTTCTTGTACTGCAATTCCCTAATCAGATTTAGGGGACTGAGGAAGCTAAAAAATGAAGCTTCAATGGAGTTTCCAAAGGGGAACAGTGTAAACAAAACTGGAAATAGTGAGGGTGTTGGCACTACGGATATTATCATAGTCGGCGCCGGTGTTGCCGGTGCTGCTCTTGCCTATTCTCTTGGAAAGGTCCCATTTTTTCTCCTTGTTCGTTATTTTGTTCTACCATAGTTTTAATCATCTTATTTTCCTCATCCAGCATATAACAATTACTATTTTTTCTTTTTTTGGTAAAAATCCCATGGTGGCATCTTATCAGGAGTCAGCTTACATATATCCCCGTTTACTCAAAAATTTAATAAATTAATCTCTTTATGTTAAATTAAGTAGTAAATAGATCATTTCTATTAAAAATTTTAATCTATTTTTACTGTTAAAATTAATATTAGAATCAATTTACTCTTTAATCTATTGTATAGAGAGTATTAAGTGTGCATTTTATTATTATTATTATTTATACTGTTGAATTATTATATGCGAAGATAATAGTTAATTTTATATTTTGTGTTATTTTTATTTTTAAAATTTTTAAATAAGATAAACCCCACCACCGTTCTCCCCTCCTCCTCCCTTTCACCCTCCACCCAGACGCCGACCCTCTCCCTCTCCCTCTCCCCACCGACCACCACCGCCGAGAGAAAGGGGCTTAAATATGGGCGTGTATCAGTTTTATATAATAAACCTCAATCGTAGACCACTTTTGTGCTGGATATGTTGGTTAATACTTCTTTTTCGTTAACATGAGAGAAGGTTGAGGAAAGAAAAGTAAGACAGTTCCTAGACCATTTGTGTAGTTGGGAATTGTCCCAAGTCATTTTTGTCCCAGAATTCACCATTTGACCATTGAGTTTCATTCTACAAATCCAAATTAGGTTACAAAGTTGCAATTTCTCATAAGCTAAGCCAAACTTCTACCGGAGGTAGAGGGACGGGGAGGAGGAGGGGAGAGCGGTAGTGGGGGAAGGGAGCTAAGAGGGGTGGCCGGGTGGGGGAGGAAAATATTTTTATTTTTTAGTGTTAATATAATTTTTAGAATTAATATTAACATAAATAAAATTATAAAATTAGAATGTTGATGTGGCACGATATAATTGGTTATTGAGTTTTTTTTTATCGATGTTAAGATTTGAAATTGTTTGGGTAATGAAGCAATAGTTTAACTTTCAATTCTAATTAGAGGTGTGCATGGGTCGGGTCACCCGGCTCGGCTAGAAGGCCTGCCCGAAATGTGAGAGGGTTTAGATAAAAATATAAGTCTGTTTAAAAAATGGGCCGGGCCTCGGGTAAAGTATTTGTGGCCCGAGTCCGGCCTGGCCCGAATTCACTAAATGATAAAAAAATCTGTTTTTAATATTATTTTCTTATTGTTTTCTCCCTATTTTGCTACTATTTTACTATTATGTTGCTACTATTTTATTGTTATTGTTTGGATATTATATAAAACTTATTTTATTGTTAATTTTTTTATTATTTTAAAGACATTTGTTAATTTTGTTATTATTTTAGAGGCATTTGCTTGTTAAGGTGCATCTATTTTAGTGTTATTTAAGTATACGTATTTTTTAAAATTTATTTTCAATTTGTTAAGAAATATTTATTTTGATATTTTTAGTATTTTTGATGGTTTATATATATATATATTAAAATTATATAAAAATAATATAAAAATTAATATGAGCGGGCCGAGTCGAGCCCGGGTTTTAACATTTTTATTCGGGCAGAGCCCAGGCCTAAATTTTTAGTTGGGTCGGGCCCAAACTCGGCCAGGCCCGACCTATGCACACCTCTAGTTCTAACTAAAAAAAAAAGTTTAGATACCAAGTTGAAAAAAGAGGTATAGTTTAGAGTGCAATTTATCAATTAAGTTTTTTTATAAATATAATTTAAGCACATTCCATGACTTGATAATGCCGTTTTGTATTTTTTTTTTTTTGTTGTTGAAAATTTACTATTACAAATAGAGTACATACACAAGTATAATATATTCCCAAGCAATTATAGTGTGGAATTAAACTTGTACAAAGACGAAAAAACAACCGGAAATAATCCGAATAAAAAACATACATGTCATATGCACATGATGGAATAAGAAACCTACGTATCACAATTGCATATGATAGAACTCGAATCTGGGTGCTTAAAAACCCAGAGCCTCTCCCTTAAGCAACAATACCAAACATTATCAGCCTTCAAATTTGAATTTAACATGATATCATACGTAACAATTCTTCACAATTTTCATGTTACAGGACGGACGTCGAGTGCGAATGATAGAGAGGGACTTAAATACGCCTAATAGAATTGTCGGTGAAGTTCTATTACCTGGGGGCTACATAAAGCTAATTGAATTAGGCCTTGAGGGTAAACAAGAAAATTGTGGATTTAAATAGTAGATGCAATAAAATGTTACAATGTTAGTTATTTATACAATAACTTTTTTTTACTTTGAATGTTGGTACTATAGATTGTGTAGATGAGATTGATGCTCAACAATTTTTGGGTTATAGTATATACAAGAATGGAAAGGAGACTCTCGTATCTTATCCATTGGAAAAGTTTCAGTCTCATATTTCAGGAAGAACCTCCCATAATGGTCGTTTCGTTCAAAGGCTGCGAAAAAAAGCTGCATCTCTTCACAAGTATTTTCTCCCCTTCCTCTTTATCATTTTTCAAATTCAACATAAGATGTCTAACATTTGTCTTAATAAATTAAATGACTTGCAGTTTGTTTTGATCATTAGACTTGGCAATTGAGCTAGTTGAATAGATTTTGGGTCATGTCAATCTAGATCGAGTCATTCAAGTTTCAAAATTCTTTGAGTAAATATGGTATTAGTGTGTTTAGATTCAAGTCACTTTAAGTTTGGATTCGAGTCATTTTGAGTTCAAGTTAGAATGGTTTGAAGCTCGAGTTTTTAGGGTCGAGTTATGATAGGTTCATGTCATTTTAGGTTATAACCACTTCAATTTCTGGTCTTTCAAGTTGTTTGAATCATTTCGAGTTGGAGCGAAAAATTTATGTTAGGGAGAAATAAGGTTCGAGTTAGAGGGGTTCATGTTGTTGGTCCTTTATAATAAAATCGAGTCAAGTTTAGGTTTGAATTGATTAAATTAGGGTTTAGGTTAAGGTTAAAATTTAAAAGTTTACTTCTATATGTATTACTTTGCTTCAACTTGTTACAACAATTTATTAGAAATAGTACACTTGAAATTATACTTTTCTTTACAAGATCCAATTTGATGCATTGATGTTATGATAATGTAGTGTAACTCTAGAACAAGGGACAGTAACATCTCTTATTGAAGAAAATGGTATTGTCAAAGGAGTGCACTACAAAAATGAGAGTGGTCAAGTGTTGACAGCTTACGCTCCTCTTACAATTGTATGCGATGGTTGTTTTTCAAATTTGAGACGCTCTCTTTGCTATCCTAAGGTAAAAATGCTTAAGAATTAGTGTTAAATCGGTATAATTATGGTTTTCGTCTCTCTAATTTTATATTTCAACATTCTACTTTAATTTGGCTGAAGTAAAATTGTTTTTATTTTTAGTCCATCACAGTCAAGGCCACTTAAAATTTCTATCTACCATATTCAACCAATAATAAATTTATATGTTGACATTAAATTAAAAAAAAAAGTCAATGTCATCACTTTATGGCAACAATTATTTGTGTTATCAATTTGCATCTACTAATAACATTTAAAAGCAAAAGGCCATTTTTTCTTTCCAAATTAAAGAAAAGGGATTAAATTCCAATTTTAGGATAATAGAGGGACTAAAACTTTTATTAGACTTGTTAAATTCTATGCTTTAAGAAAATGTATTAAGGTCTATATATTTTTTTTTCTGCAGGTTGATATACCCTCTTATCTTGTTGGTCTTACACTGACAAACTGTAACCTTCCAAAAAAAAATTATGGAGCTATTATATTAGCACACCCTTCACCAATCCTATTGTATCCAATTAGCAGCACTGAAATTCGTTGCATGGTGAATGTTCCTAGTGAAAAGGTACCTTCAGTTTCCAATGGTGACATGGCATGTTACTTGAAAACTCAGGTGGCTCCCAAGGTATATTTAGATCTTTCTTTTATTCATTCAGTAGGGGAATTTGGCTTAATTTATGGACTAACTGTATGGCTTACAATATATTTCAGGTTCTTCCTGAATTGTACAATTCCTTTATATCTACAATAGAGAAGAAGGGTAACATAAGAATAATGCCGGCTAAAATCATGGCTGCTGCTCCACACCTGACTCCTGGTGCGCTTTTGATTGGAGATGCACTCAACATACGGCACGCTATAACCGGAGGGGGAATGACTGTTGCTCTGTCTGATGTTGTTATACTTAGGGATCTTCTAAGACCATTGCATGATCTATCCGATGCATTCACCATTTCCAAATATCTCGAATCTTTTTATACTCTGAGGAAGGTATTGTAGTTTCATGTTTTATATGCATTTTGAAAGTGAATGGCAATGATGAAAACGGTATAATTTTGCCCTTTAACTACATGCAGCCAATGTCATCTACAATAAATATACTGGCTAATGTCCTACAGAAGGTATTCAGTGCCTCGTCCAATCCTGCAATGGAGAATCTGCAGCACACCTTTTTGGGGTATTTGAGACTTGGAGGGATCTTTTCATATGGACCATCCGCTATGCTCTCTGGTTTATGCCCTCGTCCATTAAGCTTAGCCTTTCATTTCTTATTCATTGCAATATATGGCATCGGCCGGTTGTTACTTCCATTTCCTTCTCCCAAACGCTTGTGGGATGGGGCTAAATTCCTTTGGGTCAGTATCTTTACCAAACATTTATATAATAACATGATATAAATATGTAATATCTTAAATATGATTATGATATAGGATCATATTAATAAAAATATTTTCTTGTTTTTCAGGTGGCATCAAGTATTCTTCTCCCCTACATATACTCCGAAGGAATCAGACAAACGTTCTTCCCTCTAACTGTGCCAGCATATTATAGAACTCCCCCTGAAAATAAGGACCAAAAAAACTTCATGCATTCTGTGTAATCATTTGTGTTCGTGCTATTTACATGTGTGATGTTTAAAATGCTAAATAAATGAGTTAGCTTTTGCATGACTCAAACACTAGCTATAATGTCTTTAGGTGCTTTGCTGGTGCAGGCCATGTTGAACTTTGTGTGAATTTGTAGCACTTCTATAAGAGATTTGTTTTCAATAAATTTATATTGCCGAGTAAACAAAAATAGTCCGCTTTTTGTATTTAGTATATTGATCCGTGTAAAACCCTTAAATTATATAAATATCTCTTTTGAGCATAAGAGCACTTACTTTAATTAGGTTGGTTAATTGAAATTTTTTTTAATTAAAACTCATATTATCGCATTAATTTATGTTATGGATTCTCCTATTAGATTTGACTCTAATCCGTTAGATTCTAGGATTGCATGCAACTCCACTTAATTATGTAATATTTACTTTTAAATAGGGTCTATTCAACCTCCGATTTAAGCACATCAAACATGGATTAATAATCTAAAAATATTAAACAAAGAATTAAGCACGCATTATTGAAAACAAAAAACTAAGTATTTATTGTATAAAATAAAAATTGAAAGGCATAATCTATCACAAAGTTCATCTCCCTAGGTATTTAGAAAATTAGTTCGTGCTTGAAAATAAAATCATCCCAGATATAGTATAACTAAAAGAAATAAAGAAACTCGTGACAATTTCCTAATAAATCAACTGTGAATCTTCAATCTTGACAGAAATTTGCTTCAAAATCGATTTTAATGGTGTTTTTTTTTAGTGATTTTCTTGAATATTCTCTAACAGCTTACTCATTTCTTCTTATTTTTGTCATATATACGTCTTAAAATGCCCGAAAAACCTAAAAATCGTGATTTTTCGCTGTTCGATGTGTAATCTCGTGAAATCGACATGGCCTACCACACACCCGTGTGGGTCACACGACAAACTCTTAAAAGTTTATAATTCTCACAAAAATTCTCTAAGGCACCAAATAAAACTGAAGCAAACTCTCAAACGAAAAAGTAAAAAAAAAATAGAAAAGCCACAAGAAAACTAAGCACATCAAGATGAGAGTCCTAAGGGATTTAAACTCTATAGAATCTTATCCATTAGGATTACAAAATATTTACCTTGGTAACTTTAGTTTTACTAGAGAGCTCCACTAGGCCATCAAGACTTCAAGTAGATGGACTTTTCCATATATTCCACAAATCGGACCAGTTCAAGTGGGTCAAATGAACCCCATTTAATCAATTGACCTCTATGTGATGGTTTGTATGCATTCATTATAGACTTTGATCTGCAGCTCATGACACATGAACACAAACAAACTAAATTATAAATTACTGCCCCTTTACGCTAAGATTAAAACAAGTAGAGATATGAAGTACAAAAACAGGCGGTGCTTCTTCACTCACTGGTCATTAATTGCTCCCCTTTCTTCTATAAATGTTGTTCTTCTTAAATATTCATTCCATACATTGTTCTTAAATCAATAGATAAACAGTATATATAGTTGGAGTTGCAGGTGTTATATATACTTGCTTATTTATTTTTAATGTAATATGTTTGAATTTAAATTATATTAGCACTATTGAGTATTCAATACTCAGCATACGATTATGTTTATTTTCATGCGTAGGTCTCGGACGTGAGTAAACATAGAGTTAAATTGATCAAGCATTCAACTCAACAGCTTAAATCGGTATACATGTTGTTACTTCTTTTGTATGTATATATAAGTTTCGGTTATACACCATGTACCTAGGGTATTTATGACTTGGTGTTGAGTTTGCATTTTGGCATGCTTGGCAACTTGGCCTATATATATGGTTTATAAAGTTGAATTTCATCGTTTGACCAATAGGTAATTATGTTAGTTCATATGAGTTTGAATATGCGAATTAGTTGATTGGGCATTGATGCATAAATTACTATGAATTTGTGTTTGATTACGTTCATATGTGTCAATTTGAGGCTTTTGTATTGATGTAAAGTTTAGGTATGTTGATGGTTTTATATGGTATGGTTTGGATGCTTAAAATTAAGTAAATAGGTTCATTTACCATTTAGTCTTGAGACAAAAAGAACATGTCTTAAGACCCTAAGAATAAATATGTAATATCTGGGATGTTGAAATGGCCTTGGTCTCGAGACTAACCTGTTAGGACTTAAGACAATTGGATGCATGTCTAGAGACAATGATGCATCAAAGCTAAAATAAGAAAATAGGTGAGGGCAATCTCGAGACATGAAAGACCTTGTCCCAAGATATGCTAAAATCAAAGCAAAATTCTCAAAAAATGAAATGTGGCATGTCTCAAGACATAATGTAAAAACTTAGAAATTGAGTTTGGATTCGAATCTTAACTCTTAAATCAACCTTATATTTTGATAAATTATGATCTTATACATTAAGAATGTGTATGAATATGTTAAATGAAATAAATGAATTGAAATGACTTCTATACATTGATTGATGTGTTCAAAATGTAAGTTAGCCTGAGTTGTTTTGGTAACGTAATGTTACATCACATAGGGGCATTCAAATTTCTATTAAAATCGAATTAATTGACCAAACCAATCTAATTTGGTTAAGCGGTTGATTAACTGATCTAATTCGGTCGAAAATCAATTAATAATTTTTTAGAAATTTGATTATTTATTAATTTGATTCAGAATCAAATAATTAATCGAATTAACTGAAATAAATAATATATATTACATAAAATATTTATTAGCAGCCTACAACCCACCCAAGCCCCAGCCACTACCTAGCACAGGTCCACTAGCCCAATCTAAATAAACATTTAAAATTCAATCCAATCCAGATAATTAATTTAATTATAAAATTAATTTATATTAAATAAATAATTTAATAAAAACTTAAATTCCTAAAAAAAAAACTAAAAATAATTCAGTAACTCACACCCTATTTCGATGTTTTTAATCTCCCAAAAATCCCTAATCGCAAATACCTTCCATTTGCTAAAGGAGAGGTTCGTTTTTTTTAAAGACATTTTCTATCTATTTACTAAAGATGTTTACCTTTGATGAACCATCACCAGAGATCATGGCCACCCTTAAAATTGACGTGAAAGGAGTTTCCTTCTCACATTTAGGGAAAATTCTCCCATGCTCTCCAAGCATGCACACATATATGTTTGGCTACTCTTGTTTACTGTCTTCCAAATTAGAGATGATTTGAGAGCATCTCCCTCAACAATAATAGAATGATATCCCAACACGTGCTTATTCACTCACCCTCCATTCCTCCCTTTTCTTCTATAAATCGTGTTCTTCTTGATTATTCGTTCCACACATTGTTATTAAATCAATGGCTGAGCAGTACATAATTGGAGTTGGAGGTGTTATAGCCTCTCTTTGGGGGTTCCTTTTCTTGTACTGCAATTCCCTCATAAGATTTAGGGGACTGAGGAAGCTAAAAAAAGCAGCTTCAATGGAGTTTCCAAAGGGGAACAGTGTAAACAAAACTGGAAATAGTGAGGGTGCTGGCACTACGGATATTATCATAGTCGGCGCCGGTGTAGCCGGTGCTGCTCTTGCCTATTCTCTTGGAAAGGTCCCATTTTTTCTCCTTGTTCTTTATTTTGTTCTACCATAGTTTTAATCATCTTATTTTCCTCTTCCAGCATATAACAAATTTTTTTTTTGGGTAAAAATATCGTGTTCACCTCTTATTAAGAGTCAAATTGCATATAAATTAGTCTTTTTATATTAGATCAAAAAGTAAACTGATCATTTCTATTAAAAATTTAATTCACTTTTATGGTTAAAATTGGTGTGGCTAACAGAATACAAATAGTTACACATAGCGTGTTATACCTTATGCTAATATATAGGGACCAATTTTTAACAATAGGAATTGATGAATTTTTTAACAAGGACCAATTTACTCTTTGATCTATTATATAGGGACTAATTTATTTATTTTTTATTAGAGGGGACAAATACAATTCGACTTTTAGTACAATGCCCTCCATGATGCTTTTACCAATCTTTTTTAGCAACAATTACTAATCAAGTTTGCATTTTATTATTATTGGTTGAAGTATTATATGGGAAGATAATATTTCGACAAGTTAATTTAATTTCATGTTGATCTGTGTATATCTTTTATAATAAATTCAAATTTTAATTTGATAGTAGAATGAAATATTCAATATTTTCTTAAATTGGATCGGTTCTAATTAACAATTGATTACGGTATTGGTCCAAAAGAAATAAAAAATCATTTGACTCATGAATCAGTATAAATTGATTAAATCGGTGATTGAATTTGTTGATCTGAGTTTTATAATTTTTTTATTTTTATTTTTTAATTTTTTTAATAATTCATTTAACTTAAATAAGATAAATAAATGGATCAAAAATTAATGATTTGACTAGTTTCACCGTCAATTTAGAAAACATCAAATATAGTATTAGTAACTAATATATATATATATATATATATGAATTTTTTTAATTGGTAAGGCACAATATGAAGTAATAATAGTTAAAAAAATATCAAATTTATTTTGACAGTCGGATTTAATTTTATTTAATATAAATGGATATAAGTATTTGAATTATTATCATATATATTATTAGTTAGAAAAAATTCTATAAATCTCAATTAAGTCTTAGCTCGATTGGCATGAACATTGTTGCCAATATGCGCTGAAGCGTATTATCCTCTTATTTATAGGTTGAGGAAGAGCTATAGTTAGTTCTAATCATTATTTCAAAAAAATAGCATATATAATCAGAACTTATAATGAGATAGTTAAAAGAAATCTAATAAATAAGTTAAATAAATTTTGTAGGTCATTTATTTATTAATTTTTATTTTTTAAAAGGTTTAATTGATAAATTACACCCTAAAATATATCTAAATCTCTTTTTTTTTTTTGTTAAAACTAATACTTAAACTATAATTCATTTAATGCAATAACAATAAATAATTATGATTTTATAATAGTATTTATATTAATATTAATTAAAAAATTATAATAACATTTCAAAAATTCCCTTTTAAATCATTTAAAAAATTTCAAAATATGATTACCCTCAATCAAACATTCATTGAAAAAAATTAGTTTCAAACTTTTTGCAATACATAAGCAAGAAATAAATATCATTTAATTTGTAAAAGAAAATGTGCCAATTAAACATTAACGAAATTCAATAAGATGCAGTATTCAAGCAAAGTCATGCATCAAAACAGTGTGACAACAAGAATTAATGGATGATCACATTATCAACATTTGCATATTAATGATATAAGTAATAAAGCTTATACAAATAAAACTTTGTTGAAGATTAGATCAAAGTTCCAAGACAATGCCTTTCTTGTTAAACCACTAGCGTTTCTTCTGATCACTGCTCAAATATGGGTAAGCAACCACACTTGTTGTAGTGGTTGTTGTTGCAACATAGAAGCTGGGATGATTTGCAGTGGTGATTCACATCGTTTAAAAATGGTGTATAAAAGTCTAATGCATTTTGGCACAACTTTGGCTTATATCCTAAAGCCCCTTTTCTCTTGTGATGAAGAGGGCTTTTCTAGATGAGGGGGTGCTTTTATATGGGTGACTTGAGCAGAGGCGCCCATCCAAATTCTGCACGAGCTTACAATCGAGTAAACAAAGTTGTGTCCGTGACACATTATGAGCTTAAGTATATTCTTCGATAGAAATTTTTTTAGCTAACTGGATAGTAAAAGCAGCATTAAGTATTCCTAAAAAGATTTTTTATCTTCGATGAATCTATTAAAGGTGGCAACAAACAGCAGTATGTATGTTACCCGGATGAAATACAACAAACTGCAAATGTATGTATGTTATCCGGATGAAGTACATTTTGTTGTAACAGACGACCTGTATATGATTTGACAGAAACTTTTTGACTGGATAAAGTTGGTCAAGTACTTTCTAGTTATAGACAGGTCCTAGGTTATCATTAGGATGAATTTAATGTTTGTTCATTTCAACAAGTTAAAAATATTGTTGTAAGCTTTCTATGTATATCATATATTTTGATGGATCAATAAAATGTACTAATTATCTTCTTTTTCTCTCAATTCCTCATTCTTTTTGCTTCTGTCTGTTCTTTTCTTGAATCAAAAACTTACTTCATACTTTATCCGGGAATATTACTTTGTTGCTCCAAATTCAACAAGTTGTTCATATTTTACCTGGGTAAAATAGATTTGTTTTTCTTCCTGTGTGAAAAACTCAACAAATGGTATCAGAGCCTAAGTCTTTGAGGACCTTGGTTGTGTTTGAGAGAAAAGAAGCAGAAGTTGTTTTTATTGGTCTGTTTGTTTGCTGCAAAAATGAGTTTCACACCACCACCACCACCTGTGTTTGCTGGAGAAAACTACCACATTTGGGTAGTTAAGATGAAAACATACCTTCAAGCACATGATTTGTGGAGTGTAATCGAGAATGATGCTGAACCACCACCATTGAGGGCCAATCCCACCATTGCACAGATAAGGCAACATAGTGAAGATTGTGCTAAGAAGCATAAGGCAATGGCTTGCTTGCAAAATGGAGTATCCGATGTGATTTTTACTAGGATAATGACATGTGACTCACCAAAGCAAGCATGGGAGAAGCTAAAGGAGGATTTTATGGGGTCAGACAAGACAAGGCAGCAACAGCTGATCAATCTTAGGAGGGATTTTGAGATTCTGAAGATGAGAGAGTCAGAGACCATTAAGCAGTACTCTGACAGAATAATAGCCATAGTCAACAACATTAGGCTCCTTGGTGATGATTTCAGTGAGAGCAGAGTTGTTGAAAAGGTCATTACAACTCTTCCAGAGAAGTTTGAATCAAAGATTTCTTCATTGGAGGACTCGAGGGATTTATCAGCCATCTCACTGTCTGAGTTGGTGAATTCTCTATATGCACTTGAGCAAAGGAGGGTCAATAGGTAGGAAGAGCATCCTGAAGGAGCTTTCCAAGCAAAGGCCAATGAAAGTTCAGGTTCTAGTCAAAAGGGGAAGAAACTTTGGGTCGATAGAAGGGAGAAATCAAGGAGAGATGCAAGGAAGAATAGATTTCCACCATGCACTCACTGCAAGAAGACTTCACATTTGGAGAAGAACTGCTGGCACAGACCAGATGTTCAGTGCAGGAGCTGCAAACAACTGGGACATGTTGAGAGGGTGTACAAAAACAGAGGGAAGGCACAAGCTCAGCAACAAATGCAAGCTAAGGCTGCTGAGGATCTTCAAGCTCAGGAGGAGCATGTTTTTACAGCTTCCTGTTTTGCAACCTTGAGCAAGGTCAGTTGTGATTGGCTAGTGGATAGTGGCTGCACACACCACATGGCAGCTGAAGAAAGACTGTTCAAGGAGCTCGATAGAAGTTTTGCCTCAAAGATCAAGATTGGCAATGGGAATCTGATTGAAGCCAAAGGCAGAGGCAATGTGGTGATCAACACAAAGTCAGGTAACAAAGTGATTTCTGATGTACTTTTTGTGCCTGACATAGATCAGAATCTACTTAGTGTTGGTCAGCTTGTAGAAAAAGGTTACTCACTTGCTTTTAAGAATGGCTCATGCATTGTTGAAGACTCTTATGGTCAGGAGTTGGTCACAGTAGCAATGACAGACAGGTGTTTTATGCTTGACGTCAATCAACTAGAGAAGAGGGCTTACACCAACCTTGTTGATGATGCTAGTCTATGGCACAGGAGATTAGGACATGTTAATTACAAGTCACTTGATCAGTTGCATAAGTTGAACTTGGTTGAAGACATGCCCAAAGTTGAAGTCAGTGATGATGTTTGTGAAGTCTGCCAGCTTGGTAAGCAGGCAAGATTGCCTTTTCCAGTTAATAAGGCATGGAGAGCTCGAGGCAAGCTCGAATTAGTTCACACTGACATTTGTGGACCAATGAGGTCTTCCTCTTTAAATGACAGCAAATACTTTGTGATGTTTATTGACGATTTTAGTAGATTCTGTTGGATCTATTTTTTAAAGCAAAAATCAGAAGTGTTTGAAGCATTCAGCAAATTTAAAGCTCTAGTTGAGAACCAATCAAGCTGCAAGATCAAAGCCTTGAGATCAGATAATGGTGCTGAGTATCTGTCTGAGAAATTCCAGAAGTTGTGTGAACAAGCTGGAATTCATCATCAGCTAACAATAGTTTATACTCCTTAGCAAAATGGAGTTTGTGAAAGGAAGAACCGAACAGCGCTTGATATGGCTAGATGTTTACTGTTTGAAAGCAAGTTGCCAAGCAAATTTTGGGCTGAAGCAGCAAATACTTCAGTGTATCTGCTCAACAGGCTGCCTACCACTGCTATCAAGGACAAAACTCCTTTTGAAGTTTGGCATGATCTCAAACCAACAGTGTCACACCTAAAGGTGTTTGGTTGTGTCTGTTACACTCTTATACCAGCTGAAAAGAGAACCAAACTTGACAAAAGATCTATGCCTGGGATCTTTGTTGGTTACAGCAGCATAATAAAGGCTACAGGGTGTATGATCCCTCAACTAAGAAGATTCTGGTGAGTAGGGATGTGAGGTTTGATGAAGGTAGAGCATGGAGCTGGAATAATATTGATGCAAGGTTGACTGATGAAGATCAGCAGGATAGCAGTTTGGAGCTAGCTGAAAAAGGGCCAGTTGATGATAATTTTGATGAAGCACCTGTGAGAGGGACAAGGACTATTGCAGACATCTATCAAAGATGTAATGTTGCAATAGTTGAGCCTTCAAACTTTGAGGAAGCTGCTAAGAACATGAGTTGGAAGAAGGCCATGGAAGCTGAATTGGAAATGATCCACAAGCATGACACTTGGGATTTGGTTGACAGACCTAATCATAAGAAAGTCATAGGTGTCAAGTGGGTGTTTAGAGCCAAATATAATGCTGATGGCTCATTGAACAAGCACAAGGCAAGGCTTGTAGTGAAAGGCTATAGTCAGCAATATGGCATAGATTTCACGGAGACATTTGCTCCAGTAGCAAAGCTAGACACAATTAAACTTTTGTTTGCCTTGGCTACACAAAAGCAATGGAGAATTCACCAGCTTGATGTCAAGTCAACATTCTTAAATGGCTTCCTAAAAGAAGAGACTTTTATTGAACAACCAGAGGGGTTCAAGGTTCCTGGTGAAGGACACAAAGTTTACAAGCTGAAAAAGGCCTTATATTGTCTAAAGCAAGCACCAAGGGCCCGGTATGATAGGGTTGATGTGTATCTATCTAGGCTCGGGTTCGAGAAAAGTGTTAGTAAACCTACACTTTTCATAAAGAAGTCAGAAAATGAAACTCTTCTGATTGTCTCACTTTATGTGGATGACTTACTTGTAATTGGAAGTAAGGGAGAGCTGATAGATGAGTTCAAGGTGCAAATGCAAGAAGTCTTCGAGATGACAGATTTAAGAGTCATGACATACTTCCTTGGCATGGAAGTGAACCAATCTGATCAAGGCATCTTCATTAGCCAACATGCATTTGCTTTGAAAATTCTCAACAAATTTTGCATGTTCAATTGCAAAGCAGTGAGCACACCAGTGGCTCAAAGAGAGAAGTTGACTAGTTGTGGGAATCAAGAAAGGGTTGATGAGAAGGAATATCGAAGCTTGGTAGGTTGTTTGCTTTACTTAACAGCTACTAGGCCTGATATTATGTATCTTGTTAGCTTCTTCGTCGATTCATGCATTGCATGTGATATTGTCCATTTTAAAGTAGCAAAGAGAGTTCTTAGATACTTGAAGGGAACTTTGAATCATGGAGTGAATTTTGAGAAGGCAAAAGAGCTCAAATTGATAGGGTATTTAGACAGTGATTAGGCAGGGTCCACTGATGACATGAAAAGCACCTCTGGATATTTTTTCACTCTTGGCTCAGGAGTTTTTTGTTGGAGCTCAAAGAAGCAACAAACTGTTGCTCAATCTACAGCTGAAGCAGAATACATTGCAGCTGCTACAATAGTTAATCAAGCCATTTGGCTTAGGAAACTTTTGTATGACTTGAATGAAGAACAAGTTGAAGCAACAGAGATTAAAGTTGACAATCAGTCAGCTATTGCAATTGCCAAGAACCCTGTGTTTCATGGCAAAACTAAGCATTTCAAGATCAAATACCATTTTGTGAGGGAGGCAGAGTTGTCAAATGAGATCAACTTGGTCCATTACTGCTCAGAAGTTCAATTGGCAGACATTTTGACAAAGCCGTTAGCTGCCACCAGGTTCGAGTATTTGAAGAAGCAAATTGGAGTCTGCTGTTTTGTAGACAAGGAGGAGTGTTAAAGGTGGCAACAAACAGCAGTATGTATGTTACCCGGATGAAATACAGTAAACTGTAAATGTACGTATGTTATCCGGATGAAGTACATTTTGTTGTAACAGACAATCTGTATATGATTTGACAGAAACTTTTTGACTGGATAAAGTTGGTCAAGTACTTTCCAGTTATAGACAGGTCCTAGGTTATCATTAGGATGAATTTAATGTTTGTTCATTTCAACAAGTTAAAAATATTGTTGTAAGCTTTCTATGTATATCATATATTTTGATGGATCAATAAAATGTACTGATTATCTTCTTGTTCTCTCAATTCCTCATTCTTTTTGCTTCTGTCTGTTCTTTTCTTGAATCAAAAACTTACTTCATACTTTATCCGGGAATATTACTTTGTTGCTCCAAATTCAACAAGTTGTTCATATTTTACCCAGGTAAAATAGATCTGTTTTTCTTCCTGTGTGAAAAACTCAACAGAATCATCACCAAAGACCATGATCACCTTTAAAGCCGATATGGAAAATTTTCTCATGTGCTCCAAACTTACAATCTCCCTGTGCAAATTGCAGAACTCCCCACATTTAGTGATTGTCTTTTTAGGGCCTTGTCCCTTTTTAGTCCCACAAAATAAATAATTTAATTTGTCTTTTTTCCCTTTTTTTTGTTTCTTTTTGCAATAATAATGCATCCTTTTTTTCCATAACGTGTGGTGGAGGTACTTCAGTCATCAATCATAGTTTTTGCTAAAGGAATATTTTCTTCATTTCATTAATCATTTAGAGCATAAGCAATTACAACTTCAAGAAAAAGAAAAAAAAAAGGGTATTCTTCCATCCACATAACATCATCACTGTATTGCAAAAACTCCTTAGCTTTCATACTTGCCAATGCTTCTGTATTTTTCCGAAATTAAATTGTAATGCACCAAAAGAAATCGTCTATCACTACTTTTAGTTAAATTTAAATGAAATACGAAAGGACACGAAAAGTAATTGCCTATATAAATATATTACTTTTGTAGAGGTTATATTTATGATCTCTATAGTATAATGTTGGGGTAAAGTCGAGTTAAGCAACATATAAGAATAAATAGAGAAAAATCGGATACAAATATTTACTTGAAAAAACTTCTCTTAAGAGGATAAAAAACTACAAGTAAAGAAAACTTCACTAGAATGGTAAATAACTGAAGAGGGATACAAGATAGAGAAACAAAAAACAAACTCGAACTCAAAAATACAAAGTTCTTCAGAAATTCTCACAAAACTCTCTCTTAATTATGTTGTTGAATTGATCTCTCTAGTGTTGCTAAAAGCCCTAGAAATCCGTGTGAAAATATAAAACATCTCTAAAATAACCAGAGTTAGACTAAAAAAAGATAACAGAGTTTAACTAGAAGATAAAATTTGATTTAGTAGAGAACACGTCGTCACGTTATGATGTGGCGTATTGCCTTGTCGAGACGTCATTCTTCGCATTGTCAAGACTTTGTCTCTTTCTTGTTCCGGCGTCAACCCTATTTCATCTAAAATGCGAGGTACACTCTACATATAATAATACTAATATCATATTTAATAATTTATGAGGTATAGATGAGAAGGCCCAACTGAGATTTGCAAATCACAATAATTTAAAATGCTTGATATTGACATATTGTAAACATATTATACACATAATGAAATATCTTATTTGTAAATTGTGGTGATTATTATATGCCATTGCACGCTTTTCTTCTATAAATGATGTTCTTCTTGATTATTCGTTCCATACATTGTTCTTAAATCAATGGCTGAGCAGTACATGGTTGGAGTACTTGGAGGTGTTATAGCCTCTCTTTTGGGGTTTGTTTTCTTGTACTGCAATTCCCTAATCAGATTTAGGGGACTGAGGAAGCTAAACAGAGCAGCTTCAATGGAGTTTCCAAAGAAAAATAGTGTAAACAAAACTGGAAAGAGTGAGGGTGTTGGCACTGCGGATATTATCATAGTCGGCGCCGGTGTTGCCGGCGCTGCTCTTGCCTATTCTCTTGGAAAGGTCTCATAATTTCTCCTTTTTTCTTTATTTTGTTCTGCCATAGTTTAATCATCTTATTTTCCTCTTCTAGCACATAACAATTACTAATTTTTTAGTAAAAGTATAACAATTACTTATTTTCCTCTTTATTTTGTCCATTTTACTTAAAAAATGGGTAAATTAGTTCTTGTAGGTTAGATTAGATAGAAAATTGGTATTTTCAGTTAAAAATTTCATCCATTTCTATTGTTAAAAATTGGTGCGGTTGATGGTATAACCAGACAGTTACACATAGTGTATCATGTGTAATTCATGCTAACGTATAGGGATCGATTTTAAATTGTAGAAATGAATAGAATTTTTAACTGAAAATAATTGCTAATTAAGTTCGTATTTTATTATTATTGGTTGAAGTGTTAATATTTCGAGAACTTAATTTAAGTTCACATGGATTTGTGTTGATTTTTTATAATAAATTCAAATTTTAATTTGATGGTAAAAATGAAATAATCAATGTTGTTTGAAATTTGATTTAGAGTATTGGCTTCAACGGAATTTTATAATTTTTATTTTTAATAATTTATTTTATTTAAATAAAATGATAGAAATTGAATCGAAAATTAATGATTTAATCAATTTAATTACCGATTCGATTCAAAAATAATAATTAAAAATATATATTTGACTCTTTTTAATTGATAACTGTGTAATATCAAGTAGTAGTTAAAAAAAATATAAAATCTATTTTGACAGTCGAATTTGATTTTATTTAATATAAATGCATATAAATATCTGAATTATTTTCATGTATACTGCCAGTGAGATTAAAAAAAATCATAAGCAAGTTAAAAAAGATTTTGTATGTCCTTTATTTAAATATATGCTCAAAGTAGTTATAGTGTAGAATCGAGCTTGTAAAAAGACTGGGAAAAAACACAATAAGAAAGAATCTGAATAAAAAATATATACGGTATACGCATATGATAGAATTAGAAATTTACATGTCGCAATTACGCATGATAAAACTCAAACTTAGGTGCTTAAGAACCCAAAGTCTCTACGATAAGCAACAATGCCAAGATTTCATTGGCTTTCAAATTTGGATTTCAATATGATACCATATTTAACAATTCTTACATGTTACAGGATGGACATCGAGTACGAGTGATAGAAAGGGATTTAAATGCGCCTAATAGAATGGCCGGTGAAAGTCTAATACCAGGGGCTACTTAAAGTTAATTGAATTAGGCCTTGAGGGTAAACAAGAAAAATCATGGATTTAAATAGTAGATGTAATATAATGTTATAATGTTATTTCTTTATAAAATTACTTATTTTACTTCGAGTGTTGGTTCTATAGATTGTATAGATGAGATTGATGCACAACGACTTTTGGGTTATACTCTATACAAGGATGGAAAGGAGGCTCACGTATCTTTTCCTTTAGAAAAGTTCCAATCTCACGTTGCAGGAAGAACATTTCATAATGGTCGTTTCGTTCAAAGCTTGCGGAAAAAAGTTGCATCTCTTCACAAGTACTTTCTCTCCCTCCTCTCAATCATTCTTCAATATCAACATAAGATGCCAGAACATTTTATCTTAAAGGATTTAAGTGATTTCTAGTTTGTTTTAACTCATTGCTTCTGTTTAGACCTGCCAATTGAGCTAGTCGAGTCGATTTTGAGTCAAGTCAATCTAGATCGAGTCATTCGAGTTCTACAATTTTTTGAATAAATTCAGTTTTAGTGAGCTTAGATTCAAGCCATTTCAGGTTTGGGTTAAATTCTGGCTTGGACCGTTTCAGGTTTGGATTCAATTCCTTTCGGGTTTAGGTCAATAGGGCTCGAAGCTCGAGTTTTTAAGGTCAGCTCATGATAGTTTCATGTCATTTTAGGTTATAGTCACCTCGATTTTTTATATTTTTAACTTACTTGTTTGGATCATTTCGGGTTTGAGTGGTCAATTTATGTTAGAGTAAAACGAGGTTCGGTTTAGAGGGATTCATGTTGTTGACCATTTATAGTCAAATCAAGCCAAGTTTAGGCTTGAATTGATCAAGTTATATTTTAGGCTTAAGTTAACATTGACAAGTTCACTTCTATTTGTATTAACGTGTTACAACAATTTATTAGGAAGAGTACATTTGCAATTGTACTTTTTCTTTAGAAGATCCAATTTGATGCTTTGATGTTATGATAATGTAGCGTAAGTTTAGAACAAGGGACAGTAACATCTCTGATTGAAGAAAATGGTATTGTCAAAGGAGTTGTAATATCCCGAATTAGGGCCTAATCGGAATAGTGGTTTCGTGACCACAAATCCGAGATAGAAATAATTATTTTATAATTATTTTGAGGTTTATGATATGATTGCATAATGGTGTGAAGATTTCGTGAAGAAATTTTTGGCATAACGAGTTTAATTTAAAGTTAGGGACTAAATCGAATAAGTTGCAAAACTTGCATTCTAGAAGTTTTTAGTATGAAATTGTTTTGAAATATTAATTAGGAGGTCTTAAATAGAAATTTGACCAATTTTAAGTTTATGGGCAAAATTAGGACATGGAAGGAATTTTTGAAAGTTTAGTAAGGAGGGGCATTTTGGTCATTTGGATATTAAATGAAATAAAATGGGAAAAATAACACAAAATGGTCATCTTCTTCATTTGGTTGCTGCCAAATTTTACTCTCACCATAGCTAGGGTTTCTTCAACTTTCAAGCTTCATAGTAAGTGATTCCAAGCCCCGTTTTTAATGATTTTTACGTTTTTGAGATCCCGGTAACTCGATAAAGCTTATGCTAGCAATAACTTAACCTAGGGTTTATATTTGGAAAAATACTCATAGGTGAAATTTGTGTATTTTGGTGTTTTATGATAGAATATGAGGTTTTAAATTATGTTAGACAACTTGTACTACTCGATTTTAAGCAAAAACGAGTAAAAGGGCTTAATCGGTAAAAATACCTAATAGTCATAAGTATATGTTAGAGTGAGAATTTGATGTTGCCATAGAAGAGAAAAGTGATCAGCAGGTTATAAAACATAAGAATAAGGAATAAAGTTTAATCCCGAGCCTAGAGGAAAAAGTGTAAATATGCAAAATTTTAGGGGTAAAATTGTAATTTTGCCAAAATTTGAATTAAGGATTAATTTGATAATGCGAGTATTAAATAAGCTAAATGTGTTATTTTAGATCAAGAAAGACGTGGAATCGACCCCAATCGAGGAAAAGAAAAGATTGTGGACTAAATTGCAAAATCTTTATATTTTGGTACCAAGGTAAGTTCATGTGTAAATAATGTAGCATAATGGTTATTTTTTAAGTTATTGATGTTAATTATATGATATGCTGATTTTTATCATGAAATATATGCTTTGTGGTTAATTTCGAATAAAATGCAAATTATGTGAGCTACTTGTTAAATATAAATTGTTACCGAGTATTGGTTTCGGCATTCTACGGAAGACGGCAAGGATATGTGTTTGAAGAAAATCCCGTTTGAACCTTAGGAATAGATTAGGATACAAGTGACATGTCACTAGGATGGTTGAGCATCCGAACTCGTTGAGTTGAGTCCGAGTTCACTTATGGATGCGAATGTCCGAACTCGTTGAGTTGAGTCCGAGTTCGTGAGATGTAACTAGGCATCCGAACTCGTTGAGTTGAGTCCGAGTTCACTTATGGATGCGAACGCCCGAGCTCGTTGAGTTGAGTCCGAGTTCACTTAGGGGCGGGTTACATGATTGCTTGATTACATATGTGGCACTTATGTGCAAATTATCCATGTATCCGAATTATATTCTGATGTGTTCAACGGGTAAAGTTCTACTCAAATGGAGGAATACTCGAGATGAAAAGAGACGTATTGGTAAGTGATATGAAATGGATACTTTGGACAGGTATGTACTTAACCCTCGGGTTGAGTATTGATACAACAACGATAAGGTAATAAGATGATGAAAAATGATTAGAAATGTGATATATGTTTTGGTGATACTATGCTAATGTTGCTTGGTATGATTGCTTTGTTATGTTACTTATTATTTGCATATGAACTTACTAAGCATTTATGCTTACTCCCTCCTTCTTATTCATTGTAGTTTTGGACAAGCCAGCTCAGGAGTCGGGATAGGTCGAAGGCTCGATCACACTATCTGAAGGACTTTTTGGTAAATGGCTTGTAAAATTTAAGTATGGCATGTATAGCAATATACCTATTTTGTGTAAATGATCTTATGATATGGTGATGGAATGGTTGAGGAAATGCTTGATAATAATAAGTTATGGAAATGGTTAGTTTAGATTATGTTTGATGTCATGGAAGGTTAATAGGATACCTAGTTCATGAAAACTCATAAAAGGGATGAAATTTGCCATAAACAGAACATTGCAGCAACACTGACGTGAGTTTGAAAATTTACTAAAAATCATATAAATCGAATTAGGTGATAGATTAAATATTAAATTGAAGCTTATTATGTCTAGTTTCACATAAAACAAACTAAACAGGTAAAGGAATTATATGTTAGAAGATATTTGAATTTTAGTGAAACAGGGCCAGAGCGATTTCTGGATCCCCTTTTCCAACTTTAGAAATTCACCATAAATTGTACAGATATAATTAGGTGTTTTATTTTATATTCTCGGAATCCTTATTGAGTCTAGTTTTAGGAGAAACAAACCTCATAGTCATATGAATTTTTTACAGAGAGAAATGTGGTTCGTAGTAAACAGAGGTCAGTCCAGTCAAGTCCTGAAACAGGGGTAACTTTAACTAATAAACTGTACTAATTTGCCCAACCAAAAATTCTAGAAAAAAATTAGTAAATAGGTATATGAGTCTAGATTCAGGGAAAATTTACGGATCTTGATTTCGAGTTTTGTAACTCGAGATATGATTTTTCTTGTAACTGTGATGCAAGTAACTAGAAAGCTGTGAATGTAGAAACAAATGATCCAAAGTTCTGAAAATGTTAAATTAAGTTTAGTAACACCTCATACTCGACTCCGGCGACGGTCTCGGGCGTGGGGGCGTTACAGGAGTGCACTATAAAAATGAGAGTGGTCAAGTGTTGACAGCTTACGCTTCTCTCACAATTGTATGCGATGGTTGTTTCTCAAATTTGAGACGCTCTCTTTGCTATCCTAAGGTAAATATGCTTAGGAATTCTTGTTAAATTTGTTCAATTATGGTTTCCGTCTCTTTGTTATGCTAAAATTTTATATTTAATCATTCTACTTTATTTTTATTTAATTTAAATCCATTTATTTTTATAATGTTATTATTGTATGTCCAAAATGATAATATTATTAGTTGCTTTTCATTACAAATGATACCTACTAATAACATTGAGAGATCAATTCTTTCCAAGTTAAAGCAAAGAGATTAAATTCTAATTTTAGGATAAAAGAGGGACTAAATCCTAAATTCTATGCTTTGAGAAAATATATAAAGGTCTTTATTATTTTTGCAGGTTGATATACCCTCTTATTTTGTTGGTTTTATACTGACGAACTGTAACCTTCCAATTAAAAATTATGGAGCTATTATAGTAGCACACCCTTCACCAATCGTATTCTCTCCCATTAGCAGCACTGAAATTCGTTGCATGGTGAATGTTCCTAGTGAAAAGGTACCTTCAGTTTCCAATGGTGAAATGGCATGTTACTTGAAAACTCAGGTGGCTCCCAAGGTATATTTAGATCTTTCTTTTATTCATTCATTAGGGGAATTTGGCTTAATTTATGGACTAACTGCATGGCTTATAATACACTTCAGGTTCTTCCTGAATTGTACGATTCCTTTATATCTGCAATAGAGAAGAAGGGTAACATAAGAATATCGCCGAATAAAATCATGGCTGCTGCTCCACACCTGACTCCTGGTGCGCTTTTGATTGGAGATGCACTCAACATGCGGCACGCTATAACCGGAGGGAGAATGACTGTTGCTCTGTCTGATGTTGTAATACTTAGGGATCTTCTAAGACCCTTGCATGATCTATCCGATGCATTCACCGTTTCCAAATATCTCGAATCTTTTTATACTCTGAGGAAGGTATTGTAGTTTCATGTTTTATATGCATTTTGAAAGTGAATGGCAATGATGAAAACGGTATAATTTTGCCCTTTAAACTACATGCAGCCAATGTCATCTACAATAAATATACTGGCTAATGTCCTACAGAAGGTATTCAGTGCCTCGTCCAATCCTGCAATGGAGAATCTGCAGCACACCTTTTTGGGGTATTTGAGACTTGGAGGGATGTTTTCATATGGACCATCCGCTATGCTCTGTGGTTTATGCCCCCGTCCATTAAGCTTAGCCTTTCATTTCTTATTCATTTCAATATATGGCGTTGGCCGGTTGTTACTTCCATTTCCTTCTCCCAAACGCTTGTGGGATGGGGCTAAATTGCTTTGGGTCAGTATCTATACCAAACATTTATTTATTAACATGATATAAATATATAAGATCTTAAATATGATTATGATATAGAATCATATTAATAAAAATATTTTCTTGTTTTTCAGGTGGCATCAAGTATTCTTCTCCCCTACATATACTCTGAAGGAATCAGACAAATGTTTTTCCCTCTAACTGTGCCAGCATATTATAGAACTCCCCCTAAAAAATGTCCCAAAAAAAACTTCATGCATTAATAATTAGCATTTGTTGGAACAACTCTATGTTCTTAACAGAATCTCATATCTGCTACTATCATTCTTAAGTAGGCTGGATAATCTTTTGTATGTGTGATTGTTTAAAATGGTAAATAAATGAGTTAGCTTTTGCATGACTGAAACTCTAGCTATAATGTGTTTAGGTGCTTTGGTGGTGCAATCCATTTATTTTCAATAAATTTATATTTCCCAGCAAACAAAAATGAGTTACCTTTCTACAGTCTTTTTTATCTTCCTAAATAGGAAAAAATTCATAATTAATATTTGTTAAAAAGTATGAAACTGGTAATTTGGTGTAAGAACAAATAGACACAAAATCGGTGGAAAACAATTTCTATATTTAATGTGTCGATAATTTATTGAACATATATTTGAGCTATTCTGATTATAAAGATCATATTATTTGGGGATATTATTTTGATAATTGGATTGAGTCGAAATTTACTTAGATAATCTAAAGTATTGTATCTTCAAAGTATAAAGTTGAAGAAAATTATTTTAGATCTTTTCGAACTACTTATTTGAGTTATTTTCTGTTTGATTGAGGTTAAAGTTAAAAAAGGAGTTCATGTCAATGACTTTTTATAGTCAAATCAAGTTGAGTTTAAGTTCTAATTGATAAGTGAGATTTTAAGTATAGGGACTAAAGTTGATAAATTAAAGTGTTGAAGTTAAATCTATAACTTTTTTACAAAGTGCAGGGATTAATAGTAGAATTTAAACATAATAATAAATAGAGAGAAAGCTATAAGCACCAGTTTGTTTTTCTTGAGGTAAAACATTTGAGGACATTGATGCTTCTCACTGGAACCGAAACACTCTGGCTTCTGCACCCATTAAACCCAAATTGAGAAAAGTAAAATATGAGGACTTGTTGAATTGAAATGATAAAAGAAAGAGAATTGGTTTCCTTTTTTTTTTTTCTCAGCAACCAAACAAGCTAAGAAATTTGAAAGGAAAGTGAAAAAGATATAAGCTTGAATTGAAACTAGTATTTGGCTTTTGAGTCAAAGCAGTCAAATGAAATTACTCAAATTCACCCTGTGGCACGTCATATAACACCCATTACTCTGTTTTTTACCTTCAAGTTAGATCTCGCATATGTTTTTTTCCCTTGGGGTTATCCGCTTAGCTCATTTAATCAGTGTTTAATGGTTAACAAAGACCTCCATGGCAGCAACAAAGAAGCTTTCATCTCTTTTCCCTTTGTTGTCTCTCATTTGCTTCATCTCTTTCTTTCTTCTTCTCTCTATTTCCAGAAAAGCCTCCATTTCCTCTTCCACAACTCATCCCCAATTCCTCCGTTTTAAACCCATCGACGGCAATCCCACCACCCGATCAGACCCATCTGCAACCGGCGATTCTTCATGCGATTACTCCGATGGGTCATGGGTTTACGACCCAAATGCGGGATTTGATCGATACGACAGTAGCTGCAAGGAGATATTCAAAGGATGGAATTGCATTTTGAACAACAAATCCAACGGTAGAGACATCATTAAGTGGCGATGGAAGCCTCGTAACTGTGATCTCCCACCGTTCGATCCCCTCCAGTTTCTTCACACTTACAGAGATACCAACATTGGTACTTCCCCCATCTCTCTGTCTCAAAGTTAGTTAATTTAAAGCAAATTAGGCCTTAATCAATATTCAACAGTGCAGGGTTTATTGGTGATTCCTTAAACCGAAACATGTTTGTATCTTTGTTTTGTACTTTGAAACGTGTGTCCAATGATGTGAAGAAATGGCGTCCTGCTGGAGCTGATCGTGGCTTTACTTTCCTTCACTATAATCTCACCATTGCTTATCATAGAACTAATCTTTTGGCACGCTATGGTAGGTAAGCTGCTTTGAATCATTTAGATAAATTCCAATTTAGTTTCTTTTTGTTTGTATTTCTTAGTAGGAACTGTATTGTTGTTGATTGTGTTTAATGCAGATGGTCAGCTAATGGAAATGGTGGTAAGTTAGAAGCTCTTGGATATAAAGAGGGTTATAGAGTTGATGTTGATGTTCCAGAAAGCACATGGGAAAAGGCTCCAAGCTTCCATGATATACTAATCTTTAACACAGGACACTGGTTAGCCTTTTTCCCACTTCCATTAAAATGTTGTAGATCTTTTGGTGCCAATAATATTATGGTAGCATACCTTTTTGTACTATTTTGTTGTTTTTAGCATTTGGATCCGGTTTTCATAGTAGATGAAAATGACCAGAAGTGGATTTTAATGACACGAAAACAAACTGTCAAAGTTGGACGCAGTTTTCAAATTATGTGCAAATATCAAAGCTTTTTGGCTCAAGCTGTGTAACTTGTGGTTGTGTTTTAATATTATGTTGGTTGATTCTTTTGTTGCCAATAGTATGGTAGAATTCCTATACGTTCTTGTTTGTTGTTCCTAAGTTGTTTTCTAGCATTTATATCCTATTTTCATGTTGAATGAAACTGACCAAAAGTTTATTTTAATGGTGGTTTTTGAGTTATATGCAATCATCAAAGCTTTTTGACTGAAGCTATGTAAGTTGAGGTTGTTTTATAATATTATGTTGATTGCTTGTTGAGGTCTTTTGGTGCCAATAGTATGGTAGCATACCTTTATGTTCTTGTTTGTTGTTCCTAATTTGTTTTTTAGCATTTGGATCCTATTTTCATGTTGAATGAGAACAACCAAAAGTTCATTTTAATGTGGTTTTTGAGTTATATGCAATCATCAAAGCTTTTTGGCTCAAGCTGTGGGACTTGTGGTTGTTTGTTGAGAGATTCTTGTTGCGAATAGTATGGTAGCACACCTTTATGTTGTTTGTTGTTCCCAAGTTGGTTTTTAGCATTTCAATCCTATTTTCATGTTGAATGAAAACAACCAAAAGTGTATCTCAACGACATGACAAATTGCCATGGTTGGATGTGGTTTTCAAGTTATATGCAATCATCAAAGCTTTTTTGGCTCAAGCTGTGTAACTTGAGGTTGTATTATAATATTATGTTGGTTGTTTGTTGAGATCCTTTGGTGCCAATAGCATGGTAGCATACATGCCTTTATGTTCTTGTTTGTTGTTCCTAAGTTGTTTTTTACAATTTTGATCCTATTTCATGTTCAATGAAAACGACCAAAAGTTTGTTTTAATGTGGTTTTTAAGTTATAAGCAATCATCAAAGCTTTTTGGCTCAAGCTGTGTAACTTGTGGTTGTTTTAAAATATTATGTTGATTGCTAGTTAAGGTATTTTGTTGCCAATAGTATGTTTTTTAGCATTTCAATCCTATTTTCATGTTGAATGAAAACGACCAGAAGTGTTTCTCAACAACATAACAAATTGCCATGGTTGGATGTGTTTTTCGAGTTATATGCACTTATCAAAGCTTTTTGGCTCAAGCTGTGTAATTTGTGGTTGTTTTGTAATATTATGTTGGTTGTTTGTTGAGATCTTTTGGTGCCAATAGCCTGGTAGCATGCATGCCTTTATGTTCTTATTTTCTGTTCCTAAGTTGTTTTCTAGCATTTTTATCCTGTTTCCATGTTGAATGAAATGACCAAAAGTGGATTTTAATGACATGACAAATTGCCGTTGTTGGATGTGGTTTTCGAGTTATATGCAACCAACAAAGCTTTTTGTCTCAAGCTATCTAACTTGTGTTATATATTTATGTTGTTCCCTGGCCACAATTTCTTGTTATTCTAGTCCATATATTTCCGTTGTTGTAATCATAGATTTCCTGACATATATTAACCATTTTGATTGTTCTTTAATAGGTGGTGGGCTCCTTCGAAATTTGACCCAGTTAAGTCACCCATGCTTTTCTTTGAAAAGGGTCTACCTGTAATCCCTCCCATACCTCCTGATCTTGGCTTGGATAAGGTTTTAAATCACATGGTATGTTATTGCAAATGGTGTTTGCTACTATTGTTTTTACAACACTCAGCTTACCTTCTTAGTTCTTACTGATCATCAATTGGCAGATACGGTTTGTGGAGAAAACCATGCGACCGGATGCTATTAAATTGTTTCGCACTCAATCACCAAGGCATTTTGAAGGTGGTGATTGGGACCAAGGTGGTTCTTGTCAGCGGTTACAGCCTTTGTTACCCGAACAAGTTAGTATCTTTCATTTGGCCAAAAAATTGTTTATCTGTTGGTTGTGTCCACTCCGGACCAAGGCTGAATTGATTATATCCGTTTTCAGGTGGAAGATCTCTTCTCGTTGAAAAACAACGGGACGAATGTGGAGACAAGGCTTGTGAATCAGCACATATACAACGCCCTCAAGGGGTCTAACGTCCACATCTTAGATATCACCCGCATGAGTGAGTTCAGAGCTGATGCTCACCCTTCCACAGCCGGAGGAAAGAAACATGATGACTGCATGCATTGGTGCTTGCCGGGAGTTACAGATACATGGAATGACCTGTTTGTAACACATTTAAACAGTCTTAAAATTTGAAACTGATTGTATTATTACTAAACATATTTTTGGTCGGTACATTTTGGGTTAGGATCAGTTTGGAATTCAAGTCATTTGAGTCATCTCGGATTCTACAAATGCCAAAGAACTAATGTTTATCTACCAAATAGTCCCAATCCCAAAAACATATGTGTACCCAACTCATCTAATTCGTTGTTATTACAACAAACAACCTAAAACGACAGCACCCCCAACCAAATCCATATTAGACAACAAATTTTTGAGTTGGCTGCCTCAGCTCTTTCCTTGGCATTTTTATAGAAAAGCCGACAAGCATCCATGATTAGAATCCGTAGCCGTAGCCAATGCCACAAAAGCTGCTGCATCCTCCCTGCATGTCACGTGGTGCAACCCTACTTATTTCCACTTCCGGTTTGGGCTGTTGCTGGTTTTTTTGTGATTGAATAAAAGGGATTGTTGGCATTTGGTGAGGGAAGTTTCTTGAGCTTGATCTTACAATAACATGGACAAGTAGAAGAAAGTGAGGACCTGGAAATTTCAGGGCCGATTGGACCCATTGTTTTTTCTTTTTCTTTTTCTTTTTCCTAGTTTTGGTGGGAGAGTATAGCTTCCAATATCAACTTGTGAGTTACTAACTGTTAATTGTCCAGGTTACTGTCTAAGTTCATCCGAAATTTGAAAAAGTTTAAAGAAAAATATTAAATTCGGAAAATGGACTTCTGTAAAGACAATAATGGGTTGGGCAATGGGTGTTGATTGTTAAGCCATCATCATATTGAATACAATCCACACGTAAAACAATGAAGATGACAAGATGTTTCTATGCTACACCTTTGTCGTTTACAGACCACTTTCGTATCTTTCTTCTTTCAGATTCGGTTTTTATGACAGTCTTCACGTGAGGATTCATAATTTTTTTTGGCTCTAAGACCATGTTATAGAGCTCTCAACACACCACACGTATTGCTTGATATATTTGATTGTTACAATGTCAATGTGCCTTGGAATCGTGGGTTGTCGACCAACCCCACAACTCATATGGTTTATAACTCTGACCACACAAAGTATTGGTTCGAGCCGAAACTCAACTCTTAATCTAGTGGTATTGGATGAATTTTTCATAGGTTTGAATCATAATTGTGATGTGTAATTTAGAAACTCCGAGTTAAAAGTGTGTAAATTAATTGTAAAATTACCTAAAATAATAATAATTTTATCATGATTCATAATTTATAAAAAAAAAACATAAAATACAGTATGATAGTAATCTAATTGATTAAGTTTACTAAGCAAGCAAATAATATTTTCATGTGCCAATTGAGTCTTAGTTCGATTGATATGGACATTATGTAGGGGGACGTAGGTGCACTAAAACATATTATCCTTCTATTTATGGGTTGTGAAAGGGCTCCGGTTAATTTTAGGCATTGTGTCAAAAAAAACAGATATGACCGGAACCTGTAATTTGATTGTTCAAAACAAATATTTTCACGAATAAATTATTTTTTCTTTTGCGTGATTTAGATAATAAAAACTTTAAATTGTTTCCAAATAAAATAATTTTATTATTGTATTTGAAAAAGGAAAATACATCACTAAAAATAAGGACTGATTTTTTGTATCAACATATTGACATTAAATCTTTTGTGCATCTAAAATTTCTTAAGAAATATAAGAAAAAAAACAATACAAATCATATAAATTTTCTTTTATTCAATGCAAAATCACTTTTAAGATTCTCTGAAATATATTATTGAGCAATATTAATACCGAAATTATCAACTTTATGATAAAAAAATGAATAAATAAATAAAATTATATAAAACTACGGGTGGGTTTAGATAAACGATTAGGTGCGTGCATTTAGTTTACTTTTTGCATCACGCTACAATATTTAATCTTACAGCCACTCGTAAGTAAACCCATCACTCATCTAAACCCACCCTATATAAACAAAGATGTAAAGCTACAAAATAATGCAGTTAAAGGTGTAAAAAAAACTAGCTTTCATTTATATATGATCATATATATAGATCTATATTGTTCATAAAATAATTAAAAACTAAGCAGATTAATTTTATAACGTAAAATAATAGCCATAGACATACCTTAATGATGAATAGAGAATATTTAATAATCTAAGTCATGACCATGACCAAAATTAAAACCTTCAACACCTAGATTGAAATCCCCGTACCCGCCGGTGTCTCCGACGGCAAGGCCACTGTTTTGGACGGCGAAACTGTTGCCCAAACCATCAGGATTAGCCACCGTCATGGCAGTCGACATGGCAAAAACATCTTTCATCAATGCACTAGCCCTATTAGCCACATTATTCCTTAACTCCTCCAAGGCTTTAGCATAAGCTTCAAGTTCCTCAATTCCCATATTATTATCAATAGGGTCATCCCACCAAAACAGTCCCTTCATTTTTCTCTCCTCCTTTTCCTTTTGGATCTCTTTGCTTCGCTTTTTTTCTTCCTCAAGTTTCTCCAATGTCTCCCGGCTCTCCTCGTTGAACTCTTCGAGACATGGAGCAATGTCGTCACCAGACATCATCAAACCATCATCATGGTTTTTGCTAAGGTAACGCTCCAATATCATGTCGATATCGGGGTGACCAAAGCAAAATGGTTTTCCTTTGGGAGAGAACACGATGATGCCGATGTTGCAACCGCATAAAATGCAAAGCTCGCTCGCTTTCTTGAACAAACCATTGCGGCGCTTGGAGAAAGTCACTTGGCGGCTGCTTTCGTTTTCGAGTCTCTTTATCTGAATCTTCTGGCGACCCCTCGTTGCCTTAGTGGTGGTGTTGCTGCTTCTGGTTTGATTTAGAGATGCCATTGTTATATCCTATGTACGTCTTAGAAAAAAATGGTATTCTTCTGAAGGGAAGAAAATTTATAAGATTATATCCAAATTAAAGCAATTATATATATGGTAAGTTGAATTTTTAGGAGAATTGATCCAAATTTTCAACTTAGTATTAAATAATATCCTAAAATTATTATCTCAATATTCTCTTTTCAAACTATAATTAAGGTTAACAATATTAATTAGTATAATGATCATATTTTGTTCACTTTTTTCTGCTTTAAATGTTACTCAAAAATATCAAATTAATTTTTACTTAGGATGGATTTGGATGGGTGCGGTGCATTTAGCTTAATCTTTATCTCACGCTATAGTATCTATTTTTACCGCCACTATTATTTTTGCACTACCCACATGTAAACGCACTGCCTATCCAAACTCACCATTAATATATAATTTTAAATCCTAACTCTTTCTTACACATAGCACTAGTTAATGAAGAGAAATAATTACACAATCCCAATTTTTTTCCTATAAAAAAGAATAATTAATTGCCTAACTATTTGTAATTAAAACCAATGCTTAATTAGGCCTTGATTTAATTAAATCAATGCTATATTAAGGCTTGATTTAATTATCTAATTATCATATTTATTCAAAAGATGCTTTGATAAAGCTTGTAAAAATTGTCTATGATTGTCGTGTAATAGGAAATAATTAGAGTTTCCTTGTGTATCCTTTGAAACCATAAATTATAGAAGAAAAATCTTGATATTCATTAAACCTTACTAAAATGACCTATAAAAATTAAATTAAATAAAATATGATAAGGTCCATGCCCGGCCTTGGGGTTGTTTAAGAGTGTAGCTGCACAGGGTCCAAGATTGAAAGGAGCCCCAAAAAATATTTTTTAGCGTTTAATAAAGGAAAAATTTCAGATTAAAATAAATTAATTAAATGCTTAGGATTTTTAATTTTTTACCATAAATGTTACATCTCTTAGGGCCCCAAAAAAAATTTCAGCTTTTATTGTATTATTTATATATATTTTTAAAAGGGGTCCAATTTATTATTTTGCCTAGTACCCTAAAAATATCAAAAACGAGTCTGATAATATCTTTGTAAAATAAAAAAATTTATTATCACCAAAAAGAAATATACTTCCTTCTACGCCAAAAATATACTTTCTTGCAATTACAAATAATTTTAATTTTTTTTAAATGTGTTTAACTAGTTAAGAATAATTATAATTTAATTTTTTATATCATTTTTATAATTTTACAATGTAATTAGATAATTAGATAATTAAAAATAAAAACTTGAAAGTCATCATGATTAATTACCCACTTAATTCTCTCTATTCTCAACCCCTTATAAGAAGCAAGTGATTACGCTGTGTCAATTTTTCTCTATACAATGAAACCCACTAATTATAATGGATACTGAAACATGCTATATATGCATAGTTACAACCAATTATACCTATATTCAATTATTAATTATAATAAGTTTTTTTTCCAAATGTAATATATTTACAAAGAGGATTAAGGGTCAAGAAATACCCCCACAAAGGACTAGAAGGAATAGAAGGAATCTATCTCCCACAAAGGACTGCACTATGTGTGGGGATATTTAAGAAACAGTCATTCATACTCTGCGTGATTGCTCAGAAGGTAATACTCCCAATTTATTTGTCTCACTTCTTTAATTTAGATCTTTTGGATTGGGTAATTACCAACTTGAATGGCGATTTTGGGGGAAATGATGCCCATGTGGGACTCTTTGTTGTTTTGTGTTGGCTATTGTGGAAGAATAGGAATAATTTTATTTTTCAACAGGTTTCAAATAAGCCTGATGAGATTGTAAGCAGGGCTAAATGCTTTGTCTCTAATATCCATGAATCACTAATAAGTTCAGGGTCATTGGGAGTTAATCAAGGTATCAAGGTGAAATGGCATCCGCCGAGTAGTGGATGGGTTAAGATTAATGTTGATGGGTCTTCTAATATGAATGGACACTATCTGATGGTGGGTGGTGTGTGGTTGGAAGGATTCAGGAAATGCATTGGGAGAGGCTCTGCTCTAAAGTTTGAATTATAGGCTATTTTAATTGGTCTTAAAGTGGTTTGACTACAAAACTATAGTAAGATTATTGTTAAGAGTGACTGCTTGGATGCTATTGAGATGATGTTGGAAAATTCTGTGAATACTCCTTTGATGACACTTATACAACAGATTATGGAAGCTAATAGGCAGTTATAAGAAGTTAAATTCCAGTTTGTTCTAAGGGAGGGTAATAAGGTGACAAATTGACTAGCTAAATCATGTTCAAATAACGATGTTGAACTCACACTTCTTGAATTCCCTAGCTTTCCTATTAGAAAACTTTTGTTAGAAGATAAATTTGGTGCATCACATGTAAGAAGTACTTGATTTAAAAGCAGTCAATTAAAACTCGTTACCTAAAAAAAAAGGTCAAGGGAGAGTTTAAGACTACATCTGCCACCTTTAGTAAAACTCGTTACCTAACTTGAAAGCCCTATCAATTAAAACGAATAAAAATTTAATCCAATTTAATTTAATCATAAAAGTCAACAATTTGACCCTATCCAATTCGAATTTGAACTAATCCAAATCTAAAATTACTAAAATTCGAAACCACTTGCACTCATAATCATCTAAACTTGAAGTAAATAAGTTCCAAATGATCGGGCAAAAAAACCATGACTTAAATAAAAACAAAAAAAAAAGATATATTATATTATAAGCATAAACATGTATTTATATTTGGGATGGTTATGACAAAAAATCTTATACTATAAATCTTAAAAATTATATTATAAAAATAATTCGTGTATTTTATAATGTTATAAAAATATTATATCATTTAAATCCTAAAAAAATTCTAAAGTTACAACGAAAAAGTTTATTATAAAAAATTATTTACACGTTATAAAAGTGTTATAATTTATTTATTTATAAAAATTCATTTCCAAGAATTATGAATAAAACTTATTGATATGTCCATGTTATATATTATAGAAATAATATACTTATTCATAAAAAAAATGTTATATATTTTTTATCATAACTTATTTAAAAATATATATTTATAAAGTTGTGGGAAAAAATATATTTATCATACCAAATATGCTATAGAACAATTAGATAAAATTGCATATGATGTTTATTTTTCTTATTATTTTTATTAGTAATCATATTATCAACTACTTTTTAGATCGACATAATACATATGTGCAACAACCTAATTTTTAGTAGTGTCGGAAACAGTGATTTGAGATCACTACATCCGACGAGTAAGTTTGAAATTTTAGTAAATTAATATTTATGAGTCAAGTGTGACATTAGAAATATTATTAAATTAGTGAATTTTGTGAATTAAAAGAAATTATTAGGTCAAATGGGTCAAAAACAAGGTATTGAGACCTCGAATTCGTAAACCGAGCCATAAATATTTTTAGAAATATTTATGGAGTTTTATTGAGATAGTATTAAAGTTTCGTTAGAAAATTTTAACGTTTTGATAGTTCATTAATTTAAAAGGACTAAATTATAAAAGATACAAAACTTGCAAAAGCGATTAATTAGCTTAATTGTCTAATGAGGAAGGATTTAAAAGGAATTAGACCCAAATCATTGGGATGGACAATATGGGTATAGAAATGGACAAGAAAACAATGTGAACTAAGGACAAAATGGTAATTTGGTTAAAATTAAATATAAAACAAGTGACTAAATTGAAAAATCTAGAGATCTCTTCATAATTCATCAGCCAAAACGCCATAGAAGGTCTTAAACAATCTGGTTTTTCATATTTTTGCACCATATGAGTTCAATTCTTGCTTTTTCTTTGAAATTTTATGTTTTTGTGACTTTTACAATTAGGTCCAACTATTGATTTCATTAGTTTTTTATTCTATGGGTGAAATTGAAAGTTTACATGGATGAGTGATGTATTTTTAAGAGTAATTATCATGGATTTGAAGCTTTTAATTCATTATAAGATGATTTTATTAAGTGATTTTAATAGAAATTGATTTTAGGACCTAATTATGAAAAAGTTGTAAATTAGGGTTTAATGTTTAAAATTATGAATATAAAAGGTTGTGTAATAGCTTAAAGTAACTAGATAAAGTGTTGATTAAGAAAATTTAACTCAATTGATAAGTTAATTAAGCAGGGACTAAATTAAAAAATTGAAAATTTTAGTGTAAAAGTGTAATTTAAAAAATTGAAGGGAATAGATTGTGAAGTGAATTAGAATTGAATTAGATGCTAATGAATGGAAAATTTTGTATTATAGATCAAGAATCCGAAGATAAACGAGGAAAAGAGAAAATTTACAATTAATCCCTGAATTTCTACAACTTTCATAAATTAGCTCATGTAAGTTCATATGGCTGAATTTTTATATTAATTTTATGATGTATATAATATTTATAATTTGTATTTTTACTACTAAATTGTGATAATTGTAATGATGTGAAAATCGAATTGAAAGTTCAAATTAAGAGAAACGCAAGATTGAGTACGTTCATTCAGTGATCAGTGATGAATTGACGGTTAAGACCATGGTTAAACCATGGCAAAGTGTGAAGTGTAAGACCATAACAGAGCTATGGCATAGTGTGAAAGACCATAACTAGGTTATGGCACTGTGAAAGTGAACGTAAAACCATGATTAAATCATGGCAGTTATATATGTGTGTAAGTGTAAGACCATAGCTAGGCTATGGTAATGTGATTAAGTGTTTGATCATGGCAAAGCCACGGTAAAATGTGTGCAAAACCAAAGTGGAATGTGGCATCAAGCTAATGAAGTACTCAAATCCGTAAGATGTTCCCTAATTTGACAAGTAATGGTAAGTGTTACTTGAAATCAAGTGTTGAGATTTAGTTAGTTATTGATATTGAGCTCAATCCAGTGAATTCATCATTTGAAATTGTGCATGACAGGAAACTTTAGTGAAAAACTTGTTATTGAATTGTTATTGTAATTCGGTAAAATTTAAGTTTTAAACCTATGAGCTTACTAAGCTTTCATAAGCTTATTTCTGTGTGTTAACGTTCTGTGTAGATTGACGCGAGTTTAGAGGATCGGATCAACATATTGGAGTACACTATCCAGATTTTATCGGTAGATTTTATAGTACAACTTTTGGTTTATATGGCATGTATAGGATTGAATGAAAAGAAAATGATATTGTAATATGGTCTTGAATGGCTCATACACATATGTGTTAGTGTATATATATATGTTAAATAGAATTTAAAAGTAGACAATGAATGAGATTATATGGTAAATTTATGCAAATGAATTGTGTTACAAAATATAGGTATAAAGCTTGTATTAAAACTTATGTTGGTTATTTGATTATTGTATTTTGGTATGTGAAAGTATCATATGCAGGTTTATAGTGTAAAGGGTGAGAAAAGTGGTCTTAAAATGGCCTATTTTCATCCACATGGGTGTATCTAGGCCATGTGTGACACATGGCCTAGCATATGAGCATGTGATTTGGTCGTGTGTTCCCTGCACCTTAAAAATAAGAAACAGAATGCTCAGAATTGAGCACATGAGCAGAGACACGAGCGTGTATCTCAGCCGTATGGGTGACACGACCTTGGACACGAGCGTGTGTCTCAATCGTATAGGTGACACGACCTTGGACACGGGCGTGTTACTTGACCGTGTGAAAACTGCACCTAATTTATAAAAATTAAATTAACCGCACATCCTAACACACGGGAGTGTGACTTGGCCGTGTGACTTAAATTTCTTCATGCCTTATAAGTCAGAGAGTTACACGGGTTAGGAACACGGTTGTGTGAGCCACACGGCCTAATCACACGGGCATGCCTTTTGACCACACGGGTGTTTGGGCATTGTATATAGGAAAAATTTTGTAAATTCGCGAAAAATTCTTAGTTTTCGATTTAGTCCCGAATCGTTTCTACTGTTTATATTGGGCTTCGAGGGTCCATTTAAGGGACTATATGATTGTTATCGAATGTGAATAGTAATTTTAGCTCGATTTATCTGTAAACCCCGGTAATACTCTATAACCCTGTTCCAGCAATGGATACGGGTTAGAGGTGTTACAATATGATGATTTGATTTTAATTTTTGTTACTTGTTTAGAAATATAAATTATGTAACTATGTAATTACAATTTGTACTATCAAACATAAAATTACAATCAGCCAACCAAATACGTAGATAATTACAAGAGACTGTAATTACTACCTAATAATTGCACTTTAATTTAATTACTTTATGTTGTCCAAACAAACCTTTTAAAAAATGTTAAGTAGCTCTTGTTTATTTAAATCCATGCTTAAGTAAACCTTAATTAAATATAAATCTAATTTTCATTAACAAATAAGAATATTAAATGAAGAAAATTGATAGAAGGAAAAACGTAGGTTTGCATCTTGGAGACAATATTGTTGGAAGGGACAACCCCAAACCCCAAATATAGATTGCAAAACAAACATGCATAATATAAAAAATATTGTAAAATAAATTTGCATTTGTAAAGGCTTATTTTCTCAAACTAATGAGAGCCTTGAATATGAAAAATTGAAAGCATAGTGTGAACAGAATAATGTAACGGTTAGGGTTTTTGCTAAGGTAACGGTTGGGTGATCGAAGCAAAATGGTTTTCCTTTAAGGGAGAGGATGATGCCAATATTCGCACCGCTTACAATGCAAATTGCGCTCACTTTCTTCAACAAACGATTGCAATGCTTCAAGAAAGTTACTTGCTGATTGCTTTCTTTTTCGAATTTGTTTATTTGAATTTTGCCTCTCAATGATGATGGGTCAGGTCACCTGTAAAGTCATCCAAAAATAAAAGGGTTTGGACAAAATTTGATACCTGAAAAATAGGTTTGGGTAAAATTTAAGGCACATTCTTTATATAAATCGGGTCTTGGGCAAAACTTTTTTGCCTAAGCTTGGTTAGGCCTGACTCAAATATATTATGTTATAAAAAATATTATATTAATTTACTAACCAATAATAATTAAACGCATTACCCAAGACCTAAAAAGAAAATTTACCCAACTAAATAATTCAACCCAAAATATAAAATTTTAAAAATTATATTTAATGTAATAAAATATTTATTATATTTATGGTAGTGTTTTTTGGTATAAATATTTTTAATGAATTTTAATGTGTTGGAAAACTTTTAAATTAGTGTTTTTTTTAGTGGATTTAATGTATTATATATTTTTTAAAATATATTTTTAAATAAAAATAATCTAAAAAATCGAATATGAGCAGGTCGGGTTGGACCTGAATATACCATTATCAAATTGAGCTAAGCTTGGAAAAAAAGTAAGTCCATTTTTTTATCCGAGCTGAACCCAAACTAAAAAAATTGATCTAAATACCTTACAGCCCAACCTAAACCCAACCCACTAACATCTCTGTTTAGTGATAGTGTTGTTTCTTTTGATTTGATTTAGAGGTGTCATCATTATTTCTAGTAAGAAAATTTATATGATTATGCTTTGACTATTTTTTTTAAGTTGAATTTTTAATATTAAATAATATTCATAAAATTATTACATTAATATTCTCTTGTAAGGTTAATCATATATATATATATATTAACAATGTACTAAATAATCCATTTAATATTTCATTTATAAGAAAATCAAAATTTATATCACATTACACATTTTTTAATTTTGAATTTTTTTTAAACATAACACTGTTAAAGAGAAAAATTACATAATCCCAAAATTTTTCTATTAAAAAAATTAATTAATTTCCTACTTATTGCTTATTTAAACCCATGCTTAATTAAGTCCTTGTAAGGATTGTGTGTATTAGGAAATAATTAAACTTACCTTGTTTGTTTATTTTAGTAGCTCATAATTATGTATTCTTTGAAATCAGATGAAAATTCCTTATATTTATTAAAATTTATTAGAATAACTTATAAAAATTAAAATAAAATAATGATTTACTTGTAAAATGGTAAGAGTATCAAAGAGGCCTTTATATTAAGAGTTAAATAGATCTCTTTCTATTTAAAAAAATGAGTATATTAATCATATGCGTTAGAACAAATAACAAATTATTAAAAATTGGTATGGCAAATAGAATAACCCGAAGTAACACATGGCGTGCCATGTGCCTCTCATAGTAACATATAGAAATTAGTTTTTAACAATAGAAATAAATGAATTTTTGAATAGAATGACCACTTTGCTATTTGATCTAACGTACAATGACTAATTTACTCATTTTTTTTAGTAGAAAGGGCAAATGCAATCTAACTAATAGTATAAGGGCCTCCATAATACTTTTACTCTTGTAAAGTAAAAATTTTTAACCACACACCATAAAGTAATTGTAAGAAAGTATAATTACAATGAATTTTAATTCTCTATGGTATTGTTTGGAAAACCATCTAGTAATTATTTGTAATTACACAAGCGTGACATATTTGAATAATCATTATAAATAGTAAATCTCACTCAATTAAGTGTAATCTGAGCATTCCAAATTTACTTAAACTTGAAATAATTTAAACAAGTACTCTAACATTAGGTTATTCGATAATCACATGTGAACCACTTGAGTTTAGGTCCGTTTATCTATTCTACTAATAAAATCTCTAATTAAGTGGGTGTCAAGAGTTAATCAGGCTCTAACTCAATTAAAGAAATTACAAAATTGTCATTTCATATTTAAAATAAGTTATATCATTCGAGAGTACTTTAGTCTTTTTAAAAAAAATAAAAATGTATATGCGATGAGATTCAAACCCATGTTAATTACATTTGGAAAACCTTAAATTTACCACTCAACTAAGGCTTTATTTTGATATATTTATACATTTTAATTTTATTGTGTATACTTTATTAGTTACAAACCATACATTTTATTATTTATTGTATGATATTTTTAAACACACATTTATGTTTTAAATACATAGTTTCCATATGCGCACATGTGTAATAGAGTTTTTAGTATGAATTATTTCTCTGTTATATAGTTTTTCAGTTTTGTATCTTGTATTATTTTTTTTATATCTCACGTGATATTTTATTATCCAGAGGTGTAAACAAAATATTGTGTTCATAAGTTATTCGAATTATTTTTGAAAAATAAATTAGTTCGGTTTAGTGATTGTCGAGTTTAAGACGGAGTAATTTGAGCCATTGGATCATTCAATTACAAGTATTTTATTGTTTGATTGAATAGCTCAAACCTTTTTATAATTAGTATTAAAAATTATTCAGTTCGAACTCAAAGTCAAGCAAAAACAATCAAAACAATTTGATTTATTTGAATTTTTTCTCGAATTAAGCTTAACTTTTAAAACTAAAACTTGATTGAGTTCAAATTAAGTTTTAATCCTCAATTTCAAATTAAGCATAAGCTCAATTTAATTTGATTACTTAATAATTACGCGTTCATTTAATTATTCTATGTTGTTCAAGCAAACCTTTTAAAAAATTTTAGGCAACTCTTGTTTATTTAAATCCATGCTTAATTAAATATAAATATAATTTTCATAACTATCTATATTCTTACATAAAAGTTATCCCAAAACCATAAATCTAATTTTCAAATTTATCTATACATTAACAAATAAGAATCTTAAATGAAGAAAATTGTTATAAGGAAAATCGCAGGTTCGAATTTTGGAGACAATATTGTTAGAAGGGGTAACCCCAAACTCTAAACATTGACCATAAAATAGACATGCATAATATAAAAAAGATTTTAAAACAAATTTGCATTTTTAAAGACTATTTTCTCAAACTAAAGAGAACCTTGAATAAAGAAAACTGAAAGCATAGTGTGAACAAAATAATGTAACGGCTAGGGTTTTTGCTAAGGTAACGGTCAGGTGATCGAAGCAAAACGGTTTTCCTTTAGGGGAGAACTGGATGATGTCAATATTCACACCGCTTACAATGCAAACCTCACTCAGTTTCTTCAACAAACTATTGCAACGCTTCGAGAAAGTTACTTGCCGACTGTTTTTATTTTTGAATTTGTTTATTTGAATTTCGCCCCATGATGTTGATGAACCGAGTAACCTGTTTAGGTTCAAAAGTCATCCGACAGTGGCGGAGCCAAGGAGGGTTGGCAGGGACCCTAGCCTCCCTAAAATGGAAAATTTTCCATTTAGACCATTTATAATTTATCAAATTTTAAATTAGTAATGGTAGAATTGTAGTTTCCCTCCCAAAAAATAATAGAAATTTGATTGAATCTTTTAAAAATTATAAAGATATAAACTATTGAAAGGATGAAATTGTATTTTTACTAATATAAAAATATACAATTTAATTCTAACCCCCTAAAAAAATTTTTCTGACTCCGCCACTATCATCCGAACATGGAAGGGTTTGGATAAAATTTGGAGCCTGAAAAATAGAGTTGGATAAAATTTAAGACTTGTTTTTATATGAATCGGGTCTTGGGCAAAACTTTTTTCTTGAGCCTAGTTTGGCCCGGCCCGAATATATTATGTTGTATAAAATATTATATTACTTATATATATTTATATTAATTCACTAACCCAATAATAATTAAACACATTACCCAAAACCTAAAAAAAAAAAAAACCTTACCCAGTTAAATAATCTAACTCAAAATATAAAATTTCAAAAAAAATTAATATAATAAAATATTTATTATATTTATTTGTGTTTTTTAATACAATAAAATATTAATTATATTTATGGTAGTTTTTTTGTCGTATAAATATTTTTAATAAATTTTTAATGTGTTAGAAAACTTTTAATTTAGCATTTTTTAGTTAATTTAGTGTACTACATTTTTTAAAATTATTTTTAAATAAAAAAATAATTTAAAAAATCAATTATGAGCAAGTCAAGTTAGACCTGGATTTACTTTTATTAAATTGGGTCGAGCTTGGATAAAAAAGTAAATCTATTTTTCAATTCGAGCCAAATCTGAACTAAAAAAATTGATCTAAATACATTATAACCTAACGCGAACCCAACTCAACTCATAAACACGTTGCTTCTTTTAATTTAATTTAGAGGTAAGACAATTTATTAATGATTATGCTTTGCCTACTTTTTTTTTTAAGTTGAATTTTTAGTGTTAAATAATATTCATAAAATTATTACATTAATATTTTCTTGTAAGGTTAATAATATACATTATCAATGTACTAAATAATCCATTTAATATTTCATTTATAAAAAAAATCAAAATATATATCACATTACATATTTTATAAAATTGAAATTTAATTATTTTTAAACATGGCACTGATAAATTAAGAGAAAAATTACATATTCCAAAATTTTTAAATTAATTAATTGCCTACCTATTGCTTATTTAAACCCATGCTTAATTAAGTCCTTGTAAGGATTGTGTGTATTAGGAAATAATTAAAGTTCCCTTGTTTGCTTATTTTAGTAGCTCATTATTATGTATCCTTTGAAACTAGATGGAAATTCTTGATATTTATTAAATTTTATTAGAATAACTTATAAAAATTAAAATAAAATAATGACAATATCTTAATTTACTTGTAAAATGGTAAAAGTATCGAGGATGCCTTTGTATTAAGAATTAAATTGTATTTTATTCTCTTTCTATTCAAAAAATGGATATATTAATCCTATGCGTTAGAATAAATAGCAAATTATTAAAAAATGATTATTGACGAGTTAATTTTGATAAATAATTTAGTTTAGTTTGATGATTGTCGAGTTTAAGATGGGTTATTTGAGCCATTAAATCATTCAATTAGAAGTATTTAATTGTTTGATTGAATAGCTCAAACCTTTTTATAATTAGTATTAAAAATATTCAATTCGAACTCAAATTCAAGCAAAAATAATCGAATTAAGCTTAACTTTTAAAAATAAAACTTGGTTGAGTTCTAACTATGTTTTAATTCTCAAATTTCAAATCAAGCATAAGCTCAGTTTAATTTTATTACTTCGTTAATTTTAACTATTATTTTTATATCATGTTCTTATTGTATTTATTTTTTTATTAATTTAAATTTTTAAAATAATTTTATTATAAGTTTTAATTATATATGCTATTTTTGTTATAATGTTTAGAACTATCCTTAGCTTATTCTAACCCATAAATAGGAAGATAATGCGCTTCGACGCATTCGAACCCACATCCTCCTGTATTGACAACAATACACATACCAATTGAGATAATACTCAATCGACTTATCTTGAGATAATAATTGAGCTTATCTAAATTATTTTAAATTTTTATTAAAATATATTTCAATTATCAACCAGTTAAATCTTATTAGGATTGTAATTCAAATTAAAAAAAAATTCCTAACAAACTTTTAAAAATTAAACCTCTCCTAATTGTTTTTTGACCAAAACTTTTAATTATTTTTAAGTGTATAAAAAAATTATATATTTTAATTTTATATTAATTTTATGATCTATATTCAAGATTTGTAATTTTCCCTTCTAATATTATATTTTTCTCTTGTACAAGAACTCTCCTTTATTTTGTATTCTTTATGATTCATTTTAAAAATTCATGTTTGTCCATTTTCAACAATTTTATCTTTAAAATTTGATTTTAAGTTCTCTCTTTAATAGGATAATATGTCTTACTATTACACTCAACAAACTCACTTTTTCATATTCTTTATTATATATTAAAAAAGAACAAAATGGAAAAAAGCGAAACGACAGCGTTTTATACTTCCAAAGTGTGCATTTATGCCACAGCATCTTCTTCACCACCTCAATTTTTTCTTCTCTCTAGAAAAAAAGTCATTAAATTGGTTGTTTTTATTATAAACTTCGTTTTCCAATCCTTTCGCCTCCTTATCTTACACTCTTTTTTCGATTCAATAGTTAAATTTATATCTGGAAAAGAGAATCGATTCAAATTTTTCAACAAATTCATGGTTTTTACATAAAATTTCCTTTAAAGTTCTCTCTTTTCCCCCTTTTTACCCTCCTTTCTTTTTCTGTGTTTTGAGATATTATAACAAGAACAATAATAATTTATCATAGTAGAGATAAAATTTGGGTTCGTGTTTGATTGATCGATCTGTCGATGGAGGATTGTGCGAGCAGCGATGAAGATTACTACTATTCTTCCGATCGAGATTCCCTCGACGGTCTCGAGAATGAGGATTCCGATTTACAGTGGGCCCCTTCAAGGGGTCCCACTACCAAGGTCAATTCTTTTTCTTCCATTCCCCCCTTTCTAGTATTTTTTTCGGAATTCAATTTCTTGTTTCAATTGTCATTGATTCATCGATTCTTGGTTTTGGGTTATTTTTTGGTCTTTCGATTGCGTAAAAGGATGGGTTTTTGGGTGTATTTGGATTACTTGGAAATGATGTTGAAAGAATCTTTGTTAATTGCTCAATTTATTGGGTTGCGGATTTTGAGAAGATAGGGCACTTTGAAGGAGCTTTTAGAATTTTGATTTTCTTTGTGGGGATTTAGTTTTTGCATGCTCATTAGGGAGTTCTTTAATTTTACAGGCAGAGGAGCTGCTGATCGTCCAATTTGATCGATTCTTTTTCCCCCTATATGATGTGTATAACCTCTTGCTTATGTTGTGTGTTTTGTTATACTATATAGCATCATTTATATTGAAAATTAAGCTTTAATCTTGATGGGAAAAACCATAAAGAGGAAAAGGTTACATAATTTTCTATGAATTCTTATATTCATCTTTGCTTTTGGCTCCTATTTGTGCATGAATCTTAGAATGGACTTGTGTTGTAACCCTTTCTGGTATTATGCAGGTTATTACTAAGGAATCACTTTTAGCTGCTCAGGTAAGAATTTATTTCCTTTCCCTTTTCCGGGTTTTCCGTGCTCGTGCGTTTTATTTTATAGGATTTACAGTTACTGAATTGATTGTTTTGGTATTTTTTGGCAGAGGGAGGATTTACGGAGAGTAATGGAGATGCTATCTCTTAGGGAGTACCATGCTCGGACTTTACTAATTCATTACCGGTGGGATGTTGAGAAATTGCTTGCCGTACTTGTGGAGAAGGGAAAAGCGGACTTGTTTTCTGAAGCAGGTGTTTCTGTTGTTGAGAGTGAGGATACAGTGACACCACTGTCATCTTCATCTACAGCAATGTGTGACATATGCATAGAGGAGTTACCTGGTGATAAGATGACGAAAATGGACTGCGGCCATGCCTTTTGCAATGACTGTAAGCATCCTCCTCAATCTGCAGCTTCTTCTTGAAGCATGCATTTGTATCACGTCCCCACATAACATCAGCATGCGAACAATACTGAGAAACTCGACATTGATAATGTGTGCTTAAAGTAATTGAAGTTGTAACAGCTTGCACATTTGAGTCTATTGAGTTGATCTATTTCTCTGTTCTTTTTCCAGGTTGGACAGAACATTTTGTTGTGAAGATAAATGAGGGTCAAAGTAAGCGCATAAGGTGCATGGCACATAAGTGCAATGCTATTTGTGATGAAGCTGTTGTTAGAAATCTAGTTGGTAAAAGGCATCCTGATCTAGCGGAGAAATTTGATCGTTTTCTTCTCGAGTCATACATTGAAGATAATAGGATGGTTAAATGGTGCCCTAGTACTCCTCATTGTGGAAATGCAATACGTGTTGAGGATGATGAATTTTGTGAGGTAGAGTGTTCTTGTGGTGTACAGTTTTGTTTCAGTTGCTTATCAGAAGCACACTCGCCATGTTCATGCATGATGTGGGAACTTTGGATGAAGAAGTGCCGAGATGAATCAGAAACAGTCAATTGGATCACTGTTCATACGAAGCCTTGTCCGAAGTGTCACAAACCTGTGGAGAAGAATGGTGGGTGTAATCTGGTGAGCTGTATCTGCGGACAAGCATTTTGGTAAGATTTCCTTCTATGTTAATTACAGTTTGCCAAGTTCATAATGTGGTGACAATTAGTTCTCTAGATTTAAGTGTTCCATTCTTTAACAAGAGCATAAGTGGCTTTTTTCCTCTTCCCTGTGTTAATTGATTTATAATTATATTATTTGGCTTGTTTACATGATTTATACATTTCTCTCTTTTCCAAATAATGCAGTTGGCTGTGTGGTGGTGCTACTGGACGGGACCATACTTGGTCAAGAATTGCTGGTCACAGCTGTGGTCGCTACATAGAAGATCGTGAGAAAAAGACTGAACGAGCAAAACGAGATCTTTATCGGTATATGCACTATCATAACCGTTATAAAGCTCATACAGATTCCTTTAAGCTTGAGAGTAAACTCAAGGAGACTATACTGGAGAAGGTATCAATTTCGGAAGAAAGGGAATCCAGGCTTAGAGATTTCAGCTGGGTAACTAATGGACTCTGTAGGCTTTTCAGATCAAGGCGTGTTCTTTCATATTCATACCCATTTGCCTTCTACATGTTTGGAGAAGAACTATTCAAGGATGAGATGACAAATGAGGAAAGGGAAATAAAACAGCATCTATTCGAGGATCAGCAGCAGCAACTTGAGGCAAATGTTGAGAAACTTTCTAAGTTTTTGGAAGAGCCCTTTGATCAATATACTGATGATAAAGTTATGGAGATACGAATGCAAGTAATCAATCTTTCTGTGATCATTGATTCCCTTTGTAAGAAAATGTAAGTACAGTCATTAGTTATTACATATGAACAGTTTATGAGAGTGTTCTAAATTCACTTCCGAGGCTATTGCTTGCAGGTATGAGTGCATTGAGAATGATTTGCTGGGTTCTCTCCAACGAAATACCCATAATATCGCTCCATACAAGTCCAAGGGCATTGAGAAAGCATCAGAGCTTGCTGTCTGTTGGAATGGTAAAGCCAGTACTACTACTGGTAAATGCCATCCCTCCGATTGTGGCACTAGCGGTAAGTGCACTTCACTCTTTGGAGATCAGCATATGCACAAACACACACATGCATGCTTTATAGATTTTACTAACACATTGAAATTTAGGCAAACGTGACCGATCTTTCAGCTTTGGGACTTCAGAAGACAAAGGTTGCCCATCACCAAAGCAACCTAAGAAGGAAAGTTATGGAGGTGGTTTCTTTGATCTCAACTTGCCAGCAGAAGTTCTTGACAGGAATTGATCTCTAAGTAGGCTTTTTTTTCTAGATAAGTACATATGTACATATCTAACTAGAGAGACCCTCATTTTATCTAAAATGGGAGTTGATAATTTATGGATTGAGCAGAGAACCGCTTAAAATGCTTTTACTTCCCCTGCTTAGCATCTTTTTGTCCCCCCATTTTGTACTTCCTTTCTATTTTAGATAGTCTGGAAGATGAATCATGGATTTCCATAGGTTCTTTTGTCTTTCAGAGGTTGTGTGAACTGAAAATCCATTTAATGTACAGAAGCCTTGGGCTTTTGAATATTTGAGTAATTTTCTCAACCCGAGATTTGAGATGTTCCAAAGTTTCCTCCTTTATTTACCATGCTTATGGAAAGATATTGATAATGTGCATCACCCATATATGATCATATAAAGTAAGTAGAGAAAAACTTGCCATATCTTTGACTATTATGTGAAAGGGATTGTGCCATAGGTAACTGGTTGAATGTCTGATATGCAAAATTTCTATAGCTTTTGAAAGTTCTTTAAAGAGGAGGCCCATATAGAGTGAAACAACTCGCATGAAAAAGGTTCATGGTTAGGTTGGTTGAAAGAAATAGCATGGAAACATTACTGATTTAAACTTAGACAAGATTTGATATAATTTTAATCCCTTTTAAGACATGGAACTTCTTCTAATCCCTCATTTTCCTCCATTTTCAGACTTTTGATCTAAAATTTTGCAACTAAATCAAATATGTGGTAATAAACCATTAAAAGTTTTTAATTATCAATTACCCAAGAGTACATTTTTCCAAATTTTTCTTCATTTGTAGCACTGTATCCGAAGAAAACAAAAGGCAACAAACTTTTCTGAAAGAATTGGAAAAAAAATAAAAAGCAAGACCCTTTAATGGATTGAATTCTAATCCCCCCCTTCCTCAAAGGGATTAAATTCCCACCAGAGCAGTCATTTCATATAAAAAAACATTGATATAATGTGTTTATTCTTTGACCTTCAACTTTCAGCCCTTTTGAGGTCTAGTTTCTTTTTCCTTAGTGCTGCCTCCCTTTTGGTTACTTAAAATGAAATGACAAATCACCCTAATTTCAGTTTTACGAGTAATTTTTATATATTTGGACATATATATCCAAACATATATCATACATTAGTGTCAAGAAATGATTTTGCATGCGTTCATGCACTAATTATTACTTTTTTTTTCTGTCATGAATCCATTAAAAACTCATATAATTTTTGCATGCACAAAGCATTTTTTGGTGGAGACAAATCAAAGTGGATCCCCCTTAGCTTGAATGGTGTCAACTGGTTCACTTCTTTTAATGCAAATATGAAATAAAGGTGTCACCATTCCAAAAAGCTATCTTCAAAGGTGGTAAAAATGGACACCCCTTTTTAGCCTTTTAGCCACACCTAATTAATGCATATAGCTCTTCTACCTATGTAAACTGCTGCTAGTTAAATGTTATGTTTTCCATATATCTTCTAAGGTTAATTTGTTTCTATGAGTAGTCTGATTCCATTAGATTGTTTCTTGTGTACTTTTCTATAAACAGGTTTATATATATATATATATATATACACACTATATTCTGTCAATATCTGATGGTGCATTTAATGCTGTTTCGGTGAATTTAAAATTACCATTAATGTTACCATGCTTCACTTGAATATGCAAATGGAGTTCATGGAAGAAGCAACAACACACAAGCGCTCTAGCAGGTATCTTCGATGTTCTTAAAGCCAGATAACTCCATTTTCAGCTTGTAATAATGATTGGTATATATATATTTGTTGAACCAGTTTCCCATTTCATAACACAATAAAGAGCCATGTTGATGCAAACAAGGATCAAATTTTCAACCCCAAAGTTCAACATTCATTAAAGCAAGAGGTAAAATCTGCCATATACATGTATGTATATATGCAAAGCTCAGTTACAATTTTTTTACTGCAGATTCTACAGCTTGAGGAACAATTGCAGGACCAATTTGTGGTTAGGCATGTATTAGAGAAGGCATTAAGTCCTAGGCCTTTTACCTTTGATGTAGTAGTTGATGAGTTTCATTCATGTAAATTCCAGGCTGCTAAAGAACTAATCAAGGATATTGCAGTGCTAGAATTGGAAATAGCTTACTTAGAGAAGTATCTCCTTTCATTGTACCGTAAAATGTTCGATCGGCGATTCTCTTGTTTAAACATCATAGAGGAGAATCCAGAATCAACTTCGGTGGCACATGATATTAAGGAATGCAATAATGATGTTTGGGGTACTGAGACATTGTTAGATTCCGGTATTTATCGGAGTCATTCTTCGCTCTCTCGGCAATCGGTGTATACCATTGCTTCACAAAAAACCGGTGTTTCCCATCATATTCCCGAAACACCGAACCGGCTTTCCGAGGAGATGATCAAGACTGTTTCAAACATATATTTCGAACTCGCAGACCCACCATTGAATAACCATGATTGCTTTTCTTCTCCTATTTCATATCCATCATCAGTTAATGATACATGGAGCACCCCACAATGTTTCCATGTTGATAATAACAGGGGACCTTACTGCAAAATGGTTAAGGTTCAAGGGATTTATAGAGACAGCAACAAGTTACAGGACATTGAACATAAGTTGCAATATTACAGGTCACCCTTCTTAACAAATCATGTCTTTTTTTGTTTGTTTTTAATTTAATTGAAACATATAATTCATTGTCTTACAGGTCACTTGTTTATCAGCTTGAAGAAATCGATGTTAGAACGATGAAACATGAAGAAAAGCTAGCTTTCTGGATTAATGTACACAATTCTTTGGTGATGCATGTAATGTTTCTCAATCTTCATTACATTTTAATGTTTCAAACAAGACCCTTGTTAAAAAATGGGTTCTGCTTTTTTCATTTACAGGCATATTTGGTTTATGGCATTCCCAAAAACAGTACCAAGAGGTTCTACTTATTACTCAAGGTGAAAACTGAACTTTTTCTAATTACTTTTAACACAAAAAAGATCGTGTAATGGAATCATGGATGATGATGATGATGAACCAGGCAGCATATAATGTTGGGGGCTACACCATGAGCATAGAAACAATACAGGGTTCTATTCTGGGATGTAAGTTGCAGAGACCGGGACAGGTGAAATCAATTTCCTTTGAATTTTATCAACCGATTCATATTTTGATTGGAACTGGTACAAGTTTTTTTGACATTTTGATCTGTTTGTAGTGGCTATGGTTTTTGTTTGCTTTGAAGACGAAATTTAAAGTTGGTGATCCTCGAAGAAACTATGCAATTGAATCCCCAGAACCTCTTCTTCATTTTGCACTTTGTTTGGGGAGTTCTTCGGATCCTGCGGTATACTCTTTGCTCTGAATTGTGATTTATATTATAATGCTTTCTCTGCATGGCAGAAAATTAAGTTTTACGCATTTTAATTCTGAACCAAAACCGAAAATTCCATCCGATTAACTCGATTAAACTTGATTTGATCGTATAAAGTTAAAAATTCAAACACGGAAAAATAACTTCAATTCAAACCATCCGAACTTAAAATGATGAAAATTCGAAATGGTCTCGACTTAAATGACAAAAACTCAAGATGAACTGAACTTTAGTATTTAAACCTAAATAACATTATTTGAAATAACTTGAACTCGAAAATTCAACCAATAAACTTGAACATCCCCAACCTTGAAATAACCTAAGAAAGACCCCGAGAATTTTAAAATCATGGTTAACCCGACTTAGGTTAACCTAATATAAAGCCAACTTGACCCATCTATAGACTTGTTTAAGGATTAGACTATCTGTTTAAGCTCGATGGTCCTTCCAAAATTAGAGAGAGATTGGATAGAAATATTAGGTTAGAAAAATGGACTTGGGATAAAAAATTAAATACGTTTAAAATATGGGTTGAGCTAAGACTCAACCATTCAATGCTTGAGCCTAGCCCGACACGTTTTTTAAGTTTGTAATATATTATATTATATATATAATGTAATTTATAAAACAAAAATTAAATGCATAATAATATATAGTATTATAATGAAAACATTAAAAAATTATTAAGTTGAATATATATAAAAATTTTATAAATGTAAAAACAAATATAAAATTATTGAGTATTAAATTAAAAACAATATAAATATTTTTGAAAAAAATAAAAACATATATGTGTAAGCGGATAGATATAACTAAATTTTAAACTCATATTTCAAGTTAGGTTAAACTTGAGGAAAGATAAAGTACATTAATTCAAACCCGGGCCATAAACAGCTCTACCCGTCCAATTCTTTTAAATTAATTCTCAAATTTTATCACGATCTAGGTTCGAATATACACACCCAAGGAAGTGTTCCAGGAGCTAGAAGTTGCAAAAGAAGAGTACATACATGCAAATTTTAGTGTCAACAAAGAAGAAAAAATCGAGTTACCAAAGATTATGGACTATTTTGCAAAAGATTCAGATGTTTGCTCAGCTGGTTTATTGCAGATGCTTCACCAATTTATGCCTCAGCCATTGAAGAAGAGCCTTCAGCTATCTTGCAATAGGAAAAATGGGAAATGCATTGAGTGGATCCCTCACAACTTTGCATTCCAATACTTATTTTCAAAAGAATTATCTTACTGATTCGGGTCAAGTAGTAAGAAATTCGATATAAATGTTATTTGGAATACAAATTAATCCGATATGAGAAATGAAAACTATAAACCAATTTGCTACTTTTATAAAACGTAACTTAATGGATTAGTTTTTTCTAATTCATTTAATATCAACAATATACAATTTATTAGAACGTGAGACGCTTTTTTATTTTTGAACTTAAATGATTTTTATGTTTATATAGATACATAGAGTTATTTGTTTTACCCAATAATTTTACAATAAATTATATGGTATTTTTCCTAATTGGGATGTGCATTTTGAAAATTGCTTGGTAACACAGGTTGATGCTCCTTAAGCAAAGTCTCGAATTAAAGTCCTGTATATAAAAAATAGTGTTGGGAGAGCTTTAGCTCTAACTCGATTTGTTCATAAGTTAGGTTATCCACTCAAACTCAAAAGCCCACCTAAAATATTAAAAAACTTGTCAAAAAGTATAAAGCCTAAAAAATACGTTTGGATAAAAAAATGAGATCCTTTTAATATAAGTCGAACTTGAGCTTCAACATTTAAAATCTAAGCCGAGCTCAGCCTGTTTTGACTTTTATAATATCTGTTTGTTTTATTTTTATATATATTATATAATTTATGGTATATTACATAATTTTAAATATATAATAATATAATAGTAAGTAAAAATTAAAAAAAATATGTTAAATTGTCTAAATTTATAAATCATTTAAAATATTAAATATTAAATTAAAAATAAAATATATATACTTAAAACGAGTTTAAATTAACTATTTACAATGCGCGAAGCAGACTTAGATAAACATAATGTGTACTGATATTATACATGAACTCAGTTAAAACCAGACCCAACCTATAAACACATCTACCCATATCATAAGATCCGACTCAGTTGGATTTCAAGCTATAAAAAAAAGTCCATGTTTTTATAATGAGGTTTATTTTCATACTTTCTGTCAGCTGGGACGTAAAGACGAGGAGAGTCAACCCAACCTACACTAGACCACATAATTTGTCAACATTTTTTACTATTCCCATAGAAGAAAATTTCAAATTCACAACATTTATCTAATTGGTCAAAGCCATCAATGTCAAGGCAATCAAAAAAGCTACCAAAAACAATGTTCTGTAAGCCAAGTCAAGCCCCTGGTTTTGAAACGTGGTGGCTGGTCATATAATATAATCGATCAACAAAAAACATGACTCCCCAATGCTTTGAAGAGTTAAGTTTATCACCACAGCATCTACTATATAAACATGGTGCAACTTTACAACTCTACAAATCAAACACCTACTGCAATTAAAATCCCAGAATTACGTAAACAACAATGGCTACCTATGAAGGTAAAGTTTTCACTGAAGAACAAGAAGCTTTGGTGGTCAAGTCATGGACTGTAATGAAGAAGAATGCAGCTGAATTGGGTCTTAAATTCTTCTTGAAGTAAGCTATTTTTGTTTCCTGTTTATCTGGTAAAAGTAGGAGGAAAGTTTGTGATTAAGTATCGGATTGCATTTTGCACATTTTACTTAAAAACTAGATAAATTAGTCTCTTTTGTTAAATATATCATTCATTAAATTGATGTGATTGACGGAATAATTAATTTCTAATAGAAAATGAATGGAATTTTTAACATAAGAACTATCATACAATGACTAATTTGTCCATTTTTTTAGTAAGGAGAAACAAAATGCAATTTGACTATTGTTACTTGAGCCACCATGAACTTTTACCCTATAGACAGAGGCGAAGCCAGGGGCTGGCATGTGCCCTCCTAAAATGTAAAATTGATTTTTAGGCCCTTGAATTTTTTTAAAAATTTTAAATTAATAAAAATAAAATTACACTTTGGTCCCCCTAAAATTATAAAAATTTGATTTAACCTTTTATAAATTATAAAGATATAAACTATAAAAAATTAAAATTTCATCTGTCCCTAAAAAATTTTTCTGGCTTCGCCCCTGCCTATAGGTACATACACATATATGTATTGCCTTGTTTTTAATTAGGATTTTGATTGAATGGGGGCAGGATATTTGAGATTGCACCATCAGCCAAGAAACTATTCTCGTTCTTGAGAGACTCCAATGTTCCATTGGAGCAAAACACAAAGCTGAAGCCCCATGCCATGTCTGTCTTTGTCATGGTAAGTAATAAAAACAGACACCATCTCTTTTACCATATTGAAATTTATCATTGGTATGTTCATGTTTATGAATAAGTTGAACATCCCTGTCGCAGACATGTGAATGTGCAGTTCAACTGCGTAAAGCAGGCAAAGTTACAGTGAGGGAATCAAATTTGAAGAAATTAGGAGCTACCCATTTTAAGTATGGGGTAGTTGATGAACATTTTGAGGTATGAATATATATTTATATATATATATATATATATCAGCAGCATCAATGTTCCAAGGGCAAAGGACTAATAAATGTGTGTTTTTGCAGGTAACAAAATTTGCTCTTTTAGAGACCATAAAAGAAGCAGTACCAGATATGTGGTCAGATGAGATGAAGAATGCATGGGGTGAAGCCTATGATCGTCTGGTTGCAGCCATTAAAATAGAAATGAAGGCATGCTCACAAGCTGCATGATTTCACAAGTTCCCTACATTATTGCTTGTTAATTGTGGGTCCAATAAGATTGAAAGTTTTCAATCATTTAAACATGTAATGTAACATAGCTATTGCTCATCACTACTGTTTTTTCCCCCTAGTTTGTTTGCTCCTGTTCTTTTTGGCCCCTTGTATCTTCATAAATAATTGGTAACGTAACATAGTTTGTACTCTTCAAATTTTTAAAAATTTAGTACTTTAACTTTTATTTTCAAGAATTTAGTTTTTCCATGTGTCAATGAATTTTCGTTAATTTGAGTATATGATGTTTTAATATTCGAAACTAGAAGCTAAATTCCTAAAATTAAAAGCAGAGGGACTAAATATAAAAAATCTGAAAAGTACAGAGGGTAGGGGCATAATTAGGCCTAACCAGAAAATGATAATATGAGCTCTCTTTCTTGGCTCCTACTTGAAGACACTTTCACATGAAATACCCTGAAAGCTTCTAACACCACCCTCTTCTAATCATAATCAAATTCATATCATATATATATATATATATATATATACATATCATAGTAGATTTTTATAATAAGGGTACCCTTGAATCCACCCTATACTTGCTCTCATGGCTTCTTTTGCGATAGAATCAAGTGGACTTAGGCACTCAAAGAAGAAGACTTCAAAGCCTTGTAATGATCCTATACTTTTTGAATCCTTTCTTTAATCATCCACATGTCACATGTAACATACTGGAATTAAGCTTAGTCCAAATATGATGTACGTGCAGCTGTTTCTGAATGTAGGGAAACAGTTTTAGCACCCAATATGCTGCAAATAATATTCATCTAAAGTGGAGTTCACATAAACCAACTACCAATTTTATACTATATTATAGAACAGTTGAATCATAATTGAATAAAAGCATTGCACAAGTGAGCTTTTTTAAAAATGCATAAAAAATGAAAATACAGAGGATATACAGCACATTTGCTTCTGCAAGATAAGGTTGCCATATAATAATAAATATGGAATGGAATAATTGCAGTAAACATCTCCAAATTATGAATTAGATTTAAACTCCCAAACATTCTAACCATTGATCAAATAGATCTTTCCTTTTAACTTAGACATGGTTCTTCCACTGGATTGGACTAGGAATCAATCGGCATACACCGGAACAAAGAAACGGTTGAATCAGTTTTATAATTTTTATGAATTTTTAATATTTATTTAATTGAAATCGAATTGACAGTCAAACCAAATATCAATGGCTTAACTAGTTCAATCACCGATCCAATTCCAAAAATCATAAACTAAGGCATCAACTGCCATGTTGGATCTGACATGAAGAATTGTTAAAAAATGTAAATCAAATTTGATATCTATCTTGTATACAAAATGTTTAAAAAATAATAATCCTCTTAAATTTTAATGATATTGTATTTTTTTATCAGCATGTTTTAAAGTTTGGAACCAATTTAGAAGTTGAATTATAGTTCAGGGACTCCATGTAAAATTAACCCTCTATATAAAAAATAAATTTTGGTACCATGGTTATATGTGCAACCATATATATGAACTTTGATTTTGTGCAATTTTCATCCATGAAGTTTTAATTTGATCCAATTCTTATAAATTATTAACACAATTATGATATAACATCATTTTATGTTTATATATAACAAATAAATAATTATATTTATCTAATATAAAAATAAATTGATGTACTAATTTTTTTAAATGTGTATCATTTGAATTACAATTAGAGTTTCGCGTGTATAATTGCACCAAATTAAAATTCATATATACAATTGCACATTAAATCAAAATTCATGTGTAATTTTGAGATTCATCCCAATTTTTAATATAATCTTCCCTTCCATTTCCAAAGCTTTAAACAAAGACTCTAGCTAGCATGAAACAATGGCTTCTGAGAAAATTTAAAAAATATTTCTAGGGTCTAGAACACAACATTTCGGTTGCCTGACCTCACAGGGTATTTGAACCCAGTACCAACTTTACAACTTCTTTTGTACGAGAATGGTGAAAATTTTTGTGAAGAGTAAGCTCTGTTCAAAAGAGATATATATTCACTAGCCTTAATGGCAAGTGAACACAATTCTTGAAGAGAAAGTGTAGCTTCAGATTTAGACAGTGGCAGGAGGAAATAAATCTGACCCAGTTGGAGTAGTTCATCTCCGGGCACATGAGGCAATGGCGAGTTTATGTACATTAACTCTGAATTGCAAAGGAAACAGCTCGGATTCTGAGAGAGAATAAGGCTGGCTTTAACAGGTTGCCTCAGTTCTTGAAGCTTTCCATCTGGATGTATGATTTTGGTCGTCGGGTGCGGCCACCTCAAGGGTCCGACCTTTTTCATCGAGTATTGAGAAGAAGCACAAATACCCATCCTTTTTCAAGAGAATAAAACAGAGCTTTGAAGATAAGAAAGTGGGGCTAAAACTGGAATGGAGGAAAAGGATGTGGCATTGAGCTTTATATAGAAAACAAAAAGCAATGGCAAAGGTGCTCTAAGACCAATAGTATCTTACATTTTTTTAGCAACAAAAAGTTGAATTTGTTTTTATATTATAAATTCTAGAAATGCATTAAATATGTGATTTGTGGCTGCTAAATAAAGCGAGGATAGATATGGTCAACGATAGGGTCAACAGGCAAAGGTTCTTTCAAGTCTTTTTATTAATTATTGTATTTGATACCATTGCTTTTCTAACTAGTTCACCGTCTTGTCCTAAAATAATGTAGTTTGAAGGTTAAAATAGCTTTATTGACTCCTTAATTAGACGAAAATGGTGTCATCGTCCCTCCTCCTTGAAGAAAACAAGACATCTCCCTTGTTAGGCACACCGGTAAGCCTATTTTTAGAGGCTCTTTTTAAGCATATGAAAGAACTTAAATATACTTTTTGAAAATATGAAAATAGTCATATAATTAACAAGTCTTAGGAAGGACAGTCACGAACTTTAAAAGGTTTAGTCTCATGGACTATAAAATGGACGGAGATTACCTACATTCCAACAAAAAAATAGCCTTGTATTCAGAGAATGTGTTCAATGAACCCAAAAGAACCAGTGATATAACTCCAAATCCAAATTCCAACATATAACCAGAAGAATGCATATTCAATTACATGACTAGTTTTATTCCAATAAAGGGACTAACAAGCAAGCACATTAACAACCTAATATGATTACGCATCGACTTCATACTAAAGCAGAAAAGGAACCTGGAACTTGCAAACTCTTTTCGTTCCAATTCCTTTCTCTTCTTGTCGATCAACTGCAACATGTAAGGAGGCAAAATCAGCAACAACCAATACAAAACAAAATTGCTAGTAAAGTGAAAGGACACACGCTAAGGGATAAAATAATGACTTTATCAATGATCCATCATCTAAAAGATAACTCAACAGTGGCTATTAAATATAGACTGAACCACTGTGGAATGGCAAAAGACTTGTGTTTAAGACTTCATTTGACCAGAGGTTTGATCCCAGGACGACCCTTACCCTTACTTAAAGAAAAAGTGTGCTACTAAATGATTCACATAGTTACCAGATAAAGCAGTATATCTACCAACCACTAAATTCAAATTAAAGGCGTATAAGCAGTCATTAATACTAGCATGGAATCACAAATAGAAAATAGCATGTTAAATAATTCCTTGAAGAAAAGGCAACTGAAGACAAAGCAACTAATTTTGATAATGGAATCATTTAGAACAAAAGAAAAAAAGAAAAAACTAAAAACAACTTAGACATGATATGTGATTCGTTTACAGTTACGCAAGTTTAGCAAAATAACCAACTATCATACTATTTGGCAAGGGAAGACACTAAGGGACACTTATGCAAATAAATGGATAGGAAGAATGGCTTTCATAGCTATTAAAACACGACCTACAAATAACAAGACAGTAAAAGTAAAACTTGAGGAAATCAACCGGATTGGCGTACCCCCAAAATAATGTTGTAATAGAAGACATCATCCCAAACCAATGAATCTACTCAAAATAACATTCAGAAAATTAAAAGTGCCCTTTGGAAGGCAATCAGAGTCCAGCTGCCTAAGGACAAAGAATATGCCTTTATTCTATCAGTTCTTTCTTTCTTTCTTTCTTTCTTTCTTTCTTTCTTTCTTTCTTTCTTTCTTTAAGTCTTAATTTCTAATCCATCACCGAAAATTCCTTTCAATTACATTGCCTTCCTGAGTATAACTATTTGGAGAACTTTCAATTACATCAAATTAACTATATCCAAAATCTCTCCTTCCATTGCATCACTCAGATTATCTCCCTAAACATGTCTTGCGCATACAAATATACTAATTCATATCTGTAAAAAACCCACATAGCAAACAATACCCAGAGCCCAAAATTGGGTCTTTTGACAGGAGAATAAGTCTTGATAAAGATATAGACTTAGATAAAGTTGAAGTCTTTTAACTTACCTGAAAAAGAATGAGAGATGGCCTCTAGAACTCAATCTTGAGCTCTTCTTTTTCATCAGAGAGGTAATGAAGAATGTAAGGAGTGACACGAACAACAGCTACCCACACCCCAAACATGGCTACGTGTGCCTTCAACTGCTTCAAGGCTGCCGCCTTGTCTGGCTTGCGCATAAACATGCCTGGGAACATTGTTGCTTCTCTTTGATTTTTGTGTGCGCTGTAGATTGGAGTCTGCGTCAATGGAGAGAGAGGCTAAAACCCTAGATATTGTTGGGGTTTTAGTGCTACAGAGAGGAAGAAATGTGGCACCTCAGGTGTTCATGGGCTTGGGTTTAGTTTTTTAAACCCAGGGTCGGATTGGACTGACCCCATCTATTGTTCGAAAATTAAAAAATTATAAAAAATAATTTTATATTAATATTTATATATTTTTATAATTAAATTTAAATATTTTTATTAACTTTTTTAATTGGGAAATAAATTGTTTTAGCAAGATGATTGAGCTGAAGCTCGGTTTAAAATCTTATATTTGACTTAAATCGCAAAATATTATTTAAATTATATATTTTTCTAAATTGATATTAAAATTTTTTTTGTCATAAGTGGTCCATTACCTAAATTATTTCAAAAATTTAATCGTTGTTAAAAAATTATTTTAATGAATTATTTTATGACACCTAACACTTTTAAATTAAAATTAAATTTAAAAATAAAAATTAAATCAAATCAAATTAAATTAAATTAAATTAAAACTTTTCAAATATATATTTTTACTCTCCCCTCCCACCACGATTATTTTTTCTCTTTTAATACACTTTTTTAATTGTTAAATAATTTTGATGTGTAAATATCTAAAAATAAATAAAGAAAGTTATTTTTTTGTCAAGTTCATTTTTCGAGTCTCATACTACTGTCCAAAGCTCTCATATTTTGAGCGAGACTATGGGCTTAGACTCTAGCATTGGCATAATGGTAAGCCCATTTTTGGAAGCTCATTTTAAGTACATGCAAGAACTTAATATACTTTTTTAAGTATCTGAAAATAAACTGTAAATGGTAAGACACAACACTCTAGGGAGAGAAGTCAAGTTTGAGTTCTCTCCTTAGAAATGACATTATTGGGAGATGCAACCACAAATCCCGAAAAGTTTAGTGTTGTAGATCATAAAATACATATGAAGAATACTTTCATTCCAACAAAAAAGATAGCCATATATTCAGAAAAGTGTTGATCTTAGGCTGTTAGATCTCAGCATGTGAAAATCTGGAACATCACTGCAATATCCAGTGCTATCACTCTCAAAATCCAAATACCAACAGATAACCAGTAAAATGCATATTTAACTAGATATGACTAGTTTCATTTCAATGAAAAGACTAACAAGCATGACCAAAGCAAGTACATAAACAACCTAATGTGATTACACATCAGCTTCATACTAAAGCGAAAAAGGAACCTGGAACTTGCAAATTCTTTTCATTCTCCAGTTCTCTCCTTGTCAATCTACTGCACCATGTGAGGAGGAAAAATCAGCAACAAACAAACAATACAAAACAAAATTGCTAGTAAAGTGAATGCAGGACACACACTAAGAGCTAAAATAACGACTTTAACAATGATTCATTGTCTAAAAGATAACTCAATCGTGGCTACTAAATATCGACTGAACCACTAGTGGAGTGGCAGAAGACTTGTGTTTAAGTCTTCATTTGATAAAAAGGAAAAAATTTCAGCAATAAACAATATAAAACGAATTTGCAAGTAAAGGCAGGACACATGCTAAGGGCTAAAATAACGACTTAAATAAATTATTCATCATCTAAAAGATAACTGTAGCTACTAAATATCAACTGAACTACTGGTGGAGTGGCAAAAGACGTGTGTTTAACTCTTCATTTGACATCAGTCCTAGATTCAATCCCTGGACAACCCTTACCCTTATGTTTATAAAAATGTGTGCTATTGAATGATTCACATAGTTACTGAATGGAGCAAAATGTCTTCCCAACCACTAAATTCAAATTAAAGGCATCAATTGACTGATTATCTTAAGCAAGGATCACAGTAAAAAGCAAAAAACAATATTCTACTTTAACTGCCACCATAAAGTTGTCATTAATACTAACATGACATTATAAACAAAGAATAGCACATTAGGTAATTCTTAGAGGAAAAGGCAACAAAAGACAAAGCAACTAATTTTGATAACGGGATCATTCAGAACAAAAGAAACCAAGAAAAATCTAAAAACCAGCCGTCATACTATTTGGCAAAGGGGAAGGAACTAAAGCACACTTAGGCAGATGTATAGGAAGAATGGCTTTCATAGCTATTATAACACAATCTACTAGTAACAAGACACTAATCGTAAAACTCAAGGAAATCAACTATTATAATAGAAGACATCATCCCAAGCCAATGAATCTTACTCAAAATGACATTCAGAAAATTAAAAGTGCCCTTTGGAAGACAATCAGAGTCCAGCTTCCTATGGACAAAGAAAATGCCATTATTCTAGTAGTCCTTTTTTTCCCCCTTTCTTCCTTTCTTTCTTTAAGTCTTAATTTCTAATCCATCACCCAGAATTCCTTTCCAATTACATTGCCTTCTTGAGTATAACTATTTGGAGAACTTTCAATTACATCAAATTAACCATATCCAAAACCTCTCCTTCCATTGCATCACTCAGATTATCTCCCTAAACATGTCTTGAACATACAAATACTTGCAAAAATAAATCATATATGTAAAAACCCACATAGCAAACAATACCCAATCCCCAAAATTTTCCCTTTTCTTAAATTACCTGAAAAGAATGAGAGGTGGCCTCTAGAACTCAATCTTGAGCTCTTCTTTTTCATCAGAGAGGTAATGCAGAATGTAAGGAGTGACACGAACAACAGCTACCCACACTCCAAACATAGCTACGTGGACCTTCAACTGCTTCAAGGCCGCCGCCTTGTCCGGTTTGCGCATAAACATGCCTGGGAACATCGTTGCTTCTATTTGATTCTTGTGTGTACTGTAGATTAGAGTCTTGGTCGATGGAGAGAGGGGCTAAAACCCTAGATGTATTGGGGATTTTAGGGCTACGGAGAGGAACAAATATGCACGTGCCTGTTTTAAATTATCTAAATTTGTTAGTTTGTTATCTTAACCAACCTTATCTAAACCTAACCAGTACTTAAATTATTAAAAAAGAATTATGTGTTAATATGTTGGTTAAGCTGCTCATCGTTTCAAGTATAGCCTGAGTTCGAGTCGCACTACATTGTTGATAAGGCTTTATCTTATCTTGTAATTCATTGAAAAAAAGTTTCCATAATTTCAATAATAATGATTTTAAAACTTCTTTTTTTTTTAACTTTTTAGATGAAAGAGTCGCAAAAAAATATTAAGATCCACTCCATTATTTTTTCATCCATTAATATCTTATATAATGATCATCACTATTCATACGTGTAGGATCCATATAGGACTATCTATTAAATGTAAAAATTAACTTGTGATTTTTTATTCAACTTACGTTAGATATTAATGAATGAAAAAAATAATGGAGTGGAGCGAAACCCAACAAAGGAAAAACAAATTACTCAATGTGGAAGTATTGAGGGATAATTTAGTTTAGAATAAGACTAAATTGACACAATATATAAATGTTGAGGGTTAAAGTTGTTATTATGTTAATTTTAAAAGTTGTCACGTCATCTTCCTGTCAACCATTTGACGATTAACAACAAAAAAAACCGAATAATTGGATAATTAATTTTTAACTTTTTATAATTGGGTAATAAAAAAAATTACCATATTATTTACCCTAAAATACTTGAATGGTAAACAAACCAATTTGACTAAAAGGGAAAAAAAACATTTATTTCTAAAATGTGTCAATACAAGAACCAATATAATCGTAATAATATACAAGGAAAACAATGCAATAAAAAATACAGAACCTATAGGATTTCAAAAAGCAAAGCCCAAGCAGGATAGACCAAAAGAAGAATAATCCCAATTGTGTTTGATATTCCATGTGCCCTTGTGAATGAATTTCTGAACCCACCTGACGCTCTAATATGTTGTTGAAGTAAGTAACAAGCAATGGCAAGGCATATTATTACCCCAACCAAGCTGCTTCTTAATGTGCTTGAGAATAAGCTAGGAGCAACCACTATTAGAAGAACCAATGCTGCTGGTAATTCCAGCCAATCTGCACCAAAGTTGGGTAATTATCAAAACAAGACAATGTGGCCAACAAGTACCTCGATCAACCGCGGATGCAGAGCTAACAAACTAGTCACTAAGTAGATCCAAATGCTAGGTATAAGTTCGGCTCTCATTGGGAACGAAGCTAAAATTTTGGTTTAAGAAGGGTTAGAGATGAATCATAAATTTTGAGATTAAAATGTAATTTTACCACCGTACTAATATGTAATTTTATAAAAATTTAAGAGACTAAATGACAAACCCACCACTACTTCTTTGCCTTTGCCCTTGGCTCTCAAATCTAGCCATCTATACTTTTTGCTTGGTCTATGTATTGTAGTAAAATTCTCACTTTGTCTTTTTTAGTATTGTCTACATATTCGTATTTGATTGGCTTAAATTGCCATATGAATTTTTTAAAGAAAATGATTAAGAAATTAACATGATGAACGAAATAAAAACAAAAGAGACGAAATGACTTTAAAGGGACCAAAATAGGTATTAAGTCTTTTTGTTTCTTTATAGCCATAAACTATTTTATTTTCTTATTCCTATTTACTCAAGGCTCGACCTATTTAGGAAATGGGCCTTATTTTTTTATTAAGATTCACTTTTTATCCTATATTTTTTTTCTAAAATCTCTCACTTTTCGAGTGAATTTTCGAGCTTAGAGGAGTAACTCGACTCAAGATCAAGTCTAACTTAAACATAGGAGTGTGTCTAGGAGCACAAGCTCTAACTCTCTCGAAGCTCACAGGGATATTCGACCCTTTGAACTTAATCTTTCATATGCTCCCGAAAGTTATATTCGTGCCAGATCCGTTATCGAGAAAGACATCGATATAGTCAGACAAGCATTATAAGTACCCGGGAAACGTCTAGGGAAGAACAAGCGCAAAACAACTGCAACAAAAGCAATCCATTTTCCAATGTCTCCCCTGCAACGACCAAAATAGTTCATTAACACTTGAGGTACAAGAATGAATCGTGTTTTTGCTCAAAACATGGATTTGTTTTACCTGAAGGCGCTGAAGAGTATCCCAGGAAGACTCAAGAAAATATATGGGATTAATAGTGTTGTAAGGATATTTGTTTTCCAATGTGTTCGGTCCAAGATTAATAAGTAACTGCATTAAACCACAAGGAATAGCATAGCAAACCATTAGAATTCCTTAACCAGTTGAAGAAAGGATCGGAAGAAATTCAAACTCGAATTAACTCGATTTGATTATAAAAAAATCAATTTGAATATGAATTAATTCACACCCAAACGGACGAAACTTGAAACTATGCAAAAGCAAAATAATTGTAGCCTGAAATGACTAAATTTAAAACCCTAAACGACCTAAACATAAAATGATACGAACTTGTAACATTTGACTTAAAAAACTTGAACCTCAAATTAGGGGCAGGACATAGCAAAGACTCTGATCCTCTTAAAATGTAAAATTTCACTTTTGAACCTTTAAATTTTACAAAATTTTAATTTAGTAAATAGTAGAACTACACTTTACCCCAAAACTAATAAATTTTAAATTTAATCTTTTAAAAATTATAAATATATAAATTACTAAAATCGTAAAATTATATTTTAGTTCTAATAAAAATATAAACTTGATTCAGGCTTTCACAAAAAATTTTCTAGCTTCGCTCAACACCGAATAACTCTAATCTAAAACAATGTGAACTCCAAACAGCCCTTTTCAAAAAATTTAAACTCAAGCTCGAACAAACTCAACTTGATCCTAAAAAGTCAACCTAAATTGATTTAATTCAAACTCAAATTGACCGAACTTGAAACTATACTGACCCAAAACAATCCTGCTAGAACCTAAATCCGCAAATGACTTAAACTTGAAATAACCACAACTCAAATTGATCCAAAACTTGTAAAACTCTCGAAGAACCCAAACCTCAAATCCGAATAACCTAATCTAAAACAAATTGAATCCGAAACAAATTCAAAAAAATTTAAACTCAAATTCATCAGAGTAAAAAACAATAGAGTATTACAGAGTATCAAACTGTTAAATCTGTATAATCCTTTAATTCATACCAAAACTCATGAACTATTATATTCAATCTAACAGCAGAAAACTACCAGATATCTTAGGATTTAATTAAGCATAGAGAAAAATCTGGGAATAAAGTTATGAACAAAAGAAAGAGATAAAAAGAGAAAGTGGGCATACATGGCAGCAAAAGAAGCGATCCATTCAAGAAATGAAACCCCAAATCCCAAAGAACCCAATTTGATGGCATGATTTGCAAGCTTTTTAGCAGCAAAGACTAGCTCTTTGTAATCAGAACTGAGCTGATAAGTTGCTTCTTGCTTAGTCCTCATTGCCAAGTAACTCATCTTTTTCCAATCACTATTGATTGACAAATAGTTTCAGTGATCTACAAAGAAAGGAAATTGGGTAATAAAAAAACCGAAGAAGCGAAGCTTACAAGTTATAATGGGTATGGAGACGACAAAGAGTTGACAAATGGAAAGCCTGCAAAGTGGTGACCAATGCAAAGCATACAAGTGTTATGAGGGAAAGTATATAGGTAATTTTGGCAACATTAGGTGCCATGTGGAGAGAAATGGTGACTTTGGATTTTTTTTGGACGATTGTACTTTTTTTAACATATAGATTTATTACACGTGGAGAGAGTATAAGCAAAGACTCAAAAAAGCTCAGGAAAAAAAAAAACCAAGGAATAAAGAGCTTAAGCCACGCCCAAATCCCTATCCAATGAGAGGACAAATCCTAGCCTCCCTTATCCACTGGTCACCGTCGTGAACGACGGAAGAAAGTAAGAGAGTGATTAGGGCCGTCCAAGAAAACAGAGGCTGTTGTACCTACCGTTGGTAAGTCTGCCACCAATAGGGAGTCAAAACCATGACGAAGTCCAAAAGAGGGCCAGCACCAAGGTTTTAAGAATTAGGGTGATCATCAGTTTTTAGGACATCGATTTAATTGATTTCTACAATTTAATTAAATAAATTATTAAATATATAGAGAGAGAATCAGTTTAATCAATCAGTTGATCTAATTTCTTGTTTTGAAGTAACACTTTGACTAATTCTCGATTTGATTAACCGATTTAATTTTAAAAACAATATAGCAAGCATCATCGTGAAGTCTATCAGAACCATCGATGTAGAGGTCACGACAATGAGAATGGTAACAACAACTAGACAATTTAAATATGAAGCATCTAGATTAGCGTTCATCAAAGTGTGAGCTATTGAAAGTTAAAGCAAATGTGGGTGGTACTCTATTGAAAGCACGAGAGACCTTGCTATAGAGGTGTGGCTTAAGTATGATATTATTGTTCAAGTCAGCTCGACCTGAAATATGGGTCTCAAATTTTACCTAAACTCATTTTAAGTATGTCTACATTTTTTATTTAAAAAAGTATTTATATTATTTTTAATTAAATATATAATATTTTTATATATTTTTATTTATTAAAATTTTATATAGTCATATTAACATTTTTAAAAGTTTAGATTATAGTAATGTTATATATTACTATAGATTTAATTTTTATATGTTATAAATTCTATAATATATAAATTTTAAATAATATAAAACATTACAAACTGGCAACAACCTCTTAACCTAGTGACAAAAGCATTTGCGTTGTGACATGAAAGTTTGGGTTTAATCATTAGCAACCCCATTTATCAAAAACTTAAAAATAGATCAAATTTGGCTAGGCTTTAACCTTTAAATTTTCTTGCCCGAGCTCGGCTCATATTTTAAATGGTCTTTTTTTTTATTGTTCAAATATATTTTTCGAGTCTAATATTTTTGTCCAAATTTTAAGAGAGCCTTTAAACTTGGACGAGTAATCCGACCTATAAACAGATATAGAAGAAAGTAGATAAAGAACTATAATACATAAAGAGTAATTTAAGGTTAACACTTTTAACAATGTGGTTTCAAAGTACATGAAAATGGTACATACCTAACCACCATACCCAAGTGTGCTTGATAATATAATCTTATGGCAAAAATTAAAAATTAATGTAAGGTGAATGTTAAAACTTCAAAGAGAAACTACTTGCATCAAGAGATATGGTTGCTTCACGTTGACTATATTATTGAACTCCATTTTAAAGAATGTGCAAGTACATGAAAAAAGGCAATATGTATCTGCAATGTGCTGTACATGAAAAGAGAGCTGGACGATGATGCCACAAATAAATATCCCTACAAACAATATTATAATCTATGTTGTTAACAACAGTGCACATGATCAAGGGTTGAAAGAAGGGTAGTAAACAACAAAAACAATTCTGGCCTACTTCCTGTTGATCTTTGGCATAAGTCAAAAGCATATATAAAGGAAACTTACCATGAAAAGCACTGGGATTTAATCACAAAAATAGTTTAGAAGCTACCTCAGCCAAATGGAAAGCATCATGCATATTGTCCGTGTTATACAAGGTTGAGATTATGGTGGTTCATGACGGTTCATTCAGAAGGCAAAGAGTCATAGGTGGTTGTGGGTAGTCGACGTTTTGATTTCTTAAAAGGTAAGAAGGTAATTGAGTATATGAGTGTAAAAAGAGAAGAAATAGATTTAGTTTCTTAATCTTTGAAGGTCTTAAAAGAGAGTGTCGCTATTCCTTCCTAAGACACCATATATCATTTCTGGAGCTTAATCGACCTATTCATCTACTTACCTTGTAGATGTAAATTTTCATATCAGAGCAATAAATAAATTGATGTATGATTGGCAAGTATTATGTTCATACCAAGAGTGTTGACACTATATATATACAAACTTCAAATGTTGTTGACTACGTATACAAACTTCAAGGTATAGGCCCATAAGCCTCGTTTCCATTGCAGGGGAAGCACAAATGGATGGTTCTCTATATATCCTACTCTCTTTGCTTTCATTGATGACACACAAACAAACCCAATGCTATGTAGCTGCCCCCACGTTCATGAGGTTGTTTTAATGAAGGCTTCGTTTCTTGGGCCACTTTGCTTTCCAAGTTTGGTGAAGAAGGCCGATTTTGAAGGTTGCAAATTTGGCCTTTTATTAGGGGAATGGACTATCTATTAGGATTAAAAGCCATTAAATTCATCAGATATTAATTCATCCGACATCCTTAAACTATATTTTATAGGTACAATATAGTATATTTATAGGTACAATACAGTATATTTATAGGTATAATACAAATATACTTTTAACCAATTACAATATAAAATCAAATTAGTATAAAGTACAACAGACGAAGAATTGAATTAAATCGAAAAGAATCGGATAAAACCACACATTGCATACACACAATGTGATAATAGAGACCTATATATCACAGTTGCGCATGGTGGGACTCAAATTTGAGTATTCAAGCAAAGGCTGGCAAGGGCATTGCCCCCTTACCAAATGGTAGAATTGCTATTCAAGGACTTCCAATATGTTAAATATTAAATTTAAGCATTTTAAATATTTAGTTAAATGAAAAACGTTAAAATTTTGGTCCCTCTAACTTTATACTTAACTTTAGTTCAATATGCAGTATCATACATAAACTTTGATTTGGTACAATTATACAAATGAAGTTTAATTATGGTTCATAGGTATAAATGAAACTTTTATTTCAATTCACTGGTACACATTTAAAGAAACGAATACATATATATATATATATATATATATATATATATATATATATATATTTATATTAAATTAATACAATTGTTTGTGTATATAATTTATCAACATAAAATGATGTTAATTCGATGATGTTACTAGTAAGGGTGATATCAGTTTGGTTTGGTCGGGTTTGTGGAATTTTTTTAATCATCCATCACAATTTGGTTGAGCTCAGTTCGATTCTCGATTTTTCCATATTAATTTTTGGTTTTGAATTTTTAAACTTATTTTGACAAAATGAGTTCTGTGTTATGACTTTTGAATATTATTCAATAAAATTTATGTCTTTTTCATAAATATTTCTAAAAAAATAATATTTCAAATTATTTTCACTATTATATATATAATTATTTATTTTTTGTATAATAAAAAATTAAAATTAATTATATATTAAATAAAAATAGAATTCAATTTGGTTTTGAGTAACCGTGATCCGCCCAAACACTTCGATTCAGGCCGGTTTTCGTTTTTTCTTGCTCAGCCCTAGTTATTAATGATTTTTAAAAATTGAATCAAATCAAATCAAAATTTCATGTATAAAATTACACGCAATCAAAATTCATATATAACATTATACATGAAATCAAATTTCATATATAGTTTTAATATTTATACTTAACCAAAGTCACCGTTACCATTAATAATGCATGAAAAAGATATATGAAACCCTAAATTAATCAAAGCAAATTATCTTCCTCTTATTTGTGATTGTGAGGATGAAGTGTTGATTAGTCCATGATTCTTGAATATTTTTGTTTGTTTCTAAAGTTTGAGATGAGAAGCAAGCCATGTGTAAAAGCACTAACAATGGCTCCAATTCCTTGAAGATCAAAGAGTATGGTCCAATAATTAAGCTGCAAAAGAGAGACAGTTGTAGAGCTAAAAGTGGATCTTCCATTGGTGCTAGGGTTATTAGGGATCTCTTCTTCTCCATCTGTGGATCAATAATAGATCAATGTTGGGACCCCATTTTTATTTTTATTTTTATTTTTTTCATTTGCTCAAGAGATATCGAAAGAGCAGTGAAATGGGTTTTGGGAGAAAAAACATTTGAAGCCAAATTGTTGGGGTGGGACCTAAGTTAGTGCACTAGTGAAGAGTGGCAAGAATTGTAGGGATAGTTTGTGTTGTTTAATGTTGATTTGTCTCTTTCATGTTTTCATTATTAATGTCTATTTCTAGAACAAGGGAAACATGATGGAACGGATAGTAATACTTTATTGGTCAAATTTTGTTTTTGTCCCTGTATAATGCTCAAATTTGATATTTAACCCTCGTATTTACGTACTATTTTAATTAAAATGTTGACAATTTTTTTTTTTGTATGATCAAAGTTTCCTTCAAGTTTGTTTCATGAATCCTTCAAGTTTGTTTCATGAACCATGAAAACTAATCTTTTTGTGGTTCATGGTTGCCTCTATTTACAATGTTGTCTCCAAAATTTGAACCCCTAAGAATGCAATGAGCCTTACCGCTACATCTAACACTTGTCGATTATTAATAGTGTTAATTATTTGAAAATAATCGAATTATATCAACAAGGATTAAACCAGGGGCGAATATGAGGGGCGTAGACTCCCCAAATGGAAATTTTATATTTAAGTCCTTTATAAAAATGATTAAATTAAAAATTAATGTATGATAAAATTGTATTTTGTCTCCTTTCAAAAATTATAAAAATTATGTTTATTCCCTTCAAAAATGAAGAAATGATAAATTAGTACATTATAAAATTATGTTTTGACCCCTCAAAAATTTATTATTCAATTCTGGCCGCTTAAATGAACTTTTAAATTCGCTCCTGGATTAAATCCCAAATTTGAACATAGTAAAAGAGCCAAAAATCATAATTCAACCTACTTTAATTTTTTTTAATCAGGTCCCTACTTTATTTCTAAATATCAATCTATATATAATATGTTTTGGCCTATATAGAATATCATACGATTAAAAATGATTTGTCTAGTTTGGAAAGCAAATAATAGTGATGGGCTGACCACCAAACAATTTTGCACCTCTTCTCTATGTTTCATCAAATGAGAGAAAAAAACTATGGCAGAAAAAGTATATGTGAGTACGTAATGTCATGGAGTTGTTCAAAAGTGGAGTAAAGTGACAATCATTGAAACTAAGCCATCACTCCAAAAGGATCTTGATTGCCAAATTATGGCTAGGATTGAATCATCCCAATAAACCCCATTATGGAGATCTCTTATAAGGTTTGAAAATGATATCAACGAACCATTCAGGTTCATCCATCACTTACTTTAGTGACAAGCAAAAAAGAAAATCTCCCTCTACGATCATCAAACATGGGTTTTTTTCTTAGATTGTGACGTAGCAATGTGCATTCTTTGGATCGTAATGGTTGATTCATTAGCTTATGGTATTATTATGAGAATTATTGAATGTTTGTAATATAAACATGATGTAAGATAAGACTGTCTTTCCATTAATGACGGATGAAAAGGCTAGGAACTTTTGAGAGAAGTTTCAGCTACACAACTTTGTTAAAAGGGTGAAGGGTGAAGTACAACTATCCATAGGTTGGGCCACTCAGCTCATTTGAAAAGTAGGAGGATTTGAGTAAAAATATAGGTTTAAAAAATGAGTTCAGATAAAAAAATAATATCCGTTTAGAAAATGAGCTAGGTCTCGGGTAAGGTTTTTTTGTCCTGGACTTGGCCCTAATATGCAAAAAAGAAAATTTGATGTTTTTCTTTTTTACTGTTTTGTTGCTATTTTCTTGTTGTTTCTTTCACTATTTTGCTATTATTTCACTATTATATTGCTATTATTTTATTGTTATTATTTAGATAATGTATAACTCTTGTTTTATTGTTAATTTCATTACTATTTTAGAGACATTTACTTGTTAATTGTTTGAACCTATCTTAGTGTTATTTAAGTATACATTTTTAAAAAAAATTTATTTTGAATTAGTTGGGAAACATTCATTTTAATGTTTTTAGTATTTTTTATGTTTTATATTTTTTTAAAATTTATATAAAAAATTAATATGTGTGGGTTGGATCGGGTTCAAGTTTTAATATTTTTATCCAAGTCGGGCTTGGGTAAAATTTTAAGCCCATTTTTCGAGTTAGGCCTAGCAAAAGGGCCTAAAATTTTTGTTAGGTCCAACCCGACCTATGGACAACTCTAGGGTGAAGTCATAAAATTGTTTTAGGGGGTTAGAAATGAATAAAAAATTTTGAAGGGCCAAAATACAATTTTACTATTATGCTAACTTGTGATTTTCTAAAAATTAAATGGACTATATGGAAAAAAAATTCATTTTGGGAGGCCAAGGCCTGTGCAATATTAGTCAACCATAGACCCCCAGTTAGTGGATCTAATCCTCCACGAAAAGTAAGAAATTTTGCATATTTTGATCAATTCAAGGTAAAAAATAAGGTTGCTCCCTCGATAAAATCAGGATAAATTTAAACTAAAATACCATGATTAAAAATAAATTCATGAGGAAGTGAGATCTCTTTAAAATCTATCCTAATATTTAAAAATTAATTTATCGATAAAGATATATGTACTTGATGTCCCACCCAATAAAGGGACCTAGGCACCAGTAACCCAACTAAATGGTGATTCAATTGCCCCTGAGATGTAGATACTACATATAAAGGTGAAGATAAAAGATTTTAAAGTTTTGGATATAATAACATTTGAAATTTATTTTTAATAATATTCCTTATACCATTTATGTTGAAATACAAAAGAAGTATTTTATAAAAAAATTTCAAGTCTAAGACAAAAGCAAACAACACTTGTTTAAATTAATTGTAATCTTACCATATGTCTTTGAGTTAATTAAAAAGTATTGGGAATGATTTAAAGTTTTCATAGAATAAAAATAAGCATTTTAATGATTAAGTATCGATACCTGTCTCTTAAGTATTGATACCTCTTTAGCCTTGTTAGAGTAGTAAAATATTAATACATATTTTTGAGGTAGTGATACCTAATCTGAAAGTATTGATATTTACCTTAATGGTATCGATACTTTTTTATGTCTAAGAGTTATTTTTATCAAACATATTAATACATGATTGTGTAGGTAGGGATGACAGTGAAGCGAGGTGGGGATAAATGTTGCTAAATCCACCACTGCTCCATAGTTGGCATGCTCTGCTCCACTATCTGCCCTGCTCCACTAAAGATGTATAATCTTGAAAACCACTATCACCTCCATAAATGTTAGATGCATTTGTCCCTACCCCAACTCACTCCACTTCGATTCAATTTAATTTCTACTACTTATTTTTAATTTTTTTTTTAAATTCAACTAAAAATTTAACATAAAATATATAGATTTTTTCTATTATATGTTATTACATTTTTAACCTTTTAATGGTTATATATGTACAAGGATAAAATAGAAATTTCATATACTGGAGTGGTGGTGGGTAAGGCAAGTAATTACTATAATTGCTCTATATCCACTTTCCAAAAGAAAAAATTCCACCTCATCCCACCCATGCATACACTTTTCAAAAAAAAAAAACCCCACTCTATTCAGGCGAAACAATTCAAAATTCATTGGACAGTTCGAATTTTGCCATCCCTATGTGCAAGGCTATAATAGCTCACACATTTAATGCTCCAAAACGAGTAAAATCTACCTTCAACTAACCTAAACAACTAGAGTCTCGTAACACTCCAACGAAGACAAAAGACAAGTTTCAAAGATCAAAGAGCATATATTTTATGCTTTATTTATTTTTATTCTTCTTGTATTCAAACTTTGTACATAAACACTTGTTGGGTAAAGTTTCTTTTCTTTTATTCAAGTGTTTATTTTTATTTAAAAGAGCTTAAATTTGGCACAACCCGATATGATCTGAACTTGAATCCAAATTTACCTATACTAAAACTATCCAAACCTAAAGTGATCCGAAACCAAAACAAATTGGAATGGAAGTGATTCGAATAAACAATGGCTAAGTCTGAATTCTTTTTCTAAAAAGTCGAATTTGAAATATAAATTTTTAAGAGAATTAAAATGTAATTTTATTATATTGACATAAAATTTTACAATTTCTCGAGAGTTAAACTATAATTTTTTTAATTTTTAGGGATCGAAATTAAATTTTGTATTTTAAGAGAGATAACGTGGAATTTAACCATTGAATTTTAAAATTTTGTTATTTCTAAAAAGATTAAAAGAACAAATTTCTATTTGAGGAGGGCCAAGGCCTCATTTAGAGATATTAATGCACCTGGTAAGCTCGGTTTGTCCAAACTCATCCAAATAACTCATTTTATTATTTAAAAAAATAAAAATATATATAAATTTAATTAAAGTATATAATAATAATATAAAATTATTTTTAAACAATAAAACAAGTCAAACTCGAGTTTAAAAGTTGTATACACTCGTACATATTATATATAATAATTGTGATTTGTCTCATTAACAAGATATTTGTATACACCGCCATTTCCTTAAAATCAGAATGATCATATATTCCGAAATTTTGTATATGATTATGCAATCAAATCGTGTAAAAGATAATAAGTATATAAATATGCATTTGGGTTTGTGCAAATCTTGTTCAGGGTATGGGGACATGTTATTAGAAATTGATGGCCATCGCACTTCTAATTATGTATATTATCCTTATTGATACTGTCTGTTTTTATTTGCTTACCATTTCTTCATCTTATAAACACTTCAAAATTTAATATATTTATGCAAATGGAACGGTATGAGGTGACTGAGTGCCACATGCCATCATCTTTCTCATATCCATTTCCTCATATTTCACTTATGGCAGACAATTACGACCTAAGCTTTCTATATACTATAAACAGTAGCCAAGTGTCCAAGATATATTTATATATATATATATATATTAAGTTTTCAAGATGTCATCCGTTGCGAGCCAACCAACATTGATAGGTTGGTATTGTTTTTTATTTTTGACTCTGTGGAGAGCCTGAATGTTTAAGTCTGTATAAAGAAATGATAGGTTCAATAAAGAGGAAGCACCTCACTAGATCAAACCATACATGGTGCATGACTACCTATTAAGGAAATGTGAGCATTTGTACTTGGTAGAATTTGAACCTATATCCTTATACGGTATTGTTAAGTATTCACTACTAATTAATCTAGCAAAATCATATCCGAGCACAATATTGACCTGTTGAAAGATTCGTCAGCTCCTGAAGAACAACAATAAATGCCCTTTTTTGTTGAGGAGAGGTTAAATCCTTCCAGAAATGTCTTCGAACTATCATCACACACGCAATCCGATCCAACAAAATTCTTCTGTTCTATTAAACCTTTTTCAAGCAATCAAACTCCTTACAAAACTTAAAAACACCCAAACTAAAAATAATAGCAATACGTTGAGAGATCTATCAACTTTCAATTGACGATATTTCGAAAGAAATTAAATCCCATTCAACAAACCTCTTGCTTTTTTCATTTCATTTCATTTGATTAAAGCTAAACTTTTTATTTGCCCCCAATAAAAGACTGTATACTGGCCAAACAATAATTAATATGCTATACAAGGCTAAGCCGACCATTTACTTTATATTCATGACTATAAACATGCACATAACTACTAGGTATCCTTTGCTTGTATCTTTTCCTTTCCTTGTAAATTCACACCTTAATATTGGCATATGTTATGTTGATTATTCAAAGTCGGTCACCAACAAATGTTACTACATTAATAATATATATTTCTTTTCTAAATAAAGGGATGATATTCAATAGGAAAAACGTAAATTTTGAAAAGATTAATTTTCATATATATTTCATTCCAAAAAAAAATCTAAGCATGATGCCAGATTAGTCCTCATCCTGTAAAAAATTATATTTGATTATTAATCTTTCTAAAAAAGAATCGAATTGTTTTTTTTTTTAACTCAAATATTAGTTAAAATGTTAAAATTTTAAGCATGACAACTCGCATGACAATTCACATGTACTTCATGCTGGGTTTTTATTTTTTTTTGAATTTTCTATGAGCTTTTTACATTTTTCGAAATTTGATTTGTTTTTAAATTAACCATGTAAGATAAATAGTATCACATCAATATGAAATATACATAAACTACCATACAGGTTGCCACGGCAACATCGTTAGAAACAATATTTTAGTCAATATTTAAATTTAAAAAAAAAAAGCGAATTGACTCTTTTTTAAAAAGTTGAGGTCAAATTTAACTAAAAAAAAGAATAATGATCAAATTGATAAAAACAAAATAAATATTAAAAGCTAAATTTGACATTATACCAAAAATCTCTAACGAAATCATTTGAGAAAGAATAACTTTTAACATTAGTAACACATGATTTATTTAGAATATGAAAATACAAAAAGAAAACACAAAAAATTTATTATCTTTAAATTTTATGTAATATCGATATTGGATTTACAATTATTTTTCTGTTAAAATTTATTTCAATTGTATTATATTTTAATATTTAAAATATATTTTATAGATTCAGATTAAATTTTACGAATAATTAATATTAATGGTTAAAAAATATTTAATATTTATATTTCATGTATCAAAATATTAATAATGAGCTACAATAATTTTTTTTTATATAATGTAAATTGGATATTTTAATTTTCAAAAGTATTTTTTAACAACAATACAAAACATTTAAATATGTCTATAGTATTAGGATTCTTAATCTTTATTTTTTGATACAATGCCTAAAACTACTCAACCCTTAAAATAAGAGAACAATGTGTTTCTGCGCACTCGAACCCATAACTTCTTACACTAACAATAATATCGATACTAACTAAGCTAAAACTCAATCGATACATTTACATAATACTTAGATTTTCAATTAATTTATTAGAAATATTGTTGGTGCAATAATTGAAGTAAAAAACGGGTGGACCCCATTTGGCCGAATGTGGCTTCATTTCATTTGTTCCATTAAGAGCCCATGATAACTCCCTTACCCTAACTCCCATTTTAATTTCAGCACAACTGCCGTTACGTGGTGCGACGTATGTAAAACACGTGTACACAAAGACAATGGGCACAGAACGCAAAGCATAACCAAAATTTTAAAAACTCGATAAATTGGAGGTTAAATTACACAATACGATGCAGTGCCTTTTACACTTGTCGATCGTTTATTGGATGAATACCTCTTCTCTACCAATCATTATATTCGCAGAAGCAATAGATAATTTCTTCACAATGATGATCAAGAAAATACAAATATAATTTATCTTGAAATATATTTAAATTTAAATTAAATTGAATTTAGATAAGAACTAAAATGATGAAATTTAAATTCATAATAAATTTGAAAGAAAATTTATATATATAATATTTATGTAAGGTGAGACTCGAATTTACAATATTAAAATTTTTATTTTTCAATAGAATATATATTAAGTTATAATATGGGTGAAAATGTTTATGTAAAAATTATAATTATAGAAAAAATTTATATAAAAACCAAATGAATATTTGAGGGTAATATTTTCTTTTTTATATTTTTATATAGAAAAATATTTATATTCCGAGATTTAAACTTGAGACTTCACTGTATTTATAAACTCAGCTTTATCATTTTAACTAAATCCACATTTGTTTTTTTTATTTCAACTTTTGTTTTATAAATTTGTTACATATAAATTTTTTTTCGCCCACATCATGAGTATACAATAATCTAGTAATAATAATTTACTTTGTTAAAATATAATTAATTTATTCATTACTCAACTGGGTTGGTGCTCAGTTAACTTATGATACTACCTCAATCGAGGGTTTGGTATATAGTATTGTTATAACAATTAAGGGTGGTGGTTCCAAGGAAGTCAATTTCGTAATGGTACCGTCCGTATTGACCGAAATATTTCGTTCCTACAGTAAACAAGAACAATAAATTCTAGATTTCGTTGGTATAAAATTTTGATCAATAATGATCATATTGGTGCATTTTGATCTGTACTGATGGAAACCGACAAGTATTGATTTGTTTAATATTTTAAACCATTTTTAATATCGTTTATCATAATCATTTTTATTTTTTATAATTACATTTAAAATTAAAATATGATCATTTAATTAAGTTATTGAATTAATAATTTTAAAATTAATATGCTAGTATAAACATATATTTATATGTGTAGTTAAGATATATTTAAATGTTATGTAATATATATGAAAAATATTTAAAAATATCAATAGACATAAAACAATACACCAAATTAGACCGATATTAGTATATACTAGTAACAAAACAAAAATAATACATCCATTGGTACAATATTGACTACCTTGAGTGGTTCATATTGTATATGTTGCAGAGCAGGCCATATAAGGTGGTTGGGAGAGAGTTTTTACAGGGTGATTGAATAATATGTGGTTGAGTTCTTCTTTGTCCCTACTTTAGTGTTGAAGGGAAACATTTACAAAGGGAGGTTGACTTGGTGTGAGTCCCAGTCAACAAACACTCTACTCCATAGATATAAGCGATAGAATAACATGTTGTCAAATAAATATAATGTTGGAATCGATGTGAGGTGACTAGGCTAGCGATGTTAGGCTTAGAATGTGATAGATTGACGAATGCTAACAAGTGTTTTTCTCTATATATCTTTTTGAGGACTGCATGGGCTCACTTTATGTGACATGGCACTCGGTGAAGCTGAGCATTGCCAAATTCTCTTTTTAAGCATTAGGTGATATGGCGAAGGTCTAACTTACTTATGTATGACAATTACCCTTAGATTAGAGTTAGGTGAAATGTATGGTTTGAAACTAATTAATATTAATAACATACAAAATATGTACGATGTTAAAATAAAAAAATAGATTAAATTGTGAGTAAAACGAAATTTAAACACAAAAATACATTAGATTAAGAATACTAAATGAATATAAATATATAATAAGTATACTGGTTAAAGTTTCATATTAAAAAAAACTAAATATTGCTTTAGTTTAATTGGTAAAAGAAAAGGTTCTATGATGGTGTCCTTAGTTCAAATTTCATTATATATAAATTTTTATTGATTTATAAAAATATAAAAAGTCAAAAACACCCACATAATCATTTAATTTACTTTGCAAATAAAATGATTTTTTGATAATTTTCTAACTGAGTTAGGACTCGATTGATGGGTGACATCAATTTAATAGAGAGCTTTATAATTAGTATCAAACATATTTGGTTATGGATCAAGTTGAGAAATGCTTTTCAAAGAAGGTGGAATGGATTCAAATGTTTAAAAAACAAACTGAGTTTAACTCAAATGAAATATAGTTTTGTTTAAGGGAGGCCGGTCTCGAACCCTTAACGGAGAATGTATTGTTTTCAAAATGTCTATGCTCAATTTTAGCCTTGAGTTTTGTCTCCCTATTTGCTTGGTGGGAGCGCCTAATCCACCAAATGCTAAAAATATTTCCTTGGTGAACGCCAGACTCTATTAACTTCTTTAGACTCTCTTCAGAGTCGAAAGATAAAAACTCGAGACTAAAACTAAAAATAGACACCTTGAGAACAATACTTCTGTTCGAAGATCCACTCGACTCGTCCACATTTTAAAGTTTCCCCAAAATATACAACTCATATAAACATTATTGGTTCACTTCCTCATTAACTGATCAAACATGTTATAAGTAGAATAAGAACCATAATTAAATCAAAATGATGGTGATTAGTGATAGAAGATACTAGAGAGAGATCAATGTATACTTATATGGATGGTGATGGAAGCTAAGAGTGTCAACTTCCAAAGACACTAAAAAGCAAACCAATCGTCAAAACAGTTGCTTTCAGTTGTTTTCTTGTTTGCCACCATTGTAAAAATTGCACTAGTGATATCCAACACAATTTGCCTTTTACGATAATTGAGGTTAGGTTGGTTTTAAATAAGTAAATCAATTCAATTTGCCTTTTGAATTATTTTAGGTTTTAATTTCGTGTTATTTTACGATAATCTGAGTTTAGTTTTAAAGTTCAATTTAATCATTGATTTTTTTTTGTTTCAATTTGGTACTTATATTTAGTTTCAGTATTCAATTTGGTACTCAAACTAAGAAACATTGTATGACTTAATGAATGTTTGATATGTGTGTTTTAACAAAAAAAAATAAGTATTTAATTGAGAAAAAATAAACGTAGATACCAAATTAAATATTGAAGCTAAATTTATTATCATTACAACAGGGATAAACAATTTTTTTTATACACTAAAGGATATCCCTATCCATAATTATCTAAGAGAAGACGATATCCTAAATGGTATAGGAAATTCTTCGCATAGAAAGTTTTTTAATTGAACAATGCTTCATTTTTGTCTTAGAAAAAAGGTCGATATTGAGTCCGTATCAAGAGTAACAAAAATATTTAGACTATGGTTAATAATTATCAAATAATTGATAAAATGAATTTTTTTATTTCTCAATTTATCAAGATCAAGAAAACAATCCATCTAATAAAAAAGGAGATAAATTTAAGTATTAAATTAAACAAAGAAACTCAACTTGGTACAAAATAATATATTATCCTATAATTTATAATAATTTTTTTATTTTTTATAATATAAAGATAAATATTCAAAAGTATATAAATTATTTTTAGAAAAAAATTAAAAAAATTGAGTTGGATTGGATTTCGAAAATCAAAATATCCCCAATTCGTAATGATGACATCATATCCTACCACGTGTCAAAAACCCAGAGCCTCACATTGCCTAACAGTATTTTAATCTCATCTATATATAGTCTTCCCAAATTCCTAGAAAATCTAAATCAAACACACTAAAAATTTCGATCATTTCACCGTTTAAATACAGAAAATTCTTATTAAAAAAATTCAGTTTTCTTTCTCCCTTTCCATTGTTCAATTTTCCCGGAAATCAAAATGAGAAACGACGAAGGTGGAACCATGGTTATGGAGCAGCAAACCGGTCTCCATAGCCGACCAAATATGGGGACTCTGTTCCAACAATCAGAACCTCCGTCGTTTTCTGACGACGATGACTTCCATAATCGGAAAAGCAATGCTTCATTGTCTAGTCCGAGGTATTCCACCACAACAAGCGGCGACGGTGAAGTCTCTCCTTATATGATGTCACCATGGAACAGCCAACCTTCTGCATGGCATCTTCAACATCATCAGCCATGTCCATCGGAGAACGATTTTGGTCAAGACGGACTCATTGGGTCTATCGTAAAAGAAGAAGGTCATATTTATTCATTGGCTGCTTCCGGTGATATGTTATATACCGGAACTGATAGTAAAAACATCCGTGTATGGAAGAATTTGAAGGAATTTTCGGGTTTTAAAGCTAAAAGTGGATTGGTTAAAGCTATTATTATACTGGGTGATCGAGTATTCACCGGTCATCAAGATGGTAAAATCCGTGCATGGAAGGCTTCACCGACGAACCCTACCGTTTATAAAAAATTCGGTAGTTTCCCAGCTATTGGCCATGTTATTAAAAGCTCTGTTAAACCTAAAAACTACGTTGAAGTTCGAAGGAAATGCAGTGTTCTTCGAATCAAACATTTTGATGCAGTTTCATGTTTGAGTTTGAATGAAGAACAAGGGCTGTTATATTCAGGGTCTTGGGATAAAACCCTGAAAGTTTGGCGGATATCGGATTTTAAATGCATGGAATCCATCGACGGTGCTCATGACGATGCGATAAACTCAGTGGTGGATGGGTTCAGTGGCTTGGTGTTTACCGGATCGGCCGACGGGACAGTCAAGTCTTGGTATCGAGAATTACAAGAGAAAGGAACGAAACATTCCATGGTACAACAGTTATTGAAGCAAGAAAACGCCGTCACCGCCTTAGCCGTCAGCCGTGAATCGGACACTTTATATTGTGGATCGTCTGATGGGTTGGTGAATTTCTGGGAACACACAAACCGTGGTTTAGCTCACGGCGGATTATTAAGGGGACATAAAGTGGCGGTTCTCTGCATGGCTACGGCGGGGAAACTGGTGTTTAGTGGCTCCGCTGATAAGAGTATATGCGTGTGGAGGCGAGAAGAAGGTGGTATTCATGCTTGCTTGTCGGTTTTAACGGGTCATACTGGCCCATTAAAATGCTTAGCCGTTGAAGAAGATCATCAGATGTCGACTGAGACTAACCGGAAATGGATTGTTTATAGTGGTAGCTTGGATAAGTCCGTCAAGGTGTGGCGCGTGTCTGAACACGCGCCGACCATGAATGAGATTAAGGAAACTTACCATATCCACTAAGCTGTCCTTTCGTTCATGGACCACACTGATTCAATCTCGGCGGGTATGGACGGTGCCACGTGTTTAAGAACTAAATGTTTTAACCAATGCCATGATGCCACGTCAGAAAAAGTGCAAGAAGGTATTTTTCAATTTTCCAATATTTTCTGATTTGGTAAATGACTCTTTTTTTTTAATTTTTTTTATTTCAACTTTTAATGTGGGAGATTTCCATTAATGTAAAATCCAATGTTTTTGCATGAATAATGGAGCCTTAATGTGTGTGGGATGTTGCCTTAAGTTAAGGGTTCTATCTTTGTATTATTGTTTTTCCTTCCTCTTGAATGTATTTAATTGATTATATTCAAAAAAAAGTTTTACTATTTGCAAACATCAACAACCAACAATCAAAAAGCATAAAACAATAGAATCTCGTATGTTGACTTGATGTTTAAGGTGTTTACCACTTATGTGATTTGGGTTCGAGTCACACTTTATCATACTCTATTTTAATCATTAAATTATAAAAAAAAGACTTCAATTTAATTACTAAATTATTCGAAAAACATAAATGGCGTGATAACATAACCAAAACGTAAATGTACTAATAATTTAGTGACTATAAGTGAAGTTTACCCAATTAAGATGAGAAATTTAGATGGATTGAGTTATAGAAGTATCAACTATGAACCTATGCTACCCTAAGGAATAATGGGCCTTAATTTTTGTATCTATCATGAAGGCAAGATATAAAGCCGCAATGTAGATCCAAACCAATTAAATAGCAGAGTTAATGGGTTGGGTCAGATCGGATTTGGTTCACCTAAATGACTCATTTTACTATTTAAAAAATAATATTTTTATTTTAATTTAATTATAAAAATATATAAATATTCATATAAACTATTTTTATATATTTATTATTTTTTAACAGTGATTATTAGGTTACCTGAACTAGGCTTTGAATATTATAGTTCAAATTTAACCTATATTTTAAATCAATCTAATTTTTTATTCAATTTTATTTTTAGATATAATATTTTTATTTAATCCCTTTGAATTCAATGTTAATTTTACACTTGATTTCAACATTAAACCAATAGCTTATTTGCAATTTAAAAAAAAAATATAATTCAAATATCAAAAATAAAAGTAAAAAACAGAAGACAACTCTAATCATTGATGTAATTTTCTTAAAATAATCTTATTATAGGTTTTGATCATATATGTTCTTTTTGACACAATGTCAAAAACTACCCATAACCTTTCCCAACCTATAAATAGGAAAATAATACGTTTCAGTGCACTTGAACCTATGTTCTCCTGGAGTGCATCGACAACAATGCTCATACAAATTAAGCTAAGACTCAATTGACACTATTAATGTCAATTTTATTTTTAAATTCTTGTATGTCATTTTACTTGTATGTCATTTAATTGAAAATGAAAATTTTTAGCATTTAATATTTGAAATGCTGTTTGATAGTTATTTTAATTTTTAATTTAAATATAATTTTTTGAATAATATAAGTAGGAAAGTAGCTATTATTACTAAAATGTAGAAAAAATTAAGTTATTTTTATTTTATAAAAAATTATTTTTTAAATAAATAAGATATTTAAATTATCATATTTATCTTTCATCCAAAAATATATAAAAATATATAAATATTATATTAATAAATTTAAATTAAAAATTAATAATATTTTAAAAAATAATATTTATTTTTATCAAACATCATAATTATATTCATAAATAATGGTAGTCTCTCATATTTATTATTATTATTATTATAAAAAAAAAAAAAAGGGGAACATTGAAGTCAAAAAAGCATACAAATGACCTATTCAATCATTCCATTTAGAAGAATCTTAGGGGTGACTTTGGTTTAAGGCTAGAAAATTTTAGGAAGGAAAAAGAAACATATAATGACCAATTCAATACTTCCCATTTTGAAATTTCTAGACCCAAAGTTTTATAACTTCTACAACATATTTAATTCTAATTTTTCATCCTTTGTTTTTTTAAAACTAAAATAATTTTGGGTTTTCTTTTAATTTACGAATATTGAGGAAATTGTTTAATTATAATAAGTTCATAACTAATTCAATAACATTTACATAAGGTAAGACTCAAACTCGAGATTTCAAAGTTCTTAAGACTGTAACATTGTCATTAAGCAAATAATTCATTGATAAATGATTTATTTTTGTTATTTTAATACATAATCATTGAACTACTGTTTTGAAATCAATTATTTAATTAATAAGTGTCGAAACCAACAAAAATAATTTTCTACTTAAAAATACAAATATTTATAGTTAAGTTGTTTAGAATAGATGTAATCGGGTTGTAGTTTGTAATTTAAACACTAGATTAAATGCTAAACTTATACTATGATTTCAACCTAAAGTCATTTTGATGCTCAAACCAATGTAGTTTGTTTGCACAATTAAGCAACTCTCGAACCATATTGCTTTGTCGAGCCTAATACTTCAACTATAATTTCATAATCATTATAGACCTTTATTGTTATTTCAGTTAAAAAAGACTCGACCAATGAAAACCTGTCATGTGTCATTTTTAATCTACATCATCATTTACATGAAAATAAAAAAAATATATTAAAAATAAAATAAAATAAATTGTTTTTATTTTCTCTCTCTACTCCTCTTCTTCTTATTATTCAAATCATTCATGTTTTTTTCTTTCTTTCTCTTTTCTTCTGGCCTCATAATTTTTATTATTTTTTATTTTTACCCCCTTTTTCCATTTTTTTTTCCTTGTTGTGAATTAAGGAAAGAGAGAAAATACAATGTTAAATAAAAATTTAATTATTTAAAGTTAAATCTAAATTTTTTATATTATTAAAAAATGCCAAATGTCTACTTTTAATTGGTTGAAAGAGTTTTTAACGAAGATAACAGTAACAATTCCAAATGAGATATAATTTGAGGATTGCAAATTGAATTAAACCAATTTTAAAAATGAAAATTTAAATATTTTTTTTAACTTTTCAGCACAATTAAAATTTAAAGACAGATCAATCTTAATTTTAAAGTGTTGTATGATAGTAAAGGTCCATTTGGATGGGCAATGTATTTACATGCTATGAGTGTAAAAACAATCGTGACGGTGAGATTAAATAATATAGCGATACTGTAACATGAGACAAAAAAACTAAACGTACCGCATTAAAAATAAACGCCCACAATAACACTACTTCTTTTTCTTCCAAGAACAAACAAAACATATCAGTTGGAAATCAAAAACATACAAATGACCTATCCAATCCTTCCATTTAGAAGAATGTTGGAAAATTTTGGGGTAAAAAACATATAAAGTCCAATTCAATACTTTCCATTATAAAATATCAGACCCAAAGTTTTCCAACTTATTCTAATTAGCCATTCAAGTCTTACCGAAATATTTCGGTTTAATTCTAAACTTTATCCCTTTATTTTGTTAAAATTAAAACGTTAGTCCCTTTATTTTCATATGTCGGAATTTAATTTTTATACTTTATAAAAATTGAAAATTTATTTCAATTATTTGTACATTAACCTGAATTGCTATTTTTCATTTCTGAAGTTATAACAGCTCCCAACGCGTTATTACATTCCATGTATATAAATTATTGAACTACTAAATTTGAAGTCGATGATTTAACTGTAGAGTTTACTAATACTACTTAATTAGATTAACTTCACAATTTATAAAAACTAAATTTTAACAAATTAGAAGGACTAATTTTTGGATTTTCCGTAAAAATTAAGAATTCATGGCCTTTGCATTATATAACGTGAACTTGATAACTAGGTTCAATTTAATATATATATTTAATATATTTTGGCATCTGAACTTGACAAATAGATTTATTTTTTGGCCCCTAAACTTAAAAAAATAAAAGTTTGATGACACGATATTTGAAAATTAAAAAATTTATATAAATTTTCAGGTGATAACTTGTTACAATCTTGGAGTACTACATACAATGTTATAATAAGTAAACCGAGATTGAATTGATCAGACCATTAGTTCTTGATTCAATCAATTTAATTAGTTCAACGAGACTAACAATAATTAAATATTTAAAAAAATTAAATTGTTTCAACCTATTTAACTATTTAATTTTCAATTTTTACCAATTTCGAGATCCGATCTGTTTAACTCTTTTAATTGGACTAATATGCTGATTAATTTTCAGTGCAATCGGTATAACCGATCAATTCAATCATATTTCAAGAATACTAATCATATTTTCAAATCTTGACTATAATTAATAAATTTAGGTATGAAAGTTGATTTGATTGTGAAACTTTAATGACAAAAAAATTATATTATCTCCTTTCAATTACTTCAATTTTCTCGTAATCCAAACATAAAAAAGTCAAACTAATTCCGAATTTCATTTAGACCCAAAAACCATTAAACCAATTAGCAGCCGGTAATGGTCGTTTATCCACGTTTAATTATTAATTACTCTTTTCATTATTGACCAAAAGTTCAAAACATAACAGTGATGGTGGTTGGCTGACGCAGGCCATGGCCATGGCCATGTCTGACTTCTTCAACATTCGTTGTTTCCCGGCAGGTTCTTCATAAGCGTGTTGACGTGGAAAAAAAAAGCAATAAACTTTAGATAATTTAAGACCGATAATGTCTCACAGTCGCCTCTCCGGTTTCTATCGTTTACTGGTTAGAGAAGACTCACCATTTTTCATTTTTCTTTATTGTTTGCTTAGTTTTTTTCCCAGAAAAAAAGGAAATAAATTTGCTTTCTTTTGATTGTTCGAAAGTGTTATTAGCAAATTGTTGATTTGGGGATTAATGGGTTTTGTTTTTGTGTTATAAAGTTTGATTCTTTTGGTTTTTGATGGATTGTTGAGATATATTTAGAGGGTTTATGTGAGTGTTTTGAAGTTTAATTTTTTGGAATTTGGGGATTTTGATAGAAACTATGGCTGCCCTTTTACGAAAAATCCTTCCTGTTGAGAAATCAACTCCCATAGATGATGATATAAATGTTGAATACTCTTTTGCTATTGAGTATCATGGTCCTCCGATCACTTTTGATATCCCTAAATTAGTTCCTGTCGACGTCGACGGCCTTCCGACTGCTGCCGAAGTTTCATCTTCCTTTTCTTTGAATGATATTTCGTTGCCTGTTATCCAGCCTATTGTAAAGACCAATCTAGTGAACCAAAAAGGTAAAAAAATTGGTTCTGAACCTAGCTTGGCTCGAAAATCCATTGTTCGTGCCGGTTTATTGAAGGAATTGTCGATTAAAGTTGATAGTTTGGATTCATTAAGTAAGAGAATTGATGATGGAATTAGTGGAAGAGGAAGTTGTGAAATTCAGGAAGTTTCTGACGTTAACAATGAGACTCCTTGTCATGTGAGAAAACCATCTGTTGTAACTTTTGTTGAACCTGGATCATGTTCTACCGAAGAGTCCGAGTATTTGGAGATTGAAAGCGTCATCCATGATGTACAACCTCTTGTAAGGAATGGCAAAAAAGGGACATGTTATAGGTGTTTAAAGGGAAACCGGTTTACCAAAAAGGAGGTCTGCATTGTTTGTAATGCTAAGTATTGTTATAAGTGTGTATTAAGAATGATGGGGTCGATGCCAGAGGGACGGAAATGTGTTACATGCATAGGTGGGAAGATAGATGAGTCGAAACGAGGAAGTCTTGGAAGAACTTCTCGCTTACTCAAGCAGTTACTCAGTGAGTTCGAAGTTAAAAGGGTAATGAGGTCTGAGAAAACTTGTGAAGCTAACCAGTTACCACCTGAGCTTGTTATTGTGAATGGGGAGCCTTTGTGTCAAGATGAGTTGCAGGTATTGCAGATGTGCCTAAACCCACCGGAGAATCTAAAACCGGGATACTATTGGTACGATAAATTATCCGGCTTTTGGGGAAGGGTAATAACCGAACTTTGCTCTTCTTTTACATGATATAACTACCATTCTCTTCCATTAGTAATTGAACTATTGCTCTGTTGAAAATCAGGAAGGGCATGGACCGTGCCAGATTATTACTGCACAGCTGAATGTTGGGGGTCACATCAAGGCTAATGCTAGCAATGGAGATACGAACATAATCGTAAATAATCGAATCATTAGTAAGAAAGAGCTATGGTTGCTGCAGGTTGTTGTGCTCTCCATGATATTGAGTTCTTTTAAATTAATGTTTTTATAGACATGTAATGTAAGTTCAATCAATGACATTCCATTAAATATTTGCAGTTAGCTGGAGTTCATTGTGAAGGAAATCCTAGCTTTTGGTTAAGTGCCGACGGATCCTACCAGGAAGAGGGTCAGAATAATATAAAGGGGCCGATATGGAGCAAGGTATATTTGCATATTACGTAGTCATAACTACTTTTTGTTATATCCTGTACCAGTATTAACACGGATGTAACTTATTTTCAGATGGGAATCAAGATCTTTTGTGCTCTCTTGTCTTTGCCGGTTCCCCCTAATACCATGAGTCCAGCCGGAGAGGATGTCAACCAGCCAACTCTAGAGCAGCAACTACTTCCGAAAATTCTTCTAGTTGGCTATCAAAAATCCGGCACAAGTACAATATATAAGCAGGTAATATACCCCTTGAGGCAATGTATTTCAATCAATCTTTTCCCTGCGTTCGGTTTTATGAAACTGGAAATGCGGAATAGGCTGTCTTACGGATTGCTGAATTTGTTACTTCCTTATTCCAGGCGAAGATTCTGTATAATATTCCTTTCACTGAAAATGAACGCCAAAGTATCAAATTGATTATCCTAAGAAATTTGTATGGTTATCTTGCTATGTTGCTCGAGGGACGGGAACGATTTGACGAAGAAATATTACTTGAGAATAGAAAAAAGCAGACTGCTGATGAATCTGGTTCTTCAGGTACAATAATAATGATTTATTCTTTATAATCACACTTTTGCTAGTCTTTAACCGATTGAGTTTGCCATTCTGACGAGTTTACGTCTTTAATGGATTCTGTTTAGCTTTCCTGTAATATAATTGTCTAGATGAAATTGTCATAGAATAATTTATTTTATTCCAGAGTAGGTTTTGAGCTTTGTTGTTGACAACAGGCAGTACGAGCCAGGTTGATGGAAAAACAAAATATTCCCTTTCCCCAAGACTGAAAGCTTTTTCAGATTGGCTAGTTCAAGTGATGGTGTCCGGCAATTTGGAAGTCATCTTCCCCGCTGCTACTCGTGAATATGCACCATTCATAGGGGAGCTGTGGAATGATGTGGCTTTTCAGGCCACGTATAACCGGAGACATGAACTAGAAATGCTGCCTCGAATTGCTACTTATTTCCTAGAACGGGTAAGCCTACTTGTTCAATAGTAATATCCAATGTTCCAAGCTCCAGTTTCCCTTTCGACTTTTTGCATTAAGGTTTCTTTGTAACTCTAATAGTTTAAAATAACCTTCTTCGCAGGCTGTTGAGATCTCAAGGATGGACTATGAGCCATCCGACATGGATATATTGTATGCTGAGGGAATTACATCATCGAATGGACTCTCTTGCACAGAATTCTCTTTTCCCTCCATAGAACGAGAAGTTTCTATCGATGGTTATCAGCATGATCCATCATCAAGGTTAGTTTTATTCAACCCCGAGGAACTGATCGGTGCATTATTACAATTTCAACATCATATTTATCTTGTTTAGCATTTCTTGCTTTGAATCAGCAGCTACCAGCTTATTAGATTGCATCCCAGTAGCCTTGGGGAGAACTGTAAGTGGGTGGAAATGTTTGAAGATGTTGACATTGTCCTATTTTGTGTCTCATTGACCGACTACGATGAGTTTTCGCTAGACGGTAATGGGGTTCTCACAAACAAAATGATGGCAAGCAAGCAACTTTTCGAAACCGTAATAACCCATCCAACCTTCGAGAAAAAGAATTTCCTTCTAATACTCAACAAAGCTGACCTGCTCGAGGAAAAGATCGAGCAGGTTCCTCTAACTCGATGTGAATGGTTCAATGACTTCAATCCAGTTATCAGTCATAATTACTATAACAACTGCAGCAATAATAGAAATAATCACACTTCACTCTCGTTAAGTGCCTTCCATTACATCGCGGCGAAGTTCAAGAGATTGTTCAACTCTCTTACTGACCGTAAGTTGTTTGTTTCAATGGTTACCGGCTTGGAGCCTGATTCTGTTGATGAAGCTTTAAGATACTGCAGGCACATTCTTAAATGGAATGAAACCGAGAATAGCTTAGTTAACAATGAGTTGTCGTCTACGGATATTGAGGCAAGCTCAACCTCATGAACCATTCTTTTCTTTTCTTTTGGTCTTTAAACTGTAAAATTGTAGAACCCCATTGAAATTAGATGTAGGAAAAAAACTGATTCTTTGCATAGAACTCAATTGTGAAGCAATATATGGTTTGTTCTTATAATGAATCTTATACATATATGTATTCCACTAAAATAAATTGTGAGCAAAGCTATATGCAGCTTGCACCAGTTACCTATAGAGCATGGAAGGTAATTTTGGTGTAATAGTAACCTCTAATGGTGTAGCTTTAGGAACAGTTATTCCGGGGCTTTCACTCATGTCAACGGCTTTATCTGAGACAGTTCCCCATTTGAATCCGTGAAGCAGTCGAGCCAAAGTTAAGTGCTGGAAATGAAGTGCGAAAGTGATACCAGGACAAATCCTTCTACCAGAACCAAATGGTATAAGCTCAAAATTTTGACCCCTTACATCTATGTTAGCATGGTCACTGAGGAATCTCTCAGGGAGAAAATCTAACGGTTTATGCCAAATTCTGGGGTCACGCTGCACCTTCCACAGGTTAACCAACAGTCGAGTTCCTGCTGGAATGTGGAAACCAGCTACTGTGCAGTCCTCCATAGCTTCTCTCGGTACCAATATTGGCGTTGCTGGGTATAACCGCAATGTTTCCCTGATAATGGCTTGTAGGTATACCAAGTTAGCTATGTCTGATTCTTCCACTTGCCGTTGATTTCCGACATGGATATCGAGTTCTTCTTGAGCCTTCTTTAGCACATGACGGTTATTCAATAGCAGGGAGATCGCCCATGTAAGTGTGATCACGTTTGTATGACACCACCGGGGACAAGACTCTGCAATCACCATTTCAATCAAAGATGATGCTATAAGTTACATACATGATTCTACTTAACAGTAAAACATACCAGGCAAGTAGCTTTAATGGTAACTTCAGCCTCTTGTGTTGGAACATTGTTTTCATCCATGATAGATAACATGATATCAACAAAATCTTGGTCCCCTTCGATGCCTTTATTGAGCCTCCTTTCGCGATGCTCGTTTACCCAATTTTCGAGTACAAAATCCAACTCCTTTGCTGTCCTCTTTATTTTGCCTATGTTCCCCATCACAACATCAAGACAACCAAGAAAAGGAATCAAATCCGAGACCAAGAACAACCCTGTAAGATAAAAGAAATCACCCAAGGCCTTTTGCCATCGCCTTGATTCCTCGCTACAACTTTCTTTGATACCGCAATATCTTTTCCCAGCAATCATCCGAACTATAATATTGGTTGCTAAGTCACCAATTCTCTCCTTCATTTCCAAAACAGCACTGCCTCCGTTTTTGACCGATTGTTCATACAATTCCTTTATAAAACTACTGATTTCGGTGTCGTGAACATGCTTGAGTAACTCGAGCCGACGACTAGAGAGGAGCTCAACCGTTGCTAGTTTCCTCATACGACGCCAATATGGTCCGTAAGGAGCAAAGCCTAACATCTTATGGTCATACCCCATATACTTTACGGCTAACGATTTCGGACGTGTGGGGAAGACCTTATCGTTGGTCGTAAAACATTCTTTTGCAACTTCCCAATTACTTACCACAATTGCTCGATGAACCCCAAGACGGATCACGAAGGCTGGTCCATACTCATCAGCCATGTCTGCAAATTTTCTATGTAGCAACTGGCTTTTTCCAAGAAGATGAAGATGACCAATAAAAGGTAACGCCCCAACAGGCTCAGGGGGTCTCCTCTGCTGTTGCTTGTTGCCATTAACAAGGATGATGGTCACTAATATGGTGATAATGATTGTGAAAGGAAGTGCCAAAAGGAGCTGTTCCTGAAATTGTTCGGACAATTCCATAGTGTAATGAACCAATTTGCAAGAACCACAGTAATTGCTTCTAAATAATGGCAAGCGTTGTTTGCAAGAAATGCCAAGCATAAACTAAAATAAAACATCTAGAATAAAATCAAAATTGGAAGTATCTGTTCAAGCCTTATTGGACCGAATGCTACCATACCATTTACTTCCAATAGCCTTGTCCAATCATAGTGGTCTCCCCTAACCAAAAAAACCCAAAAGTCGAGCTGTATACAACAATCTAAGAAAATAAGTGGTTCTATACCTAGCTGAGTACTGCTTTAGATGTCATGCATGTTGAAGACATGGGTGTTTTGTTTTTGGGTTATAATTTACTTGGAAATTGAAAAGAAATTTGTAAATATTGAGATTTGAATCCTTTTTATTATTTAATATAAATTATTTTTAAATATATATGTTCTAAATATTGATTTTCATACATATATATTTGTGATAGAATTATTAGTATTAATAATGTTGATTTAATTGGTATCATAAGTTAATTCGATATCAAATTAGTAAGAATAACATATCATGATAAGCAATTGATTTGACGTATTTACCCATTAATTTTTTTTACTCACAATTATATATACTATAGTAATATAACATTACAATTATTTTTTTACACGTGACACTCTTTATTTGAAGCATTTATTTATAAATTTGATAAATTACTCTTTTAGTTTATGCCTTTTAATATTTTTAAGTTATTTCATGCTTTTTGTTTAAAAATTTTCTTTATAACTTTTTATATGTCAAATATAAAGTTAATTTAAAACAAATTATCTCTTTATTTTAATATTTTATTTAATTGAATTATCTTTTAATGTTACAATATTAAATTAATGAATATCAAATTGTTAATTTTAAAATATAGTTTTAAAAAAAAAACACATTAATAACATTTATCAAATTAAATTTATATATTTTTAAATATAATAAGAGTTAATTAAATTCATTGATTAAAGTAGGATAATAATAAATAAAAATATATAAAAAATCAAATTTTAACAATTTTAACATTAGAACAAATTAATTTATCAATATATATAATATATAACCTAAATTATTAATAATTTTATTTAAATTATGATATATTAATATTACTATTCAATAATATATGATGAATTTTTGTATTATTTTAATATTAAATGTTTTAAAATTAAGTAACTGATTTTAAATTAGTTAAATATTTTTATAATAATTTTATAATTACATTAATTTTTCAATTTATTAATGATTTTTTGAAATATTTATTAAATTTAAAAAAGAAAACTAATGTTATAAAAATATTATGAATTGAATATACACAATGGATACATGTATCTTATGAGAATACAAACTAGTTTAGACAATTTTTATTTTTATTTTTTATTTTGGTGAGTTACAAGGATAGGATAAAATTCTAATAACAACAAGATTAACGTGACTCGAATCCAGACTATACTTAGAGCGATGAACACTCCGCCTATAAGACCTTAAACTAATTACATACATAAGGTTGTTATTATAAGTTATTTTAAATACACACTTACCTTTTAAATTCGTGATTTTATTCATGATATCACATTATTGGACGCAAGCTTACTAATAACACACAGAAGGTAACTTTGGTGTAAGAGTAACCTCTAATGGTGTAGCTTTAGGAACAATTATTCCGGGCCTTTCACTCATGTTGACGCCTTTATCCGAGACCGTTCCCCATTAGAATCCATGAAGCAGTCGAGCCAAAGCTAAGTGTTGGAAATGAAGGGCGAAAGTGATACCAGGACAAATCCTTCTACCAGCACCAAATGGTATAAGCTCAAAATTTTGACCCCTCACATCAATGTTAGCATGGTCACTGAGGAATCTCTCAGGGAGGAAATCTAATGGCTTATGCCAAATTCCGGGGTCACGGTGTAGCTTCCACAGGTTAGGCAACAGTTGAGTGCCTGCCGGAATGTGGAAACCGGCTACGGTGCAGTCATCCATAGCTTCTCTTGCTACCGATACTGGCGTCGCTGGGTATAACCGCATTGTTTCCTTGATAATGGCTTGTAGGTATACCAAGTTAGCTATGTCTGATTCTTCCACTTGTCGTTGCTTCCCGACATGGATGTCAAGTTCTTCTTGAGCCTTCTTTAGAACATGGCGGTTATTCAATAGCAAGGAGATCGCCCATGAAAGTGTGGCCACGTTTGTATCGATGCCACCCAAGGCAAGAGTCTACAATCACCATTTCCCAATCAAAGATAATGCTATAGCCTATAAACTACATGATTCTACTTGACAATAACATACCAGGCAATTAGCTTTAATGGTAACATCAGCCTCTTGTGTTGGTACATTGTTTTCATCCATGATAGACAACATGACATCAATGAAATCTTGGTTCCCTTCGATGCCTTTGTCGAGCCTCCGTTCGCGATGCTCGTTTACCCAGCTTCCTATTGCCTATGTTCCCCATCACAACATCAAGCCAACCGAGGGAAGGAATCGTATCCGAGACCAAAAACAACCCTGCAAGATAAAAGAAATCACTCAAGGCCTTTTGGAATCGTCTCGATTCCTCGCTAGTACCATTATATCTTTTCCCAGCAACCATCCAGACTATAATGTTGGTTGCTAAGTCACCAATTCTCTCCTTCATTTCCAAAAGAGCAACGCCTCCGTTTTTCACCGATTGCTCATACAATTCCTTTATAAAGCTACCGATTTCATTGTCGCGAACATGCTTGAGTAACTCGAGCCGACGACTAGAGAGGAGCTCAACCATTGCTAGTTTCCTCATATTACGCCAATAAGGACCGTAAGGAGCGAAGCCTAACATCTTATAGTCATACCCCATATACTTTACGGCTATGGACTTTGGACGTGTGAGGAAGACCTTATCGTTGGTCGTGAAACATTCTTTTGCAACTTCCCAGTTATTCACCACAAGTGCTCGATGAACCCCGAGACGGATCAAGAAGGCCGGTCCATGCTTGTCGGCCATGTCTGCAAATATCCTATGCAGCAGCTGGTTTTTTCCAAAAAGATGAAGATGACCAATGAAAGGTAATGACCCATCTGGCTCTGGGGGTCTCCTCTTTTGTCTCTTGTTGCCTTTAACGAGGATGGTGACCACTAATATGGCAATGGTTATGGTGAAAGCAAGTGCAAAATGGAGCTGTTCTTGAAATTCCATAGCTTGTGTTTCAATGAAATGAACCAATTTGCTGCATGAAGGGCCAATCATAATGGTTTATTTTATCTAAACAAAATTTTCCTTTCTTTTTAGGTTTTTGATTGCATTTTGCTTCATTTGCTCAAAATATGAGTAAATTAATTTATGTATATTAAATCAAAGCGCAAACTAATCTTTTTGTTAAAAATTCTATCCATTTCAATAGTTAAAAATTGATCCATATGTGTCAACATGAGGTACATATAGCATGCTACGCATCATTGTTTGATTATTCCATCAACCACGTTGTTTTTTAATCATATAAATAGATGAAATTTTTAACATAAAAGACTATTTTTTTTAATCTAATGTACAATGACTAATTTGTCTATTTTTTAATAGAAATAGCAAAATACAATCTAACTCTTAATACAAGATCTGTATGATACTTTTACCGGCATTTGATTTTTATCGAGAATTGATACATTAGGCAACCATATTTTTAGTTATGCATATAATAATAAAATTTTAGTTCAAAAGTAAAACAATAAATTTATCATACTTTTCTTTATTACAAATTTTTATTCTAAATAAAAGTTAATTGATCTCTTTCACAACTCTTTTTCGGATGAAAATAAGAAATCAACTTGAAAAGTATTTGAGAAAAATATGATAATTTTGAGGACTAAAAAACAACAAGCAAAAACGTTTAAGGATCTAGGGTAAAATATTCACTTTTCTATTATTCCCATTTTTTTGGTGAAATTAATGTCTCTTTTTAAAAATTTTCAGTCCTTTCAATATTATTCAATCTAACATTCTTTTTATATTTTCTGTTATTTATTTTTTTTATATAAAATTACAGAAATCATCCAATATTAAAGCATACAAAAACTAAAACATCTAAATCATTAAATATCCATAATATTTATATATATACACGAACAAGAAAAACAAAAAAAAAATAAAAAAAATCATATAATCAAACTTAAATCATCGATAAAAGTACTGTAGAGGATCTTGTACTAAAAATTGAATTGCATTTTGTCTCATCTATTTAAAAAGTGAGTAAATTAGTCCATGTACATTGGATCCAAGAGTAAACTAATCCTCTTGTTAAAAATTTCATCCATTTCTACTATTAAAAACTGGTCCTTATATGTCAAAGTGAGATACATGTAGCACGTCATATGTAACTGTTTGGTTATTATATCAGTCACGCCAATTTTAATAGAAATAGATGAAATCTTTAATAAAAAAGGACCGTTTTGCTTTTTAATTTAATAGAAATGGATCAAATTACTCATTTTGTTGAAGTAAAAGAAGTAAAATATAATTTAACTCCTAATATAATAGTCTATTTGATATTTTTACCCGAAACATTTTTTTTTTTTTTTGTGATTAAGAAAACCTTAAAACGATATACAAATAAAACTAAAATCAAAATAACTTAAAAGGTAAAAAATATAATACCATCAAGAGCTTCTCTTTCTTTCTCCTCTCTTTCCTTTATTTTTTCTCCCCTTGCCAAGAGCTTCCCAACTTTGCTCGAGCTCTCTCGATTATCATGTAGCCATGAGGCTATTTAAAGCCACAAATTGACTTGTCATCTGAATTATTTAAATGTTGTAATGACTTTTTGACGGAGCTATGTGGTTGGTGGAGATAAGTATATTGTAAAATGTAGTAAATTTTTTTTTTAAAAAATTAATTCTATAAATTACCCATAATATAATAAACTTAAAATTGTGGGTGCATGAAATAAATTTACAGCCTCATAAATATGTAGAATGAACACAAAATTGATCAATCATGATGCTCTTAACTAAAAAATATCTAGAATAAAAACAAATTGGTATGGACAGTCAAAATTGGTAGTACAAAAATTTTAAAATTATTTTTTTTAAAATGATAAATTTGAGGTTTTAAACAATTAAATTATTAAATTAAATTTGTCCTAATAAAATATCTTGTGTTTTTTTTCTTTGAAAGAGGTATCTCACCTACGAGACCTTGATTTAGTTGGTGACGGCTCTAAATCTTAGTGCCTAGATTCAGGACCCACCATGTGCAATTATTGTGCAGGTCATTGAGCCCCATTATGTGCTGTTATAATGTAGTGGGTTTTCGTCCAATTTGTTAGCTTTACTCTGAATTCTATTAATTTTTATTCTGATTATGTTGTAATGATTTGATTACTTTGTAATTTTTGAACAGTTCATGTTATAATAATTTGATATTTGCGATTTCTTGTACATATATTTGTGTGTGTTTAACTTAGAATTACTCATATTGTTAATAATATTTTTAATTGACATATTTTAAATTAAATTAAAATAATAAATAGGACTTATTAATTTAATTAATTCGATCTTTTTCTCGATTCAACTCGATTTAATCATCCATGCCAATGGTTGTTGGGGTTGAAAATGAGAAATATGGGCCAGTTGATAGTCCAAACTACAAAATGTTGAGACAACTTCACTTGCTCTAACAGTGAATGCATTCATTACTTTATAAGCCCAGATTTAAGGGTGAATTGACAAAAGTAAATCTATATAATATATAAAACAAACTCCCCTTTAGCCATTAGAAAAATTTAGGGTTTAGAACTTAGAAATAGAGGCAATTTAGGTATAAAAATAAAGAGAATTTAAATATTTTGAAGAAAATAATTGAAAAAAAATATTGAAATTAAGTTATATATTTTTAATATTAAATGAAATGATTATGGTGTATTGATTTATTTCTTAATAAATTATTATTATATAAATATTTTTGAACATTAATTTCATTATAGGTTATTATCATATCTGTTATTTTTTATAAAATGTCTAGAACTACCCACAATTTCTTCCCAACCCTTAAATAGATTATTATCATGTCCTCATGCACTGACAACAATGTTGATGCTAATCAAGTTGGGCCTTGGACAAATTTTTTTTGCTTAAACTCGACATGAATATATTATGTTATAAAAAATATTGTATTAATTAATTATATATGTTAAATAATAATTATATATATTTATATTAAATTACTAACTCAATAACAATTAAACTCATTACTCAAAATATAAAAAAAACCTACTCAACTAAATAACCCAACCCAAAATATAAAATTTTAAAAATTATATTTAATACAATAAAATATTTTTTATATTTATTTATTTTTTTAATATTAACACTCTTTAATGTATTTTTAATGGGTTAGAAAACTTTTATTTTAACATTTTTAGTGCATTTAATGTATTATATTTTTAAATAAAATAAATTTAAAAAAAATAAATATGAGCAAATCAAGTCGGGCCTAAACTTGTTTTTTTTAATAGGGTCAAACTTGAGACAAAAAAAAAAAAAACCTATTTTTTCAATTCAAGTTAAACTCAAACACTAAAAAATTGGTCTAACTTTGTATGGCCCAGCCCGAACCTACCCATTAAAACCTCTACATATTGTCAATAAGCAACAATTTTGCGTGCGTTTTCAAACCCAAAAATCAAGTATTTTGCGGCTAATGGTCGAAGAGCGAGCAAAGCATTGGTTATAAATGTAAACCATCACCTGTCGCAATTTTACGACTATCTCTTTGTTGGTTGAAAATAAATGGTAAAATATCTCTTCAGTCCTTCTCAATTTCGGAATTAAATAAATCGATACATTTAAAATAAAATAAAACAAAAATAATTTAATCTTTGTCAATTTTAAAAGTGAGTAACTAAGTACAATTAATCGTAACGTTATTGTTTTCCATAAAATTTACATGATTTTGATTGTTATATTCTTCTATTATTATTTAAAGAAATTTATTATTTTACAATCCAACCCATGCATCTCACAGGACTATTCCTAGTAAAAATATAAAATTGAGGGTATATATATTAAAATTTCTTATATTATCTTGTTTGCGATTTTATTTTTATTTTTTTACAATTGTAATTCAAACTTAGACTATCGGATTAGGTATGTTTAGTACAGGCAGAGACATTTCGAGAACCAAAAGTCAAAAGTAATATATTAATGTTTTGACTCCTAACATCTATGTTAGCATGGCCACTGAGGAACGTGAAATATAATGTCTTAAGCTAAATTTCAAAGTTATGCCGCAATTCTCAACAAGTCAACCTGCATTACACTTAGTCAACATGCAATACAGGTTGACTTCTTGAGTAATAATTAAAGAATAGAGTAGCATAACTTTGGGAAACTGATGGTGGAACATAAACATGCTTGCTACTGTACTTCCCATATTGAATTACAGGACATATACATCTTTGAACTTGTGGAACTAAACTACATCAATTTCATTATATTTTTGTATTTTTCGCTTACATAAAAATATAAGATAAAATAGTGATACATTAGAAATTAAAAGTTGAGACCAATTTGTTGCAAATAGAATAGTAGGGGGCTAAATTTAATAAAGGTGTAAAGGTTGAGGGTTAAATTTGTTATTATGCCACACATGTAGCACACAAAATAAGCATTTTAATGGCATAATTTTAACAGAATATCATTTTGCTCATTCATCTAATGTGAAGGGACCAATTTGCCTATTTTTTTAATAACAGGACCAAAATTTAATATGGAATATAGCACATGGACTTGTACAATAAATTAAAGGGGTAAATTCTACAGTCGGTCACCCAACGTTCACAAGTTTTCGTTTAGGCACGAAAAAAAAATTGCACTTTAAGCACTACCATTTAAAAGTGTTTCATTTTTATCAGTCACCGTTAATTCAATGTTATTGTACACTCATTTTAGTCACCTTTTTTTTTTTTTTTTTTTTTTTAGAATTAGATAATCTTTTTAACAAAAAAAACTTGTGTTTTTATATGAAGTCAAATTATTTAGGTACGAATATAAAACTGAAGTTTTTCCATGTAAAAGCTCGGGTTTTAAATGGTAGTGTCCAAATAAGAACTTTTTTGGTGCGCAAAATAAAAATGTATGAAAGTTGGGGAAAGAGAGATATCTGATAAATTTATGACTTTGTTCTCCAAGTCGTTGTCTAAATATGAAAGTCTCAATCTCGCGGGAGCCTGCTCCCTCTGCTTCACCGGTGCGCCTTCTCTTGGCTATGATTACTAGATAGAGGCCTTACGCTTCTCTTTCTATATCTCAAACCTAAAATGTTTTTGAACAACAAAGGCAAAGATTTTTTTGAATTTTATAACTTTCAATGAAATTACAAAGCAATAAATAAGTCTCCCTCTCCCTTCCTAATTGCTGCCTGATAAGAGACATATGAGTTTCTTATATAGAGGCTCAGGTGCTTCATTGGGGCCCATCGACAGTTCGGATGTAAGTCACGAGAGCCTAATAAGCAATGGCTTTGGGGATTTTTAAGCATCTCACTAGCTAGATATCGGTCTCGCGTTATTACAGATTACGATACGCTGGTAAATTTATGAAAGCCAGACCAGCAGACATGCAAGAAAACTTTAAGGATGAGCATCGAGATTTTAGTTCTCCCGATCACCAAAACAAAACCTTCTGGATTTCAACCTCACTCACTGCCGCCGCAATATCTTTGGATTAAACAAATTGATAATAAAGAAAACCTATTCAATCGTACGTCAGCCCTTTTTCTGTCCTTTTGTAGAAATTAAGGTTGTGTCTTATCTGTGGACCATACATACATAATTAAAAAAGAACCTGGCACTCACTCGTGTGTTTTGGGCGAATCTCTTTATCTTTAAAGTAAAAAAGTAGAAGGCTTTAGAGATTTCTCAAGCAAGCCATGGAGCGGTCTCGTGAGGCTTTCACTGTTGGGTGACAAAGCTGCGCAATACTTGAAAGCCAAATCACGCTATAAAATGATATGATATGCATGAAAACTTTAAGGTTGTCGACATTTTAGTTCTTGCAATCACTAAAACAAAACAATGGAGTAGAAAGAATGTAGTGAGCATTTAATCGCGATAAATGTACATTGTTTAACGTGCATTTTTCATTGTCGCCTCGACTAAGTAGAGCTGGTTGGTTCAGCTATAAATAACACACTCAGGTTGCCAATGCAATCACATTACATTGTTCTTCTGAGTTTTGAGAAAAGAGTTGTCTTAGTGGAGTTGAAGAAATGGAGGTGATCATGGACGAAGTTAATCTTGAAGCACGCCATGTACCAAGGTGGAAGTTTCGTGATCATAGCCGTACACTTTCTGGTCGCCGGATTGATTTAACGGTTACAGACGGGAATGAAAGGTGGCAGTTTGAATGTTGCCGAAGTGAAGAAGGAGACGACACCTACTACATCCGCTGTCCTGCATGGAGCGACTTTGTTAGACCAAGGATCAATGCGAGGCTCACTCTTTATGCTAAACAAGCCAATGAGAACTTCCACAGAGTGAGGGTGATACCGAGGGACTAGTCTGTCTATGACATGAAGGATCATGGTTGGTTTCTGCTTTTAATTCATAAAATAAAAAGACAAGGTGCAACTTTGCTCGAGCCAGGCACCATTGCTCTATTCTGTTGCAAGGTTAAAGAAAATGTCATTTTCTTTTGTAATCCTTAAGCTTATGAATGAAATCTAAATATAAAAATGTGTCATTATTGGTGATGTTTAATTAATGATTGTGTTGAATTTCTGTTTTAAGTTGTATTAATTTTCAGTATTAGACAGGTTAACTAGAATGCTATGTACTTCCCTGGATGGATAAGCTTGGGTAGCAATTTTCATTCTTCTATTTGGTAACTAAAGTTAATAGTTAAAACATTGGGATAGCACTTAAATTTTATGGATATTGGTTCAAATCGAATTTTTCACCTTTTACAAAGGGTGCAAAGAATGAAATTGACATAGCTCATGAGAGAATTAAAAAAAAAAAAGAATTAGAACTAAAATCAAAAGGATTTTTGCTTTTTTTTTTTTAAATATGCTTAAAGTGGTCTATTTAGCCCATTTTCACCAATCAAATGATTTATCAATTTTTATATTTTTCGAATTTTAAAATTTCAATCTTGATGCAAACTACCGCCTATAAATCCATGATTAACTTTTTTGTGAGTAATATGTAGAACTAGTAAACTGACATGGCATAATATATGTAATATTATGTTCGCCACATCAGATTTTGAAAACAACGAAACTTAATTACTTAATGAAATTAGTAGTTACTGTTTGATGATGATTGAAAGTTTAAAATGCATAAAGTACGGAGACTAAAGATGACCAAATAGAACTAGTGGCAAAGTTTAACAATGTAGATTTAAAAATTATTGGTCAAATTCAATATTCATTCCTTCAAGTTAAAAGAGCGAGCAAAGCAGATGATTATAACTGTAAACCATCACTCACTGCCGCAATATCTTTCGATTAAACAAGCTAAGTATGTTGATTGACAAATTTTATAAACATTGAAGTTAAATTTGTTGAATTTTGTAGATGTAAGATCAAATTGATAGAATATGTAAATAATGGAGAGCTAAATTTGTTATTAGGCGAATAAATATTGGAGAGTTAAATTCGTCATCTCCCCTGTTATTGCAGAGGTTTTCTCTGTCGTGCGATATATATATACAAATCAAAACAGGGTTTGGAAACATGAATCTCGAACCCCTGGTTTTTTTTTTGAGGGTATAGCAGACCACATCTTTAAAAAAATAATAATAAGTAATGGGTTTGGGGGATTTTGAGCATCTCACTAGCAAAATACCGATCTCGTGTTATTTACAGAGGTTTTCTGTGTGGGATGCGCAATCTTTTGGGCCAACAAGCTAGAAATCACGCTACCATATGATTATGATATCCTGTGTAAGCTTGTGAAAGCCATACCAGCAGATATGCATTAAAACTTATACAGTTTTCAGTTCTCGCAATCACCAAAACAAAACCTTCTGGAAAAAAAGAAAAGAAAAGAAAAAAGAACAGAGCTTGTAATTGCGATCAATGTGCATTGTTTAACATGCATTTGTCTTTGTTGGCTCGAGTTAGAAGAGCTGAGTTGGGCTCTATTTATTGGAATCCAATACATTCAAGGATTGCAAATCACATTACACTCTTGTTCTGAGTTTTGGGGAAACAAACACTTGTTTAGTTTTAGCAGAGCTGAAGAAATGGAGGAGATCGACAGAGTTAATCTAGTAGCACACCATGTGCAAAGGTGGAGGTTTCGTGATCGTAGCGGTACACTTCCTGCTGGCCGGATTGTTTTAAGGGTTACGGAAGACGAGAATCAATGGTGGCGATTTGAATGCTGCCGGATTGAAGGAGGCATGCACTGCATTAGTGGCAGTGCATGGAGCGACTTTGTTGGACCAAGGGTCCATGCTAGGCTCACTCTTTATGCTAAACAAGAAGGTGAGAACTTCAACAGAGTGTGGGTGAGAGCAGGGTAGAGAGAGAGCTTATTTGCTTAAGGGATGAAGTATATCATGGTTTCTGGTTTTCTTTCAAAAAATATTTTAGTAGTAACTCTGTCTGCTCAATTTACAACTTTGTTCAGGGCAGGCAGCGTTCTTCTTCTTCTTCTTCTTCTTCTTCTTTCTGTTGCATTTAATGTAAATCTAAATTGAGAATGGTATATGTCTTGATGAAATCGATAATTGCACACATTTTAATTGAATTTAATTAAATAAATTTAATTGTTATTGTTTGAGTTTGATCAATTCAAAAGGTATAAAAATTAAAATTAATAAATTAAAATGTATAAACTAAATCCATTACTTGTACAAAGCGAAATTTAACCTATATTAAAAAAGGGTTTGAAAAATGAGCATCGCACCTCTCAAGCTAAAGGTTGCGAGAGATTTCGTTATTGCAAAAGCTTTCTTTGTTTGGTGAAAATGCTGTCAAAAATCACCCTATATACTCACTATTTGACCAAGTTTATACATACACACCATTTTACTTGAGTTTTCTATATTGGTAAATAAAAATACACACCTTTTTATATACTTTTTTTTAAATGTTTAAAATTTTAAAAATTGAAATTCTTTGGGATTTTTATTTTATTTCTATTTTTAATAATGTTTGGGATTATAGTTTTAAATTTTTTTAAATTTTTGTATTTTTCACTTACATGAAAATATAATATAAAATAGTGATAAATTAGAAACAAAAAGTTAAGAGACAATTTGTTGCAAATAAAATAGTAGAGACTAAATAAAAAAAGGTGTAAATGTTAAGGGTTAAATTTGTTATTATGCCACATATGTAACACACAAAATAAGCATTTAATTTTAACCAAAGACCATTTTACTCATTCATCTAATGTGCAAGGACCAATTTGTTCATTTTTTTCAATAATAAGACCATAATTTAATTTGGGCTATAGTACATGGACTTGTACGATACTTTTACCTTGATTAGAGATATATAAATTGAGGGGTATCTTGGCCTCCAAAATTTTTAATTTTACTCCTTCCAAACTTTTATAATTGTATCTCGACCTCCAAAATAAAATATCTGACTTCGTTCGGAATAATTACGAATCAAATTTTGATATCTAAACTTCTAAACATAAAATCATTTTCCAATATCTTAGATTATACCATTCTTCTCAAAGTTAGCTGACTCACTTTCTCATGCTCTCACAACATGACCAGAAGAGGAGAAGCGATGTATGTTATTACAGTGACGTACAACCCAAGAACCAAAATACTACATGGTTGAATTTAATATTCAGTGGGAAGAGTTAAAGAGCAAGCAAATTAAGCACGTGGCTGTCACTGTCGCAAAATTCTTCCGTCAAACAACTAATTTTGTTGGTTGAAAATGAAAGTATTCAACAATTTTTCCTTTAGTAGAAATTATTAAGGTTGTCTTGTCTGTGGATACTATAATATATATATATATGAAGCGTTGAAAAATGAAACTCGCGTCCCATGTTTTTTGGCGTGTACTACGTACTTGAGCTTTAAGATAACAATTATAATGGCTTTGGAAACTCACCATCTCTCGAGCAAGCTGGTGAGCCTCCCATATCTCCTCTCTGAGATTTTATCTGTCGATTGAGAAAAAGCTTTGCGCAACACTACCAAATTGAGGCTAGCTGTTTGACCAAGTGAATTAAGGTTGAACATCTAGCTGTCCTTCTCGCGATGACCAAAACAAAGAAACTAGAAAGATTTGCAGTATATGCAAGAATGTCGCAAGATATTTAGCCTTTTTCTCGCAATGCAAGAATGCTTCATCGAGCAAGTAGAGGTGGTTCATTCACTATATACCCCCCCCCCGGCCCCCCAACTCCTTATTCAATCACACACAATTAAGAGTTGATTTGAGAAGTGCAACCATAGACATATCCTATTTAGGCAGCAGAAGAAATGGCGGAGATAGGGACCGTTACTCTTGCACCACAGCACGCAGCAGGGTGGGATGTTGACACTCCACTTCCAAATGTTTTCACGGTTGCAGTCGGGTCTCGACGGTTCAGATTTCGCTGCAGACCTCACGGAGGCGGGTATCACATCTATGGCGATGAGTGGCGCGGTTTTGTTGGACAAAATAGGGGAGCAGTGGTCACTCTTTATGCCGGAGAAGAGGGTCAGGACTTCCACAACCTACAAGTGACGGGGGGCCGGAGGGGAGGAGGTTGACAAGCGTCTACAAAGCTTCATATTAATATATATATATTAACTAAGTTTTTATTTTTGCTTTATTTTCTTTTTTATTTGTGAGAAAATGCAAAAGGCTTTTATTTTATTTTTTTGCATTTTTTTCCGTATTAGTAATATTAAATGATTGTGTTGTATTTACATTTTAGTTTATATTTTAAATGGGAGTTTATGAGAAATTAATTATCTTTAAAATTTTGTAGCTTAAAAATAAGTCTTATTTTCACTCCACTCTAATGAATAATATTTTTTATTGATTTAAAAAATTAACTATCAAAATTTTCCATACCATTGATGAGATGTTTGCATTAAACTTGAGATATTATTAAATTTAGATTAAATTCACACAAAGACGTCAAAATGCTTATATTTTTCCTTACTATTAACTTATTATGTCTGTCACATCAGATTTTAAAAATAACATAATTTAATCACTTAATGAATTTAACTGTTATTATTTGATTAGGATTAAAAGTTTAAAATACATACAGTACAAAGACTAAAGATAATCAAATTAAATCATAAGAATTAAATCTACAATTTATGCTTAGTACAAGGACTAGTGGCAGAATTTAACCATAAGGGTTTATCAATATTCCTTCCTTTTTTAAGTTAAAGAGCGAGCAAAGCACATCATTATAACTGTAAACCATCACTCACTACCGCAATATCTTTCAATTAAACAAACTAATTATGTTCATTTACAAATTTTTATAAATATTGAGGATAAATCTTTTGAATTTTGTAGATTTAGGATTAAATTGATAGAATATATAAATATTAGGGAGCTATTAAGAAAATAAAGGCTGGAGTTAATTTTCTGTCGGACGATATATATATAGAAAGCAAAACAGAGTTTGAAAACATGAATCTCGAACCCCTGTTTTCAATTTCCAGGGTATAGTAGACCTCATCTTTAAAATAATAATAAGCAATGGCGATATATATATACAAATCAAAACAGAGTTTGAAAAAATAATAAGCAATGTGGTCGTGAGATAGTAAGCAATGGGGTCGTGCGATCTCGTGTTATTTACAGAGGTTTTCTCTGTGGGATGCGCAATCTTTTGGGCCAACAATCTAGAAATCACGCTTCCATATCATTACCATATCCTGTGTAAGTTTATGAAAGCCAGACCAGCAGATATGCATTAAAACTTATCTAGTTTTCAATTCTCGCAATCACCAAAACAAAACCTTCGGGAAAGAAAAACAGAGCTTGTAATCGCGATCAATGTGCATTGTTTAACATGCATTTGTCTTTGTTGGCTCGAGTTAGAAGAGCTGAGTTGGGCTATAAATACGCATTCAAGGATTGCTTGAGGACTCCAAATCACATTACACTCTTGTTCTGAGTTTTGGGGAAACAAAAACTTGTTTAGTTTTAGCAGAGCTGAAGAAATGGAGGAGATCGACACAGTTAATCTACAAGCAAATCATGTGCAAAGGTGGAGGTTTCGTGATCGTAGCGGTACACTTCCTGCTGGTCGGATTGTTTTAAGGGTTACGGAAGACGAGAACCAATGGTGGCGGTTTGAATGCTGCCGGATTGAAGGAGGCATGCACTGCATCAGTGGCAATGCATGGAGCGACTTTGTTGGACCAAGGGTTCATGCTAGGCTCACTCTTTATGCTAAACAAGACGGTGAGAACTTCAACAGAGTGTGGGTGAGAGCAGGGTAGAGAGAGAGCTTATTTGCTTAAGGGATGAAGTATGTCATGGTTTCTGGTTTTCTTTCAAAAAATATATAAGTATTAACTGTCGGCTCAATTTACAACTTTGTTCAGAGCAGGCAGCTTTCTTCTTCTTCTTCTTTTCCTGTTGCATTGTTAAAAAGGTCGTCTTCTTTTGTAATCCATCAATTAAATCTAAATAGAGAATGCTATATGTCTTTAATGTAGCTCAAACTCTAAGATTATTTAGACGTATATTATTGATATAAACAGAGTTCACCCATGGCACAGCCCATTCACCTCCCTGAAAATGTTTCCCATTTTATTAGAGTATAAAGATGGTACTAATGAGTTGAAAGAGTTAGGCATTGTTTTCGGTAGCTTTGTTTGTTACCTGTGCTTAGCTACTATGCTAAAACAGCGGCAAAGAATCAAGATGAAGAAAACTGAAGAATGATTGAATCAGTTCATCATTCAATAATGTTACAGCTCTACATCATATACAATATTATGGTATCTGCCTGCCTGCTTAACGAGACATTTGCCGTTACCTCATCATCATGATCTATGTGTACCCTCTCATCATACACTGAGGATGTCAACTTTTGATTTTGCTCTAAAGGAGTGACAACTATCTTTCCTCCCCCTAGCCCTGTGTTTGAACTTAACTCAAGAGCATACTTGCCTTGGTTTAATATAATACCAGACTGTGATCTTGCTATTTCAATGCCAAGGAAATACTTGAGATCCGCTAAACCTTTAATCTTGAAATTGTGATGTAAAATACTTTTAAGCTCATTTATGATTTTCAGAAATCAATAAATCATCATGACAACCAACTTATCACCTTTCTTCTTTGGTAAAATATCAGAGTACCGCATCAATCATATGGACCAAAATTGACAAAAGTTGCCAAGTTCTAGGACTAATATGAGAAAACGTATGAAATTCGAATACCAATATGGACCAACAAACGTTGAGGGACTTAATTGAAAAAAAATGTTAAGTTGAAGGACTAAATGTTACTTTATCCCAAAAACAAAAAAAAATCGAAAGTTAAAGACGAGCAAAGCACGTGGTTGTAACTGTAGCTCGTCACTCTCTGCTCTCCAGCCGCAAGATCTTTCCATTAAGCATATAATATTTGGTTCATTTAGCGGGTATTAAGGTTGTCTGTCGATTGCACATCAACAATTACATATAATTTGTCCCCAAAAAGCACACTACCATATGGAATAAAGTATATTTCAAAAGCTAAATCGTATCTTAATAACTCGTAAATTTTATGAGCTAGAAATATCAAGGTGGAAGGGAGGTTAAGGGTTGATCTCTTACTATTTATTTCTTTTAAAAGAAAGAAACTTATTTATTAGGGAACACTTAGTTTGCCGAATGTAACATGACGACCCGTAACATTATATTTTGGAATGAGATTATAATGTTTGAATTTCAATATTTCAACCATATTATAATCTCATATTATGACCATGTCGTAATATAAGGTGTAACCTCATTCTTTATGTATTCTTAGATTATAGGCGTAATATTAAATTTTGAACCAATTTGTCCATTGTTTTTATTATTCTAATCAACTTAGATTTTTTTTCTTAATAGTGAATTAGTAAATATCATTCGTTATAATTATAATCATGATGTTTTATTTAACAATTTATTTATTAATATATTAATTACAATTATAACTATAATTATTGTTGGTGATATATTCACTTCTTATGAATTATTATAATTATGATTTATAAATTTATTCATACACAATATATTTATTTATTAATATATAAATTGAAATAAAAAGTAAGAATTGTAAGAATTTATCATAATTTTATGGAAATTGAGCCTAAAAATACTAAAAGAACTAGACTTATTTTTAAAAAAAACCTCTAACAAGGGCAAATGAGTAAAATGTGTTTCTGAATAATATTAGGTTTTGTAAATCAAACATGTGAGTCTTATATTTTAGCCAAATGAACCACCCATCATCTTACATTTTTATAATCCTATTACGTACAATAATCTAAGATTCAAAGAAATGCCCATTTACTTCAAAGAAAAAAATACATAAAAACCCTTCCAATATATATATATATATATATATATATATATAAATGCATATTTACCCACTCAAATTCGAAAAAAATCACATATAACCCTTAAAATTTAAAATTATATTGAATTAGTATAAAATTAAATTTTAATCATAAAATTCAATCAAACTATTCTATCATACGATAACGTCTGCCAATTTTTTATTTTTTTTTACATTTAGGAGATATTAAAGTTTTCTATCGATTGCACATTCAAAATTTTGAGTACAGTGCTGGGTGCTATTAGGTAAAAAAGCTGTGCAATATTTGACGGCCAAGCTAAAAATCACGCTATCATATGATTATGATATGCTCTGTATTTGACTAAGTTTATGAAGCCAAACCAGCAGATATACATGAAAGCTAAGTCTAGCTAAACATCAGGATATCATATGATTATGATATGCACTGTATACATGAAAACTAAGGTCGAGAATGGAGATTTTAGTTCTCGCAATCACCAAAACAAAACATTCGACTAGAAAGAATGTGGTGAGCAGTTAATCGCGATGAATGTTACATTGTTTGACATGCATTTGCCTTTGTTGTCTCGAGTTAGCAGAGCTGGGTTCAACTAGAAATAACACAATCAAACGTTGCTTGAGGAGTGCAATCACATTACATTCTTCTTCTGAGTTTTGTGAAAGGAGTTCTTTTATTGGAGCTAAAGAAATAGAGGTGATCATCAACAATGTTGTTCTTGAAGCACACCATGTACGAAGGTGGAAGTTTTGTGATCATAGCCGTACACTTCCTCGTGATCCGATTGTTTTAACGGTTACAGAAGACGAGAATGAAAGGTGGCAGTTTGAATGCAGCCTGATTGAAGGAGGCATGCACTGCATCCGCTGCCCTGCATGGAGCGACTTTGTTGGTCCGAGAATCAATGCTAGGCTCACTCTTTATGCTAAACAAGACGGTGAGAACTTCCACAGAATGAGGGTGATAGTGAGGAGGAACTAGATAGCTTATTTGTGTAAAGGTGATGGGGTGAAGTATATCATATTATCATGGTTGCTTTTTGCTTTTATTTCAATCAAATAAAAACACAGAGTGCAACTTTGTTCAAGCCAGACACCATTGCTCTATTCTGTTGCATCGTTAAAAAGAATTTAACTTCATCAATATCTTTCAATTAAACAAACTAATTATGTCGATTATTAAATTTTATAAACATTGAATTTAAATTTGTTGAATTTTGTAGATTTAGGATCAAATTGATAGAATGTGTAAATATTGGAGGGCTAAATTTGTTATTAAACCAATAAATAAAAGGCTCTTGTTAGTTTTCTGTCGGGCGAAAGAGTCGAGCGATATATATACACAAATCAAAACAGAGTTCGAAAACATGAATCGCGAACTCCTGGGCCTAAATCCAACCAAACCTCAGCTTTGTAAATTCGTCATCTCCCCTGTTATTGCTGAGCTTTTCTCTGTCGTGCGATATATATACAAATGAAAACAGAGTTTGAAAACATGAATCTCGAACCCCTGTTTTTGAGGACTTTGGGGACTTTTAAGAATCTCACTAGCAAGATAGCGATCTCGCGTTATTACAGATTATGATAAGTTGGTAAGTTTATGAAAGCCAGACCAGCAGACATGCGACAAACTTTAAGGATGAGCATCGAGATTTTAGTACTCGCAATCACCAAAACAAAACCTTCTGGAAAAGAAGAAGAAGAAAAAACAGAGCTTGTAATCGCGATCAATGTGCATTGTTTAACATGCACTTGTCTTTGTTGGCTCGAGTTAGAAGAACTGAGGTTTGCTTTAAATACCCATTCAGAGGACAAATCCTTCTACCAGAACTGCAAATCACATTACATTCTTGTTCTGAGTTTTGGGGAAAAAAACTTGTTTTAGTTTTAGCAGAGCTGAAGAAATGGAGCAGATCGACGCAGTTAATCTAGTAGCTAACCATGTGCAAAGGTGGAGGCTTCGTGATCGTAGCGGTACACTTCCTGCTGGTCGGTTTGTTTTAACGGTTACGGAAGACGAGAATCAATGGTGGCGGTTTGAATGCTGCCTGATTGAAGGAGGCATGCACTGCATCACCGGCACCGAGTGGAGCCGCTTTGTTGGACCAAGGATCAATGCTAGGCTCACTCTTTATGCTCAACGAGACGGTGAGAACTTCCACAGAATGAAGGTGATAATGAGGAGGAACTAGAGAGCAGTGGTCACTCTTTATGCCTGAGAAGGGGATAACGCCACCCACAGACTCGACGTGAGGCCGTGAGCTTCATAATATATATAAATTTAATATTTTGTTTTGTGCATTGTTTGTCTCTTTTTAATTTCTGAGAAAATGCAAAATGCTTTTGTTTTTTATTTTCTCAGGATTAGTAATGTTTAATGATTGTGTTGCAGTTCTATTTTAAATGGGATTTTCATTTTTCTCTTACCTTGCCACCTTAGGACTTCATGGCTCTTCTTTTTTGTGCATACGGTCATCCTGTTTATCTTAATAAACTCCAATGGTAGCGTAGGTATAAAATGTTCGTTAATTCTAATTAATTAAAATACAAATATAATCTAATTATTGAGTTATATACTTATGCTAATAATTTAAATCAAAGTAATAAGCAATGGGGTTGTCTGACAATAAGCAGGGCAGCATTCTTCTTCTTCTTCTTCTTCTTTTTCTGTTGCATTGTTAAAAAGGTCGTCTTCTTTTGTAATCCATCAACTAACTCTAAACAGAGAATGATATATATAAGAATGTCTTTAATGTATCTCAAGCTAAAAGAAATTGAGACATATATTCTTGATAAAAACAGAGTTCACCCAAAACAGAGCACATTCACCTCTCTGAAAATATTGGAAAAAGTAAAGGATTGTATACACATGTTGCAAAATTCCAAATGATCCTTTCATGCTTTCTCCCTTTGAAAACTTCGATCAGCAGCGATAGGCCTCGACGGGATCAATGCTATCTTCCTTTCTTACTTTGTGCTATTAGCTAAGATTTATTTGAAGAGTTAGAGTTCCTGTTCAGCTATAAACAACACATTCAAGGGTTGCCAATGCAATCACATTACATTATTCTTCTGAGTTTTCAGAAAACAACACACTCATTTTGCCAAAAGAGGAGAAGCGATCGTGCAATATGTATATATATACATGGTCATATGTATTATTACATTGATGTGCATCCCAAGAACCAAATTTCAATTGCGGCGGACTTAAAGAGCAAGCAAATTAAGCACGTGGTTGTCACTGTCGCAAGATCCTTCCATTAAACAATTAATTTTGTTGGTTGAAAATGAAAAGTATTCAACCCTTTTTTTTCCTTTAGTAGAAGTTGTTGAGGTTTTCTTGTCTGTCGATACTATATATATATACTTGACCTTTAATTAATGGCTTTGGAAACTCATCATCTCTCGAGCAAGCTGGTGAGCCATCTCGTTATCTCAGGGATTTTATCTGTCAATTGAAAAAAAGCTCAGCGCAACACATGCACTACCAAAATGAGGCTACCAAGTGAAAATGTATTTTGAGGTTGAGCATCTAGCTGTCCTTCTCGCGATGACCAAAACAAAGAAACTAGAAAGATTTGTAGTATATGCAAGAATGCTGCAAGATATTTAGCCTTTTTCTCGCTATGCAAGAATGCTGCATCGAGCAAGTAGAGGTGGTTCATTCACCTATATAAGCCACCCACCATCCCATGGAAGGTGATAAATTAGCCCCACTCCTTATTCAGTCACACACAATTAAGAGTTGATTTGAGAAGTGAAATCATAGACATATCCTACTTGGGGAGCTCAAGAAATGGCGGAGATAGGGACCGATACTCTTGCACCACAGCATGCAGCAGGGTGGGATGTTGACACTCCACTTCCACATGTTTTCATGGTTGCCGTCGGGTCTCGACGGTTCAGAGTTCGTTGCAGACGTTATGGAGGCAGGTATCGCATCTATGGCGATAACTGGAGCTCTTTTGTTGAATCAAATGTGGGAGCAGTGGTTACTCTTTATGCCAGAGAAGAGGATCAGGACTTCCACAACCTACAAGTGACGGGGGGCCGGAGGGGAAGAGCTTGATAAGCGTCTACAAAGCTTCATATTAATATATATATTAACTAAGTTATTTTTGCTTTATTTTCTTTTTTATTTCTGAGAAAATGCAAAATGCTTTCTTTTTCTTTTTTTTTTTTGCATTTTTTTAGTATTAGTAATATTTAATGATTGTATTTGTATTTCTTAATTTATATTTTAAATGGGACTTTATGATAAATTAATTACCTTTAAAATTCGTAATTTAAAAATAAGTTCTTAATCTTTATTGGGTTAAAAATTGGGTATAAAAAATTCCAAAATTTTCAGTACCATTGATGAGATGTTTGTATTAAACTTGAATTTTGTTCATTGACAAATTTTTATAAATATTGAGGATGAATTTTTTGAATTTTGTACATTTAGTATTAAATTGATAGAATGTATAAATATTAGAGGGTTAAATTTGTTATTAAGCAAATTAAAAAAAAAGGACTGTTTGGAAACATGAATCTCGAACCCCTGTTTTCAATTTCCAGGGTATAGCAGACCTCATCTTTAAAAGAATACTAAGCAATGGCGATATATATATACAAATCAAAAGAGTGTTTGAAAAAGTAATAAGCAATGGGTTAAATTGATAGAATGTGTAAATATTGGAGGGCTAAATTTGTTATTAGACCAATAAATAAAAGGCTCGGGTTAGTTTTCTGTCAGGCGAAAAAGTCGGGCGATATGTACACATAAATCAAAACAGAGTTTGAAAACATAAATCGCGAACTCCTGGGCCTAAATCCAACCAAACCTCAGCTTTGTAAATTCGTCATCCCCCCTGTTATTGCAGAGGTTTTCTCTGTCGTGCGACATATATATATATACACAAATCAAAACAGAGTTTGAAAACATGAATCTCGAACCCCTGTTTTTGAGGGCTTTGGGGATTTTTAAGCATCTAGCGATCTCGCGTTATTACAAATTATGATATGTTGGTAAGTTTATGAAAGCCAGACGAGCAGACATGCGTCAAAACTTTGAGGATGAGCATCGAGATTTTAGTTCTCGCAATCACCAAAACAAAACCTTCTGGAAAAAAAGAAGAAGAAGAAAAAACAGAGCTTGTAATCGCGATCAATGTACATTGTTTAGCATGCATTTGTCTTTGTTGGCTCGAGTTAGAAGAACTGAGGTTTGCTTTAAATACCCATTCAGTGGACAAATCCTTCTACCAGAACTGCAAATCACATTACATTCTTGTTCTGAGTTTTGGGGAAAAAAAAACTTGTTTTAGTTTTAGCAGAGCTGAAGAAATGGAGCAGATCGACGCAGTTAATGTAGTAGCTAACCATGTGCAAAGGTGGAGGCTTCGTGATCGTAGCGGTACACTTCCTGCTGGTCGGATTGATTTAACGGTTACGGAAGACGAGAATCAATGGTGGCGGTTTGAATGCTGCCTGATTGAAGGAGGCATGCACTGCATCACCGGCACCGAGTGGAGCCGCTTTGTTGGACCAAGGATCAATGCTAGGCTCACTCTTTATGCTCAACGAGACGGTGAGAACTTCCACAGAATGAAGGTGATAATGAGGAGGAACTAGAGAGCTTATTTATGTAAGGGTGTAGGAATGAAAGTATATGATCTTATCATGGTTGGTTTCTGCTTTTATTAGTGTAACTTTGTTGTAACTTTGTTCAAGCCAGGCATACAGAAGAGCTCCGGCTCCAAGATTTGCCTCAACTGTCTGCGTAAAAGGAAAAAAGTCGAGTGTTTTTATTTTTATTTATTTATTCTACTTTTATGTTATTTTTAAAAAATCAAAAAATAAGAAAAAATCAATCAAGAATTTGAAAAAAGAAAATTATTAGTATATTTTTTTATTATCTTAAAAAAATTAAAAATTAAAAAAAATGGTCCAAATGGTTTGAGCCTTGAGGTGATCTACACAGCTTGGATATATGGGTGTATCTCAAGTCGTATGCATACTAAAGTTAATTTTTTCAATTTTAATTTGACCCACATGAGCACAGAGAGTTACACTAGTTGGAGACATGTTAATTATGATTATAGTTCTCATCAAATACACATCAATTATGATGATAGTCTTCATCAAAGCAGCCTAAAAAAATATTATTAAGAATATTCTAATAAAAGTTAAGATAATTCAATAATATCTAATATAAATTTTTAAGACATTCAATCCATTATTCTCAATTCAAGGAATTCGATTTGTTTGATCCTAATTGATTTAATCTACAATGATTTACTTCTCCGAATGACCAATCTTCAAATATGAATTAACACTCGTCCATTAGATCAACAAGGTTATAGCCCAATTGTTTTTTGTTTCAAAAGATTGTCGATTTTAAATAATACAAGTTATGAAATCTAAACAATTTTCAAGTACAATTGTAAGTATCGGATGGCACAGAATGAGGAGGATAGAGAGGAGGAATTAAATAGGTTATTTGTGTAGAGGTGAAGGGATGAAGTATATCATATTATCATAGTTGCTTTCTGCTTTTATTTAAACCGAGCCTTTTAAGTAGGAGAAGGTCTAAGCCATGCAATCAAGTATAATCATAATATGCCTTCCATTTATTATTTTTATGTATTCTTTTAATAAAATTATGCAATTCCATTTCTTAATTTAATAATTATGTTTTACCGTTCAACACCATATTTTTAATAATATTTTCTTGCAATAAGCAATGGATTCGTGAGATAATAAGCAATGGGTTCATTCGGGTTAAATTTATAAAAATATATAAATATTGAAGGGTTAAATTTATTATTAGACCAATAAATAAAATGTTAGTGCTAGTTATCTGTCGGGCGAAAAAGTCGGGCGATATATATACACAAATCAAAACAGAGTTCGAAAATATGAATCGCGAACTCCTGGGCCTAAATCCAACCAAACCTCAGCTTTGTAAATTCGTCATCTCCCCTGTTATTGCTGAGCTTTTCTCTGTCGTGCGATATATATATATACATACAAATGAAAACAGAGTTTGAAAACATGAATCTCGAACCCCTGTTTTTGAGGACTTTGGGGACTTTTAAGAATCTCACTAGCAAGATAGCGATCTCGCGTTATTACAGATTATGATAAGTTGGTAAGTTTATGAAAGCCAGACCAGCAGACATGCGACAAACTTTAAGGATGAGCATCGAGATTTTAGTACTCGCAATCACCAAAACAAAACCTTCTGGAAAAGAAGAAGAAGAAAAAACAGAGCTTGTAATCGCGATCAATGTGCATTGTTTAACATGCACTTGTCTTTGTTGGCTCGAGTTAGAAGAACTGAGGTTTGCTTTAAATACCCATTCAGAGGACAAATCCTTCTACCAGAACTGCAAATCACATTACATTCTTGTTCTGAGTTTTGGCGAAAAAAACTTGTTTTAGTTTTAGCAGAGCTGAAGAAATGGAGCAGATCGACGCAGTTAATCTAGTAGCTAACCATGTGCAAAGGTGGAGGCTACGTGATCGTAGCGGCACACTTCCTGCTGGTCGGTTTGTTTTAACAGTTACGGAAGACGAGAATCAATGGTGGCGGTTTGAATGCCGGAGTGAAGGAGACAGGCACTACATCACCGGCACCGAGTGGAGCAGCTTCGTTCAACCAAGGATCAATGCTAGGCTCACTCTTTATGCTCAACAAGACGGTGAGAACTTCCACAGAATGAAGGTGATAATGAGGAGGAACTAGAGAGCTTATTTGTGTAAGGGTGGAGGAATGAAAGTATATGATATTATCATGGTTGGTTCCCGCTTTTATTAGTGCAACTTTGTTCAAACCAGGCACCATTGCTTTCTGCTGTTGCATGGTTTAAAAAAAATGTCGTTTTCTTTTCTAATGCTTAAGCTTAGTTATCTAATCAGAAATATGCTTCATTATTAGTGATGTTATATATTAGAATCTCTTTAATTTAGCTCCAACATATAAGACACCTGGATATATATTATTGACAAAGACAAAGTTAACCCAAAACACAACACATGACACAGCCCATTCACCTCCCTTAAAATATTGGAAAAAGTAAATGATTGTGTATACACATCATCCTTTCATGCTTTCTCCTTTGAATACTTAGTTCAGCTGCGATAGGCCTCAACAGGATCAATGCTATCTTCTTTTTTACTTTGTGCCATTTCGTCACTAAAATCCACTCATCTAGCTAAGATTTATTTGAAGAGTTAGAGTCCCTCTGATCGGCTTGAAATTTTGTTATCACTTTTCTCCTTTATTTATTGATGTTTTTGCGTCTCTATTCTACTAGCTCGTCATATTATTTATGATAAATTAATTTAATTATCTTGGTAAGAGAACAATCGATTTTTACAACAACAAACTGAGTATTTATAACAACTATAATTAAAAGTGAACGACATAACACAAAAGCAATTGGTTACACAGTTCAGTTCTCAATCATGTCTAGGTGTTAAGGGCTGCAATTCAAAGCCCGTGACCATAGCATAAAATGCATCCCATAGAAATTTATCATTGACATGGGTATCATTTGACCCACGAGAGCTAGCCCAATTCAAAGAGCTATTGGTGAAACTTCTCCATTTGAATCCTGGGTGGCCCAATGATGCAGATATGAAAACATAGGCTACCTTGGTAAATAGGAAATCTAATCTTAGAATTGAGAGAAATCATATATTGTAATATTAGATATGTAAATTGATTATGTAATTTATAAATCCCTTTATTTTAGGGATAGACTAATTTCGTTCGTCGATATAACTTGATCTAGACCGTCGATTTTGGAGGAGCTCAACTATAAATAGAGAGCCTCCCCTTAACTTGTAAATCATTCATTAGAACCCATTCATCCATTGTATTTAGTATTCTTTGAAAGAAAGTAATACAATTGAGAACATTTACTCAAACATCTCTCGTGCATAGTTTTCTGTGGGTTTCTGTTTTTTGTGCCTTCTTTTGGCTAAAGTTACTTCGCTATATAAATTGATACCTTGGAGGAATTCTTTGTGAATCCTCACTTTGTGGTGGTTAGGCTGACTTGGGCATATTTAAAACGAAAGAATCGTCTAAGGCCACACAAATTGCAAGATGAAAGTTCTAGCCCCATGATATAAGAACATTGTTTAGAACAACAATCCACTATCTTTTATCTCGTGCAAAATAATGATTTAAGTCTTATTACTTACTAGTCTAGCAACCCCAGCTTTACATTTAAGATCTAAATCTCTCCTTACTAAACTTTTCTCTGAAAAACTTAGTTTATAAAATCAAATGACTCACTTATTTTACCTACAAAATGCAATCTTTAAAGTAAAGAACATATTAAGTGTTAAACTCCCAATGCTCTATGCAAATCTTGAGTATGTAAGAATTTTTGGACTTGTTAACATACAGTTCAATTCCAATCATAATCTTCACTAAAGTAGCCTAAAAAAATATCATTAATAATATTCTAATAAAATTTAAAATAATTTAAAGCTATCTAAGATAGGTCTTTTTAAGTCATTCGATCCATTCTTCTCAATTCAAGGAATTCATTTGTTTAACTCCTCCAATAACTTGCTTCTCCAAATCATCAATCTTCAAATACGAGTCAATTAAATTAATCAATGTTATAAATTACAAATCAAATTTTGATACAACTCAATTAAATTCGTTTTAAACTTTAAACATAAAATCAAATTCCAATATCTTTAGATTTTGTTAAATTATACTATTCTTCTCAAACTTAGATGTTGTATTTTCTACTACTAATGCATTGAAATTTTTCTATTTTTTCAACCTTTGTTCTATTTTTTTTTTCTATTCAATATTTAGTGGGTGGAGTTAAAGAGCAAGCAAATTAAGCACGTGGTTGTCACTGTCGCAAAATCCAGCCGTCAAACAACTAATTTTGTTGGTTGAAAATGAAAAGTATTCAACAATTTTTCCTTTAGTAGAAATTATTAAGGTTGTCTTGTCTGTAGATACTATATTTTATATATATATATGAAGCGTTGAAAAATGAAACTCGCGCTCCAGGTTTTTTGGCGTGTATTACTTGATCTCTAATTAATGGCTTTGGAAACTCATCATCTCTCGAGCAAGCTGGTGAGCCTCCCATATCTCCTTCTCTCTGAGATTTTATCTGTCGATTCAGTAAAAAGTTTGCGCAACACTACCGAATTGAGGCTAGCTGTTTGACCAAGTGAATTAAGGTTGAATATCTAGCTGTCCTTCTCGCGATGACCAAAACAAAGAAACTAAAAAAATTTGCAGTATATGCAAGAATGCCGCAAGATATTTAGCCTTTTTCTCGCTAGCAAGAATGCTTCATCGAGCAAGTAAAGGTGATTCATTCACCTATATAACCCCCCCACCATCCCATGGAGGGTGATAAATTAACCCCACTCCTTATTCAGTCACACACAGTTAAGAGTTGATTTGAGAAGTGCAATCATAGACATATCCTATTTGGGGAGCTGAAGAAATGGCAGAGATAGGAAACGATATTCTTGCAGCACAGCATGCAGCAGGGTAGGATGTTGACACTCCACTTCCAAATGTTTTCACGGTTGCAGTCGGGGCTCGACGGTTCAGAGTTCGTTGCAGACCTCACGGAGGCAGGTATCGCATCTACGGCGATGAGTGGCGCGGTTTTGTTAACTCAAATGTGGGAGCAGTGGTTACTCTTCACGACAGAGAAGAGGGTGAGGACTTCCACAACCTAGAAGTGAGGCGGTGAGCTTCATAAGCGTCTACAAATTAAAGAAATGCTACCCGTGGAGCTTCATATTAATATATATATATATATATTTGTTTTGTGCGTTGTTTGTTTGTTTTTAATTTCTGAGAAAATGCAAAATGCTTTTGTTTTTCATTTTCTCAGTATTAGTAATGTTTAATGGTTGTGTTGTATTTCTATTTTAAATGGGATTTTCTTTTTTCTCTTACCTTGCCACCTTAGGACTTCATGGCTCTTCTGTTTTTGTGCATTCGGTCATCCTGTTTATCTTAAGAAACTCCAATGGTGGCTTAGGTATAAAATTTTTGTTAATTCTAATTAATTAAAATACGAATTTAATCTCATAATCTTAATACACATGTTGCAAGTTTCAGATGATCCTTTCATGCTTTCTCCCTCTGAATACTTAGATCAGCTGCGATAGGTCTCGACAGAATCAATGTTGTCTTTCTTTCTTACTCTGTGTTATTTCGTCACTAAAATCCACTCATCTAGTTAAAATTTATTTGAAGAGTTAGAGCTGCAAAATGCAATCTCTAACTCTCAAAAAAAAGAAAAAAATCAAATGTTAAATTCCCAATACTCTATGCAAGTCTTGTATAAGGATTTTTGAATTTGTTAACATACATGTCGTAACCATTTTTTGGAAAAACGGGAATCGACTTAAATTTTGGAAACGAAAATGAAAAATGGGAGTCGCCACCAATCCTTTTTGATAAGGTGTAATCGGGTCACCTCATAAAAGTGGTTGTTTTTAATAAATGGTTTGATTTATTTAAACAACGACTTTGGTCCACGCAAATCAAGAAAACGGGTTCGGGAGTCAGTTACGCACGAGGAAGGATTAGCACCCTCGATACACCCAAAAATTGGTACCTAGTTGATTAATTAGTGTCTTAGTGTCGGAGATTGAAAACTTGAAAGGCTTTGAAATATGATCCTTCTTTATAAAAAGCTCAAGTGTTAAAGACCTTCTCGTCTCAAAATATGGAATGTCACATCCGGTAAGTTAGTACACGACATCTTGAATTTTCGAGAGCGAGCTTGCCTTTTATATAAAATTTACGTATTTTAATTTATTAAAAGGGTATTCGATTATTTAGAGTAAACGAGAGAAATCGAAACCCAGTAAGTTAGGGCACGTTTTCTCGAATTCTCAAACACCGAATATTACCTTTATTTTAAAACAAATTCTTATTTCGAGGTGACACAATATCATACCCGGTAAGTTAGGGCACAAAACTTCGTATCCCTGAGAATAAGCATTTTCCAAAACTCGTGTAGTGATTTAAAAGAGTATTCCGTTATTTAGGTTAAATGAGAAAAATCGAAACCCAGTAAGTTAGGGCACGATGTTCTCGGGTTCCCAAACACAGCATATTATTTTTATAAAAGAATTTATTTTAGATCAGAAAACGGTTAAAATAACATGGATTTGTAATAAGATGCGAAAATAATATACACGAGTATAATAAATGCATTCATATAAAATGAAATAAGAGACGAGAATAACAAAAATTAGTAAGCATACGAAATAATTACAGGTCGAAGATAGCGAAAAGTGAAGTAAAAACGTAAGTAAATGATATATACGTAAATAAATAACACAAACAATGATGAAAAAAAATAATAAAAAAACTAAAAAAAAACTAAAATGTAATTTCAGAATACAATAAAGAAAATAATGAAAATAATGTACTAATAGTATAATAAAAAATATATATTTGTAATAATAGTAGAAAGTAATCACATGTATACATAAAAATATTAATAACGATAAAAAGAAAATAATAAATATGATATGATTATAATAATGATAATATTCATATATAATGACAAGAAAACGTGATAAAAATGAAACTTAAATATAATAAAATAATACATACAAAGACAGTAATAATGATAATAATGATAGAAAATACTAATGATATAATAATAGAAACTAATATGTACTTAAAGAGAAATATATATCTGTACATATATATTAATAATGGTGGGAAGAAAATAACAATGACGTACTAATAAAACCATCAAAAGAGTAATAGCAAAATAGCAAAATATAACAGTTAATATAATATTGAAATAATAATCTGGGAATAATACCATGTATAATAATATTAATAATAATAAAGTAAATAGGATGGTGCCGTTTTGGCACTGTTATTTAATCTAAAGTTTTATTTTTTATCCTTTCTTTTCTTCTGCAAAAACAGAAAGAGCACCCCCCTTCTCCCCATTTCTTTCTGTGCTAGGGTTTCAAAACCCTCCCACGCCACCGTCATCGTTGTTTCTTGAAACCACCGGGGCCTCCACCGTCAACGAGGGTCAAGACCACAAGGATCCAGGTGAGTTTTTTCTTTTATACTTTTATTTGCAAACGGTTTATAATGAAAACAATGAGATAATAAAAAATAAAAAAATGAATAGGAGAAAGGAGATTAAAATCAACCTTTTTATCTTCTGTTGTTTTGCTTTTTGATTTTCAATATTTGAGTCTAACAATATTTCTTCCTTCTTTGAAAACAGAACCACAATCAAAAGAAGAAATGAGAGAAAAGAAAAAAACCAAAAGTCCTCTGTTCTTCCTCTCTTTTTTTTTTGTTCGGTTCCTCTCCTTTTTTAATTTGTTTTCTGCTACTTGCGTGTCTTCTTTATTTTGTAGAGTGGTTGATGGCGGTGGAGTGGACGTCGGTGGTGGATGGGACAGCCACAGTGCAAGTGGAGGTAGCAGCTGATTAGGTTGAGGTTTTCAGTTCCCTTTTTTTTGTTTTATGTCTGGGTTGGGCTGCTGTTGGGTGTTGGGTTTTGGGCTTCTGTTAGTTGGGCCCGAATTTAGTCCATTACAATACACATCAATCTCTATTATCAAAGTAGAGTAAAAATATATTATTAAGAATATTCTAATAAAGTTTAAGATAATTCAGTAATATCTAATATAAGTTTTCAAGTAATTCAATCCATTCTTCTCAATTTAAGGAATTCGATTTGCTAGATCCCAGTTGATCAATCTATAATGATTTGTTTCTCCAAATGACCAATCTTCAAATATGAGCCAGCACTCAGTCCACTAGATCAACAAGGTTATAGCCCAACTATTTTTGTTTCAAAAGATTGTCGATTTCAAATAGCACAAGTTATGAAACTTAAACAATTTCAAGTACAGTTGTAACTATCGGGTGGCGGTGATAGTGAGGAGGAACTAGATAACTTAGGTGAAGGGATGAAGTATATCATATTATCATGGTTGCTTTCTGCTTTTATTTAAACCCAGCCTTTAAGTAGGAGACGGTTTTCTCATGCCTAGCTATTTCTGGCTCCGCATGTTCAAGTAATCTTTGATCATACGTCCAGCTCGAGCTAGCAGTACCAAGAATAGTTCCAACTGGTCCCATATCAGCTCTTGGTTCGCCTTCACCAGTTGACTATTTTACTTCAACTTGAGACTTAGGATCCGCTGCTGCATGTTTTCCTTCATGCCACCTATTATAATATTTCAACTCAAGAGTTATCTACTCGTGGGCTTCAGTGGGATACACAATTTTCATATTTTGGTTCTACAAAATTTGAAAAATAAATCAAGGAAAAGGCAAAGATAGTTTGGGATGCAAAATTTGAAAAGAAATATTTCTTTTATTAATTAAGAAAAGGATAAACTATCAAAATAGCCACTTTTGTTTAGCTTAGGTTACATTTTAGTCACTTATGTTTGAAATGTTACGTTTTAGTCACTTACGTTATCACGTTGTAACATTTTAGTCACTGAGTCATTAACGGTGTAACGATAAGCTGATGTGTCACGTTAAATCATCATCTCAAACAAAAATTTTAGGTTAATTTATACAATTGGTCCCCATATTTTTTCGTTTTAAGTAATTTAATTTTTTCGTTTTATGTTTTTTTAACTTTTCTTTTTTTCCCCTTTACTTTCTATTCTCTTCTGCTTCTCCCTCTGTTTTCTTCCCTTCTCCATTTCTTTTAGCGTAGTTTTTCTATGCTTTCCATTTGTTAAAACTAGTCCCTATACTTTTATTTTTTAAAACAATTTAATTTTTTCAAGTGAGTCGAGCTTGTGGACTAGTTTTAACAAATGAAAAAGATAGAAAAAACTACATTAAAATAAATAAAGAAGGGAGGGAAATAGAGAGAGAAGCAGAAGAGAATGAAAAATAAAAGAAAAGAAAAGTTAAAAGAACATAAAAGAAAAAAAATTTTAAATTGCTCAAAATGAAAATATATAGTGACCAATTGTAGAATTTAACCTAAAATTTTCGTTTAAAATGATGATTTAACATGCCACGTTAGCTTAACATTACATTGTTAACTGCAATTAACTACTCAGTGACTAAAATGTTACAACAAAATAACGTAAATGACTAAAACGTAATATTTCAAACATAAGTGACTAAAATGTAATCCGATGCAAATAAAAGTGACTATTTTAGTAGTTTACCCTTAAGAAAATGTTTCATACTTTTTTTTTATATTTTTTAATTTATTTTTCAAAATTTTCAAATTTTTAATTGTTTTTTACTTAATGTATAAATGTTCATTGTTATTTTTTTTTAAATCAAGACCAAATCGATACTATGTGTAAATGTTAAATGCTAAATTTGTTATCATGCTTATTTTAATATTATCATATCATTCAATTGAAATGGATCAAAAATCCAATTAACTTTTTTCTCGAATCTCCAAAACTGATCGTTAGATCGGCTTGGATATAAAGTATATTATTTTACTCATTGATGGGTATTAATCTACCATGCCGATCGTTAAATTGTCACTTAAAATTTATTAGCTGGACTTTTATTTTCATTTAAAAAAACTTAATAGCCCAATGACATAAGTAAAAATTTTCAAATTATTTAGTGACTTAAATAGAAACTTTTGAATAGTTGAATGAGCATTTAGTAAAATAATTACTAATAGTTTAATGAATTTTCACCTAGTATACCGTTAAAAAGATTCTTAGGCCTATTGTTCGAATTCAGGCTTTATTTGTTTCACTGAAAATGGTTTCAAAAAATAAGTTACTTTTCTGAAAAAATTAATATTTTCTGGTGTTTGGATGAACTTGTGTAAAATATTTCATGTTATTTGGCAGATTTTCTAAAAATATTTCATAAAAGTTATTTTCAATGAACAAACATACATTTGAGGTTTTCTTATCTTTTCATTGTTTAATTGAGTTTATTTTATATCTATAAATTTATATTTTACATTGTTTTTGCATATATTAAAAATATTTTGTTAAATTCAAGTTCATTACAATGTTATTTTTAATTAAATGACTACTAAGTGAGTATTTTTTATTTAAAAATGTGACATCAACAAAATTGACAAAAAAAAAATGTTAACAATTGAACTTGATTCCCAAATCTGAAAAGTAGAGGGACTAAATTCTTGAAAATAAAATTACTAGGACTAAATTCCAAATTTGGAAAGAGTACATGGACTTATGGTATATTATAATCTTTATACTACAAAAAATTATTTATTAATATATTTATAATTGTAATAAATATTTATTATTAAAATATTAGGCCAACTTGGATGTCTTAATTTATTTAATTAAAAATCTATTTTCATCCTAGCAACTGGACATCCAAGTTGACATTTAAAGCTCATTGGGACTGACGTTAGAGAGGTAACGGAGTTTAACGGTAAACTGACCACATCATAACAAAACAATAATGTAAGTGATTAAAACGTAACATTTCAAACATAAGTGAATAAAATGTAATCTGAAATAAACAAAAGTGGTTATTTTTGTAATTTTTGCTATTTAAAGTTATTGTTTTTAAAATTTATTATTAAAATAAAATTGAAATATTAAATAATTTATTAAAATAATAAATTATATCAATTATATTAATAATGTATTATAAATTAATAATATTAAAATTATAATATTTTATATTAATAATTTAATAATTTTAAATATTTTTAAAAATAAAAAATAAATATCATTATCAATATAATAATATTTAGCTTTTTAAAATGGCAAGTCATTTTACAGGAAAGAAAAAGAGCTTATTTTTCGTTGACCTGTAAGTCATTTTCCGTTGATCAAGTTATTTTATAAAAAATACAAGAAAATACAAAAAAAATTCCGTAAATGAAATGAAACTAAGAGTGAAATCAGAAATAAATTTTATTGAGAAAGGGGGCAAAATTAAATTATATAATTAAAAATATAATTTTATCATTATAATAATCTATATTTATAAGAGTAAATTAAATTTTTATGATTTTTGAAATTTTATAAGTTATAAATAAAAGGAGCCTCAATATAACTCAGTCCTTATAGGGCAAGCAAATCACATGATTAAACAAAATATCCCGACAATATCTTTGAATTAATCAAAATGATAATAAAGAAAACCTAGTGCATGGTAGGTCAGCCCTTTTTCTTTCCTTTTGCATGCAGAAGTATTATAAAAATTTTGCCATGGTTTCGGTGGATGTTTCATTGAAACTTAGGTTAGGCTTTTCGCAACTATATTTTGGATGCATAAATATTCATTGAAACATAGGTTCTTGCAAAATGCATTGGAACTTGGGTTCTCCCAATCACCAAACTAGACCTTCTGGAAAAAAGAAACACAGCCCGTAATCCCCCCCATAAATACGGATTGCATGAGGACTGTAAATCACATTACATTACGTTCTTCTTCTGAGTTTTGAGGAACAAAAAGAAAAAAAAAAAGGGGGTTCAGTTAGCAGAGCTCAAGTGATGGAGGTGATCATCAACGAAGTTGTTCTCGAAGCACGCCATGTGCAAAGGTGGAAGTTTCATGATCGTAGCCGTACACTTCCTGCTGTTCCGATTGTTTTAACGGTTACGGAAGACGAGAATCAATGGTGGCGGTTTGAATGCTGCCTGATTGAAGGAGGCATGCACTGCATCCGCTGCACAGCGTGGAGCGGCTTTGTTGGACCAAGGATCAATGCTAGGCTCACTCTTTATGCTCAACAAGACGGTGAGAACTTCCACAGAATGAAGGTGATAATGAGGGACTAGAGAGCTTATTTGTGTAAGGGTGTAGAAATGAAAGTATATGATATTATCATGGTTGGTGCACCTTTCTTCAAGCCAGGCACCATTGCTCTCTGCTGTTGCATAGTTTAAAAAAAAAAAGTCCTTTTCTTTTGTAATCCTTAAGCTTAGTTATCAATGAAATCTGATTAGAAATATACTTCATTATTGGTGACGCTTAATTAAATATGTATATATACACATATATGTACTCTCACTTTCATCACTCCTATGCTTGCTACTCTGCTTCCCATATTGAATTAAAGGACTTATACATCAAGAGGCCAACAACTATTGATAATAATATGTTGTTATTAGTTTCAACTTTCAACTTATGGAACTAAACTGCATCAATTCCATTGTATTTGTCCTTCTGTAATTTAAAAATTTTATGAACTAGAAAGGGAAAAACTTAAACAACTTGAAGATTTTTTTTTTTAATTTTAAAAATTTTTAAAATTGAAATTCTTTTGCATTTCTATTTTTATAATTTTGGGAATTATAATTTTTTTTTACCTTTTTTTTTCAATTTTGAAAGGTATAGGGACTAAATTCTTAAAAATAAAAGTACATGGACTAAATTCCAAATTTTTAAAGAGTAGACATATTTTAACCTTTATACTATAAAATATTTATTATTAATATATTTATAATTATTAAAATATTAATCTTGAATATTTTCAATATTATGTGAAGAATATTATTTAAAATTATTATTTTTAAAATTTATTATTAAAATAAATTGAAATATTAAATAATTTATTAAAATAATAAATTATATCAATTATATTAATAATGTACTATATGATTAAATATAAATAATTAATAATATTAAAAATTATATATTTATAGTAATATTTTAATAATTATAAAAATAAAAATAAATTTTATTATCAATATAATAATATTAAGCTTGATTTAAGTTAATTTTTATATAAAAATAAAATTATCCATAGAGTAGATTCTTTTCCGAAAACAACTTACGCTTTTCAAAAGTGTAAGTCATTTTACAGAAAAAATGACTTATTTTTTGTTGATCTGTAAGTCATTTTCCATTGATCAAGTTGTTTTTTCTGAAATAAATACAGGAAAATATAAAAAAAATTGTAAACCATATGAAACCAATGGCGAAGTTAGAAATTATTTTTTTGGGAAGGGGTGGAATTAATTTATATATTTTTATGATAGAAAAATATAATTTCTCTATTTTAATAACCTATATTTTTATAATATTTAAGAGATAAAATCAAATTTTTATTATTTTCGAGAGACTAAAATATAATTTTACTATAATTATTATTTTAAAATTTTATAAATTATAAAAACTGTAAATAAAAAAAAATCATTTTACGTATGCCAGCCCTTGGATCCTCACCCAGCATGAAACAAAAGGAGCATCAATGTAACTTCGTCCTTCCATAGAGCAAGCAAAGCACATGATTAAACAAACAAAATCTGACGACAATATCTTTGGATTAAACAAAACGGTAATAAAAAAAACCCTAGTCAATGGCATGAAATTCCCTCTTCACGTAGCACCCTACAAAAAACAAAAAAAACCTACTCAATGGCATGACATCCCTTCTTCACGTAGCACCCACGTTATACATCCCTCCTCCGCGACAATGTCTTTGGATTAAACAACATGATACTGAAGAAAACCCAGACAATGGTACGTTTTATTTCCTTTTTCAGGAATTAAGGACGTGTCTTATCTGAAGATTATATGAGATTCAGAAATAAATTATATAAGATGTTTTTAAATTTACAATTAAAAATATAATAATGTTAGGCTTCATTAAAATAATAATAATGAACAGTCGGTGGATGTTTGAAAACTAGGTTTTGGATACCCAACTATAACATATTTTAACTTTTATATTACAAAATATTTATTATTAATATATTTATAATTTTAATAGATATTTATTATTAAAATATTAATCTTGAATATTTTTAATAATATGTCAAGAATATTATTTAAAATTATTATTTTTAAAATTTATTATTAAAATAAAATTGAAATATTAAATAATTTATTAAAAATAATAAATTATATCAATTATATTTATAATGTATTATATGATTAAATTTAAATAATTAAATATGTATGTTTAATAATATTAAAAATTATAATATTTTATATTAATATTTTAAATATTTTTTAAAATAAAAATAATTTTTATTATCAATATAATAATATTAATCTTAATTTAAGTTAATTTTTATATAAAAATAAAATTACCCATAATGCAAGGTAAGTCATTTTTTGGAAAAAGAAAAAAGAGGCTTTTTTTATGGACTTGCAAGCTATTTTCCGTAAATTAATCTATTTTCTGCGAAACAAACACAGAAAAATACAAAAAATATTTTCCGTAAATAATGTGAAACTAGAGGCAAAGTCAGAAATTATTTTTTTTGGGTGGAATTAAATTATATATTTTTATGATAGTAAAAATATAATTTCATCATTTTAATAACCTATATCTTTATAATTTTTAGAGAATTAAATAAAATTTTTATCATTTTAAAAAAATCAAAGTGTATTTTTATCATTATTAATTTAAAATATTATAAATTATGAAAAACCAAAATGAAAATTTCCTTTTACGGAGGGTACACCATACCCTTGGATACCCGCCACTGTGTGAAAGAAAGGGAGCCTCAATATAACTCAGTCCTTCCAAGTTATATATAGCAAGCAAAGCACATGATTGAACAAAATGCCGCGACAATATCTTTGGATTAATCAAAATGGTAATAAAGAAAACCTAGTCAGTGGTATGTCACCCCTTTTTTTCAGGCAGTATACCCTGCAAACGATGGTTTGGCCTTGGAATTCAATACAATTCAGTCCTTCCAAGTTATAAAGCAAGCAAAGCACATGATTGAAAAGGAAACAGAGCCAGTAATCGCGGAAAATACGGGTTGCATGAGGACTATAAATCACATTACATTACGTTATTCTTCTGAGTTTTGAGGCATTTAGCAGAGCTGAAGTGATGGAGGTGATCATCAACGAAGTTGTTCTCGTGCAAAGGTCAGCCCTTTTTCTCTCCTTTTGTAGAAGGATTATATTAAATTCAAAAATAAATTATATAAGATATTTTTAAAGTTACATATAAATAAATCATTATACAACAAATTGAATCATTTACGTATAAAAGCATTAGAATTTTTAAGAAAAGATGGTTAAATCAAAAAATAAAACCGAAAGAGTTAAATAAAAAATATCCCAAAATAGTCTTTGAATGAGTAGTATGTAAAATTAAAATAACACTTCGTCACAACGTTTGAGGGTCTCACACCTTTATTTTATTCAAAACATGAGATCTCATCTTTAAAATAATAGTGATAATCGGTTCTCGAAATCACCAAACAGTACCTTCTGAAAAAAAGAAACACAGCCAGTTACCGGGATAAATAGTATTTCACGAGGACTGTAAATCACATTACGTTACGTTCTTCTTATGAGTTTTGAGGAACAAAAAAAAAAAAAAAAAGGGGTTCATTTAGCAGAGCTCAAGTGATGGAGGTGATCATCAACGAAGTTGTTCTCGAAGCACGCCATGTGCAAAGGTGGAAGTTTCATGATCGTAGCCGTACACTTCCTGCTGTTCCGATTGTTTTAACGGTTACGGAAGACGAGAATCAATGGTGGCGGTTTGAATGCCGCCAGATTGAAGGAGGCATGCACTGCATCCGCTGCACAGCGTGGAGCGGCTTTGTTGGACCAAGGATAGATGCTAGGCTCACTCTTTATGCTCAACAAGACGGTGAGAACTTCCACAGAATGAAGGTGATAATGAGGGACTAGGGAGCTTATTTGTGTAAGGGTGTAGGAATGAAAGTATATGATATTATCATGGTTGGTGCACCTTTCTTCAAGCCGGGCACCATTGCTCTCTGCTGTTGCATGGTTTAAAAAAAAAATGTCTTTTTCTTTTGTAATCCTTAAGCTTAGTTATCAATGAAATCTGATTAGAAATTTACTTCATTACTGGTGATGCTTTATTATATATATATATACTCTCACTTTCATCACTCCTATGCTTGCACACTAAGGTTTATTATTACCTCGAACATAAGGTGAACTGATTATGAAGAATATATATATATATACACCAGTTTACTTGAATATTCTATATTGGTAAATAAAAATACCAAAGTAATTGATTTCAAAGACATTTTAGGCAGAGATATATACGTATTCAACCAAAATGAATTGTGAACCAAGCTATATGCAGCTTGCATCAGTTACCTATAGAACATGGAAGTAATTTTGGTGTAAGAGTAACCTCGAATGGTGTAGCTTTAGGAGCAGTTATTCTAGGGCTTTCCCTCGGTCAACATGCAGTACATGCAATGCCGGTTCACTTATCGAGTAATACATAAAGAATAGAGTGGGCTTCGGGAAACTGATGGGGGAATATCAAATGCGCCCACTTCATATATATATATAGTATATTCACGAGTTTTGGCGTTGTTTTCTAGGCAAGGACATAAAAGCAAATCAACTTTTTAAGCAATAATTTGGGCTAAAAATCACGGTTCCATATGTTGGGTGTTTGAGTAAGTTTATGAATTCCATGCTGTCCACATTTCTCAAGTCTAACAAGAGGAGAAACAACACGCCTCAAGAAAGAAGCTGTAAACTAAAGAAAACATGATCTCCCCGGCTTTTGTAGAAACCTTTTTTTTTTGAAATATTTTAAAAATAAAAATGGGAGTAATCTTTTCTTTTTATGCGGTATGATCGGATCATTTCATAATTTAATTGTTTTAATAAAATGTTTGATTTACTAAAGTAATGATTTTTAGTCTATAAAATTCAGAAAATGGGTTCGGGAGTCAGTTACGCATAAGGAAGAATTACTACCCTCTTGACGCCCAAAATTGGTACATAGTTGATTACTTAATGTCTTAGTGTCTAGAATTGAAAATTTGAAGAAAATTTAAAACACGCCACCACCTTGCATAATGACATATTTAATTAAAATCATTTAGTTAGATTAAAGCTTATACAAGAAGCTTTTTTATTTCGAGATAATCAAAACGAAAAGGTCATGTCCCGTAAGTTAGGACACGACATGCCGAATTTCTGAAAATAAAATTGTTCCTTATTTAATTATTGTTTAAATCTCATGTGTTTTTAGTTTTAAAACGATGCTCGGTTATTTAGATTCGAAGAGAAAATCAAATCCCATAAGTTAGGGTACAATTTCTTGAATATCTAAATAAGAACGTCGTCTTGGTTTTGAAATTTCCTTTTTATACATCGAATAAAAATAACGTGACACAAAAAATGATGCATATTTAGTTTATTCGGTTATAATATGAAAGGGTAAGTATGTTTAAGCGTATGATATAGTGAATAAAAAAATGGCTATGTGAGTAGAATATTAAAATGATAAATAATAAATAAAGGATACTATAATAATAATGTTATTGCAGTAATAATAATATTAATAATCGTATTATAGCAATAATAAATAAATAAAATAGCTTAAGATAAATAAAAAATGGAAGATGCATGAAAAAGATAAATGGGCATGACATAAAGGTGCCCAACATAATAAGAAATAATAAAATAACAAGAAAAACAAAAAATAAAAATAAAATAATAATGACGATAATAAAATAAAAAATGCAATAATAAAAGCATGTATATAATCTAATTCTTAAGTATGTATAAAGTAAAGAAGTAATAAATAAATAAATAATAGATAATAATAAAATAATAAAAATAAAGGCACAAAAGATAAAAAAAAAAAAAGAATGATGAATGCTCGATAAAAAGGAAATAATAAAAAAAACAATTTTAAATATTAAAAGAAGCGAAGGAATAGTAAATAAGAAAATAAGTAAATAAACAAATAAAAGAATGAAAATGAATAACGGACTTAATCGTAACTTGAATGAAATTAAAGGGATAAATCGAGATAAAATAAATAATAAAGGGGCTAAAATGTAGTGCCCGCAAAGGAACAGGGACCAACTAGGAAATTATTCCCAGGCCCATTAAACGCTCTGTCTTTTAGCAAATCGGAGGACTAAATCGAGAATAATTTAAAATTAAAAGGTATAATTTAAAAAAGAAAAAAGAAATTAGGACCTAATTAAAAAAATGGTCCAAAATTGGAAGGACTAGGGTTGCAAATATACCATCGCACAAAAACACGCGGATCCTAGGATCAGGTCGGGTCAGACTTCGAGTTAGCCTATAAAACGACGTCGTTTTTTGGTTTAAGGAAACAGGCCAAAACGACACTGTTTCCTACCCCTATTTAAGTAAAAAAAATTTACAAAAAAAATCATTTCATCCCCATTTCTAAAAAAAATCTGAAATCGTCAAGTACGTTTTTCAAACCTTTTTCTTTTATATTTTTTTTTATATAAAAAACAGATTTAAAAAAGAAAGAAAGTGAGGATCACCTTTTGAAATTTTGTATTGTCTATTTTTCAATTGCTTTGTTTGTCCCTCAAGAATACATTTTAATCCGGTCTTTATAGCCGATTTTTACATATTATTTTTGTCTATTTCTCTGCTGTTTGCTGTTGCGTGTTTGTTCTTCTTTGCAGGTGACGGTGGTAGAGAGTGAAGTGTAACAGCCTAATTTTCAGTGATGCCGGAACAGTGATTCGAGATCACTAAATCCGACAAATGAGTAGGAAATATTATTAATTTAGTGAGTATAAATTAAATGTGAAGTTAGAAAAATTTTGAAATAGTGAATAGTGTACTAAAAATAAATATTAAAATAATTAGAATCGAAAACGAGGTATCGAGGCCTCGAGAATTTTAAATCGAGCCATAAATATTTTTATAAATATTTATGGAGTGTTAATATGTTAGTATTAAAGTTTCGTCAAGAAATTTTAAAGTTCTGATAATTAATTGAACAAAAAGGACTAAATTGTATCAAATGCAAAATTGTAGGAAATGATTAAATAGCTTAATTGATAAAAGAAAGAGGGTTTAAAAGGAAAATAGACCCAAGGTCTATTTGGGCTGGACGGGAAGGGGATGAAATCAGCAAGAAAACAAGGAGAATTAAGGGCAAAATTGGAAAATTGCAAAATTTACTTAATAAAGTTAGGACTAAAGTGAAATTATCTAGATTTCTCTTTATTTTCTGCATTCTCATCAGCAAAAACACCAGGAAAGAGTTCCCTCAAGCTGGTTTTTCATATTTTTACTGCAAGTAAGTTCAATTCTTGATTATTTCTTGAAATTTTTGTGTTTTTGTGACTTTTACAACTAGGTCCACTTGTTGAATTCATTAGTTTTGATTCCATGAAAGAAATTGAAAGTTGCTATGAATATGTGCTGGAAGTATATGATGATTTGACATGGAATTAGAGCTTTAAATTGTTTATATGTTGATTTTATTGAAAGAATTGAATAGAAAGTGAATGTTTGGGACCTAAGTGTAAAAGAGTTTGAAGTTAGAGTGTTATGTGGAAATTCTGAATTTTAATAGTTATGAAATAACTTATAATGTTTAGTAAAAGTATTAATTGAGAAAATTATCTTAATTTAGGGGTTAATTGAGCAAGGACTGAATTGTATGAATTGTGAAATTTGGGGCAAAATGGAAATCAACATTTTGCACTAAAACTGTTTTGGACAGCAGCAGTAGTCTAACTTTGAAAAATCACCAAAAATTGTAGAAATGGAATTAGAGGATGAATAAAATATGAAATTAAATCTTATTGAGTCTAGTTTCTTATAGAAGAAATAATGTAAGCAATGGAATTGTAAATAATGAGATATGATAAATTTTGTGAGACAAGGTCAGAATGAATTCGAGATCCCCTGTCCTGATTTTAGAAATTCACCATAAATTGTAAAAAAATTATTAAGAGTCATGCTTTACATGCATGGATTCCTTATTGAGTCTATTTTTAAGGGAAACAAATGGCATGGTCGTTGGAATTCTTTACAGGGAGAAATTTGGTTCGTAGTGCACAGAGGTCAGCGTAGTCGTACTCTGAAACAGGGGAGACTTCAATGAATAAACTGTATTAATTGGCCAAACCAAAAATTATGAAAATTTTATGGTAAGAAGATACATGAGTCTAGTTTCAGGAAAAATATACAAAAATATATGAATGACTCGTGTATAAATTGATCACATGCCTGATTATAATCGATAAGTGTTGAATTAGAAACGATATAATGTTTTATTTGGAATATTTATTATGAAATTATGATTATCGCTATAATATAAAAATCGAACTTGTGAGTTTATATAACTAAATTTAGTGACCATTTGTTAATATTATTAAATTTCAATATTATTTTATGAATGGTGATTAATATTTATGTATGTTAATTGTTGAAAATAAGTAAATTATGTACAAAAGTTATGAAATTGAATTGAGAATTTTGGAGGAACGGAACGTAGGAAATAAGTACAATCTTTCAGTGAAAAAGATGAATTGACGGTAAATTACCCAAGTAAACCGAGATTCAGCATTTGTTGCGAATTCTCGTGTTGGCTTTCCGTTTAGCTCTTACGAGCTTTCGTTAACTCATATGAGTTTCAGTTAACCCTTTTGGGGTTTTAGTTCAGCTCTGGTGAGCTTCAGTTAGCCTTCGGGCTTCCGTTTAGCACTTATGTGTTTCAGTTAGCCTTTGGGCTTCCGTTTAGCACTTATGTGCTTCAGTTAGCCTTTGGCTTCCGCTTAGCACTTATGTGCTTCAGCTTAGCCTTCTAAGCTTCCGCTTAGCACTTATGTGCTTCAGCTTAGCCTTCTAAGCTTCCGCTTAGCACTTATGTGCTTCAGCTTAGCCTTCTAAGCTTCCGCTCTAGCACTTATGTGCTTCAGCTTAGCCTTCTGTTTCTGTCTTAGCACTTATGTGCTTCAGATTAGACTTCTGGCTTGGATCATGATGTACTCAAATCCGTAAGTCGTTCCTTGAATGGACAAGTTGGTAAGTCGTAAATGTAACATGTGGAAAAAGAAATGTAAGTAATGTTATCATTATTATTATTGAGCTCAATTATGTGATTTTGTCATTCGAGATTGTGTTTGACAGATATGTTAGTAAATTATGAGTATGTGAATCAAAATGACTGAATTTAAATACCTAATGAGGTTGAGCTCATTCACACGAATTTGTCATTTGAAATTGTGATTGACAAGAAGAAACAGTGAGTTGCATGCTTATCAATGGTTATACATAATTATCTGAAAAACAAGAAAAATGACGGTTATTGATATATGAAAATGTGAGACATTGATATATGAATGTGGAATATGTTTGATAAATGTGTTCATTCTTAATTATGGAATTATGTACCTCATGTGTGCTATTTGTGTAAAGATGATATTTCAAATACTTTGGTGAGTAAAGCTTAAATATGAAATAGTATGAAATCAAGACAAGTTGTTATGAAAATATATTTAAATTATCTGTAAGTGTTTTTGTAGTCCTCGTTAATGCCTCGTACTCTATTCCGGTGACGGATACGGGTAGGGGGTGTTACATGAAGTCAACGGTGGGGGTGGCAGAGGGGTGTCAGACGGCATGCCTGCTGACGTGGAAAAGCGGCGCAAGGGAGGCTAGGGTTTCTTTTGTTTTACTGAAAATGTTTAGGCTATTGGGCCATTTGGGCCATTAGGGTTTTAATTTTTTTGGGCTTTGTAATTTAGGTAATAGGTATTGTTTATTTTTATTTTCATCTATTTTTTTTGTTTGGGCTGGTTGGTTTGATTTGTTTGGGCCCAAACAGAATTGGGCCCTTATAACTTTCATAATCCATAAAAACTTAGTCTTTGGCATTAATATCAGAACAATTTACTAAAAGTAGTTGACTAGCTTATCCAACTAATTCAATACCTGAATAACCAAAAATACCAACTGATTGCTAACTCTTGAATAAATTTAATTGTTAACCACCGAAAATTGCCTCTGCAATTGCCACACCTGACTTTTCCCTTAACATTCACCCATATGTCATCTCCTACTCTGGAAATGTTTATCCCTATTAACAACTCCGAGCTGTGTCTTAAATCTGATAAAACATACAGCTAAGAGTGGCTTGGTGAGTACATTTGCCACCTGCTCCTGAGCTGAAACATGACCAATGATCAATTTGCCCACTGCCATGTTTTCTGGAACAAAAAATAAGTCAAGCTCCACATGCTTAAACTTGGAGTGTAGCACTGGATTAGTTAACACTGCTATTGCACCTGAGTTGTCACACCATATGGCTGCCTTACCTGCAACTTATACTTGTAACTCAGTTAATAAAGATTCCACCAAGTGATTTCTGCTGTGGCATGAGCAAGACTTCTATATTTTTCTTCTGCAATGGATCAAGACACCACTTGTTGCTTCTTAGTGCCCCAAGAAACAAGATTTCCACCTAAGAAGATATAGAAACTTGAAGTTGAGCGCCTATCATTAGGATCAATACCCTAATTGGCATCCGAGTAGTCTACAAGAGATAATCGAGAAACAGCAGTAATGCAGATGCCATAGTCCAAGATGGCTTGCAAATACCTTAGAATACGTTTGACAACTTTGTAAGTCTAATCAAGAGGCTTGTGCATAAACTGGCATACCCTATTGACAACAAATACAATCTCAAACCTGGTAATAATAATGTATTGAAGTGCCCATACTATGCTCCTAACAAATACAATCTCATTTTTGATGGGGCTACCAACATGAGCAGACAACACATAGGAAGTTACCATAGGAGTAGGTGTGCCCTTTAACTGATCTATGTGGCTCCTTTTTAGTATATCCAAGATATAGTTTTGTTGACTGAGAAATAAGTCAGTAGATGTATATAAGTAACTCAGTTGCCCCAAATCCTTAAAAGAGAATTTTGAGTCTAAAGACTAAACAGAAACATCAACACTTGTCTAATCATTGCATGAGACTATGATATCATCTACATAGACTAAGACATAGAGAAGCACTATAACACCTCATACTTGACCCGAACGTCGAGTTAAAGCTCCGAGATGTTACATTCATATCCTTTTCAAGCCTTCGTGATGTGATGTGACGCGTTGAAATTCTAACCTGGATCTAGAGCTTCAGTTCGATCTTCCACCTACACGTTAAGCTCGTGAAAGCTTAGAAGTATCCAAAAATCCAAATCACGGTTCCATATATTGGGTGTTTGAGTAAGTTTATGAATTTCATACTGTCTACATTTTTCATGATTAACAAGAGGAGAAACAACACACCTTAAGAAAGAAGCTATAAACTAATGAAAACATGATCTACATTACTTTCATAATCCATAAAAACTTAGTCTTTGGCATTTATACTGGACCAGTTTACTAAAAGTAGTTGACTAGCTTATCCAAGTAATTCAATATCTGAATAACAGAAAACACCGACTGATTGCTAACTCCTTAATAGATTTAACTGTCAACCACCTAATTGCTTCTGCAATTGCCACACCTGACTTTTTCCTTAACATTCACCCATATGTTATCTCCTACTTTGTAAATGTTCATCCCTGTTGACAACTCCGAGCTAGTGATTAAAACATAGCATTTCAAACATAAGTGATTAAAATGTAATATGAGGCAAACAAAAGTGACTATTTTAATAGTCTACCCTTAAAAAAATGTTTCATACATTTTTTTTATATTTTTATTTTATTTTTAAAATTTTAATTATTTTTTTAGAACTGAGATCAAATTACTTAACGTATAAATGTTCAATGTTATTTTTTTTAAATCAAGTCCAAATTGATACAATCTGTAAATGTTAAATGCTAAATTTGTTATCATGCTTATTTTAATTATAACACCCCGAATTTGATCTAAACATTATGGGTAGATTAGGAGATGCTACGTAAAATAGTTGTAAATTCAATTTTCATATTTTTGAAAAACATCATATTATACATTTTATTTACATTTTAATATATTAGAAAATGTATTTGACTTTACTATTTAATTGAAAACGTTGTTTGTTTACATTTTCTAAATAAAACAAACACTTTGCGGTGGGAATTCTTAGATCATTATATTATGGAAAAACCAAGTTTGTTTTCACAAACTCGATTGTTTGCAGAAACCAAACATTTTCGATAAATCATTTTAACAGTATCATGCGAAAATCAAAAATAAAATCCAAAACTAAAACAGTCCCAAAATGTTTAAAACAGTTTAAAATTTTACAAAACACTTAAACCCAATTCAAAATAGTTAAAAAAACGAAATACCAATATAACCGAGTTCTCATCGCATCGATCTACCTAAGTCTGTGAATTACCTGAAAGTGACAGACAAACAGAGAATAAGTTTTTGAAACTCAATGTATATCAAATAACTTAAAACATTTAGATGCATATTCGACAGATTTATCATAAATAGATTTATAACAGCACAAAACAGATATGACATACAATCATACCCACAACCACTACACACCATCTTCGACCATCCTAGCACACCATATGGGTATAAAGCACTCATCCATCCCTACACACCACTTAGTATCAATAGGAGACTTTATAGTATAGTTGCAGCTGAGCTACCGGATCAATAGGCGATTTATCGCCTTTTTTACAAAATCACTTCCTCCATATGCTATTTACAACCCAACCTAGATACAGATACAAAAAATAATAAATGTCATACATATTCAAAGCAGGAATTATACATGCTATAGTTTTACATGCACAACATATCAAATACAAACCATAAACTTAACATCAAATTTCGAGTTCATTTATCAATTGACTTCGTAATTACTTTTACAGATAGCAGAAAATTTACTAACAGATGTCCAGATTTTAAGTTTTACAGTACATTTGCTCACATATCGACCCTACGGGCAGCCCACAGTCGATCGGGACCTCGTGTACGACCTTAGGGAAATTTCAAAATATTGGGTCCGCATGGCCCAAATAGCCCAAACAGTGTGTCACATACGTCCTGGCACATGGCCATGTGGCGTAACTATATTATTGTTCGGCTTTTGCCATTTGCTATTTTCAGATTTCTCATTACACACCTGATTCAATTTCGATACGAAAACCCCACGCGACTTCCAAGACCTAAACACATCAATTAGAAAACTTAAATCAATAATGAAAACGAACCCATTCAGAGACCATAGTCCTCGATTCCTCCTAAAACTACTAAACAAACCCACAATCGAAACTACACAGTCCCAAAACAAAATCAAACTCTTACTCAAGCACGCAATAGCAACACGCGACCTTAAATCACTAAAGAAACGCCTCTTGCCTCTTCCCTCTTGATTCTCTCCTTAAAAACATAGCGAATTAATAAGATACTGCAAGAATACGAATTTTGCGCTACACTATCACAATTCCAAAAATCTCAATTGCCCACATCAATTCCACAAAAGATCATAGTAGTAGATGATGGAACCTTACCTCTAACGATTTAAGCCCACAACCGAAACAGAGGAATCCGACTAGTATTGAAAAGAAAGAAAGAACGAAAGAGAGCAATGATCGCAAAAAAAAATCAAAAAGATCAAAAGAGTAGAGAATGAAGAGGAGAAATGAAAATAGAGGAAGGGGGAATAAATAAAAAATAAAAAAATAACAAACAAATTGAACGTGGGAAGTTGAGTGAAAGAGAAAAATAATAAAATAAAAGAAATAAAGAATAAAAATATTTATTTTATTTTCAAAAGATACCAAATCCTATCCCCTAATTAATTAGTTTTATTTCCTAGAGTTTAAATTGAATCCAAACTCCTTACCAGCTTACTATAGAATAAAAAGTGTCGAAACCATTTTTTGAAAAAACGGTGATCGACTTTGATTTTGAAAATGGAAATGAAAATTGGGAGTCGGCACCAATCTTTTTTATATTTAGGTGTGATCGGATCACCTAGAAATTTGGTCATTTTAATAAAACATTTTGATTTACTAAAACAACGATTTTGGTCTACGAAATTTGAGAAAACAGGTTCGGGAGTCGGTTACGTACGAGAAAGGATTAGCACCCTCGTAACGCCCAAAATTGGTACCTAATTGATTAATTAATGTCTTAATGTCGAAATTTAAAAACTCGAAAAGAATTTTGAATAAGATCCCTTTTTTTTGTTGATCTATACGAAGAATTTGCTTGAGTAAATCGAAATGGATTCTAAAGACCTTCTTGTCCCAAAGTAATAAAATGTCACGTCCAGTACGTTAGGACACAACATTTCAGACCTTCGAGAATAAGTTGGTCTTTTGATTTTCAAAACTCACGGGTTTTAATTTTAAAAGGTTATTCGGTCATCTGGATCAAACGAGAAAAATCGAAACCCAGTACGTTAGGGTACGATCTCTCGAATTTCCAAATACAGAACATTGCCTTACTTTGAAAATTTCTTTGTTTCTTAAAAATTTATATGAAACGTGAGTTAAAACGACATGGGCTTATTCGGAATGTGATTCAAAGATAACCGATTATATTTAAACATAGCATGGGGGAAAAATAATGCAATAATATGAAACAACTATACGCGTCGAGTATATGATAAACAAATGAATGTTATGATAATACTAATATGCTATAATGGTCATAGTAATATTAACAAACAAATTACAATAATAATACGTATGAATATGAATAAGTAAAGATGAAATAAATAAATAATAGTGAGGACAGTAATAATAAAGTAATGAATAAATAAATATTAAGGGAAAAAGTTTAAAATATTGGAAGTAAAGAAGCAAATTAAAATAAATAATATTTAAAGCACAATTTGTAATAAAACATATATAATAATATGACGATAATAATAACAATAATAATAAATCAATCAATAAATAATGATAATAAAAATAATAGTAAAGAAAATACAGATAAAATTAATAATGATACTAACGAATATAAGTAAAAGTAGCAAAAAAATAATAAACAATAATAGTAAAAAAATAGTAACGATAATGATAATAAATATTAGCAGTAAAAATAATAATAGGAATAATAATAATAGTATAATAAGAATATTAATATTAGTATTAATAATAAAGATAATAGTAGAAAATAAAAATAATATAGTAATAATAATAAAAGCAAAAATAATAGTGATAAGAATGGTTAAAATAAATAGTAATAATACAATAATACAAATAATAAATAATCTAAAGTTTGAAATTATTTAGAAAGATATAAATAAATGATGAAATGATAAAAATAAGAGTAATGATATATAAATAAAATAAGTGTGCTAAAAATATATATATTAAATTAGTCAATATAAAAATAATAACGTAATTGTAAATGCAAAAAAAGAAAATATAATAATAATAGTAATAATACAATAGTAATGATAATAAAATGGTAATAATAATACATTAATAAGAATAATAATAATATGTTAATAATAAATTAATGAATTAATAATAAAACAATAAATAAATAAACACAAAAATAAAATATAATTATAATAGTAATATTAACAAAATAATAATAATAACAATAATAATAATATATTAGATTAATTAATTTAATTACAATATTGAAAATAACAACAAAAGGACTAAATTGAACTCACAGTAAGAGTTCGGGGCCAATTTAGAATAAAAATACAAAGGAAAGGACCAATTTGGGCGCGCGGATAACAAGGGAGGACCAAAATGGGCAACATCCCATCCTCCCAAAACGCACAGCACCAAGAGGGACCAAATTGAAGGTCAAAATAAATTACAGGGATAAATTATAAATAATAAAAAAATCTAATTTCAAAACGATAAAAAGCAGAGGGGCTAAAAGTGTAATTAGCCCATTTATTGAAATCACGCGGATCCCTTGAGGCGGGTCGGGTCTTCGGGTCGGACGAGCAAAACGACGTTGTTTTGGGCATTTGAGGCCAGTCCCAAAACAACGTCGTTTTGGGGGGCCTATATAAGTCAAAAAAATTTAAAAAAAATTTCATTCCTCATTTGTTTTAAAAAAAAACTTCAAAGGCTCTCCATTCTCTCTCAAATCTCTCTCCCCTCAGGCCAAGCTCCGGCTCCGTTCGCCGCCATCCACCGTCGTTCGCCGCCATCCACCGCCGTTCGCCGCCGTCAACGCAGCCGTATACGGCGATCGGAAAGGTAAAATTTTTTTTCTAAATATATATGTATCTCTCTATATATATACCCTTTTTTAAAAGAAAAAAAGAAAAGAAAATATGTACGTATGAATAGATTTAAAAAAGAAAAAGAAAGGGAAAAAAATAAAACACCTTGGTTGATTTCTTGATTCTCTGCTTTTGCTTTTGCTTTTGTTTTCAAGTTTTTTTGTATTCCAAAAAGTCTTCCCCTTTACATGATTTCCGAATGGCTTTTTTATAGCCATCCTTTTTTACAAGTTTTATTATTATTTCTTGTTTTCTTTTCTCCTTTTCTCTTGTAGGTGCAGTTGGGGCGGTGGAGCAGGTGATGGTGACAGACGGTAGGGGCGGCACACCTAGGGGGCTAGGGTTTCTTGGAGAAGTTTAGAATAGTGGGATAGGATTTGTAATTGGGCTGATTAGTTTTTGGGTAGTTGGGTTTTGTATTTGGGCTGGGCAAATTGGGCTTGTAACAAAAAGGATAAAATAAACTAAAATATTTCTTACGTATACGGAGACTCAAACATACAACCTTAAGTAAATACACTAAGACCAGACCAAATCACACAATAATCACAAGCAAATCAAAACTTAAATTTTTGGGATGTTACATCAATATGATCATATCATTCAATTGAAATGGATCAAAATTCCAATCAATTTTTTTCTCGGATCTCCAAAATTGATAGTTAGATCGACTTACATCTAAAGTATATTCTTTTACTTATTGATGGGTATTAATCTACCATGCCAATCATCAAATCGTCACTTAGAATTTATTAGCTGGACTTTTATTTTTATTTAAAAAACTTAATAGTCCAATGACATAAACAAAAACTTTGAAATTATTTAGTGACTTAAATGGAAATTTTTGTATAGTTAAAGGAGCATTTTGTAAAGTAAGTACTAACAGTTTAATGAATTTTCACTTAGTATACCCTTAAAAATATTATTAGGCCTATTGTTCGAATTCAGGCTCCGTTTGTTTTATTAAAAATAGTTTCGGGAAAATGACTTACTTTTCTGAAAAAGCTAATATTTTCTGGTGTTTGGATGAATCTGTGTAAAATATTTTATGTTATTTGATAGATTTTCTGAAAATATTTCATAAAAAATTATTTTCAATAAACAAACATATATTTGAGATTTTTTTATCTTCTCATTGTTTAATTGAGTTTATTTTATATCTATAAATTTATATTTTATATTTTTTTTCATATATTAAAAATATTTTGTTAAATTCAGGTTTATTACAATGTCATCTTTTAGTTAAATGACTACCAAGTGAGTATTTTTTTTATTTAAAAATGTGACATCAACAAAATTGATAAAAAAAATTAATAATGTTAACAATTGGACTTAATTTTCAAATTTGAAAAGTAGAGAGATTAAATTCTTGAAAATAAAAGTACAATGACTAAATTCTAAATTTGTGAAGAGTACATGGACTTATAACATATTTTAACTTTTATACTACAAATCATTTATTATTAATATATTTATAATTTTAATAATATTATGAATATCTTATTAAGTGGATGTCTATCATGGTTAAGATAAAGTTTTGATGTACTTTAAATTCTAATAGTTAATAGAATTAGATATCTACATCTTTTATATTTTTTATGCCTATAAATAAATACTCTAATGAAGCATTATAAATCATCCCTTTTGATCAATAAAGTTCATTCTCTATTGCTTTCATATTTTCTTTGTTCTTTATTCTCTCCATCTTCTTTTATTTTATAACACGTTATCAGCACGATGATTCTCTTTTTTTTTTTCTTTTAAAATCTTTCGAAGTCGTCCCCCAAATCCAATTCCTCTTTCACCTTAAACTTTCACCCTTACAATTTCATCTTTAGGATGTTGAAAAATTCAATCTTAGAATGGATTATGATGATGACGATGATGTTAAAGATCTTCAGGAATATTTTACTATATTTTATTTATTATATCATATTTATTATAATTTGGGAATAATCATGACAACATGAATGGATAGATTTTGATTTAAAATCCATATATGTTTATGATGATGATTATGAAATAAAAAGAAAAAATCAATAGAGGTGTTTAGAACCTACCAGATTTATTGCATTCCCTGAAGTGAATGTAAACATAAAGAAAATAAAAGATATATTCATTGACCACTAAAAGTGGGAACATAGTAATAAATAAGAGAACAATAAGAGTTCTCAAGATAACTCTTCAAAAGGTAAAGATAACCTATGTTATCAATGTGATATGAAATATTATTGGCTACATATGTGTCGTATGCCCAAATATTTTGTTTCTGTTAATATTCTTTGAGGAATGATATAAGAATGTAGTAATGAATTTTATCATTATAAATAGAAATTATTTATCTTATTTGGTACTGAAACAAACAAATATTATTTCAATATTTGATAGTACAAAATTAGTTGAAAGCTCCAAAATAGCTAATATATTAATAACTTGTGATGGTTAATCCATTGGTTTTAAAAGATATTTATAATGGATATCATATTGAGATGGTGAATGAAGATAAATATTTATTTTGAAAGGATGAAAAAAGGGAGGATTGAGTTATTGATTACTCTTGTTATTAAATTGAATTGATTTTGATTATTTTTGTGATATTCTTTTGTCATCATCCTTATTAAGGGGTTGAAAGCAAAATATTTGACTGTGAAAGATCTATTTATGAGTAATAGAATATGGTAATTCTATCTAAAGCTTGTTATGTTTGGATGCACTTGAAGTTGCAAATTTTTTTTATAGATATTTGAAGATTTTAACATATTCCCTGAAGCGAATATTGCATATAATTGTTTAGAAATTATATTTATTGTGTTGATTTAGTGACATAATATTCACATTGATTTAGACATTTCCGGTAGTAAATGTCACAATAGCACTTATATGTGGATACAAATTAAAAGGAATGATAGTAAAATTATCAATTTGTTACAATTTAGTACAATTGAAACACATGCTAAAGTAAACCAGAAGTTTGCTAATACAAATGCGTTTACTACTTGGCATGACCAGTTAGACCATCCTAAATCGTATATGATGCGAAAATTAATTGAGAATTCATATGAACATCCATTAAAGAACTAGAAGATTCTTTAAATTAAAGAATTCTGATTTGTTGCTTGTTCTCAATAAAAATTGGTTCTTAGAAACTCACTAGCTAAAGTTGAGATTTAATGTCTTGCATTTCTGAAATGAATATGGGCTCATTCATCCACTATATGGATGGTTTTGATATTATATGATTTTGGTAGATGCATCTACAAAATAATCACATGCGTTATCAACTTGCAACCTGTCATTTGTGAGATTGCTTGTTTATATGATTAATTTCAGATTATGCAACTAAAAAAATTCATTTTGCTAATGTTGGTGAGTTTACATCCCAAGTTTTCAATGATTATTACATGTCAACTGGGATAAAGGTTGAACATCCTGTAGCTCATGTTCACACACAAAATGATTTAGCTGAATTATTTATCAAATGTCTTCAACTAATAGCTAAATCATTACTTATGAGAACAAAACTTTCTATTTTAGTATGAGATTGTATTGATTTACATGTTGTACGCATCAAGCCAATAAATTATAAATACTCCTCATTATAATTTATTTTGGGTCAAGAGCCAAACATTTCCCATCTTACAATTTTTTTATGTGCGGTATATGTTCCAACTACTCCACCACAACGCACAAAGATGGGTCATTATAAGAGATAGGGAATATATATTTATATGAGTCTCCTTATAATATTTTTGAGCTATTAATTCGATATTTAGTTATGACAAGAGTTGTCAGTTTTCCCAACAGTGGGGGGAGAGAATAAAAAGCTGGATTAATAAAGTACTTGAAATGAATTATCAATATCTAAGATCCTTGTACAAAGCAATGTGAACCAGAAGTTTAACAGATAATTCGTTTTACAAATCAACTGCTAGATTCATTAAATCTTACATACCAACTGAAAATGCTCCAATACGAATTGATGTCCTAATAACGCAAATTGTTAATGCAAAAGAAAGTAATCCATGCATGAAGCGTGGAAGACCGGTCGGTTCCAAAAATAAAAATTCTAGTAAAAGTAAATGAGCAAACATTCAAGATGGTCATATAGTGGAGGCGAGGGTTCCTAAAGAGACTCATGACATAACTAATTATAAAACTCAAGAAGAGATTTAGGTACCTAAAAGTGAAAATGGAAATTATGAAAATAAAGAAATCTTGATAAGTTATGTCAATACGAGAAAAAGATGGAATTGAAAAAAAAATGTAGTTGTCGACAAAAATTTTGCTTATAATATTGCTATTGAAATAATAAAAGAAAATAACGATCTTGAGCCTAAATCTACTAAGGGATGTAAAAATAGAAAAGATTGGTCAAAATGGAAAGATGTAATTCAAGTAGAATTGAATTCATTTTCTAAATGTGAAGTTTTTGGGCCGATAGGATATAAATGGGTATTTGTGTGAAAACAAAATGAAATTGATGAAGTCGTAAGATATAAAGCTCGACTTGTAGTACAAGGATTTTTGCAAAGGCTCGGCATTGATTATGAATAGACATATTCACCTGTGGTGGATGCAATCACGTTTAGATATCTTATTAATCTGCAGTACGTGAAAAACTTGACATACATCTAATGGATGTTGTTACATCCTATTTATATGGTACACTTGATAGTAAAATTTATATGAAAATCCCTGAAGGATTTAAAATCCCGAAAAGATATAAAGTTTCTTGAGAAAATTGTTCAATCAGAATAAAGAAAAGTTTATATGGAATAAAACAATCTGACGCATGTGGTACAATCTTCTTAATGATTACTTGTTAAAAGAAGGTTACAAAAACGATCCAATTTGTCCATGTGTCTTTATAAAAAGGTTTGGATCAGATTTTGTGATGATTGTTGTTTATGTTGATGGTCTAAATATTATTGGAACTCCTGAAGAGCTTCAAAATACAATAAATTGTTTAAAGAAAGATTTGAGATGAAAGATCTTGGAAAAATAAAGTTTTATTTTGGATAACAAATTGAGCATTTCAAAGATAAAATTCATGTTCATTAATAAACTTATATGGAAAAGATATTAAAGAAAATTTATGGATAAAACACACCCATTAAGTAATCCAATGGTTGTACGATCGCTAGATGTGAATAAAGATCAATTTCGCCCTTGCGAGAATGATGAAGAGTTTCTTGATCTTGAAGTGCCATATCTAAGTGTCATAGGGGCATTGATGTATCTTGCAAACAACACAAGACCTGATATAACTTTCGTTGTAAACTTGTAAGCGAGATTTAGTTCTTCTCCAACCTGTAGACATTGGAATGGAATTAAACATGTATTTAGATATTTCAGAGGGACCACTGATATGGAGTTATTTTATTCAAATGATTCAAAATCCCTATTAGTTGGCTATGTTGATGTTGGATACTTATTAGATCTACATAAAGGTTTATCTCAAATAGGATATTTATTTACATGTGGGGGTACTGCCATATCATGGCATCACCAAATCAAACATTACTTGTCGCTTCTTTAAATCATGCAGAAATAATTGCAATGCATGAGGCAAATTGAGAGTGTGTTTGGCTAAGGTTATTGACTCAATATATCCAAAAGATATGTAATTTTCCTTTACAGGAAAAGATGTATCTTATATGAAGATAATGCAACATGTATAGCTCAATTGAAGGGTGATTACATCAAAGGTGATAGAACGAAACATATTTCACCAAAATTATTATTCACCCACGATCTTGAGAAAAGAGGTGATATAAATGTTTAACAAATTCGTTCTAGTGATAATTTAGCAGATTTTTTTACTAAGGCATTATCAACTTCAACATTTGAAAGACTATTACACAAGATTGGAATGCGTCGACTCAAAGATGTAATATAATGTTGCCATCAGGGGGAGTCTAAAAACAAGTTGTACTCTTTTCCTTTAATCAGTGTTTTGTCCCATTGGGTTTTTTTGGTAAAGGTTTTTAACGAGCAACTTGTAATAGAAGATTGTATACTCTTTTTCCTTCATTAGGTTTTTTATCCCACAGGGTTTTTCCTAATAAGGTTTTAACGAGACACATTATCTACCAATGGACATCCAAGGGAGAGTGTTATGAATATCTTATTAAGTGGATGTCCATCATGATAAAGATAAAGTTTTGATGTACTTTAAATTCTAATAGATATTAGAATTAGATATCTACTTCTTTTATACTTCTTATGCTTATAAATAGAGACTCTGATTAAACATTATAAATCATCCCTTTTGATCAATAAAGTTCGTTCTCTATTGCTTTCATATTTTCTTTGTTCTTTATTCTCTGCATCTTCCTTTATTTTATAACAAATAAATATTTATTATTAAAATATTAATCTAGAATATTTTCAATAATATGTGAAAAATATTATTTAAATTTATTATTTTTAAAATTTATTATTAAAATATAATTAAAATATTAAATAATTTATTCAAAAGAATAAATTATATCAATTATATTTATAATGTATTATATGATTAAATTTAAATAATTAAATATGTATGTTTATAATATTTTATATTAATATTTTAAATATTTTTAAAAATAAAAATAATTTTTATTTTCAATATAATAATATTAATTTAAGTTAATTTTTATATAAAAATAAAATTATCCATAGTGGAGGCTAAGTCTTTTTTGAAAAAAAATGGTTTTTTTTTATTGACTTGTAGGTCATTTTTCATTGATTTAACTATTTTTTGCGAAACAAACACAGGAAAATATAAAAAATATTTTCTGTAAATAATGTGAAACCAGGGGCGAAGTCAAAAATTACTTTCTCTGGGGATGAAATTAAATTATATATTTTTATGATAGTAAAAATATAATTTCACCATTTTAATAATCTATATCTTTATAATTTTTAAAGTATTAAATTAAATTTTTATCATTTTTAAAGGAGCTAAAGTACAATTTTACTATTATTAGTTTAAAATTTTATAAATTATAAAAAAAAATGAAAATTTCATTTTAAGGAGGGTACACCAAAATTTCATTTTAAGGAGGGTGCATCAGCCCCTTAGATCCCCGCCCCTGTGTGAAGCTAAGGGAGCCTCAATATAACTCAGTCCTTCCAAGTTATATAGCAAGCAAAGCACATGATTAAACAAAATGCCGCGAAAATATCTTTGGATTAATCAAAATGGTAATAAAGAAAACCTAGTCAATGGTATGTCACCCCTTTTTTCAGGCGGTATACCCTGCAAACGATGGTTAGGCCTTGGAATTCAATATAATTCAGTCCTTCCAAGTTATAGAGCAAGCAAAGGACATGATGAAAAAGGAAACAGAGCCAGTAATCGCGGAAAATACGGGTTGCATGAGGACTATAAATCACATTACATTACGTTATTCTTCTGAGTTTTGAGGAACAAAAAAAGGGTTCATTTAGCAGAGCTGAAGTGATGGAGGTGATCAATGAAGTTGTTCTCGAAGCACGCCATGTGCAAAGGTGGAAGTTTCATGATCGTAGCCGTACACTTCCTGGGGTTCCGATTGTTTTAACGGTTACGGAAGACGAGAATCAATAGTGGCGGTTTGAATGCTGCCTGATTGAAGGAGGCATGCACTGCATCCACTGCACAGCGTGGAGCGGCTTTGTTGGACCAAGGATCAATGCTAGGCTCACTCTTTATGCTCAACAAGACGGTGAGAACTTCCACAGAATGAAGGTGATAATGAGGAACTAGAGAGCTTATTTGTGTAAGGGTGTAAGAATGAAAGTATATGATATTATCATGGTTGGTGCACCTTTCTTCAAGCCAGGCACCATTGCTGTCTGCTGTTGCATGGTTTAAAAAAATGTCTTTTTCTTTTGTAATCCTTAAGCTTAGTTATCAATGAAATCTAATTATATATATATATACTTTCACTTTCATCACTCCTATGCTTGCACACCAAAGTTTATTATTACTTCGAACATAAGGTGAACTGATTATGAAGAATATATATATACACCGTTTTACTTGAATATTCTACATTGGTAAATAAAAACCAAAGCAATTGATTTGAAAGACATTTTAGGCAGAGACATATATGTATTCAACCAAAATGAATTGTGAACCAAGCTATATGCAGCTTGTACCAGTTACCTATAGAGCATGGAAGGTTATTTTGGTGTAAGAGTAACCTCTAATGGTGTAGCTTTAGGAGCAGTTATTCCAGGGCTTTCACTCAGCCAATATGCAATACATGCAATGCAGGTTCACTTATCGGGTAATACATAAAGAATAGAGTGGCATGGCTTCGGGAAACTGATGGTGGAACATAATCATCCATACATGTTTGCTATTCTGCTTCCCAGATTGAATTAAAGGACATAAACATCCATACAGGATTTTTTCCCATCACTTTCTCGGAGAAATGCGCGGTGTTATTGTTTGTTAAAAAGTGTGAAATATCAAATGCCCCCCCCCCCGCCACTTCATATGTAATATATATTCACGAGTTTTGGCGTTGTTTTCTAGGCAAGGACATCAAAGCAAATCAACTTTTAAGCAATGTCTTGGGCCAAAAAGCTAAAATCACGGTTCCATATGTGGGGTGTTTGAGTAAGTTTATGAATTCCATACTGTCGACATTTCTCACGATTAACAAGAGGAGAAACAACACACCTCAAGAAAGAAGCTGTAAACTAATGAAAACATGATCTACATGACTTTCATAATCCATAAAAACTGTCTTTGGCATTTATACTAGATCAGTTTAGTGAATAACAGAAAACATCAACTCACTGCTAACTCCTCAATAGATTTAACTTTCAACCACCTAATTGCCACTGCAATTGCCACACCTGATTTTTTCCTTAGCATTCACTGTCATCTCCTACTCTGTAGATGCTCATTCCTGTTGACAACTTTGAGCTGTGTCTTAAACTTGATAAAACTTCCAGCTGAGAGTGGCTTGGTTTACCACCTGCTCCTGAGCTGGAAATGACCAATGATCAATTTGACCGCTGCCACTTTTTCTTGATCAAAAAATAAGTCAAGCTCTACATGCTTAAACTTGGAGTGTAGCACTGGATTAGCTAACACGGCTACTGCACTTGAGTTGTCACACAGATGGTTGCCTTGCCTGCAACCTAAACTTGTAACTCAACTGATAAAGATTCTAGCCAAGTGATTTCTATTCTGGCATGACTTCTGTATTCTGCTTCGTAGTGGATGGAGACACCACTTGTTGCTTCTTAGAGCCCTAAGAAATAGGATTTCCACCTAAGAATATATAGAAACCTGAAGTTGAGCACCTATCATTAGGATCAGTACCCCAATTGGCATTCGAGTAGCCTACAAGAGATAATCGAGAAGCAACAATTGTTGGGTTTTTGAACAATTTATTCGGAGGAAGTATGAAGCTCAATCAAGAACTTGAGCAACAATGTAATAAATCCGGATAAAAAATGAAGGAAGATTGAGCTTCAAAAGGCCTGATATTTGCAGGATAAACAAACAGAATTTTACTTGGTGAAAGAAAGCAAAAATTGAGAGAGTATTTTTCTTAAATGATTTCTATTGAAATTCATTGATTAAAAAAGATGGCATACTGCCAATACATATACCAATCATAAGTTGGTCAGCTTTGACAGGTTTCACTTACTATTTTTAGGCTTCATTGCAACTTGCACAATTTGCACATTGCAACTTGCAAATCACAACTTGCACAATTAGGTAAGCTGATCTATCAATCTTATCAGCACCCAATTACATTAAATACACTAGCTACTTAGTTCTAATTTAACTAAGTTACGAAATATTACTTAAAGTAACAAAATGAAACTAAAATTAAACAGTAACATCAACTTCAGTAGCTGCATGTATACTTCATGTGCTATAAGTGTGGCTTGATCTTCTTCTTCATACTTCATCCGCATAACTTATGTTGCATGGTCTGCTCCTTGGTTGCTTCATGTGCTGCATGGAGGCCAACTTCAACACTCCTCCTTGGCTTGCATGCTGCAAAGTTCTGATTGAACCCTTTACAACCAGCCTTCCTTTGAGTTTGTTCAAGCTACCATCAGCATTTTGCTTGGCTCGAAACACCCTCTTCATTCTAATAACCTTCTTGTTTACTGTTCTTGGATCTAAATTCCAAGTTTGATTCTTGTCAATCATGCTCATCTCATTGAGCATGACCTGCTTCCATCCTTGTTGAGCTTCAGCTTCTTCATAGCTTGGTTCAATTGCAGCCACATGAGCTCTTTCATAAATCTCAGCCAATGGTTTAGTGCCTTTGACTAGTTCATCACCAATGTCTATTTCAGGACCATTTTGATCAGCTTCAGTCTGATATGTCACCAAATCTTCAGCAGCAATTTTTGGTTCATTTTTATTCCAGTTCCAGCTTGACTTTTCATCGAATACAATATCTCTGCTCACAGAGACCTTGTTTGTTGAAGGATCAAGTATCCTATAACTCTTCTTAATACTGCTGTAGCCCACTAGAATACTAGGTTGAGCTTCTTAGCAAGCTTGTTTAACATCTGAGTTAACAACCTCCCACAAATCAAATGTTTGCAAGTAGGTCTTCATTTTTACTACCCATATGTGGTAACCTTCTCCATTAAAAACCAGTGGGGGCACTGGTGAGAATCCTGAGGAAGACATGGTTTTAAGGATTGAAATATGACAGGTCCACTAAGAATTTGGCTCTAGATGCCAATTGTTGGGTTTTTGAACAATTTATCCGGAAGAAGTATGAATCTCAATCAAGAACTTGAGCAACAACGTAATAAATTTAGATAAAGAATGAAGGAAGATTGAGCTTCAAAAGGCTTGATATTTGCAGGAAAAACAAACACAATTTTACATGGTGAAAGAAAGTAAAAATTGAAAGAGTACTTTTTTTTGAATGATTTCTATTGAAATTCATTGATTAAAAAAGATGGCATACTGCCAATATATATACCAGTCATAAGCTGGTCAGTTTTGATAGGTTTCACTTACTATTTTTAGGATTCATTACAACTTGCACAACTTGTACATTGCAACTTGCAAATCACAACTTGCACAATTAGGTAAGTTGATCTATCAATCTTATCAGCACCCAATTATATTAAATACACTACCTACTTAGTTCTAATTTAACTAAGTTACAAAATATTACTTAAAGTAACAAAATGAAACTGAAATTGAACAGTAGCATCAACTTCAGTAGATGCATGTATACTTCATGTGCTGTAAGTGCACCTTAATCTTTTTCTTCATACTTCATCCTTCATCCGTATAACTTATGTTGCATGGTCTGCTCATTGGTTACTTCATATGCTGTATGCAGGCCAACTTCAACAACAATAAAACAGATGCCATAGTCCAAGAGGCTTGCAAATACCTTAGAATTCATTTGAAAACTTTGTAATGCTATTTAAGAGGCTTGTACAGAAACTGGCACACCCTATTGACAGTAAATGCAATCTCAAACCTGGCAATAACAATGTACTGCAGTGCCCCTACTATGCTCTTATATTCTGACTCATTTTCAATGGAGCTACCAACATGAGCAGACAACACACAGGAAGTTATCATAGGAGTAGGTGTGCCCTTGGACTAATCCATGTGGCTCATTTTCGGTAAATCAAAGATATACTTTCGCTGACTAGAAAATAAGCCAGTAGATGTGTATATGACTTTTATGCCTAAGAAGTAACTCAGCTGCCCCAAATCCTTGAAATAGAATTTTGAGTCCAAGGACTGAACAAAAGCATCAACAGTTGCATAATCATTGCATGAGACTATGATATCATCTACATAGACCAAGATATAGAGAAGCACTGTAACACCCCATACTTGACCCGAATATTGGGTCAAAGTTTTGGGATTACATTCATATCCTCTTTAAGCCTTCATGATGTGATGTGATGTGATGGGCGGACTACATTATGCTAAATAGTTATCTTCACATATATATGTCTTCTAATCGAGTTTGCCAGATTTAGCGTATGACACAATGTAGTCTTAACGAAACACATAGAATATGCAGAAATAGTATAGCAATACACTGAAGTGCAATAACAGAACAAAGTAGCACCAAAGAGCTATGTCAAAACAGGACAACACCGAAGTTCATATTCAGAACAAGATAACATCAAAGTGTGTATTTTCAGAACAGGAAAACATCGAAATGTGTATTTAGAGAAGGACAATATCGAAGTGCGTATTTTCAGAATAGGACAACACCGAAATGCATATTTTTGAAACAAGACAACACCAAAATACGTATTTTCAAAATAGGACAACACCGAAGTGTGTATTTTCAGAACAAGATAGCACTAAAGTGCATATTTAGAACAAGACAACATCGAAGTGCGTATTTTCAGAAGAGGACAACATCAAAGTGTGTATTTTTAGAATAGCACCGAAGTGTGTATTTAAAACAAGACAGCACCGAAGTGCGTATTTTCAAAATAAGACAGTACTAAAGTGTGTATTTAAAACAAGACAACATCAAAATACATATTTTCAAAATAAAACAACAATGAAATCATATTTAAAACACGAGAACACTGAAATACATATTCAAAACAGAATTTTGCATATTTTGCATTTATTTCAATTTAGCCTAACAACTCAATAATCATAACTATCAACCTTTTTTTTTTTTTGAGAACTAAAATATAAATCATTATCATATGTAAACATTTTCCAAATTTACATCAATCAATGTAAAAGAAAAGCATCATCATTGAGACTTGTAACATGCATTCTATCCTAAACTTTGGTCTAATTTTCACATATAGTAAACTTAGCTCCGGCCAAATAGATGTAACGAAAATACTTGAATTGGTCTCACCAATTCATCCTTATCTGAAATTTGGTGAATGAAAGAGTGTTGCTAAAGTATTTAAATTAAGCACCTTTGCATTTTTATTTGCATTTTTATTTGTTACATCAAAGAACAAGATTTACTGGTGCACATGGGGAAGGTTATAAATATTCTTTCTATTATTCAACTATGAAAAGTTATAAAATAGTCACTTAATTACTAGTAATTTTGTTTTTAATCAATAAATTAAGAAAAATTACAAAATGGTCACTAAACTATTCAATTTTGTCTTTTGTGGTCACTAGCAAGTTAACGGTAATAACTTTTAAAATTGGCATAATGACAACTTTAACACTCAACATTTATATATTGTGTTAATTTAATCTTGATTTAAAAAATCTAACCCTCAATATTTACACATTGTATAATTTAGTTTTTTTTATTATACAATTTTGCTTTTCTTTGTAACCCTTTCATTTAAAAAGATGAAAAAAATTTATTAACTAAATTTAATTGAGAATATAAAAAAATAAAAACACCAAAAATCGAGATAATAATTTTGATATCTTCTTATTCTTTTAAAATTAACTCTTATTATTTTTAGCGTATGCATTATTGCTAGCTCCGCGTGTATTTTCTTCTCCTCTGCTTCTTTATTTCCTCTAATCAACATGGGACAGTTCTCCTTTATATGTCCATCCCTACAGTAGCCAAAGCAAATATTGTTGAGAAATTTATCTTTACATCTATTTTATCCATTACATGCTATGTTTGGACATCAATTAGGACAACAATTTAGAATAGTTAAAAGTGTATGTCAGTTTATTGATAATTCTGGATTATACAGTTTTTAGATTTGTTATACATCAATGACCACTAACTCGAAATTTAAATAAGATTCAAATTGCCTATTTGCAACTCGGACAGGTCCCGCCAGATGGATATGTGCGAGACATACAGCGAGAGGATAGCCAGGGGAGCTCACAGTATCAGCTCGCACGAGTCGAAGGGAGTTCGCGGTCTCAGTCCGCATATATCCAAGGAGTTCCATGTAGGGGCCGCGAGGTCTAACAGATGGCCTAGAACGGTACACGTGTCCAGCATGCCCGAGGCGTATTCAAAATGTTAGTCCTATGAATAGTGAGGTCAAATTCATGAACAGTAGAGTCAAATCTTGAACAATGGTAATATATATAAATACCTAAATATTCCCTTTAATGAGACATACAAAAAAATACTCAAGATTATATCTGAATAACAAATGAGTGATGGTTCACGTTACAAATAAATTTGGAGTGGTATTTTTATCCCTTGGTCAAATTTGAAGGAAGTATTTTTCAATAGCGTGCAGCTTTATCTTTATCCATTAACCATGAAATCAGTTTAAATAGTATTTTTTAAATTAAAAAAATATTTTGCAAATAAAGTCAGCTTAAAATTAAAATGGTCAAAGATAATCCATGCCCTTCCAGTACACATGTTTCCAAATCTCATATGTCTTGTTGATACTTCACCCTCAGATCGAAGTACACATGTTCCGAAAATCTAATGGATGGTACTCCTTGGACAACCTCGGATGGATACATCACTCTCATGTAATTCAACGCCATCCTCTTCCAGAGGAGTATATATATATATATATATATATTTGTTTCTATTACTGCCCCATGCATTCAAGAGCTTGTCTTTAAAGGACAAACTACCACTCTCTTGTGTATCCTCAGACATCGCAGCCTCTGATCAGAAAAATCTTCTTGTATCCGCCGTACCTTTTTGGTGGACCTAACCCCATTAAGTCTATTCGGCGGTCACTCAGTAATTCGCTCTCGTTGTCAGTCATTGTCTCTTAACCCATGCTTTGTTTTATGTGATTGTTTGTTTACCGTCTGCTTTTTTTTAGTAAAGACAAGGATTTGGGTAATAAACATACGTGCATTCTAGGAAAACGAAATCTGGGGGATCCCCCCCACGTGCGCAAGAAAACAAAAGTAAAAGAAAAAAAAAAGCTAGGTTTCCCATGCATTGCTTCTGGTCCTAAATTTCAAGTAGGATGCATGGCTTAATGCATTATTTTCTTTTGTTTTCCCTGTTTCATAGGGTATGTGATGATTATATATGAGTTTATTGGGTAAAAGTGCTATGAAAGTTGTAGTATTAGGAGTCAAATTGTATTTTATTTATTTTATTAAAAAAAGATGTAAATTAATATTGAGTGCAATGATAAATGCACGTTGTATTCTCAATGGAAGATAAATGTTCAAACTTTAAAGATGACATTATTGGTAGGGGCAATTCCGAACCCAAATATAGACCATAAAATGGATAAGAAGAATATCAAAAAGAAATTTTTTTTGATTATTCTACTAAAATTTTCATCAATTTTTAATGTCAGTACGTGGCATACTGAGATTAGGATGGAAGTTATTTTTCTCCTTAACTTTGAGTTGAAACTTGAAAGATATCAATGGTGAGCATATATCATCAGAAAGCTTGAAAGAAAATGATAATGAAAATAGGGTTGATTTCCCTAGTATCAAACAATATCGATGGTGAGCGTATCTCCATTGAATGTCAAAACTTATTCTTGAGTTCCAAAACAATGGTGTTCCCGCCTTTGGCCCTGGGACACAATGATTGGTCAAAGTAAACAAAATATATGCACAAAGAAACAAAAAGAGCCAATGGTTCCAGACTGGTTGCACAAAAATCTAGAGAACAAGATCCAAGACTGCATGCACAAAAAACCACGAGATCACATGTCCAAGAGAAATTAGAAAATGAATGTCATTCCAATCTTTGTTCCCCCCTTTTTGCTTTTTTCGCCAATACAGTTCAGGGTATTTCTTTTTCATTAAAAGACGTGCCCTTTTAGGATTTGATTGTCTATTAGGATGATCCGGCTCTCACTTCGATGTCTCAAAATCCCTATCTATCTATGTTTTGGAATGTAATCAATTTTGTATCGGAACTATTTACATTGATCGGAATACTTCGTTGTGATAATATATTGGCTTTCGTTTTCTATATATATTTTTATTGTTATTAACTGGATAGTTATATGCTTATAGTAAAAGATAATCTTATTATTTAATGTATGTTGATGGGAAAAGGAGGAAAATAGAGATGACGATTCATTTGGTGGCATGTGAGGAGCTATATATAAGTAAGGGATTATCGCGAGCTTGGTTTGGTTCTTAAGTAAGCCATAAAGAAGGAAGTTGTAGTTGGAAGAAAAAGATTCTCTCTCTAGGTTAGAGTAACGTATTTAGAGGGGTGGGTAGTTTTCTCTTGACCTAGGGTCTTGATGAATAGATTTCTGGGTGGATAGTGATGAACAGAGATAAGGTTTACGTGTGAATCATGTAAAAGAAGACTTAACATTTATCTTTGAGAAGTTAGACTCATAAAACTCTAGATGTCCTAAATATGTGCTCATTGATTCTTAACTCTAGTGAGATACCACTTTTGGTGAAGTTAAGGTTATGGAGACAAAACCTAATTAAATGAGATATTTATAACAATGTATGAAATAATTTATTTAATAATAAATTAAGAGTATTTATTTATAAAATTTATTGAAGTATTCAAAAATTCTATTAAATTTGGGGAAGCTTGAATATGAAAAAAGTTCGAGAAAATTGGTTGATAAATTTACTATGATGGATCATAGTAAATTCAACTAGTAGTTTTAGTGAACTTTATTTCTTCTTTGGAACTTCATTTCTTCTTTGGAGTTAAACTAATAAAAAAATAATTTTTATGTCATTTTCATAAATATAATATAAAGATTAAATTAATGAATTTAATAGTATAATAGAGTAACTTTCACCTAGAATAAAGTAGTGTTGAAATAGAGCCAACGCCCAACTAAACAAACATCCTCAATAAACAAAGAGAATGTGAAGTTAATTGATGGATGTTGGGTGTATTGATAGGGTATATTTTATTTTTTAAGAGAAAATATGGGTTTGAATTTTTTAAATGATATTTTTGAGAGAGATATACATAAATCCTGAACATAGACAATAAAACGGATATGAAATAAATAAAAATGTGAAGTTTAAGAAATGATGCTGAGAATTTGTCTATATATAAGTGGTTTGAATTTTTAAAACGATATTATTAAGAGAGGTACAAATAATTCTTGAGCATGTAAAGAAAAACGGATATGAAATAAAAAAAAATGTGAAGTTTGAGAAATGATGATGAGAACTTGCCTATATATAAGTACAATCGGGTTACATTATTTCTAGGGCTAAAGTCTCAGAAAAGTTGTATTATCTATCGATCCATTTGTGGATCCGAAGAAATGACGGTGATCGGGGAAGTTAATCTCGTAACGCACCATCAAGCAAGGTGGAGGTTTCTTTATCGTGGCCATCCACTTCCCGGTGGTACAAGCATTTTAACGGTGACAGACGGGTTCCAATGGTGGCATTTTCAATGCCGGAGTGAAGGTGACAACATGTACTGCATCAACGGCTCCGAGTGGAGCCGTTTTGTTCAAACAAGGATGAATGCAATGATTACTCTTTATTCCAAACAAGATGGTGAGGATTTCCACAGAATCCGAGTGAGGTCTTAAAGCTTCACAAACGTCTACAAATTCATGTAGGAATGAACAAATAGATATTTCTGCTTTGTATATGTCTTAAGTATTAGTGATGTTTAATTCAACTCCATGGTGGCTGAAGAGTGGTGCTAGTTCGGTTCAGACAGAGTTGAGATATTGCTTATATTCCCAAAGCAATCAATGGAGACACTGACAAACTCGAACAGAACAGTTAATCAGGTGTCTATTTGTGTGTAATTTGCTTTTGTTGGGGTTTTCCATGGTGCATTGGCCTGTCATGTTTTGGCTATGTCCTCACTGTGGTTTTTACCACGGTTTGTAATGCTTGCTCTCTTTTTCGACTAAATCATTGAACCACCCAACAGGGACAACAAACAAAGCCAAGATCATCTGCAAATAACTCCAATAAACCAATCAACTTCTCCATAACGTGGTATTTGTCAGTACAGTTTTGCTGTCTCGGCCTTGAATTAACCACTTAGTAAACGGCCCAATCATGAAATCTCTAGACTAATTGATGATTAATTGGGCCTAAACCAGTTGATTAGTGATTAATTACTATTGGAATTTGAATCCAATCCAAATAAAAGACTGCATTTCATGTAGGTGCTTTGTTCGCTCATTACATCATGTTTGATTTTAGGGATAATAAATATTATTCATAATAAATTCAAAATAAATAATGACAGATAATTTAAATATTTATTTTTTGAATTCACATTGCTTAATTCGGTAATAGATGGGTTATAAAAATATTTATAATTTCATTTATATATATTAAATAAATATTTAAGGGTCAAAAAGATTTTTAATAAAAATAAGAAAAAAATCAATTGAATCATTAAAAAAGTTTACCCTATATTGAATTCTTAATGACGAAAAAAATCAACTAAGTCCTTCCGTTAATAAAAATCATCAATTAACAGATTTGATTGTTAATGGTGCTGGTATGGCTAACGACACCTACCAAGAGATGACATGTGACATGCCACATGGAAGGATGTTGACGTGACATGACACGCCAATAATTTTTAATATATAAAATATAAAAATAATTAATAAAAATTACACCTGGTTGTCTATTTTTATTTAAATTTAGACATCCATTTATATAGGTTCATTTTTAATGAGTTCAAAATTATAAAAAATATATTAAAAATTATAAACAAATATTAATAATTTTAAAAAAATTCTAAAAGATTAAAATTATAAAAAAAATTAAAATTTATTGACATAAAAAATTCAAATATGAAAAAAGAATAAAAATCTAAAATTATTTTTAAGTATCCAATTTCAAATGCTCAATGTTGATATAAAAATATAATATAATATTTATTTTATTTAATAGTGACATGAGTTTATATTTTTTATGAATTTTTTTTTTGTTTTTTACAATTATTAATGTATATTTTTTATAATTTTTAATTTTTCTACATTTTGTACTTATCTAGGATGAATCACGACAACCATTAGTTCAAGTTTATTCTAGAGGTACATTTTTATAAATTTTATATTTTTATGAATTATTAATATTTTTTTGAATTTTTTGAATTTTTTATATTTTAATTTAATTTTATAATTTTTATAATTTTTAAATAATTATTAATATTTTTTATAATTTCTATTTTTTATAGTCTCGAACTTATCTAAAATGAATTTGGACAAATTGTTGTCTGGATTCAAATGAAGTTTGACTACCATATCAATATGCACAGATTTTTTTAGGTGTAATTTTTATTAATTATTTTTAATTTTATATATATTTTAAAAAAATTGAAATGACATACCATATTAGCATCCTGCCACGTGCATGTGTCATCTCTTGGTGGATGTCGTCAACCACATCAATATTGTTAATGATCAAATTAGTCAACTAATAGTTTTCGTTAACAAAAGTGTTTAGTTGAATTTTTTTTATTTTTTGTCATTAAAGACCCAATAGAGTGCCCTTCTTTTTTAAAGGCTAAATTGATTTTTTTTTCATTTTCTATTGACTCTCCGCCTTAAAAAAAAAGAAATTTTAATGCATTTAAATTTGAATTTTTACAAATTCAAATATCTAACTAATAATAGTATTTAATTTATGTTAGGATTCTAATAATAATAATCGGATAGAAGGATAAACACATTTTAGAACGCTCAAACTCACATTTTTTTATACGGGTAACAATACCAATACCAACCGAGTTAAGACTCAATCGGCTAAGTTAAATATTTTCTAATATCAAAATAATACAAATATGATATCATGGTATCCCTTTTAACATTTATTTACTCTTAATTTTAGTATTAAACAACGAATAATAATAATAGTTTTGGACATGCTTTATTCCTTCAAAAGGTGCATACGTTGAAAAATATAATTGATGGCACTACTTCGATAATTTTGCTTCATACATCACTTTTCATATAATTACTCGACAAGAACGAAGTTAAAAATTTTGTTTAAAGAGATTGAGATAATATTATAAAATTTAAAAGGTTATAATTAAAAATTTTTATATTAAAACGTTTAAATTAAATTATTAATTTAAAAAAAACTAAAATTTAAAAAAAAAAGAAAGATAAAATTGACTAAATTGAATTTTGAAAAATTTTCCAGGGGCAAAATCTCTACCTACTTTCTTTGACTGCTACTCCATGGATTCAAGAGTTTGACTTTAAAGGACACATGACTTCTCTCTTAGATATCCACAAAAAGATCCAAAATTATAAGAATGGAATGAAAGTAATTAAACTAATCTAATTCTGATTTATGACTGCTTGGTGGACCTCTCCCCCATTCCTGGTAACTCGCTTTCGGTGTCAATTAATTCCCATTTTTCAAGGAAAAGCCTACTTTATTTGTTGTGAATTTATGCCCTCTGCTTTTTGGAGGTCCAGCCATGCGTGCATTCTCGGGAAACGAATCTAAGGTGTTCCCAAATGTGCAATAAAACAAAAGCTAGGTTTCCAGTCATTGCTCTTGGTCCTACTAGGTTTCATACAGGATGCATGGCTTAATGCATAAGTTTTTTTTTTGTTTTCCCTGTTTGAAGGAGCTATGTAATCATTATGTAAGCATCTATTGATACGTAAAATCTTTTAATTTCTCACTCTTGTTACATTTTAACAACTAATTAACAATCACTCCCCCAAAGGTTTTTTTTTCAGAAATGATCCAAAAAAATTAATTAATTACGAAAAATGATTCAAGTGAAAAATTTTATACAAAAATAATTTGTTTTTTACTGTGTTCATCAATGCCGCCAACCTGACTAGCAGCACCCTTGACTTTTTTAAAAATAATAATTTTTTAGTGCTGTCACTTTGACTAGTGACAGTAGTTTTTTTTTTTTTACTACCGCCATACATCCTAATGACACCAAGCAAAAGGTAATGATATTTAAGTCATGGTATAGATACCAGGAAGAAGGCATCAATACTTAGGTCATGGTATCGATACCATCACCAATTTTTTTTGTCCATTTTCTACAATGCAAGCATAGATCCAGTGCAGCAGCAAAGTTAATGACACCAAGCAAAAGGTAATGATATTTAAGTCATGGTATAGATACCAGGAAGAAGGCATCAATACTTAGGTCATGGTCCAAAAACAATTGTATGAAAAAAAAAAAAAGACACAAAGGTCAAAGATTGTACTCATAACAAAAAAAAAAAAAAAAAAAAAAAAAAACAACAAAGACCAAAAGATCAAAGGGAGTGAATGAAACACAATATTACAAATCTTGTCCCGGCTGGATCAAGCAAAATCAACCTTTGAATTTGGATGGCATTGCAATTTCAGTTTTGCTTTTCTAGTCAATACTTTAGGGTATTTCTCGAAAGGTGGGTCCATTTACTTTTTGAATGATACAACTCCCACCTCAGAGTCTTAAAATTTTTAAAAATAAATGTTTTTATAATTTAAAAAAATAGATTTTTATTATTTTTAAGAAATTAAAATATAATTTTAAAATTATTAATTTATAAATTTATAAAAAAAATCTAAATGAAAAATTTTTTTATTTTAAAGAGACCGAAATCCATGTCATCTCCTCTACTCCGCCCTGACCTTACTCATAGGTATCTATTGTTAATTTTTTTTTTTTTTTGGTATAACTAAAAATATCATCATTTCTTAAATAATGTATACAATGTGAAAGTAATGAATTTTTCGAATAATTCCAAAATTCTTACTCGATGCAAATACTCGAAAAATAAATTTATTGACCCTTCTTTCAATTATTTTTGCTAGTTTAATATTTGGAAAATTAAAATTAGTCTAAAAACTAGGGAAGGGGTAAGAACAAATTGTTTGAGACAAATAAAATTATTATTCACATATTTGTGTCTGCTCATGATATTCATCAATATCATATACATTTGTATATAAAAAAAAATGTTAAAAAGTTTTATTGAACTTCGGTAAGCATGAACTCAAACTTGGTTAATGGATTACAGTGACATTTGCTTACGTAGTTCTTTTTTCTTTATTTTTTCCCCTCAAAGGCAAAGTGGTGTTGAAAAAGAGCCAACGGCGGTCCATAAGCCGAGCACTTGCCAGTATTATATATAAGAGCAATCAGATTACAATGTTAAAAGTTGTATCAACTATTGATCAATTTGTAGAGTCGAAGAAATGTCGGTGATCGGGGAAGTTAATCTCTTAACACACCATGAAGCAAGGTGGAGATTTCTTTATCGTGGCCATGCACTTCCTGGTGGTACAAGCATTTTAACGGTGACAGACGGGTTCCAATGGTGGCATTTTCAATGCCGGAGTGAAGGTGACAACATGTACTGCATCACCGGCACTGAGTGGAGCCGTTTCGTTCGAACAAGGATTAATGCTATGATCACTCTTTATTCCAAAGAGGACGGTGAGGACTTCCATAGAGTTCGAGTGAGGCAGTCTTAAAGCTTCATAAACGTCTACAAATACATATAGGAATGATATACATATATAGATAATCCACCTTTCCTCACTATGATTTCTACCACTGTTTGTAATGCTCTCTTGTTGCTTAATAATGTAATCCACCTTTTAAGAATATATATATATATATATATATTCTTTGGGAATTCGAACATACTGTGAATTGTGATGAATATCAGTGGCCATTTTGGTAGATTACTTGTTCATATGATAATGCGAAATAACGAAATAAACCTAAGACCACCCTGTTTAATATTCAATTTAGGGTTAAAAAATAAATGAATGAGATTTTGATAGGGTTGACAAAGATTGAGATTTCGAATTTTCAAGTTTTAAGTTTAAATCTCTCTATTGTGTAGATTTTTTATATATTAATGACTCAACAATGGCCAGTTTGATTATTTTACATTTTATCTTTGGCCAAGCCAATGGCCCAATCATGAAATCTTTATACTAAATTGATTATTAAATCGGGCCTAAATAAGTAGACTAATGATATAGTACTATTCGAATTTGAATTTAATTTAATTTGATTTATTTGTAAAAATTATATTTCAAGCGTTTTTGTTAAGAATTAAATTATGTTGTTAACCCGTACTTTAATTTGTTATTTTTAATTCATCTACTTTTCAATTTTTAATATTAATAAAATGGTAACTATTAAATTTATTAAAGACGTGTTTGAAAAAATATTTAGAAATAGATTTAAGTATAATTACTTATAATTACACATTTATGGTAGGTTTGGGTAACTATTATAATTTGTGGGTCTCATTGAATTGGATGTAATTGGAGCACCCAACTACAACTTACAAGTCTAGGGGGAGGGTGAGAATTGGATTAATTACGTGTGTAATTACAAACAATTACATCAAATCTTATTGCTCTATGTAGGGGCAAAGCTAGAATTTTTTTTGGAGGGCCGAGTTTGAATTATAAATTTTTGAGAGGGCTAAAAATATAAATTTATCATTATATTAACGTAAAATTTTACAATTTTCAATGGATTAGACTATAAATTTATATTTTTGGAGAGGGCATAATTGAATTTTAAATTTTAAGAGGGACTGAAATATATTTTACCATTAAACTAACTTTATCGCCAAGAAAAGGACAATAGAGAAGAAAACGCCTTAAGCCTTGGATTATATTTATCACCAACCAGGGGCGAAGCCAGAATAAATATTTAGGGGGGCCGGATAAAATTTTAATTTTTTATAGTTTATATCTTTATAATTTGTAAAGTATTAAATCGAATTTTTATAATTTTAGGGGGGCCAAAGTGTAATTTTACCTTTACTAATTTAAAATTTTTTAAAAAAATTAAGTGCCAAAAGAGAAAATTTACATTTTAGGGGGGTCGGGGCCCATGCCAGCCCCCTTGGCTTCGCCCCTGTCACCAACGATCTTCATTATTGATTTCTTTTACATCTATAATAGATTTTATCGTCTATCCATCTTGAAAAGTCTCTATTATATTATACATCAATAATGGTACTAGGAATAATTATAAAGTAATAAGAAAAAAAAAAGAATATGTAGATTTTATGTAAAAAATTCTTATCGGAAAAAATCATGGATAGAAGAGGAGAAATTCACTGATGTTGAAAAACAAGAATACAAGAGGTTTTCGACTATGCGCAAATTTTAAGGATTAAACGACCCATAATCCTATATGGACTCAACTTGTGTGGCAAGGTCCCCAATTTTGCCTCCTTGTTTTATTTCTTTAATAAGTGAGTTGCACATTGAACTTTTCAAATCGAATCAAATGGGATTCAAGTCACACAATTCTATCAGTCTCAACGGAAATTCGGCCTCAAATGCATATGTCATCTACCTTAACTCACCTGTCAAGAATTTTACAAATTCACTAACTTAAATTATTACCTTTGAGATTAAGTTTGAAATTTTAGCATAGAATAAGATGGACTAAAAATATAATATTTAAACCTTCAAATTTCTAGCAGCTTTATTATTATTATTTGTTAAAAGAATTTGTAGCAGCTTTTGACTCGTAGAATTTTCAGGGAACATACGGCATTCATTGAAACTCGGATGTTAGATAAGGTATCTTCCGATTCCTATTCACATGATCTAAATTATTGATTAATTACAAAACTATTTACTTCAAAATATAAATTATATTATTATTATATTATTTAAAATTTTTTAATTTTATTGTAATTTTCAATCCTACTAATTCTTTGATAATATAGTGAAACCTTAGAGAAAATAGTTCAATATTAACAAACAATTAGATTAAACTGATAAAAATCGATTTTAATAATTAGAATTTTTAAATATTTTAATTTTATTTTTATCACTAAATTAAGTATACACTTTTGTTAATTAATGTACTAATACTTAATTTGCTTCAACATCACATATTCTCTACACATGCAGGCTGCATTTGCCTAATGATATCACCAAATCATATAAATACAATATGAATATATAAATATATTGTTTTTATAAAGATTGAAATTTACGTTTCTCTCGCATCATTTCATACACTAAAATTTGATTGTGATCTGATTTATTTAATAATAAAATTAAATATGTGAATTTTGATATCGTTTTAACTCAATTTGGTTTAATTATAAAACGTCAATAATTTAAATTTACTTTAAAGCTAAAAATGATATAAACCTGAATTGATACAACTAAAATACCCCAAGATGACAACTCAAAATAAATCGTTGACATTGACTTATTGATTAAGACGGAATTTCTGGATCTTTAAATATTCAGATTCAAATCCTATTATTAACAATTCTATCTCACTATATGTATATACTGATTTATTCCATATTACAAATCTGAAATAATCCACAACTAATTCGAATAAATAATTGTGGGATATAATTAGTAGGAGAGTGAAGTTATTCCGGTGACAGTGTCAGTGAATCCAAATGACTTCATCTCCAAAACGCCGCCCCACACTCTCTTTCACTTTATCTACTTTTCCATCTGCATATAAAAAACCCCATTCTCGAGACTCCATTCATTAATTCATAACCTCCATTTAGTTTGCCTTCGCAAAACCTCTCGGCCCAAGCTGTATATTATCAGCGACGACCATAACTTAAGAAACGATGTCGGATTGGGGTCCTGTTTTCGTGGCGCTGGTCCTTTTCGTGCTGCTAACGCCAGGGCTGCTGTTTCAGGTTCCGGGTCACCATAGGTGCGTCGAATTCGGCAACTTTAAGACCAGTGGTGCTTCCATTTTCATCCATTCGTTGCTGTATTTTGGGCTCATTTGTGTGTTTTTGCTGGCGGTTAAGGTTCATTTGCATTTGGGTTGATGCTAACGTTTGATCGTATATGATCTTTGTTACCATCATTTGTAATCTTTGAGGGTTTGTTTTTTCTTCTTTCTTTTTTTCATGTTTTAATGCTGGGTGTTGAGCTTAATGCCTGGAAAATTTAAGGTGTTCGTTGGTTTTGCTGTTGTTGTTTTTTCTTTTCTTATTTTTATTAAGAAATAAAATAAAATTAGTGTTCGGTTGCTAACTAGAATCTATTTATTAATAAGTATTGCATCAATGATTAAATTTATTTGTTCTAATAAATATCGATAATGATAGTAAAATAATTATAAATTAATAAAAAAATAAAATATACAAATTTTAAGTAAAAATCTTTTCTGAAAAAAATCACGCACAAATGAATGATATTATTATTATTATTATTATTCTCAATTTCTTGTAAGTCACAAAAATATATTCTCTAAACTAAATTTATATGTGTAAAAAAATATAACCACAAATATATTATTGGTCTTACCTCTTAAATAATATGGAATAATCCCATGCAATAAATAATTGAAAATGTAGATCGTAAATTATTTTTCATATTATATTATAATTTTTAATCTTTATTTTGTTATTATTATGTATCAATTTATCGCATTTTTTATATATAACTTGTTATTTTGGTTCTAGTATTTGTTTTTAAATCATGCATTTGGTTACGTTTGTTTTGTGTGAAATTTTATCACATACGTATATGTGTAAAAAATTACATATTTAAAATATAAATATGTGCTTAAAAATAACATACAATAAATACAAAATATATGATTTAAAACTAATAATAATAACAACAACACATGTGCAATATGTATGAAATTATAATGAAAAAAATTGTTTAAATCAATTTATAAATATGTTAATTTTAATTCTTTTATTTAAAAATTATAAAAAAGTATAAAAAAAATGTCATCAAAATAATATGGTAATCATTTAATAGAAAGGGTATATTTAGTCTTTTTCCAACTGAGTTGGTATTCGATTAATCCATGATACCAACTCAATCGGGGGTTTAAATAATAGTATAGATACACGATGTGGGTGGGAGAAAACATTTTATGTGAATTTAAAAAAAAATACTCAATAATGATTATCGGTGTAATGATAAAAAAAAAAAAAACTCATTTATAAATCTATTAAACATGTCTTCAATTCTTGGATATGTTAATTTTAGATATTTTATTTAAAGATTATACAAAAATATGAAAAGACAAATATACCATCAAAATAATAATAATAATAATAATCATTTAATAAAAAGAGTATATTAGTCCTTTCGCAATAGATTTGATATCCGATTAACCAGTGAAACAACTTTGTCAGGTGTTTAAATAATGTCATAGATATTTTACATAATTTATAATATTTATTCGTCATAATTATTTATGATGTTTTTTGGTAAACTAAAAAAATTAAGTGCTCAAAATATAAATGTTGAAAAATTAAGTTATAATTAGATTGTTTGATAAATATAGGTGTTAAATTATAAAAAAAAATATATTTTATATTTTATCATTAAATTTTAAATATTTTATCTTATTTTAAACAAAGCTCAAATTTTAAACGTATTTTTTTATAGTATAATATAATATTAAAACAAATAAAATAAATTGAAATCTCTTTTAAGTGATAAGTAGCTTTTATCTCTTTATCAATTTTCACAATTTTTTATAGAAAAATCTATCGGATTGTATTTATTTTGGATTATCAAATATGTGAAAAATACTAAACAATTGTAAATATTAATTTTCAACAATTTATCTAAGTTTAGTTCTAAATTTATTTGGATAAAAAATTCAAAAAAAAATTTAAATATAACAAGTGCCTCCACACAGTTAGACTTGTCCATGGGCTGGGCCAGGCCTTGCAAAAAATTTAGGCTCGGGATCGGCCCGACTCTAAAAATGGGCCTAAAATTTTGCCCAAGCCATTCTCGGATAAAAATACTAAAATCTAGGTTTGACCCGAATTAAAATTTTCATATAATTTTTTAAATACAATACATAAAAAATACTACAAACATTAAAATAAAATTTTCCCAACAAATTGAAAATAAATTAAAGAAAATATTTATACTTAAACAACACTTAAGATAGATGTATCTTAACAAGCAAATGCCTCTAAAATAGTAATAAAATTAACAATCAAATAAGAGTTATACAATATCCAAACAATAACAATAAAATAGTAGTAACATAATATTGAAATGTTAGCAAAATAATAAAAAAAAAAAAAACAACAAGACAATAGCAACAAAAGCAGCAAATTTATTTTTTCTTTTTGCTAATTCGGGTTGGGTCAGGCCTGGGCCAAAAAAACCTTATCTAAGACCCAGTTCATTTTTTAAACGGGTTTTACTTTTTTGCCTAATTCGTTTTTTAAACGGGTTTTACTTTTTTGCCTAAGCCTATTTTTTGAACCTATATTTTTACTCAAACATTCTCACTTTTTAGGCGGGCCCATGGACAAGTCTACACACAGCTTGACAGCACCAAAAAAAATTAAATTCACTGACATCGGTGTCGCCAACAAGAACGGTGGCACCAAACTTTTTTTATATATTCAGTATTGTATAAGAGAACAGCGGTACCCATTAAAATATATTTTTCTTTTTTCTTTTTCTCTCGGAATACTCGTTATTTTTAACGGATATGTAGAAAAATACATACAGGTGTCACCAAGGGAAATGACGTCACAAAAAAAATTATTTTTTTAAAAAATGACCAATCATTGGCTCATGATTAGGGGTGGTGCTGCCAATAAGTATAATGACACTAATGTGCACTATAGAAAGCATGTCATTCTCGTATAAAATTTTACACTTGGATCATTTTCATAATTAATCATATATTTTAATTCAAATTAAAAAAAACCCCAAATTTCCTTTCAGTTAAGTTAATACCTATGAAATTCGTTTATTGGTTGGTAAAGATTTTCACTTTGGATTTGATTAAAAAAAAAGAAAAGGTGTAGGACTTGAATTTAGATAATATTGTTGACAGCGATTTGAGACCTGTTGTTTGCATTCAACTAATTTTAAGAGATGTTGGCGGTGGGGGTTTGGACCAATTCTTCTCAAACATGCCCAAAAGAGGAGAAATCGTGCTATATGTACATATACATATGGTCATATATTATTATGCTGACGTGCAGCCCAATGACCAAAATACTCTTTGCGGCTAACATGGTCGACTTAAAGAGCAAGAAAAGCACGTGGTCGAGATGGTCACCGTCTCTCGAGCAAGCAGGTGAGTCATCAAACAATTAATTTTGTTGGTTGAAAATGAAAAGTATTCAACCCTTTTTTCCTTTAGTAGAAATTAAAGAGGTTGTCTTGTCTGTCGATACTATATATATATATGAAGAGTTGAAAATTGAAACTCGAACTCCTTGTTTTTTGGCGTGTACTACTTGACCTTAAAGATCAGAATTATAGTCATAATTAATGGCTTTGGAAACTCATCATCTCTCGAGCGAGCTGGTGAGCCTCCCATATCTCCTTCTCTCTGAGATTTTATCTGTCGATTAAGAAAAAGCTTTGCGCAACACTACCAAAATGAGGCTAGCTGTTTGACCAAGTGAAAATGTGTGAAAATAAAATAAAATAAAATAAAAAACATACAGATTTACATGAAAATTCTTTCGGGAAAAAAATCACGGGTAGAGAAAAAAATTCACTATGTCGAATTCGAATAATTATAAGAGGAATAGACTATGTCTATTTATAGGCTTGTAAAGCCATATTCTAGTAAGATTGAAACAACTTATTTTAATTAATATAAAATAGATGGAGTTTAATAAGGTCTAAAAAACCTTATTCTAAAATAAAATAAAAGAAGTGTAGTTCTATATAGATTTTACTTTTATTTTATTTTACCACTGTATTTTATTTAAATAAGGATTCAGGTCATTTAATTCTAACAATCTCCACCTTGACACGAATTCTCAATGAACAAGTTCTTCATCGCGAACTCTTAATGAACACGTTCTCCACCTCTTCCATAAAATCCCTTAACGGTTTAACTTCAACAATGAACACCAACCAAGTCTAATCAATGTTCAAACTTGGTTATAGGGAGTGACTTAATCATCATATCTCCAGAATTTTCATGAGTACTAATTTTGCTCACAACAATATCACCACGAGCAATAATATCACGAACAAAATGATGCCGAACATCAATATCTTTTGTTCTCGCATGAAACATTTGATCTTTTGTAAGGAATTGCACTCTGACTGTCACAAAATACTGTAGTGATTTGAAGGTCTTCATTTAGTTCACTAAAGAGTCCCTTCAACCAAATAGCTTCTTTACAAGTCTTAGTAATCGCCATGTACTTAGCTTCAGTGGTAGACAAAGCGACTATAGTTTGCAAAGTGGTTTTCCAACTGATTGCACAACCTCCGATTGTAAAAACATAACTTGTGAGAGATCTTCTTCTATCAAGGTCTCCAACAAAATCAGCATCAACATATCCAATGACTCCATCTCTAGTTCTTCCAAATTGTTAGCAGACATCAGTAGTACCTCATAAGTATCTTAAAATTCACTGAACTGCTTTCCAGTGTTCTTTACCGGGATTCACCATGTATCTGCTAACTGCACTAACTACATATGATAAATCTGGACGTGAACAAACCATAGCATACATGAGAGATCCCACTGCACTAGAGTATGAAACATGTGACATGTACTCAATCTCATCATCTGATTGTGGAGACAAAGCCGATGAAAGTTTGAAATGGGCTGCTAAAGGAGTACTAACAGGCTTAGCACTCTGCATATTGAACCTGTAAAGAACTTTCTCAATGTACCCCTTCTAACTTAGGTACAATTTACTTGCTTTTCTATCTCTGAGAATCTCCATACCAAGTATCTTCTTTGCTAGTCCTAAATCTTTCATCTCAAATTCTTCACTTAATTAGGCTTTAACCTTTCTTATCTCTCTTTTATCTTTTGATGCTATCAGCATGTCATCAACATAAAGAAGTAGATACACGAAAGAACCCTCATTGTTTTTCTTAAAGTAAACACAACTGTCAAAACTATTTATTTTGAAATAATGAGAAGTCATAAAGGAATCAAACCTGTTTTACCACTGTCTTGGTGACTGTTTCAAACCGTAAATGGACTTTTTCAGCAAGCAAACATAGTCCTCTTTTTCTGATACTGTAAAATCCTCTGGTTGTTGCATGTAAATGTCCTCCTCAAGTTCTCCATGCAAAAATGTAGTTTTTACATCTAACTGCTCAAGCTCTAAATCATGCATGGCCATAATACTAAGCAAAGCTCGAATTGAACTATACTTCACAACTGGGGAGAACACATCTGTGAAGTCCACTCATGGAATTTGACTGTAACCCTTTACAACAAGCCTTGCTTTATATCTGGGTTCTTCAACTCTTGGAGTCTCTTTTTTCTTTTTAAACACCCATTTACAACGAACAGCCTTTTTACCTTTAGGAAGTTTCACAAGATCCCATGTTCTGTTTTTGTGGAGTGATTCCATCTCCTCTTGCATAGCAAAGATCCACTTTTCTGAGTCTTCACAGCTAACTGTCTCAGAATAATTAGATGGCTCTCGGTTTGCATCTATGTCTTCAACCACATTTAAAGCATAAGCAACTAGATTAGCCTCGGCATACTTCTTTGGAGGTTTAATTTCTCTTCTAGTTCTGTTTTTAGCAATAGAGTATTGTGGTGAAGAAGCAACTCTATTCTCAATTTTTGTACTGGCTTGAGAAGTCGACTCTGTATTAATCTAATGCTCCACCTGCTTTGGATTTTCTTTATTGGAAGAGTCTTTAAGAGATAAGTTAGGTAGCATAGCAATTTCATCAAAAATGACATTTCTACTAATCACAACTTTTCTATTTCCAGGACACCATAACTTATACCCTTTTACATCGACATTATAATTAAGAAAAACACATTTAATAGATCTCGGTTCTAATTTTCCATTACCAACATGAGTATACGCAGGACACCCAAAGATCTTTAAGTCAGAATAATTAGCAGGATTACCAAACCATACCTCTTGTGGAGTCTTTTTCTCAATGGCAACGGATGGAGATCGGTTGATCAAAAAACATGCAGTAGAGGTTGCTTCTGCCCAAAGCGACTTTGGTAAGTTGGCATTTGACAACATACATCGAACCTTCTCCATGATTGTTCTGTTCATTCGTTCTGCAATACTGTTTTGCTGTGGAGTATGATGGACTGTCAAGTGTCTCACGATCCCTTCTAACTTGCACAGTCTATTAAACTCATCAGAACAGAACTCTAAGCCATTGTCTGCGCGGAGGTATTTTATTTGTTTTCTGTCTGTTTTTCAATCATAATTTTTCAAGACTTAAATACGGAAAGCACATCGTTTTTCTACTTCAGGAAGAACGCCCAAACTTTTCTAGAAAAATCATCAATAAAAGTTAGCATATAATTAGCTCCACCTCTTGAAAGCACTCTAGATGGCCCCCACAGATTAGAATGAATATACTCCAACATTCTATTTGTGTTATGGATTCCTCTAATGAATCAAACTTTCTTTTGTTTCCCAAAAACACAGTGCTCACAGAACTTCAGTTTAAAAATTCCTTGCCTATCAAGAAGTCTTCTTTTGTTCAATTCTGCCATGCCATTCTCACACATATGCCCTAAGCGCATATGCCAAATTTTAGTAATATCATCAATTGACAAGGAAGAGGAAATGACAACTGCATCACCAGTAACAGTAGAACTTTGCAAAACATATAACTTGGTAGTCTTTCTTTGCCCTTTCATCACAACAAGGGAACCTTTAGAAATCTTTAAAACTCCACTTTCAGTTGTGTATATGTACCCTTTTGAATCAAGAGTACTCAATGAAATTAAATTTCTCTTCAATTCTGGAACATGTCGTACGTCACTAAGTGTTCTGACAACTTCATCAAACATCTTAACTTTAATTGTTCCAACACCTGCGATTTTACATGAAGCATTATTTCCCATCAAAACAACACCTTCAGACACTGTTTCGTAAGTTGTAAACCAATCCCGATTGGGACTCATGTGGAAGGTGCAACCTAAATCAAGTATCCACTCATCGTTCACTTTAGAATTGTTGATAGAAGCGACTAAAAGTTCACCATCACTGTAGTCTTTTAGAACATCAGCTTCACCAAAATTTTCTGGTTGTTTTCCCTTTTGGTTCGCAGCCTCCATGTTAATATTTTTCTATAGCTTATAGCACTCAGATTTAATGTGTCCTTTTTTTCTTGCAGAAGTTACAAGTTTTACCTCTGTTTGAATACTTCGATCTACCCTTAGATTTACCGCAAGGATTCCGTTCCTGTGTCCTTCCATGATCATCATTAGCATTCCGATCTTATCTCCCACGAACAATGAGACCCTCTCCTTGAGAGTCGAGTTTAACCACAAAATGCTTTATCTTATCATACGAGGTCAAAGAATCATAAACCTCATCAACTGTGAGAGACTCGCGGCTATATAAAATCGTGTCTCTAAAGGTTGAATAAGACGGGGGCAACGAACAAAGTAGAATCAACCCTAGATCTTCCTCATCATACTGAACCTCCATGGCCTCTAAGTTTGAGAGAATTTCTTTAAACACTGTTAAGTGTTCGTGTACAAACGCACCTTCCTCCAAATGATGAGCATAAAGATGTTGCTTCATATGCAACTTGCTTGTTTGAGTTTTCAACATACATATTTTTTCCAGCATCTTCCATAATGCAGCGGTGGTCTTCTTATTCATCACATCTTGCAAAATTTCATTGGACAAATGCAGATGTAATTGTGTTAAACGCCTTACGATTCTTACGCTTCTTCTCTTCATCTATTAATGTCGAAGGCATCTTATCTATCCCTAGCAGGGCATCCTCCAGATCCATCTGCACAAAAACTGCTTGCATCTTAATCTGCCACAACGCAAATTTGGTGTTGCGATCCAATAGTGGAATTTCATACTTCAAAGACGCCATTATCGTGATCGAGATGAACTACCCGGAAACTCTAATACCAATTTGTGAAAATAAAATAAAATAAAAATAAATAAAATAAAGAACACACAGATTTTACGTGGAAACCATTTCGGGAAAAAACACCACGGGCAGAGGAGAATAAAATTCACTATGTCGAATTCGAATAATTACAAGAGGAATAGACTATGTCTATTTATAGGCTTGTAAAGCCATATTCTAGTAAGATTGAAACACCTTATTCTAATCAATATAAAATAGATGGAGTTTAATAATGTTTAAAAAACCTTATTCTAAAATAAAATAAAAGAAGTATAGTTCTATATGAATTTTACTTTTATTTTATTTTACCATTGTATTTTATTTAAATAAGGATTTGAGTCATTTAATTCTAACAAAATGCATTTTGAGGTTGAACATCCAGCCGTCCTTCTAACAATGACCAAAACAAAGAAACTAGAAACATTTGCAGTATATGCAAGAATGCCGCAAGATATTTAGCCTTTTTCTCACTATGCAAGAATGCTGGGTCGAGCAAGTAGAGGTGGTTCATTCACCTATATAACCCCCTTAATCCCATGGAGGGTGATAAATTGACCCCACTCCTTATTCGATCACACAAAATAAAGAGTTGATTTGAGAAGTGCAATCAAAGACATATCCTATTTGGGGAGCTGAAGAAATGGCGGATATAGGAATAGTTACTCTTGCATCACACCATACAAGTGGGTGGAAGGTTGACACTCCACTTCCAAGTCATTTTACGGTTAAAATTGAGTCTAAAGAGTTGGAATTTCGTAGCAGACCTCACGAAAGTGATATAGGCAAGCATGTCATTTATAGCAAAAAGTGGAGCTCTTTTGTTGAATCAAATTTGGAAGCAGTGGTTACTCTTTATGCCAGACAACAGGGTGAGAACTTCCACAACCTACAAGTGATGGGGGGCCAGGGGGAAGAGCTTGATAAGCGTCTACAAAACTTCTTATTAATATATATTAACTAAGTTTTTATTTTTTTAGCGTTTTTTCAGTATTAGCAATATTTAATGATTGTCTTGTATTTTTATTTTAGTTTATATTTTAAATGGGAGTTTATGATAAATTAATTGCCTTTAAAATTTCTAGTTTAAAAATAAGTTTTATATTGTGTCCGCTCTAACCAACAATAGTCTCCATTGGACTGGAAAATTGGGTACCAAAATTTTCAGATAAGAAGCATGCTTAATGAGTTTCACAATTTTCGTTCTTTGTACGACTTAAAAAATTTGAAATAATTGTTAGTTTGTTAAGTAAAATAGAGTGTTGAACGAATATAACAGTTAAAGTAGGCACTTCAAATATTACTGTATAAACACAACAAAAAAGCATGGGACAATGAATTGTTATGCAATTCTATTTCTCTATAGTTGTGAAGCCTAACTTAGTGAGAATAATTCACTTTCTTTAATCTCAATATAATAAGTGATCTAAGTTCTATCGCACCCCGATATAGCAACATCGCTTTTGTATCTAAAGGCTAATCTCTCACTCTTAAGTTCTCTCCTTAGGAAATTCAATATGTAAAATCAAGAAACTTTGTAACAACTCGATTTTTCAGTGGTGTTGGAAACAGTAGTTCGACGCCACCAAATCCGGTAAGTAAGTTCATATTTACGATCAAATATGGTTTTAAAAAGGTTTTTCAATTAGTAATTTGTGTTTTATAATGATTTATTAGGTAAAGTGGTTTTAGAAAGTGAGGTATCGGGATCTCATTTCTATAAACCGAGCCATAAATATTTTCATAAATATTACGAAGTGTCATTAAGATGGTATTAAATTTTCGTTAAAAAATTTTAATGTTTCGATAGTCAATTAATGAAAAAGGACTAAATTGAAAAGGTGTAAAACTTGTTAAATATAATAATTAGGTGAGTAAATGACTTAATTAATAAATAAATAAGGACCTCAGTAATCATTGTACCTAAATTTAATGGATAAGGTGGCATAAAAGAAAAAATAATAAAATAAAGCCATTCAATGGCAAAATTATAATTTTGGTGAAATTAAAATAAAACAAATTGGAAATTGGAAAGTTTCTAGACATTTTCTTCTTCAATTTTTGGTTCAAAACAGACATAGAAGAGAAATTAAGCTGGTTCTTCAATTTTTGCTTCATGTGAATTCAATTCTTACTCGTTTTTTGTAATTTTTATAATTTTTAGATTGTTACAATTAGATCCAACTAAACCTTACATTAGTTATTATTTTATTAAAAATTTTGAATGTTGTCATTGATGAATCTATATGATTTTAGTTATTAAATGATGAATTTGAGATGTTGGTTGATATTTAAAAGTATTTTGTTAAGTAATTTTGATGAATTTTTGGATTAGGGACTAATTTGTTAAATTAATAAAAGTACAAGAATTTAATGTTAAATTGTTGAATAAATTGGATTTTTTGAATATCATGAACATTCGGCTAGCTTGGGTTTGTATTAAAAATGGTTAATTTGCATGTTTTGGGATCAGGGACTAAATTGAATAAAAGTAAAACTTAAGGGTGATTTTATAAAAATATAAAAATGATCAAATTACATTAAATGAATTATTACATTGTCAAATTAATATATGGAATGAAATTATTAATTTAGATCAAGGTCGAGTGAAAAATCGAGGAAAATAAAAATTACCAAAATGCCCCTAAATCTTGGTATTTCTACAATTTAACTAGGTAAGTTCGTATGAACTGTATTCTGTATAATTTTGATTAAAGTGAATGTTAATTGGTGATTGGTATTATATATATATGTTCTATTGTTGGAATTGAATTATTGTTGGAAATATATTATCGAATTTAATACTCAGTTTGGATTAAACACGGGATTTGAGTACATTCGTAAATTGGTGTATGATGGTATTGGAGGGATACATCAGCATATTACCTAAGTAAACCGGGGGTTCAGCATTTTTTGCGAAATCTTGTGTTTTACTTTCTGTTTGGAGTGATTTGGGTGGATCAACTCTCATGAGCTTCTGTTCAGCTCTTATGAGCTTCTCTTAACGATGTACTCTTATCCGTAAGTCGTTCTTCAATTTGGGAAAGTCTTGTTAAATTTATTTATTTAATGAATTTAAAAGTTATCCAATGATATTATAAACGGTTCAATGAGCAATGTTCCATTACGAGATGATATGAATTTGATACAAACTAATACATGTATATATATGAAATACATGGAAATGATGGTACATGATATATTGATATATAATGATATATTGAAATGGATGATATATGTATATGAAGAAACGACAAGAGAATAATATGTATCATGACATGAGCATATACGAATATCTTTGACATGTTGATACATGGAGTAATAAACTTAAGTGTGACATGTTGAGATAATAAGATTATCGATGTTGAATTTATATGAAATATGTTCAAGTATGCTAACAAGTGTTCTTGTTTGATGCTTAGGCAAATGCCAAGCTATTGGTTGAATGATAATATGTTTAATTATAAGTTGTATTGAAATGGTAAATGTTCAAATGAAAATATGCTTGAGATCATGAAAGAGTGGTAAGGTTTAAAGTTATTTAAAATCCAACCATGCTAGGGATGATATGTATAAATTTCATATTTGAAATGAATTGATATGATTAAAGTTCATACGAGCTTACTAAGCATTCATTGCTTACATAGTTGTTTTCCTTTACTTTTAGATTATCGGAAGCTCGATTGGGTTGGAAGCTTGTCGGAGTTATATCACACTATCCATCAATTTTATCGGTACTTTCGGATGTTTTAATTTTGGTTATAATGGCATGTATAAAAATTTTGTTTAATGTTGGCCTATATGTAAGTTGTTGAGATTAGCCACTTATTTTGGCTTGCTTTGGATGCCTAATTATGGCTTATTGATATGCATAATGTTGATTGTAGGTTGACACCAAATTGGGTGAGATATATGGCTTGTAAGTTGGCCTATTTCCGTCCACACGGGCGTGTGTCTCAGCTCTGTGTGACACATAACTAGGTGACACGGTCATATGTCCCCTGTATCTTTTAAAGAGTGCAAGTCAATATATTCACATGGCTTGGCACACGGGCGTGTGACTCAAGTTAGAGAGTTACATGAGTATGGATACGGGCTAGGACACGGCCGTGTGTCCCTATTTCGAATGTCCACACGGCCTAAGACACAGGCGTGTCTCCTGACCGTGTGAGTCACACGACCTGGCCACACGGTTGTGTGACCCTTGCAGTGTTGAAAATTTTAAATATTTTTGAAAACTTTTCTGAGTTTCCGATTTTGTCCCAACTTGTTTCTATAATATGTATTTCGGCTCTTGAGGACTCATTTAAGGGACAATATATATGATTTTGATTTGTTTTATTATGAATATTGATATGTAATGAAACGTTTGAAATTTCTGTTTGAATGATCCGTAAACTCGGTAATGCTCTGTAACCCTATTCCGACGACGGATACAGGTTAGGGGTGTTACAAACTCGTTTTACTTTCTCAAGTGCACTCTTACAAAAACCTTCTTTGATGAATAGATAAGTGTTCTCAATAGTCTATTTCAAATCCTATACGAATCTATCAGTATACAATGAGTTCAAGACTTGCTAACATACTAAAGAAAACTTGCTAACATACTAAAGAACAATCAAAATCCAATCTCCTTTTCTAAGCAACTAAAATAGCATAAATACAATATAATAATTAAGACCAATGTAAATTAAATTGTTGGAGATAAGTCTTCAGAGTTTGTCCTGATCCAACTTCATTGACCAAAAGTATTTAATATGTATGATTTGTTCCGATCCAATCCAATCCTTAAGATCTATTTCTAAAGGTAGATTGATCTTCATTGATGTGTTTGAATAATTTCACAATATCAGCATCAATCAAAGACAATATATTATCATCTTTAAATAGGCTTTTAAAATGCAAAAAAAAATAAAAGTTGGAAACTCATGTATTAATTACCAAATATGCTTAAGTAAACAAATTAATTAAAGGTCAAGTAGTACACTCCAAATATGCTTAAGTAAACCAAGGCAGATAAAATTTTGAACATTAGGAGGAACTTGAAGGGTACAAAGAGAATCGAACCAGTCCTGTTGATGGAAAGAGAACGATAATTTATCTAGTTGAAATGCCTTTGGAATGCATGCCAAATTGTTCTATGTCCATTCAATTCATTTTATCCCGATAGAAATTACTAAATTTTCATTAATTAGTAATTAATTAAGGAATTAATTTAAATTAATTATTCACCTATATTCATATTCCAATATTGTTTTGCACCAAATTCATTAAGAATAAATCTCAACTTTAGTTAACCAATAACGAAGCCATGGAGACAAGCCTTAGCCCTTCAATGGGAAAATTTTACATTTTTTGTTCCACCAAACAAATTAATAAAGTATTTTAACGCAAAAATTTTAATTTTCTTCCCTCCAAAATTTTATAATTTATTATTTACAAATCAAATTTTGATATAGCTAAATTAAACTAATAGTTATTGGTTCTAAATCTAAAATATAAAATCATTTTCCAATATTTAGATTTTGTTAGATTATACGATTCTTCTCAAAGTAATCTGACTCCTCTCACAACATGGCCAGAAGGGGAGAAGCGATCGTGCCATATGTATACATGGTCATATATATTATTAGAGTGACGTGCAACCCAAGAAGCCAAATACAATTGCGGCTAACATGGTCGAATTCAAAATTCAGTGGGGCGAGTTAAAGAACATGTCACTGTCGCAAGATCCTTCCATTAAACAATTAATTTTGTTGGTTGAAAATTAAAAGTATTCAACCCTTTTTTCCTTTAGTAGAAATTATTGAGGTTGTATTGTCTGTCGGTACTATAATATACATATATGTGTGTGGAGAGTTGAAAATTGAAACTCGCGCTCCATGCTTTTTGGAGTGTACTACTTGACCTTTAATTACTGGCTTTGGAAACTCATCATCTCTCGAGTAAGCTGGTGAGCCATCTCGTTATCTCTGAAATTTTATCTGTCGATTGAGAAAAAGCTCAGCGCAACACATTACCAAATTGAAGCTAGCTGTTTGACCAAGTGAAGTAAGGTTGAACATCTAGCTGTCCTTCTCGCGATGACCAAAACAAAGAAACCAGAAAGATTTGCAGTATATGCAAGAATGTCGCAAGATATTTAGCCTTTTTCACGCAATGCAAGAATGCTTCATCGAGCAAGAAGAGGTGGTTCATTCACCTATATAACCCCCCATCCCATGGAGAGTGATAAATTAGCCCTCACTCCTTATTCAATCACACACAATTAAGAGTTGATTTGATAAGTGCAATCATAGACATATCCTATTTGGGGAGCTGAAGAAATGGAGGAGATTGATACCGTTACTCTTGCAACACCCCATGCAGCAGGGTGGGATGTTGACACTCCACTTCCAAGAGTTTTACGGGTTAAGGTCGGGTCTCAACAATTGACATTTAGTTGCAGATCTCACGGACGCAAGTATCGCATCTATGGCGATGAGTGGAGCCGTTTTGTTAAACAAAATAGAGGAGCAGTGGTCACTCTTTATGCCGGAGAAGGGGATAACGCCACCCACAGACTCGACGTGAGGCCGTGAGCTTCATAATATATATATGAAGTTAATATTTGTTTTGTGCATTGTTTGTTTGTTTTTCATTTTCTCAGTATTAGTAATGTTTAATGATTGTGCTGTATTTCTATTTTAAATGGGATTTTCCTTTTTCTCTTACCTTTCGCACCTTAGGACCTCATGGCTCTTCTGTTTTCGTGCATACAGTTGTTTAATTTGATACATCTGGTTCATCTTAATAAACTCGACTGATAAGAAAAACAAGAATTGATCATGGAAATAGAATAAGGATTAAAAGAAATCTAGTCTTCCAATTGAATTTCTTCGGGTTTTTATGCTTGAAAGTTTTGGCAACTCCTCTTTTCACACTCCTTTTTCGTCCTTTTTTTTTTTCGCTCGATCAAAGATCATACAACGAAGAAAGTTACAAACAACAAGAATCGACCATCCCCACAAAAAACCAACACCCAAATCAAAACCCAAACTCAAAAAACAAAACGACAAATGTAACCCACAAAGGCCATCGCACCCCCACAGAAACTCTGCCTTCAAAGATAGCAGAGCACAAAACATAAAAAACCAACATCATATGACCAAGAAACCAAAGAGCTGAATCCAGCAAATCCAAAACTGCTGAGACAAACCAGCAACCAAAACAGAAAAAGAAACTCACCACCAAGCCTTATACATACCATGCCTTCTAATACCTGCGACCGCCAGAGCAAACGCCAAATCATTTCCATTCTTATCAGCAATCGCAGAACAGACATTACCTATTCAGGCCGACCTTATATCAATTTCCTTGAAGCAAGGAAGCAGCACCCACGGTCTCAACCCACTGTTCTCAATCCAGCAACATATCTCTTTAGAACCAAGTTCAATAATTAAAGAGCTTTTACCATTTCACCCCATAGCTAAAAACATGTCCAAAGCAATTATAATCGCACCCACCTCAGCAGCAATGGAGTCTTTAGCAATCACCGGACCCGAAAAAACTGCCCTTGCCACCCCATCCAAATCTCTTAATACCCCACCACACCCAGCTTCGTCCTCGTACACAATCCCACATAGGTTAAATTTAAGCCATCCCTTTCTCGGGGGACACCAGAATCTGCCACCCATCCCAGCTTTTTTAGCATCAATCCAACTTCTAATCGGACAAATCCACCAAAGCCTCTCCTTTTTCGTCGTTTAATAACTTTTTGCATTTCAAAGTTGTTTAAAAATGGCAGTTACTTCGCTCTAACGAGCAATAATCTCCACTGGACTGGAAAATTGGCTACAAAAATTTTCAGATAAGAAGCATGCTCCAACGAAGGTAAGATTCGTTGAAACGGAGAAACCTCTTCCTTGCATTACAATGAGTTTCACAATTTTCATTCTTTATCGGAATTAAAAAGTTCAAAACAATTTTTAGTTTATCAAGTAAAACAGAGTGTTGAATAGAAGTAACAATCGAAGTGGGCATTTCAAATACCACCGCTACATAAACATAACAAAAACACTGAGGACAAAGGAATTTTCAAACACTTCGGGTTCACCATGTTTTGGTATTTTTTTTCTTCAATATACCCATGTTTCTACTCGAAGGTAACAATATTAAATTTTTAATGTTTAATTTGAATTTTAAAATTGATTCGATAAAAAATTATAATTAGCCAATTATATTAACAGTTAAATTTTATTTGATCAACCATAAAATTCGAATTAGATGATATTAATTAAACCGTGTTTGACAAATTAAATATAAAATTAAATAAATTCACAATTAGTATTAAATTTATTCTATTAACAAAATCATGAGAAATTCAAATTTAATAATATTAACGATTAACTTTCATCAAATCAACCTCGAAAACCTGAATTAAACATCAAAAAGTTAACATCGTTCCCCTTAAGTAAGAAAATATATAACTTTTGTTAAATACATGTACCAAGATTGAATAAAAAATTAACTCAGATAACAAATGATATATTAAAATTCTAAAAATTCTTCTTCATGATGTTTTGCGTTGATTTTGAGTTCCATATGGCCATTGAAAGACACTCCTTTGTGAGTTCCATAACAATGGTTTTCCGGCTTTAGCCTCTATGGCCGACGACCTTAGAACCTGGCCATGAACTTATGTTCGAGCGTTAGACCATCCATAAATCCAATATTATCAATAAGTCTCAAAACAATTTTTAAAAAATAAATTGATTTTCTAGAAAAAAAATGATACTTTCTGAGATTTTGATAATTTTACATAAAATATTTTCTATTTTTTGTTAAATTTTCTTGAAATCCTCCTCTAAAAGTTGTTCTTAGTGAAACAAATAATATTTATTACAAAATATTATAGTAGTATTTACTTCTGATAATCGAAATTTATTTTATAATAACATAATATTTTATAATAATTAATATAATATATAAACATAATAATAAACAATGACAAAATTAAAACTTAATTTAAATTATATATACTATATATATGTGAATGCATAAGGTCACATTTGGGTTAGAAATGATAAATGAAGATAAGTATGATTTAAACAAATACTCATATTACTTATATTTAAATTTATTATTGTTAAAATTTATTATTAAAATAAAATTGTAATATTAAATAAATTATTAAAATAAATAATAATTTATTATAATATTAAATATAAATAATTAAATATACATGTTAATAATATTGAACATTATAATATTTGATATTAATACTTTAATATTTGTGAAAATTAAAATAAAAAATTATTAACAATAATGTTAAACTTGATTCAAGTTAATTTTTATTCAAAAATAAAATTATTTATAGATGAGCTTTTTTCTGAAAATTAACTTACGTTTTTCAAATGATAAATCAATTTATAGGAAAAGGGGCTTGCTTCCCATTAACTTGTAAATCCTTTTTAGATGACAAAATTGTTTTCCATTAAACAAACACAGGAAAAAAAAAAACTTTTTGTGAGTCTCTTTTTGTAAAATTGTATTTACACATTTATTCAATTCCCATTTAACCTAGCTAGCCTTGGAACCTATTGAAAGTAGAGGTGAACAAAACTCAATTCGATTAAAAAAATTAAAAAAATCGAATTTCGAGTTAATCGAATTGAGTTTCGAGTTCAAGTCGAGCTGAATCTCACAATTCGAATAACTTGAATAATTCGAATAACAGATTGATGTGAATACCCTTTTGGTCCCTGTTAACTTTGAAAATAAGCAAATTGCTCTCTCTCTCAACAAAAATTACAAAATAATTCAAAATAATTTTTGAATTCAAAATATTTATAAAAATTTTAAATTTTATATTTTTAAAAAATTATAATATATATAAATTTAAAAATTTTCTAAAATAATAATTTTGGGACCTAATTAATGATTCAAATTTACTTATTATTATTATTATTATTATTATTATTATTATTATTATTATTATTATTATTTTGCTTAGAAAAAAAATTCAAATATATATGATTTCAAATTTATGTGCTCTAACATGGAATTAGTCATAATGTAACATTATTTTTATTTGGCATGTTTAATTTTTTTTTAATTTAACTCGAACAATTTCACTCAATTTGACTCAACTCAAATTTCATTTCACTCGACTCGTTTCGAAAAGGAATTCAAATTGAATTAAGATGATAAAATAGAACTCGTGAACTTAATTAACTTAAAATTTTTTCACTTGATTCAATTAAACGCTCATCTCTAATTTAAAGATAGATCAAATTATACAACTCCAAACAAAAGAGCAATGGAGCCCTAAGGGTTAAGGTAGCAAGGGAAAAGCAAAAAAGAGAAAAAGGAAACGCAGAGGGTACTCAATTTATTGTAAACTCCCATGTAATATATAAAGTAAATAGAAATGCAAAGAGGATTTTTGCATTTTTCTCATAAATTGGAAAGAAACAAAGCAGGAAAAAACACACTTAATTCACATATAATTAATATATTATGAAGCTCCACAGTACACCAAGCAATGCTTAAATTGTAGACATTTATGAAAGTCGCTAGTTCACTTGGATCTTGGGGAACTACACATTTTCTGTTGAAAAAATTACATTTTTATGGAACTTTGAGGCATATTCTCAATAGGTAAAGATGGAGAGTTTAATCAAAAAATTATAGTTTCATATTCTACTTCATGAGACCTTTACAAAGTATATCATATGCTCAAAATGGTTGAGTGATGAATAAGAAATTAATGCTCAAAGTAAGTTATTTGGAAATATTTGTTGAGGAAAAGAAAAGCTTAGATCTCACATTGGTTAAATACCAAGTGTGAGATGTGTTTATATAATGAGAACCTTTTTGAAAGGTGACTAAATGACTAAGCTTGGAATTCTGCCTCTCGTGCAAGTCCAAACTCGACGGATTTGGAGGGTCCCCATTGGCGTGCACCATCTAATAGGAATTGAACCTACGAATTCTCCAATTATGAGTTGGGCGCTTTAACCAATCAGCCATGGATGCTTAGCGGGGATCCTTGTACACATGGTGAATAACCAAATTTTAATTGAAATGAAATCTTTAGAATAAATCAATGCAATTTAAGAGGAATCAATAAAAGAACATCAATTCAAATCCTGAATTTTTGAATTGATAGAGATTAAGAATTCTCACTATTTCTTAGATTCATGCACCCACATGACGTGGGTGACATGAAATGTCTGAACCGGTTGGGCCAAAAATGGGTCTACGGATATTTTAACCCAACACGAAATATAATTTTTCCTCAGCAAATATATATACAAAATTTGATATAAAAATATTTATATCTTGAATTATTTGATTCTAATCAATTTGATTTTATTTTAATCAAACTGATTCAATTGCCTCTTTAATGCAGATTTTGTCTCCTTGTACAAGAATATATCCAAAAATTTCTCCACTTTGAATGCCTATAAAAGGCTAAGACTTCTTCTAAATTATTTGCTCATTTTCATTCTCTCACACTGATTTTTTGTTGCTCTCAAAACTCTTGCTTTCTTCTCCGAATTTTTTAAACGTTCTAATGATAGAAAAAGGCAACGTTTATTTGTTGATCGTTGTAGAGGTGCTACTACTTTGATCACTATTGTTGTTGTATCCTGGGAGACATTCGACCAACGTTTCTCCAAGTACTGTAGGAGCAGTGAATATGTCTTAAGGAAACTGTGTTTTACAAACCTCAACGTTTCGTAAAATCTTTTTCCTTCCTGTTTATTTCAACTTCTGTTACGGTTTTTATTTTGATTTTTGTATTTAATGAATTAATTATAAATCATTCTATTTGATTATATATGTGTGTTTATTTATATTTAATTGTTTTATTTGTTAACGTGTTTTTGTTCAACATTTTCTCCCTTGGCATAAAGAGTGATCGCTTTTCCACTATTTTGTTGAGCAAAACGGATCGACTCAGTGCCATGGATGCAATACTTGCTTCTTTGACGTTCGCAACAAAATGTCAATTGTTGAAACCCCATTGTAACAGTCAATTCACTTGGAAGTGAATTGCCATTATAACTAAACTCCCACTTTGCTACATGGTGTGATGTAAGAACAACGCTCCCTATCTCCGCCATTTCTTCTTACAACACCGTAAATAGAATGTCTATGATTGCACTTCACAAAGCAATACTCTTAATTGAATGTGTATGAATGAAGAAGAGGTGTTAATTTGTAAACCTCCATGGAAGGGGGGAAGGGGAGATTATATATATAGGTGAATGAACCAACTCTACTGGCTCAAAAAAACAAAGAAAAGTAAGACATTTTATTTTTATGAAATTTAAATGTGGGGGAAACATGATGTGGCAATACTTTTTTTTAGCTAATGACTCATTTTTATACTTCTTCACTAATTTAAAGGATTCCATTTTTTGAAAATCTTGTAAATATTTCTCTAACTTTTCTACTTTTTATTTTAAGGTATTTTGACTAGAGCGGCTATAACTATCATCATATTCCTCGTCATAGCTATCATCTCTACCATCCATATCAACATCCTCATCCTTTATATTTTCATTATCTGGGCCTTCATGTTGACGATCATGTTCGAAATGGATGAATTCTTCCCTTCTACGCCTGGGATTTTACTCTTGGTTTGTCCTATTTGCTTTGCACTCTTCAATGAACTTTTCATTTCTTCCATCTACCTGTTTTTTTTCCTATTCATCTGCTCCCAGATGAAATTATGTTTCTCTTCATATCTCTTTTGCTGGGAGGACATTTGCCCCTCCACACCTCTTATTCTCTCTTGCATGTCTAGATATTGTTGATTATCGGACTGATGGTGCTAAGACCTTTGATCCATCAGTGATGTTCCAACTTGATGTTGATTCTGGGGGTTGAAATACCATGGGGGAATATTGATAAAACTGGTTATATGAATTTTGTTGGTAAGGGTTTTGTTATTTTGATTTTGTGGGGAATATTGTTGACCAACATGCAATGATCCTGGTTTGATTTCTTAATCTGTTTCATATTTGCTCTAGTGTTATGATCCGTGGGTCTGTAATCTGATCATTAACAGGATCAAACTCAGTACTAGGACGATCACTGCACAGGAGGCTATTGTTATACCTCATGTGGTGAACCTCAAAGACTTCCCAACATACATCGCAGACCTCATAACGTACTCATAGGAAACTAAACACCTGTCTCCCAATGGAATCAACTACATTGCAAACCTAGGCTAGTTAACGAACCTTATCTTGGTGAATTTAGAAAGGGGACAGCTCTGTGAAAAAAAATAGAATAAAATAAATAAAATAAAGAACACACAAATTTTACGTGGAAACCCTTTCGGGAAAAAAACCACGGGCAGAGGAGAAGAAAATTCACTATGTCGAAAAATTTGTATCAATACAAGAGGAATAGACTATGTCTATTTATAGGCTTGTAAAGCCATATTTTAGTAGGATTGAAACACCCTATCCTAATCAATATAAAATAGATGAAGTTTAATAAGGTTTAAAAAACCTTATTCTAAAATAAAATAAAAGAAGTCTAGTTCTATATGGATTTTACTTTTATTTTATTTTCCATCATATTCTATAAGAATTTGGGTCACTTAATTCTAACAATCTCCACCTTGACACAAATTCTCAATGAACAAGTTCATCATTGCGAACTTTCAATAAACAAGTTCTCCACCTCTTCCATAAAACCCCTTAAGGGTTTAACTCAACAATGAACACCAACCAAGTCTAAGCAATGCTCAAACTTGGTTTTAGGAAGTGACTTAGTCATCATATCTGCAGGATTTTCATGAGTACTAATTTTGCTCACAACAATATCACCACGAGCAATAATATCACGAAAAAATGATACCAAACATCAATGTGTTTTGTTCTCTCATGAAACATTTGATCTTTTGTAAGAAATATAGCACTCACATTGTCACAAAATATCATGGCTGATTCAAGGTCTTCATTGAGTTCACTAAATAGTCCCTTCAACCAAATAGCTTCTTTGCAAGCCTCGAATCGCCATGTACTCGCCTTGATGGTAGACAAAGCGATCGTAGTTTGCAAAGTGGCTTTCCAACTAATTGCACAACCTCCGATTGTAAAGACGTAACTCGTGAGAGATCTTCTTCTATCAAGGTCTCCAAAGAAAATCAGCATCAACATACCCTATGACCCCATCTTTAGTTCTTCCAAATCGTAAGCAAACATCGGTAGTGCCTCGTAAGTATCTTAAAATCCATCGAATCGCTTTCCAATGTTCTTTACCGGATTTGCCATGTATCTGCTAATCGCATCGATCGCATATGATAAATCGGGCGTGAACAAACCATAGCATACATGAGAGATCCCCATCGCACTAGAGTATGGAACATGTGACATGTACTCAATCTCATCATCTGATTGTGGAGACAAAATCGATGAAAGTCCGAAATGGGCTGCTAAAGGAGTACTAACGACAGCTTAGCACTCTGCATATTGAACTCAAAAGAACTTTCTCAATGTACCCCTTCCGACTTAGGTACAATTTACTTGATTTTCTATCTCTCGAGAATCTCCATACCAAGTATCTTCTTTGCTGGTCCTAAATCTTTCATCTCAAATTCTTTACTTAGTTGGGCTTTGACCTTTCTTATCTCTTCTTTATCTTTTCTTTTGCTATCAACATGTCATCAACATAAAGAAGTAGATACACAAAAGAACCATCACTATTTTTCTTAAAGTAAACACAAGCTCACAAAACTACTTCTTTTGAAATCATGAGAAGTCATAAAGGAATCAAACCTCTTGTACCACTGTCTTGGTGATCAAGTTTCAAACCGTAAAGGGACTTTTTCACAAGCAAACATAGTTCTCTTTTCAAATCAGAAACCTTCTCGTTTGTTGCATGTAAATATCCTCATCAAGTTCTCCATGCAAAAATGCGCTTTTTACATCTAATCGCTCAAGCTCCAAATCATGCATGGCCACAATACCAAGCAAAGCTCAAATCGAACTATGCTTAACAACTGGGAGAACACATCAGAAGTCCACTCCTGGAATTTGATGTAACCCTTTGCAACAAGCCTTGCTTTATATCTGGGTTCTTCAACTCCTGAGAGTCCCTTCTTTCTTTTTAAATACCCATTTACAACGAACAGCCTTTTTACCTTTAGGAAGTTTCACAAGGTCCCATGTTCTGTTTTTGTGGAGTGATTCCATCTCTTCTTGCATAGCAAACATCCACTTTTCTGAGCCTTCACAGGTAACTGCCTCAGAATAATTAGATGGCTCTTGATTCGCATCTATATCTTCACTACATTCAAAGCATAAGCAACTAGATCACCTCGGCATATTTCTTTGGAGGTTTAATTTCTCTTCTAGTTCTGCTTTTTGGCGATAGAGTATTGTGGTGAAGAAGCAACTCTATTCTCAATTTTTGTACTGGCTTGAGGAGTTGACTCTGTATTAACTCGATGCTCTACTTGTTTTTGATTTTCTTTATTGGAAGAGTCTTTAAGAGATAAGTTAGGTAGCATAGCGGTTTCATCAAAAACAACATCTCTACTAATCACAACTTTTCTATTTTCAGACACCATAACTTATACCCTTTTACACCAACTTTATAACCAAGAAAAACACATTTAATGGATCTCGGTTCCAATTTTCCATTATCAACATGAGCATATGCAGGGACACCCAAAGATCTTTAAATCGTAATAATTAGCGGGATTACGGACCATACCTCTTGTGGAGTCTTTTCTCAATGGCAACGGATGGAGATCGGTTGATCAAAAACATGCGATGAAGACGCTTACGCTTCAAAATGACTTCGGTAAGTTGGCATTTGACAACATACATCGAACCTTCTCCATGATCGTTCGCTTTTCGTTCGTTCGCAACGCCGTTTTGTTGTGGAGTATGACGAATCGTCGTGTGTCTTATGATTCCTTCCGACTTGCACAATCTATTAAACTCATCGAACGTAACTCTAAGCCATTGTCTGCATGCGGAGGTATTTTATCTGCTTTCCGCCTCTGCTTTTTCAATCATAATTTTCCAAGACTTAAATCGAAAAAACACATCACTTTTCTCGCCGGGAAGAACACCCAAACTTTTCTCGGAAAAATCATCAATAAAGGTTAGCATATAATTAGCTCCACCTCTGGAAGGCACTTTAGATGGCCCCATAGGTCGAAATGAATATACTCCAATGTTCCTTCGTGTTATGGATTCCTCTAGTGAATCGAACTCTCTTTTGTTTTCCAAAACACACGATGCTCACAGAAATTCAGTTTGCAAATTCCTTGCCCATTAAGAAGTCCTCTTTTGCTCAATTCGCCATGCCATTCTCACTCATATGCCCTAGGCGCATATGCCAAAGTTTAGTAATATCATCATCGACAAGGACGAGGAAGCGGCAAACATGCATCACCATAATGATGAGAACCACCGCAAAATATATAACTTGGCAATCTTTCTCTGTCCTTTCATCACAACAAGGGACCCTTTGGAAATCTTTAAAACCCCACATTCACCAGTATATCTGCACCCTTTTGAATCAAGAGTACTCAACGAAATTAAATTTCTTTTCAATTCGGAACATGCCGTGCGTCACTAAGTGTTCTCGACAACTCCATCAAACATCTTAACTTTAATTGTTCCAACACTGCGATTTTACACGAAGTATTATTTCCCATCAAAACAACACCTTCGGACAATCGCTTCGTAAGTTGTAAACCAATCCCGATTGGGACTCATATGGAAGGTGCAACTGAATCAAGTATCCACTCCTCGCTTACTTTAGAATCATTGTGAAGCGACTAGAAGTTCACCATCGCTGTAGTCTTCTACAACATCACTTCACCGGAATTTTCTCGGTTGTTTTCCTTTTGATTCGCAGCCTCCCTTTTAATCTTATTTTGTAGCTTATAGCACTCAGATTTAATGTGCCCTTTCTTCTTGCGTGAAGTTACAAGTTTTACCTCTGTTTGAAGACTTGATCTACCCTTAGATTTACCACGAGGATTCCGCCTCGTGTCCTACCACGATCATCATCGACATTCCGATCTTGTCTCCCACGAACAATGAGACCCTCTCTCCCCGAGAGTCGGGTTTAACCACAAGATGCTTCATCTTATCATACGAGGTTAAAGAATCATAAACCTCATCAATCGTTAGAGAGACTCACTGGCTATATAAAATCGTGTCTCTAAAGGTTGAATAAGACGGGGCAACGAACAAAGTAGAATCAACCCTAGATCTTCCTTATCATACTTTGAACCTCCATGGCTTCCAAGTTTGAGAGAATTTCTTTAAACAACATTAAGTGTTCGTGTCTGACACGCCTTCCTCCAAACGATGAGCATAAAGACGCCGCTTCATATGCAACTTGCTTGTTAGAGTTTTCGACATACATATTTGTTCTAGCCTCTTCCATAATGCAATGGCAGTTTTCTTTTCATCACATCTTGCAAAATTTCGTTGGACAAATGCGGATGTAATTGTGTTAATGCCTTTCGATCCTTACGCTTTTTCTCTTCATCTCATTAATGTCGAAGGCATCTTATCTATCCCTAGCGGGGCATCCTCCAGATCCATCTGTGCAAGAACCGCTTGCATCTTAATTTGCCACAACACAAATCTAGTGTTGCGATCCAACAAATAAATTTCATATTTCAAAGACGCCATTACCGTGATCGAGATGAATAACCCTAAAGCTCTGATACCAATTTGTGAAAAAAAAATAGAATAAAATAAATAAAATAAAGAACACACAAATTTTACGTGAAACCCTTTCGGAAAAAACCACGAGCAGAGAGAAGAAAATTCACTATGTCGAAAAATTTGTATCAATACAAGAGGAATAGACTATGTCTATTTATAGGCTTGTAAAGCCATATTTTAGTAGGATTGAAACACCCTATCCTAATCAATATAAAATAGATGAAGTTTAATAAGGTTTAAAAAACCTTATTCTAAAATAAAATAAAAGAAGTCTAGTTCTATATGGATTTTACTTTTATTTTATTTTCCATCATATTCTATAAGAATTTGGGTCACTTAATTCTAACAAGCTCCATTAGGACTATGTGAAGGCCACGTGAAACCTAGAGTAATTGATTGCTAGAGCAATCCCTTCCAAAACTTCACTCTTCTCCTTGATTCTTCCTTCATTTTCTTGTTAGCCTCACTAGTTAACAATTGGTGCAGTAAGTGTGGAAAGACATGACGCATCCAAGTAGAAGTCATCCTCCTAGTATCGATTTTGATCTTGTTAATGATCAGCCTAGAGATCCCACGGGTCATAACACCTAAGCAAATATGGAACAGGCCAACCCACACAAAACCCTTATCAACAAAATCTATATGACCGATTTTATCATAACTATATGATTCGATTTTATTAATTCGATGTTTAGATTGAGTGTGGCCTCTTTCTTATGGTTAGATGTGACTTTATTGGCATCGATTATATATGACCTTATTCTACTATGAATAGTTTCTAATGAATTAAAAGAATAACATTGGTGGATATTTGGCTTGCCTTTTGCCTTATTATATGAAAATGACAAGCTCTTGTTTCGTTTTCAGTTCGATTGGGATGTTCTTTGAATTTTGTAGTTGTTGCCTCTTTTCCAACTTGGATTATTATTTCCCTCTTTTAATTCCACATGCTAATCGTAGGTTTTGTGCTTAGATGATGTTAACAGCTTAACGAAATGGTAGAGCAATTTAATCCTCAATTTTCACACAACCATTACTTTAGACATCAACATGTTAGGTTCTTGTCTCTTTGACTCTTTATTGTTGGATTTCAGTATATCTTAGCTAAGCTAATTTGGGTGTCTTATGTTGCATGAATTCCGATTATGAAACTAAACTACTAATAAATATTGAGTTAAATTAATGCTTTTAATGTGGTATTTCTATTTTTTTTGTGTGTAATATGATATATTTATTTGATAAAATTATATATTTTGATATTAGCATTTAAATTTTTTAGTATTTAATTCGGGTTTTAAAATTGATTTAATAAAAATCACAATTAGCTAATTATATTAGTAATTAAATTTCATCAAATCAACCATAAAACTCAAATTAGATGATATAACTCAAACTGTGTTTGACAAATTAAACGTAAAATTAAACAAATTCGCAATTAGTATTAAATTTATTCTATTAACAAAATCATGAAAAATTCAAACCTATTTATATTAACTTTTATCAAATCAACTCTAAAACCCAAATTAAACACCCAAAAAGTTAACATCATTGCCTTTACGTACCAAAAATATAACTTTTGTTAAGTATAGGTACCAAGATTGAAAAAAAAATTACACATTTGTGAGTACCATAACAATGGTGTTCCGACTTTAGCCTCGATGGTCGACAGCCCTAGAACCTAGCCATTAACTTATGTTCGAGGGTCAAACTATAAACAAATCCGATATTATCAATAAGTCAAAAGACAAAATTTCACCCAAAGATAATATTGAACTTGTTGAGGGTCCAAACAATTTAAATTTGTGTTTGTTTCACCAAAATAATTCTTCAAAAATTATTTCTGAAAAATAGATTAATTTTCTAGAAAAGTTAATTTTTTTTAGTGTTTAGATGATTTTACATAAAATATTTTTCATTTTTTGGTAAATTTTCCTGAATCATTTTCTAAAAGTTTTCTTAATAAAACAAACAATATTTGTTACAAAATATTATAGTAGTATTTTCTTCTAGTAATCAAAATTTATTTTATAATAATTAATATCATATATAAACATAAACAATGCCTAATTAAATCTTAATTTAAATTACATATACTACATATATGTGAATGCATAAAGACACATTTAAATTGAAAGTGATAAATGAAGATAAATATGATTTAAATAAATACCCATATTACTAAAATTTAAATTTATTATTAAAATAAAATTATAATATTAAATAATTTGTTAAAATAATAAATTATATTAATATTTTATTATATCATTAAATATAAATAATTATAATATTTTATATTAATAGTTTATGTTTCATTTCCATTTAATATGTTTAAGTCTTAGAAGAGTCCAATGAAAGATGTATCGAATTATATAACTGTATATACTAAAATAAAATTACCCCGATGCCTTAAGTTTTGAAAGGAAAAATTTGGGTGCGCTAAAATATAATATTTCCTTATTTAAGAATCGAGGAATCTTCTTATGAATAATTTTAAGTATTGTATAAAAAATAAGAAATTAAAAATAAAATAAAGCAGAAATAAGAACTTAGTTAATATATATTAATATGAAGTTCCACAGCAGGCATTTCATTTTCTGTAGACCACCATGTGGAAGCCCTCACCCTTTTCTCTTGCATAAAGAGTGACCACAGCTCTCATATTTTGTCGAACAAACCTGCACCACTCCTCGCCATCGATGCGATACTCGTCTCTGTTACCTCTGCAACGAACTGTCAACTGTTGAGATCCCACTGTAACAGTTAATTCACTTGGAAGTGGATTGCCATTATATCTAAACTCCCTTTTTGCTGCATGTTGTGATGCAAGAACAACGCTCCCTATCTCCGCCATTTCTTCTTAAAACACCGCAATAAAATATGTCTATGATTGCACTTCTCAAAGCAATACTCTTAATTGTGTGTGTAAGAATGAAGAAGAGGGGTTAATTTGTAAGCCTCCATGGGATGGGGGGGTATATAGGTGAATGAACCAACTCTACTGGCTTGAGCAAACAAAGAAAAATCAGACATTCTTCTTCTAAAAAATTATATATTATAGCGAGAAAAAGGCTAAATATCTTACGACATCCTTGCATATACTGTAAATGTTTCTTTGTTTGGGTCATTTCGAGAACTAAAAAACTCAACATTTAATACCTTAAAGTGCTTTTTTTACTTGGTCAAACAGCTAGCCTCAATTTGGTAGTGTCGCTGAGCTTTTTTTTTCAATCGATAGATCGAGAGAGAATCTGAGAGAGAACGAGATATGGCTCACCAGCTTGCTCGATAGATGGTTAGTTTCGAAGCCATTAATTTATATTATTGTTATTGTTATCTTAAAGAGCAGGCCAGGTACTTCCTACACACCAAAACAAGGACTCTGCGTTTCAATTTTCAAACCTTTTTTTTTTTTTTTTTATTATATATGTGTAAGTTATAGTATCGACAGACAACGTTTATAATTTCTACTAAAGGAAAACGGGTTGAATAAAATTAGTTGTTTAATGGAAGATCTTGCTACGTTGACGATTTGCAACTTCAACCACGTGCTTTGCTCGCTCTATAACCCAACCATGTTAGCCGCAGGGTATTTATGACCATATATATATATGTGTGTGTACATATTGCACGATGGGTTCTCCTCTTCAGAACATGTTGTGAGAGCATGAGAAAGTGAGTCAGCTAACTTTGACAAGAATAGTATAATCTAACAAAATCTAAAGACATTGGAAAATGATTTTATTTTTCTAAATTTAGAACGAAGAATTTTTTGTTTAATTTAGTTGTATCAAAATTTGATTCCTTGAGTTATGAATTTTATTATTGTGAATGATGCTACATATTGTAAAAGTTGTATACTTAACGTAACAGCTTTTGATTCCTTATCTATTTGAACTCAGGTTTTTACTTACATCAAATAATCAAGTTACGCATACACAGTCTATCATCCACTCAAGATTAAGGTATGGGACACTATGAACATTACAAGTGAATCAATCCATAGACAAATTTAGGATCTACTCTACTTTGGTCCTATCTGATGTATTGTTAGTCCAATCAGTCACATCTATATCGCTATCTTTTGGGAGTTATTCGCTCTAATACTCAAGACAAAGCATCTCCCTAATTAGCCTAGATAAACGACTTATTAGTCTTTTAATTGATCTACTCATTTCTGATTAGACTAAAGACATGTTTAGGTTCATCTACTAATACAAGTTGTCTTTCCATATTACGATCCAACCGTGTAATACCGCTTAGTTTTAGTTAAACGTTAGATAACCAGTGAGTCAATTTTGCTTCCATTTTGTTTTGCGTGCAAAAATATTAAGAACAATATACAAAGGGTATTAATATAATAAATGAATATTTTATTAAACGAATTTGTTCAAAAAGTACACGTATACAAAACGAATATACTACACTTAGAACACCAGATCTAACACGAACATCATCTAGGTTCACACACATTAGCTCATAAGGTTTTATATTAAGGATACAATTAGTCAACTATTCAAAAGGATGTCGTAGAGTTGGTTCTCAAGAGTGAACCATGTCAAAGATTCTTGTTAGTTCCACAGTAACCGGCGAAACCACTTCAGTTAGTTACTAGTCCATGGCCAATTTCAACTTGGAGAATTGATATTTTAGGGTTATTCCCACTGGCAATAGCTCAGAAAAAGTTTATAGTTGTTGTTATTGAGTACTTTACTAAGTGGATAGAAGCTAAAGTGCTAGCAACAATCACAGAAAAGCAGATAGGAAACTTTATTTGGAAATCTATTATGTATCGCTATGGCATCCCAAACCTCATTATTACCGACAATGGTACACAATTGCAAGAAAAATTTAAGGGCTTCTACTCTAGTTTACATATATCATTGGCTCAAAGTTCGGTAAAAATGCGACAAACTAATGGACAAGCAAGGGTAGCCTAAAATCCTTCAAGGGTTAAAGAAGAAAGTTGGTGATACGAAAGGAGCATGGGTCGATGAATTGTCAAGTATATTACGGGCCTTAAGAACCACACCCCACACTGGGATAGGTAAAGTATAGCTTGGTATAATCGTTAGTAATACAGAATTATTGAATACGTTGTGAATGAATTTTAGAAATTCTATGTTATACTATTGCAAGCAAGGGAAGCTCTATTTAACTTGATGTTCGACATGGAGGTAGTAATCGTAACAGAAATTAGACTCTAAACACATCGAATTATAACAATCTTTCTTCTAAGCAACAATATTTCATTTTTTTTTCTTCTGTTGTTGTTCCTTGGAAGGAATAGGAGACTTCTGATTTTTTAGTTTACTCTTCAAAGCACTTAGACTTTGATTAACCGATTTTTTGATGGTTGAGTCTGAAATGGCTAAGGTTGGTAAACTAGATATAGATGAGGCAGGGGCAGTTGAGGCAGAAATGGTGGAAGTAGGAGAAAAAATAGACATCTCAGATGTAGGCGAAGTTGAGGCAAGTGCAGTGGTAATAATGGGTGCAATAGGAACCTTAGGATTAACGAAGTACTTTCATTATCTCCAGCATGCAAACCTTCACCTTCGCATAAATCCTCTGCATGATAAAAAAAAATCACTATCAATTTATAACAAACAAGAAGATAATAAAAGCAATACACACTAGAGCTACTACTACAAGACCAATTAAAATTTTAACGAAGAACTCCATCAATAATATCATAGCCCGATGAAACACGTAATGGATGAATCTTGCCCTAGATTTATTTGGTTATTCATATTTAATGCGAGTGCTTCACTTGATTATAATAGTTCGTTTGCCTAGTGTTAGGATTGACCCGATTAAGCAACAAGTAAAACAAAATAGCGGAATAAATTGAGAAATTGAACACACAATTTTAACGTGGAGAAACCCCCTCTAAAGAGGATAAAAAATCACGAGCAAAGATAATTTTACTATAATGGCAAAAGAACGAAGAGTACAAAAGATGGAGATAAAAAAACTAAACCCTAAAAACATGAAAACAAATAGCCCTCAAAATGTAAACTCAAAATTCTCTAAATGTGTTATGAGTTCTAATCTCTAATGGGTATATTTTCTAAGGTTGTAAAAGAACATATTTATAGGCTAAATTAGTAGGTCAAATAAATTATGCTAATAAATGCTAAATATATTATACTAATAAATACTAAATCTTCCAGAAAGAAAATATATTTTGTTTAACTTGACTTGCAAGCAATCTCTTAGAATTTGGGTCACACAACTCTAACAATCTCCACCTTGACACGAATTCTTACAATGCCATATTTGTCAAAGCCCGCCACGGGCCTATCTTGAACTATGTAGGGAATTAACTGAGTTGAATCTATGCTCAGAAGCTGGAAAACTTCTAGCCTTCGACTTGCGCACTATCAAATCAAAACTAACTCAGGTCTGATTTTCACGAACACGGTGCCCTAACTTTTCAAAACCTGTATCCAAAAGAGAACCTCTCTTCAATGAAACAGTCATATATTTTTCTCTCCTATGACCAAGTTGCCTCCGCTCCAAACGAGTTGACTTCTACTCCGTAACGGACGAGAGACGTCCGATTTCACTAATCATTGTAGAACCTTCCAGAATATAAAGACTACCGGTTCTTTTAACTTTTAACAAATCGAGAGCTCCACGAGATACTTTAATGTCGCTCAACTCAATGTTGATTCTGCATCCTCTCAAGTTTAAAATACTCAAGGAGATGAGATTCTTTCGTAAATTATGTATATACCTAACATCTAAGAGTGTCCTAATCGTCTTATCGTGTACCATAATTTTAACAGTACCAATACCAATTACCTTACTAGATGAATCGTTTCCCATGTGCACAACTCCACCTTCAATCGAACTATATGTGGAGAATTATTCTCTATTGGGACACATGTGGAAAGAACATCCCAAATTTAGGATCCACTCTAACGTGAGCTTGGAATTATCACTCGTTGACACTAACAAGAAACCATCACCGCTTTCATTGGCCAAATTAGCACCAGCTACATCTTCCTCGTTACTCTCAGCAGCTCTTTTATTTCGCAGTTTATAACAATCTACTTTGACGTGACTAACTTTTTACAATAGCGACATATTTTGTCTCGTTTTTTTTATGCTACTAAAATGGAAACTTGTTTATCTGCCTTGCTATCCAAACCAAACTCATTGTCGAGTTTGTCTCTACTCAAAAAATAACCTTTCACATCTTCGAACAAGAGTTTGTCTCTACCATAAATCAAGGTCTCCCTGAAAGACTTGTATGAAAGAGGTAAAGAGCACAATAATAGCATAGCCTAATCTTCATCGTCAATATGAACCTCAACGTTCTTTAAATCATTTAAAAGAGTAATGAATTGACTGATGTGATCTCTAAAAAGCTCATATTCGTTCATGCGAAATGTAAATAGATGTTGTTTCAACACTAAACGATTAGCCAGAGACTTAGTCGCATAAAGAGTTTCTAAGCATAAAGAGTTTCTAACCTTTTCCACAAGGCAGATGAGGTCTTCTCCATCAATACCTCCTGTAATACTGTATTTTTGAGGCACAACTGGATTGCAGACAAGGCCTTTTCATCAAGCTCTTCTCATTCTGTTTAATTTAGATTCTCAGGCTTTTTCCAGGTAATAACCTTTTTCAAGCCAGTTTGAACTAGAATTGTCATCATCCGAACTTGCCACAGATTGAAATTTTTCTCACCATCGAAATTCTCAATTTCAAACCTTGTTGCTGTCATTTCTAAACGGCCTAATCTATGAAAATTGAACTAACTCTAATACCACTTGTTAGGATCGACCCGATTAAGCAACAAGTAAAACAAAATGGCGGAATAAATTGAGAAATTAAACACACAAATTTAACGTAGAAAAACCCCCTCCAAATAGGATAAAAACCTACGAGCAAAGATAATTTTACTACAATGACAAAAGAATGAAGAGTACAAAAGATGGAGATAAAAAACTAAACCCTAAAACCCCGAAAATAAAGAATCCTCAAAACATAAACACAAAATTCTTTAAATGTGTTATGAGTTCTAATCTCTAATGGGTATATTTTCTAAGGTTGTAAAAGAACTTATTTATAAGCTAAATTAGTAGGTCAAATAAACTATGCTAATAAATGTTAAATATATTATACTAATAAATACTAAATCTTCTAGAAAGAACATATATTTTGTTTAACTTAACTTACAAGCAATCTATTAGAATTTGAGTCTTACAACTCTAACACCTAGAACATATAAAAACTTGCAAAAATAAATACAACAAATTAGAAAGTTCGAAATAACACCTCCAACACTAGAATGTGTATCAAAGCCTGCACGAGATTCAATATCCATCATATCTCCGCTTGAGGCAACTTTTCTCTTTGGGCGAATTTCCAAATTGGGTCCTTTGCTTTTTTCAGAGGGTTCTTGAGTAACATCAACAATTTTAACCCCTTAAAACGATCTCAATGGCTCACGAAGATTTAGTCACCTTTGCAATTTTCTGCCCTTTTTTAGCTCTTGGAACCTTCGCTTTAACATCATTGTTTTCTCCTTTCTAAACTCGATATTCCCATTTACATTCAGGACTAAAAGCATAATCAGGTAACCAATTTCTGGGTTTTTTGCATAATCCCACAAGAATCTCCGCTGTCACATTATTATCCCTATATAGCCAAGCCTCATTGCATGGCTTTACCCCATCGAGTTGAGTTTCGCCAAAAGTATTGAAGTCCACATCATCCCAACCATTAGGACTTTTCTCCATCGAGTAGAACTGCCAAACATTTCTCAGGCTATGAACTTGTTAATATCTAATTAGTTGTCTTGCTGCAGCCTTTCCAATTGAGCCTCTTCTGTTGCATTCAAAAATCAAGGGTCCCAAGTGTATTTTTTAGTGGAAGGTTTAACCCAACCCAAAGGGAAAGAGAACTCCCCACAAGTTTGCTCAATTTTAATAAACTTATCCCTTGCCAAACGAAGATTGGTAGTAGTATTATCCACGATAGCTTTTCCTTCTCTTCAAGTAGTGAACATCACAAACCCCATTTGATTACTCTCACGCGCAGTAGACACTATGTATATTCTCTTAATCACATTTACAAAGGATTCTTCTCCATGCAATTGATAATCTAGGGAAAAAGCCATTAACGTCCACCAACCCATTAATTGATCAAGAATCATTCCATATGAATTCAAAATTTCAACAAAAAAAATAGGTGTAAATGTAAATGGAATCTTGTTTCTATCACATATAAAGACAAAAGAAACCAATTGTTTTCCCTTCTTTGATTATTCATCTTATTCAATTGGTGTTTACCCTTTACAACCTCGAACCTATACCTAAAGTTATCAAAGCAGGTGATTCCCCTACATTCGAGCAATTTCCATATTTCCTCCACTGATGCAAAACATTCAAATTCCTCACTTTCAGTGGGAACACTAAACAATTTAGGGTCCATGTTTCACTAAAATTTAGATTAAAAATATAAAGGATATGAAAAAAAATGAAAGAAATTGAAACCTACCAAAGAAAATTGCACCAGAAGCATAGATGAACAAGGTTGCAGAAAACTTATAAACAATAAGTTAAAACAAAAACCCTTCAGCTACTTCAAAACTTATTAAGTAAGTGACCACGTGCTCATGCGTACATTATTTACCATATATAAAAGTTGCTCCAATTAGAGTTCAACATGTGTATCAAAAAGTAATCGTGATCACAGTTTTATTGGAAACCTAACCGATAAGCCGTAATATATATAGCACATTTCAAGCAACTTCATGGTTAAATATATTTGAATATACAAACATGAATTGTTTTACCCCGCCATTAATCCAACGAACTTAGAATATTTTTTCAATTTTTCAAATCTCAAACATCCTACTATACAAATTAAAAATCCTCCTACAATACATAAAACTTCAATATACACGTCAAATTAACTATCCAAACTTATATTGTCAACTTCTCCAACAAGCTTACGAAGTTTATAAAATTACTAAGTGCCCTAACATGTCTCATCCTAAGACGTCACATCACCATCATTGCCAAAGGTATCAAATTAGACTTTCATGTCAACAATCTTAGGACACGTAGCTAAATTTATTCTCCATTAGAAAAAGATTACACAAACAGCTTACACAGGACATTCCTTCTCCCTTTTTCTAAAAATTCTTTCCAAGAAATAATAATCTCTTCCAAAACTTCATATTCCTCTCTTTGATTCTTCTTTCATCTTCTTCCCTTGTCCGCCTTACTAGTTAACAAGTTCAAATTATTTTTTATTATTTTTTTCTCAGACCCAAATTCAACCCATAAGTTTTAACATATTCAATTTAGTTTATTCTCCATTTAAACATTTAAAAAGCCATTTAACTCACACTATATGTAATTGCCTAGAATATGCAACATTGTTAGAAAATCACTTTAAATAATCAAGGTTGTAGACTAGGGTGATGCCAAGAGGGCTGGGAAGCCCTAAAATAGAAAATTGCATGCTTGGCTCTTTAAATTTTTATGAAATTATTATTACATGATAAAAATTGTAATTTGGCCTCGTAATATGATAAGTTTTAATTTAATATTTTAAAAATTATAAAATTATAAGGTTATAAAATGATAAAGTTACATTTCAGCTATCATAAAAATATATAAATTAATCTCGCCCTTGAGAAAAATGTCAAGCTTCGATCATAATTGTAAATATCCTTGAATATCCTAAAGACAAAGTGTAAATACTCACACGCTCTTTCTCACTTTTGATACGCTCAACTTCCACTACTCATATAAGATTTTTTGTGAGAAGTCTTTAAAGTGGCGTTCGCTCGTGAGTCAAAGAACCCCTTAATGAAAGGTATTATCCCCATGTAAGGACTATTTCCTTAGCTTCCGTGAAAAGTTATTAGACGATTTGTGAAACAGATAACGTTGCAATTGATAAAGATAAATACCTATAAGCTCAAACAATAATTATTAGTATTCTGCATAATATTAACTACGAAACTCTCCACGAAAACCTCGATTCACAGATATCACATTTTTCTAAATCAACAACATTTTAAAAAGTGTGTAAATACAAAACCAACCTAGATTTTATCAATTAAAATAACAGTTTGACTGAATGAAGGTAAGAAATGCAGAAGTGGCGCGTGAAGTAAATAAACTAGATTTTATGATAGAAATAATGATTTCACCTCCAAATCAACGTGGAAATGTGTAATTCTTTTTTCTCCGTTTTCCGGATAAGGTAAACAAGTGGGTCCCACCGGCAAAGGACGATTCAGACAAAGACAGAACCTCTGTTCCCCCTCATAATTGGTTGCTGTCATCTCACGCGCTTCTTAAATGTATAGTGCTGGGTCAATTCACTATTGAACGCCGTGTATGGTAAGCAAAATCCTTTTTATCTTACGGAATTTGAATTTCCCATCCCACGTCAACTTTCGACAACACTCAAGTCTCATTATATTTATAGCCAAACAAACCAAACTTTTACCAAATCTGTTCGAGGATCTGACATTTCGCACGTGACATGCCATGTGATGTCTATTTGCTGCTTTAATCTGTATATTCATTGCCTTTATTTTTCAAAAACATTCAACTTAAATTTTATTCTACCATTTTTCCTTTTCTTGAATTTATAATAATTTTGTATAATAAAATTTCATGTTAGAGTATTTTCAATTTTAATAATTTAATTTCAATTAATTTTATATAAATTTATGATTTTGGTCTTTAATATTTTATAATTTTATATCAACCTTTAATACATTGTGTTTTTTTTTTTTTATCTTATCTCATACTTCTGAAGTTGATATAATTATCAAGGTGAAATTAATTATTTTTTTAGAGAGATTAGAATTAAATTGTATAATTAATTTTATCATTTTAATAGTTTAAATTTTTATAATTGTTTAAATAATTAAATTAAAATTTTATCATTTTAAAAAGTCATAAGTATAATTTTACCATGTATTAACTTTAAAACTTTATAAATTTTAAAAAGCCAAATCATAAATTTACCATTTTTTGGGGAAACACTATGAAATTTTAACAAAAACTACTAATGTATCCTTAATTGAAATGAAAAATATAAATAAGAATTTTTAATTTTAAACTCTTTTTTTTTTGTAATAAAAACAAACAAGAAGATTACATTAATTTAATCCAATTTAAAAGGGTGTTCTCGACTAAATGAAGTCACTCATTCAAAGGTCATCTTAGCAATACGATCTACTTTGAAATTATCTTTGCAAGGTATATGTTCAAGCTTCTATTGATCAATATTTAACAAATGATGCCTAAACTCTACGTATTCCTAAACTCTTAAATTAAAAGATAATATACACTTAAACGTACTCAAATTTACTCATTTCATTAAAGCTCAATTACCATATTTTAAATCTAATTTTAAAAAATGAATTTATTAAATCAAAATTCAAACCCAATTATCTTTTATTTTTAAAATTAAATAACTTCATTGATAAAAAAAATATTGTTGGAAATTTAAAATTAGAAAAATAAATCACAATAATTTGGAGTTCAGAATTCAAAAAATTAATAGAAAAATGGAAAATAGACTGTAGAAAAAAATGAAAAAATTGTGATTAGGGTCCATTAAAAAGAAGGCGGTCAAATTGGTCGTTGCCACCTGCATGTTTATAATTATAAAGGTTTCCCACGTGTTTGCTGAAAGTACATAAACAGGCTCCATCAATGGTGACAATCATGATGCATGCTGTTTTTTTTTGTTTTGGTTGGTGAAACTTACTTTTTTACTACTTTTGGGGGTAAAAAAAAAAAAAGAGAGAAGAAACTAAAGCTTATTTATTTGTTTCCAGTTTTAAGTTTTTACACTTCATCCAAGATGAGGGAACTAAATTTACTGTAAAGTCAGTAAAAAGTAAAAAGTGGAAAGTTACTGGGAACAGAAAGAAAGAAGGGAAAGGAGAATTAAATGTCTTAAATATCATTTGATTTTGATGGTAAATGTATTTTTACATAATGGTTAATTTAATCAAAGGTCCTCATGTTATGATTCAAATTCTGGATTAAACCAAAACTTTTAAGATGTTTTAATTGAGTCCTTTTCTTTTTGGGTGATACAAATAAGATTAAACAGAGACGATCTTCTATTACGAACCATCTTAACTAAGGTATCAGCGATGTGTTGGATGCGCCAATGATGCACTTTTGTTAGGAGTTATTGAATTCTTCTAATCAAAGTTGACTTGTAAACTCTTGTAGATTCTTTTTAAATAACAACGACAACTTCAAAACTACTTATTTAAATCTTCGATTAATTGTAACTCGCAATTCAACATTCAAAACAGAACAACAACCCAGATATGTGTAGTATCCAAGAATCGTTTAATTGGATCCTTCAAAGTACTACTTAATCATGGTAAATAGAGGAGTCAAAATGTGGGTGAATAATAATTTGTTCTGACAAATACTGTGACTGACACAACTTGATTTTGGAATGTGAAAGTAATTTAAATATTAAATTTGTTAGTTGGAATGGAAGGGAGACAGAAAAATAAATAGTAAAAAGAGAGGTCTTTATCAACAATATTATAATATTAATTTTTAAAATAATAAATATTTTAAAACAAAAAAAAGGTAAAAGAGAAAAGAAGGAATCAAACAAAAACAAAGAAAGAGAGGATGATGAACCTAGCCACTCTGGCACCCACTACTGTTGATTTAATGCTTGTATAATCTCTATTTACATTTTTAATTATTAATAGTTCAAGTCGATTGAATCTTAATTCGATTATTGTCAATATAAGAAAACGTAGATTTGAGTATGCTAAAACGTATTATCTTTCTATTTACAAATTGAGAAAAGAAACTATGAATAATTCCAAACATGTAACACAGTTTGAACTCGTGTTAATACTTTAATAATATTTGTTGAATTAAATAGTTTTGAAGATATGGGTGGGATTTGTTGTTAGTTATTAATTGAATTTATTAATGAATTAGATTAGATAATTATCTGTTCTTTTTTAAGAGTTTATTTTCTTTTCATTTCTTTCATAAAGCAAAGAAAGTGGGTCCAGGTGGGTTTTGGCTGGCTGATTAGTCTTTGTGAATTTTAATAATACTAAATAATATTATATGGTTAAAATTTTTCATAAATTCATGTTTAGTCTCTATTTTTTTATTTTCAGATTTTAAAATTTAAATCTAATTATTAATATTTTTTTATTAAATTTGTTTGTGTGATATTTTAAAATATAAAAAAATTCACTCTGTAATTACGTAACTAAAAATATTATTAATGTTAATAGTTAAGTTTAAATTTTGAAATCTCAAAAGGAATTAAAATCCTAAATAATAAAAATATAAAAATTAAATTTTAAATTTTTAAAAAATACAGAAACATATCACATACTTTAACCATATATTATTATTATTTTCTATTTGTTTGTTTAAATATAATAATAAGGAAAGGTAGAATGATTTGATTTGGGCACCCCCACTCTCAAAGGGGCTTTTAAAATTTTGGCAAAAGATGAGAGGACAAAATTGTACTTTACCAAAGACAAAAGATTTTATATATATACATATATATATATATATATAGTTTAAATTTAAATAATCAAGAGAATATAACTTTAGAAAAGGAAAGTCCAAATTTATTATGTTTTTGTTACAAAAATATGTGATCATATGAATATGAAGATGCAAGGGGTAGGTAGTGCCCGTGGCCCAATAAATTATCGATTTAATTTTTTGATAAAACTATATTTTAACTTTTTTAAAGATAAAAAAGTTTTAATTTAATTCTTTTAAATTCTAAATTAATAATCATATACAAAGAAAAAGAAATTATATTTTACCCTTTTAAAATTTGATTTTAACCCCCTAAAGATAAATTTTTGATTTCATCCCGGAATAAATGTAATCTTATAGAGTCAAAACTAAAATCGAGACCAAAATTACGTTGATTCTTTTTTTGTTTACAAATTTAACTACTATCATTATCACTGTGATTCGTACATGCATGCATGCATTAGGGTTTCAATAACATTATGAGTTATGTTTTTTTTTTTTTTTGCATTTTAAATCTTAGGAAATTTTATGGATTCGAGCATGAAAAAAAAACATATAAGAAATGACAAATTTTTAAAACAAAAGAACAGTCCTACTAACATAATTTAGGTTTGGTTTCTTTTTATTGTAGCTTTTTCTTTTTCGATAAAATAGAAAGGAAAAGAAAAAAAGAATATTAGGGTGAAGGATCTTTTTCTTTTTCGAACCAAATCTCCATTAAAATTGCCTAAACGAATATTTATTATATTAGATTTAATCCATTTCGTAATTTAATAATTCAATCGAATTTTTATTCGATGCATTCATAATATATAATTTCATAAATTTATTTTTAGAATTTTAAATGAATATCGATTAAGATTTTTATTTGATATTTAAATAATATGAATTTAAATTTTATTATTCTCTTTTTCTTTTTCCTTTTTTTTTTATAAATTATAATAATAAGATAAAGTTCAAAAAATTAACATAATTAACAAAACTCGAACTCAAACTACACCTAGGACGATGAGCAGTCTGTTTTGCCTTCTTTATACTATAATGATAAAGAAATATATATTATGTCGTCTTTTTCTACAAAATATAAGTCGCCAGGTTATCAAAAGAAGGGGTAGCCATTTGTTTACTTAATTAATTAAAAGAATTGTGGGTTGGGTTTAAAGCTATGAGTTGTCCTAAGATGCTTCCCAGCTTGCTGATTGCATATTCTGTAATAGTTTTGTATTTATTAAATTAATTTTATTAAATATATATTATTATATATCTATATAAAAAATTTATACAAAATTGTGAAATCAACCTATAAACTCTGTTAATTCACCATTAACACATTTTCTCTCAAGTTTAGTAAGACTTGTTGAAGAAGAGAGGATTTCATAGACCTATGAGTTGGATTAGCTTTGATGGACTTAAAAGTTCAATTTGATTTCATATTATTCGAGTTTTTTAAATCGAATCATTTTAAGTTTATATTATCTAAAGTTTAGATCAATTCTAATTTAAGTTATTTTCTTTTCTTCTTTTTTTTTTGTGAAGAAAACAAACTATTACATCATGTTAAAAAAATAAAAAAGTACCCCTCACTTTGTCTTGTTGAAACATATATCTCAGATTTCATTAGGGGTGACATCGATGACTTGTAGACTTGATTTCCAATTGAGACCCAATTTGACCAAGTGATTCATAATTGTGTTATTTTCTTTAGGTATATACCTCAACTACCATTGACCATCAGCTTTCAAAAGCCGTCGTACCCTTCTAAGCACTGTAATACCTGAATCTTCCAACCAATTATAAACAAGGCTTTCATGACTTTAGGATTATCAGATTGAATTGTAGTTTTTTTCTTGATTTAAGTTATTTAATAGAATTATTTTAGATTTGGATCATTTTGAATTAAAGTCTTTAAGGTTTAAAACTCAATTTTTTGAGGGGAACTAAGATATCTTTTATGCCCATTTTTACGGTATATAGAGACTAATTCTTTTAAAATTTACGACTATTCCTCTTAATAATATCATTTTCAAAGTTCAAACTCGTAAAATTTAATTTTTTTAGCTAATAAAAATGTTCAAGTAAAACCCCAAATATTAATGAGTCAAAGATTCGAATTTTATCAAATAGATAAAAGAAAATCCACTAACAATTGTTACATAATGTTATTCACAAAATAAAGATTGAATGAAATCAAAGGATAAAATAGGAATTTCACATTATGTAAACTCATCATCAAAGGGCTTATTTTAACATTCCTTTATAGGACCCCATGAGTAGACTTTTGCTAAAACTTTCTGCCCCCCCACACATCTGCTTTTATCTAAAGCCACCCTCTCTCTCTCTCTCACACACACACAAAGAGCTCAAAGACAACAGTCAATCACAAAACAAAACAAGCCCCACAATCAAAACTCTTTTTAGTCCTAAAGAAAAACATCTCTCTCGAGAAACCAAAAAATTGATGATGGATCAGCTTTGAAACCCCAAAACACTTCCACTATTAAAATAAAAATCCAACCCCTTTTATTTTTATTTTTTCTCAGAAAACCCCACCATAATGGAACTTACATATTCTCAGAACAATAAGCAAACCAACAATAATACCAATTTGGTCTCTTTTGATGGCACCACCACCACATCTTCAGCTCCTTCTTCTACTAGCAACAACAACAATAGCCCTTTTAATATAACCTCCATATCTCACCTTCACCGCCGTCTTCTTCATCCTACTAATTCTTCAACAGCCACCGTTATAACCACTGCAGCGCCGCCTCTTTCTTCTTCTTCTTCTTCTTCCTCCTCTTTCACTACTAAGACTAACCCTGCTCAGCCGGTTGATGCTTCACTAGCTATTGCTACCAGATCTAGTGCTTCCCTTAACATCGATGATTCTACAAAGAAGAATCAACCCAACTTGCCACGGTCGTCGAACCCACCGGCGAAACGGTCCACTAAAGACCGTCACACGAAGGTGGATGGTCGGGGACGGCGTATAAGAATGCCTGCAGCTTGTGCAGCTAGGGTTTTTCAGTTGACTAGAGAGTTGGGTCATAAATCTGATGGTGAAACGATTGAATGGCTTTTACAGCAGGCTGAACCGGCGATCATTGCAGCCACCGGAACTGGTACTATACCGGCCAATTTTTCGACTCTTAACGTTTCGTTGAGAAGTAGTGGGTCTACGCTTTCAGCTCCACCGTCGAAATCTGCTCCTCACTCGTTCCATGGTGCTTTAGCTTTGGCTTCTCATCATCACCCATATGAAGAAGGGTTTGCTCATAGCGCTTTGCTCGGTCTCCACCATCATCAGCAACAGCTGTTAAGGGCAGATCAAATAGCTGAAACTTTACCTGCAGGTGGCGGTGGTAGCGGTGGTGGTGGGAATTCAAGTGAGAACTATATGAGGAAGCGTTTTAGGGAGGACTTGTTCAAGGATGATAACCAGCAACAAGGTGAAACCGGTGGCGGCGGTGGAAGCGGAGATGGTGACAGTGGCGGTCATGGATCCTCCATTAAGGCTTTTAAAACTGGCTTACCTCAATTGCATAAGCCATCAAATATCTTACCCGCCACTGCCATGTGGGCAGTGGCACCAGCTCCCAGCAGTACAACTGGAAGTACGTTTTGGATGCTTCCAGTTACTACTACTGGTCCCTCAATTCTAACAGCCGCATCTGGAGCCGGTTCATCCGAACCCCAGATGTGGCCGTTCGGAACAGCGAGTGGCAACACATTGCAAGCACCCTTACATTTTGTACCAAGATTTAACCTTCAAGGGAACCTAGAGTCCCAAGGTGGTAGAGCCAGCCCTCTGCAATTAGGTTCCATGTTATTGCAACAACAACATCAACCGTCTCAACACCTCGGGTTAGGGTTATCGGAATCTAATTTAGGAATGTTGGCCGCTCTTAACGCCTATTCTAGAGGCGGTCCGAGCATTAATTCCGACCAAAATAATCCCATGGAACATCACCAACAACAAGGTACAAATAGTGGAGATGAAGACCCAAATAATTCTCAATGATGTGGTTAGTAGGCAAAAACTTTAATTCCCATAGTTGAGACTTGAGATGCTTTTGAATTTTTTTTCCCTTCAAGAAAATACATTTAGTTTTATAAATATGGGGAGAAATTAAGGTTCTAATTAGCTACTCTACCCTTCTTAGTTTTCTTTGTTTTGATTTGGTTAATTTATGGTTTTCATTCTTCTACCCTATTCAATTTTGAAATTTAGTTCATATACTTTAGTTTGGCATAATTTAATCCCTATTTTTATAAGGTTAAAATATGTTCTAGGTCCCTATACTTTTATTTCAAGGAATTTAGTTTCTCTACTTCTAAAATTTAAAATTACAAGTCTAATTTAAATATTGGTTCGTTATAACATTTTTTTTTTCTTGCTACATGGTTACCAATGGTTTTTTTATTTATTTATTTTAAAGAAGACATATTAGTGAACAATTAGATTTAAATTTTGAAATTTTAAAAATAAAGGGACTAAATTTCAAATTTAAGAAGAGTACATAGACTTGGATCATATATAATTTTTTTTATAATGCCATTAATTAGTTTAAGTAATTAACACGATTAATTATTCTTAAAAACATACTTTCATGTCAACGCGATGAGTTCGAATAGATGCTTTTAAGAAAAAGATTACATCCTTTGTTTGTACGTATGATATTTGGAAAGTAACCAAAATTTTTTTAAAAAATTAAACATGGAAAATGAATTGCTTTTGCTTGCATTTCTTTTTAATTTGTTGTAAATCTTTCTCTCTCAGTTTGGGAAATTTCATAAATGGACCCTGAAGCTTGAATGAATTTGGGTTCGATTTACTATTAGTTTAAACCATACAAGTTTGAGGTTTGGTTTTTTCAAATCAGGTCATTACAAGCTCAAATCATTTCAACTTACGATATTTATTCGATACATTTCATATTCAAGTTCTAGTTTTAGATTAGTTTTGGATTAAAAGAAATTTGAGTTTGAATTGAATGAGTCCTCATTTATCTCTTTTGTCATTTTAGTTTTAATTTTTTTTGGGATCGTTTTGATTTTTAACCTTCAAATTTTTGTAAAATTATTATTGTTTTAAATGAAAAAGTTAACTTAACTATCAATCCATATGTATTTTATAAAAAATATTAAAAATTTTAACAAATTAGTAAAAATCTTCACTTTTTATTCACGACAACTATGAAGTACAAGTAGAAGCCATACAAATTACCACGTCAATTACGTTCAAATTTTAACAATTAAATAGATTTTTTCGTTAAAAAATAATTTAACTAAAATTTAAAAATAAAAGCCAAAATAATTAAAAAGGAAAAATTGGTACCAAAGGGAAAATAATTAAACATCAAAAAGTGCCATTATGCCTTTATTATTATTATATTAGTACGATTATAACCTTCTAAATGAGGAAATTAAAATGTCATTATTATGTTTTTTTTTTTTTCTTCTTTTGGGGGCAGGTGGCTGTGTCTGCCTTCTTCTTTTTTCAGGTATGGAATAACAAAGTTGTGTGTACCATATTGGAATAAAATAATCCAAATTAAAATGATATACACCTTAATATAATTAAATTATTAATAAATATACGTTTTGATAATTTAATTTTAAAAAATAAAAAAAATTATTAGATTATTCAGAAGTTTTTATTAAATTATTTAACTATTCGAAATATTTTATTTAAGTCAATAAGTTATTATATATATATTTAAATCTGACTAACAAACTCCAAGCGATAATTTAATGATCGATATTATAGATCAATACCTATCTATGATTAGAAGAGCATACCTTACATGCAAATCAATTATACGATTAATGTCGAAAATTAAAGGAAAAAAAATTGCTTGGAGTTTACTTTGCAGATTCATGACGCTTAAATGTGCTTCTTAAAGAAAATGAACTATAGAATACAAATGGAAGGAGACCTTTCGATTGATGTAGACGATATGATAAAAAAAAGTCATACAACGATGATTTTAACATCTCGATAACTTGATGAAAACTTGCTAATAGTTCAGTAATCATAGTAATATTTCAAAACAAAATTTAGTAATAATCTGAAATGCAAGCTAATTGCTTCAAATCAACACACAAATCTTCATTCATTTCATTCAAATAATGTCACGTAAATCATATTATTTAAAACCATGTAGCTCAGACTCTTCAATTTTTCTTCAAGTATTCGTGTCCAACAGTCTGTGTCCTACATATGAATATAGAGATACGACCGCCGTCTCACACCCGAACTGTACACATTTTTGGTAATCTCATAAAAGGGGCAGAAATCAATGATAAGTATAATGTTTTTACACTTCATTTCTGCAAATTTTTATGTACACAACACAAAGATACAAAAGAAATGAGATAAAAAGGTTCGGAAACTTCTTTTTTTCGGTCGAGCTTGTGGAAATGGACTTACAGGTCAAGAAGGTACGAGAGCATGACCAGAATCTGTTATAGTGTTTTGTTGTCTTGTGCTCGTTCTTGAGATTCCGATGGGAAGAGGGACAAGACCCGTATCCTAGAGAAGAAATAAGCACAAAAGTTATCGATTTTAAGACCAACCATGTTGAGGAGAAAGTGGAAATGAATAATATGGTTAGCTTACAATAAAGTGTCAGCTGCGTAAAATACCGGAACCTTCCCCAATTGTGCACCGGTAAATCTTCTTCTTTGAGTGGAAATAACCTGCTCGGCTTCTGTGCCTGTTGCAGTAAGAACAAACTGAAAGACATGCACGTTAAAGACAATCCAATGATTGGGAAAGCGAAATTCAATAATCACCAAAAGAACAAGAGAAGGGGCCGAGATGAACCAGAGGGAAGAGTACAGCCATAAACCCATATCCCACGAGAGGTGAGAAAAAGAAAATCGCTAGAACACAAGGACTTCCTGAAAATCCCATTAGAACATCAGTGATCTCGAACGTGATATTAAAAACACAAAGTTTCTCGGGTTCTTTTCACTTCCATAACAAGCAAACTCGAAGAGAAATCAATTACCAAAACCAGCAAAAAATGCCCAATTAGTTTCAAAAAAATCCAATCTTTTCTCTAGGCCCCATTCAGTAAAGTTCCATTTGTACCTACAAAGATTAGAAGTTATTTCACCATTATCTTAGCTTAGACTAAGAGCAAAAAGATTTGAGACGGAAAATACTTGTTTTACGACGTACTCGAAACAGTAATACGCGTACATCCAAGAAAGAAGTACGAAATTGAGTGCCTTCCCAACATAAGGTATAAATCCCGTGGCATAAACCTACATATATCGTAAAAGATGCAAGTCATCATCTCAAAATATATATAGATGACTTCATACATGGAAAAACAAGTTAAAAAGAAAAAAAAAAAAACCTATACAAGATAGGCAATAATTTTACCTCGAAGAAAAAGAAAGTCAAAAGAAGCAACGAATACACCTGCTCCCCTATTCCGATCATGATCCTGTAGGAAAACATACAATGAAAACCGGACTTAACACACCTATACGAAGTTTAATTGTTTGTTTAAGAAAAAGCGCCCACGACCATCAGTACCCTCCGAGGCCAGCAGGCCTAGCTGCATGCACTTTGCTGTCTGAGGTCAACGTATCGTTTTGTTTCGAGGATTCCACTGTAGGAGGCCGAGATCTCCCCATTGCAGCAAAACCATGTGTAGCAATGTCATTGTACCTGGATGTTTGTACAAAATAGGTTTATGTTCAACAAATAGAACTAATCCAGTTCAAAATGTTGCATCAATGAATATAAATGCAGAACGGACGAGAACGTACCATAGATTGCTCAGAATAAAGCTGAATACGTATAAGGGATAGAACCAAAATACCTGCAGATAAAAAAATCGAATATGTAATAATAATCAGTCCAAGTAAGTGTTCATAACAAGACAAAAACCGCAAGACATGATATGGTTTGTTATAAAGAGTACTGTTAGTTATATCAATGAAACATAGAGCACGCAGTTCCCGACCAAATGGCGGGGATAATGAGATGATAACAGCAGTCACGAAGTTGGCCCGGGAGAAAGCAGCAATGACTAGTTTTATGGTATTGTTGCAGGGTACGGTCACGATTGTAGGACGTTTTGGGATTCGTTTCTTTCGATCAACTTCCTCGCCTAAGTACTCGAATAGCTACAGTATGACAATCAAACTTTACTAAAAGCACATTATGATTATAAACTACTTCTTAAGCCGCATCGATAGGGGAAATTTGCAGGATTTGCATCATATACACAAATCAACACAATTCCATTAAACCAAACATTAGCATCTCAAATTCATATGAATGCTATATATATATGACTGCCATCAAATTGGAACTGTTTCTAGGATTGTATATATGGTAAACACTTACATAGAATAGTTGTATGAGGAAGCCACGTAAGAAGGAATAAAATTTGAAGACACCATGGAATTCAGACATTGCTTCACAATTGGTTTGTGAGTAATGATCAGGCAATATCCATTGTAGTGTTGGGATAACTACTGAATTTAGGACAAACAAACTGAAAAATACAACAAATTAACCCAAATTACACATAAATCATTAGCTAATCATCAATTATGAAAATTAAAAAATAAAAATCTCAGCTTTACCTTCCTAAGAATATGAAGCCATTTAAAAGAAAACACTGTCCCGTTCTAATCATAAGCTTCTTCGACCTGCAAAAAAAAAACCCAGATTTTGTTTACATCAAAAAAGCAAAATAAAGTGATTAATTAGCCAAAAAGAAGAAAAAATTAGAAACCTGCGACAAAGAACGATAACTCTGTGAAGACAACAAGCTTCTCTGAAACCCTCTGCCCATAGAATCAAAGCTTGCTTTAATTTAGTCCTCAAAGCTTCAATTAATGGTTTAATATCTTCCATCTGTTTTTCTTTTTTTAATCGATAATCAAAGAGAGAAGGAAAGACTTCCAGTGTGACGACGTTTGAAAGACAAGAAAAAGGCTTTAGCTTTGATAGACTTATAAAGCTTTTGCCTTGAAAGGGCAAAAATCTTGAACTTGATTGGGCCACGTGTGGGCTTTACACGACAGCCATTAAAATGGGTTTTTTTTTTTTAAGGGTTAAACTCGAAACCGGTTTAGCTGCCGCTTCTTCACTACAAGATTCTCGAGCTTAGGTGAAAAACCAGAAACAAAGAGCAAAAAAGCTGAGACTTTATTTTTTCTTAAAAACAAAAGAGATGGCACAGCCAAGCAAAGAGCCTTGCAAGAAAGAAGCTTGCGATATTCAATCTTGTCTTTCAAAGAACAACTTCCTCCCTAAAAGGTAACATTTTTATTGTGATTTTCCCAAGTGATTCAGTAAATTGATTGATTTATGTGTATGATTGGATTTGCAGTATCTTCACAGTTTTCTAAATTAGAACTTAGATCAAAGGAACCTTGAAATCATCTTTGATTAATTCCATTGAAAAATGGATGGATCATGGATATTATCTATTTTTACAGACTACGGATTAGCTTAGAAATTAAATTCATGTACCATTTGATCCATCCTTTGATGCTGCAATTGTTTTCAAAAATGGATGCTTAACTTGGGTCCTATCCGTGAATAAGAAAACTATACTGGTAATTTCAAGTTTTAATTTTTTCCGGGCAATTTCGAATTCAGGTCAATGTTCATTTCAAGTTCGACTAGCCATTGTGTCATTTCGAGTTTTATACTTGAGTTTAGGATCATTTCCGAGTTCAATTAGTGTTTTAAGATCAAATCGAATTGAATCAAATCCGGATTCAAATTTTCAAGTTCGGTTCAGGGATGTTGTTTATGCTTGATGTTGGACTACTACATATTTGTTTTCCATTACATGTTTCCACTTGTTATGAAATGATCCATGTTTGTGCATTGTAGGTGCCAAAAAGTAATTGAGCTGCTCCAATCTTGCTGTGAGAAATGCAACTATGAATCCACTCATTGTGCTTCAGTGTCTGCTCTCCTAAAGCAAATAGCCAAATGAAAGACAACATGACTTTCCATGCTCAATTCATGCCATTCCCTTTGAAATACACATTTATATATCACTCAATGTAACCTTGTATTAGATTTGATGTTGTTTGGTACTGACCATATTCTATAATATATATATAGATTTGAGTTTTTAAGGGGGCATATAACTTCACTAACTGATTCATTGTACATAAATGAAAGGACCATAGTGGATCTACCAAATCAAAATTGCAAAAGATATGCATGTATTTGATTCCTCTTTGTTTTTTCTCTTTTTCACACTTCACATGTTGAGAGAACTATGGATATAGTTTATACAAGGCAAAAGATACATTGGGCTATATATTTTTCCTGTATGAACTATGGATAGTTTATACAAGGCAAAAGCTGAAGTCTATAGTCTGTATCTTGAAGCTAAAGGGAAAACGAGCCATAGATAATCTCACCTCGGATAACTCCCTCCAAAATATGAGTGTGATCGAATAAGTTTGTTCGTAAAATACACGTTGACATCAATAAGGCTTCTCCCCATAAGCTCTACTGAGATTTGTAGGATGACCTAAAGTTTTGTTTCAATCAAGGTATTCTCAAAGAATCCTGCCGCTTAAGAGGGATGCTTTCGTCAAAGCCATCCTCTTCTGCGTGCTTTAATTGTCGCATTGACATAGATGTCAAACTTGTACCTGATTTAAGATGATTCATCAAATATTTAAAATGCCAAAAACAAATTGAAAGAATATGCTCCATATGCTAATAGGTCATTAATCGCAATGCATGATTGAGAAGGTTCATGAGAACATACCATCAACCATATCTTTGGTTTTGTGAAGAAGAAAAGTTCCTGAAAGGATAGTCACAAATCCACACATCTCTGTTATAATCTGCGTAGGGTTTTGCCTGTCCCAATCCTGATAATAACATATATTTAAATTTGAATTGGTTACTTTCAATAATAAAAATGCTAACTAGTAAGCATTTTGTTAAGTCAGTCAAAACTTCACTTTTGAAATAGAGAAGTTAGGGGAAGCACCACATGGTGGAAGTAGCAAGCTAGAAGCTCAATTTCGGGTTATGGCAGACAACCATGGGTTAAAACTATACTCAATTGAACAAGAGAATTGAAACATGGGATTGTCAGTTAAAAATTCTTGAATGATAAACTATTCATGCTTCTACATGAACGCGTATATATAGGATTAAGTAATTCATTGCATGTTGTAGACAGATCAATAAGATGATAAAGTTGGAAAAGGGCTTGGGTTGAAAGACAATAGAGAGGCATCAAGGAAGATATGTTTTACAATATGCATAAATGGAGTTTTCAACCATTCTGATACCATAAACGACTGGAAATTACCTTAAACATGATTACACTCGCCAAAATGGTCAGTGTTGTGAACATAACATAGTATATGGGAGAAACAACAGCTGTGTTGAAAGTATCAAGTGCCTGCAATTTTGAAGGCAAAAAAGAAAATATGAGTGTGAAACAGAAGTTTTAATTCAGCACACATGATCAACACAAAATCAAGTAAAAGAGTATGAAAAGCATAGTTTCTATAAATTGTTCAAAACTAGAGAGGAAATAAAATTTGAAGTAAAATGATAAATTTCTCACATTCCCCACATTGCTTTCTAGTTCCCTTTCTTTAAAGCGTCACTTGAAAGACATCAAGATAAAGAGGGAAACAAAAAAAGGGGTGGGGGGACAACAAGTAAACATTACCTTGTTTAAATAATTCATTTGAGTGACCACACAAGTAACCACAACTAAAGTAAAGGCCCATGTTTGTGGATATACAAGCTGATTCATTCCTGAAAAAGTTAACTTCAAGGCTATGCCAAGTGCTTTAACACTCATGACCTGTCAAAGAACACTTTGATAAATTACAATCTGCAAAAACATAAGAAGGTAAACAACACTAAGCTACCAACAGCCTGACAGGGATGCATACCGAAATGGAACCCACAAGAGAGCAAACTCCAATGTAAACCATAATGTGTGACTGTCCATATTTTGGAACAAAGTGGAATATAAGTATAAAGACAGCTGTTAAGACCAATAATGCGTAAAAGAGGAACCCTGCAAGAAGATCCAAGGAAAACTACAATCATTTTCTTTCTTAGCAGTTCAACAAATTTGAGCATAAAACAATGTTTAGAGCTGTAAGCAAACATAATGGAACCTGGCTCTGTAGCAAGATCCCAAACTTCCGTTACAGATTCAATCTGACGTTCTGGGGGAGCATGCAAAACGATTGCTGTAGATCCCACGACACATAAAACACAACCAAGAATCCCAAAAGTATGTAATTTTTCCCGTAAAATTATATGTGCTAGGGCCGCACTGCAAGAGAAATGACAACTAGCAATTAACACTAAAAGGCCAAACCAGAAATTTGAGTGATATATTTCCATACCTGATAATTATACTGAGGGCACCAAGAGGAGTAACCAGTATAGCAGGTGCAAATGCATAAGCTGCAAAATTAGCAATTTCCCCAACAACCACTGTTGCATAGCCAAGTACGAATTAGAATTTAACCACTTTTCCTTCCAGAATCATGAACCATAAGCAACTCAGACAATTCAGTAAATTTAACAAGATTGCACAATTTGATCAGCCCCTAAACACTAACATGTATGCGTGCAACAAAACTAAAAGAACTATGTAGATTCCAACAAAACACAAAAAGATGATCTTTTCAATAGGTGCAATGTTGCTTCTACAGAATCATATAACCATAAAATATTGAGTTAATGATCAATGAAAAATCCATAAAACTTACTTGTTATCATGCCTACCCACCAAAGTGGCTCCAACAAGTAAGAATAACCTCCACTGCCTGAGCAAAAAGTAAAACAAATAAAACAATCATTGGCACCGTGTTACGCACTAGAGCAATACCAGTATCAAATTTTGATAAAACACTTAATGATAGCAGTGCATTTCAAAGAGTTCTTTAGGTAACTGAGGTAACCAAAAAAACAAGGTGCTAACAGCAATGCAACATAACAATTTGGGCAATAACAGTCATAACATGAACAGTTTTTTTTTTTTTTTTTTTTTTTTTTTTTATTCCATAGCAACAAAACAAACAATCATCTGAACAAGCAGATCATTTTCCCCAAACAGTTCTCAAACTAGATTCCCAAAGGCTCAAATCGATTTAATGACCGTGCTTGTTAATTAAATTCCCAAGGTAAATTGATTTCCAACAGTTAAAGTTCACTCAAATTGACTTTCCTAAATTGAGTAGACTACTATTCAATGCGTCACAACACCCTGCAGTAATCCAGAAAGACTGAAAATTATATTTTAAAATAAAACAAAATCCCCCAATTCTAATGATAACAAAAATAAGAGAAATAAGAGAAAATATTAGTAAAACTTTGATAAATTGAAGTACCTGCCCTGATACCAGAAGCACCAGCTTTCTTCAAGCCTTTTTTCTTAACAATGAAACTTGCTCCAATAAATAAACTGGAAGAAAGCGCTAAAACCAAACCCTTAACATTATCTGAGGACATGCCCTCACTCCACCTTCGCACAGCTGCCATACTTTGCAAAAAAATCTTCCGAAAACCCTAATTCTGAAGGGATAACTCTACATAGAGTCAACCACAACTTGACTCGATCCTCAATCTACCCAGAACTCGGACTGAGTCTAAAAACCGAGTTCATGGATTGCGATTTCAACCGATCTTGGAGTAGGTTGAAACGTGAGATCGGAACAGAGTTGGAAGACCACAAGCTAACCGATCTCGACTCCTTAAAGAAATTACTTGCACAAATAGCAGTGAGTCCTTAACCGAATGAGTTGAAATATGAGACGGAAATTTTGAGGAAGAAAAGAGGGGGGGGGGGACAACGAATATTTACAATGTGAGTGAAGAAGAGAAAGTTGACTGGGTTGACGCGGAGTGAGTTGAATCGGAAGGAGTAGATCTCACGTCTTGAGAGACCAAAAAAAGAAGAAGCAGATGAAGAAGAGTTGGCTGTCTGTCAACGAGAATTGAGAACGACTGAGTCTGCCCGAGTTTGGTGAGTTGGTAAGAAGAGAGACAGGTTTTAATTATTGTAAAGAGGTTTTCTTGGAATGGAAGTGAGAGACAAGAAAAAGAAAAGCGCGTGGTGGAGATTGCGCGGGGTTTTTATGCTATGGCTTTGGTTTGGTTATGATGAATTGATGATTAGGAATCCAATTATATATTTCACCATAATTATGATTAAATTAAATTAGTTAGATCATCGATTTATTTAATTGATTGGTCCGTTAGATTTATTAAATAAATAATTAGAAAATTTTATAAAAATATTTTGAAGATTTATATTCAATCGGTTCAATCGCACTGTTTAATTAAATTTTTTTTTCTCAATTCAACTGGTTTTTAAGTTAATACGTCCAATACTTTTTTTCGAATTGGAACCTTAGTCGATTTTTGGTTCGATTCAGTTTAAACAATCATGATTTTATCAATAATTTTTAAGCTGAATTGATAGTCGAACCAATTAAGTTATCGATTTTTAGTCCAATCAATTCATACAGTACTAATTAAATAAATTATTATAAATTTATAAAAATTAAAAATTATAAAATCCGATTCGACCAGATTCTTAGCTTGGTTTAGCTAGTTTGATAATCAATTGATACTTTACCTTGCTCCAAACTAATGTATCGACTGATTCCCAATTCAATTAATCTAATTGCTCGACTCAATCCGTTTTCTAATACTTTGCATTTGATTTATTAAATTTAAATAAATCAAAACCCAATTTTAATCCAACCAAAAAATTTCATCTAAATTCAAAATAATTCAAATTTAAAATAATTCAATTTCAAAAAAATTTAACCTCTAATTCGAAATTATTTAAGCATGAATCTATCTAAGCTCAAAATCAGCTACCCAGATTTAGAAAATACATAATTAATCTGACGTGTTTAATTCACATGTTAGATATATAATTATTTAAGGACTTTTTATTTAATTAATTATTTGCAATTATGCAAAGTGAAATTAATGGAATTTACTTCTTTTATTTTATTTATTAAAAACATTAAATTCTCTTGGTTTCTAACAAAATTATGAATTTAACGTTTTCTCTAGAATATTTTTTTAGTATAGAGAGAATATTTCTTTTGAATTAATTATTTTTTAACTGCATTATAGAGTAAAATTTTATAAGTTATAATGAAGTTTTATATTCTTATTTAAAATTTAATTTTCGTACTTCCATTTTAAAATCAAATTGAATTTAAGTATCGAATAGTCTAGTTTAAATGAAAATTTTAAACCAAAGTTACTTGTGAATAAAAAAATGTCATATGATATCGATTTTAACAATTTAAATACCATTTTGTAATTTTTTTTAAGTTAGGTGAACAAAATGTAAACTTACTAATTGTTTAATAACACTAGGTGTAGTTTACCCAAATAGTTATTGAAAGAGCACAAGTTGATTTACTCTCTATTCAAATTGATGTCCCAATTGCTCCCTGGATAGATGTTCGAACATATGTATGAATAAGACAATTTAACAACAATTTATAAACGAAGAGTAAGACAATGAGAGAAATCAACACACAATATTTGTTAATGCATTTTGGATTCACCAATCATATTTTGCAAAGTCTTTCTCAGTGAATGATTTTATTTAGCAATCGTCCGAATCATCTATTAGCTAAAGCTCAATCTACTCTTAAACAAGGAAGTAATTGCAATTCCAATTGCTACAAATCACTCACCCAAACAACCTCATTTACAACAAGGTTTACTCTCCAACAAAAGCCTAACACAATAGTGCAAAAATACCAAGTATAAGATACACAAATAGCGAGCCTAAAGCACTTCCACTAACACACCAACATGTGCGGAAATGCAACCTATTTATAGGCCAAGCATGGCAACTTGTCAAAGTAAATTTTGATAAGATAAAACTCTTAGTTAAAAGCTAAATTAAGTTATCTATTGAATTATCTTCAATAATTAACTCATAAATTTCATTCATATTTATGTAAAACAACCAACTTAGTCTCCGAGTAAAAGGATAAGGATAACACTTTGACATGGAATTATGATGGTTCGAACCCACTTACCTACTTTCACTATATAGGTATATCTTAACCAAAAAAATTTCAATTCACTATACTTGAATTGTTACCTTTCAAGAAAAAAGTATAACTTTCAGAATCCCTATCTTTTTCACAAGGCTTAGATAAAATCTTTCCCCCTAGCTTTTATGGCTAAATTAGAACATTTCTTAGTTTTTATGGCTCAACTAAAACCATCCCAATTTACAATCGGTAATTTGAATGAAAGAAACCAAAGAGACTTCTACAAAGTATTTATTTACAAAATTAAGCTCTCCAAGAAATGGAATGAAAGTGATAAAAGATCTAACAATAAGTTGCTAGAGAATATTTACAAAAGAAATGAAAATAAATAAATATTTGAATACTTTTCTCTTGATCTTGATGCTTGAATATCTGTCTCGAGCCTTGAAATGTTCTTGAAGTGTTATACCAATGAACAAGTTTGTGGACGTTTATGATCGTTAGGGATGAAATCTAGCCATTGGAAGCATTAATTTTGGGCTTAAAAACTATCCCTTCACATCATGTCTCGAGACGTAGCAAGATTTCTTGGGACAAGGCTGAAAAATAATCGTTATATAGTCATTGGCAGGCGATGTCTCGAGACAATATGCAATTGTATCTAGACATAAGTAGAGTTTTGTTTTGAAGTTTTCATGTCTCAAGACACGTAATTGTATGTCTCAAGACTTGCATGTCAAAGTCCCTTTAAAACATTTTAAACATCGTAGAATATTTTTGTATTAACCCAAAAACATTTAGATAAATTAAAAAATATTTTTTAAATATTTTTTTTGAATATTTTGCAATTCTTTAAAAATACTTTGAAAATATTTGATTAAATTTTCAACAAATGATTTAGGACATATGATACATATAAAATTTGTTTTAAATGTTGTGTGTGTATATATATATATATATATGATCTAGATGAAGTCATACGACAATGTTTCACTTATAACTTTAAAACTAGAATTCAAACTAATGAAAATGAACATTGCAAGAAAAGACACAAATGGATGGTCCACTCTGGTTTGGGCTTCTTCAATTTGCTAACAAGAAGGGCAAAGCTTGCTTATGTTTCAATGGGCTATTGGTGGGTTAGGAATATCATCATTCTTAATGGACATTATAAAAATTAATCAATTAAAATTTATTCAAGTTAAGACAAAAAGTTAAGAAAGTTTTTAATTTCTCCAATCAAAACTAGTCTTGTATTTTTATTTGTGGTGATGAAAATAGGTTTGCTCATTGTCTCATGATGATATTTGGAGTTCTCTTCCATCTTTTTTTACTTGATGTTCTTCAGCTTGATTCTATGTCTTCAACTAGTGATTGTGGAAGTGATTAGGTTTGAGTGTTATTGGGGAAGTCTGTTAATTTGGGTTTAATTTATCTCGGTTATAAAAACGGAGGGTAATAAAATAAGGGTTATTATTTGGTATACTAGCAGTACAATTTTTTTATTTCACAAGTAGTTTCAAAAAATGTAATGTGTTTTTTGGGATTAAATCTCAAAATTATACATGAACTTTAATTTAATGTATAATTGCATACATGAATTTTAATTTAATGTACAATTATACACGTGAAACTCTAATTGCGATTCAAATGTATACTTGAAACCATAACTTTGATTTAATCATACAAATTGAAAGAAATAAATACATCAATTTATTTTTATATTGGGTAAATATAATTATTTATGTATGCAATATATAGATATAAAATGATGTTATATCAATAATTGTATTAATAATTTACAAAAATTGGACCAAATCAAGATTTTATGTATAAAATTATACATTAAACCATAGTTCATGTATAATTTTTAGATTTATCCCTTTTTTTTAAAAAAAATTTCCTATACTCTTATAAGATACTTGTCAACTCCTTAATTTTACTTGTGAAGTCTAAAAACTCCACCAACATTATACTAAATATTTTTCAATAAAATAAATGTGGATTTGTGCATTTAAGCATGAAAATGCCACTTTGGTGGTTTGTAATGTGCAATTGGTGCATATAACCAATAAAGAAGCTATGATGAATACATTGAAATTTGTTATGGAAATTATGTAAAGTTTATAATATTTTTATATTTTCAAAATTTTAACTAATTTTTACAAAAAAAAAATTTCATTTTTAAATATATTTGATATTTTTTTAATTATTTTTTATAGATTAACACAAGTTATTACAAGTAATCATTGATAAAGGGTTGATCAAAATAGTCAATATGTCACGTGACCAATCAATTTGTTCAACATATCATATCAATAGTCAACTTATCATGTCATTGATTACGCAGTGCATTTTGATTAGTTAATTTTTTTTAATTACGCTAATTTTTAGATACCAAAATAAGTAACAGTGTAAAGTTTAAGTATTAAAATGGAACAAAAAAATAGGTACAATTATGAATATAACCTAATATTATTTTGACCCATTAAAGTGATATAATAAGGTTGATAATAAAGCAAAATGTGTCACATGTCACTCTTTTATTGAAAAATTTGTCACGTCCACAAAAATTTTAACTCATTAATGTCAATACCGAAATGGTTAACAAAAATAAAGCACGTATTGGACATTTTAAAATTGTAGGTACCATATTAAAACAAACCACAAGTATAGGGATCTTTCTTGCAATTATCTTGGGTATCTAATCATATATATATTTAATATAACAATATACAAAAGCACATAATGATAACGAGTCTCTCTTTTTCTTGTATGTAATTTTTAAGCCTTTTTTTATTATTTAATTGTTCATTATTAATTAATTAAATTTGAGTTTTCAAACTTTTCATTATCTATTAGTTGTATTTTATGTTAATAATAAATTTCAAAAAATCATTTTATTTTTTTAGAGAAATAAAAATGTCTTAAGTTTTACATTAACCAAAGAATACTCTCACAGCTCACATTTATATTATAAATAAGTATCAATTTACTCGATATTTTTATAATCTCTTTAGAATTTCTTTATTTGAAAAATTCATAAGAGAAGACTTAAACTTTTATATATATATATATATATATAATATGATATATATTATGTGAAAGAGAAAAACAATAATGTTCAAAGAAATGAGCATTAGATTAGAGATAATTTGGAACCTAGTGATTCCAATTGTGGTGATTTTAAGATAGTAGTGGTGATTCTATTACAAAGCTAAGTTTGTTTTAAATGTTAGGCTGCAACTATTGGGTTAGAATTGTACTAAACTTGTTCTAGAATTTGTTTTAAATGTTAGGCTAGAATTGTACTAAGTTTATTTTATAACTGGGATGATGTATTAATTTAATAAGGTTGACATATATAGTGTGTAGGATGTATCTTGAAAATATTTTTTTTATGGTTTTTTCTTCTTTTGAGTGATTTCCTGCATTATTCATTTCAAAAGTGCAACAAAAATTGTCCCGTTCGAGAAAATTACAAGTGTATATAGACGAAAATACTACACTTAGGGCACCAGAGTTCGACAGTTAAATGGTTAAATTAAGCTTGTGCAGGAATATGGTTGAGGAGAAAATATGAAGAAAAGCATCCACTATGGCCAAGGTCATGACACCAATGCCTCCATCACCACTCAAGGAGTTGGACTTTAGCAATGTGCAATTAAGCGGCCTATCTTCGAAGTCACGACATTAAGGGAGTGATGTCGTGACACCCATCTTCATGGTTGCGATGCTAAGTCACCAATGTTGCAACCTCGAGTTCAGACACTAAAGTGAGGAAACTAGGTTGCTTAAGTGCCAAGTCGAGACACCAGAAGATCATGGTCGCGATATTGAAGCTCCCAAACAACTCCTGAAGTCAATTGATGAGGGTGTCGTGACATCGAAGCTTGACGGGTGAAAAAATACAAGGGAAATTTTGTGGCCAAACAAGCTTAAGTCACTTTTCATTTAATGGCATAATTGTCAGTTAACCCAAAAGAGGATAAAAGTTACATAGGTTTGGGGCGTGACCTAGGAGCTCATAAAGGGTAACGGGAGGCCCAAATGAAGCTTTATGAACTCCTTGTATGGAGGAAACTTCAAAGTGAGTTGATGAATAAGTGAAAAAGACTTTAGAAACCAATGTTTTGGATGCCAATGGAACTGATAAAAGACTTTGAGGGGGCCTACAAGCTCCTTAGAGGAGGATTAATGGCTTTTGAGGTATCTAAGAGAGATAGGCCTAGGAAATGCGAGAGAGACATAATAAATTGATAAATCATACATAATAATAAACATAATGAACTTGAATAATTCATATGTCAACATGGTGGAACACATCTTTATCCATTGTGACATTGTGCGGGCTATCCAGTTTGGAAGTTATCTCTTTGATTGAATCCAACATGTTTGTTGAACTCAATTAGTGAATGGATTTTTCAATGAGAATGATATGGAGTACAAGGAAGCAATAGATTTTTCCTCAATTTTCATGTGCATTCTATATGGAACATGGAAGGCAAGGAATATGGTGGTATTTTTTCTGAAGGAATGTTCAAACTCAATTTGTACATTAGAACAAATCAAGCAGATGCTACACTATATTCACAAAGCCATTGATACACCACCAAATGTAACCTCAAGTTGGAATGAAGAAAGAACAAGGAAGTTGAGGCTTACATCTCAATCAAGAGGAAGTGGAGCTAGTAATTGAAAAGTGGTGTTTTTGTATTATTGAAGAATAGGGGGATAACAACTTTGGAGCTGAGATTCAAGGAGGAACTCGATAATTGTTTGTAATCTTAAAATGAAATTGAAGCTTTAGAGTGGGATTACAATTTTAAGATTGATATTGGTATTCTCGAAGGAGAGAGATATTTGGAGCAAGACTTCTTAATAGAGCTAAAAAATGGACCAATATTAAACAACAAGAGCAAGGTTGATGGAAAGTTTGCACTAGCATATAAAGATACCATACTTTTGACAAGCACAATTTAAGTACAATTAGAAGTGAAGCCATGAGTAAAGATAGGATTCTTGCCTTCAAATGTGTCAACAAACGTAATTAATCCAGAAACAATTTTAAAGGAATCGAAAAAGAAGGGATTAGTTTTCTTACCCAAAAGAAGTTGTGGACGTTGATGTTCATTAGAAAGCCTTTTGGCTTTTTTTTTTTTTTTGCACTGTTTGGACTCATCAAGCTTGAATTGAATTAAAGAAACTGATTGCTCTATTTCGAAGAAATTGGATCGATTAAAATTAGAATTATATCCTAAAGATTCAGGACTTATCTTGAACTTATTGAAGATATTCTTAGAGCTGATTATCTTGTTGTTTTAATGAGAAGACGGGTTGTAATTGATCTAGTAAGTCAACTAATCTCAATTCCTTACATATTGAGGAGACTTACATAGATGATGTAATGAATTTAGAGCACTTATTCTTGTTCATTGAAGAACGTTTTCAATGAGTGCATTAAGTGTAAAATCAAGTGTGCTACTTATTTTTTGTCCTACTTAGACGAGATTATAATCTAGCGAGTGTTAGAACTGATAATCATTTATTGTATGAGGCGTTAAGATAATGGATTATTTTTCTAGACAATACCTCGCAGACATAAAAAAAAAAAAACTATGTAAATATATAATGTGTTACTCATTATTCTTCATCAGTACTTGAAATAATCGTCACGGCTGAATTTACCTGCAAATATAAATTTAAATTCTTTCAAAAATAAATAAATAAATAAAACCGTTGACTCAAAGAATTAATTCCAATCAACCATCATAATTTTCCTTTGACTATTTTTATCCGAATTTTATGTAATTGTCTTTGTCGTACTTACTTTCTAAAGTGGGTTTTGTTTCACGTTTCTATCTAATAGAAAGGACTAATTATTTAATTAATAATTAATACAAGTCATATATTCCAATGGTTAAGTTCACAACCACTCACTAAATTATTAAGTAGACTATATTGACTGCTACTTCAATTCATTTTGATAAATTACATAATTAGTCGTTAAATTATGTGTAAATTTTCATTTTAGTCATTTAATTAAAAATGTTACAATTTTATCACTAAATTTTTTAAAATTGTTTTCTTTCTTATCACTCGACTATTAAGTAGCATTTTTTCTAATTGATATGGTAAAAGTTTTGTAGATAAAAATTTTTAAAATAGATAAAATAAGGGAAAATTATTTTTAAATCCTCCAAATTTTCTGTATGTATTATTTGTATAGGAATATGTAATGCCTATTCTTTAAAAAACATTATAAAAACAAAAACATTACCCAAAATTATTGGTTTTCTATTTTTACCTCTTCTGTTTTTTAACATAGCTTTTATGTTATAAGAAAAGAAAAAAATTCAGAATATAATTCTTTTTTTTTTACAATTTGTGTTTTAAAAAATAATTTAAAAGATTAAAAATTTGAGTTGAGTCTGAAAAAGAAATTTTTGTGATACATTTTGTATTTTTTTGCTAAAAAAATGGCATCAAAGCCAATTTCACAACCTTCTATAATATCAGTTCTAGATGTTCTGTAAGGGCATAAAACTTGACTTAAAGATATTACAAATTTAGTTTCGAGAAACATTGAAGAAACTTTTAATGATCTAACATTTTTTTTGGTTTTGTTTTATTTTTAATTTGTTATTTGAATGATGATTTTCTTTATTACCCATAAATATTAGTTCTTCAACAACAACATTTTCAAGATTTTACTTTCTAGAATTTTTATATAGAATTTTCTATTTTTTAAAATAATTTTGAGCTCTTTTTTTTTATAATTTATATATAAAACGATGGCCAAATTGAAAGAAAATATAAAATTTGAGAACTAAAATTGTTATTACCAACTAAAATAGTGCCTCTTAATAATTGGATGACCAAAAAACAATTTCGAAAACTTTAGCCATCAAATTGTAACTTTTTTTGGTCAAGTGACCAAAACGATGGTGTAATTTACCCATTTTAAAATAATCATATTAAAAATACAAATGTTAGATTGCGAAGCCAAACTTTTGTGTTAGGGGCAACAAAATAAAACAAAAAAAAAAATTGAGAGGGACTAAAGCATAAATTTTATATTAAAAAAACTTAGATTAAATTATAATTTTTGAGGAAGGACTAACATATCTATTTAACCACTTGAACAAATGGGGGTAATTCTCTTACCTAACCCCCATGTCTTTAAATAAAATAATTATATTATTATATTTCCAGTTTAATAATTATACTAATATCATTTCATCATATTTAATAAAAAATAAGGGTAAATTACACCTTTAGTCACTAAATTATGGGTAAGTTTTTATTTTGGTCACTAAATTATTCAAAAGTTTTCGTTTAAGTCTTTGGATTGTTAAAATCAATGTTATATGGCTTTCTCCGTTTGCACTACCTATACCAATCGAAAGCTCTCTTTCCCCTTTTATTCTACAGTTCAGTGTTTTTCATGAAAAATTTTTTAGATATCAGAAATCTACGAACCAAAATTCAAATAACTTTTGTCTTCGATCTCCGACACTGATTGTCAAATCGACTTGGATCTAAAGTATGTTTTTCTACTTATTTATTGGTATTGATCTACTGTACTGATAGTCGACTTGTCGCTTAAAGCTTGCTAGCATAACTTAAAAAAAAAAACTTCAGTGACTTAAATAAAAACTTTTGAATAGTTTATTGACTTAAATGAAAACATTTAAATAATTTAGTGACCAAATTATAACTTTTTTAATTAAGTGAACAAAACGAAAACTTAACCATAATTTAGTGACTAATGGTGTAGTTTACTCAAAAAAGACACATTAAACTAAAAGAGTACATGAGTTACATTATATGCGTTACACTTTTTTATTTGATGAAGAAACTTTTTTTTTTATTTTAATATTATAAGTTTAGAGTTGCTTATGTGTCGGGTCGGGTTCAATTAAAATTTTAGGCCTATTTGTTAGGTACGGGTTCAAAAAATGAGCCTAAAATTTTGCCCAAACCTGACCTGGATAAAAATGCTAAAACCCAGTCTCGGCCCGCCTGTATTAAATTTTTATATAATTTTTAAAAAAAAGGTATAATACATCCAAAATACTAAAAATATGAAATGTTTCCCAAAATATATATTTTTAAAATATGTATACTTAAATAGTAATAAGATAGTTGCAACTTTACAAGTAAATTCCTCTAAAATAGTAACAAAATTAACAATAAAATAAGATTTATACAATAGCAACATAATAGTGAAATTGTAGCAAAATAGTGAAACAAACAACAAAAAAATAACAACAAAACAGAAAAAAAAAGCAATAAAATAGTAAAAAAAAATAACAATTTTTTTTTTGCATATTCAGGCAGGGCTGGGCTTGGGCCAATAAAGTCTTATTCAAGACCTGGCCTGTCTTCTAAATGGGCATTATCTTTTTATTCAAACCCATTTTTTGAGCCTATATTTTTACTTAAACCCTCTTACTTTTTAGACAGGTCTTCAAGCCGGATGAGGTTTATATAAAGTGTTTAATAATATTTTTTCATTTAAGGCTATTGCTTAATATTACAATTTATTAATTTATTAAATTTATACAAATATATATTAATCCTAAAGATACCTAAACACAAAGATAATTCTCAAACTCAACAAACCCTTTAATAAAATAACAAAAAAGATGTACAAGATTATTTTAATATGGTTTATATAGGTTTTTTGTAATAGAATTTTATGGTTTATTAATGTGTAAATTTTATTGGATTACGTAACTTAGTACGATTTAATTTTTTTTAACAACTTTATGATATATAAAAATTCGACTCTAATTAATAATTTTAATTGCACGGACCAATCAAATTATCCTGATTACGGATTAAAATGTTTTTGCGGATTAAATAATGACCCTTTTTGAAACGATATCAAAAACGATATTAAGAGATGATCTTATCTATCTATCAAATTTTATAATTTAATATTTTTATACTAAAATTAAAATTTAACTACTCATAATTAAAGAATAATAAAATAAAATAAAACTCAACTAACAATGGACTTGGTCTCTTCGGGTGCGCCCCTCTCCTTACGTCTATTATTATTAAAACCTAATTAAATAGCTGTGGCGCCCCCCAATTTTGACGAAAATAATGATAATAATATCCAATAACCCTAAAGATAAGGGTAATATTAAATCCAAGAAACAAAATTTTAAAGATAAATTAGAATTAAATAAAAATAATAAATAACTTCAAAATTTATGAGAAAATTGAAGAATTAAATAAAAATATATATTTTTAAATGGTCTGATGGTCAAGGGTATTTACCACCCCAGATATGACCTAAGTTTAAGTCATATTAGTCGCGTTAATTGTTCGAATTTTACACTATTATCGTAATTCATAAAAGAAAACATTCAAAAATTATGTCTAAATATAGTGTATCAAAAAAAATCTCAACCTTAGTTATAAAAAGAATTAATTATTATATGTTACGTTATTATCATATCTTTAATTATCATCATATAAATTTGGTAGAGTGCGACCTTCCATCTAACCAAAGATTTCCTCATTATTTATAATAAAACTCAAAACGATTTGGTGAAATCCAAAATAAAGAAACATGCAATTATGAAATTCTAATAGTTTTTATATACTTAGCATGCTGTACATTCCAACTACCCTAATATGCTTAAAAAACCCTTAAATCATTACATTTTGTTTAAATAAGTCCCTATTTTTATGATTTTTATCCATAAAAGCTCTTGATTTTGCTAATGCAAACTTAATTATATGCCTTCTAGAAAAGAGGTCAAACTTAATTTGTTTATACAAAAGGTCAAACTTAAATTTCAATTATGTGCCTTTTTAAATTAAACTTCCATGCTAAACACGGTCTTAAGAAAATTGGTATTGTTTAGAGGTTTTTGTTTTCCCTAGGAGTAGACTTTGACAAAGTAAATGGAATAATAAATATAAAACTTGTCAAACATAGTTATAAATAAGTGTAACACATTTCCATAGTCACAACCAACTTAAGAACATGAAGTTCCTTCAACTTTCTGTGCTTCCATTTCTTTTTGTGATATTGTCATTGAATGGGGCAATAGGTCATCCTTATGGAGATTTCCTTCATTGCCTTTCTCTTCGTATATCAAACTCTTCTACTATTTCTAAAGTTATTTACACCCAAAATAATCCCTCGTATTCATCGGTTTTGAATGCTTCTATTCATAATACTAGGTTCGCTACACCAACCACCCCTAAACCCTATGCCATTATTACACCACGCAAAACATCCCATGTCCAATCAACAATTTATTGTTCCAAAAACCATGGCTTCCAACTTAGGATTCGAAGTGGTGGTCATGATGTTGAGGGTGTTTCTTATGTTTCTCAAGCTCCATTTGTCATCCTTGATTTGGTCAACTTTCGAGATGTTAAAGTTGACACAAAAAATGAAGTTGCCTGGGTTCAATCTGGTGCAACTACAGGTGAATTATATTATGGGATTGCTTCGAAGACACAGACGCTCGGCTTTCCTGCTGGTATTTGCCACACTATAGGCATTGGTGGGCATTTAAGTGGGGGTGGATTTGGCATATTGGGCCGTAAATATGGTCTTGCTGCTGATCATGTAATTGATGCTAAATTGGTTGATGCTAATGGAAGGGTTCTTAATCGAAAATCCATGGGTGAAGAATTGTTTTGGGCTATCCGAGGAGGTGGAGGAAATACCTTTGGAGTTGTTCTTGCTTGGAAAGTAAAGTTAGTCCCTGTTCCACCTGTTGTAACTGTGTTTACAGTTAACAAGAACTTGGAACAAAATGCAACCAAAATCTTCCATCGATGGCAATACATTGCTCACAAGTTACCCAATGAGTTATTTACGGCTGTTTGGGTAATGAAGGTGAATTCCAGTCAAGTAGGGAAGAAAACAGTTCAAGCTGGTTTTAGGGGCATGTTTCTTGGTGGGGTTGATGAGTTGATTCCATTGATCCAACACGAGTTTCCAGAGCTAGGACTTGCCAAAGAGAATTGTACCCAAATGAGTTGGGTTCAATCTATTCTTTACTTTGGAGGACTTCCAATTCAACCCGTGGATATTTTGCTTAATAGAAATGCTCTTCCAGTATCAAGCCTCAAAGCCAAAACGGACTTCGTCAGGGAACCGATGTCTGAAACTGGAATCGAAGGGTTCTTGAACATGTTTCTTGAGGAAGAAGCTGACTTTGCTATAACGATGATAGAGGCTTTCGGAGGCAGAATGGATGAAATCCGGGAAAATGAATTACCTTACCCACATAGAGCAGGCATCTTGTTCGAATCCACTTACATTGTCCAATGGACAAATGAAGCAGATGCGGGAAGGTACATAAACTGGATCCGAAGACTCTACAGCTATATGGCCAGTTATGCTTCGAAATCTCCGAGAGAAGCATATTATAATTACAAGGATCTAGATCTTGGAACTAACAACATTATTGGTTACACAAGTTACGAACAAGCTAGCGTTTGGGGTCTTAAATATTTCAAGAATAACTTTAAAAGATTGGTGCAGATAAAGACCAAGGTTGATCCAATGAATTTCTTCAGAAACGAGCAAAGTATCCCTCCTCTTTGATCTCCATGAAAGAAGAAAGGTCGTGAGGGTTGAAGATTTTAGAGTTGTTTTCTTAAACATGAAATAATATTTGGGTGAAATGTAATACTATATTGAAAAATAATTTGTTTCTTTGTCACTATATGTCATGATGAATAATTCAGTGCATAATGTATTAATTAAATTACAAATTTATCTTTATTCAAAAATAGTTTTTGTGCGATGAATGTATTTGAAAGGTCCCTGCATTATAGGGATTGAATCACATGGCTTGTCATTTTAATTTTTTATTTAATAAAAATTTCAATAAAAAAAGGAGCTGAATAAGATAATAAGTATGGGGTGTGCCTCGCATTTTTGGACCCTTTCAAACACTTACTGTTGCCCCTATCACTACACAAGGACTTCAGGAACACAATACCCCTAACAGGCGATGACATCGTGACAAGGAGGTTTCTGATGTCACGACGATGCGATGACATCGTGGAGAGATGATTCGGGACATTGTGATGTGGAGACGTGTTCCCACATAAATCAGGTTTCTTTTTCCAGTCAAACTCTGGTTATCCTAAAGATATTTTAATTAGATATTCACACTAATTTCAACATATAAAAGGGTTTTAGTAACCCTAGAATTGATATCTTCATCATATTAAGATTAAGAGGGTTTTTGAGAGAGTTTAAAGGAATTTCGTGTTTTAGCCAGAGAACTTTACTTTTTGAGATTAAGAGTTTTCTGTTTTGATTATCTCCATCTTGTGCTCTTTGTTTATTTTCTTATTAAGTAAAGCCTACTTTGCCTGTGATTTGTATCCTCTTCGGAGGGGTTTTTCTATGTAAATATTTGTGTGCCCAATTTTCTTTCTCTTTTTTGTTGCGTATCGATCCACAACAAACTGGTATTAGAGCTTGGTTCGTTTTTCACAATCAATTCGTTCAGGGACGGCAATGAGATATGATATCGAGAAGTTCAATGGCATCACAAATTTCAGTTTATGACAAGTCTGGATAACAATTATTTTGGTTCAGTACGGCTTGAAGAAGGTCATTACAGGAAAAAAGCCCACATATATGAATCAGTCAGAATGGGATAAGCTTGATAAGAAGATTTTGTCAACAATTTAGTTGTGCCTCACAAATAATGTGTTACATGAAATGTTTATAGAGAAAATGGCAGTAGCCTTATGCAGTAACTTAGAAACCCTATACATGACAAAGTTCCTGGCAGATCCTTTGGTGTTGAAACAACACCTCTACACGTTTCGTATAGCCGAAGGTGAGTACCTTAAGGGTCACATTAGTCAATTTATTACTCTCTTGAATGATCTTAAAAACATCGAGGTTAATATAGATGATGAAGATTAGACTATGTTATTATTGTGCTCTTTGCCCCCTTCGTTTAAGTTTTTGAAGGAAACCTTGATTTATAGTAGAGATAAACTCTCGTTCAAAGAAGCGAAGTGAAACTTGTTGAACAAAGACAGACTTGACAATGAGTTTGGTTCGGATAGCGAGTCAAATGAACAAGCCTCAGTTTTTGGTTGCAAGAAGCAAGAAAGCATCAAAGTCGAGGAATCAAGACAAAACATGTGGCTACTGTAAGAAGTTAGATCACATTAAGACAAAGTGTTATAAGTTGTAGAAAATCAAATGCTAGTTCATTGTATGCATGACTTTTTGATATGCATGATTCTGATTGGTACAAAAATATAATATATATATATATGACATGCATATATTTTTACAATCATGAAAAAATGAAAGAAAGAAGTTAATGAAATTTTAAGCAATGCAAGGAAATAATGTTTTAGTTGGTGCCTTAAGCCAAAAACACATGTTTGTTCGGTGATTTAAAATCCAAATAACCATGTCTACTTTGTAAACTTCCATACATGAAAAGTTATGACTTTTCAAAAGGCACTTATGTACTTATTGGTACATTATATATAGCTGTTTGGTTGGAGTTGGATTAATTTAATTCATCCCATTCAATTTTTGAGTGAAATTTTTAGTAGAAAAAATATTATTTCTTTTTAACGATTTTCAATTTGAGCTATGACATTATTTATTTATTTAAATCATGATATTAGTAATCAACATTTGGATAATATTGATGAGACATCATTTTCATTGCTAAAAATGAAAGTTTGTAGATAGATGATCATATAATATAAATAATTTTAGTTGTTATTTTTATTAAACAACCTTAAGCTAAATGAGTTTTATATATGATTGTACATTTTTTATTCTATATAATAAAGTTTGGACTAGAAGTGATTTTGACCAGAAATGAATTAAGTCATATGCATATGTATGGTTAAATTTTCTAATCACTGTAGAATAGTGGAAAAATTGACTTATATTCTGGTATGAAATCTTATAGTGAGAATATATAACGTGATAATCATATATTTAAAATCGAGATCATATTGTGCATATTTATGATGGTGCATATGGTTTTTTATACATGGCTTGGATATGATCTATAATCTCACGATTCTATGAAAGTTGAGATGTTGTAAATTTTGAAATTTACCTTGGAAGTCATGAATAAAAAATCTCGTGAGTATGAAATAACAATATGAATGCTATTTGACCAAATTAGGTGATGGACATGATTTTGATCGTAGTTAGAAAATAATTGATAATGTTCATGGTGAATAAATGTATGGTTTTATAGTTGATTCGACAATTGATGGTACTTTAATGTGACTATATATGTTACACCGTTGTATATATAAGGTGTGTTGAGAAAAATAATGTTATTTGACTATGAATGAAAAAAAAATTAAAGGCATGTATTGACCTTCAAAATAAGCTATGACAAATAGCAAGTATGTTGTCCAGTTTCACCGAGAGATTTAAGGCCTCTTTACAACAACTTGGTGAAAAATACATGATTTATGGTTTCATAAATTTGGCGATTGTGAAATTAATTTCTTGAATATTAAGAAATAAATAAAGTAGCCAAATATGATCGGAAAAGATAAAGTGATCACTGCAATTTGACAATAGTAAAAAAGATATCATTGATAACATTCTTTTGCGAAAGAATGGATAATTGAACATGGTGAGGATGTTGGTCTTGTAAATTTTTAAGACATAAATAAATATAAAGTTTCACCATGTGATATGGATAATTAACATAACTATGTTGAAATTTGGAAATTGAGGGATGAGGTACAAGCCTATAATATTTGAGTTGCCAATGATGGAAACTCAACTCAACGCTCGATATAACGTCAAGTCTTGAGTTCAATGAGACAAAGTACACCATCAGTATGTGGCTGCTAGCACTATAAATATATATTATATCATCCCAAGAGAAAAAGTGCTAGGTATCCGTAATGATAAGGGGAATGATAAGTATTATACTCTTAATAGATCCATAGCATAAATATGTTAGAGTGTTATAATTACAGACACATGACCAAAATAATGTCTCTAGATATTATGCATTTACTGGTGTTGAAATCATTGTGTGAGATGTGTTCAATTAATCAAATAGAATAGCTGGTTCAAAACTCAGTCTACCATGCAATTTCTATTAATTTTAATGTGTTTTCACTAAGTGAAGGTTCAATCGTAATTACCTTTACTTATGCAATTGATTTCCAAGATTATCAAAATCTAGAATATTTTGAAAATGGGGGAGATTGTTGGAACATTTTATATATATATATATATATATATAGTGTTTCAATAATTGCAATGAAAAGTGGTAAATTACTCAAAGTTATGTCACTTAATTAATAATAAAGGGTCATAATTATTCGAGTAGATATCTATTGAATAATTATGTTTATGGCTAAAGATATGATTATCCATCTGGGGTAGTTATATCACTATGAAAAGACATGAGACCTCCTATAAATAGATGTGAAATTTCATTTGCAGGACACACCAAAAAAACACATCAAATGTTTTTTTTTTTCTATTCTCCCATTATCTTTTATTTTTATAGGTTATTCTATAAAGAATTATTGCAGAAATTCTTTATAGAAATTGATATTCTTGTTATGCTCCACTCAATGCTCAATGAACTGTTTCCACCAATGCAAAACGCCTACAATCATTGAGCTTCATTGTAATCTCGAGGTTTATTTGTCAATAATTTCTTTGCACACCATAATATGGGTGAAAGCGAATAAAACCTTAAAAAATGACATTGATACACACCTTAAAATATTTATTAACTTCTCATAAATTTATTTTTATCCCCATACTCCAACACCACAAATCAACAATAAAATCTGAAAGTATACATTCCCCACTAATCACAAAAGAGAAAACCCAAACTGGAGATTGTGAAACATGCTTCAGAATAATTTCATACCAACATAAGATTGTTTAGCCAACAACAAAAATCTCAAAACTCTTTTAAACAATTTCTTTGCCTAAAGCATAATTCTTCTAAAATAGTTTTTGTGCGTTGATTTAACATTTAAATTTTTTATTTAATAAAAATTTCAATCTTAAATCAGGTAGTAGGTAAGCTAAGTAATTTTATTTTATTAAAAATATTATATTGGAAATAAATTATATTTTTCATATTTAAAATACCATATTTTACTATTATCCAAAAAGATTTAAAATGTTATATTAAAGACAAATAAAGTTTTTAAAATTAAAATTCACATTTATCAAATCACATAATTATATTTAATATTTAAGTTTTACTAATTTAGCATACAACTTTATTTTTATATAAATATAGTATTAAAATTAATTCATCACTTAAATTTCCATTTTATAAACCAACATATAATTTTTTTCAAACCGATTTTATTATGAGAAAACTAATTCGACTAACTTTAATTGAGAAAACTAATTTAACCGAATTAACTTTAATTCAATTGATTTAGCTAATTTTTTCAATTAATTAACTTTGAGTTGAGATTATATAGTTATATATCTATTATATATATTATAAAATATAAATATTTTTTAAAATAATATAAATAAAGTTAAATTATTTAATTGGTTCAATTTTAAGATTCAAAAATCGATAACCGATGGAATTAAATAATTAAATCAAAGTCAAAAGGGATGAACCCACTCCACCCATCTATATGGAAATCGAAAAAACCAAATGGATGAATTAAATTGCTGTTCCCTAAAGTCAGAGTTTGAATCCCAAAGAGCTGTCTTGAAGAGGGACTGTATTATTTACCATTCCAGGTATGGGGGGCTTAGACTTTTGTCCCTAATCTATCTTTTTAAACCAATATATTTTAATTTCCTTTTTCAAAAATAAAAGATATGACTATATGATTAAGGGGTAAAAGAAGAGGTGGTTGAAGTTGAAATATACTAAAATTCGATTCGTTTCGAAAAATTCGAATTTATTTTTAAATTTCGAGTTAATCGAATCGAGTTATTCGAATAACATATTCGTGTAAATACTTTTTTAGTCCCTGCCAAGTTTGAAAATGAACAAATTGGTCTCTCTCTCAACAAAAATTACAAAAATATTCAAAATAAAAATAATTATAAAAATTCCAAAATTTTTATTTTTTAAAAAATTATAAAATTTTTTAAAAAAATGTATAAAGAAAGTTAAAAAAAAGTAAAAATTTTCTAGAATAATAATTTTGAGGACCTACATAAGTAAATTAATGATTCAAGTTTATCATACTGAAATATTTTATTATTATTTTGCTTTGAAAATATTTTCAAATATATATGGTTTCAAATTTATGTGCTCTAATATGGAATCAGTTATATTGTAACAAGATTTTAATTTGACTTGTTTAATTTTTTTAATTTAACTCGAACAATTTCACTCAATTTGACTCGAAAAAATTTCAAATCGAGTTAGGGTAACAAAATAGGACTTGTTAACTCAATTAATTCGAAATTTTTTCACTTAATTCAATCGAACACTCACCTTTAAATTCTTATGTGAGAAAGTACTTCAACAATATCAATTATTAGTTGATTGAATGTTGATGGTGTGATAAATATTTTTTTTTTTAGGTTTCACATCACCCCTATTAAATAGTTATATATATATGCAACATAGTATTTCAATATTTAATTAGCAAAATTACTAGAAAAAGATGATTTACATTAGGAGGAATTCAATCTAGAATATAAAGCTACCCAAATCAACCGTTATTTTGATATAATAGTTTGAGGTAATATACACACACTAAATTTGAAAAAGTTTGAGGGACTAAAATAAAAAATAATCTAATTTAGAGTTATTAATGATGTAATATACCCTTTTAATAAAAAGAAAAATTGTTTAACGTCTAATAGTTATCTTAAATTTAGCTAAACAAAATTCAATTTAATTTAAAAAGATGCAAAAACATGTTTTTTTAGCAAATAAACTGCAGAAATAATTAAAATATGAAAAGAATAAAAGAAATTATAAATATATAACATCTCAAACATAATTATAAATAAGGTAACTAAGTGTATAACACAATCCCACGCTCACCACTGGCTCAAGAACATGAAGTTCCTTCAATTTTCTGTGCTTCCATTTCTTATGGTGATATTGTCAGTGAGTGGGGCAAATTTAGCTCGTCATCCTCATCGGGATTTCCTTCGTTGCCTTTCTCTTCGTATAGAAAACTCTTCTACCATTACTTACACGCACAATAATCCCTCATATCCATCAGTTTTGAATGCTTCTATTCAGAATACTAGGTTCTCCACACCAACTACCCCTAAACCATATGCCATTATTACACCACGCAAAACATCCCATGTCCAATCAACAATTTATTGTTGCAAAAACCATGGCTTCCAACTTAGGATTCGAAGTGGTGGTCATGATGTTGAGGGTGTTTCTTATGTGTCTCAAGTTCCATTTGTCGTCCTTGATTTGGTCAACTTTCGAGATGTTAAAGTTGACACAAAAAATGAAGTTGCTTGGGTTCAATCTGGTGCAACTACAGGTGAATTATATTACGGGATTGCTACAAAGACACAAACGCTCGGCTTTCCTGCTGGTATTTGCCACACTATAGGCATTGGTGGGCATTTAAGTGGGGGTGGATTTGGCATATTGGGCCGCAAATATGGTCTTGCTGCTGATCATATAATTGATGCTAAAATGGTTGATGCTAATGGAAGGGTTCTTCATCGAAAATCCATGGGTGAAGATTTGTTTTGGGCTATCCGAGGAGGTGGAGGAAATACCTTTGGAGTTGTTCTTGCTTGGAAAATAAAGTTAGTCACTGTTCCAACTGTTGTAACTGTGTTTACAGTTAACAAGAACTTGGAACAAAATGCAACCAAAATCTTCCATCGATGGCAACAAATTGCTCACAAGTTACCCAATGAGTTATTTACGACTGTTTGGGTAATGAAAGTGAATTCCAGTCAAGTAGGGAAGAAAACAGTTCAAGCTTCTTTTAAAGGCCTGTTTCTTGGTAGGATTGATGAGTTGATTCCATTGATCCAATACGCGTTTCCAGAGCTAGGACTTGCCAGAGAGAATTGTACCCAAATGAGTTGGGTTCAATCTGTTCTTTACTTTGGAGCACTTCCAATTGAACCTGTGGAGATTTTGCTTAATAGAAGTGCTCTTCCAAGATTAAGTCTCAAAGCCAAAACGGACTACATCAGGGAACCGATGTCCGAAGCTGGATTCGAAGGGTTCATGAACATGTTTCTTGAGGAAGGAACTGACTTTGCTATAACGATGATAGAGGCTTTCGGAGGCAAAATGGATGAAATCCGGGAAAATGAAATACCTTTCCCACATAGATCAGGCATCTTGTTCGAATCCGTTTACATTGTACAATGGATAAATGAAGAAGATGCAGGACTGTGCATAAATTGGATGCGAAGACTTTACAGTTATATGTCCAGTTATGCTTCGAAATCTCTGAGAGAAGCATATTATAATTACAAGGATCTAGATCTTGGAATTAACAACGTTAATGGTTACACAAGTTACGAACAAGCCAGCGTTTGGGGTCTTAAATATTTCAAGAACAACTTCAAAAGATTGGTGCGAGTAAAGACCATGATTGATCCAATGAATTTCTTTAGTAATGAGCAAAGTATCCCGCCTCTTTTGTCTCCATGAAAGAAGAAAGGTCCTCAGGGTTGAAGATTTTAGAGTTTTTTTTCTTAAATATGAAATAATATTTGGATGAAAAGTAATATTATATTGTAATACAAAGAGTTTCTTTGTTACTATATATGTCCTCATCAATAATTTAGTGCATGATGTATTAATTAAATCATAAATTTTTTTTATTCTAAAATAGTTTTTGTAAGGTGAATGTACTTAAAAGGTCCGATATTATAGGAATTGGATCGATCATATAGTTTATTATTTTAATTTTTTATTTAATAAAAATTTTAATAAAAAAATGTTGAATAAGATAGTAAATAGCATTCAGAAATTAAAAATAATGGACTTTTATCAAAATTAAGAGATAAATAAAATATTTAAAATTAAAATTCACATTTATCAAACCACATAATTATATTTAATATTTTTTTACTAAATTAACATACTAATTTTTTATATTAATTTAATACTAAAAATTCATCACTTAAATTTTCATTTTATAAAACAAAATATAATTTTTAATCCCTTCAATATCAAATATTTAAAAATAATCATTTTATTTGAATTTTTTTTCCATAAAAACCATTGAAAAAAATAAATAATCTAGAATACATTCAACCAATTAATAATTTATTTTTTTATCTTAATATTAGACTATCTTTTAAATAAACTTCAAATCATAATAGCTTAAATTAATTATTTTTATTATTAGTTTGGATATTATTAAAAGTATATACATTCTTATAATTTCTTACCTTTTGATATTTAATTTTTTTCAAAATTTAAATTTTATATTTATGTTTATCAGAAGTGGGTTAAATTTTGGACGAACTTTACCTATATGATTGAGTAGGGGAAAACAATCAGTTTAATTAGTAGGTTCGATTAGTTTTTCCAAACCACCTTTAATATGAGAAAATCAATCGACCAATTTTAGTTAGAAAAACTAGTCTAACGAATCGATTTTGATTCGATCAATTTAGTCGATTTTTTCGATTCGATTTCAAAATTTCAAAATCAAATAACCAATAGAATTAATCAATTAAAGTCAAGTTTTGAATCCTAATTGTATTATTTACCATTCCAAGTCTCGGGGGCTTAGACTTTTGTGCCTAACCTATCGTTTTAAACCAACTTATTTTTAAAAATAGAACATGTGGCTTTACATTTTTTAAAACTAACATATTTTAATTTTCTTTTTAAAAAAACAAAACATATGAGGTAAAAGAAGAGGGGGTTGAAATTTGAGCAAATATTTTTTTATATAGCGTCTAAGATTATCTGTAAGTGCACTTAAACTGACGTCTTCTTGTAATGATAATAACGTTGATGTCAACTGAGTTAAGACGACTCTAAAAAAAAGTATTTCAACAATATCAATGATTAGTTAATTGAATCGTTGATAGTATGATAAATACTTTTATTTTTTATTTTTCACATCACCCCTATTAAATAGTTATATATATGCAACATAGTATTTCAAAAATTACTAGAAAAAAGATTATTTACATTAAGAGGAATTCAATCTAGAATATAAAGCTACCCAAATCAATTTGAAAAAGTTCGAGGTGACCAAAATTAGAACGATTTTATTTTGAGTTATTAACGATGTAATTTATCCCTTTTTTAAATAATTTTATTATAGATTTTAATCATGTTTGTTTATTTTGACACAATATTTAAAATTACTCATAGATCTTTCCAACTCATAAACAAGAGGATAATGCGCTTCAGCTTACTCCGACTCATGTCCTTCTGCATTGGCAATAATGCCCATGCTAATCGAGTTAAGACTCAATCGGCTAATTTAAAGAGAAAATTGTATATATTTACACACTAAATTAATAATTAAAATATGAAAAGAATAAAAGAAATGATAAATATAGAACATCTCAAACATAATTATAAATAAGGTAACTAAGTGTAACACAATCCCATGCTCACAACTGGCTCAAGAACATGAAGTTCCTTCAATTTTCTGTGCTTCCATTTCTTATGGTGATATTGTCAGTGAGTGGGGCAAATTTAACTCATCATCCTCATCGGGATTTCCTTCGTTGCCTTTCTCTTCATATAGCAAACTTTTCTACCATTACTTGCATGCAAAATAATCCCTCATATTCATCAGTTTTGAATGCTTCTATTCATAATACAAGGTTCTCCACACCAACTATGCCTAAACCCTTTGCTATTATTACACCACTCAAAACATCCCATGTCCAATCAACAATTTATTGTTCCAAAAACTGTGGCTTCCAACTTAGGATTCGAAGTAGTGGTCATCCATGGTCAACTTTCGAGCAATTGAAGTTGACACAATGAGTGAAGTTGCCTGGGTTGAATCTGGTGCAACTCTAGGTGAATTGTATTACGAAATTGCTTCAAAAAGTAAAACCCTTGCTTTCCCCGCTGGTTTTTGCCGCACTGTAGGTGCTGGTGGGCATTTAAGTGGGGGTGGATATGACATATTGGTCCGTAAATACGGTCTTGCTGCTGATCATATAATTGATGCTAAATTGATTTATGTTAATGGAAGGATTCTTAATCGGAAATCCATGGGTGAAGATCTGTTTTTGGCTATCCGAGGAGGTGGTGGAAATACTTTTGGCATTATTCTTGCTTGGAAATTAAAGTTAGTCCTTGTTCCACCTGTTGCAACTGTGTTTACAGTTAACAAGAACTTGGAACAAAATGCAACCAAAATCTTCCATCGATGGCAATACGTTGCTCACAAGCTTCCCAATGATATATTTATGACTGTTTGAATAACGAAAGTGAATTCCAGTCAAGTAGGGAAGAAAACAGTTCAAGCTTCTTTTAAAGCCATGTTTCCATGTTTCTTGGTGGGGTTGATGAGTTGATTCCATTGATCCAACACAAGTTTCCAGAGCTAGGACTTGCCAAAGAGAATTGCACCGAAATGAGTTGGATTGAATCAGTTCTTCACTTTGGTGAATTTCCAATATAACCTGTGGATATTTTGCTTAATAGAAATGTTCCAAGGTCAAGTCTCAAATCCAAAACGGAATTCCTCAAGGAACCGATCCCCGAAACTGCAATCGAAGGCTTCATGTCCATGTTTCTTGAGGAAGAAGCTAACATTGCGATAACGATGATTGTGGCTTTGGGAGGCAAAATGGATGAATTCCCGGAAAATAAAATACCTTTTCCAAATAAAGCAGGCAATTTGTTTGTAGCCATTTACGTTGCAGCAATGGCTGAATGAAGAAGACGCGGGAACATCATAAGTTGGATCCGAAGACTTTACAGTTATATGGCCGGTTTGTTTCGAAATCTCCGAGAGAAGCATTTTATAATTACAAGGATCTATATCTTGGAACTAACAATGTTAATGGCTACATAAATTACGAACAAGCCAACATTTGGGGTCTTAAATATTTCAAGAATAACTTCAAAAATAAAGACCATGGTTGATCCAATGAATTTCTTTAGAAACAAGCAAAGTGTCCCTCCTCTTTGGTCTCCATGAAAGAAGAAAGATCATTAGGGATGAGAAAAAGATTGCATGAACTGTGATTGCACGTTTTCCTTTATCTCTTTTCAATATAAATAAAAAATTTCTTTATTTTCAGTTTTTTCTTCCTAAAAAAATTTAAATTATCAAACTAAAAATGCTAATTAGAGAAAAATCTGATTTGTCATTTTTCTATTGAAAATGGATAAGGATAATGTGGAATTGCAGTTTCATACAATCCCTTCTCTTTGAGTTGAAGATTTCAAAGTTTTTTCTTAAATATAAAATAATATTTGGATGAAAAAGTAATTCTATATTGTAAAATAAAGAGTTTTTTTTTGTCAATATATCTATGTAGGTAATGATGAATAGTTTAGTGCATAATGTATTAATTAAATCATAATTTTATCTTTGTGTTAAAATAGTTTTTGTATGGTGAATGTACTCGATAGATCCTTGTATTTTAGTGATTAGATTAAATGATTTTTCATTTTAATTTTTTATTTAATAAAAATTTCAATAAAATAAGTGTTGAATTAGATAGTAGGTAAATAGCTATTTATCCCTTATATTGAAAAATAATAATAATTTAATTTTATTAAAAATATTATATTTGAAATAAATTATATTTTTTTTGAAATGAAATATTCAAATGATCATATTTCACTTTTATCTAAAATTATTCAAAATAATATAAAATATTATATTAATAAAATTAAGAAATAAGTAAATTTTAAAAATTAATATTTACTTTTATCAAATGGCATAATATTTAATACTTAATTTTTACTAGTTTAGCAACAATTTTTTTACTTTAAACTTAGTACTAAAAATTTATCACTTAATTTTTAATTTTATAAAACAACATATAATTTTTTAATCCCTTCAATATCAAATATTTTAATTGATTTTTTCTATAAAACCATTGAAAAATGTTAGCAAAAAGGTCGTTGCTGAGGATAGATGCAACATAATCACATTGGTGCTTGAGATGGTGGGTACTACTCCAAGCACTTAATGAAGAACAGTTAGCACACAAGACACAAGGATATGATGATGCAGTTTGGTTTCCTTATTTTGCAGAGCCTAACTTAGTAAGAAATATGTATTTTCTTCAACAATCACAAAGTGAACCTATTCAATCACATATACCGTAATTGTTTCCCTCACCCTTACACTTTGAAGACACAATACTCTTACCACTATGATCACCCCTTGTGAACACAAGAAGTAAAACACAATGGGATTCTATATAAAAATAGCACTCTTACCAAGTTATTCTCACAAGAACTGTTAGAATTAAGTGACCCAAATTCTTATTTAAATAAAATATGATGAAAAATAAAATAAAAGTAAAATCCATATAGAACTAGACTTCTTTTATTTTATTTTAGAATAAGGTTTTTTAAACCTTATTAAACTCTATCTATTTTATATTGATTAGGATAAGGTGTTTCAATCCTACTAGAATATGGCTTTACAAGCCTATAAATAGACATAGTCTATTCCTCTTGTATTGATTCAAATTTTTGACATAGTGAATTTTCTTCTCCTCTGCCCGTGGTTTTTTTTCCCGAAAGAGTTTTCATGTAAAATTTGTGTGTTCTTTATCTTTATTTATTTTATTTTATTTTATTTTATTTTTCACAAATTGGTATCAGAGCTTCCGGGTTATTCATCTCGATCACGGTAATGGCGTCTTTGAAGTATGAAATTTCGCTGTTGGATCGCAACACCAGATTTACGTTGTGGCAGATTAAGATGCAAGCAGTTCTTGCGCAGATGGATCTGGAGGATGCACTGCTAGGGATAGATAAGATGCCTTCGACATTAACAGATGAAGAGAAGAAGCGTAAGGATCAAAAGGCATTAACACAATTACATCTGCATTTGTCCAACGAAATTTTACAGGATGTGATGAAAGAGAAGACCGTCGCTGCATTATGGAAGAGGCTAGAACAATTATGTATGTCAAAAACTCTAACAAGCAAGTTGCATATGAAGCAACGTCTTTATGCCCATCGTTTGGAGGAAGGTGCGTCTGTACACAAACATTTAACAGTGTTTAAAGAAATTCTCTCAAACTTGGAGGCCATGGAGGTTCAATATGATAAGGAAGATCTAGGGTTGATTCTACTTTGTTCGTTAGCCCCGTCTTATTCAACCTTTAGAGACACGATTTTATATAGCCGCGAGTCTCTCACAGTTGATGAGGTTTATGATTCTTTGACCTCGTATGATAAGATGAAGCATCTTGTAGTTAAACCCGACTCTCAAGGAGAGGGTCTCATTATTCGTGGGAGACAAGATCGGAATGCTGATGATGATCGTGGAAGGATAAAGGAACGGAATCCTCGCGGTAAATCTAAGGGTAGATCAAAGTCTTCAAACAGAGGTAAAACTTGTAACTTCTGCAAGAAGAAAGGGCACATTAAATCTGAGTGCTACAAATTACAGAATAAGATTAAAAGGGAGGCTGCAAATCAAAAGGGAAAACAACCAGAAAATTTCGGTGAAGCTGATGTTGTAGAAGACTACAGCGATGGTGAACTTCTAGTCGCTTCTGTCAATGATTCTAAAGTAAGCGAGGAGTGGATACTTGATTCAGGTTGCACCTTCCACATGAGTCCCAATCGGGATTGGTTTACAACTTACGAAACAATGTCTGAAGGTGTTGTTTTGATGGGAAATAATACTTCGTGTAAAATCGCAGGTGTTGGAACAATTAACGTCAAGATGTTTGATAGAGTTGTCAGAACACTTAGTGACGTACGACATGTTCCAGAATTGAAAAAAAAAATTAATTTCGTTGAATACTCTTGATTCAAAAGGGTACAAATATACAGCTAAAAGTGGGGTTTTAAAGATTTCCAAAGGGTCCCTTGTTGTGATGAAAGGGCAGAGAAAGATTGTCAAGTTATATGTTTTCAGGGCTCTACTGTTACTGGTGATGCAGCTGTCGCTTCCTCTTCCTTATTAGATGATGATATTACTAAACTTTGGCATATGCGCCTAGGGCATATGAGTGAAAATGGCATGGCAGAATTGAGCAAAAGAGGACTTCTTGATGGGCAAGGAATTTGCAAACTGAATTTCTGTGAGCACTATGTTTTTGGGAATCAAAAGAGAGTTCGATTCACTAGAGGAATCCATAACACAAAGGGAACGTTGGAGTATATTCATTCTGATCTATGGGGGCCATCCAGAGTGCCTTCAAGAGGTGAAGCTAATTATTTACTAACCTTTATTGATGGTTTTTTTAGAAAAGTTTGGGCGTTCTTCCTGAAGCAAAAAAAGCGATGTGTTTTCCACATTTAAGTCTTGGAAAATTATGATTGAAAAACAGACGGGAAAACAGATAAAATACCCCCGCACAGATAATGGCTTAGAGTTCTATTTTGATGAGTTTAATAGATTGTGCAAGTCAGAAGGGATCATGAGACACTTGACAGTTCATCATACTCCACAGAAAAACGATGTTGCAGAACGAATGAACAAAACGATCATGGAGAAGGTTCGATGTATGTTGTCAAATGCCAACTTACCAAAGTTATTTTGGGCAGAAGCAACCTCTACTGCATGTTTTTTGATCAACCGATCTCCATCCGTTGCCATTGAGAAAAAGACTCCACAAGAGGTATGGTCTAGTAATCCTGCTAATTATTATGATTTAAAGATTTTTTGGGTGTCCTGCGTATGCTCATGTTGATAATAAAAAATTAGAACCGAGATCCATTAAATGCGTTTTTCTTGGTTATAAAGCTGGTGTAAAAGGGTATAAGTTATGGTGTCCTGAAAATAGAAAAGTTGTGATTAGCAGAGATGTTGTTTTTGATGAAACTGCTATGCTACCTAACTTATCTCTTAAAGACTCTTCTAATAAAGAAAATCAAAAGCGGTGGAGCATCAGTTAATACAGAGTCAACTCCTCAAGCCGCACAAAATTGAGAATAGAGTTGCTTCTTCACAACAATACTCTATCGCCAAAAACAGAACTAGAAGAGAAATTAAACCTCCAAAGAAGTATGCACGAGGCTGATCTAGTTGCTTATGCTTTAAATGTGGTGAAGATATAGATGCGAATCAAGAGCCATCTAATTATTCGAGGCGATTAGTCATGAAGACTCGAAAAGTGGATGTTTGCTATGCAAGAAGAGATGAAATCACTCCACAAAAACAGAACATGGGACCTTGTGAAACTTCCTAAAGGTAAAAAGGCTGTTCGTTGTAAATGGGTGTTTAATAAGAAAGAAGGGACTCCAAGAGTTGAAGAACCCAGATATAAAGTAAGGCTTGTTGTAAAAGGTTACAGTCAAATTCCAGGAGTGGACTTCACAGATGTGTTCTCCCCAGTTGTTAAGCATAGTTCGATTCGAGCTTTGCTTGGTATTGTGGCCATGCATGATTTGGAGCTTGAGCAGTTAGATGTAAAAACTGCATTTCTGCATGGAGAACTTGAGGAGGATATTTATATGCAACAACCAGAGGGTTTTATAGTCTTAGAAAAAGAGGACTATGTTTGCTTGCTGAAAAAGTCCCTTTACGGTTTGAAACAGTCACCAAGACAGTGGTACAAGAGGTTTGATTCCTTTATGACTTCTCATGATTTTAAAAGAAGTAGTTTTGATAGTTGTGTTTACTTTAAGAAAAACAGTGATGGTTCTTTTGTGTATCTACTTCTTTATGTTGATGACATGTTGATAGCAGCAAAAGATAAAGGAGAGATAAGAAAGGTCAAAACCCAACTAAGTAAAGAATTTGAGATGAAAGATTTATGACCAGCAAAGAAGATACTTGGAATGGAGATTCTCAGAGATAGAAAAACAAGTAAATTGTACCTAAGTCAGAAGGGGTACATTGAGAAAGTTCTTTGCGAGTTCAATATGCAGTGCTAAGCTTTGTTAGTACTCCTTTAGTAGCCCATTTCGCACTTTCATCGGTTTTGTCTCCACAATCGATGATGAGATTGAGTACATGTCATATGTTCCATACTCTAGTGCAATGGGATCTCTCATGTATGCTATGGTTTGTTCACGTCCGATCTATCATATGCAACGATCGGTGTAGTTAGCGATACATGGCGAATCCCGTAAGAAGAACACTGAAAGCGATTCAGATGGATTCTAAGATACTTACGAGGTACTACTGATGTTTGCTTACGCTTTGGAAGAACTAGAGATGGAGTCATTGGGTATGTTGATGCTGATTTTGCTGGAGACCTTGATAAAAGAAGATCTCTCACAAAGTTATGTCTTTACAATCGGAGGTTGTGCAATCGGTTGGAAAGCCACTTTGCAATCTACATCGCTTTGTCTACCACTCGGGTTGAGTACATGGCGATTACATCGAGGCTTGTAAAGAAGCTATTTGGTTGAAGGGACTCTTTAGTGAACTCAATGAAGACCTTCAAATCAAGCCACATATTTTGTGACAGTCAGAGTGCCATCTTTCTTACAAAAGATCAAATGTTTCATGAGAGAACAAAACACATTGATATTCGGTATCATTTTGTTCGTGGTATTATTGCTCGTAGTGATATTGTTGTAAGCAAAATTAGTACTCATGAAAATCCTGCAGATATGATTACTAAGTCACTTCCTAAAACCAAGTTTGAGCATTGCTTAGACTTGGTTGGTGTTCATTGTTGAAGTTAAACCCTTAAGGGGTTATATGGAAGAGGTGGAGAACTTGTTTATTAAAAGTTTGCGATGAAGAACTTGTTCATTGAGAATTTGTGTCAAGGTGGAGATTGTTAGAATTAAGTGACCCAAATTCTTATTTAAATAAAATACGATGGAAAATAAAATAAAAGTAAAATCCATATAGAACTAGACTTCTTTTATTTTATTTTAGAATAAGGTTTTTTAAACCTTATTAAACTCCATCTATTTTATATTGATTAGGATAAGGTGTTTCAATCCTACTAGAATATGGCTTTACAAGCCTATAAATAGACATAGTCTATTCCTCTTGTATTGATTCAAATTTTCGACATAGTGAATTTTCTTCTCCTCTGCCCGTGGTTTTTTCCCGAAAGAGTTTCCACGTAAAATTTGTGTGTTCTTTATCTTTATTTTATTTTATTTTATTTTATTTTATTTTTCACAAGAACAGATTAAGTGTCTAACTCTCAAGACATTTACCTAGGCAAGTCTCTCAAATATATAGACTTTAATTTTGAGATTTGCTTACAATTTGAAAATCTAATACAATCCCATTAAAACAATAATGCCATAAGAATAATACAATATAATAATAACAACATATTGTTAAACTCAATAATCACTACAAGGGGGTGAATTGGTGTTTAAAAAACTACAAGAAAATATGACAAACAAATGAGACTCAAGAATTTATAGTAGTTCAACCCCAATTGCTTACCTTTTACTACCTTAGCTTATCACAACTAAAGATTTCTCAAATTCACTATATTTGAACCTTTGGAGGACAATATTTAACCTTTACAAGGTACTATCTTTTCACTAGGCAAGATAAAGCCACTTTTACCTTAAACAAACCCTTACAAAGATGAGGAATAAGAATAAAGATTAAAAACTATTCTTAAAGAAGATATTATAATGATAAGGCTCACTCAATAACAATACAACACTTGAAAAGAATAAAAGAGATGGTTGTTCAAGCGTGTGCATGAAGAACAAAGAGAATATCAATGAAAAGATAGGATTTTTGTGCAATTGACTTTGGAGCTATTGACTTGTATTAATGCCTTCTAACAACCTTGGAGCCGTTTGGAGACGTTGGGAGTAAATTAGAGCCGTTGTTGCAATTAAGTCGAGCATTAATTACAAATTGCAAACTACTTCTATCGGTACAAGTAGACTTTTGCCAATAGAAGTCTTCTCGTTGAAGCCTGATGTATCAATAGAAGTCCACTTTATCAGTAGAAGTTTGAGGATTTCAAGGGTTCAAACTTGTACCAATAGTTGTATCAGTAGAAGGTGCAGAAGAATCGAAAAATTGCTCGTTGACTTACTTGTATTGGTAGAAGTCCCCCTAAGTATCGATAAAAGTCTGGAGGGATGCTCAAAGTACTCTCTAACCTACTTCTATCAATAGAACTTCTCCCAAGCATATACAACTAGAGATGTATCAGTAGAAGAGCCTTTAAAGTATCAATAGAAGTTTGAAAGAATTCTTGGGGTGCTCTCTAGCTTGCTTCTACCAATACTTCTACACACTTGTATCGATAGAAGTGTTACAAAGTTGTAAAATTTGTTTTGAATCAAGATTTTTCAAAGGCATTGAGTTTCTAAACACTTTGAAAATAATTTTAAGGGCTTATATCAATTGATTGCAAGTTGGACTAAAGAGAATTTATAATTTGACTTTGTTATATCAAAACATTTGAAAAACTAAGATAACAATCTCCCCCTTTTTGATATAACAAAACCATTGAAACAATTTGCAAACTCTCCTTTACTCGAACATTATTTTCAAGTTAAGCTCCCTTTCAAAAAAATATTTGATGAAGACTTTGTATAAAAGTTTTGAATTGATTTTCAACTTTAATAATGGAAGAATTTTTGGGAATTAGTTGAAAACAATTGTTTTATGTTTTATGTAAATAAACGCATACAATTTAGAGAGAAACAAAATACGAATTTAAGATATTTTAAAAAAGAAAACATCCAAAGCATAGCTGTATAATTCAAATATAAATAAAATTCACCAATAAATCAACATAGTCCAAATATAAGGTTCAATAGATTGCCAACACCTAAATATGAAAAAGGTCTCCACACAAATTTTATTGGTAAGGGAGCGGGCATGCTCTTTGACACCAAATTGCTAGTTTTATATTTTTCAACAATCTCCTCCTTCGACAATTTAAAAAAATATAATTGAAAAATATTTTAAAATACATTATAAAAACTTATTTAAAAAAAGATTGAAAATATATCTAAATCTATTAAAAGTAAAAAAGCAATTAAAAGAAGAAGAAATTTAAATATTTTTAAATTAAAAATAATTTATAAACATTTTAAATATGAAATTAAACTATGTTTTAGAGCTAATTTATAGCACTTGATTCAAGACGGAAAACACTGAAAATCAGTAAAAAGAAAAAATTAAAAACGGATTTAAACATGTTTTTGTTTTTTAAAACATTAAAACTAATAAAAAAATACTTTTAAAAGTTGATAGATTTTTCCGTCAAACTTCTAAGCTATCTTCTTGGGCTTGGGTCGTGAAATAATATTAGTTAGATCTTTTAATTACTTTCGAAATACTGTAACAATATTATATTGAAAGTTTACTACTTTTTTTTAATTATTCACCTAAATCCATAATAAATAAAATATAAGTATAAATAATATAATTAAAATTTTAAATAATATAAATAATGAGGGGAAATATCATAAATAAATTCAAAAGTATGCACTTATCGATTTGAGTTGTTTTGGTTTTAGTCTTTTTAGATTTGAAAATTCGAGTTTGAGTCTAAGTTTTTGATATTTTTTATTATGGTCATTTCAGATTTCAATCATTAAGAGTTTAAATTATTCCCTGCTTACTTCAGTTTTGTATTTAGTTTAGTTTAAGTTCAAATTGGACGGAATCAGATGATTATTTATTTATCATGAAATCGAATTGAATTGAATTAGAATGGATAATATTTTTAAATGAGGAATAATTTTTTAAAAATTTATTAATTCAACCCTAATAAAAAGTAACATTTAACAGTTTTTTAAGTCATTTTTTTTTAAACTTTAACTTCAATTAATTTTAAATATTTTAGTTAATTAAAATTTATAAATACTTTAAATTTTTTTTATAATATATATTTTAGAACTCTTATTCATAACCAATTATAAAAAAATAAAATATCTAAATTAAAAAGTATTGACCACTAAAAATAATAAAATTATTTCTTTTGGAGGGTTACCTTGACAATTTTGTCTCATTGTAAAGGAAGAATTTGAAGGTTGCATGTCCCCTCATGAGTGGTCAACTTCATCTACCTGAAATATCTCCGACCGCACCAAATCACACCCCTCACTTCCCACAGACTCAATTGAGTTAAAAAAAAGGTATAATACTAAATTTAGTCCTTAAACTTTATATTGTTTATCAATTCGATTCTTATTCTTATCTTAAGCTAAATTTAACTCTCAAGCTTTTAAAAAGAGTCGAATCATTTTTAATGGAAATGCTTGACTAAAACATTAACTTTTAACAATGTTAACGTGATAACTCACATAATAGTCCTTATATACTTTGTATTGAAATAGCATTATTTATTTTATATCCGTCAACAAATAATTTAAAAAATTATATAAAGAGACAATAACAAGTTTTACCCTATACTTTAATGAAAATTTTAATGTGGTACTAAAATTTTTATTTCACTTGTGGATTTGGTACAAAATCATGATGACATGTGTGAACACCTCATAGGTTATCTTGTCACATCAACAAAATTTCCCACAACAGTAGGGTCAGGTACCAAATCAATAGACAAAATAAAAGTTTAGATACTGCAATGGATAAGTTGAAAGTACAAGTACCATATTGGCAATTTTATTAAAGAATAGGGGTAAAACTTATCATTATCCCTTATAAAAATATTAGAAAAAACATAAATTAGATGTGAATTGTCATGCAAGCAATTATGTTTTTAAAAAATAATATTTTAATTATCATTTCTGCTAAAAAGTAACAATTTTTTTTTAAAAGGGTAAGGTAAGTGTCAAAATTAGCTTAAAGAAAATAAAGACTAAATTGATAAAAGATGTAAATATTGAAGGTTAAATGGGATATTATGCCAAAAAAACACACTAACTACCTTCCATCTTGCCGCGGCTCATTGTTTAGTCCCTCGTCAGTCGTCACTGTATTTTCCTTTGGATTTCACTTTTTTATTATTTTGTTTTACTTCAAAATATCTCAAAAATCAAAATTTCCATTCATAGAATCCGATAATTGCTTTAGGGTTTTAATTTTGGGGGTCAGCCAGAGAAAATGTCTCAATTCTCCTCCGCATTCACGGCCGCCTCCTCGGTCTCACTTCCTCCTCCGTCGTTCTACGTATCGGTTTCTAAACGCAGCTTCATCTATTGTTGTTCGTCGTCGCAGTCTAGAACGACCGTTGTTAATGGGAAATTCGATGGTAAAATCGTTGATAGAGATGAGATTCGTTTCGGCTTGCCTAGCAAAGGTCGCATGGCTGGTGACACTCTCGATCTACTCAAGGTAGTACTGGCTTAACACTTGTTTCTTATTAAAGTTTGTGAATTATGATTGGAATCAAGCATTACGAGCTATAATATAGCTGTTAATTGTATATGCTTTAACAAAGTTTGAGACTTAATTGCTATACAAAGTTTAAAAAAATGAATCTATTCTGGTCTAAACGTTGATAAGATAGTATGTTCTGTTAAAATTTGCTTATAATCAGGTATGCTTACTGGATAATAATGGTTTGCTTTTGAAATTTGTATGATTGCACCGTTTGCTTGATTGCATGGATGGTTAATTTTGATGGAAAATATTAATGGTGTCAACTACTGAGTTAAACTTTTTTAAATAAAAAATGTAAGGGGATTTAATTTTAGCTTTTTAAAGTATAAGGGCTAAATCTCAAATTGCATTATGTATAGGACTTACAGCGCAAATTGACCTTTAGAAATTGATTTATTTTCTTTATTAATTAATTTTATCTGGATTTGTTTATTTTGTATAAGAAACTGTAAAAGTGAGGCATTGGCACTTGGTGTGCAAAAAAATGCTTTGCATACAAAATTGGATAACATTTCTGAGAAGTTAATTTAAAATTTTTTTAATAATAAAAATGTACATAAATTTAGTAATCATGTCATCATGTCCTCATTTTGTCTTTCCTTTAAAAAAAAAAAATCTCTATCAAACTCTTTGGTCTGACCCCTTCCATTATTCTGTATTTGTCAAAAGGATTGTCAATTGTCGGTTAAGCAGGTCAATCCTAGACAGTATGTTGCACAAATACCTCAGGTTTGTGCTATGTTTCTCTCTCACAATATGCATTGTACTTGGGACCTGTATATGATTTATATGTAGGATTGATACTGAATGCATAATTTGTTTTTATCCCAGCTTTCCAATGTAGAAGTCTGGTTTCAGCGGCCCAAAGACATTGTACGGAAATTGTTATCTGGAGATTTAGATCTTGGTATTGTGGGGCTTGATACTGTCAGTGAATATGGGCGGGTAAGTAGTTAGACATTGCATGGCCCCAAGACATTTTTTAATTCATTCTGTCATTATCAAAATGTTACTGAGAATCCAAATATCTAATTCTATGCAGTGAATATGTTTGAATTTCAGCCTTGCCGATTATTTTTGCCATGTCATCTTAGAACTAGTTATACATTATTGTTAATCTAATGTTAGGCTTGGAGGTGATCTGGTTTATTCTACTACTGCACTTATCCTTTTGCCAATATGCAAAAAGATTCTTTCTTGAAAAAATGAATGCAGAATGGAACTTTACTGCTTCAATATTTTTATCAGGGGGATGAAGATCTTATCATTGTTCATGATGCCCTCAAGTATGGAGATTGCCGTTTGTCCCTTGCAGTAAGCAGATTCTTTGTTACTAGTACATAGCCAGATTCATCTTCCTGATATCCTTGCTATTGATGATTTGCATATTTTTGTTCAGATTCCTAAGTATGGGATCTTTGAGAATATCAATTCACTGAAGGAGCTAGCTCAGATGCCTCGGTGGACTATTGATAGACCTCTAAGAGTTGCAACTGGCTTCACTTATGTATAACATCTGCTTAAATGGTTTTTGATAATTATATTGATTTTAGAAATTATTTTTGGTACCATCTGCTTTGGTTAGCTTATTGCCTATTGGCAATTGTTTCTATTTGACTTTAATTTCTTTTCTATCTTTCTACCTAGCTTGGTCCTAAATTTATGCAAGAAAACGGATTGAAGCATGTGATATTTTCAACTGCTGATGGAGCCTTAGAGGCAGCTCCTGCGGTAAGAGTCAAATTCTCCCGGAGTACCTGTAATTTACTTTTCATTTGAAGTTATTTAAAATTGAATGAAAGAGTAGCTCATCCTTCTACAATCCTGTGTGTATTAATTTACTTAAACCTTACTGAACACTCTTATCATGCATATTATTGCTTTCCTAAAGGAAAAATATTCCCGCTTGAACTTCAGACTTCCAAGTCTAGTTGTTCATTCACTTCAGTTAATTCTCTGCTGCCTGCTTACGAGTTTTAAGATTGTTTTCCAGATTCATAAACTATAAATAGATTAGTTCTCTTTCTCTCTCTCAATTTAAACAGTATAGGCATGCATTATCTGATAGGTAATAAGAGAAAAAAGATTGTTCCTTTCCCATTGTGGGGTTAGATGATAAAAATGGAAGGAGTGAATGAAGGGAAGCAACGTTGTTTATATGACAAAAGGAAGAAGTAACAAGGGAACATAGCAATGAGACTACCATAGAAACTAAGATACGTAATCAGAGGAAAGAAGAGAAAGAAGCTTACCAGGCAACGAATATGCTGCCTAACTAATAACTCCATATTGACTTCTTATTCAATTTAGTGGTGGGGGTGGCAGGTTGGAAGCCCTTTATTAATGGGGTAGCTGACCCTAAAGGCAATTCTGCTCTTCTACCTGCCTGTTCTTCACCCAGTTGATATTTGACTGAACAAAATGTCCTGTCTTTCCCCTATTGAGGAAATGATATTTGAAAGACAGTACTTACTAGATATGGATGAAGCAGTTTGGAAAATGATGGTTCTATTTGTCTTCATGATGTTGTGGAAAAAACTTCTCTTTGTTATTAATATAGATGGGAATAGCTGATGCAATCTTGGACCTTGTGAGTAGCGGGACAACTCTGAGGGAAAACAACTTGAAAGAGATTGAAGGTGGAGTTGTATTGGAAAGCCAGGTAACCAGCTCTATATCTTTCCTGTTCCTGCAATTTTCAAGAATGTTATCTTGTCATCTGGAGTATGCTATTTTAAAAGGATTTATTTTCAGAATATTTTTCCCTACCTTTAGTCCATTTTTCTTCAGGCTGTTCTAGTTGCAAGCAGAAAAGCTTTAATCCAGCGGAAGGGAGCTCTAGACATAACACACGAGATACTGGAAAGATTTGAGGCTCATTTGAGGGCAGCTGATCAGTTCATGGTATGGATATTCGTGATTCTTTGTTGTTATCTTTTCCCTTCCCTTCCCTCCCAGTATTCATCCTGTTTATCTTTTTATGGCAGGTAACTGCAAATATGAGGGGCAGTAGCGCAGAGGAAGTCGCTGAGCGAGTACTGAGCCAGTCATCATTATCTGGGTTGCAGGTGAGGTTTTGAAAAGATTTTGCTTCCTGGAGACTCTCACTTTTTCCTAATCTATTGCTAAATCTAAGATGGGTTTTAGAAATATTCATGTTTGCATTTTGCAGGGGCCCACAGTATCTCCAGTTCTTTGCAAGCGTGATGGAAAAGTAGCTGCTGACTACTATGCGATAGTCATATGTGTACCCAAAAAAGCTCTATACAAGTCTGTACAACAGTTGAGAGAGGTAAGTCATGACGAATTATAATAAATACTGCCTATATGTTATGGAAACTGTGGTTTTAATGCTTGTTCTATTTGCAGCACTAGTTTAAGCAGTGCACATCATTATAGTCATGAATTTGAATTTTCTCTGGTTCAGATTGGAGGCAGTGGAGTGCTAATTTCACCATTGACCTACATTTTTGACGAAGAGACCCCAAGATGGAGGGAACTGCTCTCGAAGCTTGGTCTTTAGTCCTTTACGATGGATACATGGGTGCATTACTTGCTTTCATATCAGAAGTTTTGAAGTCGTAAGGTACCAAGGTGGGTTGGAAACTACTTTGGTGAGAGTAAGAACCTCCAAAAGTTTTGTATTATAGCCTTGTTTAATTAAAATGTCATTCTCTTGCGCCTTCTCTTTTGTTTGTTTTTCTTTTCTGATAGTGCAATCCTCATTGCAACCATAACGATGATTTAGAGAAAATGTTTCCCTTTTCGATTGTGTATGTATGATTACGGGGAATTGTTTGTATAGCTGCTAGTTTGCAGTTCTTATTGGAATACATAGTCACCTTATCTACGCTCTTAGCTTAGATGAAATCTACGTGCTTGGTAATTTTATTACATCCTTGGGGAAATACAACAAAACATCTCTCCTTTCAACTTAATATAATTCACTAAGCCCAAAAAGACAGGTGGAAAACCATATAAGGAACTTAAAGTAAGGAGCTCTCGAACTGGTAACTGGCATTCCAACCTTGTTATGTAGAGCTAGAATGCTTGGATGTTCCATTTCTCTTTGTTCTTGTGAGCCTAACCCAAATAACTCGATGACTTTTGGTTCACTAACTGTTATATCTGGCTTCAGGCTAATAAATTCAAACATCAGACCAGGTTGATTTTGAAGCCCTTCAGACTGTTCATGGTTTACAGTTCGACCAGTGCTGCTGTTGGAGGCAACAGTTGCTTCCTCTTCAACATCAGTGTAGCTTGCTACCGCCAAGGCTGATGGCTCTTCAGCATCGTGGTTCTGAACTAGTTGTAAACATTCTCCCCTAATCACTCCAATTCTGTTGTACCCCGAACCATCTTTATCCATCTTCCTACAAACCATCACTGTATCACCGATTGCCAGCTTCCAACGCTGCACAAATGGAAGCCATCCCTTACTAAGAACAGGCTTCGGATAGTCTTTCTTCCTCCTTATAGAACAGCAAAATAACCAGACATTGCCATGGTCAGTCATCCTTCACCTGAAACTCCCACTTCATTTGGAACAGACAACCTGTTCTCAGTATCAATCTTTGTAAGTCTCTTGACGAATAATAGTTTTTCTATTTCCATTGTTTAAGGAAAAGTGAGTTGAAGAGGTAGAGCTTCAAAGGGTTTTAGTGTTGCCCGGAGAAACAAAGAAAATGGCTGATATTAATAGGGAAAAAGTGGCGAAATACAGTACATGGAGTGATATGGAGTACACGAATTGTTTTTTTTTTTTTTTTTTTTTTTGTTTGTTTTTTTTTTTTTGGGGTGTTACTTTAAAAGATTATTTTGGTAGATTAAAAACACTAATTTTGGCTGACATGGAGTTGATATTTGGAGGGGTCTTTTAAGAAAATCTTATCAACTTTCACTAAAAATAATTAATGGTTTTGTTTGGTATTGTACGAGTTTTAATTTTTATATTTTAATTTGATATTGTTTTATGACATTATTTGTGGGTTTAAATGGTCAATATTCACCATTATAGTAGGTTTTTTTATAATGTTTAAATTTGAAATTTAATTTAATTCATAGGAAACTTTCTTTATGCAAATATATATATATATATATATATAATTAGAATTTTTAGATTTTACAAATAGAATTAAAGAGTTGACAAGTATCTTATAGAGGTATAATTAAATACTTAAAAATTAAGTATTTTAAAAAAAGGGATGTAACAATTTTTTAAACTGTTTTTGGAATAAAAAAAATACAATTTCAATGTATTTTTTATTAACCCGAGATTTTTAATTTAAAAGATTATTTTCGTATATTAAGTATTTTTGCTAACATAGATTTGGTATTTGGAGGGGGGGTTTTAAGAAAATCTTATTGGATTAATTGTTGAGGCTAAGTATAGAATGATATGGCAAAATTTGGATTTAATTATTTAAGTTAGGGACGAAGTTAGAAAATTCTTTTAGGGGAACAAAATAAAATTTTAATTTTTAATAGTTTATATTTTTATAATTTTTAAAAGATTAAATTAATTTTTTATAATTTTGGGGGTAAAATATAATTTTATCTTTATTAATTTAAAATTTTAAAAATTTTTAAAAGGTCTAAATAGAAAATTTTCATTTTAAAGGGAGTCGGGCCTGTCAACCCTCTAGGTTCATCTTTGATTTGAGCTATATCTAAATTCTGAATTTATGTCTTGTATTTTAATTTAATATGTCAAATTTGAAAATTGGGTTTTATTTTTAATTTATATAATATGTAACATCCTATATCTAATTCTGTCGTCTTGAATTACGAGATGCCTTAATCATTATCAGAGTAATTAGAGTCACATATTCTTCATACAACCATTCACACATGCAATTTAATGCATTTCACATTTATTCTATGTCACATAATTATTTTCAGTGCCATAGGAGCTTAAGAAATATATATATATATATATATATATATTGTCTTCCTTTATTTTTTTGTAACTGTGTAATTTGGTAATTTAGTGCCATACAAGCTTACGAAATCCTCACCATTTATGTAACTCTGGGTTGTTCGGCAACGATGATTCAAGTATACAAATTATCACCTCAGATTACCTTGCAACAATAGTTTTCAATTAATAATTTAATTCTATAATATTTCAATTATATTTGACTCGATCTGACAATCAATAAGGTAATTTCAATATACAATTCAAATCATGCTTATTTATTTCAAATTTTCATCGTCAACTTATCAATTCAATATGTGACATATATATACCAACTCAAGTTCATACCAATTTCACATATCAATTTAAGTCATAAAATTTTTATTTTATTTAATTTAGTCCTTGCTTTAATATTCAATCCAACTAATTACAATTCAACTCAAGCATTCATCAAGAACTCACCTCCAACTTCGTATGCTTCCTCTTCAACATCACCGTAGCTTGCTACCGCCAAGGCTGATGGCTCTTCGGCATCGTGGTTCCGAACTAAAGGTGAATCTCTTCTCTTGATCACTTCAATTCTATAGTACTCCTTACCATCTTTATCCATCATCCTATAAACTCTCACTCCATCACCGATTTCCAGCTTCCAACACCGCACAAATGGAAGCCATCCCTTACTGAGAACCGGTTTCCCATAGCCTTTCTTCTTCCTTATTGAACAACAAAATACCCAGTCTTTCCCATTGTCGTCCATCACCTTAAACTCCACCTTATGCCGGTTTTGGAAATTCAGGAAACATCTTTTCTTCTTAGTTGGAATAGACAACCGCACCTTGATATCCGTCCTTGAAAGTATCTTCATGAATAGTGGTTTCTCTATTGCCATTGCTTTAAGGAAAAAAAGTGAGTTGAAGAGCTATTTTTCTAAGGGTTTTAGTGTTTCCTACCCAGAGAAACAAAGAAAATGGCTGTTTACCTTTGTCCTTCACTCTTATTTCTTTGACCGACGTGAGGGTAGGTTGCCGCTTTTATCCTGTTCTACCTTACTTTGCAAGGAATTGGATGCAATTTCTTCGAACAAAGCAAGAAAGAACAGGTTTTATTAAAAAAAAAAAAGTCAACTAGTTATATATATATATATATATATTTATCAAATTATTTAATTTTATGTTTTTTTTTTCACTAGTTGCTATTTTCTCTAGATTTTAAAATTTGCATAATAACAACTTCAAATTTTAATATTTATAAATTATGTCAATATATTTTTTATTTTAAAAAAATTAATCCTCAACATTTATATATTATGTAATTTGGTCTCTCTCTTTTTTTCTTTACAATTTTATTTTTTTTTAATATTGAAGGTTAATTTTAAAAGAATAAGAAAATATTAAAATTATTATTTTAGATTTTTAATGTTTTCATTTTTTTTAGTATGTTTTCAATTAAATTTAATTAATAAATTTATTTTTTAAATATTTATTAATAATTTAATGACCATTTTGTACTTTTTATAATTAGGTCATCGAAAAAAATTATAAATATTTATGTATTTATTAATGTAATTTACTAAAATAAAATTATCCAAACGATAATCGGTAGAAGAGGGATTTTTTTTTTTAAATATTAAAACAAAATTCGAATTTTGAAGTGATAATTATTAAAAAGGTTTTACTTAGGAGTAAGTAATACCATTTACTATTAGGGTAACCCTCTATTTTTATGAATTAAGAAAAACCTTATTTCTATAATGTTTAAATTTATATTTTTAAATTTGAAATTCTATTAAAAATATTTTTTTTGATATATTTAAAAACTAGAGTTACCCTGGCGCTGGGTTTTTATAAAATTTTTGTTTCATTAATAATAAATTTTAATTCAAAATGAAATAAATTATATATTTATCCTAGATTAGTATTTGATTATTTATACCCACGTAATCATGTGGTAAAAACGTACCCACCTAATTCGCCCTCTATTTTTCTAATTGCATAAATTATGGTAGCGTTATTACTAAGTTTGAAATTTAATTTTTATATTAAATTTTCTTTTTCATTTTTATAATATTATTTGTTAGACTTAATGGTTGATATTATTGACTATTATGATTTATATAATGCTTAAATTTGAAATTTTGTTTAATTCATAGGAAACTTCCCTTTTTTTATGAAAAAATTAAAAAAAAATCTATTTACTTTTAATTTGACATAAGATATTTGAGAAAATATTTGGTATATTGTCAATAGGGTTTTTAGATTTCATAAGTCGGATTAGAGGGTTGAAAAGTTGTTTTCAAAATAAAAAAAAGTTAACCCGAAATTTTTATTTAAAAAAAATTATTTTGGTAGATTAAGAACACTAATTTTTTCTGGCATGGATTTGGTATTCGGAGGTGTTTTAAGGAAATAAGTATAGAATCATATGACATACTTTGGAGTTAATTATTTAAGCTATATTTAAATTCTGAATTTATTTCTTGTTAAATTTTATTGTTTTAATAATTTTAAATTTCTCGAATATTGGTATGGGTTCATTTTTGGGGTTCCCATCATCTATATAGGAGCTAATAAAAACTTGTATGCTCTGTTAATTGACCATTAGAAAGGGAAGGTTTTTTCTCTGGCAGGCTGTAATGTTATTATTCAGTTTACGATGTCTTCTATTCCTTTGTATTCTATGCAAACAGCCTTACCTTCGGCTTCTGTCTGTGATCACTTTGGATAGGCTCAATTGCAATTTTATTTGGGGAGGGTCTACATATTATTCTCATAATCACTTGGTGAGCTGGGACTTAGTTTGTCGTGCAAAAGTGAGTCGGGGTCTTGGACTGCGTAAAGCTCGCTTAAATATTATGTCCATGTTTGCTAAATCTAGTTGGAGGATTTTTAATCAACATGATTCTCCTTGGTGTCATGTATTCCGGTCAAAATATCTGGGTCATTGTAATTTCTTGGAAGCTGAGTTAAAGGGTAATATATCGTCGACTTGGAGAGGCCTGTTGAAATCAAGGATGGTTATTCAGCTTGGTTGTAAATGGCCCATAGGTGTTGGTACCCAACTGAATTTTTGGTCGGATTGGTGTTTCACCTGTTCTATCTCACCATGATAAAGAGCATGCCCTATGAATATATATGATACAGCGGTCAAATTTAAACTTAAATTAAATTTTATATTATACAAGTACTAAGTTCTTACAATGATTTCGCCATACTAGCCTCATGCATCTACACTTATTATGTAATAGCCCGATTTTGAGGCTAGTCGGAATAGTGATTTCGGGACCACAAATCTAACGCAGTAAAGTTTGTTTTTCTTATATTTTTATGGTCTACAATTTTACGGAATGATTTTTTGAAAATTCCGTTATAAAATTTTGATGTTTGGGCACTCAATTAAGTCAAAGGACTAAATTATAAAAAGTGCAAAAGTTGAGTTCTACATGTTAAAAGTGTCCAATTGCTATGAGATTTTAAATTAGAGATCCTTAGATGGAAATTAGACCATTTTAATTTAAGTTGGACAAAAACAGACATGGGGTAAGAGAATTTTAGTGTTTTGAGAAAATGGCATTTTGGTCATTTAGTCAATAAAAGAATTAAAAATCAAATTAAAAGCCAATTTTTGCTCATCTTCCACCCTTTGGCTGAAATTTGAAAGAAAAAGACATAGCTAGTGTTTTTTCACTTTTCAAGCTCGATTGTAAGTCCATTCTTGCCCCGTTTTTAATGTTCTTTACATTTTTGAAGTCGTTATCACTCGATCTACCTATTTCTACCATTAATTTGAGCTATGATTGAGGTCTAGGGTTTGACCCATGTTAGATATTTGTGTAATTTGATGTCTAATGGTAGATTATGCAAGTCTAATGTTAGATAAACAACTTTTGCTAGGTGATTTTTGATGAAAATGTCAAAAGGACCTATTTGTAAAAAGATTTCAAAATGTGAGTAAAAGTGTGATTTAATGAAAAATGTAGGCTATTATAAGCATGTATAGGGTTTGGCTAGGCTTAGGTCTTGATGAAATTGAATAGATTTCATTTTACGAGCTTAGGGACCAAAATGTAAATATGTTAAAGTTTAGGGGCAAAAGTGTAATTTTTCTATAATAGGATTTTCAGACTAAATTAAGTAATGTGGATAATAAATAAGTTAAATTTGCTATTATAGATCAAGAAAGACGAGGTTCGAACCTTGATCGGGGGAAAAACAAGGTTATTGACGATTAGGTCCATTTTCGCTATTTTTGTACCGAGGTAAGTTCGTATGTAAATAATGCATTGTTATATATGCTCTAATTACTTAAATATCGTATGAATTTTAATTTATTCTTTGTGCGTAATTGACAAAGTTCGACAAGTGAGAAAATTCCGGTTGAACCTTAGAAATAGATAGGATACAAATGTCATGACATTAGGGTTATTTGAGATTAGGTGTAAGACTATATCTGGGATATGACATCGATATGAGACTTCGTGTAAGACCATAGCTGGGCTATTGACATCGATATGAGATCCCATAGAAGACCATATCTGGGATATGGCATTGATATGGTACTATGTGTGTGAGATTTCCCAAGTATCCTTTAGTATTCCAAGTGGTTCAACGGGAAACTTAACGGCAATGTTAAAGTTGGGAAAGATTATGGTATGTTGTGAAAGATTATGGTAAGTTGCAAGTTGGTACAAGTATGTACATAAAACTCATGCTTAATGAGCTCGATATGTGATGAACCCTCGGTATGGTTTGATTGAGTAAGTTGTGATATTAAGGATTTAATAATATCCGTGCTAAGCTTGATTATGAAATTACTATGACATTTATGTTAATTTACTTCATGTTGAATATATGTTAAAGTGTGTTTATGATGCTTATTATTTGCATAGGAACTTACTAAGCTTTAAAGCTTACTCCCTTTCGTTTCCCTTGTCTCATAGTGTCACCAAGCCAGCTCGAGGATTGAAGATAATCGGAGATCCATTCACACTATCAAATTATCATTTTGGGTACTTATGATTACAATATTTTGATTTATGGCATGTATAGGGACTTGGTCATTTTGTTATGTGTCACATTTGATTTGGCCAAATGTGTTGGCTTGTAATGGTTGATAATTCATTTTGTAAATGGTCATTGAAAGTGGCTATTATTGGTTAAGTATATATATATATATGCATATGAAGATGTCTCTCATGAATGTGGATTTTGCATGGTTTAAGATGATAAGTATGAGATGTTGTATGTGATAGGAAATAACATGTAATTGATGTGTGGATGACTTGGTTGTGGCTGAATTGGTTGTATGTATATGCGTGATTGGTGTTGCTTGTTGTTGTGTAGGTTGGTGCAAGTAAGGGTGACAAAATGACTTAGTAAATAGCCTTATTTTTGTCCACATGGGTAAACAAATGGGCGTGTGTCTAGGCCGTGTGTGACACACGACTTGCCCTATGGGTGTATGATCCGACAGTGTGTCCCTTACATCTTGAATTTTAGCTTCGAATTGGCCACACAGGTAGAGACACAGCTGTGTCTTAGCCGTGTGAAGGACACGGCCTAGGGACATGGGCGTATGCCCAGGGCGTGTGAAGTCTGCACTTATTTTATGAAAAAATTATGAAAATTAAATCGCCCACACGGCCTAAGCACACGGGCGTGTGACTTTCAAATGTTGATGACATCATAAATAGAGAGTTATACGGGTTAGGAACATAGGCGTGTATGACCACACGGCCTACCCACACGGGCATGTGACCCCTGTTTTGATGAAAAATTTTCTAAGTGTTGGAAGATTTTCAAAAGCTCTCAGTTTAGTTCTGAACTACTTCCAATGCATGTTTTGAGTCTTGTAGGATCGTTTTAGGGATGAGATGAATGTTTATGAAAAGTTTTAAATTTGAGTGGAAATTTATGTCTCGATTTTGAATGTTTGTTAGAGTTTAAGTCCGGTAATGCCTCGTACCCTATTCCGGCGTCGAATACGAGTAATGGGTGTTACATACTAAGACTTTAGATTTAATTCGATATAATACACTTATTCATCCCTGAGGCATAACCTCTAAGGGTGCCCTTCAATATGCATAATACAGTTATGACGCCACTCGTGTGAGCTTGGTGGTGTTTGGCTTGATCCCTCCATACGGTCCTCGAGTCATTCATTGACCCTGCATACAAGGCAATCCATTCATAAGTTCAGATGAACTTAGTGAGATTCCGTGCAACAGTAATCATAAAAGACTATATTTTCGGGTAAATAAAAATAAGGGTGCAAAAGAAAAACTCCCTGAATGTCTTAGGAGATTTTGTAGATTGACTGGCGTAGTCGACGCCCATTCGTTCTCTGAGCAAATCGCTGGCGGACATGTCAACTAATTTAGTCGTAAGTGTATTATTCCAAACAACCCTTTTTTGGGTCTTGACCTTTTTTAGCTTCATTTCAGACTTCCATTTTACCTTCCTAATTTGACTCATCACAAGATAATCATATACGTAACTATGTGGATTGGCGTCAACAACTATTGGTGAACATGCAAATATCTCGCCACACGGTGGATTTTTCCCTAGTCCCTTTGTTCCATACCAATAAAATATAGACTTACTGTATTATCTCGACAATTTCCCTTTATGACTTAGCCTGTGTGTATACATTTCCTTTACTAATATCCTTATTGCAACCCTTGATAATAAGATTTGGCTGGTAGTTAAGCACCCTTTTCTTTGCGGATTCATACTTGCTAGATAGTCCCATAGGACTTTCCACTACAACCCATTCAAAAAGATATTCCCAACAAATGCTAGTTCCCAGTGGACTATCTCATCCTTAGATTGACCTTGGCAGACTTTATCATTAGATAGTCCTAAGTGGACTTCCCAACACTAGATAGTCTTGACGGATATCCTCTTTCTTTGTTAATCCGTAGTACATTTTATCAATCAATCAGTCTTTGACGGACATTCCCTTCAAGATGGCCCTTGGCAGACTTCCCACTTTTCGGGAGATCCCTTTGCAAATAAACCCTTAAAAGTAGAACTTGAGAACCGTCTTGCTTTTTCTTAACCAGGTTGGCTTGTTCGTCACCCTTGGTGGACTCTTAATAACTGATACTTATTCGCAGAAACACTAAAGGAAATATCCCTTTCTTCCATATATACCCATGTACAATACGCTTCCACCTGTTCCTCTTACCTTTACATTTTGGTAGGATTGTCTTAAACCCGCTTACTAGCGTTCCCAAACACACCATAATTGTTTGTCAGAATTTTTCATCACATGAATCATGCAATGATTTCCACTTATATGCCCCGTCGACTTCCCTGATTGCTGTTCTAACAGACTTCAATTCGCCATAAGGTGTACCTGTTCACCACTGGGTTGTGCTATGGCTAACCATGGGCTTTTGACTTCGACGAGCCAATAAACCTCTTCTGAGGTGTTGCTCCTAACCGTTTTCACGGTGCCATTCCGAAGAGCCTGTAGATACCATTTCACGATGCCGCCAAACTCCCTCAAGTCTCATTTTAGTTCACCCATTCCTTCATTATGTCAAATTTTCCTGTCTTCATCTAACCCGTTAAAGTAACTCCCTCGAGTCCCTTTTCAGTTCGTCCATTCCTCCATTACGCCAAATTTTCCTATCTTCATCTAATCTGTCAAAGTAACTCCCTCTGTACTCTGCATTTTATAAGCATACATAGCATGTATAATGTTATATATACTATTATAACAAGTCGTTCACCACATATCAATACACAATTCTATCATACAGAGCATAATTGCAAATGTTCATGTATTACACATAACGTCTTGCATGCATAGCTTTCTCATTCACCAAAATCACATGCAACCTTAGGATTCAAATAGAACTCAGAGCAAACATAGGCTCAGATCATACAAGCAACACAACATCCATCAATCACTCAAAAGTAAAGTACAACAACTCACCGTAAATCCTTCGTCCTCGCCAGTTTAGCTTGTCCAAATGCTAGAGTCTCCTTCGCCTTGGTAGCTAAGCATAGCAACCCATACACCAATTAAACCAAAGGTATTTAACTTAGAAAGCCCAAATCCATTCTCATACAAGAGTTTTTTCAAAGGTTTCAGAAATACTTACTTTTCTTTTCTCGATTTCACGAATACAGAAGAATAGAAAGGTTTACTAGTTCCCAGGATTCTCTACTTCCTAGCCTCAAGCCTCACGATCACTTCCCCATACAATGTTTTCCTCAACTTTCTCTTCTTTGGATCAACCGAAGAAAATGATAAAAAAGGGAAGAAAACATAGATAAAATGGGGAATAATTCCCTTGCAGAAATAACCCTTCTCATATATATATATATATATATATATATATATCCTATTTCACACGAAGTCCCAAATAACCAACCATCACTAATTATTGTGTCTCCCACTAAAGAACCAGTTGGTTCCAACTTAACCAAACTAGAGTTGAAACCTAATTGTTTACCATTCAATTACTAAAGTTTCTTGATTTCTCAATAGGGTCTGTCGAACATCTTTTCCAATTTAGCTCACTATCTTTCTTAATTTCGGACTCTAATAAGAATCGAGTATGACAACATGCCCCAAATTAATGCAAGGCCCTATTTCAAAAGAAACAGTGCACAGTCAATAAAAATAGTTAATATTGTTCAATAAATAGTACGAGCTTCATCCAATTGTCTTGAGTTGTTTTTTTTTCATCAAGTGATTACGCATTCTTACAGCTTATTGTGACAACTATTTGTAATCTAACATGCATGTCTTTATATATGTGTGTATATATATATATATATATATATATATATATATAGAGTTAGGTGATTGTGGGGTGAATCGACCCCACAAGTAACAAGTAAAAAAAAGAGTTACTTGCAAATTGTTGAAATCTACTTGCTAGGTAATTTTGTTACATCCTTAGGGAAATACAACAAAACATCTCTCCTTACAAATTAACAACTCACTAAGCACAAAAAGATGGGTGGAAAATGATCAAAAAAACTTTATGCAAGGAGTTCTCGAACTTGTAACCGGCATTTTAACCATGTTAATGTTATGCAGAGCTAGAATACTTGGATGCTCCATTTCTCTTTGTTCTTGTGAGCCTAAGTCAGAGCAGTCGATGGCTCTCGATTTCCTTCTGGCTAATAAATTCAAACATGAAACCAGGTGGATTATGAAGCCCTTCAGTCTGGTCATAGCTTACGGTTTGCTCAGTGCCGGAAAAGGTTATGGTTGCCTCCTGCTCAACGTCAGTGTAACTTGCTACCGCCATGACTCTGTCAGCATCATGTAACTTTGAGTAAGGAGCTGCCGAACTATTAATCGGAACTTCATCCACGTTAATGTTATGCAGGGCCAGATTGCTTGGATGCTCCATTTCTCTTTGTTGTTGTGAGTCCAACTGAAAGAAGTCGATGAATTTAGGCAGATTACGAAGCCCTTCAGTCCGGTCATAAGTTATGGTTCGTTCGGTGCTGCTGTTGGAAGCAATGGCTCGATCAGCATCGTGGTTCTGAACTAGAGGTAAAACTCCTCTCTTAATCACTTTAATTCTATAGTTCTCCTTACCATCTTTCTCCATCACCCTATTAACGATCACTACATCACCGATTGCCAGCTTCCAACACCGCACGAATTGAAGCCATCCCTTACTAAGAACCGGCTTCGGGTAGGCATCTTTCTTCCTCCTTATAGAACAACCAAATAACCAATCTTTCGCATTGTCGTCCTTCACCTTAACATCCACCTGATGCTGACCGTGGAAATTCAGGAAACATCTCTTCTTCTTAGATGGAACAGACAACCGCTTCTCGATATCCGTCTTTGTAAGTCTCTTGATGAATTCTACTTTCTCTATCGCCATTGTTTAAGGAAAAAGTAAGTTGAAGAGGTAGAAGAAGAGCTTGAAGGGTTTTAGCGTTTACCCATTGAAACCAAAATAGATATAAATAGGGGGAAAAACGTGGGGTAGATGGTGAGTATTAGTGAATTCTCTGTTTCATTTTAATCTCGCGCAATTGGCTATGGTGTCGCTCGATTCTCTGCTAATATGGCGCGAGGTTTCTCGTTCATCTTTAAACTTGGAAGTTCAAAGTAGGCAAAGCCTATAGTACACTGATAGTGACATGGAGTGGTAAGACATATGGTATTATGATAATAAGCCATGGTCTAACCACGTAATCAGCCCTTTATTTTATAATTGGCAAAATTATGGTTGTAGTCTTACTATGCTTCAATTTGTGATATAATCTCTATTTGGTCCTTTACTTTTATTATTTTTAGTCTAAATAAAGTAGCTCTCTATTTTTATAATTAGTAAAATTATAGTTTTGGTCTTCCGGTATCATTTGAGATTTTAATTCTTATGCTTAAAATTAATTGACTTGTGACCGATTGAATCACGTTAAAAAATTAATTAAATTTGTAGTTGAATTGATTTTTATAATTTTTTAATATTTTAATTTTTAATTTTCTAGTAATTTATTTGTTTAAACCGATTGGACCAATTGTTCTGCAAACCAACTGGTGAAGCTAGTTGAAAATAAGTTTCAACTGATTTTTTAACTCTCACCGAATTGATATTTCAGTCGGTTCTCAATCCAGCTAACTAGTCTAGTTTGGTTTAGATAACATTGGATTTTGGATTTTTTTTTATATTGTTGAAATCATTTTTAAAGGGTTTTTATTTTTTTTCATATTTTTTAAATTATATTTTTAAATTTTAAATTTTTATGTTTTTATGTTTTTATTTAAAATATGAGTATAATTCAGTTTAAAAAAGATTGAAAAATTTTATGTACTTTTAAAGAGTAAAAATTAAATTGATAATAAATTATAAATGTTGAGGGGTAAAAAAGTTATTTTATGTTTGACATTATTAACTTTAACAACAATAATAAACTGAGGGAGAAAGATTTTTAAATTAGAAAATACAAAAATTTAATATCTCAAAATTAAAATATAAAAACTAAATTTTAAATCCTAGAAGAGGGTAAAAAGATTGAAACCCATTTAAAATTTGGACATTAGTTTTTGGTTGCTATTAGTCCGTGTACTTTACAAAACGTTATAGTTGCTATTAGTCTCTATATTATAGGGTTAGATCAAATTCATCCCTCTATTATTAAATCGATCAATTTAGTCTCTATATTATTAAAAAAATTAAATTAATCTAAATTATAATAGAACTAACATTTACTATATAAAAATATCTTGAAAATTAATTTTTTTCAATTACAGTTTAATTCCAAACAAAAAATTTCATTTATTGAACTATAAAGATTTTAAAAATATTAACTCTTTTAAACCGTAAATGATATTTTTTTAAAAATAGTAAATATTAACTCTGATTTTATTTGATTTTTTTAATAATATAAAAGTTAAATTGATCTGTTTATTAATAACGAGATTAATTTGACGAGTTAAATATAAAAAAACAACCTCTTAAGTACGTTCACCTAAAGTAATCTAATATAATATGATGGAAAGCTTAAAGAAGAAGAGAAAGAAAGAAAGAAAGAAAGGCCGCAGCGATGGTGGTCGATAATCTTTCGATGCGCGCCTTCATGTTTTTATTTTCTGCATGCAGAGTCAAAAAAGAAACATTGAATCTGGTTTCTATTGTTAACTCAGTTGATATAATTTTATTTATTCTTAAACATTATGATCCTCTTTGTTTTTCACTAACTTATGGAAAGGATTAAATTATTTAATGTACTGAAAACCTACAATTAATAATCACAGAATTGAATTAAAAATTTAAAAAAATTCTAAAAGTAAATAAAATAAAAAAATAAAAAAGTAAAAATAATAACAATAATGGCTAAACATTAATTGGGAAAATATTTGATACGTTACTGATGAAATTGGGTTTATGACATGTGAAAAATTTATAATTCTGCTTGTGATGTTTAAAAAGTACAGTATTAATATACTAAATATTTACCCAACATCAATTATACTCTTTATTTAGATTAGTTTTTTTTTTTGATTTTTAATTTTTAAATATTTGGATAGATTAAGTTAATTGATTTAAGTATTCATTTGTATTTGAATGATTTTTTTATTCGGATTATTAATTCAAAAAGCTCGAAACTATTTGAAAAAGGGAGTGGGAAGGGGTTATTCAACATGTTTATAAAGAGGGTAATAAATTTGTCGATGGCCTGGTATCGATAGCTAGGTGGCAAATATTACAAAGTGTTTTCTATTACTCTTCTCCAATGGCACTTCTTGATCAACTTAATGCTGAAGCTATGGGTGTTATATCACCAAAAACCATGATTATTTAATTTATGTATTTCCCTTTTTATTATAAAAAAAAATTGATTTAACCCTTTTATTTTTCCCAAACTGAGCCATTGATATAGACAAAATTGGGTGCAAGAGATATTAAAGGAAGATTGGGATTGAGAATTGGGGAAAGACCAAATCAGAAAATCATGTTGATAGATTCATACAAAGGGAAAGTGCTTTTGCTCGAGTTTCTAATTGTGACTCGCGTTACTCTCTCTCCAACTCACCCTATTTTCTTTGTTCTATGAAAAACCTACTTTTATATTTCATGAAGTGGACACCCATAAATGTTGAAGAATGTATTGACCTAATCCAACAACTTGGACCATCACTTAAGAAATATCTGATTACATAATTAACGTTGGACCATAATCCAAGTTTTATCTAATAATTAACATCTAGATATATCTATTCATAAAAAAATAAAATTAATGTATTTTCTATTCATTTCCTTTTAACTATTCTCTAGCAGCTTCAGAAGTTCTCTTCACTCCACAAACATCATCTACGACTCTCAACCCATCGAGTGAATTGTTTCTGCGATCTCATCAATCTCTTTGTTATCAACAATTTATCAAGTAATTTTAAATTTTATATTGTAGATAGATATGTAATCAATAACTATTGATGTAGTTTAAGTAGTGGGGATATAAATATAAATACAACATTTTTGCCTAATTTATATATCATTGATTTATTTTTGAATCTATCGTTAATTTTTTAATTGATGATAAGTTTAAAAATTAGTTTCAACTTCATCCTTTTAACTTCTTTTTGTCCATACAATTTAATTTTAAAAAAGTTTAAACAATTAAAAATATATATAAAAATAGATTTTAAAAAATAAAATTAAAAAAATTTAGACAAAATTATAAAATGAGTCACTATTACTTGCTAGTATATAGCTTCAATGTTCATCTATATATTTTCTGATTTTGAAATTTTTTTTATTCAATAATTACATTAAATCCTATTAAATTTAAAGTCAATTTTGATTGGACCTCTAACCAAAGACAAACATGTTTTAATACTATTTTTTATCTATAAAATTTAGAATCTAAATTTTCTTTTAAAGGATATCAAATTCTTTATTCATTTTTCAATAAAGTTGTTGTGAAAGAAAAAATTTTTTTTTAATATCTTTTAAATTTATTTTGTAATTTATATTTAAAATTTATAATTATTTTAATCACGAGAGTTAAATGAGATAATAAGTGATCGAAAGTTAAATTCTCTTTCTAAATATGAAATAATTTTAAAATTTATGATCAATATCTATTCTTTAAAAAATCATAATAAAATACGGATAATTAGTTAACGAATTATCTTGCTATTGATTAAGACAGCAAAAATTTTCTTGGATCATACGACAGATATCTCGCGAAACATTGGAAAAAGACAGAAATTTCTATGAAATTTCTGCTGGTAACCGTGTTGACCGGTGGATCAACACAGTGGGTTAACAAATCGAAATATTCCCCCTATAAAAGAAGCTTTTGCTCCACAGTTGAGTTTTAAGTTGGATTAAGCCCTCTTATAAAGTTAACTAGGAACGACTCATTGAGCTAACTATGCTGTTCAATTAAACTGCAGATAAAAAATGAGGAATCAAGTTCATCCTCTCTCGCAAATGCTCGACTCATTGCTCTCCACCATCCTCAACCAGATCTTAACCTTAGCTTGCAACTGTGAGCACAAAACCCTCTTTTGCCGACTATTCTTCACCACCAATGAACCCACCATTTACCACTCTCTCTACCATATTTTGAACCATTTAATCCCCCACATGAACTGGCTTTTCATCATCTACGCCGCGATTTTACAGCCTTGGATGAAATCTGTGGCTGCCCCAAATCCTTTGCAACGATTAATCTATTTCTTCGGCTTGGTCTTTCATGGTTACTGATAATAAGATTTGGGAACCTAAGTCAGTGATTATGAATGGAGGTATAATAAATGTTGATCTTCAATGCATGTCATTAACCGACGTTGAAGAGCTGTTGCGGGTGATTAATGAATAAGAGCAACCTATTCTGCAAGTTCTTAACTTCAAATCAATTGGTTCCTTAGCCGAAATCTGTAATGGAAGACGAAACCATGATGTATCACAGATTCGGAACAAGCACCAAAGAAGCATGGATTGGTGCTTCATTATGCGCTACCTTGCCATCAATGTAGATTATACTGAGGCTATATGGAAGAAACCATGGTATTGAATAGGGTTGTAATCAAATTCAATTCGTAAAATGTTGTAGCTTACTTTAGAGTTTAAGATTTAGGATTTATATTAAATCGAGTTCTGTATTTTTGTTAGAACTCTGTTTAAGAAAAATTGTAACATCCCGATTTTTGGGTTAAAAGTTTTTCAGATTTATAGGTCGGGACAGTGGCTAGATCGGACAATTGGGTTTGTTGTTGTGTTTTAAGGTTAGAATGAACCCACTGGTCTGGTGGTTGGTTATGTGTTAGTATATCCTGGTTAATGTGTTTAAATCCTTATGTGTGTGTTTTGGAGAAATACTTTTATAAAATTTTAGATTTGTTTTAGTTTTTTAAAAAAATATTTATTTATTCTAAGTTTTATTTTTATTCTTTTTTTTTTTCAGGTTCTCCCTCTCCCTCACTCCTCTGTTCCACCATTTTTCTTTTGGGAAGGTTCCTTTCTCTTCAAAGTTGCAATTTGTTTTTCTTTCTTTTCTTTTTCGTCGTGGATTTCAAACTTTAGTTATTCGTTCGTTACCGCTCTTCAAGTCGTTCTTGATTCTTTGAATATTGTATCGGGTTTCCGAACGAGTTTGTGGAGTGAATCGAGTGGCTATCGGTGCTTGAAATCAAAATAGGTGTGTGTTCGAAACTCTGTAATTTTGACGTCAAGTTGCTGTTTGAATTTGTGAAATCTGGAAAATTCTGTGTGTTCTGAAATCGTTCAAAATCTACATAGAATTGTGTGTTTTCGAACCCGTAGTATTTAGGGATTACTTTGTGGTGGCTAATCACGTTTTTCGACTATTTTGGGTGGTTTCGTGACCACACGGGTGGCCACATGGGCATGTGCCCCACATAAGTGGTTCACACGGCCGTGTGCTTTTGGGAATTAGGATTTTCGACCAAGTTTTGGTGCCACATGGCCGTGTGGCTAATTTTGGGGATTTTAGTTGTTTTTCACATGGGCGTATGAGATTTCCAAACGGCCGTGTCTACGCTGCAACATTTTTTGGCACTTTTGGACAGAGAGTTTGTAACACCCCCTACCCGTATCCGTCGCTGGAATAGAGTACGAGGCATTACCGAGAAGCACGAAACACTTACAGATAATTTAAATACATTTTCATAACAATTTGTTTTGATTTCATACTATTTCATATTTAAGCTTTATTCACCAAAGTATTTGAAATATCATCTTTATGCAAATAGCACACATGAGGTACATAATTCCATAATTATGAATGAACACATTTATCAAACATATTCCATGTTTTTATATATATCATAGTTTCATATTTCCATGTATCAATTACCATCACTTCCTCGTATTTCAGACAAATACGTATAACAATTCATAAATATTCAATTCATTAACTCTTCCTACCAATCACGATTTAAATTGTCAAATCACTTATTGAGCCCAATTTCAATGTTTACTAAAATCTATCATATAAATTTGGATGTACGTATTTATCAATAAATTTCATGTACAAATATCATCATCTCATACTTCCACATACATTTACTTTCCACATTTATGAATTCAAATAGCATATACAAGACATACCAATGTATTTCAAGTACGTTTTCATGATATTTCATTTCGAACTCAGATTATTTCATACTAGAAGTTTTCTCATTAACTCATTTGGAATACCAATTCATATGGATAATACACTCAAGGCGTAGAAATATATAATCACAAATGAACCCATTCATCAACCAAGTTTTATGCTCATGTCTCATCAACTCGTATTTCCTTATGTCACATATTTCCATGTAATAATTACCAAACTTCTTCAAATTAGTGAACATCTTACGGAATTGGTCTGCACCGGTATGCACTAAATTTCACTGATAATCACTGATGCCATAGCATAGCTATGGTCTTTTCACTAGAATGCCATAGCTCAGCTATGGTCTTACATCTTATACACATATCACACCGATGCCATATCCCAGATATGGTCTTACACAAAAATCACTTGTCACTTGTAGTCGAAGCTATCACTATTCACTGATCAGGTAGCCGGAGCTACCATTTTTCACTGATCAAGTAACCGATGATCAAGTAGCCGAAGCTACCACTTTTCACTCATCAGGTAGCCGAAGCTACCACTTTTTACTTGTCATTTGTCTTTGATCAGATAAGTGTAGCCGAAGCTATCACTTATCACTTTCACTTGTCCTTGATCAGATAAGTGTAGCCGAAGCTATCACTTATCACTTGTTGCCATGGTCCAACAATGGTCTTTTCCTTCAATTCATCTTGTCACTGAACTGAAATGCTCAATTTAATCATTTATTCAATTTTCATGCTTTTACTTTATTCACGATTTTATCATCAATACATATGAAATAACACATCATGAAATTCATAAAATTAACAAATGATCACTAAAATTTAGCCATATAAACTCAGAAGTTCGATTTTTGTATTATAACGATAATCATAATTTCATAATAAATATTCCAAATAAAACATTATATCATTTCTAATTCAACACTTATCGATTATAATCGGGCATGCGATCAATTTATACACGAGTCATTCATATATATATGTATATTTTTTCTCCTCTTCCTCTCCATCCACATCCTTGGTATAAATAACACACTTGTAAGTAACATTATCCATAATTTTCACTATTTACTTATGTGAATATTCAAGCTATTCATCCGTGTCATAGTCACAAAATTATTTTTATCTTGAGCTACATAACTCCAAATTAAGATCCATAAATTTTCCTAGAAACAAGACTCAAATGTATTCTTACCATAAAAAATTCATAATTTTTGGTTGGGCCAATTAATACAGTTTATTCATTGAAGTCTCCCCTATTCTGCTGTCTGACAGTTCCGACTCTTCTTCACTAAAAATTAATTATCTCCTCGTAAAAGATTCGAATGATGTTTTCGTTTGTTTCTCTTGAAAATAGACTCATTCAAAATTCTAAACATATAAATTTAATCCCCAAATTATTTTTATCCAATTTTTTATGATTTTACAAAGTTAGAATAGGGGAACCCGAAATCATTCTGACCTTGTCTCACAAAATTTATCATATCTCATGATTTACAATTTCATTGCTTACATCATTTCTTCTATAAGAAACTAGACTCAATAAGCTTTAATTTCATATTTTATTCATCTTCTAATTCCATTTATACAATTTTTGGTGATTTTTTAAAGTTAGACTACTACTGCTATCCAAAACAGTTTTAGTGCAAAATGTTGATTTCCATTTTGCCCCAAATTTCACAATTCATACAATTCAGTCCTTGCTCAATTAACCCCTAAATTAAGATAATTTTCTCAATTAATACTTTTACTAGACATTATAAGTTATTTCATAACTATTGAAATTTAGAATTTCCACATAAAACTCTAACTTTAAACTATTTTACAATTAGGTCCCAAACAATCACTTTCTATTCAATTCTTTCAATAAAATCAGCATATAAACAATTTAAAGCTCTAATTCCATGCAAAATCATCATATAATTCCAGCACATTTCATAGAAACTTTCAATTTCTTTCATAGAATCAAAAACTAATGAATTCAACAAGTAGACCTAGTTGTAAAAGTCACAAAAACACAAAAATTTCAAGAAATAATCAAGAATTTAACTTACTTGAAGTAAAAATATGAAAAACCAGCTTAAGGGGACTCTTCCATGGCATTTTTGCTGATGAGAATGCAGAAAAATAAAGAGAAATCTAAATAATTCCACTTTAGTCCTAGCTTTATTAAGTAAATTTTGCAATTTTCCAATTTTGCCTTTAATTCTCATTATTTTCTTGCTGATTTCATGCCCTTGCCGTCCAGCCCAAATATACCTTGGGCCTATTTTCCTTTTAAACCCTCTTTCTTTTATCATTTAAGCTATTTAACCATTTCTCACAATTTTGCATTTGATACAATTTAGTCTTTTTTGTTCAATTAACTATCAGAACTTTAAAATTTCTCGATGAAACTTTAATACTAACTTATTAACACTCCATAAATATTTATAAAATATTTATTGCTCGATTTAAAATTCCTGAGGTCTCGATACCTCGTTTTCGATTCTAATTATCTTAATATTTATTTTTAGTACACTATTCACTATTTCAAAATTTTTCCTAATTTCACATTTAACTTATACTCACTAAATTAATAATATTTCCTACTCATTTGTCGGATTTAGTGATCTCGAATCACTGTTCCGATATCACTGAAAATTAAGCTGTTACAGAGTTACACGGCCTGATCAACATTTTTGCCTAATTTATAAATCATTGATTTGTTTTTAAATCTATCGTTAATTTTTCAATTGATGATAAGTTTAAAAATTAGTTTCAACTTGATGCTTTTAACTTCTTTTTGTGCATACAATTTAATTTAAAAAAATCTAAACAATTAAAAATAGATTTAAAAAATAAAATTATAAAAAAATTTAGACAAAATTATAAAATGAGTCATTATTACTTGCTAGTATATAGTTTCAATGTTCATCTATACATTTTCTGAATTTGAAATTTTTTTTTATCCAATAACCAAATTAAATCCTACTAAATTAAAATCGATTCTGATTAGATCCCTAAACGAAAGGTAAATCTATTTTAATACTATTTTTTATCAATAAAATTCAGAATTTTAATTTTTTTTAAGGGATATCGACTTTTTTATTCATTTTTCAATAAAATTGATGATACGAAATAAAAAATAATAATAATTTTTTAATATCTTGTAAATCTATTTTATAATTTATATTTAAAGTTTATGATTGCTTTAATCACATGAGTTAAATAAGACGATATTAGATTGAGAATTTAATCCTCGTTCTGAGTATAAAATAACTTTAAAATTCATAATCAATACTTACCCCTTAAAAGAGCCATAACACAATACAGATGATTAATTACCGAATTATCTTTCGATTGATTAAGACAGCGAATTCTTCTTGGGTCATACGACAGATATCACGCGAAATATTGGAAAACTACTGAAACTTTTATGAAATTTCTGCAGCTAACCGTGTTGACCGGTGGATCAACTCAGTGGGTCAACAAATCGAAATATTCCCTCTATAAAAGAAGCTTTTGGTTCACAGTTGAGTTTTAGGTTCGATTAAGCCCTCTTATAAAGTCAACTAGGAACAACTACTCACTGAGCTAAATATGCTGTTCAATTAAACTGCAGATAAAAAATGAGGAATCAAGTTCATCCTCTCTCGCAATTGTTCCACTCCATCCTCAACCAGACCTTAACCTTAGCCTGCAACTGTGAACGTAAAACCCTCTTTTGCCGATTATTCTTCACCACCAATGAGCCCACCATTTACCACTCTCTCTACCATATTTTGAACCTTTTAATCCCCCACATGAACTGGCTTTTCATCATCTACGACCGAGATTTTTGTACAGCCGTGGATGAAATCTTTCTGGGGCTGCTCCAAATCCTTTGCAACGATTCGTCTATTTCTTCGGCTTGGTCTTTCATGGTTACTGATAATAAGATTTGGGAACCTGAGTCGGGGATTATGAATGGAAGTATAATAAATGTTGATCTTCAATGCATGTCATTAGCCGACGTTGAAGAGCTGCTGCGGGTGATTAATGAATCAGAGCACCCTATTCTGCAAGTTCTTAACTTCATATCAATTGGTTCCTTAGCCGAAATCTGTAATGGAAGACGAAACCATGATGTATCACAGATTGAGAACAAGCACCAAAGAAGCATGGATTGGCGCTTCGTTATGCGCTACCTTGCCATCAATGTAGATTATACTGAGGCTATATGGAAGAAACCGTGGTCTTGAATTGGGTTGTAATCAAATTCAATTAGTAAAATGTAGTAGGAGTTTAGGATTTAGGATTTATATTAAATCTGAGTTCTGTATTTTTGTTAGAACTCAGTTTAAGAAAAATTCAAACTTTTTAAATTAAAATATACTAAAATTTTGACTAAAATAAAACTTCTACTTTATAAATATGCATTAATGATTTAATCTACTTCATATTTAGTAGCTCTTTGAAAATTGAAGCAATCGAGAAGGGTTTTCGCACATATATTTTTAAAGATTAAAATATGTTATTACTCCCAATATTTATTTAGAACTTGAGATTTTGTTTTTATACTTTAAAATTATATTTTTTAATTTAAAAATTTTAATCTAATCAATATCTTTGTTTGTAATTTCTGTCAAAATTTTTCGACTTAACATGTTTAGTTTTTGACAATCATATGCACCATCATACAAGTGCAGTCTCATCACTCAAGAACTTGACAAGTTTTGAAGGAAAATACTAATAATGTTAATTATTGTATTGACTTTTTTAAATCAGAAAAATAAAAATTTTTAATTTTTAAATTTTGAAGTATAGAGATTAAATTTTAAATTTTATCTAAATACAAAGACTAACAACACATTTTAGTGATTTCTAAACTATCTAGAACGTTTGGTCAAGTTCAAAGCAAGAAATGATCACATTCGTTGTTTTCAAATTCTACAACACACTTAAGCCTTAATCAAAAAAGTGTTAGTCAAACGGTGATATTGTTGGAAGGAATGATTATAAATCTCTAAAAAATAATATTTATAAATCGTAAAATAGATATGGAAAATACGTTGAAGGGATTGGAAAACTAATTAAGAAGAATCATGTCGATAGATTCAAGAATTAATTTATATGTGATGCTATGATAGTTTACAATCCAATAAATTAGATGAAGATTAATCATTAAGGCTTTACTTGGTAGAGTATAAAGAAAATGAAAAATTGAAGGGGTAGAAAACTAGAAAGATGAAAAATATATATTTTTCCCCATAAGTGTGTTTAATAAGAATGATGGAAAAATGGTCCAAAAAATAATTTGCTTTTCATCTATTTCGTGGTAAAATTGAAAAAATTGAAAGGAAAAAAAATAAAACATTTAAAAATGTATAAATTTAAAAATAAAAATAAAGGAGAGACTGTCGAAACCCTTTTTTTTAAAGGGGGTGTTTTGAAGAACGGGGATCGACTTTTGAAAAACGAAAACGAGAGTCGCCACCAATCTTTTAAAGTGCGATTGGATCACTATATAAAACATTTTGGCCTACGAAATTATGAGAAAATAGGTTCGGGAGTCGGTTACGTACGAGGAAGGATTAGCACCCTCGTAACGCCCAAAATTGGTACCAAATTGAATAATTTTTTTCTTAATATCAGAATTTTGAGAACTCTTAAAAAAAGGTTTCTTTATTGTAATAAATTAAGAGAATCGAGATTCATTCGCTTTGAAGAAATAATAAATATCACATCCAGCATAATTAGACACGATACCTTTAAAATTTTCATAGCTAAAATCATCTCATGATTTATAAAACCTGCTTAAAAAAGATATTTTAAATATTTAGATAAACGGGAAATTGCAACCCAGCATGTTAGGGCACTATTTCTCAAATTTCTAAACATCCACAACATTGCCTCGTTCATTTTCTAAAAGTTTCTTTTTTATGACCTTTGGTTTTAAAAGTAATGATATGTTTCATATATTAAGAAATTAAATACAATATATATATATATATATATATATATGCTTTATTATTCCATGCAAATATAGTAAAGGTGACAATGATAGCATAATTTACACAACATACAATATCATTTTACACATATACCATCATAATGTTCATGCAACATTATTCCATGCAAAGTATCTTACAATGCATAATAAATACAACAAGTATAAATTGCAGTATACACACGATAATATTTTATACCAACCACCATAAATAATTACCCTAATGCAAATATACAAAAAGAAATATTATACAAAATTTAATCTATTAAACTATATCAAAATAAAAAAGAATTTTAAAATAATAAGCAAATTAAATGTATAAAATATAAAAGTTAGCTATTTAGAAATATATTAAACGATGTAAGAACAGTAAAAAAAACCCTTTTTTAAAATATATATATATATATATATATACATATATACAAATTATATTATAAGGTATAATAACTTAGTATATAAGAAAAATAGTATACTAGATGTTGTTTATTCTTTAAAAATGTATATAATTAATAAATAATGTATACTTTAGGATAAAATAAAGGTAGTAAGGAAATATAGTAAAATATAATTTACAAATAAAAATATGTAATAATATAAATCATATAGTAATAAAATATATAATATAATATAAGAAGAATGTATAAAATAATAATAATCTAATAGGCATTTCATATAAAAATATAGTAAAATAATTGATATATATAGAAAATACATAATATTTACTAACTTTATAAATAAATATGTAATAATATGAATAATATAATATATAATATATAATATATATAAAAATAATATGTACTAAAACATGTAATATAGATATAAATAATATATATATAAAATATATGATAAAAATAAAAAAAATATGAAATATAGTAAAATATAGTAAAATAAATAATATATATATAATGAAAATACATATAACATATAGTAAAATGCAAATATGAAAATATATGATAAACAAATTTTTTTTTTAAATATAATATATTGGATATAAAAAAATATACTATTTAATAAAAAAATAAAAATTTAATTTAATTGAAAATTTCGGGGTTAATTGTAAAATAATAAAAATATTTGGACTTAATTAAAATACAAGCTGAAACAGAGGGACTTATTGGGTAATTAAACCCTAATCCCCAAAACGGCACTGTTTCTAGAATGAATTTTAAAGGCTGATTGAATTAAATTAAAACAAATATAAAAGATTAAGGCCAAATTGAAATAAAAATGCAATTGAAAAAATTTAAAAAAACAGAAGGATCAATTGGGCAATTTGCCCATTCTCCAAAAACGCGCGGATCCTCCCCGGGTAATCGAGTCAACGCGCGGATCTTCAGTTTGAAACGACGCTGTTTAAATGCTTATTGAATTAAGCCAAACGACGTCGTTTTACAGGGGTCATATAAGCCAAATCTTAGCCCAAAAATCATTTTAACATCCGATTTTTTTTAAAAAAAAATAATAAACGAAATCCTCTGAAAGAGGATTCGAGGGCTGACTCCGGTGCTGTTGAACCTCCGTTCAGAGGTTTTTTCACGCGCTCACGTGCCACCACGCACGGTGGTTGGAGGGTCAAAACCTTTTCTCTTTTCAACGAAAGTCAGGTAATCTCTTTTCCTTTTTACTATTTATAATATATATTAAAAACATTCACCTTTGTATTCGATTGGCTACTGGTATTGAAAGCTTGTATAAGACTCTGTTCTTTTTTATTGACTGTATATATTTCTCTCTGGAAAATCGTGTGTTACAAATCAGAAAAAGACGGGTTTTTATAACCCTTTGTGAGTGATTTACAATCTGGGAAAGAAATCTTTTGATTTCTTTCCATATTTTGCCTCTATTTTCTGTTGTGTTTTTTTATTTTGCAGATGTCTCGCGCGGAAATCAACGAATCAAGATGATTAGGCCCTGATGGCGACGGTGCTGGCGCTGATCTGCTTTCCTTCGGCTTCAACTACGGCCAGATTCGAGGCCAAGAATCACGGCGTCGATGGGGGCAGATGGAACGACCGAAGTTGAAGAGGCGTGACTGATGGGGTGATTACGGCGCGAAGCTTCTGGAAACCCTAGGGTTTCCAGATTCTGTTTAGGCATTGGGCCTCGTTTAGGTTGGGTAAATTTTGGGCCAAAGGTTTAGGCTAGCTAATTGGGTTGTAACCGGGTGCTGGGTTTTGGCCCAAAAGTTTAAGCTAATTGAGTTGTAACCGGGTACTGGGTTTTGGTATTTGGGCCTTTGTAAACTGGACTGTAATGGACTATTTTTTTATCCAATTTTAGCCCGGTCAAATTTGGGCTGCTACAGAGACTATTAACATAATTAGGACATCATACTTTTGAAGTTGTGAATTTTGTTAATTTACTTTAGAAATTGTAACCATCTACCTTGTATGTACCTTTTAACTTATCGTTATCATTATTATTGCTCAATGGTCGTCTTGTGCACGTTTATTGTGTTTTGGGTGTTTACTTGAGGGCAAGCTGTGGGATATTTGATATGCCATAGATTGATATGGTGAATTAAGTCCTTTTTGACACTTAAAAGAGCTTCTATTAAGTATTTTTATGGTTTTATTTTGTGGTTTTCAATATTTATTAGATTTTTATCTTAATAGTTAGTTTTGTGTGTTTTAAGTGTGTGGCAAAATCTTACCTTTTAGGGTCTAACGATTAATTCTAGCTTGTGTAGTAGGTGACTAAGGTTAAAACATAAAGAAACCTTGATGATGTCTTGGAGGTTGCGACACTAGACCTTTGGTGTCGCGACACTAAAGTTTTCTATCACCTTGGGAGTAGAATTTCAAGAGCTAACACATTGCAAGTGAACTGGTGACAGAGTCGCGACACTAAGTGCATGGAGTCGTGACACAAGTGTTAAGGTCATAACATTGTGTTGTTGAAGTCATGACATCGACAACAGTCACCATTGTTGAGGGATCCCAACTATTCAAGGAGCCAAAGTTGCAACATCAAGACTACAATCGTGACATCAATGCTGCCAAGCGGATTTGGGAGTATATTATTGGCAAGGTCGTGACACCAATACCTTGGTGTTGCAACATCAAGGCTCAACGACTGAAATTAGACTTCTCGTTACACTTAATGAGTTTATTCTCAAGCAATTTAATTGCCTTTTCTATTTTTTTGTTTAGTTTAGTTTTCTTCAATTTAATAAGTGTTTAATGTGTTTTATGTCATTTTTGAGACCTGAGATGACCAATTGGCATCTAGGGTATCTAATAAGGTTGGTGAATGATGTAGGAAGCTGCCGGTGACCCAAATGAATCGAGAATATCGTTGAGAAGGAGGGTATCGCGATATCAAAATTTGAAAGTCGTGATACCTCTGACAGTGTTGAAATAAAGAAGCTCAAGCCACCAGTAGTGGTATGCAATATCGGTCATAGGGTATCGTGATACCCAAGACTCCTCATTTCAAGAGTGATCAAGATATCGTGAGATATTATTCATGACAACATGAGCAGTCCTTGCCCAACACTTACGGGTCTTTGGTAAAAAAGCCACTTCTCAGGCTTTTTCTTTGTTCCTTCTTTCTCCTTTCTCTTCTTTTTCTGCCGTAGCTTCCTTGATCCTTCTTCATTTGGTCTGTGGTTCTTTTTTAATTTCTTTTCTTCTGCGTGTAGCTCTTATTGATTTCTTTGTCTTCTTCTTCTTTTTTTTTTTTTTTTTTACAGGTCGATCAACTCAATTGGTTTTTGAAATCAAAACCTTCCTCTACAAAAAGAGTTGAGTTGAACCATTGAGTTCAATGGGAATCAAATCCATCATCACCTCTCTCAAATGCTCGACTCACAGCTCTGCTTCATCACCTTGTAAAAGGTGAATGATGATTCGATGAAATGAGTGACTCAATAAACCAAATCATTAAATCACTGTTCATTATCAAATGGTTTGGCTGCTCATGCCAAGAATGGAGTTTACTTTTATTAACATGTCTCCAAAATTTTCCTAGATACCCAATTCTCTTATTGTCATCCTTCAAATCTCTATAGTTCAACTTCTTTACTAACTATTCTTTTGATTACCAACTATAAATAGCTTATTCTTACATTGAGAAAAAGAAATAAAGCCTAAATATAAGCTAAACCCAAAATTGAAAAAGATTTGGAATTTTTAGAGACATACAGAACTGAAAGTCTACAACTCCAAGTGACCAACAAAACATCAAATCTTCAACAAACAAATATTCAAAGAGATAATAGGTGATCCAAAGTGCATGTCAAACTCTTGTCAAATGTAAAAGAGATATTATAGCTATAGTCAATCAAAACTCAATACCAACCTAAGTCATCTGTAACTTATGTATGGAAAAAATATCTGTCATGCTGAGCTCTTCATTAAATATTTCAATAGTACTTTAAAACTACTGAAAATATATAATATGACATATAAATTAAAAGCATACTAAAATTCAATTTAACAATCACAGCAGAATAACAAAGGTGGTTTCATCGTCAATAAATTTTAAGCTCAATCATAACATAAAATGGTAAAGTTATCATCAACATCAAAATTCACTTGACATGTTTAATATGAACCATTTATACCATTAAGCATCAATAGATCATAGCCCTTATTAATCAAACATGGACATTTTGTACGGATACCTAGATAAACCCTAAATACACTATATAAAATAACAAAACTTCATGTGAGTATAACAAAATTTCCAACAAAAAATAGGTCGAATGTGTAAAGCACAATAATATACTCTCCACACACACCAATATTAACATAATGTTCTATCAAGATACCCTTCAAACACACCAATTTTCAGGTGCATTAAACCGACCAGACAAAATATACAAAATTGAACAGCTCAATATCTTATTCCATATCAACCATGTAGCGACTTAAAATTTTAGCTCGGTCGCTAATTGTGGCGATTTAGTGAAAACTAGAAAATTGAAGTTTGATTTTAAAATAAGAAGGGAGTCGCCACCGATCCTTTTTATAGGTGTGATCGGACACCTAATAAGTTTATTTTTAAAACAAAAGAAGGCTGAGTTTAGGTCTACGTTAAAATCAGAGTAAAATAGGGTCCGGGAGTCGGTTACGCGCGAGGAAGGTATTAGCACCCTCGCGACGCCCAAAATTGGTATCTTGTTAAACACGTGTTGTCTTGATTTTCAAAAATACGAGTTCAAAATAACATTTAGTCGTGACCCGATTGAAACACGAGAATTTGTAATTTTTTTGATTTTTTGAGAAGGATATACCGTTTTAACACGAGTCAATTGATATTCACCCAACATAACGATGAAATCGATGACTTTAAATGTTAAATCGATACGTTGCCTCGATTATTGAAAATTAACTGGAAAAAAGATTTCTATTTGAATATAAAGTCAATTGACATGAAATAGAAATAAATATAAATAAATGACGGATCTAGAGGTGTATTGAAACAAGTGTAAATGTGACGATAGTGTTATAAACAATAAAGATACAATGCAATATTAAAATTAAAGGTGAGATGAAAACGATGAACATATACCATACATAAAAAATGCTAATAACATAAACAATATTAATGACACTATACAAATATGCGCATGGACAATATCAAACACATACATGGAAAAATATAAGCAATACATAACTAATAACATCAGAATATACACATAGTAATATATAAAAGATATATGTATATATATAATATAATATTAAAATATAATAATACGACATAAAAAACATGACACCAAAAAGTATAGTATTAAGAACACATACATATATAATATATGAAGAATATACATATTACTAAAATATTTAGGTAATATATATACGTATAAAAAAATAACTAGTAATAATATTACCTAGGTATATACAAATATATCAAGTATACATACGTGTTACAAACATAGAAATATATAACAAGGCATAAACTAATAATAATAATAATAATAACTTAAAATAGTGTCTAGGAATATATATGTAGGATATAAAAAATATATGCACGGAATAGTAATGAAATAATATATATATAATACAAACATATACAATATGTACATATATTACAAATAATAATATATATAACTAATAAAAATAAAAATAAGGAAACATGTATGATATGTATATAAATTTATATGATATATATATTTTTATACTATGAATGATAAAAAACTACTCGTACACTATATAGACACATACATATATAATGAGGTTATAATATATGATGGTATTAGAAATATGCATTCAATATTACAAAATATATATATATCTAACAATATTAAAATATATACATATCAACAAAAGCATGATATTAATAAAATATATGTGTAGGACAATATAAAAGGGGTACGTATATGATGTAGTATTAAAATAAATACATAATGTATACCTAATATAAAAAAATATAAATACTTACTAACAAAATTGCACAAATATATTATAATATTTAGAAAATGTACGCCATACACATATATATATATAACAACATTAACTATAATAATACATTAATGATAAATAATAATAGGAATAATAAATAGTAATAATATAAAAATAACAAAAATGATATGAAAATGAATTTAAATATAAAAAGGACTAAATTCGAATTGAAAACAAAGTTTTGGGCGAATTTAAAAATAAAAGATAAATCATAGGGTCTATTTGAATGCGCTTACAAACAGTGGGGGGCAAAAAGACAATTTTCCCAAGCCTTTAAAACGCTGCACTTGGTCAGGGACCAAACTAAAAAACTCGGAAAGTCATAGGGCTAAATTGAAAATAAAAAAAACTTGATTGTAATACTCCGGAAAAGCGGAAGGGCTGAAAGCGCAATTAGCCCTTCCGTTTTTAAAAACACGCGGATCCTGTCGGAGCGGATCGGGTCTACCCGACCCGGGGCTCAAAACGACGTCGTTTCTTCGGTTAAGGGGGGGGACCAAAACGCACCGTTTTGGTCCCCTATATAAGTTAAAAAATTTTGTTTTTTTTCATTTGAGGCAGCCGAAAAGAAAAAAAAAAAGGGGAGAGAGGGGAGAGGGAAGAGAGGGAAAAGGGAAGAGAGGGGAAAGGGAGAGCTCCGGCCAGGGGCCGGTCACCGGTCCGGCCACCGGACCGTCGCCGGAGGTTCGCCGGCGCCGGCCACCGCGGTAAAAAGTTTTAAATTTTTTTTCTTTTTTTTTGTATTTTTGTATTTATATTTATTGTATATTTTTGTGTTAAATAAATAGAAAATAAAGAAATATATATATATATATATATATATATATATATATATATATGTAAAAATCGAAAGGAACAAAAAAATCCAACCTTTTGTTTCTTCTTTCTGTTTTAACAACCACTGCTATCTGTTTATCGAAGTCTGTAAATTTCTCTTTAGTGTTTACAAAGTAGAAAAGAAGAAGCAGGAAAAGGAAAAAAAAACCGAACCCTTTTTACATTTTCTTCGTGGTCTTTATAGCCATTTTTATCTGTTTTTTTTTTTTTTTTTTTGTCTTGTCCTCTTTCTTTTGCAGTACAAGTGGCGGTGGAGTGGGCAGAGGTGGCGCCAGGGGATGGTGCCGTGGCAAGAGAGTTGGTGGCCCTTGTTGGCGCCGCACGTGGGCAAGCGGTGATTAGGGTTTCAGCTTTTCTGAAACCCTAATTTGGCTAGCTGGGTCATTTGGGTTTGGGTATCTGCTGGGACTTGGGTAGTGGATTTAGTGTAAATGAGTTAATGGGTTTTGGTTGATTGGGCTGAGGGTTTGGGTTTTGTTGTAAGTGGGCCCAAATTTGGGCTTCTACAAACCATACCCAAATATATTCCAAATTTACTTGATAAGACTGTTTAAGCAATTAAAACATGTATAACGATTTCATTAAGCATCACAATCATGCAAATTGCATATCAAGAATTCATATGCTCACACAAGGAGCAAGATCAACACCATCACAAATTTATTTCACAAGTTTCGTAATATCCTAAACATTCAACTTAAGATAACACAAGAAGTACGTTTAAGAAAAACATCAAAGGTAACACAAAGATACAAGAAAGTACATTTCCAACCAACATCAAAGGTCATACAATACTGATAAAGCGAAAAGCCATATGCACGACCTAAGAGACATAAACTTCAAAATACATAGTGACTATGTGCTACATAAGTGAGGCCAACTATATCAGTTGATGAGTTTGGATTTGCCAACATTTAGATCAGGCTTCAGGCTAATGAATTCAAAGAAATGCGTTTCAGTCTGGTCATCGTTTACGGTTCCATCGGCGGTGCTCTTGGTGGCAACAGCCACTTCAATTCGATAATGCTCCTCACCAGCTTCATCCATTTTCCCATAAACTTTCACTTCATCACCGACTGCTAGATTCCACCACTGCACGAATAGAAGCCAACAACTGGTGAGAACTGGCCTCGGATAGTCTTTCTTCCTTGTAGAACAATTAAAAGCCCAGTCTTTGCCATGCTTGTCCTTCACCTTAAACTCCACCATATGCTTGCCACGGAAATTCAAGAAACATTTTTTCTTCCTAGATGGAATTGACAACCTCTTCTCAACATCCGTTTTTGTTAGTCTTTTTTTGAATAGCTCTTTTTCTATTGCCATTGTTCAAGGCAAAGTGAGTTGAAGAGGTTAAAGGGTTTTAGTGTTACAGAGAGAAACATTGAAAATGGCTTGATATAAACAAGGGATTGGATTCACTGTTTCATTTTAATGTCGCGTGATTAGCAGGATCGCTCAATTATCAGCATGTATGTCGCGAGGTTTATCGTCGTCTTCAAATTTCGGATTTTGAAGTAGCAAAGCATGCATACACTGATGACGGTGATATGGAGCGAGAAGAAAGATAGCATCTGATGAAAAGCCATTGGTATAATCACACCTTTATAATTGGTGAAAGATTAATTATTAAAAAAAACAAAACCAAGTGAAGAATATATATTTGATGAAAATGGTACACTTTTTTAAAAGTTCAAACTTTTCTTCTCAGTTTTTTAACTTCCCAAACAAGCGATAAACCTCCATTTTTTAATGCATAACTTGTTAATATCTTATTGTACCAAATTAGATGTACATTCATCTGCTTTATTTATTTTTCTTTCTTATATATAATTATTGTTGTATACAATGATGAGTCTAATTTCTTATTCTTTCCTATATATAATTATTTTTGTATACAGTAGCAGATTTAGTGGATTGATATGGCCCACCCTAAATTAAAAAATTTTTATTTAAATTCTTTTATAGTTTATAAAATTTTAAATTAATAATGGTAAAATTATATTTAATCCTTTAAAAATTATAAAATTATGGGCTATAAAAATGATAAAATTGTATTTTTACTATCGTAAAAATATACAATTTAATTCTGCTCTAAAAAAAATTTCTGACTTCGCACCTGGTTGTATACATAGACACCTATGATTAAGTTAGTATTACTAGTTAATCGGGTACTAGTTCAGTTAAGAAATTTATAATACCATCTTTTCATATTTTAAAATATATATTAATTATTTGAGTGCAGTTTTTCAAGGAATGTGTGACAGTCAATTTTACGCCTTTGCTTCATTCATAGGGTTGTGGGAACTTGGAGACAAGAGTTAGCTTGAGCGATATTGAAACTTGGAAAGTTCTTGCTTGTTGCTATACTCAAGCTTGCGCAACAAGCTTGCTTGGAGTGCATATTTGTATGTGATATGTAGATAGAGAAACAAGAGGTATTTTTGTGCATCTTTCTTAACTGAAGATGATGTCTTGGTGCAGATTAAAGAGTTTGTGCGGACTCGCTTAGGAGGAAGACCAATCAATAGAATTGTTCCTGTTAATGCCACACTTTGTGCTTCTTGGGGTATCATTGATTAATTTATTTGTATAAACTGTACAATATTTTATGTTCTTTTGTAGCAATTTAATTGCATTCTTGGATTAATGAATTTCATCAGCCTTAATTTGTTTTAAAAAAATCAGTAAAAAATTGTATAGAGTGAGATATAAACCCATGTTATTTGTATTGATAAAACTTTAATTTTACCACTTAACCAAAATTTCATTTTAATTTATTTTAAACATTTTAATTTTATTATGCATACTTTATAACCTCCATCAATTATATATATGTATATATATATTAATAATGTTGTTGATTGAGTTAATGTCATAAGTTAACTCGACATCAACTCAATATTGGTGATAATACTATGATAAATAATTGTAGTACATTTAGTATTCTTAATGTGATGTATTTTAATGTTCAAATTTCATTTTACTCAAAAGAATTAATTTTTTTATTTTAATATCGTACATATTTCCTATATTATTATTAATTAATTTTATATTATACGTTTTATTATTTATTGTATGTTATTTTTAAAACTCTTTTATGTTTTAAATATCTAATTATACCTATGATAAAATTTCTAAAAGTAGATAATATGACATATATACTTCCATTCGAATGACATATATACACTAGTGGTTAAATATATATAAATATACTTTTTTAAAGGAAAATATATCAATATACTTATATATAGAAACATAGATATGATGTAATGGACAAATGCAGATAAGTGGGGTGTAAAGTCAGTGGTAGCGCGATTTTTCTCTTACTTTTTTACGGTGACTAGCGCTTCTCTCTAATATTGTTGTTAACGGAAAGTACTTAGTATAACATGAAAAAGGCCATCGATTACGGGCATCCAACATCGTTCACATTACTTGTAAATAAAGTATTTGGTGTTATATGAACCTAAAATGGACGAAACACCAGATAGATGAAGACTAGAAATTGCTGAATCAACTGCTCCTCCAGAATGGCTGGTAATACCACTTAAGGGCGGATAGACCGTCCACCCAGTGCCGCTACCCAATAGGAGCAAGAGACTTGGTGGCAACAAACCATGTCATCGCGGAAATGCCATGTCAGGTGCATCTATCTGAATAGGAACAAACCAATTACCAGATCCACCTATCATCGCCGGCATAACCATAAAAAAAATCATTAAAAAAGGATAATTGTTATATTGATTGTTATGTACTGTTTAAGTCTTAAATTGATACTAAGTAGTTTTTCTTTTCGTCAAAATTTTGATGAGTAATGTATGCATATATGAGTTGAAACTTAAATTAAGTTTATTAAAGCTGTCATTTTTTAAGTCTAAAAGATTAGTCGATTTATGTAACATTTTTTTATAGGATTCAGATATTTCTAGATTGAGATATTTTAGTTGAAAGAGTTGTCTCTTATCTTTCAAATGTATTTTGAATAATCTAATTTCAACTTTTGAAGTTTAAATTATGACTATTTTAATAAAGATTGTGTTTTCTACACATACTTATGTTGAGAATGACGAGTTTTTGAGTTTGGATAATGTGAAAAAAAAAATAGAATAAAAATAAATAAAATAAAGAACACACAAATTTTACGTGGAAACCCTTTCGGGAAAAAAACCACGGGCAGAGGAGAAGAAAATTCACTATGTCGAAAAATTTGTATCAATACAAGAGGAATAGACTATGTCTATTTATAGGCTTGTAAAGCCATATTCTAGTAGGATTGAAACACCCTATCCTAATCAATATAAAATAGATGAAGTTTAATAAGGTTTAAAAAACCTTATTCTAAAATAAAATAAAAGAAATCTAGTTCTATATGGATTTTACTTTTATTTTATTTTCCATCATATTCTATAAGAATTTGGGTCACTTAATTCTAACAATCTCCACCTTGACACAAATTCTCAATGAACAAGTTCTTCATTGCGAACTTTCAATAAACAAGTTCTCCACCTCTTCCATAAAACCCCTTAAGGGTTTAACTCAACAATGAACACCAACCAAGTCTAAGCAATGCTCAAACTTGGTTTTAGGAAGTGACTTAGTCATCATATCTGCAGGATTTTCATGAGTACTAATTTTGCTCACAACAATATCACCACGAGCAATAATATCATGAACAAAATGATACCGAACATCAATGTGTTTTGTTCTCTCATGAAACATTTGATCTTTTGTAAGAAATATAGCACTGACATTTGTCACAAAATATCATGGCTGATTTGAAGGCCTTCATTGAGTTCACTAAATAGTCCCTTCAACCAAATAGCTTCTTTGCAAGCCTCGATAATCGCCATGTACTCAGCTTGATGGTAGACAAAGCGATCGTAGTTTGCAAAATGGCTTTCCAACTAATTGCACAACCTTCGATTGTAAAGACGTAACTCGTGAGAGATCTTCTTCTATCAAGGTCTCCAAAGAAAATCAGCATCAACATACCCTATGACTCCATCTTTAGTTCTTCCAAACTGTAAGCAAACATCGTGAGTGCCTCGTAAGTATCTTAAAATCCATCGAATCGCTTTCCAATGTTCTTTACCGGATTTGCCATGTATCTGCTAACTACACTCGATCGCATATGATAAATCGGGCGTGAACAAACCATAGCATACATCGAGAGATCCCATCTGCACTAGAGTATGGAACATGTGACATGTACTCAATCTCATCATCCGATTGTGGAGACAAAATCGATGAAAGTCCGAAATGGTCGCTAAAGGAGTACTAACAGGCTTAGCACTCTGCATATTGAACTCGCAAAGAACTTTCTCAATGTACCCTTTCCGACTTAGGTACAATTTACTTGATTTTCTATCTCTGAGAATCTCCATACCAAGTATCTTCTTTGCTGGTCCTAAATCTTTCATCTCAAATTCTTTACTTAGTTGGGCTTTGACCTTTCTTATCTCTTCTTTATCTTTTCTTTGCTATCAACATGTCATCAACATAAAGAAGTAGATACACAAAAGAACCATCACTATTTTTCTTAAAGTAAACACAATCATCAAAACTACTTCTTTTGAAATCATGAGAAGTCATAAAGGAATCAAACCTCTTGTACCATCTTGTCTTGGTGATCGTTTTCAAACCGTAAAGGGACTTTTTCAAAGAAGCAAACATAGTTCTCTTTTTTTCAAAATCAGAAAACCTTCTCGTTGTTGCATGTAAATGTCCTCATCAAGCTCTCCATGCAAAAATGCAGTTTTACATCTAAGCGCTCAAGCTCCAAATCATGCATGGCCACAATACCAAGCAAAGCTCGAATCGAACTATGCTTAACAACCTGGGAGAACACATCTCAGAAGTCCACTCCTGGAATTTGATCAGAACCCTTTGCAACAAGCCTTGCTTTATATCTGGTTCTTCAACTCCTGAGTCCCTCTTTCTTTCTTTTAAATACCCATTTACAACGAATGCCTTTTTTACCTTTAGGAAGTTTCACAAGGTCCCATGTTCTGCTTTTTGTGGAGTGATTCCATCTCTTCTTGCATAGCAAACATCCACTTTTCTCGAGCCTTCACAGTAATCGCCTCAGAATAATTAGATGGCTCTTGATTCGCATCTATATCTTCAGCCACATTCAAAGCATAAGCAACTAGATCAGCCTCGACATATTTCTTTGGAGGTTTAATTTCTCTTCTAGTTCTGTTTTTGGCGATAGAGTATTGTGGTGAAGAAGCAAACTCTATTCTCAATTTTTGTATGCTGGCTTGAGGAGTTGACTCAGATTAACTGATGCTCTACTTGTTTTTGATTTTCTTTATTGGAAGAGTCTTTAAGAGATAAGTTAGGTAGCATAGCAGTTTCATCAAAAACAACATCTCTACTAATCACAACTTTTCTATTTTCAGACACCATAACTTATACCCTTTTACACCAGCTTTATAACCAAGAAAAACACATTTAATGGATCTCGGTTCCAATTTTCCATTATCAACATGAGCATATGCAGGACACCCAAAGATCTTTAAATCGTAATAATTAGCGAGGATTACGGACCATACCTCTTGTGGAGTCTTTTTCTCAATGGCAACGGATGGAGATCGGTTGATCAAAAAACATGCAGTAGACGCTGCTTCTGCCCAAAATGACTTCGGTAAGTTGGCATTTGACAACATACATCGAACCTTCTCCATGATCGTTCTGTTCATTCGCTCGCAACGCCGCTTTTGTTGTGGAGTATGACGAATCGTCGTGTCTTATGATTCCTTCGACTTGCACAATCTATTAAACTCATCGTAATGAACTCTAAGCCATTGTGCATGCGGAGGTATTTTATCTGCTTTTTCCGTCTGCTTTTTCAATCATAATTTTCCAAGACTTAAATGCGGAAAACACATCACTTTTCTGGCTTCGGAAGAACGCCCAAACTTTTCTGGAAAAATCATCAATAAAGGTTAGCATATAATTAGCTCCACCTCTGGAAGGCACTCTAGATGGCCCCCACAGTCGAAATGTATATACTCCAATGTTCCTTCGTGTTATGGATTCCTCTAGTGAATCGAACTCTCTTTTGTTTTCCAAAAACACAAAGGTGCTCACAGAAAATTCAGTTTGCAAATTCCTTGCCCATTAAGAAGTCCTCTTTTGCTCAATTCGCCATGCCATTCTCACTCATATGCCCTAGGCGCATATGCCAAAGTTTAGTAATATCATCATCGACAAGGACGAGGAAGCGATAGTGCATCACCATATGATGATAGAACCACGCAAAACATATAACTTGGCAATCTTTCTCTCCGTCCTTTCATCACAACAAGGGACCCTTTGGAAATCTTTAAAACCCCACTTTCAATTTGTGTATATCTGTACCCTTTTGAATCAAGAGTACTCAACGAAATTAAATTTCTTTTCAATTCTGAACATGCCGTGACGTCACTAAGTGTTCGACAACTCCATCAAACATCTTAACTTTAATTGTTCCAACACTGCGATTTTACACGAAGTATTATTTCCCATCAAAACAACACCTTCGCATAATCGTTTACGTAAGTTGTAAACCAATCCCGATTGGGACTCATATGGAATGTGCAGCCTAAATCAAGTATCCACTCCTCGTTTACTTTAGAATCATTGATGAAGCGACTAGAAGTTCACCATCGCCGTAGTCTTCTACAACATCACCTTCACCGAATTTTCTCGGTTGTTTTCCCTTTTGATTCGCACCTCCCTTTTAATCTTATTTTGTAGCTTATAGCACTCAGATTTAATGTGCCCTTTCTTCTTGCGAAGTTACAAGTTTTACCTCTGTTTGAAGACTTGATCTACCCTTAGATTTACCACGAGGATTCCGTTCTGTGTCCTACCACGATCATCATCGGCATTCCGATCTTGTCTCCCACGAACAATGAGACCCTCTCCCCGAGAGTCGGGTTTAACCACAAGATGCTTCATCTTATCATACGAGGTTAAAGAATCATAAACCTCATCAACTCATTTAGAGACTCACGGCTATATAAAATCGTGTCTCTAAAGGTTGAATAAGACGGGGGCAACGAACAAAGTAGAATCAACCCTAGATCTTCCTTATCATCTTCGAACCTCCATGGCTTCCAAGTTTGAGAGAATTTCTTTAAACACTCATTAAGTGTTCGTGTACTGACGCACCTTCCTCCAAACGATGAGCATAAAGACGCTGCTTCATATGCAACTTGCTTGTTAGAGTTTTCGACATACATATTTATTCTAGCCTCTTCCATAATGCAATGCGAGCTTTCTCTTTCATCACATCTTGCAAAATTTCGTTGGACAAATGCGGATGTAATTGTGTTAATGCCTTTCGATCCTTACGCTTTTTCTCTTCATCCATTAATGTCGAAGGCATCTTATCTATCCCTAGCAGGGCATCCTCCGAGATCCATCTCATGCAAGAATCGCTTGCATCTTAATTTGCCACAACGCAAATCTAGTGTTGCGATCCAACAAATGAATTTCATATTTCAAAGACGCCATTACCGTGATCGAGATGAATAACCCTAAGCTCGGATACCAATTTGTGAAAAAAATAGAATAAAAATAAATAAAATAAAGAACACACAAATTTTACGTGGAAACCCTTTCGGAAAAAAACCACGCGAGAGAGAGAAGAAAATTCACTATGTCGAAAAATTTGTATCAATACAAGAGGAATAGACTATGTCTATTTATAGGCTTGTAAAGCCATATTCTAGTAGGATTGAAACACCCTATCCTAATCAATATAAAATAGATGAAGTTTAATAAGGTTTAAAAAACCTTATTCTAAAATAAAATAAAAGAAATCTAGTTCTATATGGATTTTACTTTTATTTTATTTTCCATCATATTCTATAAGAATTTGGGTCACTTAATTCTAACAGATAAACTTTTAAATCATTAAGACAAGTGATGTATGAACCCAATAATGTATTTATTGACTTTTAAATTTTGGGGAATTCTTTCTATGAATTTTGAAGTATTTTAGACTAGTTTACCCTAAAGAGTAAGATTATGACTAGGTTAATAGTTGGGACATAGAGGAAAGGTTATTTTCTGGAAATTTTTAGATTTGAATCCAATGTAAAAAGACACATGCTTAGGACTTTAATTGTATTAAAATACTTAATACACTAATATTGACACTTCTAGTGGAAGGTCCAGATAAATGAGACTAAGATGAGAGTTTATCATGTAGTAGTGAGACTGAGAAAAGATTTAATACATACTTAGGTGAGATTGAGAGGAGACCTTAGGTGGTAATTTTTAGTTTACGATAAGACTGAAAGGAGATTCTTAGTTAGGAATAACAAACACTATAATTAAAATAGATTTATTAGCTTAAGTAGTGATCAGTGTACCAATCAACCATCACCTTAAAAAAGGAAGATTAGGTTAGTGTGCTTAATTGATAGCTTAGACTTAGTTTCAACATGATAGCACTTATCAATTCATAAATCAACATTATTATTAAAGTGTAATTAGAATTTATAGGTATAATAGTGAGAATTCTATACTGGGGAGTGATAGAATTAAGACCAGTCGTTATATTAAGTTCAAATATAATGAATTTATTTCACTGAGATAGACTTCGATTTATCCAAACAACGCCCCTAATGATTCATACGCTAGCATACGATGGTAAAAGCCCTTTAGCGACAGCAAAGTTGGATTTGGTTTTAAAAAACGCCAGCTGATATACTACTAAATTTAAAATAAAATGCGAATGCTTTTAAGTTAACGGCATGATTTTTTAATAAAATCAGATTGTAAACTGTGGTTCATCATTATGGTGCCGTCACAAATAAGACAATACGAGGATGATCTCATGGGCCGTTGATTGGTCCCACGTTGTGATCATCAAAAATATCATAAAACTTTCTTCAAATGCATTTCAGCATAAAAAATATCACACGTTCTTCAAATGACTGTGGGATGATAAGATAATAATAATTAATCCATGTCTAATCCTTTCATTAGACCTAGTTAGTACGTTAGACTCATCTCTTGGGAGTGTTTGCTAGTTTGGTAGGGCATTGTGATTGTGATGGCTTAATTGTTGTAGCCTACTGGTGTGATATTCTGGACTACTGTCTTGCCAATGGTGCAAGTGCAACTGGATCTTGGTTGATGATGATCATGTTATTGTCAAACCACCCGTCAGGATATTTGGTACTAATATAAGTGATGAAGCCATTGAAATGAAGTGCTTAGGCATTACGAATAGGGAGGGTAAACCGCCACTCCTTTCACCTTATATCGTTGCGGGTGATGCAAATGCAACGGTCTATAGTGATGCTGGTAGAGAAGCATGTTTCAAGATTATCACTGATCATCAAAGGCTTAGCTTGGACTTGTTCTTCGACAACCCACTACTCCATATGCAGGAGAAGTGAAGTTAGAATTGACTTTGGCCCCGCCCAATATGGAGGGACTATAGTTAAGTATACACCACTATTTGCTCACTCAGGCTAAAACCATGGTAGGAGGATCGCTAGGTGAGGGTTCGGAACAGCAATCTGTTCAAGTTATGGGGTTGACCTTGTAGACATTTTGGACATACTTCTGTCTGTTTTTGTACTTCGTGTCGCTTTTGATATGTTTTTATCTATGGACTACGATGCTGTCGTACCGTCTTTTGGACCCTCTAGTGTGTTATGACTTCCAAGTCATATACAAATAACGGATTGTGTGTATATATAAATGTCTGTGTCTATTGCGTTGGGATTGTTGCCTCTAATATTACTTATATAATAGTTATTATGCTCGAGAGTTAACCTCGTTGCCTTTGTTTTTATGTGGTGCATTCATCTCCTAATATATTCAATATAAAAACCAATCCCAACGCAATGGATATATATATATATGTATATGTATATATATATAATAGTTATTGTGTGTAAAATTCGGTTGGATCATTTAGTAAAAAAACAATGGATATATATTCAATATAAACCACTCGTAATTATTTCATACATATGAAGTATAAATTTTTAATTCCATAAACGAGTTAAGATAAGTTCTATTTAAAAAATTATATATATAATAATAAATTTAATCTTTAATATTTATTTTTTTTTGTCAAATTGACCATTATTTCTCTTGAGCTAAATTTGTTTATTAATATTTAAAAGAATCAAATTTGACCATTTAATGAAAATACTAAATAAAACGTTAAATTTTTAAACATGGCAACTCACATAGTAAACAACGTATACTCCATATTAATTTTTTAAATTTTAATCTTTTTCATTATTTTTATAATTTTTAAATTATTTATTAGTGTAGCATATAAGATAAATAGTGCATGTCAATATAAAATACACGTGAATTATCATGCGAATCGCCACAATAATATCGTTAAAAAAAATATTTAGGCGACATTTCTGTTAAAAAATTATTTGACTATTTTTTAAAAGTATTTAAGGGTTAAATTAAAAAAAACATTAACATTAAAAATTAAAAATTAAAATTATTATTATGGTAAAATTAAAAAAATAAATAAGTATAACATACGACAAGTTCCAATACCTTTTGTGAAATTTAGAAATTTCATCCCTTATCCTTAGGGTCCCTATCATTGTCACTTTAATTCAGACTTCAACTCGTTTTATTTCAGATTTTTCCCCAATTCCGATCAAAACCTAGATTCCAAAAGATTCAATCTTCAACTTGGCTAAACCCAATTCCATTCTTCTTCCATAATTCAATTTTGTTTCTTTCAATTTCTTTTATACTATTATTCCTTCCTTTTATTATTATTCTTCAACTGGGCTAAAATCGAATTTTACTATTATATTAGCTTATATTTTTATAGCTTTTAGAACAGTGAGATTAAAATTTCATTTTTTTTACGATCAAATTATTGTTTTACCGTACATTAAATTATATTTTTATAAGTTTAATTTTTTTTTTCATTTCAAGGGAGAACCAAAACCCTTGCTTGCTCTCTCACTTTGCCGTTGGTCAATTGACTCACCCTTGATAATTTGGTGATCGTCAATGTTGTTTGAACCAGATCGAACAAGATTAATCAGTTGGACTAATTAGACCAAAAACTAATCGAGATATCAATCCAAAACATTGTTTTGAACCGGTTAGATCGAAAATCAATATAGTATAATTGAATCGATTTAAACCATAATTTATGTATAGTTTTGAGATTTATCCTCTAAAAATAAATTAAGAAACGATCTCTTAATTTTGATTATGAAATAAAAAGAAATATCAATATCATCCTAAAAGAATAATATGCAAAAAATTGTTGGTGGGCAGGCTAGGCAATATGGGGATAAAAATACATCACTGGTTTGCAAGGCAAAACTTTATTTAATTAAAGGCTAGGCAATATAATTATTGGTCCCTGAATTTTCAAAATAAATTCACTTTGGTACTTGAATTTTTTTTTATTTATATTGGTACTTGAACTTGGCAACTAGATCCATTTTGGTTTCTAGACTTGAATTCTGTCAAGATTTGATGATGAGATCAGTGTTCTTAGAACTTGACTAGATTGATCAGTCAGATCAATTGGACTGGGAACCAATAGTATACTGGTCCAAATGAAGGGGTTGAACCGATTGAATTAGAAACTACTTGAAACTAGTGAAAATCGAAAGCTAGGACAAAAACCAGTAATTGAATAGGTTGAACCGGGTTAATATTTTTTAACTTTTTTATGAATTTTTAGTTAAGAAATTATTTAGTTATTGTTGGTCTCGTAGTTAGACCGATCAAACCGATTGAATCAAGAATCAATGGTTTGACGGTTTTGACCACTGGTTCAATTATTATAATATTGTTTATGACACTATAAGATTGTACCACATCATCACCTGAAAATTTATATAAATTTTTTTTAATTTTTCATGTGAAGATGTGGCACAATCTCGAAGTACCATTTCATCAAACTTTTATATTTTTCAAGTTCAGGCACCAAAACAAAACTAGTTGTCAAGTTAAGGTACCAAAATAGATAATAAAAAAATTGTACCAAAGTGAACCTAATTACTAAATTTAAGAGTAAAAAATTATATTAATCCCTATTAATATATACATAAAACTCATGAGCAGCCTACTGGCCAACCAGCCACATTTGAAAGGGTTAAATAATTTTTAATCTCTGAACCGGGTAATTATATTTACTTTGTTTTTTATTTTTGGTCCACTTTAGTATTTCAATTTGGTAACTAAATTTGTTTTGGTCCTTAAACTTATATTTCATTTTTTGGTTATGACAAAATAAAATGTCAGAGTACCACATCATTTAACTTTTACATTTGTAATTCAGAAATTAAAATAAAGATAATTATTAAATTCAAGTATCAAAGTAGACGTAATTACCGAATTTAATAACTAAAAGTTCGAAAACTATGCAAGCCATTGTTGGACGCTCCACCAAACTCATCTCGTTACACTATTTACCATAAGTTAATACCCGTCGAAGTAGATGCATTGGTTGGGGGCTAGAGTAGCGAGAGAAGGCACATGGAGGGCTCACGTATGTCCATATGTTTGATAACTTGTACAAAGTGATTAATTACGCTATCATATCGCATGGTTTTGGTTAACAATTTATTAATTCCCAAAAGGACAAAAAAAAAATACACAATTTGTGAAGAAGAAGAAGAAGAAGAGGCCGGCAAAAAGTTTGGTGAGTTTATACCTCCAAATTACAAACTCCCAACTTATTTCTATACTTCAATATTCACTTCAGTTAAAAGAAAAGACGATACTTTCTTTCATTGTAGGGCCTACGTAATAAGATTAAAAAAAAATTAGGGTTAATATTTGGGATCTAAATTTTACAATTGTTTTAATATTAAAGTATGATTTTTTTTAAGTTAATCCTTAAATTTGGTAATTGTTTCAAAAAATAGTTTTTAAGCTTTAATGAGAGAACAATTTGCCTAGTTCAAATCCTAGCGTGAGAGCAATTATCAAGCTCAAGGACTATAACTTGGATTAAAAAAGATTCAAGCCTTAATGTGAGAACAATTAACAAGTTCAGACTCTAAATAATGCATTAACTCAAATAATTAATTCATGTATTATCCCCTATTAACCCTAGTTATTACTTAGTACGTTAAACTAATAATGCGGTTAATCAACATATTTTTATTATTTATTTTAATTAATTTTGGAAATGAATTTTACCTAATTTAACATTTAATTAAGTAATTTTTGTGTAGATATAATTATTATCTCGGAAAAAGAAGACGAAAGATTTGACATAAGAATTTAAATTGACGCACAAAACAAAAAATTTAGAATTATTTTGTACTATTATTTCTTTTAATTTTGTTTGTATTTATAAGCTTATCTCTTTATTTTATGTTTTACTATTATTATTATTATTATTATTATTATTATTATTATTATTATTATTATTATTATTAGGTGTTAAATAGAAGAAGGGGCGCACAGTCTCCCTTCTCTTAAGTTTAGGTTTTATTTGTTACTAATTATAATATATATTACATTTAGATACAAAATCAAGCCTAAAATTAGAGCCTGATCACATCAATTTATTCAACCTTATTTTATATTTTGTTTATTTTACTGCTATTTGATTTTGTTTATTTTTATCATTTTTATTTTAATCAAATTTATTTTATTTTATTTTTTTGCACAAATTGTCATTGTGGGCACAATAATTGCCAGTCACAAACTTGGTTTAGAACGTCAATTTTAATCATTCCAATTCTTATGAGATCGATCCTATTCTTTATAGTACTATTTACATAGTATTTAGACATAGAAATATTATTTTTGGTGCATTCAGCACCCATACTAAACTCTTATCTCATTTCTTGGAAGTTTGCTGGATTAGTATCTGGTGGTTCGGTGGGGCATTGTGATTGTGATGGCTTAATTGTTGTAGCCTACTTCTGGATTATTGTCGAACTGCACAATATTGTCTTACTTTGTAAATGCAGTTTTATGATTCTCTCTTAATAAATGTTACATATGATACAACACGTTATACATGAAACATGGACCTCTTTTGTTTTGTCTATATATATCACTTGGTTTCTAATATAATTCCCTAGCACAATTGGATCATCCCATCTTAGTAGGCCTAAATCTTTCAAACCTTCTTTTGTCACCATGGTCTCTAAAACCACAAAGATGTTCTCAAAGTTACTCACGGATACCGACATCAAGAAGAGATTGGCGATCCCGGCAAAAAGCCTGCCATCATTGCCACCTTTCAATGGAAGCCATGCAGTCATAATTCACCTTTTGTGCGGCACAAGCACTTGGCCAATTCTCTGCACTATCCGCAGAAAAGGATATAAGAAGCCTGTGTTCTCCGGTGGATTATGGAGAAATTTCGTTGTTTTTAACAACGTCAATGTTGGTGACAAGATCACCATGTGCAAAGTGCAATATGAAGATGGCTCTTCCCACTATTTGGTTGAACTGGAGAAGTCAGCTGCCAGCAACCAATACGGAGCTCTTCCTTCTCCTGCTCTCTCTTTCAATCATGATGCCGATGGAAACGCTCTACCCAACTCTGGAAACAAGGTAGAACAACTAGCTAAGGCTCCTGATGATGCACCGATCAAACAGGAGGGAGTTATCCGTATTATGGAGCTTTCCAATGGTGCAACTGACACTTTAGTTGATGAAGATCATGTTATCAACAAACCATCCGTCAAGATATTTGGTACTAATCTAAGTGATGAAGTGACTGAAATGAAGTGGTTTATGGCCAAAGAAGAGAGAGAAATCAACTTCTTTGGTATCGGCGAGGGTGGTGCAATTGCAATGGCAATGGCCTATGGCAGTGGCACTAGTGATGATGGTGGAGAAGCATGTTGTAACATTATTACTCATCATCAAAGTGAAGTTAGTTTGGACTTGGTTCTGCGACAACCCAATCCATTGTAGGACCCCTAATTGATGGTCTGCAACAAAAAATCCGTTCAAGTTGTATGCCTGACCTTGTCTGTGACCGATTGTTCCAACTTTTGATGGTCCTCAACGTTTTGAACATGCATCTGTCTGCTTTTGTAGTTCGTGTTTCTTTGATTTGTTTTATCTAGGATGCTGTCGTACTGTCTTTTTCACCCTCTCGTGTTTTATGACTCTTCAAGTCATATATAAATAAGACGCTCAAGCTAGGGGCATATGTGTATATATATATATTTATATATTGGGCTGGGATTGTTGCTTTTAATTTATTCTCCTTATTATGATTTGATAAGAGGGGTATGAAATTAGAAAAGCTTGGTTTTTATTTTATTTCTCACGCCAAAGTCTTCCGTTTCGTTGACTTTGTTTCTATGCGGTACCTTCTTCATCTCCTACATCCATACATACATAATCGGATCCAATTCCAATACCAGTTCCTCGGCAGGTATATGCAGCTATGTTTATCATGTGTCTGCTATATATAATATTTCTTCACGATTTCTTTTTCCTTCTGCTAGCTGTAAGTATGTTTTGCTATATACATACTCAATAGTGGTGTTTTCATGGAGAAATACATAGCTAACCAAGTTTTAGTTGCTTATCTGCTAGCTAGGCATACATAGATGGTTCAAATTATATGTGTCTCATCACCTAATTAATTTTTTCTAAGTATGCAATCCTTTCGGTACCCAGAAATTTGAGATAGTTCTAATAGATTTTTTTTTAAAATTCTTATTTGTCATGTTATTACAGTTTTCCAGGAATCCAAAATTTTTTTAGACCAAAACGACGATGAACCATTAGTGTAAGAGAATCTGAAGCGGTGGTCGTATACCCTTTAGGTGGTCTGCGCTCAAACAAGATATGCTGCAAAGAAGGTAAGGTAGAAAAGTTATAAGAATACTCAGACCAGAAGAAAAAGATGTCCCGAAGCTTGCTCGTGAAATCCAAGTCCAACAACGTACTCCAATTCAACGTTTCGAGCCTTTGGGTATAAATGTCTCCCTTGTTTGCTCCACCATTTCTTTTTAATACTAATATTTGTTATCTAGCATGATTATGTTGCTTACCTTTGGTGGTGTTTAAGAACATGTCACTAAATCCAAATTTTTGACGTCCGATGATGTTGATGGAAATGTTTGTAAATATATATGTCTCAGCTCATACTGTTGAACGGGGAAATGTGTTTTAGCTTATACCATATTTTTTATTAATAATGTATATGTTAACATTTTATATATTCCTGTTATCATACTCATTATTATTAATCTATTACCCGATTGGATCCTAACCCATACTCCTTATGGTGTTTTCGTGTCTGGGTTCGCACCATATAAGCGAATCCACATTGTATAAACATGTGGTAACCCTAGAATAAGATACTTGTTAATGTGTATAGTAACCTACCTAACATATCACATCCATAAATAATCATATCATATAAATACATAAATTAACCCATCTCGACAAATACTCAACAGTTCCTAATAGTGGGTAAAACACTATGAGCAGCATCATAGGTAAAACAAAACCAAAAAAGGAACACCACAGCCAAAAAGAAAACAGACAAACAACTTTAAGATGCATGTCCAAAAACGTCCAAGGGTTATCAAAAGTTCAACCAACCATGCTAGCTTTTGAATTAGCAAATAGTGGATTGTCTCAGAACCAAATCCAGGCTATGCCTTTGATCAGCAATTATCTTGCAACATGCTTCATCAGTTATATTAGTACCAAACATCTTGGCAAGGGGTTTGGCAATAACATGATCATCAACCAATGTGTTAACTGCAACATTGGCAAGCATGTTGATCATCGGTGCATTAGGCAGTTGCTCTTGCCGGTGCCGTGTGACGGTGGTTTCATCGGCTTCATGGTTGCCGGCGGCTGGCTTCTCCACTTCAACCCTATAGTGTGAAGAACCATCTTGACGTTGCACTCTGTATATAGTGACTCTATCACCAATTTTGAGTTCGTTATGAACAACAAAGTTTCTCCATCCACGGGAGAAAACAGGTTTCGTGTACCCTTGTTTACGGACAGTACGGTCAATTGACCAGATCTTTGTCCCATACATTAGCTGAATCTTGACTGCATGGCTTCGACTGAAACCAGGCAATTAAGGCAAGATCTTTTTCGGGATCGCCAACCTCTTGTTGATGTCGGTATATGTAAGTTTTTTAGAGAACATGATTGTGGCTTAACTGCCATGATGAGCTTTCTGCAATGATAGGACATAACACATGTTTCATTTATAAGGTGTCGTGTTGTGTATGGGTAAGCTCCATTCTATTATTAAAAAAATATAACACATGTTGAATTTTTTCATATATTATTAATTAATTTTAAATGATACTATTTATTATTTATTAAATGTTATTTTTAAAAACTCTTTTATGTTTTAAATATGTAATTATACTTATGATAAAAATTTTAAAAGTACATAATATGACATATATACTTCCATTCGAATGACATATATACACTAGTGGTTAAATATATATAAATATACTTTTTTAAAGGAAAATATATAAATATACTTATATATAGAAACATAGATATGATGCAATAGACAAGATGCAGACAAGGGGGGTGCAAAGATGTTGAGAAGAAAGCAAACAGTTAGCTGGGTAGTTAGACTTAGTATGCATAAGTTTGTTTGTTAGATAGTTAGCAGATAATCTATAAAAACTAATGAGTTTATGAGTAAAGATAGACTTGTAGTTTTACTCACCGAATGTACTGTTAGTTTTCATTCATCAATAAATTTTTGATCAATTTTTCAACATGGTATCAAAGCTCCGGTGATCATTATTTTTCCGATTGTTCAAGATTGTTGTCTTTCGGGTCATTCGTGGTTATTCGGTACTGCCTCTGGTCATTCCAGTTTACTCCATATTGCTAGTTGGTCTTGGTCTGTTTTGGGTTCTACAAGTTGATTGACAAAGCCCATTTTTGTTAGTTTCAACTGGCCTAAATACGGTTGTTAATCTAAGGCACTCTTTGTATGTGGTGTTTCTTCTTGTTCTTGCTCGTCGTTTTCTGTTTTCACCATCGGAGGTTTTGAATCATGGTGACTTGATAAACCTCAAAAGTAACATATTTTAATCTCATGCTTGGCATATTTTTTGATGATTTACATAAGATTTAGTGAATTTGATACTCTTAACCCTTTAATTTCATGTTTTATATCCAGATGAGCATAGGAAAGCGAAAAGTGCAAAAACAATGCCAAAAACGAACAGAATAAGTTTATTTCAATGCTACACACGGCCACTAGACAGTTCTACACAGGTAATCCACACGCCCGTGTGTCATGGTCGTGTCGACTTAAAACCATGTCAGAATTACAGACGGCCTGAGCACCATCACACAGGCAGCCACACGGCCGTGTCCCTGTCGAGACCTATTTTAATTTCTACTCAGAAAAGGCTATTTTGGGCTATTTTGGGCATTCCAAAGTCTATTTAAACACACGAGAAGAGGATCAAAGGGGAGACACAGAGTAGAACACATGAATTACTCGAAGAACGCCAACGGATTCAGCTCGAAAATAGGATCTCCTTCAAGACTGAAGATCTCCCTCCAATTTCTCTCTCGAAGTTTTTAGGTTTCTTTATGTTTTGTTGTTTTCCTATCTTTGAGATGTTTTCCTACTACAATATGAACTAAACTCACTAAATACCTAGGGAGAATGAAACCTAAGACGGATCTTATTATTTAATATTCTGAATTTAATGATAAATACTTCTTGTTCGTAATTATGTTTTCTTAATTCTTGTTTTAATATTTTCAGAATATTAATTCAAGTTGATGTGCTTATTCAGTAAAGCAAAAGTCCCGGTTTAAGAGTAGATCTCACATAATTGAACGGAGTTGCATGCAACCCTAGAAATAGGACAACATGAATCTGTCAGATTAGAGTCAAATCTAATAAGGGAATCCATAGATCGAGTTAATGTGACAATAGGGGTTTTAATTAGAAAGAGATTTCAATTAATTAACCTAGAGTCAGTTGTTATTAGTCTCGAAAGAGATATTAACATAAATTAGTCATTTCTACGGATCAAGACAAATGAATAAATCGTTAGATTCAGAATTGGAATAATAAGTGAAGTCTAGGTGGATTCTTCCTTGGGTATTGTCTTTATTATTGGTTTATTCGATTACTTTCTTCACTCTCTGTCGCGTTCATTAGTTAATTAGTTTAGTTAATTTTAAATTTAAAAAAATCCCTTATATTTTAGGTTAAATAATAGAAAGAAAGTTAATACTAGTACTTTTAGTCCTTGTGGATACGATACTCTAGACTCACCATAACTATACTACCATTCGATAGGTGCGCTTGCCTTACTCGTGATCGTAGTCTAGTTTAGTGTTCATAAAACGATCATCATGACTCCCTCTGAATCGATTATTGATTTTAATCATCCCATTTACCTGCATCCTTCTGATACTCCAAATACCCTGTAGGTGTCTCACCAGTTGCTTGGAGTTCAGAATTATAATGTTTAGAGTCGGACCATGAAAATCACGTTGTTGGCCAAAAATAAATTGGGGTTTGTAGATGGTACTTGTTCTAAGGATTTGTTACCAAATGCGATAGGCTATCAATAGGAGTGATGTAAGGCCATTGTCTTGTCTTGGATTTTGAATACAGTCAGCAAAGAGCTCTAGGCAGGGATCGTTTTTGCGTCCAGCGCAACAACAGTGTGGAACAATCTTGGTGAATAGTTCCACAAACTTGATGGTTCTAGAATCTATTTTTTGCATCGTGAAATCACCTCGTATCTTCAAGGTACTACTTCGATCTTTGTGTATTTTACTAAGTTGCGACTGTTCTGGGACAGAATGTTGAGCATATTTTACAGCAGCGCCTATTCCAGTTTCTAATGGGATTGAATGAAACATATAATGCAATGACTAGTCAAATTTTGTTAATGAACCCATTACCATCTGTCAATCATGCATACTCTATGCTTGTGCAAGAGGAGTCACAGAGGCAACATATCCCCAATACTATTGGGTCTGATCCAGTCTCTTTTCACTCAGCACACATGGCACAAAAGAAACGTTTTACTGGAACCTGCGATCATTGCGAGATTAAAGAGCATAATAAGAAAAATTACTATAGGATAATTGGTTACCTTGCAAATTTTAAGTTCACTAAGAAGAAGGCAAACATTGTTTCTGGATCTGTAGTGAATAATGTTTTTGTTAATGATCCTGCAAGTGGCAATGAAATGACTGGTGATGTTGGTATGTCTAGTCCACCAGCACCTGTATTTACTCAGACACAGTATCAACAAATATTGAGTTTGTTGAACAAGGAGCCTACAGTTGAAACTACTGCAAGCCTAGCAGATATGGTTGATGTTGGTCAAATTTGGATTATGGATACTAGAGCTACTGACCACATGCTTTCTAATTTCTAATTCTTAGAATCTCCTATTACATATGCATTGCATTCACTCTGTGTTCGACTCCCAAATGGCTCTTCTATTTCAATTTCTCATGTTGGCACCTGTACTGTTCAACCTGGTCTTCAGCTTACCAAAGTTCTCTATGTTCCAATTTTCCATTATAACCTTCTTTCTATTTCTAAACTTACTAATGATCTCAATTGTATTGTTTCGTTTTCCCTAATATTTGTCTTATACAGGATCTCTCAAGTGGAAAGATGAGGGGGATTGGTAGGGAGCAAGGTGGTCTTTACATCCTTGAACCGTCTCGACAGACTAGTATGGCTTTGACTCCATCCATTGCATCTATTACATCCGTTGAACCATCGTTTTTTTGGCACACTAGACTTGGCCATGCTTCTATTTCAAGATTGAATAAGGTCCTTAATCTTTCCTACACAGTTTCGAATAGTGATAACATACAATAATGTCCTGTGTGCCCTCTTACTAAACAAACTAGACTTCCATTTCCCATAAGTACGTCTCGTGTTAATACTGGTTTTTTTCTTATTCATATAGATTTGTGGGGCCCTATTGAGTTTCTACTCATAGTGGCCATAGGTATTTTTTAACCATTATTGATGATTACTCTAGGATGACATGGGTGTATCTGTTACGATATAAAAGTGATGCTCTTGTATATCTCAAACAATTTTTTACCTTGGTTAAGAATCAATTTTCCACTAGCATCAAAGTTGTTCATAGTAATAATGGGTATAAATTTTTTAAGACTGAGTGCAATGAATTTTTTACTCTGTTAGGCTTTGTACATCAAATCTTGTGTGTTCATACTCAATAAAATGGAGTTGTTGAGCAAAAACATAGACGTTTACTTAACGTTGCTAGGTCGCTTAAATTTCAGTCTCATATGCCTAGTAAATTTTGGGGTGAGTGTGTGTTAACTGCATGTTTTTTGATAAATCGACTACCTACTCCTCTTTTACATTGGAAGAGTTCTTTTGAACTTTTATATTGTAAACCTCCAGATCTTTCTAGTTTAAAAGTGTTTAGATGTCTTTATTATGCTACCACACCTAATTATCATTCTTTCTATATTTATGGGATATTCTCCTGTTTAGAAATGTTACTTATTCTTCAATCTTAAAATTAAAAATTTATTTGTTAATCACGATGTTGTATTTCATGAGACCGTGTTTCCTTTTGCCTTTCTCACAAAACATTTTTTGTTTTTTCCTACAGCTGATAGCTCTATTTTTCTTCATCTAGAGCCTTTGTCTTCTATTCCTATTCATTTCCCATCACCTATTTTGCCAACACCTTCTTCTTCCCAAACCTTACCAACTGCTACTGAACCAATTTCTCTTCCCCCCTTACGGCGCACCACATGGTCTGTCAAGCCACCTGTCTGGATGAGAGATTATGTCTATCCCAACCAATCTCATATCCTATTTCTCATGTTTATTCCTCGTTGCATTTACTTGCTCACATTCAGCTATTTGCAACCACTATTTCTTCTCTGACTGAACCCTAAACATATGCTAAGGCCATCTTGGATCCAAGATGGGTCGATGCTATGCAACAAGAAATTCGAGCTTTGGAAGCCAATGATACGTGGGATGTTGTTTCTTTACCTGCTGGTGCGATTCCTATTGAGTGCAAATGGGTCTATAAGATCAAAAATAACTCTGATGGCTCCGTTGAACAGTTTAAAGCCCGAGTGGTAGGGAAAGGATACAATCAGTAGGCTGGTATTGATTTTCAGGAGACTTTTTCCCCTATGGTTAAGCATGTCACCTTTCGAACTGTTGTTAGTTTAGCTGCCATGCATGACTAGCCCCTTTCCCAAATGGATGTTTACAATGCCTTTCTGCAAGGGGATTTGTGTGAAGAGGTTTATATGGAAATTCCAGATGGTTTTCGCACATAGGGGGAGCACAAGGTATGTCGTCTGCTCAAATCATTGTACGATTTGAAACAAGCTTCTCGACAATGGAATTTAAAACTTACTGAGGCATTGCTGCAATAAGGTTACACACAAAGCAAATATGACTATTCTTTGTTTTTCAAAAAACAAGGGGGAAACATAGTCATTCTACTTGTCTATGTTAATGATCCACTAATTACAGGGAGTGACATTGGTATTATAAACGAGCTAAACAATGTCCTACACTAAAATTTCAAGATGAAAGACTTAGGTACATTAAAGTATTTTCTTGGAATAGAGGTTATGAAATCAAGTGAAGGGATTGTGTTGAATAGACGAAAGTATGCATTGGAGTTGATAGCTGATGTAGGGTTAGGAGAAGCGAAACCAACGAGTATGCCTCTTGAAGAAAATCAAGAACTCACTTCGATTGAGTATGATGAATATGTACAAATGAGAGCTAATGTGGATGAATTGATAACTGATGTTGCAGTATATCAACGACTACTGGGAAGGTTACTATACTTGACCAATATACGACCAGACATAATGTTTGTAGTTCAACACTTAAGCCAATTCATCCACAAACCTAAAAAATCTCATTTGGAGGTTTCTTTTCAGGTGATTTGATACATAAAAAAATCTTGGTCAGGACATCCTGTTGGTTAGATTTGGTAAACAATAACTTATTGCCTTTTGTGATTCTGATTGGGCTTCTTGTCCCATGTCCAGACAATCTGTCACTGGTTTTTGTGTTAAACTTGGAGATTCTCTCATTTTATGGAAATCAAAAGAACAAACTATTGTTTCTCGATCGTCAGCAAAGGCTGAATATAGAAGCATGGCAGCAGTAGTAGCAAAGGTTAATTGGTTGGATGGCTTGTTAAAAGAGGTCTATCTTAGTCAGCTTAACAAGTCTGTACTTTTTTCAAATAGCCGGGCAGCACTACAGATTGCAGCAAACCCTGTTTTTATGAACGCACTAAACATATAGAAATTGATTATCATTTTGTACGAGATAAAATTGGAGAAGGCTTGATTCAAATGCAACATATTGGGACGACTGAACAGCTTGCAAATTTGATGATTAAAACTCTTGGAATCAAGCAGCATGAATATTTGGTGTCCAAATTGGGGGTTAAAGATTTGTACCAACCCTCAACTTGAGGAGGAGTGTTGAGAAGAAAACAAATAGTTAGCTGGGTAGTTAGACTTAGTATGCATAAGTTAGTCTGTTAGTTAGTTAGCAGATAATCTATAAAAACTAATGAGTTTATGAGTAAAGATAGACTCGTAGTTTTACTCACTGAATGTACTGTTAGTTTTCATTTATCAATAAATTCTTGATCAGTTTTTCAACAAAAGACAAGTAGTTTTAGTTTTGTTTTTTGTCAAAATTTTGATGAGTAATGTATGCACATATGAGTTGAAACTTATTCAAATAAGTTTATTAAAGCTGTCATTTTTTTGTACGTCTAAAAGACCAGTAGATTTACAATACATTTTTTTTATGGGATTCAAATATTTTTAAATTGAGATGTTTTTATTAAAAGAGTTATCTCTTATCTTCGAAATGCATTTTGAATCATCTTATTTCGACTTTTGGAGTTTAAATTATGACTATTTTAATGAGAATTGTATTTTCTACATGTGCTTGCATCGAGAATGATGAGTTTTTGAGTTTGGATAAGCTTTTAAATCATTTAAGGCAAGTGATGTATGAACCCAATAATGTATTTATTGACTTTTAAATTTTAGGAAATTCATTTTATGAATTTTTAAGTATTTTAGACTAGTTTACCCTAAAAAGTAAGATTATGACTAGATTGATAGTTTGTTTAATGTGCTTAATTGATAGCTTACACTTAGTTTCAACACGATAGCATTTATTAGTTTGTAGAGGAACATTATTTATTAAAGTGCAATTGAAATAGTAGTGACAGATCTAAGCTTTGAGTATAATAATGAGAATTTTATATTGAGAGTAATAAAACTAAGACAACTCGTTATATTGAGTTCAAACATAATAAATTTATCTCACTAAATTAGATTTCAATTTATCCAAACAACGCCACTAATTATTTTCACGCTAGCATATGATAGTAAAAGCCATTTAGCAACAATAAAGTTGGATTTGGTTTTAAAAAATCCCCGCTAATATACTACTAATAAGCTAAACCAAACAAGCTAATTTTAAAAGAAATTCTCAATTGGTATGAATATTATTGTCAATATAAGAGGACGTAGGTTTGAGACTGTTAAAATATATTATCCTTCTATTTATAAATTGAGGAGGGACTATAAATAATTTTAAGTATTGTGTCAAAAAAATACAATAAAAACGTTTTAAGTTAACAGTATAAACAAATCAGATTGTAAACTGTGGTTCATCATTACGGTGCCGTCACAAATAAGACAATACGAGGATGATCTCATGGGCCGGTGATTGGTCCCACGTTGTCACCCTAAAAAATATCATATAACCTTCTTCAAATGCCTTGATTGGTACCACCTTGTCAGCATAAAGAATATCTTAAGACTTTCTTCAAATGCATTTCAGCATAAAAAATATCACACGTTCTTCAAATGAATGTGGGATGATAAGATAAAAAAAAAATCCATGTAAAAAAAAAATCCATGTCTAATCCTTTCATTAGCCCTAGTTAGTACATTAAACTCATCTCTTTGGAGTGTTTGCTAGTTTGTTAGGGCATTGTTACTGTGATAGCTTTATTGTCGTAGCCACCTGGTGTGATATTCTGGACTATTGTCTTGCCAATGGTGCAAGTGGAACTGCGTCTTGGTTGATGATGATCATGTTACTGTCAAACCACCCGTCAGGATATTTGGTACTAACATAAGTGATGAAGCCATTGAAATGAAGTGCTTAGGCATTACGAATAGGGAGGGTAAACCACCACTCCTTTCACCTTATATCGTTGAGGGTGATGCAAATGCAACCGCCTAGAGTGATGCTGTTGGAGAAGCATGCTGCAAGATTATTACTGATTATCAAAGGCTTAGCTAAATATTTTATGAAGAGTGATGGTGAACAGGGGCGAAGCCAGAAAATTTTTTTATGAGGGCCAGATAAAATTTTAATTTTTTATAGTTTATATCTTTATAATTTGTAAAGGATTAAATCAATTTTTTATAATTTTAGAGGGGCTAAAGTGTAATTTTACCTTTACTAATTTAAAATTTTTAAAAAATTTAAAGGCCTAAAAATCAATTTTACATTTTAAGGGGGCCAGGGCCCATGCCAGCCCCCCTCGCTTCGCCTCTGATGGTGAACGGACTTATATAGGATGGTGATTGTTGAGTGAAGGATTTGAGTAACAATGAATTTAATGTTTAGTGATAAGTGATGAATAAAGGTTTTGATTGAGGAGGGAGGGAAATTGATAAGGATAGACTATAGTTTGATGTAGAGCATTTGAGTATAAATTTTTATTAATTTTTTTTTTTACAAATTATTAGAAATAATTTAAAAATAAAATTACAAATATAGAAAAATTACATAAATTATTTAAAAATAAATATTATAAAATCTAAAGGTTGAATTGGTTGCAAATTTTAGATTAAAGTTTTGAATTAAGAAGTTAATTATATTTTTGGTAAACTTTTTAATTATTTTAACAATATTTTTTTTATTTAAGTAAAAGAGGGAACTTCTGGTATAATTATTGTCATAATACTTTATAACAATCTCGGTATGATCTTTAATAGATGTACAGAATGATTAATTACTAATTCCAATGAATATTTGAGAAACCACAAAAAAAATGTTAACATCATAGATAAAACAAACTAAAACAATCCAACTATTGATAATAAACCACACATGAAAGATGTTGCTCAACAACATTATAGCTAAAACAAACCAAAATCATCTGAACATGAACAATAAAACTGACATGACAGATGCCGATAAAAGAAAAACATTATCAATGGCATCCTAAAAAAAACAAACCAAAGTAACTCGAATATAGATAATAAAACAAATATGAAAAATGCCGATTAGAAAAAAATATTATCAGCATCATCATATGGAAAAACAAACCAAAACAACCAGAATATGAGCGGTAAAACAAACATGAAAGATGCGGACAAAAGAAAAACACTATCTGCATCATCATAGGTAAAACAAACCCAACCAAAAAAAAACACCATAGGCAAAACAACCCCATCCTGGCCAACTCCAAGCTCACCAAGCTAGCTTTTGAATTAGCAAATAGTGGGTTGACTAAGAACCAAATCCAGGCTAAGCCGTTGACCAGTACTTATCTTGCAACATGCTTCACCACTTATATTAGTACCAAATATCCTGCAGACAGGTGGTTTGGTAATAATAACATGATCATCAACCAATGTGTTAATTGGAACACTGGCAAGCATGTTGATCATCGGTGCATTAGGCAGTTGCTCTCGCCGGTGCCGTGTGACGGTGGTTTCATCGACTTCATGGTTGCCGGCAGCTGGCTTCTCCACTTCAACCCTATAGTGTGAAGAACCATCTTGATGTTGCACTTTGTATATAGTGACTCTATCACCAATTTTGAGTTCGTTATGAACAACAAATTTTCTCCATCCACGGGAGAAAACAGGTTTCGTGTACCCTTGTTTACGGACAGTGCAGTCAATTGACCAGATCTTTGTCCCATACATTAACTGAATCTTGACTGCATGGCTTCGATTGAAACCAGGCAATGAAGGCAAGATCTTAGTCGGGATCGCCAACCTCTTGTTGATGTCGGTATATGTAAGTTTTTTAGAGAACATCATTGTGGCTTGAACTGCCATGGTGAGCTTTCTGCAATGATAAGATATAACACATGTTTCATTTATAAGGTGTCGTGTTGTGTATGGGTAAGCTCCATTCTATAATTAAAAAAAAAAAATATAACACATAAACTTCATGATTGAATCTTAACCACATATATGGTCTTTAATCAATGTATTTAAAAATAATAATGACTTAAATCTCAAAAGGGGGTACTTTTTCTATAAGGAATTCATTTACTAAACCCTTTAGACATGGATATTTTGGTCGACGTACACTTTTTCAAAGATATTTGTTTCCCTTTATTACCATGAGAAGAAACAATCTATTGCTTGATATTAATAGGGATAAAAATGTGATTACAGCTCCAAGTGGATTGGATCAACATTTCATTGTCGAATGTGACTAGAAGGATTATGGGATCTTTTTTTTATGATACAAGTCGGTGGGATAATGAATTGTGACCACCAAATTGTTGTTTTTTTGGGTTTAATACATTTGGAATCACAATCATCAAATGTCACAACGTGACCCTTAGTTAAATTATTAATTTATAAAATAAAATAATTAAAATTTTAATTTACATCAAATTTAACAACAGTTGGATGGTTAATATATTAGTTGTACAAAGAGATATAAAATAGTGTAAATTGATTTACTTTAGTGAATTCAAACCCAAGTTAATTTTGAGAAAGGTACACATCTAACTAATAAACCGCAACTTGACTCAATATATAAAATCTAAAATGTTTTATTTGGATATGTGGGTCTTTCTACCACTATGTTCATATGCTTTGTGTAGGTTTTGTTTGATTTTCCATCTTCTATGCATTGTATTGGTTAATTCAATATACCATTAAAATTTGTTGGACATATATTTGTACTTGTGCTTGCAAATTGTACCTTGTCTTGTACTTGTATTATTTTGTATTAGTGAAATTTTCAAAAAAAAAAAATCTTGCAAATCCATAATTTGTACTATTCATTTTTTATTGTTTTAAACTATCATTATTTTATTAAATTTTAGTATAAAATATAAAATACATATTTTATTAATAGGGTAAGTACTTTTTGCGAATTTAGATTTTAAAATTATTATTTGTTACAAATTTAAAATAAATGTAAATAGATATCTTGAATATCTATTATTTGAATAACAAATGCAGATTCAAATTCAAATATCTATACTTTTATATATAAATAAATAGAATTTTTAAATTTAAATTTTACGAATTTAAATATTCAAAAAATAATTGAAAATTTAAAATTAATTCATTTTACAGATTTAAATATTTAATAATATTTAATTCAAATTCAAATTTAGATAACAATACTTGAAAAATTTTTAGAGAAATTTATGGAATTATATTCAACCTACATACAGCCATTCTTTAATAAAGGAGAATGTAATGTGGCAAGTCAGGATATTGGGACCACTCCCAAAACAAAGGCAACCTTTATTTAATTAAAATTATATGCGTGCCTTAATCGCGCGATGGAGCTTGTAAATACACATGCAACTCGCGACTAGCCACATAGCCGTTCACCAATGACCAAATTAGAGATGGTAACCTCTAACGTTTTAAATTGTATGCTTTTATGATAATAAAAATATAATTTTATTATTTTAATAATTTATATTTTAATAATTTTTAAAGGGTTAATTTAATTTTTATTATTTTGAAAGATTAAAGTGTAATTTTATTATTACTAATTTAGGATTATCAAGCTCCGCCACTGGGTAACGATATTGTTTTCAAAATTAGACCAGTCAGTTGAATAAAAAATTATATAGTCATTGATTTAAAGAGAGAGATTAAACCGATTTTTCTATAAATCGATTGAATCGAGATAAAAAAAAATGATTGAACTGATTTAACTCTCAGTACAATAATAATTTAAAAATATTATTTTAAATTGTAATTATTTTCCAAAAATTGATAGAGAGTCCCGGGGGACTTGTGTGAGAAAGTGACGAGTATTTGAATGTAAATGTATAAATTTTGCCCCCAAAACTTCCAACAATTAGGTCGGCTAAGCTGTGGATTAAGTCAACCCATTAGTGTTTAAACCAACATGATAATCATAAATTAATTATAATTTACAAATTTGTCATATTTTCCACAAAATTTACATTCACAACCGTAAACTGATGCCCACAATGATGTCAGTTGTAGATCATTTTTATTGGGCATTATAATATAGCTTCTTATATATCTTTGAGTTCCATCTTCATTTAATAAAATTACTTTACAATATTTATATATTTTATCAACATTTATATAAAATATATCAGGGTCAAATTTATTATATTAATTAAAATTATGTACAACTAATGAAAAATATTAACGTTACAATTAATTATCCTTAATTATTTATTTTCGAAATTGATAGGGATTAAATTGTTCAATATGAAAATTGAAAACAACCAAAGATATATTTTTACCTAAATATTTTTATGTGTTTTGTCAAGGGAAGAACATACCTTAGATCAATATCCAAACGACTATTCGATTATGTATTAAATTGCTCAATACCTTAGTTCCACCAGTGAGCTCCAAATGACTATTCGATTATCGGTACAGTGGATCAATATCTATCAACAAGTAGAAGAACATATCTTAGATTCAAGTCGATCTAACAGTCAGTGTCGGAGATTGGAGAAAAAAGTTTTGAATTTTGGTTTGAAGATCTCTGACGTCCAAAGTTGTTTCATGGAAAATAATTGAACTGTAAAACAGAAGGGAAAAGTGAGCTTTCGATTGGTGAAAGCAATGCGAACAGAGAAAGCAAGATAATATTGATTTTTACTGTCACTGACTAAAATGAAAATTTTTGAATAATTCAATGACCAAATTATACTTTATTTTAATTAAGTGACTAAAACGAAAATTTATCTATAATTTAATTACTAATAGTTTAGTTTTTATTTTTAGCATTGTGTATAAACTTGAATCATAATAAATGATTCAAAATCTAAAACAAAATTGTCGCATTGACAACTATATGTTGCATCTAATAGGAATGCTTTGACGTGAAGATTGATGGTTGCTATCCAAGACGAGTTGACTTATTCTCAATTTTATTCTCCTAGTAAAACATGTCCAGACCGCCCTCATCCAAATTTTATTCTAAATCTCTCCGGAGGAAGCTCCAAAAGCTAAAAGCCGCACCTAGAGAAGAACATGCGTTTTTTTTTTTTTTTTTTTTGGGGGGCTAGCTGTATATATCAGCTGATATCAAAGTATATTTTCTATTGCACATATAATTGGATCATCCTCTTTGCAGGCAATCTTTACCCACCAACCAGCAACCATGGTAGCCACAAAGATGTTCTCAAAGTTACTCACTGAAACCGACATCAAGAAGAGGTTGGCTATCCCGGTAAAGATCCTGCCTTCTTTGCCAGGTTTCAATGGAAGCCATGCAGTCCGAATTCAACTTATGTATGGCACAAGGATCTGGCCAATTGTTTGCACTGTTCGCAAACAAGGGTACAAGAAACCTGTTTTCTCCGGTGGATTATGGAGAAACTTTGTTATTTGTAATAGCTTCAATGTTGGTGATAGAATCACCATGTTCAAAGTGCAATATGAAGATGGTTCTTGCCTCTATAGGGTTGAAGTGGAGAAGCTAGCTGACAGTAGCCAATACGGGGATCTTCAACTACATAAGGTGTCTGATGCACCGATCAAACAGGAGGGAGTTATCCCTATCATGGAGCTTCCTAATGTTGCAAATGACACCGTCGTTGATCATGTTATTGCCAAACCACCCGTCAGGATATTTGGTACTAATACGACTGATGAAATGAAGTGCTTGGGCGATACCAAAGATACCGACATGGTTGAACCACCACTCCTTTCGCCCTATATGGCCAAAGGAGAAAGAGAAATCAACTTATTTGGCATCACCGAGGGTGGTGCAAATGTAATGGCCTATAGTGGAGAAGCATGTTGTTGCAACGTTATTACTGATCAAAGGCTCAGCTTGGACTTGACTTTGGCACCGCCCAATAGATGAGGAAACACCATTATTTGCTCACTCGAAAGCCATGGTAGGATAGCTAAGTGAGGGTCTTGGCCGGATGGGTTGTTTGAACTTTTGATGGACCTTACACATTTTAATTTGAACATGCTTCTAAAAGTTTTTTAAAGTTGTCGTGTTTCTTAAAGTTGGAACTTTTCCACTATCTATGGAGATAAGCTAAGTATCTCTCTCTCCTTTTCAACTAAATTTAATATTTAATATCGATGGGTATCCCTTGGGAAATCCAAGGCAAGAGTGGGAGCCATCATACGTGATCATTACGAGAATTGGATCATTGGACTGTTCCAGCACATTCCTAATGCCACTAACGTTTAGGCTGAACAATCAGCTTGCCAAAGATCTTAACTTTGTTTACTTTGATTTTGAAGTTGATGCACTATTATTCAGCTTTTGTCCAATGATAATATTTTTACTCTTATTGAAGAGGGTAGGATGTTCCATGGCTAATAATTCTTTGAAGCATGTCTTTCGTGCACGAAATATATATGCGTGGATGAGTAATTTTCAACTCCCTTCTTTCTTGGATGTTTTAAAATTTCCAAATTTACTTAATATTTTATGGTACTCCCCCTAATAGTTTGAATCTTACTATGTATCAAGTTGTACTCTAGTTTTTTTTTTTTTTTTTAATTTAATTCTATTTGTATGTAGAGTTCGGTTTGATTAGATTTTTAGATTTTTTACAAATACTTCATGATAAATATGTTTGATTTTGTTTTTAAATTTTTCATATTAATTTTGTGTTTTAGTTTGTGGATTTTATTTTGATAAAATCTGCTCACTTTTTATTGCTTTTGGATATTATTTGATAAAATTGTAAATTTTATTCATAATATTTCTAAAAAAAAATTCAAATAAATAAAATAATCAATATCACTTATATAGTTTTTTTAGAAAATTAATTTTTTTAGATAACATTTTGAAGTTATTTTCACTATTTAAATAAAAAAATATTTATTTTTACATCATAAAAATTAAAATTAATTATAAATTTAACAAAATTCAATTCAATTCACTACAATTTTTTAATTTGTAAAAACAAAGTTAAAAGAAAATCGAGTTGGCAAATAATTGAAATATTGAATTGTTCATCATAATGCATTTTCTTTACTATGCCAAGATTTAAAGAAAAAAGTCATGACAAGAGGAGAACAAAATCTTAGATACTGCCTTTGGATTCACGCTAAGTTTAGATTCGGTAAAGTTAAAAATTACGGTGACAGTAAAATTAGTTATTGTAACTATGAAGGAAAAGATTCCACCACACTATAGTTACCGGCCATCCAAAGGGTACTAAGATGATTGTAATAAATTAAAGCATTAAAAACATAAACTAGGCAAGTACATTCAATATGGTTGCTGGCTCTGTTCTTTAAGGAAATAATCAGAACATAATCATATTTATTACTTAGGGGTCTTTCTAAATAATTCTCTGAAATGTGTATCCATTGAAGAAAAATTTATCAAGTTTCTCAAGCAATGCATTGTCTTGTGGTACATTCAAAACCCACAAAAAGCTGTGTTTATATGTAACTGAAAACTAATATAAATTCTCAGGAAAGATACCAATTTACCTGCGGATGCTAAGAACAACCCTGAACTACTACGGTTAACGGTGTCAAGACTGTGTATTAATGATCGAAAAACATCTAAGCACGGGTCATCTTCATTTTCGGCATTGCCTTCTTCATCTGCCGTGCACGATCTTTTGCTTCTTTCTTGCGAATTGCTTCCGCGCTGAGCTTTGCTTCGGCCTCCTCTAACATCTTTTTCTTCTCAGCTTTCTTTTTCTGCAAAGCTTCTAGCCTAGCATTTTGAAGTTCTCTGTATGCCTCTTGTGCTGCCTTCACTCTTGCTGCTTCGGTTTTGGATCGAGCCTGCGATAGGCAAAAATAGAAGTAAGAATGTTACCAAATGGATGTATCGAGTATTCAATGCATGAAGTAATTTCAAGATGAAACACCTGAGAGCTGAGCTTGTAACGCCCGATTAAATCGATGTAGTATGGTACAAGAGCCACCAAGCGAGTCATGTCAGCCATGTGGTTGGCATCAGGAAGGGCAAACTTAAACAAAAGCATTTTCTTGTGCTTGTCGGGATGTTGATCCGAAAAATGCATCCAAATGAAATCTTTTCCATATTTCTCAAAAGATTTGTCACCAAAAACCTACAATATATGAATCACAATCGATTTCACCCATGTTAAAGCAATTCACAGAGCTGCCAGGCAAATTTGGAACAATAAAAAGGTTAAATGCAATGGATCCCATATAAGAATATAGTATGAACAAGGGAAGCCATACAAGAAAACCACAAAATGAACGAGATACCGTTGTTATAATATCATCTTCAGAAAACTTGAATGTGAACATAATGGATGAATGAATCCTAAGAAAACATAATCTTATACTGGCATATAAGCAAAGCAACCCAATGCCAAAGAAGGTCAGAAACCAAACAAAACTCAAGCTCATAAAACTCCAAGCACTTAGCTCGAGCAGTTGTTGACCAAATAGCCAGCCACTTGGAACAACAAGTAACTAACTAGAATCAGCTGGTTAGTCAAAAAGGTTACTAAGCGACCAATGTTGCAAGACCAACATGCTGGTCACCAGACAGACGAGCATGTCAATAGGGCCAAATCGACGACCAATGTCCAAGCGACCAATAAACCAAGTATAAACACCCAGATATGACCTTCTTTCCTACTTTTTACACTCTCAGCTTCACTATTTGCCTGAGTTGTCTCGCTTCCTTATTTTGACTACACCACTCCGACATGCCTAGCTAACTTACAGGAAACTCGAATCCCAGTACATCCGCCTAAACCCAATCCATTACCGGAAAGACAACAACAATCATAAATTCAAATGTAAACATAATGGATTCATGATCCTAAGAACAACAAAATTGAAATCTAGATATTCAACGATATAATGCACACGCTAGCACCTACAACAATCCTAAACACATTGAAAGCAAATAAAGCATTCCATTAAATCAAATCAATATCCAGTTCATAACATTAATCAATAACTCGAAAACCGACCTGTTCGAGCACAGTCTCTGTAATCAAATCCCCAGCAACTTCCTTAGATTCAGAGATAACAGATAGTTCATCCACCACCCATTTCCTTCCACTAGGATTAGCCACCAACCCAGCAAATCTCTGTAGATCTCTAACTTCTTTTTGCATCCCTTTAGCAGCTTTCTTCTTTGCTAATGCAAAAACCACTTGATCCATGGCTTCTTCATTCATATAAACCTCAAAAGTAATCTCGTCTTTACAAGGAACCACTAAGTTAAACAATCTCGATATCAAATCATGCCTGCTTTTCAACTCCATCGTCGCCAACAATCCCTGACAATACCTTCGTCCACTGGCGTAGAATTTGAACACGTTTTGCCCTTCTTTTAACAGCAACGGCGAGTCCTCACCTTCTCCGATACCCAAAAGACTGAAATTTTTCTCAAAGATTGAACCTTTGGTAGCGAATTTCGCTGCCCATGCCAACGCAATGTTTTCGTTTTCACGTTTACCGATGAAATAATTGATCATAAAAGCAATCAAGAAAACCCCACAAATAATCTCCACCGTAAAGGACTTGTTAGAACCCGAAACATTCCCAGGTCGTGAAGCTGTTTTAGGATCTGGGTCATTTGGAGTAGCGTTTTCCGTCGTTTTCGAAGGCTCCGGTTGTGGTTGCTCGATGGGTAAACCTTCAAATTCATCCTCATCCCAATACTCAAATGTGGTGGTCGATGGCTTTTGAAGATCCGATTGAGACGAAGGATCCGAAGTAGGAACAGTGTTCAGATCAGGATCTAGAGAAGGCTGTGACTCGGACTGAGTTAAAGGAGGTGATTTAACAGGGTGGGGATCAAAGGGTTCTTCTTCAACAGTGTCGTCGTCTTCAGAATCGAACCCTTCGAAGTGGGAATCGGCGAAAACAAGAGAGAAACAGAGATGGGTTACTAATACAGATAGGAGAAGAAGCAAGTGGAAGGAAGAAATGGATTTAGGTCTCTTCATTTTGGAATTCGGGGATGTTCCTTCTTCGTTAAAACTTGATTTCTGTTTTCAATTATGGAACTTGTAGATTTAAATCCAGGGAGATTTAACTAAAATCCATTTGATGAAAGCTTGGGAAAAGGTTTGAGACTTGAGAGGTACCTATATTTCAACCGTACAGAAAGCCTCCTCCTTTTTTCTTTACCACCAAATTCATGGATTATTATCTATTGTCTGAGTAGAAAAATATATTTTAATTTGAAATAATTTCACAATTAATATTAAAAATCGAAATTTGAATCAGATATTGAAATAAATTTAAACTCGAATGAACACAAATAAGTAACTCAAAAATTAAAATTTTTATATAAAATTAACATGTGTTACTTTTAATGTTCTAATAACTAAATTAATGGTTGAATCAATTAGATATCAATTCTTAATTTAATCGATTTGATCGGTTTAATTTTTAAATCAATAATAATAAAATAAATAATTAAGTCATAATTTTTTATTATTTTCTTTTTCTTTCTTGTCGTGTTTAAATTTGCCTGCATGTATATATTATTTAAAATTTAAAAAAAAAAAAAGGAAAATTAAACTGATAGCTAGAAGCTGAAAATATAAATAAAGCTTTCAAACAATTATGAAATATCCCCACCTCACAAATTTCGATTAAAAGCCAAACATATTCGCCTAACACACGCGCACGTTCAAGCTCCTTCAAATCTACCAGGGAGAAAAAAAAGGAAAGAACTTGATTAAAGTTCATAAAGAAAAGGCTGTTTTTTCAATCCCTAATTCGTCCAAATCAATTGATTTGGAGATGCAATCCGTTGTTATTACCCCAACATATTGTTGCAGCACCCATTATCAAACCCTAGAACGCTTCTCTTCTCGTCCTAATCCTTCCAAGGTTCGTTTTTCTTTTCTCTCTGATTTTTTTATGTTTCTGGATATTTCAATTCGGTTTTTCAAGGTTCTGATGATGATTTTGGGATTTTCTCAGCCATCATCAAGCTTATTTGGAGCCCGCGTCTCGGTCGCGAAAGGGCGTAATCCGTCGCGGCGTTGCTCATGGCGTTGTCTTCGGGTTCGATCACCTGCTCTTACGCGCAGGCTGAGTAAGTTCCTTTTTCTTTTTAGATTTCTTTTGTTACAATTTTAGGTTAATTTTGAAGTAGGGTTAATTGTGTTAAACGTCCCCAAACTGTCATTTAAATTTTAAATTGGTCCCTCATTCTTTCATGTTAACCAGGTACTTATATCAGTCTAACAGTCAGTTTAGATGTTAAATGATAGTTCGGTTATGACTTGGAGTATCATTAGAACATGTGGATGAAATTGTAAACATGTTTGTATCTATTGTATTGTATGAATAGTTCGGACATGACATGTTAAAAAGAAAAATAATGTCTAAAAATATGGAGAGACTATTTTTTTAATACGTTGGATCCAAGATTTTCATGCGTGCTTGCAGTTTGACCAACATCTATTAGCAAGATTGATGGAAGGGTTTGATTGATATGATGCTGAAAACCTAAGGATTCGATTTGATCGTTTTGAATTTTGAGGTCCAATTTAAATTTTGGGCTATAGTTTCAGTTTGAGGACATCTGGTGGAATTAATCCTTTGTCAAGTGTTTTGAATCTTTAAAAGTTTGCTTTGTTTCAACTTATTGCAGTTGTAAAGGCTGTGGCCACTCCAAATTCAGCCCTGGAGTTGCCGCTGACGGCAGAGAACATTGAGAGCGTCTTGGATGAAGTTCGACCATACCTCATTGCAGATGGGGGTAATGTAGCATTACACGAGATTGATGGTAATGTTGTGCGGTTGAAGCTACAAGGGGCATGCGGCTCATGTCCGAGTTCGGTTATGACTATGAAGATGGGTATCGAGAGACGTCTAATGGAAAAGATACCTGAAATTGTGGCTGTAGAACCAATGACTGATGAAGAAACTGGCCTTGAGATGAATGAAGAGAACATTGAGAAGGTAATTACTCCATTGGTTTATTAGCTACTAACTGTTCTCCTTTTCTCTGTAGCAGATTATTTTAGCATTTCAAATCTAATCATTATATAGGCGCAAGGTGCTCTCTAGGTGCTAGAAACCTTGTATTGCCTCTGCTCTGTAGGCGCTAGAACCCTTGTATTGCCTCACGAGCAAGGCACAAAAGAGAGCTAGCCTTAGTGAAATAAAGTGCAAGATTCAAATGTGTTAGTTTTGCGTGTGGACATATCTCTCTTTCTATGTATACATGTATATATATATAAAGTGTGGTCTAGTTTATCTACAAAACCTGCTTTTTTATTTGTCAATATGCATGATTTCCTTGTGGTCAAGGTTTGTTGTTGAATGCTCAAATATTGGAAAGTATAGAGTTCGATGTTATCCCTTCCTTATTAGTAAAGGTATGTCAATCTAAAGAAGTGAAACACCAGCGTGTGCCTGATCAAATGGGCCTTGCTTGAACAAGTTTGAGGCACTTTTTGTTGTATAATGCTAAGGTGCACGGTGCATGTGTTGGCACCTTTACTTTGATGTGATGGGAGATATGCAAGAACGATATGGAAATTGAACGAGATAGAAATATCATGTGGACATAATAATATATATGTGACTTTTTGCCCTTTTTTGTTTACTATTCTCGACTTATTGTTTCTTAAGATTGGCTTAAATCCTTGGTCAAAGTTGTGACATTGTTTTGATGGTTGATTGGCCTTTTTTGGCTTCTATTTATGGGCAATTTGTTCTCTCTCGCAAACATTGCAGATGTGGTAAAAGTACCATGTATGCCCCTGTATTAGGAGTCAAATTGCATGTTGTCCTCCTCTATTAAAAAATGGCAAATTAGTTCTCGTACATTAGATGAAAGAGTAAATTGGTGTTTTGATCTAATGTATAGGAATAATGTGTACATTTTTTAGTATTAAGGGCAAATTGAATCTAACTCCTATTTTGGGGGTTTCTATGGTGCTCTTACTTACATATGCATAATGAAATTAGGCATAAATGTCAACTTATTATGAACTTTTTATACTATGTAGGTACTTGAAGAGATTAGGCCCTATCTGGTTGGTGCAGCGGGTGGATCTCTTGAATTAGTTGCCATTGAGGAGCCGATCGTGAAAGTTAGAATCACAGGTCCTGCAGCGGGGGTCATGACTGTTAGAGTAGCCGTAACGCAAAAATTGCGAGAGAAAATTCCGGCCATTGCCGCCGTTCAACTTTTATGATTCCAATGCAATGTTTTAAGATTTAACAAAATAGTTACCAAATATAGCATTTAGGCTTGTATGAATAGTGAAAATCCTGCTGTATAGTTCATAGTTTCCATACTCTTCTCTCTTTGGATGCCATTGCCAGTCCTAAGTATATTGTTTTTTCTTTTCTAAATTCAATTCAACAATGGCGTTCCGATTTTAAAATGAGAAAAAGTTAAAAACATTCGGCAATGTGGAAACCTAAGCAGGAAACGCAGATAGGCCTCGTATAAAAAGTTTGCTCATGAATTATTCGAATTCAAGTATTGACTAGAAAAAAAGTTTAAATTTGATTCAGTAATTAACGAACCAAGTTTAAGCTATTGATTAAGTTAAACTTAAACTTAGTAATATTTGATTCAAATGATTTGTGAGTTTTATCAAGTGTTTTTATATTTTTATATTATTAAATTATGTTATTATTAATTTTAAGCTTAATTATTAAGTTGAGGCTAAAATTGTTAATTGAACATAATTGAGCTTAAGTAGTTTAATTATATCTCGAGCTAAAGCTTGAGTTTAAAAATAGATATTCAATTGAGCTTCGAGTGAGTATCGAGTTTGAGCTCAAATTTGACAATATTCAGGTTCAAGTTGGTTTGTTTATATCCCTATTTGGATTTGTAAGCTTTTAGCAATTAAAACATTTTGGATTTTTTACCCGAATAATATAGAAAAATAAATATTTATTAAAATAGGATAAGACCCCTATTACTTACCAATATAAGCAGAATGACTAGTGCACCCACGGTGCTGCCAAAGCAATCAGTGGCACCCCCTCCCCTGCTAGCAATGATTAAAGCAATCATTAGATTTTTAAAAAAAAATAATTATAGTGTCACTTGAGCAATTGACGAGATTAATTTTAGATATTCTAAAAATGCACAAAATTTTATATAATTAGACCGAAAAAAATTTTAATAGTGTCGCCGACACGTCAGGCTGCATCTAAATATTTTAACATATAATTTTTTATTAAACTGAAAAATAATAAATAATTGAGTATTAGAATTCGGACCTGTGATCGACTAGTCACATCAGTGGCAAACCGTTAGGCGACATGTGACCCATCGATCATGGGTTCGGATTCTAATACCCCAAAATTTAGGATTTTTTATTTATTATTTAAAATATTAATATTAAAATTATATTATTTTCATTATTATAAAAGGGGTTGATTTGGTCCTCCAACCCAGCTGAATGTCCCCCCTATAAAAATCAATAAGAAACGGTATGTTGTATTTTCTTTAGTAGTATAATTAGTTATATTTTAGTAGTAGTTTTTTTATGTTAAAAGATTATTTAGTATTAAGGTTAGAAATAATTATTTTTTATTTTTTATTTTATATTACAAACACTTATATGCTCCCTCCCTCTCTCCCTCCCATTGTCGAAGGTCCCCCAAAAAAATAGGTATGTATTTTATAGTTTTTAGAATCGTGTCAAAAGTTTATTTTTTTGGGAATAATATGTTAACTTTGAAAATAATTAGAATTGTGTTAGTTTAGATATTTGTAATTTTTTTTTTGAAAAATTAGAATTTTGCATGCCAATTTTGTAGGGTATGTATGTTTATTTTATTTTGTAGTGTATGTTTATTAAAATAGGTTTGGTAGTGTATGTTTATTTTAGTAAAATTATTAGAATTGTGTATTAAGATAGATTTGTGTTGAAAGTAACAAGGGCAGGTTTGGATGGGCAGTGCGATGCGTTTAGCTTTCTTTTTATCTCACACTACAGTATTGTTATAGTATCTAATCTCACAGCTATTATTGTTTTTACACTAATCTTAGGTAAATATACTGCCCATCCAACCCCACCCTAAGATTGGTTTGACTTGTATATTTTTTTTAATAATAATTTGTATATTTTAAGATATAAAAGTGAACATTATATGTTTGTTTGAGTAATTAGATTTTTATTGATTACGAAAATGGGCTTCGAAAAAAATAATTGTTGTTAATTTTATATTGTTTATTTGTTAAGTCAATGATTAAAATTTTAATTGTTTGTGCATATATCGAAATGGGTTCTTTAATTACAACAGACGATCACACAACAAAGTCAATCCATTTATTGGTAAAAAAAATTCTAATATTGCACGAAATTTTCATAGTAGTTGCACGTAATTTTTTAATTAATTGTGAGATCTTAACTAATGTTGTAATTTAGTATGATTAGGATGCGTACCACATGTTGAGGCCGCGTAACCATGATTCAAGCTATTGGCTGGACGAATGGATTGTGCCCCACCTAGATGCCACAGGATTTGAATCAGCGGCATTAATCCATGTGTTTGAGTTAAGGACCAACATAATATCGACATTGGTTTAGTGTGGCGCCCAAGGACGCTGCCAGGCAGCACCAACCCCTATTTAAACAAATCATTCTTGAAAGGTTTAACAATTAACTGATTTTATGAAAAAATTTAAATATGTTGTAATTGCCCTCAAGCCTAGTCAGCTTTTGCCTAAAATGGTGTTGTTCTAGCTCATATGTTGCGTATGTATTCCAAAAAGACACGTTACCTTTTCAAATTAATTTGTGAATGTATTAAGAATATTTAAATATATATATATATGTTGAAATCGAAATTTATCCATGTTCACTTGTTTTTTATCGACTTTCAATATATTTTTAAAATATTTTTTCCTTTCTTCTTATCAATTAATTGCTAAACCGTTCAAGAATGCTTTGTTTAAATAGGATCCAGTGCCGCCTGACAGCGTCCCTCTACTTGGATGCCGCCAAACAAGTCTCCCCCACCCCTCCAACTCGATTCAAACTCGTATTTTGGCAGGAAATACTGGTGCCATCGTATAGGTTGACACCACTATTAATTTTTTTAAACCCTATTATGGCACGATGATTGTGGAAAAAAAATGATGGTGTCAACGTGTAAAGCACCACTCGTGGTAACTATTGCAAACATATCATTTTGATAAATGATTTCATGTGCATACTATTTGAGATAAATTTTTTATATTAATACAATAGAAAAAGACATTCAAAAATCAAGTCAAAATTATAATAAAATTAAATTTATTCTATAGAAAATGTCATAAAAATCATTTTAGTATAAATAAGACTATTTTACTAAACTGATCCAAAATAATTAAATAATTATAAAAAAATTCAAGTTCAACAAATTTTATCTAGAGGTGTGCATGGGCCTGAAGGCCCGCCCGAAAAATAGGCTTGGGCAAAAAATGAGGCCCGTTTAGAAAATGGGCCGGGCCTCGGGCAAGATTTTTTTGGCCTGGGCCTGGCCTGGCCCGGCCCGATTTTAATATTAAATTTTTTTAATTTTTTTATTTTAAATTTTAAGTAACTTTAGTTTTTTTTTTTACTTTAGTTTTTTTTGTTGTTTTTAATGTTATTTTGATATTGTAAAATTTTTGTTATTAATATAATTTAGTTCTTAATTTAGTTCTAATTTGTTTCAATTTTTTAATTTTAATATAATTACTTTTTATTATATTTTTAATTTATGTATTATTTTAAGAATTATTTTAGTCCCATTTTTTATTTTTTTTGTTTTAATATTTGTTTTTATGTTTTAAATGCATTTGATTTATTATATTTTAAAATTTTTTATTTAATAAAAAAAAGTAATTTTTTTTAATATGGTCGGGTCGGGCCGGGCCGGGCTCGGGCTTATCATTTTTCTCGGGCCGGGCTTGAACAAAATTCTAGGCCCATATTTCAGGCCAGGCCCGAGCCTTGAAAACAGGCCAAATTTTTTATGGGCCCAGCCCGAACCCGACCCGGTCCGGCCCATGCACACCTCTACATTTATCGGAATAACATAGAAGGAACAGTGCCCAACTGGCACTCATGTCCCCAATTCCCAAAAAACCCTCTAATGACTGGAGTTGTGATTAAAAAAATATTTTTTGATGCCGGTAGTGCAATAACCGACACCCATGTATATATATTTTTTTCATCCTAGAATACTTAGTGCCAACCAATAGATTCACGAGATCAAGAAAAAAGAATTATTGAAAAAGGGTGCACCTTAGTGTTGGCATCAAAAAATTTTAAAAAATTTTGAAAATGGATGCCAACCACCTACTACATGACACCAAAAAAAATATATATTTTTAAATTCGGTACAAATGTATTATATAAATAAAAATATATATAGATATAGGTATCGACTATTGCACTGCCGACACTAAAAAATATTTTTTAATCACAACTTCAATCTATCAAATGATATTTTTGGAAATTGAGGATATGGGTGTCGGCCATGGGTGGCCATAACTTTTGGGCACTACTACTTCCAGGATATTTTGATAAATGTTTTTGTATTGAGTTATTTTTATAAATTATTTAATTACTTTGGGTCAATTGGATAAAATATTCTATAAATACTAAATTCACCTATTTAATAAAAAATTAATTTAAGTTTGTACTTACGATACGGGCCCTCACAGTTTTCGATTTAACGATGTATAAGATCAGACTGACCATAATGAAGATGAGGTCACCAAGCTGATGCGATAAGATGACATCATACAGAAACAACATCATACTATTTTAATATAGTCAATAAAATAAGAAATAAAAATATTTTAAAAAAAAAGAATATGACAATTGAGTGTTTAGATTTTGATGAAATTTAAATATCTATATTTATTTGTATTAAAAAAATATATTTTCTGTAATTTTAAAAATAATCACATTAAGGAAACCTGATTTTAATATAATTAAAAAAAAATCAATTTCTCTTTAGATTTTTAAGGTATTTTTATATTATTTGTAAATTAAAAATTTAAGTTTAACTGTTAATATTGTTAAAATTATTTTGCTAATTTCTACTTCATTATAACATCAATTTTTAAGTTACATAATTACGAAGTGGGCGTTTTTATTTTAAAATGTCACATCAATAAATTTAACAAAAAAATTACAGTGTTAACAATTAAACTTGATATTTGAAATCTGAAAAATAGAGAAATTAAAGGTGAGTTTGGATGGGCAGTAATATTAGATACTATAATGATACTACAGCGTGAGACAGAAAGTAAGTTAAACACAATGCACCATACAAGACCCAATCGCCCATCCAAACCCACCTTAAATTCATAGAATAAAAGTGTACTGACTAAATTCTAATTCTGTGGAGAGTAGAGGAATACATCTTTTTATGTGCAACTACTTAATTTGCTGGCTACTTGTGAGTTAATTTTATTTTTTTTACTTATTAAAATTATATATATAATCATTTTAACATTTGTAATGTTTAAATTATATTAGTATTATATATTATGATAGATTTAATTTTTATGTGTTATAATTACATTATATATATAAAAATAATATAAAACATTATAAACTTAAAAAAAAAGTCGGACTCGAACATTAAATGTTTAAATTTGAGCTCCATTCATATTTTAAACTTGCCTAATTTTTTTTTACCAAAAATCATATTTTAACTAATATTTTTATTCAAACATTCTTAAATTTTGAGCTATAATATCACAAAATACACAAAACTTTGTGTTAAAACTATCTCATATTTCTGGGTACGCAAGGGATTGCATACCTAAAACTTGCTTGGTTTTAAGGGAAAAAACTAGGGTAAATTACACCAATAGTTACTAAACTTTGATACAACTGACAAAACAATCATTCTGGTTTCAATTCAGTCACTCAACTTTCGAAAAATAACAAATCAATTACTACGTTATCGAAAAGTGACAAATCAATCATCCATTAACATTTTTCGTCACAGGTTTAATGGGACAGTTGACGTAGCTAGTTAACTAGCTAATGTGGTCATTTAACTGGCCATGGTGGAAACCAAATTAACTAACGTGGAAACCTAATTAACTGTAATAGCTCGATTTTCAATTGTGTCGAAAATAGTGGTTTGAGACTACCAAATCCGGCAAATAAGCTTGTAAATTTTATTATTTAATATTTACGAGTCAAATATAGTTTTAAAAAGATTTCTGAATTAATAATTTATGTCTTATAATGAATTATTATATTCGAGTGATAAAACCCTAGTTCAAGTGGTTTTGGAAAATGAGGTATCGGGACCTTGTTTATATAAACCGAGTCGTAAATATTTATAAAAATATTTACAGATTATCATTAAGGTGGTATTAAAGTTTTATTGAAAAATTTTAACATTTTGATAGTGAATTAAGAGTAATTAGATATAAGGACTAAATTGAATAAAAGGTGAAAGTTGAGTCATAAATTAAAGAAAAAATTAAAGGGACTAAAGAAATAGTTATGCCATTGTTTCTTTATGAGGTGGCATAAGGTGGATCCTCTTATGAATTTATTATATATATTATAAAATAAACCTTAAGTGTTAAGTATATATATTATATTATATAATAATATATTAATGTATAATAAAACAAAATAATAAAATAAAAGAAATAAAAAGAAACAAAAATGAAACAGAAGGAAAAAGAAAGAAAGAAAGAAAAAGAAAAGGGAGAAAGAAGGAGACGAAGGTGTTAGGGGTTTCAAAGTTCCAAGTTTAATTGGTTAGTTAATTTAGTCCTTTTTTTTTATAATTTTTATGTTTTTAAGATTGTTATAATTAGATGTAACTAAACATTACATTTGTTTTTTATTTTGTTAAAGATTTTGAATGTTGCCATTGATGAGTCTATATAATTTTTGATATTAAATGATAAATTTGAGATATTAGTTGTTAATTGAAATTATTTTGTTAAGTGATTTTGATAAATTTTTCGATTAAGGATTAATTTGTTAAGTTAGTAAAAATACAAGGGTTTGTTGTGAAATTATTGAAAAAATGGGCTATATTGAATGCGATGAATATTCAACTAACATGGGTTTGCATTAAAAATGGTTAATTTTCATGTTTTGGGTTCAAGGACTAAATTAAATAAAGGTAAAAATTTAGGGGTAATTTTGTAAAAATATAAAAATGACCAAATTGTATGAAATAAATTGTTTTATTGTCTAAATTAATATATTGAATGAAATTATTAATTTAGATCAAGATTAGGTGGAAAATCAAGGAAAATATAAAATTTCCAAAATGCCTCTGAACTTTAGTATTTCTGCAATTTAGCCAGGTAAGTTCGTGTAATTAAATTATATATTTATATGTTTTAAATTGAATGTTGTGTATGTGATTTGTGTAAATTTCCATGTATAAAATTAATCACATATCCGGCGATGATCGACAAATATTAAGTCCTGTTTGAATAAATGAAATTCGATGGATATCGAGTTCTCGAATTGGTTGTGGTCCTGCATGTGTTGCGGACACATCACAGCTCAAAAGATTATCCTGTTATTAGCTCTTACGAGCTTCCCGTTATATGGTTCTTGCGAGCTTCCAATTAATAACTCTTCGGAGCATCCCAATTGGTTGTGATCCTGCATGTGTTGTGGAAACACCATAGCTCTTATGAGCGTCCTGATATATGGCTCTTTGGAGCTTTCCGATTAAAGGCTCTTTCACGAGCTTCCTAGAATATGGCTCTCTAAAGCTTCCCGATATTGGCTCGCTTGAACTTCTCGATATTGGCTCATATGAGCTTCCCGTTAATGGCTCTCCGGAGCTTCCCGTTATATAGCTCGAAAGAGCTTCCGGTTTATGTGCTCGAATGAGCATTCCCGAATATGAATTGACGGATTTTAGATTTGTACACTTCGTGTGTACTACCCGTGTATCCATCGATATTTTAAATTATTCAACGGGCAAAGTTCTGACATGAGACAACATTAAATTGAAATGTACCATACCAGTATATACTCGAAATATATGGAATTGATATATGAATACAAGATGTGGAAAGTTTATGAACATGGAAATTTGATTATTTTTTAGCTCATACATGTTTCTTGATATTTATACGAAATACATGGAAATGATATGTATGTTAAATAATTATGTGATTGTTTGTATTTGATCTATAATGTCCGGTAATGTTCCGTAACCCTGTTTCGACAATAGATAAGGGTTAAAGGGTGTTACAGATAATGCTCCGTAACTCTGTTTCGGCGATGGATATGGGTTAGGAGTGTTACATTAATCATAACACAAATTCAAACCATAGTGGAAACCACAATTTCTTTACCTTCCAATTAATGTCAAAATCAGAAACAAATATTGCAACCCAATTATTTGTGGAACTGTCACAATGAGCTACCCTTTTAGATTATCAACCTAACCTCCCAACTCCAGAGACAATTGGTTTGAACTTGAACTCGACTGTGCTAGCAACAACCACACCATTTTATCCCTAAACTATGGCAGATTCTATTTCCAAAGCTTCTACCATGACTAGTTAATAGTAAAAGAAGAAGAAGAAGATGATGATGATGAAGAAATGGAGATGCCAAACAAAAGTTATGACATTTTTAAGGTCACTGACCCTTGCCACTGCCATAGACGCCGTTGTCGCTATTGCCTCTGCTCTGCATGCTGCCTTTGTTTTCTCTTCTTTTTCTTCTTTCTCCTCTTCTCACAATTCTTATTTCCTCAACACAAAAAAAATAAGCCAACACTATACAAGTTTTCAAGCAGAAATGAGATGGTGCATTTGGTTGGATACGACGAAGAAAAACTCTTGACCTTTCTCATCACCGGAACTGTTCTTTGTGAAGCTTGCCCCACCGCTGTCACCACCTCATGTTATTGTTGAACAACTCTAGAATTTTTCTCTTCCTTTTCTTCTCCTCTTTCGATCTTCTTTTTCTTCTTCTCTACTTCTTCTTTTTCTTTTACTACCTAGCCCAGGTAGGGTTTTAAATTGGGCCTTTTCTATAATAGGATGACAGGTCATCTTTCCGTTACGTCATTAACAGAAAATGGTTAGAATGATTGATTTATTATTTTTCGAAAGTTGAGTTACTAAATTGAAATCAGAATAATTATTTTATCAACTGCATCAAAGTTGAGTGAATGTTGAGTAATTTATCCAAAAAAACAAAAAAAAATATTGAAATGAAAACAAATTCACAAGATTCTAACTTCTTTTGCCACAGAGCACTTCATTTCGGTGGCTTCATCGCTAAGATTAGTACCAAATAGCCAGATAGGCGGCAATGACATGATGCTCAACGAAACTTTCATTTGCACTTGCACAGTTGCACCCATGGCAAGCTCCATGTTGCTGGTTGCTTTTGGTTTTGGTTTTTCCACTTCGACCCTATAGTCAGAACAACCATCATTATGATGGAAAGTGAAGTCTGTATACTGTTATAAAATTAATGGTGGAAATTAATGACATAGTTATCACATCCTTTCAAGTCTCTACATCATTAATTTATAACTACTTAGAAATATTTAAATGATGAAAAAGCAAACATCCAGCTATATATATAATCCATTTTCTCCCCACTTTCACACACCGTGTTTCATACGTTTTGCTCTCTTTCAGCTTCTTGCTTCTGTTTTTACTCTCCTTCTCAAGTTTCACTGCAGCAGGTTTGTACAAACTTTCTCTTTCTGTGTCTGGAAAGTTGGAATATTTTCACCGCGGACGTCGATATCTATAAGTTCGATCCCTGGGACTTACCAATGTTATCATGTAAAGAATCATTCATAAATCATTACATAGCTTCTTGTTATGTTTAAAGCTTGTTCTAGTGGTGGTAGTGTTTCTTTTTTTTTTTTTTTTGTTGGATCAGATAAAGCAATGCTTGGTGAGAAAGAATGGTACTTTTTCAGCCCGAGAGACAGAAAGTACCCAAATGGTGCAAGGCCAAAATGGGGCAGCAGGATCCGGGTTTTGGAAAGCAACCGGGACTGATAAGATTATAGTTGCATCTTCAATGGCAGCTGGGAGGGGTGGAGTGCATTCCGATATTGGTTTACAGAAAGCTTTGGTGTTTCACAGACGAAACAAGGCAATCACACAGCTTTAAACAGATTTTTTATTCCTAACTCACACTTATAGATTCTAATTACATTATAACAGAAACAAACCGGAATATAACAACCAAACTGGTTATAAACTCGACTGATTCCGATTTTTACTTCTTGTCTGAACCACAATATCATAATACGTTCCTTGTATTTTCTTATAAAGAGAAAGTAGAAGAAGGGCTGGCCCGATATTGGTTTGCGGGTAGCAAGCTTTTTGAATTATCGGCTCCCTCCACATTGGGTTGTCCCAGAGACAACTCCAAGCTAAGTCCTGCTTGATGATGGTGGGTAATAACATGTTCTTCAGCAGTACTGCCACTGCCATAGGCCATTGCATTTATGCCAAGGAATTCGATTTCTCTCCCCACTTCAACCATATAGTAGGAAGAACCATCTTCAACTTGCACTCGGTACAAGGTGAATCTATCACCAACATTTAAGTTGTTATAAAAAACAAAGTTTCTCCATAATCTACCTGAGAAAACGGGTTTGTTGTACCCTTTCCTGCGGGTAGAGTAAAGAATTGGCCAGAATCTTGTGCCGTGCAAAAAGTGAAATATGAGGGCATGACCTCCATTGAAAGGTGGCAAGGAACTCTGGATTGCTGACGGGACCGCCAACCTCTTGTTGATATCAGTATCTGAGAGTAACTTTGAGAAAACAAGTTTGGAGTGAGCTGCCATGATAGCTGGGTGAAGAACGTGTATGCAAAGAGTGGATGATCCGATGCATGTGGGAAGGGCTATTAATAATATCAGGTATTCGGACCTAATTAGGTGATACCCAATATAAATTCCAAAATAAGCTTCCACATGGTAAATGAAAGGGTTATTTTTCTCCTTCATTCAACGCATAAGCATCAATTTATCTATTTTTTTCAATAAGCTTCCACATGGTAAATGAAACCATGTGAGCTTATTGAAAAAAATAGATAAATTGATGCTTATTATTCCTTGTTATTTTTCTCACGGTGAGCCATGATGAATGAAATGACAAGAGGGCTAATTGATTGGTGAAAAAGAAAAGAACCTATAGACAATTTGTTGAACTCGTAAATAGTGCTTAGCGGCTGTCAATTAATTAGTCATATCATTCTTATTATTTGTGACTATTAACTTTATCTCCGTCAAATACCGTAATCCTCCTTCAATATTTACAAATGATTTTCTTAACAGCTATAGTCGTAAACGTCTATACTTCAATCAATCAGAAACAATAATATTCAATTCAAACTCTACAAAAAGTTTATTAGTTTTATGTTGTTTCTTGGTGATTAATATTAGTGTAGTCTACTTACTGTTATATTTATTTGTAGGTTATACTGTTATTTTTTGCAACTTTATCAATCGGACATGAGCTGAGAGTTTTTATTAATTCAATTTACTTGTAATCAATTGATTGAAGTAAAAAAAAAAAAATCTGGGATAGTCCAAATATTTGTATTTATTTAAAGTTTGGAGATTTTGAATGTAATTTGCTTCACTTTTCATCCTTATCTGAAATTGAATGCAATGTTTGTCATAATTAGAAGATGAATTTTTCAAACTTTAACTTTAATTTATTAAGTTGAATCATGAGTGAAAGAGGTATTAATTTTCATAACTTGATTGGACATTGGACGTGAAAGAAAGATAAATTTTCATTGCTTTTTTAGGGTATAAAGTCTTAAAGAGAGGATTTATGGTTTTTATTTTTTTTGGAATTATATTAATAATAAAAATATATATGAAAAATATCAAATCATAAATATGACCAAAAAAAATACAAAATTCTAATATTAAATCTAAAATAATTAATTACTTATATTTACTTGAAAATCTCATTAAAATTTACGGTTTCACCGTTGATTAATCCCTAAAAAATAGATTATGGTTTTTTTAAAGAATATACAAATCTTTGAAGAAATTAAGATTGATCGAGTGTATAATCTTGTATTTCTTGAATATAAATAATAATAAAATTAACATTTTGATTGCTTGTGTGATTTTGTGCGTCTTATGTGTGTATTCATATTGTATTTTACATATATTACGTTCTCATGCCAAAAAAAAACCTAAGTAACTTTTATTGTTGGGGAAGAGATTAATTTTTATCTCGTAACTAGAATTATGAAATGAGATGCGGGACCCAACGACTTGCCTACGCGGGACCCAAAGCGTAGATAATTAATTGCCTGTCGGGCGCCGCCTTCGGATACGGCAGTACATTTAAGGCTAGTTTCACACTGACTGGGAAATGTTTCTTACAAATTTAAAATCTTCATTTTAGATATAAACCTGGTAATTTTTTTTATAAATAAATTAATTTAGATTATATTTGAATTATACATATTTTAAATATTTTTATGTAAGTTATTTAAATTATTTGGTAAATTAAATTTTTTAAAAATTCTTAAATATAATGATGTTTAAATAATTTAATATAAATTATAAATTAATTAAAAATTTTAAATTCTTCTTTCACATTATTAATATAAATAATGATATTTTGATAATTTTACTTCAAAACTCAAAATCTAAAAGCTTAAATCTCAGCTTTTCTGTTTGATGGAAAAAACAAACACTTTTTCACTCATAAATACGAATGTAATAGACATATGAGTTGTTCACAAATCATGCATGTATATATATATACCATATTAATTCAGTCAATCATGGATTCTACCATAATTCATACTATCAGGGACATAATTGAATAAATTAAAAACACTAAAATAGTTTAGAAATCATTCAATGATTAAACTGATCAAATCATAAATTTTCGAGCAAAATCTATAAAATTCAATATTAAAATTCTATTTTTAAAAAATTAAATATCGATTTAACTTGTGACAAGAATGCAATCAATAAAATTTAGCGAGAGAAAATATTTTATATTAAGAATTAATTTTTTAAAGTTTACTTAAATAATTATTATTAGTATAGCCGTAAAGAATTTAGTTATAGCTTCATTAAACACTAATTCAATTTCTAGACATGTAAATTTATCCATTGTCATTTACAACCTATAAATAGGAGAATAATGCATTTCAGTACACTCAAAATTATGTCATCTTGCATTGACAACAATGTAATTGCTACTCGATCTAAGACTCAATCGAAAAAGTTGAATTTAAAAAAGAGTACTTTTAAAATCTCCATTTTAGATATAGTGCTGATTTTTAAAAAAAAATAAATTAATTTAGATGGTATTTGAATAATTATTTATAAAATTAAAGATACATTAAATATTTTAAAATTTAAAATATAATGATAAATAATATTTGCAATTGATATTTAAATAATTTAATATAAAATATAAATTAATATAAATATTTAAATATTTTTTAAATAATGATATTTTGATAATTTTATTTCAAAAAGCAAAAGCTAAAAGTTTTTTTTTTTGTCGGTTCACAATGGCTTATTTTTTATATGATTCTGTATCATCTATTTAAACACCTAACCTTTTGTTCAATTGTTTCAACCAACCAATCTTGTATAATTCTTACATCATCGGTTATTTCACATACCACAAGGTAATACATACCTACGATAATCGCAAAGTACTCTATATTATATCATGATATTTCACTAATTTTGAAAGGAAAATTTTAAAACTTATATTTTATTAAAGATTTTAATGGATACAAATTTGAGTTTGTTTAATAAATATTTAACCAAATTATAAGAGAAATTGTGTTTATAATTTATTTCTTAACTTGAAAATAAATTAAAAATTTTATAATGCGTTGCAAACTATAGATTTAAAACATAAATGTGTAGTTAAAAATAACATATACTAATTGATGAAACGTAAGGTTTGGAATTAATAATAACAATATATATACAATATGTACGGAATTAAAATATAAAAAAAAGTTAAACTTGTGAGTAAAAAAAAATTAAAATAGGTAAATATATCATATTAAAAATATTAATTGTATTATAATTTTTTATTATATTATTATTATTTTTCTATAGAAATCGAATCAGTGAAAAGAAAACTTAATATTAAAATTATATTTTAAAAAAATAAATATCAAGTTTACTTATGAAATAAAGCAATATTTGGTAAGAGAGAACAATTATTTTTTAAGTTTACCGAAGAAAAAATAAATTTGAACCTTTGACTTTGTCTAAAAATAGTAATTTCCTGTGATGTAAAAGAAAATTGCACGTGCGCATAAAAATTATATTCCCGGTGTAAAAAATGGTGCACGTGCTTATAAGAAATTAAATAAACAGCGCCGTCTGTGGGAATCGAACCCACGACCACGTGGTTAAAAGCCACGCGCTCTACCGGCTGAGCTAAGACGGCAATTCCGTATGTGTTTTTTGTCGATTCAAAATTCAGTCTGGTTCCTGTCCCCTAAAATGTAAAATTACATTTTAGATCTTTAAAATTTTTAAAAAATTTTAAATTAGTAAAGATAAAATTCTAATTTGGTTTCCCTAAAATTATAAAAATTTAATTTAATCATTTATAAATTATAAAAATATAAACTATAAAAAATTAAAATTTCATCCGGCCCCCTATAAAATTTTTTTGGCTTCGATCCTATATCTAATAGATAAATTTCAATAACCAAATAACCTGGATGCAAGTAGCGATGAAAGTAAAACGGAAAATAAAGGAGCAAATGGTGTAATCATTTTCACCAACAAAGGAAATGTTCTTTGTAGGTAAGAACCGAGCAAAACCGGAGCCACGACCACCTGGAACAAAACATGATCAAATGATAAAACATATGGCAATGGCATACATCTCGACATGTCGAAGATCGCATGAGGCAGAGCCACATCGACCAAGACAAAACATGATCAAATGATAAACATATGGCAATGGCATACGTCTCAACATGTCGAAGATCGTAAGAGGCAAAGCATAGAATTGGCTAAACCAGCAGGGTGCTGATGGAAAGTGCAATAACATCAACAGGAACATATGTTCCTGCTAGAACCATAGTCAAAAGAGGTGTGAGGATCACTGCACCAAGAGCAGTGCAAACCGTCATTACCGTCGATAACGAAACGTCTCCTCGTGCAATAAAGGTCACCTGCAACACTTTTTCAGCAAATCAAAATGAGGGTAACTTTGCAAAAACGAATCAAATGGGTAAAAATACCATTAAAGCCCGAATATTTAGAGTTAAATTGCATTTTACCTCTCTATTCATAAAATGGCCAAATTAATCCTCATAGAGCAAATTGGCCCTTTATGTTAAAATTTCATCCATTTGTAATTGAGATTACTTTATAATTTTTTGAGTAGAGAGAAAAAATACAATCTAATTGAGGACCTCCATGATACTTTTACTGAATCAAATGTCAATACCATCAAGAAAAAAGGATCCTCAAAATGAAAAGTTTATGCAGAAAAAGGACTTAAAATACGAAAGGAAATCCTTACCACAGTGGATGCAGCACCACCAGGACAACAACCTAGCAAAATCAAACCAACAGAAAGAGATGGTGAAAGCCCCAAAGTTTTGCTAATAACCATAGCAAAAGTTGGCATAATTGTGTGCTGAGCAACACATCCAAATAGAATCTGATCAAAATAGGTGAAAAAAGAAAAGTTCATAGGCAAAACTCAAGCAAAATCACCTCATAGGCAAGCCCAAATTCAACCAAAAAATTATTATATAAATCAATGCTTTCATACTTTTTTCCACCTTGACTAGAAAATTTAAGGATATCCACTTTTTTTTTCTTTTTTTTTTTTACGCAAGTCTTTGGATGAATGGTCTCAAGTTATTGTGGAAAAGAACAATTAGTAGATAAAAGACATAGAGATTTTTATCATTTATTTTTAAAATTTAAAACGACATTGTTGAGACATTATTGTGAGAGTAACCACACAAATTTTAAACGTAAATCATTCTAATCTAGTTGATGGCCATTAAGTTCCATTATTGCACTTACATAGCGTATCAATGAGAAATCTTGACCGTGGAAATTTTATTACTTATTTTTTTTCTCAGTTAAAAAAGAATTTTATTAAATCCTCAAAAGAGGATATTGATGTTAAAAATATTATAGAAATTTTTATAACAAGAGTAAAATTACATTTTAACTTTTCTATTAAAAAAATTGTGCATATTAATCTTTGTATGTTAGAACAAGAGTAAATTAATCATTCTATTAAAAATTGATCCTTATATGTTAACATGATGTCTACGAGGCACACCATGTGCCATTGTTTAGCTACTCTGTTAGCTATGCTAGTTTTTAATAGTAAAAATAAATGAAATTTTTAATAAAAATAACCAGTTTACTATTTGATCTAATTTGTTAGATTAATTTTTTTTTAATAAAATGATCAAAATGAAATCTAAAATGTAGTACAAAGTTTTCATAATATTTTTAGGATAAACTGAGTGAAGGGTTAGAGTTACAAGAAAGAAGCAACAGCCAATACCTACAATCACCCAGAACTTTACAATAATCATCTAAGAACAACTCCAAAAGACGCCAAGAAAGAGCAATAATTACAACTCTAACACCAACAATCAATTCGACACCACAAGAACAAAAACCCTAACAACCCCATATCATCCAAAATATAACAAACACCACAATCACCAAAGCAAAGTATAAACTAGAAAAGTTTATTACCTATGTATTCTCTCCAAGAACTTGTATATAGGTGGGGAGAGGTGAAAGTGTATAGGTGGGTCCTTGAGGATTTGGAGAAAGGGAGATTAAAAACTAGAAGAAATTTTGATTACCTATGTATTTTCTGCAAGAAAACACGAGGAATGTATATAGGAAGGAAAATTATTTGATACATCATGGAGTTTTTAGATTTGACAAGTGGATTAATATTTTGACAAGTGTATTATATAGTGTAATAAAAATATGAAAAAATTAATTATATAAATAAATGCGATACTTGTCATATTCTCAACTCGCACCTAAAATTTAAACGACAGCATATTAAATAATTACCCATATATACAACAAAGAGGTAGCTAAAGAAATTATAAAGAGTCAGAAAGATTAAAGATGAAACATTAAATATAGAAGAAACGGATACTTAGTTCCACATTATATTGTAGAACAGGTGCACGTACCGGCAGTGAAGGATGCGTCTATGGATAAGGAGATGAAGAAGCTTTTCCTCTCTATATCTAATTAAAACACCATATAGCTAGTAAACCAACCAATCAAAAACCGTTTTTGAATACGATCTCGAATTGGTTGAAATATAGAAGTCTTTGTCTATATTCGTTAAGGAAATTGCTTGCGGAAATTGAAGATGAATGTAGATATATTGCTGAAATCCTGTTTGCAGTCACTAATGATAAGAAGAATAGAATGGCAGAGAAACTTTAGTAAAGGCATGTCAAGGAAAAACTTCTTTAAAGCTGCTTGGTGATTTGTGGCTGAAGCAGAGCGGATGATGCTGGGTTGGTCTGCTGCTCTCTGCAGCAGAGTATAATAGGGAAGTCTGTTGTTGAAGTTGTTTTTGTCTGCTAGGTAGTATTTGCTAGGCTGTTTTGTTGTATTCGTTTTTTTTTTTTTTTTTTTAAACTGTGATTCAACTTGTTTGGATTATTCTCAACAATCCTTTTTGTATTTCAATCACTTGGAAAAAAAAATACAAATTAACTTTCACAGTGACACATGCCTTAAAAACCTGAAATAACTTGTAAAATAGGTGGGTGCTTGAGGATATGGAGAAAGGAGACTAAAAACCAGATACTTAGCTATGTATTTTTCTTCATGGAACACCAAAATTCCCCAAAAAAAAAAAAAAAAAAGAGAAAAAAGTAAAGGGCTGAAGGATTAAAGATGAAACAATTTATATATAGCAGAGACAGATACTTAGCTGCCTTGTTGAAAAGGTTGAAGCCTCACCGGCCGAGGAACTGGGTATTGGAGTTGGATCTGATTATGTAAGAGATGAAGGAGGAGGCTGAGCTTAAAGATAAAGCCAGTACCGTTGACTAATGGCTTTTAGCTTGAGAGAGACTAAAAAATCTAAGACTTACCCTTTCCCTTCGATATCAACTTTAAAATATACCAACCAATCATCTCAGAAAAAGAAAAATAATAATAATAAAACAAAAAAGTATTTAAGACAAGAGAATATTATTCTGCAACTGTAACACAAGAAAAGCAAAAAACAGTAACACGACAAGATTGCATATCCAAACGACACACATCCTGATTCCCTCCACGAACTCAAATAATATCTGGGTACTGAAAAGATTGCATACCCAAGAATTTGCATGCTGTTTTCTAGGTATTTTCCCTATGAAAACACTATGATTCTAAAACCGCACGAGGATTTAACCCTAAAAAGTAAAAGTCAACTAGGAAAAATGACAGTCTTTCTAATATTTTAATACCCCACTTATGAAACCAAATGAAAATTCAAATTAAGCAGCTACTTTAACCAACCATATCTATGTATTAAATATATTAAAAACCCATTTATTTAATTTTTAATATTTATATTTTGTGTGAATTTAATTAGTTGGTGCAAAATTTAACTATTAATTTTTTAAAAAAAGATTAATGTTTTTTTAATAGAAATTATATTGAACAAAATATTAACTTTTTGAATGATATTAGTGTGATTATATCTATGTGGTAGTCCACCTATATTTTATGTTAATATGAGTATCACAATATTTGTCGTAAATGATATGTCAATAATATTGAAAAATTTTAAAATATGTAAAAAGTTCAAAAAAAAATCGTGTTTAAAAGTTTAATGATTTAATTAGTATTTTTGTTAAAACACCAATTTTATTCTTTTTGAAAAGTTGATAGTTAATTTCAACTCTTTTCAAAAATTAAATTTAACTAAATAAAAAATAAAAACCAAATTTAAAAAAATTGTAAATATTAAAATCTAAATTTAACATTATCCCCGAAGTTATATAACACACAGAAGCCTGTAAGTACAAACATCCTAGATAAAAACAAACCTAAAGAAACATGACAACCAAAGCAGATTGAAAAAAAAAACCCAACAAGACTTTGGTGCAGCCATAAAACCTATGTTAAACCCTGAATATATGGAGAAAACTAAAAAAACTGACTGACAACTTCAAGAAGCATGTCCAAGGTCTAGCACACCAGTGGAAACAGATTTGGGTTTCCAAACCCTATCCTGTAGCTTGGTTTTTAAGTGAGCAAACAATGGTGTTTTCAGCCATTCTCCTCAATGAATTTACGCCCTCCACACTGGGCGGTGCCAAAGTCAAGTCTAAGCTAAGTCCTTGATGATGATTAGTACTAATAACGTTGCAACATGCTTCCCCAGCGGCATGTTCACCGCTAGTGCTACTACCATAGGCGGCCATTGCACCACCTCCCTCGGCGATACCAAAAAAGTTGATTTCAGTGACTTCAGCTTCAGTTTCAGTTGCACTTCCACCATGCCCGTGCTGGTTGCTGGCAGCAGCTGGTTGCTTCTCCACTTCAACCCTAAAGTGGGAATTAGAAGAACCACCTTGATGTTGCACTTTGTAAATGGTGATTCTATCACCAATTCTAAGTTCATTATGAACAACAAATTTTCTCCATCCATGGGAGAAAACAGGTTTCTTGTACCCTTGTTTACGGACAGTACAGACAATTGGCCAAACCCTTGTGTTGCACCTAAGATGTATTGTGACGGCATGACTTCCATTAAAACTTGGCAAGGAAGACAGGGTTTCTGTCGGAATGGCCAACCTCCTCTTGATATCAGTATCTGTGAGTTTCTTAGAGAATAACTTTGTGATTTGAGAGGCCATGCTGGAACTGGCTGCTGGTGGGTATTATATGACTACATGTTTTGAAACCCGCCATGGCATTTATACAGAGACAAGGTTTCCCTTCACGGAGGTTCCAGATATGGAAACTGTGTCACATTGTCAAAAGGAAACCATTTCTTTATGAGGTTGGCTAATAGTATTCCAACACCATGGCGTTGAATTGACCATATTAGGATTTAGATGTTGACCTTTTCCACTTCCCCAGGAGTCGCCTTTACTGAAAAAGGTAAAAAAAAAAAAAAGAAACCCTAATCAAGCCAACGTGCATTATTCCTCTGTTGCAAGCCGATTTGTGGCAAACAATTTGGAAGCTTTGACCGTTAGTCCCTTTGAAATGTCAAAACCCCGTTTTTTTGTAAAAATACCAAATCAAAATCATGGGGTGTGATACACATAGATTTTTCGCAATCATTGCTTCCTAAAAGTTAGACATAAATATATAGCTTTCTTCCACATGTTTTTTGTTTTCTTCTTAAAGAATGGATCGTGTATTAAGTACTCATATTTAACTGAATAGATATGCTTATATAATGCATGAACTCATCTTTGGTTTTGGCTTAAGCCGCCGTGATGGTGGTAGGTAGGAGGGTGCAAATATGTTACAAGTAATCGCAACTTATTCGTGATTGATTTGAAAAAAAAGAATGGAATTTAATTTAGTAACTATCAAGTTATTAATACACGATTCGGTTGGTTCGTGATTCTAATTGAGTTTTTCTATTTTAGTATATTTCTATATTATTAATTGACATTTTTATTCTTATTAATTGAGTTTAAGTTTAAACTTTAATTTAAAATTTGATAAACTAGTTTAATCAAACTCGAATTTATGTTAAAAATTAATAAATTAACTTAAAAATTGATGTTTGAATTGAATTTGAGAATCGAACTCTAAATTTTGATAAATTATTAAACCTCATATCACATTTCGATATCACATTTCGATTCCTCTAGGAATTTAGGTGTATATAATGGATATCTCCTTTATAAGAAAGATACTGTTGTCATATATATTGTTTATTTTTCTTGAATTTTTAATATTTTTAAAATTATTTGTTGATTTTAATATATAAGATAAAATAATGTTACGTTAATAATGAAAATTTAAGAATAAATTTGCTTTAAATAAAAAAATAAAACTAAATTGAATAAAAATATGAAGGTGAAGTACTAAAATTATTACTATGCTCTTGATACGTAAAACTCCACATAGTAAATGAAAGGGTTACTTTTCTCCTTCATCAATTTATCTATTTGTTTCAATAAAAAAAATATAGTACAGTGATTGCTGTGATGCATGTATTCAGCAATGACATCAGGGGTAATTGATTGGTCAAAAAGAAAAGAACCTTTAGACAATTGGTTGAACTAGCGATAGTCAATATATTTTGGGATTTTAAATGTAATTTGCTTCAAATATTCAACCAACATACACGTGTGGGAATTGATGTTTGGAATTGGATTTACGTGCCTGCCACCCACAGAATCAACAATCAAACCACACTGTACGTAGACTAGTGATTAAATCGATTAGGATATTAAATTGTTGAATCATTCTGTTCAATGAAATAACATTGAATATTTACAAAAGAAATTTAAAAGTTTTTTCTTAAAATTTTAAAGTCAATCGATTCAATACTTTTCTCCAGACTTATACGTCAATTGATTTTCAGTTCAACCAGTACTATTGATAGGTCTAGTCCGAATCAAATAACATTAGTTTGGGATGATGTGGTTTATTGGACGGTTGTACCAAGTTAGGGCTGAGACTATTAATCAATATTCAATCTGATACTTAATTTTTTTTGTTTCAATTCGGTATCTGAATTTGGCTTCAATATTCACTTTAACACTTGATCTTCTTTTTTTCCTATTTGACACTTGAGGTTTTTTTTGTCTCAATTTGGCACCTAAGTTTGACTTAAACATTCTATTTGGCATTTTATTTTTTTCTTTATCTCAATTAAGTACATATATTTTTTACTAGGCACATGTGTCAAACATTCATTGAAACATATGTTTTCGTTTAGCCGGGGTACCAAATTAAATCTTAAAGCCAAACTTAACTATCAAATTGATCTTAAAGCCAAACTTAAATATCAAATAGTGCATTAAACAAATTTTAAAATAAATCCTTCTGAAAATTTAAAAGTATAAATTTTTCTTCATGTATTGAAAGCCATATCATGTGGTTAAGAAAGCCATTTAGATTGACAAGTGGCCAATTACGTGAATGTTGAAATTAAAATTTGAGATAATATATTTTTTGAACCTTGAATTAGGTAATTATGTTCATTTTGGTATCTATATGTTTTTTGTTCACTTTGGTATTTGAATTTGACAATTAGATTCATTTTAATCATTGAACTTGGACTCTGTTAAAATTTGATGATGTGACTGGTATTCTTGGAACATGATTTAATTGGCAGGTCAAAACAATTGGACAAAGAACCGATAAGTATACTAGTCAAAACAAAAGGCTGAAATAAATTGATTCAAAAACTACTCAAACCCAATAAAAAAAAAGTATACAAACCAATAGTTGAATAGGTTTAATATTTTTTTTTGTTTTATGATTTTTAATTATTTATTAATTATTGTTGGTTTAGCCATTGAACTGATAAAACCAATTGAATCCAGATCCAGATCCAGTGGTCTGATCAATTTAACCACTAGTTCGATTATTAGAATACTGTATGCGACACTCTAAAATTATATTTGTACCAAATCACCACCTAAAATTTTATATAATCTTTTTTAATTTTCTAGTGATGATGTGGCATAATCATAGAGTAAAAACACTTGAAAAATATAAATTAGTAAAAAGTAGCAAGTAGAATTATATCCACATAGATTGGTGATAATTATATTCTTAAGTAAAAACAAGTAAAGTAAATAAAAGGGGTTATATAATAAAAAACTAAAACAAAGAGAGCAACAATTAAAATTTTTGGAAAAATAAATAGTGATAAACTCTAATCAAAGGTAAAATATTTATTTGATTCGTAGACTCGACCATCGATGAAGATGCCCTTTATTGCATGTAGGGGCCTCGCACTTGGAACACGGGTACCAATTCTAGTGTATCAGTTTGAAAATTGGGGCGCTGGGGTGTTGCCTCGACATAGGTGTGCCAACGAATAACGGTCCAATCGCGCATACGGGTGTGCTAGTGGTATTGGGGCACCTTATCTTGAGCATAAAGGCGTCAAGCTTAGATCACTCAAGGACTGGGCTACAAGGGCACTAGAGCTCAGAGTGGGAGTGCGCGGATTTAGGCGTTGAGGCATTGTGCTTGCTGCAGGGGCGTTAGTTGAGGTCCTTGATTTCGATGTTCAATTTTTTTTACTCTTTTCTTCTATTGATAAATCGCTACCTCCGTAACTTACCAAATGGTAAGCATTGAATAAATAATATTTTACAAGCATATTAGCTAGCCCGCGTGGCTCACACGGTCTCACACATGCTCTTGTGGCCCAAATACCCCAAACTATGTGTCACACATGATCTAGCACACAGCTTGTCACATGACCGTATTGAGTCGACAGTGTAGTCTTTTGGCTTTCGCTGTTCGCTATTTTCTCGAGCTTTCTTTACACAGCTTATTGAGTTCTAAAGCTAACACCACGTCAAGAATTCCCAAACCTAAATCCAAGATTCAAACAACCAATTTTAGTAACAAAACACTAATTCCAAGTAACTAATTCAACATTCGACCACTTACCGAATAAAAATGATAGTCCTCAAAAACCTTTAATTCGCCAAAAGTAAGTCATGCGATTCACAAACCTCACTTGACAAATTCCCACACCAAAGAGAGTCATCAAAACGCAATTACCACTCATTAAAAATTTCTCAAATCAAATACCCAAAAACCACCTTCGTGAAATAAACAACCACCACACTTACCCAAAGAAGTAACAGAGATTCGACAACATACGAATGGAATAACACAAGAGACAACCGTAAGGCAAAACTAGAAAGAAAAACAACAAAACTTCTAAAGCATAAAGAATGAAAAATTCAGAAATGAAGCATGAAAAAGAGGAGAGAAAAAAATAAATAAAATGAATAGTGTAGCAATAAGTGTATGGCAGAATGTGGAGGACTTTGGGGGAAGATGTTTAGAATTTCAGAAATAAAAATTCTTAAAAACTAACTACTTCCCCACTAATCCCACTATCATATAACTTATCCTTATTATATTTTTTTTCAGAATTTAAAATAAAAAAATTCAATTTGCACACATGAGGATTCAAATATAAAACCTAAAGGTAAGCTGAAGCCTTATTACTGAATCAACATACTCACTCTTGTCATTAGCTGAACAAAAAAAACATATAGCTCTAAATATCATAGGCCAGAGGTTGGACAAAAATTAACAAAAATGCAAGAGAAAGTGTTTAAACCCAAAACCTCCCATACAAAATCACAACACTTAACCATTAAACTAGATAAACTCATTTTGTATAATTTTCACAATCTTAATTCAAAATCAGGACATAACCACTCTTGATTTCACTAACTCAATTCTTTCAACCCGATTTCCAAGATGTAACACACATAAACTCATAATATACTTTAAACACCTAATGATGTTCGATCATAGAGATGTAGACTTAAATCAACATGTGGCATATATTAAGCTGAGGGATTAGAGTAAAATTTTAATTTTCTAAAAGGTGAAAGTAAAAAAAAATTATCTAAAAATTTGAAATTTATGCTATTTCTCACAGCTTCCGGCATTAAAAATAAGCTTTGTATTTTATTACTTACATATAAGCAAAACATATCTATTTGAATATTAAGACTCTAATTCTCTTCTTAAGTAGTTAATTACTAAAAACAAAAAAAAAAAACAAAAAAAAGACATTCACTTCTGTGAAAATAAAATGAAATAAAAATAAAACAGAATAAAGAACACACAGATTTTACGTAGAAAACCCTTTCGGAAAAAAAACCACGGGCAGAGAAAAAAATTCACTATGTCGAATTCGAATAATTACAAGAGGTATAGACTATGTTTATTTATAGGCTTGTAAAGCCATATTCTAGTAAGATTGAAACACCTTATTCTAATCAATATAAAATAGATGGAGTTTAATAAGGTTTAAAAAACCTTATTCTAAAATAAAATAAAAGAAGTGTAGTTCTATATAGATTTTACTTTTATTTTATTTTACCACTGTATTTTATAAAATAAGGATTCAGGTCATTTAATTCTAACAATCTCCACCTTGACACGAATTCTTAATGAACAAGTTCTTCATCACGAACTCTCAACGAACAAGTTTTCCACCTCTTCCATAAAACCCCTTAAGGGTTTAACTTCAACAATGAACACCAACCAAGTTTAAGCAATGCTCAAACTTGGTTATAGGAAGTGACTTAGTCATCATATCTACAGGATTTTCATGAGTACTAATTTTGCTCACAACAATATCACCACGAGCAATAATATCACGAACAAAATGATACCGAACATCAATGTGTTTTGTTTTCTCATGAAACATTTGATCTTTTGTAAGGAAGATTGCACTCTAACTGTCACAAAATACTGTACTGATTTGAAGGTCTTCATTGAGTTCACTAAAGAGTCCCTTCAGCCAAATAGCTTTTTTACAAGCCTTAGTAATTACCATGTACTCAGCTTCAGTGGTAGACAAAGCGACTGTAATTTGCAAAACGACTTTCCAACTGATTGCACAACCTCCGATTGTAAAGACATAACCTGTGAGAGATTTTCTTCTATCATGATCTCTAGCAAAATCAGCATCAACATACCCAATGACTCCATCTCTAGTTCTTCCAAACTGTAAGCAAACATCAGTAGTATCTCGTAAGTATCTTAAAATCCACTGAACTACTTTTCAGTGTTCTTTACCAGGATTCGCTATGTATCTGCTAACTGCACTGACTGCATATGATAAATATGGACGTGAACAAACCCATAGCATACATGAGAGATCCCACTGCACTAGGGTATGGAACATGTAACATGTACTCAATCTCATCATCTGATTATGGAGACAAAGCCGATAAGAGTCTGAAATGGGCTGCTAAAGGAGTACTAACAGGCTGAGCACTCTACATATTAAACCTGCAAAAAACTTTCTCAATGTACCCCTTCTGACTTAGGTACAATTTACTTGATTTTCTATCTCTGAGAATCTTGATGATCGTTTTATAATTCACTAAACTAGACTACGATCACGACTAAGGCAAGCGCACTTATCGAATGGTAGTATAGTTATGGTGAGTCCAGAATATCGTATCCATAAGGACTAAAAGTACTAATATTAACTGTCTTTTTATTATTTAACCTAAAATATAAATGATTTATTTTAATCTAAAAATTAACTTAACTAATTAACTACTGAACACGACAGAGAGTGAATTAGGGAAAATACTTGAAGAAAACTTATATAGAAGACAATACCTAGGAAAGAATCCACCTAGACTCCACTTATTATTCTGACTCTGAATCAAACGATTTATTCACCTGTCTTGATCCGTAAAAATCTCTAAATTATGTTAATATCCCTTTCGAGACTAAAAACAACTGACTCTAGGTTGATTAATTGAAATCTCTTTCTAATTAAAACTCCTATTGTCACATTAACTTGATCTATGGATTCCCTTATTAGATTTGACTCTAATCTGACAGATTTATATCGCCCTATTTCTAGGGTTTCATGCAACTTCGCTTAATTATGGTAGATCTACTCTTAAATAAGGACTTTTACTCATCTGAATAAGCACATCAACTTGAATTAATATCCTGAAAATATTAGATCAAGAATTAAGAACATATAATTAAGAACAATAACAAGTATTTATCATTAAATTCAGAACATTAAATAATAAGATTCGTTATAGGTTTCATCTTCCTTAGGTATTTAGGGAGTTTAGCTCATAATGTGAAAGGAAAACATCTCAATTTTTGAAAAACAACAAGACATAAAAAACCCAAATAAACTTAGAGAGAAATTTGAATAGAGATATTCAATTTTGAAGTGGATCTGCTTCCGAGATGATTCCAATGGCTTCCTTCGAGTAATTTCTTCTTTCTACTCTGTGTGTCCCCTTAGGTCCTCTTCTAGTATGTATTTATAGACTTTAAATTGCTCAGAAACCTCAAAAATTGGCTTTTTTCGCGTGTTTGAGAAACAGGGAGTGATATCGACATGGGTTGCCACATGGGTGTGTGGCCAGCCCGTGTGGCTCGTACGGCCGTGTACTCTACCCGTGTGGAATTAGTCTTGGTCGTGTGGATCTTTAAATCAGCTCGTTTTGTCTGTTTTTGGCCCGTTTTCTGCTCCTTTTGTTCCCCTATGCTCTCCTGAGTATAAAACATAAAATTAAAGGTTTAGAAGCATCTAATTCACTAAATTATATGATAAATTATCCAAAAACATGCTAAGTATGGGGTTAAAATATTTTACTTTTATGGTTTATGAAATCTCCATACTAAGTATCTTCTTTGCTAGTCCCAAATCTTTCATCTCAAATTCTTCACTTAGTTTGGCTTTAACCTTTCTTATCTCTACTTTATCTTTTGCTGCTATCAATATGCCATCAACATAAAGAAGTAGATATACGAAAGAACCATCATTGTTTTTGTTAAAGTAAACACAACTGTCAAAACTACTTCTTTTGAAATCATGAGAAGTTATAAATGAATCAAATCTCTTGTACCACTGTCTTGGTGACTGTTTCAAACCGTAAAGGGACTTTTTCAGCAAGCAAAGATAGTCCTCTTTTTTTGATACTATAAAACCCTCTGGTTGTTGCATGTAAATGTCCTCCTCAAGTTCTCCATACAAAAATACAGTTTTTACATCTAACTGCTCAAGCTCCTAATCATTCATGGCCACAATTCCAAGCAAAGTTCGAATCGAACTATATTTCACAACTGGGGAGAACACATCTATGAAGTCCACTCCTAGAATTTGACTGTAACCCTTTGCAACAAGCCTTGTTTTATATCTGAGTTCTTCAACTCCTAGAGTCTCTTCTTTCTTTTTAAACACCCTTTACAACGAACAACCTTTTTACCTTTAGAAAGTTTCACAAGATCCTATGTTCTATTTTTGTGGAGTGATTCCATCTCCTCTTGCATAAAAAACATCCACTTTTCTAAGACTTCACAACTAACTACCTCAGAATAATTAGAAGACTCTCGATTTACATCTATATCTTCAGCCACATTTAAAGCATAAGCAACTAGATCAACCTCGTCATACTTCTTTATAGGTTTAATTTCACTTCTAGTTCTGTTTTTGGCAATAGAGTATTGTGGTGAAGAAGCAACTCTATTATCAATTTTTGTACTAGCTTGAGGAGTCGACTTTATATTAATCTGATGCTCCATCTACTTTTGATTTTCTTTATTGGAAGTCTTTAAGAGAAAAGTTAGGTAGCATAGCAGTTTCATCAAAAATGACATCTTTGCTAATCACAATTTTTCTATTTTCAGGACACCATAACTTATACCTTTTTACAACGACTTTATAACCAAGAAAAACATATTTGATGGATCTCGGTTTCAATTTTCCATTATCAACATGAGCATACGCAGGACACCCAAAGATCTTTAAGTCAGAATAATTAGCAGGATTACTAGACTATACCTCTTATGGAGTCTTTTTTCTCAATGGCAATGGATGGAGATCGGTTGATCAAAAAACATGCAGTAGAGGCTGCTTCTGCCCAAAACGACTTTGGTAAGTTGACATTTGACAACATACATCGAACCTTCTCTATGATCATTCTGTTCATTCGTTCTGCAATGCAGTTTTACTTTGGAGTATGACGAACGGTCAAGTGTCTCACGGTCCCTTCTGACTTACATAGTCTATTAAACTCATCAGAACAGAACTCTAAGCCATTGTCTGTGCGGAGGTATTTTATTTATTTTCCCGTCTGTTTTTCAATCATAATTTTTCAAGACTTAAATGCGAAAAACACATCGTTTTTCTACTGTAGGAAGAATGCCCAAACTTTTTTAAAAAATCATAAATAAAAGTTAGCATATAATTAGCTTCACCTCTCGAAGGTACTTTGGATCGCCCCCACAGATCAGAATGAATATACTTTACCGTTCCCTTCGTGTTATGGATTCTTCTGGTAAATCGATTCTCTTTTGTTTTCCAAAAACACAGTACTTACAGAACTTCAGTTTACAAATTCCTTGCCCTCAAGAAGTCCTCTTTTGCTCAATTTTACCATGCCATTCTCACTCATATGCCCTAGGTGCATATGTCAAAGTTTAGTAATATCATCATCTGACAAGGAAGAAGAAGTGACAGCTGCATCACCAGTAGTAGTAGAACCCTGCAAAACGTATAACTTGGTAATCTTTCTCCGCACTTTCATCACAACAAGGGAACCTTTAGAAATCTTTAAAACTCCACTTTCAGCTGTGTATCTGTACCCTTTTGAATCAAGAGTACTCAACGAAATTAAATTTCTCTTCAATTATGGAACATGTCGTATATCACTAAGTGTTCTGACAACTTCACCAAACATCTTAACTTTAATTATTCCAACACCTGCGATTTTACATGAAGCATTATTTCCCGTCAAAACAACACATTCAGACACTATTTCGTAAGTTGTAAACCAATCCCGATTGGGACTCATGTGGAAGGTGCAGCCTAAATCAAGTATCCACTCTTCGCTCACTTTAGAATTGTTGACAGAAGCGATTAGAAATTCATCATCTCTGTAGTATTCTACAACATCAGCTTCACTAAAATTTTCTGGTTTTTTTCCCTTTTGATTCGTAACCTCCTTTTTAATCTTCTGTAGCTTATAGTACTCAGATTTAATATGCCCTTTCTTCTTACAGAAGTAACAAGTTTTACCCCTGTTTGAAGACTTCGATCTACCCTTCGATTTACCGTGAGGATTCCATTCCTGTGTCCTTCCACGATTATTATTAACATTTCGATCTTGTTTCCCATGAACAATGAAACCCTCTCTGTAACACCCCAAACCTAGCCCGAAAATTATGGTTGAATCTGGCACATCACATTGAAATGTTTTAGTAAAAACCGTATTTTCATTGAAAACCCTTCTTAAAATAAAAGAAACCTTAATTAACAAAAAAAACTCTTTTTAATTTTCAATCACGAAAACCTGTTTAAAACATATGATTTTATGAAAACCTGTCATTTTATAATTCAGTTGCGAAAGCGTAGAAAAAAACATACTATGATTCAGCAAACCCATGTTCAACTTCTCGTAATTACAACACATGAAAATAACAATCCAAATGATAACAAAATGAAAGGCCTTATTACAATCCAGTCTGAAATCACTTAATAAATCAGAAACTTATATGCTTTAAAATGAAAAACAAGTCCAAATTGTCTTGCTAGTTGGCCACCCAGAGTCCCTCCAAACATCGAACCTTCTACTGAGTATCACCTAAAAATAAAATAAAAGAGGGGGTGAGTTTTTACAAACTCAGTGTGCACAACCATCGACGAATAACAAGCATTCAATAAACACCATACATCAAGCATGCAATGCAATGCAGAGCAATTCCATCCCAACAATCCATCCGCTACACACCAGCTCCGTCCCCCGACACACCATGTGGGAATATAAATATCGACCCACCCAACCGATACACATCCATGGTAGCCCGGTTGTAGAACTACCTTCATTTACATATTGGGCTTAAAACCGTCGGTGGATCCACGATTGTCAAGCAACCATGCGATCCTCATATACTTCCTCCGTTCCATAATTCCCAACCCATATGCAACCTAAGCAGAATATCATATGTATGCATGTCACATCCATAAAACTTACATTCAACATTTAGGGGTATTTTGGTTATTTTCGCCCTTAGGAGCATTTCGGTAATTTTTTTTTTATTACGGTTTTCACTTACCTTGGCTCGTTAATAAATCCCGTGAGCTAAGATGAACGAATACTATGCACCAGGTAGGATTCCAGAGAAGAGGAGGTGAGTCATTAAGACTACTTAAGTACCAAGCTCTCCCTAGATCCAATCCTAGACATGCATATACCCGTTGCCACACCTTAACCCTATGACTTGTCCACGGTCGTAATAAGTTTTATGTAGTCATCATATACTAGGCTCAAAACCTCTTACAAAGCCCAGACAAATTCACATACCTGTATATAGCCCACTATGCCCAATCATATTCATATGGCCCATTAGGCCCAAATCACATTTATATAGCCTGTTAGACCCAATTTACATTTATATGGCCCGTTAGGCCCAATTCACATTTATAATCATGCTCACATACAATTTTTCATCACATAGCATCAATAATCAAATTTTCTTATTATGGGCCCAACAGCCCATCGGGCCCATTAAGCATATTCTGGCCCGGTTGGCCAATTTACAGCCTAAGCCCAAAGAATCGCCCATGGGGCCTCCGACAACCTATCGATTTTCTCTTCACGAGTGTTCGTGCACTCGCAAGACTACTGAAGCCAAACTTTCGGCTTTTCAGCATTTCGACATTTGCCGATTCATTGTGTGTGTGCAATGTATGTACACACCTGGTAAGCAAGCGTGCTGCGATTCCCTTAGTCACCAACCTACAAACAATATCACCCTTCAATTAATCGCATGTTTAATACATATCTTTACTAAAACCGAAACCTTACATTAACCTTACCTTGCGCGATTCTTTAATCACTAACCACGATCAACTCCTAGATCTGCACCAATCTTAATTATTAAAACCAGAATAATAGGTGACTCGTATCCAACACAAGTCCCCTTACCTTAACTATGACCATTCAGCCAACCTTAGCCAATAGGAGAGGAATACTTACCAAAACTGCAAACACCTAAGGAGTAATTCGGCAGAGAGCTAAAATCCAAGATCCGATACTAATTCCCTACCAAAGTTGATTAGAAATAATGAGGGAAAGGAGTAATCGGTATTAACTAGCTGAAAAAGAGATAAGGTACTTACACCAAAAGAGTAATCGGCCCAAAGGAGATTCAGCTTTTCGGCTTTCAAACTAGTATGGTGAACAAGGTTTATGTAGCGCAAATTGAAGAAGAAGAGTGGAAGAAGGAATCGGCTAACCCAAAGGGTAAATCAAAAGAAAATTATGTAGAGGAATGGTGGAAATCGGCACAAAGAAAAGAAAGTAAAGCAGATGGTTTTTCGGCTTTTTGGAAAGAGGGTTTCTAGCAACAAAGTGAAAGAGATTTCAGCATTAGCTTGACGACCTTGCATTCGACACCTATTTATAGCCCCTATAGCCGAATTGCCTGAACCTCAATTCCCCATTCGGCTTCATCACTTCCCCCTTCTCATCTCCTCATTTTTCTCCCTGATAACTCCCTAATCTATTTCCTAAATTTTCTCCTCTGAACACTCCATTTGGAGTCCATCTTCACGCCACTTCCAACCTTCTAGAAGGCCAAAATTAAACTCCTAAAAAAAATACTAAGCTAGGATTCGAACCTCGGATCTCCTTACTAACCATTAATGCCACCTCCTTACACCCTAAGTGGCGTCACTTAGCCACTCCACCACAAGGCTTTTTGATGTCATTTTCCCCTATTTTTATTTAAAAGCCCAACTACTCCCAACCCTGGTTCTTTTAATAATTAAATTGAAATTCCTCCACCACAAAACTCGAACCCAGAACTTCTCCAACATACCTAGACACTCCAAATTCCTTAAACCCTTATAGCCAACATGTCATTTGTCATTTTCTTGCTCCTTAAAAATTTTATGAGACCCAAAGCTCAAAGTCCTATTCATCTAGGCAAAAAATTTGGAGTGTTACACTCTCCCAAAGAGTCGAGTTTAACCACAATATGCTTCATCTTATCAGACGAGGTCAAAGAATTATAAACCTCATCAACTGTGAAACACTCGTGGCTATATAAAATCGTGCCTCTAAAGGTTGAATAAGATCGGGACAACGAATAAAGTAGAATCAACCCTAGATCTTCCTTATCATACTGAACCTCTATGGCCTCCAAGTTTAAGAGAATTTCTTTAAACACTGGTAAGTGTTCGTGTACAGATGCACCTTCCTCCAAACGATGAGCATAAAGACGCTGCTTCATATGTAACTTGCTTGTTAGAGTTTTCGACATACATATTTGTTCCAACCTCTTCCATAATGCAGTGGCGGTCTTCTCCTTCATTACATCCTGTAAAATTTCTTTGGACAAATGCAGATGTAATTGTGTTAACGCCTTTCGATCCTTACACTTCTTCTCTTCATCTGTTAATGTCGAAGGCATCTTATCTATCCCTAACAGGGCATCCTCCAGATCCATCTAAGTAAGAACTGCTTGCATCTTAATTTGCCACAACGCAAATATGGTGTTGCGATCTAACAACGGAATTTCATACTTCAAAGACGTCATTACCGTGATCGAGATGAACTACCCGGAAGCTCTGATACCAATTTGTGAAAATAAAATAAAATAAAATAAAGAACACATAGATTTTACGTGGAAAACCCTTTCGGGAAAAAAACCACGGGTAGAAGAGAAGAAAATTTACTATGTCGAATTCGAATAATTATAAGAGGAATAGACTATGTATATTTATAGGCTTGTAAAACCATATTCTAGTAAGATTGAAACCCCTTATTCTAATCAATATAAAATAGATGGAGTTTAATAAGGTTTAAAAAACCTTATTCTAAAATAAAATAAAAGAAGTGTAGTTCTATATGGATTTTACTTTTATTTTATTTTACCATTATATTTTATTTAAATAAGGATTTGGGTAATTTATTTCTAACAACTTCCTAATTGTTTGTTGGGTATGTTTAATGTCTTTGGTTAATTAAGTAGGTGATGAATACATTTTCAATTAAATTTTAGTTTAATTGATATTGTTGTTATTGTAACAATAAAAAAAACATAGATTTAAATGTACTTAAGTATATTCTTTCCTTCAATTTAAAAGTGAGGAAAGTTATGACTAGAATGAGGCCAACGTAGACAATGTTTGCATGGGAATTAAATTTTTCAAGCATCAATTCAAGTACAACTTATTTAGTAAAATAGTTTTAATATTAAATTTGAACTAAATAATATTCTAAAAAAATAAAATTACAATGAGGATGAAGTAAGAAATTATTGGAATGTTAATGATGTGAGGATGAGTCCTCTTTCAAAGTGTTGGAATATGTTGCTTTCAATTAGCAGAGCTGTTAGTCTATGTTCTTGGTTATTTTAATGGACGATTCTTTCGAACTTTCGAAAGTGGGTTTGGTAAAGCAGTCGAGTTTATTTTATTTTATTTGGAAGGATGGGAATGATGAGAATGAGGTGTTGAGGTCTTAGAGGAAACAAATTTTAAAGCAAATAAAGGTGAGATTCTTTAATTGAGGAGCCAAGAATTGCTCGACTGGGGATTAAGAATAAAAGGAGGGTTTGGAAGTGTAGGAACTTGGCAAAAAAGAAAAAGAAAAAAACTGGGTTTACGTTTGATAATGAAGAAGAAGTGATAAAGGAGCTGGCGCAAATTAGAGGGAGAAGACTTAATATATATTTTTAAGGTACTCTTCTTTTTTCTTTTTTCTATTTTGATTGTTTTTGTGTGGACTTTGGATTGCAATTGCTTCTCAATGGATTTTTTCTTTTGAATTATGAGAAGAGGGCAAAACCCTAACAGCTACACGATTAACATAACTCGAATCTAGACCACATCTAGAATGGTAAATACCCTTATTATCAGGCCAACACATAAGTTCAATAGATTTTCTTTTTAAATTATTGAGGTGAGTTGTTTGCTATATTAATATTTTTATTTTCTAGTTGTTGCAAGAGGGTTGTGTTTTGTTAATAGTATTTTTTTTAGCTCAATCAATTGATTACAAGCAAAATGGAGTAATAAAAACTCTCAGCTCATGCCTAATCGACAAAGTTGCAAAAAACAATAGTACAACCTACAAAGAATTATAATAGCAAGTAGACTGCACTAATACAAATCACGAAGAAAAAATAGATTACCAATAAGCTTTAAAAAGATATTTCTTAGACAGTCCAACATTTGCCAATAAATTAGTCATACCATTCTTCTGACTATTTGTGACCACAAATTTTATCTAAGGATTGTTTAGCTTTTGTTTTCCTTTTTTTTTTTTTTTTGCTCAATCGAGGTATTACAAATTCAGCATTTGCAAGAAATGCTAATATACAACAAAAAGTAGTCATACTATTGATCCTATTTGTCAGTTTTTTATTTAAGGTTTAGAGTTTAAGAGTTGGTGTCATTTTCTAGTGCTTCTAAGTGAATGAATTTATGATGATTGTCTTCGTTCATAAAATATTTAAAAGAAGAAAAGAAAAGGGTTAGCATGGTAAGATGTTTGCATTTAAGATGTATAAATCCAAAATATACAGGGTGCATCTAAAGTAATCACAGTTATCATGATAAGATATTCTTTGTATTTAAAATATTAATAGTGAGAATCACTTTAATTTTCTTACTCTGCTTTCATATGGAACATTTCTTTTTATATTTAAGATAAAAGATAAAAAATAATATAGTTTAAATATGTGCTAAATAAAAAATTTAAACACTACCGTTTCATCTAAATTAAAATATTCACACACTTCATTTATTTCTTAATATCTCAATAAATTAATTACACAATCTCAATAAATTTTGCAATACAATATATCATGAACTTTTGGTGAAACACCTCTTTTTTCATAGTTTATTTGCTTAGTCAATACATGACCTTAAACTTTATTATGCATGCATATAGGATGACATGACTTTTATTTCACAAATTGAATGTTATATTTGAATCCCCAACAAACCATACATACAACGATGTTTCATATATATTTTTAAAATATATATAGGGTTAAATCAATATCTAGGGTTTTAATTTAAAACTGAGATTATTTCATACAAGTAGGCAACCCATCCAAGAAATAAGAATAAAATTATGATTATGGCCAGAGTTTATAGCAGTGGTATCTTATATATGCTGTTCTGCATTAGGTGTTTTTAGGTGTGTATTTCTTCCTTATTAACTTCTTTTTTGGAGGTTTTATTATGAATATAATAAATTTTAGAGAGAATTTTTGGTTTCTTTTTTCTGATGTGGCCATCGACGAATCCTAAGAAGTTCGGAGACTTTTCAGAGCAGAGGAGGGCCTCTCAATGGTGATAAATGGGTAAGATTTAAAATCTTATTTTATTTTTTTATTTTTTTAAAATAAAAAGTAAAAAAAAAAGAGTTCAACAACTTAATTTTTTATTTTTATATTCGATTTTTTTCTTTTCTATTTGATTGCTTGTTGTAAAAAATACGTGTTTGCTATGGCTTTTATAGCCAAATTGATTACATATTTTATCTTTTTTTCTTACTATTTTGTTTATACTTTTGTTTTTTTTTTCTCTTGCAGGTGGTGGTGGTGGTCAACGATGATGGAGAGCCGTGCCTTTACCATTTCGATGAAGCGATGGCAGGGGCAATTTTTGGACGACGTGCCTGCTGACGTGAAGAGGAGCGACAACTGCTAGTAAAATCTTAGGGAAAATTAGGGTTTTTTTTTTTTTTTTTTTTTTTTTTTTAAGTTTTGAGCTATTGGGCTTTAGAGTTTTTTTTGTAATATGGACTATTTAATTGACTTTCACTTATTTGTTTTGGTTTATTTATTTTTGTTGGCCGGGTAAAATTGGGCTACTACAAAAGACACAGATACCTAGTTCCATATTATATTGTTGAAAAGGTCGACGAACTGGCAGTGAAGGATGCGTTTATGGATAAGGAGATGAAGAAGCTTTCCTCTCTATATCTAATTAAAACAACATATAGCTAGTAAACCAATCATCCCAGAAAAATATTTAAAGAAAAACCAGTTAAGTTGTCACTACATATTATTGTGCAATTGAAATATAATATATATAAGGTATGTTAAGCTGAAACATATTATGTTATCGAGGAATATATATATATATATATATAGCAAAATGCTTCAAAGTAAAATCTAACTTCACTAGCCTGCATATGGATTGGGTTGTGACAGAAACAAGTCCAAGCTAACACTTTGCTGATGAGTAATAATGTTGCAACATGCTTCTCCAGCTGCATCACTAGGCCCACTGCCATAGGCTATTGCATCACCACCCTCGGCGATACCAAAGAAGTCGATTTCTCTTTCTGGTTTGGGCATACAGGGCGAGAGGAGTGAGGGTTCACCCATGTCAGTACCCTTGGTAATGCCCAAGCACTTCATTTCATCAGTCATAATAGCACCAAATATCGTAACAGACGGTTTGGCAATAACATGACCATCAACCAAAGTGTCAGTTGCAACATCTGGAAGCTCCATGATGGGGATACCTCCCTCCTGTTTGATTGCTCCATCATCCAGCGCCTTATTAGGTATTCGGTCTGCTTCGTTTCCGGAGTTGGTTCCATCGATTTCATGATCATTGAAAGCGAGAACAGAAGAAGGAATGGTCCCGTGACTCCTGTCTTGGTTTTTGGCAACTGGTGGCTTCTCCACTTCAACCCTAAAGTGGGAACTACCATCTTCATCTTCAAAATCTTTGTACATGGTGATTTTATACCCAGTTTTGAGTTCGTTATCAACAACAAATTTTCTCCATCCACCGGACAAAACAGGTTTTTTGTACCCATTTTTCCGAACAGTGCAGTCAATTGGCCAGATCTCTGTCCCATACATTAGCTGAATCCTGACTGCATGGCCTCCATTGAAGGCTGGCAAAGAAGGCAGGATTTTTCCCGGAATCGCTAACCTCTTGTTGATATCAGTAGCTGTAAGTTCTTTAGTGAACATCTCTGTGGGCTGAGAGGCCATGGCATTCTAGCTAATGGGCTAAAAGCTGTGCTTTTCGAGGTAGAATTTACGCAAAAACAAAAGCTTGTATGTATGTGTATATATATTTATTACTATTATACAGAACAGAATGTGTGTGAAAGCCCGCGTAGGGGTTATCTGGAAACCCTTTTCTTTTTTTTGCCACCTTCGAGAAACCTTCCCTTTAATTATTATCCTTACTAGCTATATTGTTATTTAATATTAAATACGATTTTAATTATTATTTAATCCATATAAATATAATTTAAATTATTTTTAGAATAGTTTATTTTTAATATATGTGTTTGGATTAATAGTGTATTTCTCTATGAACTTTGAAAAATTAATTTTTTTTAAGCTCCCTTACAATTATTTTAAGATTTTTTCATGTAAATATTTGTGTTTTTTTATTTTTATTTTTGTTTGTGTTCATTGCATTCTTCGAATTTATCCCTTACAATTTGGATTAATGGTGTCTTTTACTATGAAGCTTGAAAAATCAATTTATGGACATGAAAATACTTATATTAGATACTTATTTTAAAAAAAAAGAAATTAGAAATTAAGGTATTTTAAAATGTATCATTTCAAAAGAATCATATTTATGTTAGAAAAAAATAGAATTTTTGGAAGCTTTGAGGTATATTCTCGATTAATAAAGGTAGATATTTGAATAATAAAATTATGGTTTTATATTCTACTCCATGAGATCTTTATAACGATATATCATATGTTCAAAATGGTTGAGTGGTGAATGAAAAATTGATGCTCAAAGTAAGTCATTTGTGAATTATGTTGAGGAAAATGGAAAGCTTAGTCTTACATTAGTTAAATATCAAGTATGAAATATGTTTATATACATGAACCAACTTGATAGTTATTGAATGATTAAACTAATGCTATCCCTTGTGCGTATTGGGGATGCAAATCCAAACTTGCAGGATGGAGGCGCGAAATGTTCAAACTAGTTGAGCCATTCTACGTATACGTATATTTTATCCTAATACGTAATCTTATTTTAAATATTCATGTGCAAATCAACTATTAGAATGCAATAATTTATAATTATGTTTTCGATTATTTCCAAAATAATAGTATTTGTAATTTTTATTACTCTCTAATTTCCACTTAAGAAAAACAAAAGTTACTGTTTTTCTAAACTTCAGTTAATATCTTCCTATTCCCTTTCTTTTTTTTCTTTAAGATTTAAAAGGTTTGAGCCACCACCAATCGAAGCAATCTCCTGACCCACCACCAATCGAAGCAATCTCCTGCCTTTGAATCAGATTCGTATGAGGGACGGTTCTTTTTTGCCTCACCACCACCTCCACAAAGAAATTGATAGGGATGTGGCGACCTATTATATACTAATGAAATAATTTATCACGACTTATTTTGAGGTTTTAAGAATTTTTGTTAAAGCTGCATATTTATTTTTTTGGTTTTTCATATCGAAGTGAGTTCAGTAATTAATTTTTTGTATTCTAAAGATCTATGAGAAAGGATTGTATAAAACAATGTCGCTACATCATCTGTATTCCTTTTTCAATAATTTAATGTTACATCACATTTTTATCTTAAAAAAAAAACAAATCTAAATGAAAAATCTTGAAATTTAAGATGAAATTATTGATGCGGCATTAAACTGTTGAAAAAAGATAATATCCCTTCGTACAATTCTTTCTCATAAATATATTAAGGGATAGATGCTAACCACGAATTTTGAAACTACTATGTTTTTTAGGAATATTTACTCACAAAATTTAAACTTAATGAATCAGTTTCAACAATCCAATTAAACCTCTTATATAAATGTGTGCTCCGCAACCGTATAAATATTTAAAAAAATATTATTCTATTATTTACTTATTTATTATTATAAATTAAATATTATAAAAATAACAGATTATTATAACATTGAGGGGGAAAATAAGATTCCCCGAAATGAAAAAAATATATATATTAAAAAATTCCATCTTTATTCCTTTTTACTCTGGCTTAATTCAAGCATCTAGCATGGTTGTTCTTGTACTATGTTAGTCTAGGGAGTGACGAATCTAGAGGAGGGCTAGACTTTTAAAATATAAAATTATTATTTAAGTTTTTAAATTTTTAAAAAAATTTAAATTAGTAGAGTTAAAATTATACTTTGGTCTCTCTAAATTTATAAAAATTCGATTTAATCATTTAAAAATTATATAGATATAAACTATAAAAAATTAAAATTTCATTCGACCCTCTAAAAGATTATTCTGACTTCGATCATGAGCCCAAAATTGAGTTTGCATATGAAAACCATGAATTAAATAAAAGTAAAAAAAATTAATGAAATTGGTGCTTGAAATTTTTTTACCCAATCTCGTGGACAAGAACGTGAAATATTCAAGCAATAAAATAATTTAAAGGGACCCTAGTATTTGACCCTATGATTGAACAGACCCTTGCCATGAATCCACATAGAGTCAATGATTATAAAATGGAATCTTATGTCATCAATTTGTTTGGAGGTGGTGGTAAAATGTCAAAAGTAGAGATACCTTCTCTTTGTTTCACTTTAAATTATCTTCTGTGCTATTTTGGGACTATCACAATTACAAATTATTGCTAAAAGACAAGCAACTTGTTTACACCATTTGGGGAACCAAAATTTTTTATTATTATTTATATATATTTTACGATATATATTCAAGATTTATAATTACTTTTTTTTTAATAATTTCGTTTTCAAAGTTTGAACTTACATTTGATTTTAGAAGTGTAATGTGTCATAACACTAGAAAATGCATATTATATTTCGACATGCCATGTTTTATGGAAAACTAAAAATATCAAAAGATAAAATCCAAAATAACTAAGCTTCTTTTTTCTTACAAAATCCATCTAAACTAGAGTTGTCCAAGGGTCGAGTAGCCTACCCGACCCAATAGTCTTAAATCGAATTGATTTAAATAATAAAAAATTAAATTAAATTTTAGTTATAAAATGTATGTTTAATTTTTTTTATTAATATTTAAACTGTGAAATGAGTTTTTTGACCAAACCAAGCAGGGCTGGTCCGAAAACAAACTTAGAGGTTTGAAAATGTTGTTGCGATTGTTTAAACAATGTCGTTAAAATGAAATAGTTTAAGTGAATTTAAGATGAGTTTAATTAAATAGCACCATTTGTGTTTAGCTTAATCCAACCCAACAAATTTTCTTAAGAGCATGGGCGAAGTTAGAAAGAGGCTCGCAGCCCCGAATCCCCTAAAATTTATTAAATTGTGTTTTAACTCTTATATTATATTTATAAATGTGATAACTTTTTTAAATTTAATTTCTTTCTATAGAATTTATGTATTGTTATTTTAAATCCCATTCATTTAATTAGCTTAATAAATCAATTACATTTTGAATTAACTATATATTTACATTAATATGCTATTAAATCTCTATCCAAAAATATTTTCATTAATAAGTTATTAATACAAATTTTGCATTTTTTTTAATGCACGTAACTTTTGCTTTTGTGTTGTAATATAAATAATTATATGTCTATTTTAATTACTTTATGGTAGGATCGACAGGATTAAGCAATAAGTAAAAAAATTAGTGAAATAAATTGAGAAATTAAACACACAAATTTAACGTGGAAAAATCTCTCTAAAGAGGATAAAAAAATCACGGGTAAAGATAATTTTACTATAATGACAAAAAGACAAAGACTACAAAAAATGAAGATAAAAAAAATAAACCTCGAAAACCCGAAAACAAAAAACACTCAAAAGTAGACACAAAATTCTCTAATGTGTTATGAATTCTAATCTCTAATGAGTTCTAGTCACACAACTCCAACACTTTAATCAATAATTTTGATTTTTTTATATTTATTTTACGATTTAATTTAGAATTTGTGGCTATCTTTTATCTCGATTTTTAGAAGTACTTTTCATACTGCTTTTCTTCTTCTTTTGATTTCAAAAGTTGGAATTTGATACTAATCTTTACGCCATCTTTGTGCTTGGATGACTAGGGAACATGTTTTAACTTCACACAAACGTCTTTGTGGTTGGAAACATGTGTTAAATAAAATCAAAATCTTATCCTTCTTCTATCCTCCCAACTTCGGGGTTGATCGCACACGCCTTCTAACCTTCGTTGTGACTCGACCAATTACACTATTGGAATCCAGAGAATGCAAATCAACCACAAATTTCACCGACGACGGAGTTAAAGAATGTCTCTAGCTTTTGAAACCCGTTAACGCAATTAAATTTCTTCTCTTCTAGAAAGGAATAAAAACACAGTGATGTTGTATTAATAAAGAAAGGAATCAGAACATTACCTTTATTGCCTATCTTAATTAGTGGATGCATTAAAACAAATTGTATCCATTAAAAAATAAAACAAAAAATGGAAACAACAATTAGTGGATGATTATATACAGTAACCTGCCTTAATTACCTAATACTTTTAATTAACTCCTATAAGATTTTTAAAAATTAATCAACATTTTTTATAATATTAATACTAAAAATGTTAACATTTAAATTTAGTATTTTTATACCTTTTTTTATCCAACCAATCTTTAAAAAAAATCTCAAAATTAAGTTACAACCTCAACTGATGCCCCTTTACATGGGCGGATTTAGGGGTGCTGGCAGAGCTCCAGCCCCCTTAAAATGTAAAATTTTTATTTAGTTCCTTAAAATTTTTTAAAAAAATTTTAAATTAATAAAGGTAAAATTACACTCTGACATCCCCTAAAATTATAAAAATTTGATTTAATTCTTTAAAAATTATAAAGATATAAACTATAAAAAATTAAAATTTCATTCGCTCCCCCTAAAAATTTGTTCTGACTTCTCCCCTGCTCTTTACAATATTTTTTACTTCGACCTGCCTAAGCTTTTATTACATATACAGTGAGTGTTAAATTAAAAATTTTATAATAATTTATTTTATTTTAATAACATAAAAACCAAAAATAACACAAACACAAATATATCACATAAAATAATATGAGCACAACACGAATTTAAAATATATTAGAATGAGTAACAAAATATAATATTTTAGCAAAAAAAATCCCTAACAAAATAAAAACTACAATTTCTTTTTGTTATTAAAAAAGACTTTCAGTAATTTTTTTCCATCTCATTAACACATAATTTTGGTAATTTTTTTACCTTTAATCTTGAACTCTAAACCTTGAACCATGAACCTTGACTCTAAACCCTAAATTTGGGGTTCGATGTTTGGGATTTAGGATTTGATGTTTAGGATTTTAGGGTTTATGATTCATGAGTCAAATTTTAGGGTTTGAGACTTAAGGTTCAAGGTTTAATTTTAGGGTTTAACATTGGGGCTTGAACTTTAGGGTTTTCAGACTAACTTTGACAAAGAAAAATTCAAACCCCAATGTGGAAAAATTTGCCAAGTTCAAGGCCTAACTTAGATAAAAAAAAAAAGTTCAAACCTTAATGTAGGAACAATTACAAATGTTTAAGAATCACACATGTATGCGTGTAAAAACTACAAATGTAAAACACAAATAAGTATTTAAGAATAACATACAATAACTAATAAAACGTAAAGTTTAGAATTAATAATAACACATATGTAATATGTACAAAATTAAAATAAAAAATAGCTTAACTTGCGAGTAAAAAAAAATTGAAATAGATAAATATATCATATTAATAATATTAAATGTACCCCGATTATTTATTATGTTATTGTCATTTTTTATAGCATGTCAAAAAGATATCTAGTTACTAAAAAGGAAACTCAATATTAAAATTTTACTTTTTACAAATTAATTTAACTTGCGACATGAACGCATCAATAATATTATTTATATATACAAATTTAATAAGAGAAAATAATTTATATTAAAAGCTAATTTTAAAAAAAAATTTACTTAAAGAAATATTTTTAGTACAGCGGTAAAAAATTTGTTTATAGCTATATTAAACATTGATTCAATTTATAATAATAATAATAAGTATATAAAAATAAAAAAATAAAAAAATACGATCAAAATAATAATAACCATTTAGTAAAATATAAATAAACTTTTAATTTTAATTTAAAAAATATAATTTACTTTTTTACCGTGTTGTATTGAAAGTCATATCATGCGGATGTTGACAAAAGAAAAGTGCACGTGTGCTTAAAATTATATTCCCGGTGTAAAATGAAGTGCACGTGCATAAATGAAAAATTAACAAAAATCAATGGAGTTGTAGTCTGGTCCCTTGCAATTTTAGCAATTTGATATATATTAATACTCTCTTCTATATCACATATTTGTTTAATTTTTTTTGAAAATTGATAAGTGAGAATAAAGGTTAATCATTTATTGCTGCCATTGTCATTCTAATTAATGCAAAATATGTTATTTAGATTTCCTCTTCGATGTAAAATACACACATCATTGACTTTGATAATTACATATATACATACATACATACATACATACATACATACATACATACATACAAAATGATGAAGAAGAAGGAGAAGCAGCTTGTTTAAACTATTTGGGCGACCCCAATTTGTGATTTTGATATTTATCCAGAAAAGAAAGTGATTTTTTTATGCTAAAAATGGAAGCGGATTGTAATTGCTTTACGCTAGCCGAGAGGAAGACTTCTCTTATAAATATCCTTCCAATGATGAAAGGATCAACCTTTTGAAACCTTTTGAGCTTTTAAAGTTACTCTAAGCAATTACCTTCTCTGTCAACTATCAGTTTTGGCTCTCTCCCTCTTTTGGTAAACCAACTACCACAATAACCCTACTTACTTTCCTCGCTTGTTGTACAATGTATCAATAATTTATGTGTTTCTAATTTTAGTCCTTCAACTTGCTTATTAGTCCCCAATCAAGATCATACATACCCAATTTGAACTAAAATAAAAAGACATAATAAAACCAATATCAATAGGTTAAAATGACATAAAAATACACTTCTAATAGACTAGATTCAGCTAAGATCAATTTGTCTAATATTCCCTAACTAATATCTCTCTAACATTCCTGACATTTTTCGAGAAGTGAATAATGTCAATTCAAATTGATACGTGTTCAATATTTTTAAAATAGATAAAATAGAACTATTAATATTAGTAGAGAAAGTAATTGGGTATAGTAGGGAAGAAAAAAAACTTTTGAAGTAGGAAAATTAACCTAAGGAGTTGACGCAATCTGAATTCATGAAATTGGTGGTTGAAATTTCTTGACCCAATCTGGTGAGACATTTAAGTACGTTATTACTTAAAAAGGGACACCAGTATGATTGAACAAAAAATGGAGGGACCCTTGCCATTAATTTGTCCATGAATCCACCTAAAGAGTGATAATGAAGTTGGTGGAAAAATGTTAAAACATTCCCTTTGTTTAACTTTAAATAAATGTCTTCTCTGCTATTTTGGGAATTAGAAATTACGGCTGAAAGTGAAGCAGCTTGTATAAACCATTTGAGGGACCCAATTTGTGATTTTGATATTTATTGAAAAAAGTTGATTTTTTTATGTCATAATTGTACATAGTTGCATATGTATATAAGTATGTTTGACTAGAATTATCTTCTTATTTAATTAATTACTAAAAAAAGTATTTTTTTTCTTAAATTTTGTTAGGTACATATATATATGAATCTAGTTGAGAACAATGCTAAATGGGTTGTAAAAATAGGTGCTTCTAAATATTTTTGTGTCAATAAAAAATTGTTTACCGAGTTTGAAAGTGTAATTAAAGGTAAATAAGTTTATATGGGTAATTTTAACAATTCAAAGTACTTGGTAAAAAAAAAAAATCTTACTTAAACTTACTTCTGGTAAAATATTAGCATTTATTAATGTTCTTTATGCACTTGTCCTGCATAGAAATTTGATTAGTTGTGGATTACTAATAAGGCAGACATTAAATTAGTCTTTGAATCTGATAAAATGGTATTTTCCCGTAATGGAGATTATGTTAAGAAAGGTTATTTGAGTGGATGTTTATTTATGATTCAGACTATGTTTAATGATAATCATAAAGTCACCATTTTTGCTTAAATTGTTGAATTCCTTGATATGTGACATGCTAGATTAGGTTACGTGAATATTTATTCTCTAAAAGAGCTCATAAAATTGATCTACTCCTTAATCTAGATGATAATAGCTTTAATAAATGTGAAATTTGTATTGAAGCCAAACATGCTAAACCTTCCTTAAAAACTCTTATAGATAGGAAGACTAAGCTTTTAGAATTATTTCATACTGATCTAGCAGACTTCAAAAACACAGGAAGTAAGAGTGGAAAACACAGAAAGTAAAACCAATTGGATCTAGATATAGTGGTCTGATCGGTTTAACCACTGGTCCGATTGTTAGAATACTGTATGCGACACTCTAAAATTATATTTGTACCAAATCACCACCTAAAATTTTATATAATCTTTTTTAATTTTCTAGTGATGATGTAGCATAATCATAGAGTAAAAACACTTGAAAATATAAATTAGTAGAAAGTAGCAAGTAGAATTATATCCACATAGATCAGTGATAATTATATTCTAAAGTAAAAACAAGTAAAGTAAATAAAAAGGGTTATATAATAAAAAAACTAAAACAAAGAGAGTAACAATTAAATTTTTTGGAAAAATAAATGGTGATAAACTCTAACCAAAGGTGAAATATTTGTTTGATTCATAAACTCGACCATCCACGAAGATGCCCCCTATTCCATGCAGGGTCCTTGCACTTGGAACACAGGTACCAAATCTAGTGCATTGGTTCGAAAATTGGGGCGTTGATGTGTTGCCTCGACACAAGTGTGCCAACGAATAACGGTCCAATAGCGCATAAGGGTGTGCTAGTGGTATTGAGGCACCTTATCTTGAACGCAAAGGCGTCAAGCTTAGGTCACTCAAGGACCAGGCTACAAGGGCTCTAGAGCTCGAAGCGGGAGTGCGCGGATTTAGGTGTTGAGGCATTGTGCTTGCTGCAGGGGCGTTAGTTGAGGTCCTTGATTTCGATGTTTAATTTTTTTTGCTCTTTTCTTCTATCGATAAATTGCTACCTCCGTAACTCATCAAATGGTAAGCATTGAATAAATAATATTTTACAAAAATATTAGTTAGCCCGTGTGGCTCACATGGCCTCACATATGCTCTTGTGGCCCAAATACCCCAGACCATGTATCACACACGATCTAGCACACAGCCTATCACACAACCGTATGGTGTCGACAGTGCAATCTTTTGACATTTGCCGTTTACTATTTTCTCGAGTTTTCTTTACGCACCTTACTAATTTCTAAAACTAACACCACGTCAAGAATTCCCAAACCTAAAACCAAGATTTAAACAACCAATTTTAGTAACAAAACACTAATTCCAAGTAACTAATTCAGCATTCGGCCACTTACTGAATAGAAACAATAGTCCTCAAAAACCTCTAATTCGCCAAAAATAAGTCATGCGATTCACAAACCTCACCTGACAGATTCCCATACCAAAGAGAGTCATCAAAATGCAATTACCACTAACTAAAAATTTCTCAAATCAAATACCCATAAACCACCTTCCTGAAATAAACAACCACCACACTTACCCAAAGAAGTAACAGATTCGACAACGTACGAATGGAATAACACAAGAGGCAACCGTAAGGCAAAATGAGAAAGAAAAACAACAAAACTTCTAAAGCATAAAGAATGAAAAATTCAGAAATGGAGCATGAAAAAGAGGAGAGAACAATAAATAAATAAAATGAATAGGGTAGCAAGAAGTGTACGGCAGAATGTGGAGGACCTTGGGGAAAAAAGTTTAGAATTTCAAAAATAAAAATTCTTAAAAACTAACCACTTCCCCACTAATCCCAATATCATATACCTTATCCTTGTTAGATTTTCTCAAAATTTAAAATAAAAAAAATTTTAGTTTGCACACATGGGGTTTCAAATACAAAATCTAAAGGTAAGATGAAACCTTATCACTTAACAAACATTCTCACTCTTGTCATTAGCTGAACAAAAATAACATATAACTCTAATATCAAAGGTCAGAGGTTGGACAAAAATTAACAAAAATGCAACGGAAAGAGTTTAAACACAAAACTTCCCACACAAAAGCACAACACTTAACCATTAAATCAGATAAACTCATTTTGCATAATTTTCACAATCTTAATTCAAAATCAGGACATAACCATTTTTGATTTCACTAATTCAATTTCTTCCAACCCAATTTCTAAGATGTGACACACATAAACTCATAATATACTTTAAACACTTAATGATGTTCAATCATAGAGACGTATACTTAAATCAACATGTGGCATATATTAAGCTCATCATTAATATTGAGGGATTAGAGTAAAATTTTAGAATTCTAAAGGGTGAAAGTAAAAAAATTATCTAAAAATTTGAAAATTGTGCTACTTCTCACAACTTCCGGCATTAAAAATGAGCCATGTATTTTATTACATACATATAAGCAAAACATACCTATTTGAATATTAAGACTCCGATTCTCTTCTTAAGTAGTTAATTATTAAAAAAAGAAAAAAGACATTCACTTCCTAATTGTTTGTTGGGCATGTTTAACGTGTTAGGTTAATTAATAGATGATGTCTTAGTTTAATTGATATTGTTGTTATTGCAACAATAAAAAAAATATAAGTTTAAGTGCATTTAAGCGTATTGTTTCTTTTAATTTAAAAGTGAGGAAATTTATGATTAAAATCAGGCGAGTGCCGATAATGTTTGCATAGGAGTTAAATTTTTCGAGCACCAATTCAAGTACAACTTATTTAGGAAAATAATTTTAATATTAAATTTGAACTAAATAATATTCTAAAAAATAAAATTACAATAAGGATGAAGTAAGAAATGATTGGAACGGTAATGATGTGAGGATGAGTCCTGTTTCAAGGTGTTGGAATATGTTGCTTTCAATTAGTAGAGCTGTTAGTCTTTGTTCTTGGTTTATTTTAATGGACGATTCTTTCAAACTTTCGAAAGTGGGTTTGGTAAAGCAATCAAGTTAGTTTATTTTATTTGGAAGGATGGGAACGGTGAGAATGGGGTGTTGAGGTCTTAGAAGAAATTTTTTTTTAAAGCAAATAAAGGTGAGATCCTTTAATTGAGGAGCCAAGAATTGCTCGACTGGGGATTAAGAATAAAAGGAGAGTTTGGAAGTGTAGGAACTTGACAAAAAAGAAGAAGAAAAAAACTGGGTTTACGTTGTGATTGATAAAGAAGAAGAAGTGATAAAGGAGCTGGCGCAAATTAGAGGGAGAAGACTTACTATAGATTTTTAAGGTACTCTTCTTCTTCTTCTTTTTTTTTATTTTGATTGTTATTTTCTTTAACTTTGAATTGCAATTGCTTCTCAATGGAATTTTTTTTTTGAATTTTCAGAGGAGAACAACGCGGTTAACTCGAACCCATATCACATATGGATGGGGGAATACCCTCATTATTAGGCTAAAATACAGATTCATAGAACAACGCGATTAACGCAACTCAAACCCTATTACATCTGGGTGATGGACCCTCGTTATTAGGCCAACATACAAATACAGTGGATTTTCTTTTAAAGTTATTGAGGTGAGTTGTTTGTTGTATTAATGTTTTGATTTTCTAGTTGTTGCAAGAGGGTTGTGTTTTGTAATGGTATCCTTACAAGGGTACTAAGGGTTGTTTGGCTTTTGTTATCGTATTGTTAATTTTATTTGTCTGTTTTTGGTTGGTGTCATCATCGTTTTCTAGTGCTTCTAAGTAAATGAATTTATGATGATTGCCTTCGTTCATAAAATACTTTAAAAAGGGAAAAGAAAAAAAAAGGGTTATCATGGTAAGATAGTCTTCGTATTTAAGATGCATACATCCAAAACATATAGGGGTGTATCTAAAGTAATCACAGTTATCATGATAAAATATTCTTTGTGCTTAAAATATAAAATATTCATAGTGAGAGTCACTTTATCTAAATCTGCTTTTATATGTGATATTTTTTTTTTATATTTAAGATAACAGATAAGATAATATGGTTTAAATTTGTATCAAATAAATATTTGACAAAAACTATAAATACCATTTCATTTAAATCAAAACATTCACACACTTCAACCCTATGTGATGACCTGATGAGATCAGGGTGTTCAGATTTAAGTCGTGCTAGTCACATCAGTTGTCCGGGCTTTACTTTATTACTATAATTCACAAAAAAGAAAACCACTCACACACTTCATTTATTTCTTAATATCTCAATAAATTAATTACACAGTCACAAAATTTGCAATACAAATTTATTCTCTTTTTTCATAGTTTATTTGCTTAGTCAATACATGACCTTAAACTTTATTATGCATGCATATTCGAAAAACATGACTTTTTTCCTCAAAATGAATATTATATTTGAATCCCCAACAAACCATACATACAACGATGTTTCATATATATTTTAAAAATATATGGGGTTAAATCAGTTTGAATTTAGTAATTTTTTTTACATTAACATTTAAATTTTTTTTAATTAATTGACCGCTAAATTTAACAATTATTAACAATTATTCTCATTTTAGGGTTTAAATTTTTATTTTATCAAAATTAAACTTTTATATTATCATATAAATCAATGACTTACTTCTTTTCCACCTTGATTAGAGAAAATATGGAAGCTTCACCTTTTTCTTTTCTTTTACGTGGATCACAGTGGCTTACATGCAATATTTTTGGAACGGAATTGGTAGTTAAACCGATGATGTCACCGGTACATTGGTCCGATGAATTCAATAAAAATTAATTAAATTTTAAAAATATTAAAAATTATTTTAATTGTCAATTTTTCGTTGAATTAAATCAATATTATTCTTTAAATTAATATTATAATTATTTTCATTTCAATCGATGGAACCGACTATTCACACATCATTACTTAATTCATACAAGTAGGTAACCCATCCAAGAAATAAGAACAAATTATGATTATGGCCAGAGTTTATAGCAGTGGTACCTTATATATGCTGTTCTGCATAAGGTGTTTTTAGGTGTGTATTTCTTCCTTAGTAGCTTTTTTCTTTCGGAGGTTTTATTATGAATATAATAAATTTTAGAGAAAAAGTGTATTCAATTGGGTCTTGAATTTATTTTTTCGTCCAAACCCTTGATGAGTCATTAAATTTAATGTAACAAACTAATGTTTGAAGTTGAGGGAATAATTAATCATTAATTTTTAATTTTTTTTAAAAAAATATTAGAATAACATTAAATATTATAAATTAGGGTAAACATCAAGTACTAACATATTAGTAAGAACTTCAAAAAAATTATTAAAAAAAAAAAAGGTACAATAAAAACCCAATCATAACACCCAACCAAGCATAACAAAATCAAACACCTGAAAACAGTCCAAAACACCTATAAAACAACCTTCCTTTCCCACTCCACTTATCACCAAGACCTAACAGAGAGCCCCTATACCATTGGACTAAGAACCTGTGCCAGCATGCATAAAACTCGGCGTCCAATTTGCAGCAACTTGGACGTTGGAAGACCACCCTTCCATCCAAAAAGAGCACTTGAATAAAGAGACTCCTACAAATTAAAAGATAATTCCATTGAAACAACTCAATCGAAACCTTACCAACCAACAGACCTCGTTAGCCCAACTAGCAAACTGCACCACTTATCAACTCAAATAAAATCGAATTTGTAGTACAAAGATATCTATAATATTTTTACAAGAAACTGAGTGAAAGTTACAAGAAGCAAAAGCGAACACCTACAATCACCCATAACTTAACAATAATCATCTAAGGACAACTCCAAAAGACACCAAGAAACAGCAATAAATACAACTCTAACACCAGCAACCAATTCGACACCACAAGAACAAAAAACCTAACAACCCAATATTATCAGTCTCCACACAACCAAGATATAACAAACACCCTTAGTAATAAGCAAACCCAATCACAGTATCACACAATCACCAAAGCAAAAGTATAAACTAGAAAAGATTATTACCTATGTATTTTCTGCTATATAGGGGGGGAGGGGTGAAAGTATATTGGTGGGTGCTTGAGGATTTGGAGAAAGGGAGATTAAAAACTAGAAGACATTTTGATTACCTCTGTATTTTCTGCAAGAAAACACTAGGAATATACATACGATAATCATTTGATACATTATTAGTGGAGAGTTTTACACTTTACAAATGGATTAATATGCAGGTATATCAAATAATTACCCATAACAACCAAATATATAGGTAGCTAAAGAAATTATAAAGAATTGAGAGATTAAAGATGAAACATTAAATATAGAAGAAACAGATACTTAGTTCCATATTATATTGTTGCAAAGGTCGACGAACCGGCAGTGAAGGATGCGTTTATGGATAAGGAGATGAAGAAGCTTTTCCTCTCTATATCTAATTAAAACACCATATAGCTAGTAAACCCTCATCCCAGAAAAATATTTAAAAAGACCAGTTAAGTCGTCACGAGATATTATTATGCAAGTAAAATAATATATATATATATATATATATATATATAAAAGGTATGTTAAGCTTTTTTTTTTTTTTTCTTCATTCAACTAAGAGATAAAACATTTCCCATAATTGAAAAATAAATATTGGACATCAAAACTAATGCTTACCACCAAGTTTTAAATATGTCACCAACATTAATACCTGCTACTGTCAAGGTTGAAGTCATTTCATTACCTTTCTGATCTAACTTCACTAGCCTGCATATGGATTGGGTTGTGACAGAACCAAGTCCAAGGTAACACTTCGATGATGAGTAATAAAGTTGCAACATGCTTCTCCAGCTGCATCACTAAGCCCGCTGCCATAGGCTATTGCATCTTCACCACCCTCGGCGATACCAAGGAAGTCGATTTCTCTTTCTGGTTTGGGCATACAGGGCGAGAGGAGTGAGGGTTCACCTATGTCAGTACACTTGGTAATGCCCAAGCACTTCATTTCATCAGTCATAATAGCACCAAATATCATAACAGACGGTTTGGCTATAACATGGCCATCAACCAAAGTGTCAGTTGCAACATCTGGAAGCTCCTTGATGGAGATACCTCCCTCCAGGTTGATTGCTCCATCATCAAGCGCCTTATTAGGTATTCGGTCTGCCTCGTTTCCGGAGTTGATTCCATCGACTTCATGATCATTGAAACCGAGAACAGAAGAAGAAGGAAGGGTCCCGTGACTCCTGTCTTGGATGCTGGCAGCTGGTGGCTTCTCCACTTCAACCCTAAAGTGGGAACCACCATCTTCATCTTCAAAATCTTTGTACATGGTGATTATATCCCCAGTTTTGAGTTTGTTATCAGCAACAAATTTTCTCCATCCAACGGACAAAACAGGTTTCTTGTACCCATTTTTCCGAACAGTGCAGCCAATTGGCCAGATCTTTGTCCCATACTTTAGCTGAATCAAGACTGCATGGCCTCCATCGAAGGCTGGCAAAGAAGGCAGGATTTTTCCCGGAATCGCCAACCGCTTGTTGATATCAGTAGTTTTAAGTTTTTTAGAGAACATCTTTGTGGGCTGAGAGGCCATGGCTTTCTAGCTGATGGGCTAAAAGCTGTGCTTCTCGAGGTAGAATTGTGTATCTATATATCTCACTATTATACAGAACAGCATGTGTGTGAAAGCCCGCGTAGGGTTTATCTGGAAACTTTTTCTTTTTGGCACCTTCCCTAAACTTTCCCTTCCATTGTTATCCTTACTATATTGTTATTTAATATTAAATACGATTTTAATTATTATTTAATCCATATAACTATAATTTAAATTATTTATAGAATAGTTTATTTTAAATATATGTGTTTGGATTAATGGTGTCTTCTACTATTAACCTTAAAAAATCAATTTTTTAAGCTCCTTTATAATTATTTTAGGATTTTTTTAGGTAAATGTTTGTGTTCATCTTTTTTTTTTTTCATTCGTGTTCGTTGCATTATTCGAATTTATCCTCTACAATTTGGATTAATTGTGTCTTTTACTATAAACTTTGAAAAATTAATTTATGAACATGAAAATACTTATTTTATATACTTATATTTTAGAAAAAGGAAATTAGAAATTAAAAAGGAAATTAGAAATTAAGGTATTTAAAATGTATCATTTCAAAATAATCATATTTATGTTAGAAAAAGAATAGATTTTTTAGAAACTTTGAGGCATATATTCTACTCCATATTTATGTTAGTAAAAGAATAGATTTTTTAGAAACTTTAAGGCATATATTCTACTCCATGCCATTCAAGATTTCTTGGCCCACTATTGGCCAAACCACCTGGGCGCTAGGTCCAATGTGAGTAGGATCGCTGAGCCATGCTTCATAATTGGAAAAACGAGCACCGTGGAAATACATGCCGCTCAGCCAAAGAAAGATGATGGAGAGTTGGCGAAATGGGCACTAAATATTTTAAGAGAGATCTCCTCCAAATCATTGGTATGGCTATCGAAATCGTGAGCATCGGCATGTAGGTTCCAGATCCAAGTGGTAGTATCGGGTCCCTTAGCTATTGTTCTTGAGAAATGGAGACCTTTACAATGATATATTATATGCTCAAAATAGTTGAGTGATGAATGAGAAATTGATACTCAAAGTAAGCCACTTGTAAATTATATTCATGAAACTGGTGCTTGAAAATGGTTTACCCAATCTCGTGGACAAGAACATGAAATATTCAAGTAATAAAATACTTGAAAGGGACCCCAGTATTTGACCCTATGAGTGGACAGGCACTTGCCATTAATCTGTCCATGAATCCACATAAAGAGTCAAATTTTATAAAATGGAATCTTATACGTTAGCTAAACAGTATCGTCAATTTGTTTGGAGTTGGTGGGAAAATGTCACTTTAAATAGTTATATTCTCTGCTATTTTGGTACTATCACAATTACAAATTATTGCTAAAAGACAAGTAGCTTGTTCGAAACATTTCAGACCCCAATTTTTTTTATTAATATTCATATCTATTTTACGGTATATATTTAAGATTATTAGAAAATTGTATTTTATGATAATTTTGAAGCATAATTTCAATAGGTAAAGGTAAAGAGTTGAATCATAAAATTATGGTTTCATATTTTATTCTATGAGACCTTTACAACGGTATATCATATGTTTAAAATGGTCAAGTGATGAATGAGAAATTGATACTCAAAATAAGTTGCTTGGAAATATTTGTTAAGGAAAATTAAAAACTTAGATCCCACATTGGTTAAATACCAAGTGTGAGATGTGTATATATATGGGAACCCTCTTAAAAAATTAATATTCATGAATCTTTTTTGAGATGGAGAGGAACAGATGTTTTACGTCACATATCTTATACTATTCTTCCAATCTCTTTTCCTATGATTATTTTAAGAAGTACTTCTAATGTAAAGAGAAACCAATTCAATGATGAAGACTGATTATTTTTCCACACACGTACATCATCTAAGGGGTTTATATACAGCTAATTAATAACAAACTAACTAATTATTAACAGATAACAATAACTGCTAACTACTACTAACTGCTGCTAATCTGTCATAACTATTTTGTTCCTTATTATGCCCCCAACTTATTACTTCTGCTGTCTGATCATGTTTCGCAACAACCTTGAGGCACGACCTGAACTTTGTAAACAAAGGCGTGGACAGAGGCTTGGTAAACACATCTGCCACTTGTTCAAGTACAATAACATGTCCTACTGTCAATTTTCCAGTAGTATGTTTGAATTTTGAATTTTGAATTTTGAATTTTGAATTTTGAATGGAGTACTGGATTAGCAGAAATAGCCACGGCACCTGAATTATCACACCATATTTCAGGTTTTCAAGAAGGAAGAACATGTAACTCAGATAAAAGAGACTCGAGCCAGACCACCTCAGAGACAGTATGAGCAAGACTCCGGTACTCAGCTTCCGCAGTTGATCAGGAGACCACCTGTTGTTTCTTGGATCCCCAGGCAACAGGGTTCCCACCAAGAAAAACACAAAACCCTGTAGTAGATCTTCGATCATCCATATCGGTGCCTCAGTTGGCATTCAAATACCCTACCAAATCCAGGCTGTCAGCTTTAGTGAAATGAAGACCATAATTCATAGTGTCATGAAGATGCCGAAGAATTCGTTTCACAGCTTTAAAATACTGGTCCAAGGGCTTATGCATGAACTGGCATACTCTATTTACAGCAAACGCAATGTCGGGCCTGGTAATGACCACATACTACAAAGCATTAACAATACTCCTGTAGTCAGACGCATTTTCCACAGTACTACCAACATGTTGAGACAAGGTTGTGGAAGTAACCATGGGTGTAGGAGAACCTTTAGCTTGATCCATCTTAGCTCTTTTTAGAAGATCACAAACATACTTCTGTTGACTCAAAAACAACCCCGCATTAGTAGGAAGCACCTCGATGCTGAGAAAGTAAAAGAGGGGTCCCAAATCTTTCAAGGAAAACTTGGCGTCAAGAGTGGCAACAAACACATCAATGCTGCGTTGATGATTACCAGTGATAATAAGATCGTCAACGTATACAAGGACATACAAACAAACACTCTCAGTGTGCCGAATAAACAACGAACCATCGGACTTAGCTAGCACAAACTGAGACATAAGCAAAAACTCTCTCAACTTGGAAAGCCAGGCCCGAGGAACCTGCTTGAGGCCATATAGAGCCTCCTTTATCCTGCACACCAATGGTCGATCCCCATGTTACTGTTCAAAACCAGGGGGTTGAACCATGTAGATTTCTTTAGAAAGACCGCCTTTGAGGAAAGCATTGTTAATATCAAGCTGCCTTAGTGGTCAGCCAAGCTTTACCGCCAAAGTGAGAACAACCCGAATAGTGGTCAGTTTGACAACGTGACTAAAGGTCTCATGGAAGTCAACGCCAGCTTCTTGAAGATATCCTTTGACCACCAAACGCCCTTTGTATCGAGCAATGGTGCCATCCGCATGTCTTTTAAGCTTGAAGACCCATTTACATCCCATAGCTTTCTTGTTAGCAGGTAAGGGAACTAGATCCCACGTTTGATTTCTAAGCAAGGCATCAAACTCCTGTTGAGCTGCCTGAGCCTATTCCTTGTAAGACAATGCCTCTTCGATTGTAGATGGTTCAGAGACTCCTAACTCAGCTGAAAAAACTCGTGGCTTAAAAATATCACACTTAGACTTGATCTGCATAGGGTAAGTATTAACAGGAGGTGCAGGCAGTGGTTCAGATTCTGGAATACTGCTGGACACTACTGGAGAAACTACAGTAGATGACCTATGACTGCTAGCATTATCATCAGACAACACTTCAGTAGCTGGCCTGGTTTGTAAATCAGTGCATTCGGTAGAAACAGAGACAAGAGAAGATCCATTGTCAGAATGAGGCAAAGACGAGACCACAACTAGTACCTGAGACTGCTGATGTAAAAACTGAGAAGAAGAAGACGAGGAAACAGAACCACCAGGTGAAGGAGTAGTAGCTGCAAAGGGAAAGTAGGTCTCATCAAACTTTACATATCTAGACACAATCAGCTTCCCAGTGTCATCAAGACACTTGTACCCTTTGTGAACAGGGCTGTAGCCAAGAAACACACACGACGTAGAACGAAAATGCAACTTGTGAGTATTGAATGGCCAGAGATAAGAATAACATCTACAACCAAAAACCTTCAAATGCATATAGTCAGGAGAAGACTGATGCAACACTTCATAAGGAGATTAGCCATTGAGAATAGGCATAGGAAGCCTATTAATAAGGTAAACAGCAGTGATAAACGCATGAGCCCAAAATCGCATGGAAACATTAGCTTGAGCTAACAAAGTCAGATCAACATCGACTATGTGTCTATGTTTACGTTCGACTAAGCCGTTTTGCTCCGAAGTGTGAGGACAGGAAAATCGGTGATGAATGCCGAGCTAAGCAAGAGTCTTGGGAAAAGACCGAAATTCGCCACCCCAATCAGACTGAAGTACCTTAATAGAGCAACCAAACTGAACAGTAACAAACTTCTGTAAGTGAAGAAATTTCTCAAACGCTTCAGATTTATGTCGAATGAGTACAACCAAGTATAGCAAGTATAAGCATCAACAAAAGAGACATAGTAAGATGCACCCTCAGATGAGACATAAGCTGGCCCTCATAGATCAGATACTATAAGTTCAAAAGGAGCTGAATACTTGGTAGTAAAAGGAGAAAAAGGAAGCTTATGAAATTTGCCAAGTTGGCAGGCTGAACACAAAGAACGCAACTTGTAATTTTTAGAAACAATATTATTCTTATGAAGAACTGTCATAATTGTTTTATTACAAGGGTGGCCAAGTCTCTTGTGCCACAAATCAAAAACATTATCTCTAGGAATAGAAGACCCTAGATGAGCAGCATGAGTAGTAGCCAAAGAAGAACCAGACCCAAGTTGCCTAGAGTCCGAGAGATCAAATTGATATAAACCATTATGTATGTGGCCCGTCAATAATATGCTCCCTATCTTGATATCCTTCACAAAACAACGTAGAGGATGAAACTCAAAATAGACCTGATTATCATTAGCAAACTTTGCAACAGACATTAAATTCTTGCAAATAGGAGGAACGTGTAAAACTAAATTCAGGTGAAAAATCCTATTGGCAGTTGTGAAACTACTTGAGTCAAAGTGAGCCACAGACACAGGCATACCATTTCCCATAAAAAGCTTATTAATACCTGTGTATGATGCTGCTTCCTGCAAAGTGGTCAAATCATTCGTAACATGATGGGACGCACCTGAGTCAGGGTACCATACTTTTGTAGGCTGAGAAACCTAACCTTGGTTAGAGACCGCATTAGTCTGAGCAGAGGAACCTTGCAACTGATCTTTATGAGAACAACACCGCGAACCATCACAAGAACCAGATAGCATTCCTTGAAACTGGTGACAATGCTCCTGCATGGGCTGTTCAGAAGTACCCTCAAATGTTTCATCAAATCGATAATAACATTTGTGAACTGTATGACCAATTCGTCCACACAACTGACACTGAGGTTTTTTGTGAGAAAACATTCTGCCTCGACCTCTAGCACGAGAAAACTGACCATGTCCCCTAGAAGAGGATCCAAAAGTTCTATCAGACTGATAAGAACCATTATTCGTAGAGGCTTGTTGATGAGCAAGATTGACTTATAGAGACATACTAGAAGCCAAGTCAAACTGTCGACTCTCATAGTCAAAAAGCATTTCAACCTGACGATCAAGAGAAACATTCATTGCAGAAGCCACAATGCGAATGGACTCATACTCCACTGGTTGCCCAGCAAGAACAATACTTACTTGTTCTTGCTCAGAGATCACATTCCCAGTGGGAAAAAGTGTGTCACACAAGCTTTGAATCTTAGCCAAATATTCTTTAATTGTTAAAGAACCTTTCTTTTGAGAGTAAAGCAAATGACGCAAAGTAGAAACCGCCAAAGTAGATTTAGAGGCAAACCTACGCAAAACATTGCTCTATACTTCATAACTCGTTGTAGCACTACTGAGATGAACTAAAATATCATCACAAATGGTAGATAAAAGCCACGAAGCGAGCAACTTGTCTTGTTGCTTATGAAATAAGAATTCAGGATTAGGAGAAAGACCACCATTATTATCAACAATATTCTGCGGAGGAACCGCAACAGTACCAAGAACAAACTCATGTAAACCATAGCCCTCAAGAATGAGCATAACCTGTTGTTTCCACAAAAGAAAATTACGATCACTAAGCTTCACAGTATCATGTTTAGGTAATTGCTGAATCTTCTAAAAGGAGCCAGGACCAGGATCAGGAGATGAGCCATCTGCTGGAACTGTCATATGAAATGACTGACAATTCTCAGCCTCATTACCAGAAACAGCTTCAGTTGCCATGAAAAAAAAAACTATGGCTGTGATACCATAAAGAGAAACGAATTCAATGATGAAGACTAATTATTTTTCCACACACATAGAGTACATCAACTAGGGGGTTTATATACAGCTAATTAATAACAAACTAACTAATTATTAACAGATAACAATAACTACTAACTACTACTAACTGCTGCTAATCTGTCATAACTATTTTGTTCCTTATTATAATGTGGTTTTTCTTCTTCTTTTTATTTTCAAAAGTTGGATTTTGATGGGAAAGTTGATGCGATGTATTACGACATCTTTGTGCTTGGATTACTTGGGAACATGTTTTAGCTTCACACAAACATATTCTTTGTGCTTGGAAACATGTCTTAAATAATATCAAAATCTTATCCTTTTGCTTGTAGAATACTTTTAAGTAATATGGTTTTAAAATGATAATATTTGTAGTTTTATTTTTAAAAGAAAACATAGATTATTAAAATTTCATAACATAGAAAATATATAGAATATAAGTTTAAGATGCTGTTAGTGGTATAGATTAAGAATTTGTATTATGTGATAAAGCTGCTATGTTTTCTAGAATATTTATCCGGGTTTTAAAAGTACAATATATCATGTCATTAGAAGTGTAAATTGTATTTGAACATGCCATAGATTATAAAATTCTAACATAATTTTTTAGGGTTTACAAAGAGATATGAACTCTTAGGGTTACAACAGCTATATAGACATCCATTAATACAAAATTTTCATTTTACTTTTTCTTAATCCACGTAACTTTTGCTTTTTTGTTTTGACATAAGTATATGCCTATTTCTTTTTCTTTGAATAGAAACACACTGATGTTATATCTTTTTTTCTATCCACCGTACGATCCTCCCACTTCAGGGGTTGATCCACACACCTTCTCTCCTTCTTTGTGACTCAACCAATTTCACTATGTGGGATACTCCCACTTCGGGGGTTAATCCACACACCTTCTATCCTTCTTTGTGACTCGACCAATACCACTATTTGAATCCAAAGAATTCAAGCCAATCACACATTCCATCAACCAACGAGTTAAAAAAAGGAGTAAGAACACACTGATGTTATATTGATAAAGAAGGAATCAGAACATTACCTTTATTGCCTATTGATCAGTGCATTAAAACAAATTGTATCCATTAAAAAAATAGAAAGAACAATTAGTGGATGATTATATACTCATATCCATTAATTGTTAGAATTAAGTGACCCAAATTCTTATAGAATATGATGGAAAATAAAATAAAAGTAAAATCCATATAGAACTAGATTTCTTTTATTTATTTTTAGAATAAGGTTTTTTAAACCTTATTAAACTTCATCTATTTTATATTGATTAGGATAGGGTGTTTCAATCCTACTAGAATATGGCTTTACAAGCCTATAAATAGATATAGTCTATTCCTCTTGTATTGATACAAATTTTTCGACATAGTGAATTTTCTTCTCCTCTCGCCTCGTGGTTTTTTTCCGAAAGGGTTTCACGTAAAATTTGTGTGTTCTTTATTTTATTTATTTTATTCTATTTTTTTCACAAATTGGTATCGAGCTTCCGGTTATTCATCTCGATCACGGTAATGGCGTCTTTGAAATATGAAATTCATTGTTGGATCGCAACACTAGATTTGCGTTGTGGCAAATTAAGATGCAAGCGCTTCTTGCACAGATAGATCGGAGGATGCCCCGCTAGGGATAGATAAGATGCCTTCGACATTAACAGATGAAGAGAAAAAGCGTAAGGATCGAAAGGCATTAACACAATTACATCCGCATTTGTCCAACGAAATTTTGCAAGATGTGATGAAAGAGAAAACCGCCACGCATTATGGAAGAGGCTAGAACAAATATGTATGTCGAAAACTCTAACAAGCAAGTTGCATATGAAGCGGCGTCTTTATGCTCATCGTTTGGAGGAAGGTGCGTCAGACACGAACACTTAACAGTGTTTAAAGAAATTCTCTCAAACTTGGAAGCCATGGAGGTTCAAAGTATGATAAGGAAGATCTAGGGTTGATTCTACTTTGTTCGTTGCCCCTGTCTTATTCAACCTTTAGAGACACGATTTTATATAGCCGTGAGTCTCTAATAGTTGATGAGGTTTTTATGATTCTTTAACCTCGTATGATAAGATGAAGCATCTTGTGGTTAAACCCGACTCTCGGGAGAGGGTCTCATTGTTCGTGGGAGACAAGATCGGAATGCGATGATGATCGTGGTAGGACACAGAACGGAATCCTCGTGGTAAATCTAAGGGTAGATCAAGTCTTCAAACAGAGGTAAAACTTGTAACTTCGCAAGAAGAAAGGGCACATTAAATCTGAGTGCTATAAGCTACAAAATAAGATTAAAAGGGAGGTCACGAATCAAAAGGAAAACAACCGAAAAATTCCTGAAGGTGATGTTGTAGAAGACTACAAATGATGGTGAACTTCTAGTCGCTTCATCAATGATTCTAAAGTAAGCGAGAGTGGATACTTGATTCAGCCGCACATTCCATATGAGTCCCAATCGGGATTGGTTTACAACTTACGAAACAATTATCCGAAGGTGTTGTTTTGATGGGAAATAATACTTACGTGTAAAATCGCAGGTGTTGGAACAATTAAAGTTAAGATGTTTGATGGAGTTGTCGAAACACTTAGTGACGTCGGCATGTTCCGAAATTGAAAAGAAATTTAATTTCGTTGAGTACTCTTGATTCAAAAGTGTGCAGATATACAAATGAAAGTGGGGGTTTTAAAGATTTCCAAAGGGTCCCTTGTTGTGATGAAAGGACAGAGAAAGATTGCCAAGTTATATGTTTTGCGGGGTTCTCATATTCTCGGTGATGCAGCTATCGCTTCCTCGTCCTTGTCGGATGATGATATTACTAAACTTTGGCATATGCGCCTAGGGCATATGAGTGAGAATGGCATGGCGAGAATTGAGCAAAAGAGGACTTCTTAATGGGCAAGGAATTTGCAAACCGAATTTACTGTGAGCACTGTGTTTTTGGAAAACAAAAGAGAGTTCGATTCACTAGAGGAATCCATAACACGAAGAGAACATTGGAGTATATTCATTCGACTGTGGGGGCCATCTAGAGTGCCTTCCGGAGGTGGAGCTAATTATATGCTAACCTTTATTGATGATTTTTCCGAAAAAGTTTGGGCGTTCTTCCCGGCGAGAAAAGTGATGTGTTTTCCGCATTTAAGTCTTGGAAAATTATGATTGAAAAAGCAGACGGAAAAAGCAGATAAAATACCTCCGCATGCATAATGGCTTAGAGTTACGTTACGATGAGTTTAATAGATTGTGCAAGTCGGAAGGAATCATAAGACACCGACGATTCGTCATACACCACAACAAAACGCGGCGTTGCGAACGAATGAACGAACGATCATGGAGAAGGTTCGATGTATGTTGTCAAATGCCAACTTACCAAGTCATTTTGGGCGTAAGCAGCGGCGTCATCTGCATGTTTTTTGATCAACCGATCTCCATCCGCTGCCATTGAGAAAAAGACTCACAAGAGGTATGGTCCGTAATCCTGCTAATTATTCTGATTTAAAGATCTTTGGGTGTCCCGCATATGCTCATGTTGATAATGGAAAATTGGAACCGAGATCCATTAAATGTGTTTTTCTTGGTTATAAAGTGGTGTAAAAGGGTATAAGTTATGGTGTCCTGAAAATAGAAAAGTTGTGATTAGTAGAGATGTTGTTTTTGATGAAACTGCTATGATACCTAACTTATCTCTTAAAGACTCTTCCAATAAAGAAAATCAAAAACAAGTAGAGCATCGAGTTAATACAGAGTCAACTCCTCAAGCCAAGACAAAAATTGAGAATAGAGTTGCTTCTTCACCACAATACTCTATCGCCAAAAACAGAAACTAGAAGAGAAATTAAACCTCCAAAGAAATATGCTTTGGCTGATCTAGTTGCTTATGCTTTGAATGTGGTGAAGATATAGATGCGAATCAAGAGCCATCTAATTATTCTCGAGGCGATTACACCGTGAAGGCTCGAGAAAAGTGGATGTTTGCTATGCAAGAAGAGATGGAATCACTCCACAAAAAGCAAACATGGGACCTTGTGAAACTTCCTAAAGGTAAAAAGGTCATTTCGTTGTAAATGGGTATTTAAAAGAAAGAAGGGACTCAGGGAGTTGAAGAACCCGATATAAAGCAAGGCTTGTTGCAAAGGGTTACAAATCAAATTCCAGAGTGGACTTCACAGATGTGTTCTCCCCGGTTGTTAAGCATAGTTCAATTCGAGCTTTGCTTGGTATTGTGGCCATGCATGATTTGGAGCTTGAGCAGCTTAGATGTAAAACGCATTTTTGCATGGAGAGCTTGATGAGGATATTTACATGCAACAACTGTAAGGTTTCTGATTTGAAAAAAAGAACTATGTTTGCTTGCTTGAAAAAGTCCCTTTACGGTTTGAAACAAATCACCAAGACAAAGGTACAAGAGGTTTGATTCCTTTATGACTTCTCATGATTTCAAAAGAAGTAGTTTTGACAATTGTGTTTACTTTAAGAAAAATAGTGATGGTTCTTTTGTGTATCTACTTCTTTATGTTGATGACATGTTGATAGCAAAAAAAGATAAAGAAGAGATAAGAAAGGTCAAAGCCCAACTAAGTAAAGAATTTGAGATGAAAGATTTAGGACCAAAGAAAGAAGATACTTGGTATGGAGATTCTCGAGAGATAGAAAATCAAGTAAATTGTACCTAAGTCGGAAGGGTACATTGAGAAAGTTCTTTGCGAGTTCAATATGCAGAGTGCTAAGCTTTGTTAGTACTCCTTTAGCACCCATTTCGGACTTTCATCGATTTTGTCTCCACAATCGGATGATGAGATTGAGTACATGTCACATGTTTCATACTCTAGTGCGATGGGATCTCTCATGTATGCTATGGTTTGTTCACGTCCAGATTTATCATATGCAATCGGTGTAGTTAGCGGATACATGACAAATCCTTTAAAGAACATTGGAAAGCGATTCGGTGAATTTTAAGATACTTACGAGACACTACACGATGTTTGCTTACAGTTTGGAAGAACTAAAGATGGAGTCATAGGGTATGTTGATGCTGATTTTGCTTTGAGACCTTGATAGAAGAAGATCTCTCACAGTTACATATTTACAATCGGAGGTTGTGCAATTAGTTGGAAAGCCATTTTGCAAACTACGATCGCTTTGTCTACCACTCGGGCCGAGTACATGGCGATTCATCGAGGCTTGCAAAGAAGCTATTTGGTTGAAGGGACTATTTAGTGAACTCAATGAAGGCCTTCAAATCAAAGCCACGATATTTTGTGACAATCAGTGCTATATTTCTTACAAAAGATCAAATGTTTCATGAGAGAACAAAACACATTGATGTTCTGGTATCATTTTGTTCGTGATATTATTGCTCGTGGTGATATTGTTGTGAGCAAAATTAGTACTCATGAAAATCCTGCAGATATGATGACTAAGTCACTTCCTAAAACCAAGTTTGAGCATTGCTTAGACTTGGTTGGTGTTCATTGTTGAGTTAAACCCTTAAGGGGTTTTATGGAAGAGGTGGAGAACTTGTTTATTGAAAGTTCGCAATGAAGAACTTGTTCATTGAGAATTTGTGTCAAGGTGGAGATTGTTAGAATTAAGTGACCCAAATTCTTATAGAATATGATGGAAAATAAAATAAAAGTAAAATCCATATAGAACTAGATTTCTTTTATTTTATTTTAGAATAAGGTTTTTTAAACCTTATTAAACTTCATCTATTTTATATTGATTAGGATAGGGTGTTTCAATCCTACTAGAATATGGCTTTACAAGCCTATAAATAGATATAGTCTATTCCTCTTGTATTGATACAAATTTTTCGACATAGTGAATTTTCTTCTCCTCTGCCCGTGGTTTTTTTCCCGAAAGGGTTTCCACGTAAAATTTGTGTGTTCTTTATTTTATTTATTTTATTCTATTTTTTTTTCACATTAATATTATACATTTAAACTTAGTATTTTTATACATTTTTTATATCAAACCAATCTTTAAAAAAAATCTCAAAATTAAGTTAGAACCTGAACTGACTTAGGGGCGAGTTTATATTCAGCCCCTTTATAATATTTTTGACTTCCACCTGCCTGGGGTTTCATTACATATATAGTGAGTGTTGAATTGAAAATTTTATAATAAATTGTTTGGTGTTTAGGGTTTATAAGAGTTCAATTTAACTTAATTTTTATATTTCTAACCCTCTTTCGTTCATAAAATACTTGAAAAAAAAAGGGTTTACAATGATACAATAAAAGGAAATACCATAAATCCCTCATTTCATGTCTATATACATAAGTATCGAGAAGTGTACATGATACACATTTTACATTATTAAAAGTCATTTAAAAATCAACTGACTTAGCTACGAGACAAGTCACAACTCATAAAGTCAATTGCGGTCGATTCCCGCAACCCCTAGCTAAGCGAAAAGAAAAAACTGAACGAGACAAAAGAACGTTAAAATATATAATAAAAAAATCATAATAAAAAGTGTCCATTGTCAAATAGATAGGACAGGGATCTTCTAAATCTTGGGTATGGGTTCTTGAATAGCGTCTTTCAAAAGCGTTTTCTTCAATGAATATCTAGACAACATCATCCCATTGACTATACTTAATTAACCCCAGTCTTAAACATCAATCAACCAAAATCTTAGTTTGTGTTTTTTCCCCCCTGTGTATGTTTTGTTTGATTATTTGAACGATATAACATAAATATTCCTTGTGGGTTTTTTCGTGATTATATGTGGATGTTTTTCTCTTACATACTAGAAAAGAAGAACACAATAATTCAGTAATACAACATGCAAGAAATAATTCAAAAGGTTTTAAGAAGCATATATCCAGAACGTATGGAGTGCATCAAAAGTGATGATAATTAGATATTCTTTGTATTTTAAATATTCATATATGGAGGATGACTTTATTTTTCTTAATCTGGTTTCATATTTACACCCTTTTTTAATGAAACACAGTAATGTCTATTCTCTTTTTTTTCATGGTTTCTTTGCTTTGTCAATACGTGACCTTAAACTTTATTATGCATGCATGTTCAAATATCATGACTTTTTTTCATAAAATAAATATTATTTTTGAATCCCCAACAAACCATATATACAAGTATGTTTCATATTTTTAAATATATATATATATATATATATATAGGTTAAATCAATATTTTCGTTTCAATTTCGTAATTTTTTTTCACATTGGGACTTGAATATTTTTTTTTTTGTCTATGTTAGGCGTTAAACTTAGCAATTGTTCCCATTTTAGAGTTTGAAAATTTTTGTTTCGTCTAAATTTGGTAATTGCTCCAAAGCCTGAATTTTAGGGTTTTCAAGGATTAACTTCGACAAAAAAAAGTTCAAACATCAATGTGGAAAAGTTTACCAAGTTCAAAGCCTAACTTAGATTAAAAAAAGAGTTAAAGCCTTAATGTAGGAACAACTACAAATTAAAAGCTTAACGTAAATAAAAAAATATACATGCCTCAATATGAGAAAAATCACTAAATTTAAAACCAAAAAAATAATTTAATCTTATTATGATAGTTCTTGTTACCGACCCGAAACTAACCCACAATTCGAACCTGAGCCCTATAAGATAGATATATTAAGGATACATAGTAAAATGCACAACAATTTAGTATGGTAAACGTGAACACACGTTGGATTGTCGCATAACCAAGTCCAAGATGTTCATCAACAGTTCTGCCACTGCCATAGGCCATTGGATTTATGCCAAGGAAGTGGATTTCTCTCCCCACTTCTACCATATAGTAGGAAGAACCATCTTCAACTTTCACTTGGTACAAGGTGAACTTGTCACCAACATTTAAGGTGCATGAATTTTGTAATTCCTCATCAGTCATTAGACTCATTAGTAATGAGTCATTCCATGTCTCAGTCCATGTAAGGTATACGTGGATTTCACTCCTTGACAAATAATGTTGTAAATTCAATATAATTTTATTGTTAAATCTCAATTAATTAAATTAACATAAAATAATTTAATTCTTATATTTTATAATTAAAAAAATCACAATATTTAGTTTGATTACTCAAAAATAAAATTCTTGTAATTTGATTGTTAAGGTATTTTATTTTAATTAAACAAATATTAAATTTCTAATCGTGATATTGAATTGGTAAACTATCAAAATAGTCACTTTTGTTTGTCTTAGGTTACATTTTAGTCACTTATGTTTGAAATGTTATGTTTTAGTCACTTACATTATCTTATTGTAATATTTTAGTCACTGAGCCATTAATTGTTATTAACAGTTTAACAGTACGCTGGTGTGGCACGTTAAATCATCATTTCAAATAAAAATTTTAGGTTAAATTCTACAATTGGTCCTTATATTTTTTCATTTTGAGTAATTTAATTTTTTCTTTCGTGTTCTTTTAACTTTTCCTCTTTTTTTTTTATTTCTCTTATGCTTCTCCCTCTATTTTTCTCACTTCTCCATTTCTTTTAACATAGTTTTTTTTATGTTTTTCATTTGTTAAAATTAGTCCACAAGCTCCTCTCACTCGAAAAAGTTAAATTGTTTTAAAAAAATAAAAGTATAAGGACCAATTTTAACAAATAGAAAACATAGAAAAACTACGTTAAAAGAAATAGAGAAGAGAGAAAAACAGAGGGAGAATCATAAGAGAATGAAAAATAAAAAAAGAAAAGTTAAAAGAACATAAAAGTAAAAAAATTAAATTGCTCAAAATAAAAAAATATATAGGGACCGGTTGTATAAATTAACCTAAAATTTTTATTTGAAATAATGATTTAACGTGCCACATCAGCTTACTATTACACCACTAACGACAATTAACGACTCAGTGACTAAAATATAACAACGCCATAATATAAGTGACTAAAAATTGACATTTCAAATATAAATCACTAAAATATAACCTGATATTAACAAAAGTGACTATTTTAATAATTTACCCTAATAAATTTTTATTCACTCAATTTTTTTGTTTTGGTAAACAACTTCCGGTAAATATTCTGCCCATCGAAACAAAGCAAACAACTTGTACGACAGAATCCGCCATTTTGGTCATTCCACTTGCAGGGCACCGCACCTCCATAGATATCCTGCCATCTGCCTTTCCTTTTACAAGTGTAAATATGCCATAGAGAGAGAACAAAGCGTTGGACAGAACAATAGAGAAAGAGAGCCATACTTTCTAGATTTAATTTTAAAAAGACATTAAATTTAAAATAATTAATTGGTTAAAATTATTAAAAGATAATTTTTTTATAATTTATTTAATTGATATTTATATTTTGAAATTAAAAATTAAAAATAAAAATATTCATTATGTTTAATACTAATAATACGATTGAGTTTATGAAAATTCGTCTGTAGTTACTATTTTATTAATTTTATTATTTTAAAAAATAATTCTACATGCTGTTAGGTTTGATCATATTATACATTCTTCTTCTTCTTCTTGACTCTTGATGGCTACCGCGGGACCCACAGCTTAAACAGTTAATCGGCTGCCCCCCGCCGTTTTAGGACAAGACAGTACATTTAAAACTAGGATGTTTTTAGAGGACACACTTTTGTTTAGCTGGATATGGGCTTGTTTTTGCCCTTTTCAATTCGCCCTTTATTAGGCTTTTGAATAAAATTTCCAGTTTCTATTAAAAAAATGTTTTATTACATAAAATATATATTTCACTATTTTTAGGTAAATAATATAGATTGTTTGTATAATTATTTTAAAATTTTAAAAATAATGATAAATGATATTTGAATAATTTAATATAAAATATAAATTAATTTAAAATTTTAAATAATTTTTTACATCATTAATAAAAATAATGATATTTTAATAATTTTACTTCAAAACGCAAAAGCCAGAAAATTTTTAATATTTTATTTTATTTTTATATATAATGTAATTCGTATCATATAAAATTAAATCTATAATAGTATACTAGATTATGATATATTCATGACAAATTTATTAAAAATTGATTAAAAATCAAATATTATTTTGGTTGAAATGGTAAATTTGATATAACTAAGACTATGATGTGATTTTCTTGTTATCTTAAATTTTTTATCGGTTAAAAATAGCTTGTTTTAGATATGATTTTGTATCATTCCTTAAAAACCTAATTTTTTGTTCAATTTAGCTTGCTTTTGGATGGACAATGCGTTCACTTTCGATATGGTTAAAAATAATGGTGACACAGTGAGATTAATTACTATAATTGTGAATTAAAAAAATTTTACCACCCATCCAAAGGAATCCTAATTCAACGAAATAATTTTATTCGATTCTGATGCATAAAAATTTAAGTTTTTTTTTAATAAATATTTAACTAATTTATAAAAATAATTGTTTTTGTATTTATAATTTATCTTTATTCTTAACTTGAAAAGAATAAAATAAACTAAAAATCATATCACACATGTATGCGTGTAAAAACTACAAATTTAGAACACAAATAAGTGTTTAAGAATAACATACAATAACTAATGAAACGTAAGGTTTGAAATTAATTATAACACATATGCAATATGTACGGAATTAAAATAAAAAATAGTCTAACTTATGAATAAAAGAAAATTGAAATAGATAAATATATCATATTAATAATATTAAATGCACCCTGATTTTTTATTATGTTATTGTCATTTTTCTATAGTACGTTAAAAGAGATTAAGTTGCTGAAAAAAAAATTTAATATTAAAATTTTCTTTTTTTACAAATTAATTTAACTTGCGACATGAACACATCAATGACATTATAAATATAAAAATTTAGTAAGAGAAAATATTTTATATTAAAAGTTAATTTCTTTAAAAAGTTTACTTAAAGAAGTATTTTTAGTATAGCAGTAAAAAATTGTTTATAGCTCGATTAAACATTAATTCAATTTATAATAATAGTAATAACAATAATAATAATAATATAAAAATTTTAAAAATATAATTAAAATTTTTAAAAAATAATAATAACCATTTACTAAAATATAAATAAACTTTTAATTCTAATTTTAAAAATATAATTTATTTTTTATCGTGTTGTATTGAGAGCCATATCATGCGGATGTTGACCAAAAAAAAAAGTGCACGTGTGCATAAAATTATATTCGCTGTGTAAAATGAAGTGCACGTGCATAAATGAAAAATTAACAAAAATGGCGCCGTCTGTGGGAATCGAACCCACGACCACGTGGTTAAAAGCCACGCGCTCTACCGGCTGAGCTAAGACGGCTATTTGACAGACTTGCAGTCTGGTGTCTTCCAATTTTAGCAATTTGATATATATATTAATACTCTCTTCTATATCACATATTTGCTTAAATTTTTTTGAAAATTGATAAGTGAAAATAAAGGTTAATCATTCATCGCTGTCATTGCCATTCTAATTAATGCAAAACATGTTATTTAGATTTCCCCTTCAATGTAAAATACACACATCATTTACTTTGATGATTACATACATACATACAAAATGATGAAGAAAGAAAGAAAAGGGTGGGTTTCAATTTACAAGTTCAACCTCAATCTTGATCTTCAAGTTCCTCTTTTGAACCGCACTAATCTGTCTCCAAAAGAAGCCTAAGCTGCTACATGTAAGAAAAGGGTTTTTATTACATAAACACACGCATACATGTAAGAAAAACATAATTATTTTTTATAGAATAGCATCATAGACAAAACAAACCAAGCAGAAATAAAACCAGAATATAACAACCAACTGGTTATGAACACTAACTTTGTCTTATTGTCCCATTTGGTTATCGGCTCCCTCCACATTGGGTGGCGCCAAAGTCAAATCTAACTTTTCTTCTCCCACATATGGGGGTGGAATAGTACCGGGTTGTCGAAGAACCAAGTCCAAGCTAAGGTCTTGATGATGATCTGTAATAATATCAGGACATGCTTCTCCAATTCCACCAGCATCACTAGTGCCACTGGGTAGGTGATCGGACTGAAGTGAGCTCTTTCGTCATCCATGTTAGTACCAAACATCCCGATGGACGGCGATTGCCAAGCATTGGCAGGCATGTTCATCGGTGCAATATCAGGCTGGTGTGCTCCGGCCAAGTCTTCAGGTACTTCTCTTCTGTACTCGACAGTGGTTTCATCGAGTTCATGATGAATGAAAGAGGGAGCGGGAGAATTAGGAAGGGTGCCGTGTTGGTTGCCGGCGGGAGGCTTCTCCACTTCAACCATATTGTGGGAAAAGCCATCTTCATCTTTGTACATGGTGATTCTATCCCCAAATTTGAGTTCGTTAGCAACAACAAACATTTTCCATCCAACGGAGAGAACAGGTTTAAGGTACCCCTTTGTCCGAACAGTGCACTTAACTTCCCAGATCTTTCCGTCGTACATGAGCTTAATTTTGGCTGGAAGGCGTCCATATGAAGGTAGGAAGAAATCCTGGTACTCTTTCGGGACTACCAATCTCTTCTTGATGTCATTGTCAGTGAGTTCCTTAAAGAAAATAATTCCGGAGTGAGCTGCCATGGTGGGTAAAGGGAGTGTATGATACAATGGAAGGGCCAAGGGCAATATTTATAGTCTAAAGTAGGGTCCATCGCTGCGGCAACAACAGTGACGGTTGTGGCAGTGAGTAATTTTGAGAAGATCATTAGAATGAGTCGTTTCCATGTCTCAGTCATTACAACAGATTTTCTCGTTGTATTGCATCAGTTTCATGAGTTTTGTGATGTGTAGGTTTCAGAACATATTAGAAGCTTATGAACTTATTTGATCTTGTAGGTTTATTTATTTATTATTTGTTTTTAACTCAACTCGATTTTATTCTATGGGGTTATAAGAATAAAAATTTTAATTAGGGTTTAGTTTAGATAAAATTTACGTTTATTTTTTGAATCAAGTTAAACCTGAACTTAAAATTCTATTATGATCTGACCCACGAGCAACTATAGTTCCAACTAAAATATTTTTTGTTTTGAGAATTGGTTGGAATGGCGATTCAGAGAAAGGCATTAGATTAATTTATTTGAGAATCGACATGGACCGGTTGAATTGAACCTTTATTTTTATTTTAAATATTTTAATATTTTTTTAATTCTTTAATGATATATATAATTAGATCGATGAGTCGATGGATTGATTGATTCAACCACCGATTTAGTGTTCTAAAAATTTTGAATATTTCTTATCAATAATACCCAACAAATATTGGTTCTTTTACTTCTATTTTGCTTTGTATTTTTTATAGTAGTCGATATTGTACCATTAGCAATCACACCTACCAATACGCACTGTTTTAAACCTAACATTTTTTTTATCTTAAAAATTTTTTAAAAAATAAATTTAATCTTAAAATATAAATTATTAAATTAAGTTATTAACTTAATTATTAATTTTAAAATTTATATTTCAATGTGTGTATAATATATAATTTATTAAAAAATTTAAAAATTAAATTAGAAACATATATAAAAAAATCAATAAATTCAAAATAATACACCACTCTCTATTATAAGAATATAATCAAAATAATCTCTTTACAATTAAATGAATTTTAAAAATTCAAATAAATTTAAATTGTACTAAAATTAACATTTATTCAATAAAAAAATCATAAAAATAAATTTAGGATAAATATTAAATTGATATATTTAATAAATAAAAAAAATTCTGTCCTTATAATGCGGGCCCTCACATTTTTGGATATAATGGTTTTGGTCATGATGATATTTTAGACTTTTAGTGACGCTAATGTGATACGATGGCATCAGAGTGACGACTATAATGATTATGTCACCAAGCTGACACGATAAGATGACGTCATATGGAATGCGGCACATCATACCATATTATTTATTCCATAATTCGTATCCCATATTAAATATTTATTTATCCAAATTATTTCTAAACATTTATTTTATTAAAAAAATTATAATTTCTGTAATTTTAAAAATAATCACAGAACCTGACTTTTTAAAATAATTAAAAATTTTAAGAAAATTTTCAATTTCTCTTTAGATTTTTATGGTATATTTAGTAAATCAGCAACCATTTATACCCATCATTAGCTAGTTTATGTAGTTTTTGTAAATTTGAATCTATATATATATATATATTTTTTTTAAAAAATTACTCATTCTATTTTTCACTTTCAAATTTTAGGTGCACCTATTAATATTGTTAAAATTATTTTATTAATTTCAAAGTTCATTATAATATTATTTTTTAGTTACATGACTATGAAGTGAGTATTTTTTTTTAATTTTAAAATGTCTCATCAATATATTTAACAGTGTTAACAACTAAACCTGAATTTCAAAATTTGAAAAGTAGAGAGACTAAATTCATAGAAATAAAAGTATAGTGACTCAATTCTAAATTTGTGAAGAGTATAAAAACTTATGATATATTTGAAAACCAACCTTTAACGTAGCTTGTCCAATTAGGGCTCCCCATTTGATAAACTTAAAAAAATTATTCAACCGTTAACATAGCATGCATGCAGTGGCGGAGCTAGAAAAATTTTGGGGAGTTGAATTAAATTGTATGTTTTTACGATAGTAAAAATATAATCTCACCATTTTAATAGATTATATCTTTATAATTTTTAAAAGATTAAATCAAATTTTTATTATTTTGGGGGGGTAAAAATATAATTTACCATTACTAATTTAAAATTTTATAAATTATAAATTACCTAAATGAAAAATTTTCTATTTCAAGGGGGTCGAGGCCCCTACCTACCCTCCTTACCTCCACCATTTCATGCATGGCAACAAAATTAAATCATAAAAGTATGATAGAAACCCTTATATTAAGAAAATTAAATGGCCCTTAGTTCTTTTCTCAGTTAAAAAAGAATTATAGTGGTACTGCCCCTTTATTAAAAAAATTGTATATATTAGTCCATGTATGTTAAATCAAAGAGTAAATTGATTTTTTTGTTAAAAATTTTATCCATTTTTACAGTTAAAAAGTTATCCTTATATATCAACATGAGGTACACCAAACACGACATGTGTCATTATTTAATTATTCGGTTAGTCATGCTAGTTTTTAACAGTAGAAATGGATGAATTTTTTAACAAAAAAGACTAGTTTGCTCTTTGATTTAATATGTAGGAACTAATTTATCTATTTTTTTAGTAGAGTGATCAAATACAATCAAACGTGCAGTACAATGATCTCCATATGGTATTTTTACAAGAAGCAAAACTTGATTTAACTCGAAAAAATTTTAAAAAAAATTAAATTTCGAGTTAAACGAATCAAGTTATTCGAGTTAACTCGAATTTTTTTTTGAATTTCAAGTTTGAATCGAGTTTTATTTTCAAATTCAAATAACTTGAACAATTTGAATAAACCAAATATCAAACTATAACATTTTATATTTTTATCCCAAACTCTCAAACCCCTTTACTTTCTCCCAAAATATTTTCTCTCCTATTTTCTCCCAAAAACTTTTACTAGTCCCGTCCTATCCCCCTTCTACTCCCCCCTCCCAAATTTTACTCCCCTATTTATTTTCTCTCCAAAAATTTACCCATTCAACTCTCAAAACTTTTTATTTTCCTTCTAAACTTTTACTTCTCAACATTTACCTTCAAATCAAAAATTAAAATCATCTAAAAAAAATCCTCAATTTTTTTCAATTCCATATTATATTGTTGAACTCGATTAATTCAAAAAAATTTCATTCGATTTAATCTAACACTCATTCCTATAATATTATAATATAAAAGAGTTGAAAGATTGAAGAAGAAACAATTGAAAAATAAAAATTTAATATTAAAATACTTTTTAGCAATTGAATTCATGAAAATCGTGCTTGAAAATTTTGTATCCAATCTCGTGAAATATTCAAGTACGTTATTACTTGAAAGGGACACCACTATGATTGAACAAAAAATGAAGGGACCCTTTGCCATTAATGGCTGAACATGTCATCAATTTGACTGGAGATGGTGGGAAAATATTAAATGTTTCACATTAAATAATTGTCTTCTCTGCTATTTTGGGACTACGACAATTGACAAAAAGAAATTATTGTTAAAGGACCAGAATTTGTGATTTTGATATTTCTTGAATAAAGAAAGGCAACTTTTTATGCTAAAAATGAAAAGCAATAAATTGCTTTTAGGTGTCAACACATCCAGAAGAAAATGAGAATTTATTTTTACATCACAATCTCATACTGATCATAAGCATAACAGAATAGGTTTTATGGTGCACATTCTTCACGATATGATGACGATCTCGTTTATAATAACCTACCACATCACGCTAGCTGACAAGAGAATCTCTCTTATAAATACTCTTTCAACGATGAAGAAGAGATCAACCTTTTGAGCCTTTAAAGTTATTATGAGCAATTACCCTGTTTGCTACCAATTAATTTGTCCTTTTATATTTTTCGACTCTCTTCCTTTTTAGGTGAATTGAGTACCACAGCAACCCTTATTGTACAATGTATCAATAATTCATATGTGCTTCTAATTGTAGTCCTTCAACTTACTTATTAGTCCCCATCCAAGATTACATATCCAATTTGAACTAAAAAAATAACATAATAAAACCAATATCAATTCGTTAAAATGACATAATAATGTACACTTCTAATAAATTAGATTCAGCTAAGATTAATTGGTTTAATATTCCCTAACCAATATTAATTCGAGTGGATATGTGTTCATATTTCCAAAGTAGATAAAATAGAATTATTAATATTAGTAGAGAAGGTAATTAAGAAAATTAATCTAATTAAGAATTTGACTAAATTGTAAAAGAGTGAGAAGCGTTGGACCACAATGTGAAAATCTGAAATAAGAAATAACTAGATTAAATGAATGAGAAAAAGAGCAAAGAATAATTTAACCATGGGAGTAAAAAATGAATGGTTGAGGATGGATAGCATTGAAGCCGTATGTACAGCATGATAATGTAAGCTTTTTTAAATAATAATAAAAGAAAAATATGATAAATTTTTTTGTGCGAAAAAGATGTAGAGAATATATATAAAAAAAAAATTAATACTTTTTCATTTTCATCGTCTTCATAAACTTTTTCTCCATGTCTCACTCTGTCAAAGTAGCTAAGTTTTTTTTCTTTTCTTTTATTTTAGTCCCTTCTTCCATTTTCAACCTATTCCAAGTTTTAAAACCCCATTTTCACCATGGATTCTAGTGAATCTACACTAGAAATTTCATGGCATTTTTGGTGAAACTAGTAAAAGTACATCTTAGAAGTGAAAAAAAGTAAAGGATCTGAGTAAGTAAGGTAAGAAAAACGAAATTTCATACATTTCATTTAATATACATGAATTTTTATGGCATTATTAGTTTTTGGTGAAACTAGTAAGAGTACATCTTAGAAGTGAAAAAAAATTAAAGATATGAGTAAGTAAGTTAAGAAAGACGAGATTTTTCTTAAGAAATTTCATACATTTCATTTCATATACATGGATTTTCATGGCATTGTTAGTTTTTGCTGAAACTAGTAAGAGTACATCTTAAAAATGTAAAAAAAGTTAAGGATTTGAGTTAGGTAAGAAAGACGAGATTTTCTTAAGAAATTTCATATATATCATTTAATATACATGGATTTGATGTAAAAATGTTATGTATATGTATTATTTTAATGAAGAGAAAGAGAATAAGAGTGAATACCAGGTTGGGGATAAAGATAACGGAGTAGTCAAAGAGTAAAGAAGGAAGAGAAGACTTACGGCATTTTTCTGTAAGTATATTAATAATTTTACTTATTTAATTAAATCCTAAATGAAAAAACTTGATAAATTAGTTTAGTATTATACATGAGATTTATTTACGATTTAATTTATGGAAATATTTGAACATGAAATTTCATTTTTGTTATTACTTTTTACATATTAAACTCTAAATGAAAATGTCAATAAATTAATTTAGTATTAAGCATGGTTGTTATTGTATTATGAAAACCACGAATTAAATAAAAAAACAAAAATTTAATATTAAAATGCTTTTATTATTTTTTTTTTCTTTTTCTGAGATGATTGGTTGGTATGTTTTTAAGTTGATCTCTTTCCCAGGCTAAAAGTCTTTAGTCAACGGTACTGCCTTTATCTTTAAGCTCAGCCTTCTCCTTCATCTCTTACATCTCATACATAATCAGATCAAACTCCAATACCCAGTTCCTCCCTCGGTGAAGCTTCAACCTTTTCAACAAGGCAACTATCTCTCTCTGCTATATATAAATGTTTCGTCTTTAATCCTCGAGCCCCTTTACTTTATTTTTTTTTAAGAATTTTGGTGTTTTCATGGGGAAATACATAGGTAATCAAATTTTATAGTTGCTTGCTTCAAATTAAGTTTTAAAAAACTATATATATATATTTAATTGTTGAAATCAAGAATAAAGCAGCTATGAAAACATTTCTAACTTCATTGAAAACTTGAGAGTTACAATAGCGTATTTAATACAAGCGGATAATAACTGACAATTAACTAACTGTGTTTAACTACTAATTAACTCTTTTAACTAACTTTATCAATAAAGCTACTGATGAAATACTCATAACATGCCTCGTGCTAGTTAACATTTTCATCCTCTTGTAACTTCATGCTCGTAAGGAACAATTTTAAGCTGACTTCTAAACTTGTTGAACCACCCTACTGATAATAGTTTCGTCAAGATGTAAGCAATCTGATATTGACTTGGCACATGACCCACTTGAAAGGCTCCTCCTGGAACATTCTCTCTCACAAAGAACAAATCCAATTCAACATGTTTGAATTTGGAGTATATGACAGGATTCCTTCCTAGTGCAATAGCAACTGAACCATCACACCACACTAATGCCTTGTTCTTAACTGGAGCACATAGCTCGATTAACAAGGATTGAATCCATACTATTTTTGCGGTGACACGCGCAAGACTTCTGTATTCTGCTTTAGCTGTAGACTTGAAGACTACTTGCTATTTTTTGGAACTCCAGGAGATTGGATTTCCTCCAAGAAACACACAATAGTCTAATGTCGACCTTCAATCATCAGTATTTGACCTCCAGCTGGCATCGTAGTAGCCTTCGAGCAAAAATTTTGAAGTTCGACTGAACCTTAGCCCATGATCCAAAGTCCCTTGTAGATAACACAAGATTCTTTTGACAGCTTTAAAATGTAAATCCAATGGTTTGTGCATGAACTGATAGACTTTGTTGACAGAGAAAGCAATGTCTGGTCTGGTAATCACAACATATTGTAGAGCACCAATTATGCTCTTGTAAAAATGTTCATCTTCAAGAGGACTGCCTACATGAGCTGATAAATGACAAGTAGTTACCATTGGTGTAGGAGAACCATTCGACCTGTCCATTGAGGCCCTTCTGTAACACCCCTAACCCGTATCCGTCGCTGGAATAGGGTTACGAGGCATTACTAAACAATACGCATCATTCACATACATAATACATACATTTATGCATTCATAATCAAAATCCATTGTTCACATTTACATTGTCCCTTATAAGGCTCTACGAGACCTTAAAACATGCTTAAAAGAGGTTCAAGACTAAACCGATAATATTTAAAAACTTCGTAAAACTTATAAAATTTTCATACATTCAAGGGTCACACACCCGTGTGAACAAGCCGTATGCCTCACACGGCCACCAGACATGCTCGTGTCACAGGCCGTGTGAAAATATGGCCTACATAATGACTTGCACCACACGACCGTGGGAAAACTGGAGGGTATTCTGACTTGGGTCACACGGCCAACCACACGCCCGTGTGTCCAGCCTGTGTGCCACACACGGCCAACCACACGCCCATGTGTCCAGCCCGTGTACCACACACGGCCAGTAGATACACTCGTGTGTCTAGGCCGTGCCAAACCTGTAAGGTATGCTGACTTAATTTGAAGGGCTACCCCAGGGGATACACGGCCGTGTACCAAGGCTATGTATCACACACGGTCGAGCCATACGCCCGTGTACTCGACCGTGTGGAGTGAAAATAGGCTTGGTTGAAGCCACATTTCTCACTCTCCTCGAGCATACCTAAAACACCACATTTCATGCCATTTCAATACATTAATAGGCAGCCAAACCATGCTATTTCATATATAAATCATGCCATTTAAATTCCATCCGTTTCACTACTCAAATCCATAACCAAAAACATGCTAAATCAAATTGTTATTTCAACTAATATCCACATTTAGACATAACCCAAATCATCAAGCATTTACTAAACCAAAACAGCATCCAAACATCATCTTAAATTATACCAAAGCTTACCATTTCTCAAACCATAACACATCATTAACAATTTACTAAATACTTATCCATCAACCCTTCAAAATGACCATATCATGCCTACCAAAACATAAGGCATAAAAAATACAACACATATCATATATTAACTCATAACATAAGCCAAATTCAACTTCATCAACAACACCATTTACAAGCCACCTTACATGGCTAAATTCAAAGTTCAAAACATACCAAGATGACACTAGTGTCACAGGCCGGAGTTCGAAGCTCGTGACCATCACACCAAATGCATCCAATGGAGGTCTATTACTTAGATGGGGATCATTTGGGCCACGAGAGCTGACCCGATTCAAGGAACTATTAGAGAAGCCTGTTAGATTGAAGCATGGTTGGCTCGATAGCGAAGATATGGCAACTTAGGCAACTATGGTAACTAATCTTAGAAGATAGAGGGAATCATATCTTGTAAGATTAGATAGGATTTGATATGGTAATATCTTGTAAATCCCTTAAATAATGGGATATGGTTAATCTCGTTCGTCGATGTAAATGTATCTTGACCGTCGATTTTGGGGGAGCTCAAGTATAAATAGAGAGCCTCCCCTCATTTGTACTCACTCCATTCATTGTTTCATTATTCTTTGTGAATAAGAGAATAGAGAGCATTTACTCAAACACTTTGCGAGCGTCCCTTTCTGTTGTTCTTTTGATTACTTCTTTTGGCATTAAACCGCTTCCACTTATCAACTTGGTGCCTTTGAGGAGTTCTTAAGGAATCCTCACTCGAGTAAAGGCTGACTTAGGCGAGTTTGGATGAGTGAATCGCCTAAGGCCGCATGGATTGCGAGATGAAAGTTCTAGTTAGCATATACATGCCATATACCATATATACAAAGCTTCAAAAGTATCAACAAGATGACCGATAGTGTGATGATGTTTCTCGACGATCCCCAAGTCCGAGCTAGCTTCGATAATCTAAAAAAAACCGGGGAAGAACACACTAAGTAAGCTTTCAAAGCTTAGTAAGCCATATGCAAATAAAATTACCATATGAATCAACACAATTTCCATCAAATAGGAAAACTATGAATAAGCACATATAAATTCACAAATCTTTCCCAATGTATACATATTCAATATCACATATGAATTCATCAAATACTTTCCTTTTTAATACTTGTATGAATCTCGTACGTACCTGTATCACTTAACTCGTTCACACATTCTTTCTCAACTTGACTTTGCCCGTTGAACCTTTCGGAATCGTTAAGGATACTCAAAAATCACATATATCTCGTACAATGCCATATCCCAGATATGGTTTTACATGTTATTACATATCGATGCCAATGTCCCAGACATGGTCTTACACGAAATCATATAACGATGCCAATGTCCCAAACATGGTCTTACATGTAATCACAATACAATGCCAATGTCCCAAACATAGTCTTACATGTAATCACATCTCGGTAATCCTAATGTCATGACATTCGGATCTTATACTTTTTCTAAGGTTCGTACGGTAATTTCAGATATCATAACTTTGTCAATTCTTACTCGTATTTGCTTGTTCAACATTCATAGCAGTTCAAAGGCAAATAAACATTTATAAATCAATTTAAAGGTATTTATTTGCATATGAACTTACCTCGTATATACGATGAATGGATCAGATCGACTACTCGACAACTTTCGATTTCCCCCGATCTAAATTCGATTTCATTCTTTCTTGATCTATATGAATTCAAATTTAACTTATTTATTCATCAAATCATTCAATTCAATCCACAAACACATATTTGGGCATTTTTACACTTTAGCCCCTAAAGTTTAATATTTTTACAATTTAGTCCTTATTTCACAAATACACAAAATTCACACAATTCAACAAGACCCATGCTTGGCTAAATTACCATAGTGCCCTTGACAGCCTTTATTTTTCATTTATTTTACATTTCAACCTCTCAATTTAAAATTTTCACAATTTAATCCTATTTAGGCATTTTCATCAAAAATTACTTTACAAAACATGAAAATCTATCAATAAATATTCATTTTTCATCATCAAACATTCAAAAGCTCAAGAATTCATCAATGACATTTCACAAAGTCATCAACACTTTCAAAAATTAAAGCATGGGCTAGCTAGAACACGAAGCAACGATCTCAAAAACGTAAAAATCGTTAAAAACTGAGCTCGAAACATACCTCAATCAAGAACAACAAGGGTCGAACCCTAAAACAACATTTTCTTCTTCTTTTTGTCTTGGTGTTCGGTTATGGATGATTATAATTAAGCATAAAATTGTTTTTATTTTATTTAATATAACTTAAATCACTAATTACCATTTTATCCTTTAATTAAAACATTATAAATCACATAATTCAAGGCCATTTATGTCCACCTCCATTATCAATAGTTTAATAACATTATAAGGACTTCACATTTAATCAACCATAGCAATTAAATACATTTAACATATTGAATGCCAGTTTTGCATTTTATGCGATTTAGTCTTATCGTCAAATTAAGCACTCAAACGTTAAAATTGTAACACCCCTACCCCGTATCCGTTGCCGGAATAAGGTTTCGGGGCATTATTAGGATTTACATACCATTTAACAAAAATTTCAATTAAATACTTACCGATTCAATACATCATATAAATAAACATATTACCATTTAACCAATAGCTTGGCACTTGTCTAAGCATCAACAGTAACACTTGTTAACATACTTGAACATATTCATATAAATTTAACATAGATAAACTTAGTTTCTCATCATATTACACTTGAGTTTATTGCTCATCTTAACATACATAATTTCCTTGTAGCAACATATCAAAGATAATCACATTTTTACATGTCATGATACCTATCATTCCTTTGTTGTTTCTTTATAAACATATATCATTCATTTCATTATATCAATATTTTACGCACCATCATTTCCATATATTTCAGGTATATTTATTCCGGTAATAGTTTATATCAAACTTAACATAAATTATATTATGTGTACTTATACTTATTTCTTTATCTATCTTCATAGTTATTTCATACAACTATTTTGTATATATATATATTTCCATATGACCAGTTCTTGTAAACATTTCACACAACCATTTCATATAACCATTCGTAATCTAATATATATTACCTAAATATCAATTGTTCAACAGATGTCATAACGTCTCCTATCCACGGTCTTATTTATCTTTGACATGATGCCATAGTGTCTTTCAACCATGGTCTTACTCATTTTCTGTCATGTTGCCGTGGTATCTTTCAACCATGGTCTTATTCATTTCATGTTACGTTGCCATGGTATCTTTCAACCATGGTCTTATCCATTTCATATCATGTTGCCATGGTATCTTTCAACCATGGTCTTATTCATTTCATGTCACGTTGCCAAGGTATCTTTCAACCATGGTCTTATTCATTTCATGTCACGTTGCCATGGTATCTTTCAACCATGGTCTTATCCATTTCATATCATGTTGCCATGGTATCTTTCAACCATGGTCTTATTCATTTCATGTCACATTGCCATGGTATCTTTCAACCATGGTCTTATCCATTTCATATCATGTTGCCATGGTATCTTTCAACCATGGTCTTATTCATTTTATGTCACGTTGCCATGGTATCTTTCAACCATGGTCTTATTCATTTTCTATCATGTTGCCATGGTATCTTTCAACCATGGTCGTACACATTTCATATCACGTTGCCATGGTATCTTTCAACCATGGTAATACATTTCATATTATGTTGCCACGGTATCTTTCAACCATGGTCTTACACATTTCATTTCAGAAAGCACACTCCCGCGAACCTCATCCTTACAGTGGGATTACCAGTCCAGGCTAAATCCCCTGTAATATAAACTCATAGAGTATTGTCGGGATTACCAGTCCAGACTAAATCCCCTACAACGACAATTACTCTAATGAGCTTGGATCTGAATTACCTGTCTAGGCTAAATTCAGACCCTAATTTGGATTACTCGTCCGGGCTAAATCCATTTTACACGTATTCTTCGAGAGGGCTATATCAAGATAGGATCACCCGTCCGGGCTAGATCCTTTTTACCGTCAATTCCTTTTCCAATGATCCATCGAATTCTATTCCATTCAACCAGGATTTATTTTCAATTTATATCGAGTATTATCAATATTTCATCAATTATCATGAACTGAACATTCAAATCATATTTTCATCACATAACCACATATTTCAAGTATTTAAAAATACATTTCAAGTTACACAAACTTACCTCATTGCTTGTTTGTGTTTATAATTTCATTAATCCGATATCTTTTCTTTTCCACGATCAAGTCTCGTATTTGAGTCGTCCAGATCTTTATAAATAAATTTGATCATCATTTTCATTCATTCCATATTCTAATGCATTTAATTAATGCTCTAGGAAAAATTACCATTTTGCCCCTAAACTTTTAATAAATGACGATTTCATCCTTAGGGTCAGGAAAATAAAATTATTGCAATTTAATCCTTATTTCCAGATATTATTCTCATACATATTGATAACAATCCATGAATTCTATAAAATATCAGAATTTTTAGTAATTTCAACACTTTTCAATTTAATCCCTAAAACATGTTTTCCCCCGATCTTGAACTAAATTAATAATTTCATTCAATTTTGTAATTTAAATAATAAAATAATCCATTTCATACAATTTGGTCATTTTTGACATTTTTACAAAATTGCCCATAAAGTTTTTACTTTTATTCAATTTAGTCCCTGAGCCTAAAATATGCAAATTAGCCATGCTAGATGAATATTCATACATATTTTTCCTCCTCCTCCTCTCCATTCCACATCCTTAATGTATATAACACACTTGTAAGTAACATTATCTATAATTTTTATTATTTACTTTTATGAATATTCAAGCTATCCATATGCGTCATAGTCACTAAATTATTTATATCTAGAGCTATAGAACTCCAAATTAAGATCCTCTAATTTTTCCTGAAACTAGACTCATATATCTTCTTACCATAAAATTTTTAGAATTTTTTTTGTTTAGCCAATAAGTACAGTTTATTCTTTAAACTTACCCATATTTTGTTGTCTGACAGTTCTGACCCTTCTTCACTAAAAATTAATTATCTCCTTGTACAGAATTCGAATGATGTTCATGTTTATTTCTCTTGAAAATAGACTCATTCATGATTCTAAACTTATAAATTTAAGCCCCTAATTATTTTTCTCCAATTTTTGATGATTTTCCAAAGTCAAAACAGAGGAACCCAAAATCATTCTAACCTTGTCTCACAAAATTTATTATATCTCATGATTTATAATTCCATTGTTTACATAATTTCTTCTATAAGAAACTAGACTTAATAAGCTTTAATTTCATAATTTCATATTTTAATAAGTTTAATGACCTTGTTCTATTGATTCCAATCTTTAATTTGATTTTCTCTCTCCTCCAGCTTCTATTCCTTAAATCCAATTTGATATTCTAACTCCACATAGTCTCCTTAACATTTTTCTCTTTTGGTAGCTATGGAAATTCTTTTGATTTCTAGGTGAAAATAGTGAATTTTTGGTGGAAGGATCAAATTGTAAAGAAAAGAAAACTTTCTTTCTTTTCTTCTCTTCTAACGTTTGCATGCATGGAAAGATGATGAGAATTCTTCATTTTTCCTTCCTTGTATACTAAATAAATAATAATAAAATAATAATAAATATCTCATTAAAATATTAATAAAATAATATTTATCTAATTAATTAATTTAAAATATCATCAACATAATCATTACATTCTAGAATTCTCTCTCTTACTAATTGACCATTTTGCCCTTCATACTCTTTTAGAATTCCATCCTTGAGTCATCACTTAATTTGGTAAAATCGTCATTTAGTCCCTCATAATTTTTCACATATTCAATTTGGTCCTAATTCATTCATTTTCTTTAGTTTCTAAATCATTCCACCCTTAAAATATTTACACTATTGGTCCTTCAAATTTTTCATATTTACACTTTAACCCCTCAAATTTTGAGTATTCACTCTTGTGCAACAAGATTTTTCTCATCTTTACAATTTAGTCCTTTCTTGAATTAATATATCATAATATACTTCCCAAGGTTGACACAACTCAAAATGTTCCTTTTTGTCACTTTATTTTCTTATTTTACTATATCAAGGATAATATCTTACTGTAAAAATTTTCGGGGTATTACAAAAATTATTTCACGAATTTTGACACATACATATTCACGTGCTATAAACACCAAAAGTAATATTAATATAATTTTTTAACCTCGAATTTTTGGTTTCAAAATCACTGTTCCGATTTAGCTAAAATCGGGCTATTACACCTTCTGAGTAGATTAAGTATGTACTTTTTTTTGCTAAGAAAAATACCATCTTGAGTGTAGTTGACTTCAATGCCCAGAAAGTAACTCAGCTTCCCCAAAATCTTTCAAAGAGAATTGTACATCGAGTTCCTTAACAAATTGATCTATAGCTCGAGAGTCAGTCCTAGTGACAATAATGTCATCCACGTATACTAGAACATATAGCAACTGAGACCCCGATCAATGAATAAAAAGTGAGTTGTTAGCTTTTAATACTTCAAATTTAGTAGCTAAGAGAAACTCTTTCAGCTTGTGAAACCAAGCCCGAGGTGCTTGCTTAAGACCATACAAAGCCTTTTTCAACTTGCATACCAATTGTTGGCCATTGTTCCCTTGCTATTCAAAAACTGGTGGTTGCACCTAGAGGTGTGCATAGGCCGAGTCGGCCCGCCCGAAATTTAGGAGGGTTTGGGCAAAAATATAGGCCCAAAAAATGAGCTTGGGCAAAAAATTTAGGCCCGTTTAAAAAACGGGGCAGGCCTCGGGTAAGGCATTTTTTGCCCGAGCTCAACCCGGCCCTGCCCGAATTCACTACATGACAAAAAAATCTATTTTTTAATATTATTTCCTTATTGGTTTCTCCTTATTTTGCTACTATTTTACTATTATATTGCTATTATTTTGTTGTTATTATTTAGATATTGTATAAAATTTATTTTGTTGTTAATTTTTTTATTATTTTAAACACATTTGTTAATTTTGTTATTATTTTAGAAGCATTTGCTTGTTAAGATACATCTAGTTTAGTGTTATTTAAGTATACATATTTTTTTAAAATTTATTTTCAATATGTTGAGAAATATTTATTTTGATGTTTTTAGTATTTTTGATAGTTTATATATATTTTAAAATTATATAAAAATTAATATGGGAGGGCCGAGTTGGGCTCGGGTTTTAACGTTTTTATTCGGGTCGGGCTTGGGTAAAATTTTAGGCCCATTTTTCGGGCCGTGCCCGGGCATAGCAAATGGGCCTAAATTTTTTGTTGGGCCCAGCCCGAACCCGACCCAGTCCATGCACACCTCTAGTTGCACCATATAAATTTCCTCATGCAAATCATCATTCAAGAAGGCATTATTAATGTCCACTTGCCTGAGAGACCAACCCAAGGACACAACCAATGCTAGAAGCACTATAATCGTTGTTGGTTTGACCATGGGACTAAATGTCTCCTGAAAGTCAATACCTTCCTCTTGAAGGTAACCCTTAACCACCAATTTGCCTTTGTATCTAGCCACAGAGCCATCAGCATTTCTTTTGATTTTAAAAATCCATTTGCACCTTACGGCCCTACGACCTGCAGGTAAAGGCATAAGATCCCAAGTGTGATTAGAAAGTAAGGCATTATACTCTGTTTGTGTAGCTGTTGTCCAGGCAAGACTCTAAAATGCTTCTGTAATAGAAGTGGGCTCCTTCTCAGTCAGAACAAAGGAGAACACCTTAAGTTTGTAAATACCACTCTTGGATCGGATTTGCATAGGGTGGGAATTCACAAAGGTAGTGGACCTTTCAGGATTATCAGATTGATTACAAGATGTAGGCTCACAGGCTACAGTTGAGGATTCTACTTGTTATCTTGTAAAAGAAGGGCGATCAATAGAAGAGTTTATGCTAGAAAAAACTTGATATATAGGAACATGCCACACAAGAAGATTTGGTTGGCCCTGATGAAGGAGTAGAGGGACGAGCTGGAGGGGCAGTAGCTAGAACCACAGGAATGTAGGACCGTTGACGGACAAACCTGATGAAGTCCAAGGTAGACTGAAAAAAAAACCATGCTGAAACAGAAACTGGGATTCATCAAAGCTAACATGTCAAAATACAAAAATTCGACCATCTTCATCAAGACACTTAGAGCCTTTTTGATTGGTTTTAATTCCAAGAAAGACATATCATTTTGATCGAAACTGAAGTTTGTGTTGGTTAAAGGGCCTCAAATAAGGGAAACAAGTACAACCAAACACTTTTAGTTGGGAATAGTCAGGTTTAACTTTGTAAATTTTCTCATAAGGACTATGCTTTTGTAGAATGAGAGCAGGTAACATGTTGATCAAATGAACAGCATGAGCAAACGCAGATGACCAGAATTCCAAAGGTATAGATGCTTGAGCCAAAAAAGTCAATCACATGTCAACTATCTATCTATGCTTTCTTTCAGCCACACCGTTCTATTCTGAGGTATGAAGATACGTGACCTTATGCAGGATGCCAAGCCTAGAAAGCTTATTGGACAGAGATCGATACTCTTTCTCCCCCCAACTACTCTGAAGCATTTTTATGGAACAACTAAATTGAACTTGTACCATTTGCTGGAAATGAAGAAAACACTTGAAAACCTTAGACTTGGTCTTGAGAAAGTACAACCAAGTATACATGCTAGGCATATCAACAAATAAACAGAATAGGAGAAACCATTTGATTGTACACGTGTTGGTCTAAAAACATCAGACACAAAGAGTTCAAAAGGCAAAGAATACACTGTTTGTGAATAATTGAAAGGCAACTTGTGAGCTTTGCCTAATTGACAAGCTGAACATATATGAGGCAAACAGTTGTGTTTGAAAGAAACATTACAAGTTCTTAAAACATGAACAAGAGTACTATTACAAGGATGGCCAAGCCTGTTATGCCATAACGCAAAAGAAGAAGAAAGTTAAGCATTGCATATAAGTGCTGCGCTTGACTGTTAAGCAACAATAAGTTTGTTAGAAGCAACTCGAGAAACATCAAACTTGTAGAATCCATTATGCATGTGGCCCATTAAAAGAGTTTTCCTTGTCTGAATATCCTTCACAAAACATAGATATGGGTGAAACTCAAAATAAACTGCATTATCCCTTGCAAACTGACCTACAGACAGTAAATTCTTACACACAGTAGGAACTAGAGGTGCTCATAGGCCGGGCTGGGCTCAACTAAAAATTTAGGCCCATTTACTAGGCTCGGGCCAGGCTCGGCCTAAAAAATGGGCCTAAAATTTTGCCCAAGCCCTTCCAGGATAAAACTGCTAAAACCCGAGCCGGCCTACCCCGCCCTGCCCGTATTAATTTTTATATTATTTTTAATAATTTTTAAATATATATAATACATCAAAAATACTAAAAATATCAAAATAAATATTTCTCAACAAATTGAAAATAAATTTTAAAAAATATGTAAACTAAAATAACACAAAGATAGATGCAACTTAACAAGCAAATACCTCTAAAATAATAACAAAATTAACAAATGTCTTTAAAATAATAACAAAATTAACAATAAAATAAGTTTTATACAATATCCAAACAATAACAAAATAGTAGCAACATAATAGTAAAATGGTAGCAAAATAGGGAGAAAACAATAAGAAAATAACATTAAAAAAATAGTAGATTTTTTTGTCATTTAGTGAATTTGGGCCAGGCTAGGCTTGGGCCAAAAATGCCTTACCTGAGGCCCAATTCATTTTTAAACGGGCTTTATTTTTTGTCCAAACCCATTTTTTAGGCCTATATTTTTCCCAAACCCTCCCACATTTTGGGCAGGCCTTCCGACCGGGCCGGGTGGCCCAACCCATGAGCATGTCTAGTAGGAACATGCAGAACATTCTTAAGGCGCAAAAGCCTAGGACCAGCCAATAAAGTAGAAAAGCTTATGTTTGAGCTATAGAAACAGATTCACCGTTTCCCATAGACACCTAACTTGTACCTGTATAGGGAGAAACAGACGTGAGACTGGCCATATCAAGAGTAATATAGTTTGTGGTCCCAGAGTCAAGATACCAGGTCTAATCAGGTGGTGCAGAAGATGAGGCTCGAGGAGGTGGCTGATGGGATGAAGAAGGAGGCTGTGAAAGTGAATTATAACAGTGGGACATAGAAGAGCAAGGAGGTGCAGGAGAAGAGTAACCTTGCCCATTGAGTTGATGATAGTTTACTGTCATCAAATGACTGGGACCAACACCAGAAAATTTTTCATCAAATCTATGATAACAAGTTTGAACTACGTGGCCAATTTTGCCACATAATTGGTACTGTGGTCTAGAGTGTGACCAACTCTGACCACTACCACGAGCCCTGCGACGAAACCAGCATTGGCCTTGCCCTCTGTGTCCTTGCTTAAACTCCTAAAAAATAGTTGTTGGAGTCTGCAGTATGTTTCGAGCTGTCGACAGTATCATGTTTTTGGTGAGATGCCAAATTGGCTTGTAAAAGAACCTTAGTCAGCAAAGCCATTTGTCGTGCTTTACAATCAAAAAGCATTTCAGTCAACAAGTTAAAAGACATAGGAGTAGCAGAGGCGATCACACAAATGGACTCATATTCTATTGAAAGACTAGCCAATATGATGTTCACTTGTTCTTATTCAGTAACCAAACTACCAGCTACAATTAGATTGTCACTCAGACTTTTTACTTTGGACAAGTAGTCCTTGATTGTAAGATTTGCTTTCTTGAGCGAGTGTAGAGCATGGCGCATACTTGAGATCTTGATATTGGATTTAGTACCAAATCTTCTTTCAATGGTCGTCCAGATTTCAAAACTAGTCTTTGTTGTTGTGAGATGGACCAAGATATCATCTGTGACCGTAGACAGTAGCCAAGAGGCTAGGAACTTGTCTTGCTTCTTATGAACAAGAAATGCAGGGTTATCAACTAACTGACCCTCGTTCCCAATGATGAGAGGAGAAGGGACAGAAATGGTGCCTAACACAAATCCCTCAAGATCGAATCCTTCAAGAGTCAATAAGAGTTGATGTTTCCTTAAGAGAAAGTTGTGCTCACTGAGTTTGATGGTGTCACGCTTGGAGAAATAATGGACTGTCTGTAAAGCAAGACTGCCTTGACCATGTGAATGAACTGCTTCCCCAGTGTTAGAAGAGTGTTGAGGCGTATCAACCACAAGTACAGTTTCAGTGGTCGTGAAAATGAAAACAAGAGAATAGAAAAAAAAATCTCAGTTATACCAAGAAAACCTTGACTTTTGATGCCATGTTGAAATCAAGAATAAAGCAGTTATGAAAACATTTCTAACTTCATTGAAAACTTGAGAGTTAAATAAAGTATTTAATACAAGCAGATAATAAGTAGCTATTAACTAACTATGTTTAACTACTAACTCTTTTAACTAACTTTATCAGTAAAGCTACTGATGAAATACTCGTAACATTAATGAGTATCGTTGTTGCTTCTTGATGCTTATGTATTCAGATACAAAATGGGGTTTTGTGGGTTTTTTTTTTTTTTAAACAATAGGGTTAAATTTATGAAGAGGGATGTTCTTCCGCATGGTTGAAGAATCTATTCAATGATGACGACTTGGGTGTTATTTTCTCTTTAGTTTCATTCCTTTTTGTTTCAGGCAAGTGGTTTTTAGGGTTTGCAATGGTGTTTTCGATTGAATAATGCAGATGTTTTCTATTGGTGGTTGCATTAATTATTATAATATTTTACAAGGGTTTTTTATATAATAATCCTTTTGGCTTTTGATTTTTGTTATGAGAATAGGTTTTTCTTTGGTAAATCAAGCAACTATAAAACTTGATTAACGATGTATTTTTCTCCATGGAAACACCAAAATTCTAAATAAAAAAAACAAAAAAGTGTAAAGGGCTGAAGGATTAAAGATGAAACAATTATATATAACAGAGACAGATACTTAGGTGGCTTGTTGAAAAGTTTAAATCTCACTGGCCGACGAACTGGGTATTGGAGTTGGATCTGATTATGTAAGAGATGAAGAAGAAGGCTTAGCTTAAAGATAAAGCCAGTACTGTGGACTAAAGACTTTTAGCCTGAGAAAGACTAGAAAATCCAAGACTTACCCTTTCCCTTCTATACCAGTCAATCATCTCAGATAAAGAAAAAAAAATTTAAGACAAGAATGTCATGAATATCTTATTAAGGATGTATTATAATCAACATAAAATTTTAATGTAGTTTAAATTTTAATTATTATTAGAATTAAATCCTTAATTTATAAATAAAGACTATCATTACTTTATTCTCTCCCTCTCTTTTTTTTTTTATAACAAATCTCTCTGTTTTATAACAAAGAGAATATTATTCTGCAACTAAAACAAACCAACAGTAACACAACAAGCAAAGCGAACTGACAAAAAAAAAAAAAAACAGACAAAAAACTGTAACATATCCAAACGACACTCATCCTGATTCCGTCCACGAACTCAAAGTCTGACCATGGATCCTATCATGGTGTTTCACTCCACATTGGGTGGCGCCAAAGTCAAGGTTAACTCAACACCATATGGAGTACTGGGTTGTGGATGACCCATTGCATTTGCACCCCCCTCGAGGATGCCAAAGAAATGGATTTCTCTCCCCACTTCAACCCTATAGTAGGAAGAACCACCTTCGCCTTGCACTTTGTATAAAGTGAATGTATCCCCAACTTGTAATTTGTTAGCAGTAGCAAAGCGTAACCATGGTTTACCTGAGAGTACGGGTTTCTTGTAGCACCCCATCCTGCGGGTTGTGCAGTCAATTGTCCAGCGACTTGTGCCGGATAAAACCGGAAATGTGACTTTATGACCTCCATTGAAAAGCGGCAAAAAAGGCAGGCTTCTTGACGGGACTGCTAACCTCTTTTTGACGTCAGTATCTGTGAGTTTCTTTGAGAAAACAATTGTGAACTGGGCTGCCATGATTGATGCTGTTTAAGAAAGGTGATGATCCAATGCAAGAAGCTAAAGGGAGATGATTGAAGATCCACTTGTATGTTCCACCATACTTATAGTAGTCTGACTAAGATCACAGCAGGTTGAAATCCCAAAGCACGTGACATGACTAGATCGAGTAAGGATTCCAGAAGCAACTATCGTCGTTATTATCTTCAATATTTTTAATTTATTTAATATTATGATCTATATATTTATTATATTTTCTATATATCTTATTTACTTTCTTTTTTTAACTTGAATCGCCAATTAAAACCTTATTAACCCTTCTCTACCCAATATTGTATATATATATAAATAAATAAAAGGTAAGCAGTTGTTGAAAAAGAAAAAATAAGTTGTCAATTGTCCACCACACAAATAGGTTGGACATTGTTCTTGGGACTCTTTGGTAAAACACGACAAAGGAAATGTATATGCCATTGTTATAGATTCAGCTCAATTAGATTTAATAATTGAGATAGGGTAAAGGGGAATTAGTTTGATTATTGATGAAATTGAGTCATTGGTGGCGTGTAATTGGTTATTGAACAAAGACAAGAGACTTTGGTCACAACAAACTATATTCACAGGTATGGAAAGGAGACTAACCTGTGTCGATGAGGTAGCATTTTCAAAAGCAGAGCAGCATGGCAATGAAATGGTAGAAACATTAGTGACAACATGTATTAATCGTGGGATTATGTTCAAGGCGTAGTGGCAAATGTTAGATTGGTGATTGAAATGCCTAGTTTTCATGTTATATTAACTTTTGTGACAATTGTTTTGTTTAACTGGAAATTATTTTAGGCTCATAATATATCTATTAAAAGGGAATTAAAAGATCTCACTAAAATTTTTTTAAGGCTCAAGTCTAAACAACTGTAAGAATGTGTCCAAAATTATTCTAAAAGTTTGACGCATAAATTATCAAAAAATCTAGATAAATTCTAATTTTTGTAATTAAGTGCACTTTTTTCACTTAGTCACTTGTTAGCCCAAGAAAGTGACCAAAAGAAAATATTTAATAAAAGAAGAAAGCAAGTAAAACTACTCTGGTGACAATGAACTAGGAAAAGGTTTTTTTTTTTTCTTATTTGTTATAATCAATGTAGATAATAACAGTAGAAATGATCGTAAAGCAATAAGAAAAAAAAATAAGAATAAGCTTGTTATAATTAATATCTAATATATATATATATATATATATATAGCTATATACTGATTCTAACTCCCTCCATATTGAGTTGTCCAAGAGACAACTCCAAGCTAAGTCCTTGATGATGACGATGAGTAATAACATGTTCGTCAGCGGTACTGCCACTGCCATAGGCCATTGGATTTATGCTAAGAAGTCGATAATTTCTCTCCCCAATTCAACCTCATGGTAGGAAGAACCATCTTCAACTTGCACTTGGTACAAGGTGAATCTATCACCAACATTTATTGTTAAAAAAAACAAATTCTCTCCATCCTCTAGCTGAGAAAACGGGTCTGTTGTATAAGTTTAGTAATTGTTTTTACTGAATTTAAGGTTTGAATTTAATAATTGTTTTTATAAATGACGATAACTGCACAAAGTAATACATATTTTGCAGATCCTTGCGCGTGGAAAATAAGTGAAAGGGTTCACGCCAGGCAAAAAGGCGTATCATGGACCCCCTTGGCCCTATATGTTCTGCAGTACCCCAATTTGCTTCTCCGACTATATATGAAAGCAACCAATAATATGATTTAACCATAGTATACAATCTACCATGTAATTATAATATGCGTATTTGTTTGTTAGGTTTCGCTGGTTGTGAGATGCCAACAGCTTTCTTACTTATTACCAATCCTGAATTTTGACTGCAACTCAGGCGAATTAACCCAGAGTTTTAAAGTAAAAAAATATAAACAAAATGATAAATTTAACTTTCAAAATTTACATATTTTATCAATTTAATTTTAATATAATAAATTTATTAACAATATTTATATGAATAGGCTGAATTTATTAGATTTTTAGAATTAAGAGTAAAATGATAAAATATATAAATATTGAATGCTAAATGCCTAAATTCGTATAAATTATTATTGATCTCATCTAATTTAATTTCATTTCTAATCTAATGTAAAAAACTTTTATCATATATCATTTTAATCTAATGTCTTTAATAGTCATTTTCCATTCTCACCTTATTACCTTACTGTTACAGCTGCTTTTGAATCCAAACACACACTCTACCGTTATTTCTAATCTCACTTTTACAATAGCTAATCTCACGATCACCACTATTTCTAACCTCACTTGAGCTAAGTGCACCGCCTATCCAAACTATAAGCCTTAGTAGAAGAGTACCTTTGATCATATATGTTCTTTTTTAAACAGAAATACCTAAATTTATCCATAGTCCCTCCTAACCTATAAATAGAAGGATAATGCGTTTTAGCGCACTCGAACTTACATCTTTCTGCATTGGCAATAATGCCATTGCCACTTGAGTTAAGACTCAATCGACAAAGTTAAATTTAAAAAAGAGTACTTTCAAAATCTCCATTTTAGATATAATGCTAAAAGTTTTAAAAACTAAATTAATTTATATGATATTTGAATAATTATATATTAAATAATTAATATAAATTATTTATAAAATTAACAATACATTAAATATTTTAAAATTTTAAAAATAATGATAAATGATATTTGAATAATTTAATATAATAATATTTGTAATTGATATTTAAATAATTGATATAAATATAATTAATATAAAATTTTAAATATTTTTTAAATAATTAATATAAATAAAGATATTTTGATAATTTTATTTCAAAAAGAAAAATCTAGAAGCCTAAATGTCCTAAATCTTAATTTTTTTTATGGAAAAAATTAAATATTACTTTGATTGAATTGATAATTTTTTTGATTGAATTTTTTTTTATTGAAATTGATCATTTGTTTGATGACTTTGATTGTCTGGTTTTAAAAATAATCATAAAATTTTTATAGAAAATTATTTAAAATTTATTAAAATTAAATGAGAAATTATTTTCTTGAAATTATTAAAAATTATTTAAAAAATAACATCCAAAATAAATTTAGACAAATAATTGTCTAAATTCAAATGAGCTTAAACAACCAGTTATTTAAGTTAATTTTAAAATTATTTTTAAATAATTATAATTAAAATTTATTAAAAATTATAAAAAAAATTAATATAATAAGACCCATCAACTTATTAACTAAATTACTAAAAATTATAATTTGATAAAAATATATATGTACGTATATATATGGTTATATTTGAATTATTCATGCATATTTATATATATAATTTTTATAATTAAAAAAAAATCAAACCAAATCTTAGAACCAAATCTTGGATTGGCGATTGAATGCGGTGTGGTGCGTGTTGCCAATTTTAGGCCGATTACAAATCCATTTCATAACCCCAAAACCCAACAATTTAAAACCTAACCTACCCAAACCCAGAAGCCCAATTAAGCCTAACAACCCAAACCCTCGCAGGCCCAATTTCTTGGCCCGACTAGCCTGACTTAGGGTTTCAGAAAAACTGAAACCCTAAGCGCCGCCAACGTCCCATCGAGGGCCACCAACTCCTCAGCGCTGCACCCCATGCCTCTGCCACCACCATACAGCACCGTTCAACCACCCTGCAAAGATGAAGAGACAGAAACCAATAAGAAAATGAAAATTGTAAGGCTATAAAAAGCCATGGAAATCAATGTAAAACAGAAGAAATAAGAAAACATTAGCATTTCCCTCAGCATTTAGATAAACAAAAATAGCAGCCAAGCAAAGAGAACATCTCAGATCACAAAATCATAAACTAAAAACTTAAGGACCAAAACGGCGTTTTGGTCCCCCTTCGTTCAAGCAAAAAATGACGCCGTTTTGAAGACCCGACTCGAGATCTGACCCGAACCCACCTAGGATCCGCGTGTTTTCAACTCAATGGGCTAATTGCGCGCGTAGTCCTTCTGCATTTTCAAGGTTTTACAATCGAGTTTGCCTTTATTTTCAATTGAGCTCAATAATTTATTTTGGTTTCTGATTTGGTCCTCGTACATACGCATCGTTTTAATGACGGGAAATATTTCACTTTTGGTCCCTTTACGTTTATCGCGTGTTCAAATAAGTCCCTTTTCCTTGCTTTTTATTTCGAATTGACCCTGAAATTTAGTTTCTTAATTCAATTTCATCCTTTTTTCGTTATTCTGCTTTATTATTATTATTATTATTATTATTATTATTATTATTATTATTATTATTATTATTATTATTATTATTATTATTATTATTATTGTTATTATATATTAGTATATATTTTCCGTTATATAGGTATATGTTTATATATTTACATATGATTTTTTTTATTACTTTATTTCAATATTTCTTTTTCTTTTTTTCTTCTTGTTATCAATATTGTTGCTATATTTGTTATTAGTATTAATAATAATGTATATTTTATAGGTATATATTATTTTTTAAAATACTTTTAATACCCTATGCATTGTATATATTTTCTTAATAACTATCGTATGTATATGTATATATATACTATGTACATATTTTTAATATTATTATGTATGTATATGTTATGTAAATATTTTAACATTATATTATATATGCCTTTTATATATATATTATATATATATATATATGTGCACCTTTTAGTGTTGTATTATTATACATCATGTATATGTTTCTAATATTATGTTAAATTTCCACATATTATCTTACGTATATATTTTTCATATATGTTATATACATGTGTTTTCTTTTAATAGTTTATATATTATTATGTACATATTTTAATATCATTAGTTACATATTTTTATTTATCACGTATATTTCTTTTACTACCCCATGTATACATTTTTATTTCATCTCATGTATAAATTCTTTGAATACTATGTTATATATATTTTTAATACCATCTTATGTATATGTTAATATATCAATTTTATTCCTATTATAATTATTATTAATATTAGTACATATATTTTACTATATAGGCATAAATATACTTTTTCTCAATAGTAGTATTTTCATATACCCTTGCATTTATTATATTTATTATGTTATTCTAATGTTATTATGTATTTATTTCAAAATATATGTATATATTTGTGTAGTATTGTTAGTGTAAATAATTTTTGTATTATTAGTATTTATAATGTATCTCGTATATGTTCATATATTATTAGGTATATATTACGTATGTATTTTAGTAGTATTATGTATACACTTTTCATACCTTTTATTATATGTATCTTTTTATTTTTACATCTTTGTTCATGTCATGTATATCTTTTTAATGCTATGTGTATACTTTTGTTTTTATTATTACTTATATACTTTAATGCATACATGTATTTATATATTATTATTATTATATTATTATTATCATTGGTTATTCTATTATTCTTACCTTCAATACATATTGTATATACTTTTAATCTAGTATTATATTATATATATATATATGTTCACTACTATTTCATATTTACATTATTACTATTATTATCATGTTTAATACCATATGCATTATTATTGCTTTATACTATATTATCGCATATACATTGTTAATTTTTATGTATTTGCTTCGTATATTCTCAACTTGTTATTATCATTTGTCTGTTCCGAATTTAGCATGATAGTTCACATCTTATTTCAATATAAATATTAGTTTCCTTTTACTTTCTTTATCTAGAAATGTTTTTATTCATGCTTTCTAATTAATTACAATAATCAAGGCAACATACCGACTTAACATTAAGTCATCGATTTCATCGCTATGTTGGGTGAACATCAATTGACTCGTGTTAAAGCGGTATGACCTTTTCGAAAATCAAAAGAATTGAAGTTTCTCGTCTTTTCAACCGGATCACGATTGGATCTTACATTGAACTCGTATTGTTGAAAATCAAGACAACACGCGTTTAACAATATACCAATTTTGGGTGTCGCGAGGGTGCTAATACCTTCCTCGCGCGTAACCGACTCCCGGACCCTATTTTACTCTGATTTTAACGTAGATCTAAACTCGACCTTCTTTTTTTTTTTTTAAATAAACTTATTAGGTGTCCGATCACACCTATAAAAATGATCGGCGGCGACTCCCCTCTTATTTTAAAATCAAACTTCAATTTTCAAGCTCTCAATAAATCGCCACAATTAGTGACCTAGCTAAAATTTTTACGTCGCTACAGTGCGTTTAGCTTACTTTTGGTCTCATGCTACAGTATCGTTACAGTATCTAATCTCATCGCCACTGCTGTTTTTACACTAACCGTAAGTAAACGCACCGCCCATCCAAACTCACCCTAAGTATAAGTATAAGAGTACCTTTGATCATTCAAAACCCTTTCATTCTTTTCTTTGCTTCGTGAGGAAGAAGATGAGCCAATTTTTTTTTCTTTTTCTTTTATCTTTAATTAATTAATTAATTAATTATACTTAACTTAATTAACCCTTGATTAATTAAACTTACACATAATTAACAAAGTTGGTGGCTTACAACTACCCTCCACCACCGCATGGATAAAAAGAAATAGTCCAATTCCTCAATTGGTCCTTTGACTAATTAAATATTCATAGCAATTAACTTTTATCATGTTTACAATTTAGTTTTTGTACATTAATTAACTATCCATTTGTCAAAATTAAGGGACCAAGCTTTAATTAACCTTTATACTAACTTTCGTGAATATCAAATAATAATATTTATAGACTTGAACATCGGAAATGTGATTCCGAAATTACCGTTTTCGATATCACTAAAAATTGCGTTGTTACAGTAGCAAAATTTTTTTTATAAAAAATAAAAAAAAAACTTAACAATACAGTGATTTAGATAAAAAAAATTGGAATAGTTTGGTGATTTAAGTGAAAACTTTTGAATAGTTCAGCGACTAAATTATAACTTTTTAATAAAGTGACCAAAACAAAAACTTACTTATAATTTAATGACTAATAATATAATTTACCCTAAAAACTATAAAACAAATACAAACTATTATAAAAATTATTGAAATATATAAAATAATTACAATGCATCATTCAACTTTTATTTATCCAAAATTTAGACCTACATTCCCTTTTAAAAAATGTAATGTATCGTACCACTAAAATTACATATTGTATTTCGACATGTAATGTTTTATGGACAGTTCACCGGACCTGAAATTTCAAATCGAATTTGATTTAAATAAATAAAAAATTAAATTAAATATTAACTATATAAATATAAAATGTATGTTTGATTTTTATTATTATTTAAAATCGATTTTTTTTTTGAATTATAAGAGAAAGATAAAATTTTGTCAACAATACTACTAGAGCGATTTGAACACAGGTCACACTTAATAATATAATTTTAATTAATTACTTTATTCAATACTTTCGATTTTTTTTAGTAATATAATTTTAACTCCTATAAGATTTTTACATATGTAACTTAGATTTTTAAAAGTTAACTTTTAAGCTTATCATGTGAATTTTATATATTATTTACAATATTAGTACTAATAATGATAATATTTAAATTTAATATGTTCCAATAATAATAACAGTAATATAAACTAATACAACATAATAATATCTAAAGGGGTTAATGAGTCGAACGGAGATTAAGTCAAGTAAGCTCGACTTGAACTCGAAGCTTGGCGAACTTTAGAAGTTGAGCTCAGCTCAAGCTCAAGACATTCAAGTGTTGGATTGGCTTGACTCGAGCTCGACTTGGCTTAAGACTTAAAATCTATCTTTAGACTTTTTTCTTTTTTTTTTTGAGTTGTTATATAATAATATAAATAACAAAGTTTCTCCATAATCTACCTGAGAAATCGGGTTTGTTGTACCCTTTCGTGCGGATAGAGTAAAGAATTGGCCAGAATCTTGTGCCGTGCAAAAAATGAAATATGAGGGCATGGCCTCCACTGAAAGGTGGCAAGGAACTCTGGATTGCTGACGGGACCGCCAACCTCCTGTTGATGTCAGTATCTGTGAGTAACTTTGAGAAAACAAGTTTGGAGTGAGCTGCCATGATTGGTCGGAGAAGCCGGTTATGCAAAGAGTGGATGATCAATTGTACGTGGGAAGGGCTATAAATAAATATCCGGTATTCGACGGTCTTTGGTCGACTACTTTGGTGATGCCCAATATAAGATTCACATACGCTACCTTTGATGAAACTGCTTTCGTTTTACCAAATAAAAAATTCATATATTTTTATTTAGAGGTTTAAGTTTTGGTTGTCACTATAAACTAGATTTACTAATATAAAATGTCACACTAATAGATTAATATTTTTTTATCAAAATAACCAAGAATTTGGTACGTGAGGGAATATAAGAAATGAATTTCATTAATATAATTTGACTAATTCAGTTTTCATTAATATAAATTAGAGGTATTAGCCTTCTCATACAATGTAGTTGTCTAGTTCTTTACTCCTATAGTAATAGATATGACTTGTCGTAATGCCTAAATCACGTCATGTAGTTTGAAGAGGTCTTTAATTCTGGTGCGAGAATTGGTTCGCGCATAGGTACAAAATTGTACCTATGCTCCCAAATGTTGATATATTACTCGTGCAATTTAAATCAATCTTCATCGGTTCTTCCTCGCAAGTTGACCTTATACAGTTTTTAATGTCTTGGGGTGATGGCGGAATAGTTTGCGTAAACTCAAATTGACGCATCACTCGATCAGATTCGTGCATCTCCACCATCGCATAAACTATTAATGGCACCTTGACGTCCCACATATTGCTATTGGCCAAAAATTTGACCAGGATGCATGCTTGAATTTTCGGATCAGTGTATGACATTCATTCAAACTATAGTACAAAATTATAAATTTTATTATCTACATTATTTTAAATTTCAAATCATTATGTAAGTATTATATAAATAAAAATTCAAAAACTAACATTAGCTTTCAATCGTTAGTCTAATAGCAGTCGAATATCTAAAAGCGGTTTTTATTTAAGTAACAAAGATACACGATGTTTTCCAAAAAAGCGGAAGTCAGATTTATAATTGTCTTACGTAACATTTCCAGATTCAGCCATAACGTTTAGGCCAAGTTTTGGGTGTTACATATACATCATCATATAACACTTAACTTCAACAAAACATATATTTACAATTCAACTCATATTACATGCCACATAACCGAATTTGTACGTTAAAAAGTCTAACAAAATGGTGGTTAGATAGTGTGATATTCGAGATGGTCTGATCGTCGAGTTCTGCAAAATGATAACTACAGGACACAGAAAACGAAACAAAGTAAGCTTCTAATAAACTTAATAAGCTCATAGGTTCAAAACAATACAACTTACCTTAAATCCCACAATTACAAAATAACATACTTAACTAAACAATTTTCTCTGTTACCACAATTCAAATCATCAAGTAAGTCCATCGAGTATATAACACATGATTGATATGGATTGTGTTTAGAACTTGATTATGCATGAAAAGCGATAAATGGGTATGTTATGACTGCATAGATTGGTAGAAGTATACGAATGTCGTAAGAATGATTGTTGTTTGTTTATGAATACGTCTGATATTTGGATATTTGGCATACTGTGTGTGGGTATATAGATTTTAGTGAAACTACAATAGAAATTTCATGGCATGATTAGTTTTTGGTGAAGCCAGTAAGAGTACATCTTAGAAATGAATAAAAGTTAGGGATTTGAGTAAGTAAAGTAAGGAAGATTGGGTTTTTCTTAAGAAATTTCATATACATTTCATTTAATATACATGGAAAATGAATGTGAATATCATGTTGATGTAAAAATGTTGTGTATATGTATTATGTAAATGAAGAGAAAGAGAAAAAGAGTGAAGATCATATTGGGGATAAAAGCAAAGGAGTAGCCAAAGTGTAAAGAATGAAGAGAAGAGTTATTCAAACATTTTGTTGTAAGTATATCAAGAATTTTACTTATTTAATTAAACCCTAAATGGAAAACTTGATAAATTAGTTTAGTATTATACATGAGGTTTATTTATATATGAAAATGATGATTTGATTTATGGAATTATTTGAATATGAAATTTCATTTTTGTTATGAATTCAAAAGTGTATGTGTAGTGAATTTGATGAAAAAAAGACTAAATTGTAAGAGTGTAAAAGTTAGGTAAGTGAAATAGTTTTTGATATGAAATATTGAAGTGAAATGTTGAGTGCTGATAAAACAAATGTCAAAGTGTAATTTGATCAATATTGTTGATTCTATATAGATAAGGACTAGATTGTAACAAAAGTAAAGTTTGCATTAATATAAAATTTCAACCCAAACCAGATAATTGATAAAAACAGCTAAGGTATTGGAGAGAATATAAGAAATTACTTGAAATTTTCAAAAGTATACGTGTGCATGAAAGAGACGTCGATTTTCCAAAGGAATGCACATCTTGCCAACTTGATCCCATATATATCAGTCAGCCTCTTTACAATATCGACTGGGGTTTTATTACATGTATAGTGAGTGTTGAATTAAAAAATTATAATAAATTGTTTTATTCTAATAACATAAAAAAAAAAAATTGCATCTTCAATTGCGGCTGGGAGGGGTGGAGTGCATTCCAATATTGGTGTAAAGAAAGCTTTGGTGTTTCACAGACAAAACAAGCCAAGCACACATCTTTAAACAGAAGAGTTTTTTATTCCAAACTCACACTTATTATTACAGTTCTTATAGATTCTAATTACATTATAACAGAAACAAACCGGACTATAACAACCAAACTGGTTATAAACTCGACTGACACCGACTTTTACTTCTTGTCTGAACCACAATATAACTTTGAGTCGACTAAATTTTCTTATAAAGAGAAAGTAGAAGAAGGAAGGGTCCGATATTGGTCGCTAGCTTTTTCAATTATCGGCTCCCTCCACATTGGGTTGTCCCAGAGACAACTCCAAGCTAAGTCCTTCTTGATGATGGTGAGTAATAACATGTTCTTCAGCAGTACTGCCACTGCCAGAGGCCATTGTATTTATGCCAAGGAAGTCGATTTCTCTCCCCACTTTAACCCTATAGTAGGAAGAACCATCTTCAACTTGCACTTGGTACAAGGTGAATCTGTCACCAACATTTAAGTTGTTATAAAAAACAAAGTTTCTCCATAATCTACCTGAGAAAACGGGTTTTTTGTACCCTTTCCTGCGGGTAGAGTAAATAATTGGCCAGAATCTTGTGCCGTGCAAAAAGTGAAATATGAGGGCACGACCTCCATTGAAAGGTGGCAAGGAGCTCTTGATTGCTGACGGGACCGCCAACCTCTTGCTGATGTCAGTATCTGAGAGAAACTTTGTGAAAACAAGTTTGGAGTGAGCTGCCATGATAGCTGGGTGAAGAATATTGTGTATGCAAAGAGTGGATGATCCCCTGCATGTGGGAAGGGTATAAATAATGTCTAGTATTTGGAGCTTTTTGATCGACTTCGTTGGTGATACCCAATCTAAATTTCATATAATTTTTACCCAATATAAAATTTATATATATCAATTTTGTGGTCAATAGTACAAAGTTAGAAAATTATTTTAAATTAGTAAAAATTAAATTGTAATTTTTATAATAATAAAAAATATAATTTCATTATTTTAATAATTTATATATTTATACTTTTTAAAATATTTAATTAATCTTTTATTATTTTTAAAAAATTAAAATATAATTTTACTTTTATTAATTTAAATTTTTAAAAATTTTAAAATATTTAAATAAAAAATTTCCATTCCACCCGCAATGACAGACATTAATGTAATTCAACTTTAGAAAGGCTTTCGTGTACATGAAGGAGATGCCAACTTTCAAAAGTCCGTAGGCCATGTTCACAGCCAACATCAACATCAAGTTAGTGTGAAGAAAATTCTATATTAAAATTTTATTTTTTAGAAATTAAATATCAATTTAACTTGTGACATAAATACAATCAATGAAATTTTGTGAGAAAAAATATTTTATATTAAAAATTAATTTTTTTAAAAATTTACTTAAAAAATTATTATTAATATAGTGATAAAAAATTTATTTATAATTTTATTAAATACTAATTTCATAATGATACCGACTATGGGAATCGAGCCCACAATCACATGATTAAAAGTCTCTACCAACTGAGCTAAGATGGTTATTCAATAGTTTTCTTTAATTTTAATTAATAATTTCAAAACAATTGTTGAATAGTTACCGTATTGTAGTCATAGATTTGCAGTCTGGTCTCCTGTAATTTTAGCAAGTTGATATATATACTCTCTTCTATATCACATATTTGTTTGTTTAAAAATTTTTGAAAATTGATAAGTGAGAATAAAGGTTGATCATTTATCGTTACCATTGTCATTCTAATTAATGCAAAACATGTTATTTAGATTTCTCCTTCGATGTAAAACACACATATTATTAACTTTGATGATTACATACATAATCTACTGTGCCGTCTATCCAAACTAAGCCTAATTAGAAGAGTACATTTGATCATATAACTAAAACTATAATGTGAGTTTTTTACCTTAGGGTTTTTTTTTTTTTTTGTCGGTTTACAATGGCTTGTTTTATATATGATTCTGAATCATCCATTAAACACCTAATCTTTTGTTCAATTAGTTCAACCAACCAATCCCGTATAGTTCTTACATCATCAATTATTTCACATACCACAAGCTAATGCATACATACGATAATAGCAAAGTACTCTATATTATATCATGATATTTCTCTAGTTTTAAAATAAAAATTTTAAAACTTATATTAATGCATACAGATTTGAGTTTGTTTAATAAATATTTAACCAAGTTGTAAAAAAAATTGTGTTTATAATTTATCTTTCTTCTAAACTTGAAAATAAATTAAAAATTTTATCATAGCGTATGCGTGTGCAAACTACAGATTTTTTAAAACATATGCTGCGTGGTTAAAAATAACATATACTAATTGATGAAACATGTACATTCTCAGGACTCTATTCTCGTAAATCAGATTCGTAAATATTTATTAAAAGTATTTACAAAATTAGTTGTATAGTTAATTAGGTTTCTTTGTTAAGTGAATTTTCATAAATTAAAAGTTATTAAATATAAAGACTAAATCGCGTAAGGATTAAAAGTTGAATTATAGCTTGAAATAAATTAAAAAAACTAAAGAAGCAATTATGCCCTTTTTTCATTTTAAGTGGAGGGTTATAATGGGCATTTATGACATGTATATATATTATATATTATGTTAATATAATATGTATATATGTTATAATTAATAAATTGTATAAAAAGTGTGTATATTATATAATAAGATATAATAATAGGAATAATAATAAATAAATAAATAAGAAAGAAAGATTCTTTTTGTTACATGCAAACAAAAGAAAGAAAGAAATTTCCTTTTTTTTCGTGCAAACAAAATAAAAAAAGTTTCTTGTTGTTACATGCAAACAAAAGAAAGAAAGAAAAAGATAGAAGTAGCACTACTAGGGGTTTGGAAGTTCAAATCCAAATTGGTTAGTGCAATTTTGTTTTTATGTTTGTCATTTTTATATTTTTGGATTTTCGATACTTAGGGTTACTCGACTCATATTGTAATTTTTAGTATTGTTTAAGATTTTAGATGTTAACATTGTTGAATAGTTTAAATATTAGGGATTAAATAGATAAATTTTTAAGTTAGAAATAGAAAAGGACTAAATTGTAGAATTAATTATTGATTTTAAGCAATAGGGACTAAATTGTTAAAATTTTAAAATTAAAGAGTAGAATTAAAAAAAGGAAACTAAATGTGGTCTGGAGTGAAATTAATATTAAAATATGAAGTTAATTGTGATGAAATTAGTATTAAAATAAAAAAAAAGTTAAACTTGTGAGTAAAAGAAAACTGAAATAAGTAAATATATACAAATTTTAATTTTTTGTAATACGTTAAAAAGAAATTAACTCAGTGAAAAAAAAATTTAATATTAAAATTATATTTAAAAAATTAAATATAAGTTGACTTGTGACATGAATTTTCTATATTAAAAGTAAGAGAAAATATTTTATATTAAAAGTATTTTTTTTTTTTTTTAAAGTTTACCGAAGAAAATGTAAGATTTGAAGCTTTGACTTTGTCTGAAAATACTAATTTCCTGTTGGGTAAAAACAAATTGCACGTGTGCATTAAAATTATATTAGCGGTGTTAAAAAAAGTGCACGTGCTTATGAAAAATTAACTAAATAGCGCCGTCTGTGGGAATCGAACCCACGACCACGTGGTTAAAAGCCACGCGCTCTACCGGCTGAGCTAAGACGGCTATTGAACGGCTCTATTGAAATTCAGTAAAAATTTCAAAACAATTGTTGAATAATTTCCATACTGTAGTCATAGACTTGCAGTCTGGTCTCTTGTAATTTTAGCAAGTTGACATATATATATATATATATATAAATACTCTCTTCTATATCAAATATTTGTTTAAAATTTTTTGAAATTTGATAAGTGAAAATAAAGGTTGATCATTTATCGCTGCCATTGCCATTCTAATTAATGCAAAACATGTTATTTATATTTCCCCTTCAATGTAAAATACACACATCATTGACTTTGATGATTACATACATTAACATACATACAAAATGATGAAGAAGAAGAACGAAGAAAAAGGGTGAGTTTCAATTTTCAAGTTCAACCTCACTCTTGATCTTCAAGTTCCTGTTTTGAACCACTGATCTGTCTCCAAAAGAAGCCTAAGCTGCTACCCATTATATTCATAATCACTGCCGACATGGCAGGCGGTAACGCTACAACTGGAGACGTGAAATGAGTTGTTGCCAACACCACTCCTAATGAAGAATTTTGCATGCCAACCTGAGTGGGAGATTTCATCAAACACATGTCATGCAATATACGAAAAGTTCATAAAGGATTTGGTATAAAACTCGGAGATGCGTACCTCGATTGATATTGCTCGCCGCTCTGTTTCTCGGAATCTAAAAATGGTTGCTGATATGTACCTGCAAATGGTGAAGTCGAGTCATTCCTTAGTTTCGTTGGAAGTTTGTACCGAGTGTAATAAAACGAGGAGCAAGTTAGTGATTCTCACCCTACAAAGAAACCAGTAAAATGTAGCAACATCACGGAAAGTATTATCGCACCAAGGTCTCCGGATAATAATGACTGGAGGCGTGAGACTAAAGAGGCATTGGAAGCCAATGATGCATTAACTATTGAGGACTTAAAACGGACGACATTTCCCGAGAAAATGCTGGCAAGGAATCCCAGAAACCGAAAGTTAGAGGGAATGAATGGAAGGTAAAAACTAAAACCAGTGAGTATCTAATATATAAATTTCGATGACCGAATAACCTGCATGCAAGTAGCGATGAAAGTAAAACAGCAAATAAAGGAGCAAATGGTGTAATCATTTTCACCACCAAAGGAAATGTGCTTTGTAGGTAAGAACCGAGCAAAACCGGAGCCACGACCACCTGGAACAAAACATGATCAAATGATAAAACATATGGCAATGGCATACATCTCGACATGTCGAAGATCGCATGAGGCAGAGCCACATCGACCTAGACAAAACATGATCAAATGATAAAACATATGGCAATGGCATACATCTCGACATGTCGAAGATCTCATGAGGCAGAGCCACATCGACCTAGACAAAACATGATCAAATGATAAACATATGGCAATGGCATACGTGTCAACATGTCGAAGATCGTATGAGGCAAAGCATAGAATTGGCTAAACCTGCAGGGTGCTGATGGAAAGTGCAATAACATCAACAGGAACATATGTTCCTGCAAGAACCATAGTCAAAAGAGGTGTGAGGATCACTGCACCAAGAGTAGTGCAAACCGTCATTACCGTCGATAACGAAACGTCTCCTCGTGCAATAAAGGTCACCTGCAACACTTTTTCAGCAAATAAAAATGAGGGTAACTTTGCATAAACGAATCAAATGGGTAAAATTACCATTGAAGCCCGAATACTTAGAGTCAGATTGCATTTTGCCCCTCTACTCATAAAATGGGCAAATTAATCCTCAAACAGCGAATTGGTCTTTTATGTTAAAATTTCATCCATTTGTAACTGAGATTACTTTGCAATTTTTTGAGCAGAGAGAAAAAATACAATCTGACTCAGGGTCTCCATGGTACTTTTACCGAATCAATGTCTATAACAACAAGAAAAAGCATCCTCAAAATGCGAAGTTTATGCAGAAGGAGGACTTGAAATGCGAAAGGAAACCCTTACCACAGTGGATGCCGCACCACCAGGACAACAACCTAGCAAAATCAATCCAACAGAAAGAGATGGTGAAAGCCCCAAAGTTTTGCTAATAACCATAGCAAAAGTTGGCATAATTGTGTACTGAGCAACACATCCAAATAGAATCTGATCAAAGTAGGTGAAAAAAGAACTGTTCATAGGCAAAAACTCAAGCAAAATCACTTTATAGGCAAGCCCAAATTCAAGCAAAATCAACTCAAATTGAAAATTGAAGAGTGACCCATTTCTGAAAATTTCAAATTACAAGTGAGAAAAAAAAAAACTCACAGAAAGAGGTCTTTGGGTGAACAAATTGAGCAAGTCCTTGAGTTCTAAAGTGAGACCCATAGCCAACATAATCAACCCAAGCGAGAAGCTATATGAAGAAGGTCCTCTCTCCACGAACCAACCAAAAGCAGATGGTTTAAAACAAGCCACAATGCCACCAACAGTCACATACAAAGGGTATAAGCTAGCAGCAGTGGATAACATGTTCTCCCATCTGGGTTTTGCTTGAGTGACCGATAAGTGTTCAGAATTATGACTGAGAGAACTGACTATGGGACGGTAACTGAGTTTTGATGGTGAAGAAACTATGGGTTTTGATGTGTGGGGTTTGAAGGTGAATCTGAGATGGGTTCGTTGTGGTGGTGAAAGGAAGAGTCTGTGAGTTAAAGCGAAGGACATGGTGAAGAAGCTGTGTCAATTTTCTTTGCTTTCACCTTGAATGTAAGCTGAAACTATCAAAGAGAAAGGAAAATCTTGTAGAAGAGATACAGAGACGGGAAGTCATGGAAGTGACACGCTAAGACATAAAGATCTAGGTCAATTATTGTCTCGTGTGCCATGTTCAGATTTTCAGAGATTCTGCTCCTGTCACTTTCCTTCATTTAAAATTGGTCGAATTCTATTTTTGATCCCTGTACTGTATTTAATTTGAGGATTTAGTTCATCAAATGTTTTAATTTGAGATAATTTCGTCCTTTTATTATTAATATTATGCTTTACTAAAAACACTGATATTATACTAACCGAATTTTGTTAGTGAACGAATCACGAGGTTTCGTTGAATTTTTGTTAAAATGACCATTTGTGGAAAATAACTATTTTAATAATCATAAAATTTTGTGGTTTTGAATTTTTTTAAAAGGTTAATGTACAAATATGGGTATCCTCGAGATAAACAAGTCCCCAATGTCGTGACTTAAATTGATAAAAAGTGACATCTCGACCTCAACCTTTTGAATTCGTGACAACACTCATTGTTTGATAAGGTTGCAATGTGATATTTAGGGTGTCGTGATGAGGGAAGTCAGTGAATTACGTTACGACTTGGAACCTCTAAAGTCGCGATTCGTGTCAACTCAATAATTTAAAAATCTTACAATTTAATCTTAATTCGACCTCAAGTTAGTGGAATACTTAACATCATGCAAAAATGGGTAAATTGTGATGTAATTTGTTGTGGTTGCTCCGACAACAAATGTGACAGCTTGTAGCTTGGACCCATCGATCGGGTTAAGTATGAGGTGTTACGGTTAAGTAATGCAAAATTTTAAACAAAAGGATTAAAAAAGTTAAATATAGTACAACTATAAAGATAAATCATAACTTAAACTTTGTTTTAAAAAAATGAAGAAAATTAATGGAATGTATGAGTTGAGTTGATTTTAGATCAGTCAACCAAGATCAAATTAAACTAGATTTTAGTTTTGAATCATTTCGAGTTTAAGATCGCTTTTAAATTCAATCAATTTTACGCTCAATTTTTTTGGAAGTATAAATCATTTTATGAATTGTTAACTTTTTTAATGATAAAATCAAATAAAGATTTTCAAGCTATCCACCCTATATTAACACATTCTTTCTTCCTTAATGGCACCCTAAACTAAATTATACCAAATTAATCCACATTAGTAAAAATCAAATACTACTGTATATATTAATTAATTACAATTTGCTTGAAACTACAAGAAAGTAAGTATCAAGTTACATATATTTATTGCCAAAACACACACAAACTTACTATATATATATATGTACTATTCATTACCAATGCCCACCACCTCAAATAGATAAAAAGGGCTAAACAACCCAACAACCCTAGTTGAGGGAAGGACGACCGGCCTTACAACTATTGGGTGCATGAGGCTCGACAAGTGTGGGGGCATCGGTGCTGCCACTCGCCGACTTCTTCTGTTGAACTTGCTGGTGTCCTTCAGTACCATAGCCCTTTTGCTTATAATCTTCCATATCTTTGTAGTTAACATAAGGGCTGGTGTTTACGGGTAACCCTTGTAACATTTCATTGTTTTGTCCTTGTGGGAAAGCTTGTTGTTCATTGGATTTGGACATGATAATGTCAGGTTTTTTGTTGTTGTTTTGTTTTAAATTGTGTTTGGAATTATAGTACGTGGCTTTTTTATGCATGAAGCAAATGAACAATGACCATGAAAGTTGCAAATTTCAAGGTAAAGTAATAACAGAACAATGTCCATGAAAGTAGCAGATTTTCAAGCTTGAAGTGTGGGGGTAAACAAATGTAGTTGACAGGTTCAAATCATTTCGGGTTAAGGATATATATAGTAACGTAAAAATTAAATTCAGATATTTTAACATTTGATAGTTATATTAGATTTTAATTAAATTTAGAGTAATCGGGTTAAATTAGACCTTTACTGGTGTTTTGCTTTTTCCATCCACATGTAAGGATGAAATTAAAATTTTTTTTATCACGTATTAATTTATAATTTAAAATAATTATAAATTGTCCCCTTTTCAAGAAATAAGATCTAGATGCTTGCAAACTATTCAAATTCGACTTAAAAAAATTTAAATTAAATTTGGTAAGTATCGAGTGAGTTTGTGCAACTCAAACTATCAATTGAATCAAGTTTGAACACCATAATACTCTACTCGAATAGCTCACGAGCCTAATCAAACTTTTTATTTTATAAAATTATATTTTTACCTTTATTATATGGAAAAAGTTGTATATAAACTTAAACACCAATCAGCTTAATCAAATTTGGGTTCAAGTTGCTGGGCAATCTATGCCCAGTTTTGATGGGCTCAAAAAAGCCCAATTAGCAATCACTGTACTGCAAATTATGCGCCGCCGCACTTCAAAGTTCAAAACCCTAATATGTAATCCGACGGCATCTATTAATGTAATAAAGTTAAATCCTAGCCGTTGAATCCTTATCTTCTATACTATAAATCCCTAGCTAAAGAAAGGAAGGTCACTCTTGCCGCTCTCGAGTCTCGACCTTCTTTTCATTTTTTTTTTCAATCAATATTTTCTTTCAGCTCTCAAGGTATTAGCTTTCAAGTTTTTTAGTCTATTTGCTGATTTTTTTGTTAATTTTTCTGGTTCCTTTTAAAAAAGGAATCTTGGGGTGTGAAAACATATTGATGTAAGCTTCAGTTTCTGCGATTGTATGTGAATTGGATTTTTCCCCATGATTGGAGAAATCAAGGCTGGAGTCTCGATTAGGGCTCTTTTTTTGCCAAAAATCCTAAGAAAAAGGGTTTTTTTGGAAAGAAATACCAAAGGAGCCCGAGAATTGGCGTACTTTTAAGTTTACGCCATAGGCCTTTGATCTTTGGGGGATCCATTTCCATTCAGTTCGCTAGATCTGTTGTTCTTCATATGTTTCAACATCAAGATTCAACTCTTTTTTCTTTCATTTTACAATTATTTTATTGAATTATTTCTGAAATTTTTTTAATCATTTTTATGATGCTTCAAAATGGATCTGTCATGTTTCAAAATTTCAATAACGATTTTGATTTAGCTTAATCAATACGATTTTAATCAACCCAATTTTCTACTTCTAGCAGATCCATCTATATGTTCACTTATTAGCTTGAATTTTGCTGTAATCTCCTTTACATCTTTATAGATCTAACAGTTTGTCAGTTTGTGTTGATTTTGAGTAGGATCAATATAGATTGAATCAAATTAAGTTTTAAAATTTTCATTTATTTTGGGTTTTGCCAATTTGGGGTTTGGGTTGTTTTTTATTTGGGTTTTGATTGTTTTATGACCAGCTGATTTGGATTTGAAGCTCATGTTTTGGTCATTTTGTATTTGGATCAATTCGGGCTTAGGTCAAATGGATTCCGGTTGTCGACTTTATGGTTGGATTGTATAGTTTTGGTCTACATGTATGTATATGTTCTTGTTAATTCAGTTTTAGGTGAAATGGATTTCCATTTTCTAGTTTATGTTTGGGTAATTGTTGAAATCTTCAAATACCCAATTTAGTATTTGGGTTTATGTTTTTACTTCTAAAGTGATTATTTCAGGAACATGTACATGGACTTCAAATAATTTTGTATATGGAGCTTTGCTCACATTTGTGGCTTATAGCTTACGTTAAGAATCAAATTGAGTTCTTTTGAATTTTGCAGCTTTCTTGTTAGTGAATAAACATGTCTCATCGCAAGTTTGAGCATCCGAGGCACGGTTCATTGGGCTTTCTCCCGAGGAAAAGAGCCTCCCGACATCGAGGAAAAGGTTCATTTTCCCCTAGTTTTCCCTCTTAATTGTTTAACAATGTTTATTTTGTAGCTGTAGTTGTTAGATCAAATAAATTAGCTTGTTTTTGTTTTGTGTTTTAATTTGTGACTTGTACCTGAATTTGTAATTGCTAATCTATGTTACTATTTTATGGTTTTCAGTGAAGGCTTTCCCTAAAGATGATCCTACTAAGCCATGCAGATTAACTGCATTCTTGGGTTACAAGGCTGGAATGACCCATATTGTGAGGGAAGTTGAAAAGCCTGGATCAAGTATGTTTTCATTTATGCATATGATCTATTAATTTTTATGTGTTATTTTTGTTCATGGATTAATGTTTTATATTTTTGTCTTTTAGAGCTTCACAAGAAGGAAACTTGCGAAGCAGTTACCATTATCGAGACCCCGCCTATGGTTGTTGTTGGAGTAGTTGGATATGTCAAAACTCCGCGTGGTCTTCGTACTTTAGGCACCGTGTGGGCTCAGCATTTGAGTGAGGAGGTGAAACGAAGGTTCTATAAGCACTGGTGCAAGTCTAAGAAGAAAGCTTTTACCAAGTATACCAAGAAGTTTGAATCCGAAGATGGTAAAAAAGATATCCAGTCACAGCTTGAAAAACTGAAGAAATATTGCACTGTGATTCGTGTTTTGGCTCACACTCAGATAAAGAAAATGAAGGGTTTGAAGCAAAAGAAGGCTCATTTGATGGAGATTCAAGTCAATGGTGGAACTATTGCTCAGAAAGTTGACTTTGCTTACGGTTTCTTTGAGAAACAAATTCCAATTGATGCCGTGTTCCAGAAAGATGAGATGATTGATATTATCGGAGTTACCAAAGGTAAAGGGTACGAGGGTGTTGTAACCAGATGGGGTGTCACTCGTCTCCCACGAAAGACTCATCGTGGTCTTCGTAAGGTTGCTTGTATTGGTGCATGGCATCCGGCTAGGGTATCGTTTACCGTTGCCCGAGCTGGTCAAAATGGTTATCATCACCGCACTGAGATGAACAAGAAAATCTACAAGCTTGGGAAGGCTGGCAATGAATCACATGCTGCCATGACTGACTATGACAGGTAAAGATTTTGAACTTGAAATGATTGAATTCGTTAGCTTGTGCTTGAAACTGACTTAAACCGGAAGTTGGTCTTAAATGGTTGATTGCCCTCTTTGTATTTGCAGGACTGAAAAGGATATTACACCAATTGGTGGATTCCCCCATTATGGAGTGGTGAAAGAAGATTATTTGATGATTAAAGGGGGTTGTGTTGGACCAAAGAAACGTGTTGTGACATTAAGGCAATCACTGCTGCATCAAACATCAAGGGTTGCACTTGAAGAGATCAAGCTCAAGTTCATTGATACTTCATCTAAGTTCGGTCATGGTCGTTTCCAGACAACACAAGAAAAGGCTAAGTTCTATGGGAAGCTTAAAGCTTGACCATATAGGAATGTCATTTTAATGGAGGGATTGTTTGTTCCATTTTCTGGTTGCCCACAACTTTGAATTTTGTTTTTCGTTTAAACCATGATGAGTTTTGGACAATAATCTTTTATTATATCAATTGATGTGTTTTTATGGCCATGGATGGGATTTTATAGCTACCTCTTTTTGCTTGTCGGTTCATTATTTAATAAATATTTTGAAGTAACCATGCCGAAAAATCCACTTGCAAAAGTTAAGTAGGGTCATAACCTTTGCCTATATACCAAAAGATAAGGTGAAGGTATATGCGCTTATAAAAATGTAAAAAAATCATTTAGGTCTATATTAATTGAAATAATTAATTTTCTCATTGATCAATGTAGAGTGATACAAGACAGTTTTTAGTTTAATTTAGTATTTTTAATAAAAAATTAAAAATCATAAATATTATAATTTTTTTAAAAGATTATAAAAATTATAAAAAAATAAATATTATTGAATATTTAAAAAATATAAAAATTGATATAAACTTATAAAATTAATAAAACTATAAAAAATTATAAAAATGAATAAAATATATTTAAAATTTTATAAAAATAAATTGAAATTCTAAAAATGTATTAAAAGTATTAAAATTGATATAAATTTGTAAAAACTATAAAAAAAAATCATAAAAATTTAAAATAATCGGACTAGTCGGTTGGATTTATTAGATCAAAATCAGCAAGGGTATTGGTCTGGAGAAAGTCACTAAATTGATTTACTTCAGAATTTTTTTAATGTTTTAATTAATTGAACTGGACGGGTCAATTGAACTAGCAAATCGATAGCTTACTGGTTTGATAAAAATATTTAAAATTGGTTTAATCGTCTAGTTTAGGTCAACTGATTTAATAGCTTTCTTTGGATCGGTATTCTTGTCGATTTCGGGCTAAGCGTTCGAGTTCAAGTTTTTATATATATTTTTTATAATTTTATATGTTGATATGAATTTTAACATTTTAATAATTTTTTACAGTTTTTTATTTTTTATGAATTTTAATACGTTTTTTAAATCTTAAATATTTTAAATAAGATTAATTAATTTTATAATTTTTTATAATTTTTTATTTTATAATTTAATAATTTTATTTTTTTATTTTATATTTTTAATGATTTTTATAAGAAAAATATTAGATTAAACCAAAAGTTACCACATGTCACCATATAATTGGTCAATCAATTTATTTTAACAGTCAACATGGTTAATGACGAAAACCATTAATGAAGGAGGTTAATTGATTATTTTAGTTAACAATATAAACTTAATTGAGTGCGAATTTAATACAATGACTTAATTAATTTTTTTGTGTTTTCTTAAGGGCTTTGTACATGACAGGTCCTTGTGCTATTGAGATTGATTCAAGGTAGTCCTTTTATTATTAAATAGATCAATTTAATATTTATAATATTAAAAAAATCAAATAATTTTAAATTATAACAGTTAATATTTATTGTATAAAAATAAAAAATAATAATTTTTTTAAATTACAGTTTAATTTGAAACAAAAGATTTCAATTTTAAATACTAAATTTTAAAAATATTTAACTCTCTTAAACTGTAAATAAAAATAGTATAAATTAATTTTATTTAATTTTTTAATAATATAAAAAAATATTTAATATTAGAATAATTAATTCCATATGTACAGATAAATAAATAAATAAATAAAAACCTGCAAACCCTGGCTTTGCTGGCTGCTGCTGCTGCTGCTGCTGCGACTCACTGCACACATAATGCAAAACCTATGATAGTGTGAAACTGTGACGATAAGTTCCCCAACAACTGAAGAATCCAACGGCATCTGTGCAGACTGAGAAGCATAATGCTGGCAATGACTCATTACTTGCATATCATCCATCACAACAGCGGAGGGTCTGGTCTTTGTTTCAGCCTTCCCACCATAAATGGTGTTTGGTAGGAATAAAACCACGTATGTATATGCTGGAAAATGAAACATTCTATTGATGTAACATAACATCACAACATGGCAAATCAAAGAGAACTACACCTCCTGCCTCTCTGGACTGATAGAGGCAACAATTTGTCCAAGGGGGAGCCAAATGAGAACATATAGTGGTAGAGCAACATACCAACAATAAAACCCAAAATGATATGAGAGCCAACCTGCTCTTCCTTCCCGGACAATATGAGAGCCGGCGGCAAGAAGGGGGAGAACCACCTTGGTCCGGCCCATACTCCCCTTATTTCCCTCCAAAACCCCTGCCCCGCAAATGATTGACCCCTCAGAAAACATCACCAAAGAAAAAAGTGACCATCGCTTGAGATCACATCTTCTATAAACGAAATTGATGATCAATCGATTATTCACAGCATATCCATAATTTTTAAGGAATACCCAAATCGCCATGCAAGAGTATTAAACAGTATAAAGGAAGAAAATATGAAAAAAAAAATACAAAAATAAAAGGTTAAATTTTTTATTAAACGAGACAAGGAAAGGTAATTTATTATTTTATAAAGTATATAATCTGCCATTTTTTTACGGCATTTTTTGTTGATTAAAAAGTGAAAAAAAAAAGAATAAAAAAGGGAAAAATCAAAGAGTCCTCTCTGTCTTGGACTGAGAGTAGGGCTTTAGTCTCTCTTTTCACACTCTTCAACGCATAAAGAGGGCAGCAAACTTTGCATCTCTGCCTCCTTTTTTTCTCTCATCATCAAAAGTAAGTCTTTTTATTCTTTTTTCTTATTCACCTTTTACCTTTAACATATCTATATAAATACTGGGTTTTTAATGGCTTTTTGATTATTAATATATTGTTGAATGAATGAAGGTTGAAGAATCAGTGAAGCTGTTGAATATATATCTAATGATGGGAGAAAGAATCTCACCAGGGAGTTATTTTCAATACCCTCCACCTGGTTTCCCTTCTGTTTCTCCTCATAGACCTTCATCTAATCGTACAGATCGTGAAAGGTCAATTTTTTATTACTTTGATCAATCCAATACCATGTTTTTATTGATGGGTTTTTCGTTTTCTTTGTATGTTTTGCTGGTTTCATATAGTTATATATGTTTAATGATTGTTTAAAATCAAGTAAACAATGGCAGATACTTAGCTGAATTATTCACAGAGAAAGAGAAGTTGGGACCTTTCACACAAGTTCTTCCTCAATGCACCAGGCTTCTTAATCAAGGTTATTGAATCTTTTGTTTTCCTTTTTTTTTCCCCTGCAATATAAAGATTCAATCACATGAATACAAGGATGAAACACTAATGATTTAAACTAGTAAGGGTTCAATTGATTATCGAGTAATTCTTGAATGAATTAAAACTTTAAACCTCCACATTAGTGGAATGGCATAATCTAGATTTTCTATGTGGTTTTAAGGCTTTGCTTGCTAGGAAGGATAGAAAACTTGTTAATCAAATGGTTAAGATTCGTAATAACTTTCCTACTTGTACAAATTTTCCATTATCGCACCTTTCCATCCTTTGTACCAAGCAGAACATAGAGAGTTCTACTAAAGCATGTAACTTGGACAATATATCAACTAAAATTTCCATTTTTAACCCTTATGCATTGCAGAGATCAGAAGGGTCTCAGGTTTTAGTCCGAGTTTATTGGATCATGAGAGATTTGAGCGTGATAGTCCTATTAGGTCATTTGGTCATCATCTCAATGGAAGACAAATGGATTTGGAAGGATGGTCCATAATGCAAACAGAGGTGATGCCATATAATGTTATGTATTTTATAATTTAAAAGCATTTAATTGTTGTTAACTAAGCCATTGGTCAGTAAAAAAAGACTTGTTTATTTTTACTACTACTCCCCCTTCCCCTCCTAACAAATGGCCAAAAAGAGTTTGTAAGTTCTTACGAGGTTAATGAATACAAGTGCCTTGTTATCAGCCCCCAATATGATACAAAATTCTCTTCTCATCAATGTTCACTGAAAAGGAAAAGGAAATTTCTTTGACCTGATTATCTGTTTCAGGAAAATGGGCATCTGCAACGAGTTGCTCCGGTTCAAGCTGCATCAATGGGTTGGCCTGGTTTGCCAGGAGCTCCAACAACACCGATTGTAAAGAAAGTTGTTAGACTCAATGTACCTGTGGATCAATATCCTAGTGTAAGTAAAGCTGAAACCTCGAGTGAAGTTTTCTTGTTCTTTTAAGATAATATTACTGGCTCTCACCCTTTGTAGTATAATTTTGTTGGTCGAATATTGGGACCACGAGGAAACTCCTTAAAGAGAGTTGAAGCTGTGACTGAGTGTAGGGTGTACATAAGAGGCAAAGGTTCTGTCAAGGATTCTGTTAAGGTAAAGTCAACCATAAATTCTTTTATGATATTCATTTTTTTCATCTCTCCTCCCAATACAAGGCCATATTGGACTGTAGGTGATGCGAAAATTGCTCAGCTAATCTTATATATGCTCTGATCATATGCATCTCCATTTGCATTTCACATGCTTTATGAAGAACTTTCAGTATTTTGATCAATGAAATGATCACTTTTACTAAGGAAAGTACCTTCTTGTGAAAAATAGAGTTATGCAAAATCAAGGTCTGATCTAATTAAACACGAGACTTGGCTTCTTTTTGTGCGTTTTCTTCTTGAATATAAGAAGACCGAGTTCTCCTTTGGTGTTGCTTCACTTGTTATTCATTGACTGCTTACCATTTTTTAACATGTAGGAAGAGAAACTAAAAGATAAACACGGATTCGAACACCTTAATGAGCCGTTGCATGTGTTGGTGGAGGCTGAACTTCCTGAAGATTTGATAAATTCTCGTTTGGACTACGCTGTTGCCATACTAGAAAATCTTCTGAAACCTGTGGTATGAACAAAAGAAAAATTTTATTGTTGTTTTTAAAGTTAGTCTTTCCTTTTTCTGTATATGTTTCAGCTCTTCCATTTCTACCATTCTTCAGGATGAATCCTTGGATAACTATAAGAAACAACAGCTTAGGGAGTTAGCTTTACTAAATGGTACATTAAGGGAAGAGAGTCCGAAAATGAGCCCGACTATGAGCCCTAGTATGTCGCCCTTTAACAGTACTGGAATGAAACGAGCCAAGACAGGAAGATGACCCTTACAGTGATGGGATGTTGAGTCAAGAAGAGCTAGTCAAACTCGCTACTCGGTTTCGAGCAATGATGGTTCACATCTAGGTTGTCCTTCTCCATTGATCCCTTTTGATTCATATATCAATCCCCCATCAAGATGACTTTAGTTAAAAATAACCTATGCCCTAATTATTTTAGCCAAAAACCTCTAATATAGTTGGAAAATTCTTCTTACTTACAGTCATACATATGCATCATTCTCTCTTGATAATTACTATTATTATTTATTATAAGATAAAATCATTGTATTGTATTTTGACTTAATAATAAGTATTTTTTTTTCAAAGTCTCATCGTGTAGTTGAGATATTTTAGATTGATAAACTTTTTTATGCTTCTATGCATGAAAATGAAATGGCTATGACAGATGCTTGAAAGAAATTGGTTTTGTGGTGTGGGGGTTGAAGGGGTTGAGTAGTAGAAGAGTCAAACCAAAGGTTACTTTCAAGTCGAGTTAGTATATCAGCACATTTATTTCTTTTCCGAAAGATATGCTTAAGTGATGAAAGTCATACTGTGGAGAAGAAGCTACCTATTGGTTCAAATAACACTCCAATTTCACTTTCTTTTTGTTTATATTCCAAGGTTTCAATGAAGAAGAAATTTATTTCAACTTTTAATTACAAATATACAACCTATGGTTGAAAAGTTATTGCCATTTCAGCCTTAGTCCTTAAATTTGGTAAATTTTTTAATTTAGTTTCAGAATTTTTTTTCATCCACATTAGGCCTGTATAAAATTTTCTTTTATAGAAACTAAGTGCTAAGAGCTAAAAGAATAAAAAGATAAAATAACATTTGGTCTTTGAACTTGGTAACTTTTTTCAACTTAGTCCTAAAACTCTTTTTTCATCCACTTTAGTTCTAGTACTTTGATATTGTGTTATGTCATCACCTAAAAATTATAATTTTTTATTAAAAAATAAGCAATGACATTATATAATTTTAAAGTGTCATGTCATCACAAACGCCAAAATTGAGGAAATTTGTCAAGTTTAAAGACTCGAGTTGGACACTTAGATCCTTACCCGTGTCTCAAGTCTAATTAACATAGGCTATAGGCAAAAAAAAAAAAAAAGTTTAAAGACCAAGTTGGAAAAAATTGACAAGTTTAGGGATTAGATGATGCTTTATTCCAATAATAAAGATAAGATGATAAAATGCAAAACCAGATAGCCAAAGTAAATCAATAGAATCAACATGAGGCAGTCTTAATGATCATCAACGGCCATACAACTCCAACATAAGATCCATATTCCTCATCAATGATGACATTGATTCCCATTGTCATCAACTTGTCTATTATCTACTTTGTTGCATGCATAGGTAATGCAGAAAGGAGACAGATTTACACAGATGCACATGATGGATATTATAGTATCATAGACTAGATTTTCAAGCTTCAACACAGCATAAGGAGGGTGCCCTTTATAGTGAACCCCAAAGATCTACATAATTGGATAGGATTACAAAGTTTTTCTTTTACATGCAACTGCTACAATACATCCTTGCAAAACAAAACAAGGAATTTAACTGAATCTAGGTGATTGAAGATCACAAAGACAGTTTTATCTACACACCTCAAAGAGGATGACCTCAGTTTTTCATTGATGCTGTCAGTCATGAAGGCCGAGTTCAGCCTCGAGGTCACCATCTTCTTCGAACAACTTTAGAAGACGGGCATATTGCTCGTCTCGTTTCCTTTTTTGCCATACCTTGAAAAGGAAAAACGAAAACAACCCAACGGCAACCAGCACAATCAATATGATGACTACCTGGGTCCCATTTTTACTATTTGCATTAGACTTTGAGTTTAAGCTGATTGAACTTGTAGAGTCCCCGGAAAACCCTGAAAAAAGAAGAAGGAAACAAATTGGAGTAAATTGTTTTATCATTTTCAAAAATTTGCCATTTAGTAAATAAGAAGAATTTCTATTTTAAAGCCCTTCACGGCAACTTAATCATTGTTCTAACAAATTCAACTGAAGAAGGTTCAAATAAGCCTAAAAAGCAAGTGTAATACCAAGAACTATGTGTAACAGCATAATTTCATGTGAAACCCATTTTATCATGGATAATTATTTGGTGGTGGAACTTTCATTTGTTTGGTGAGAGACTCCGGTATTTGGTAGTTACACTGCACCTGATTAGATCCGCTTTCCTTACACTATTTTTTCCATCTACAGAACTTGAATACGAGTCTATGCTTAAAAGACATCGAGCTCCTTATCACTCGACCAAATAGATGTCATAGTAAACATAACATTTTCTTAATCCACTTATAGAGTTAAAAAAATCTCATCAGAGATCATAAATTTCCCCAAATTTCATGGAAAATGGATCAAGTAGGGCGAAATCTTAATTGCCTGCTTATACTGCTAAATAGCATATCTATTACAAAGTTCGAGATTCTCAAAAGCAAATCGGAATTGCAGAGATAGGTGTGTAAATATACATACCTTTCTATTCATTCTCGAAGTCAAAATTCTAACCTCATAAGTTAAAATTTTCTCGGAATCACAATCCCTCAAAAGCAAACAACAAAATTTATAGAAAGGATACGAAAAAAAGCTGTTCTTTCGGTGCTAATTTTCTCAGTAGCAAAACAGAAAAAAGAAAAAACTAAGCAACAGTAAAACCTGGCAAATTTGAGAGATTTAACGAATTAATTAAACAAAATATAAAGGTGAGATTCGAATAGCATCCATACATTAAATCCTCCAATTACGATGATGTAGTAAAATTCACAAATTAACTTGAATTTCATGCAATTAATGATTCGAATTTCGAGTTTCTACCAAGTTCATTTGAAAAAAAAAAAGAAGAATTGAGGTTCGTTAAGAAAACAACAAAATATCAGAGTACAAAGCGGTGTAGAGAGGAAAACCTGAAATGAATTGTAGAGAAACCGAAGCGAAAAGCAGTAGAAGTCGCAGCGATCTACGCCTTGAAACTTCAGTCATTCTCTTGAAATTCTCTTGAAATTTCAGTCTTTTTCAGCGCACAAAGCTTGGTGTCACTTACGACGAAGCTGGTTTATTGCAGTGTTGCCCATATATATATTTCAATTATTACAAATCGAACTGTCCGCCTGAGATTTTTAAAGGTATAAATTAACATTTAGTCCCTGCACTTAGTAATTTTTACCATCTTGCTCTTTGAACTTCTTTGTCCATATTAGTCTCGTAATTTAGTAGTTTTTTTTTTTCAATTTGGTTGGGTTTTTGAAATATATTTTTCAGATTTTATAAAGAATTTTAAATTTCAAGTGATAGCGTGAAATTCAAGTTCATGGACTAAATTGAAAAAAAATTAAGTTATGAGATTAGTGTAAAAAATAAGGACCAAATTGAAAAAGATTACCAAATTTAACAACTATGTTATGTTATCCCATTTTTAAATGTAAAAGTTTTTGTTTTAGTTTTCTTTAAAAAATATTACTTTTTTATAAATAATTACTATTTAAAATTTTAAAAAAAGTTGGCGACTATTTTATAACTTTTCATGCTTAAATAGTTGAGTAATCATTTTGTAACTTTTCATAATTGAATGAACTCTACTGTAATTTAGCCTTGGTTAAAAAATAGTGTGAGAGAAAATCCACACATGAAAATTACGCATGATTAGAAAAAATTCAGATAGAGTCCATACATAAAACTTACATATGATGAGACTCGAACTTAAATACTCAAGGTTTACATTCTGAGTGAAAAATATATATATATATATAACACCAAAGATCGAACCAGACTTAAAGAGATCTTAAATCTCCAAACTTCACTCATCCATTTTGAAATTTCTTTTAATGTTTTAGTTTATGCTATTTAATAAAGCATAGCTAATTATCAAAAAATAAATATTTTATAATAAAATTTATTTTTTAAATTTTTTTTATTGAATGAATATTCAATTAACTCGCAATATCTACTCAATTACAAACTTTACTGGTTCTCTATCCAACAATTAATCTATGACATTCTATATGTAGTATACCGGTGCTGAGCTCCGAGGTGAAACTAAAAAGCTGAAAATAAAGGTGGTTGTGTTGTCACCTTCCGTTTACTGCAACACAGAGTGGCGATTCAGTTTGTCTATTATTGTCGAAGCTGTTTCTTGCCAACGTCTTCGTCTTGTCCAAATGAGCTTTGCGGACGGCATTCTGCATCCGTCTCTCGTGCTCTTTGAGCATTTCCTCAAGGTTTCGCCCATGACCTGATGGCATCAATGGCCCCGAATAATGGATTCGCTTTTCTTTTGGAACATAACCCTGCACCTAGAATTCACCCACATAACTATTAGCATATATTATTTGATTACACTAGTGAGTTAGTTTTGGATTGGATGAACCTATATCAATTCAGGTTTTAAAAACTTTGGGTAATTTACACCTAATGTCATTAAACTATTAGTAAGTTACGATTTGGTCACTCAACTTCAGAAAGTTACAAAAAGACCACTTAATTATTCAAAAGTTTTCCTTTTAAGTCACTGGATTGTTAAAGTTGTTATTGTATGACCTTCTCTGTTCGCACTACCTACACCAATGGAATACTCTCATTCTCCTTCTCTTCTACAATTTAGTCTTTTTTTTACAAAACAACTTTGAATGTCATTAGTTTGCAAACCAAAATCCAAACAGTTTTTTTCTCAAATCTCCAACAGTAATTGCTAGACCGATTTGGATCTAAGATATGCTCCTCTACTCGTTGATGGGTATTGATCTACTGTATCGATCGTCGAATGGTCATCACTTGGGGCTCGCTAGCCGGGCTTTTTTTAAGAAAAAAACTTAACAACCCAGTGACTTGAATAAAAACTTTCAAATAATTCAATAACTATTTTGTAATATTTTTAACTCGAGTGACTAAAATGTAAACTTTCAAAATGATCGTTTGAATTATTTCGATTTAAGTCAATTTTGGTTTCAATCATTCTGGGTTCACGTCATTACAAATGACCTTTCAAGTCAATTTTAAGTTTAGATCAACCTAAATTGAATTCGTTGATAAAGAAAAAAAATATTCAATTTCCATAATTCCCTTACCGTTGTTGATTCCTCGGAAGGTAAGTGCGAAGTACTTAGCCTATCAAATAAATGGTGAGTGGACTGAACATTATCATCATGGTCATATCCACCATTAAAATGCTCCTCGTGCCATTGCGGATTGGTCATGTCTAATCGTGATCTGCCTCTAATCGAAACCGAATTTGAAAATTGGGATAACGTCGTTGCTCCATGACGGACATATTTCGCCTGACTCGGAGAACCAAATGCTCGAGCACAAGCCTTCATAGACTTGACCTCGTTCGCCTTCATATTCTGTGAAGATCCAGCGTTACCAAGGTGCATTGATGGGCCAACATGAGAACATACGGGTTTCGATGTTCCTTGCAGAGACTCAACAGGGATGCCAGGATTATTTACTCCATTAACACTTTTAGTATTCGACTGCGATTTTTTTTCAAACACCTTAGTTGCAATAACGCAAAATATCATAAGCCATTTTCATTACGCATTATCAAATGAATATTACAACTTGAAAGGTTACCTGTATAGATGCTTGTAACTCAAAATTGGAATCTGGGGCAGGAATCGCTGTAGCTTTTCTAGCTCGATCATTTCCATTAACTTTCTCACGAGATGCTCTTTGCCTAGTTTCCCAATAGCAACAGGCAGATCACTTGTTTTAAACTTTTTCACAAAACTTAGGGGTGTAAGAGATTTAACACAGTTACATCAGAATTGGACCAAATCAATATTAGTGAACCATCTGATTCGACCAATGGTATGTAATCAAATCTAAAGCAAACTGTTATGAACCAATAAAAAACGGTATCCAATATAAGAAATCAATGATTGAATCAATTCAACCAATTTTATGAAAATTATATTTAAGATATTTCTATTATTTCTCAACACCTTTCAATTGGTCGAGTTAAATTGATTTTAGATTGAGTCAATCTATATAAAAACAATTTGGGTTTTCAGATCATTTTGATTTGACTTAGTTACAGGTTTCAGGCATTTCGTGCTTATTTTAGGTTCAAGTAATTCGAGTCTAAGGTTTGAGTTTTTCATGCAAAAGTCATTTCAGATTCAGTTCATTTCATGTTACTTGTTAAGGCCATTCTAAATTGAATTTGATTCATATTTAAATCATTTTGAATTAAGATTAAATGGATTTCGAGTATTGACTTTTTATAATTAAATTAGATTGGGTAATTTAGGTTCAAATTGGTTGGGTTAATATTTCGAACTCAAGTCAAATTAGATTTCGAGTATTAAATTCGAGTATCAGTTTAGAAAAAGAGATTGAACTAGCTACTGAAAAACTACTCAGAATTGGTAAAAAATTGGTAATCAAGGTAAAAAAATTGAATCAATAATCAAACTAATTGAACAAAAACCAATAATTTGATCAATTCAACTATCGATCTGATTTTTAAAACATTGGAAGCCAAAAAAATACCCAGATTCATCTCCTCGAAGCTTGACATCAAATTCCTTACTAGGTGGGTACTTGGCCAAACTTGATGGATCACAAGGAAGAGGACTCGTTGTAAAGAACTGAAAAAAAAACATCAAAGTTGAATGAGATGTTGTTTAAATACAGTTAATATGCAAAGTATACCTATTTAAGGGTTGGTGGTAACGAGCTCAATGTCCCTTGAGTAAAATTTTAGAATCGAGTCTTGTAGATTAAGAAAATAATGGTGGGAGCAGTTTGCCTCCTATTTAAACATCCAACCTAGTGCGGCTACTAAATATTGGAAATTCTCGGACAAAACAAGAGCTTTCACTATCTCAATGAAAAATATTGATCTTACCTCACTTTCAAGTGCTGAAGAAGCAGTTCCACGACACTCGGGTTCTACTGCAAGGAGCATGTCCAAAAGAGCTAAAGTAGAAGTCGGGAAATCCTTGAATGTCTGATTGACACAACGCTTATAAGGATGTTGTGGTTTGAACACGGTTGCATTTGGCAATTTTGATCTCTTCCAATACTCTTCGGAAGGTGATCCACAAAGTTTGAAGATTCTATGTAGTTGTTCCACCTACAAAACAATGTGTTTCGATAGTCAATACCATATTAATGGGCGTATCATTTTGTCTTGGTACTAGTATGTAATAATACCAATGTGTTTCGATGTACCGATTACCATGACTGAATTACAAAAATGTAGATACTATAGACGGTTACATGGGTAAGTACCTCAGTTCTTCCAGGCATGATAGGCTTTCCTGTGAATAATTCCGCAAGAATGCAACCAGAACTCCACAGATCAATAGTAACTCCATAATCAGTAGAACCAAGCAAAAGCTCAGGAGGTCGGTACCACAAAGTTACTACGCGGCTCGTTAGAGGTTGCATCTGGTTAGGACGTAAGATAGTTGCCAATCCAAAATCGCCAATCTTGAGGTTACCATTATGATCTATCAAGAGATTTGCACCCTTAATGTCGCGGTGCAAAACACCGCGACTATGGCAATGGTCAAGTCCATTGAGCAATTGTTGCATGTAACACTTGATCTACACATATGTTACAGAAATTTTAGCATGTAAACAAAAACACCCAAATGAATTATGCAATATGAATATACCTGAGCCTCAGTGAGCTTAGTCTCTAGGGTTGCTACAAGCCCTCTAAGATCATGCTCCATGTAGTCAAATATAAGGTACAAACATCCAGAAACCCTTGAAACAATTAGACCTTCAAGCTTCATAACATTCGGGTGATCAAGCCTACGCAAAATAATAATTTCCCTTGCCATGAAACGAATTCTTTCAGGGTCTAAATTAGCGAATCGCACTTTCTTTAAGGCGACTATCTTGTTTGATTCAATGTCACGAGCTTTGTACACGGTGCTATAAGTTCCTTGACCGATCTATATAATTAGCAAAGACAAATAACTTAAGCATAGGAGAATATAAAATTTTGAACTAAATTTTTATCTTTATTGATATTTGAACTTGAATTCCATCAAATAAATTCGATTTATTTTTTTTATAAATTGTTAAAAGGTGATTATGTGAACCCTGTAAGAATGTCACATGATCACAACTATTTGATGACATTTAAGTCTAAGGACTAATGTAGGCCGAAAATAGTTCAAGGATCAAACTGAAAAAATTATCAAGTTCATGGGCCAAATATTTATTAAAAAAGATATAACTATTGTGCAAACCTTTTCCAACTTTTCATATGAGTCCGCCTTGCTAGGTATCCACCCATTAATGGCTTCTCCAGCTACAGCTACTAACCAAGAAGGCCAACCGGCAACTACTTGAGCACCACTTTCACCACTCATGACCCTGGTGATCCTTGGTTGCCTTTGTCCACCCCATGTCGTTGCATCTATCGTTGGCAACCTTTGAAGTTGTGATAGGTCCTTTCTAGACCTCTCATCATTAGAAAGGGACTCAGATGCCGAACCGGACTGTTGATCCGATATCAACCGTGCAGTGGCATCTGCGTCCACCGTAATGTCGTTGTCCTTAGAAGAATCGGACCACTTTTTCGAGGATGCATCTTCTTTTTCTCCAGGGTTGTTCTCAATGTATTGATTTGGTTGAGTTTCTTTCGAGCAAATACAGCCCATAATTTTAAAACCTTGTTATCTCATTGTAGTATTCAATCATCCCATAAATAAGGTCCCCAAACATGTTTAAAATTTTTATGTTGCATCATTTACTAGAAAAAAAAATTATAAAATGGAAAATTAAGGTCCCAAAACAATTAAAACAAAATATAAGTAAAATTAACCGATAATGTAAAAATATAACAAAATCGGAAGACAATTTTATTGTTGTTGTTGTTGTAAAATATGTAACAATTTTGTATTATAAGACAACAAATTGTAAGTAAACCAGTCAAGAAATAAATGCAATTAAATAAAACATTTTTGGTTAAATTTTGGTATTTGTCCTTGTACTATACATAAATTATAGATTTAGTCCCTTTACTTTCTAAATTTTAAAATTTTAGTCCTCATCAAGTGGTAATTGTTAAATTCATTAAGTTATGTTATTTCCAAGATCTTATGCAACAAACATATTATCACATGTATAAATGTCATGTCGGTTTGCTATTTTCACACATTACTCATTAAAAAAAGCCAATTAATGAACTAAGAACGATCAAATTGGAGAACTTGTATTAAATCTATAACTTTATGCATAGTACAAGACTAATAGCGGAATTTAACCTGGCAGATTTAATTGTTAACGTTTGTGTTATGACTGAAATTTTAAAATCCAAAAAGAATAAGGACTAAAATTGATTAAATTAAAATGTAAGGATTAAATTCATATTTTATGCAGAGTGTGGAGACTAATTGCAAATTTTAACTTTTTTTCTTTCGTAGTGTAAACAATTAGTTCAGTTGTTCTTATCCAAACAAAGACATAAATGCAAACCTAAAAAAAAAGGTAATTTTGGTTAATTCAAATTTCTCCATAATTTTAAAAGCTTAAACAAAATCAGTTTTATTTTTTGTTAAAATGTGCCTATAGTCCATCTACTTTTCAAAAATTGAGAATTTAGTCCATGTACTTGTATTTCTAGAAATTTAGTCCTCTACTTTTTAGATTTCAAAATTCAGGTTCATTGTTAGCACTGTTAAACTTTTTTTTTGTTAAATTGATTGTGATGACATTTTGGAATAAAAAAAATTTACTCACTTGGTAGTCATATAATTAAAAAAAGATGTTGCAATTAACTTGAATTTAACAAAAAGTAATAATATTATCAGTTAGATCTGAATTTTTAAATCTGAAAAGTAAAAAGACAAAATTCTAAAAAATACAAGTACTAGAATTAAATTCCGAATTTTCGAAAAATACATTGATTATAAGCATATTCTAAACTTTACTTTTCCATATAAGACTCGACATATAACTTTTATATATATTGCTGACACGTGTATTAATCTCTCTCTCTTTTTTAAATGGTTAAATTTCAATTTTGATCCTTATGCTACAATCAAATTTAAGATTATATAATAATGGTTAAATTTAAATTTTGATTCATGTGCTGCATTTAAATTTAAGATTCAATCTTTATACTTCAACTTTTTGACATGCTTTGATACCTCAATTTTTTACAATGTCACTGATTAGTCTAAATACTTTATTTTTATCAAAACCTGACGTAACTTTTAAGAGTTGTTAACACTATTAAAATTATTTGTTAAATCCAAGTCAATCGCAATGCTATTTTTTTGTTATATGACTACTAAGTGAATATTTTTTTAATTTCAAAATATCGTACCAATGAATTTAACAAAAGAAATTAATGGTATTGTGTTAATAATTTGATTTGAATTTTTTTAAATATAAAAAATAGAGGGACTAAATATCTAAAATTAAAAGTATAAAGGCTAAATTTCATATATACAAAAAGTACAAAGACTTGAAGTATATTTTAATATTCAATTATTTACATTATAATTTGATCCAATAAATGATAATGATGATGATGATGATGATGATAGGTAAAATGAATAACTTAATCTATTTTACTCAATGATGTTTGAATTGGATCGGGCCAGTTGGATAGGAAATTGGTTGGGGTATCTGTCTGAAGAAAGCAATTAGATCAATTGACTCGAGAGCCGATATAGATCGGTTGAATTGGACAAAAAAATCAATTGAATATGGCGATTGAACTGAACTTTTTTATTTTTTAAACTTTTTAATGATTTATTTAATTGAACCAAATAAATCGGTGACTTGACTGATTCAACCACCAATTCAATTCTGATAACATTAGTTTTAATTTTAGATAAATAAAAAAAAACTACAAAAATAATATTCATAGATAAAGAGGGTTTATTTTTAAATATATATATAAAAATACGACATATCAAATTATTTAACGAAATAGATGAAATTATAGAATCTTGCTTATAAATTCTTTGAGAAATTATAAAATTATAAGTATGGTAAAATTTATAATTTATTTTTGACACTTTTAAAATTATTTTTCGTATTAATCTTTTCGAGCTTTGTAATTGTCCTTTAACGTTATCTTCAAAATTTCAACTTGAGTTCTTCTTTTTAAGCATGCCATTTTCCTTGAAACCACATCCAACATATGTTGGTATTTCATTATACATTTTAAGAAGTATATATATATACACACACGAGATTACATGGGTGAAGTCAGAAATTTTTTTGGGGAGATTGAAATTAAGTCATATATTTTTATAATAATTAAATTTCACCAATAAATTAATTTATATTTTTATAGTTTTTAAGAAGATTAAATCAAAGTTTTATCATTCTGAGAGGTAAATTATAATTTTATAAACTTAAAAGGACTTAAAAGGCAATTTCTATTTTAGGGGCCGCCGCCCCTGGATGGTAAGCTAGTAATAAATGAAATGAATTTTCAAAGAAATACAATTCATGGTACGTTACATAAGGTTTACATAAAATTCAACATTGTTGACTTTCGTATATACCATATTAAGTAAACAATTTATTACTTCTTACAAATAATATTTGGGTTAATTAGCTAAAAGTCCCTAGACTATTGTTGAGATTCTAAATTGATCCTAAACTTCAAAACGTTCTAAGTTCTAATTGAGTCCTTAAAGTATCAATATTTTATCAATAAAGTAAATTTTTTTTCAATTTAGCCATTAATTTAAGTGTAAAATACTAGCTCGTGTGGAGCATATTTGGAATATGTGGATCAAATTATAAACACATGTATATTTATTGGAATGAGAACTTAAATATAATATGTTCAAAAAAAGCAATGCCATTGAAATTAGGAGGATTGATTTGTTTGTAGGTTGAAGTATGCTTCTAGTCATTGTGCTCTTTGTACATTTAAAATTTAATCCCTCTACTAAGAGTGAATAAAACTCTATTCGATTTAAAAAAATTAAAAAAAAGTTCGAATTTTGAGTTAATCGAATCGAGTTATTCAAGTAAACTCGATTCGAGTTTCGATTTTGAGTCGAGTTGAATTTTACAATTCGAATAATAGATTGGTATAAATACCCTTTTAGTCCCTGTCAACCTTGAAAATAAGTAAATTGGTTGCTCTCATAACAAAAATTACAAGAAAAAAATTAAAATAATTTTTAAAAATTCAAAATAATTTTTAAAACTCAAAATGTTTATAAAAATTTCAAGTTTTATATTTTTTAAAAAAATCTAAAAAGACTATAAAAAAGTTAAAATTCTAAAATTTTTATAAAATAATAATTTTAGGACCTAATTAATGATTTAAATTTATCCTACTCAAGTATCTTATTTTTTTCAAATTATATGATTTCAAATTTATGTGTTTTAACATGGAATTAGTTATACTATAACAATATTTTTATTTGACATGTTTAATTTTTTTAATTTAACTCGAACAATTTCACTTGATTCGACTCGACTCAAATTTCATTTCATTCTACTCAATTCGAAAAAATTTCAAATTGAGTTAGGATGATAAGATAGGACTCACGAACTCGATTCGATTGAACGCTCACCCTTACACTCTACTATTCAGATTTCAAAATTCACATTCAATTGTTAACATTCTTAAAATTCATCTATTAAGTGTGTTGGTGTGACATTTTAAAATAAAAATATACTCATTGGATATCCATGTAAAAATGACTCTACAATGAGCCTTTAATTTAACAGTATTAATGATTGGACCTATAATTTTAAATAAAAAAAGTAGAAAGATTAAATTCATTGAAATAAATGTATAGGGACTCAATCTTAAATTTATGAATAGTACAAAGACTTAGAGCATATTTTAATTTTGTTTTTAACACATCAAATTCAAGCTATCCATGTAATAAGCAGACACGTATTTACAATGTAATCAACGTATTTTAAATGTAATTCATGCTAGATTTTGAATATAACATTCAAGCTAATAGCTAAATGAAAAAAGACTTAATTGAGAGGATACTATACTTTAAGAAATCAATTAAAAAGTTTTGAAGGACAGGACTGATTTAAAATATAAATTATAATTTAAGGACTTTTAGAGAAATTAACCCAACATAATATATTTATTTTAATGAGATTACATACCAAAAGAAGAAAATAGAAATCTCGATATTTGTTTATGAAAAAGTAAATAAAATAAATCCTGTTTCTTGCGAACGGCTTAAAACGCCGCCAAGCCAAAAAAAGTCCACCTAGGGACGGGAATCACACCGAGCCTAAAACCTAACGACGAACTCCGAAGCAAGTGGTTCGGATAACACACAGCTGGAGACAGGCTGTCACCAACAAAGTTCCACTCACCTATTCCCCTAACTACGTTTCTCATTGTTTCTCTCTCTTCTTTCATCTCTCTCCGCATCTTCGCTTTTCTCACTTTACAGCCCAGTTTTAGGGTTTTCTTCGATCTGTTTTTGCTCGATTCCGCATTTCGTCTCTTGACTTCGCCGGATTGTGAATCTCCTCTTTGTAAGCTCTTCGTCGATCTAAATTTCATTGATTTTGGCCTTGTTTAGCTTTTGTATGGTCTGATTGACGTTACTCGTTTGTTTTCTGTTTTTTTTTTTGGTTGATTCTTAGGATTTTTTTGGTACTTTTAGCTTAATGATGTACTGCATGCACTGTTGATGGAAATTTGATGTTGATTTGTTTTTTTTTTTTTTTTTGGTTCGCGAAACGCTTAGATTTGAAGTGTTTGTTTAGCTGAAAGTGATAATTTTTTTGATTTATTTGAAATAATTTGTAGTTGATGATACACGGAGAGAAGAGAAAAGAGAAGAAAGTTATAGATTTTGTAACTTGTACTTTATAATTATAATTAGAGGGGAAACCATACTTACAAGTTCTAGTGTTAATTGCTGAAATTAAGATCTCCTCTTTTGAATTTTGGTAGCACTGTTTTGTCTAAGCTCAATGTAATGGAAAACTGTGGAACTTGTTTAGATTTATACTGAGGTTTTATGCCGACGGCTAATGATGTCATGTGTATATATATATTTCAGAGTTGTGACTGTAAGGAACTAAGTTACCGGCTTATTTGGTGAACATTTTCTATTTCAAGGATAATGCTCCTTATTATGCTAACGACTAGGGAGATAAGGTAGTACTAGCGATGTTTATCTTCTTTGTTGTTAAGGGCGTGCATAGGCGTACTGTTCACTTTGTGTTAAATACGAATGTTGTAAGAGAAAATGAAGCTACTTTGTCGGTGTCTGTTACTTAATAATTTGCTTTGAAGTTTTTTTATAGCCTTTTTCGCTTAGGACTTGCGTGGGTATTTCGATTGAGTATCTGCGTCACCAATGATGCGTTACCGTTGCTTATGTTGTTTTGGAAAGTATTGTCATTCATTGTTGTCTCAATTGTTTAATTAAGATGACACGTAAGAATTCGTTGTCCTAGTTATATGGTCATTAATGGTGATGCATTACTGTTAACTAATGTTGATGTGGAAATTTATGGCCTGTATTTGTCATTGATTGTTGTCTCAAATGTTGAATTAAGATGACAGGCAAGAATTCGTTGTCCTACTCACATAGTGTGCATGTGGCAATAATATTTGTGTACTAACTATAAATGGTATTGTTTTCTTAAATTTTCATAAACCTCTATAAAAGAGACTGGCGTTACGTTTTTTATATGGTAAGTGGTAATTTGGATGAGTGTGCACAAGTGCAACGTGGCATGTCTGCCTCGTAACGCTTGCATATAGAGTCTATATAATTTGTTTTTATTAGGACCGTCATCAAACACATTCGAAGTACATCTCACGAGAATGTCTTGTGTATTAGGTGAATGAGTGGCTTTGTCTTACTGACTTGTTCTCTGGTCATATGCATCTGAAAGTGTTGCTTTGTTTTTCCTTTTCGATTTTCCTTTTTATAGGTGAAATAGTGTGTGCTTGAATGTGGTGGATTTCATCGAGGCTCTCTGCATGCTATATAAATCTTTTTTTTTTTTTTTTTTATAGTTTTTTATTCATAGATTTTTTGGTTACTAGTTGATTCATTGTTCTTTCCTGTTCCTTCCACAGGTTCTCGGATCAAATAATTGACGTCTTGACCTTAAACTTGAAGGTTAGTGGTTGAAACAGCTATCTACATGTGAAATTTGTTAGTTTCGAATCGATTAATGCTTTACATGGATCTGTTAGATTGGCAAGAAGATATATGAGTTCTGTTTGATAATGCTGCTTATTCGTCTTCTCACGCGATTAATCTTAGTATCATCCAGTGTTGGTTCAGTAATAGCTTCTAGAAATAATTCTCAGGAGGTCGCTTGTACATCAGAGGATCCTTTGTATCCATGCTAGCAGAGAGCATGCGTGGAATCTGTGTTTCGGGTAATGCCCCTGACGAGATATTCTGCCGAAGCATTCGGTGTGTTGACAATTTGTCTAGTTGGTTTGTTGGTTCTTCTGGGTTTGGTGTGCATCGGATACACATTTTACTTGCGGTCGCGCGTTCTTAAACAAGGCTTTATCTTGCTCAGTTATTTTAGTGGTCCTTGGATCATCCGAATCACGTTCATTTTGTTCACCATTTGGTGGGGTTTCGGCGAAATCATTCGGCTAAATTATCTAAGGAGGCCAGGAAGAGTGTTGAATGTACTTGATTTTAAATGGCAAGAGAACGTCTGCAAATTTTACATTGTTTCGAATCTAGGTTTTGCAGAACCGTGCCTCTTCCTCACTCTCATGTTTCTTCTCCGTGCACCGTTACAGAACATAGACACAGGAATTCTAAGCAGGAAATGGAATGGGAAAACAGCAAGCTGTGTTCTACTCTTTGCCCTCCCAGTGTTCGTTCTTCAACTATTTCTCATTTTGATTGGACCCGAGTTACGCGAGGATAGGAAAGAGTTACCGCCATATTTCACTAGAACAGCTCGATCGATGCAAAATTCCAATGACATAGCTCTTTGCTCTTACCCTTTACTGAATACTATTCTTCTTGGTCTTTTCACCACCGTCTTGACTGCCTATTTGATTTGGCTCGGAAGACGGATTTTGAAATTGGTTATCAATAAGGGTTTGCAGAAGAGAGTTTATACATTAATTTTCTCAGTTTCGAGTTTACTTCCGTTAAGGGTTCTTTTACTTGGTTTATCTGTTTTATCTAGACCAGAACATTTCCTGTTTGAAGCTCTTGCATTCTCAGCTTTTCTTCTCCTACTATGTTGTGCTGGGGTCTGTATCGTCATACTCGTATACTGTCCGGTCGCTGATTGTCTTGCACTCGGTAATCTTAATGACTTGGAGGCTCGGAGAAGGGTTATTCTCGATGATCAAAATGACACCGCATCCCTTATCGCTAATCAGACTCATCTTGATGAAAGCATTGGAATCAGCCCCGAGCGGAATTCTGATGCTTCTACTAAACGCGGATCGATTTCTTTTCGGACTTTCATACGAGACGAACCCTCGTCCGGGCCATTTGTGGAACTGAGCCTCTTTTCTCCTAGCCGAGATGAAAACCCACCCGGGTCACCTCCTCCTGTGGGTTGGCCAATGATGTCTTCTCCTACACATGTTCATGGACCCTAGCAAAAAAAAAAAAAAAAAAAAAAAGAGTAGGCAAGGAAACTGAGTAGTTGTGGTGAATATCAATTTTGTGGTAAAGAAAAAAAAAAAACTGATTGTAAAGGGTTTAGCTTTCAATAAGGATTTTTATTCTTGGGTTGTTTTTTCTTTTTAATTTAGATATGGTTTTTGTTTGAAGAAATCTATAATCACCCTTTTCCTTTTTCTTCTCTTCTTTTATATGCGTCCATTAAAATTGTAGTTTATTACAGTGTTAATGTTAATATTATGTGTTTGATAAGTGTTCAATATTTTTTGGCTAAAGGGGTATATATAAGCCACTGAAATTCTGTAAAAAAAAAAATCAATTAAATTAATTAAGCTCTATGTTAAAAAATTTTAAAGTTTTTTTTTTAAATTGTAAAATATTATTAAAATTTATAAAAATATTAAATAAAATTTGAAAATAAAAAAGAAACAAAATTAAGAAAAATTATGTGTCATGGTGAATATTTAAGATAAGTAGATAGAGATATCTATTTATCAATAATGTTAAATTGATATTTTTAAAATATAATATTTTAATATCTTTCTATTTTTAATAATATTAAAAAACATTTAAACTTTTATTCAAAACTATAAAAGATAATTTTTTAAAAAAATCATAAAATAAATAAATACTAAATTAAATATTAAAACTAAATGATATATTAATCTTTTTATTTTATTTCAATAAAAAATTAAAAATTACTAATAAATAAAAGAAAAAGACAGCGGTAGGAAAGTTCCATGTTCAAAAGCAGACAGCTTTTCATATGATTCGACGACCGATCTTTCCAGTCAACGACGATGGAAGGCAAATTTGAACCAATTGAAATAAAATATATAAAATATGTAAATTTTAGTTATTTTATTTCATCATTTTTAATTTTTCAAAATTAAAATAAATTAATTATTAATATCATTAAAATTCTTTTAATAATATTTAAGCTATTTTATTATTATTAAAAATAGATTTGTTCATTGATCAAATGGTTTGTTCGACTTAATATTAAAATCAATTTGATTCGATTCGAATTAACATTAAAATATAAATGATAAATTTTAATATTTTAATATTTTATTAATTAATATAAAAAAATTAAACTCATTGTATTAGACAAATTTGAACTAAAATTTTAAATCGAGTTTGTCTTGACCCATAAATACTTATAAGTAATGTTGTTTGAATCGAATCGAATCGAATCGGTTAGTGTATCAGTTCAAAGAATGACTTTGAATTAGACCTATCCATGGGTCGGGTACTCCTCTTGATTCAATAGGCACAACTCAAACTCAAATTGAGCCGATCATGAATAAATATTTTTGCACCTGGAGTTGGCTTGAATTCAATTTAAATAATAAAAATATTTTTAAATTTAAATTTAATCATATAAATATATAAATATATTAAAACAAATTTTTTGAGCGAGTATGACCGAAAATGGGCCCAAACTTAAAACTTTTTTTATTGTCGAGCCTCGACCTAAGTTAGCCTATGAGCACATTACTTTAAACGAGTTAAACTAAAAATTAATATAAACCAATTGAACCTATTTAAATAATTAATTCAATCAATTTTTTTTTTATTTTTAAAATTTTTTACTTTGTTTAATAAATCGGTCCGACCAATAAATTAATTGCTTGATGGATTTCACCACTAGCTCGATTTAAAAAAACATTGTTTTTTTAACACACAATAGTTGTGTTGTCTTTCACGTGTGGTGTCGGAGCATGCTTCGTGTGCCCGCCTAGTGCCTACTATTATATTCTATTCTCATTAAATAAATATTTACATTTTTTATTTTAAAAAATTGCTTAATATATTAGCAGTACGCCAAAACCCTAATAAAGCTTCGCCGTTCTTTTTTATATAAAAACCCAAAAACCATCAACGAAAAACAAACGCTTTGATTTTGAAAAAAAAAAAAAAATCCCCTAATTCGGAAAAAAAAAAATCAAAAGCAATGGCCTCATTCGAGCAAGCACCGCCTGGTAATGCGAAAGCTGGGGAGAAGATCTTCAAGACCAAGTGTGCTCAGTGTCATACCGTCGATAAAGGCGCCGGTCACAAGCAAGGTTGGCTTCTCTCGGATCTGTTTTTTTTTTTTTTTTTTTAATGTGGAGTCTCAATTGATGTCGAAGTTCTTGATTTGTGTGGTTTTTTTTTTAATTAATTAACTGTTTCTATCAGTTCGTTTATATATAGTCTTTTTCTTTCACGTCGTTTTCGTATATGTTTCCTCTTGGTTTTTATCTTTTTAATTAATTTTTTGTGGTAAAAAATTATTTGATCTTGCTTGTTCTTTTGGATTCAATAATGGTTTTTATTTGGTTTGGTTAAATATAGCTTTAAAATTTAAGAAGGATGTGTAAGTTCCTTGAATACTTAGATTTGCATTGAAACTAGATGGTTTTGACCTGAACCCGAAAGCCTGATCCGATCTGTCAAATCGAATTTAAATCTGATTTGATCATAAAAAGTTGAAAACCTGAATCATTCATCAGAGTCCTGATTATGATTTGGAAAGTTAAATCCGAATTTACTTGGAAGGACTAATCTGCACAAAATTTTCCATAACTAAAGCAATTTGAAGTTTTATTTTTGAATACTTTTAAAAGTTTAATGAATAATAAGTTGAGATCTTTTTAAAAAATTGCAGGGCCAAATTTGAATGGGCTTTTCGGGAGGCAGTCCGGGACAACACCGGGATACTCGTACTCCGCTGCTAACAAAAATATGGCTGTGATTTGGGGAGAGAATACTTTGTATGACTACTTGCTTAATCCTAAGAAGGTATGTGCAAGTCTTGTGTATTTTTTTAGTATAAAGTTAATGACTTTTGCTCGCTATTGTAAGCTTGTAAATGTGTCCTGTTTTCTAAATATCGAATCTAGCATACAAAAGCTCTCATATTTACTTGTCTTATGAACTGTTTGTCTGTTAAACAATCAGTTCCTTTTTCGGTCTAAACTCTAAACCCAGGGTATCCACAATTCACATTGAACTTGAGATTAATCCATTGTCGGGTGAAGAGCTTTTTTAAGGTAAAGCTCTCCCAACAAATGCATTTCCCAGAGTTTGAACATGTGTTCTTACTCTTATGGGGATGAAGCTGGTGTAATGATTAGTTCTGTAGAATAGGATTGGGGTTGTTGTGTGCTAACTATTGTCGAGCCTAGTTAATATCGATTGCCTTGTGGGTGGCATTACATTATTTGGGCTACCGATTGATCATTGCCTCCATTAATGAAAGATGACATGGGTGGCACAAAGGATAAAAAGTGGTGAGAATGTTATTTAAGTGCAAAGGATGAATATGCCGTGGGTTCTGATAAATCATCTCCTTTTGTCTAGCAACAAGGTTTATTTCTTATGAGATCGTTCCCATGTGGTAGTTGGTCCTTGTTTTGGGAACATATGCCTTCTTATATTTTTATCTGATTATCGATAATTGCATTGCATTGGCTATTAGTATTGCTACGTGTACTGTTTGCATTTCGGTGCAATTGACCGGGTTTATATCGGTACGAGTATGAAGTAGATATATATATTAATTGTTGAATCGGATTGTTGGTATATTTTGTTTGTGCAGTACATTCCCGGGACAAAGATGGTTTTCCCTGGATTGAAGAAGCCGCAAGATCGTGCCGACCTAATTGCATACCTGAAGGAATCAACTGCCTGATTCGTCTCCGGTTTTATTAATATCACCTATATTTTGGAACTGTGACAAAATGAAGAATTTTGATCAATGATGTATTTTTATTACATGGAAAAAAAAAACCCCCATTCTTGAAATAAAGTTAAACCTTGAAAACAACTCCAAAGATAATTGGAGTTGAAAATGATTTTTGTTTAGACTAAAATCTCTTGATGATGAGGAATTTGATTATTTCATTTATCCCCCTGCAGTTGCTGTTGTGGTATCTTAATTCTTAACCTGAAACTTTTTTACATTACATAATGGTTTATTTGAAGATGTTCAAGCCTTTTCCACTTGGTCTTTGGAATGTTGATTTAAAATTTGATATTTTTATCCTGTTGATTCAAAATGTATATGTTAGTATATATATTTAATAGTTAGTTTTTGGTTAAATATGCTACAAGTTTCTGTACTTTTCATGGATTTAGAATTTAGTCCCTTATTTTTATATTTTCAAAAGAATTGTCTTATTTATCAGATTTTAAAATTATGGTTGAATGGTCAACTTCAGTGAATTTAAATTTAAAAGAAGATTTTTTTTTTATTTTAAAATTTTGTGAAATGAAAGTTGAGGATTAAATTTTAATTGTTGAACAGAGTAGGGAGCTAAAGCACATTTTAACCAGAGTATTTTAAATAAGAAAAAAAAATTAAAAATTAATTTATCTCAAATTTAAAATGTTTTATAAGAATATCACAAGGAATATGTCTTAACAAAGCATGTTGTAGAATGTTGGATGTAATTTAAGGAAACAGGTTAATTTTTAATTGTTTTGAAAAACAGGATTGCATTTTTTCTCTCTAATTGTGATTGTCATGTACATGGATTATTATTTATATATAAGGTTAACCATTAAAATATATTTTTTAATTTTTAAAAAATTAATTAATTATTAATGTGACATATACATGGATTGTCTTATGAATGTTACGTGTTGAATTTATCACGATTTCACATAATTGTATCAGGTGATTTAAAACTTTAAATAATTAAAGAATTATAGGATTTAAAAAAAAATCAAATTCTAATGGCTATAAATTTTAAATAATTAGTCACTTTATTTTTAAAAAATAAAAAAAATTACTTTTAAAAGATAAAAATTATTGAAATTATTAAAAAAGTATAAAATATATATTTTAATTTTTAATTATTAATGTGTCATACACATGAACTACCTAATAAATGTCAAATGAATAAAATTAACAAACAATACAATATTAATGAGTAAAACAAACGGAAAAATAGATAAAAAATTAAAAAAATATATTTTTTAAAAAAGGTTTGAGAATCAAATAAATCATATGCCTATTTCAACTTCATATGTTGTAATATATGGTGCAATCTTGTGAACTTATCACTTGACGCAACGGTTTTATAAGATTGTATCACGTGACTCATATAGAGTGATCAACAAAATTATTAATAGAGATTTTACTCTATTTTTCTAAATAATTAAAGAATTGTATTATTTTATTAAAAAGAATAAATTTTTAATTAATTAGTCGCTTTATTTTTTAAGCATAGTACATTTCATTTTTCCAATTTTGAAGCATCATAGAATCACACTACACACATGCATTACCTTTTTAATGTTTAATTTTAGAAGAGAAAACATGATACTGAGAGAAAACTAAAAGCCAATCATGTTGAAAACAAAATAAAGATCACAAATTTACAATATAATACACTAAATGCTAGTATTGGTCTTTCATTTCTTTCTTCTCCTTTCTATTTTCTACCAGTATTTTGAGTAGTAATGGTTTTTTCGCATTCCCTTTTATCAACACTTTGAAAAAAATCCAACAGAGCTGCATTCAAGGGGTTTTGAGGTTCTAATAAGGTATGTTCATCTTCGGGTTGTTTTTATTTTTTCAAAAAAGAAAAGGGTTTTGGATAATTCTTGTTTATTTCCCTAGAAAATGTTTGAAGGAAAATGGCAAGGAAAAACACGAGAAAAAAAGAAGAAATCGCTGAGGATTACTGCTTTTTTTGCAAAGATGGTGGTTTGCTCAGGGTTTGTGATTATAAGTAAGTGTTTATCTTCAACCCTTTTTAAGTTTTACCCAATAATTTATTAAGTTTTATTTGTACAGTCATTTCGAGTTTTTGGTAGGTTCAGATGTTTGCTTCGATATGATTTGAAAGACATTGTTTATTAATTTATAATGGTGGGTTCGCGCTGATACTGATACTTGTAGGACCATTTCTGGTTTTACACACTGCCCTAGACCAAACGGGGTTTAAGTATATATATATAATACAACAAGGTAAAAGGAGACAAGTTGTCACCTTGGTTTGAATATTATCAATGACAATGCTTGTTATTATCCAATTATTACTGTGATTAGAGCAACTTTAGGCTAGTTTAGCATTCTCGTGCAGTTGAAAAGTGTTTTTAAAAAATGCTCTCGAAACATAGCTTTTTGGTTTGATTTTAAGGCAAAAGCTCTTTGTTTATGTGTATGCATGTATGTATGTACGTGTGTATTGTACTTTACAGTCCAGGACCAGGACCAGGACTCGGAGGTCTGGGTGTAAATAACAGGGACGACAAGGTACAAGGAGACAAGTTGTGACCTTGGTTTGAATGTTTATCAATAATAATGCTTGTTTATTACTCAATTGTTATTATGATTAGAGCAAGTTTAGCATTCTCGTGCCTTTGAAAAGTGCTTTTAACAAGTGGGTTCGTTCGAAATGTGCTTTAGAAAAGCAACTAACGACTAGCTTTTTGGTTTGATTTCAAAAAAGCAAAAGACTTTTGGTTGGTGACAACATTTCTATGAAGAACTAATTGTTGCAACTTGAATTCTTACAGGAACTGTCTCAAAAGTTTTCATCCTCAATGCGTCGGAAGGGATGATTCTCTATTGGAAACCGATGAACGCTGGTTTTGTGGTAATTAATGAATTTTCCCCCTTCTTTTTGGTAACTTGATAAGAAAAATATAATTTTTATGCATAAATTTCGTCTCATACGAACATCTCATGTTGTTAGAACATATTGTGTAATAGCTAATATGGTGTATCTATGTTTCAGGTTGGCACTTTTGTTTCATTTGCAGTAAACCTGCAAAATTTCATTGCTTTTGTTGTCCATCTGCCATATGCGGGCGTTGTTTATGTGATGTTGAATTTGCAATAGTCAAAGGGAAAAGGGCTTTTTGTAATACGTGTTTAGAGCTTGCTTTGCTTATCGAAGACAAGAAGAATGTCAATGCCAATGGGGTATGCTTTTCTTCGAGATTTCCATTCTTGCAGCTAAAGATATGTTTTTGACTTACCAATTTCCAGTTTATCTGCAGGTGAAAGTAGATTTTAACGATAGAGAAACATATGAATTTCTTTTCAAGGGCTATTGGGAATGGGTGAAAGAAAAAGAAGGCTTAACTTTGAAACAACTGCATTCCTCGGATCAGTTGTTGAAGGATGGTAAAAACTATGATTTTCAAATGAACTGTAATCATAGAGAAGAAGATACTGGGGATTTTGAAGATGATAGTATATCGGAAGGTGATGATTGGGCTGATAATCAAGCACGACGTAAAAAAAAAAAGAAAGGAAAACTTTCTTTGAGTAACAGAAAGAGAAAATCGAAGAAAATGGAATACGTTGGATGGGCATCGAGACAACTTACTGAATTCCTAATATTCGTTGGTAAAGACGTGAAGCAAGAGTTGTCTCAATACGATGTTGCAACCATAGTTACTGAATACTGCAAGAAGAACGAGTTGTTTCACCCGGAAAAAAAGAAGACGGTTATTTGTGATGAAAGGTTGCAGTCTCTTTTAGGAAGGAAATCGGTTAATAGAAACGGTATCTATAAGCTACTAACGGTTCATTTTTCCGAGAACTTGGAGCAATCAGAAGATTCAGTTTGTTTTAGTTCGAAAGAAGATGATAATATCTCTGTGCCTTGTAAAAAAAGGCAGAGAAAGTCGAGTCCGGATCGGAAGTTTGAGGAACAAGAAACAGCTACAAGTCCATCAGAAAGCTGTTTGGCGGCCATTGTTTCGAGAAACATTAAGCTCATCTATCTGAAGAAGAGTTTGGTATTGGAGCTAGCACAGCTTGATACATTTTACGATAAAATTGTCGGAAGTTTCGTGAGGGTAAAATCGGACCCGAATGACTATTTTCAGAAGAACTCTCACATGCTAGTGCAAGTTGAAGGTAATTTGATGTCAATATGTCTTGAACATGTCGTTTTATGATACGGTTTTACCTCGGTGCTGCAACGGTTGACGTTTTTAATGTGCTATGTGATTATCATATATTTATATCTCGAATTTACTCTGACTTAACTGATTGGCCTTCTGCTTGATATTTCTTCTTCGTAGGTATAAAGGACACTTCAATGAAGGAAAGCACGAATTCTACGATTCTCTTGCAAGTTTCTAACATGGTAAAAGATATTCCTGTTTGCAAACTATCAGACGATGACTTCACTGAGGTAACTTGTTTTTAATACGTTTCGGTATTCGTCCCTCTTCTTTTCAAAAAAGAATTACAGAGTTTTAGTAGTTGTCAGGTCGGAATTAACCTGAGTAACAACTTCTTTATCCGTGAAAACTATATAAAATATCAATTTTTCTAGTTAAGCCGTGAAAACTATATAAAATATCGATTTTTCTAGTTAAGCCAAATTTCATGTTCAATCGTACAAGACTTAACTGTGTACTACTGTTTGCAGGAAGAAATTGAGGATTTAAATCGGCGAATGAGAACTCGCATGCTTGAAAGGCCAACCGTCGTAAGCTCTTAAAGTTAATTTAGGAATTTACATAGGATTTACAGTTTATTTACATTTCTTCATATACTGTGCCATATCGAAGCAGCCTTTTAAACATTGATGATAATTAAGGTGAATTATGATAACATCATCGATTTATAAAGTTGTGGCATCTTTTACTGGACAAGGTTAAATGTCTGCCATGGAAACTTATCGGTCTATTACCGTTACCATGTTTCTTTTAGAAGTGAAAGCATTTTTTCATGCACTATTACTAACCCGAATGCCTTGTTGGACCAGCTGGATCTTGAGCAGAAAGCTAGAAGCTTACACGAGGATATAACAAAACATGTACGTATTCTGAATCCGATATTGTTGGAATGCATAATGCAATGCATTTTAAATGGATCTTAAATATGTTGATTAAGATTAATGTGCCAGTGGATTACGAAAGAGTTGGCTTTATTACGAAGCCAGATCAATCGAGCGAACGAGAAAGGATGGAGGAGAGAATATCCTTTTGATAAAGTTTCACAAGTTTATAGTACTAAGATATATACGAAACTCTCGATAATTAATCTAGTATTTCCGTAGGTAACAACAACAATGTGTTTGATTCACATCATCCATTTGTTATACACTTTTTAGTGCCAAAATTTGACAAAATACAAGTTTGTTATATGCATTTATGTGCTACATGTGCTTTTCCATCGAAAAACCGTAAGTAGTATGCATATCTTGAGAAGAAGAGAATATGACCCTTAACCTGTTTTTACGCTCTCCGAGTACATGTATAAAATGCAACTGCTTCAGACACCTTCAGAACAATCACGCCTAATTCATGAGGTTCCAGACGTGGTTGCGGAGCCTGAACCTGCCTCCGTGGACTCACCGAGAGAATATAAAGAAGAGCATAAAGCATCACTGGAACCAATAGCCGCGAGATCAGTTTCTAAAATTCTAAAATGCAGTTCGGAGAACAATGTCGTCCCTTGTTGCCGGAACGATGGAATGAATGCTGCAGGTATGGTATGATATGCATATGATTTAGTTTCATTTGTTGTGTTCTCTAATCACGGAATTAACCGATTCCGCTAGTGCATCCCGTTACCTATTAGTCAAATGAAGATCTCAATGTTTTTGGAGTCTCGAGGAGATGAAATGATCCTTCTTTACATGAATTCTCGCCCTCCAGGGGGACAACTGATATTTGAGGGAAACCATTGCCCTGAGTTTCGGTTAAAATGCATCTAGCAAATCATTTAGCTTAACTGAATAAAAAGTATTTGGTGTCCCTATTCCAGAAGGAAAGCAACAAGACCTGAAGAAGCCGATTATTTCTGGGAACCAAAACTCTCAACAAGTAAGCCCTAGCTGTCCCGGGACATCCGTTCTTCACTTATCACCCCAAGAAGAATCAAATCAACATAAACACGGTGAGATGGGGGAAAATCTACCTCAGCCCGTTGATATCATTGAGCATTCAAAGTTGTCAAACCGCAAATTCGAGGTGATCGAATTAAGTGACGATGAAACAGAACATGCTAGTCCTGCACTGAGCCATAAAACATTACAGGATCATGATTGTTCTATATGGTATTGCATTGGTCCTCAAGGTAACACCAAGGGACCGTACTCGATGAAAGTACTTAAACAATGGAGCGAATCAAGCTCGAGCTGTTATGAGTTACGGTTACGGTTCAAAGTTTTCAAGAGTGGTCAGAGACCAGAAGATGCACTGCTTCTCACTGATGCTATTCAACAGTACTTCAACTGTTAGTTAAAAAAGGTAAAAATATTTTTTGACCAATCAAAGCTTCTGTTTCTTTTTGAAAGCTTGATAGTTTGTTCTAAATGATGAACAACAGCATGAATTTTATTTCATTTTTTGCTGTTCTAAGAAAATCCCATAACAAAAAACTGGGGCTGTTCATGTTTTGTTTTGAAACTGAAACTTCCTTTGTTTGTGGGATTGAAAAAGGTCAAATTTAATGAGTAGTCCTTGTACTTAGCTCAAAGTTGTGGGATTAGTTTTTTAGCTTCAAAAAGGTTAGAATATGCTCCAATATCCTTCTGCAAGTCTTCTTGTTGTGAAGATTCGATTCTTAATTCGTACTGTATTATATATAATATATAATTAATTAAATAATAATTTATTATTAAATACTAAACTTAGGAGGAGTATGATTACAAGTTTAAGGGATCCCTTGTTTAGTTGAAACATCATGCTATCCCCATGTTAGTTTTCATTAAAGTATTTACAAATTAACAATATTCAACTTATATACATATTAACATCTGCAATTTATATATATATATTGCACATGTCAATCCAGTCCATTAAATTGGTTAAATTATTGTTTTGGTCCCTCTGTTATAATTTAGTTTGATATTGTTTAATTTTCTGTTTTCGTAATGTTATTAGTTGGTTTGAATAAGATAGGTAAAAAGACATTTTCAATCTCTCTCAATTTTAATATTGAGCAAATCCGTCTCTCTTAAAGAATCGGAACAATTTAATCCCTCAATTTCGAAAGTGAATAACTAATAACAATTAATCATAACGTTACATAAATTTGACTAGTATAATAACAAATGTAGCTCTAATAATTTAGAAATTACTTAAGTTTTATATTATTAAATTAAATTAAATTAAAGATATAAATACAAATGTAGATTTTATATTATTACTTAAGTTTTTGATCGAATTGGTGTCGTGTTTTAACCATAAGTCTTTTAATTTTACGAAGTAATATATAATTAAGTGATTTAAATAAAATTTTATGAGTAAATTAGTAACTATTTTGTAATTTTTTAAAATTGAATGATTACAATGTAAATTTACTCATAATTACGGGTGTAGTTATTAAACTTTAAGATAAATTCAACTACTACGACATCCTTAAATGGTAGTAAAAAGAGAACATGGATAATGCATAAGACGTGGTGGCCAGATAATAGCGAGTACATTGTGTATTTTATACTCGAACCCTCCACTTCTTTTGCACGTTTCTTTACATTATATCCCGTGGAAAGCGGCGCGTGTCCGTATTTTCCAACTTTGACAACGACAGAACAGAGGACCATAAAAGAACACAATGCGAAGGTCAAATTTTTATTTTAGTCCCTCTACTTTACAAAAATTGGATTTTTAAATTTTTTTAATCTTTTTGACATAATTTGATTCTCTAATTTTTTAATGTTATTAATTTATCAGAATTGATAACATTTTTTTATTTTCAAAGCACTCATTTAACATATAAATTTATTATTAGTCGAAAATTATGTGTCGAGATCGAAATAAAATTACAAAGTTTTGAGACCAAAGCAAATATATATATATTTAATTTGAATTATAATTTTTAGAAGGAGTCGAAGATATTAAGTTTATATTTAATTAAATACCAAAAGTGAAATTATTTTATTTAATAAAAATAAAAAATTTAATTAAACCCTTAATTAAAAATTACACTAATCTTAGTCATTCTTTCGCATAAGTTATTTCATCATTTAATTAGTTTGTCATTAATTTAAGTGGCTTAATTTATTGCTAATTTTCTATTAAACTCCAACTTGAGTATAATTAAATAATTTTTTATTAGGGGCTTAACTAATTTTACAAATAAATTTTTAGCATTTAAACCAGAAACGTTTCATATTATCAATTAAATTACATCAAATTAAAGTAAAGGATTAATTAAAACTTTCAGCATAATACAGGGACTAAAACCACAATTAACCCTAATAAAAACAAACAAAAATAACTAAGGAAAAAAACCGCTTTTAAATGCTTCCCTCCCTGTGTTCCACTGCTTATATAATTAAAAAAAAATTCCAGAAGGAATTTTACTTTTGCTTTGTCTCTACGACATCGTTTCCTTCTATTGCGGAAGTTGACTACTTTAAGACTCTCCCCTATCCCTTTTCTCTTGTGTCTCTTTTATCAAAGATTCTTCCTTCTTTTTCTTCCTTTCTTCTCTAAACTTTCTCATAATAATGTAAAATCATAGGAAAAAAGATAACTTTTTTGTTCTTTTTTTTAATTTGGGTATCTATCAATCTATCTGGGTTTTGTTTTTTTCATGCAAAGATGAAGCCTTTCAATTGTGTAAGTCTCTGTTTCAAACCATTTATGGGGTTAAAGTTCCTTCCCTTTTTCTGTTTTGTCTCTAATTTTCTGCTTAAATTATCTAACTGATATATATGTATATGTATGTATATGGCTTTACTTGTGATTATAGTTTAAGATATTAGAACTTAGAATCCACAGCATGTTTAGTGTTAATGTTAACTTTATTTGGTTCTTTTCATGATTAAAAAAGGGTTATAAAGTTGTAATCACTGGTGATTAAAAAAAGTTTAGTCCTATTTTGTGCTTGTTGGTATGAAATATTCCTTGAATTTTGTGGATAATCCACAGTGTTGATGGCCAACTACGGGTTTGGCGGCGGCCGGTGGTGGTTCGCTAGAGGCCGAGAGCCGTAGGTTGACTTCTAAGAGAAGTGGGAGAGGAGCTCTCCCTTTCTAGACCCTCCTTTTGGGTCATAAGGGGTTGGCTTATATAGCTTCAAGTACCCCGAGTAAGGCAGCCAGAAAATTTTTTAGGGCGCTGAGGTTAAGTTTTATATTTTTTATGAGAGCTAAAATGTAATTTCACCCTTGGCTTATATCTTGATAGTTTTCAGAAGGACTAAATTGAAATTATAGCATCTTTGGGGGCTAAATTATAATTTTACCATATATTTATTTAAAATTTTATAAAATTTGGGGACTAAAGCGGCAATTTTCCATTTTGAAGGGTGCCCTTGGAGTGAGGTTTCCATGTGTGATGGTTGACCTGGTGAGGTCTTCCAAGCGCAGTGGAGGCATAGAAATATAGTTTGTTTAGAGGGAAGATTGGGGAAAAAAGGGGTAGTGAACTTAGTAATATTTTGTTTTATGTATATGTCTGTGTACGTATGTATGTATGTATGCTAAGAAAGGTGACCATATTTCTAATTTAAATAAACAAATATATATGTATGTATGTAGTAATTTTGAATGATTCGATCTTTTTGACTTGCTTGATTTCTTCCGCTTGACTGTTGTTTCATTACCTTGTAGGCTTATGTAGTTTCGGATCCAAAGAATAGGGCATGTTTCCGCAGTCTCTTTATCGTAGCAGCTTTGGTTTGCGGTGCTTATTTCATTAGTAATGCATTTATCACTAATGAATACAAAGATGTATGTGTTTCTCCTTTTTGTAACCGTTTCGTTTGAAGTTCAATTTTTGTATTTTTTTTCATGGGTGTGATTAATATGCTTGTATACAGAGATTATCGAGATGGGAAGTGATTAATATGCTTCGGAATTCAAAATACGATACGTGCAAGGTCAGTTGTCTTTAGAATAGTCGATCAAGTCTTTTAAAATGTTTTTCCGATTCGTAATCTCTTGAAAATATGTTTCTTTTCCCTTACAGAATCAATGCAGGCTACCTGGGAGTGAAGCATTACCTCAAGGAATCGTGGTCAAAACATCGAACTTGCAAATGCAACCGTTATGGAGTGACAGCGTGAAAAACGTATGTATAAATATAATTTCTGGAATAAGACATTGTGCTACGATTTGATCTTATTCAATTGTCTTTTGTGCTATACACTGAAATTTCAGGTCAATCCTGAGACATCTTCAAACTTGTTAGCCATTGCTGTTGGGATTAAGCAAAAGGAAATCGTGGACCAAATTGTTAAAAAGGTTTTTCGCGTTCTCCGATCCTTTCATTTATCTCTCAGATATTGGATTACATTTTAAGCTTAATAATATTCATTAATCTGCAGTTTCCCGTAAGTGATTTCGTGGTTATGCTTTTCCACTACGATGGTATCGTGGATGAATGGAAAGATTTTAAGTGGAGTGATCGTGCCATACACGTGTCTGCAGTGAATCAAACAAAATGGTAACATTGTTTATACCGAGATGTTCATCTTTCTTGTCTGCACCTGCATGCGTGTCTTATACATGCTAGTCTGTTGCTACGGGATTTTGTCGTAGGTGGTTTGCGAAACGTTTCTTGCATCCTGATATAGTTTCCAAATACAAGTATATATTCCTTTGGGATGAGGATCTCGGAGTAGATAACTTTGATCCAAAGCAGTAAGTATACATCCTTCCCTACTCGTTTTTTCACACAGTTGTTATAGAAATTGATACCGAGCTTAAATCATGTTAAAAACTTTGTGTAGATATTTATCTATTGTTGAAGGCGAGGGGCTTGAGATATCACAACCGGCACTCGATCCTGTTAAATCAGAGGTGCATCATCCAATCACAGCCCGTAGAAAGAATTCAAAATTTCACAGGTTAGTGGGAAATTAAGAGCCGAAACCTTAACTTGTTATGACATATGATGTTCTTTTGATTTGCTGGTTTTTGGTCCCTGTTTTCTAACAGAAGGATGTACAAATTTAAAGGCCACGGAAGGTGCGATAGTCAAAGCACAGCTCCTCCATGCATAGGGTAAAACTAGTACTAACTTCTCGGTTCTTGGATGCTATCTTTAAAACTTGATACCTTTTGTATTACGACAATCTATTGCTTCAGTTATTTGAAAAACGAGACATAGAATATTCGTTGTTATTCTTATGCAGTTATTTCGATATGCTTTGCAGTTGGGTGGAAATGATGGCCCCCGTATTCTCAAGAGCTGCATGGCGATGCGTGTGGTTTATGATCCAGGTATGAAGTACTTTTCGTAAGCACTCGGGCCATTTGAGTTGCATAAATACTGAATATTTGACGACAATCGGTGAATTTATCTGAGAGGTCCCTATATTATAGGGACTTGGCCAAATTAGTCCCTCTACTATTAAATGGATCAATTTAGTCTCTGTACTTTTAAAAAGAATCAAATAAGGCCAAATTGGAATAGAGTTAATGTCTTCAAAATTGATCCAGTAAATGTCAATTCTGTTACAGTTTGGACTTATTTGATTCTTTTTAATAGTATAGGGATTAAATTGATCCATTTACTAATAGAGTGACTAATTTGATTCAATTATAAACTTCCCTGGTACTTTAACCGACGAGAAATGCACCTTTGTTTTGGTCATCTTTATTGAACTTCATTTATGATCTCGAGAACCATTCGCTAATCTTCCTTTACGGTACAGAATGACTTGATCCATGCTTGGGGTCTCGATATGCAGCTCGGTTATTGCGCACAGGTAAAATTTTCCAAACCAGATAACACCCCTTCCCGATTCTCATCAGCATTCCACTAATATTCAATCCTTCATTCAGGGCGATCGTATGAAAAACGTAGGCGTAGTCGATGCTCAGTACGTAGTTCATTTTGGTCTTCCTACACTCGGTGTTACTGAGGAAAACGAGGCAAGTGATCTTTTACTCTTAGGTCTAAACACTTTTCCCCGACATATTTTACCGCTCAATCTCTAATTAGTTCATCTTCCCATCAACACAGCTAAATTCCACGGAAGTTAAAATCACTCAGAGAGAGCAGTTACCTAAATCGGAATCACCGGTACGTTTTTTCATAAAACCCGAATTTCCTTAACATAAGAACATTGTAACAAAGTTGTAAAAACCGTAACGTCTTTGACATTGCAGGCACCATCCGAATCCCATAAAATCGACAATAGACCCGAAGTAAGAAGACAATCGTTCATCGAAATGCAAACGTTCCGGAAACGATGGGAAAATGCTGCAAAGGACGATGAATGTTGGGTCGATCCTTACCAACAAATGAGTTGACAAAAAGCACTCATTAATTTTATCCATACTCCCAAGTATATAAAAGGCTTTTCATATATGAAAAAATTACAGGCATTGGAACCACAGCAAGTGAAGGCTCTTTATATAGTTTTTTTTTTTTTTTTTTTAATTTAAAAATTTGTTTAAATTTGTGAATGTGTAATAGTTTTTGGGTCTTTTTTTTGGGGTGTTATTCATTATTCATTTTGATGTTAATAAGACAATGTAAATATGGTCTGTTTGTTGTAATATTTTGTAATGTTGTTGTTGGGCCTTTTTAGGGTTCCTCAATTAATGATCAATCAAATGACTTGATTTTGATTTTTTCGATTTTGAGTTCGGATAATTTTAAATTTTTAGATTATCTTGGGATTTTCTTTAATTGTATTATCATATGTTTGAATTATTTCGAAATTTGATTTGTTTTTTTTTTAATTTAAAATATATGAGTTATGGTTTAATGTGAATTTTGATTTTGTGTAATTTTATGTATAAAATTTTGATTTAATTTAATTCTCGTGTATTATTAATATAATTATTGATATAATATCATTTTTTGTCTATGTATTACATACATAAATAATTATATTTATCTAATAAAAAATAAATTGATGTATTTTTTAAATGTATATGATTAAATTAAAATTAAAGTTTTAAATATATATTTGAACTATAATTAGGGTTTCACGTGTATAATTACATTAAATTTCAATTTATGTATACAATTGTACATTAAATTAAATTTCATGTATAATTTTGAGATTTATCCCTAATTTTAAATACAATTTTAAAAAAAAATTAAAAATTAAACTATAAATTTTTAGAAGGTGAAAAAGGTAATTTTATTATTATACTATATTGTATATATTTCAAAATTTCAAGTGATTTAAAATTTTTACTATTTTGTCGATTGTTGTGACGTGGGTTTGAGTGTGATGAAGTGTATTATTATTTTATTTAAGAGTTGGGAAAGAATTATGGTAACTATAAGCATTGTATCAAAAACACAAAAATTAAGAATTGTGATATTATACTCATACATACGAAACGAAGTAAATAAAAAATAAATCTTACTATTTTGGGATGGCCAAGACCATTTGATGTCTTTAAGATTTTAAGAACTGGATCAGCTATTAAAACAGTTACGTTACTGATTTATCCAACCAATTCGATTGGTACATTCGGTTCGATTAAATAATTCATTAAAAAATTAAAAAAAAATTAAAAATTCGATTCAACCGATTCTTTTATAATCAAATCAAGTTAAATTAAATTTGTGTTTGAATTAAAACAAAAATTTCGAGTTGGAGTTAAAATTCGAAAGATGATCTTTTCTCCTTCAATTTAGATACATAAGAGGATGGTAGGTGAATAAGAAAGTTTTGTGTATGATAGTACAATATAATATAAGCTATTAACAACTTGAGAAACCGAAATTCCAAATAGAAATAATTAAGATCTCCATGCCAAGCCACCTTAATTACTTTCACAAGCATATATATATATATATATATATATATATATTAATGAAAAAAAAATTTATACGTTGTAAGGCATGCATGCATGCATGCATATCACTTGGCTTCATCTAAAGACACACCACTGGCTGTAACGGTACTAACACTTTGCCCTTCTTCAACCCTTTTCCACCCATGTCCGATCCGATTTTCTCCCGATTCTTTCGCCGTATCGTATGACGCGTGTAACCCGAAAAAGAAATAATACAACAACAAAACACACGTCCATATCCCGAACCTTTTGAATGATGCATCATCAATCGATCCCAATAGGAATATATTTATCGCTATAGACAAAGATGGCAACCATGGCACCAATGGTACACCCCATACCTTTGGTTTCCTCGCTTGTGGAATGAACACCGCTATTCCCGCGGTGGCTAAGAACCAAATCGGCATCGTAATCACGTACGCAACCCAATCGTTGTTTTCACTTACACCCCAATAAGTAGCTGTTGCGATCGAAGACCCTAAAATAAGAATTAGGCACGTGATTAGTTTGTTACGGTCGGTCGTACTTGTCTCTCCGCTCACGAAATAACGTCGAACTATAAGAGCGAGAGCCACGAGCAAGAAGATGAGTAACGTCGATATCGAGAGAAGATCGGCGAGAATCTTGAGATCGGTGAAGAAAGCGATGATCGCGGTCGCGATAAGCATGACCATTGTGGCGTTGATTGGTGTACCGGTTTTCGGATGGACTTGTGCTAGCCATGGTGGCAACATGTGTGTTCGAGCAATATGTGTGAGGTATCGAGCTTGACCAACGGCACCGACAAGTAAGACCGTCGTCATGCCTTTCAACGCACCGGCGGCCACGACGTACTTAGCCCATGACATCCCTACAGCTTCAAACGCTACAGAAAACGGTGCGTCCGTGTTTATCTTCGGGTACGGTTGCATTAAGCATAACACCACGGAAAGCAAGCAATATGCAGCCGTTGTTATCGCCATCGAGCCTACGAGACCGACAGGGATATCGCGAGCTGGGTTCTCTGTCTCTTCGGCCATCGTCGAAACAGCATCGAAACCGACGTAGGCGAAGAAAAGCACGGCTGAAGACTTGAAAATACCACGAACACCAAAGGGAGCGAAGTTGCTATAGTTTTTGGTATCGGCTTTCGTAAAACCGGCGATGATTATGAAGAGGATAACGATGACGTGGATGATGGAAGCGATGTAATTGAAGCGTGACGAGCCCTTTGTGCTAAGGACGGCAAGAACGCATATGACACAAACGACAACGACAGCTATAGGATCGAGTTTACTGTAGTCATCGGGCATGCTGTGGACTATGATGACGAAATCATCGGAATCATGGTTGCAAAGTGTGGCGAAATAGGAAGTCCACGACCGAGCCACCGCAGCACCACCGATAACGTACTCCAAGAGGATGTTACCGGCAGCAATATAGGCAATGAAATCACCTAATTCCACTCTAAGGTATGCAAACGAGCCACCTGAAAAATGAAAATTAATTTAGGGAAATTAATGTTAAAATATGCTTTTAATCCCTATATTTTAATATGCTTTTAATCCCTATATTTTTTTCATACATTTTTAATTTAGTTTACTTATTCTTATTTCTGAAAATTTAATTTTAAAATTTTTGGATTTTAAAATTCAACTATTAAAATTCAGAATGTAATATTTTGAAATTAAAAAAAATATAATTGATAATCATATAACAAAAATTAAATTTATTTAGGAGTGAATTTAGAAATCTTATTAGTAATGGTCAAAATTGAATTATAAATTTTTTAGAGGTTAAAATATAATTTTATCATTTATTAATTTATGAATATTTCATATTTTTAAGAGATTAAATAGATTTTTTTTAATTTTCGAAGAAAGGATTAAAGTGTAATTTTATTATATATTAATTTATAATTCTACCATTTGTAAAAGGATTAAACTATAAAATTTTCATTTTGGGAACAATGTGTTAATTATTGGACTTAAAAAAGTAAATAGAAATTGTAGCATATTTTAATTAGAGATTAAATATCAAATTCAGCACAATAGAGGGACTAAAACTAGAATTAGACCTCATATAATTATTAGTATACTATTTACCAGCAACGGGAATTTCAACGGCGAACTCAGTGTAGCAAAACACGGAAAGCATGGCCGACACGCCGGACACCACGAAGGACAAAACCACTGCGGGGCCGGAGACTTGTTGTGCTTGAAGTCCGGTGAGAACGAAAATTCCGGATCCAATGACGGCACCGATACCAAACCAAATAAGGTCCCACCACGAGAGGTTCTTCTTCATCTCATGTTGGCTTCGAGCCTTGATTTCATGGAGCTCCGTCCAGTCAAGTGATCGGGTCAAAACCCGATTCATGAACCGATTCGGAGTTTCTTTCAGTGCTTGGACGTAATTGCCCCAGCTCTTAAACGATTCCTCAGGGAGAAAATCGTCTTTTCCGCATGAACACCCTCGTCGCCTTAACCCTACGTCTTCCCCAATTACACCATCAACCCCCATAGAATTTTTCATCACAAAAATGAAAAAAAAAAGAAAAAAGCTTTTAAATTAAAACTCTCACAAAATATGAGAATTTTGGGTATTAAATAGAGGATTAAGGTAAGTGTAATAATCCGGCAATAGATACCGAGACAAAAAAGTTGTAGCATGTCTGTTCGAAAATAACCAAGGATTTCTATTAAAAATTGGAAAATACCAATAAATATATTTTATTAAACTAATCAGTATAATTTGTCAATATAATTTTTATGGAAAAAAATAAAAATAAAAGACAAGACAAGTAGCAGTGATTCCGATTCACGTTACCACCTATATAAATATATTTAGAATCTTACCTATGCATTGTCATTGATGAATAAATATTATTTTTTATGAATTTTTAATTGTTTATTTACTGGAGAAATTTTTTCCGGAACTAATAGTGATTTGATTGACTAAAAGACAAAAACTTGCATTTCTGTTATAGTATCTAAATGCACATGTGTTTAATGTGTAATTAGCTAAGTGGTTAGGCAGTTACAAAAGGCTGGTATATTGTTAATAGCAGTTAAGGTGTCCTTTGCCTATATAAGCATGTATGTGGACCGATTAAAGCAAGTTAGATCATTACCTTGTGAAGCTTTTCTTCTTTAGTTTATCTTTTTAGATCTTTCTGTTATTTTTTTTAGTATTCTATCATGGTATCAGTAGATCCGGCTCATTCTTTGTGGATACGGTTTATTTGGTTTACTTGATGGTTCATTGATGGCTCCGACGAGATTCATTCAGTCCTCCAATGGTAGTCTTGTAGTCAATCCGTCTGTTTTGATTTTTGAGCAGCAAGATAGTTTGCTTACCTCCTGGCTCTTATCCACGATAAGCTCGTCGTTCTTGTCTTCCTTCACGGATGTTAGGACTACGCATGATGTTTGGATCATGGCAAACAATTTGTTTGCGGCCGATTTGAGCACGAAGCAGTCACAGTTGCGGCATGAGCTTCACTCCCTTTAGAAAGGTAGCCTTTCTATTCGTTCGTATGTGAATAAAATCACCAGTTTGTGCGCTCTTCTTGCAGCATCTGGATCTCAGATCTCGGAGGCCGAACGAACGGCGGTTTTTCTTGCTGGCCTATCCTCTGAGTTTGATGCTATTGTCTCGTCCGCGTCACTGTCCTCGGGACCCTTGCCGTTTCAACGCATCGTAGATGCCTTGCTTGAGTGCGAAGCTCGACAGGTTCAGTCTACCCAGGAAGTGTTGATTGCTGTGAATACCGTGGAGGGACCGAAACTTCAGTTGACGGACGGTTCATTTCATGGAGGAGGCCGTTCCTCTATTCGTGGCCTAGGGCGTCCGTTCTGTCCACAAATCCAGTGCCAAATCTGTAGTAGATTTGGCCATCTTGCGCAGAGATGCTACTATAGGTACCATAATGACGATCAATTTCCAGTTGACGCATCGATGACACGACGGGGTGGTTTTGTGTCTGGAACAAATGGGAGAGATGATGACCGAATAGGAGAAAATGTTTTTGGTCAAAATTGGAGGACTTACGGTCAAAACTAGAGGCCTTCTTTTTGGCCAAATTTTGGAGGTGATGGTTGTGTCCCACGTGGGCCACATGTAGGGCCAGGGAATAATGAATTTAATCCATTTGTTCAAAGTGGAAATGGGCAGCGTGCTAATGTTGACCCAAAGTCATATGGTAATGGGCAAGAGATTGGTGTTGACTGAAATGCCATGGGTTTTCAATTTGGTGATGAGTCCTTGGGCAATTCGTATGATAAGATGGCTTCTAGGCCACGTGGGCCGATTGATCTCGTCCAACTGATGGTCAAATTGTGCCTGGGCCCTCTGCTAACTGTGTTGGTGTTGACAGATCTTGGCAGACTATTCATGAGGCCCCATGGCGGACAAAACCACGGGCTCGTGTGTTTAGTGTTGACTCGTCTCCGTATGACTCGTCTCAGTTTGTTGGGCTTCCCCCTAAGCTTCCTGAATTGCATGTTTCGGATTATTCTGATGCTGTAGCATATGACTCCAATTTTAATTCTACTGATTCATATGTTCCATTGCCAGTAGAAAGCACATCCTGGTACCTAGACTCGGGAGCTACTCATCATGTATGTAGAAATGATTCGGTTTTGCATGGCTCCACTCCATATTCAGGTAACTCTTCTCTCTTAATGGGTAATGAGGTTTCTACCAAAATTTCATCCGTTAGGAGCACATTTTTTCCTACGAAGATGAAATTACTATATCTCTCGAATGTGCTTTGTGTACCAAGCATTCGAAAAAATTTATTATCTGTGTCTAAGTTCGCTACTGAAAACAATGTGTTTTTTGAATTTCACCCCTCTTATTGTGTGATTAAGGACATCCATACCAAGAAAACCTTAATGCGGGGCCAAGTTCGTGATGGACTCTATCAGTTCTCAGCGGATTCAAGTGTTTTGTCTCCATCTGTTCATAGTACTATTGTTCAAGGTTTTCCTATAGCTGATTAAATTTTTAGTTTGTGGCATAAAAGGCTGGGTCATCCTGCTCATAATACTGTAAAAGCTGTTCTAGACAAATGTCAGATTTCTGTAAATAAAAGTCATCTTGATAATGTTTTTGTTACATGTCAAAAAGAAAAATCTCATAAATTGCCTTTTCCTCGTTCTAATACTGAGTATGTTGATTTGTTTGAATTGTTTGTTTCTGATTTGTGGGGCCCGACTGCTGTTTCGTGTGAAGAGAATTTATATTATGTTTCGTTTATTGACATGACTAGTCGATTTACCTGGGTGTATTTGATAAGCCGCAAATCTCAAGTTGTAGAGTGTTTTGGTCAATTTCAAAAGATAGTTTTCACTCAGTTCGGGAAGTGCATTAAGAAATTTCAAAGTGATTGGGGAGGTGAGTTTCGTGCTTTTTCGTCCGTTCTAACTAGTCAGGGGATCCTTCATCGTGTTTCTTGTCCTCACACATCTGAGCAGAATGGTGTTGCTGAACGTAAACACAGACATATTGTGGAGACTGGTCTTACGCTTCTGGCTCAAGCTAATATACCAATGAAGTACTGGGGCTATGTGTTCTGCAGTGCAGTACATCTTATTAATCGGTTGCCTACTCCTGTGTTGCAAAGACGATCCCTGTATCAAAGTGTGTTTGGTCGTGAACCATCTTATGATCATCTCAGAGTATTTGGTTGCTGTTGTTTTCCATATTTACATTTGTTTGTTAAACACAAGCTTGAATATCGGTCACAGCCATCTATGTTTCTAGGGTATAGCGAGCATCATAAAGGTTATTTTTGTTTAACGCCAGATGGTAAGATAATTGTATTTAGGCATGTTGTTTTTTTATGAAAATCGGTTTTTGTTTCCGCTCTCTTCGTCTACTAATGATCCGACGTCTCTGGGTACTACTACGTTTGTTCCTGTTGTTCGGTCTTTTACCACCAGGGAAACTTGTGTGTGTCTTGTGCCTGCAACTGGGATGTCTCTAGCGAGTCCTAATGTTGGAGTTGAGCTGCCTGATTCTTTTTCTAGTGTAGTGCTCCTCAACATAATTCTGAAAATTTGTTAAATATTACAAATGACTCCGGGGCTGTTGTCAAAGAGGAGGATTTTTCTACTGCTGCCATTCCTCCTGAGCGTGTTCCTGTTCCTACTGTCTTTACCACCAATACTCATGCTATGGTGACTTGGTCTAAGGTTGGTATATTTAAACCCAAAACTTTGTGTGCAGACAATGTTGAGGTTGAGCCAAGTTCTGTGGAGGAAGCGATTGCTCACCCAGACTGGCGTATAGCTGTTCAAGCTGAATTTGATGCATTAATAGCTAACTCTACATGGGAGCTCTGTTTTCTCCCTCCTGGTCGGAAGGCGATTGGTTACAAGTGGTTGTTTAAGATAAAAAAGAATCTTGATGGGACGATTAACCGCCAGAAGACACGGTTGGTGGCCAAGGGCTGTTCACAGGTGCCTGGCTGTGATTTTAAGGAGACGTTCAGTCCGGTAGTCAAACCTGCTACCGTTCGTGTCATTCTCTCTATTGCTATGACCAAGGGTTAGCCACTCCGGCAAGTTGACGTAAATAATGCATTTCTGAATGACAATCTAGCTAATGACGTGTTTATGCAGCAACCTCCAGGTTTTGTGCAACATGGATCAAATGGTGAAAAGCTGGTGTGTCATCTGACTAAAGCTTTATATGGCCTACGGCAAGCTTCTCGTGCCTGGTTTGACAAGTTAAAATAATTTCTTGTTTCTACTGGTTTTATGTTGTCATTATCAGATGCCTCGTTATTTGTTCGATCTTCTTCTGACCACACTCTGTATGTGCTTGTCTATGTGGATGATATTGTTATCATCGGCAGTTCATCTAACGAGATAAATTGTTTTGTTCAGCACCTACACAACAAGTTTGCTCTAAAGGATATGGGTGATCTCCATTATTTTTTGGAGATTGAAGTCAGTAGATCTTCTTCTGGTGGTCTTCACTTGTGTCAGCGAAAATACATTCGGGAACTTCTTGAACGGAGTTCTATGACTAATGCCAAAAGTGTTCATACACCGATGGTAAGCTCTTCCATGTTATCAAAAGATAAGGGTGAGTGTCTTGCTGACCCAACTGAATATCGTAGTCTTGCCGGTGCTCTTCAGTATGTTATTTTAACCCAGCCTGATATTGCCTATGCTATTAATAGAGTGTGTCAATTTATGAATGCTCCCACTACTCTACACATGGTAGCGTTGAAACGAATTATTCGGTATCTACGTGGTACTTTTTCTCATGGTTTACTTTTTCGACAATCTGAGCGGCTGCTTTGGTTGGCTATGCCGATGCAAATTGGGGACTTGATTTTGATGATCGTCGATCTACTACGGAATACTGTGTGTACTTTGGTCATACACTTATATCTTGGTGCTCTAAGAAACAACAAGTTGTTTCTCGATCTACGGCAGAGACTGAATATCGTAGTTTGGCAGCCGCCACTAGTGATGTTGCTTGGCTTGTTTCTCTATTGACAGAGTTAAAACTCAGTTCAGTTGATCCTCCAACAATGTGGTGTGATAGTTTCAGTGCAGTTGCTGTTGTAGCTAATCCGGTTCTGCACTCCAAGTTTAAGCATGTTAAACTTGATCTGTTTTTTGTCTGGAAAAAGGTAGCGAGTGGTGAATTGATTGTTGGTGAAGTTCCTGCATGTGATCAAGTGGCAGATATTCTCACTAAACCATTGTCTGTGTCGAAGTTTACTCGGTTTCGTCATCTCCTTCGAGTCGTCTCACTTGAGGAAGCTGGGTAAATGTTATAGTATCTAAATGCACGTGTTTAATGTGTAATTAGCTAAGTGATTAGGCAGTTACAAAAGGCTGGTATATTGTTAATAGCAGTTAAGCTGTCCTTTGCCTATATAAGCATGTATGTGGAACGATTAAAGCAAGTTAGATCATTACCTTGTGAAGCTTTTCTTCTTCAGTTTATCTTTTTAGATCTCTCTGTTATTTTCTTTAGTATTCTATCAATTTCAAAACAGAATAATCCAAAACCAAAAAATACTAAAGGTGCCATAGTGTGTCTGCACCTGAGAATTCAAACTTGAAACCTGGAAATGACGGGCAGTGGAATTCAAAGGAGGGAACGAGGGAACTCAACATGGAGACGAGCTCGCGACAGAAAGACACTAAGGTGGCTTAACAGGAGGAACCTGAGGGAGGGAATGGATGAGACGCTACCTTCACAAGACAACCAGTCTTCGTATATGGAAGTGAACCAAGAGATGCGAACAAGAAGGAATGCTTTAGGGAGTTCCAACCCAAGGTATTTGAGGAATGCAGGGGAGGTACAGGAGGTGGAATCTAAGAAGTCAGTTTGTAGAAGCGACTCGAAGCCGGGTTCCCATTTTTATCTCTCCTCCACCTATGCTGCCATTTCTGAATCTCCCTTGCTCAGCATGGCAAGTTCTTGTCCAGAGAGATCGAAACAATGTGGGAGATGGCCAATGGTTCATGGATATTCTGAGGGAAAGATTGGAACAGGATGTGATGGAAGCTCACCTGAAAAGGCAAGCGATATCAGCCTTCGAGCTTCTGGTCAATCCGAGAATCAATACTTTTCGATCCGGGTGAAGTCCTTGTTGATTCAAGGGACCCCATCAGGGTGAAGTTGAGAATTTGTTTCCACTTCCTCGGAGACAGGTAGAACCCTCAACCCAGGGAGCTGAATCTCCCACAAACTCCACCCACGATAATCTGTGGAACTGCAGAGTTGCTCATCACCATGAATTCCGCCAATCTGTTTGGGATATGGTCAGATTCTACGACCCTCATTTGATGATCATCACGGAAACCATGGCCTGTATTGGTGACGTCAGAAACCTTGTGGATAATCTACCTTTTGATGGATGCATGGACACTCGAACCATAGGTTACCAAGATGGGGTTTGGCTCCTTTGGAAATCCAACATGGTCACTGTCGAAGAACCGTGTAGCACGGAACAAGAGACCCATGCACTCGTTAAGGTACGTGCTTCTTCCATCTCTTGGTTATTATCTGCTGTATATGCTAGTCCTAGGCTTGCTGAGCGTAAACTGTTATGGAGTAACCTGAAAAAGGTCTTATCTAGGCTTGATAAAAAAGGTGACTAGTAAGCATAAATTACCTTGGATTATCACGGGTGACTTTAATGAGGTGTTATCAAGGCTTGATAAAAAAGGTGGTCTTCCTGTTGATCATTCCCGTATTAATGCTTTTCATGATTGTCTTAATGCTTGCAACATGTTAGATCTCGGTTTTATTGGAGCATGAAAGAGTACCAAGAGATTCTTGATCAAGAAGGGGACCTTGGGATTATGAAATCTAGACTGGAGTGGCTTGTTGAAGGTTACTAGCTTCTTCCACCTCACTACTGTTAAGAGAAGAAGTCACAACAGGATTATTGGTTTAAATAACAATTTCAGCACTTGGTCAACTAGTAAGGAGGGGATCAGCTCAATCATTCGAAGCTATTTTCATGATTTGTTTAGATCTAGTAGGGAGGTCAATGAGTTGTCGCCTCTACATTCTGATCTTCAGTGGCCTAGACTTACCTTGGATGAGAGGAATTCTCTTACTGCCCCTTTGAATGAGGTGGAAATCGCGAAAGTTGTTTGTTCTTTCCGAAATCTCAAGCCCCTAGCTCGATTAAGGAGTATAGGCCTATCAGCCTTTGTGATACAACGTATAAGATCATCACTAAGCTGATGGTAACCGGATTAAGGCCTCTTTTGGAGAAAATGATCTCCCCACTGCAAGGTAGCTTTGTTCCTGGGAGACAAATTACGGACAATGCTGTTATTGTGCAAGTTGTCCATTCCAGATAAGCTTGAATAGAGTTTCATTAAAAAAAAAATCTCGAATTGTTTGATTTTCCTTGCAACTGGAGGAATCTGATTTTGGATTGCATATCCTCTTCCACTTTGTTGGTCCTTAATGGTGAACAACTTCCTATGGTTGAACCTTCTCGAGGCATTAGACAAGGAGACTTACTCTCACCCTACTTGTTTATCATGTGCATGGAATTTCTAAGCTTGCAAATCCATAAAGCTTGTGAGGAGAAAAGATGGAAGCCTATCCGTGCATCTAGAAGTGGTCCTAATATTTCTGGCGAAGGGAAGAACACAGGACATATGTAATCGTATTGTAGGTGCAGACATGCCCTTTTTGTGGCTAACAGCAGGAGACTATTGAGCACCATTTTAGGAACTGCTCAGTCACAAAACAATGGTGGAACAGCATATGGCCTCCTATGGCTATGAACCAGTTGGTTCAGGGAAATTTCAAGCTCAGCTTTAGGCTCTCAAGGATGGATTGAAATTAGCCATAGAAGCTAATATTTCGAACCTTATTGTATGAACCTCATACGTGCTGAGGCCGTGGGGGAAGTGATGTACCGTAACACTTTTATCTGTTAATCTATTTTGCTCTGTTTCTGAAAAAACAAAAATCTGTCCTTGAATTTAAGCATTTTTTCCACCTTAACCTTTAAATTTTTATTTGATATATTTTAGTCCCAAAATTTAGCAGCTTTTCTTGATTTGGTCCTTAAATTTGGATGCAGCATTGCAATGCCACTTCATTACTTTGAATTTTTTTTCTTTATAAATATTTTAATAAATTTTGGTATTTTTTAGATTTTATATAAAATTTTTTTAAATATTCAGGTAATGATGAGATATAATATCAAAGTACATTATCATATATTAAGATAATTCAAGTTTAGAAACCAAATTGGAAAAAATTGTCAAGTTTTGAAATTAATATAGACAAAAAAAAAATTAGGGATCAAGTTAAAAAATGTTTTCAAGTCCAGGGACTAATTGTTGTTTATCCCTTTATTTTTTAAGTGGCATACCCGACGTTTGGTTGAGCATGAGCCTAAAAGAAATAGGCAAGGGTTTTAACTATTAAACCTCAGTTAAGCCGTAGCTCTTCTTCTTCTCCACCAAAAACACCACTCAAAACAATGAACTCACTAGCAAAATTCGCAGCTTCACAATCACATAATGCCTCAAGAAGGTGGCTAGCTTCGCAGCTATTCACCACTTCAACCGTCGCCAAACGCTGCTCTAAATCCGGCATACCCTCCGACACTAAACCCCAAACAGCACAGGAATGGCCTAGGCCTTCTAAGATACCCTACCAACCCAAGGCGGCTAATTCCGTCACCCTTTCCGGTTATATTAATATGCCCGTACAATTCGAAGCTGCTTCCGATGGGAAATTCTGGGCTGGCACTGTTATTTCACAGAACCCTTCCTATGATTCTCCTCCTCTTTGGTAAATTTCCTATTTTATCTCGATTTTAATGAAATTCACTGTTTTTTATTTTACAAGTTTCATGATTTTACTGTGTTTTCTTTTCATATTAGGATTCCGATTATTTTTGAGGGTGATTTGGCTCACATGGCTGCTTGTCATCTTAAAGAAAATGATCATGTTTACATTGATGGGCAACTCAGTGCTGATCCACCTTCTAATGCAACTCGTAATCAAGCCAGTGTCCAGGTATGAAGCTTAAATTGTTCAAAGTTTTTGTGGGAAAACATTTTATTTTGTATATGATTAGCAGTTGAGCAATATTGGGATATTAGGATTGAGTTCATAATTGGTGTAAATGAGATACGGGTGCTCGAAAGTTACTAGAGCATGACTCGAATGGTAATTATTGAGCTGAGTTTGAGCTCAAGCAGCTCGAGTTATCGGTCGAGTCGAATTTGATCTTCAGTAATATCTAACTTGAACGGTTAGCTATACTTATCAAGCTTTTTGTTTTTATTATTTTTATGTTATTAAATTGCATTATTACCTTTAATTATAGTATTATTAACCCTAAGTTTAATTATTAAGTCGTGCTCAAGTTCAAGCTTAAATAAGTATGAGCTTGATTGAGCTTAATTATGAAAATTGATAAACAAGCTTAATTGAGCTTGAGCGGTATAAAAGTACCATGAAAGCTCTTATACTAGGAATCAGATTGCACTTTGCCCCATTTACTCAAAAAATAGGTAATTTAGTTCGTGTACATTAGATCAAAGAGTAAATTGGTCATTTTTGTTTAAGAATTCATCCATTTGTAATGATAAAAATTGTGTAGTTGACAGAATAACTAGAGACCTGTTTTTAACTATAGAAATGAATGAAATTTTTAATGGGAGAATCAATTTGCTCTTTGATTTAACATACAGTAACTAATTTTCCTATTTTTCTAATAGAGGAAAAAAATGCAATCCGATTCTTAATACAGGGGCCGACATGATACTTTTACCAGCTTGAGCTCAAGTGGCTTGATTACTTCTCGAGCTTAAAAATAGATGTTCAATTGAGCTCAAATAGAATATCAAGCTTCAAATTTTTAGTCAAGCTTGAGCTTGTCGGTATTTGGGCTTGGCTCGATTACACCCTAGTTCATCACTCTATAAATGTGTGGTTCATTGAGCATATGGTGGAAAATAACCTGCGTAGTAAAAATATTACTCTCAAACATAACGCAGCTATAAGATTTGTGCTAATGATATTAGGTTAACTGTGTAACCTAGTTTACAAATGAAACTGATGAAGATCTCTTTTTATCATCAATGTCCATAGTTTTCTTTTTCTTAATAAAAAGATGTATTGTGCATATAGTTGAGTGATTCCATTTCCAGATGGTGTAATATCCTTAGCTTGTACATGGTAGGTTATGGTGCGTGCTATCAACTTTGTCGATGAATCACCTCCCAAGACAAAAAGCATTGCTTCCGTTAAAACCAAATGGACCTCAAGGCATTCTGGTGAGGCTCTATGGTTTTATCTTATAGTATTTTTCGATCATGGATGAATATAAGTTAGTTTCTTTAGATGATATATTCTGTGCTTTAAGTCTTTCATCAAAGCTGAGATTTTTATTATGTCTATCGGCATTGATGCTAGGTTACGGTTGACTAGAATTTATTTGCATTGTATTCTACTAGAAATTGTTTCATATATGGTAAATGTATCATGAGATCCTTTTATTTGAAGTGGACTTCCTTCTAAAAAATAGGCAAATTAATCATTGTATGATAGATAAAAAAGCAAGCTGGTCCTTTTGTAAAAGTTTTTATTCATTTTTACCGTTAAAAATTGATCTCTATATGTCTGGTTATTTTATCACTTAAGCTAATTTTTAATAATAGAAATGGATGGAACTTTAAAAAAATAAAAATAAAACCAATTTGCTCTTTAATCTAACAGTACAGGGACTAATTTACCTATTTTTTTTAGTAGAGTGGGCAAAATGCAGTCTGATTCCTAATATAAGGGCCTCCTTGGTACTTTTACCTTCATATATTGATTCCATCAATGAATCCAACGGAACCTATGAGTGATCTCAGTTTTCAATCTAAAGGCTTATGCTTTATCATCTCCATTACTGAAATTTATTGTTGTTTGAAAGTTGCTTCTAGGGCTTAACTTTTATGTTTTTTGTTGGTTTTAGTCTTCACCGAGCTCACTAAGTAGGCTTCGTAACTCTTTTCAGATAGTACTGGGAAAGATGCTGAACCTGCAGCTATATGGAGAGATCTTCTAGATAATCCAAAAGAATGGATAGATTACCGTGAACATAAGCTTAATGGATCAGTAATCCTCTCATTCGATTCATCTTTTGCCTTCTTTGCCATGGAAATAGTGCTTATCGCTTTATTTAACAGGTAAAACCCAAATATCCTGATTTTAAACACAAAGATGGTGTTCTTGCACTTTGGCTCGATAGTGCACCAGAGTGGGTTGTACCAAAACTCGAAGGACTGAAATTCGATATTCCTAAAGTGAAACCAACTAAAGGTATAGTTTTTAAATAGATATCGTATTGGCTTCATTGCAATGGTTTGAATATAGCATCGATGATGATGATGCATGGTGTCTTATAATTTGACTAGATTTAGTGGACGGATCCTGGAAGGACTTGGTTGAAAACCCGAATAAGTGGTGGGACAATAGATTGCAAAAGGTATAAATGAGAGCTGTTCTACTCTTTGGTTGAACTGAGTTTTATTTTTGTCATCGATTTATTGTTTCTTGCCACTCGCAGATAAACGGCAAGGTGAAGGAAAAATACCCCGATTTCAAACACAAAGAAACCGGCAAGGTTCTATGGGTTAGTGACATACCAACTTGGGCGGAATCTAAGTTGCCGCCTTTAAATAGTAAAAAATGGTCCGGCAACCCATGAAAGGAAATAGGTAAGGCTAGTTTGGCATTACTTTTGTGTTCGAGAAAGAACCTTAGGTTGGTTTCAAAGTGGAATGAAACAGATTCATTGTTGAGTTGACACACTGAGTTAGCAACAGGGGTTAAAAGGTGCATTCTTTGTGACTGTTATTTTGTCTTTGTTGTAGCGATTAATTTACTTTTGTTCAAATTCAGTATATTATATATATATATATATATATTTGAGTTAATATATCTTTTGCTCCCTCAACTTGGTCACTTGTATTATTTGACCTAATTAGTATTTAAACTTCATTTCCAATATACACTTTGGTACCTTAGTAATGATACCGTTAAAATATGCTAATGTAATATTGAAGGTTAATATCATGGTGACATTTAGTAATTTCAAGTTTTGATACGAAAAAATTAATAAAAATATATAAAATTTTAAGCACAAGGAATTAATTTGGATAAATATCAACTATTCATCTAGATTTATTCTGGATATATTTTAATAATTTTATATATTTTTTAAAATATGATGCGAAATAATATATTTTATAAATATAAAATCTTATATATTTTTAGTTTCAAATAATATAAAAATTAATATTTTATTAAAAACTAAAAAAATTATAAAATTACTTTTAAAATCATTGTTCAGGTTGAAAAGTATTTTGACAATCACTATTTGAGATTCATTTCTTTAGTGTAAAAAAATATAATTTTTTTTATAATTTTTAAATATTTTTTTTAATTTTTACCACAAGGACTATCAATTACCACCATGTTATTAACCATTAATGTCATGATTACGTATTCTCTCATTTTGGCCCTAAACCCTATATGTTACACAAATATAGTCATTTTTTTTGTATTTTTCATATATTTAGAAGATATTATTCTCATATCCCACATTAAAAAAAATGAAAAATTCATATAAAATAACCAACAGTTCTGATCAGTGTAGACATGGACCATCCTAAATGTGTCGGACACAAATATGGAACAGTCTCGGGTCAAAAAAACTCAATGAACATTATATGTTTTTTTCTGTTTTAGTTTGAGTTTAAAACTATGGTAAAAATGGACAAGTTAAAACCATGTCCTAAAATATCACACTGATGGGAAGAACTTGTTAAGATTAAAGGGCAATGAATAGAACTCTTCGCTTCTCGTATCTGTTTTGAACGATCGGAACTTGTCCCACCAGTGCATTCCGCGATCTTTCCTAGTAGCGTTGTCCTTCCGGTGCAATGTAACGTCGAGGAACATTGCTAATAAACCAGCAACGAATGCTTCCGACGAGAAAGGCACGTTGATCATGTCGTTGAACTGCAAAATAACAAGGGATTTAATGAGTTTGAAGATCATTAAATGGAGTCATTAAAAGGGTAAAATGAAAATGAGATAGTTACCCATCTGGCTCTGGTATGAACCGGACCGTAACTGTTAACAGCGGTGTACTCATTGAAGTATTGGGGTATTGATAAGCCCATGAAAACCGAGAAACCTAATATGAACTTTGTTCTGAAACTGTTTAGGTTGCAGAACTGAAGTAACCCGAGACCGGCTGAACCCACATATGCAAAGAAAAGACAATATAAAGCTGCGATAATCGGGGCTGGAATCGAGGCGAATACAGCTCCAAATTTTCCTGATTTAGAATGTATGGGAAGTTATAAACACGTATGAAAGATAGGTAGGTAGATAGTGTTCAGCATTTGAAACTGACCAAGAATCGAGAAGAAGATCATGAACCCTGCAGATATTTGAACAACTCTTCGACTGCCAACACGAGTTAGTGCCAACAAACCGGCATTCTCACTGCATCGAATGCAAGTCGGTTAAACAGAAAGTATAAAATACTTAATCTAGACAATCAATGCTCGAAAGAATCTTACGCCGAAACAGATGATCCATTCCCGGTTCCAAAAATCCCAGAAAAGAGAATGCCAACACCCTACAATCGAAACAAAACATGACATTAGAAGCGGAATAAAACCGGCATCAGACGAACATAAAACATTTTACCTGCCAACCGATGCCACGGCTGAGAATAGAAGGGGGCAACGGAGTAGCACTTGCATATCTCGAAACCGCAATGAAGGTACCGGTAGACTGTTTAATCATAAACAAGATCAGAGTAATAGCAGATATTTTAGGAAATGGATACTGAGATTATGAAAACGAAGAAACGAACCTCTACTAGAGCGACAAACGAGGCTGCCATCATAGCAAAAGATTCTCCGGCATCGAATGAAGGAGCTCCCCATTGAAACGGATATGGAACTCTTATCCTATCACCATTCAGTAATAATTTCATAATTGATAGGGTCCATATCACCGTAAGATTATATTGCCTTGAGACAAAAAGCCTTACCAAGGAGCAGCACCTATAATCCCGGCACGATCGGTTCGACAGCTTAATTGAGTTTTAGGTCCGGTGTTCTTATATGCCCCACCAACAGTGAGGAGGTGAGCATATATCCAAACAATCACGACTGAGAATATGACAGCAAAACGATCAAATACGTGCCGTTCCCCACGTATCATATGAGGTATATACTGCAATAAACTCATCGAGGTGTTCATTACGATCAAACAAAATTATCGACCTAGTTAGTGTCACTATTGCTGAGCATCGAAACTACCTGTGAGAAAATTAAGAGAAGGACGATCTGCGGCAACCCGATCTCTATACATTTTGCGAGCTACAAAAGAGGTGGACTGGACTTAAGAAAACAAGAAATTGAGCAAGCAATTTTATGGTGACATTGTAGAAGATGTTGATACGTACTACGGGAAAACCGAGTTCATAGAGCCCAAAACCGGACATAGCAACTAACGGAACAGCAGACAACGGACTTAACAACCTGTATAAGCATCAAAAATCGTATAAAAACAAACAAACGAAGCTACCACAAGTCTCCAATCAAACACTAAATCGAACATGATGACTACAATCACACATATCGTTACCTTTCTTGTATCGAAAGGTAGCACAACAGAGCAGAATAGAAATTAGTTACTTAAACCACAAGCAATGCTTTTAGCTCACCTAGCAACATTACGCCAAAGGCCACTAAACCCGAGAACAATCTGAAGAGTCGAAGCAACAATAAGAGGACCTTGTATTCCACGCATTATTTTCTCGAATTTCTGCATATTCATCGATCAAAGCCGGTCCAATTTAGATTTTTTTCGGATTTACATTACATATAACACTACAAAAGCTATAGGAACATATTGAAAAAGGCAAACCTCTTCGGGATTCACAATATCACTATACCGGCCGGCCAAGATGATCGAGATTGTCGTTGGGACAAAAGTATATGAACCTCCGATCACTGCCGGTAAACGGGTACCGAAAAATGTTTGAAACAACGTGTTCACACCAGCTACAAATAACAATGTTTGGATCATCTTGGCTTTCTCTTCCTAATACAATGAATCGTACACAATGCTGAAGCACATAAGCACACAAAAAAGGGACAAACTACACCCATGGTCACTAAACTATTAGTAAGTTTACGGTTTGGTCAATCTACTTCAAAAAATTACAAAATGGTCACTGAACTTAACGGCACCCTTTAATAGTTCAGTGACTTAAAATAAAAACATTCGCATAGTTTAATAACCTTGGGTATAGTTCACTAAAAAAAAAAAAACTGAAGAACACTAATTGAATATAATAATAAAAACATACATTTCCACCTCCCATTTGTGGAACTAGAGATGTTGGTATAAGAACAGTTGTCCCAAGCATCACCAAGTAATGTTGAAAACCCAATAATATAGCCTCAGCTGCAATGATAGACCAACAAAAAGATGTTTTGATTCAATTATGATACTTGAATGTAATAATTGAATTTTTTTGTCAAAAAGAAATTTATTTCCAAAGTTAAAAATTAGCATGATCGATAGAATAATCAAATAGTGACAAGTATGTATCTCACGTGCTGACATCAAATAGTGACAAGTATGTATCTCACGTGCTGACATGTATACGGATCAATTTTTAATAGTAAAAATTGACGAAATTTTTAGCAGAATCATAATTTTACGCTTTAATCTACAGTATTGTCCATTTCTGAATAGAGGGAGCAAATGAATACCACTTTTAGGCAAGTTCCTCTATGATACTTTTATCGATAGCAACATAGCAACACATTGGGGTCATGTTACTTGTACATAAAACTAGCGAAACATGCAATGAAAAACAAAACCAGAAATGGAAAATGTAGATCATATAGATCAAACCATTCAAAAACAAGCTCAAACAATGAAGAACAAAAAACCAAAAAAAAAAAAGAACTTACGCCAAGGAGGAGGACTAGTAATGCAATAAGCAATGTTAGGTAATTGATCCTTGACTGGATGTGGTTGTAGCTCTTCTTGCTTTGGTGGTGGCGCAGCTCCTCCTCCACCACCACCACCACCACCACCACCTCCACCGCCGGCCATTACTTACAAACCTTATAAAAATCAAAACTTTATCAAACCCAAACTCTAAAAAAAAGACCCAAATCACCTAAACCACAAAATGAAGGAAACAAGTAAAACCCAGAATCAAAATGAGAGGAACTATAAAAAGGTGATGACACAAACTAATGGGGGGAATGAGCTTAAACTTACACACCAATGAGAAAGAAAAAAAGGAAGCAACTTGAGGGGGCAAAAAGAAAGAATTAAAAAAATAAGAGTGTAAAAAAGTGAAGTGTGAAGAGGAAAAAAGGGGCAAAAGGGCAAAAAATTCCTGTATGGTGTTTGAAGTTTGAACCAAAAGGATTTTCTTTTTTGAATTTCTAAACTTATTTTAATATTCACATACATGCCTTTGTTTCTTCAATCACGTAAAGCTAAAGTTTTTGTAGTACATGAAGGGAAAAAAAAAAAAAAAAAGGAAAGAAGAGCATCTGTCCACCGTCACCTTTACCAAAGTAAGCTTAAATTACTCTATTAATCATATGTTAAATTCTGCTATTAGTCCTTGTATTTTGTTAAAATTTCAGTTCTTATTAAATGATAACGGTTAAATTTATTAAATTATGGTATTTTCAAAATCTGATAAGACAATCATATTATCATATTTGCAATGCCTCATGTTAACGTGTTATTTTTACATATTATTCAATAAAAATCTAATTAATAGATTAACGATTATCATTTATGATTCAGAATGATTTCAATTGAAGAATATGGATCAAATCTACAATTTTACGCATAGTACGTGACTAGTTTGGGTCATGATTAAAATTTTAAAATTTGAGAATTACAAGGACTAAAATTGATCAAATTAAAGTATAAAGACTAAATCCATAACTTTTACAAAGTATAGAGACTAATAGCATAATATAACCTTAATTATATATAGTATGAAAGACGAAAAAGAAAGGGAAAATAGTATTAAAAATTGGGGAGCAAATCAAAATGAATAAAGCTAATTCTGAGCTTTCTGACCAAGTAAAGAAGAAAGCTTTTTTCTTTCCTTACACCAATGAAGCTGCTCTTTTTTTTTTTTTTCACCTTAGGTCCTTAAGTAATACTCCTTTTTTTTCCTTAACCATGTCTGCAAATTCAACAATGGAATGCAGTTGTAAATTGTAAATATACCTTTCTGCTCTGAATATAAGCTATGGTGGATGGACAAATGGGTGATTAAGAAATGAGAATTAAATAGAAAAAGGTGATTGGGGAACCTTTTTTTTTTCAATTAATATCAGCATTAAATTTGGTCAGTTTCAGATTTCTGATGGCTTTTCTTTCTCTTTTTTGGGTACACTCAAGATGATATTGTGGGCATGCATTGGTTGAAATTCAAGTAAATTATAGTTAATGTGGGAAAAAAATAGTAAATTAAAAGATTTTTAAGAAATAAAATAAATAATTATGAGATCTTGAGTTTTAAGTATTTAGATTCGAATTTCATTGTTTTTTTAACACATAGCGAAATATAGTTCAATATTTTGATAAAAAAATAGAAATGACATTCGAATTTTATCATGAATATAATGACGAATGGAGTGTAAATTCACTTCAAGATGCTTTCATTTTGCTATGTGAAATCGGATGTTAACTATGAAATGTTGCTGAGCAACGAAAGTTTGAGTTCTTTTACTAAATTCATACCCAAAGAGTTTTGGAGGCAATAGTTGCAGTGGCTCGATGTTTAGCTTTAGTGGAGGAGCAAGTAATGGTAGAATATTGTTTCTGTGAAAAAAAAATAGAATAAAATAAATAAAATAAAGAACACACAAATTTTACGTGGAAACCCTTTCGGGAAAAAAACCACGGGCAGAGGAGAAGAAAATTCACTATGTCGAAAAATTTGTATCAATACAAGAGGAATAGACTATGTCTATTTATAGGCTTGTAAAGCCATATTCTAGTAGGATTGAAACACCCTATCCTAATCAATATAAAATAGATGAAGTTTAATAAGGTTTAAAAAACCTTATTCTAAAATAAAATAAAAGAAGTCTAGTTCTATATGGATTTTACTTTTATTTTATTTTCCATCATATTCTATAAGAATTTGGGTCACTTAATTCTAACAATCTCCACCTTGACACAAATTCTCAATGAACAAGTTCTTCATTGCGAACTTTCAATAAACAAGTTCTCCACCTCTTCCATAAAACCCTTAAGGGTTTAACTCAACAATGAACACCAACCAAGTCTAAGCAATGCTCAAACTTGGTTTTAGGAAGTGACTTAGTCATCATATCTGCAGGATTTTCATGAGTACTAATTTTGCTCACAACAATATCACCACGAGCAATAATATCACGAACAAAATGATACCGAACATCAATGTGTTTTGTTCTCTCATGAAACATTTGATCTTTTGTAAGAAATATAGCACTCATTTGTCACAAAATATCATGGCCGATTCGAAGGTCTTCATTGAGTTCACTAAATAGTCCCTTCAACCAAATAGCTTCTTTGCAAGCCTCAGTAATCGCCATGTACTCAGCTTCAATGGTAGACAAAGCGATCGTAGTTTGCAAAGTGGCTTTCCAACTAATTGCACAACCTCCGATTGTAAAGACGTAACTCGTGAGAGATCTTCTTCTATCAAGGTCTCCAAAAAATCAGCATCAACATACCCTATGACTCCATCTTTAGTTCTTCCAAATCGTAAGCAAACATCGGTAGTGCCTCGTAAGTATCTTAAAATCCACCGAATCGCTTTCCAATGTTCTTTACCGGGATTTGCCATGTATCACTAAGCTGCATCGACTTGATCATATATGATAAATCGGACGTGAACAAACCATAGCATACATGAGAGATCCCATCGCACTAGAGTATGGAACATGTGACATGTACTCAATCTCATCATCTGATTGTGGAGACAAAATCGATGAAAGTCCGAAATGGGTCAAAAAGGAGTACTAACAGGGCTTAGCACTCTGCATATTGAACTCGCAAAGAACTTTCTCAATGTACCCCTTCCGACTTAGGTACAATTTACTTGATTTTCTATCTCTGAGAATCTCCATACCAAGTATCTTCTTTGCTTTGTCCTAAATCTTTCATCTCAAATTCTTTACTTAGTTGGGCTTTGACCTTTCTTATCTCTTCTTTATCTTTTCTTTGCTATCAACATGTCATCAACATAAAGAAGTAGATACACTAAAGAACCATCACTGCTTTTCTTAAAGTAAACACAACTTGTCAAAACTACTTCTTTTGAAATCATGAGAAGTCATAAAGGAATCAAACCTCTTGTACCACTGTCTCTTGGTATTTGTTTCAAACCGTAAAGGGACTTTTTCAGCAAGCAAACATAGTTCTCTTTTTCTCAAATCAGAAAACCTTCTCGTTGTTGCATGTAAATATCCTCATCAAGTTCTCCATGCAAAAATGCAGTTTTTACATCTAACTCGCTCAAGCTCCAAATCATGCATGGCCACAATACCAAGCAAAGCTCGAATCGAACTATGCTTAACAACCGGGAGAACACATCTCATGAAGTCCACTCCTGGAATTTGATCAGTAACCCTTTGCAACAAGCCTTGCTTTATATCTGGGTTCTTCAACTCCTGAGTCCCTTCTTTCTTTTTAAATACCCATTTACAACGAATGACCTTTTTACCTTTAGGAAGTTTCACAAGGTCCCATGTTCTGCTTTTTGTGGAGTGATTCCATCTCTTCTTGCATAGCAAACATCCACTTTTCTCGAGCCTTCACGAGTAATCGCCTCGTAATAATTAGATGGCTCTTGATTCGCATCTATATCTTCACCACATTCAAAGCATAAGCAACTAGATCACCTCGGCATATTTTTTTGAGGTTTAATTTCTCTTCTAGTTCTGCTTTTGGCGATAGAGTATTGTGGTGAAGAAGCAACTCTATTCTCAATTTTTGTACTGGCTTGAGGAGTTGACTCAGTATTAATCTGATGCTCTACTTGTTTTTGATTTTCTTTATTGGAAGAGTCTTTAAGAGATAAGTTAGGTAGCATAGCGCTTTCATCAAAAACAACATCTCTACTAATCACAACTTTTCTATTTTCAGACACCATAACTTATACCCTTTTACACCACTTTATAACCAAGAAAAACACATTTAATGGATCTCGGTTCCAATTTTCCATTATCAACATGAGCATATGCAGGGACACCCAAAGATCTTTAAATCGTAATAATTAGCGGGATTACTGCACCATACCTCTTGTGGAGTCTTTTTCTCAATGGCAACGGATGGAGATCGGTTGATCAAAAAACATGCAGTAGACGCTGCTTCTGCCCAAAATGACTTCGGTAAGTTGGCATTTGACAACATACATCGAACCTTCTCCATGATCGTTCTGTTCATTCGTTCTGCAACGCCGTTTTGTTGTGGAGTATGACGAACTGTCAGGTGTCTTATGATTCCTTCTGACTTGCACAATCTATTAAACTCATCGAACGTAACTCTAAGCCATTGTCTCATGCGGAGGTATTTTATCTGCTTTTCCGTCTGCTTTTTCAATCATAATTTTCCAAGACTTAAATGCGAAAACACATCACTTTTACTCGCTTCAGAAGAACGCCCAAACTTTTCTCGGAAAAATATCAATAAAAGGTTAGCATATAATTAGCTCCACCTCTAGAAGGCACTCTAGATGGCCCCCACAGGTCAGAATGAATATACTCCAATGTTCCCTTCGTGTTATGGATTCCTCTAGTGAATCGAACTCTCTTTTGTTTTCCAAAAACACAGTGCTCACAGAAATTCAGTTTGCAAATTCCTTGCCCATTAAGAAGTCCTCTTTTGCTCAATTCTGCCATGCCATTCTCACTCATATGCCCTAGGCGCATATGCCAAAGTTTAGTAATATCATCATCTGACAAGGACGAGGAAGCGACAGCTGCATCACCAGTAACAGTAGAACCCTGCAAAACATATAACTTGGCAATCTTTCTCTGTCCTTTCATCACAACAAGGGACCCTTTGAAATCTTTAAAACCCCACTTTCAGTTTGTATATCTGCCCTTTTGAATCAAGAGTACTCAACGAAATTAAATTTCTTTTAATTCGGAACATGCCGTGCGTCATTAAGTGTTCGACAACTCCATCAAACATCTTAACTTTAATTGTTCCAACACCGCGATTTTACACGGCGTATTATTTCCCATCAAAACAACACCTTCGATTATCGTTTCGTAAGTTGTAAACCAATCCCGATTGGGACTCATATGGAAGGTGCAGCTGAATCAAGTATCCACTCTCGCTTACTTTAGAATCATTGTGAAGCGACTAGAAGTTCACCATCATTGTAGTCTTCTACAACATCGCCTTTCACCGAATTTTCTCGGTTGTTTTCCTTTGATTCGCAGCCTCCCTTTTTATCTTATTTTGTAGCTTATAGCACTCGATTTAATGTGCCCTTTCTTCTTGCGAAGTTACAAGTTTTACCTCTGTTTGAAGACTTCGATCTACCCTTAGATTTACCACGAGGATTCCGTTCCTGTGTCCTACCACGATCATCATCAGCATTCCGATCTTGTCTCCCACGAACAATGAGACCCTCTCCCTGAGAGTCGGGTTTAACCACAAGATGCTTCATCTTATCATACGAGGTTAAAGAATCATAAACCTCATCAACTGTTAGAGACTCACGGCTATATAAAATCGTGTCTCTAAAGGTTGAATAAGACGGGGCAACGAACAAAGTAGAATCAACCCTAGATCTTCCTTATCATACCGAACCTCCATGGCTTCCAAGTTTGAGAGAATTTCTTTAAACACCATGTTAAGTGTTCGTGTCTGACGCCGCTTCCTCCAAACGATGAGCATAAAGACGCTTCTTCATATGCAACTTGTTAGAGTTTTCGACATACATATTTGTTCTAGCCTCTTCCATAATGCAATGGCGATTTTCTCTTTCATCACATCTTGCAAAATTTCGTTGGACAAATGCGGATGTAATTGTGTTAATGCCTTTCGATCCTTACGCTTTTTCTCTTCATCTGTTAATGTCGAAGGCATCTTATCTATCCCTAGCGGGGCATCCTCCAGATCCATCTGCAAGAACTACTTGCATCTTAATTTGCCACAACGCAAATCTAGTGTTGCGATCCAACAAATGAATTTCATATTTTAAAGACGCCATTACCGTGATCGAGATGAATAACCCGAAGCTCGGTACCAATTTGTGAAAAAAATAGAATAAAATAAATAAAATAAAGAACACACAAATTTTACGTGGAAACCCTTTCGGAAAAAACCACGAGCGAGAGAGAGAAGAAAATTCACTATGTCGAAAAATTTGTATCAATACAAGAGGAATAGACTATGTCTATTTATAGGCTTGTAAAGCCATATTCTAGTAGGATTGAAACACCCTATCCTAATCAATATAAAATAGATGAAGTTTAATAAGGTTTAAAAAACCTTATTCTAAAATAAAATAAAAGAAGTCTAGTTCTATATGGATTTTACTTTTATTTTATTTTCCATCATATTCTATAAGAATTTGGGTCACTTAATTCTAACAGTTTCTTTGAGGATCAATGTCATGCTACAATTAGTGAGTGAATCGAAGGTCATAGCTGGGAATGCATTTCACCGCTTTCCGGACCAAAAAAATGAGTTTGTATTTTGGGTTGGAGACAACTTCATTGTTGATAGTAATGGTTTTTTGTGGTAGCTCAAAAGTGCCATCAATAAAATGCATGAGATCATGGTCTTATATCAGACTTTCAACTTGAGCAGTCTAGTGGTATCGAAAAAACCTTATTTTGAAATTGAATTGCTAACACGAAATGATTACTTTTGGAAGTGGAAATTTATATATTGTTTATGATGGTGATAGATTAAATTATTTAGTTCTATTGATAATTTTAGTATAGGGACTAAATTATAAAAAACGTAATCGTTATTAATTTTTTTATTTAAGAAATAAAAAGGGGCCTAGTTAGAAATTAAGTTAGGGACTATAGAATAATTAGACCAACTCACTTTTGGGTTAGTGGAATGAAATTACTATTAATATGGTTGTAATATATATGTAATAGTGAATTATTAATAGATTAAATTTGCCATTAATCATTTCATTAAGCTAAGTGTATATATATTATATATATGTCGATTGAGTCTTAGTTCAGTTGGTATGGACATTATTGTCAATGTAAGAGGATGTGAGTTCAAATACGTCGAAACACATTATCTTTTTATTTAAGAATTGGAGAAGTCGAATCTAAATCCGATTGGATAGCTAGTGAAAGATAAGTGTTTTGAACATTAGAGTAGTAAAGGACTAAATTGAATTAAATGCAGTCATGTTTGATTTTATTGAATTGTGTTGAATTATGTTATTAATGAGGTTTTCGTAATTGTATTTGTTAGAATTTGTCTGACTTGAATTCCGTCACTTGTTGAATAAATAAATCCAGTGACAAAATAAGGAGATTTATGGGGGTTAGAGACCAAGGGTCGTACCATGCTGCACAAATAGAATCCGTATAGAACTACACTTTTTCTATTTGATTTTGATTAGAATAGGGTTTTTCAGCCCTTAAATAAATGTAGTCGAAACTTCTCTTGTATCATTCGCTTTCCAACATTAGTGAATTTATTCTCCTCTACCCGTGGATTTTTTTCTTGAAAGGGTATTACTGAAATGTCTTGAGACGTTGGCAATTACGATTGAAATTCTTAATTAAATGAGATAGTTTGAGTTACTTTGACAACATAATGTGACATCACGTATTCAAATCTTGCGATCAAATCAGGTATGAAGTGTTACAAACAGTCAAATTGAAAAAATTTATCGGTCCGTAAATTTTTGTTAATATTTAATCTAGCATAATTAAATTTATAACTTTGACTTTTCGGATCAAATTCAAAACAAATAAATTAATATTTTAATTTTGGATCCAACCAAAGTAAAATTATAATAAGAATATTAGAACAAATGGTAACCCCGCCCGATGTCTATTAAAGTGAAGGTAGCCTCACATTTATATTATTCGCATGCATGTTATGAGGTTAATTATTGAATATTAAAGTGAATTGCATGCTGATTTTGATTTGATGAGTTGGACAGAGAAAGACACAAGGGATATTTTAAACAAATTCTAAATTTTCATAAATAAAATTACGGTAAAAATATATTAAGAATCGGATTATATTTTATTCATTTTATTTAAAAAATATTACTCGTTAAATTAAATAACAAATTAGTCTTTTCTATTAAAAATTTCACTCATTTCTACTATTAAAAACTAGTATGACTGACGGAATATTCAGAGAAGTAGTGTTGACATACAAATATCAATTTTTAATAGTAGAAATGAATGAAATTTTTAATAGAAAGACTCATTTACTATTTGATCTAACGTACATAAACTAGTTTATTAGAGAAAATAAAATATAATCTGACTCTTAATATAAAGATCTCCATAATACTTTTACAGTAAAATTACAAAGCAACAAGTGAAACTAATTAGTTTGGAAGTCCCCCGAAAATCTAGTTCGATTGGAGAGCATTGCATCCGATCATTGAAAATATAATTCATTATAGTATGCTTAATAATCCAATTCGCTAGAGACGAAGTTAGAAATTTTTTTTTTTTTAGAAACAGAATGAAATTATAAATTTTAATAAGAATTAAAAAGTAATTTTACTATTATATTAATTAATATATTTATATTAAAATCATATATATTTGGGAGCCTTGACCCCTTTGGTTAAGTAGAAAATTTTTTCTTGAGCCCCTCAAACATTTTATTTAAGCCCTCTAGTTCTTAATTGAATGAATTTTTATTATTTTTGGCCTCCCAAAAATAATAATAATGCAATTTAATCCTTTTTAGCTTTAGCCCCGCTAGAAACTTTTAGCTTTAGCCCTTCAAAAGTTTATAATTTTATCTCCACCCTCAACTAAGATTTTTGGCTTCACCCCTACACATATCCCTAGTACATGCATATATATATATATATATAAATTCAACATACTTTTAACACATTAACAAATACCAATATTACAAAAACATATACCAAACACTCAATGCTATGAAATCAACAAGTAAAATTTTATAAGTTTCTCTGCATAAACCTCACAGAACATAATCAAATTCCCTACACCAAAATGGTACTCAAGATTCAAGCCTAACACAAACTCTCTCACACACACACACACACACAATTTCCCAATGAAGTGTGACCTATAAAACAAATAAAAAAACTGCAAATGATCTTTAAAATTCCTCTATACATTCCACACTTATAACATTTACATCCCCACAACGTTGAAACCGAAGACCTAGCGATATATGGTATGGTTATGGTATTAGCCTCACTCCTCTCTTTGATTGACTATTCCATCTCCGAATAACTTGTAACATTATTTGATTCCAAGTATCTATAGGACCTGGTAGACACCAATGGATGCAGTCGTTCTGAACTCGGTCGTGAACCCCGTTAGCAAACGGAAACGGATACATGTATGGCCCCGGATGACCATCGGGCCTAAGTAAAGACAATTTGGTTACATCCAATGTCTCTAATCTCAACCTACCTTTAAACTTCTTAGCATTTAGCTTTGCAGTTTCCATTTCTTCAACTTCAACAGCTCTCATCTCTGCATCCATCCCTTCAACCCTTTTCTCTCCTTTCCTATAAGGTTTTGTCCTCGGACACGCACCAAACTTATCCCATTGGCCTTCAAAATGCGAAGGTGAAAACGTGGTGAGGAATACATCAATCCCATCACCATTATTAGCACCTTTCCTTTCAATTATGGTCTTAAGAGCGGTCTTTATAGCCTTCCTCATCACACCATAAAACCCTATCTCACTATGGTTTAGTCCATTACAGTAATGGCAACATAATACTGAACCACTCTCGTAATAAACAGCTGGATGAAGAAACCAATGACCTATTGATAATACAATCATATCTATATGAACCAAATCAGCTCCCCACCTCTCATCAACACTATCCACATACACTTCATTATGATTTGGACCAGTTTTTGATTTCTCAACACCCCTAACTAGAAATGGTGACCAATAAACTGATACAACAATTTTATGAGAATCAAAATGCCATCTACGGAACTTGTTATCTGCCCCACTTGTGTAAACCAAGTTAGGCTTAGAGACAGTAGCTAACATGCAAAGAAGTGATTCCAATTGGTTCCTAGCCATTGAATCACCAACAAAAGCTATATGCTTGTTTCTAAGTAAGCGCAAGAAAGTGTCGGGATCAAACCTTGGAAGCCTACATTTCCTTGGTTTCCATCTCCAATAAAGATAACCCAAGTCAGGTCTGCCATGTAAGATGCAATTTTGACTTTCTTTGATTGTACCACAGGTTGTGCCATTGTATAAAGGCCCACCCCTGTCATGCACCCATTTGCCATTGCTGTAGTTACATGGATTTTCATAAACATTCCCCTCTGCGGCAAATAAACAAACACATGTGAGCAACAATAAACACACCTAATCCAATACCGAAAACCCAAAAAAACAAATGAATGACATTGACAGTGTACCTTTGGAGAAAGATACAGGAGATTGGTTAACGGAAGATGAGAAAGGGTGAAAATTCAAGCGAAAGAGAGCTATGAGAAGAAGAGCAAAAAGGGCATAAGGGGCATAAACAGAAAAAGGCAAAAAGAGCTTCTTGTTTAAAGAATAAGAGTTAGAATGGCCTTTGAGTGGACTTGTAACCCCCATAGCTCAACTGGTTTTAAGATCTCAGCTTGTTTTGGCACTTTGGGTCAGATTTACTTCCCTTAAAAACACTATATAAAGTCCCCAAATTGTGTTCTTCAACAAGAACCAAAATGGGTTCTACAAAAAACGTTGGAACTTTTTTGAGTCAAAAAAATGAAAACATGAAAAAAAGGAATCTAATTTATGAATTTTGAAGACTGGGGCAAAAAGCCAACTAATCTATAGGGAGAATTCAAAATTGTTGTAATAAACAACAATTGTCTTGACCAAATTAAAACAGGTGCCACTCTCTTAAGCCTTTAACTCCATTTCCATGACTGTTTCTTTGCTTTCTTCCTTACGTGCCTGCTGCTTAGAAAGCACTTAATGGTATCCATGTCTATAAAAAAGTTAAATATCACTATTAGTCCTTATATTATACATAAGTTATGTATTTAGTGTGTATATTTTAATTTGATTATTTTAAGTTACTGTACTTTTCAAAATTTGAAATTAACGTATTTTAACATGCTATTTTTATATATCTCATTTTGAGTCAAAATTAAAATTTTGAAATTTGAAAAATATAGAGATTGATAATGATTCAATTGGAAAAAATAGACTAAATCTACAACTTTGTGCATAGTACAAGAGTAATATCAAAATTTAACCAAATGGATTTAATTACGGGTCTTTAGGTTGAGACCAAAATTTCAAATTTTAAAAAATTTAAAAATTAAAATTGACAAATTTAAAAAATAGGAGGACTAAATTTACATCTTTAAATTTTTAACTTAACCCCTATTCAAAATTCCTAACTACTCTATCTAGCCTTAATCATTAATGAGCTTATAATATTTTTTTTTATTTACTTTCTTTCATATCAAATAAAAGGAAAATGTATTTCAGCGCATTTGAATTTAAGTCCTCTTGCACCAACAATAATACCGATGCCAATTATGCTAATATTCAATCGGTAATAAACTTATAATCTAAAATAAACCTTTTATGATTTTTAGGCAACTATTGGTGAAAGGAATTAAAGAGCAAAAGAGAGCAATTTGTTCACAATTTTATTTATATTTCACAATATTGTATACAAATGATCAATGCATGCATTTGGCTCCAAATAAGCAAAACATTGACAAACAAACAAGTGATGCTAGACTACAATTAAACATATTATCACTTAGTGAACAATCTCGAACAAAATTAGATGTTTACAGATCCTACACAGATATCTTTCGATACCGAATTGGCACAGTGATAATGCATTTTTTTTTGCTCATAATTCTTTAAACTTTGTATCATATATATATATATATATGATACAATTTCAGTGCTGCTAAATAAAACTTTGTGTTTTCTCAATTCTTTAAACTCTTTACCGCATCCTAAAACCCATGCCTAGGCCTTTTGCATTTGTGCAGAAAATAAGTTGGAGTTCTCTCACACATTCCGGCATTGACGGCCGCTCTCCGCTCTCAACACGGACACAACGGGATGCCAAGTTCGCGAACATAGCTATAGATTCAATGGTGTATGAACTCTGAGCCATCTCTGGATCGATCACTTTACGTAGCTTCTTTCGATCATTCAGTATATGCCTAACCTGAAATATGTATCACCAACTTATTATTCTGTTTGCATTCTGAGTTACTCAAACCCAACCATAGGGTCGGATGGTAATGGGAGCCAGGGGACCTTGGCTCCCAAATTTTTGGAAATTTTCATCAGGTGTTTAAAATTTTTAAAAATTCTCATTATGTCCTCAAATTTTTTTAAAAAATTGATTAGATCCCTCATTTTTTAAAAATTTCATTAAACCCCTTAAAAATTTTTGGAAAAAAATTTTTAATTTGCCCCCAAAACTTATTACCAAGATTCACAACCGCTTGATATGGCTAAGACATATCAACTAAATATGTATTTAGAGAGTTTTGTATCGTCATATTTTCATATTAACTAAATATGTATTAAACATGAGTGTCAGACATGAATAAATTTTTTTTGAAAAAACGAAGAAGTAACGTTTACGAACTTGGAGTACAAGGTTTTGATCATTTGGTCCTTGGTTTATGTCAACAGCTCTACGTCCCGTTAAAAGCTCCAAAAGAACCACTCCAAATGCATAAACATCACTGCGTAAAGTTAGTTTACCCGTCTGTCATCCAAAAAAAAAGTAAAATTCGTGAGTACTCTTCATGTCTATTTTACAGTTCATGAATTTTCTTTTGAGATTTATGACTATCACTTTCAATTTTTATTGGTTAAAAAAACCGTAAAATTTTAAAGCATAAAAAGGAAGCATACTGATGTATATTCAGGATCAAAGTAACCAAATGTTCCAAGAACTCTGGCTGTCACATATATGTCATGACCCTCTGGCATCAATTTGGCCAGTCCAAAATCAGATATCTGTAGGAAACAATAGCAAAGTTGGGGGTCAGTTATAACTTGTTCAACGGTTGAGTTATTCATCTAAGCTTAAAATTTTGTATGTTATTTAAGAAGGTATAGACAAAAATACTAGATTTAAAAAATGAACTTCGACAAAAATAATTAAACTTGTTTGAAATATGAAGACTTAGATTTTAATATTCAAAGTCCAATCCTGACCCTTTTTTTAATTTTGTAATCAATGGCAAAACATTTCATTAAGTTTTGAAGGGTCTAATGAAAATTTTAAAAAATTTTGGGAGGTTTAATTAAATATTTTTTAAAACTTTGGGGGGTCAATAAAATTTTAAAATTTTGAGAGGATTAATGAAAATTTCCAAAAATTGTAGAGAGCTTAATTAAATGTTTTTTTAAAATTTAAAGTGCATAATGGAAATTTTCAAAATTTTAGGTGCCAAAGTCTATGGTTGGTTTTTACTTCATTTATTTTAGGTTTATGTAATTTGTATTATATGAAAACTAAATATGTTATAATATAATGTAAATTAAAAAAATGTGTTAAGTAATTTATGTTTAGAAACTTAAAAAAGAAAAAAAATTAATTGTAGAGAAAATGTTTGTATATATAATTACTAATCATTAAATAAAAATAATATTTTTTTAAAAAAATTAATACAAGTAAATCTAAAAATAAACTCTGGATTAACAATTTACAAATCTGAACAGATTTCAATGAAAATTGAAATTTATATTTCAAGTTAAATTAACTTAAATAATTATGTATGATATTAATAATCTAGCTCGAACCCAATCCGATACTACCTATGAAAGCTTCTATTCACCACTATCATACTCTTACCTTGGCTTCAAAGTTGGCATTGAGAAGGATATTGGTGGACTTGAAATCTCTATGAACAATTGAAATTCCGACGGCAGAGCTTGAATGGAGGTAAGCAAGCCCCCTAGCTGCACCAAGTGCCACTTTCAACCTTGAAGGCCAATCCATTTTTGTTTCCCCAATACCTATTGTTGTTATGGTTAAAAATTGTTTTCGAAAAAAGCACTCAATAAATAACTTTCCGATTTACTTCCGTAAATATTTTAAATCAATTAAAGTACTTATCAAGTTTCTATATTATAAAAATTAGTTTAATTCAATATTTTTATTATTAAATAAATTAATTTAATTTCTTTATTAATAAAAAAATTTGAATATGATTAAATTTTAACGGAACAAAATCTTAACTCTATTAAAATTTATTATTATTTTATTCTTTTTTACTAATACATGAACTAACTTTATTCATTTTAATCATATAGAGACTAATTTAAACCAATTCTTATAATACAAGAACTTGTCAAACCCAAAATCGTTTTCGGCCTAATCTGACTTATGTTCATAATATTTAAAAATGTTTATATATTTTATAATTAAACTTAATGTGGGTTTGGATAGGAGGTGTGTTTAGCTTATTTTTTTATCTCACTGTCACCGTTGTTTTTACACTAACCACAAGTAAACGCACCGTTCATCCAAGCCCGTTAATTTTTAAAAAAAATATTATTTAAATCAAAACCCACCATTTAAATGATCTTGCAAGTTCCCTTTTTGCATGTATTCATAGACTAAGAACCGATGCTTCCCATCAGCACAATAACCAATCAAAGACACCAAATTTGGATGGTCGAGTCGGCTTAAGATATCTACTTCCACACGAAATTCACGTTCGCCTTCTGCTTCTTTGAATGCTGGAAGGTCCATTTTTTTTATTGCAACAACCTATAAACAATACACACAAAAAGAGCAAATTTTGTTTCTTTAATGAGTAGGGGTGAGTGTTTAATCAAGTTGAGTCGAACTGAATGAAAAAATTTCAAATTAGTCGAGCCGATTTGTCTTGAAATAACGAATTGGAATTTGCCACTGAAACCAAGATCATAAAAATATACCTCTCCTGATCTAAGAGTGCCCTTATAAACTCGACCAAACCCTCCTTTCCCAAGCAGATTCTCATCACTGAAACAACCCGTTGCTTCCTCCATCTCCTTAAGAGTAAAAACAGATGATCCATGGCGTCTTTTCATCGGCCTCGATGCATGATTTTCATCAATTTGCCAACACTCAACTGGTTTATAAACCCCTGTGAACAAAAAAAAAAGTAGGTAAGCAACAAAATACATATAAAAATCTAATTATATCATAGTTCAAGGACAAAAAATAACATACATGGGTCAGTATGATCCTGGGATTTGCTTCTTCGACGCTTATTCCAAGCTGAAACTAAACCGAAAGGCATTGTTTTTATAATTTCGATGATTTGAGTTTTCTGTTTTTTCGTTTATATTACATGGAACAGGCAATTTGTCGAATAGTTTATGTGCATGACAATAATAATGATGAAGAACAGAAGAAAACGGATTTTTAAAAAAATAGCTTAAAGATTGAGAAAATATTAAGAGATGGCAATGGGTTCTTATGGATGTTTAAAGATGAGGCTATAGATATTTGAAAAACTCTTGAAAGAGTACGTATTGAGCAAGTGAGGTTTAATTTTAGAAAATACTCAAACAACAACAGGAGGGATGTGCTTGAAGGAAAAGAAAAAGGGTGATGGAATGTGTGAAAAATAAAAAGAGGTTGGTATTTGCTTTGGCTTACCTAATTTTGATTACAACCCATAATTTTAAATATGGTATTGTGACCAATTAACTGATTTCTCGAAGTGTCTCGTGAATATATAATTTGAAATTATTTTCTTGAGTATTATAGGGGTTAGTTTAGATGGACACTGCGTTTACTTTCAACAAAATTAAAAATAACGGTAGTGATAAAATTAATTACTATAACTATGAGTTAAAGATTTTACCGCACCACAGTCACCACCCTTCCAAAGAAGGCCTAAGTCTCTTAAGGTGCAAAGGTAAAAATAAGTTTTAAGGGACCTAAAGTAAATTATAATTTTTTTAGGAGTAAAAGACAATTTTACTATTGTACTAATTTATAATTTCATAATTTTTAAAAGCAATTTTACCATTCAAAGAGGTCTAAGTCCATTACCTACCCGTTAGATTCGCCATTGTTGCCAGTATTAGGTTTTGCTCTTTTATGCTACATACCTATCTTTTAGGTAAGGAGGTGCCTTTGCCTCAAAATTTGTTAATTACATTTTAGATCCTCAAAAGTTTATAATTTAACTTTAGCTCCTTTAAGAAATGGTAAATTTATAATTTAATCTCTCTTGAAATTGCAAACTTTTAAGTTAATATGATGATAAATTTATATTTTGACACCTTTAAAATTTTACAATTCAATTCTAACAATTTTGAAAAAACAATTCATGATTTCGATCATAGGCACAAGTCGAAATTATCTTCTTTAGACACTCGCAAATCCCTCGACATTTTCTTTTTAAACTTCAAACTTGATCTTTACATATTCAAACTCATATCTTAACACATAAAAGAATGCACTTTAAAAAATGATTATCAATTAATCCATATGAAGCTAGCAAAAAGTTGATGGACCTATGGATATTCAAAGAAAACGATTTATTTTTGAATAATCTCATTATAGGTTCTGATCATATCTGCTCTGTCTGACATAATGCGTAGAACTATCGATAGCCCCTCCCTAACCCATAAATAGGAAGATAATGCGCTTCAGCGCGCTCAAACCCATGCCCATATCAATCGAGTTAAGACTCAATTGGCTCAAAGAAAACGATTTTAGATTATGACAAAAGGTTCCATTACTCGAATCATACCATATATAAGTACACAATATAATAAAATTATATGAATGTATCAAAATTTATGCATTATTTTACTCGTCTTTCGAATTTTAATATACCGTAAACACGAATATAACACGAAAATTACACAAGAAGTGGGTGGTGTTTTTTTTCTTTCTTTAAGGTGATTGAGATTTGAGAGTTGCCGTTGAAAGGGTGCTTTCATTCACTTTCTTTTGGTGCTAAAGCTTTATGATTATTTATTTTGAAATATGCTATTGTTGTCATGAAAATGACAAGAGATTGGTCTCTAATTATTTCATGTTAACCCCAAATTTGGAACTTAAAAAAATACCAATGAAATTCTTTCATCAAAATATAGCAGTCCAATTTTTCTATTAATCCCTATATTTTACGTAATTTGTGGATTTGGTCATCATTTTATGAATTAGTTAATTTTAATCCTTATATTTTTCAAGTTTTTAAATTTTAGTCCAAATTCAAATTGTAGCAATTAAATCTAATCAGTTAAGATTTGTTGTTAGTCTTGTATTATGCATAAAATTATTGATATATTCCATGTTTTTCGATTGGATCATTCTTAATCATTATAATTTGTATGAGTAATATGTTAAACTAATAAGCTGACATGATATTACACGTGTGAAAATAATATAGTCACTACATCAAATTTTGAAAACAATAGACCTTAATGAATTTAACAGATATTATGTGATCCTGATTTAAATTTTATATTATATTGATTTAATAAGAAAATTATATTATAATTGCAAAATTTTACCAAAAATAGATTTTAAAAAAAGGGTTTTTTTTCCCTACAAATTCTCTCAAATTGTGACAAATTATCTCTTTATAATGTTGCTTTATACTATAAAATTATCTAAGTATAAATTAAAATTAAGAAATTAATTAAATACAAATTAAATCGTAAAAAGAAGTGACCTAATGGCATTAATTTATATGACGGGTTACCTTAAAATAATGACTAATTGGCTGCTTATTATTATTATCCTCTAATAAAACCAAAGACTTCAAAATTAATGGCGTACATTACAAATTGCTATGATGTTTACCATTATTGGCCCGTTATTTATTTATTTATTTATGTGATTAGAATCGACCCGATTCTCTTCATTTCAGTAGTGATTGCCTGTGTAAGTTTGCACGTGGTGGGTTCGCATCATTAAGCAATCAAACCCATACTTAGGGAACACGTGTTAACCTTAGAATAAGGTATGTGTTGGCATGCATGGAGTCTACTTAGGACGTCATATCTAGGAACTGTATCATATAAATAGAGAAATTAGCCTCTTTCACAAAAACACTAAACATAAATCAAATAAAAGAAAAACACATACACAAATATTTCAACCTTTTGCATCAATTTTCTATATTTACAAAAGAAATATATCAATTTTCAAAAAAAGAAAAGAAATATATCATATTAATTGACTGAACTACAAACGGAGTGGAAAAATACTTATATTTTAAGTCTTTAATTGACACTAATCTCGAATTCAATCCCTGAATAATTCTTATCCTTTATCAATTGTAAATTTAAAGACGTTGGTAAAATTACTCAACATAAGATCCAAAAACTAGTGTGCTCGACAACATAAATATTCTAATATTAGAACTACTCATAATTGAGATATCCTTTGGTGAGCAGGAACACTGAAGAACACTAGCATACATCCGACATCTTTGGTGAATTTACTTGAAGGGACCATCACTTCGTTTTCAGTCAATCCTTCAAATTTGGACAATTCCTCGAACAAGGTTTCATATGTTTGCACAACCATTGCTTTGGTCACGATGTTCTTGCTTAGATTGTTGAGTGGGGACTCTGACCTATATCACCAAGCACTCCTACCATCCTAATAAGGTCTTCCTCCTCTTTCTAGTCTCGTTTACAAATTTTGACATGGTAGAGTTACCATTGTCAACAACTCCGGAGAATCCAAGTACTCGTAGATATCTTCACCTATTTCCTTCATCTTGAACTTTAAAATCAAATCTTGGACACATATTTCACATCTTGAAGATATTTACTACATGATTTTAGCTAGAAAAAAAAATCATTATTTTCATAATATAATTATTGAAATTTTAATATTACGATGAAATTCATTAAATATTTATTTACTATAATTAATCATTACAAAGCACTTTTTGACTAATAACTAGAATCTATCGAAGTTAGACTAGAACAAATATACAAAAGACCTATACATCAAAATAAAATTTAGACTAAAAACCTATACATAATTTACAATAAGTGAGACTCGAACTTACAAACATAATCAATTGATCTAAAAAAAAAAAGATGTATACCCTTACTCACCAAAGTAATCAAATTCCTGCAAATGTTCAAAATCTCAATGATGTTTGAGTTAAACTGACGAGTCGGATCAAAAACCGATTCAGGTACTGATTGACCCGAGCTTTTATTTTTTTGAATTTTTAATTATTTTTTAATCTAACTAGTCGGATCAACAAATCGACGGTCTGAGTGGTTTGACCACTTGCCTTAATCTAAAAACATTGTAAAATCCCAAAGATATGAACATCAAAATAAACCCTACATGCTGTACAAATGCAACCAAGCGGCCTTGTTTAGGGCTTTTAAGACTTGCTTTTGATTTGCTTATTTGCCACTGCCAAATCCCCATTGGTGCTATGTTTGAGTTGTGCGAATGCTGGAAGTGAACTACCCAAGGTGTACTTTATGGCTAAAATGTTTAGCCGCAGCAACCATTTTAGCTTCGGGGCCACTCGGTTCCGCAGTTTTCGTGCTTTCGAATTTAGTATCTTTTGAGAACGGACGGCAACATGAAGACAGCATCGACCTTAAAAACGATGCCCACGACGAGCTCCCTTTCTCGTGTTTGCTCATCTCTGGTTTAAACTCTATTGAAAAAATAAATCAAAAGAGAACCCAATGAAGAGATATTGAGTTTCCTGTTTTGCTTTTTTGATTGATTGATACTATATGGTTTGTTGCACAACATGTTTTTGTGGGAACTTTATAAAGCAAATATTTTGCTTGGGGATCAAGCAGACTTGAAATTCTTGGTCTTTTTTTACCATTGTTTTCCTGCTGACGTTAAAAGCTCTTCAAAGGAAGTTGCTTGGCTACTGGTTCTACTGTCTTTTTGACCATGCAGCATGAAATCTCCAAATCCTTGGGTTTCAAGGATGGTTTTTTTTGTTTAGAAAATCAAGTTCAAGATTGAAATTTTTCATTAAAAGAATTTTAGTGTTAAATTGAGTTTAGAGTAAATACATCTCGTCTCATCTCAATATACTTCGAATTTATATTATATAAGTATGGGTTTAAAAGAACTTTTAAATAAATCAATATTTATTTTATTGCTTATTATATTATTAATTTTAAATAATATTACTTTATATTAATTATATCCAGAAAATTTATATTGTTTAATAAAGTACATAATTTAAATCCCTAAAATCATGTGTGATATTAGAAAAAAAAATGGCTTATTAAATAGCTTTTATTTTATTTTTATAATTATTTTTATCTATTTTAATTATAAATTCTTAATTTATTAAAAAGAACATTTATTTTAATTTTATGAAATTTTATTATATATTTTAATTATAGTTTTTTTTTTTTTTAATTTTTAACTTGACCGCTTGTGGGGAGGGATCGTTTTCACCCCCGGGTTTCCCATTGAAAACCCAGTTTTTGACTTGAAACAGTTTTCATTATGGGTTAATTTCTTCAAACATCCTCAAACTTTTATTCAAATTTTAAATTAGTCCAAAGCATTAAAACATTCTGATTGATCTTAAAAATACCAGTAGTATATTAGTAATTCCGTCAATGTAGCAGCTCAAATATGATATGAAATATGTATATAACACATTATCATATTATAAATATGTGCATATATCTACTGTATGAACAATTTTTATCTTATTAATTAAAGAAAAGAGGTCTACTAAATTTTATTAAAGCTATTTTTTTATTAACAAACCAGACTCAAATTATTTATGCAATAAATACACGTATTTATAATTTAATCCATTTATTTTAATCAAATAATATCTTAATCAAAACCGAACCGGATTCAATAAAAACCAAACCAAACATTATTGTTTGAATCTAATATACTATAATAATAACAGTAGCCTTACAATAGCTTACAATATGTAGAACCCGGAGTTTTAACTCGGGTTATGCAATCATCCTTAAAAGATAATATCCAAACCCGGTTTGGATTTTGAGTTCCAATATCTACAATGAGGTACTTACATATCTATGTCATATATTTAATAGCCACGATTGAAAGAATTCGATCGGGAGCGAATATTTTGATGATCGTAACTGTTGTTACCGTTGTCGACAGATTTTATGGTCATAGATTCGCGTTTCCGGTCTCGTTCTTGAACTGCCCCGAAAATGATCTCGTTGGTTTTCTCATGGCTCTGCTCATGGTAAGTATGCGGTGCGGATAACAGATAACGATGGTGTTGCTGCTGCTGTGGATCGGCATCCCATCCATTGTAGAAGACTCGGCTTTGACGCAAATGATGGATCTTTTCTGCGTCTTTGGACATGAAAGGATATGTCTTCCGTGGAGTTGGGGCTCGGGTATCAATTGGTGGAGGCTCATCTTCATCAGGTATCACAAAGCTCTCTTGTGGTGGCCAAGGCATTGAATGGTTCGGTTGTTGTTGGTGCAGTCTCGGTGACTTCTTTCTGAAAATTTCCAAAATGGAAACACCACCGTTGTGAACAAGCTTCCGAAGGGACCCGAAGAAGCCTTCGTCTTGCTTCTCTTGTTCTTCTTCGGTCGGAATTAAAGGCGGTCGGACCATTTTCATGGGTTTATGATATGGACTCGACAAGGTAGCATCCATTTTAACCAAATCCTGATCCTTCAAGAGTGTATAAAAAAATCGCTAATTTTTATAAGATTTCGGATATGCATTGAATATCTAAAAAAATGAAGACTCGGAGGAACATAGTAGCCAATCATATGTAAAATACCGCATACTCACGTTCTGGGATGACACAATGGTGCCTACACGATGTTGCAGCAAAGCTAGCATGTAACCGAAGAATCCGGCACCGATAAGTATGGCAATTCCTGCAATGAAAGAAAATTATTAGCTTAAAGCTCTGATACCAACTAACAAAGGTCAATCCAAAGGGGATTAGTTTTACCGAGAGGAAAACCACTTCCATACTGATAGGCACAGTCATCAAAACGTAGTTGAATCTCTCGGATGGCTCGGTTTCCTCTATCAATTACCAGAAGGGAGCAACTGCTTCCAACATAGACCACATCGAAATCATCGGAAAACTTTGCATCTTCACTCGGTCCATCCACATGTCTCCCTCCTCGGTTCCATTTCCCACCAGCAATCGTTGTAACACCTGAAGATGATTTCAATCATATGACATACATTACGAAATTAGCATAACGATAACTGTAAAAGTTCACCAAAGGATTCTCATTCATATTTTTTAGAAAAAGAACGGTAAAAATATTATAGAGGCCCTTGTACTAAGAGTCGGATAACATTTTGTCCCCTTTCCACAAAAAATGGTCAAATTAGTCCCTTTAAGTTAGATCAAAGAGTAAATTGGTCATTCTATTAAAAAATTTCATTAATTTCTACTATTAAAAATGAGTCCCTGTATATCAACATGAGGTCAACGCGACATGCCACGTGTTATTATCTAATTATTCCATTAACCACACTAGTTTTTAATGGTACAAATTGATGAAATTTTTAATAGAAAGAACCAATTTGTTTTTTGATCTAACGTACAGAGATTAATTTGTCTATTTTTTTAATACAGTGGGTAAAATGCAATTTTAGTCTTAGTACAAGGGCCTCCATGGTACTTTTATCGAAAAAGAATATACAATGGCTCATATAAACAATAGTCGACATTGCTAACCTGCATCACTTATCTTCCTGATTGCCATATTCATAGTATCCGAAATATAAATGTTCCCTCTATCATCTACGGCTAACCCTTTTGGATGATTCATCCTTGCGTCTCGGGGCTTCCCGTCTACATGTCCAGGGTATCCTTCGGGTGATCCGGCAACCAGCCGTGGTCTAGTATCTGCGATTCTCCAGTAAATTTAAACGAAACAATCACAACGAAAGACTTTTCTCATGGACAAAATCGAAATCATAGCACAACCACGAAATTGCACAAGCGAATACTTGTATCTTTACTTATGATCAATCTTACCTGAGGGTTTAAACAGGCACGAAGCCAATTAGACCAATGCAAATTCGCTTAAAAATTGTTGTAAGTAAAGCAAGAAAAACAACATAATATGAATAACATTAAGGCAAGAGCACAATAAGTAATGCTAGTTGCTCCAATTCTTCGTTTTTCTTGAAATACTTATATTTGGCACTCATGTTTGATGCATTTACTAACAAGAATATGAATATATAACCCTCGAAAGATCCTTCATATAGATGGGAATATATATAAAAAAATTAAAGAAACCTATGTCCAAACATAACTTATCCGACACACGACACAACTAGACTTAGAACAAATGAAAAATTATCTCATGAGTTTTCAATAATAACAGGATTTAGAACAATCTGTGTGAAAAGATGCATTTAGACAAAGAAAGCAATAAAAATTAAAAGGTCTAATTGTGATTTTAGTCCCTCTATTATACTAAAGTTTGAGATTCCATGTGTTTTTATTTAGCACAACCTGGTCACCTACTTTTATAATGTTATTAGCATGTCCAAATTGATAATGCTGTCAATTCCTTCTGTTACACCCCTCCCCCAAAACGGTAAATTAGCTATATAATCCCTTGAAATTTTACGAAATCACAAATTAACATAATGGTAAAATTGCTCTTTAATCCTTCAAAATTTTATTATTCATTTTTTGCTCCCTCTAAAGCAATTTTCTAGCTTTGCCCCTACTTCTGTTAAACTCTAAGTCAACCAAGGGCGAATGCAAGAGGAGATGATACTATTGCTTCTAGGGTCCCTTGGAAAATTATAAAAATGTAAATTAGTATATCATTAATATTGCCTTTTGCCCTCCTCTAAGAATTTATAATTCAATTCTAGCCCTCCTAATTTTTTTTTCTACCTTCATCCCTATAGTCAACCATGTTTAAACAATAACAAATTTACATATCAGTCCAATGTCTAAAGTTGTTCTTAAAATCAAAAATATCCATGTGATCTCTTCAACTCCAACAAGTAACTATATCAATTTACACCTACTAATAACATTATAAAAGTAAGAAAAAGTTTTAATAAATTAAAGGGTTTAAATTCCAAATTTCAGCTTAGCAGAGGGACTAAAAATCATAATTAAACCAAAAAAAATTAAAAAGAAAGAAGAATATATCCACTTACATAAAGATAAAGAAGCTGAAATCCTATAAAGGTTGCTATTAGCAGAATCCAAAATCAAAAGCTCCCCATTAGGCAAAACCTCAACAGTGTGAGGCTCAATCCCAAGTTTACTTCCATCAAACACAGTCTCTATAGTGTATCCACCTTCAAATTTCACCATTGGACGCCCAGTAATAGCTAATATACACACATATAATAAAATCGGTAAAAGTACCACGGAGGCCCTTGTACTAGGAGTCAAATTGCATTTTGCCCCCTCTCCACAAAAAATAGCTAATTAGTCCTTGTACATTGTATCAAAAAGTAAACTGGTTTTTCTGTTAAAAGTTTAGTTAAAATTTGGTGTCTATATGTCAAAATGAGGTACATTTTGCAGGGCATGTCTAACTGCTTATTCTGTCAGCAATATTAGTTTTTATCAGTAAAAATGGATGAAATTTACTCATTAATTTAATGCATAAAGACTATTTTGCTATTTTTCGATTAAAAGGAGCAAAATGTAATCTATCTCCTAGTACAGGGACTTCATATTACTTTTACCTATAAAATCACATGGAAACCACCATAATCAGATACCTATCACCAAAGCAAATGTGGGTTTCAAATGGTAAAAGAGATCTAAAAAAAGAAGAAAAACCTGTTTTGGTAGTGGTTTTGAGTGACCATAACCATTTCAGTGAAGCAGATAAAGCATTAGAGAAAAACCCATTAAGAATCCCTGCAAAAAAAAAAAGCAATAAATCAAATTCATTTCTCATCGAAGCAAAAAAATTGTTTAATTCTTTTGAAAGCTTACTTGCAGGTGAAGAAGTAGTGGGAGCTGAAGAGACAGCTCCAAGAAGAAGCAAAGGAGCTATCACACACAAAGCTAATACATTTTTGCCCATTGTTAGTTTTCACACACAAAATGAAAAACAAAATCATAAAAGAGAGCTCTTGTGGATGAAAGGAGTGTTCAAGGTTTATACATTGGAAAAATGAAAGCTAAAAACCCAATTTGAGAATCTGGGTCCTTTTTTTTTTTTTTTTTGGCAGAAAAAGGTGCCTCTTCAATGGTGTTTTTTTTTTTTTTTAATAATAGTGAAAATATGAAAAGCTTTTCTTTTCCGGAAAGATAAGAACATGTGATTTATGTATTGAGCCTTAAATGCTACAGTCTTTTTTGTTTGGGTTAATATACTATTTAGTCCTTGTTTTGGTTTCAATGTTCAATTTGGTACTTAAGTGTTTTTTTCTTAATTTGGTATTTTTATTTGGTTTTAATGTTCAATTTCATACTATCAAACGGTATCATGTGGCTTAACGTTTAAACATTGAAACTTAATTTGTTACCAAATTAAATATTGAAACTAAATTTAAGTACCAAATAGTATATTAACTTTTTTGTTTTTATAAAGGGTTTAACAGCAAAGTTTACATTTATTCCCTACCTAAATCTAACGACGTGGGTTCGAGTACGTTGGGTAATGAATAGTTCTAGTTACTGTATCAAAAAGAGTAAATAAGATCGAAATCTATAATGAGATTATTCAAAAAAAAAATCTGAGGTTGTTTTTCCATTTTTGTGTTTCAATCTATTTTCCAGATTTTAATTTGATCTTCTTACTTCATAAGCATTGTAATTGAGTTCTCGAATCATTAGTAACGTAACCATTAGATCTTTTCTTCAATCTAGCCAACAACTTAGACGTTAAATACCCACTCAAACCTAATCGTGAAATATATTTAAAACATGTTGATCAAAATTTAAACTTGTATGCACTCATAGCACAAATAAGTTAAACTTAACGTGTTATTAAAAAAAAGAAATAAAAGAAATACCCTCCCAAAATTTAATGATATTTTTATTATCATATCAAGTTCAAATTGTTCATGTAGCAAGTATTCACGTGTTTAAAATTTGATCTATGTGTTTTAAATATACTTTACGTCACGTAGTAGTTAAAAGGGGTAGACAAGGCCTCGACCCCTTAGCTAATATCAACTTTAGTCTCTTCAATTATGAAGTATTCAATTTAAGTCCCTTTCAAAAAAAAATTATTTTCACCCCTCCGAATTTTTAAAATTTTATCTTGGCCCCTCCAACATTGAACCCTTTCTATTTCTAATGAACAAAAAATGTCCTTTAAAATCCTATTTTTCACTTAACTAATTTTAGTGAGAATACTTACCCTTTTAATTACTTTTTTTATTTTTTAAAATTATTAAATTAGCTTTATATCTAGATTTTTCCATGGTTACCATTTGCTGCATTGAAGCAACAAATTGAGCATTCAATAATACAACAGCAAATGGGAAGGTGGGGCCTTAAGAAAAAGATGGATGAGATTAGGGTGTAAAATAAATATCTATGATTGGATATTATTTTAAGAGTTAATTGCACTAAGCATTCTCAAATTATTACTTTCATTCTAAATTGGTCCTTAAACTTCAAAATATTCCAGTTACTTCCTTAAACTATTGACATTATACTAATCAGGTCCTTTTATTATTGCAACCGTTAATTTAACCATTAAATGACACATAAAATCTTATGTAACATAATTTAAAATATCTTTTTGAAAAATAAATTATTTCTGTATAACTGTTTAAATTAAAAACTAAACAAAAAGTAAAACCGAAAAAGGAAAAAGAGAGAGTGAATAATATTTTCTGTAAGAACTTCGTAAATCACAAAAACAATATTTTTACAATATTTATTTTTCTTTAATTTTTTTCATTTTAAATTATATCTCATCTAAACATCTCATTTAACAGTTAAATTAACAATTTTAATAACAGAAGGACTTTATCGATATAATATCAATAATTTAAAGATGTAACTAAAATATTTTAAAATTTAAGGACCAATTTAAATTATAATTCATGCTCAACTTAAAGCTTAAAAGGATAAAATAATAGAGCAATAATTTTTTTTTTCAACTACATAAAGAAAATGCATTGAATATGATAATTTAATTACAACTACTTCAAATTTTTTTCTCTGAAAAAGAAAGGGAACATTAATTCATTTTTACATTATTTAAAAAAATAAAAATAAAAAATATATATATCAAATAGGTAAAAAATTAAAAAAAATATTTTAAGGTTTTCAAAATCGAATATGTAGTCAAGTTGATCACGTCATTGATTCATCGGTCCATTCGGTTTAATTAAATAGATTATTAAAAATATAAATATATATATATATATTACAAATCCTATTTAACCACCCGATTCAATCATTTTTACTCATGTCAACTGATTCAATATCCCATCCAAGACCATTACCCCAATCGCTTTCCGATCTCACCTATCTAATCATTGGTCCTGTCTAATTCAAGCAATCTTGACAATATTTCAATCTCATTATACATGAATTTAAACTTATCAGTCGAATTGGTTTTAAGTCACATCAATCTAGGTCGAGTCATTTTAGTTCATGTCTTTTGAGTTTTGATTAATTTCAAGTTCAACTTGTTTCGAGGCTCAAGCTTTTAGATTCGAGTCATTACGTGAATCAACCAAAACTCTTGGATAGCTCTTTCACTAACTATTTAACTAGCTTTGTAAACGTGTATATGATACATATTACACTATTTCTACATTACCAAAATTAAACATGGTAAACCATCCCAACCTCCAACGTCGACACATGAGGTACGGTTAATGCGAGTGTAGACGTCCGGCTGTTTTTCCGCAAAAATTCATATCCGAAATCGATTACGAGTTTTTTTATCAAGCTAGATCCTTGCTTAGCTCTAAGACAAGTGTGTCCTAATATGTAAGCTACCCCGGCTTCGCTAGCTTCCGTAAGTTCCCGCAACTCTTCCATTGCTTCGGACTCTATCTTCGGGCTCTCCGGCACGATAAACCGTACTCTTTTTCGGGGTTTAATTGTGGGTGACTGTATCTCCTTCAACTCCGATGGACCGGCTTCTTCTATGTTGTCTGAATCATCCTCGCTCATTTGAATCCCGTCCAAATGGGTCGAACATGTTCCAACAACTTTCATTTTATCGTCATTGTCGGCTTCCTGATCTACTTTAACATAATTAGGGGAACCGTTTTCGGACCGTACAAACTCCGCTATGCTACAAACAAGATCTTTCTCGAACTCAATATCATCTTTATGAACATCACGATACCCGTATCGTACAATGCACCTATAAAGCCTGCATTCCCTAGGACCAATATGACCCACGAGAAACCGTTCCTCGGGTCTAACATGAGGGACTGGGACAGACTTGATGCAAAGGAAGACTAGGACTTGGTGGAAGGCTGGAAAATTAGTGACGAAATGGGAGAAGATTGCGGGGATTCCTGATACAAGCTCTGTGTGTAAGAGTCCAATCCCACGAACCCGTACTATGCCTAGATCGGGACCCAACGTAAGTAACCAGTTGACGGAAACCTTGTTTTGAACATCAAACTCGTACTTTTTCAACGTGCCGTAGTGCCAAACACACATGACTATCAGGAAGATGAACGAAAGGGCAATTGGGACCCATGCCCCTTCGAGGAACTTGACTAGGGAAGCTGTGAAATAGAGCGCTTCGATCGTGCCGAAAAAGAAAACAAAGCAGATAGCAAGGAACACACTCTTTTGCCAGCATAACACAATTACCAAAGACATTAGGCAAGTAGTGACCAGCATCACAGTTATAACGGCCAAACCTGTTTCGTATCAAGATGGATGTAAGATACGTAAAATGGTTTCTCGGAATAAAATGGTTTCTCGGAATAAAACAACATTTATAGTGAGACTTGTACAAGCAATACAAGGAAGCATTATCGTACCTGATGCATTACCCAAGCGACGTGTGTCTCTAAAGCCGACAGTGACCGCCAAGCATAACACCATCAGGAGCCAATTAATCTCCGGAATGTAGATCTGACCGTGAATTTTGGACGATGTGTGGACTATTTTGGCTTTCGGGAAACAACCAAGAGAAGAGCATTGTTTGATGATCGAGAATGTTCCAGTTATGATGGCTTGACTTCCTACTACTGCAGCGAGTATGGCTATAACTAAAACCGGCCATCGTAACTTCTCTGAAGCAATAACACATTGGATATACTTAGTTACAGTTAGCCCGAAATGGCAAAAACTCACCCAAAATCTTAAGTCTCTTCGAGAAAAACTCGAAGTCCCTACCTGGTACGGACACGTAAAATCCAATTTGATAATCACTTTCGATATTATGATGCCGTGATAGATACGCAGCTTGCCCCATGTATGCAAGAATTAAGGATGGATAAACCAAAGACGTGAAAGCAATCTGCAGAAACCGGAATTCCCGTTACATACAAGCACGCAACTCTAGGAAGTTCTTTTGCACAATAGTGAACATTTCTACCTTTATTGACAACTGTGAAAAATGTCCAAGATCAGCAAACATAGCTTCTGAGCCTGAAACGTAATTTAACTTAATCAACATCTATATATATACATATACTTAAGACATACTCGATCACAGACACGAACACGGTTACCTGTTATGCACAATAGAATGCCACCTAAAGACAACCAACCTCCTTGTTGTGTTTTCTTCAAGAATTTATACATATAGTACGGAGAAAGAGCTCGATATACATGAGGGTTCCAGTATATGATATTATATAAACCGATACTGCTTATGCAAAGAAGCCATATTAGAATCACAGGTGCGAACAAATACCCGACCCTATGCGTGCCATAATGTTGAAGTGCAAACAAGCATATCAGTATGATACACGTGACTGGAACCTCCACATCTGCAAAAATGAAAAAGAAAAATTACAGTTAGTAACATACAACATGGTCATTCTTTTCGGAACTGTAACATATTGACAGATAAAACATGCAGTCATTCGATATCCCAAGGCAGGGACGGAAACAAAGGGATGCAGGCGGTGGGCTTGCCCCCCCCCCCCCCCCTTCAAATGGTAGATTTGCCATTTAGCCCCTTGAAATTTTATGATATTGTATGTTAATATAATGATAAAATTGCACTTTGACCCCCAATAATTTATGATTCATCCCTGGCCCCCCTAAAGCAGTTTCCTGGCTTAGTCCCTGTCCCGAGGTGGGTCAATATGACCAAACACACTTTATCTACTAGTTTGAGCAGAATATATACATAATCATACGTGCCCCAGTTGCCACGTTGATTGATAAGTTTAACCAACTTGATTGAAAGGTCAATCCCAGGGTTCCACAAACACAGTACTTGTTTCAGGGTTTGAGGGACCCGAAAGATAATTGAGTTACATAAACACGTTGCTAGGTTGTTGAAGAACTTAAAGGGCAATAGATAACAATCAAAAAGGACCTATAATCCACCAAACAACACTATTAACAGGAATTTGCACATGGATTATAAGTATCTAGTGAAAGAGTACATGGAAACTTAGTCTAAAACCCGAGTTTCAGGATTGAAAATTATACTTTTCTGGTTCACACCACACAGTTAACTGCAGGCAAAGTTCATCCATTTCTACTGTATGTCAGCATGAGGTACACATGGCATGTCATGTATAAGGACCAATTTACTCTTTGATCTATTGTTCAGGGATTAATTTGCTCATTTTTTGACAATCTGACTCCTAGTACTGGCTTCCATGGTACTTTTATCATGTGAGGGGGAAAAATATCTTACATTTGTGATGCTCTTTTGACATTGAAAGCTCCAAGCCAGACACCGCCGAGAAAACTACATATGAAACCGAGGATAAATCAATCAATCAATCGAGTTTCAATGACACAATTAGAGGAAAAATATCCCATAATCATACCTGAAAGAGCTGGTGTGAGTATACCATCACCAATCACCATACAAGTTCCAATCAAAGCAAGAACAAGTAAGAACCTTTGTAACACCCTATGTTTCTCTAAACTAGATTTCAACCTTGAACCCAAATTTGATTTTGGTGATAACCCATTAACACCACCATCTTTCTTATACTCACTCAGTTCTTCATCAGCTAATTGACAATTAGGGAGTGAGTTAACTCGGGCATGTCTACACAGCAATGAATACAAAGCAAAAGTACCACCTTCACCATTATCATCAGCTTTAAGCACTATGAATACATATTTGAGTAAAGGGACTAAAGTAAGAGTCCAAAAGACAAAAGATAAAACCCCATAGATCTCTTCATTTGTTTCAGAATGATGAATATCTTCATCAAATGTGCTTTTGTAAACATATAAAGGGGAAGTACTTAAATCACCATAAACAACACCAAGGCTTTGGTATGCTAAAGTCAATACTGTTCTCCATGATTCCTTCTACAAAAAAAAAAAAAAAAAAAAAATTGGGTTTTCACAAAAATGATGAAACCAACACAAATTTGCAAAAAACCAAAAAAAAAATAACAAAAAAAAAAACCAATCTTTACCTTAACATGGTGAAAACCAGTCTCTAGATCCATAGATGAAGGGATTCAAAGAATGCCCATTTGCTAAAAGAGCCTCCCCCAAGTATATATATATATATACTAACACTGATAAAGTCTTAAAGGTTTCTTCTATTTGTAGATATAGCAGTTGAACAACTCATCAATGGAGGGTCAAAAGCAAAGAACAAAAACAATACCTCCAAAAAAAACCCCCCAAAGTATAGAAGTGAAACAAGCAATAAACTTTAATAGAGAAACTTCTAGTAATAAAGAAAAAAAACATGAAAAACAAGTTATATTGGGATGAATTGTTTTTAAAAGGGAAAAGAAAATTTTTTATTTTTTATTTTTTTTGAAATTTGCTGTGTAGTTGGTTCTTTGATGGCAAGCGTTCTTATTGGATAACTGCTAATTAAATTTAAAAATAGCTTAACTAAAGCTTGACGATGATGGCAATATGGCAATGTGATGTGGAACTTGAAATAAAAAATATAAATAAATGAATAAGCTTTGTTTATGGATTTACAGTCTTTTATTGTTTCCAATTTTTTTGAAATTGAGAAATGAAAATGGTGAAAAAATGGGGTATGAGCCATGGAAATTTTTACTCAAATTTAATATTAAAAAATTCCTGGGTTTTGCTGAATCAAGCAGTAAAGACTTTGATAATTTTTTTTAGTAAAAGTTTTCAAATTTGAATCTTATGAAACAAGAAAACAAGTTAGAGAAGTTTTGCCTTCTTTGACGAGTCCAATCTGATTAGACTCCGGTTAATAGAAAATTTATGTGATTGTACGATTAAATGTTAATTTTTTTTTTAATTTTATATTATTAGTAGATTCGAATTAATCGAGTCGAATTCAGTTTAATTAAATTAGAATTTTATTATTACAAATTATAAGAGAAAAAATAATATAATTTAGATTTTTTAAATTTTTATAAACTTTTGAAATTTGGAATATTATTTTAAATTTTGAGATATTTTGTTTATTTTTAAAAAATTTAATAACATTTTGGATATTTTAAAGATATTTTTAATTACATTTCCTTTTTATTTTTTTTGTAATTTTGAGGGCTTATTTTTCAAACTTTTGATTTTTTATATATTTCATTTTTTAATGATATATAATTATTAAAACTATCATCAGTCGAGTTTTTTTAAAATATAAATAATAGGAACTCAAAGAGTATTTATACCAAAATAAAAAAAAATCGTAAATTTTAAAATGAGGTGATTTTAGTTAATTATTTTTAATTATTCGAGTTTTTAAATATCAGCTCAATTTAAACTCGAAAAATCAAATTACATATTTTAATTAATTAAAAAAATCAAATAACTCAATTCAATCCCGCTTCATAATCACATACTTATAATTTAATTTATACTTTTAAAATATTACAACTGTTGAAGAAATATTATTTTTTTCCCCTCAAAAAGTTGGGAATTTCTCCTCTTTTTGGACCTTATGATCACCTAATCTCCATTACTTTAATGATTAAAACAACTTGGCCATGAAAGTTTGGTATGATAATATGGTAATTAAATAGAGCTTCTTTAGTAAGTTTGTGAAATTTCTTTATTCAATCATTATGTATTTTTTTAAAAATATATATAATTATACTTTATTTAAATTGTTTCGTATAGCCTTCTTTGTTTATACCGGTTGCGCTAATTAAAAACTCACCTTCTCATTCTCATCTGTAGTTTAGATTTTTTTTCATGAAATAATTCTGAATATCACGAATTTACCAACCAAAATCTAAATAACTTTCATCTCCGATCTTCAACACTAGTCGTCAGATCAGCTTGGATTTAAGTTATGTTCTTTTATTTAGTGATGGGTACTAATCCACTATACCAATCATCGAATCATCGCTTGAAGCTCGTTAGTCAGAGTTAAAGAACATTTAACAACACAGTAACTTAAATGAAAACTTTTAAATAATTCAATGATCATTTTATAACTTTTTAAAGTTGAATGATCAAAACCTAAATTTATTAATAATTTAGTAAATAATAATAATGAAATTGTGGTTGTGATAATAAGAGAAAGGGGGCAATGTAATGTGAAACAGAAAAGGAGATTCCCAAATCGCTTTGATAGGAGGATTGTTGGTTCATATAATTAAAGCTTTATATAAATGGGAAAGCAAAGCAATTATCAAAAGAGGGGTGGCTGGTTTTTAGTCAAACACATGTTCTTGAAACTTCATCAAATGCATCCTCATGGTCCCTTATTCCTTAAAAGAACCCATCAAACATATCTGTTTTAGGTGTTACAAATTTGGAAAATATATAATTTTTTTTAAAGATAAGTAGGTGTGAATATTGATCGTTACATATCCATTATCGAATCAACTTTACTTTTTACGGGCGAATAATGGATTCTGATTCAATTATCTTTTATCCTCTTCTAATTTACTTTTATAAATAATATATCCAAATATTTAAACCTACCCATTGCTTTAGTTTTTAGCTTATTTTTTTTATTTTCCAAATACAAATATTTAGTAAATTTGTAAGGAGGAAGTTAGAATATTTGTTTAGGGGTTTCGAGATAAGATTATAAAATTTGGGGGCTAAAGCTAAAAATATTGTATTAAAAATTTTTAAATTAAATTATTAATTTTTTAAAAAAGGTTAAAATTATATATTTTTTATTTAATCAAAAGCTATAAATAAGTAAATTGAATCTTTTAATTTTGGAAGTGGTTATGAAAATATTATTCGAATGTGTTTTAATTTTTTTTTACTTTAAAAAACTTAAAAATACGAATATGAGATGATTCAAACCTACATCAATATGAGATGATTCAAACCTACATCAATTGCTTAACTAAAATATTTTTTAATATTTCTATACGTTTTAGTTTTATTATGCATATTTTATCACCTCTTTTTGTGGTATATTTATGTTATTATTTAAACTTCAAACTGAGTTGGTATCACGAATCAACTGGACATCTACTTTGTTAGGAAATTATAATTAGCAAATTATATGATTGTCCTTCCGTAATTAAATTAAGTAACATTATTCGAGGGTATTTTAGTCTTTTCACTTTAAAAAACCAATATAAATATGTACATGGTGGAATTCAAACACACATCAAATTCATTAGAAAAACCTTTACTTCACCATTCAACTAAAGATTTTATTTTGATATTTTTATACATTTTAGTTTTATTGTGCACGTTTTATTAGCTCTATCAGTTGTATATATATACTTTTATTTAAGCTCATGACCGAGTTGGTGTCACCCTCAATTAGGTCATCAACTCAGTTAGCAAGTTACGGGAATGTATTTCCGTAATTAAAATAAGTAATATTATTCGAACCCACGCCAAATGCATTATTAAAACCTTAAATTTACTACTCAACCAAATTTTATTTTGATGGTTTTTATACATTTTAATTTTAATTATGAACATTTTATTACTTCCATCAATTGTATATCTATACTATATGTAAAGATTCTAAATGAGTTGGGGTCACACATAATCGGGTCTCAACTTAGTTATCAAATTACCCAAATGCCCTTATTTTAACAAAGCAATAAATATTAATTTAAATATATTTTAGTCTTTTTATGTAAAATCTAGAAAAAAAAAATCATACTTTCAATGGACTTGAACCCAAAACATCAAACATACACTCTAAATTTTTCCATTTCGACTAAAATAATTAATATTTAACACATATGCAATGTGTTATTATGATTAGTTTCAAAATTTACATTTCATTATACAAGGTTTCTATATGCATACGTATGTGATAAAATTTTTAATTTTTAATAATATATTTTTATTGAGTTGGTGTCACAAGTTAACTTAACACCGACTTAAGATTAATAACAACATAATGATAAACAATTAAATCTAATTTTTTTAATTTTAATGTCATACATATTTCACCTGTAATTATTATTAATTAGTTTCAAGTAATATACTTCATTATTTATTATATGTTATTTTTAAACACGCATTTGTTCTCTAAATTTATGATTTCCACGTGCATACGCATGTGATAAATTTTATAGTATTCAATAAACCTTCTATATTTATCACAAAAAAAAAAATACATGATAGACACAAAACACGTATATAAATTAACATAATATTTTTTACAATGTTACTTAAATTGGATCAGATAAATTGGTAAAATCAATTTAATCGGAAACCAATCAATATATCAAAAATTATATTCAAAATTGATCCCTTCAAAAATTATTTAGCATAAATTGTAAAAAAAAAAATATTTATTATATAAAAATATAAATTAATTATTTAAATGAAATCAAAAAGTTGAAAAAAAGAGAGAGATAAGAAAGCAATGTTCACATGTCTATTTTTTTTATTTTTTTTTTTAGGATAAATAAAGTCACTTTCTAATCCCCATGACTTTAAGAAAACTAAACCCACCCGCATGCATGCCCAAAAGCCAATAGAATGAGTAAAATAAAATAAAAGCATTTGTATAAAAAGAAGAATGAGTTAAATTAAACCATCGCTTTCTTTTAACACAAAAAGATAACTATAAAAATGTGTATATATATATATATATATATAGACACACATGGGAGAGATAGAGACACAAATACATTTCCATTTCTGTTTCATCATATAATATATAGGATTAACTTAGATTGATTTGATATGATTAATGTATTGTTTGTTTCGGTTTTATGGTTCATGGAGATTGATTATTTTGGGGTTTCGTAATTGTATTTCTCGATAATGTTATTTTCAAAGTTTGAATATGAATTTTCTTTCTGGAAGTAGGGATGTAAATGAGACAGTATTGCTCGCAAGCTACTCGAGTTTAATTCAAAAACAAGCCGAGCTTGATCAGCTCGAGCTATCAATCAAGCTGAATTCGAGCTAATTAGTAATATTTGGTTCAAACGGCTTGCGAGTCTTATCGAACTTTTTTATTTTTTAATATAAATTTTAAATATTTTATCTATACTATTATTTAAACTCCTGACTGAGTCGGCGCCACCCTCAATTGGGTCACCAACTCGGTTAGAAAGCTACGGGGATGTCCTTCTATAATTAAAATAAGTAATTTTATTCGATAGTATTTTAGTCTTTTTACTTTAAAAAACTAATAAAAATATTCATATGATGATATTTATACTTATGCCAATTGCATTAATAAAAATTTTAATTTACGATCTAACTAAGACTTTATTTTAATTTTATTATGCCAATTGCTCTTAATCAAGGGCGAAACTATAAATTATGTGATGGGGAGTTGAGATAAAACTGAAAAAAACCTTGAGAGGCCAAAGCTAAAAGAAATTGTATTAAATTGACTTAAATTGTGCCTTTTTAACTTTGAAAGGGGCTAAAATTATAATTTTTCTATTTAAAACAAGCTAAAAAGGATTAAATTGAACTAATTACTTTAAAAAGTATTAAAATAACAATTAATCTATTTTATCAAATGGTTGCAATGTCATTGTCTGTCCCTTTGGCTACGCCCTACTCTTATATATATATATATATATATGTATGTATATATATAATTAACCTTAAGTTGTGGAGCTGAGCTCAAGTAGCTCAATTATATCTCAAGTTTAAAAAAAATAGATATTTGATCGAACTCAAGCTGAGTATCGAGCTTCAAATTTTGAATTGAATTTATCAATATTTAGGTTCAGCTGAACTCGATACATCATTACTTAGAAGCATAATATGACTTACCACAACATCAAACAATTATTTCATTTATTTGTTTTCAATTATTTTTTATCTTTGTTGTATATATAACGTATCATATTATAGTATCGCTACAATATCTAATCTTACAGCAACCGCTATTTTTACACTAAACGCACGACCCATCCAAACCCATCCTAAATTAAATTAGTGTATGATGGATATAAATGTAAATATAATATATATTTTTAATACTTTTTATTTTCAAATAATAAAACGAATTTGGATAAGAAATTTCAATATTATTTATTGCTCACGTCCTAACCCATTTAGATGAATATTGAAATTCAAAACAATAATGACCACAAGATTAATATTTTATAATTGTGAGATTGAGATGAAGCTAGAATTAATGGAAAAATATTAGGATCATATTCTAAAAATATTAAAATAAAATTCCAACTTAATGCAAATGAGTTTTTTAAGATTAAAATTTGCCACAAGTCCCTGTATTTTTTAAAATTTCAAAATTCAGATTTAACTGGTTGTTATTAAATTTAAAGTTAATTACAAAGTCATTTTTTAATTACATAGCTATTAAGTGGGTATTTTTTTATTTAAAAATTGTCATAGCAACAATTTCAAAAAAAAAAAAAAGAATTACCAGTTGGACCTGAATTTTAAAATCTGAATAATAGAGAGGTTAAATTCTTAATTTTTGAAAAGTATAGGGACTTGTGGCATAATTTAACTTTTTTAATGTTTTAAATAATTTTTTTTAACATTATCTGTTCCTTTTTATATAATGTCTAGAGTTATTTATAGCTCATCCCTAACTCACGTCCTCCTGTATTAACAACAATACCGATGTCAATCGATATAAGACTAAATCGACATGTTTTATACAAATTTTTAAAAGTACATAAAAAAAATATGAAAGTGCATATTGCGTAGCTAATTATAAAAATTAGGTATAAGTATTAAGCGTGATACGAACACCAAATAAAAAATAATTAAAATAATAGTATATAGATTGGTGGTCAATCACGTAAGCTTATGGTTAGGTCGCCATTATCACCTTTAATATGCAATTTTAATATATTTTAACCTTATATTAGCTTTTTGCTCACTTAAATTTATGAGTTATGCAAAAATAATAAAAAATGATAAAAATATATGCTATAAATATAACACTATGATATTAATATTATTCGAATCGAATTAATTTGATTAAATCGAGATTTTTGTATTAATCGAAAATTTTAATATATTTTTTGATTAATTCTAACTTGTAATGCCATCCTCTCCTGTCTTCAAAAATTGGTAACTTTTCATCTCCTATGGTTGATTTTCAAAGCCCTCCTTCCGACCCTGTTAACACCGCTTCTTGTTCCAAACCTCCGTGGATCGAGTGGATCCACCTCTCTTTTGTCCGGTTCCTCCTCCACCACGGCGAACTCTGACACCTCTCCTATTAGGTATGATTCTTCACTCCTTAACCCTTCAACCGCCAATATATGCGCCAATATAGATTTATTATTTATTATTATTAATTTTGATTTTAATGTTAATTAATCACATTTGAACTAATTAATCAATAATTGACGTTTAAATAAAAAATTAATTTTCGATCGATTGATTATTAATTTGATTCAATCAATTGATTCGATTTCAATCCAACTATGAAAGCGTTAGACCATAATTATAAATCTAATAAAATGAAAATTTTGAGGTATAAGCAATGGGAAAGAAATGAGGTTTACTATTTACTAATACCAGCTACAACGAAAGCCATAGTTTATGACATTATCAAGTACCCAAATCCCAAGTGAGATTTAGTCAAAAAGAAAGATATGGTACATGAATAAGAAGTTTAATGTGAAATATAACTTGAATATGATACATGAATAAGAAGTGTATAGTTTAGTTGGTTTAAATAATTTATTTCCTCGGTTGAATTTTTATTTAATTGGCATGAATATTACTGTCAATGTAGAAGAATGTGGATTCAAGAGCGTTAAAACACATTATCCTCTTAATTATGGATTGATGAGAGGCTATAGATAGTTCTAGACATTGTGTAAAAAAGAACAAATATGATCATCTATTTCGTGAAACTAATTTTTCAAATTATATATTTTTTTGTGTTTTTTAAATTATATATATATTTAAATTAAATTTCCAGGTGATGAGACCTTAATGGAATTCAAGTTTAAGGACTAAATTGAAAATTTGTCAAATTTTAAAACTAATGTAGACCACAAAATTTAGAGACTAAAATTGAAAATTTTGGCAGGCTTTATCCGTAAAAAAAAGTCGATTCAAAGTTTAAACAATGGCTTAGATGCCCATTTGGTTTGACATTTTAGATCATAGTTTCCAAGTATACGACCCAAAAACCTTTACTATATATATAAAAAAAAAGACCCTTCAATGGAAACATGGATGGAATTTGAGATAAAGAACCATACCCATACACTAAACCCGAAGCCAAATTTCTTTAATACACTCAAACAAGCTCTTATGATCCCTTACAAATCTCCCAACATCATCGTACTATGTTTTTTGGTCTCCATACCCCTATGTTTCACCTTGCCTTTCCATGAAATGATGCTCCAACAAACAGTCATTGCAGCCATGGATATGCTGAGAGAACCCAATGCCAAAACAATGGCAAATAATTTCTTTTATAAACTGATCCAACTCGGTCTCCTCCGGCTACTTCCGCTTCATCTGTCGGAGCTCTGCGTCGCGGTGGTTACTATTGACTCGGTATCGAGAAAGGAAAAATCAGAGATGGTACGAAGACTTGTAGACAAAAAAAGGTGGAGAGGAATCCTTGTTACTTCAACGTATGTTCAGTTCGTTTCGAATGGGTTTTTACTCGGTTCGACATGGTTGATGATGAACTATTATGTTATTGTGAGGAGCTTTTGTTATAACGTGTTCACTGCGGCATTTCTTCGAATAGGTGGTGTGGGTTTGGTGGTGAAATTTTTAGAAGGGATGGTTATATGGAATATGAGTATCGTGATCTCGACGTCGGAGGAGGTACATGGAGTGGATGCTCTAGGACTCTCGGCTTATCTTTGCCGAGGCAAAGAAAGACGAGGGTTCTTGTTGACGTTCGTATTCTTTGTGTCGAGAATCGGGTTACGGTTTGTATGTTTTAACAACGGAAGCTATGGAAAACGGTGGTGGATGATTTTAGGGGTTGGCTTGATTTGTCTGGGGAAGGTGATAAAATGGGTGGTTTTTGTGATGTATTTCTATCATTGCAAGGAAGGTAGGTTAGAAAGGGTTGATGTGGAAGTAGGATAACTTGTGATAAATTGTAAATCCTAGACTTATTTGATTCATACAATCATCCATAAAGAGTAATATTCAATAAATATAGATTCGAATCTCAATATATAAAATTTTATTTATTTATTTTCGTACTCCGTCTACGAAAATAACCATATTCTACAGGAGCAAAGTTAAGTATTTTTTTAAGAGAAGCCGGGATAAAACTATAAAATGTTGGAGGGCCAGAACTAAAAATTATGTTAACAAATACTTAAATTGTGAATTATTAATTATTAAAAGAACCAAAGGTATAATCTTTTTATTTGATAAAAAAATACTTATATCAATAGTTTTACTTCTTGAAGGGACTTAAATAAAATTTCTCATTTAGTTAAGAGGACCAAGACCTGGCTTGCCCCTCTAGTTACGCCTTTTGTTCAACATTAGAGTCTAACATATTTTTAAATATGGATAAATTTATTAAATTTGTTCTTTTCAAAATTTAATGCGTCAAACATATTATCGCATATTCAATGTTATATCAGCTTGTTATCTTCACGTATTATTTAAAAAAGAAGAAGAAGAAGCCATTTAAATGATTCAACAAATGTCATTTACATCAAGACTAAAACTTCAAAATCCAAAAAATCCAGTTAGAGGTCGTGGACTAAATCTCTAACTTCATGCATAATACATGACTAATAGTAGAATTTAACCAATCATATTTAACAATTGCAATTTGGTCAATAATAAGTTTTTAAAATTTGAAAAGTATAGGGACTAAAATTGATCAAATTAAAATATAGATACTAAATCCACAAATTATGTAAAGTACATGATCTAGCAGAATAGAAACCATTGAATTAATAGAATAAAGCGAATTTGCTCCAAATAAAAGAGTAGGGAGTAAACTGAATAAATATGTAAAAATTAAAAGCTAAATTTATTATTATTTTTTGTATATAAAACACCAAAACAAGCACTAACCTGAACCTGAATCAAATTGTACAGTTTGGGTGATAACACTAACCCGAAACTTAACCAAACAATAAAAAATCCAAATCGAATTAAATACATCGGTTCAAATTAGTTTTTCGATTTTCTTGGTTTCTTTGCTCAGCCCTAGTGTAGGGACTACTATTGTATTTTTACGCAAAATTGTATATTTAATTTTGGTTAAAATATGTCATAAGTCCCTGCATTTTTCATAAATTTAGAATTTAGTATTTGTACTTTTATTTCTAGGAATGAAATCATTCTATTTTTTAGATTTCAAATTTTAGGTTCAATTGTTAACATTGTTAAATTTATTTTGTTAAATTCACGTTTATTACAATGTCATTTTTTTAGTTACATGACAACCACTGAGTATCTTTTATTTTTATTTTAAAACGCCATACCAATAAATTTAATAAAGAAAAATTAACAACGTTAACAATTAGACTTAAAATTTGAAATCTAAAAAGTAATTAAATTCATGAAAATAAAAGTATAAGGACTAAATTCCAAATTTACGATGATTATAGGGACTTGAATTTAACATAATCTTTTTAGTTACATGGCTACCAATTGAGCATTTTTTATTTCAAAATGTCACCCAACAAATTTAACAATGTTAACAATTAGACATGAATTTTAAAATTTAAAAAGTAGAAAAACTAAATTCATGAAAATAAGAATACAAAAACTAAATTATAATTTTTTGAAGAGTAGAGGGACCTATATCAAATTACAGTGGAGTTTTTTTTTTTACCAAATATCTGGGAAATGTATATAAATATAAAAGTAGAAATAAATAAATGACCTGCAAAGCTGAAAAGAGTGGGAAAATCGGAGTATCCACGAAAAAAAAAAGTACAAAGGGGAGATTTTTTTTTTTTGTAGTGTCTATGTTAGGTTGATTTTTTATTTTGCATGGAAGCAAAGAAGAGGAAACTAGACCTTGATTGGAACAAGTTACTCTCTAAAGACGTAGCGGATGAAGAGCCACCGCCGCCATTAGTGGTTATCAAGGCTGAGCCACAACCATCACCGAGGAAATCGGACACAATGAGCGGCGGCGATGATCAAGGGAAAGAGGAATTTTGGGAGAGTTTGCCTGATGATAAGCTGGAAGAGAAGATTCTACGGCAGCAAAGGAATCTGGAATGCTTTGGCTCTAAATTACCGGATAAAGGGAAGAAGATTAGCGATCAGCTTCGGCTTCTCGAGGAGGAGAAAAGACGGAGAACGGTTTCGCGGGCGAAAATGGTTTGTTCTTTGACTAGAATTTGGTGTTTCAGTGAAAACAATAGGGAAGAACGAAATTAGGGAAAGTTGCATGATGGGTTATTTGGGAAATGAACTTTTTTTTGGGTACTAATTTAACTAATTAGTGAGTTTGGATTTACATTTTCTAAAATTAGGGTAAAGAGACAATGGTTGTGTTTTTAAAGTAATTTTCCCCCTTTTGCTATAGGTGTTTTACTAGTATACTTGATGAATAATTGCTTGCATTGTTGCTTGTCAAGTATTATTTATTTAGAAGGAAAGAGGGCATTCCTATTTTGTGGTAATAAAATTGGGGTGGTTGTTTCACATTTCAGAATAAGATGACCCTTTTACTAAGTAAAACATTGATTGTTTGCATTGTTTTTTTGTTGAACAGAATGCTGATGAATGTGAGAAGCCCGGGCAATCTCCGAGCTCAGATCTTGTTGGTAAGGTTTTGAATAATTTGAGTTTTTTTTTTTTTTTCAAGTCTTGTGTGGGAGTCTTTAGTGAACTTTGGTTTCCAAGTAGCCAGGAAATTTTGTTGATTCTGAGATTCTATTGTGGTAGTGTTGTTTATGCTTAACACTGGGCTACTGATATGTTACAGAATTCAGCTTGAAATGGTTCATTTCTGTTATGTAACTAAATGTGAGATAATGTGGCATAAGTGATGATGCTGGTAATCTTAGATAGGATGAACCTTTGTTGTTGTGCCCCACTGCATTGAAATAGAGCTAATGGCTTATGACAGGGAAGGGTGTAACGTGAGATAATGTGGCATAATGGCCAAAGCTTTCCTGCTCTGGTTTGTGGGGAAAAGTGTATTTTTATTTAAGACCATATTGATCAAATAGCCTGAATTTGGTTGTAACAGATGAATTTCTCCGCCCCCCCCTCTTTGTAGATGATTGAATTAGAGTGAAATCAACCTTGTATGGTGGATTATATTATGTTATGTTTCTCCTTTCTCAGTATGGTTACCATCTCTCCCTCCTCCCCCTTTTGTAGATGATTGAATTAGAGTGAAATCAATCTTGTATGGTGGATTATATTATGTTATTTTCTTCCTTTCTCAGTATGGTTACCATGGTGATGGTAATATTCTATTGATCCAACCATTATTAGTACTTAGAGCTCTGACTGTTTCAAGCTCAAGATATGCTATCTTTTAAGGATTAGTGTAGTGATGACTTACGTGCATAAGCAGGACAATTTCTTTGTAACTTTAGAATTCTGGTTTTTGAAATCTATTTAAGGAAGTTAAATATTTCCTGCAGGTTCTTCTAATGGCTTTGAACATCAGTGTAAATCACAACAAGCTTTCTCACAATCTGCATTTGGTGCTAGTTTTTGTAAAAAGTTGGAAGAAAATGTAAACTGCTACTACTCAATTGAAATATTACTCTTTTATTAGCATAGTTCAGTGCAAAATGCCGTTTCTTCTAGATGTTTCTAAGTTAAATGATAGATTGCAGGATAGGAATTCGTAATTGAATGTGACCAGGGAACATACTTGCTTTTGTACTTTATGTTACAGACAGATTCTAGGTCACTCAACACATTTGAGAAAAGTTTATCAGTTTTGAATCGTTGTGACTACCGAAAACCGAGATGCAATGGGGAGTTTTCACAGAGTGAGAGGGTGAAAGTTCGAAGATCACCAAGACGGATGAATTCACAACACCAAATGAAGCCTTCTTTTGGTGATCAAAAGGGTAGGACAGCTACATTATCTTCTCTTTTTAACACGGATGACAACTTGACAAGCATTGCAAAGTAAGCAATTTTAAGTTCCATAAGTGTTCTTTTTCCTTCTTCTCCTCCTGTGTGCTTGTGCACTTGTGTTTCCTTTCTCATATTGGATGTAATTGAAAATATCTGGTGAACAATTTTTCTGATATCTTGCAGCTCTCTTCCTCTCTCTCTCTCCGACATTTTAGTTTTGACTGTCTGTTGTCCATTAAAGATATTCTTTTTAATGTTCGACATATTTTTGGTATTTGATCTGATTGTTTTCAGTTAACTTGAGTAGTTCAATTATTGCCTTGCCTGCATGTTGAATTTCCCCATTCCTTTTGTGTAGGAAGGATGCTATTCAAGTCCAACCATCAAATTATTCAACGTGTAGGCAGGTACACATACTTCTCTTTCTTCTATTACTGTCATGATTATCTCATGTTGTACACCTGCCCAGTTTGTGAATGTCACTGTTGATGCAGGAGTATTTTAGGTTCAGAGTTTAAGGTAAATGTAATAATGTGTTACTGCGGTGGTGTAGATAATATCCATGTAGTTTGGGAATGTTTAGGATATCATAGGTTATTGTAATGCTTTCTTTGTCGTTCAAAAACATTAAGGGCTACAAAAGATTCTTGGTTTAGTTTTTAGTTCCTATCCTATATGATCTAATTCTAATTTTAGTGATTTTTCAAGTCACATTCTAGGAATTGTCAATCTTGTCTTGATTTAGCATTCAAAAGGCCTGGCTTCTGTATTGTCTTGTCTTGTCTTGTCCTATTGACTAATGAGAGAAGGGCATGTGTCTCCATTCCTGTGTTATTGACTTGTCTTATTCTGAGCAATTTAAAAGTCTATCGAAAGAATAAAAAGGCTTCTGGGTGGACATTAGAATATGCTAAAATGCTTTTTATGCTTGGAGATTGATTTTATGTACCATATTGTGATCATTCTTTTTTCTTTTCTTTCTTCATTTGTTTGTTTGGTCTTTAGAGTTGAAAATTGATCCCTTCCAATGAACTTATTAGTTATTCACTTTGTTGAATATTCTCTAACTGAGACACTTAAATTCTGAAAAATTCTTCATATAGGCCCTCTGTGAAACTCATATAAGTTGGTTACTTTGGTGATTTTGGGATTTGGGTGAAAGGACAGCTTTGCTTGATTGTAGGTGTCTTGACTATCTTTCTAAATTCAAAATCTTAAAAGTGAAAGAATGTGGAATTTGTCCTGCCATGTAAATATAGGTTTTGTTATCAGTAGTCCGTGTACCTTTTTGCCATGCTGTGATGAAAATTTCTGCTGCCGCTGTAATTAGGTTTTCGTCTTTATTTATTGACTGGTTCAATGGTATATAACTGAAACAGGGCCAGACTGTTGTTATTGTAGATGAGGAAGAACCACAGTTAGTAAAGACAACAGAGCTTGAAGTTAAACTTCCAAATTGGTTAGTGGAACCTCCAATATGTTCTTTTCTTCCCATTATATAATAGCTTATCATTATTTGGTTGCTTCCAGCTACATCTGATCATTTTGAAAATTTTTCAGCAAAAAGGATGCTAGGATCTATTATCCATCAAGGTTTGTGATTTTTCCTTTTTTTGGTGAGAATCGATTATTTCTGCAGACAATTTTAGCAGAATGTAATTGGTCTATCATATCTTTTTTGCCTTGTCTATGGACGCAGGGATGATCCAGAATCTGTTGAAATTTGTTTTGGTGATATTGACAGCCTTGCTCCTGAAACCTTCTTGACATCTCAAATTATGAATTTCTACATCCGGTAAGTGTTTAAGTGATTACAAAATAAATCTTTTTTTCCTCGCATGAAAAGCTTCTCAACATGCATGGAGTGACTGTTGAGTGTGTAAGGTTGGTCCTCATTGGGTCATTTTGAATTCTAATCAGCTTTGGTTTTGATTTTTTTATTTTATCCTGGATTTTGTTAGATCCAATTTGAGTCTTGACGTTTTGAATTTATGGATAGAAGATAAATTTGGTTTGGACTATTCAAGTAAAAGTAGATTTGGTTTCAAGTGGGTTGGGCAGTTGCAGTGTTGTCAAGGTGTGCACCTAGGCGCATCTGTGACTTGCACCTTAGTGCTAGACAACAAAAGCTCAATTTTAAAGTTGTAGCTTATTTAAGCAATGTTTATGCCGGGAAACTAATGGTTTCCTCTACTATTGATATTGTGCCTTTGAATGCTCTGTGAAATGAGCATAAAAAACTGTCTGCTTGAGTTTTGAAAATTGAGACTTTGTCTGACATCTTTCTTTTGGTTGCATGGAAAGCCCAATTTTGTTAAAATTTCATTGTTAGGGAAAATAAGTTTAAATGCTTAATTTAGTTAGAAAATTTTGTTGAATAGATACTACATGATCAATATATAATTTTTTTTACTAGATAATAGATCATGCTATATGCAGCACTGTACTTCTAGTTATAGCCACGGTTTTGTCCTTTTGGCCAGATATTTGCGGCAGCAGGCATCCCCAACAAACAGGGCTATATGTGACTATCATATTTTTAACACATATTTTTACCCGAAGCTGAAGGAAGCTGTATCATACAAGGTTTTATCTTTCCTGTTCTCTTATAGATGGTTGCCTTTTTCGTGGTGTAAGGTGAATAAATTATGCTGCTTTGGGATCTCTGGAATCATTTTATCGAACCTGATCTGGTAGAACTGGGTTCTTGAGTTGTATTGTGCTACTTTTATGCTGTATATATATATAATAAGCTAATGTTATAATTTTATGCTTCACTCTTCAAGACATTTTAGCTTTGTTTTTGGATAGAGCAACTTGAGATCAACAATAATTTTAAATTTCAGAAAAACACAGTATATGTTTGATGTATGTGCTATTTTAAGTTTTTATCTAACCTTTTTTCACACTGGTGGGTTAGAAACTGCATTTATTTTCAAATATGTGCTTTCACCAGATCAATGATTGTAATGTAGTGTCTGTGTGTAATTTGCTGAATTCTCAAACTATTTGACTATTATGATTGATAGTTCTCCAACTCATACTTGTTAGGTCCTTTTTTTGCTTTCTACTAAATAGGGGAGTGACAAAGATTCCTTATTCATCAAGTTCAGAAGGTGGTGGAAAGGTGTCAATATTTTCCAGAAAGCATATATACTTATTCCAATTAATGAAGAGTGAGTTTTCCTGCTATAGATATGTACTTTCAAGCATGTATAATGTACCATTTAAACCTATAACGATTGATGCTTGCTGAGTTCCTGTTAAATGTCCTGCCACAGGACTTCATTTGCGTGACATTACAATTATATGCCAAAATGGTGGTTTTAACTGTTAGGAGAAAACACTGTTCATTTTGAGAAAGAATCGGTGCAGTAACAAAGTAGGAAAAAATTAACTTTGGAAATGAGAAAGGAGTTGGAGAAGGGTAGAATGTGGCCCTTTGTTTCAATATGGTGGGCCACTGGAAACAGGCATTATGCATCTTCAAAGATGCAAAGAATGGAGGAAAGAAGAGGGGAGAGAAAGAGGGTCTGTAGACATGCAAAGACATTTTTCTCAAAATGAGAGACAATGAAAATTGGTTAATGAGTGCTTCTATTTGCCATGCTTATGAATGAAAATTGGTTAATGAAATAAACTAGATAGGTTGTTTCAAAAGGATAAAATTTTATGGATCAATGGTTTAAGCCATTTGTCTGATTAAGTTGATTCAGTACCTTTCTGCATACTTCCCTCCTTACTTCCCTCCTTTACGCCTCCCTAAATTAGGTTGAACTTATTCATATCTTTTGATTTGGTTGTTGCTTTTCTTGCATGCAGTTACCATTGGAGTCTGGTCATCATTTGTATACCTGACAAAGAAGAGGAATTAGGACCAATTATCCTTCATTTGGATTCATTGGGACTGCATTCTAGCAGATTGGTTTTTAAGAACATTAAAAGGTGAGACAAAATAAGCCAAAGGATTATAAATGGTCATGTAGTACTATAATTTGTCTTCATCTCTAGATTCATAACAATAATAAGCCATGTGATACTGCAAAAGGAAATATCATAAGGATAGTGCTTTTTCTGTTTATAATAGCATGCTTTTGATACCAGCACACCTCTTCATTCATTTCATTATAAGTTATAGAAGTAAAAGGATTTGGTTATATGGGAATCTTCAGCATCTTTCAGCTGCTCCATTATTTGAGAAGTTCTAGTATAAGCTTTTAAATAAGCTTTCCATCAGGTCCAACCTCACAAAACAATACCCAATTATGCTAATTATTACAACCTTTGCGATCTTTTGTATAATTACACAAATTATCACTTCTTCCATAATGTTTTGTGTAATTAGACAAATTATTACAAATCTTGTAATGTTTTGTGTAACATGAATCACACAAAACATTACCCTATTATACAAACTATTACTACTTTTGTAATGTTTTGTATAACATTGGACTTGGTGGAAAGCTTATATTAAGGAGCTCTTTTTAGAATTTTCTTGCATTATCTAATCATTTTATATCAACATTTAAATTGAAGCCTTTTTGGGTGGATTTCAGTTATGTCCTAACTTATGCATTTCATGGCACATACAATCCTGATTTTTTTTTTTTTTGTGTTTATTTTATTGGTAATATTGTAGCATACATATGTAACCGATGCTTGACTGGTTAGCCTCCTAATGGGTTCTTAAACCTAATAGACAATTTAAATCTTGGTTTCAGCTACATGAGGGAAGAATGGACCTATTTGAATCAAGAGGTTGCTCCTTCAGATCTTCCAATTGCGGACAGAATATGGGAAAATCTCCCACGAAGGATTGACGAGAAAACAATAGCTGTAAGTTTTTACTTGCAAGGTCTTAAATGACCTCATTTGTATATGGACTTTGAACCTCAAGTTGCTAAAGTGTATATATATTTCCCTTTAATCTACTGTCCGTTGCCGGAGTTTAGATATTCTGAACATAAAAATCTTTAACATTGAGTCTGTTTGCTGAAAACCAGTTTGTTTTCTTAGCAAATCACTAAATCCTTTTTTTCTTTTTTGCTTTTTTAAAATTGTTTCAACTTTATACTTTGCCGAATAAAGCATCTTGCTAACAAACTTGGTGGCTTGGTGCAAATAAATTGACGTCTGTTACAAGAATTTACGTTTGAAACAATCTTGGTGGGAGTACTTATGTGGCATGGTTAACTTTGAGGACTAAATCACATATGGTTATCTTTTCGTAGATATAAATATTGGTTTCTCATTCTAAAACCGTAACATATAGGTTTTCTGTTGATATATATATTGCCAGGTTCCCCAGCAAAAGAATGATTATGATTGTGGTCTCTTTGTGCTTTTCTTTATGGAGCGCTTCATCGAAGAGGCCCCTGAAAGACTGAAAAAGAAAGATTTAGCAATGGTACCTGTGTCTTCCTCTCTGATCTTTTACGAAAGTGATCTCATTCTGTTTACTCGGTTAACCTATTTTGAATTTTCAGTTTGGCAAGCAATGGTTCAGACCTGAAGAAGCCTCTAGCTTGAGAACGAGAATACGGAACTTACTAATCGAACAATTCCAAACTACAACCGAGGAACAATTCCAAGCTACAATCGGGGATACGGGTGGTTCACAATCTTCTCCTTCATCCTAACTCCTTTTTAAGTTGGTGCTCCAGCATGAATCTGGTGCCAGAAAAAAATGACACACCAGCAGATCGGGTACCATCTTTGTACAGCTTCCTTATGGTCCTCACATTCAAATGCATCAATGGCAAAATCAGGTAATTAAAAAAAACTTTCGTAATTGCTTTTGTATAGTTTAATCGGAAAAAAAAAATTGTCATTGTTATTATGCAAAAGAGTGAACAAATGGAGGCTAGGATTCAAATTGACCGGTTTTTCAATACATAGGATTTAAAAAAACTGGTGATCATGGTGTTTTTAAGGCATTCATTCATTTGTGTTTAAGAGCCCTTTTATCCAAAATCTCTTTTGTTCGCTAACAGGTGACTAGGTTTTTGATAATCAAGGAATTTTAGTATTCTGATTGACTATCAACATGACATTTATAGTTTGTGCTAGGTTGTTTGAACTGGACCGGTTGGACCGGGAATTGGACGGGGTATGGGTCCGGAGAAAGGCATTGAACCAGTTGACCCGAGAACCGGTACAAACCGGTTGAACTTAGCGGTTGAACTTGAACTGGATTTTTTAATATATATTTAAAATTTTTAATGATTTTTTAATTCAACCGGACATATCGGTTGAACCGGTTGGATTGAGGGCCTGATCGGTTCAATCACTAGCCCATTCCTGAAAACCTTGAGTATGTGTTTTGTGTGTGTTTATATGGATAACAAGAAAAAAATATGAAAATATAATATGAATAGCATAATATAGGGGCGAAGAAAAATAATATCTTTTGGGGGCTAGAATTGAATTTTAATTTTTTGGGGGTTAGAATTGAATAGTAATTTTTTTAGGTCAAAATGCAAATGTATCGGTATATTAACGTACAATTTTACAATTTTTGGTGGGATTAAATAATTATCATTTAAAATCTAGGTCATGCTTAGGTTCAAACATTCAATGTGTTATTTTTAAATATTATGTAATTTGTAACATAGTAATATATAATACTATAGCATAAATATTTTTTAATGTTTATGTATTAAAATATATAAAATTATTAAATATTAAATTAGAAAGAGTGACAGTTTTTTTCTAGAAAGAATTTAAAAATTAATGGGTGGGTTTAAAATAAGTTTAGAGTAACTATTTTACAAATATGAGTGGATTTTGATAAAATTTTAGATTTATATTTTTGGTTGGGCGAGACTTGAGCAAATATAAAATATTTTAATATTGAACTTAAGCATAATTTGATCTAGCTTGACGCATGATTATCCCTAATATGCCTTCATCATAATATGAATATATGGTGAAATAGGTGAGATATGTTAATATATAATCAAGTGCATGATAATATTTTAATATATTTAACTGTTGAAATATATTTTTTTTTTACATAAAACAAATAGTTATAAAATTTTATTTGGTTCTAAACTTTGATATATCTACGTGAATGAAGCATAATTATAATCATAAAATATGATGGTTAAATTATTAAAATATTAATTATATAAAAATTATAAAAAATATAAAATTACTTTTAATTTTACATGTAGATAATGGGGTAAAGATTTATTTTATTAATTTTTTTTGTCTATTAATATCCAATACAATGATCATCATCATTCAAATGTATAAGATGATGTTAAATGTGAAAATCAATTTAAGAATGGTGATTAAACATGTAGATAAAAAAGTAACGAATTGGAGCCCAAGTCCAAATGTGTATAAAATTTATAAAATTTTTGAACTTTTGATCCTATAATACGAAAATATCTTCAATATTTTTAATCCTCAAAAATGAAAATAAAAAGAAGGAAATGAAGAATACCATTAAAATTAAGTAGTACATTATATGGAACTCGACATTTCTTAGTTTTTAGGTTGAATTTTATTATCAGTTTTCAAAGATCAGAGATTTCCATAAAATATAAACTTATAATTTATTTTCAGTCAAAATTAATTCAATTGTAATTTTTAAAATCCAAATTATTTCACAATAATAGTATGTTGAGATTCATAAATAAAATTGATTTTTAAAATTGCGAAATAAAGTAATTTCAGGTTAGTAACATCAATTTTACGATGCATAATTTTTGTGCCACCCTCTCCATAAATAGCTGTAATAATAATTTAGGTTAATTTGGATTTCTCTTTTTAGGCTTAATTTTGATATTTTTGTCAGATTATAACTTCGATCATGAATTTAAATTCAAATTAAATGTTTGTTCTTGAAGAGAAAGGATTGTACGAAACTGTAATTCTATTCCATCCCTATCCCTTTTCAATAGAAGAGTATAACAAATTAAATTTTATATTCTGATTTTTAGTATTTTTAGTTAAATTTTTTTCTTCTAAAATGGAATTTGAAATGCGAAACTAGTTTCGAGGTTATGAGACTATTGGATCCATATTGTATGCCTATCATAAATTAGATTTTTTTGTATATATATAAATAAAAGGTAAGGAAAAATTGCTGGAAAAATCTCAAAATTATATATGGATTTTGATTTAATGTACAATTTTGTACATGAATTTTGATTTGGTTCAAGTGTATATACATGGAATTTTAATTTTGGTTCAATCATACACTTTTAAAGAAAAAAATACATTGCTTTGTTTTTAGGTTAAATTGTACTATTAGTCCCTATACTTTATGAAAGGTGTAGGTTTAGTCCATGTACTTTTATTTGATCAATTTTAGCCCTTGTACTTTTTGAATTGGTTACTTTTAGTCCTTGTACTTATCAAAATTTAAAAATTTAGTCTTGACCCAAATAGTAACAATTAAATCTGTTTGGTTAAATTTAATTACTAGCCTTGTACTAATTTAGTCAATTTTTTTCAATTGGATCATTCTAAGGCCTTGCATTTTTCGAATTTTGAAATTTCAGTCTTGACACAAATGGCAATTGTTAAACCATTAACTGGATTTTTGACGCATCAAATTTTAGTAATAGCATAATTTTATTTAATGAATTTAACCGTTACCGTTTGGTGAGGACTGACACTTTAAATTTTGGAAAGTACAGATACTACAAATGACCAAATAAAAATTCAAGGATTAAATCCACGACTTTTGTAAAGTACAAGGACTAATGGTAGAATTTACCCTTTATTTTTATATTAGATAACTATAATTATTTGTATATGTAATATATAGATATAAAATTTTGTAATTATTGATATAGTATCATTTTATGTTTATTTATCCAATATAAAAATAAATGTTAAATTATATATGAACTTTGATTTAATATAGATCTCAAAATTTCATATATAAAATTGCACAAAATTAAAGTTCATATATAGAATTACATATTAAATAAAAGTTCATATATAATTTTGACATCTATCCTTAAAAATAACTATGATAAAGCCATCCAATGAGCATGTCCATGTCGTGATCGTCGGAGGAGATGGTAAAAGAATATTTGGGGCAATGCAAGGAAACTTAATGGGAAAACCATGAAGAACATCTAGAGCGTCATCGAAAATCATGAAGGAAACATCACCTCCAAAATATGCCGCCGTCTAGAGCGTCAACAAAAATCATGAAGAAAACATCTCCTGCGAAATATGCCGCCCTTTTAATTTCTTGGTAGCCATCAGACACCTTCAAATCAAAGAAAATTCTAGGTGATTCCTCCCCGCCACTGGCTTCACTAAATATATGTGAAACAGTCACCTCTTTGAATAAGTCCAACAATTGCCATGGACTACGCACGGCAACCAAAAAATCAGACTTTCATCAATGTACATTTACATTTACATTTCCATTCCAAGTGCATATCGAATGGCCCAAAGTTCAGCTGCCATTGCATCCATAAAATCAAGTGAATAGGAGAACAAAGGCATGACGTTCCAGCATTATTTCAAAGTTCACAGCATCACCGATCCTTTGGTTCATCAGTTTATGCCATATTTTTGTCGCTTGGCAATATTCATGTCCAGCACTCGAATTTATACCAAAGTCCCATGCATCATAATCTGTCACTGATTTTATACCATAGGTCCTTGCATCATAACATATTTGCTTTTAACTGTAGCAATATCTATTTAACAAGTTTCGATACATGTATGGATGGGTGAAATTTATTAAATTTAAATTACCAAAGCTGTTAAATTTCAAGCTCAAAAGATCAATCAACTGACGAATTTTTGGATGGAATTCAAGCATTTTTGAACTGAGATGTTTGCATATTGTTTGAAGAGTTATCTCTTAGCTTCAAAACGAACTTTGAATCACTCGATTTCGAGTCCAGGAACTCAAATTATGACCATTTTGATGAAGATTGCGCGAGCAAAATTTTTGAATAGAGAGATTTTTTATGCTTTAAATTGGGTAAATTTGATTAAGATTGTGAACAAAAATTTTAGTTTAAATTATTTTTTTTGTGGGTTTTGAAAGACTAGCAAATGAAACACTCTTCCAAATAATCTCAATTTGATAATTTGATGTGGGTTAAGGCTATGCCACATTTTCATACCTATCAAAGGACCTAAAATCCTTGCAGTTATTGAATTTTTGGATAAAGACATAAGCTGAACACCTTTCTCAACATATTAGATTCTTCATTCTCTCTAGAGCCTTTGAAATTGTACTACCAACTCTAGAATTGTTTTATTGTGATAGTATCTCTAATTTTATATGTATAATAAGTTAGATATTGTTATACCTTTACCTTGCGATCCGATTGACTTTGTTAAGTAACCTACGAGCTAGAGACTTGCGAGCACGAAATCCTACCAATTAGGATATAGGGGCCATCCATGATACATGCATGGATGGGATGAAATTCATTAAAGCCAACTCAATCAAGTTGTCAATTTTTAAGCTCAAAAGATTAATCAACTTGAGAGTAATTTTTAGATAGGATCCAAACATTTATTGTAATGGCTTAAATTCAAGGTTATCGGAACAGTGGTTTCGTAACTACAAATCCGATTTAAAGAGAAATTTATTTCAATATTTTTGCTTGAAAATTGATATGATAGGAAAATCGTATGAAAATATTGATAGAAAAATTTTACCGATTTAGTGGTTAGTTAGAAAAAAAAATTATTGAAGAAATTGGGTAAAAACAAGGTATCGGGACCTTTATCTCGTAAAACCGAGTCAAAAATAATTTTATAAATATTTATGAAATGTTAGTAATGTGATATTAAAATTTCGTTAGGAAATTTTAATGTTTGGGTAGTCAATTAAATCAAAAGAACTAAATTGTAATAGGTGTAAAAGTTGCTAGAATGATTAAATAGCTTAAGAGTCTAATGAGAAAGGATTTAAAAAGAAATTAGACCCAAAATTTATTTGGGCTGGAAGGCAAGGGCATGAAATCAGCAGGGAATTTGATAAATTAAGGGTAAAATTGGAATATTGCAAAATTAACTAAATAAAGCTAGGACTAAATAGAAAATATCTAGATTTCTCTTCATTTCTCTTCAATTCCAGCAGCTAAAAAGGCCATAGGAGGGTTCTATAAGCTTTTATTTCATAATTTTTGCACCAAGTGAGTTAATCCTTGCCTTTTTCTTGTAATTTTTGTGTTTCTAAGACTTTTACAACTAGGTCCTACTATTAAATTCATTAGTTTTTGATTCCATGGATGAAATTGAAAGTCACCATGATTGATTGCTGTAAGTTTATGATGAAATAGAATGAAATTAAAGTTTTAATTTGTTTAAGAGATGATTTTATTAGGTAATTTCAATGGAAAATGGTTTTTAGGACCTAGTTGTGAAAATGTTTGGAATTAAAGTCTAATTTTGAAACTCTGATTCCTAAAGGTTGTAAGCTAGTTTAAGGTGATATAATAAAGTGTTAATTTAGAAAAATAAGCTCAATTGAGAGGCTAATTGAGTAGGGACGAAATTCTCATTTATTAAAAGCTTAGGGGAAAAATGGTAATAAACAGCTTGCACTAAAGCAATTTGGACAGCAGCAGTAGACTAACTTTGAAAAATCACCATAAATTGTAGGAATCAAATTAGAAGATGAACAAAATATGGAATTAAATCTTATTGAGTCTAGTTTCTCATAGAAGAAACAATGTAAGCAATGAATTTGTAAATTTTGAGATATAATGAATTTTGTAAGACAAGGTCAGAATGAATTCGGGTTCCCCTGTTCTGATTTTAAAAAATCATAAAAAATTAAATAAAAATAATTAAGAGCTTAAATTTATATGTATAGAATCCTTAATGAGTCTATTTTTAATAGAAATAAACTAGAACATCATTTGAACCCTGTATGAAGAGATAATTAATTTTTAGTGAAGAAGGGTCAGAACTGTTAGACAGCAGAACAGGGGTGACTTTAAAGAATAAACTGTACTGTTTGGCTAAACCAAAAATTCTGAAAATTTTATGGTAAGAATATATATGAGTCTAGTTTCAGGAAAAATTATCGGATCCTAATTTGGAGTTCTGTAGCTTAAGATAAAAATAATTTAGTGACTATGACTTAAGTAGACAACTTTTAATGAACTATAAATAATAGTTGAATTATAAAGAATGTTGCATATGAACATGAAATGTATTACATTGATAATTAAATTTATTTATTTAGATCCAGAAGATTCAAATACGAAGCTAGATCGAGGAAAGGAAAAAGTTCAGGATTAGTAGATTTTTGTGCACAAACAAGTATCAAGGTAAGTTCATGTAACTTGAATTATATTCTTAAATGCTTGAAATGTATGTTATTGATGTGAATATGATTGGAATGTTCATTGTATGAAAATTTATAAAACATTGATATATTTGATAAAAATGGGAAGAAATCTCGGTTGAATAAAAGGAAAATTCGATGGATCTCTCGAAAAAAGGAATTGACGGTAAAAGGATCTAGCCCGGACGGGTGATCCTATCCTCGATATAGCCCTCCCGAAGAATATGTGGAAAATGGATTTAGCCCGGACGAGTAATCAATTAGGGTCCGAATTTAGCTTGGACTGTAATTCGATCGAAGCTCGTTAGAGTAATTGTCGCTGCGAGGATTTAGCTGGACTGTAATCCCGACAATACTCTATGAGTTTATATTACAGGGGATTTAGCCTGGACTGGTAATCCCGCTGTAAGGATGAGGTTCGCGGGAGTGTGCTCTTTGAAATGGAAATGTGTGTACATGAATATGAATTGACGGACCCAGAATTGTACACTAAAAGTGTACCTCTGAAAATCCATCGAAATTTCGAGAAATTCAACGGGATAAATATGGAAAAATAACAAGGAAATAGAAATTATGGTATTGATGAGCTCATCAATCATGGTATATATTATTGGTACATGCAAATTATTGTACTAACTTGAATGTTGAGTTTGTACATATTAGGGTAATAATGCATTGAATGGATATATAAATGTTTATTGTATTGTATTGAAAATATTAGGTAAGTATAATTCTTGTTACATGAGCTTACTAAGCACAAAATGCTTACCTTGTTTCATTTTCCTCTATTTTGTAGTGTTAAGAGCTCGGAGGTCGGATTTGGTCAGAGATACATCACACTATCAACCTCAGGATTTCGGTATATAAAGAAACTTTATTTTGGAAATTAGTGGCATGTATAAGCTAATAAAGTAAATGATTCTGTGAAATGAATGTAAAGTTAGCCATTGGTATGGTTAACAAACCTGGTTTTGGGTATGTGATGACGTTATTTTATAAATATGCATGAATTTATCTTGAAAATATGTTGAATTGGATTGGTTGACGTGGATTGTTTTTGGTTTAAAATTTCAGGGAAGGGTAGATATTTATAAAGGGGTTATATGGAGTTAAAAAAAAAATTTAATTTGTAAACTCCGGTAATACTTCGTACCCTATTCCGGCAATGAATACGGGTAGGGGTATTACATTTATGTGTTGAGATGTTTGCATACGTTTGAAGAGCCGTCTTTTAGCTTTAAAACACACTTTGAATCACTCGATTTTGAGTCCGGGAGCTCAAGTTATGACTATTTTATTGAATATTGTGCGAGCAAAATTTTTGGATTGGTTTATTATGGGAAATTACGAGTTTTGAGCTTTAATTCGAGTCTAAATCATATTGGGTATGAGTTTAAGGTCTAATTTTGATTATATTTGAACACAATATTGTATCTATTATGTTTTATTATTTTATTATTTATTTATTTGGTATGGATATTTAAAGTTATTTAGGAGTTTTATGTTTCTTAGTCAACAAGAAAGGTTATTTCTACTAAAACTACTTTTTATTTAGATTAATTAGATTTTAATCATAGTTAAGAGTTTTATTTTAATGTAATTAGTTAGCCTATATAAAGATTTCTTCATTATTTATTATAGACATATATTGATTAATAAATTTCAACTCTTTGAGGTATTTTTTTTTTGTGAGATTTCTCTTTTATTTATTTTAGAAGTAGGTTTTGTTCTTGGTTTTTTATCATTGGTTGTTTTTATTGAAGCTTTGTGCTATAAGGGGGACAAATTTTTCATCATCCATTTTATTTTCGCAATATTTTTTTCCATCCTACTGTAATATTTATTTTTTCTTGATTTTATGTTTTGTTTTTCTCTTTATTTTCATTATTTCTAATCTATTTTGTTTCTTTTTTTAGGTTAAATTCAAATATTATTTCGAGTTAAACAACTTGAATACGATCTTCTTCTGTTGTCACTGTATCATTTGGTATCACTCCACCTCGTGGGTCTACAACAATGTGTGCACATATAGTGAGGACCATACCTCTAATTGAGGCAGCATATCTGTACATCATATTAATCGTTACCCTGAGAGGACAATACGTACCTAGGAGAAAGCAATGTTGATAGGTCGGTTGAGCTCCAAAGAGTACGAAGCCAACTAAGGACCAACGTGTGAGACCTTAGGAAGGGTCGACGATGCCCTTTATAATACCCCCTAAGGTTAAGGTTTCAATCTCTCTCTCTCTCTCTCCCGCCCCTCCTTTCCTCCTCTTTCCCAACCTCATTTCTTCCTCCTAATCACTCATAACACCTTTTAAGGCTCTCTGCCCATCGGATGAATCGTCACCAACCACTATGATCCACTTGGTATCAATAGGCATACATGTATAAAGTTATATAAATCTATTTTACAATATATATATATATATATATGAACTGAGGCATGCATGAAAGAAATGAAATGACATTATTCTTGTGAAAATTATTATTCATTGAGGTGCTCCAACATCACAGGAGTGTAAATGCTTTTTCTTTCTAATAACACTATACTTCAAACATAGAATCTCTCCAAATACTCTAATATGAATATTAGATAGCAATTGCACCTTCAATTTATAATGAGAATATGTTACTTTTTTCCCCAACATATTAGACTCTTCAATCTCTCATGCACACTTGAAGTTGCAATACCAAGTTTAGGATTGTTAAATATATTTTTTTGTATAATTAAGTTTTATGGTTCATGGAGTTCAATCCTTTCTGGATTTATAACTATCTCTCTTAATAACGTCGTTTCCAAGATTCAAACAAAAGTTCTCTCATTAGAAGTGTAATAAACCTTATCATTACAACCAATCCTTATCGATAAGATTGTTAAATTTTGATCGTATTATATATATATATATATATATATATGATAAGATACATGTATAATGATAAGTAAGTCTATATTACAAAAATATATATATTATAACGCTTTATAGAGGCATGGATAAAGGGAAATCAAATGACATTATCATTATAAAACCAAGTTTAGGATTGTTAAATATTTTTTGTATAATTAAGTTTTATGGTTCATGGAGATCAATCCTTTTTGGATTCATAATTATCTTTCTCAATAACGTCGTCTCCAAGATTCGAACAAAAGTTCTCTCATTAAAAATGCAATAAACCTTACCATTACACCCAATCCTTATCGATAAGATTGTTAAATTTTGATCGTATCATATATCTATATATATGATAAGATACATGTATAATGATAAGTAAATCTATATTACAAAATATATATATAATAAGGATTTATATAGGCATGCAAAAAGGGAAATCAAATGACATTATCGTTATGAAACTTAAGAATTTGATATTCCATAAAATAAAAGGAAAACCATTGTTTCATTGAGATACACCAACATTACATGGGTGCAATTACAATTAGAGAATAGTATTATGATTTAAACATAACATCTATCCAAATTATCTAACTCATACTATATATATATATATAGCAATTGCACCTTTAATTTACACAAGGAAAATGCTACATTTTTCTTCTTCTTCTTCTTCTTCAACATATTAGACTCTTCAACCTTTCATGCACACTTGAAGTTTCAATACCAATCCTAGGGTAGATTGCCTGTTAAAAGGATATAAAAATGGAAAAAAAAAAAAAAAAACTATGAGATTATGAAAAGGCAAGCTATTTGCATGAAATGATGAGAGAAAGATTCATTTGCTACAAAAGCTTTTTTACATTTACTAAGAACTAAATACAGTGATTATCCAAACTAGGTTTAATTATAACATATCTTTCTTTCAATATCAAAATAAAGAGAGAACTCTAGCCATATTGCACCCTTTAACATGAACCAATTTATATGATTTACTAATATATTAAAAGATAAAAAAATAATAGAAGAAGACCACTATTGATTAATGATAAAAAAAAGCCAATTAAAATATGCTAACAAGTGTAGTTGAAAGTTAAAAACTTAAAATGAGATCAAGCATATATATATATATATATATATATATATATGGTTGGACAAGAGAGGTTGCATGAATGATCTCAAGTTTGATGTGTGTGTGTGTATATATATATATATAATATTTGGCAACCTCAACATAAAATGACCCCTTTTTTAAAAACTATTTGAGATTATTGTATCAAACTTCTTTAAACCTAATTATCTTCATGAAAACCTTAATATAAGGTGCCACAGACACTCAAAATCATGCTTATCATTGTTTTGAGGCATATGGTTATGTACCTGGCAAAGAATTGTATAGATTGCCTTATCTCCTGCATGATGACAAGTTGCACTCAAAATATCAGCTCCTTCTTCTTGAAGAATGTTGATAAAATCAGACAATGCAAACTCCACATTCAACCCAGTGATCAAATTCACTTCCAAATTATACCCCAAATCTCTCACATTAAGAACTGGCCTTATCATCCTTTTCCTCTTCCCAATTTCACAAGTCCGTTCTAATTGCACCTTAGTCCCTTTGTATTGTTCCAACCTCACTTGTAACTCCTTCACGTACGCCGTCGCCTGATCCACCATCTCCGGCACCGACATCTAAAAAACCAAATGCCTCTAAATTAAAAAACAAAAAAACCCCAAAGCGGAATATAATCAAACAGGTGGATATGTTTCGCATATTACCTTGGTTTGTTGAATGGGAAGCAAAGAAGATAGCTTTGTAAAGAGAGATTTCATGTGCTTCCTTCGTTCTCTTTCGACCAAACACCGACTGATCCTCATTGAAGCAACATTGCCGTTGTCCATGGTTTTACACAATTATGCCCTTTGTTTCAAAAGTCTTCTAATTTCACCTAGAGGAAAAAGAAAGCTAAAGCCTCCAAGTTAGTGATCAATGATGAGGACATCTATATATGTCTATATATAGCTTGGGACTATCCTAGAGGGTTCAATGATCAGATGATTATATTACTATTTTTTTATTTATTTATTTTCATTTTGGCCCTTAATTTATGCTGTGAAAGCGAAATCAAACGCCTACAAAGGACTGAAAGTAACTTCGTTTAATACTCAGTATTTTTGTAATAATCAACTGTTCATATGACGGCCGCCATAGATGTTTTTGGTTACATATATAGTAATTTTTTAAACTGTTAGCTGTAATTTTATGAGCATAATTATAATTTAGTCCCTAATATTTACTTTTTTATCAATTTGGTCCTAATTTTTTTTAGATTACTTTGGCTCTTAACTTTCATAATTTAATCGAATTACTTTTTAATTTTAGACGGAAAATTTGACTATACTATTAAAATTTTAATGAGACTGGTGTCATAATTCGCATGACAGCCCATATGTATTTCATAAAATTAATAAAAAATTCAACAAATGAATTTCAAAGAAGTTCATAAAGATTTTTGTAAAAAAAAAAATTTATTTCAATAATGAAGTACACATTGAGTGCCACACAAATCAATCTGCTTTTTCGTAAAAAAAAAAATTTGATTAAAACTTTAAGGTTGAGGGTCAAAGTGGTCTAGATAAAAAGAATTATGACCAAAATCACAAAATAGATAAACGTTAGGAGCTAAATTTATTATTATGTCTTTTTTATTTATTTATTTTGCATGACTTATCTTAAAGCATTATAAATATAATTATTATAATTATAAAAATTATTTTTAGTAATTTTTATTAATTCTTATGAACCAGCACTCTTAAATTACTTATAACCCTCCAATGAAGATATTAAGCATTTAAATGTGCTCGAAATCATGTTGTTTAAATTGTTGCAACAATAATGATGCTAACCACAACAACACGAAATTTTCTGTTTTTACTCTTTTATTATACAATTCCTACTATTATCCATAATCGTTCAAAGCCTTAAATCGGAAGAAAAGTGCTTAAGCATGGGCGAAACAAATTTTCTTTTTGGGGATAGATTTTAATTGTATATTTTCATGAGAGTTAAAATTCAATTTTACCATTGCAATAGTTAAAATCTTTATATATTTTTAAAGGACTGAATCAAAATTTTATCATTTTTGAGGGTTAAAGTACAATTTTACCACATACTGATTTAAAAATTCATAAATTTTAAAAGATCAAAACTGAAAATTTTTATTTTAAGAGAGTCAGGCCTTGCCAAGCCCTGTACTTAAGCATACTCAGAATCACGGCCTTCTAATTATTACAACAATAGTATTAACCGAACTAAGTTCAACTTACTTTGTTTTTATTTTTTTTACTTCAAGTTCATTTAGTAGAAAAAAAATATTAATGTTTATATATATATATTTAATATTTAAATTTAAATAAAAATAATTTTAATTATTTATTTATAATAATTCTACTTAAATCCTTGTCCAAGGGCCTACTTAACTGACAAACCTAATTTCAACGCGGTTGGCGTTTTAAATTTTTGATAGACATATGGATCCATATCTCCCTTTCAACAGCATTATTGCAAACGCGGATATTATTGTTGGTTTGTTGCTTTAGTTAATTTGTGTTACATTTAGTAATGAGAGCGGATTATTTGTCTAAATTCGAAAGAATGATAGTTCTAAATATTGGAGGACGTGAATTAGTGGTTTTGAACAAATTAGATTAAAAATGGGTATAGATTAATTAAATTAACGATTAATTTTTTAATATTTTTTAATTAAATTGTTCGAATTGGTGGTCTGATTAGGTTCGATCACTAATCTGATTCTAAAAACATCGATACCATATATATATATTTTCTTTAAAAATATATATTTTTTGAAACGAAAGTTGATTCAGATTGATTTAATCAATTTAACTAGTAGCAATTAAGCCGATTATAACGGTTAATTTGATTGTAGACTTTATAAATTTTCATAATTTAGTCTACTTCGATTATATATATTATTTTTAATTTTTTAAATATAATTTATAAAATTTTAACAAAAGTTGACTTGGATTTTGTATTCTTGCTTTTGTGTCTCATATTTGGAAGGAATAATGTTTAAAAGGTAGAGTAGACAAAAATTTGGTTAAATCAATTAAATTGATTGAATTGATAGATGTTACGTGAATTTGAGAGAGAGCTTGGCATAAAATAAAATAAAAAAAATTTGAAGGGACAAAGTTTAAAAAAAAGAAGGGCCAAAAATGAAAACTTATTCTCGTAGATGATTGTAGCTCACAGGACATCTCACGAGTGCAGGCAAAACAATATATCTATAAAGGTAAACTACGTCCAAATTTATTAAACTATTAGTAAGTTTACGTTTTAGTCACTCGACTTTAAAAAGTTATAAAATGGTCACTGGACTATTTGAAAGTTTTTATTTGAGCCACTAGGTTGTTAAATTTGTTTTTTTAAAGTCTTGCTAGCAAGCTCCAAATGACGGTTCAATAATAGGTACGATGGATCAGTACCTATCGACAAGTAAAAGAACATAGCTTAGAACCAAGCTGATCTAGCAGTTAGTGTCAGAGATCGGAAAAGAAAATTGTTTGGATTTTGAGTCACAAATTTATAACGTTTAAAGTTGTTTCATGACAAAAAAAAAAAACCTCAACTGTAGAGAAGAAGGAGAGCTTTTGATTGCTATAGACAGTGTGAATAGAAAAGGCAATACATTCGTGACTTTAACAGCCCAATGACTTAAATGAAAACTTTTAAATAGTTTAGTGACATTTTTGTACCTTTCTGAAGTTGAGTGACCAAAACGTAAATTTACTAAAAGTTTAATGGCTTTAAGCGCAATTTATCCAAGCCAATATTCAAAGCTGAAATGTACCTAATCTGATTTTTTTTCCCTATTTTATTCAACAACATTAATTTATTTCATTATCTAAGTGACAGCATCATGAAATGACCTATTGACGAAGGAAGCTGATGAGGTGAGAGATGAACATGAAAAACCGGTCCAATCGAAGTGGGGACGCCAAAATTGAAATCTAGAATTCTCTCTTATTTTGAACCGGTTTAATTTGGTGGCTTAAATTAAAACCCACAACTCTTTTTTCTTTTGAATTTTCAAGTAAAATTTGTATATATTGGTCCTTATAGATAAGAGGTGAATTCACTTACGGTCAGTATAAAAGTAACGGTGACGTTAAGATTAGATACTTAGCGATACTGTAGTGTAAGATAAAAAGAAAATTAAATGCATTACACTAAAAATAAACACTCTTAAATAGCTTAATAAATTTTAAATATTTAACTTTACCATTCAACTAAAATATTCTTTTAATTTTTATATAAAATTTTAATAAACATAATTTATTTTTCTTAGAATGTGATATATATATATATATATAAATTATGTGCATGCATGTGTGTCAAGCAACCAACACAATGATTTACATGAACCAACTTACATAAGTCAAAAGAAAAAAAAAGACCAAGAAAATCAGTGAATGTACAACTGTTTTGGTCAAACAAATTGCTCACATGGACCAAACATGCATGTGCAATAATGTTGAAATTATACAAAAATGAGAGATCCTGCTACTATTTAACAGCTTACTAATGATTTTTATTTAGGTTAAATTTTGTTTTTAGTCGCTGTACTTTAAGAAAGTTATGGATTTAATCTTTGTACTTTAATTCGGTTATTTATAGTTCCGGTATTTTTCAAAATTTCAAAATTTAACCCTCACCAAATGATAATTGTTAAATTCATTAAGTTCTAGTGTTTCCAAAATTTGGTATGAGAAATATATTATCATATGTATAATACCATAACAGCTTGTTATTTCCCTATATTACTCACTACAAATCCAGTCAATGGATTAACGGTTACCATTTGCATCAAAAATAAATTTTCAAAAATTTGAAAAGTATAATTGTACACATATTATTTACAATTGTACGAATATTACATGATTAGCACTTGAATTTAACCAAACAGATTTAATTGTTACTGTTTGGGTTCAAAACTAAAATTTCAAAATTCGAAAAGTACAAGGACTAAAATTGACCAATTTAAATGATATAGAAACTAAAATTGATCAAATTAAAGTAGAAAGATTAAATCCATAACTTTTAAAAAGTATAGGGACTAATAACAAAATTTAACCATTACTTATAAAATATTGATTTGATTTCAATGGAGGGAGACTTTTGCTGGCATCTCATAATTGGATTTTCCCTATTCATCGTTGTTCCCTCAAATATGAGTTATAACGAGGGAACATAACGTTGGTTGCTCTCCCAAATTAATTAATATCCTAAAACTATTCACGAGATCTTCGATTATATTTGGAGGCTAATAAATTAAAAATAAAATTGGATTATCGTAGTTAAAAGAATTATACATTTTTATATTTTATTTCAATTATGTGGTAGTCAAATTTAAAATATTGCTTTATATCTATTTTTGGTATAAATTTCAATTATTCTTGTCAAAAGGCTTTGTTAAAAGTATATCTCGTAGAAGACATACATCACCGCATCAACTGTACCTTATCAAGAAGTTACATTTCACGATGCGCGATCGAAATACCTCATTAATTTTATGACATGTGGGTTTCGTTCAGTCCTATCATAATTCATTCGAGCTGACATTTAAGGATATGACCCTCTATAACCTTCAACAACGCATGTCTAAGGGATATTATGACTCATTGAGCTTACAAGCTAGGGACAACTGGCTAAATGAGGGCCATAAACATGGTCCATACAAGAACAATAGGAGATTAGTGTTGGGGACACGTAGAACTAACCCATTTTGTAGCTTTTCCTCGACTCTCTCTCTCTCTTCCTTTTCGACCTCCCCTACCTCCTGAAAGACTAAAGAAAGCTTTAAGAAATGAATTGTGATCTTTTAGGCATGTTGAGTCAAGTCATATGGAACGGGCTTACTCTAATGAACCTGTCGCCCTAGAAATAGCTTCAGAATATATTTTTCCCAACTTTAAATTACCAAAGAATACTGTTAGAGTTGCGACCCAAATTCTTATTAAAATTAAATATAAATGGCAAGATAAGGGGATCTACGAGGGCGACGGTTGTAGCCCATCGTGGATTCCCAATAAGCAAGATACTGGATTGGGGTCGCAATCGGGGGTGCAGTGGCCGTAGGTCCTTGCGATACGATAAAGGCTACACAAGAAGAGTTCGTATAGAAGTTTACTTCCTCTATTTGATATTGATTTGAATAAGGTGTTTCAACCTTACTACATTACTTCTATTATATGTTGATTTGAATAAGATTTTCTAAACCTATAAATAGATGCAGTCTATACTGCTTGTAATTATTCAAATTCGATATAGTAAATTTTCTTCTCCTTTGCCCGTGATTTTTTTTTGAAAGGCTTTCTACGTAAAATCTGTGTGTTCTATTTTTCTTTCTTTTCTTTGTGATATATTGCCATTATCGTCATTCTATTTTTAACAAATACATATGATGGTACTAAAGACCATCAAGACCATCTCATGCAACACATTAATTTACATGGATATTTTGGGTGCTATTGAAAATCTCAAACATCAATCAGTTTTTATGAATCTTAAATAACATGTGAGGTCTTGGTATTTAGTTTTACCTTACTACCCGTCCATTATTTTTGATTAATTACCTTATTTATGAGTCGTTATCTCACAAATAAGGCAATACTAAAAAACCCTACTTATATGCTTTCTATCAAGAAACAACAAGGTGAATCACTTCATGAGTACATTTGTTGCTCCAATGTTGCTACTATGAAAACCAAGAATGTGACATAAGATTGAGGTATACTGGAATTCATGCAGGGTAAATCACGAGTATCTAAAGTATGCACTTATAGATGACAAACTGGAGAAAATGTTCGCTTTGTATGAAAAAGCTCATAAATATGCTAAAATGAAAGAAATAAAGGTATCTAGTGAGGAATCTTCTTTATCACATTATGATACTGCGCAACACCATTTTGAAAGATTGTGAAGGGGACAAACCCCACTATTAGATTAATAAAGATGAAATTATGGTTTAGGAGTGCACATAGGGGCAACACATTGCTAGTTTCTCAAATTTGCCTCAACGATATAGACAAGACAAGACAAGCTATACCAATAATTAGAAAGGTAAACTAAAAGAGAACCATGTAATAGATTTGAAACCTACACTCTTTCAAGTGCTTCACTAGGGTTTTCTATACCTTTTTGTAGTACTTGCCTTAGTGGTGTGAAGGGGTTTATGCAGAGTGGTATTAGAAGAGGATTATTTATGCCATTGTATGCGTTTGAAGTAGGGCTTCATTAGAATCTACACTTTTTTTGAAGTGCTTAAATCATATGATGTTTTGTTGACCAACTAGTAGGAATATCATAGTGGGCTTCAGTAGCACAGTTCATAGAAACATGACGAAGTACCTAGCAGAAGTGCCTTCCAAATTATAAATTGGCTTCTCCAATAAGTAAGGGGTAACTCGAAATCGTTCCCTATTATAGCTTTTTTTGGAGCCTTCCCTTTATTACCGTCTTTCCTCACATTTTTCTCATTATCCCCTTATTAACTTTATGAAATGTGATTCCCACTAACCCTAACTTAGAAACTATTAAACCTAATCCCTACTAACCCAATTGAAATCCAAGAATAAAATAATAAACTACAAACAATATAAAAGTAGCTAGAAATCTCACTTGAAAACGTCTTCTTTGGGTTCAGCTAAAGACTTTAACTTGTAGAACCACCGTTAAAATACCCGAGCTTCCAATAAATCTCAAGAATGAAGAACTAAAAGATTTCAAAAATTTTCAATAAATATTTTTAACTTGTGAATGCCAAATTTAAAAAGCACAAACTAACATTACCATTACCAAGCTTCTTCAACAAACTTTACTCTACTACCACTAATAAAGTGATGCATAGAGAAACTTCTCGAAATGGCCACATCTTTCAACCAATTATAGATAAGCACATGAGTTACAATTCAATTTACAATTGCCCATTAATTTCACTACTGTAACTGATGTAACATGCTTCCCAAAACATGACACTCAATAATCTCATCGTTACATCATCCAATTACTCTATGTGTCTCACAAAACACAAATGCTTCGTGCTTCCTATTTCAAGGAAGGTTACTTTATAACCTTCCCTTTGATTAGAGAGCAAATATTACACCTCGTCGAAAGGCTCTATCTGAAGTATATCATGTAGTAGGCATGCTTCATGTATCACTAGTATATCACCGTAACAACTGCACCTCGTCAAAAAGATACATCTCACATTATGTGATCGACACACCTCACTAACCTTATGATATGCGAGTTTTGTTTAGTCCATCATAATTCATTTGAGCCAACTTACCTTTCATATCCCTCAACAACAAGTGTCTAAGGGAAACTATGATTTATTGATCCTATGATAATGCTCTAGAATAACGTATTTTTATGTATTAATCATGTGTTTATTCTGAGCTTGATCCTACTAACTTGAGCCATTTATGTCTTTTTATCTTTTAGGGACTGATTTGGAGGCAAAAGTAAAATTAAGGGACAAAAGTGCGAATTTGGAGACACAATAGGCTGACATGCGACACAGGAAAAAGATTGTGCCAAAAGTGCGAGCATGGAAGACACAAGGACTAAAAATACAAAAAGAAGAGATTTTATTCTATAAGACTCCATTTTGTTTATATTAGGATAATTAATATTAAGATAATTATTAGGATTATTTAATTTCAGGATTTAATTTTAATTATTTTAAATAAATTATTTTTAATTAAATGTATTTATCTTTTTAGAATTTAAGTTAAATTAGACTATCTTTATTTATCTTTTCCGCACTACGGGCTGACGCTTTTGTCCATGGCCCTTAAGAAGTAAGCTTTTCAGCATATGCAAAGGCGACCGCTTTGCATATTTTGGAAGGATTGCATAAGCTTTTCAGCATATGCAAAGGCGACCGCTTTGCATATTTTGGAAGGATTGCACAGTCGGTTCGTTAACTTACTGCGTCAGAGGTTGGCGAGCCAAAGAGACAAAATGGCATGGGATTCGCCATTGAGAAGCGTTGATCTAGCATAGATTACTGGCTAGAGTTAGGTTCCCTAAAAATCGTAAGTCTAATCTTTGGAGCTGGTGGTTGTAGGCGTCCTTTTCCACTATAACTGGCTTACTTGAGTTGAGAAGGGTTATTTAAAAGCCGAGGATTGAACCCAAGGCGGAATGAGACAACTGGAGGCTGGAATCTACCAATAAGAATTTCTTTTCCTTTAACTCTCTTTATTATTTTTATTATTTTTGTAATCACAATTTCAGTCTACTTTAGATTCTATTTTTATTTTTATTTTTCCAAATCAAATCTTTAATTCTGTTATTTTTTTCTGCCACGCAGGTTTTCTTGGGAACAATTCTGCCCAGGATTTCGAGAAACAAGCATTCGTATAATCCGGTCCCTGAGGATTCGACCCTACTTCCCTTTTATTTTTATTTTTACTATTATTTTTACTATTTTACAGGGAATAGGATATTTTTGTTGCTCTCAACGACACATCAAATTTTGGCGTCGTTGCCTGGAATTGGTAACGTACTAATCTTATTTTTTATTTCTTATGACCAGATTTGCTCCAGGAACTCTTGCGTTTGATTCGGAGATTGAAAAGACTGTAAGAGCTAATCGTATGGAAACAAAGCTAAGGAAAAAGTAGTCAGCGGTGGTTGAGACTCAAAGTAATCCACCGCTAAAAATCAGAATTAACGATGAAGCAGAGTCTAGGATTAACGAAAACCCTACTCAAACTTTTGAAGGCGAAAAAGTAGAAATTCGTTAACCCCCTAGAAGGGTTCACCAGCTAAGTAATTCGACCTTAGAAGATAAGGTTGATAGAATTGCTAATATTTTGAATTCTCTTGTTGCAAAAAAAGTAAAGACAACCCGAGTATGCGGAATATGTGCTACCCCTGAACATATAACTGATGCATGTCCCAGTTTAAATGATGATACTATGGCTCATTTAGATGCTGTAGAAAATTTTCCTAGGCCACCACAAAGGCGATATGACCCTTATGCTAATACCTATAACCCAGGATGGAGGGATCACCTTAACTTAAGTTATGGGGCTAACCCACAATATAACCAGCCATACCAGAATCGAGTTCCACAACAGCCATGAGATTCAGGTAATTCTCTAGAAACTTTGGTCAATAAATTAGCTACTAACATGCTTGATTTTCAACAGAAAATCGAAGCGTCTATACGAGAATTGACCACATCAATTGAGAAGATGAGTTCTCAAGGGAAGCTGCCGTCACAAACAGAACCAAACCCGAGGCAAAATGCTAATGCAATAACGCTGCAAAGTAGAAAGGTACTAGAACCAATTCCTGGCAGAAATCTTGGCCAAGAAATCGCCCAAGAAAAAACCGAAAATGAAGAACAGGTCAGAGAGAAACCCCCACTACCGAAAATCCAACCCCCATTCCAGGACGATTAAATCAGTGTCGAAAAAGTAAGGAAGATAAAGAGATCCTCGAAACATTCAGGAATGTCGAGATCAATTTACCACTGTTAGGTGCCATCAGACAGATTCCGCGGTATGCCAAGCTCCTCAAAGAACTTTGCACCAACAAACGAAAACTAACAGGTAACGAAAAGGTAAGTGTTGGTGAGAATGTATCCACAGTGCTACAGCAAAAAATGCCGGCAAAATGCAAAGATAGGGGTATGTTCGCTATACCATGCAAAATAGGTCATTTGGGGATCAAGAAGGCCATGTGTGATTTAGGGGCCTCCATAAATGTTATGCCTTATTCTATTTATGAATCACTTAACGCGGGTTTTTTGACAAAGACAGGTGTTATCATTCAGTTGGCAGACAGGTCTATTGTGCACCCCGAAGGAGTCCTGGAGGATGTCTTGGTAAAAGTTAATGAACTTATTTTTCCTGCAGATTTTTACGTGATAAAAATAGACGAGGACAACACTTCAGGAGCTTCGGACCTTCTGTTGGGGCGACCTTTTCTTAGTACTGCAAATACTAAGATTGATGTGCGAAGCGAAACTCTCACGATGGAGTTTGATGGGGAGATTGCGAAGTTTAATGTTTACGATGCTATTAGTCATCCAAGTGAAATCTTGAGCGTAAACCATGTCGACATAATGGGCCCATTAGTAGAAAACACTTTTAAGTCATCTTATGAAGATAAATCTAAAATGATGTCTGATGATTTTTCTATTAATAAATTATTGGCTCCTATGGATACTAAACTTCTACCTTCTGTTATACAGGCACCAGATTTGGAATTAAAACAACTTCTCGAGCATCTAAAATACATATTTCTGGATAATGATGGGACCATAGCCGATTTAAAATGGATTAACTCCTTGAAAGACACGCAAAGACGATTAAAGCAAATATGGTCAATGTGTTAAAAAAGGAGAATTTTCGAGCCTATACGGACGAAAGAATTCAGTTGCAACAGCTCCAATTCTAGTTGAGGCGTCAAGCTAGCGACGTTAAACAAGCGCTTGTTGAGAGGCAACCCAATTTTTATTTTTATTTTATTTCTATTTATTTTGTCTTATTATTTTATTATTTATTATTTTCATATATTAATAAAATTCTCTTCTTCTAGGTAAATCGAAACGAAGATAGGAAGAAAGGAGGAACGGTAAATCTGCAGCCAAACAGCTCCTACTCGACATTTTTAGCCAGCAACTAGCGGATCTCATTGCCATCATACGTGAATGACAGTAATTACACGGGGAGTTCCTCTACACCTTTTTCTCCTATTTTATTCCACATCGAGGACTATGTGTTTTAAGTAGGGGGAGGCATTCCTCATTATTTCTGTCATTTTAGATGCTGAATTTTTGTTGTTGCTGCTAATTTGGTTGTTGCTGCCCATATATATATATATTTTTAGCATATTTTGCCTCTTTTCATGCCCAAGAATTTGACCACGACTTGCCTACTGTTTGCCCCACAAGCATGATTCTTGCCTTCTGAGAAAGTTATGATTTTTCCCATAGTTGATGCCATCTCCACTGTTTTATTTTTATTAGGCTAAAAATAATTATGATTAATGGAGTTAACTCTATCTTGCTTTTCGTAAAATTGATCAAGTTTAATATAAAGTGAACACTTAAAATAATTGCATGCTTAATTTATGTTCATGGCTATTAGGTGATTATTGAAACTTGTTCTTGACACTTAAATTGTTTTTCCTGAGTTCTCAAATTTTCAATTTCATTTAATTGTTAATAAATTTTTCCATGGTTATGAGTACAGCTTAGAACGTGACTGACTGAGTAACCGGGGTAGGGTGCGTGGGTTGTCATTCTACTTCGCGTCAAAAGGTTATGTGACGTGATAGTTAAAGCTTCGCTAACCGGAATTAATTCTTAAGAATGCTTTGGGCTGAGTAACCGGGGTTTGGTGCTTGACTGTCATCACTCTTCGCGTCAAAAGGTTCCACATATTCTTAGGAAAAATAAAAATAAAAACTATATTGGGCTGAGTAACCGGGGTTTGATGCTTGGCTGTCATCACTCTTCGCGTCAAAAGGTTCAACATATATAAATAAATAAATAAATAAATAAATAAATAAAAAGAAAAAAATATATGTAAATAAATAAAATTTGGGACTAAAGGAAGAAACAAAGAGGGTGTCTTGGTAGATTTAGTAATCACCTAATTTCCATGAAATAATTCAAATCGATTTTAATTTCTGTGTGTATTAATTGGAAAACTTTTTCTATTTTACTTAAAGCAAGCTTAGGGTTCTCTTTATTTTTCATATGCATTTTTAACTAATTCTTATGAAACTTTGGAGTGATATTTCTTTTATGGCAGAATCTAACTTTCACAATGGATAGGAACCATACTTGAGGGCAAGCATGGACTAAGTAGGGGGAATTTGATAATACTCTAGAATAACGTATTTTTATGTATTAATCATTTGTTTATTCTGAGCTTGATCCTACTAATTTGAGCTATTTATGTCTTTTTATCTTTTAGGGACTGATTTGGAGGCAAAAGCAAAATTAAGGGACACAAGTGCGAATTTGGAGACACAATGGGCTGACATGCGACACAGGAAAAAGATTGTACCAAAAGTGCGAGCATGGAAGACACAGGGACTAAAAATGCAAAAAGAAGAGATTTTATTCTATAAGACTCCATTTTATTTATATTAGGATAATTAATATTAAGATAATTATTAGGATTATTTAATTTTAGGATTTTATTTTAATTATCTTTATTTATCTTTAATTAAATGTACTTATCTTTTTAGAATTTAAGTTAAATTAGACTATCTCCCTAGCACTATAAATAGGGGGTGAAGTGACTCTATTTGGTGTTCATCTTTTTCTGAAAACACTTTCCTCCTGAAAGTCTAGGCTTTTGTTTCTTCATATTTTATTTCAATAAAATTCCCTTTTCTATTTTTATATTTATTTTCTTTTCCACCATTATCATGAGCCACTAAAACTTATCTAGCCGAAAGTTGTCAATATTCCCTAAAAAGGGTTCTTAAGGCCTAAAATCCGTACTTAGCCTTCTCGCCAAGTATTCATCGTTTCTCCGCACTACGGGCTGACGCTTCCGTCCATGGCCCTTAAGAAGTAAGCTTTTCAGCATATGCAAAGGCGACCGCTTTGCATATTTTGAAAGGATTGCACAGTCGGTTTGTTAACTTACTGCGTCAGAGGTTGGCGAGCCAAAGAGACAAAATGGCATGGGATTCGCCATTGAGAATCGTTGATCTAGCATAGATTACTAACTAGAGTCAGGTTCCCTAAAAATCGTAAGTCTAATCTTTGGAGCTGGTGGTCGTAGGCATCCTTTTCTACTATAACTGGCTTACTTGAGTTGAGAAGGGTTATTTAAAAGCCGAGGATTGAACTCAAGGCGGAATGAGACAACTGGAGGCTGGAATCTACCAATAAGAATTTCTTTTCCTTTAACTCTCTTTATTATTTTTATTATTTTTGTAATCACAATTTCAGTCTACTTTAGATTCTGTTTTTATTTTTATTTTTCCAAATCAAATCTTTAATTTTGTTATATTTTTTTCCGTCACGCAGGTTTTCTTGGGAACGATTTTGCCCTGGATTTCGAGAAACAAGCATTCGTATAATCCGGTCCCTGAGGATTCGACCCTGCTTCCCCTTTACTATTATTTTTATTATTTTATAGGGAATATGATATTTTTGGTGCTCTCAACGACACATCATCCTACAAGCTAGGGGATAATCGGCTAAATGAGGAACAAACAAGGTCCACACAAGAACAGTTGGGAACTTAGTATAGGGGACATGCAAAACTAACCCACATTCCAACATCTCCCTAACTCTCTCTTCCTCTTCCTCTTTGACCTCCCTTGTAATTTAGTAGCTCTCCGCACACTTCCATGTGAATGGCCACTAACATCCTTCTCTAACTCTAATCATCAACAATATTATTATTTCGTATTTTAATTACTTTTTTATGTATTTAAATTTTACATGAAGTATATAATTTTAAAGATAGTTTATATTTTTACTATTTTCTAATTAAAAAGTTAAATCTAAATTTAACAAAGACACTCTTAAGTAATCGTATTTTTAAAAAATATATATACAATCATGGTCGACATTAAGGGGGTTGCCAGGCCCCTTCCTCCCCTAAAATAAAATAAAAAATTCCATTTAAGCTCTTAAATTTTTTTTAAAAATTTAAATTAGTGAAGGTAAAATTACACTTTGATCCCCCTAAAAATATAAAAATTTGATTTAATTATTTAAAAATTATAAAGATATAATGATGAAATTACATTTTTACTATCATAAAAATTACAATTTAATTTCAACCCCTCGTAAATTTTTTTTTTAATTTCACCCCTGTAAACAACTTTTGTCACTCTATTTTCCTCTAAAATCTTTAAATCAACATTGGTGTCCAATGCATATTAAACATGAATCTTCATCTTTACCATCTCAAAATTTGGAATTCAAAAATTTAAGACGGAAGATACTTACATGAATTAGTTACTTACCCCATCATAGCACTGAACCAAATTGCTAACATCTAACTAAGAATTTAGATTATTTTCTTTCATCATAAATGTTGGGACCAAACAGTCTTGTATTGTCATGTCATGTTCCACATTGAGATTCGAAAATATTTGACAACTCATGTAATAATTAGTACAAATTCTTATTAACCCTTAACTGTGCACCAAAACCATCGAAATCACTGAATTTAGGACGCTCTCAAAAATATCAAATATTATTTGCTGTCATTAAGAATCAACACCTGTCATATATTTGAAATCGACATGTGATTTGCTTCAAATTTCTATGGTCTAATTGTGATTTTGGTCCTTGAGATTTAATCCTAATTTTCTTGGAGAAGTATTTCTCTTTTAATATGGCTTTTATAATGTAAATAGTAGTTCAAATTCCATAACATCTTAGTAGTTGCCAGTAAAGTAATGATGTGATCTTTTAAGGAAAAAACACAACCTAATCATTTGTCTTATAAGCAAATTTATTATTTGTTTAATATAGTTGATTGGATTTATTTGCGTGATATTTTTTTTATAATTGAATAACACAGTAAAAGGATATGGTTGAAATAAATGGTGATAGATATTTTTCTCAATTTATTTGAATTGAGTTCGAATCTTAAAGTCTAGCAGGAAGCGAAATAAAATTTTAAAATTTTTAAAGGTTTTAATGAGATTTTTCAAAAATTTTAGTAGGTTTAATTAAAAATGTACAAAAATTCTAAACTTTTAATGGAAATTCACAAAAAAAAATAAAAATTGAAGTCTAATTAAAATTTTTAAAAGAAATTCTAACGTTATCGAAATTTAATATTTTGGACACTTACTCGTTAAATCATTAATGGAAGCCTTTTCTTATTGGCATAATAACAAAATTTAGCCCTCCAATATCTACGAATTCTATCAATTTGGTACTAATACTAAAAAACTCAACAAATTTAACCATCAACTTTATATATCCTATCAATTTAGTCTTGATTGTTAAAAATAAAAAAAAATAAAAAAATTTAAAAGTTCATTTTCCGATAAAAATATATAATATTTTATAAAAATACATACAAAGTTATAAATAAATTCAAACAAATAAATGTCCATTTTTCTCTTTTTCTAACATAAGATTTAATAAATATTATTTTATAAATATTTTTCCCTAAAAACCCCGTAAATTAAATTAGATTCAAACTTTTCTTTTTTTTAGTTTTGTTTTATAAATAATAAATTTTTAATGTACGTGTGACTTTATTTCTTAGTCTTCACCAAATTTGCATAGCATTAGGCATTGCCTTTTTCCTGCAACCATCGACACCAATAACTCTTACTTTGAATTTCTCGATTTTCACATCCTCTATTGTCGTGCCATCCAACTAGGAATTGATTGCGGAGCTACTAGCATAGCCTTCGTCCACCTATTGGGTCTCCGAGATTTCATCATCACCTGTATATCCCTAATTGTGCCTGCCCTCAAGCTCTAGTTTTTTCACCTAACCTGAACACGGTGGTCAATAATGTTTGAAAAAGGGAAAAGTTGAATCTATTACGTCTTCTTCAAGGCTTTTTTTCCCCTTAAATTATTTTATTTATAAGATTATTATTTTAATAAATAAATTTCATGGTAGAAAAATAGAAAAAATGGTATTCATTTATTTATAAATATTTTTATAAAAATCTTATGTATTTTTATCAAAAAATAAACTTTAAAATTTTTTTATTTTTTATTTTTAAGAATCAAGATTAAATTGACGAAATTTGTAAAACTGATGTTTAAATTTTTTTACATTTTTTTAGAATTAGGACCAAATTGATAGAACCTATAAATATTGAAGGACTAAAATTGTTATTATGCCAATAAGAAAGGGCTTCCTTTAACGATTTAACGGATGGGTAACTAAAATATTAAATATTGATAATAGTAGTGACTAAAATAGAAATTTTTAATCTTAGGTGACCAAAACAAAAACACACTAATAATTGAATGACTATTTTTAAAGTTTACCCGAATTGAAAATACTTAATTAAAGGTGATTAATTAAATCAAAATTCATCATCGTTGAGAGCCTCAAATTTCTACAAAATAATTAATTAGCATTGTCCCTAAAATTTGACTTCATTTTGTAGGGATTAGTTGACAATGACCGCATTACAATAGTGTCCCAATGCAGCCTCTGATAGCTACCAAGATTGCTGGTCCAAATGCATGTATGGCATTGGGTAGACCATTTTTTATCTTCAAACATGTGTTCCATAATTGATTTCATTTACTACCCTTCTATTAGATGCACATGAGGATTGATTATTAAGAAAAATATATCACAAAATTTAAATAAATATATAAATTATTTGTGTTGGTCAAATTTGGTATTAGTCGAATATATCTTAATTTGGTAAATTTTAGTTTTCAAATTTTTTAAAATTTAAAATTTCAGTGGTGATTAAATGATAATTATTAAATTTGTTAAATTAAATTATGCTATTTCGAAAGTCTTATGTTACAAACATATATATATATATATAAAGAATTTGTGTTGGTCAAATTTTGTTATTAAACCCTATACTATGCAGAAGTTGAGAATTCGGTCTCTTTACTCTAATTTTGTTAATTTCAATCCCTGAACTTTTTGAATTTTGAAATTTCAGTTGTGACCAAACGATAGCTATTAAATTTGTTAAGTTAAATTATGCTATTTCAAAAATCTTACGCGATAAACATATTATCACACGTATAATGCCATGTCAGCTTGTTATTTCTACGTAATACTCACAGAAAAATTATATAATTTTAGTTAAAGGATTTTGCAGCTACCATTTGATTCGAGGTTAAATTTTTAAAATTTGAAAAGCATAGAAACTAAAATTGATCAAATTGAAGAATAATGACTAAATTCACAGCTTACACATAATAAATTACTACTAGTAAAACTTGACCTAGGGATTTAACTGTTAACGTTTGGGTTAAGATTGAAATTTCAAAATTTAAACAATACATGGACCAAATTAGAATTTGTGGACTAAATCCATAATTTAACCATTTTTATTTGATACAAAACAGTATTAATAACTAAACAGCAAAATTTCTAGAAAAGTTTTTATTTAATGTACTAGAAGTGTATAAATATAAACATATTAATAGTTAATCGCACAAGGGGACCTCATTAGAAAAACCCTTAACATTATTTCTTTAAAGAAAATTAAAATTAAAATTAAAATTGAAATTAAAATTAAAATTTATTTTTAAATTATCATTTTTTATAGAATTAAAAAAATATTATCAAATAATAACCTCAAATTATAATCTAATAATTATATTTTTAACAAATAATACATTGTGATTTAATGATAGTTTATGAACATTGAAGTCAAACTCAGGTGTCAAATTGGAACATAAAAAAAATACAGATACAAAATTGAATATTGAAGCTAAACTCAGGTACCAAATAGTATATTAACCCTTTTATATATATTTTATAGATTAGTGTTAAATGGGGATAAATTTTAAAAATATACATGAACTTTAATTTTATGCGATTTTATACATAAAATTTTGATTTAATCTAATTCTCATAAATTATTAACATAATTATTGATATGGTATTATTTTATATTTATATATTTATCTAATATAAAATAAATTAATATATACATTAAAATTAAAATCGAAATTTCATGTGAATAATTATACTAAATTAAAATTCACGAATCAAATTATATATTAAATCAAAGTTTATCTATTCCGCTAGTAAACACTAATGATTGGCAAACAAAACAAACAAAAACCTAAGTAAACAAACTCTCTTCATAATTATTCTTGTTTCAGCCGGCATTTCACTGCTGACAACAAATGTTTTAACACTACTGAATGAGGAACAGAACCAATATACATCAAATGCTGTCTTCAATGTTTCCTGTTTCAGCCGGAGTATCTGCCGACACAATATATCTACTACATACGTACGTAGTGTTTCTTTTTTCTTTTCATAAAGAAATTACTACTATACAATAAAAAATATATATATATTATAAAATTGAAAAACAAATCAGATTATTTAAATTTGAGGTTTGAATATTCGGCTTAAATATATTTTTGGGTAAATTTTATTAAAGGTTATTAAATTATTAGTAAGTTTATGTTTTAGTTATCTAGCTTTAAAAAGTTATAAAATGGTCACTGAACTATTCAAATATTTTCATTCAAATTACCGGGCTGTTAAAATCATTGTTGTATAGCCTTCTCTGTTCGTACCACTTGCAACAATCGAAATGTAACAACCAACCCGACGTAGATCATATCGATATTCTGTTGTAAGCTAGTGTAGAAAAAGGGATGAATTATTCGTTAAGTGTTGTGTGGCGTGTTGCGAGGATTCTTTTTGTGAGGAACACCCTGCTGGAATTCTCCACTTGGCAAACTCCAGGGATTGATGGACTCTTTTATGGCACAATTCGCCAACCCTAGATGTCCTGGGCAAACTTGTCAATTCATGGAGTGGTAGAATTATTTTTCGTAGAAACGATAGCTCAGTGAGTATCATTAGAGTTCAATTGAAACATAGTTGGAATTGAACTAGAGTACTGTAGATGACAACTTGATATGTTTAGGTAACCAAATGACCTGTTTAGTTGGTTACTTTAGTGTACAAATAATGTTTTACCACTCTGATTAGTGGTAGTAGTTGCGTTCGGTCAAATATTAGATTTCAAACCTTATTAGGAAAGCTTAGTCTCTGAACTCAATGGTGACAGTGGGATTTTTGACCTTCCCACTAAGCTTTTTTTCATTTTCTATGCTATAAAAAGAGTGCATATAGCTAGCATGTTTCAATTTTGCTTTCTCTCTGTGTTATCTCCTACGTCCTTAAAAAGTTTCTGTTTAAGTTACCTTTTCTAGAGAAGGAGAGGTTGGTTACCAAGAATTTGTTAAGACGTCATTGATAAGTGCCAGTTGACTGGTAATTTTTGGAAAACTTTAGTTGATGTCGGAGGAACTTACGTCTTTGCATTAGTACATGTATGATCAATTCTTAGTAGATAAATAACCTGATAATTATGATTGATTCTTATTTAGCTCAAGAACCTAGCGAAGGTCTGCGTAATTGAGGCAAAGGACCAATAGAGTAGATTTTATCCTGAAGGTTATGATGAGTTCCTTTTTGTTTCTTTTGGGGTTTTGACACTTTATGATATAGAGTTGTGGAGGGTAAGTTGTCTCTACTGAAGATGTGTCAATGTAGTGTGTATTAACATGTGCGTAACAAGTTTGTTGTGTGTGTGACCATGGCCAAGATCGCGGTTAATATCCACCTTGTATGCGAGCCTGGTACCAAAATACTTGTTATGTGAAAATGTGGAAAGAAGTTTTATTTGTGATGCCTCCAATAGGGTAGCTTTATTACAAACTAGATTGGCAGATCATGACCCCACCTTGCGAGAGAACACGTGTTCAATTTAACATGGAATATGAATATAGATTTTATTATGAATTATATGCAATTCTGATTTTTGAAATATGGGTCTGAGGCTGGCACAATGTTGGGTCATAGGTAAACATACATGACTGAGAGAAGTGTGCATGACTTATTGGTATGTGTCCACTAAGGATTTTGTGTGTTATAAAGGTGAGGTGTTTGCCAAGGAACTATATTGATAAACTGGTGTAAGGTTGTTATAGGAAACAACCTCGAAACAAAAATATCATTATCTTTAAGTTGATCAAGGGTGACCTGATAAACAAATTGTATCTAATGGGAACTTGCCAAGTTCAATTGAACTTACTCCGTTACTTTTCTTTCTCAAGAGATTGATTAGTAAAAGAAGATCAATAAAAGGGGACTATGCTAGAGCTGTATCTACAAGTGAGCCACTTATCTATTTTGTATCATGTGTTGTTGTTCGACAGATTGATTAGGATTGACTCACCGTACTGATTGTTGAATCATCGCTTGAAGCTCGCTAGTTGGACTTTTAGGAAAAAAAAAGAAACTTAACAACCCAGTGACTAAAATAAAAACTTTTGAAAAGTTTAATGATCATTTTGTAACTTTTTGAAATTGAGTGGCCAAAATGTAAATTTACTAATAGTTTAGTGACCTTGGGAATTGTTTACCTTATATTTTTTGAAGTTACAACGATTTCGATCAAATCAATCATTACAAGCACCAATCTGAATAATCAATTCAATGGCTTAACATTGCTATTGATCCAAAATCCTATTGACCACCTGACTTTTATTTTAAAAAACCTTTTTTTTTGTCCAATTTTATCTAAACTCTTCAATTATCATGTAAGCCTTTGAATTTGGACAAATAACCCTCGACAGGTAAAATATATATGAGTTACTGTAATTTTTGGATCCTAAACTTGGTAACTAGGTCTTATTTGGTACATGTACTTTTTTTCTTCACTTTAGTATTTGAATTTGGCAATTAGGTTCATTTTGGCCTTTGAACATGAAAATTGTAAAAGTTCGATGGAATCCAAGTTCATGCCTAAAATAGACTTAGTTGCTAGGAGCAAAGCTAGAATATTATTTTATGAGGGGTAGAAATGAATAAAAATTTAAGGGAGGCCAAAGTATAAATTGACCATTATACTAATTTATAGTTTCTTAAAACCTAAAAGGACGACATAAAGAATTTTTTATTTTTTGGGAGCCAAAGCCACAACCTGCCACTCCTTCCTCCATATTTTCTAATTGCCAAATTCAGATATCAAAATAAATTTATATTGTGGAGTATGCCTTGCATTTTAGCATAAATAGTGTGTGACGTCGCAACAAGAAAGAGTTTTTCATCCTGATGAGGCACGATGTCCTGACGAGAAGAAATAACTCGTCCCGATGACGCGACAACATTGAAACGAAGTTGCGACGAGCAAATATGCCACATCACGATGTGGCGACATGTTCCTCAATTTTATCGGCTTTACTTCTTTCAGTTAAACATTATTTTAGTTTCCCACTTAAACTCTGATTAGAGTAGAATATTTTAATATTATTTTACCTACGAATTTAGACTATAAATAAGCCTTCTACAACCTTAGAAAAGAAATAACCCATAACACATTTAGGTATTAGCTTTTACAAGCTTTCAGAGAATTTTGTGTTTAAGTTTTAAGGGTTCTTATTTTCGGGTTTCAAGGTTTAGTTTTTACCTCTATCTTTTGTACTCTCTATTTTTTTTCATTTTAGTAAAATATTTGTGTTTGATCTTTTCAAATTTTTCGTTGTTTTACTTGTTCGTTACTTAATTAGGTTTATCCCCAATAAACTGGTATCAGAGCTTATTTTAATTTTTACATTCAACTAGTTCAGAGATAGAAACAATAAGATTCAACATTGAGAAGTTCGATGGCATCATAAATTTTAATCTATGGGAAGTTCGGATGACAACAATATTGGTTCAGAATGGTCTGAAAAATGTCGTTACAGAGAAAAAGCCAATGAATATGGATTAGTCAAAATGGGAAGAGCTTGATGAGAATGCCTTGTCTGCAATTTAGTTGTGCCTTTCAAATAGTGTATTGTAAGAGGTATTGATGGACAAAACGACATACGCCTTATGGAAAATGTTAGAAACTCTTTACGTGACAAAGTTTCTGTCTAACTGATTGGTGTTGAAACAACGACTATACATGTTTCGCATGGAAGAATGTGAGCACTTTAGAGGTCACATCAGTTAATTTATTACTCTTTTTAATGATTTAAAGAATGTTAAGGTTCAAATTGACGATGAAGATTAGGCTATGTTATTATTGTGCTATTTATCCCTTTCATATAAGTTTTTTAGGGAGATCCTGATTTATGGTAGAGATAAACTCTCATTCGAGGATGTAAAGGGTCACTTGTTGAGCAAAGATAAACTCGACAATAAATTTGGTACAAATAATAAGTCAAATGGGCAAGTGTCGATTTTGGTAGCATCAAGTAATCGAGACAAGAGATGTCGCTATTGTAAGAAGTTAGGTCACATAATGTCGCTATTGTAAGAAGTTAGGTCACATTAAGGCATATTGTTACAACTACGAAATAAAAGGATTATTGAGAGAAAGGAGGAAGAATTAACTGGTGCTAATTTGGCCGACGACAAGGGTGATGATTTCTTTTTGGTGTCAACGAGCAAAAGCTCCAAGCTTACGTCCGAATGGATCCTAGATTCGGGGTATTCTTTCCACATGCGTCCCAACAGGGACTAGTTCTCCACATACAATTCAACTGAATGTGGAGTTGTGTGAATGGGGAATAGCTTACCTAGTAAGGTAATCTGTGTTTGTACTATTCATATCAAGGTGTATAACAGGACAATCAGGACACTGCTAGATGTCAAGCATGCATCAGACTTAAAGAGAAATCTCATCTCATTGGGAAATTTGGACTCAAAGGGTTGTAGAATTAACATTGAGTCAAACTACATTAAAGTATCTCGTAGGGCTCTCGTTTTGATGAAAGGTAAAAAGACTGGTAGTCTTTATGTTCTACAATGATCAACAATGATCAGTGAAATAGCATGTCCCTTGTCTGTTAAGGAGTCAGAGTCAACTAATTTGAAGCAAAGACGACTTGGTCATAGGAGGGAAAAAAGTATGGCTATTTTGAATAAGAGAAGTTCTTTTTTGGGTGCAGGTTTTGTAAAGACAGAGCATTGTGTTCATGGAAAGAAGACCTGAGTCAGGTTTGATTTGGCAGTACACAAGTTAAAGACTAAAAGTCTACCGGTTTCAAAGTTCAAGCACGGCTTAGACTCAATTAATATCCTGCAAAGTTTGAGATAGGCCCATGGCAAGCTTTGGCAAAAAAGACATTGTGAAAATACAAGTCAAGGTGGAGATTTGAAGAGTATGCCTTGCATTCCAGCATAAATAGTGTGTGATGTCGCAGTGAGGAAGAGCTTTTCGTCCTGATGAGGCATGACGTCCCGATGACACGACAACATTGAAACGGCGAAACGACGTTGCGACAAGCCGATATGCCACATCACGATGAGGTGACATGTTCCTCAATTTTCTCAGCTTTACTTCTTTCAGTTAAACATTGTTTTAGTTTTCCACTTAAACTTTGATTAGAGTAGAATATTTTAATATTATTTTATCAACGAATTTAGACTATAAATAGGTCTTCTACAACTCTAGATTACAAGCTTTCAGGGAACTTTGTGTTTATGTTTCAAGAGTTCTTATTTTCGGGTTTTAAGATTTAGTTTTCACATCCATCTTTTGTACTCATTGTTTTTGTCGTTTTAGTGAAATTATCTTTACCCGTGATTATTTATCATTTTCGAAAAAAAATTTCACATAAAATATTTGTATTCAATCTTTCCTATTATTTCATTATTTTATTTATTCATTGTTTAATCAAATTTTATACTCAAAATATATATAAACACCAAAATAAACCCAATTACTAAATTGAAAGACTAAAAACTACATTAACCCATATATACAATCATATAATAATTGCGATTGTGAAATTTAAGGAGACAAGACACATTGGGACCATGCTGCTGCTGATGTTGTCTATGCTTGTCATTGAAATTTTACTAATATATCATATTCATGGACCATTGGCTGGATTTTTGTGTTACAAACAAACTATTTATAGCTAAGGAAATAGACTGCTTGACAGCGTTGACATTCTCCTTGCTTTCGTTGACTTGTTGAGGTCTATTTCCTTTTATTTTTTTGCTGTTGGCCTCATTTCATGTTTGAAAAACGTAGCCCACCACTACCATATGTTTCTGGCTTAAATTTCATCTTTAATATTTAATATGTGGGTCTAGACTCTGCCAGTTATTAGTTAATAATTAATCTAATTGCTTGAGTGGTCCCAGTACGACAACGTTTTTGTTCAAGGAAGTCCCTAGAACTTTTTCTTTTGGTCTTGGTAAACCCTGACTTGCAAGAAAATATCTTCTATACCCCTGTATAAAAGCAATCCCCAGTTTATGAGTATGTAAAATTTGTAATTGAAATTGGGTTAAAAATATGCCATAAATTCTTATACTCTTTATAAATTTAAAATTTAGTTTTTATACTTTTATTTTTAGGAATTTAATCTTTCTACTTTTCAGTTTTCAAAATTCAAGTCCAACTGTTAACACTGTTAAGATCATTCTGTTAAATTTAAGTTCATTACAACGTCATTTTTTTTAGTTACATTGCTACCAAGTGAGTGCTTTTTTTTTTATTTCAAAATGTCACACTAAAAAAATTTAACAAAAAATTTAACAATATTAACAATTAAACCTGAATTTTGAAATCTAGAAAACTGAGAGACTAAATTCCTGAAAATAAAAGTACAAGAACTAACTTTCAAATTTGTAAAGAGCACATGGACCTATGACATATTTTTTATGTTTTAAAGACAACACATCAAAGTTTCTATTGGTCAATTTTTGCTATTAATTTCTATAGTATGTGTAAATTGTAGATTTAATCCCTATATTTTAATTTGGTTAGTTTTAATCCCTGTACTTTTCAAATTTTGAATTGGTTAACTTGTTTGGTTAATTTCTACTGTTAATCATGTATTATGTGTAGAAGTTGTATATTTAGTCTATGCTCTCTGATCGAATCATTTTTAGTCCTATACTTTTCGAGTTTTGAAATTTCCAGCATTGACGCAAAGGACGATTGTTAAACCCATTAATTGGATTTCTAAGTAAAATTAAAAAAAAAAATAGCAAGCTAACATGACATTACTTATGTGATAATATGTTTGACACATCAAATACTAATGAATTTAACACCTATTATTTGGTTAGGACTAAACTTTCAAATTTTGAAAAATACAAATACTAAAAATCACCTAATTAAAATACAAAAATTAAATATACAACTAATACATGGACTAATAACAAAATTTAACCATTTTTATTTAAGGTTAATTTTGGAAACAAATGTATTTGGGTTAGTTTCCTAATCACACCACATCAATGTCTTTTTAGGTTTTTATTTGGGGTTAATTTGAGAAACAAATATTTGGGGTAATAAATAATAATCATGATTTTCTTTATATTTCATGAAGCTTACTAGCATGATTGTTTTAACTATGTGATTTCTCTATGTATCAAATGCAAATCATAAAAATAAAAAAAAAATTAAAAAATAAAAAGTTGTCATTCCCAAGCCCAAAATCAATTGGGCCATAGGATTTTTAAAGCCTAAAATTTGGGCTTTAAATAATTAAGACCTTGACCTTAAACCTAGCCCAATTTGTCTTGAGTTTTTGATCCCTTACCCACATAAATGGACCTCATATTTAAGTAGTCAATATAAATGTGCATGTATTATTGTTAAAATTTAGATACAGTAGAACCAACTCTCTCTATAATTATCGATTGAGATTTAACTCGATTGGTATGAGTGTTGTTGTCAATGCAGGAGTATGTGAGTTCGAATGCACTGAAGTACATTATTTTTTTATTTATGGGTTGGGGAGGGATACGGGATATGATCAGAACCCATATTATTTTAGTAAAACTAGTACTATTCCAAAATAAAAATAATAATTTTTTATTTCTATTTTATTCTAAGTTATTTGAATACTCTAATTAGATAATATTATTAAGGTAATATTTAAGGTAAGATCTTATTATAGTAAGATATTTTTTTTAAATCAATGGTTGTGGTTAAAGACAGAAATGAAGAGATATAGCCATTTTATCAAGCTAGTCAGAAACTAAGAAATTGTGCTATTGATCTAGATCTGGAACCTATTAAATCAGTTACTGAATATGTTCTTTTTTCTCTAGAAATCAATTCCTCTCCTTATTTAGTGTTGAAATCAGTTGAGTTGGTTAAATGGTAAACTCACATTTCTTAACGCAAATCCTATGTAACATGATTACCGATGGATTGATGTTTCTTTTTTCTTTTTTACTCATTTTTATTTCAGCTATTAATTTTAAAAAGATCCGGCGTGATCCCGCTATAATGAGATTTTTAAATAAAAGCCACTGTTAGTGACAATAAAAATATCAAAAGTTTAAATTAAAGGAATAGAAATAATTATATTGCATGGTTTTACATCGATATATTGCATACACAACTAGTTATATTAATTCAATATGAAAATAAATGTATATATTTATTTCTTTAAATGTGCACAATTGATTCAAAGTCAAAGTTTCATGTGTCCATACGAACCACAAGTCAAGTTTCATGTGTATAATTACTCCAAATCAAAACTAATATATCAAATTGCGTAGCAAACCAAAATTCATGTATAAATTTGATATTTATCCCTTAATTATATCAATAGTTTTCATTGAAAATAATCATTACAAATATCAAATCGAATAATTTAATTCAAGTCAAATTAACTAATAATCAGACACATATTTTTCACAAAATGAGATTCTAATTTAAAAACTTAATAATTATAGTCGATTGAGTCTTAACTCGATTGATATTGGCATTGTTGCCAGTTTCAGGAGGACTTGAGTTCAAATGCGTTGAATTGCATTATCCTCCTATTTAAGAGTTGGGAAAGGACTATAGATAGTTCTAAACATTTTATAAACATCTATAACGTGTACAATTTAAAGATTTTTTTTCTAAAATTCTTTTTTTTTTAGGTTGTTTTTATCTTGAAAACAACTTTCTAAGAGCATAAAATTCTTTGATCTTTTCCTCTAGGAAAACAAAAAACCAAGTCATGGTGCTTAAATAGTATTTCCCATGGAATTGGAATTTTTAAAGCTAAAATGCTTTGTATTTGACAGCCTGTTCCCCAACAAAGATGAACCCATAATATTGTTCAACACAATACTATTGTATAACATGAATATATTTTTTTAAAAAATACCTAAAATTAAAATAAAACACAAATATGATATAAGTAAATCAATGCATAACACAAATTATTAATATGTTAGGAGTTGTATGAAAAAAATTAATTTCAATATAATTATGAATTAATAAATGGTTGGAAGAAGTCACTGTAAATTTACTTGAATATCATCATAAACTCGAATAAGAATAGATTCAAAATATAGAACGAATAAGAATACATTAAAAGTATCATGAAAGCTCCAATATTAAGATTTAAATTTTATTTTGCCTCCTTTACTAAAAAAATAAGTAAATTAATCCTTGCACGTTAGTTCAAAAACAAATTAATTTTTTTTGTTAAAAACTTATGTAATCGACGAAATAGCCAAATAGTGATATGTGGCGTGTCTCGTCACTACAGCAAAATAGACTTTTAGTGGCGTTTTTTCTAGCATTTAGCGGCGCTTTTAAGCGCCACTAAAACTTTTTGTGGCGCTTCTTAAAACGCCGCTATAGGTACCGCCACAAAATTTTGTGGCGTTTATCTGAAAAAAAACGCCGCTAAAAGCCGTGACTTTTAGCGGCGTTTGTTGGAGAAGCGCCGCTAAAAAGTCACGACTTTTAGCGGCGTTTTTATGGAAAACGCCGCTAATTTTGACAGATTTGCTATATATTTTTTTCACCAATATCCAGCCCTCCTGCATTAAAATCCAACCAAATACAACAAATATTATATAAAATGCAAATTAAAAATAGTAAATTTAGCATAAAAATACAACTGTAAATATTAATTCTAAATGGTACTTCAAATTTAACGAAAGATATATGATATAATTAATAAATAAAGTATAATTTAAAATATTCTTCCAATAATGTTAAACGTGACAAAGTTAAAAACATTCTTACAATGAGAAAACTAATGTCTAAGATGGCGGCTTTTTGCGATTCTTTGAAACATCTCATGATCATCTGTTGAAGCTGTAGCTGGAGGTCATCGTACTTTTTGCTCTGCTCTGCTGCCATCGCTGCTGCCTCTGCCTCCCTCGCTCGTGCCTCTGCCTCCCTCGCTGCTGCAGCTGCCTCCCTCGCTGCTGCTGCAGCCTCCCTCTCTGCTGCCTCCGCTCTAAGTTGTTGCTGGAGTTCTTCATATTTTCGTTGAACCTCGGCAATTTGCTCAACCGTGTTCGCTTGCATCTGAGCTATCTGGTCTCTTAACCTCTGAACTTCAGCTTGAGCTTGACTTCCGGAAGGCATGTATTGCTGGGAGCCGGATCCAAAATATTGGGTCGGGGTAACACCAGATCCTTGAAATCGAACCCGACCGTACCTTTCAGGACCCAAAACTTCAGTGATAATTCTGTTATCAATGTTCTCAAGATTAACAGAACTATCAGTCGAAGCAATCGCTTCATATTCCGCCTTCTTCTCCTTTAGTTTCTCCTAAAAAAGCAAGTAAATAGTTAGAAACGAAATATATAATAAAAATGAATGCAACATAACTTAACATTATTTAAAACTACTAACGATGAATTGAATTAAACAATTATAATTAAAGATTATAAATATTTAGAATAAATCAAATATTAAGTAAATATACCATAATTTCTCCAGCTTCGGATGTCATAGGAGATCCATCTTTCTTCCTATGCGTAATCTCAAAAAGCTGAAGGCGTCCAACTTTTTGTCCAGATTTGACTTCCTACAATATAGTAGTAAAAATATTATTTAATAGTAGAAAGTTATTAATATTTGAAACAACTAATAAATTCATAATACCTCGGCCTCATTCTGAAAGCAAAACTTCTCGACCTGCTGCTGTAAGTGCGTGTATTTTTTTTTTTCACGCTTGTTCCAACTCGCTCACTAGTCCTACATAATGAAATTATTATTACGTATATAGTAAACACTATATATAAGAGTTTGGAAATACGCAATACCTCTCCTTTCTTTGAATTCTAGAATCGAACCGCATCTTCCCATTGGTACCTCAGCATTCCCGGCGGGACATTTCTTAATTTTTACTCGAGGCTTATGTCTTTCTTAAAATATTGTTTTTTTAAAGTGCTTTTATTGTCTCTCCATTTTTACCCAATGCCTTCTTGATATAATCATCGGAGACCTCAAAAGCAAATCTCTCCTAAAAACACAAGTTTAGAATGTAAAAATAAATAAAACTTAAACCAAAGTATTATAAATTACATTAACATTTTGTTACCTTAATATTAGCGAGAGCTCGATTTTTGTTGCTATCGGGCATGTGATGCCATGATTCATAGTTGATGGGCAACATATTGGCATTTCGTGCTAAAATGCCCAAATAGCTGCTAAAAGTCGAGCTTCGGATCCAACAGTGACCATGAGTATTTCTACTTACTTTGACACGCTCGACAGGGATCTAAGTCGTATAGATCTCTAAGCGTCGTCCTCGAACTCTGCGTGTCCCACCACTTTCAGCTGAAAAATGATATACTATTATTATATTAAAATTGACAAATAAATCAATAATAAAAGTCAATACATGTAAAATGAACTTAACATTACTTTGAAATTCTTCAGCTCGTCAAGTGTCTCCGGCACATTCAAGATCCAACAACCGTCTGCTTGTTCACTATTTCCTTCTTCTCGAATTTGGAGTATTCTGGACAATACTTAAATCTCGTAATCTTCTTCTACGCATTTTTCCCGCAATACATATAAAATAGTTAAAGTTTTAGTAACAAATTACAACAATAATAGTACATATAAAATAGTTAAATCATATAACTTGACCAAGATTAAAATTATAATATTACATATAATTAAAAATCATAAAATCTTACTACATCATTATTCGTAAATATCTTCATCCACATCATGTCGAACCCATTGATGTTGTGTACTAGTACTAGGGATATTTTCATCTAAGTTTTGTTCTCGGAAAGGTAATGTTTCGATCTTTCGACAATGTCATCTCTATTTCCATTACCCATGTCAAACAAGTCTCTAGGGGTGTTCCGAGTACAACATACCAACCCTCTTCGATTGGATCTTTCGAAAAAAAACTTGTTTCACTTGAGAGGAAAATACATATGGCTCGTCCATTAATTGTTCTCCAAAGTGAATCAAGCGAGAGAAATTCACCATTGTAAAACTAAATTGATCTTTTTAATTCCTCGAGCAAAGATTAACATCAGCCCAATCACACCGAAATAAGATAACTTTCCATCCGCCATAGTAATCCAACTCAATAATGTCGGTAAGAAGTCCGTAATACTCCACATTACCCTCAACCGGATTCATCGTCCCTAGCACTAGCATAACTTGTAATTGAAGAATTAACAACAACTCCACAATTTTGAGTTCTCCTCATTCTCTCGCGATACTTTGTATGAAATCAGATCCATTGATAAGGAAGGCACTATATCTTTTATTACTCTGTTCGGACCTTGGGAAAGCCATTTAACTTCGTCATTGACGTCCTTCCCACTCCAAACCTATTGGATCGAAAGTAAATTGAATAATTATAAATGTATTATGTAAAAACATTCTTATTTGATTAACTAAATTTTGTGAATATATGTAACTTATTAACTTTAGTTACATACCGTTTGGCTTAACCATTCATGAAAAGATTCTCGTGAATAACTTATTAATCTCTCGATGTTGTAATCTTCGAGAGCGTGCGAATCTCAAAATTTGTTTGTACTCACTCGCGATTTAAAAACAAGTTTATTTTGTTAGAAGATAAACAAATCAAAACGATTTAATATGTGATGAAATTTTAGAACTTACTTGCGTAACGGTTCAACTAAATCATGGTGAAAAAGTACGTATCGATGTGCTTGTATCCACGATATATCATCTAATTCGCAATTTCAACTTTGCCGATTGATTCTCCGTAACTTTGGAATAAATAAGTTTCGCCAAGTTATGATCATTGAGCCCAAAGCATTTCTAGTTGGTCTATTCAATCGTGTTTCAACATCTTCTAAATATCTAGAAATGTAAAGGTCAAGCACTCCTCTCCGCCAAGTAGCCTTCAAAGAATTGATCCTTACGGATAACGCTTATTGCGACAATAATAAGATTTCAATTTGCTTAGGAACCTAAACACGATATACAATATTTATTAAAAGTTGTAACTAAATGTATAGAGTCGAATGAATAAATACTTGAGAAATAAATTAGCACCTTTCTATAGGATACATCCATCGATAAAAACCGGTCCACCAAGTATTGCTTCGTGAGGAGATGGATTACCAAGTGCACCATAATAGTGAAGAAGGAAGGTGGAAAAATCTTCTCCAAATTGCATAAAGTCAAAGCAACTCGATCCAGTACTTTCTTAAGTTCTTCAACATCCAAAACTTTGCCACAAATAGCTTTCATTATATTGGATAGTTCAATTATACAGGACGTCACATTTTTTGACATGCAGGACCGTAAAGCAACTGGGAGTAAATCTTGCATCAAGATATGGTAATCATGTGATTTTAATGAATATAATCTTCGATCTTTAAGACTCACACATCGAGATATATTTGACGCATATGCATCTGGGACCTTTATATCCTTCAACACCATGCAAAACACCTCTTTCTCTTTCTTTGACATTGAAAAAATAGAAGGCGGCAACCGATACTTCCCATTCGGAAGTACTTGAGGATGAAGATCACATTTATTCTCATGTCAACTAAATCAAGTCGACTCTGAAGATTGTCTTTTGATTTTCCATCGACATTTAAAATTGTCCCAATTATATTCTCGCAGACATTCTTCTCAATATGCATGACATCAAGATTGTGGCGTAAAATGTTGTGCTCCCAATAAGGCAACTCAAAAAAATACTCCTTTTTTCCACAAGTCCGCCTCATTAGGATCATCCTCTTCGTCCGATTCATCATCGATTCATCCTCGATCTTCTCCTTGTTTTTTGCGTGATAGGTGGTTGATTCATCTTCCGTAACTAAAGTTGATATCTTTTAACATAAACAAGATTTCAGATCCACCGGTGCTGCTCAGAGCTCTTCGTACTCTTGATGCCACAAATAAAGTCCTCTGAAATCTAAATTTATGATTTCCATCTAACCACCGACGATGGCCCATGTAAGAGAACTTCTTCCCATTATACAACCACTTCGAACAAGTTTGCGTAGCACAACAAGGACAGGCATAACGTCTTTTAGTACTCCAACCCGATAAATTAGCATAAGCGGGAAATCATTAATTGTCCATAATAAAGCTGCATGTAAATTAAAGTTCTCCTTTCTTAATACATCATATGTCTCAACACCCGACCATAACTATTTTAACTCTTCAATAAGTGGCTGCAAATAGATGTCAATATCATTTCCGGGACCTTTCTCTCCAGGGATAATCATTGATAAAATAAATGAAGATTGCTTCATGCAAATCCATGGAGGCAAATTGTAAGGGACAAGCACTACAGGCCAAGTACTGTACGAAGTACTCATGATTTTAAAAGGATTAAAGCCATCAGCTGCTAGCCCAAGCCTCACATTTCGAGGATCACTTGCAAAGCTTGGAAATTTACTGTCAAACGATTTCCAAGCTAAAGAATCAGCAGGATGCCTTAATAATCCATCATCGGTTCGTTGATCATTATGCCACCTCATAGAATCGGCCGTCTTTAACGACATGAAAAGCCTTTGAAGTCTTGGTATTATGGGAAAATATCGCATAACCTTGACTGGCTTCTTTCTTAAATGTGCCCCACCTTCATCCCCATTCACATCTTCTGTATTCCCGTTCATCCAACGAGACTTACCGCAAACATGACAAGACTGTTGGTTCTTCTGATCACCCCAGTACAACATGCAGTCATTTGGGCAACTATGAATTTTATCGTACCCAAGGCCCAAATCTTTTATTAGTCTCTTCATATCTTGACAAGATTGGGGGATTTTTGCAAACGGAAACATTTCTCTCGAAACTTCTAGAAGCATTGTAAAAGAGTTTCCTGGCCCACCCTCCCAAACATTTTAAGTGAAAGAGACGAATACAGAAGGACAATTTCGAATATTTTGATCCCTCGTAAAGTTCTTCGTTCATTTCGTTAAGTAAATTGTAGAACTTCGCCGCTTCTTCATTTGGCTCCTCATCAGGTGCACTTGTTCCCGTTTCACAAAAAACATTTCCACCAATATTACAATCGTTGGATGCAATAAAGTTAGGTGGAAAGGATTGTTCACCATGATTGTGCATATTAAATGCATCCCGCAACATACCTTCCATGTCATCTTGTCTAACACACCGATGGTAAGTATTATCGAATAAGTCGGATTAATAGTTGAAGAAGTTCCACTAGATGTACACTCTCCATGGAAAATCCATTTTTATACCCCGAATAAAGCCGTCAACAATTAGATGTTCAGTAGACAACTTCACGAAAATGCCGATTAATGTTGCCACACTTCTTACACGGCAAAGAATCATATTCTCTTGGCTTGCATTTTGAAATGCAAAATTTAGAAAAGTTTGTACTCCATTTCGATAGGCATTGCTTACCCTTGAAAATTTCATCCAACTCCTATCCATTTCGTAGTTCTTGAAATCTAAAGTTAACAATAAATTATATTTACTAAAATAGATAATATATATCAAGTATAAATTATCTAATAGGTGCAAACTAATTCAGTGAGGGATTTTCAAGTGTATATTTATATATTACGTAAGTTAAGTAAGCTTTGTAAGTTATGTAAGTTATGTTATGATATACATTTATGTAAGGTATGTAAGTTATGATATGATATATATTTATGTATTATGTAAGTTGTGTAAGTTATGATAAAATATATATTTATGATATATATTTGGAGTATTATGTAAGTTGTGTAAGTTATGATATGATACATATTTATGAAATATATTTATGTATTATGTTAGTTGTGTAAGTTATGATATGATATATACTTATGATATATATTTATGTATTATGTTAGTTGTGTAAGTTATGATATGATATATATTTATGTATTATGTAAGTTTTGTAAGTTATGTAAGTTATTATATGATATATAATAAACATTAAGATAAATATTATTTCCCTTTAAAAATTTATTTTAATTAATCTAAAATATGTAATTTAAAAAATTGTGTCGTGATTAAATTGCAAAATATATAAAAAAATTTAAATATGAATTGAACTTGTTCACTCCATTTTCAGATTAATAGATCAAATTAAGATTCAAATGTAATATTTCGTGAAATGGATTTCATTAATTAATAGTAGAGAAGATAATTTTCATTAAGTTTCAATTTTTCTTTAAAAAAAAAAAGTTAACTAATGAGTATTGAGTTAGGTATATTGGGAAATTAAACATAATAAATATACTTTTACATGAGAAAAAATTAAAATTTTATTTTAAAATACAATGAGAGTAAACTTGAGATATTAAATGCCCAAAACCCAAGGACATTTTGGACACAAATCATTTTCATTTGCAAAAAAAAGAAAAAGAAAAATGGACAACAAGAATAATAACTTGAATTCAATCGACCATTATCTAGCCTAGCTTAAATAAGTGGACCCATATAGCGCTTAGTATTGAAAATTTAATTTTAACTCAAAAGCATAAATAATCCAACTTGAAATCAAACATGAGAATGGAGGGCATAATCAACAAGCCTAATTAAGCAAAGTTAGTAGTTTAATCTTAGTGTCGAATTGAGCTTGAGATTTAAGTGAAACTCACCAAGTTTGAACTAGCCAAACTTCAACCCTTGAATATCTATTACAACTTGAGCTTGGGTTAGCTCAATGACACCCAATCACTAATAACTAGAATAAACTATAATACTAAATATATACTCATTTGTAAGATATTGTTCAGTATTAATCCATTGAGCTTTATATTTTGTTTTACAAATTGAATAGGATGTGAATGCATAATTGATGATAAATTAATGGATTTTAATAAACAAATAAATAAGGTACGATGAAAGTTTTTATATTAAGAGTTGGATTACATTTTTCTTTCTCTATTAAAGAATAGGGAAATTAGTCTATTATGCATTATATCAAAAAAGTAAACTAATCCTTTTTTGTTATAAATTTTATTTATTTTTACTGTTAAAAATTAATTCTTATACGTCAGTATGAGATATATGTGGCATGCCACGTATCATTGTCATGTTATTTCGTCAGTCATGCTAGTTTTTAATAATACAAAATATAAAAAAGATAAGTTTATCTAATTTTTAAATAAAAAAAACTAAAATACAATCTAACTTTTAACTACAAACAACTCCATACTACTTTACCCATCATGAATGCATGTGAGGAAATGTATACAGAGTAGTGTTACGAAGCGGAAAGAAAATGATATGACAACGAACTCTATCCAAGACATTATAATTGCTAAGCCTTTGAAGGGAGTTGAGGAGTGAGCAATATTATTTTCATCAAATTATTTAGTACTAAAGCAGGCATCAACATTTCTATTTAATCATTAAAGGATCAACCTCTCTGAATAATAATGATAGTCTTCCCTTAAAAATGCTGTTGGAATTATTTTATTAATCATCAAATAATTTGATGGGGTGTCGGGGTGCTTAGTCAAGGAATGTCTGAGTCAATCGTTAGAAGACTAATTAATAAAATAGTAGATGCCATCTATCTTAAATGTATTGGGAAAATAGAACACAAATTCAGAAGCAAGTCTTCTTCAAAAATTTCATCACTCTGTTTATCTTTTCTATAACATCCATCGGGTCAACCGCTAAGGTTTTTCTTTCTTTCTTTCCAGGTCTCATAATTGTCACACCTTGAACCCGTAAAGTCGAAAACTTTTGACTGTAAATTCTGTTTGGTTGACGAGAAAGTGTGAGAAAATTAACTTTTTTTTACAGGTTGGTTATAGGAAATACTGTGAAACAAGATTCTCAAAAAAAATCGGAAAACCGGCAATTTTCAATGAAGAAAACGAAGAGTATACATTGATGAGATGTAAACAAATCTGGGTTCAAAAATTTTCATCCGAGCCATTCGAGAATGAAGTGGAATCGATTCTAAAACCCACCATTGATGAACAAAGATCTTTTCAATGAAGTTGAAAAGCACAAGTTTTTGTACTCAAAATTTGCAGAACCATACTTGAGTGAGCTAGTGTATTTGATAGCAGCTAGACAAAGATACAAAGGGTTTCTGTATATGATGCAAAGATTTGGAGATGGGTGCTTCAGATTTGTGCCTGCTTTGGATATTCTACTAATGTCGCTCACTCATCAGTACATTATCTTATATTATCATTTGCTTTAGATTCTCCAAACGACCTAATTTTCATTGTTTGTTTTTAAATTTGGTAGGCATTGGCTTTAATTTATGTTTGTTTTAGGTAGTGTGATTCAAGGTTGTCTTAATGGACTTCATTTCTTTCAATTTTCTTCTTTGGTCTAATTCTGCTTTTAGTCCCTATACTCTTTGCATATTTGAAATCTAGTTTTTTTTATTTTTTTACTTTCAAAAATTTAATCCCTCTACTGTTTTAATTTAGCAATTGAAGTTCAATTGATAAGTACTATTTTTAGTAATGCTTTGCCTAATGTACAAAATCCAACCAGTCAGCTATCGTTATCATTTTTGTTATAGTTAAACTTGGTCATCATTAATGCTTTGCCTAGAGAGAAAAAAAATGTATGCAAATACCAAAACTACTGCATTCGAGTTCACAAAAACTAGGATGTTTACCCGATGTTTCACTAAATCAAAGCTAGAGCAAACATGTTAATCGAAAGGAAAAAAAACAATCATTTCATTGGAAAAGATACAAACTACCTCCCTCCTCCGGTTTTCAGATATACTAGAAATAGCCCCTTTGTGGTGAACTGGCTCGATAATAAAAATTCAACCACGATGCCCTTGCTTCTCTTTTAATACTGGATCCCTGAAAAAAATTATTGAAACCCGAACGTGAGGTAGTATTCAATGGTCTCGAGGGCAATAATTATAATTATCCTACATGGAAGATTCGAGTTTAACCTCTGAATATGATCAAGAATAAGGAGCCTCGGTCCAGGAGGTATTTTCACATCTCTAAGAGCACTGAAACAAATCATATGCAATTTAAAGACCATCAGAATATTTTGTATTAATTAAAAAAGTTAAACTAAAGGTGAAAATAATCCAACTGCTTGCAAATAGATGCATGAAAATAACAAAAACAGTCCAAAAGAGAACTTACTAGAATTTCTTTCAAACCGTTCCTAGCTTCAAATGTGCTCATTCCCTTTCTTACTACCGCTTCCTTTAACTGAACATTTACTGGGGATTTTGAATTTCGAATTGGGAAAAAAGGGGTAATTATTTTAGGGTTTCGAATTAGGAAAAATGGGGGAGGGGAATAAACTAGGGAGAAGGAGGTGATTATTTTAGGGATTCAAGAAGGGAAAATGGGGAAATGAACCAGGAGAGAGGGGAAAAATGAATAACTTCGGTGTGGGTAAAAAGAAGAGAGCAAAACGACAATCTTGCTTTAGCACAAAATAAATTAACATTTGTGGCGTTTTCCTAAGCGCTAAAGGCAAACCAATTGCGGCGTTTTAACATAAACGCCATCGAAAAACAAACAAAACGACAATCGTTTTGATATAAACCGAATAAACTTTAGTGGCGTTTTCCCATAGCGCCGCTAAAGGCAAATCAATTGCGGCGTTTAACCCTAAAACGCCACTAAAAATCCAAAAACACGACGTCGCTTTCATATAAACAGAATAACATTTAGTAAAAAAATTGATACACTCAACATCAAATTGCAAACTTAAAAATGTAAATATTTGATAACAGAGTAATTCAAATATAAAAATAAAAATGGATCTAATTATAAGTTAAAAATGTAAATATTTGATAACAGAGTAATTCAAATATTTTCAAAAATCACATTGTTTACTTTTGTTTTATTATTTATCAAATCAAATGTGTAATTATACAACTTTGTTTTGCTATTTATTTCTGCTCTAAATAAACAATTTTAACATAAATTCATTGTGATTTTAAAATTATATAATAATGAAAACAGTAATTTTAGTTACTATCTCTATATTTAATTCACTAATAAAATAAATTTTACTAGATACGCCTTATATATTGTTTCTCGAACAATTCTCTCAACAATTAAGAAATTTATGAATTTTATGATAAGGCATATTATATTTTTAAAGAGAAATATTTATTTGAGCTTTTAGATTCTAACATTATTAAGACCAACATGAGAAAATAAAAACTTTTTTATTAAACTTAAACTTTGTTTTTTTATATATTAAATTTTTGTCACATATAAGAAGTGTGCCATAATATATCCTTTTATCACTTACAGAGTGACTTTTATCTTTGAAAGGAGTTTTGGCATAACCGACTACCAAAGCATGAAGCAAAATCCGAAAATAGGCACTGGACAAAAAATTGGAAAAAAATTCGATCTCCCATCCCTTTATTAAATTATATATCTATCATATGCAAAAATTGGTGTGGACAGATTTTGCCATTTACCCCTAAAACCCTCCTGTGCCAATGCTATTATTAAAAAGGAATAAGCATTTATACAATGAGTAACAAATTCAGTACATGCTATTCAATCTATCCATCGAAACAGCTAAAAACGTTTGAGGAAATAACAAAAATGTTCCTTGGATTAATGAGTTGACATTGTTAATAACATAATGGTATTAGAACTGATAGCAAATTTTAACCAGATTTAAAATCTGAAACAAAAGTACTGAGACAAGGTAAAAAGGTAACTTATAAGTTGATCCACTACAGAATAGAACTTGGCATACAACATAGCATCCTTCCCAAGCATGCCAAAAAGTTTCAGAAAAATGAAAAAATCAGTGGTGCCAACTTATATCCCAGGAAACTCCTAAAACCAACTCTATGCCTCTTGTTTTTGTATTTTCTAAGTAAACTGCTTAAATAACAAGCACGCAATTATAAGTTTTTGAAACCCAAGAAGCATTTTTGGTAACATAAACCCAGGAAACCTTGCATGAACTACCATGTAGATTTCTTAGCATAGCTATGTTTTCTTATTGCAGGTCAAAAATTGAGAGTTTTGCAATTGCAGAAACTTGAAAATGCAAAAACATGGAAAAATTAGCGTGCAAACTTATATCCCAGAAACTCCTAAAACCAAGTCTAAGCCTCTTGTTTTTGTATGTTTTAAGTAAACTACTTGCATAACTACAAGAGTGAGATTACAAGTTGTGAAACCCAAGAAGCTTTATTGGTAACATAAACCCAAAAAGCGTTGCATGGACTACAATACCGATTTCTCGAGATAGCTATGTTTTTCTTATTGTGGATAAAAATTGAGAGATTTTGCAATTGCGCACCCGCCTCAAATTGCACATTAACTCCTTCCCCTCATACAAGAGATTATACTCAAAACCACAAAGAACAACACCTTTGTTGATTACAGACAACCTGGCAAAGCATAGCTTTTCTAAAACTTCAATAATTGACAAAGATCTAAAGTGACCATAGTCTAGAAAAGATCAACTATGACGTTGGACTATGACGTTGTCCCAGACTCGCATGATTTTCATCATGCATTCCCAAATTCTTAGAACCTCTTCCAAGATTCAAAACAATCATTCAAATTGATGCACTTTTTGGCTCATTGATCAAAAATGAAAATGAGAAGGAACAACTAACTCATATAAACACGAACAATAGCTTGAGTATGAGAACACATTAATGACCATGTTAACAACATAATGATCAAGACAAAAATAACAGGCAAAGCATGGCTCATAAAAGCCCAATTTCACAAATAAAAATCAAATTACAGTGTTCCTTTATCCCTCCCCAAAAGCCATCATTAAGGCAACCAATCATGAAGAACAAAACCTAAATTGATATCCACAAATTTATCATTCTCTTCTCATTTCAAATAAACTTATTACATAAACCACATGTCATTATGGAGGTGAAGTTAATAGTTAAACAATGAACGTAATCATTTTAACTAAAATGTTGGTTCACCTCTCTGACTTGTGCAATCAATAAACATTTCCTCTATTGTTTCATGTTCACTTGAATGTGTACATTTGTCCACTTCTCAATTGTTTTGTACACTGAAAGTTTATCTATTATCTTTTAAATAATTTAAACTATAATCATAAGTTTAATATATTCAAATTAAGATTATCTCTTTTACAATTATATAAGAAATCATTTAATAAATAAATTAAAAAATACTAATTAATCTAAACCCTAAACCTCTTAACCCCTATCCCATAAACACTAAACTCTAAACCCTTAACCCTTAACCCCAAACCCTTACACCTTAAACTCTAACCCTAATCCCTAAACCCTAAATCATAATCCCTAAACCCATAATTCATCATAAACCTTCAAATACTAGTTAACTCCTAAACCTTAAACCCTAAACCATATATCTTAAACCATAAACCATAAACTATAATGATAATTAATTCGATATTTTAAATTCAATACTATCTCTTTTACGATTATATAAGAAAATATTTAATATATTGTATAACCATAAATTTTAATAATTATTGTTTTAGGGGTTATAGATTAGTGTTTATGATTTTATTGGGTTTAGGGGTTATATGACTTTTAGCGGCGCTTTACCAAAAGCGCCGCTAATGCTCTGGTCTTTAGCGGCGCTTTACCAAAAGCGCCGCTAATTCTCTGGTCTTTAGCGGCGCTTTACCAAAAGCGCCGCTAATGCTCTGGTCTTCAGCGGCGTTTCTCCAAAAGCGCCGCTAATGCTCTATTTTTTGCGGCATCTTTTACTAAAACGCCGCTATTGCTCTGTTTTTATTGGCGTTTTTGGTAAAACGCCGCTATTGCTATGTGTTTTACAATTTTTGTGGCGTTTTTTGATAAAACGCCGCGAAAGCCCTATTTTCCTGTAGTGCGTGTACCTTACACTGACATACAAGAACTAATTTTTAACAGAATAACCGATTAATGTTTTGAACTAACATATAAAAATTAATTCATTCAAAATTTTAATAAAAAAAATAAAATAAAACCTAATTTTTAATACATAAAAAAAATTATATGATTATATAGGAAACTTTTGGTGAAAGAAAGAAGAAAGTATATGGAAATTGGAATTTGATTTGACAACACAATTTTTGGGAGTTCTTTTGAAAGTGGGGGCTCACTTGTTTTTGTTAAACTACGTGCCAAACACTTGGAATTATCAAAGTTCCATTTTCACAAAGAAAACTACTTTCTAGGATTCGTGGAAACTCCCAAATAAACCTAACAGTGGGTTTCAACTAAAAACGCTCTACTTTATAAGCTAAATGTATTTGTTTGAGTCAGACTCGGAAGTTTCCTGGAGGATTCTCAAAGTTATTAATAGGGTAAATTATATGGGTAGTCACTCCATTATTGATATGTTAAATTTTAGAATTTGATTTATTAATCAAAGGTGCTCACAATATTTTAAAAATTATGGGATTGATTTGTAAGTTGTACTTGTGTGCAGGGGCGAAGTCAGGAAAAAAATTTAGGGGGCAAAATTAAATTGTCTATATATTTATAATTTTAAAATTATTAAATCAAATTTTTATCATTTTTAAGAGGGTTAAAGTGTAATTTTACCTTTATTAATTTAATTTATTTTTAATTTAAAAGACCAAAATGGTAAAATTTTTAATTTAAGGGAGATCAAGGCCCTTACCAGCCTCCTAAATCTGCCTTTGCTTGTGTGGTAGTTTAAATGAGTGTGTGCAGTGGGTGTGTTTGAGATTCTATGTATCAAAAAAATATTGGTAAGTTTATTTTTCGGACACTCAGTTATGAAAAGTTATAAAATAATTTGTTAACTATTTAACTTTTTCTTTTTTTGTCACCGAGGGTTAAATTGCAAACGAAAAATAACTTAGTAGCTTTTAAAATTCACATAATAACAACTTTAACCCTCAACATTTATATATTGTGTAATTTGATCTTTTTTTATATTGTTTTCCTTTTCTTTGTGATATTTGGAGTTAATTTTAAAAGAATGAAAAAAAAGATGAAAATTATTATTTTAGATTTTTGGTATATTTCCAATTAAATTTAATTGATATTCTTTTTAGCTTTTTAGGTGAAAATGTCACAAAGAAAAGCAAAAATGCAAAAAATATCAAATTACACAATATGTAAACATTGAAAGTTAAATTCTTTTAGAATCATGACTAAATTAACACAATGTATAAATGTTAAGGGTTAAAGTTACTATTATGTCAATTTTAAAAGCTACAACACCATCTTTCAATTAGCCACTTAACGACAGGTGACCAAAAAAGACAAAATAAAAAAATAATTTAGTGATCATTTTGTAATTCTTCATACTTGGATGACAAAAAAGAAACTTACCAACAATTGAGTGACTATCAATGTAATTTACCCTTATTAATATTATATTGGTGGTGGTATCGTTCTATTTTAATATTGGTTTATATTAGTATGAGATATCAATATGCTTTGATGTATCATTTTAAGTTTAACGATATTTTCAAAATATTTCTTCACATATATATATATATTTATAAATTTATATTCAAGATCATCTCAAAAAAATAAAAAATAAAAAACTTGATTTTTAATAAGATGACATCATTTGATTTACTAATATTACATAAATCTATATATTTCAAGAAAAAATATAAAATAAAAATACAAACAACTTTACAAAATATAAAATAAAAAACATAATAAACGTAAATGAAAACAATAAATATAAAATTATTAAAAAATTAAAAAATATATATTAGCATTAATAAGTCATCAACAAATCATTGATTTAAGTCATTTTACAAATTCCTAACAAACACCATTTAATGTAGTTTACAAAATTTACAAATAAAAAAATTAATTAATTTAAGAAATTAGTAGTAATAATTGCTTAAATTTAATTACAAAAGATGAATAATAATTCTAAAAAGGATGAAGATTTCTGCTTAGCTTATTAACGTTAGTAAAAAACCCAAATTGCTTATACGGCAAATATGACCGTCGTTTTTCCCCTTCCCTCGTTGCTTTGTTTTTGACATAAAGCTTTTCATGAGCTGACGTCGTTTTGCTACTCTTCTGTTTTATCGTCGCCTTTGGTTTTTCGCTTTTCTTTTCAGCTTTTACCGACGAAGTACCGGAAGACGACGTCGTATGGTTAAAAAAAACGAAGGCATCTTTACCGTCGCTATTACTTCGAATCATGAAATCTTTAAACCTCCAAAGCTTTGAAAATCCCGTTGAATTGCTCTTCTTACACGTGTCCGGCAACGTTTTCTCCACGATCCTCCTGTACGGTCCCGTTGTTTCCGACGACGACGTCGTTTCCGGCGAACCTTCAACGAAAACCTTCTTCAATGAAGTCCTTACAGACACTTCACAATCTTCAGGCTTTGAGACGGCACCGTTTCCGTTAGCGAAAACAAGATCTTCGTTAGAAAACGGATAAACCGGACGGATCTTACCGTTAAGGAAAGCGTCGTCGGCCGATATCGGCGAACCGTCGGGATTTAAACAATCAAACGAAAATTCTTCTTCTTCTTTCTCTTCCATTTCAAGCTGTTTGCTCGACTCGTCGTCTCCGATCTGCACTTTAACTCCAAAGTCACGGTTAAAACCACCGGCAGCGACCGGAAAAGCAGTTCCAGTGAACTGAGACAAAGAAGGATTCACTACTTGCATGATTAACGCAAACAAGAAACTCAAAATCAATCCTCTGGGCTCCAATTAGACATAAAATTAAATTACGAGAGGTTTTTTTGGAGGGTAAAAGTGGGGTTTGGTTATTGGGTTTTTATAGGGAGGTTCTGTTGGTTGAAAATTCTCACCGCTTTCATTTAAATAAATAAATAAATATTGAATAATTTTAACCGGCAATTTTTTGTAGTTGCAATTTCTATTTTTAAACACGCGTAGAGCTATAGACGTGTAGAGGAAGAAAAGAAAAAGCGAAATAAGTGGAGAATTTTTTATTTTAGGTATAATGATACATTTGACTCCCAATATTTACATCTTTTTATCAATTTAGTCTTAAATTAAAGTTCATCGTTGATCTTTCGAAAAGAGTTAAATAAATTTTTTAACAAAAATGCTTGTAAAAGTACCATGGAGACCTTTGTACTAAAAGTTAGATTGTATTTTGCTCTCTACTTAAAAAATAGACAAATTAGTTCTTATACGTTAGATAAAAGAGCAAATTGGTTATTCTATTAAAAATTTCATCCATTTTTATTTTTAAAATTCGTCCCTATGTGTCATACAACATGTGACTGTCTGGTTATATCATCAGCGACACCAATTTTTAAAAGTAAAAATAGATTAAATTTTAAACAGAAAAGACCAGTTTGCTTTTTGATCTAACGTATAAAGACAAATTTGCTCATTCTTTATGTAAATGGGCAAAATGCAATCTAACTCCTAGTACAAGGGCTTTCATGGTACTTTTACAAAAAATATTGACTAAAATATTAATTTTTTAATGATGTTAGTGTGACGACTCGTGTGCCACTTCAATATATATATTTTATTATCCATTAGTATATTTTTAATTATTCACGAACGTGTTAAAATATTTATTTAATGTTCATGAACAAGTTTATTAATTTAAATGAATCAACATGAACACACAACACAAATATGTTTTTAAAATTAGGAGAATAGACTATAGTACACAATCACTTCCATTAATTGAACATATGGAACCTTCACTAATTTGTTCTAATGGAAATGGATACTACATTAACAAAAATATTTATGGTAGCCCCAAATTTGATATTTATAATATATTAAAAGTTTACTTTGAACATCATGTGATGGCCTGATGGTTAAGGGCGCTCACTGTTTTAGGTGTGGTCTGGATTCGAGTTGCACTAGTCACATTGATTGTTCGGGCTTTGCCCTGTTATTGTAATTCATAAAAAAAAAAGCATTCTACTTTCAGAAAAAGTAAAAAATTATATTAACAATCTGTGTTTTGGTCACTCAACTTCAAAAGATTACAAAATAGTCACTAAAAGTTTTTATTTAAGTCATTGGATTATTAAAATCATTTTTATATAGCCTTCTCTACTTGCATTGCTTGCACTAATCGAAAGCTTTCATTCTCCTTCTATTTTACAGTTCAAGTTTATTTTTTTATTAAACAACTTTGAATGTCACGAATTTGTGAACCAAAATTCAAACAACTTTTTTTCTCCATTCTCCCACACTAACCATCAGATTGACTTTGATCTATAGTACGTTCTTCTACTTGTTAATAAGTATTGACCCACTGTACTGGTAATCGAATCATCACTTAGAGCTCACTAGCCGAACTTATAAAAAAAAAAACTTAACAACCTAATGACTTAAATAAAAACTTTTGAATAGTTAAAAACTTTTGAATAGTTCAATGAGCATTTTGTAACTTTTTGAAGTTGAGTGACCAATATGTAAACTTACTAATAGTTTAATTAACTTGAGTGTAATTTACCCATATTACTAACAACTTATAAAATATATTGTTAACTTTAATTATAAAAATGTATCTAAAATAATAGAAAAAAATTATTAATATATTTTTTGAAAGACACAAGTTTTGTACATCACCTTATAAGTACATCAATATATATGAAAAATTATCTCATACACAGCATATGGACAGAGGTGACATCAAGAGTCAAAGGCCTTGGCCACCCATTGGTTTGGTAAAATTAATTTTTTAGTCCTTTAAACTTGTGAACTTGACAGTTAATTAAATGATAAAAATATACTTTGGTCTTCCAAATTTTTTTACTCAATACCACCCCCTACGCAATAAAAAGTTTTTGGCTTCACCCCGCTTGTGAAATTTTTTAGACTCCACAAATAAATTTTGTGTATGACAAGTAACTAATAGGGTGTAGTATAATAATAAAGAATAAATATATGTGACACTTGTCACACATTCAACTTGTTTGTGACGTCTAAAAAACTCCGTACAGTATATCAAATTATTACTATATATATAAATATATTCAAAAAGTACATCACAAGTAGAAGTGCTTATAGGTTCGGCCAGATTTAATCTAAATTTAAATATGATATTAGCGCACTATATACATGTTGTGTGAAGTCTATTGTTGGGTGTGGACTCAGTTGCTTTTGTTGTATCACTCTTTGTGTTGGCCGTCATTGGTCGATTTTGTGGAGTTGTAGTTTTTATACTTATAACTATGGGTATAAATAAAATATTGGTGCTTGTAAGCTGCTCGAGTTTAATTTGAAAAAAATTAACTCAATTTGGTAATTATTGAGTTGAGCTCGAGCTATCGATCGAGTCGAATTTTAGCTTAGTAATACTTGTCTCGAACGGCTTATGAGCCTTATCGAGCTTTTTATATTTTTATATTATCAAATTACATTATTTCCCTCAATATAAATTATTAACCCTAAGCTTAATTATCGGGTTGAGTAAGAGTTCAAGCTTGAGTACAAATTTGGTAAACGATCTTAATCGAGGTCAAGCTCAAGCTCAAATAGCTCAATTATATCTCAGACTGAGCTTGAACTTAAAAACACATGTCCGATTGAGCTTGAGCTAAGTATCAAGTTCCGAATTTCAAGTTGAGCTCAAGCTTAGTAGTATTCGAGCTTGACTTAACTCGATTACTCCTCTACTTATAGCTTTTTATAAAGTAAATAATATTGTTGTAAAAATATTTTTATTTTTTTACATCTTATATAAAATCAATAAAAATTAGCACATAAAGAGGTTTGAACCTAAAAAAAATCATGGTTTTTAATTTTGCAAGTTTATTATTTCAACAAAAACTTTATTTGATTTTTACATAATTTTTTAATAAATATATTTTTTACATATTTTCTCCACTCATGTGTGCCAAAATTTAGTTATATCTAATTATTAAATCTTAAATAAAAAAAGCGCGCTTTCAAATTTCGTTGCACCTTTAAAATTTAAACAAAAATGATGTGGTAACTTACATGATAGTTTATATGTACTCAATAAAAATTCAATATATACAAATTATTAAAAATTCAAAATATTCAACACGTAAACTGTCGCGCGAGTTGCCACATTAGTAGCATTAAAATTTTATCTGTTCAGTCAATTTTTTTTCCAAAACAAAATATATTGACTAAATTTTAAAAATTGAGGGCTAAAGTGACAAAATAGGTAAACATTAGGTGCTAAATTTATCTTTATACCTTTACAATATGGGTGATCTTAAGTAAAATTTGAATCATATATTTCAAATCGAATCAGAATTGAACAATTATATATGAATCGGAGTTAAATTGAATTCCATCACACCCAACCATGAACACCTCTGATCTTACATATATATATTGTCTAAGCAATTTCCTATCCTAACGGAAATCACAATTAAATCTGTTCATGAATCGGATCACTTGGTTCGACTCGAAGGCTTGTTTGAAAAGTAGGAAGCAAAAAAATAAGGTCCATTTAGAAAACAGGTTGAGCCTCAGGTAAGGCTTTTTTAGCCCAAGCCCGGCCCTAATTTGCCCCCCCCCAAAAAAATGATGTTTTCTTGTTGTTTTTTACTGTTTTGTTGCTACTTTCTTATTTGTTTTCTCACTATTTTACTACCATTTCACTATTATGTTTTTATTATGTTTGTTATTATTGTTTGAATATTGTATAGCTCTTATTTTATTGTTAATTTTATTACTATTTTAGAGGCATTTGCTTGTTAAATTGTACACATCTTAATGCTATTTAAGTATATATTTTTTTTCAATTTGTTAGGAAACATTTATTTTAATATTTTTAATACTTTGACGTATTATATTTCTAAAAAAATAATACAAAAAAATTTAATACATGTAAACTAAACCATACTTGAGATTTAATATTTTTATTTTAAGCCTATTTTTCAAACTCAAACCTAGTCTAAAATTTTGATTGGGCTTGAACGGTCCCATGCAGTCCTCTAATCACAATCTATATCTGATAGTATGAGCAATTATAATTTAGAAGCGAATAAGTTGGGCGGTAAGCCGAAAGACAAGGAAGATGAATATCAAAAAAAGGAGGAGCAGCTGTACGAAAACCATCGTCGCTTACAACAACTAATAACTATACATTTACAATTATTCTTATTTCCCCTTAATTTCCCTACATTTTCTCTTTTCATTTTTCCTTTCTACGCGTATTTTTCTTAAACCTTCTTTTCTTGTTCTTCATCTATTTCTGCCACCTTCTCTTTTTACCCTATTTTTCAATATTTTTTTTCTTTTTGGTAGTGTTTAAAAGAAAAGTAAAAAAAAAGAAGAGAAAAGGGTTTATGTTTTTCCTTTGATTTTCTTGTTTTTGTTGATGAAAGTGGATGAAAGTTGATGAAAGAGAATGGAGCCAATAGGGATTTGTAAGGTTACTAGAATTATAAACATAGTTTTGTTTTTCACATTAGACCTACGTTAATTTGATTTTCCTTTTTGAAAAAGATTAATTTTTGGGTGTAAGATTATGTGGTAGAATTGTAATTGGAAAAAAAAAACGAAGAGAAAAACCAAAAAGAAAATTACAGCAGGATTCTTTTTAGCATAGAGAGAGGAAGAGGAGAAATGTCGGAGTTGGAGGAGTCGTTGACGCTTGAAAACAATACGTCAAGCCCTTCTCCTCCGTCACCATCAAAAGACTCAAAATCAAATGAAGAATCGAAAGATGGTAATTCAACGCCACCGTCGAGTTGGAGCCCTTCACCGCCGAGTGTTGGTGATGATGTTTCTAATAAAAAAGCATCTTCATCACCTTCAAACAACGAGTCGTTTCACCAATCACCACCTTCGCCACCGCCGAAAAAGAGTTCACCCCCTACGTCGTCACCATCGCCGGAGACACCTCCTAGTCCTTCTAATAAACAATCACCTCCTTCACGATCAACACCATCATCGTCATCATCATCATCATCATCACCACCACCTTCACCTCCTCCTCCTCCTCCTCCTCCTCCTCCTGAGGAACAATCTCCACCACCTCCATCTCCTACCCCTTCGAAGAAACAATCACCTTTTTCACCGTCACCATCACCGCCACCTCCTAAGAAACAATCATCACCACCTTCATCACCTCCTCCTCCTAAGCAAAAATCATCACCACCTTCAGATAGCTCTTCTAGGAACTCACCACAATCTCCGTCGGAAAAATCACCCCTTCCTCCCCCACCTTTTCTGACAACTAGTCCACCACAACCACCATCTTCCGAAACTTCAAAATCACTATATCCTTCACCTGGACTTTCATCCCCAGCACCAAATGTTGCCACTAAAACAATATTGTCGGAACTTTCTCCTCACGCGTCAGCTCTTCGTCCACCAAGCCCACCGCAAAGCTCCCCTAATGCAATCGGCGCTTCTCCCCCTTCAAAAGGTGGCCCTAATGATCAAAAAGGACATGCTATTGCGAAAAACGCTAAATATGATGTTATGATTGATGCAACGGTGGTAGGGGCTTTTTTCATCGTAGCATTCATTGCCTTGTTTTTCTTTGTGAGTAAAAAAGGGAAAAAGAAAGAAGCCTTCACGCCACCACCTACTAATATTGAAGTGAAATCAGGTAAAATAATACATTTTAATTCAATCTTCAAAATATGTTCGTATCAATCATATTTTTCTATCAACCTAATATCAATTTAGGTATTAAATGTTCGCATATGATAAAGAAATACAGGGTTGGTAGAGTTGTTGATCCCACTAAAATAGAAATATATATATTTGACTCTTTATAAAATTATAAATCAGTATATAGTAAAATTATATTTTGGTCCTCTAAATTGATAATTTTTTTATTTAATATTTTAGAAATTATAAATTTATAAGTTAATAAATTGATGAAATTACATTTTTAACTCTCGTAAACATATGCCGAATAACTTCAACCACTAACAAATTTTCTGACTTTACTCTGTGGATCAAACTATAAACATGTGTATACCTACCGAATGGATAGTTTGGGGCTGTCATGTTATGAAAATAGATTATATCATTAAATTTTAAGGGGATTGTTTTTTTTTTTTTTTTTTAACATGTTAGATCCAATATGCCAATAGGTACAATTGTGTTAAAAATTTAATCATATCCCGTCAAATCTGAACTAATATTTAATATAAAAGTTAATAGCTACGCTTATAGAAGAACCTAATTGATACGATACTAATACTTGAAAACTTCTCCATTAAAATCTGATCCATAGTTTGGGGACTTCTAGTGGAATTAACCCTTTTTTCTTTAATTGTTTCGATTTAATTTAACAATCATCTTAGTTATGCAGATGCGGCCTACTATAATCCTCAACTTGATGGCTTGGATTCAAATTTGGTGAACGGTTCGGAGGCTCAAAGATTGAATAATTACCACGGTCCAGAATCGGGTATCATAGCCGGTTCCAAGACATTCTTCACGTATGAAGAGTTGATGGAAATGACCGACGGGTTCGCTCGTGACAACATTGTTGGTGAGGGCGGGTTCGGGTGCGTGTACAAGGGTCGGATGCCCGACGGGAGGTCTGTGGCCGTTAAGCGATTGAAGGTAGGTAATGGGCAAGGCGAAAGAGAGTTCAAGGCCGAAGTTGAGATCATAAGCCGTATTCATCATAGGCATTTGGTCTCTTTGGTTGGATACTGCATATCTGAGAATCAAAGGCTGCTAATATATGATTTCGTGAGAAATAAAACCCTTGAACATCATTTGCATGGTAAGATAATTGGTTACTTCCCAAATAAAAAAAGGGTTAAATTGCAATTTTGATCCTTCTACTATACTCAAATTCTGGTTTATCTCTGTATCTTATTTTGGTGTAATCTGGTTTTCTACTTTTATGATGTTAAGAAAGATAACTATTTTAATTAAAATATCGACATGGATATTTCTTCAAAAATCACCCTTGTACAAAATAATTAACTATTTGGATTAACTTATGACATTATACAAAATAGAGGATTGAAATACCATATTTGAATATAATAAAGGGATCATAGTAAAAATTTGTCCAATTAAAACTATGATGATTGGTTCTAATATTGGGAAATCATTGTGCACCACCAGGTAAAGGAATGCCAGTGCTTGAATGGCCCCAAAGAATGAAGATTGCAATAGGAGCAGCCAAGGGTTTGGCATACTTACATGAGGATTGTATGTATCTCTTAATTTTCTTCTTTTTCAATTATTAAAATGATCATAGGTTAGTTTTTTTTACTTAATTCTGGTTTTGGTCCCTTTATTATGCTAAAAATAAGGATTTAGTCTCTTTAGTTCAGAATTATAAAACACTTTATTATGCCAACTTTTCTTATTAATCTATACCTACATTTTAATCTGAATAATTAACTATTTGAACTAAGTTAAGACATTATAAAAGGAGAGAGACCACGTACAAAATTAAGGTATAAGGATTAAATTCCTAATTAAACTATAGCAAAAGGAGCAAAACCATAATTTGACCTTGAAGTTTTCAAGTGTCTAAAATATTAGAAAGCCCCCTAAAGTATATTGCTTTATTTAGATAAGCCCTATACTTTTTTTTCGTCTAAATAAGCCCTTATCTTTTGAATTATACCTAAGAAAGCCCTTATTCTCAAGTGAAATATTGGTTTATCATAAAGATTTACTTAGGTAATAAGTTCAAAGATTAAGAGCTTATTTAACTATACAAAAATTATTATGGTTGTGGCAAATTGAGTCTTAGTTCGACTGGTATGGTTACTGTTGCCACTACAAGAGGACGTGGATTCGAGTGCGCTGAAGCGTATTGTCTTTCTATTTATGGGTTAAGAAGGGACTAAACTATTGGTAGTTCTAGGCATTATGTCAAAAAAATCTAATATAATCAGAACTTCTAATCAGAACTTGTAACTAGTGTATTAATTTTTATTTATTTTTTTTGCTTATCTTTCTTATTATGAATATATTTTCAGGTCATCCAAGAATTATCCATAGGGACATTAAGTCAGCAAACATTCTATTGGAAGATGATTTTGAAGCACAGGCAATGAACTCTTCCCCTCATGCACCTTTGAAATAATTGAATTATATATTTTTTCTCAGATTCAATTTTTTGAATATTGAAGGCCTTACATTGTAATTAAACAAAAAAATTCCACAGGTGGCAGACTTTGGACTTGCCAGACTTAATGACTCTAGTCAATCCCATGTTTCAACTCGTGTGATGGGAACATTCGGGTAGGTTATGCTTTTCAATACTTGAGATTGTTTTAAATTTATTTGAGTTTGACTAAAAAGGAAAGAAAACTTTACATTTAATTCGATAATTATCGTATCAAGTTTGAGTTTGAATAATTCAAGTACCATAATATTTTATCTGAACGATTTGTGAGCGTAATTAAGCTTTTAATTTTATTATGTCTTTATATTATGAAATTACATTTTTAAGTTTGTTATATAGAAAGAGTTTAAGATGTGTTTGAGCTTGAATATTAATTAAGGAGCTTAACTTGAGTACAAAAATTAATAAACGAGCTCAATTGAGTTTGAGTAGCTCGATTATGTCTTAGCAAAGCTCGAATTTAGAAATTTGATGTTTGATTGAGCTTGAGTCCAGAATTTTCTGTTGAGCTTGAGCTTGTTGCATTCAATTTGGAAATTGTGGATTTGAGCTGTGTAGTTTAGGCATTGTATAAAAAAGATTATACTTTTGATCTCTTTACTTTTATAATGTTATTAGATAGTTCTAACTAGTTAGCACCGTTAAGTATTCTATTTAAAGTGCTAATGTTGATTTTTTTTTTTAATAAAAAAGAAAAGTCTTTCAACTCATCTTACTAATATGTATTTTTCTATTGGAAGGGTACTTTTAAGAAAAAATCTACATAAGCATTTTAATTGTAATAGATAATGTTTGGATTAACTAATAATATTATAAAAGTAAATGATCAAATTAAAGTATGATGATTATACCTCAAATATGAGAATAGTAGAGAGATCAAAACCATAATTTGACTACTATTTGCTCATTTTTCAATACAAATATTCAACTATCTATGAATCCCCAAACCGTAAATTAACTAAATTGGAAGACATTACGAGCTTAAGCATGCTCAAACTCACAACCTCCAACTTGTTGTAACAGTACTGGTGACAGTCGAGCTAATTAAGCCTCGTTCTATTTCTTTTTATTGCATACTACATATAATAATTAGTGAATTTATTTGCCTTTCAGGTACTTGGCACCAGAGTATGCATCAAGTGGGAAGTTGACGGATAGATCTGATGTTTTCTCATTTGGAGTTGTGCTTTTAGAACTTATAACGGGTCGAAAACCCGTTGATCCGACTCAGCCTCTGGGTGATGAAAGTTTGGTCGAATGGGTATGGATCTAAATCTAATAACACCATTGACTTTTGCTTTCTCTCTAAAGTTGTACACCAGTTCAAATAACATATACATTGGTAAATTTTTTGTATAATTTGACTCATTTACTTTTATAATACCGTCAATTAGTCAAACTAGTTAACAATATTGTTAACTATTCTAGTCAAAATATTGACATAGATTTTTCTTGAAGGCACCCCACTCAACACATTAAAAAAAATTATATCAGCTTGATGAGTCGAGAGTGTTATATACAAAAAAGTTCTACCTTAACATTTTAATCAAAATAGTTAGCGGTATTAATTATTATCTTAACATTTTAATCAAAATAGTTAGCGGTATTAATTATTTAGAGAATGGAACAAAAATAATGTCAAATTATAAGGACTAAGCCCTAAATTTGAACATAATAAAGATATCAAAACTGTAATATAACCAATCATTTTTTTTTATAATAGTGTATTTTCTTGGTTTTCTTTTTCAATTGAGCCAATGTTATCATGATTTTTGGCAGGCACGACCTCTCCTCATTCAAGCGCTTGAAACTAGTGATTTTAGTGAAATAATTGATGCAAGGCTTGAAAAGCGTTACGTAGAGAGTGAGGTATTAATGATGATCGAGGCAGCCGCCGCTTGTGTGCGGCGTTCCGCCACAAAACGGCCTCGCATGGCGTTGGTAATGTTAACGAACTTTGATATTTTCTTTGTTATTATTATTATCTAAACTTTCGCCACTAATTGTTGCTCTAATTCTTCATATCTCGTAAAACTCCATTATTTGACAATAATATTCTATGCATATCCACAAGTATGGGATATAGATAAATTAATCAAGTTTAAAAACTCATTTCGGCGAAACTAAACTCAACTCAATTTGATCATAAAAGGTTAAACAATTTTTGCTTGACATGATACAAGTCCAAAACAAATCGAACCCAACATAACTCAAATCCTAAATGATTCGAACAATAAGGTTGAAATGAAATTCAAACCCTATATGATCAAAATCAAAATTATCCGAACCTGAAAAGTCCTTGCCTCAAACCTTCACTTGAAATGGCTCCAGAAGTTAAAATAATTCAAACCCAAAATGACCAGAACTCGTAATGGCTAAAGCTTCAAACCCAAACCTAGGAAGATCGAGTCTCGAAACAGGACAAAACTGAAACAACAAAATATTTAAAAATTTGAATTTATCCAATTCAAATTAAATCAAAGTAGCTCAAATACGAAAAAAATTGAACAAAAAACTTGAAATGATTTAAACTTTAAGTGATCGAAACCGAAATGATCCAAACCCGTAATAACTCAACTTGAAAAGCCTTAGACTCAAACCTGAACTTGAAATGGAAACAAGATGAAGCCAGTCTAAAAATCTAAACTACCTAAATTGAAACAATTCAAACCCTAAATAATTTAAACCCAAAATAACCTTAAGTCTCGAAGTTAGAACTTTAAGATCATGGAAACTCGAAATTGGCCTAAACTAAGACAACAAAAATTTTAAAAATGTAGGTATATCTAATTTAAATTAACTTGATTCAAAACCAACCCGATTCATGTAATTGAGGGGCTGAAGATAAATATTTAGATTCATTCAAGAAGTATCCAGTCGAGCATCTACTTATATCTCACACTCGTAAACAGGTGGTAAGAGCATTGGACTTTGATGGATCAGATCTAACAAATGGGGTGAAAGTCGGTCAGAGCACTGTTTATGATTCTGCCAAGTATAGTGAAGAAATTTTAAACTTCAGGAGGATGGCACTTGGCAGTGACAACAGCTCGGAATCGGACATTTACAGTGACGAGTTCACTTCAAGAGAAATATCACGTGGACAACCTTCATGGAGGTCCGAATGTAGTTCAAGCGAATTTACAAGCGGCGAATCAGAGCTTCAACCTATTAAAAAAAATGGTAGTGGATATAGTGACAATGGCGCATCGGGGAATTGCAGCGGCGGTCGCTTCAAATGATGGTCGATTGTTTTTGGGTTAAAATGTTAATGAGTGTTTTTGTAGGGCATTTGTTTTGTAAATGTAGAAATGCCTTTTTACTTAAATTCCCTTTGAAATTGTAATTTTGAGCATTGGGGAACGATAAAAGTGATCCTTCTCTAGAGTTACTTAACTCAAAGTTGGGTTTAGTTTTGAATGACAAAAATTGCTCTCAAACCACCTTTGGTTGAACGGTAAGAACGGTAAGATAAGCTCAATTTCCATTTCAGTAAAATTTCCGGTTTGAGTCTTATGGATGAAGAAAACAAGAATGTGCCATTTGTTTAAGGGAGTCCTACCCCGCTTGACTTCGAATTTAGTCGAAGCCTAATGTAATTACCCAACACCGAAAATTTTAGACAAAAAGAAAATTGTATGTATATTCAATGTAAAAGAACGAGGCAAACTGAAAAATGATTAAGCACGTTCTTAAAAAGAAAGTAAATTACTTTTATAGGTTTTGAATTTGTTGATTTAACTATTGAAATTTTTAATTTAAGTGTAGATAAGATTATAGTTTTTATTATTTATTTTTTTAATTTCTATTTTGGTAACTAGACTTTTGAAATTTTTACAATTTGACCACCAATATTTTATATTTTTCAAAATTTTTATTAATATTTTGATCAGCATTTTCAATTTATGATTTGTTGTAAATATAGCTTTTAGAACAATTCCCACAACATTTAGATTATTTGCCTCCAAGAAATCATCATCACAGTTCAATTTAATCCAACTTTCTGGTGGGTGACACCATTTTCTTCTATCATTTTCTTGTTTTGTTGGAGAGAATATTTGTTCATTGTGTTTGGAAATTAAGCGCATTATCCTCTTATTTATGGGTTGGGGAGAGGTTATGAGTAGTTTTAGACGCTGTGTCAAAAAGAACAAATATGATCAAAATTTATAATGACATTGTTCAAAAAAAATCACACATTTCTACATATATCGAACAATAACTGGAATTCAGATCTTATCTTCTGTTAGAATTAAGTGACCCAAATTCTTATTTAAATAAAATACGATGGAAAATAAAATAAAAGTAAAATCCATATAGAACTAGACTTTTTTTATTTTATTTTAGAATAAGGTTTTTTAAACCTTATTAAACTTCATCTATTTTATATTGATTAGGAACGGTGTTTCAATCCTACTAGAATATGGCTTTACAAGCCTATAAATAGACATAGTCTATTCCTCTTGTATTGATTCAAATTTTTCGACATAGTGAATTTTCTTCTCCTCTGCCCGTGGTTTTTTTTCGAAAGGGTTTCCACGTATAATTTGTGTGTTCTTTATTTTATTTATTTTATTCTATTTTATTTTTTTCATAAAATGGTATCAAAGCTTCCGGGTTATTCATCTCGATCACGGTAATGGCGTCTTTGAAGTATGAAATTCACATTTGTTGATCGCAACACCGATTTGCGTTGTGGCAAATTAAGATGCAAGCAGCTTCTTGCACGATGGATCTGGAGGATGCCCTGCTAGGGATGGATAAGATGCCTTCGACATTAACGGATGAAGAGAAAGAAGCGTAAGGATCGAAAGGCATTAACACAATTACATCCGCATTTGTCCAACGAAATTTTGCGAGGATATGATGAAAGAGAAAACTGCCATTGCATTATGGAAGAGGCTAGAACAAATATGTATGTCGAAAACTCTAACAAGCAAGTTGCATATGAAGTAGCGCGTTTTATGCTCATCGTTTGGAGGAAGGTGCGTCAGACACGAACACACTTAACAGTTGTTTAAAGAAATTCTCTCAAACTTGGAGGCCATGGAGGTTCAGTGATGATGAGGAAGATCTAGGGTTGATTCTACTTTGTTCGTTGTCCCTGCCTTATTCAACCTTTAGAGACACGATTTTATATAGCCGCGAGTCTCTCACGGCTTGATGAGGTTTATGATTCTTTAACCTCGTATGATAAGATGAAGCATCTTATGGTTAAACCCGACTCTCGGGGAGAGAGGGGTCTCATTGTTCATGGGAGACAAGATCGGAATGCTGATGATGATCGTGGTAGGACACAGAACGGAATCCTCGTGGTAAATCTAAGGGTAGATCAAGTCTTCAAACAGAGGTAAAACTTGTAACTTCGCAAAGAAGAAAGGGCACATTAAATCCGAGTGCTATAAGCTACAAAATAAGATTAAAAGGGAGGTTGCGAATCAAAGGGAAAACAACCGAAAAATTCCTGAAGTGAAGTTGATGTTGTAGAAGACTACAATGATGGTGAACTTCTAGTCGCTTTTGTCAATGATTCTAAAGTAAGCGAGGAGTGGATACTTGATTCAGGCTGCACCTTCCACATGAGTCCCAATCGGGATTGGTTTACAACTTACGAAACAGTATCTGAAGGTGTTGTTTTGATGGGAAATAATGCTTCGTGTAAAATCGCAGGTGTTGGAACAATTAAAGTTAAGATATTTGATGGAGTTGTCAGAACACTTAGTGACGTGCGGTATGTTCCAGAATTGAAAAGAAATTTAATTTCGTTGAGTACTCTTGATTCAAAAGGGTACAGATACACAGCTGAAAGTGGCGTTTTAAAAATTTCCAAAGGGTCCCTTGTTGTGATGAAAGGGCAGAGAAAGATTGTCAAGTTATATGTTTTACAGGGTTCTACTGTTACTGGTGATGCAGTTGTCGCTTTCTCTTCTTTGTCAGATGATGATATTACTAAACTTTGGCATATGCGCCTAGGGCATATGAGTGAGAATGGCATGACAGAATTAAGTAAAAGAGGACTTCTTAATGGGCAAGAAATTTGCAAACTGAATTTCTGTGAGCACTTTATTTTTGGGAAGCAAAAGAGAGTTCGATTCACTAGAGGAATCCATAACACGAAGGGAACGTTGGAGTATATTCATTCTGATCTGTGGGGGCCATCCAGAGTGCCTTCAAGAGGTGGAGCTAATTATATGCTAACCTTTATTGATGATTTTTCCAGAAAAGTTTGGGCGTTCTTCCTGAAGCAGAAAAGTGATGTGTTTTCCGCATTTAAGTCTTGGAAATTTATGATTGAAAAACAGACGGGAAAAAAGATAAAATACCTCCGCACAGACAATGGCTTAGAGTTCTGTTCTGATGAGTTTAATAGATTGTGCAAGTCAGAAGGAATCATGAGACACTTGACAGTTCGTCATACTCCACAACAAAACGGCGCGTTGCGAGCGAATGAACAGAACGATCATGGAGAAGGTTCGATGTATGTTGTCAAATGCCAACTTACCGGGTCATTTTGGGCGTAAGCGCGTCATCGCATGTTTTTTGATCAACCGATCTCCATCCGTTGCCATTGAGAAAAAGACTCCACAAGAGGTATGGTCCGTAATCCCGCTAATTATTCCGATTTAAAGATCTTTGGGTGTCCTGTATATGCTCATGTTGATAATGGAAAATTGGAACCGAGATCCATTAAATGAGTTTTTCTTGGTTATAAAGCTGGTGTAAAAGGGTATAAGTTATGGTGTCCTGAAAATAGAAAAGTTGTGATTAGTAGAGATGTTGTTTTTGATGAAACTGCTATGCTACCTAACTTATCTCTTAAAGACTCTTCCAATAAAGAAAATCAAAAATAGGTAGAGCATCAGACTAATACAGAGTCAACTCCTCAAGCTAGTACAAAAATTGAGAATAGAGTTGCTTCTTCACCATAATACTCTATCGCCAAAAACAGAACTAGAAGAGAAATTAAACCTCCAAAGAAGTATGCCGAGGCTGATCTAGTTGCTTATGCTTTAAATGTGGCTGAAGATATAGATGCGAATCAAGAGCCATCTAATTATTCTAAGGCGGTTAGCTGTGAAGGCTCAGAAAAGTAGATGTTTGCTATACAAGAAGAGATGGAATCACTCCACAAAAACAGAACATTGGACCTTGTGAAACTTCCTAAAGGTAAAAAGGTACATTCGTTGTAAATGGGTGTTTAAAAGAAAGAAGGGACTCCAGGAGTTGAAGAACCTGGATATAAAGCAAGGCTTGTTGCAAAGGGTTACAGTCAAATTCCAAGAGTGGACTTCACAGATGTGTTCTCCCCAGTTGTTAAGCATAGTTCGATTCGAGCTTTGCTTGGTATTGTGGCCATGCATGATTTGGAGCTTGAGCGATTAGATGTAAAAACGCATTTTTGCATGGAGAACTTGATGAGGATATTTACATGCAACAACTGAGAAGGTTTTACTGATTTCAAAAAGAGAAACTATGTTTGCTTGCTTGAAAAAGTCCCTTTACGGTTTGAAAAATATCACCAAGACAATGGTACAAGAGGTTTGATTCCTTTATGACTTCTCATGATTTCAAAAGAAGTAGTTTTGATAAATGTGTTTACTTTAAGAAAAACAGTTGATGGTTCTTTAGTGTATCTACTTCTTTATGTTGATGACATGTTGATAGCAACAAAAGATAAAGAAGAGATAAGAAAGGTCAAAGCCCAACTAAGTAAATAATTTGAGATGAAAGATTTAGGACCAAAAAGATACTTGGTATGGAGATTCTCAGATATAGAAAATCAAGTAAATTGTACCTAAGTCGGAAGGGGTACATTGAGAAAGTTCTTTGCGAGTTAAATATGCAGAGTGCTAAGCTGTTTAGTACTCCTTTAGCAGCCCATTTCAGACTTTCATCGGTTTTGTCTCCACAATCAGATGATGAGATTGAGTACATGTCACATGTTCCATACTCTAGTGCAGTGGGATCTCTCATGTATGCTATGGTTTGTTCACGTCCAGATTTATCATATGCAGTCAGTGCAGTTAGCAGATACATGGCAAATCTCGGTAAAGAACATTGGAAAGCAGTTTAGTAGATTTTAAGATACTTACGAGGCACTACTGATGTTTGCTTACAGTTTGGAAGAACTAAAGATGGAGTCATAGGGTATGTTGATGCTGATTTTGCTGGAGACCTTGATAGAAGAAGATCTCTCACAGGTTACGTCTTTACAATCGGAGGTTGTGCAATTAGTTGGAAAGCCACTTTGCAAACTACAGTCGCTTTGTCTACCACTGAAGCTGAGTACATGGCGATTACTGAGGCTTGTAAAGAAGCTATTTGGTTGAAGGGACTATTAAGTGAACTCAATGAAGATCTTCAAATCAAAGACGATTTTTTGTGACAAATGTCAGTGCTATATTTCTTACAAAAGATCAAATGTTTCATGAGAGAACAAAACACATTGATGTTCGGTATCATTTTATTCGTGATATTATTGCTCGTGGTGATATTGTTGTGAGCAAAATTAGTACTCATGAAAATCCTGCAGATATGATGACTAAGTCACTTCTTATAACCAAGTTTGAGCATTGCTTAGACTTGGTTGGTATTTATTGTTGAAGTTAAACCCTTAAGGGGTTTTATGGAAGAGGTAGAGAACTTGTTTATTGAAAGTTCGCGATGAAGAACTTGTTCATTGAGAATTTGTGTCAAGGTGGAGATTGTTAGAATTAAGTGACCCAAATTCTTATTTAAATAAAATACGATGGAAAATAAAATAAAAGTAAAATCCATATAGAACTAGACTTCTTTTATTTTATTTTAGAATAAGGTTTTTTAAACCTTATTAAACTTCATCTATTTTATATTGATTAGGATACGGTGTTTCAATCCTACTAGAATATGGCTTTACAAGCCTATAAATAGACATAGTCTATTCCTCTTGTATTGATTCAAATTTTTCGACATAGTGAATTTTCTTCTCCTCTGCCCGTGGTTTTTTTTTCTCGAAAGGGTTTTCACGTAAAATTTGTGTGTTCTTTATTTTATTTATTTTATTCTATTTTATTTTTTTTCACATCTTCTATATAAATGCCCTTACTTGAAGATGATTTAACAAACCACTCCTTAAAACTTCAATTTTTTTTCTTAAAGAATTATTTTGATTTTTAGAAGAGGAAATTTGAGAGAATAATTGTGAATGTGAGATCTTAGTACAAATGAGACTAAATTGTAAAGTTGGAAAAGTTGAGGACACTGGTGTGATTTGATCGTATTGAGGAAATAGGAGTTAATAATGGCTGTAAAGTATAAGGATGACTCGGGTTGAGTACTAATTTGATAGAAGTCAATTCGAGAACTAAATTAGAAAAGTTGAAAAGTATATGGACTTATGGTGAAATTGCCCAATGGTGAAGAGACAAGTTGCAAAAGGCTTTAAATAAGTACTATATGATCAGAATAGTATATAAGTGCAAGCAAAAGAACTTTTTGGACTGCATTGAATAAAAATGAAGGTTTAGGAACTAAATCATAAATTTTCAAATTTCATCAAGAAAGGTCATGAATGCAAATTTCTGTATGGATAATTAATAATTATGGTTGAAGAGTATAAACTAAAGGAATTTTGAAAGATTAAGTGTATTGAATGGAATAAAGAATAGTGATGAGATAAAAAAAAAGGACTAAAATGCAATTTTACCACATAATGAGCATTTTGGTCATTTTACATGGAAACTATATTTTACCGTAAATGCGTTTATTTACTATTAGTGTAAAAACAACAATGGTGGTAAGATTAGATATTGTAGCGGTACTGTAACCTGAGACAAAAAGTAAGCTAAACGTACAGCATCGCACCCCACCACCCATCCAAACCTACCCTAAGTATATGGGTAATTTTATAAACAATCATACAAATCAAATTGAAGTGTACATTGAAAAATTATTTGATGAACTTATAAGTGATATGAGATATGATTTGAAAATGGAAAGTATATGATGGTGGAGGCTCAAAGAGCTTTATTCATATGTATATACCATGAATACACAATATACAAAGTATAAACGTGGAAATTCAGAAAATGGTATATGAGCTTATATGAAATGTCCTCGTAATTTTAATGAGATGTTAGGATATAGTTGACATACCTATTAGGGTTTTATAGTATGTTTGGAGTTTTGTTGCCTTCGAGCTTTGCATATATTACATGCACTATATGTTGCGTTCAGACTATGTAAATTCAATATGTCATCTCTTTTTTATTGAAAGTCGGAGGAAAAAATTAATCAAGTAAAAACAATTTAGTACAATAATTTTTCAAATTTTGATAAAAAAAAGAGAGTTAAATTATACCCCCAATCCTTATACTATTCAAAATTTTAAAATCTAATTCTTTAGAAATTCGAAAAATAAAAAACTAGCGACATAGATCAAACAAAAAAATACTAAATTTAAGTCATCATAACTATAATTTCTTTTTTAAACTTGTAAAATTAAAATTTTGAAAATTTCATGTGGATTTTAGAGAATGCAAATTATATTATATATATCCTTCAAATGCAAAATGAAAAGGTAAGGAAAATCATATATATTCAAGCAATAACATAGCCAACATTATCTGTCCTCCTTTTACAAAATACAAAAAAAAGAAAAAAAAAAGTATAATGTTAAGGCAAGCAATTGTCGATATATCATTAAACTTTCAATTCAAACACAAAGAACACTAAAAAAACTAGGTATTTAGTTGATACTCGAACAATCCTATTTTTGTTATAAAAAAATTGGAAAAAAAACATAAGAAAAAAGAAAAATAAATAAAGTAGCCATGCACAACATATAATGCACCATGGCCTTAAAGTACTCCAACATCAACATGCTTAGGGTCACCTTCAATGTTTCCATTTCCATGGATTCTAAATCCTCTAAGATCCCCATTTCCATGCACTTTAAATCCTTTAACATCCCCATGCTTTCCAGGCATTGATCTAAACCCTCTAGGATCTTCATTTCCAAGCATTTTGAACCTTTTGCTTTGGTCACCACCGCCGCCATGGCCGCCGACAGGTTTTGCAGTAGGGAACCGACCATCAAACCCCAACTCTATGTCGTTTCCTTTAGGTCGTGGATTAGAGCTTTTGCTTTGCTTAGTGGGTTTTGGTTGGCTTATTACCCGCCGAGTACATAGTCTTCCAAGAAAACAAGCTATGGATGATATAACAATGATGATTGCAAGTACTATAAAAACTGTGCCAAAGGATCCATCTGAGTGAGAATGAGATGGTTCTACTTGCCCTGATGACACAGTGTTTGGGTAAACGACAACGGGTTGTTGTGATTCAGACATTGATTCTTTGGTCTGGTTTTAAGAGATGAAGAGATAGATTTGGTAGGGCATCAATGGGTTTGGATTTTTTTTTTTTTATATGCAACTTGGGTTGTTCTTTAAGTGAAGATAAAAGAGAGAGGGAATGGAGAGGAAACTCTTTGAACAAGTAACTAAGAATATATTTGCTTGTTACAAGCATATATATATATATATATATATAGATGTGAATTGGTTTTCAAAGAGGTTAAAATTTAAAGTTAGTCCATGTACTTAAATAAAATTTAAGATTTTACCTTTATACTTCAATAATTTTACAATTTCAATTTTTTTGTATGATCAAAGTATCATTTATATTTATTTTTATACTCAATAAAATTAATTTTTTTAAAGTTATTATTTCCGAAATTTAAATCTGAATTCTTTTATTAATGCATGTGCCTCAACTCTGCTATGGGCTAACTAAAGTGGTAGCATACTCCCCCGTCATTCACCTATATGTTATAGCTCTAGAATCGAGTCAGATCATACACAAACTCTTCAATTTGCTATAAACTTGATATGGCTCTCGACAGTGTAGGAAGAAAAAATCCTTATCAAGGACAATATCAAACTTATTGAGGGTTCGACCTCTTATCTTAAAAAACAAATCATTATAAACTCATAAATCATACTTAATAATAATAAGTAAATTTTAACAAAAAAACTACTTATACCATCAAGAATTGAACTACAAAATTTTAAATAAAAAAAATATTTTTTAAAACTTTTAAATAACGGGATTAAATCTTAAATTTTAGCAAAAAATAAGTACTAAAAATAAATTTTTACCCATGCCCAAAACTTCAAGTGCAATACTACTACTATTGGTTTATTTTCAATTCAATAAAGGAACGAACTTTCTTTAATAAAGAGAGGACAGCTAAAGATATTCCGGCTGTTTCTTTAATATGTGCTGACGAAGGGGTAATTGCACTTTGCTTTGTAATGAGAGAAAGTAAGATTTTGGCTGCCATTGGTTACTGTGCATCGTTTGTTTATTCATCAATCATTGGACTGGATTGATTTTCTATACCGATTTAAATAATATTCGAATTTAATTCTTATAATTATTATTTACGATTAAAATAATATGTTTCTTAGTAGACAGAAAATTTTGAAGGGGTAGGTAGGGGTTTTGTCCCTAATTTTTAGATCCTCGTAAAAAATTAAGTAATTCAATTTAGTTGCGATGGTAATTTAGATTGCGGATTTTAATATTTGATCTATTCTTTAAGTATTCATAGTAGATGCAGATTTTGATACCTTAGATATTTATTATTTGAATTCGTATTATTTATTCGGATAATAAATGCGGACTTAAATCTTTGAATTTACTGATTACAAAATATTTATAATTTTGATTTTTTATGTAAATAATTTTAAAGGATTTAAATGTTTGAAAAATGATATGGATATTTTGAAATTATTTTTTTCTGATTCAAATATCAATTTAGATAATTATATTCAGATAATTTACACATAATAAACGAATTCAATTTTTTTTACCGCAGTCATTCTTGAGTTTAACTCTTTTAAGGTAAAAATTTTAAGACCCAAAATTTATATTTTTATCACAACCTCTTCAATCAAGAATTTATGGCTTCGTCCCTGCCTAGAAGTGAAAAAGAGGAGGTGCAAATGTCTCACCCTCCTATCTCAATTGATTGCATTTAGTTTTTTTTTTAAATTAATATTTTTGTTACATAAATAATATAAAGCATACCACGTAAACTCCGCTCGTCTAACACGTAGGCTTGCTACTCAATCTAGTACCATTCAGGCAATGGCTAGCTCCCCTAAGAGCTTATTGTTATGAGTGTTCGCCATATACATGGTCTTACCCTACTCACTCGAAGCATCTAAAACACGTGCAAGCCTTAGGGGGTAATATATCACCACGCATGGCCTCTAGTCACCCCTAACACGTCCTTTCAACGGGCCGTGCCTTGTATATATATATGTGTGTGTGAATGAGATACTCTAAAGGAGACACAGTAAAACAAACACTTAACAATTTCTATATTTTAAAAATTTTTAAATAAGTATATATTTTTATCCCTTTATAAATTTATTTATTTTCTTATCTTATCTTAGATCCCTTTAATATAAAATTGTTAGCTTTGGTCATGAAGTAACCCGTTTCAAACAAGTTTATAAGCTTATCAGCTTCTTCTTTATTGAGAACATATGAACAAAATTGCATGATTAAAGAAAAATAGGGAATCATGGTGGGACAAGTTCACAATCTTTGCTGAAATCAGTGTAACCTATATTTGGTTGTTGAAGCTGGTTTAGATATTGGTTAAAATATGACATAAGTACTTGTACTTTTCATAAATTTATAATTTAGTCCATGTATTATTGTTTCTAATATTTTAGTCTCTCTATTTTTTAGATTTTAAAATTCAGGTCCGATTATTAATAATATTAAATTTTTTTGTTAAATTTATTGGTGTGGCATGTTAGAAAAAAAAAACTCATTTTGTAGCACTGCACGTTGTAATGAACTTAAATTTAACAAACGTGAAGAGACTAAAATTATAGAAATCTGAAAAGTAGAGAGACTAAATTTATAGAAATAAAAGTACAATGACTAAAATTTAAATTCACAAAAAGTATAGGGACTTGCACACACTTTAACCTTAGATATTTAAGATTAGTGGTCAAAGTTGAGGGCTTTGCAGGCGATTTTGGGAAGACAAAAAGTAATGTGGGGTTTCAACATTGGGATTAGAGCAAAAGCAAATTCAGCACTACAATGTTTTACCACATGCCATCTTATGTGGTTAATGATAGGATTTTGAAAAAAATAAAATATAAAATTATGAGTTCATTTGATTAAAAATCATAATTATTTGAATAAAATCTTATTTAGTTTTAAAATTTTTTATAATTAAATAATTTAGTAATTAATTATAATTTAACTTGAACTAATTAATAAGTTCGCAATAATTCTTTCTATGAAAAAAATTTAAACACGAGCTTAAAATCTCAAAAACCTCAACTTTATCAACGCAGTCAAGATTTTTCGAAAATCAAAATACTATAAATGTTACAACACAAGAGTTGAGGTGGTTGGTTAGGTGTGAAAAATGGCTAAGATGGAGGTACTTCATGCCATTAAAGGTGTGGAAAGTCGCTATAATTACAATATTCTAAAGAGTTTTGTGCAGAATCAAGTCTACATCTCCTTCCTCCCATTCTACCTAAGGGAAAGCGGTTAGGCATGGACCTCAACCGTTGAGATCCCTATCCCTATTCATGCCGTAACAGGATAATGAATGTCAATCCAGGGTACTGTTTGGAGTTAACCTGAGGGATGGGACGAGATATCTGTCGGATCTTATGGATAGATAAATGTCTTCATGGGTTTTTCTTTTGATTTGATGATTTAACTATCACTCCCTAGTTAATGGGATTGGTCTAAATTTGATTTGATGGTGGAATATCGTTTTTATTCCATCGCTTTGCTTTTTCTTTTGTTTTCCTTTAACAAAAGTAGAGTAGGGATTCGGTGTCTGTCAGTTAACTGTTGGTGGAAGGACACTTTGGACATCCCAAAAGATGTGTTCAAACATTAAACAAAGAAATATTAGTTCATATTGGTAGAGTTCGGTGAGAAGACTGAGAGCATATGCAAAAGTAGATTAAAACTTGCATTTTTTTTAATTATTAAATGGTGATCTTTTTGGAATTTTTAAAAATATATTTAAATTATTTGAAATGTAGTATTTTTTAAGGGTGTTCAATCAGTTAATCGACCGGTTAACCGACCCGAACTATCATTAACTTAATTAACCAATCATTTTAAACCTTTAACCGTTAACCGAATCGAAATTTTTTCAAAAAAATTAACCGAACCGAACTTTTTCGGTTAATTCTGTCAATTAACCGAATTAACCGAAATTTATATTTTTTTTTATTTTTAGTTAAAACAAGTATACAACATATAAAAAATTAACCGACTTAACCAACCGATTAATTTATATTTCCAAAAAATTAACCGAACCGATCGAATACTTATATATATTATAATATTGTTTATTAAATTCAGTTAACCAACCGATTAACTGAATTCGGTCGGTTAACCAAATTAATTCGGTTTTACCTGAAATTTGCCCACCCCTAGTATTTTTGGTCTGCTAAACTTAATCATGGACCAGGCCAGTGGCCCAAAAGCTCGCCCGAAAAGTAGGAGGATTTGAGAAAAATATAGGCCAAAAAAATAGACTTCAGCAAAAAATAAGGCCTATTTAAAAAACGGGTCAAGCCTCGAGTAAGCTTTTTCGGCTTGGACCCAGCCCGACTCAAAATTGCAAAAATAAATTTGTTGTTGTTTTGCTGTTGTTTTGTCAATGTTTTGCTGTCATTCACTATTATATTGCTCCTATTTTGTTATTATTATTTAAATATTGTATAACTCTTACTTTGTTGTTAATTTTGCTACTATTTTAGAGACATTTTTTGTTAAATTACACGTATCTTAATGTTATAGATAGTTTTTAAATTTATTTTTAATTTTTTAGAAAAATTTGTTTTAATGTTTTTAATGTATTTGATGTATTATATTTTTAAATTTATTTTTATATAAAAAATTTTAATACGGACAAGTCGAACTGGAGTTTTAACTTTTTATCCAAATCGAATTTAGGCAAATTTTTAAGCTCATTTTTCGGACAAAGTCAAACCTGAGCCTAAGACTGAAATTTTGTTACGACTCAACTCAAACCCACCCCATTATAACCTCTAGTCCATGCAATAAGATACTTTGATTCTTTAAATATATAATTTTTTTGATTAATCAATCTGCTTAGTATATATTCACATGTTTGGATAAAAAAGATTCCATATGTTAGATAGGGGTTAAATTAGACATATATATCTATACTTAAACTCAACTTATTCTCGTATATCTATTATCATTTAGGTGTGAAAACTTTTGTACTAGGAATTGGATTTCAATTTGTCTCTTCTACACAAAAATAAACAAATTAGTAAATCAAACAGTAAATTGATCCTTCTGTTAAAAATTTCATTCATTTTTTACTATTAAAAACTGGCCCCTGTACATCAGTATGAATTACACATGACACGTCACATGTCACTATTTGGTTATTTTATCACCCATGCTAACTTTAACAATAAAAACAAATAATTTTTTTAATAAAAAATGACAAAATGCAATCTAACACCTAATATAGGAGCCTAGTATGGGCGGTGCGTTTATTTACGGTTAGTGTAAAAACAACAATGGCGGTGAGATTAGTTACTGTAACGATATTATAGTGTGAGACAAAAAGTAAGCTAAACGCACCGCACCCCACCGTCCATCCAAACCCACTCTAATGCTATTCTCATTTTGTTTTAAAATCAATAATTACCAACCAATTATCAATACGATACCAACTATACTAACATCAATATTCAACTCAACAGACTGCATTAACCGTGCCCATAATTTAGGACAAAAAGCAACTAGGTATGAGGTTGGTAATCATTAGCCAATCGGATTATTGAAAGGGTAATACCAAAGCCCTTAACGAGTTCTCACAAGTACCAGAAACAACATATAAATAAAAGAAAGCAAAAGCATTGGTCATTTATTAGATCAACAAGAGTAGTGTATAACAAGAAAATTGCGAATTAGAGTTCCAGGATCTATCTATGTTTACCGTTTTGCTTTTCCGTAAACTCCCCAGATAGAATGATCCCACAGCAACAACACAAGTTCATCATGTAATGGATAATGCTGAGGCTACTTAAGATGGTGATCAAACAAGGAAGCCATCTCAATCTGCAATACAATCCAAAAGAAATTGAACTGTAAGCACTTTTTCCTCATTGCTGTGCCTTGGCAACATGTATGAGACAAAATGAACAATTTATCTGCCAATTTATTCAATGACAGAGAAGCAATGGTATCAGGAGCAAAAAAGGAGCTGCAGATGCTGGGATCCAAATCCTAAACTATGACTATATGAATCAACTTTAATATGTGCAATGCAAGCAAGGCAATGATATTATATTTTATCACTTTCTTAATTCTTTCTAATTAGAACACATCAATGGATATATGCAAATTACGAAAAAAGAAAAATGAATGGAGAATTAAGGAGAAATCATGGAGTTGGTAAAATCATCTTCGAAAAGCACAAAAGCAAAGGAATATGGATTAACTGAAAATGTATGCACAACTTTCTTGCAAGTTAACAAGGGAGTTAATTGCACTTTGCAGTTATAATTATTGTCATTATTAACAGAATCAATCCAGTTAGCAAGGGTTCTATGCCACGCATCAAACCATTGAAATAACCTGAAAGTACCAAAAGCCAAAGGTGATTGAAAATATTGCTAAGAAATGGGAATGTATAGTGTTCGGGTTAAATGGTCTCAACCCTACCCTTGTGCTGGAAAAGTTCGCAACAAGGATCAACAGGCTCACTCATTAGCGACAGTGAGCTAGGGGAAGGTAATCCTTTTCTCTATTTACATACCTACATACCTCCAGTCAACTCCTAATAACTAAATTGGAATTACAAGGAAAAAAAAAAAAAAAGAAGAAAATCAAATACCAACTCCATTAGTCTACAATCAACTTACCGCTGTCAAAGCACACTCTGCACCTTTGTTCCCAGATTTACCACCAGCTCGATTTAATGCCTACAGTTGTCATGTGAAATAATTACATAAAAATTCCACTCTTGAAATCATTTTGTTTCTTCAATTGCATCCAAGAATAAAAGATGTCAAACCTCTCACGTATTCAAATATATCATCTCAATCCTCATAAAAGATGAAGTGAGATACATATATCATCTCAAAACTACTCTAAAGTAACTGACACATTAGTCTCTTGGCAGTTGGTACGCACAACCTAAAAGATGACCAGATTTCCCCTCCCTCTGACATTCCAATATTCAATGTGAAGGAAACTAGAGAGGGTACCCCAGTATATCTGTTTGTGCAGCTTCAGTGAACAGCCCATCTCACTTAACAAAAAAAACTTATAGTTCTTAGTACAAAATGATCTTTTATCCAGCTCCTGTATCATACCTGGTCCATGTCCTCACAAGTCAAAACACCAAATATGCAAGGAACACCTGCAGAGTTGATAAATTGCAGCTTCAAATCACAAGGAATAATAAAAATTGAAAAATAGAGGGAATGGGTGACTCCATTTTGATACTTGAAAACTTCCAGAAAATCGTTTCCTACAGAAAATATTTTTTTAATCTTTAGGGCATGAGATTGATACAGATCTTAATTGACAACTGCTACATGGAAATTTGTCGTCCTAGTTTGAAAGTGGGGTAATTTTAAACTTTTAAAAAGAAAAAGAATCTTGCAAGGTGGTCTCTTGCGCTTTCTAATTGAAACAATTAGGAAAAATAAATAAAATTTGTACGTAAAAGATTATCATAATAGAATTATGTAGTCAGGTAAGAGTAAAATTCTCAAACATTATGAATATAGGGTGAAAAGTAGGAGTCACCTTGGAAAGAGCACATACTAAAGATGGTATACTTCAGTCTAAAAACAAACTGTAAGCATGCCAGACAAAGTTTACAATATTGACAACATGAAAAAGGTTCAACTGCATATGCCTGAGTAAATGAGAAAAGGGAGCATATGCTTTTGATCAATGAAAATCTAAATATTGTCTTAATTTATAGTTGAGATGCCACGAACAATTGACTCTTGAAGCTATGGTAGCATTTTGCAAGAAATGGGTTAATACAAAATAACATTAAGCATGAAGATTGACCTGAGTTTAGGCCAGCTGAAAGCACCCCAGATGCAACAGAATTAGCCACGGCATCATAGTGAGTAGTATCTCCTCTTATCTGTTGGCAGAATTAATAAAATCCAGCAAAATGTACTCAGAAAAGACCCCCCCAAAAGCAGATAAAAAGTTATATGAGAAGATTTCCAAGAAAGACGAAAGAAACCATACCACAGCTCCGATACATAAAATTGCATTATAATTTCGAGACTTGCCCAGCCTTTCTGCAACAATACCTATTTCAAAACTACCCGGGACCCAAACAACCTGATAAGAAAGTGAAGAAATGATCAAGCCATCCAAAAAGTTGGCTAAGCATTGTCTAAATATTAATTGAAGGACTTGGTCAAAAGATTCATATGCTGAAAAAGGGCTTGTAATAAGTAAGATGATATACACAGCAAATCATGAATCATAGAAGAAAAAGACTTTGATAGCATTGCCATCAAATGAGAGCAGCAGAGATACCCTACTCCTATATCCTTGTCTTTTGAGCTGCAATTGTCTAAATAATAGTCAGAATTTGCAGCCATAGTAGAAAAGAAAGCTCAGACATGTAGATAGATTCAAAGAAAAAGCAGACGTCTAACTCGAGATAGAGATATGAGACAGCATGATATTAAAGAAGGCTTTTACTTTAGTAAATTAAGTAGAAGGGTGGTTAGTGGTTGTTACACACATCAATGTCTTCTTCATTAACTGAATACTTTCTGAAAGTGTCCAGAGCACCCTCCAAGAGCTGCCTTGTCACAATCTCATTGAAACGAGCAACAACCTTTGACAATGTAATAAAAAATTGAAGAAGAAAACAATTACCATAGTAATAACATAATAGTATGAAAACAATTGAACACACAAAAAGAAAAAAAAGGAAGGCAAAGTCAGTCTTTGACTTTGTAGTTGCAGATGACAATTAAATAAAAAACTAACCACAGCAAAGCGAAGGCCTTGAGTTTTGGTAACAGATCCCACCAAATGGCGGACTGCAGCCATTTGCATAGAGGAGGAGTTCTGCTTCCTATCCACCACAAATCCTGATTTTATCAATATATATTAGTAATTATATCCAATAATCCAAAGCAAATGCTCTCTTCACTTTCCACTGTATTATACCGAGTTTCGGAGAAAACAATTAATAAATTTTGGAGCCAATTATTTACTCTGTTTCCTATAAATTCAAATACTGTAGATGTTTGAAAACGTGAAGATAAGGGTCAAGGTAATTGGTTTCGTTACTGCCATAACTAACTTGAGCTAACCTCAATCACTAAGAAAGTATAAATCCAAATCCCACATTTCTCTTTCCTTTTAGTTTCTTAGTACTGACGAGTGAAATTTTCCATTTCGAAAACAAATTCTATGAATTCCCAGAACGAAAGAGAAAACAACCCTAGAGAATTTCCCAACCTCGTGCATGAAATCGAAGGATGACAACACTATAAATTTCCAAGACAATCTTAAACAAAACTGAGATTCAAGTTTTAATTGAAGCACCAAAAGCAGGACATGAGATTTAAAAAAATAATAAAGAAAGATAACCTTGGAATTGAAAGGAAGAGGAAAAGGAGAGAGCGGTTGACTTGCGGGGCAAAATGGCAGCAGAGGACCTACTTCTGGGAGTGAGGAACACACTACATCCATTTCTACTTAAAATACGCTCCTGAATCCAACAGCAACCATTTCCACTTAGAGCCATTTCCTTCTGTTTCCTCTCTATTCTTCTCTGCAATATTCGATTTGATTTTTGATTGCTGCACCCCCTCTCACTGTTTTAGCCTTCTAATCTTTTACTAGTACTAGCAAAAATAATAATTAAATTTCCTCAAAAACGAACAATAATAATTAAATAATATTATATTTAATATAATTTATCGGGTAAACTACAAGATTAGAGTTACCCAACTAAGCTTTGGTTCTATTTTAATTATCCAATTATTAATATTTTTATTTAGTTACTCAATCTTTTATTCATCAGAAATGTTCAGATCAGAAAGGAAACCAACAAGATTTCTCATAATTCGACAAGCAAACCATGAAATGAAGTGATGAACAAGCAATTCAAGCAAAAAATCATGCTATAACAACTGGCTTAAACGGGATATGAAACAATTTCAAAGCCTAACATCTAAATCAAAGAGACAGAATCACGTAAATCGCATTGCATTGGTTTCTTTACATTCTTTTTTTTTTTTTTGGTTGTTGCCTGAAAGATTGAAAAGCAAAACCGAAACAGAAATTTGAATACCTTTGAAGATAACCGCAGTGGAACCCGTGAGAGAATTTTGAATTTGAACCAAAAGGGACGAAAGAGTATCAAAGGGAAATATTTAGACCAACCAGATAGAGATTGAGACCAACGCGAATTTGTTTAAGTGAGAAAAGTGCCAAAATTAAAATTTTTATTTATAATAGTTAAAGGGAAAACTACAACCAAAGTCATCAAACTATTAGTAAGTTTACAATTTGGTCATTGAACTTCCAAAGATTACAAAATTATCACTAAACTATTGGAAAGTTCTAGTTTAAATGATTTCAGTGACCATTTTATAAAATTTTAAAGTTTAATAATCAAAATGCAAATTTACAGAGGGAAATATTAGTTACCGAAGTTACAAGTAGTGGCGGTTTGAATTTTGAACATTGGCGGGATTCACTGTAAAGCACCGCACCAATCAGTACTATAAACAAATACAAGAAATGCTGCTCCTTAAAATGGTTATTAACGACTTGGATCTCTGCTATTGTTTGCGGAAATTGTGGAGAACAGTAGAATTTTTAAGGGGTGGGGGAGGATCGGTGGCGTCGAAGGAAAAACTGCGAGACGATGCCGGATCTTCTTCTCGACCTCTGTTTAGGTACCCTAATTACTTGCATAATTATCATGTTTAAATGTTACTTGAATTGTTTGTTTAAAAAGCATGCGCCGAATCGTTTGCTTGCTTGAATTCTTTATTTTCCCCCTTAGGTTAAGTGATTTTGAATCGGTCTGGTTAATGATAGAATCATAATAGTTGTAATGATCTTGAATTCTATATGGATCGGTGGCGTCGAAAGAAAAACCAAGGGAAAAACTGCGAGATGATGCCGGATCTTCTTCTAGATCTCTGTTTAGGTAACCTAATTACTTGCATGATTATCATGTTTAAATATTACTTGAATTGTTTGTTTAAAAAGCATGCACCGAATCGTTTGCTTGCTTGATTTCCTTTTTCTTTTTTTTTCTTAATTTAAGTGATTTTGAATCGGTCTGGTTAACGATAGAATCATAGTAGTTGTAATGATCTTGAATTCTATATGGAATATTGCTTGAGGTAACAGATTTTCAGAAAAGAAATCCAAGTTATCCGCTGAAAGAGTTGATTACCAATCACAGCGTTCCCTGATAAACTATTGCAATTCATAGCTGCCGATATTGGTTTTTATTGATAATTCATTTTTAGCTTGTGCCTTTCGGTATCTAATTTGTTTCTAAGGACAGATTTTTCTCATTTGAGCTTCAAACTTGCTTCGAGTGCAGTTCTTTCTTATTGCTTGATAAGATTTGTATGCTTTTTTTTCTGCATGTTTGAGCCTTCTACTAGTGCATATGATATATGTGCCCAAATTGTGCATATTCAAAAATTTCTAAAATTTTCAATATGTTTAGAGGTTCATGCTTACATATTCATGTTTGAATATGTGTCAAAGTTTGTTATTCAACATGGGTATTTTAGGAAAAATAAAAGGTCCGGGTAACATAGTGGCTTGTATTTTAAGTGACTGTCTATATTAGTCAGTCTAGGAGTGTTTGACATAAGAATGTTCAATTTATTTTAAATTTTTCATGTATTTAGAGGGTCATTCGAGGATCATATCTCCTTTTCATGGCTTGATATGCTTCCAATGCAAGTATTTTTAAGCGTCGGAACAACATAAGTGACTTTTATGTGCTTATATCCGAAGAACCAAATATCTATATATTGATTTATTGATGCACATCTAGTGTATAATCTGCCTTAACGAAAGAGTCTCGTATTGGACTATACCAAATAACATAGTTGTATAATCTTACGTAGTGGGAACCCTGAACTGGAATAATCCCATCTAAGAAAAATGCCTATAGAATAGGATGACACCTAAATTTACACTCTTTACAAAAAAAACGAATGGTGTGAAAGGGGTCAGAAAAACCATGCCGACCACACAAGCTAAAACACCATAAATTACCTGTAGATTAAGCTTAGCACACATCATAGTTGGATTGGACTCTGTTATTTGGTGGCTTGCCAATCTGTAAACAAGCAATTGGAGGGACAGTAGGAGTGGTCAACTCTCCATAACTTTGCCAACAGAATGGATCGTATAGGTGGTAGCGTTCCTGCATTGGCTTTAGCTGAATGGCTGATAAAGTCACCCCTATACATGGAAGGCTGTCACTACAGGCCAAGTGCACAGGTTTTACTGTGTATGTTCCTCTTATTTTTTCGTAGGTAATTCCTGATAGAGCGACTGCTGCTGTTTGGTTCTTACATGTTCTTTTGTCACAATAGAATTGATCGATCACAATTGGAAGCTGGACCTCAGAAACTTGAATGTTTGAGAATAGAACCCCTTCAACATTGCCTGATCCACCCTGCAGATGTGATTTGAAGTAATATACAAGAAACTGCTTACTAGCCATCTAGATTCATATAAGAACTTGGAACGTTAGGAAATTAAATTGATTCTTTTTCCTTGGCAATGGGAATGGACAGGAGTTTTAGGTAAATTCAAAATAATCAAACTTGTTGGAGATTGTCAAATCCGGTATGTTGAGTTGGAATAGGATTATTTCTTGGAATGGAGGAAATCTAGTGTTGAATAATTTAAATGTCAAGTTTGTTGTGGCAAACCTCAGACATAGATGTAAACTACACGGATAACTAATTTTAAATTAAGGAAAAACTTGAATTAGTTGTAATAGATTGCATTTGATCAGTCATTTTATTTTTAGTGTCTGTATAACTTGAATTTGGGTGAGGGTGGTATATGGATTTGATTATCTAGTCAAATAATCTATACTATTATAAAGCTGTTCATTGAGTTTGTTGCATGGTTAACTTGATTTCAACTAGGTCATGTAAATTACTTAAAACCTAAATTAATATCGCAATGAAAAATAAAGGGTATTTAAGTCTTTTAATATTTCAGAAGTAACTACTAAAACATAATTAATTGTTTAAAACTACTTTTACATTTTTAAATTTTATCTAAATTTCCTTTTAAAATGTAATTGTTCTAAAAAAAATGTTTTTTCACCCACTATTATGTTTGATGAATTCTAGTTTATCTAAATTTTTGTTCACCTCTCTCTCTTTTTCATGATTTTAGCTGTCTTCTTTTTTTCATTTTACCAAAATCATGTACTTGAGTTTGTTGGTGGCTTGCGATATATATTATCTGAAGACATCTTGTTAATGAGTTATGGTTTGGATTTAATTAAAAGCCAGTTCATTAGCTCATTTACCTAGACCATGTTTGTGATTGCTCTCTTCCAAACTTGATGTACGTTTATGATATGGAAGTGAAGACTGTAAGCTTACCTGCCATGTCTTTATTCTGACACCGTTCATTGTGTTATGCATCATGATATCACGGACAGTGATGTTTGAGACACAGGCTTTTGTATTATCCTTTCCCAAGCTTCCAATGCTGATTCCATGTCCTGGTCCACAATTCACATTGTGAATGTATACATTTGAGCATCCTGTTTGTATCGAAACGCAGTCATCTCCTGCATCAATTATCACATTTAAGTTAGTATGTAAATGTTCATTGTCACTAATCTCTGATCAAAACTGATTTAATTTAAGCATTTATTTCCTGCCAAAAGCATTAGATCTTCAGAATTAACTTGTCATGAGAAACTGCTTCTGGGCAAAATTTAGACAAGAAGCTAAGGGATTCTTCATTTTTGAAGTATCCGCGTCCTAGCATGTTCGGATAGAAGTATACATACCGTATCTAACACTCACATTTGAATCTTAAATTCTAAATACCAGAAGCTAGGGATTAAAGGAAAAATCTAGTTGTATGTGGAGACAAAAGGAAAAAATGAATGAAGAAAACAAAAAATATATTCTTGTTGCCTATGCAGTTGAAATCCAAATCCTATTTTGGGTGGTTGATGCCACACCATTCTTTAGAAAATGACACGTGTCAAGTGATTAGTCATTGTAATCCTTAGAAAATTTTGATAGTGCTGGCAGCCACTTTGTCAAATAATTGGTGGGGATAGAGAATGAAAAGAACGAAATTATGAACAGGATAAGATTGTGATATGTTTCTTTCAACATCCTATCAAACACCCCTCAATTTAGCACTTTTTTCCTACGATGCTGTTGAATTGTTGGTAAAAATATCATGAAGGATTATGTATTAGGAGTTAAATAGTATTTTCTTGTCAGTAATTTAGTTTCTATATATTAAATTGAAGAGTAAATTAATTATTTCTATTTCAAATTTTATTTATTTCTATTGTTAAAAACTGGTGTAACTAATAAAATAATCATACAGCTATGTATGGCGTGCCACATGTACTTTATACTGACATACAATGACTAATTTTTAATAATAAAAATAGATAGAGATTTTAACAAAATCTCAAATTGTACTTTTTGATTTAATGTATAAAGATTAATTTACCAAAATTTTTAATAAAGGGACCAAAAACAATCCACCTCCTAATACAATAGCCTTCATGATAATTTTACCTCAAATTGTTCCCAAGTTCTTTTATTTTAACCCCGTGTCTCTCAATGTTGATAATTTTACCTCAAATTGTTCACAAGTTCTTTTATCTTAACCCCGTGTCTCTCAATGTTGACCCGCATGTCTTTCTCTTTTTTTGTCGAGACCTATGCTGTTTGGATTTTTCATCTGATTAGGACACCTACTTGTGTCCGATATCCACGCTAAAACCCCAGTAACATAAGTCAAAACCAGAGTTTAAAGTGCTCCACCAGTGTTTTTTAACTTAATTTGGTATTATGGCAAAGGCATAAATTTCTATTTACTAGCAAGATATTGAAATAAATTACCGCAGGCAAGAGTAGCGCCATGAATTAGCACATCTTTGGAATTCTGTAGGTGGATTCCATCTGTGTTAGGACTGTCCCCTGGAGATGAGACGGACATGTCGTGTACCACAACTCCTATGCAATTATCAAACTTAAGATGGCATTGTGGACTGTTTTGAATTGTTATGCCCGTGACTGTCACATTAAAGCTCCCATAAAACCTTAGTGCCTGAACAACAGAATGTAAGAAAAAACCCATCATAAGACTGCATAATCATGGAATAAAGATTGTTTTTTTTTTACTCATAGTTTCAAGTGGTCCTTACAGTTGGTTTGATGCTAGGCATTTTTCCACTGAGTTCATTTCTGACCTACCATCCAATTTATAAGAGAAACATGATTAGTTTTATTGATAAATCAAAGGTTAATGCACCTGAGAACTACCTGTATTATAGAGACTAGATCAAATTACCTACTCTATTATTAAATGAATCAAATTAGTCTTTATATTACTAAAAAGAATAAAATAAGTTCAATTTGTAACAGAGTAAACATTTACTGTATAAAAATATCTTGAAAATTATTTTATCTAATTGCAATTCAATTTCAAACTGAAGATTTCATTTATAGAATCGTAAAAATTTTTAAAATATTAACTTTCTTGAACAGTAAATGTGAATTATATTTCAATTTGACCTTATTTGATTTTTTTAATAGTATAAGGACCAAATTGATCCATTTAATAGTAGAGGGTCCCTGTAGTAGAGGACCTCACCATAAATTAACACTAGAGTTTCAGGGGAAAGTGCAAATTGAAGTAGGTACTTACCGGCATTGGTGGCCGTTCTTGAACTGTATTGTTTAATGGGATTATTAATTTTCTTTCATCATCATATGGATCTTCATATGGTGCATCTAGCCACCACCCTGATCCTCTTCCATCAATGATACCTTTTCCCTGAACTGTTATACCTTTCAGCTTTGTGAATTCTAGCCACTGTAAAATACCTTTGCCCCAGGGTTTAGAATCAGTAGGAGCAATAATTGTACCATCCAGCTGAGAAAACAAGAAAAAAATTCAGTTACATCAGCCTTGATCATGTGACAATTCTTCACTAGTATGCGATTGCTGTGATACATAACCAAATATGAGTGGAGAGATATAACCTTTTAAGAGTCGCCAAATGCATATAACTACAATGTGGTAAAGAGCAATTAATTATCTCACATGTTACCTGAAACAAAATGTTTGCTTGACAGTATGGACCAGAGAATGAAATGGGTCCTACAAGGAAGATGAATTTAGCAGGAACGACAACAGTTGATGCCTGCACCTTACATGCAGCTGCCCATGCGGCTTGGAATGCCTGCTTTGCACCATTAACAGATCAGCTATGTGGCTACTATTGTCTGATCAGTGTGCCACAATAAAACTAAAAGGTATAGAATTACAATTGAATGTTGGTTATATGTATTATGCTATGGTAATTAAATATTTATATTGCTCTAATCGTGACTAAACTACCTTTAAAACAGGATTTTTTTTTTCTCTTTTAAGTCGACCCCACCTGCCTCGGGTAGTTCTTTCTCTAATACCCCAAAAAGTTCTTTCTTTCCCTATGCATGTAAAAGAAAGAAAATATGGGAAAAATATCATAGATTGAATTATATTATATTAAGAATTAAATTATATTTTTATCTTTTTTATTTAAAAAATTGATAAATTAATTCTTATACATTAAATTAAATAATAAATTAGTCCTTTTAATTAAAAATTCCATTCATTGGTGTTGATATTAACAGTAAAATTAAATGAATTTTTTTATAAAATGATGAATTTATAGTGATTAATTTATCTTTTTTTAGTAGAACGGAATAAAATGACATCCAACTCTTAGTGTATAGGGAACTTTATGTTACTTTTACTAAGATAATGTCTTTTTTTTGTTTTTGGCATACTAAGCATTCATGTCCTAATGCATATTCGAACATGATAGTAATTTATAAATTTCAAAGCTATAAATGAGAATTTGACGTCACCTTGGTATCATCAGTTTTCCCATCACCCTTGGCACCAAAATGCAGTACGTCAAAGACTTTAGACTGCTGTCCATTGCCGTAGCCTTTCTGGGGCGGCGGAATTGAAGGGACTTTGACTTTAGGATTAGGAGATGGAGGAGCTTTTACCTTTGGTGACGGAGGAGTAGTTTTATACGGCGGAGGTTTTGTCTTTGTTCCTCCATTATGGTAATTGTGATGACCGTGACTATGATCTTTTGTTTTCTTCTTATACAGTGAAACTGAAGCAGCATGCCTCCTTTGCCTCCAATGCTTGCTTTTTCTAGCAATGCAGGTTTCAATACTTGAAGACCACACCAGAAATGCTACTAAAAACATAAATGTGAGTCTTCTTAACCCAACACCCTTCATTTTTTTTTCCCCTTTTCCTTTTATTTTGGTATCTCTCAAGGTGGAAACAAGAGAAGAAAAAAGGGAGAGCGAGAGAGAGAGAGGAGTTTTGCTTGAGTGCCAAAATAATAAGCGATTGCTGGTATTTAAACATGGGGAGGAGGAATTAGGACTATTCACACATGGGCAAACGAAAAAAAAAAAACGTAAGGGTATATAAACTTGGGATAAGTATATGGTCTGGTGTAGTTCTTTTAATTTTACAAGAGTTAAAAAATCACCCTGCATTTTTTAATTCATATTTGAAAATATAAATAAATAAGTTTTGAGTTTTTAATTTCAATTGTAAAGTTAAACAATTTCATGGTTAATATACCAAATAAAGTTAAACAATTTCATGGTTAATATACCAAATAAAGTTAAAATATGTTCTAAATTTATGTACCTTTGATACTTTTATTTTTTAAGAATTTAATCTATCTGTCTTTTAAATTTTAAAATTTAAATCTAATTGTTAATATTATTAATTTTTAAAATAAAATTATTGGAGTAACATTAAAAAAAAAAAAAAGGCTGGGTGAGTTTATTATTGAGGTTGGAAAGTAGTTTTCAACCCAAATCATAATTTTAGATTAAAAAATTTATTTCAAACCAAGCATTGATTTTGAATTAAGATTTTAAGTCCAGCCAAAAAAATAATATTTTTTTATTTTTTATTTTTTAGAAAAATGTTTTTCAATAAAATCATATTTTTATCTCTTCATTAAATATTTTACTTTACAAAATTATGTTTAAGATAAACATTTATTTTCCTAAAAGTGCTTATGAATAACAATAGTAAATACTACTGAAATTTTTAAAAAGTATTTTTTTTTACTAGTACTTTTCAAAAAAGCAATTTTCAACCTAAACAAAAAAAAAATACTGTTGTAACCAATGGCGAAGCTAAAAAAATATTTAGCATGGTCAAAATTAAGTTGTATAATTTTGTGTGAAAATGTAATTTTACCATTTTAATAGCTTATAAGTTATATCTTCATAAAGTTTTAAAAAATTAAATCAAAATTTTAACATTCTAGGGTTGAAATACAATTTTATTATCTACTAACTTAAAATTTTATAAAATTTTAAAGGATTAAAATATAAATTTATTATTTTAAAGGGTTGGGGCCTCTACTTATCTCTACTGCTGCCTTTGGTTATAAAAAATTTAAATTTAAGAGAAGAATTTTAACAATATAATAATTAAATTTATATTTTTAAATCTAAAAATAAAAAAATTTCATAAAAAAATAAAGAGACTAATTTTATAAAAACTTAAAATTCATTTTAACTACTAAATAATAATCCCTAGACTTAATATATCTTTAGTAAAAATAAATATAATTATTTTTTGGGAAAAAAAAATCTGCTTTGGTAGTGCTGGGTGTTTATGCATCATAATTTCATTCTCTCTCCCCCTCCTTCCCTCTGTATTATTACTATATCAACACTTGTCTTATTACCCTAATCCCCTTCTTGTGAATTTTGGTCGGGAATTCTTTATTTATTTAAAAAGGGTTCTTTCAGGGGTCCATTTTGGTCGGGATTTCTTTATTTTACTGAAAAAGGGTTATTGCAGGGGTCATTTACATGCCACATGTAAAAATGCTGTTCCATCTAACTTATTTATTTTTTAAAATAGTCGTATTCGTTATTTGTATTCAGTGTGTATTTTTATAATAAAAAATCATTTTCGAACATAACAACATAATATCGTCCAATTTCCGGCCTCAACCAAAATACATATATATCCAATTGATTTTTTTCGATTTTGAAAGAATGTAATTAAAGATAATTAATTATGATGTTTATTTTTTTATCAATGTATCCTATTTTTTATTAGTATAATAATTTTTAATGTTTATATATTTTATCAATTTTGTCTTAATTTTAAAAATATTAATAAATTTAGCTCTTAATATTCTATCTTAATTTTAAACCTGTCGATATTGAATAAGAGCCAAATTTATTTTTTTAAAATTATGACTAAAATGATAAAATTTGTAAACATTGAATGTTGAACTTATTTTTTTACTAATAAAAAATATGATAAATTTGACAGAAAAAATAAACAATGTAATTAATTGGTTTTGGTTACATTTTTTTTTAAAATTGTGAGGAATTAAATTATTTTTTTAAAGGGATTAATTTATTTAATATTAAAAATGAAATGAGGTTTTTTATATAATTATTATATAATCCTTTTCTTTTTAAAATCAGAATGTCAATGTATTAGAGGGATAAAAAGTTCAACAGTGTGATATATCTCTAAATTTTACAAAATTAAAATATAAAAAAAATTAATATCCTTTTATTTTTTAAACACTGTCCAAAACAAAGCTTAGATTGAAAATTAAAGTTCATTTTTGTTAAATACAAACAAATGATGTGACTATTAACAGAAGTATACCTTCCCTACTCTTACTACATCTGGCAATCAATACATTTTTTTCCAAGAAGAGAGAAAATTTACAATTTTACTGTTATTTAATGCAGAATTAAAATTTAATGTTAAAAAAAGGAAAGAACAAAATGGGGACACGTGAATGGGTCTATATGTTGGGGGCACTGATTATAACAGCTTTCTATTCTCACATGCAACGTTCACGGGCTTCATTTTTATGCTTTGTCTTCTTAACCCACAATTATTCTGATTTTTTTTTCCTTTTAAATATATATTCACTTTAGGGTATTTATAGGGTGAGCAAGATTGAGAAGGATAGTTTTGAAATTAGAGTATTGGGTTATTTAGGATTGATTTTAATGGTTTTAGATTTTGGGTTGCTTTTAATATCAATTTTAGATTCATACAATAATAATATTTCAATATTATAATAAAAAATATAAACTACAACCACAACAATCACATTTAAATACTTTAAGTGCTTTAGTCTTTCAAAAACTTTGTTCATAAAGTCAATTTTGTGATCTATCTAAACTTTGAATCCAATGGGTAAGTGTGTGTAATTTGAAGCATGTGATCATCTTATGAGTTAGGTTGAATAATTGGTGTTTAATTGATGGTCTAATAAATATTTGATATGTGTATTCTAGTAAAAAAATAAAAATATTTAATTGGGATTAAAATAAATTTCAAGTATTAAAATGAATATTAAAGTCAAATTTAAATGCTTAATTAGGATAAAAAAATTAAAGTATTAAATTAAAAAACTTAGTTGCCAATTTGAATATAGAAGATAAATTGGTATAAGAAAAACTTACTCGTACTTGGTATGATGGAAGGTAATCAATTGGAAAGTTCTTCTAACATTTGAAATGTCAAATTTTATTTATATTTCTTGGAATATAACTTTTTATTTGGGAGTTATTTTTTCATAAGTTTGTTAATTTAGTTCTCATGATAAAAAGTAGGAAAGTTAATTTCTAAAAGTTAAAAAAAATATTAAGATAAAATTAATCCTATTTTATATTTATTTAAATAAAAAAAATTATTGCTCATTATTCCTTCTAACCACTTTACTTGGACAGATTCTTCACAAGCTTTTTTCTTTTGATTTTATTTTTTTCCTAGCTTCAATTTTGATTTAGCACTAGTATTTGTATCAAATATTTATTTATTTTTGTAGAATATGCATAGGCAAATTTGAGGGGGACAGGTAGGGACTTGGCCCCCAAAAATGATTTTTTTTCAATTTAGTCATTTTATAAATAGAGAAACTATAAATTAATATGTAGTAAACTTTCACTTTGGCCCCCCAAAATAAAAATTTTCAATTCAGTTCTCTTATAAATAAAGAGATTAAAAATTAATATATAATAAAATTACATTTTAGCCCCCTAAAAATGAAAATAATTTCTATTTAATCCTTTCAAAAATGATAAAATTATAAATTAATGCATAATAAACTTATATTTTGATCTATGAAAAACTTATAATTAAATTTTAGCCCTTACTAAAAACAAATTTGGATTCAGCCCTGAGAATATTAGTAGAATTGATCCATTTAAGTAGCGTAGGACTTGTGGGTTAGATCACCTATGGTTTTACATTCATATGATTTTATTATTTGTAGTTTTGCTCGGACCAGAACTTGGAATCGACTATTTTTTATATTCCTATTGGTTAGCCTTTGGCTAAAATAAAATGTGATTTCAAGTTTTTTTTTTAATTTATTCTTTATATATCCATGATTTTATATATGTGTTATTATATTTAGAAAATATATGCAAGACAAATTTGAAACAATTTTCTTTCAATTAAAATCATAAATAAAAAATAATTTAAAAATTATCAATTAAAATTTATTATTAAATATTTAATTCATATATTTATTAAGAATAAAGTTTATTATAAAATTTAAATACATGAATATATATTATCTTTTATTTAAAAAGGATAAATTTATAAATTATAATTACATTATAAGAGAATATTTCGCAAACCAAATATGGTTTCTTTAAAATACAAAAAATTTATCCTATTTATTTCTTACTTACGTTATTTTATAAAAAGATATAATTAGAAAAAATCAATCATTTCCTAAAAATAAACTTACATCTTACCCTTTTTTAACTTTTTTTCTTTTATAATTATTTAATTATACATAAAATTAATATAGAATTAAACATTAAAACAGATATAAAATAATATATAACCCTAAAAATATTGATCCTAAAGAAAATTGACAATATATCATTCATCCAATTAGAAGATCATCCTATAATATGTGCAAACCTATTGGTTTTAAGTGATTTGTGGTGACCGTAGGATGCTTTGAAGGTAAAAAAAGTTATATCTAATAAGAAATTATTTGGTATACTATCAGTGGAGTTTTTAGACTTTACAAATAGGGTTAAGAAATTGATAAGTGTCACAGACAGCCTACCAAATACCAACTCATCTAATAATTCTCTTCAATTTCTTTCCTTTTTTTCTCTTTTAATTTTCCTTTTTTTAAGGGATAAATCTTAAAACTAAATGTTAACTTTGATCAAATGTGCAATGTTATGCATAAATTTTAATTTTGTGCAATTTTATATGTGAACTTTTCATTTGATTTAATTTCACAAATAGTTAACACAATTATAATTATAACACCACTTTACACTTGCATATTGCATACACAAATAATTATATTTATCTAATATATAAATAAATTGATGTATTTATTTTTTAAATGAGTACAGTTGAATTAAAATTAAAGTTTCATTTATACATCTGAACTACAATCAAAATTTCATGTTATGATCACGCAAAATTAAAATTCATGTATCAAATTACATATCGGATCAAAAATATGTAAATTTTAAAATATATTAATTTTTTTGTAAATATTCATATCCTAACACATAAGTAGAACTTACTTATCAACACATTCTTATTTCATATACAAATTACCCTACAATTACTGAGGAATAATGAAGGCACTTCTACACACACATATATATATTTACCCCAACCGAAACTAACTGTCTACCAAAAGGAAACTGATGGTTCACCTGAATGGAATTTTGTTGTTTGTCAGTTTAGTTTTTCTTTTTCTTTTTTTTTTTCTTTTGTTAGTATTGAAAAACAGAGATTTAGCTACAGTTTTCCGCAAAACTTGAGCAGAAGAAACTACTGAAAGAAACCCTCTCATGGTGCCCATAGGTTTTGCTTTATATACCATGAAAATGGTACAATTATTTGATAGGTTAAGTGGGTAAAAAACAAATTGCTTTTTGTCTTTAAATTAAAGTTAAGCAACATATTTGGGTACAAACTAAAAGTTAATAATTTATGTATACTAAATCATTGATGGAGTGATAAAGAATTTGTATTGAATTTTCTTTTTTACTTCAGTTTCAGATTCAATATATATAGAAACTCTCACTCCGTTTTACCTTTTTTTTACAAAAAATAGTATTAAATTTCGGAAAATTATTTGATATACATCATCAATGTAATTTTTTAGATTCCACAAGCAAATTGGCAAGTACATATAGATAAATGTGGCACTCGTCACACTATCAATCCATTTGTGGTGCATCAAATAATTACTCAACATTTATTTATATTCTATGACAACAAATCACGTATCTTTGATACGTTTTTTTTGGATTAATAATGTATTCGGTACATGAATTTGATGTTAATGTTTAATTCGGTATCTGACTTTTGCTTTCATGTTCAATTTAATATCTTGAGTTTTTCAATTTGATACTTACGGATTTTTTTGTCCCAATTAAGTATTTAAATTTGGTTTTAATGTTCAATTTATCACTTGAGCCTCTTTTTTTTCATTCCAACTAAGTACCTATGTTTTTTACTAGAGTACATAAGTCGAGTATTCATTAGGCCATATAATCTTGTTTGTTCAGGTATCAAATTGAACAATGAAAACTCAAATACTAATTGAAAAAAAAAACTCAAATACCAAGTTAAAAATTAAAATCAAAATCAAAATCAGACATCAAATATCAAATATCAAATATCAAATATTATATTCAGGTTAGTATTTGGTATATTGACAATGTATTCTTTTTATTCCACGAGTAACTTAAAAAATTACCATGTGTTTTTTTTTAATATTTTTTTAATATTTTACCATATCTTTACTGGACACTTGTCAATTTTTAATCTTACTCATGAAATATCTAGTCGAAAGGAAATTAAACATTTGACTCTGATTTTTTTTATTATATAAATTTGGGTATTAGATTTATTGTTAATAGTGGATTTAGAAGGGGGATTCATGTACGGACGTTTAGATAAGTTTTGTTTGAATTTGTTTTTTATTTTGGTTTAGATATTGTCAAATATTTTAATATGATATCCACTTACATATGAATTTGTATTTGATATGTATATATATATATGCACAACCAAATATTTTAATTTAAAAAATCAGAATTAAGATACTATCTATATTCTATTGATTTTAATATATTCTTATAAATTAGATCAAATAATATATATCTGTCATTGGTAAAAGTACGTGATACGTCAATATAAAGTATACATAACACGTCATATATTAAAGAATATATTGTCAAACGTTTCCCCTTGTATTAAGAGTTAGATTACATTTTACCTCTTATATTAAAAAAAGGGCAAATTAGTCCATATACGTTGGATCATAGAGCAAACTATCATTCTATTAAAAATTCCACCCATTTTTATTGTCAAAAATTGATCTATGCACGATAGCATGAGATATATGTGACACGCCATGTATCACTATATGACTATTCTATTAGCCATGTCAGTTTTTAGCAATACAAATGATTAAATTATTAACAAAATAACCAATTTACTCTTTGATATAATGTATAGAGACTAATTTGTTCATTTTTTTTTAACAGAAGGGATAAAATATAATCTGACGTTTAATATAGAGACCTTTATAGTAATTTTTTCATCTATCATTCTCACATGTAAAATTTATGAACTTACCTAATATTGCATCATATAATTTATTTGTATAAAAAATATTTTTTTATTTAGAATATATATAGATATTTAATTTCAAACCAGAATGAATCTAAAAACAGATAATGAAATTTACAAATATATTTTCATATAAAATTTTTATAAATATATTTTGTGTAATATTTTTTCCACATAAATATGTAGTAAACTAATATATAATAATATTTTTATGTTTGTCCTAGTAACATAAAGCAACAAAAAAATTAGTTCTAGAATATTCCTAATTAAATAATAATGAACTCATCATTAGTAGCTTTCTTTTGTATTTGTGACAACTTTATTTCTTTAATTATTCTATGTTTCGTTTTACTGTTCCTTTTATAGGTAAGAAATCAATTTCATGTAACATCTAAAAGTAAGCCATTATGAACGGCTAGTAAATGGCTCTTATACTTCATCAATAATATTCCACGGTTGATTTTTATTTTTGGATTTTCCTTTAGAATTTTTGTCGGTGTTAGCTCGATTTTAGAAGAAGAACTTCAAGCATTAATAAATAGGCTAAAAACGTCTTAAGAAAAAGGTGCGTAGATTGTTAATAGAGAGCTATAGCAAAACAACAGTAAATTTAATATTGAGAATCGAATGAATAGGAATACCACTGCTGGGGTTAGAAATTCGAAAATGGATGACGAAGCACTGACAATTAAAGATCCAACATGTGCCACAAACAGTGAACATGGTAGCTAATACTATGATCAAGATGGTAAAAAGCTGTACAACGGAATTTCATTTTTTTCTCACCCGCCTCTGGTGGTCCAATATATTATGTTACATGATCAATGTCAGGCAACCTAATCCTTTAATCATTAATTCAACTTTTAAACTTCAACTTCCTTTACAACTAAAAAAAATTATCAATTGGAAGAAAATAAATAAATAAAGCATAATGGTCGATCCCGATTTTGAAGAACAACACCCCATTTATACATATACGAACAAATCCACTTATATTATTATAAATTTAAATTAATTTTGTGTATTTTTTATAGTTCACCTACAATTTATATTTATTTAATTTGATCATCATATTACACAAGCAGTCACCTAGTTATTAGTGATTTTTTTTCTGTCACCTAACTATAAAAAGTTACAAAATGATCATTTAACTATTTAATTTTGTCTTTTTTATCACCAGTTGGTTGACGTAAAAATGGAAACATCCAAAAGTTCGATATAATTGAGTTACCAAAAAAGACAAAATTAATTAGTTGAATTACCATTTTGTAATTTTTCATAATTAGATGACAAAAAATACTAATAATTAAGTGACTACTAATATAATTTACCCTTAAAAATTTTATATGTATGACAATTACGCTTTTATTATTAACCTAAATGGAGTCAAACATTATAGAATATATACATATAATCAAAATATATTTAGTATCAAATTAAAATTAATTTATAAAAGATTCACATATAATAAAATTTAAATTAAGATAAATTTTTTTTTTAAATTAAGTAAAAAATTTGACTATGATATGATTATATAATAATAGCATGATATAAATAAAAGTAAATTGTAATACAAAGAATGAGACAAAACAAATAATATTAATGCAAAGCGTATCCAAATGTATAAAAAAATAAACTTTTAATATTTTAACTGAATTTTTCTCATTTTCTAAGAGTATAATCAATATATAGTTTGTTTTAGGGTTTATGAAGACTTTTTCGAGCTGATTATTTCTTTCAATAATATCATATTTAAAATTCGAATTGAAATTCTCTCTCTAAGGCTTTGCTTGGATGAGATAAAAGAAAATCGGAAGGATAAAAAATTGAAGGGAAGAAAACTAGAAGGATGGAAAACATAATTTTTATTTCTATATATGTAATTGGTAGGAGAGTTGGAAAAATTGAACGAAATTTACTTTTTCTTTCCATCCATTGTTCGGTAGAGGTGAAAAATGGAAGGAAAGAAAATAAAACATTTGAAAAACGCATAATATTGAAGTGCACATCTCTCTCGTTTACTCTCCTCTCATCATTCCAATTTGGAATGATTGATTTTTATGTATTAGGATGGAAAATGATCTCAACCTCCTCTTTTCTTTTCTTCTCTTTTCCCTCTCATTTTCCTTCCTAACTAAATACACTCAAACTTCATTTTCTTTCCAATTTTCCTTTCATTTCTCCCATTCATTTATTTTTACACCCAACCAAGTACACCCTAAGAGTGTAATATGCCCTACCATAATACCGTTACACCCAACACTTACTAGTACTTGACTTTGTAATTAAATTGTGTCAATTACTCAGTCGGACTTATGTTCAATTTCCTTGTCGGTAATGTCGTGAATTTTTTGCTTACTTTTGATACAAAATTTAATTTAATTGATTTATATAAACACCTTTAAAACTCAGGTTTTTAAAATTGGATCAGTAGTTGGTCTGACCGATATGATTTATTCGATTAAATAAATCATTAAAAATTAAAAACAATCATATTCAATCAATTCATACTAATTCATGGATCAATCTATCTAATGGTTTTCTTCGGACTAGTACCCTGACTGGTTCCCAATTCCATCGGTCTATCCAGTTCAATTAAATAAATCATTAAAAAATTCAAAAAATATTTTTTTAAAAAAATCTGATTCAATTAGTCCATACCGATTCTTGAATCAACCGGCCTAATTATTTTCTCTGATCCAATATACCAACCGATTCTCGATCCAACTAACCAATCCAATTCAAATCTCAAAAATTACACTCATTTTCGTGTTTCGAAAATACAAACTGATGAAATAATTGTTAATTTTTTTTTATAGAAATAGTTGCTGTGCATGTGAAAAATCGGTAGGGAATCGGATCTCTTTTAACTGATTCTTAAATTCAAAAGGACAAAAAACAAGTTTGTCTTTATTTCTTTGTTGGGATTACAAAACCCCTTATTTCGTGGCCTACAAAAATGGCCATTCTTTCCAATGTCACGGGTTTATTTACTTTTCAGCCCCAAAAAATTATAAAAATTAAATTTTAATAAATTCTTTTTTTTATTATAATAATCGAAACAATCAAATCGGATGATTAAATCAATTAAATATTTACATATAATTATGTTAGTTTAATTATTGTGATTATATTTTTAATGTATCGGTATCCGACCGGATTAACTTACTAAACCAAATCAAATATCAACAATTAAGTTAGTTTCATCAAACTTAATTTTGCAACTGTACATACACATGCAAACTTGGGTTTCGTCAAGATTTTCACCATTCGACACGACATGGTTACGAATATGGTATGAGAAAAATAACTAAAATAAGACATTACAGGGACGAAATCAAGAATTTATTTTAAAGAGACTAGAATTGATTATAAATTTTTGTATAGGTCAAAATATAATCTTTATTATTATATTAACTTAAAATTTTACAATTTTTTAAAAAAATTAAATTATATTTTTTTCCTATTTTTGAGGAGATGAAATTGATTTTTTTTAAATGTAATTTTACTATTTTTAACTAAAATATTTTATTTTAAGGGATTGGAAAATAATTTTCCACTTTAGGGGTGAAAAGATGGGGGTAAGGCCCTTATTTGCCCCAAACATTACTCTTCTTGCCTCTGCACGAAAAGGAAAGACAAACACAAATAAGACTTAATGCAAAAAATATAAAAATATTTCAAATACATGACACAATTTACCTTTTTTTAGTAAATATAACACAAATTATATAAATTATTAAAATTAGTGGCGGAACTAAGGTGGTTGGCAGAGTTCCGGTCCCTCTAAAATAATTTTTTTTTATTTTGGCTCTTTATAATTTATAAAATTTTAAATTAATAATAATAAAATTATATTTTTGTCCCTTAAAATGATAAAATTTTAATTTAATCCTTTAAAAATTATAAAAATATAGACTATTAAAATGGTAAAATTATAATTTTACTATTATAAAAATATACAATTTAATTTTAATATATATATATTTTTTTACTCTGCTACTTATTAAATGGAACATACTTGCGAGCCCTCTCTTAGCCTTTTCACCTCCCTTCTTGTTCTTTTACGTATTGTACCAATATCCACCACCTAATTGGGCCAAAGGGAATACTGTATATATGACCGTATTGAAATGACAGTTCATACCAAATTATTTTGGGTTGTGGATTAACTCTCCGCTCAGTAAATATAGGTATTATTCTTAGTATAAGAAAATATGAATTCGAGTAGGTTCAGTAAAATTTTCAAAGTTAAAATATGTTATAGATTCTTGTAGTTTTTAAAATTTTAGGATTTAGTCTTAATTTTAAGAATTCAGTCTCTGTTCTTTTCAAAATTTAAAATTTAAGTCCAATTATTAACAGCGTTGAAATTATTTTGTTAACTTTAAAGTCATTACGTCATTCTTTTAGTGTCATGACTATCATGTAAGTATTTTTTTTTAATTTTGAAATGTTACGCTAATAAATTTAATAATATTAATAATTAAATCCGAATTTTAAATTTTAAAAAGTCGAGAAATTAAAATTTAAATTTACGAATAATACCAACAATACATGTTTTAATCTTTTCATAGCCTCGATGGATATAAAATCACCTACCCTATGGTCAAAATGTCCAACCTACTAACATTGAAAATTGCTAGTTTTTACGTTTTTTAAGGCATAATGATAAAATTGATTACCTTTAAAATATTTGTGGTTAAATTACCAAAGAAAAAAAAAATGTTTGTGGTTAAATTTTCTATAAATGCAGTGGTAGAGTCAGAAATTTTTTTGGGAGGTCGAAATTAAATTTATATTTTTACGATAGTAAAACTCTAATTTCACCATTTTAATAGTCTATATCTTTATAATTTCTAAATGATTAAATCAAAATTTTATTATTTTTTAGAGGACTAAAGTGTAATTTTATTATTATTAATTTAAAATTTTATAAATTATAAAGAGTCTAAATAGAAATTTTTCCATGCTCCTCCACGGTATAATTGATAAAGAAAACACTTAGACAATTAAGAAATAATTTATTGTAATAAATTCAGCCTAACATTTTTTTTACTTCAGTAATTAATTTTTAAAAATTAGTTAAATTATTTATTTTTGTATAAAAAATTGATCAAACTATTAAAATTTTAAGGCACTGACATAATGATCTGTGTGACAGTTCACGTGCATTTTATTGTCGATGTGAATAATATTTTTTTTTAATTTCTATGTTTATTTTAATTTTTTATGGAGTATGTGAGGATTACCACGTGACTATCATATCATTGTTATCTATCGTTAAAATTTTAACCTTCTAACCAATTCTCTACCCAAAAAAATAATTTGACTAAATTCTGAATATTAAAAACCAAAATGATAAATAAAAATTCAGATCAAAGTGATAAAAAAATCAAAACATTTTAAATAATTGATCACTAAAATATTTTTTAAATCCGAATTTTGATAATTTTTATTTGCCTTTCGTATACTCTCAAAGTATTTTATTATTTGTTCAACACTATTAAAACATTTCACAGACTTCTAAATTCATTTATGAATTTTTTATAAAATTTTCCACATTAAATAAAATAATAATTTTTAAACATTTGCCGATTAAGTCTTAGCTCGATTGGCATGTGCATTGTTGCCTATACACGAGAACATGAATTTCAGTGCGTTAAAGCGCATTATTCTCCTATTTATGGGTTGATGAGGGACTATGATAGTTCTAAGCATTTTCTAATAATAATTATCTTCAATCATTTGATTTTGAACTTTTAAACTTAATTGTTACCCGTTTTAATTCAAAAATTTTTCTCTAAAATCAAGACCATACAATTTTTTTACTGTTGAAATTAAAGTATTTTTTAAAAATATATTTAATAATTCATAAAAAAATATTTTTTTCGAAATTCGTAATTACCTCTCTCAATAATTTTACCACTAAAATTTTTATAAGAAAAAGTATCACAAGAAAACACCATGAGTTGTACTTTTGACTATTAAAATAAGTCATCAAACTTCCATGCCTGACCTTAAATGCAAATTCATCAACCTTTGGGCCAATATTTTAAATGAATTGCTGAAAGTATGGAGCTCATAGCAGCCTCTCGTGACTGTCATAGGTACATATATGTGTGTGTATATATATATATATATATGTGAAAATATTATAATCTCAGAGACAACCATTTTGTCATGCATTTAATAGATTCTGACCAAGAATTAATTAGACAATATCATATCAAAGTCGGATTCAGATAGTAATTCAAACAAGGGAAAGCCAATAATATGATATTGGGGCTAAAATAAAATTTTTAAAGTTTAGAGGTCAAAAGCAAAAAAAAATAATTTTAAAAGGACTTAAGTTGAATATTTATAAATGAAATTGACTAAAATTGTTAATCTATCTTTAGTTAACAGGGATCAAAGTCACTACCCGTCCCTTTAGCTACGCCTCAAATTCAAACATCATGTTATGATCATTATTTTATAATTTTAAAATTTCGATATTTATCATAATTTATTGTGATTAAAAATCCGTTTACGATCAGAAGTTAAACCCATAGCATTTGATTTGTTGGTCTTCACTGACATTTTTTTCTTTGGAAATTTTCATCATTGCGTGTTTGTTGTTTGAAATTATTCAATATTGAGTTGTCATATTGGGTTTCAATTAAATTTAAAGTTGAGCTAGTTCGAACACTTGAACAATAGGTAAATCTTTTTCAATGTTGTTTTCTCTATCCATAATATTCAAACACGAGGTTTTACTATTAATTTATTAGAGAAATGATAAGCTCACAATCCGTAAGTTCTAAAGATCTAAGATTTTAGGGTTTAAGATTAAAGATTTTAAAATTTTATTAAAAAAATATATTTAGTCTTACTAAATTTTGTCATAAATCTTAAAAAATTAAAATTCTCAAAAATAAATATAAACAATAAAGATTTAACTGTAAATTTCAATGACTTACGGGCCGTCATGATAGACAATAAACAACTTTATTATTATAGTATTATATGTGTTTTTTTTTTTATAAATTATAATAGGAGGGTAAAACCCTAACAATAACGCGACTAGCGCAACTTGAATTCAAACCATACCTAAAATAATAAATACATTAACCATCAAGCCAACACGAGATTCTATATTATATTTAAGCAGTGCATCAAAAACAAACATTTTTGAGGAAATCAAAACCAAAATCAATGTTATTTAAACATTTTTTAGGGGCTATAAATAGGGTTCTTCAAGGCCAACAAACTTTCTAGTTTTCTTCCCTTTTATGTGATTGTGCATTTAATTTATCATGAAAAAGAGTAAATAACTTTTTGCTTTTAATTGTGATTCTTTTAATCAGTGGTCCCCCAATTGTCTTTATGTTTTCATTTAGTACCACAGCATTTATGGTTCATTTAAACAGGGGCACAACAATGGGTACATTATTCACATTCAAATAATTGTTAGATATGAATACATATTTAATTTGAATTTATAATAAAAAATTAAATGTTTATTCAAAGAATTCCATTTTATACTCGTATTCAAATATATATCAAATAAAGACACTAAATATGAGTGCTTTATGAAAAATACAAGTTCGAACAATATAGGATTAGTAGATTTACTAATGTCTATTGCATCGATAACGAATTTGATGCCTTTAAGCAAAATTTCGGATTCAAATAACGTGGATAGAAAAAAAAATGTTGAGAGGGCCATATTCTTCAATTAAGGGTATGATTTGGCTCAACTCCTGTATATTAAATTAAACCCGAATTATTTACACATGAAATGAAAATAACCCGAAATGATCCGACCTAAAAAATCCTAAATTTTTCAAACTCGAATTGACTGAGAACTAACCCGACCCATCTAACTGATAGATTTAGTTGTATCCTTTAGTCCACTTCCATTTTGACAAGCACCGTTGTTGGGCTTTGTAGCGTATTTGAGCAAGGACCAGTGGACCGCAACACAGTGACCAAGTTTATTCTTGGGCTAAATGAACCCTTTTGAAATGGCCCTATTTCAATTTCACATAAGATGTAGGAAAAAATACTAACTCCCGAAAATGAATTTGGGTAAAAAAAAATTCGTCTAAAATATAAACTGAGTTCGGGTTTTATATTTAGTGTTTGAATTCGACTTGACTCAACTTGTTTTCAAGTTTATCTTATGTAATTTTTATTTCATTTTATACATGAGGAGGATTTCCACCCTTTCGTAATATTTTATATGATTAATATTTTAACAACTTAATCATTAAGTTTCATTCTCCAATCATGTAGATTATATACGTCAAATTTTTCATAAATTAAAATTTTCTAACAACTCGTTTTATGTAAAAAAAAAAACTTTCAACTATTAAATATATATATTAATATCAACAATATTTTAGATCGATACAATAGAGATACAGAATCAATTAAAAATTTTACATGCACAACAAGTACAAACATCTCAATAAATTCAACGGATGAATTGTTAGAATATTATCGTATGAAAAAGTTACGAAAATGTGTAAAACCACTGAAGTTTTACACCGGTATAAGTGGATCCCTCCTCTTTATATATATTCTACAATTCGTATCATATGAATCTTAAATATATTGTACCATAATTTATATTGAAAAAATATGTTAAGTTGTTTATAAGAAAGGATTTAAACGGGTTCGAGTTAGTTATTTAATAATATGTGTAAGCTTAGACAAAATTTGAAGCTATATTTATTTATCAAGCTGGGCTTGAGCAAATATATATAATATTGGTACTATATATGGGCTCAACTTGAATCTAATCCAATCCAATACACTCGTGAACACTTTTACTAATATGATTTTTTTTACGTGAGTACTCAAGTAACACGTTCGAATAACTATAATTAGGATCAAATCATTATAATGTATGAATAGATTGAAAACTCGAATATACATAAACTTAAACCATAATAAATCTAAAAAAACTCTAATATAATTACATGTGATGAGATTTAAACATGAAATTGTAAGATTTAACATTGTCATTAAATCACAGTGTTGGAAATCAAATTGAGATCTTATGAACCCTAGCTTTTAATTTAACGGTGCTGATTGTTCATCCCAGAAATTCACGAATCATAAAAGTAATTTATTTATAGTGTATGAATTATTGATTCATAAAATTCTCCAAATTTCACATGTCCAATAATTTGATTTGAGTGCCTCCAAAGTTTGTGGTGCCAAAGCAATAAGTCCTCATCTCTTTATTCCTTTTGCATTAACTTTATCAATTCGTATGGACCCATCTCCCTTATGTGCCTCTCAAAGCTCACCAATTTAACCCCATAACGTGGCTCATGTCTCATACACAAAGCAATCCCATGGATCGTAAGGCCTGAGTCATAAAAAATCGGTTGAAATTTAATTTGATTTTATATCGATTGATTATTGATTATATGAATTTTTATAATTTATTATGTCGATTTAATTAATAATGGCAATAGAATGGGGTAGGAATGTACATTGTTAAATTCGTTGTTGCCTTACTATTGGTATACTCTATCCCTTCTCACGCCTCGATCTACCATGAATGTTCAAATTTGGAACCCTATATCATTTCTATGGATATTAGATGCACCCATAACTATTCTGCACCCATCAAATTTGGTATTTATTTATGTTAGTTATTTCTAACAATTTCTATGTACATTTGAATATGGACGTAGAAGAGTTATATCTATGACTATTTCGATTAAATATTTTAAGGTATATCGTATAACATATTTTTATTTTTTTATTTTTTTAAAAGTTAAATATGAAATGGTAAAATAGTAAATTTAAAATATCGAGACGAGATGAGGCAAGTAATTTTCATAATTATTCTATACTCATTTTTCTATTCAGAGTGGATCGAATCGAAATTCATAAAATAATTCGAGTTTTATCATCCTTAAATTTAAGCATCTAGTGAATATATTATATTCAATTTAAAAAATATATTTAGTTATAAATTATATATAATATCTTGAAAATAACGAGAAAAAATTCGATTTAACTAATTTGATTGACCTAACAATCTTAAATTGATTCCAATTGACATGATCATTATTGTATAGGAAACGTGGGATCGGAATTAAACTTCATCAATCAAATCAATTATTTTTATTTTTTAACTGAATTAATTAAATCCACCGATTGCACCTCGAAACCATGCAATGACTCGATCAAAGAGGTCCTCCATTTGTCTTTTAGCACTCATTAAAGGGACCATTGGAAGAAATAATTAATACGTAGGAACCACTTAAAGAAAATGTGAAAAGTAATATTTAGTCCCCGAACTTGGTATTTTTTCTCAACTTGATCCTTAAATTTTTTTTGTCCACATTAATTTTGGAACTTGACAAACTTTACCAATTTATTCCTTAAAGCATATTTTAAAAACTTTATATAAAATCTTAAAAAAATAAAATATAAAAAATATTTAAGAACTTTAAAAAAGCTCAAGTAATTATGTGACCAATCTAAAAATGTCATGTCATCATACTTTAATTAAATCCAAATTCAGGATTAAATTGAGAAAACTACAAAGTTTTGAGACTAAAGTAGATCCCCATAAAATTACCAAATTTAAGGGCTATACGATACTTTGTCCCTTTTGAAAGCGCAACAATGAGTCATGGTTTTATAGCTGATGGACTTTTTCAGAGCACCAATGGCTAGTAGCACAATCTCTATGCTTAACTTCATCATATTTTAACAAAATCTAAATTTATGGACTAAATTGAGAAAAGCTGCCAAATTTCAAAACTAATGTGGACTAGAAAAAAAATTAAAGACTAAAATGAAAAATTTTCAAAATCTTATCCTTAAAAGAAAACGCAGCGATCGGTCATTGTTTTGTAGGTGATGGGACTGCTTTTTCAAAGCAACAATGGCTAGTGGCTAATAGGCAAGCAGTCATCATCAAGACACAAATTTTCTTCTATTTGCTCTTATCTCCTAAAGATGAGGAGAATCTATCTCTTGGATTTCTAGTGCTATTTTGGCCCTTCACTTAGATATCTGTGGATAAACAGTCACTCTCTTCAAATGTGGTTCCTATATTTCTTTAACTAATTGGTGAAATTCTGATTTTGGTCCTTCTGCTATGCTTGAATTTAGATTTAGTCTCTGTTAATTTGGTATAATTTGATCTTTTACTTTTACAATTTCATTACTTATTTCAAATAATTAAACATAGCTATTTCAGTCAAAATACCAATATAAATTGTCGAGGGGAGGTTGACTTCAGTGAGAGAAGTCAATGAATTGTGGTCCTCTTGGAGTTGGCAAAAGCCGCTCTGTCCGAAGCTAACAAACCCCTTAATACATCTAGTGTTGTCCCTAATAGGAGGTCGTCTCCCAACTCTGCCTAGAGCTCAACTGTTTGAAGAGGTTGTAGGTTCATAGAGCGAAAGCATCTCATCAGGTGTTTGATAAAGCAAATAATGCTTGTCACACATAGACATGTTCATGGGTTGGGCCACCCGTCCAAGTCCAAAGGCTCACCCGAAAAAAAGGAGAGATTGGACAAAATTAAGAGACTTGAAAAAATGGGCTTGAGTAAAATTCAAGACCCGTTTTATATATGGGCCAAGCCTTGGGCAAGATTTTTTTGGCCCAAGCCCGGCCCTACACGAATATATTATATTATACAAAATATTATATTATTTATATATGTTAAATATATATTTATATTAAATCACTAATCAATAATAATTAAAATCATTAACCAAAACCTAAAAAAAAACCTACCCAGCTAAATAACTCAACCCAAAATATAAAATTTTAGAATTTATATTTAATACAATAAAATATTTATTATATTTATTTGTGTTTTTAATATAATAAAATATTTATTATATTTATGGTAGTGTTTTTTTAATAAAAATACTTTTTTTTATGTATTTTGAATGTGTTAGAAAACTTTTATTTTTAACGTCTTTTTAGTGCATTTAGTCTATTGCATTTTATAAAAATTTTATTTAAAATAAAAATTAATCTAAAAAAATCAAATATGAATTGGTCGGGTTTACCTTTCTTAAATTGAGTCGAGCTTAAAAAAAATTAAACCTATTTTTCGGATTGGGTCAAACCCGAACTTATAAAATTAGTCAATATACCTTGCATGGGCTTGAGTCGACCCATAAACACCTATAGTCGCAAATGGCCTGACTCGAATCCATGTCGTATAACATATAGAGCCCATGACGAGGCTCTTTCACTCTGTGAATTTGCTGCCACTTCAGGTCACCATTTTAGACATTAGGTTCTTAGCAAAGTCGGTTGTTGATGAACAACACTTTGCAAACTACTCCTCGTGAAGTCTATCTCCCCTCAACATGCATATAGTTAAAAAAATAACTTTTTTCCAACACAAAAATATTTGTTTCAGCGTGATGAGTTGAAATAAATGCTTATTTTTTTTAATTCACATCAGCATTTTAACTAAGCAGGCTAAGTAATCACATTGTAGAAGTAGAAAAAAAACAAATTAGATCAAAGTAAACTATAAAGACTAAAATCCAAATTCAGTCATAGTAAAAGGACCAAAACCATAATTTAACCCAACTAATAGTATAATACCATAAATTTTCAAAATATCTCTCATGCTATATATACCTTTTTCTCCTCTTCCATTTTTTTTTTGTATTTCCCATTTCGCCTCTCAATCTCAACATTCCCCCCTGGCTTTGTCCATTTCTTTTTTCGAGGGAAATAATAACAATGTACCATCAAAACCACCACCACCCCCATCTTCATCTTCCTTGTCTTCATTGCCAACCACAAAGCTACATCAGAATGGTATAATTTCAAAGTCCTCCTCACTGTTCATTTTTTTTCTTTCAAGTCCCAAAAACAATTTTTTTTAAGTCCTTTTTTTTTTTTAATTTTTGAATGAGAAATTTTGCAGGTTCAGTATATGATAGAGAGATGTTTGCTGCTTCACATGAACCGACAACAATGTGTTAAGGCCTTAGCAAAGTATGCAAGCATTCGACCATGCATTACAGTTACAGGTGATCATTGCATATAGCTGATCAAAATACATATATATACCTGTATACATGTGTATATATACGTATAATATAAGGAAAAGTAGTGATATTAATGTGTGTGTATTTTGTTTGCAGTGTGGAAGGAGCTGCAAAAGGAGAATAGGGGATTCTTTGAAGCATATTTTCATGCCATTTCTCAATACAAGCCTTTCATGGGTAAGAATACCCTAAACCCTAAAACATTTCATATTAGTCGTTTGTAATATTGTTGAGTAATCCCACATGGCTAAAATATCTGCAAGTTAAAAAGGTTTATATAATGGTTAAGTGAGAAATTATCATTAGTTTGTGGTTACTTATTTGCTAAATTTTAACATTAAGGGATAAATATTATAACTATACATAAATTTTAGTACAATATATAATATTAAAATGTGTATAATTGTATCAAAATTAAAATTTAATGTGTATATCTAAAACCCAACCGAAATTTTATTTATAAAATTACACCAAATCAAAGTTTATGTATTGAATTACACATTGAAATAAAATTCAAGTGTAATTTTGATATTTATACATAACATTTAAAGTCCGATGGTATTATTATATTTTTGGGTATTTTAATGATAATTATTATTTTACTAAAATAATTGTATGAGTAATTATGTTAACACGAAGTCTTAACATGATTTTTTTTTTTTAAATGTGAAATAACACATCTTGTATTAAATAGGTAGCAAAAGTCAGTATGTAGCATTATGACGTTATGTGTATATAACATTACGATGTTCTCTATTGTCCTACTAATTTGTTGGTGACCAAGGTGTGATGTCACGATGTCACATGCAGGAAGTCGCAATGTTGGCCATTGTTTTATTGATCTAATAGGTGATTAGTGTGGTATAATGATGTCATGTGTAGAACATTGCGACTTTAGTTATTATTTCATGGATTTATTGGTGACCAAGGTGTGATGTCACGATGTCGTACATAGGAAGTCATAATATTGGCCACTATTTCATTGATCTAATTGGTTATTAAAGTGTAACATCGTGAGGTCATATGTAGGATATTGCGACATGGATCTCTATTTAAGTTTGAAGACATGAGGCCAAAAATGAATAATTTTGATGGGAGAATTAAAGTGCAATTATACTGTTATATTAATTTGTAATTTCTTAAAAATTAAAATAATTTACTTAAAATTCCAATTTTTGGGGTGGAGGTACCCCTCTTTGCCCTTGCATGTCAAATGCATAGATATAGGATGAATTCCGAGAATCCTTCAAATACATGAAAAAATTTAAAATCATATTTGTGTCATATATATGCTTATGTTCCGGCACATTCAAATTCGAATAACTTAGCTCCATATTATATTTATATGTATATGTGTATATAAACATATATAATTATGACTAGAGCTGCTGTTTTTATTTAGGATTGAAATGGTGAATGGCTTTTTTTTTTTTTTCTTCAGGTTATTACATCCAAAGGAAACATAGATTTCAAAGGAAGAAAAGGTTCTGGAAGTGAATGATAATTTACTATTGCAAAAGTATTGTCTCTAAATTAATTCTAAGGTATGGGGTTTTGATAAAAAGTAATTTTTTTTTAAGTGGGGATAGGGGATAGGGTTGCTTGAGATCGAACCCAAATTCTCATGTCCACAACATAATACTCTTACCATTAAAATAAGAGGTTATTGGCTGATGAATAGTAAACTTTATGGTGAGTTTTAGAAACTTTCTTAGAAATATTTGTATGTGATCTTAAAATTAGCTTTTTAAAGGTAAATCACTATATATTTGTTTGTACAAAATAAAACGGGTTTGTAATTATCAATAAGTATTGGATATATTAATAAGACACATTACACTTCTGAAAGGAGAATTTGGATTCAAACTCTGAAGATGATAGCGTTGAGTGGGATAACCATAAACTTCGAAAGGATTAGACTTCATTGATCATAAAAGGGGATATTGAGAAGAGGGGGGCACTAACGAGGCAAGCACTAGTCTTGCGCCCCCTCCCAATGGGAAATTTGTTATATTAACCCTTTAAATTTTATAATATTACAAATTAGTATAATAGAAAATTCACATTTTGCTCCCTCAAAATTATTCTTTAATTCTGACCTCGAAGAGAAATTTTTAACTTCTCCCCTAATTAAAAATACAATAATTATAAAAAAAAAAAAAAAGAAAGAAAGAAAGGGTTTGCCTTGCTCATAACTTATCAACTGACTCACCCAAGATGATTGTTTTACCATAGTAGGTCATTTCCTTCATTAACACCTACCTCTTGTATATATAACACATGGCTTGTAAAGCTTTTGGCACTTCTTTATGAACCGCGCGTTACCAATTTTCACACAGACCATATCTTCTTTCTTTATCGTCGGAAGAGGTCATCAATGGTTTTTATATTCAAATTAAATCTCTTTTCAGATTAGATGATTAATGCACCTCACTCATCGAAGATACAACTTATAAACATCAAACGAGTAACTCTACCTTGAAACAAGTAGTCTCACATATGCCTATATGTGATGGTTTCACATCTTGAATTCATGGAGAGGTCTGCATTATTAAACAGCTGAAAAAATAATAAACTATTGCTAGGACTCATTGATGGACCAATTCTTGCAATGAACTTGAAGGCCCGGTTAGGATGGTTAAACGTTCTGCATTTTTTAAAAAAAATAATTTTTTGTTTCAATTTTAATTTGTATAGTTATTTTAAACTCGAATTGTTTATGTTAAATTCGAGTATTTTATTTAAATTTGAATTAAATAATAGTATGTGTCATATAATTAAACTTACCGTCAAAGGTGAAAACAAAGGTAAAAACTAGTCTACAAGCTTGTTTCACTCGAAAAAATTAAATTATTTTAAAAAATATAAATATAGGGACTAATTTTAACAAATGAAAAACATAAAAAAAACTACGTTAAAAGAAATGGAGAAAGGGGAAAATGGAGAGAGAAGAAGAGAATGAAAAAAAAAAGGAGGAAAGTTAAAACAATATAAAAGAAAAAAATTCAAATTGTTCAAAACAAAAAAAATGTGGGGACCGATTGTATACATTAACCTAAAAATAATGATTTAACATGTCGCGTTAGCTTACCGTTACACCATTACCGGCAATTAACGGCTCAATGACTAAAATATTATAATGTAACCTGAGATAAACAAAAGTAACTATTTTAACAGTCTACCCATAAAAAAACTAAAATACTATTTAAGTAAAATAAAATACGAACAGAATCTTGAATATGAGTTGTTGAGTATGACTATAATTGTTAACGTTGACTCACCCATTTAAGTGTTGAAACTATTTAAGAAATACAGCATTTTATTGAAAAATCAAATCTAAAAATTTATCATTTTTTTTTAGAAATTGTATAAATCCATTGGATTGATCCAAAATTTATCATATAATTTAGTCCCCTTTAATTGAACAAATCAAATAAAAACAAAATTGAGCCGTAAGCTTGACTGGACACTGGGGGATGAAATTGAACAAAGGTCAATACTGTCTGCCCGTGAATATTATATTATATTATATTATATAAAACACATTATATGTTTTATGCTAAATTATAAATTATTAACTTGATCGATTGAGTTTTAGCTCGATTGGTATAAACATTATTGTTAGTATAGGAGAATATGAGTTTGAGTATGCTAAAAGCGCATTATCCTCTTATTTATGAGTTGGAGAGAAGTTATGAATAGTTCTAGACATTGTATAAAAAAATTAAAATTTATAATGAAATTATTAAAAAAATATCAGCTTAAAATTATATTATTTTAGAATGGACCATGCTTCGTTGGCTTTGCGGTGCATGTAACCCAACCCAAGGATATAGTGCTACCTAAGCTAAAAAACAAAGTCTTACTTATTTATATTAAAATATTCATAGCAAATATTATATAATATATACATTAAGTAGAGTAATTATGGATCGGGTAAGGTTTGGGCGTAACAAAAATTTCAACCCCGTTTTATAGGTACGGGCTTGGCCCAAAAATGTGCTTAAAATTTTGTCTAAATTTAGTTAGGATAAAAAATTAAAATCCAAGCCGGTCTCGTCTGGTTTATATTAAAATTTTTTATATTATTTTTATATAAAAATAAATTTAAAAAAGATAATATATCAAATTTACTAAAAATATTAAAATAAATATTGAAAACATTAAAATAAATGTTGCTCAACAAAATAAAATTAAAATTAAAAAATATATATTTATACTTAAATAACACTAAGATAAATGTAACTTAACAAGCAAAAGCCTCTAAAATAGTAGCAAAATTAATAATAAAGCAATAATTATACAATATCCAAATAATAACAACAAAATAGTAGCAATATAATAGTGAAATGACGGCAAAACAGAAAAAAAAAACAACATTTTTTTTGCAAATTCAGACGAGGCCTGGGCAAAAAAAGCTTACCGAGGCTTGAACTATTTTTTAAATGGGCCTTATTTTTTTACCCAAACCTATTTTTCAGGCCTATATTTTTCCCAAACCTGCTCACTTTTTGGATGGACCTTCGAGCCGAGTGATCCGCCCCATGATCAGGTCTAGTTATATGTAATACCATTAAATTATAAATATAAATTAGATATGTTCATAGATTTGGTCAAGTCAAATTTAAACATGATAGTAATACACTTTATGCTTACTCAAATATGATCCTACTCGAAATATGGATCTAAAATTTTATAAATCCACTTATGTCGATAAATGATTAACTCAAGCTCATTTTAAACTTACTTATATTATTTTTAAAATGATTAGAATATATATTATTTTTAATTTAATATTTAATAGATTTTTTCTATTTATTAAAATTATATATATATATATGCAACTAACATCTTTTTAATCTTTATAATATATTACTATAGATTTAATTTTTATAAGTTATAAATTATATAATAGTTAAAAATAATATAATATATTACAAATTTAGAAAAAGTATCGGATTGAACTAAGATATTCCTTAGATATTTGAATCTAAGCTCGGTTGATATTTGAAACAAGTTTAATATTTTTACTTAGACCTTCATAAATTTCATATGAATATTTAAATTTAAATAAATTACTCTAAGCTAACCTTAATTTTTCAAATCATAATTAATAAAAAAATATTATTTCCTCCTAAATATTCTATATTTTGTTTTTATAAATTCCATTGATTCTGTTATTTGGAAAATTCTAAATATATGTAATTTCTTCCTAAATATTTAATCTTTTATCATTTCCTTTTATTCTGTTTTTTGGCAAATCTGTAGTAGTAGGTAGCAAACAACTTGCAACGCCAAGTCAACCAACGTCCTAAAAGCAGAGCGGTACAGTGTTGACTGAGAGATTTAGCAATTTTTTTAAAAAAATTCAAATTATTATTAGTTATAATTATCGACGAAGCACTAAATGAATCTGTCCCTTCCAACGAGAAAAAGCCTCATAAAAAATTAAAAGATAGAAGAAAATCGTAATAATCTGTCCTTTCCAAGAAGGTCATGGTTGACGTTGATCAACAACACTCAACTTACATAATGTTATCAATCACTGGATCTAGAAGTGAATCTGAGGGGTAAGGGGTTTGGCCCCCTAATTTTTCTTTTCAATTCATGGTTAATGTTGACCAACAACACTCAACTTACATAAAGTGTCAATCGCCGGATCCAGACACAAATTTGAGGGGCAGGCAAGGACTGTGGCCTCCCTAATCTTTTTTCAATTCAGTCCTCTTATAAATAAAGATATTATAAATTAACATATAGTAAATTACATGTTGGCTCCCCTTAAAGATGAAAAATTATGTTTCGTCCTTTCAAAAATTATGAAAACAAAAACTAATATATGATAAATTTATATTTTAATCTCTTGAAAATTTATAAGTAATTCCAATCTCCACTAATTTTTTTCTTCTAAATTTACTCTTGATCTGATAAAAAATAGTTGATATTGACCAACAATATAGCTTGCAGAAGAAATCGCTCAATGAACTATTGTATCTCAAAATTCGAACGTTGACCTTCACCAAATTCCATTATTCAAAATATTTAAAAATATATATTTAACAAATGTAAATAATTCAGATTTGGATTCTAAAATAATAAATAAATCTAAATTTTAAATAAATTTACAAATCTAAATGTTATAAAAATTTCAAATATTCAACAAAGGGGTCAATTTTAGGCGGCTCTAGTTTATTACACAAAATAAAAAATGGACCAACCGAGGATGCTTGCCTTCCAATATAATATTACTAATAACAATAATAAATTATGGAAATGAGTTAACCAACCATGTACCAACAAGAAATTAAATACTCAATTTTTAAAAAAAAAATAAGAAAGAGAAAGACTGCCATAAAATTTCAAAAACGATGAAAAATGACCAATAAATTTAATTTTTATATGTCCCAACTTCTAATTAAATAAAAATAAAATACACCAATATGATATTGATTGAGAATATCATTTTTATCGACATATTTAATAAAAGTGTTTAGTCGATTGAGTTTTAACTCGATTGTTATGGGTATTATTGCTAATACAGGAGAATGTAAATTCGAGTGTATTGAAACGCATTATCTTCTTATTTATGAGTTGAGGAGGGGGTTATGAGTAGATCTAGACATTGTGTAAAAAAATAGATATGGTCAGAACCTATAATGAGATTATCCAAAAATAATAACAATAATAATTGTAAGTGTTTAGGTATTAATATGATTTGGGTTTAGAATATTTTTAAAATAAAACTTTTAGTATATGAATTACATAATTAAAAATAAAATATTATTAGGAAAATATTAAATATGTAAAAAGTTTACACGAATAATTTCTTTCCAAATTTATTTTTTATATAGAAAATTTCTCCCCCTTTCAACTTCTTTATTTTTCTTGTTTTATCCGTCATTCTAATCACTCAATAATTATTATCTAAATAAAATATTGAAATCATGTTTTAATGTCACGATTTTAATATGGGTTTAATTGATAGAATATTTCAATTTAATTAGATTTTTTTAACGATTAAGTCGTGACTCGTTTTTTTTTTAAGCTTAAATTAAATTTCATTTGATAATTTATTTTATATTTTTATTTATGTATTTTTATAATTAAATTTAAATAAATTTTTAAATATTAAATCATATTAATATATTGTTGATAATTAAACTCGAATGAATTTGATATATAAGTATAAAATTTTGTAAAAGTTTGTTCATATTTATAAATGACTACCATAAGTTCGTTTTAAGTTCACCCATATTATTTTCAATTTAATACTTAGGTTTTTAATTAGATTTTTTTGAACGAAATTAATTTTTTTATAGATAACTTAACGTGTATATTTTTTGAAATATAATAAGTACGATACAATTAAAGTACAAATACAAGTTCGAGTAATCACAATGTCGAATCAAATAATTATATCATAAATAGACTAAGAACTAATACAATCCAAACTATAACAAATAAACTAATTGAAACTAACTAGACTAAAACTCACACATGAGGGGACTCGAAGACCTACACATAAAATTGTGCATGGTAGATCACAAGCTTAGGTACTTGAATCCAAAGCCTTCGCCTTTTCCAACTGAATCAAGGCTTTATCGGCAACTTAACATAATACTTACATAGTATTGTATTATTGTATATTTAATTTTATGTGATATAAATTGCGTACCATATAATTGAGCCTTAAATATTAAAGCCGAAGTTTAGTTCATATTAAGCGAACTTAATTTTTTCGTCAAAACTCGTTTTTCAAATATCGTAATTTTATCCAAACTCTCTTGTTACACAAACAAGTCAAAGCTTTAAGGCACTCTTTAGAATTCTAAACTTAAAATAATGCATTGCGATGTAATTTAATTTATTATTTTTCTTAATAAAAGAGAATATTATGATTATTTAAAAGAAAAAAGAAATAAAATTCAAAGCAACGAATCCAAATTCACACCTATAAATACACCAAACAACCAACTACCTCTACCTGCTTCTAGTTTAGACAACCTTCCGGTTCGCCTGTCATTCAACGGTACTTACTCCATTTATATTTTCTCTACAATTTCATTTAGATTTCGTTTAGATCTGATTTGAAAAAGTTTTGATTTGATTTTCAAAGTTTTTGATTTGGTTGAAAAATTTTCAGAGAGAAAAACAAAAAACACTCCCGAAATGGCACGCAAGAAGATCAGAGAGTACGATTCCAAGAGATTGTTGAAAGAACATTTCAAGAGGCTTTCCGGTAGAGATTTGCCAATCAAATCTGCACAAGTTAGTTCTATTTCTCCTTCTAGATCTAGCTGTTCGTTTCAAAGTTCATCGATATTTCCCCTTTTTTTAGTTTGATTTGTATTAGTGTTTCTTTGCTGATTAATTTGTTCAATCTTTCGTTCTAGATCTCGCTCTTCGTTTATATTTCCTTTTTTTAAATAATTTATAATAGTATTTCTTTGCTGATTAGGTTGAATTCATTTTTAGCTCACTTTCTCCTTCCAGACCTCGTTATTCGTTTCGAAGTTCATCTATATTTCCGGTTTTTTTAGTTTGATTTGTATTAGTGTTTCTTTGCTGATTACTTTGTTAAATTTCTCGTTCTAGATCTCGCTATTCATTTATATTCCCTTTTTTTTAAATTTGATTTATAATAGTTTTTCTTTGCTGATTAGTTTGAATTCATTTTTAGCTTATTTTCTCCTTCTAGACCTCGTTATTCATTTCAAAGTTCATCGATATTTCCGGTTTTTTTACTTTGATTTGAATTAGTGTTTCGTTGCTCATTAATTTTTTCAATTTCTCCTTCTAGATCTCGCTATTCATTTATATTTCCTTTTTGTTATTTTGATTTATAATAGTTTTTCTTTGCTGATTAGTTTGAATTGATTTTGAGTCATTTTCTCCTTCTAGACCTCGTATTGGTTTCGAAGTTCGTCAACATTTCCTCTCTTTTATCAGTTCGATTTTTATTGGTGTTTCTTTTCTGATTAATTTGAATTGATTTTTAGTTCAATTTCTCGCTCTAGATCTTGCTATTCATTTCAAAGTTCGTCAATATTTCCTTCTTCTTAAAAAATAAAAATTGATTTGTGTTAGTATTTCTTTGCTGATAAGTTTGAATGTTTTAGTTCAATTTCTCACTCTAGATCTCGCTATTCATTTCAAAGTTCACCATTATTGTCTTTTTTAAAGTTTGATTTGTGTTAGTATTTCTTTGGTGATTAAATTGAATTGATTTTTAGTTCATTGTGTGCTTCTTGATCTCGCTTTTCATTTTAAAGTTCATCAATGTCATTTTTTTTTATTTTGATTTGTATTAGTGTTTCTTTGCTGATAAATTTGAATTTATTTCAAAGCAAATCTTAGAAGAATTTCCGGATCTAGTATAAATTTAGAAGGTCCGGTTGCTTTAACTCCTCTTAGTTTTATGAAAAAGAAAATTCTCTCCAGATCAGGAAGTTTTTCAAATTTGAATATGAATTTAAGATATTGATTTTCCTTGATTCCTTGATTTATGATTATTGTATGAAATTGAACATTGACTAATTTGTTTGGTTGTGTCACTGATTTTAGATCACGAATTCTAACAGCTTTTAGAATTTCTTGATCCAGAATTAAGTTAGAAGATTGAGTTGCTTTAATTACTCATAGTTTTATGAAAAGAAAATTTACAGATCAAGAATTTGAAATTTTAATATGAATTTAAGATATTGACCTACCTATTCATTCATTGATTTATGACTATTCTATAGAATTGAACTTTGAGTAATTTGTTTGGTTGCGCTGCTGGTTTTAGATTACGGAATCAACTGATTTCAATCAGCTATTAGAGAAGGAGCCATGGCTTTCGTCACAGAAACTGGTTGTTAAACCTGATATGTTGTTTGGTAAGCGTGGGAAGAGTGGTTTGGTTGGCTTAAATCTGGATTTTGCTCAAGTTATTGCTTTCGTGAAAGAGCGCCTTGGCAAAGAGGTTCACTTTTGGTTTTGTACATTTTAGTCATTAATTTGTCATTATTAAAGGTCAAAGGTTCGATTTTATGCTAACCTCTCGTGAATTACAGGTGGAAATGAGTGGATGCAAGGGACCTGTTACAACTTTCATCGTTGAACCTTTCATCCCTCACAATGAAGAGTTCTACCTTAACGTTGTCTCTGAGCGACTTGGTTGCAGCATTAGCTTTTCAGAGTGTGGGGGGATTGAAATTGAAGAGAACTGGGATAAGGTACTTTGAAATGATCTAAAACTGGTACTCGGTTTGTTTTTGTTTCTTGTTTCGATTTTACCTTAATAGTTTCCTAACTAAGTTGAGGTACCCTTCATACAGGTCAAGACCATATCTGTCCCAACTGGGTCGCTTTTGACATCAGAAACTTGTGCTCCACTTGTTGCAACCCTTCCCTTGGAGGTAATTTTTCCAAATAATTAATGATTCAGTGAGCCGTCTTTTCTTAACTCGAGCATGTTTCTTCGTCTTCATACGGACAACTTCATCAGATAGATTTTCCTACTCCATCAGCAAATCAAAACGTATGCATACTGTAACATGCTCTTTCAATCTTTAACTAAATATATGTTGTTTTCATTATAGATCAAAGGAGAAATCGAGGAGTTCATCAAAGTGATCTTTAATCTGTTTCAAGGTATGGCATATATATATCTTTCTTGAATCTAAAACTATTCAAACTGACATTCGGTACTTTGTAATTAACTTTTTCGAGTTCGAAAATGTCAGATCTCGATTTCACTTTCCTCGAGATGAACCCTTTCACGCTGGTCGACGGAAAGCCTTATCCTTTAGACATGAGAGGCGAGCTGGATGACACTGCTGCTTTCAAGAACTTCAAGAAGTATATATATCCCCCTTTATCAGTAGCTTGATCAATTTATTGTTTCAACATGCTATGTGGAGTATCGATAAAATTCATCTGATGCAATTTCATTTCTTTTGTAGGTGGGGTAATGTCGAATTCCCATTGCCTTTTGGAAGAATTATGAGTGCAACCGAAAGCTATATTCACGGGCTAGACGAGAAGGTATGTTAGATTTAATAGATAGTTCGCCTTGCATGCACAATCTTCTTTTATTTGCTAATCACCCAATTGGACGGGAACCTCGAGCTGTATATGATATAACATATGGACATTTTATCGATCACCCCGAATCCTCTGTTCCGTTTACCATCTATTTCACAATATATGAACTCTTCTCCGGAAAAAATGGTTTAAACCATGTTGCAGTTCATTTAATAGCTTCATCCACACGTACGGTATTAACTTAAAAAATATATTGCAGACCAGTGCATCGTTGAAATTTACGGTGTTGAACCCTAAGGGACGCATTTGGACAATGGTAGCTGGAGGAGGTGCAAGTGTCATCTACGCTGACACGGTGGGTTATTTTCTTTTCACTTTCCGGGTTTTCAATATAGGACTAAAAACCCTGCAATTTTAAGATATCAGTAATGTGTTTGATTTACTTGTGTAATTCATTGCCTGATCAGGTTGGAGATCTTGGTTTTGCTTCTGAGCTCGGAAATTATGCAGAATACAGTGGAGCACCCAACGAAGAGGAAGTATTGCAGTATGCCAGAGTAGTTATTGATGTAAGGAACTCTAGCCCTTCATTCACATTACAATGTTGCTAAAAGTAGAAATCAGGATCTTGTACTTGATCGGTTAATGCCGTCTCTAACTTTTCTTGAAGGCACCACAAAACATTATTTGAGTAATTTTCTGATGTAAAACTTACAATGCAATCATAAGCATCTTAAGCATATGATTTTGGCTGTACAAATAATTTCATTTTTCCTTGATAGTGTGCAACCGCAGACCCTGATGGTCGCAAAAGAGCCCTCGTAATTGGCGGAGGAATAGCCAACTTTACTGATGTCGGTGCTACATTTAACGGCATTATCCGAGCCTTGAAGGAGAAGGTAAGCTTCTCTATAGTGATGTTTTCACTGTTTTGCTTCTCTCGTTGTCCGCTTTTACTTACTAATAATAACCGGACGTCCAAATTTATACAGGAATCAAAGCTCAAAGCCGCTAGGATGATGATATACGTGAGGAGAGGAGGTCCAAATTACCAGAGGGGCCTCGCTAAAATGCGGGCACTTGGAGAGGAAATCGGAATCCCTATCGAGGTATCCATACTATATAGACAAACGATTATTGGTCTACAACATTTTCCAAAATAAAAAAATTTGCTGATATTTTTGTTTCCTATTCGGCGTGTTTCTCTCGTAGGTTTATGGTCCCGAAGCTACGATGACCGGTATTTGCCAGCAAGCTATCCAATACATCAGTGCAGCTGCCTAAGTTGTCGGTTCGGGTTCATGTTCGGTCTCTGTTTTTTTTTTTTTTTTTTTTTTTTTTTTCAAGTGGGTCATTTTCATTAGATTTCCCTTTTGCCATGTTACTGAAACATTTGGAATTTATTTGCTGAAAAGTGAACATGAAATCTTAGGCATAAATGGCATTTGTCAGCAATAAAGATCTTAAAAATTTTCTACATCTTGTCTCCCCACCTTTATTTTCTTAATGACACTAATAAACCTCGTATTTCTCAATCTAACTCTTTTTTTTTTTTAAATACACATTCCAAACATATTTTTATATTTAAATATTTTAAAAAATTGAACATACTTATATTAAGCACATACTTGTATTCGATACTCATTTATATGGATGTCAATGTAAAGGTCAAAAAAAAAAATTACTTGAGAAAGAGATACGGTATAAACATTGTTGTGAATAACTTTGACTTAATCGATAATTTTAATGATTGTTAATAATTATCATATGAATATGACATAAATTGATAATGGCAATATAATAAAACTCATCTTAATCAAATATATATATATATATATATGAGACGAACACTCGTAACTGCACCTACATCTGAACCCAAGATAGATAAAAATATATAGGCCATTATGCAGCTTCTCAAAGTCACTTTGTCACTTAACCCAATTCTTTCAAACCAGCCTTCATGGTTTTTTTTTTTTTTTAATATTTTCAAAAGTATGAATTTTTTTTGAAAAAAAAATCAACATGCTTATCTCGAACAAATATTTATATTCAATATTTACACTCCAATTTATTAAAAAAATTCTTTTCAACAAACCAATAAAAAATTATTGAAAATACTTATACCATACAAAGAATGAATATATATATATATCATATTTAACCAAACGTTAACTCTATAAATTTTAAAAAGTTAAAATTTGTTATTAATATACTATATGTAATATGGATTTGGTCTCTGTATTTTTATTTAATCATTTTTAATCATTATTATTTTCAAATATTAAAATTTTAGTCTTAATCAATTGGTAATTGTTAAATTAATTAAATTAAATTATTTCTAAAGTCTTATATGATAAACATAATATCAAATATGTAATGATATTTTCAACTTACTAGTTTCATATATTATTAAAAAAAAAAACCCTCAATCAATGGATTTACCTGCTTATGGTTGTGTTAATATTAAAATTTCGAAATTTAAAAAGTATAAAAATTAAGAATAATTCAATTAGAGTACATAAATTAAATTCACGATGTTTTGCATAATACAATACTAGTATCGAAATTTAACCGAATATAGCTAACAACTACTTTTTTTTAAGTTGAGATTAAATTTTAAAATCAAATTTCTTAATTTTAACACTTCTAAGCAGAATTTTAAACACTCCCAAGCTTTTCAAAACAAGATTACATTTCAAAACATCCCTAAAACAACATTACTTCTAAGCTTTTCAAAGCAAAATCCATCACAAACTAATAGTAAATTTTGACAATCACAAAATAAGATTACATTTCAAAACATTCTTTAAAAAAAAAAACCCAATAAAAATACCAGAAAAACAAGCATAAAATTATAGCCATGAATAAAGAAGAACTCATAGATGGAGTCCATTGCCTTTGTGTGACTTGCCGGTTTGCCACTGCATTAGCCAAAGCCTCTGCTAGCTAGCTACTCTATAGGAACCTATCATCCTCCTCCTCCTCCATGCATGCAGCCATGTGAGCGAAGCACAAGAGAAAAGAGCTTTTAATTCATTGGAGGAAGGTGAATTGAGGAATCCATAGCCCTAAACCCTTTCTATGCTTTTTGTGAAGACCCCATGGTCATGAGTTTTTTTTTTTTTCTTTGCTAAAATGATGCTATACCTATGTATCAACTATGATAATCCGATGGGACGTCTCTCACAAGCTAGTGGAGAGAGCCTGGCTCTTGATAGTGGGCTTTAAATAGCTGATATAAAGTGGTTAATGACGTTACTGTGGGAGAAAAATAGATAGAATATAATTATAATAGTAAAATCATGTATAAAGATGTTCAACAAATAGAATTAAAATAATTTCAGTACAAATAAAATTATACAAAACCATTAAAACTCATATACGACATCAGCGCGTAACGGAGTCTTAAAATTCATATATAGTTGAATATGATAAATTTCAAAATTGAATATTTAAGACTCAGAACTTCTACCTTTACTAATAAACCAATACTTTATCGATAATAGATTACAAAGATTTGAATACTCGTAAACATTTGAAAATATTTGATGGTAGATAATATTTAGATCAAATATTAAAAAATTGGGTAAACGACATCCAAAGGTTATTCTAAAATAAGGTTTGTCCTATTTTGGTACTTAAATTTCTTTTTCGATTTACTCACTCTAATTAAAATAACTATTTAAACTAGTCACTGCTAGTAAAATTTTTGTTAATCCACTAATAAATTGCTTACGTGGCATAGACTACAAGTGGCAATTTTTAAACTTTTGGCTAAAAATTAGGTTCCAAAACATGGTAAAGAGTGGAGGTTGATAGATTAATACAACAAAAAAGGAGTATAGAGGGGTAGTGGAGGTTGTTATAAAAGCCGGTTCATCTGGTCAGGGAGCCGAAGGTTATAGAGAATGAAGGTGAAGGGAGTATAAGGGTTGAAAGCTAAAAGAGTGTTGACAGAGTGTAGGTTTACTATTCTCGAAGAGTCGATCTTTTCTTCATTATTTCTAGAGGTATTTATAGGTGAAGATCCGTGTACAGTGGTGTTAACGTATTAGACTAACCATCTGGCCATCATTACAAAGTGCATGGGGGGATGTTTGCGATAAAACAAATTTTGTCATTGATTCTGACTTGATGAGATAAAAAATTGAGCTCATATGATGTTTAGTGACTAACAACTTCATGTTCTCAATGAAAATTAAACCATCCATTATCCAAGTGATCATCTCGAAAGGATGAGCTTGCAAATGATCTCCTAACGCGAGTAAATATCCATTATTTGACAACACTTTATTTTAATAAATAATGAATTTATTGTTTATTAGTAAAATGTAAACATTTATAAAACAAACTTATTGCTTTTTCTTCTTTTTTTTACGTATGCTATGAAAAAGGATGAACAGTGAGAGTGCTTTTGAATGAATGATGGGCATTACTTTGATTATTGGAATCTCCACTAACTAATGCTAGTCTACAATGTTTTTTCTAACTTAGATTCGTATCTCCTTGTTTTCCCCCACTAATTCCTTTTTCTCTTTCTTTCTTGTATCCATTGGAATCTATTGATTATTTAATTACACAAAAAAAATATTAATATTTACTGAAAAGTTGATATTATTAATTAAGGTGGAAGCTTTTGGTTTTTAATATTTAAGTTTGGGTTTTATTATAGGTAATTATAATATATGTATGTCTAGTCATGTTATGTGTATATGTCACGTGTGAGTTTTGTCCCATTCTTTCTAATATTTTGATCGTTATAAAGTTGCTCAAACATGTATCTGTAATAATTGTCTTGACTTGTATGGAGGAGTGGTTAAAGTTTTTGTCAAACACCCGTTTGTAATATTTATAAAAAAAATGTATTTATTTTTCAAAGAAAATATTCAGTCATACAAATAAATATTGAATGCATTGATAAGACACATTGTACTCTTGAAGAAAGAATATAATTCGAGCCCTAAAAAGAACAACTACAAGTCTCGAAAGTATTGATATTTTTAGAAAGATTCTTAAAAAAAAAAAAAAAACCCATTCCTCTCAACTAAATATTTTATAATTAGTTTTTAACCGATCTTGAGTTGGATCTCTTTTATGTTTGTCTACCGTATAACAAATCAGAGGGGCAACAAAATTCTTTAAACTTTGGATCCTTATAATTTTATAACTTTATCTTGATCCTTCTCGAAGAAATCCTGACTTATCTTATAATATAGATAGAGGTTAAGTAAGAAATTTTTTTTTTCTACGGGTGGAATTAAGTTGTATATTTTTACAATAACAAAAATGTAATTTCAGCATTTAATAGTCTACACGTTTATAATTTTTAAAGGACTAAAACAAAATTTTCTCATTTTTTAGGCTCAAAATACAAATTTACCATAATTAATTTAAAATTTTATAAATTATAAGAGAACTAAAAATAAAAATTTTTATTTTAAAAAGGGTCAAGGCCCTGACTAGCCCCTAACTCTGCCCGTGAATATAAACAAACATCGACATCATTTTGAAACTTTGTATACCTCTTATCTTGACAAGCCAATTTATCTCTCCAACGTTGCTGGTATTTAAATCATCGATGAAGAGAAATAAGATCGACATTCTAATGACACGATATTTTGTTTTAAATTAAAACTCATAATTGGATTTAAGTGTTGTTAGGTTAGGCTTCTAGGTTATTAGAAGAAGCACTAAATTTTCTTTTGAGTAAGCATGTACTCTTCTTTTATAGAATCAACCTTGAATATCAAATTAAATTTGTAAGAAATTTTTCATTTTCATCTTAATTGAACATGAGCAATTCCAAAGATTAAACCCAATGACTTCATAATAAGCAATAGGTCAATAATTTTGATTCTTTTTCAAAATGGTACTTGAATGATCCAATGATTCTATTTCCAATAATTGTTGTTAGGTTTATGGCAAGGCAAGTACATGAGGTTCACATTTTTGGAAACTATTTAGGTAATGGACCCTTTAAGCATTAGTCTTAATTGAAATCATTTCAAGGTAGTTGAATTGATATAAATTAAATTTATATATTTAAAAGATCATATTTTATACGATAATTAAAGAAGGGTTTCTCCCTCCTGTTAAATCGAATAATATTTTTAAATTTTAAAAGTTTTATTTTTAGTAAAAAAATAATAATTTAATTTTAAATTTTAAATACAATTTTTTTTAAAAAAATTTAAGAAATTTTAGAATTTTATCTCTCTAAAAAAATTACTATTCTTCCAATCATTTAAAAAATAAAATTCATACCAAAATTATCAACTTTCCCATATGTAAAAGGACAGTTTTCTTCTATGGGAAGTGACTCAATTATAGTGATTAGACCACCCACTCTAGCTTTAATTTCTATTTTCCTTCAGACAAGCAAACAACTCATGTTAACTTTTGTGTTTCTTCCAAATTAAGTCATAAATTTATTTATTTTTTTGGTAAATTACACCCGATATCATTAAATTATTAAGAGGTTTACATTTTGGTTATTCAATTTTAAAAAATTATAAAATATTATTGAACTATTCAAATATTTTTATTTAATAATCTGGAATCACTATGCTCTTAAGTTTTTTTTTATTTAAAAAAAGTTTGACCAACGACCTCCAATTGACAATTTAACGATCAGTATGATGGATCAACACCCATTGACGAGTAGAAGAACATACCTTAGATCTAGGTCGATTTGAGGGTCAGTGTCGAAGATCAAAGAAGAAAACTATTTGGATTTTGGTTCTCAAATTTGTGACATTCAAAGTTGTTTCATGAAAAAAATAGAATTGTAAAAGAGAGGGGAATGAGAGCTAGAATGTTATACTATAACGATTTTAACAACTCGGTGACTTAAACTTTGAAATAATTTACTAACTATATTGTAACTTTTTAAAATATAGTGACCAAAACATTCTAATAATTTAGTGAACATGAAGTAATTTACCCTTTTTTTTCTTTAAAATTTAATATAAGTGGTGTACAAATTCATTGTAACTCCAAAGCCTCATTTGCTTTTTATATAATTTTATATAATTTTTCTACCCACAAACACAAAAATATACTTGAATCTATCCAAATATCCATATCTTCCACAACAACTTACTATTCACTTCATGATTAGATTTGTTCAAGTATCAAATTCTCCCATACTAACTTAAGTTCGGTTTAAACCAAAATATGAATAATATTTTTATCCAAATTCAACCCACATAAATGATATAATACTCAAAGCTCGACCCCATTTGTCCATATTTTTCTCTCGTTTTATTTTTATTTTTTGGTGCAACGATGATAAATCTTCTTTCATATATATGTTTGTTTTAGGAAATGGAATGCTTTGAGGCAGCCTTGAAGACCAAACTTAAAAAGTAAATTGCTTTAAAATCAAGCCTTAACTTTCTTTCTTTTTTAGGATATTAGGATTGTTGTCAATATAAGAGGATGTAGATTTGAGTGTGCTGAAATGTATTATCTTTCTATTTATGGGTTGGAGAAGGGGCTATAGATAATTTTAACCATTGTGTCTAAAATAATAGATATAACCCGAACCTATAACGAGATTGTTCAAAAAAATTTAAATAGAAATTATAATTCTTAATCATTAATCTAAAAAGATTAACCCAAATTGATGAAAAAAGTAGTTGAGAGCATAGGCCTCACAAAATAGGTTTTGGGTCATGTTTCAGGCTTAATGAATTGATCTTGTTCATATGGGTTGGATGCCTGGGCTAGGTCTTTGGTCTTTTCCAAACTTACTTGTATCTAAAGTTGGGGGAAAATAGTGGCCAACAATTATTGTGTATCTATTTTAGTTATTCTAAGTTTAATTTTTTTTTATTTTTGTTATTAAAATTGTCAAATTTTAATATATTGAGTTAATAGTTTTTTATTGGTATAACAATAAATTTAGCTTTTTAATATTTATAGATTTGATCAATTTAGTCCTAAATCTAAAAAAATTAACAAATTTAATCCTCAACTTTAACCATTCTATTAATTTAGTTTTACTTATTAAAAATTTAAATTAAAAATTAAAATAAATTAAAATAAAACTTATTTTAACGTTTTTTTTATAACAACACGAAAATCTTTTACAAAAATAAATAAATAAATGAATATTCATTTTTTTCTTATTCTGACATGAACTTTATTTATTAAAATATCGCACTTATAAATAAAATATTGAAAAGAACCTCACAATTAAGCCTTAAACTAGATTTACACTTTTCCTTTCTTTAGTTTATTTTATAAATAATAAATTTCATTATACATTTTGACTTTGCTCCTTAGTCCTCATCAAATTTGTCAAGCGTTGAGCATCACCATCGCCTACAACCACCAGCATCAATAACATTTACTCAGAACTTCTTCATTTTCACATCCTTAATCATCATGTCACCGAACTAGGAATTGAGAAACTACCAACATGACCTTCCACCTATTAGGTCTCCAAGACCTCATCTTTACCTATATATACCCAATCATACTCTCCTCAAGCACAAACTCAAACGCAATAAACTAAAGTCTTTGATTATCACCCTTTTCGACCTTTGGTTGTAGTATTCGATCCAATCTAAACATGGTAGTCGTTAATGTTGAAAAAATGGAAAAGTTGAATCTGCTTAAGAATTCATGACTTTTCCCCTTAATTTTTTTTGTTTATAAAATTATTATTTTATTCATAAAATTATTATTTTAATAAATAAATGTCATGTTAGAAAATGAGAAAATAGTTATTCATTAATTTATAAATATTTTTATAATTTTGTATGTATTTTTATCGAAAAATGAACTTTTAATTTTTTTTAATTTTTAAAGTTATTTAGTTTTAAATTTTTAAGAATCAAGACTAAATTGATTTTAGGACTAAATTTATAGAATCTATAAACATTGGAGGGCTAAATTTGTTATTATGCAAATAAAAAAACCACAATTAGTGATTTAACGGAAGAGTTACCAAAATATTAAATTTCGATAACATTAATAACAAAAATAAAAAAATTTAAACTTAAATGACAAAAAATATAATAATTATAATTAATATTTAATTATGTTTTAAGTAAAATTTTTAGAATTTATTTATTTATAAATCATCCATTATTTTTATTTTATTTAATAATAAGGTGGTAGTGCGAAATTGATATTGATTCTTTGCTTAGAGATAAAATCACGTGATAAAAAATCCTCCACTGTTTTATTGCCTAAATACTTCGATTATGCCAAGATTCTAAGTATTGTTTTATTTCTTGTTCAAGAGAACAACTGAAATATTCCCTCTTTCTTTTCTTCTTAGCCTTAGTCGAATGCCATGTTTCTCTTATGGCGTTATGGGATTTTTATTTTAAATTTTAAGATTTTCATTTTCATTTGATATTTTTTAAGATGAAAATGTTGAAATTAGAATGAAAATATTGATATGGTATTAAACTATTAGAAAATGGATACAGATGACGTGGCATCACTATTTCATACAATCCTTTCCCAATTTGATAATTGCTAAATGTTGTTTAGCATTAATTGCGGAATGTCTTCCTTTTTGGACAAGAGACTCATTCGAAAGTCTGTTTTTGTGTCGGTTAGCTACCACTTGGTGGTTGACGATGTTTTCTTTTTCAACGTTTGTTTGCGAAGCGATTGGTCTGCCGACATTTAATTGACAGAGAATGTTTTATGGAGATGTGCTGATCAAGTTGATTAATCATTTAGTGGTTTGTCATATTATCATGTTTGCTTTTTACTATGTTAGCAATTTGTTTCCTGCGCACTTGGTGGTTGACCACGTTTTCTTTTTGAACATTTGTTCGCGAAGTGATTGGTATGTCGATATTTTATTGACAGAGAATGTTTTATGAAGATGTGGTGAAATTGATTAATTATTTAGTGGTTTGTCATATTATCATGTTTGCTTTTTACTATGTTAGGAATTTGTTTCCTGCCCACTTGTCGATTGGCGACGTTTTCTTTTTGAACATTTGTTCGTGAAGTGATTGGTATGTCGACATTTTATTGGTAGAGCATGTTTTATGAAAACATGGTGAAATTGATTAATTTTTCAATGGCTCGTTATATTATAATGTTTGCTTCTTACTATGTTAGGAATTTTTTTTCCTGCCCACTTGGCTGTTGACAATGTTCGCGAAGCGATTGGTATGCCGACATTTTATGGACAGAGAATGTTTTATGAAGATCTGGTGAAGTTGATTAATTATTCAGTGGTTTGTTATATTATCATGTTTGCTACCATGTTAGAAATTGTTATATATAAGGGGGATATTTGATGAACCGTCAGTGCATTAGGCTCGTGCATCATTATAAACCCTAAATAAAAAATAAATATTTGATGAACCGTCGGTGCATCAGGCTCGTGCATCATTATAAACCCTAAATAAAAAATAATGGAGGGCTTATAAAATGAATAATAACAACTTTATTTAAACATAAACTCTAAATCTTAAACCTAAAGCTCTATATAAACCCTAAATCTAAAACCCAATATAAATCCTAAATCATAAACTCTAACCCAAAACTCGAGAAAAAAATATAATAATTATAATGAATATTTATTTATAAGTCCTCCATTATTTTTTATTGAGTAAACTACACTAGTAGTCACCCAACGATTAATAAATTTTTTTTTGTCACTCAACTATGAAAAGTTATAAAATAGTTACTCAACTATTCGATTTTATCTTTTTAGATCCCTAATTGGCTAACAGTGACAACTTTTAAAATTGACATAATAGTAACTTTAATCATTAACATTTGTACATTATATCAATTTAGTATTAATTTTTAAAAATTTAACTCTCAATATGTACACGTGTAATTTAATCTTTTTAATATTCTTTTTATATTACTTAATAATAAAATATTATATTATTATTCACCCATAATACATACACCGACACAAACTATCGTTCCATATATTTTAATCTCCTTTGACTCGTAACGTATATAATCCATATTCAGTCACTCATGGGTTTACTACTAGTCAAATCACATGCAAGCTTCATCGGCACTAAAACCATTGCAACCTTTACATAACGGATGCTCCTTTTTTGTCTTGTTGTATTGCTTGTCTTGGATTCCTTTTCATACGGCACTTATTTCCTGCATGCATTACATGTTTTTCCACTTGTCTTTTTCTCCCTCTTTTTTCATTATTTTAAGGTATTATCATTATTATTTTACCCTTATATATCATTCGATATTTAAATTTGACAGTTTCTTAATACTTCAATAAAAATTTAAGTTTTGACAGATAACATTTTAATGTTTAATTTGAGTTTTAAATTTAATTCAATAAAAATTAATTACTAATATTATTAAATTTAAATTTTTCATGATTTTGTTAATAGAATAAATCTAGTGTTAATTATGAATTTGTTTAATTTTACGTCCGATGAATCTGATCAAATCATATCAACTCTAAAACTCAAATTAAATACTAAAAAGTTAACATCATTATCTTTTGATATTAAAATATATATTTTTTATCAAAGATAAAAAAATAACACATGTACTATATTTAAAAAAAAATTAAATACTAAATTATGTATTAGGCCTAATATTTATTATTATGTATTTCCACTTAAAGATATCGTTACCGAATCACAAATAAAACCCTTTTTATTCGAATAGTTACGACTTTTCAATGAACCAATTCTATTTGATTTTTTTTTTCTATTTTTTTCCTTTTTGGGTATTCAACAAAAAACCAAATATTGTTTTGATTCACTGTATAATCTACTCTAAAAGAAACAATTTGCCATTTCCTCTTCCCCTATATATGTATGTATGAATGTACCCATATACCTCATTACACCCACAGTAAACTTATTTGTTGAAAAGTTTGGTTTTAATCTCTTATAAAGAAAAGCCAAGATGGTGGTCGGCTTGGTCGAGACTGCTGTTCCGGCAGCCAAATCCACAGTTTCCTCCGCCGTGAAGAAACCTACTTCTCTTTCCTCGGACCCTATCATCAATGTTGCTCGGTTAGTCCACTGCTTCCATTGGTTGCTTTTACGTTAATATTTTGCTTTATTCATTTCATGCAATGTCTTTAAAAGATAAGAAAATTTTTACCACCCTTCATGGACTCTAAATCTAGAGTCTAACAATTTTCCCTTGATGCATCCATCCAATGCCAGATTTGAGACTTAAGTTTTGGGGGGTTTAAGTAAAATTTTCAAAGAAATTAAAAGACATTATGAAGATTTTCAAAATTTTGGAGGGGCTAAATTAAAATTTTCAACAAGTTTCAAGGGATAATGAAATTTTCCAAAAAAAATTAGGAGGGGTGCAAGGCCCCCTTTGACCTCCATTACGGTCCGCCACTGCATGCATGCATTTGCTATGTAATGAATAGTGAAGGGATGATAAAAACCCAAAACTTAACTCAGTTAGTACATGCAGCGGTGATCCTACGATTTACGAGCCGTACTGGAAGAAGATGGAAGGTAGGTGTAAAGTGGTTATTGCTGGAGATGAATTCATGAGCTACTTTTGCAATGCGATGAACCTGTGTTGGTTTTTGCTGCCGGAGCTCGACACTGCCATTCGGACACTGCATCGTGTCGTTGGGAATGCCATGGTCGATGATGATAGGTTCATCGTTGTCGGGAATGGCTCGACCCAGCTCTTCCATGCTTTGCTATACGCCCTCTCGTCTCCTGATTTGCCTGAACCTATTAACGTGGTCGCTGCCGCCCCTTTCTACTCGGTAAGCATACAATTGCAACCGTTAGTGTATATTATATATATATATTTGGTTTTAACGTATTTTTTGAATATATTTTCGTATATATTTTTATTTTATTTTCAATTTTTAATAAAATATATATTATATATACAAATAGAAATATCCATGTTTTAATTATGGTCTAATTCTAACCCAGTCCTTGAAGGGTCCTATTTTTTATTTCAGGCTAAAGTCAAATTGATGACACTATTAATTGATTAAATAGCACGTGCACTGAACGGTGCTGCCAAAACACTTTTCTTTACTAACCTCTATTAAATATTTCTTTTACCTTGTAACTTGCAGTCATATCCAGAGGAGACGAAGTTCCTGCGATCGAAGCTGTACAAATGGGCAGGCGATGCAAATTGCTACGATAAAGACGAACCCTACATCGAGGTGGTCACATCGCCGAACAACCCCGATGGGTCGATTCGAGGAACCGTGGTGAATCGTGAAGGTGGTAAAGCCATTCACGACCTAGCCTACTATTGGCCTCAGTACGCACCCATCAATAGCAAAGCTGACCATGATGCTATGCTTTTCACCTTCTCCAAAGCCACTGGACATGCTGGAACTCGCATTGGGTAAGCATCTCCTTTCACATAACATATTGGGACAAAAAAAAATAAGTTTTAAGTATTAAATTCAGGAGTTAAATAAATGATGACATAAGCCATAAGTGCCAAATTAAACATAAGTTTTGTTTTAATGTTTAATTTGGCACTTATGGCTTATGTCATCATTTATTTAAGTACCAAATTAAATATTAAAACCAAACTCAAGTACCAAATAGTATATTAACCCTAAAAATATCCACTTTATAATAAGCTCCTACATTTTCAATCGTAAATGATCTGCTTTTGATAACTCTCCAGCTGGGCTATTGTTAAAGACAAAGTGATCGCCACCAAGATGGTGAAGTTTATAGAGGTGAGCAGCATCGGCGTATCCAGAGAAGCCCAGCTCCGTGCCGCCAAGATCCTAGGTGTCATCGCCGACGACTGCCGGAATCCCGACCTCAAAGGTGAAAACTTCTTCGAATACGGCCGCCGCCTCATGTCGGAACGATGGGAAAAGCTCCGGGAAGTGGGGATGAAAAGCAACGGTGTTTTCAGCCTGCCTAAGTACCCACGAGATTATTGCAAATTCACCGGCGAATACACTGATTCAAACCCTGGTATATAAATGCTTTCAATGTGGATCGAAAAAAGTTCAGAGACCAAGATGAGAAAAGTTGACAAATTTAGGGACTAAATATTAGTTTATCCCTTCATGAAACCTTATTAACTCTCTTTTCCTTTTTCTGATGCAGCTTTTGCATGGTTGAAGAGCAAGGAGGGTTTGAACTGTGAGAATCTGTTAAGAGATGAAAGCAAAATAATCACAAGGGGCGGGCCGAGTTTTGGTGTTGACTCAACGTACACAAGGGTTAGCATGCTGAGTCGTGATGTCGAGTTTGAGCTTCTGTTGGAAAGGTTGGCGGCCATCAAAGGAACCGACAATGGAAATTAGGGTTTATTTATCATAGAATATGTGCCCTCTTTAATGGAAATTAAGGTTGATCTATAATAGAATGTGCCCTCGTCAAAGGAGCCATATCAATGGAAATTAGGGTTTATCTATCATAATTGTATTAAAATTTACATAAGTTTGTAATTCATGTATGCTAATCTAATTAAATAAATATATATTTTTTAAAAATATATGATCGACAAATAATATAAATTTATCTCTCTGATAAGGTTACATATAATATTTTAATTTTTATAACTTCGTGGACCTTTGAATTTTTTTCTAATTTTCCATTATTCCATTTGGTACTTCAAAGTAGTTTTACTTAGTTTTATTATTATTTTGTGTATAATTAATATTTTAAAGATTTAATTATTTAATTTATTAATACAGTAGTAGTTGTTATGTCTGATATCACTATTATATAAATTTAAAATATAATATATATAAATATTCAATAATCGAAATTTTTTTTTATATAAATTAAATAGTTAAAATTTTAAATTTACACTAAATTTCACATGTATTATTTAATTAAATAAAATATAAAATATAATAATTAAATTATTAAAATATTAATCATATAAAAAATTACGAAAGTATATAAAATAACTCGTAATAATAATAACTAGGTTATGACATTAATATTTATAAAAAGATAGATTTAGAAAACAAATAAAGCTTTGCTTAAAATAATAAAGTTGGGTGTTGAAAATCGTGTATTTTAAATTTAAATCCTATTCTGTATATGTGTTTTTTAGATTTAATATAAAAGACATAAACACACTTATAGTAATATTTAGGTTAAAATATCTCATAGTTCCTTACACTTTTCACAAAATTAGAATTTAATTTCTCATTTTTATTTACAGGAATTTAATTTATTTACTTTTCAAATTTTAAAATTCGGATCCAGTTTGTTAACACTGTTATTTTTTTTATATTTGGTAGCGGTGTAACTAAAAAAATAATTTTGTAATAAAGTAGAGGGATTAAATATCTAGAAATAAAAGCATAGAGACTAAATTTCAAATTTACGAAGGGTATAGAGATTGTGGCATATTTTAACCTAATATTATTACTTTGTAAAGAAAATGAATTTTAAGTTAATCTTAAATCATAGTATAGATTATGATTGTTCGAATCGAACCAGACTGATTGGGAACTTACCCAATTCAACCACAAGTTGGATTTTGAAACATTAATATAAACTATTTTTTAACCTCATTATAGATTCTACTAATATCTATTTTTTTATATAATACTTAAAATACGCATAATCTCTCCCTAATTTATAAATAAAAGGATAATATACTTCATTACACTCGAAAACATAAACACATATGTCAAAGATATGCTAGAAAAACTAAATTTAGATAATAATAATAATAAATAAATAAATAAATAAATAAAATAAAATTACCATAAATGCGCCAGCGAGCAACCACGTAGGCGCAAATTTTCCCATTGAGCAAACAGCGTAGTGGATAAAACTCCATTTGTTTCACCTCGTCATCTCCGCAAAACCCACCATCAACGCCTTAAAAGCCGTTTTTTTTTTCCTTACTTTTTTCATTTGCTCCAAAAAGAAAAAGGAAAAGAAAAAACAACGGCCAACAAATTCATCAGAGAAATTCAAAAAAATGCGAGCTCTACTCTCACCAGAATCTTCTTCTCTTTATTTCACTTCAATCAATATCGTTTCTCGAGATCCAAGTCCATGCCGATCTCGGACCTCGCTTTATTTCTTGAAAAGAGACGGCGGCTGCCGTTTGATTCGCCGGAAACCTCGTTTGACCGCCTTGAAGGCGGTGCTTGATTCGGCGACTATAGAGGAGCTAGGTCTTAAAGAATCTGATATGAGAAATCCGGCGATTTCTTCTACTTATCGGAGGTCTATGTTGCCGAAGCCGAATCAAACGGTGTTGGAAGCTCAAGCGAGGATTTGTACTGGACCTACGCAGACTAGACCGCTCTCGGAAGAACAGGCGTTTAAGGTTTTGGATACAATTTTGAGATCAGGTTAAGTATTAGTTTGTTTATTTCTCTCTTGGAAATATATGCTTCTTTTGTTAGTTTCTCTTAACTTTAGTTATAGAGTTCATGCAATTTATTAGGTTTAATTGTTTTATTGAGTAAGGTTGCTTTGATGGAAGGGATATGGTGTTGGCCTTGTGTTTTTAGTTTTGGAACTTTGGAATTCGGTCTAAAATTATTTATTTGAACTTAGGAATTAGCTCTAAAATGATTTTATAGTTAAAAGCATTTCTCTCTTGGAATTATAGCTTCTTTTTCTCTCAGAAGTTAGATTATAACGTTAATACTACAATTTTTTAGGTTTAATTGATTTCTTGAGTAAGATTGTTTTGATGGGAAGTATGCTTTTGACCTTTTTCTTTTGGTTCATTTTTGGAACTTAGGAATTTGCTCTAAAATGATTTTTTAGAACTTGAAATATTTCAAGTGGATATAGGCTGGTCAAATTTTACCGATTTGGTGTCTTTGTTGAAGATTTTGAATTCGAAAGAACTTTATTTTTATGGCTTAAGTTAGGTACTGTTTTGTGTATGTTGACAGTTAGGGGGGAATTAAAAGATGAAGAACAAGTCTCAAAAGCACAGATTGGAGCATTCTTTGCTGGAATGACTATCCGTGCAAATTCCTTTCCAGAAGAGACTCAATGGAGTGAAGGAGAAAGGCGTGCAATGAACTTATTTTGGCCACTTCTCTTACGAGCACTACCGCCTGATGTGATTTTTATTGCTGATCCTGAAGGGTCTATAATGGGATTAGGGAATTCAGTAGGGCCGCAGTTTATTGGGAATGGCACGACAGAAATGAGATTGGTTGGTGCTCTTAGAGAAATTTTGGCAGGAGGTCACCTTGGATATGAGGAAGTCCAAGGTGTTCTGAAAGATGTTCTTCCATTGAAATTTGAAGATGGAAAATCTACTGGAGTAAGTGAATCATTGCTTTCAGCTTTCTTAATTGGTCAGCGTATGAACAGGGAAACAGATCGCGAACTTAAAGCATACTGCCTTGCATTTGATGATGAACTTGGTATGTGATTTACGTGTATTTTATTTCTTGAAACTTGTCACAATGCTTGCATTGCAAATGAATATCAACCAAATGAAGTTTTATATATTCTGGCTAATCTGTTGAGTGACCATCAGGTCCTGCTCCAGTTGCTGATGTTAGCTCTTTGACCCATTACGGTGAACCTTATGATGGGAACACACGTTTCTTTAGAAGCACGTTGTTTGTTGCTGCGGTTAGATCCTGTTATGGTGAATCTTCCTTGCTTCATGGTGTGGAGTGGATGCCACCAAAGGTAAGTTCTCAGTATCTGTGGCATGTGGATGTTTTTCTTTGTTATGATTTATACTGGAAAATGCAAGTAGATGTTGATTTGTAACTGCTGCAGATTGTCTAAGAACTACATCCTTCTGCTGCTATGAAATTTTTCCTAGTTTCAAATTTTGAAAGTAGTCTTCCTTTTCTCAGGGGGGTGTAACTGAAGAACAAATGCTGAACTTTATGGGAGCTAACACAAACTTATCCTTGCATCAGGCAAAAGAACTTATTGAGGTTGGCGCACAGAACTGTTCTGTCTCTCTCTGCTCCCTCCCTTTTTTTGCCCTCATTGAAACTTTTGAAGTTTTTTTCAGGACGACGAGGTTGGTTTTGCATACATAAGTCAACGTGAAGCTCGCCCATCTCTGTATGAATCTAACTGAATATATGTAGTTTAGTTCGTTTTCTTCCATATTTTTTTCTCCCATGGTAATCACAAGGGGGGGGGGGCAAGAAGAAATAAATTGTAAATAGAAGTGGTTAAGGGTTTCAATATACTTATTAACATTTGAATCCAACTTCAAGTTCAAATCAAATGTCAGTCTTGAAATGGGACTAAAAGCTAGTCTGTTTACGAGTCCATGTTTTCAACTACCGTTGAAATATTCTTCCAGATAATATTTTCTCCTTTCAGGTTTTGTGATGATGTGTAATATGTTTAGAAACTTGGTACGTTTTCTGTTACTCTACCGTGGCTCTTTTGAATAATGCCCTACATATAAATGCAATCTTACATCAGTTATAATCTAGTTCTGAGCATCTAAGGCATTGATCTCATTAGGGTTGATTGTTCTTGGGGTATAATTCCGCATATTTTCCCCTTCTCCTGTCTCTAAACATTAGATGTAATTATATAATTAATTTAAGAACTGTACTAGTTATGGTCTATTTCTTGATTTTGTCTCCTCTGTATTTCCTATAAATTAATGAGGCTGTTAAGGATCATTTTATGATTTCTGCAGATATTCACTGATTGGATTGAGGGAGCACATAAAGAAACGCCCACCACTAGCAACAACTGAAAAAGTCCAGCAATTTATTAGGGTGAGCACATATATCGACATAAAATTATTTTGTTTTAGTTTCATATATTATACATATTATGTTTATATTATGCATGTATGTTGTTTGTTTCCAAGGATGCTTAACCTAACTAAAAATTTGCATGACATCTTGCACAAAGAACCTTGTTCTGTACTACTTTTTGTTTTTGCTTGTTAAAACCGTTCCTAAAGTAGACTGCGGTGCTTATTTCACAAATTACGATGATGATTTTGTAACAGGCTAAAGGGAAGGAATCAATTGTTGCCGGATTTTATCATGAAGGTTACGAGGAACCTTTGTTAATGCTTATGAAACGAAGAGGTGTACATTCTGGTTTGGTAGTGAAGGTTAGAATTTTACCTTCATGCAGCAACAACAAAACAAAGTGGCCTTTTGGCTTGGCATTGGCATTATTGACAACTTCATCTTTATAATACGGGTTAAATTTGAAAAATGTTTTGGTTAAGGAGTAACAAATTTTGCCTTTTACATGATGTTCAAGATACTGTGTAAATTTAACTTAAATTCAAAGTATTCAACAAGTGATCTGATAAAAAACACTTAATATGTGAGACTGATCTTATTTAAGGGAGAAGAAGGTGCCCTCTCGATGACAACTAGGTTACGATCAGCAAGCACGTCAAAAGGCTTTCCTGTAAACTATTGTTCCGGTTTTCGTTCAGTAGGCACGGAAACAGCTTGCAAAGAGGATGGTTTGTATTAAACTGTGTTGTCTTTACTCCACTTTAAAAGTAATAAATTCCTTTGTTACTGATAAAATATCCTAATATCGCAGGAGTATCACATCAGAGTTTTAGGCTCGAGGTTAATGCTATGGACTATGGTTTTGAACCAACTGATACACCAAGAACTGATAGATCGGTAAACTTCGAAATTCCTTTTCTATACAATCTCGAACATGATCTTGCCTGTCCATTTGTTTCTTGCCTATAGAATGATACAACCATAGGATGCTCCCAAATCCCATTAGCCTTTTGTTTTATGCAGTATTAAAGTTACATTAATCTATGTTATTTGGACACTTCATTTTTCTTAAAATACTCGTATCTGACACATATTTGGACCATGATTTTGAATCAACCAATATGCCAAGAACTGATGAGTCAATAAACTTCGAAATTCCTTTTCTGTATAATCTTTGATCATTATAATCAGCCTGTCGATTTATTCCTTGCCTATAGAATGATGCAATTGCAAGATGCTTTCGAATTTGATTCCCATTAGCTTGTTGCTTTATGCAAGCATTACAGTTGCAAAGGAATAATTGAATTATATTCTTTATACTTCCAAATTAACACCCTAAACCATTATGTTATTTAGACTCTTTATTTTTCCTAAAGTACTTGTATCAGACATATATTTGAAAATAAATATGGGGCATTGTAAACTTTGAAAAAATTGAGAATATCCATGCCGGACACATACTTGTATTTAATCTACGTAGTCCGAGCGACTTTGCCATTAAGGTGGTGAAAAGAAAATCCCCCCTCCCCATTTTTTCTTTGTTATTTATTTATCCATACATATATCCATATATATGTGTGTGTGTGTGGATTATTATCCGGTACACCGGATTTTAACACAAGTGGTGTTAAAGAACTGTCATGTGTCCATTTATTTATTTATATTTTTAAATATTGATTAAGATCAGGTGACAGTTTCTGAACCTAGTTTGTGAAATTAAGAAACTCCACCCGACATTGTATCAAATGATAAATATATGTATATATATAAGAACCGATGATCATTTGACCGAGTTTGCTGCAATGGCAGGTATCAAAGAATATAGAGCTGGGTTTGGCTGCTCTGCATGGCCAAAAAGGGCCAGCATACGATCGCATCGTTTTAAATGCCGGAATTGTGGATCATTTACTGGGTTGTGATGGTGCTGAAGACGTGACCATAGCTCTCGATAGGGCCAGGGAAGCCATTGATAGTGGTAAGGCTCTTAAGAAACTCCTAAATTACATTAAAGTGTCTCACAAATTAAAATGAAACCTATGTGAAACAGTGCTTGTTTCCTCTTAAGCTTCTTTTTTTTTTGTTTTTTTGTTTTTTTGTTTTTCTTTTATAAGTTGGCTTAAGTTACGATTTAGCCTCTAAACTGTATTCAGTTTTTCACTTTGGTATGTAAATTTTTTGTTTCACTTTGGTACCTAAACTATCATATTTATCCTACTTTACCCCAAAATATAAAGTTGCCAATAAGAATATAACATGTGGCACATAAAATAGGACGAAAATAGTTGAAGTACCAAAATGAAAAAAAAAAAAGTTGTCAAAAGTGGGAAAAGAATATAGTTCAGGGGCTAAGTTGTTACTTTTGAGTTTTTCCTTTTTTGGGTGTAGATCTGTGTTGTAAAACTGTTAATAAGAGGAAATAGAGAGAAAAAAAAAAAAAGGGTGTCTTACGGATTTTCCGTTTATCTGTTTCTTTTTTATTTAAGTTCCCTTTATCTTTATCTGTTTTTTAAAGTTAAAGTTTTTTGCTGATGTAAAATTAGTTCCAAAATCCAAAGTTATTGATTAGTTATTTTTGTAGTTCTTTTATATACTATCCTGAAAATTAAATTTCTTCTTTTTCTTTTTTATTGTCAATCTTGGTGGAATTTCAGGCATGGTTTGGAAGTAAGTGGAAATGTTTAATAAATTTTAAAATAGCTTAATAAGCATTATGTGATAATTTTTTTTATAAAATAGAATTTCGAGCATACACCCACACACACATTGCACTCACTTAACCAACCACACAAGCACCAACCTTCACGATTTTAGAGATGTGGTGAACAGTCTTGACTAATAAAACAAATCTTGCGGTTCTATCTATGATCCGTAATCTTTATAAAGATTTTACCATTTTTTATATTGATGAGCTGAAAGTTAAATATTTTCTGGCCGAAAATAAATATAAAAGTTTAAAGTAAGGAAACAATTTTAACATCTAGGTAAAATATAATAATAAATAAAAATATATTAAATTTATACATGAATTTTGATTTATATAAATTTTGATTAGGTGTAACTATATACACAATTTTAATTTTAGTTCAATTATATGTATATTTAAAAAAATTAATACATATATTTATTTTCATATTGTATTAATATAATTATTTACGTGTACAATATATCATTGTAAAACGATTCTAATTCAATTAATTGATAGTGTTATTAGTGATTTATGAAAATCAAATAAAATTAAAATTTAAGATAGTCCATGAGTAATTAATTTTAAGATAGTTCTTGTGTATTTTTGACACTTGTCCTTGAGAAATATTTATTTAATTAAATACTTGCAATATAATTTATTTTTTAAGTGTCTTAAAAAATTATTTTATAGAACAGTCATCTTATAACCACAAAGGAAAAATGATATGAATTATTTCGGGTGTTCGACTTCGGATTAATCTCAAATTCCATCAGATTTAATTAAATTTTATCAAATCAAATTTTCAAACATTTCTCTATTTTGGAAGGGTTACAATTTGCTATAATTTATTGGGGAGAAAAATGCACAGGCAATAACTAGGTACCATCAAAATTGTGGTATGTATTTTAAAAAAAAATTCGATATGGTAATCGGGCCAAATATTAAAAATACAATTATGTGAATCGGCTCGCAAAATATACGAAATTTTGAAACAAATTGAACATAATCTAATAAAATATATACACCTATACTCAACACCAACTCGTAAGTAACATATCAAAAAATCATAAAAATAATGCAGGGCGATGAGTATATACCATCTCAGAAGTAGTATATATATAAAGTATCCGTATTTGATATCGTAACCAACCAAATATTTGAACACAAGTATGAGAATACGACTCACAAATCATATTAAATTTTGAAAAAAGAATTGAACATAACTAAATAAAATGTACCCGTACTCAAGACCAACACCGAGTAACATACCAAAAAATCGTAAAAGTAATGCAGGGCGATAAGTATGTACCATCACAAAAGTAGTGTATATAGTATCCGTATTTGATATCGTAACCAACCAAATATTCAAATACAAGTATGAGAATACGACTCACAAATCATACGAAATTTTGAAAACGAAATTTGAACATAACTAAATAAGATATACCCGTACTCAACATCAACATCCAACTCCGAGTAACATACCCAAAAATCGAAAGCAAAAAAAAAAAAAAAAACGAATAACCTAAATAGAAAATTCTGCTGCCGAAGGAGGGTTCTAATCTCATTACATTTTTTTTTCCTATAAACAAAACAACTTAAATTCACTCAAAAAATGTAATGAATTGATTTATTAGTAACTTTGAAAGGGTTACTTTTATACCTGAAGAGCAGCTGCAATGGAACCAGAAAGGCTAAGAATTTCAAAAGGACGTTTGCACTTTACCTCTTTCACTGTGTGAGGGCATGAATCAGTGATCCAGAAATAGGTTAGCCCTTTCTCAGGTTGCCCTACATATAATTTTGAGACAACATCAAGATTTAAAGGAATAAAAAAGCTCGAAGTTGATTCAGTAATAATCGAGTTGCTCGAGCTATTAGTCAGAATTCGACTCAAATTGACCTTTTCATTTTAATATATTTGTATTTTATATTATAAAATTTTATTTTTTTATTCTTATTATATTTTAAATTTGTTGACATTAATTTTTTAATTTATTGGTGTGACATTTTAAAATAGAAAAGATATTTACTTAGTATTGTAACGAACTTGAATTTAACAAAATAATTTTAACACTGTTAACAGTCGGACTTGAATTTTAAACTCTGAAAAGTAAAAGACTAAATTCCTAGAAATAAAACTACAAAGATTAAATTTCAATTTTGCCAAAAGTACAGGAACTTATGGCATATTTTAACCAATATATAAAATAGGATATTGGACCTCTAAAATGCTATTGTAAAGGTGCAAGCAATACCTCCATTATCATGTTCAAAGCGTTGCCACGAGCTCTTAGGGAAAATTCCATGCGTCACATATGCACTTATTTTTGTTGCTCCATTGGCTGCTAATACTTTCTGCAAGACATGGACACTGAGAGATGTCAAGTACACAGAATTGCAGGTTTACAAACCATAAACAATAAAAGGCAAAAGTACCATGGAAGAATTTGTATTCGAAGTCGAATTACACTTTACCCCATCTATTAAAAAAAAGAACAAATTAATCTCTATACGTTAAATCAAAGAGTAAATTGATTTTTTTATTAAAGATTTCGTCTATTTCTACTGTTAAAAGCTGATCTATTTATGTCCGTAAGAGGAACACATGGCGCAATTATTCTGTTAACCATGTCGATTTTTAACAATAGAAGTGGATGAAATTTTTAATAAAAATTACCAGTTTGTTCTTTGATCTAATAAATAGAGACTAATTTTCTTATTTTTGAGTGAAGGAGGGAAATTGCAATCTGCCACTGAGAAAATCCTCTTTAGGAGTTTGATTACCTGGCATTCAATCAGAGTGCCACCTGATTGAACCAAATCATCAACAATCACCACATGCCGTCCTGTAGCATCTCCCTCTTTGATGCGTACGATTCGTTGGTCCCCTATCCGAACTTTATTACAAACAATCTGTTATGATTGGAGAATGTTATCCCAGCATCTTTATGCAATAACCGAGTTTTAAGCTGTAAGAATGACTGAGATATGCACAATTTCATAAAATGAAGCTAAACGGTCCTCTAGAAGATGGATGACTACATCACGTCTGTAAAAAGGAAAGGAAAATGTAGCCTCGTGTAATCCCTCTGGAAATGTCCTGTTTAAAGTATGCTTCTCGTATCAACTAAATGAGAACTTCCAGATAATATCCATCCATTATATTTTAGTAAACTGAAACAAGAACATCAGAGAAGGAATGGTAATGGATTACTAACTTTATATGCTGTTTTTATATGAAAATCAGCAGTGCACAACACAGAAACCGAACCATAACATGCAATCTCGTGCACTTATAACCCATATAATTAACAGAAGCCAGAAACATACAATCCTGAGTCTCTTGAACGAATTCTATAAGTTTGCATTTACCATTAACGGACAAACCGAAAATAAAGCTGGACAGACGGCAGACAAGTCTCATTTTGGACTTGAAAAGATATGTGCCGAGTAAGAAACACAACTCAAAGATAACCTAAGAGATCACAAGTTTCCAATGTACCATAAAGACTCCTTTATGATTTCTTAAATGTTACGAGCTAAATTACAAGCTTTCAGCTTATTCGGTATCAATGATCTGTAGTTACAATTAAGTAAAAGTAGTGTAAAATCTATACAACCACCGATCACTAGTGCAGACAATGAGGTTCAACAGTCATAGGCTGTAGACATGATGATTGATGAAAGACTAAATGTATGCTAAACACAACTACAAATGAAGTAGAGCATCCATGTTATGCAGATGTTACATACAGTTGGAAAATGTTGCAGCTGTTTATGAAATCTTTTCCAAGCACCATCATCGGGAAAAGCAATGGATATCTGGGAAAAGTACAGAAATTATAGCAAAATATTAGAAATTCGATACTGTTTTAACTAAATACTCTTCCAACACACAGATTCACAAGTATCATAATCCAAAATAATTTGAATTAAGAACAAAAATCTATAAGAAAATTGATTTTGGTTCAACCATTTTGAAATGGTCTCAATAACCGACAAGAAAAATGAAGCTTTGAGAACTTCAAAAGCTTAGAAACCATCAAACACACAATAGACTAGCACACCCAAGGTAGGAGCAAATTATTGTTTGAATTGTATGATTATATTTATTAATTTATATACATGTGAAATAATAATGAATTATGGCATCAAAAGGACTAAATTGGAAAATGTGAGATTTGTGATAAATATGAATAAATATGTAGTATCGAATGGATGTATACTTTTTTATATGAATGGATGATATATACATGGTGATATTATTTTGTTTAAAAGGTATATATATTGTTTTGGCATCAAGTGGATTAAATCGATGATATGTGAAATATTCGATAAATGTAAATACATACGTAGTATAGAATGGATTGGAAATTGTTATATGATTGGACGACGAGTACAAGATGATGTTACATGGTTCAAAACGTATATGAATTGTTATTTAGAATATGAAAGTGTGTATACGGCTATAGGGTTTGAAATGATACGGATAAGGAAAACGGGTGTTTGATCAGGAATTAAAACGATGGCTAGAGATCCAACATTTGTTGTGGATTCTCTGTAGCTAGTGTTAGCAACATTGTATCAAGCTACTGTTAGCAATCCTGATCAGAAGCTAGTGTTAGCAGCCTGAATACATCAGATTGTATGAACAAACGGGTGTTGCGATCAGGGATTAATTCGATGGTTTAAGGTCCAACATTTGTTTTGAATTCTCTAAAAACTAGTGTTAGCAACATTTGCCAACTCTCGCACACTCCACAACAGGGCTGCCCTTGTGATTGGAACTCACAATGTAAGTCGTGGAGGTGAACACCCAGGTCACTAGGCCAAGATATGGGGTTCAATCCTCCATACTTGAGAATTCTTTATTTAAGGTTTCATTACAACATCATTCAATCAAAAATGACAAACGTCACAAAAAATAACTATCAATACCCATAAAAATGATATACAAATCAAAAAGGGTATATAAACTTACTTTGTCAGAGTCAGGAAGCTTTTGAAGCCTATTCTTAAGCAAAGGTATCCCACTCTCAAAGCAAGGCAAAATAGTATCACCAAAGTAGAATCTCTCCTAAAAACAAAATACACATAAACAAATTAGAAACTTTCTCAAGAAACAATCAGAATAAAACTATATAAAAAAACTAACTCAAAGTCAAAATATGTTGTTGCTCCTTGTACGTTTAAGTTTAAGATCTAATCCTAGTACTCAAAAAGTTAAATCCTTTTACCTTTTAGATTCAGAAATCATAGTCCGATTGCTTAGACCATTAGTATTTGCCATAATTGTTGGAACCGGATTGGAACCAGCCAGTATACCGGCCCAGACAAAGGGGTTGAACTGGTATTTTAGCGAATCACTACCAACAAGTTAAACCAGGACAGAAAACCGATTGAGCAGACAGCTGGACCGGTTTTATAATTTTTTCAATAATGTCTATTTTATTTTTAAAGTTTTTAATAATTTATTTAACTAAAAATCAAATCTGTCATCAAAGTCATGGTATTTTCATCAAAATCTGCCATCAATTCTCTCATGCAATCATTTTGACAGTAAGCATCCCTAACATAAAGCATATTTTAACAGAGAATAGAAATGGCGTTGACTATTAAACTAGAAGTTTTAAATTGAAAAGGCATTATACCTGCAAAGCATGGATATCGAATGTAACTAAGCTAGTAGGGCCTCCTCTAGAGGTCGGTATATGGGACAATATCCTAGCAAGAGTGAAAGCCGTGGCAACATCTCCTTCGTCTTCCATTCGCTCCGAAGTTCCAGTTGGGAAAAACGGGAGAACTAGCGTGAACGATGAAATGAACAGTTTCGGCAAAGCATAGATCACCGATAACTGCTCGAAAATCACCGCCGGCGAACTAAACGAAGCTAGAAAAGCTACATTTTGTCCTCGAATTCCATGTGCATTAGGTATAAACAAGTTCGGAAATCCATCGTCAAATGTCCTAAAAAAACAAAATTTAAATCCAAACCATTAAAATACTTAATTCGCAGCCAATTCTCCACAACCTTAACAGTGAAATGAAATCGGTTATAAGATTACCGCCAATTTATGCTGCGGAGCTCAATTGCATCTGATTCAGCAGCGATTCTCTTGGCGAGCACCTCGGTCTCGGCGCAATAAAAAAGGCAGACTTTTTTGGCGGGTTTAACGGCGGAACCGGCGGCGGAGGCGGCCATTGATATCGGCGGAGATGAATTCCGGATCAAATGAACCGATTCTTTTCCGGAGAGGAATTCGACGCTCCAATTCGAATGCTGATTTTCAAAACTCTTGATCTGACACCGAAACCGACTGCACTTCTTGTCGTTTAACAAACTCAAAAACGATTTAAAGGAAGCGAGTTGTGCCGAAATGGCCGCCATAGGCGGAGATTTCTTGATAATTTCAGGTTTTAGTACTATCTATTTTTATCTTTTAGAAAATAACCCCTTTTTTTCTCGTTTTTGAGACTAAATGCAGTTGGATTTTATAGAAAAGACAAAAGGGTATAGCGTCTCACAAAAACAAAACAACCTGCCACAACTAAAGAAAACAGCTGTCTAGTGGACGAACAGTCACAAAAATAAACAAACACAGAAAAAACAATCTCAACAACCCCTATCATCTCCGTTCCCCATCTAAATCACCAACAAAACAACTTCATATTAGTGCTTCTAACTTACTTGAATTTAATTTTAAAAAAAAAATCAATCTTATTTCGATATTTATAGAAATAATACTTAACTTGAATGTCTCGTCAACTTTATTAAACTTTTCATTTTTTTCATTATTAAATTACGTTATTATTTTTAATATATATTATTAACCTTAAAATTAACTATTACATTAAATTCGATTATATCTCGAACTTAAAAATAAATGCGCTTAATTTAGTTTGAATTAAATATCAAGTTTCAAATTTCAAGTTAAATTCGAACTTAACAATATTTAAATTCGATTCAGTTCAGTTCAATTACACCCCTACTCCCATCTCTTCTCTCGTGAGAAACATTCATATATACAAATTACATCATTCTAGTATCTCCTTATATAATATCCTTTTTAGTTTTAATGTTGATTTTTTTTCTTTTTTTTCTTTGCAATCTGGTACCTTTGCTGGGGTTTCTCACTGTACCCGTATATAGGTCCATTTGCTCATTGCTTAGATGCTGCTTCTTGCACGATGCAAACTACAATGGATTTAAGGTACCTTAAAATTTTATTCTTAGTTTTTGAAGTTTTGCTCCTACATTTAAGAAAAGATAAAAATATAATTTTTAACGTTTACTATATTGTCATTTTATTTTATTTTTTAATTATTTTAACTTTCACCATTTAAATTTTAGTTAAATTATTTAGTTTTTATAAATAAATTAATTAAACTATAAAAATTATAATAGTATTTACATGACAATTAAAGTGGCATTATACTTTATTGTTAACACAGATAAATATTTTATAATATTTTATAATTTTTTTATTTTTTTAAATATTTATAAGTTATGTGAGGACTATCACGCTCAGTGGCAAAACCGGGGGTTGGTAAGGGCTCCAACCCCCTAAAATAAAAAAAAATTCATTTAAGTCCCTTTATAATTTATAAAAATTTATATTAATAATGGTAAAATTGCATTGACCCCAAAAATGATAAAAATTTAATTTAATTCTTTAAAATTTATAAAAATATACAATTTAATTTCGATTTCCGAATAAAAAATTCTAACTTCGCCCTTGGTCATGCTAGTGACCACATTAATGCCATTAAAAACATAACATTTCAATTAGTTTTTCCATCCAAAAGCAACCAAATTGACTAAATTTTAAAAGTTGAGGATCAAAATGACTAAAAAAAGATTAATATCCACAATGACAGAATGTGTAAGTGTTAGGGTTAAATTCATCATTTTACCTTTTTAAAATTTGAAGATCAACAACTAAGTGAGATAAAACACTAGCCACACACAAAGAAAAGAAAAAACGAACTAGCCTAAGTGAAATATATGTATGTATAAGACATGCTAATATTTTTATTGGTCAATATGCATGATTTCTTACGGTTAAGTTTGGCTCTCAAAAGCTCAAATATTAAGTATAAAAAAATTGATATGATACCTGAAAAATAGAAGAGATAAAAGAAAAAGAAAATTCCATGAGGCGTACTCTCTATGCATTATATCCTCAAAAATAGAGAACCTACCCATCAAATGAGCCTCGCCGGGACGAGTTCGAATGTCTTTTGTTAGATACTGCCAAGGCACGAGCACACCTAGACCCAGGCACACGCCTCGACACCCCATCGTGCTCCCCATCAAATGAGGCTCGCCATAAACAGTCTAAAGACCTGTTGTTAAATAATGCTAAAGCACAAGATCGTGCATGGCCTGATTAGGGACGGTAAAAAATCCGAAATTGACTGATTCCAAACCAATATTTACAAAATTATCTATTTCCTGATCATATCTTTTATTTTTTATTCAATGCCTAAAATTATCAATAGCTCATCCTCAACTTATAAATAAGAAGATGATGCCATTCGACGAACTCGAATCCACGTCTTACATTAACAACCATGCTCATGCCAATCGAGTTAAGACTTGATTGGCCTTATTTAATATTAATAAAGTTAAATAATCTCTAAAATTTATTACTATTAGCATAACTCTACTAACTCCAGTAGTCTCCCTTTCACCTAGTAAGTTTTATTCTTCCCTCTTTCTCTCTTCTTAATTTATTTTCCCAAATTTTCTCTCTTTGTAAGGAACCTTTGTGCAAGTGTGTAAATATATATTAGCACATAGTTTCAGAGGTAAATATGAAGCAACTTAAAAGAAAAATGGTGCCAAAACCTATCATTTTCAGAAAATAACAATAAATAACAATCTCACAAAAAATCAAAATATATATTTTTAAAAAAGTTAGAACTCTTGGATTGGAATCTAATTTACTATTGATTTTCGAGTTCTGATTCAGTGAGTTCATTTTTTTTAAAATCAAAGCTGGGTCGATGTCAAGGCAGGGCGATAGAGAATCCGGTCAGGGTCAAGGCCCGTTGCCATCACTAGGCTTGACACACCCGGTTACAATGAGTTTCAAGCTTAAGCTTTCTTTAAAACAAATTAAGTACACAACATTTTAAAGAAGACAACCCCAAAAATCCTACAAACCACTTGAAAAATGTACCTCAAACAAAAAGATTTCCCCGTTGAATCCCATATCCATTATTCGCAGATTAAAAGCGAAACTAGTGTGAACTAAATAGGTGTAAATAAAACATTAATGCTCACAAGCTATTTGAGTTTTAAATCTAAAAAATTTAAACCGAATTCAAGCAGCTCACAAACCTGGTCAAACTTTTCATTTTAATATAATTTATATTATGAAATTACATTTTTATTTTTGTTCGCTTAATCAAGCTCAAGAGAGCTCAGGTAGCTCGATTATGTTCAGAGCCTAATCAAGCTTAAACTAATTGCTAAAATTGATACACAAACATAATCCAGCTTGGGTAATTCTGAGAAGTTGATGTTCAATCAAGCTCAAATCAAGAATTGAACCTTGAATTTCAAGTCCATCTTACCAATATTCATGCACGACTCAGCCCAATTACACCCTAAAACTAAAGGCTTATAACACGTAGTTAGCGAACCCAATAGTGATTCATTAAACCCATATCCACGGCTAATTAGTTCTTTATAAAACTTAAATTGCAACAATGCCAAAACACAGCAAAAATAAGCATAAGGCAAAAAACTTGTCACATAAAACATATAGTTTGATCCAAAATTAAACGATATTAAAAATCTCATTTCAAGTTTAACTCAAAAAAAACACGAAACATAACAATAATCTAACAGAAACGTCATTCAGATCCAACAAAACCAAGAACCCTAACCTAAGCAGTGAGCACAACAGCACCACCAGCCTCCTTAATTTTCTTCTCAGCGGTCTTCGACACCAACTTAGCCTTGACGACCACCGGTTGATTCTCCGGCAAAACACCTTTTCCGAGGACTTTAAAGTACCCGAACTGTGTCACGTCGATCATCGGAGCGGCATCCTTGGTGGCCTTGGCTTTCACGTCCTCCGGGATAAGAGACCAGAGCTTGTCGATGTTGACGATGGGGCAATGGAACTTGTTACGGAGCCTGTGGAAGTACCTCATACCAACCTTACCGAAATAACCAGGATGGTACTTGTCGAAGAGGATCCTGTGGTGGTGCATGCCTCCAGCATTACCGCGACCCCCGGGGTGCTTCCTGTGCTTCCCGATACGACCGTGACCGGCGCTCACATGGCCGCGCTTCTTGCGGTTCTTCTTGAAGCGGGTTGTCATTTTGGGAGGTTGGTGTAGATCTGGGAGAGGCCGAGTGTTTGTAGGCGGCTGAGATGGGAGAAAATGAGAGTTAGGGTTTGTGGGGATTATATGGTTGTGGGATAAAATTAGGTTTCCGGTTTTACCCTCTAGGGTTTTTCCATTTTACGGATGTGCCCTTTCGGGTTGCTGCGGCATTTGTGTTTTTTGCCCTTCTAATGGATGGCCATTTTGGCCTTTGAGTTAATAAATCTCCGTCCTAACAAAATTATCTTACTTTGATTTTTAATAATTAAATTTTTAATTTTTTGTTATTTTAAAAATATTTTTTATAAATAATTTAAAAAATACATTTGTTTATAAATTAAGACGAGAGAATGTTGGATGTAATATTAATGCATAAGTCGCATATTTTATCGGTGAATAATAACATAAAACTTGAAGGGCTTAAAAATAAATACTAATAATTTTATTTAAACATAATTAAATAATAATTTATTATAAATATATGCTTAAACTTTGAAACCTGAATCTAATACTCTATACTCTAAGCCCAAAACCCTAAACTCTTAAAATCAATATATTAAATTCAAAATTTATTAATATTTATTTATAATAGTTACGATTAATGTTTAAATAAAATTATTAGTATTTATTTACAAGTCATTCGTATTTTTTTAATTTAATGATAATGTATTGTGTTATTGTCCACTAATGATACATGAGACTTATACACCGACTATACATCAAATATTATTCTAATTAATATATATATTCATTTTTAATCACTTAAGTGATGAACACTTATATGTACCAACTCATAGTTGGTAATTTAGTGAGAATTTTGATGTTTTGCATGTAAAGTCCAAAATTGTCCTTCATTAGTTGAAATGGTTATAGGAGTTGCAATTTGTTTTTTTTTTTTTCATTACACGTGGTTTAATTCGTTTTATGGTCTGAAATTAATTTTGCTCGGTTGATAGTATTATTTAAGTAAAATTCTCTCAATAATGAGGATTATAATATTTAAATTTAGTCCAAATGTTAGAGAAAGAAATTTATTTCGTTTCTTCCAACCACTTGTTGGTTGTAGTTTAATTACGTCTAAAAAAGCTTTGTGCTAGTTTCCTTTTGCATGTCATCACTCAACTGCACCTCAACTTTCGACAATTTTTGGGTGTGTAACCCTACATCCTTGTTCTTATTTTGTAGGGACGGCGTCAAGAAGCAAGCAAGAGTCTTGACCCCTCGAAATGGTAATTTATTATTTTAGTGTCTTGAAGTTTTTAAAATTATAAGTTAATTTAATGATCAAAATGCACTTTGACCCCCAAAATGAAAAAAATTTAATTTAATCCTTTAAAATTCATAAGCATATACAAAGATAAAATTGTACTTTAATCTCTTTAAATTTTTATAATTTAATTTTGACCCCTGATATAAACTTTTGGCTAAATCCCCTATTGATTGAGCATATACGAAGCATCATTTAAAAAGACCTTACTAAGAGTTATGAGTAGAATAAAGCGTACTTTTATGAATAACATAGAACATACCTCAAGCCATCTAAATATTGATATTTTGAGATATGATTTATCATAATCTTGTTAAAATTCCATTCAAAGCACATGAGCTCTCTAGACTTAAACTTTGAATCAAACTTTATAGTCTCTGTCATTGGTCTATTGATGTTTAAAACTCTTCAACTTAATTAAGAGTGAGTTTGGATGGGTGCTGCGATTACCTGTCGTTAGTATAAAAACAATAGTGGTAGTGAGATTAGATGTTGTAACTATACCATAGCATGAGACAAAAAGTAAACTAAACACATCGCATCGCACTCCACTGCCCATTCAAACCCACGTTAAGTAAAAAAAAGAGACCAAAAGCCTTTTATACAATACTTTCATAAGACATATCTCATCGTAGTGTCAATGTATATGCCCTAGGTCTTCCTCCATTCATATATGAAACATGCATTTACATGAACAATTTATTGTGATTGATTTTGTCAACATTAGGTTAACACAGCTTTGATCAATATAAAGATACATGGATTTGGTCAATGTACCTTACATAATTATAAAATGTGTATTTCAAAATTATAAATTACATGTAACCATGATCAATACCATAAATTCCAACTATTGTAATAACTCCTAATAAACCAACATTTTTTTCACGACGAAGCTCGTGGTTTTGGCGTTATCATCATTGAATCATCATCGAGGCTATCCACCACATTCATCCTTTCTTCTTCAACAATGATAATGATTCAATGTTGATAAAAACTCAGCAAATGATAAAGAATTTTATCTATTTGATTGATGAAAGGTTGCAGGACAATGAAAAGAGTATCGTAAACATTGGTGTTGATTATCCCCAATGTCATGTTGATGGTGTTTCTCGATGCGGTGACATTGAGAGGAAACCTTTCATCGCTATTTAAAACCTTCTATTTTTTATGGAAAGAAATTAAATTAAAGTGTAATTACTTCATTTTCATTTCTTTAAATGAAAAGAAATTATATTATTTTTAATTTGAAAAAAATTTATTACTGAGAGGCCTAAACTCTCAATTAACAAGTCGACAATGTGTCAAGTGGTATAATTTAATTGATTAATATGCCACATCAACAATAATTTTAATGATATTAGAGTCAAATATCACATTCATAACGGAGCTAAACTCCAAGTATTAAATTGAACATTTTGAAAGAAGAATTATTCATATTAGAACAAACCTTAAAGTGTAAGGCCCAATTATGCCTTTATCCCATTCATTTAAATCGGTCCAACCTAAATTCTAAGAGATAAAAGCAACATAATATTTTTCTTTCATTTTAGATTAAATTGGTAAATTTTCCTAGTCTCGTATCAGAATTGAATTCTATTAAAATATAATGACAAGATACTATAAAATTATGTCATATCGTTATCTGAAAATTCTTAAAATTTCATATAAAATCTAAAAAATACATATTATTTAAACAATTGAATTCAATTGATGATATGCCACAATTTTAAAATCTTATCTCGTTATAACTTAATAGAATTAGTTTAGAAAAGCTGCCAAAATTTGGGGCTAATGTTGAAAAAAAGTTTAAGGACTAAAATGAGAAAAGTTTCAATTTTAGGGACTAAATGCTATTTTATCCCTTCTAAAAATCTTATACCATTTGGGTGTAGAACGGCGCGTGGTGTAGAAAATTTCATCGGTCTATACATGAGAAAAAGTTAGGGTTCATGGGGCATGGGGCATGGGGCATGGGTTCAACCCTCCAAAAAGTTAAAACCAAAAAAATAAATAAAAAGGAAAAAAAATATCCCTTTTTATTTATCTCATAAATCTGATTTTATTTCCTTCAATCAATTCATAAGAAAAAAATTACTAAAATTTCCACCAAAAATCCCAAACCCTTCCATTAAAATCATCGAAAACGAAAAATCATAATCATAGACGCTCTTTAATTCAAAACGCAAAATGGATGCGTATCAGCAGCAGCAGCAGCAGCACCGCTACATGCGACCGCCGCCGCCGCCACCTCCGCAAGCATCTCCGACTGATCCTCACATCCAACAACATTATTACCAGTACCAACCACCGCAACCTCCTCCGAGAGCAGCTGCACCGCCACCACCGGGTTCATGGTACTCTAACCAATTCCAATTCCAGTATCAGCAGCATCACAATCAATCTCATTCTGTGCCGCCACACCACCACCCTCCTTCCCCACAGCAACCGCCGTCTCAGTGGGGTCCGCCTCCGCATCCTGATCATTCCGCTTATCCTCCGCCTCCTCCTCTTCCTTTTCCCCCGCACCACCATAACGGAAGTAACCATTTCGCTCCGCCGCCACCACCTCCTCCTCCTAGATCTTACATGCCTCCTTCGCAGATTCCCAATACTTTCTCTCATGTCAATCAGGTTATTTGTCTCATTTCCTTTTTTTTTTCATTTTCCCCTAATTTTATTTATATTTCTAAGTAAATAGCTGCTTATTTGGTTCTTTTCATCAAATGACTTTTCTTTGTTGTAACTCTGTTTTCATTCTACAGGAATGGAGCAATCCAAATTGGTCTCATCATCAAGGTGAGTATTAATTTGATTTTCTGGTTTCATTCCCCATTCTCATGTTATTTAGCTTTTTGTCTGCTTCAATAGAATTAGATCGATATATCCATATGTTTAGAGACTGCGACTGCTCCTTTTGAATGTTAGTATGGTTTTTTTTCTCTGAAGGATTCTTATCTAGTATGGTTTTTTTTCTCTGAAGGATTCTTATCCCATGCATGCGAAGAGTTTATTATTTTATGTCGTTGTATGTTAATTTAAGTACTTATAAACCCACGGTGAAGCTCAAATGCTGTACTTACAATAGATAGATTGAATGATTAAGGCTTCATTTAAATTGGTTCCATGCACCTTGTTTATGGTTAAATGGAATGCAACCTGGTTGTTACCTGTAACAATGTATTTCTTAGTACCAACTAAAAGGTAAGCGTGTGATGGCAATTGTTTTAGGGGTTGGCTATTGATTATCCGTATAATATAAGTTGCTGAATGAAATATATAAGATACGAATGTCTGTGTTGCTACCCATATAAGCCATGCGCCCTGGTTGTGAAAGTTAATCTGAACCTGCGCTTGTCTTATTTTATGTTGATGTTGATGGATTTGGCTTGCAATAATTTTCTGGTGCCAGCCCACAACAACGTGGAAGATTGGGGAGCCAAAGCTAGAGAATGGGCAAACACTAGGGCTGCCATGCAGGACCAGCCAGTTCAATCACAAATTACTCCAGCCGGCCGGCCGGAGGATCAAAACCATTTTCATGATCCATATTCACAAGCTGTTGATCCTCATTATATGGATGCTCAACAGGCACTGCCAATTTCTAGCTATCAGCAGTTCCCTGTTCCAGCAGCATCTCCTCATGGACCACCAACAACTTATCCGACTGAGACTTTGTCTAACAACTCCAGATCATCTTCGTATATTCCTGATGGTTGTCTACCCTACAATGTTAGAGATGGAACTTCAGCAAGGGATCCGAACAGTGGATTTCTTCACCAAGAAAGTTTACCTGCCAGTTCATCTGTTCATCTGCAGGAGGTACCTTCTAGTTATTCTTCGGTTTCAGGTAATAATTTCACCAAGTAAATTGAACTTGCTTGTGAAGCTAGTGCTGAAGGGCTGCTTCTATAGACCGCATTTTCTACACCATTCTATACTTTTGAATAGCCTTTTGTACTTCTAAACAGGAACTTTTTAGCAACTATCATTCAGAAAAACTCATTATGTGTAGGGTATGTAGCCTAACTAAAATGATAGCGTGGTTGACCAGGATCTATATGACCTGGAAGGGTGTTTTCCTAGTTATTGGATGCTGTTGTGCTCTAAATTTTTATGTCCTTGGTCTGAGTTTAAATTGTCCACAAATATTCAGAAGGAGCTATTCTAAAATATGTACTTGGTTGTTTGAGTGATTGCTTTTGTGTTGTGATATCACACTTCAGTGGTCAACCTAATGGCTTTGTTTGTCAGATGAAAAAAATAGAAATCGCAAATGATAGTTAATGTGAAACTAATTCCCTTGTATGATTTATTCTTATCAGTCCACACTGGTTATATAAATGTACCTTGTTATCTGGACTGCTGTCATGTATCAATAATTTTCTTATGCTCAAACACCATGCTGATCTTGTTACAAAGTGTTAAATGGATAAAGCAATGAAGAATTTAATGGCATGAAAATGTTGTCTGGAATTACTCTCTTTTTTTATTGGACTTTTAATTACTATTAAATTAGATAACACATTCTAAATTATGTCAAGATATTATTGTTAGCAGAGAATGAATATTTTTTCTTTCTTTTTCTCTAAACATAGCTACTATATCTATTGAAGTTATTTAATGGCATTTTGTTTTATGGAACATGTCCAAAAGTTTCATTTCTTGGCACTACCATTACTTGTTCACTTATTTAGCTAAAGTAACATGAGTTATAGCTTCTGTTTCTTCTGATCTACCAAATAATTAGAAGTGCCTAGAAATGGCATTTATAATTGTTAACAGAATTGTAAACACGGCACTTCTTGTTGCAGCCTGTTCTGCTCTGGTGGAAACAAGCTTATGTTCTTTAATGCATGCCAAAACTAAAAAAAGGCTTTGTTAACATTTGGAAATTGCTGAACTACTTCTTTAGGTTTTACATGCTTGAGTGGGTTTGTTCAATTTTTGCTGCTTGCTTTTCTGTTAAGTTATCAAACTACAAGCTTAGTGTTGTGCAATATATCTTGCTAAATGAACAGAAAAATCGATTAATAATTGCACAAGGATGCATATGTTTTACGTGCTGATGACTTTGATATGATAAATGAATGCTTCAATTTGAAAATCAAAAGGCAACCTATATTTGAATGCCGGAAGATAAAAGGAGGTAAAGTAAATCAGTGGTAATGCAAAGGAAGTAGTACAGAGTATGCAATAAGTATTTACCAGTATGCCTCCCAATATGAGATCATTTCTAAAATAAAAATTTGAGGGTAAAAGGCTAAACCATCTGGTTAATAACTACTATACTTTCTCTTGATTTGATGGAACTTCAAATAGGAGAACTTGTAGGGGTTTGAACTTTGAAGTGATTTAATTCATTTCTAAAACTCCCTTCCCCCTGCTAAAAGAACTCACAATTTTTTTTCTGGATCACTTTACTCTTATCTACCTCCCTCCATCCAGACACACCATTAGAGATTTTCATAAAAAGTAAAATTGAATTGAAAGTGTTCTTTGGCAGGTTATCAGGATTCTGAATTCTGGAAAGCTGACCACTTATGAGATATCTTTTAACTACATATTGCTGGCTAATCTAGTTGTGTAATGTTTCCTTTTTAAGGATTGAGTTACAATAAGACTAAAGCCTTAAGTTGTCTTTTTTGGTGGAAAGATTTAAGTGGATAAATTTTCTCTGTTAAGCTACTCATGCTGTCAAAAATATCTTCTATAGAGCAGATAGGAGAAGTGCAGCAATTTGGCTTTTCATGTGAATGGCAGCCAAGAGCTGCTAGGGATGTTATATGTTGTTTTATTTGCTATTTGACTTCTCTCTAAAATGCCAGGGAAGGAAAAATCTGCAGATCAAAAGGAGCAGTCATATAAGCCATTTCCCTTGCCCATTTCATCAGCCCAAGAGTCGGCATATCATATGCAACCTCCATTGCCTGATACTGGGAGATCAGTGCTCAGCGAGCAATCTTTGTTGTATGGCAATCAGACAGCAGCTCCTGCAGCTGATCTTAGTGATCGCCCTTTAGATTTTGCACCTAGGTTTAATAATGATCATGACCCACAGATGATGTCCAATTATGCTGCTCATCATGAATCACTGGGAACTGTGAGAGGCGTTGATCCTGTTGCTATTTCATCTTCAATTAATTCCTGGACTCCTCCGGTAGCACCTGATGCAGTTTATCCTCCAGTTCTTCCACCTGGAGCACAGGTCTTCCTTCAAGCATTGTCAGTTATCTTTGATGTATTCTCAGGTTTTAGTATGCTGATATAAAATCCATTTTCCAGCATGACCCGTTGTCAGTGCCTTCCCCTGTTTCTGGACACCCGGCACCTTCATTTCCAAGGTTTCCTGGGCCAAGTTTTCAGCCACACATTCCATCTGCAACTGCTCCTTTTGGTCTTGGTGTGGGAGCTCAACTTCATCCTGCTGCAGCCTTTCCTGGTGATACGTATGGAGCCATTCCTGAACGACCCAAAAAGGTATTGAATACTTTACAGTTTATACTATGTTAAATTTGAAAACCTTCATGATGTCATTGCTGAGTTCTTCTCATGGAATTTTATCCAGGGTCCTGTGCCTAATTGGCTTAAGGAAGAAATATTAAGGAACAAAGCCACTATAGCCAAGTCTTCTCTAGAACTTCCTAAAGAAGAAACAGAATCCATTGAGGATGAAGCTGTTGATAAATCCTTGGCTAAAAATGATCAAGCAGATAGCAAAAGCATTGATTCTTCTAAATCAACTGAAGAAGAGGATGATGATGAGGTTCTACTATTTCTGCCATTAACTCATTGATATCTCAATATGCCTTTGATGAGTTTTCTTATTATAATTTGATGTCTTTGAGATAAGACCTACTGCTTTTTATTTCTGTAGGATTATGTTGAAGCAGCCAGAACTGCAGCTATTAACCAGGAAATAAAACGTGTTCTAACTGAAGTCCTTTTAAAGGTTTCTGCTTTTTAAGTCCTTATGGTTTATTTTGTGTGTGTGTGCAAGTGTGCTGTTGATCTAATTCATGCCTTTGATCAGGTCACAGATGAATTGTTTAGTGAAATTGCGACCAAAGTTGTTAATGAAGATGACTCAACAATTGAAGGTAAGCGGATACTGGTGTTTGGATATTTTTTTCCTGGATATTTCTTATGCAAATATTGAAGTCTGCTAGCTTCGTCTTTAATGCTATCTTTTCTTTTCATTTTACCATTTTTTTTATAACTGCTGAACTACAGTTGATCACAACACTGCTGCTTCAAGTCACAAGGTATCACCATCTTCGTCACTTGCCCCAACTCCTAAGGCTTCTGCAAGGGTACTAGTTCCAGGTAGAGCAAAAGAACCAGACACTGGTGGTGTTACAGAAAAATCTAGTTCAAGCTCCCCTGGCAATGTTCTGGGCCTTGCAAATTATGCCTCTGATGATGAAGATGATGAAATTCAAAGTGCCAAGATACCAGATTCAAGGAGTAATGATGCTGTTCTGCAGTCCAGCATTAGGAAGCTTTCACAAGGCATTGATGTAACAGAGAATGGCAGTTCACAGGTCGTACTTGATGAGCACAGGGGAGTTGAAAAGAATTTTGGAAGTGATATGAAGTCTGAAAGCAGAAGAGACACTACTGATGACAGTGCAGAGAGGAACTATGAAAATTCATTTTCTTCCAAGTTGATTTCTGGAAATGAAATTAATATTAATAGTGGAAAGCAGCAGGATGGAAATAATGGTTCTAAGATGGATGATATTTTGGGTGAACGGGTTATAAAAAAATCTGATTCTGAGCTGCATGATGAAGGTGTTGTTAAAAAATCAACAAAATCTGAATCGCAAAGTAGGGAAACAAGAGTAAAATCAGATAAGAATGATCGACATGAAAGTAGAAAGAGTTCTTTCAGTAAAGACCCTGATAGTGGTAGGGAGTTGGAGGTCATTAAGAGTAGGGGAGAGCAGAAGGGAGATGAGAATCATATGAGAGAGGACGAGAGGCATAGAAAACAAAAGATAGAAGATAGAAACAGCTCAAAAGAGAGAGAAAAAGAGCCTAAATCTGGAGAAAAAGCCAAGGAATCTGATTCAAGAAAAAGATCCAGTCATCATGATGCGAAGGATGACAAGAAAGATGCAGATAGATCTAACAGAGCTAGTGCCAAAGAAGATGTTGGCAGAAAAAGAGAACGGACAAAAGAGGAAGACAGGTCAAGACATAAACGTGGGAGTGACTCAAGCAGGCACAAGAGAAGAAGGTCCTCGTCCATTAGCAGTAGAGGCAGAAAGAGCAAGGATAACTCCAGTGATCATGCTAATGAATCAAGTGATGAAACATCAGATGGTTCTAAAAGGTTCATCATTGACATCTAAAGATTATTTGTTCATTCTGTCTTTTGATTGAGTTATTTAGCTTCTAATTTTCTGTTGTGTGCTGCAGGAAGTCGCGTTCAAGAAAACAACGATCTTCACCTTCTCCTATCAAGTCTAGAAGAAGGTAACCTGTATCAGTACTTCCGCTTCTGTTTATGTTTTGCATATTCTTTTTATGCAGACTGAGCCCTTGGCAGGTTTTGTCTGTTCTATTTGTTTTTGTGCAGATACTGTCATGATAATTATTAAGAACTTAAACTAAAGAAACAATGATGACCTGTTTCAAATGCTACACTGTGACTAACTTTCATGTTCTATTTATTGCCTCAAAAAGCACCCTGTTCACTTTCTGTTCGATTTGAATTGTACTTCTGGTTATTACCTTTTCTGCCTGCTAGTTCTTTTGTACTTTTAGTGAATGGTTTCCACAAGGCTATGTTTTTAGTTGTGTTGTTAAATTATATGTGTTTGCTGATCAATAGATTGTTGGGTGGTTACTGGCATTATTCTTGTTTGGGTATTTTTCACCATATTCACTTGTCAAGCAGATATAGTATGATCTGGTGACTAAATTGTCTAATGAAGCCTGGCTATAAAGATATAATAAAGTGCTTGAATACGTCGTCTATCGTATTTTACCCTGTTAATTGTGGTCCTCTTATTATTTTAGTGCATTTACTATTGTTGTATACTATATATGGTCTCTTTTGTCATATACTGTATTTTTTTGTTTACAAGTTAACCATGATTAGGGGTGTAATTGGGCTGAGTAGAGCAATGCTGCCAAGCTCGAGCTTGACTTGAAATTTGGATCTCAATATGGGCTTGAGCTTGATCGAACATCTGTTTTTAAACTTGAGCTCAATTAAAGTTCATTTACCAAGTTTTGTACTCAAGCTCAAATTCGAGCTCAAGCTCAACTCGATTATTGAGTCTAGGGTTAATAATGTATATTAAGGGCAATAATGTAATTTAATAATATAAAAAATATGAAAAGCTCAATAAGGCTCGCAAGCCGTTCGAGTCAAGTATTACTAAGCTTGAATTCAGCTTGATAATTACCAAATCGTGTTCGAATTTTTTTAATCGAACTTGAGTAGCTTTCGAGCACCAGTGTCTCATTTACCCCTCCCCCCAAAAAAAAAAAAAAAACATGACTTGTTATTCTGACAATTTAACTTTTAATGCTTTCTTATATGAAAGTTAGTCTGCTTGTGACTATGGAAATTTTAATCTTCCCTTTTTGTAAGTGAACTATATTTATTCCTTTATATATTTAACTGCTTCTATAGCTACTCCGTTGACTGTCCTCTCTCTCTCACATCCGATTTCATTTTGCATTCTCTAATGCAAATTAGATGGATAATTTGACAACACATTAGTAATGGTGCTATGTTGAATGTTCCAAAGCTCCTTTTTTAAATTCCCTATGGGTTTGGTTATCTGCAGTTTCTTAGTTATTGCTTGAAGGTCTTCGGTTTCCATTTTCATTATCACCAAAAGATAAACAATAACGTGTAACTGGCTGGTCATTGTCGAGTTTGACTCTGCACAAGGCTGAGCATTTTTCTCGGTTTATATATGTTTTAACTTACCGAATCAGTATGATGTATGTTTTCGTTTCTAGACAAGTTTCGTGGTCACCACATAGCAAGCATTCTCAGCGCAGGCATTCTCCCTACTCTTCTTCTGAGACTACCAGGTATGTTACCATGCATTCTGAAAATTAGATTAAGTGTTTATGAGACATACACAACCATCATCAAATCCGTATAAGACTCAGGTGAAAGCATCCCGGGTTCTGAAATCTTCAACTGTTTAGTTTTTCTCAACTTAGTTTGATTTACAAACTTATTTTTGCAGGGGAAGGAAGTCAAGGTCAAGGTCACCTGTTCGGCGATAAAAGATGTTCGAAACAAGGGGTTCATTTCATTTATACAGGTGCACAAGCATATAAAGACATTTCGTTCTGGGTTGAAATCTGCTATTCACTCATATCCAGCAACAAATGGTATGCATGATGAAGAGGAAGCCAAGATAGGTATGCCATCATAATATATTTCGACGATTACTGTATCCGATGTTCATGATTTCAAAATAGCCCTACCAGTAATCCGGTTCCTGAATATTTCCTTCTCATCACCTTGTTCTCGATTTATTATTTTCCCAGTCTGTTTAGCCATACAGGCCATGTAATGTGATTTCTGTTGTAAGTTTTGTACCATCTTCCATCTTTTTTCAGTTGCCCCACCCAGTAGCTTAGCTTCATGTAATTTCTCTCTTTGGTGTATAAAAGACTTTTTCCTTTTTATGCTAAAACCTAACCTAGGTTTTTTTTTTCTTTTGAATAATTTCATTATAAGTTTGGGTCATATTTATTCTTTTTTGACACAATACTTAGAATTATCTATAGTTTTTCTTTAACCCATAAATAAGAGGATAATGTGTTTCAGTTCATTCGAACTCACGTTCTCCTACATTGACAACAATGTTCATGCCAATCGAGCTAAGACTCAATCAACTAACTTAGCAGTTCTTTGCTTGCCTTCACGTTTGACTATACTGCATGGTTTCATTTGTAAACCGGAATCATAAAGCTTAGCTTGGGTTTTTATCATAAACCAGAATAGCAATGCTTATATTTCATTTAGGTTCAATTCAGTGTGTTTGAATCCATTTCGGTTAATACAAGTGGGTGTAAGTTGATTATATAAACTAGAAATCAGATCATAATATATATATATTTTAAAAAATACCAATAGGTCTGAAACTGTATACTAAAACACAATTATAAGAATGGAATCTATAGCCATCCTAGATTCAAAACTCGAAGTGCAATTTGATTAAAGCATGAATTACATAGCAAAAATGAGATTAATTTTCATTCTCAAAATCATATTCAGATGTTTATGTCAAGTTGGAGTTTAAAATTGAATTTTTTTTAATACTTAATGTATATTAAAAGAAAAGCAATTTAAAGTTTGTCAATCAAATATTTTGTTTAAGATATTTGAATTAGGATTTAGGGCTTATAATTTAAGCTAAAAAATTTCGACTTGAATACAAATAATTTATTTGCAAAAATTTGAAAGGAGTGGTTTGACCACCAATATTTTCTGTCCATTCACACAACATGAAATTGTTTTTGTAATAAAAATAAATTTTAGCAGCATTATTATATAGCAAAAATTATGAGTGCAAGTAAGGTTTTAGATAAGAATGTTTTAGATGGAGAAAATAATATGAGGAGTTTTGCCTTTATTTAGATATTTAATTTGATTTAACTTTAAATTGAATTCTAATGTGATTATCGAATATCGAAAGATCTCGTATAAAAAAGGAAGAAAGCAAAGAGATTCTTTGAAGAATTCATATTATCTAAACTCAAGATTTTATATAAAAAAATAAAATTGGACACGATTTTAATACGTAATTTAAAATTATTTATAGATTAATATTTAATTTTATTTATACAAGTGTCAACAAAGAAAGAAATAAGGAGGAGATGGTGATGGTGATGATGTAAGGAAGACTCTTCACCTAGATAGGCGAAGAGTCAAGGAAACTAGATAAGGTAGAAAGTTTAAGAAGGCTGAGTGTTGAGAGTATGTAAGGTTGTTGAAAGGTTAAAAGTTCGATCCCTTCTTCATCGTCGTAAAGGGCATTTATAGGGAAAGAGGGCTCGTTTTCAATGAGGCCAGGTCACTAACAAGTCCAGGATATAGTGATTGTGCAATTGACTAAATAGCAAGATTGTTGTACGTGAGTTATCCTCATGCATAGTACTGCTAAAGTAATACGAAGTTTTCGAAATTTGAACTATGAATTAATATTAGCAAATATTTAAGCAAGACAAAATATTTTTAATATTGTTAACTATTTTGATTAAAATATTTATTTGATTTTTTTAAAGAAAGAACATTTTCAACACAAAAACATTAATGCAAGCATGATGAGTTTAAATAATTGTTTTACAAAAAATAAAATTGTATCAACATTTTAATTAAAATAGTTAACAATATTAATTATTTAGACTAACTAATAATAATATAAAAATAGAGAAATCAAATCATATTAAACTAAAATACAAAAACTATTTTGGCTTTTTTTTTTTTAAATATGGACTAGATTAAAAAATTATGCTAAAACCTTCTAGTTGTTCTTTGCTTGCCTTCACCTTTGACTAAACCACTTGGTTTCAGTCGTAAACCGGAATCATAAAGCTTAACTCAGTTTCGGTCGTAAACCGGAATAGTAATGCTTATGTTCCATTTCGGTTCAAATTCGTGTTCCAATCATTTGTGCGTTTGAATCCATTTCGGTTAATACAAGTGGGTGTAAGGTTATATTAGTTGGTATAAGATTTTGATTTTTTAAATACATATTTTATTAAATAAACTAGAAATCATATCATAATATATATATATATATATATATATATATATTTAAAAATACTGATAGATTTGAAACGGTGGTCATCCTAGATTCAAAACTCGAAGTGCAATTTGATTAAAGCTCGAGTTAAATTAAATTCTTTAAATTTGGATTAGTATCGATTACATAGTAAAAAATGAGATTAATTTTCATTCTCAACATCATATTCTGATATTTATGTTAAGTTCAAGTTAAAAATTGAGATTTTTTAAATACTGAATGAAAACTGAGTTTGTTTGTCAATCAAATAGTAAGATATTAATATTTGAATTAGGGTTTAGGGTTTATGATTTAAATTATTCAAGTTTTAGCTTAATTTAATAATTGTAAAATTTGCATTTAGGTAACTCGAATACAAATAATTTATTTGCACAAATGGGCTATTTTATTCAAATGATCTCAAAAATAATTATTTATGTAAGTTATGCTAGTTCAAAAACAATAACCTAAATGACTTGAAATGAACAGTAAAATTGGATAAAAGGAACTAAATGGTCGACATTAGTTTTTTTTTGACATAATCATTGCCTGATGATTTTGTCAGGTGTTAAAAAAATATTTTTTTGAGTGTTAGGGACTAGATGACCGACCCCCTTATATTCTTTTCACCATGTATCATACTGGTATACATTTATACCAGTATTTGAAAAAAAAATTAGGGTACAGATGTCACGGGGCTAAATCTTTCGTCTCGCGATTAGTGCGGCTTTAGGTGATTCGTTTGCTCCAAACTCGCCTAAGTCAGCCTTTACTCCCAAAAGTGATGATTCCTTTAGAATTCTTCTAAGGCACCAATTCGTATAGCGGAAGCAATTGTGCCAAAAGAAGCTACAAAAGAACAGAAAGCCATAAAAAGAACGCACACAAAGTGTTTGAGTAAATGCTCAAAGAATTCTATTACTCTTACGAATTCACCTAGACAGGCAGAGAGTCAGGGAAAGTAGATAAGGTAGGAAGGTTAAGAAGACTGAGTGTTGAAAGTATGTACAGTTGTTGAAAGGTTAAAAGTTTGATCCATTCTTTATTGTCGTAAAGGGCATTTATAGAGAAAGAGGGCTCATTTTCAATGAGGCTACGTCAATAACAAATTCGGGATATGGTAATTGTGCAGTTGACCAAGTGGCAAAATCGTTTTATCTGGGTCGTCCTCATGCATGATATTGCTTTAACATTCTCTTAACTAAAGTTATATGAGGTTGTCGAAATTTGAACTATGAATTAATATCAGCAAAGATTTAAGCAAGACAAGTTATTTTTAATATTATTACCAATTTTGATTAAAATATTTATTTGATTTTTTTTAAAGACAATTTTAATTTTCAACATGAAAACATTAATGCAAGCATGATGAGTTAAAATAATTGTTTTACAAAAAAAAATTATATCAACATTTTAATCAAAATAGTTAACAATATTAATTATTTGGACTAACTAATAATAGTATAAAAGTAGAGAAATCAAATCATATTAAATTTTGGCTTTTTTTTTTTTAAAATATGGACAAGATTCAAAAATTAAGCATAACATAGGGACTGAAACTAGAATTCGACCTATTATGTTTGTGGTCGTATTCATGTTGTACGTATGGTTTACCAAAAGCAGGCATTTTCCTCCACTAACTTTGGTTCAGTATTTCTCTTAGGTTCATATGGCCAGTGTTCCCCAAGTGCTTACATTCCCGGAGGTGAAACTGAGCTCCTCCTCCGGCGGCCGTAACATGCCGGTGATCGGCATGGGCACAACGGCCGATCCATTTGATGAAACGGCTTTGAAAGAGGCGGTTCTGGATCAGTGTCGGTTACCGTCACTTCGACACCGCACCTCTTTACAAATCGGAGAAGCCATTGGGAGAAGCTATAGCGGAAGCGATAAAGCTCGGTTTTATCGCATCTCGCGATGAACTTTTCATCACTTCCAAGCTATGGTGCAGTGATGCTCATCCCGATCTTGTTCTTCCCGCTCTCAAAAATTCTCTCAGGTAAAAAAACATCTTAATTTGCCTTTTGATTCCCTTAATCAAAAGAATTAAAGATTAAATTAGCTCCATCACTGTAAACTTAGCTCTTTTATATATAAACACACAGTTCAAGTAGTTAATTAAGGGAGTAAAATTCAATATTTCAAATTTGAGTCCTTGGAAAGTTCAAATCACATTCGATTGGGTTATTGTTAGGTTTATGGCAGCTTGCATGAGTTGAATTTAGTAATTTTTAATACTTTATTCGAGTGACTCTGAACACTTCATTTCAGTGTAGTCAAGCAATTTTTTTATTATTTTAAATTAATTTCTTAAATAGTTGACTTGAAGTTTAATATTTATTTTTTACTTAATAAATTAATGGAGCTTTAATAAAGTAAGATCAATTTTTATCTTGAGTTAGCTAGAGATTGATGTTAACACGTGCAAGCAATTTGTCTCTTTCTTTTATAGAGTTTTTTTAGTCAGGAAATTAGAAATAAGTTTGTTTGAATCACATCGGTTGGATCAAGAATCGGTTGGAACATTGATCCGGAGAAATTTATTGAATCGATTAATTTGGGAACCAATTAAACTTAGTAAAAAAAATGATTGAACCAAATTTTTAATATTTTTATGAATTTTTAATAATTTATTTAATTAAGAGGACGAATTAGACAAAACAGTTGGGTCGGTTGGACTGACAAATTAGTGACCTAACCAGTTTGACCACCAATCTAATTTTGAAACCTTTAGAAGTGATAACGGTTTAATTCGGAATTAGGGGATTAGAAGTAGACCTGCTCATGGGCTTGGCTCGAAAGTACACCTGAAAAATAAGAGGGTTTGGGTAAAAATATAGGCTCGAGAAATGGACTTGAAAAAAAAAGCCTATTTAGGAAACAGGTCAGGCCTTAGGTAAGACTTTTTGGGTCGGGCCCAACCTGAATATACAAAAAAATATTTTTTTAATGTTTCTTTTTGCTATTTTTTTCACTATTTCACCATTATGTTACTACTATTTTGTTGTTATTGTATAACTCTTGTTTCATTATTAATTTTGTTACTATTTTAGAGTTAATTTCTTGTTAAGTTGTGCCTTTTTAATTTATTGGGAAACATTTATTTTAATGTTGCTAGTATTTTTTTTGTATTTTTAAAAAAAAGCAATATCGGCCTAGGTTTTAACATATTTATCCGGGCTAGGTTTGGGTAAAATTTTAAGCCTATTTTTTAGTTGGGCCTAGACCTAGGCTTAACAAACTGACTTAAAATTTTGGTTGAACCCGAACCCGATCTGGCCCATAAGCACTTTTAATTGGAAGTAATAACAGTTTGATTGAATTTAGTTTTGAAAAATATTTATGATTAATATGCAATAATTTAATAAAGACAAAACATATGCAAAATCCGGTTTTCGATTTTCCCAATTTTTTTCTTCTCATCTCTAATGGTTTAGACAAAGGGTGTATATGCAGGATGCTTCAGTTGGAATACTTGGACCTTTATCTCATTCACTGGCCTCTAAGTGCTAAACCTGGGAAAATTGAATTCCCTGTGCCCAAAGATGAACTACTAGCTATGGATTTCAACTCAGTGTGGGCAGCCATGGAAGATTGCCAGAGGTTTGGCCTCACAAAATCCATTGGAGTCTGTAACTTCTCATGTAAGAAACTGGAAAACATACTCTCCTTTGCTACCATTCCCCCATCAGTCAATCAAGTAAGCTTTCTTGTTCCCTTCTAATACTTTTATTATTTCGGATAAATCTTAAAGTTACCTTTGAAGTTGGTTAGAACGTGCAATATGATATTAGAGATTTGATTCGGTGTAAGTGTACATCTAAAATTTTAATTTTAATTCAAATTTATGCCGTTGCATACTATTTTATGATTATTTATGGATTCATTTTATCTTTTTAAAATATATTTTTCCTTTTGTAAGTTAAAATTCCTATAATAATGCTTTGTATGCTTAATTTCACTTCTAATGAAATTTTAATTTTAAAAAATATTAAAAAATAGAAAATTGAGGCAATATCACATTTTAAAGGTTTAAATGTAAAATAGCCCTCAAACTATATTATTTTTCTCATTAAAGGGTAGACGTTGGTTACGGATTTTAAAATTGTTTCATACTCAGGTCGAGGATCAAATCTTCGACTACTAGTTAAAGTAGAAGAGACCCATACTGTTTCACCTAACCTCGATGGTTGTATAAGCTCCTTTTAAATCCATTGAAGTATGTGAAGTCTTTTCTTCTAGTTTCATGCAGCTGAATTAAAATCAAAGTTATATGTGTACAATTGCAACAATCCAAAGCTATGTTATTCATACTTGGGACTCGGTGAGTGCCATATATAGGTATACATGTGATATATTTTTAAATTTCATGTATTAAAAGAGTCTTCAGAATATCATATCTACACACCAATATCTTAATATAAGTCGGTAGCAGGGACAGGCAAGCCCCCCTTCAAAATGAAAATTTATTTTAGTCCCTTTAAAATTTTAAAATTATAAGTTATTTTAATAGTAAAAATGCACTTTACTCCCCTCAAAAAGAGAAAATTTTCAGTTTAATCTCTTTAAAATTCTAAAATTACAAGCATATACAAATATAAAATTGTACTTTTAACACTTTAAAATTTTATAATTTAATTTTGGCTCTCCCCAAAATAAACTTCTAACTTCATCCCTAGCCGGGAGCACGAGCATTTTAAACAAAATGAAGAGTCAAAGTAATATTAAATCAAAATTTTTGCAATACATTACACGACGTTAGGTCAAAGTTCCATGCTGAACTTTTTGAGATTTATTCCTATTATTTTCCATTGATCGTCTTTTCTATATAAACAAGTGATTATTTGGTAAATGGAGAGAACAATTTGTTGGATTCAGGTGGAGATTAGCCCTCTATGGCAACAGCAGAAGCTAAGAGAGTTCTGCAAATCTAAAAATATTGTGGTAACTGCTTACTCTCCTTTGGGAGCCAAAGGGACTCGTCGGGGAACCCATGAAGTTTTGGAAAATGAAACACTGAAGGAGATTGCTAATGCTCATAACAAGACTGTTGCTCAGGTTCTTGCTTCTTCTTCAACTTGATTGACAACCATTTTCGTTTATCCTTCACATAAATTCAGATTCGAGTTTGGAATTTGGGTTGTCTTTTTTGAAATTGTTTTTCGTTAGTAGAATTATCTTGCATTCTTTTCTATAGTTAGGATACAAGTATTCCTTTACCAATAGTCAAACTATTTCATTTCTCAAGTCATATGCGACTTCAAAGTGACTATTTTATGATCATGAGAGGAGACATGAGTTTAACATTGGCTATGAAATAACTTGGTGTTGTAATTTTATAGAAGAGCCATGAATTTTACATTAGCCATGTACTAGTGTCACGGGGCTAGAGCTTTCGTCTCGCAATCCGTGCGGCCTTAGGCGATTTGCTCGTCCAAACTCGCCCAAGTCGTACTTTTACTCGAATGAGGATTCCTTAAGAACTCTCCAAGGCACCAACTCGAATAGCGGAAGCAAACTTATGCCAAAAGAAGCATATAAGAACAACACAAAGCCACAAAAAAGATTGCACACAAAGTGTTTGAGTAAATGCTCTCAAAACTCTATTACTTTTAAGAATTCTCAAATACAATAGATGATTTACAAGTGAGGGGAGGCTCTCTATTTATACTTGAGCTCCCCAAAACCGACTTTGACAAGATACAATTACATCGACGGACGAGATTAACCATATCCCTTAATTTAAGGGATTTTACAAGATATTGCCATATCAAATCCTATCTAATCTTACAAGATATGATTCTCTCTATCTTTAAGATTAGTTACCATAGTTGCCTAAGTTGCCATATCTGCATCTATCAACCAACGGAGCTTCAATCGACAAAGCTTCTCCAACGGTTCCTTGAATCGGGCGCTCTTGTGGGCTAAAAGATCCCCATCTTATCAACGCACCTCCATGGGGCGCATCTTGTGCCATGGTCACGGTCTTGAACTCGACCGTGACATTCTCCCCACCCATTCTCGCAACGCCTCGTTGCGACTTCCGAATGGCACCGACTTGATTCACTTTGGATCTCACTCATTGCCTTGGCTTCCTCCCGACTCGCTTCGATCGGGTTGTTCCTTCTTTCGAACTTTTGCCTCGGCCTGGTCGCCTCTTATCTTGAATCGTCACACTTGTTGGTACATCACGTTGGCAAGAAGTCTCCGCACTAACTTGCCCCAATTTTGACTTGTTCCTTTTGAATCGCCTTGATTCTCATTCCTTGGCTTCGTGTTGCCCATAGTCCTCGACTTCCTTGCTTATGAACTCGAAAGGGCCCCCTACGACCTTGCCAAGCCAACAAGTCGTAATTTAAAACACTATCAGTGTTTGCAATGTACCTTTCTCGCAGACATTTACTCGTCCCCGATCAAGCGCATCGCTCCTTTTCCTTGAAGCCCGATGCACAACCCACCTTTCCCATAGGTGTCGGCTCCACAATCGAATCTGCAGGCTTCATATCGATCTCTTGCGCTTCTAATTCTCCCGAAATGGCTTTCGTAGCATCCTGCTTCCATCGAGTCAATGTTCCTCCCATACGAAACATCCTCGAGCGGTTGGATCGACGACAAAACCTTTGTCCCAACCTTCATATCCCGATACAACACCGCACAACAATCTTTGATAATGGACCGGTGACAATATGAATCTGATCGGCCCTGGGTACAGAAACCGTCTGAATCCTGTCAAGGAAGTTTAAGCCAAGCACATAATCGTAATCATCTAATTGGATTACCTCGAATTCTTCCTTGCCCTTCCATTCGCCGATTTGTAGTTCCACGTCACGAACTACTCCTACGCTTGGGCCTCTCCTCGGAATTTACCGTCTTGATCTTCCTATTCGATTTCTTAATCGAAAGACCAAGTTTTTTCGACTTTTCTCCGATATGAATAAATCGATGCTCCCGTATCAATAAGAGCACTCCCATTTCGACCTGCAATGTTGATGTCTATAAACATCAATCCTTCCCTACCATTCCTTTTCTTCGGGAAGAGAATCATCGAATTGACCCTTGATGACTTTTTCTCAACAGGCTTTGCCTCTTCCGGCTCATCACTCTTCTTGATAGCCGAAAACGTAGATACCTTTGGGCAGTCCCTCTTCATGTGCGGCCCATTACAAAAGTAGCATCTCAACTTTCCTCTCTTCTTTTTCGGGCTATTGGATCTTCTATTCCCATTTCGTGGTTTTCTATTACCACCATCAGCGCCACTACCGCTACCATAATAGCTATGTCCCTCTTCGTCTTCTTCATGGTGCCCACCATTGCCCCTCCCATTGGGCTTGGAAGATGCGAACCTGTCACTCCTCGGAACAAGTTCCACTAGAGACTCCGCCACCATCATGGCATTGGTTAGTTCTTGAACTCCACGACGTTGCAATTCTTGCTTCGCCCATGGTTTCAGCCCATCCGTAAAAGAGAAAAATGCTTCCTTTTCGCTCAAATCTGAAATCTGAAGCATGAGTTCGCTGAACTCCCGCACATATTCCCTAACCGTGCCTCGTTGCGTAAGCCGTCGCAACTTTGCTCGAGCTTCATTCTCAGCATACTCAGGGTAAAACTGTGCTTTGAACTCCTTTTGGAACTCCTCCCAAGTCCCAATCTTGGTCCCACCACGTCTAACATCAGTGGACCTACGTCGCCACCATAACAAAGCAACGTCAGTAAAATACATAGCAACAGTGGTTACCTTTGCGACATCATCCTCGATGCCAATCGCACTAAGTATTGCTCCATGGCCCAAAGAAAATTGTCCACCTCATTTGCGGACCTTGCCCCTTTAAACACTTTCGGTTTGGGCACATCCATTGCTTGTTGCTTCGGCCAAGCCAACATCCCATTACCTATGGCGACTTTGAAAACCTTGAGCTCTCCCTTAAGCTCCTTGATCATCTCGAGCTCCCCTTAAGCTCGCGATCTCCTCTTTCAACGCTGTTACCATAGCCTCGAGAGCATCATCCTTCCCACCAACTTCTTTTTTTCCGAGGAACCGATAGTATCCAACACATATTCCTTGAGCTGCTCTTGCATAGTTTGCGACCCATCATGAAGACTATCACCGACTTCATCAATCCTCTCTTTGACATCCCCATGGATTCCTCGAGAGTGACGACTCGTTCCTCCAAAGCTGACAACAAGTCCCTTGATCGACTTGCTTTTCTGGCCCTTCCTCGGGTCTCCATTGGCTCATTCTGACCAACCACTTCTTTCGACATCCCAACGGTGCCTTGAACCAACAAATTTCGGATACCAATTGTCACGGGGCTGAGCTTTCGTCTCGCAATCCGTGCGCGACCTTAGGCGATTTGCTCGTCCAAACTCGCCCAAGTCGCCTTTACTCGAATGAGGATTCCTTAAGAACTCCTCCAAGGCACCAACTCGAATAGCGGAAGCAAACTTATGCCAAAAGAAGCTTATAAGAACAACAGAAAGCCACAAAAAAGATTGCACACAAAGTGTTTGAGTAAATGCTCTCAAAACTCTATTACTTTTAAGAATTCTCAAATACAATGGATGATTTACAAGTGAGGGGAGGCTCTCTATTTATACTTGAGCTCCCCAAAACCGACTTTGACAAGATACAATTACATCGACGGACGAGATTAACCATATCCCTTAATTTAAGGGATTTTACAAGATATTGCCATATCAAATCCTATCTAATCTTACAAGATATGATTCTCTCTATCTTTAAGATTAGTTACCATAGTTGCCTAAGTTGCCATATCTCGCTATCTCGGGCCAACCAGCTTCAATCGGCAGAGCTTCTCCAACGGTTCCTTGAATCGGGCGCCTTGTGGGCTAAAAGATCCCCATCTTATCAACAGACCTCCATGGGGCGCATCTTGTGCCATGGTCACGGGTCTTGAACTCTGACCCGTGACACTAGAACTCAACTAGGATCATAGTAGTCGGCTATTGGGTACTAGTAACGTGCCATTAAAGACCTTAGGAGGATTTCATGGTCATAGAGAAGAGTCATGAATTTCGCGTCGACTATTTACTAGAGTTCAAGTGGGTATTTTAGTGTTAAGACCTTTTTCGATTTGTGATTCATTTTTGATGACTAAATTCGAAAAGTTCAATGAATCAAAGTAGACAATACCTTGCTTGGGGTGGATTGTGACCCATGGTCTACAATTGGACTGAAACATTAAATACTTTTTTTTTTTGGAAAATTGACAGGTTTGTCTAAGATGGGCACTTGAACAAGGGTTAAGTTTTGTGGCTAAGAGCTTCAACAAAGAAAGGATGAGAGAGAACCTGCATATCTTTGACTGGGGATTATCATTAGATGACTATAAAAAAATCAATGAAATTAAGCAGCGTAGGTTATTGCCTAAACTTGCAATGGTATCACCTAATGGACCATTCAAGTCCCTTGAAGAACTATGGGATGGGGAGATTTAACCTTCAAAATACCTTTTTTTTTTTTTGGACTTGTATTACAACTTCTCTACTTAAAATCTACTTTATTGTGTCATAATCGCGTTTTTAAGCAATTTTATATCCATGTAAATTTTGATATGTGTAGCCAAGTCTGTGTTGTATTCGTGTTGCATGTCTATGTCAGTGTTTCATAGATCATCAGACTCCATCATTGACAATTCAAACAAAAATGCTACCACCGTGACCTCCATGACAACCACCCACATCCCATTGACAAAGAAGAGGTCTCTCAAAGAAAATAGTGACCCTGGTGGTGGTGGGATAATGAGCTACCGTAGGGTCCATCACATGCCATAAGTTTATTAAGCTGCTTAGATACGAGACCCATAATCAATGATATTTGAATTAAGATTGGATCAGTTGAAGTTCCAAACCGAAGAATAATATCAGGCCAAATAATTTTTCTATCTATTTCAACTTTTTTAAACTTTAGTTTTTTTGTCAAATTATCTCAAAATAGATAGAAAAATTAACTTTTTTTTTACTTTGTTGATATGACATAAATGTAGATTACCACGTCAACATTTAATTAATTTTTAAAAATTCAAAAATTTACTTTTTAAAATAAAAATCATTAAAATTATTTTTAAAAGTATAAAAAAATATTTTTTTAATTTTTTAAAAATTAATTAAATGTTGACGTGACAATCCATGCAGATGCTACCACGTCAATAAAACTAATAAATGTTAACTTTTCCATCTATTTTAGAATGATTTAACAAAAATACAAGTTAAAAAGTTGAGATGAAAAATAAATGAAAAACTAAAATAATTTTTTCGGTAAATTTAGAGAGTAAAACAAATATTTATGCCTAAAAAAACTAATTATATTTTAATTATATTCAACAATTCAAATAACACTAATTAAAATAATTATAGATATATTATTTCAAAAGCTAATTAAAAAATTAAACAGGTAAAATACTAATTTTTAAAGGTAAAAATGACAAACCTACGTTATATAGGAGCAAAGGAAGACCGTTTCATTTTTATTCTACATTTCACCAATATTTTACACGACGTCGTACTGATGCTTGAAGATGTCTTTTGACAAATGAAATATGCCAAAGATCAATAAATAAAGGCACAAGTATTTGGTTAAATTTACCTGGTTTTTTTTAGACAAAACTGCTAGCATTGCTGGCTGGTCCTGGTATTGGCTCCGATCAGACAATACCCTCTACCGTACTCCTTTTTCAAGGTTAAGAACTTTAATCGGTTACTCTTTTCCCTTGTAGCTTTCAGATACTAAAAGTATCTTCATTTGTTAAATGCAGTTTCATTTCGATGAAGCTCGATGAGAATAAACAAGTAACGAGAAGAAAAAAGTGGCTATCAAGCTTTACACATGCAAGGAGTTAAGGGGTTCTCCCAAAGGTCGTAATTAGGGAAGGTTTCTTCTGGTAATCCAGTTCGAGTTTGGTGGGTAACGACTACATCTTCTACGAATGTAGCCCATCCCATATAAGGATCCCCAAAAGATTTAGACATAAGTCCTTTGTCAGGTTTTATTGATTTTTGACGATGACCCATGTACCTTCTAGCACCAATAATCAATTTAGCAAAGTTACCTCCGTGGGTCATTACGAACACATCAGATTTCAGGCAGACCAAGAAGTCGAGTGCAGCTAAGCTTGTTACATGTTTCCGGAAACCAGCCAACTCCTCCTTACTTGCTAACTCTTCCTTGGTAACCTGTTACAAAAGCCTTATGATAAGCATCTTCACTACGTAAAATTGAGATATATATATATATAGCAAAGACATTCAATTTCTTATGCATCAAGTCGAACTAATCACATTGCAGCGCCTGATATATATCCAGTTTGTTAACTAACAGATCCATGCTACCATCCTATTGTACGTAATATGGCTAAGGATCAGTAGCACAGCAAGAGGTACTCCCTGGAAACGAAATACTAAAACATAAGAAATGTTACAATTTAAAAGTGGGTTGAATCACTTTTTGTTACAATATTACTCCCACATTGGGGCCTGAACATTTTTATATACAAGTTAGGCCCTAAACTTGGCAATTGTTTCTACATTGGGGACTAAACTTTTCTTTGTCTAAGTTAGTCTCTGATATTTCCTTGAAAACCTTGAAGTTCAGACTCCAACATAGGAACAATTGCCAGTTCAAAGCATAACTTGTACCAAGAAGTTCAGACCCCAATATTGCAACAGTTGCCTAGTTCAAGCCCCAATGTGGAAACAATTATCAAGTTCAGGGATTAACTTGGACAAAAAAAAGTTCAAGCCCCAAAGTGGGAGTTGTTGCTCCAAATAGTGATTTAACTCTTTAAAAGCTGCCTAGAATATTTCAGTTGAATAAGGAGAAGTGATTCCAGACAATTTTGTAGGATTCATAAATATATATATATAGAAAAGACTAAAATGAATGTACCAAATTCGGGAACATGTTCCGTAAGGGTGCCATTCGGTTCTGACCACCATAAACCTGGCCAGAAGCAACATAAATCTGTGTTTCCTTGGGATATCCCATTGCCCGAAGAATCACTGCCACTTCACCAGGTTCAAGAGGACAACGTCCCTCTTTCCGCTTTTGCAGTGCAAGCTGCCAGAGATGAGATCCGTTCTGCATTGCCAGTTACAACAAAGATAAGACATAATCCAGGCCAATTTTTGGTTCTTACCAAGCAAACAAGCAGAAAACATCAAATTGTTATAGATCACCTTATACCGTCGAGGCCATTCTTTTTGTCTGTATTCCGCCATTTTAGCTTTCTCCTCCCTAGTTCCAACGAAATCACAGAATGATAGGCCTACCATCCCTTTCTCGAATCTAAGATGTAAAGCCCTGAATGAAATAAACTGTTGGTTAACTAGGAGTTAAATATAGCATCAATTCAGCATATTAGTAGAGACTAAACCAAAAATGTTACGAACATGTAAGGATTTGGACTTCCAGTGCGGTTCCTCATCCTTGAGACCAACAAATTTGCCATTTGCTCAATTTCCGGAAGAAATTTAAGAGCATGATAATTGACCCTGCATCTTAGCCTGTTGATTTCTGGAGGGACATTATCGTACCTGAACATTATCCAAGAGAAAAAGGAAAGGAAACACAAAAGAGTAACAATCCAAGTCCTCATTCCTTGTCTGAAAAGATTTTTTTTTTTTGAAAGTAGTCATCATGTACAGATCTATGACATACATGACTTACCCAAGTCTATCGACGAATGGTTTTAGGGCCATTATTTTCTTCTCTTTGACCCGAGGCAGCACATTGTCAATATAAAATTGAGCAGGTGCATATTTTGGAATGTTCTTCACTGTTCGTCTATTACACAACACAACTTCTCCAGGTGAAAAAAATTTCCAGTTGCAAAAAGTAGGAATAAATTTGTATAAAGATATGCTTTGTAAGTTCTTGAATTCTCATATCATGTTTGAAAATGCAGAGACATAATTACACAATAAACCTAGGATTTTGTGGCTACAAGTTCCAAACCAGATATGATACTAATTAGCAGAGGTTAAGGTCTACAATGAAAAATATGAACCGAGACATGTGCAAACTCTTTTATCATTTGCATTTAAAAGAGAGTCGGAAAAAGCCAACAAGTTACCCTTGTTCCCAAAATGAAATAAAGTAAAAGATAAACAAATTCCATCAGTTAATCTAATAATTTAAATTCACAATCACAAAATCTAGGAAATTAATGATGTCAACATGATTGAAGCAAAACCATAGAATCAAATAGCTTTAATTATAATAGCAAATCCAGCATAGAAGAGACAACACAAAGAACCATGAAAAAAAATCACCTTATACTTGTAAATAATTCTGATTTGTCAGTAAACCACTCGGGTATGTCCCGGACAATTCGCACATCGTCCTTCAAGTAGTCAATGAAATGATCAACATCAAAAATGTCTTCAAATTTCCTACAAATAGTTTTACAAATATATTACAAACCAAAGCAGGAACTAGTGTAGCAGTGAGAAAAACTCAGAATTTCCACCATTCTGTAGTAAGTTTAGAGCTCGAAATTTCAGTCCAATGTAAGAATATATTTTAAGTTTGAGCTACTGCTATTATGATGAAAATTGACAGCTTCACAATGTTATCAGTCAACCTCAATTAACTTGAATAACGAAACAATTATGATGCACCTAGAAATTTCAATGTCTACACATTTTACATCATTCCAAGTAGAATTTAAGGTAGAACTTTAACATCATAGGATATGAGAGAAACAAAGGCACTATAGTACAAACAAAGTATTATTCCAACTTCTGTAGTCTTCGAAAAATAATGTTTAGTATAATATGAATTGTATGTAATAAGATTGGGAAGCACTGGTTTAATAATTAGCCTTTTTGCTAAACTAATTATCTTTAACTTCTTTTTTCTATGCATATATGACAACTTATAATATAACAATCACTGTAGACAAGACCAGTAGTACGCATAAGGTTGTTGGACAAGAAATCTCACGTTTGATCTTTCCATATCTGATCCTGTTTCAGCACTGGCAAAATAAGCGTGGCATTCATAATTTTGGCCACAGCCACTGCATTACATATCTGCATTGAGTGCGCAATAAGTTCATAAGTTTGTTGCTGGCCATTGAAGATGCCAAATCACCAGTATTTTCAGAAATCATTCAGCAATGTTCCGCTTAAGGACAGTTAAAGGGTGCTGGGATATCGTAAAACGAGAATAGAACCAAGCAGCAAAAGAACTTTCAGAAAGAACTTCTTTCACAGATTCTCATCTTAGGCACTGATTTGTTTATAATCATCTTTGTTCTCCATTAATTACTGGTATTTGAATTGAACTCCAACAGGAGTTTCCATGATACAATAAGCAAGCAAAAGTCAAGTCAATAAAATAATGTAATCTTAGTATCTGTATTCATAGGTTTTTATGTTGCAGTCATCAAAGTGACAACACCATAACACTTTGAAATTGAAAGAGGCATGGCCTCTAACTCCAAGTCAGTGACACCAAACGTAAGTATCAGCACATAGACTACTTGGTATCCGTTTAAGACCAGAACAGTACTACCTGGTACTAATACAGTGCCGACTACCATGATCAGCAATTTTATGATTCAATAATTCAAAAAAGACTTATGACCTCCTACCATACCAACTCCATAAGATGCATTTGAAAAATGATACAAACTCAACTCAATCAGGTTGCCATAAGAAGAAAAGAATCTATACCGCAATTCTTTGCTGATTTAGGCCACCCTCAGCATGAATAAATATATAACCACTCGTTTCATTCTCGGGAGGAAGGTCTGCACAATAGTTAAAGAGTTAATAACCTAAGCCGTGATATCAAACATTTCCTAAATGCATTTCACAAAATGCGGGTGATACCAAATACGCATCACTAATAAAGGAAGCCATAGACATTGGATACCCGACATTCCACCGTCACGCCGCTCGGCACAAGGCTTCCAAGAAGTAGTTGCAGAGAAAGGATTCTCCCAAAGCGAAGGATTCTCCTTAACCTAGAAACCAGGAAACACGATTTACAAAAAGCCAAAGCCATTGTTACAACAAGTAAGAAAAACAATAACAAGATCTATAAGAAAAACTTACACGCGGACAATGAAGAACAATGCCATCTTTTTTACACAAATACGGAGAATTCTACAATAAAGATTAACAGTGATATTAGAATTAGTAACACAAAAATTAAATCCATGAAAAAAAGTAGACCTCACAGTTTCCATTAAAAAAAATCAGCTAAACTTTAAATTAAACTTAACCAGCTAGAGCTAGTTCACTCCATTTAATTTTTTTCCCCAAATATCAATAATACTATTATTTTAAAAAATAAGAATAATTTCAACTTCAAATCAGAAATTCCTATTCAACATAAAAGAATCTAGAAAAAAAAGTATCGAGTAACTTCAACTACTTAAACACGAAGTGAATCAGTTCCTTACTAATCGTATGCAACATAAAAGAATCTAGAGAAAATAAGTGCACACTATTTTCAACTACTTAAACACAAAGTAAATCAGCTCCTTACTAATAGTATGCAACATAAAAGAATCTAGAAAAAAAAATAGTGCCAAGTAATTTAAACTGCTTCAACACAAAGTGAATCAATTCCTTACTAATCGTTGTAAGATCGAGAAAAAGGAAATCAATCCAGCAACGGCGATGAAAACGAGCAAGAGAAGCGAGATCCTGGAACCGTGTTGAGAAAACCTAGGATCATCATTAAGGAAAGGGAAAAACGAGTAAATTTGTGACCAGAACGAACGGTAACGATCTCGAAACGAATGGCGAGGATGATCGTCATCATCATCTCGAAGGACGTGATCGTTGAAGATGAGAGGGGAAGCATCCTCGTCGCGTTTCATCGGAGAAGAAGAAGCTCGGCTCCCGAGCGAGCTGCCCGAGTGCCTCAGCTCAACCATGGCTCGCTTCGGACTGTAAGCCAGCTTGCGAGAGCTCGGCTTCCGCTTTTTCGACTCGGCTTTTCGCAATTGGTGGCGCTGGTGGTGGTGATGGTAAGTCACTTGGGAGTGGAATGGAAGTTCTTTCAAAGTCCACATATATATAATGTGTCCAAAGATTCAACTAAACGTGGCTGAAAACAAGGTTTAATTTGGTTTTCGTCCTTCTATTATGTTAAAATTTGATATTTAAATCTATAATTTAATTTTTCATAAGTTGATCCTTTATTTCTAATAATGTTATTAGTAAATTCAAATTAATAATAGGCTTAATTATAAGATTGACCCCAAATTATGCATTTTTCACTTAGATATCTATTTTTTTTATAAAAAATAATATCTAAATTATCAACTTTATCTCATTTTATACAAAATGTGTACAATATCCTACATGAATGTGATACATGTCACATTCTTATTGGTTAATAATTTTATCTCATTTTATTTTTCAAGTGTACGACATTTGGCAAATATGCCACATGTGATGTTCTTATTGACTAATGTTTTGATTAAAATGAGATAAAATTAATAGTTTAAATATATTTTTTATTTGAAAGCCATGATCCGAGTCAGAGTCAGCAATGGAGAGTGATTAAGAGTGAAAGTAAAGAACAAAAATTTGGGGAAAGCATTGAGATCGATGCAAAAGACGGTGCAATGTAACGAAGTTGAACGGTTGATCAGTGATCAAGCAATAATTGAGTGTCATCGCATTAAAAACTCAGATAATCAAATCTTGGCGCGCAATAACTTGAAGTGTAAGCTTGATCCATGAAAATCAGGTACTTCAAAATTCTTTCACTTCCTATGAAATTATGGATATGTAGATATTTATTTTTGCTCATCTATTTAATCGATAGTAATTTCAGTAAATATTGTTTCTTGAATGAGCACATTTTAAAAACAACCTCATTAGAAACAACATCACATTGAGAACGAATATTTGGGAATAACCTTGGAAAGTTGATAGAATTTTTAAATTATTTTACTTTTGGGATGGTCTGGAGAGCATGACTTGAAGGCTCATATACCAAAATTATTAAGAATTTGTTCTTAATCTTTCTTTAGAAATTTAAGTGTTGCTCTTTATTTCATTAATTGGCACTTAAAAAGGCCCTTTTTTTTTGCTAAAATATCACTATCTATTTAAGTTAACTTTCATTTTACCACGCTCAAGTAACCACTTTGAATTCCAATTTCATTTTTACTGAGTATTTTTTTTTTTTTTTTTTGGAAGACTTAACTCTTTAAGTATTATCTCTGCAACCACAATAACCACCGCAGCTCTTGTTCTTTTCAACTAAGCCTATTGAGTTGGACAGGTCGAACCATGGACATTTCAAAAAATTTTAACCCCAAACCTGTTTTTCAAATTGACTCAACCTAGCATATCAAACCTATTTTTTTATTATATTTAAATTTTTATTGTTTAAATTGAAATCAAGTTGAATCGTGTTTGGTCTGAAATATAATTTTCTTTTCGAGCTCAAATCAACTAAGCCTATCCAGCTGAACAGATTGTTCGGGCTATGGACAACTTTATATTAGATCAATAATAAACCCAAAGAACGCTTTGGGCCCCAAAATTGTGGACACACCGGGCTTACACGTGAAATAGCTGCACTCTTTCGGCCCTCCTTTGTAGCCGAAAAAACCATTAGCAGCATCAACATTTCTCATTTTCTTCTTCACCCAAATGCTCCTTTCATGTCGATTCTGATCGGGTCCCAACCCTTTCAAACCCATTTGGTATGCATTTGTGTCTGATATGTATCACGCTCTGGGCACGACCCGCCTAATATACCGTGCCCGCATCTCAGGATTCGTTAAAACTGGCCTCATCGACCAAGCCGTCCACCTGTTCGACGAAATGACTCAATCAGATTGCCGAGTCTTTGGCATCGACTACAACCGATTCATCGGCGTCCTTATTCGTCATTCCCGTTTCGACTTAGCTGAACGCTACTACTTCCAAATGTTCCCTCAGGGTTTCTCCCTGACCCCATTTACTTACTCTCGATTTATCTCTGGTTTATGCACTGTCAAAAACTTTAGTCTCATTGAGCTTCTTTTAGATGATATGGATAAATTGAATTATGTTCCTGATATTTGGGCTTTTAACATTTATTTGAATCTTTTGTTTAAAGAGAAAAAGGTAGAGTTAGCTTTAGAGGTTTTTTATAGCATAGTTGAGAAAGGGAGAGACCCGGATGTTGTAACGTATACGATAATGATTGACGGGATGTGTAAAGCTGGGAAGCTTGATAATGCTGTTGAGTTTTGGAAGGAAATGGTGGGGAAAGGTTTAAAACCAGATAAGAAAGCCTGTTGTGCGCTTGTCATTTGGTTGTGCGAAGGTGGGAAGGTTAATTTGGCGTATGAGCTTATTATTGAGGTGATTAAGGGTGGAGATGTAGAGTTTAGTTCATTGCTCTTTAATGCACTGATTAATGGGTTTTGTAAAATGAGGAGAATCGATAAGGCGCAGGCAATAAAGTCGTTTATGACAAAAAATGGGTGTCAGCCGGATTTGGTTACTTATAATATTTTGTTGAATTATTGTTGTAATGAGTTTATGCTGGAGGAGGCAGAGAAGTTGATGAAGAAGATGGAGAGGAACGGGATGGGACCTGATGTTTATAGTTATAACCTGATGATTAAGGGGCTTTGTAATGCTGATAGGTTGGATAAAGCATACTTCTTGATGGTTAATAAGATGGAGCCGAATGGGTTGGCTGATGCTGTTTCTTATAATACCATTATCAAAGCATTTTGCAAAGGTGGTCATGTTCGAAAAGCTTACAAACTTTTTGAGGAAATGGGTAGGAAGGGGATTTCACCTGATGTTGCGACATACACAACTCTCATAAAAGCTTTTCTTAATGAAGGCAGTTCCGATGTAGCTAAAGCACTTATCGATCATATGTCAGGGATGCGTCTGTTGCCTGATCAGATTTTCTATACTACGATTATTGACCACCTATGCAAAAGTGGGAAAGTTGAAAGGGCTTGTGGAATTTTTAATGACATGATAATGCAGGGAGTTAACCCTGATGTGATTTCATACAATGCCCTCATCAATGGGTTTTGCAAGTCTAACAGAGTAAATGAAGCTTTACATCTATACGAGGAAATGCAGACTAAAGGGCTCTCTCCTGATGAAACAACTTACAAATTGATAATTGGAGGGCTTGTACGGGAAAAGAAACTTGCTAAGGCTTGCACAGCATGGGATCAAATGATGGAGAAGGGTTTTACTCTTGATGGAGCTCTTTCGGAGACACTGATCAATGCTATACAATCAACAGACTCTGCATAAAGGTGGTAGTATTTTGCATTTCATATTCCATTACTTACATCTATATGTGTCTTTTGGATGGTTTCTTCTTCTGTTTTTATGGAAATACTTGGTTTGCTCTAAGAGCAGCACATGGTGTTAATGATTTTTTGACACTACTAGTACAACCCAATGCATCTTCTTGCTATTCTACCCTAGCCTTGTTTGCAAGACTTCTGTAAACTTAAAAACTAGATGCCGGACACTCTAAACTTAATATGAAGCAGCTAGAAGACTTAAGATTTTGCATTGAATGTAGCATTCCAGTTGATCATGTTTGTTGCGGTGGTATGACATATGATGGAAGTTATCATGTGGCATTTTTTATTATAATCCACTATATTACAACATTCATGGTAATGTGCATCAATCTAATCCAGTGCTTGCACATTGGGTTGAAAGTTCACTTAACTGATTTGTTTAAAGAGTAGCTTAAATGTGCCTGGTTCGTGGAGCATGAGTGTGAAATTGATTCTTTTGCAATTTCATAGCTCTTATGTTTTCTTAGGCAAGTGATCTTGCCTCGGATTTAAATATTAAAATGTGTTTATTTTGATAAATTCAGGTGAACTATTTGTTTTGGTATTGAATAGCCATATGGATGGATTGTTTGCTGCTCTTCTTATGATCCTTTATTCTTGCCACTGTTTTGCCCTTTCTGCAGACTCTTAGAAAATAAATCTAAGGTTTGAGTTGTTTCTCTCTTGAATATATTTATAGATGGGTTAAATAACTATTTAGGGTTTGAACTTGGCAACTATTCCCACATTGGGACCTGAACTTGATAATTGTTCCCATATTGTGGCCTGAACTAGGCAATTGTTCTTACATTGGGGCTTGAACTTTTTTTGTCCAAGTTAGTCCCTGAACTTTAGGGTTTTCAAGGAAATATCAGTGACTAACTTGGACAAAAAAAAAGTTCAAGCCCCAATGGGAGAATACTTGCCAAGTTCAAGGGCTAGCTTGGACCCAAAAAATGTTTAGGCTCCAATGTGAGAATAGTTGCCAAGTTCAGGCCCCAAAAGTGATTTAACCTTTTATGGATGAAGGCAGGCAAATTCCTACCAGTTTTATACGAAAAAGAATATTACTGTTAGGAAAAAATGGTATGTAGCCTACCGTAGGGGGAAGGTCCCTATTTTTGAAAGATCATCGGTTGTATCATGTCAATTATCGCATAGTACTGATTTCTCTGTTGATACTCTCATCTTTGTGTTCATTTAACCCGTCAGTATACTCCTGTGTGCTTGTATATTGCAGGGGGAGCTCCACCATGCTATGCTTGAAATTGGACCGGGTGATTCCAAGCGCTGTGAGCTCAAAACCGTACTATGCTCTCAAATCGATAAATACTTTCTCCATGTTTATGGTAAGTTCTTTCAACTTTATTTACCCATTACTTCTTTTGCCTCCTTTACTCATCAAAGATTACTTGCCTCCCTCACTAGTTTATGTTTGATTCTTTGCCTTTACTTGAAGTTCTCATGAAGTCAAATACTTTTTTGCATTTATTACTTAGGATAGTACCTTTGCTTTACTTAGTTTCATAGTTTCAGTTTATTTTCATTACCAGAATGGCTTATCAACATGTTGAAACCAACCCACATTTTATCGAAGATCCTGACAGAATAACGCCCGAGCAACAGCATGATCTACCTGCTACCTTGCTGCCACAACGTGGTCGCAACCAGCGTGTCCCACTACGAGGTCCTATAGACCAAGACTTACATCCTCATCCACTTGGCCTGTCACAGCCGGAGCCACATCATGACAGCCAACCTCACCTGCCACTTCATGTTTGGGTGCCGCCACCAGTACATTATGAAGATCAACGCCCCCAATTACGATCACGACCTTCACCGTTTCAAGGTCCAACTCCAGAAGAAGTAATGCTACAACCCCATCTTCATGACCAACATCCTAGCTCATCATCGGTAAGACCACAGCATGAAATCAATGAAGGTGACCAGCACCAACGCTGGCATCCCCAACAGCACCGTCCTCACTCTGGTGTTTTCCTCCCAATTGTCCGTCAAACCGACCCTCTAACATTATCTACAGCAACTTCCTGTATAATTTTTTGGCTGATCGTGATACTTGCAGGCCTACTCGTTCTTGTGGTCTATATCATCTTTCGACCACATAGACCACTCTTCGATCTCAACGGCTTCACCTTGAACGCGGCCACCCTCGACACAGGTTACCTGCTGGATGCAGATGTCACTCTACTGGTTAACTTTACAAATCCGAACAAGAAAGTGAGCATTGATTTCAATCGCTTGTCTCTTGATCTTTACTTCGACGAAACCTTGATTGCTACTCAATACATAGAACCTTTCTCAGCTGCAAAAGGTCAGACCATGTTTGCAAGTATTCATATGATAGCCAGTCAGGTTAGTCTTTCAATGAAAGAAGCACTGCTGTTTGAGAACCAGATCAAGAACAATCAAGTTCTATTTTCAGTCAAAGGGGCATTTCGAGCTCGATCCAAACTCGGAGGGTTTATGAGATATTCGTATTGGTTGCATAGTTATTGTGGCATCATAGTTTCAAGCCCTCCAACTGGGGTCCTGAGAGAAAAAATTTGCAGAACTAAACACTGATGAAGAATCCATTTGTAATTGTCTTATTACTTTTTTTTGTCCCTTTGTGTCTTTGTGTTTAAAATTAATGATAATATAATCATAAATTAGGCTTTGATTGGTTTTTGAAAATATTTCTTATTTTCATATTTCATTTTCATCTTTAGAAAACAATTTTGGTAATTATTTTTCTATAATAAAAATAACTTTTGAATTTATATGGATTCAAACCAAGATAGTAGATTTAATATTCGAAAAATTGTTGAAAAACAATAATATTCTTAAGTCAATTTATTTTCATCATTTTTATTTTTACAAAATATTTTTAGTGGAAACAATGAAAATTTTTTTTTTTATTTTCTAATTTTAACATATTTTCATTTTTATTTTTCAAAAATCATTTTAACATAGCCTTAATTTTGCGTTTCTTTTAAACAAGATCTCTTTGCCAAAATGAAAACAACTAAAACATAACAGGAAATGAATATATAAATATTATACGAATGTGTCAAATTTTATACTATTGTATAGAATTTGTTATGTAATCATAAATCTTAAACTTTTTCTTCCCCAAAACATTTTTGTATATAATGAAAAGAATAAATGAGGATAAGAGATTAGCTTCGTACTCGTTTGTGCTTCTGAGCAACTCTTTACAAATGGTTTCTCTATTCGATTGGTTTAGTAGAAATGCCTACTTTGTTGATGATACGGACCATGGTAATCCGACTCTGGCGCCATGTTATTTGATAACAAAGAACTCTGCAAAGTTCTTCCCTCTGGTTCTTGAAGGAATAACTTGTCTTCCAAGTAACATTGAATCTTGGACGTAATCGGCCTCAGGTCCAGATCATCTTGGGACCTCAAGGCATTTAGAAAGTTCTCTGAGATGAAGTTCAGCATTTTCATGAATTGAGATCTGTATTTTCTGAAGAGAGCAAAGCCTGCCATCTGTGAAAACGAATATCTATGTTAATCCGAAGGAAATTTATATCTCAGTGAGCATGTTGGATCCATACTAGTTTATAGTTTACGAATTCTGAATTTTGGCCCTTCCCAATTCTAGTAACCTTTTTCCCAACATGTAATTAGGAATGGCAAAACCTAAATAGCTCGATAAATTTCAAATCAATCTACTCTGAATGGAGCAAATGTTTTTTTACAAAAAAAATGCGAGGCGGGACAAGGTGGATTTTTTTCTTTTGAATAATCGGTATAGAGCTGTTATGGTTATTACTTGTCCCACCCCGCTTCGCTCCACTATATGAAATTATCATTTTATCCTTGTATTTGTATTAAAAGAGTAAAAATGTAACAAAGTATTATAGAAAAAATCAATATTAAATTTTCACTTGACTTTAAAAAGATTGAAAATATTAAAGACAAGTAGCAAAAATTAAATTGAAGCAGAGCGAGCCCGGGTAAGGCAAGAATGGATACATCCAACATCAATAGAGGTGGTAGCGGTTTTTAAGATTCTACATCCTTAGTGAAGTGGGGCAGGTGGTGGATTTAGCAACATCCACCCCCATCCCGCTCTATTGCCATCCCCAGGCATGTTCGTGTTTTGAGCAATTGCTGGTATGATGCAAAAGAGTAGACTGAGAAATCCAACTTACTTGCAGGAATGCATACAAAGCCACAGCGGTATACATATTGGCAGGGAGTGCATTTAGAAACCTAGCAAGCCAAGCCCAACCTTCCTTTAGACCATGAACATTTTGGCAACCAGCAACCTCAGTCTGCCATTAATGATAAAAATCTCGTTTAGTAGGGTTTGTTTTTGATGAATTATATGATGCTACATGTATAGAGGGCAAAAATATCCATATGCTTAACTAGGAAAGAGACATCACTTTCTTTCTTATTTAACCATTAACATACCTGAACCAGTGCCCCATACAGCTTCATGTAAGAATCCAACCGTACCAAATAATCTGTAGTACTTTCAATCTTCCCATCATCCTCTTTGTATCCAATAACCTTCCAATAAGCTTCTTTGGATTCAAATGCTGACTGGAATAGCAAATTACAACTCAGAAGCCATATATCAGCAAAAGGAACAAAGGCACACTAGCATAATTCCGTTTATCCATGTTTGGCTTTTCTAGAGCAAGTTGAGTGATTTCACATATCAAAAAAGCATAGCTACATGTTTAACAAATGCAAACACTTGAGAAACACGGTGAGTTTGAGTGCTAGCTTGTTATTCATCTAGATAGGCTTACATAAGATATAAAAATGTTACCTTGGTGTATGATATATGCTTTGGGACAGTGTAAATGCAAGCTCTATGTATCTCAGCAAGAACAAGATCCATCGCTTGTGGGAACTGGTAAACAAGAATATTTGTACGTTAAAATACAGTTTCTGATGCTAAGATCAGAAAGCACTCTTCCCCCCCCCCCCCAAAAAAAAACAAAGCAAAAAGAAACAGCTTGGATGAGGGGAGTCTCAAACCCTCAAAAGTGGAGATACTGTGCCCGGGATGTCTATGCTCGGTTTTATCCCCGTGTTTTGTCCCTCAACTCTACAGAGAGCCCCAACGGGTTCAGAGAGTGGGAGCGCCTCACCCACCAAGGAAATATGAGCACTTGGCCGTGGTGAGGTTCAAACCCATGCTCTTCTTACCCGCTAATGCCACATAAGGGCATGAGTTCGAACCCCACCAAAGCTAAGTGCTCACATTTGCTTGGTGGGTGAGACACTCCCACTCCATGAACCCGTTGGAGCTCTCCGTGGAGTCAAGAGACAAAACCCGGGGATAAAACCGTGGACACCCCGGGCACAAATACATTGTTTGAGGGTTTGAGACTCCGACCTCCCCTCAACAAAAACTATAGAATGTACTATAAGTATTGCAACTTATCATTTACTTATTTTACAAATAAGCTCTAGTTGTTTCACCTTCTTATCCACCTACCGGTACGATATTATGGTTCAAGACTTTGTCCTAAGTTCATTACCCATCCACTAAATTAGTCATGAACCAAACACATCTAAACAACCGAGGAAATCAAGGCTTCTGAGAAAGTAATCAGAAATATTTTTTATTTTCGTGGCATGTTAAAATTTATAGCAGTCCCATGCCTAGTCATAAACTTTAAATTATGATACCAAAATGATCTCAGTATCTAAGACAGCCTGTGAAGAGGAAAAGGCCATTTTTTATGGTTATTGTGATTAATTTGCTCCCTTTACACCCCCATCCCTCCCATGCCCAAGAAAAGGAACCATAAAAGATGTACCTGTGATGTTACAAGGACGATGACATGTGCACAGGCAAAGGCAGAATGACTAGGGCTTTCACAGTTAGAAACAACCTGAAGTATCAACAACAGAAATGCACCGCCATAACCATAAGGAGTTTCAAAATACATGCATCACTGACAGATAACAAATAGAATAGAGACCTCATATTGTTTTAGTTCCATGCATGGCCACATTACTTGGTCATTTTCATTAGAGAGTAGGGAAGTTTCTCAAGGTATGCATATTTGGCTTCATTGTGAAAAATTCTATTGCTTTCAACGCGGAACCAGATTTCCAACTTTGCATTTTGAATGGTTAGACTTTTTGTACATTTGTTGAAAATAACACATTGTTTTGTGATGAGCAACTGTGACTACCTTCTGAGCAAAATATGCGATGCTTATGGTTTGAGGGCAACGCGGATTGTTGAAAATCTTTACAAGCTCACTAGCTTGTGTGCTGCAAAAGATTGTTTACATATAGAATTATCAATCTAACAGCATCATGAAAGTTTGGATGTTAAACTTCTAGTTGAAGCAAACATAAATCCTAATGCAGAAAATATAATAAACTTTACAAAACTACCTTAACACAAAAATGAACAGATCCATCTTACCTAACCTTGTCCTTGCTACCACTAATTTGTCTTATTAATCTACCAATAAGCCTTCCAGTGCTGTCAAAATTCTAAAAACAAACAACATTGCTTAACCAAATAAGATGCATACAAATAAACCAAGACACTGAAAAGAAAATTCAGTGCCAAATGCTAAATACAAATAGAGAACATATGGTAACAAAGCTAAAGCACTTTCCAATAATATAATACATAACCCACACATCTACATAACGACCCCCTTTTTTTAATTTACTTTTTACCTTTTGGACAAGTACGGAAATAATAAACTTTAATCGAATAGGGTCACATTCTGATATTTACCACCCAATTTTATAAGCAATACATATCCTAAATGTAAGTAGATATAAGACATACCTGATTTGAACTTGATCTCAGTGATTGGTTTATTTCTTCCAACTCTTTTAATTTTTGTAGCCTTTCCCTCTCTAGCTTTAAAGCACTCTCAGCAGCCCTGAGCATATTACCTGCCACATTGACAGAGAGACACATTAATGTACCGCCTTGAACAAAAATCTTGTTTACCAGAACAAAGGAACACATAGTGCAAAAACTCAAACGAAATATGGACAACATTAAGAATATGCCTAGCAACTAGCAAGCAGTCTTTAGAAACATAGACAGCAATGAAGTGACAAGAACTGAGGTCATGTATTTGTCCCCGTGTATTAGGTTTAGGGTCCTGTACGTATGTTCACATGTGAATATGCATGAGTATGTTTTTAAACTGAAAATAAATTAATATACCTGCCAATTCTGATTTATTTGTTTTATCATTCTCAACTCTCGAACTAGTAGCATTTGGGCCTCCTGGAGCTTCTGTTTGTGGCACTTCAGAAGTATTAGCTTTTGAGGCTTTAGCTGCTTCCTTTTCTGCTGCTTCTTTTGCTGCTATCCTCTCGGCTTCCAAAGCAGCTCTATTTGCTTCCTCAGCTTTTAGTTTAGCCTGCAACTAATACCTAAATTTCTTAATCATAAAGCAAATATCCTTTAATTTCCCTATAAAATGAACATGTTTTCTAAAAGGATTTGAGTATCAAAAAAATATATGTTGCTAAAAATAAAATGCATCTACAGATATAAGGTTTCATTTTTTTTCAGAGTTAAAATCTAGAAAAGGCCTCACAAAGTGGAGCAGGGACCTCCTATCAGAAAGCATACACACGCAAAAAAATGCAAAATATTAAGAAAACTATCTTGAACTATTGCAATATCCCAATTCTTTAAAGCTCAATAAAGAAAAAACAGAATAGACTCCAACTTTATTCTCTCAATTCCAATGGTAAATTATAAAGGCCTTTTCCATGGAGCATGAACGAAGTGATGAGGCCACTTAGTTGTGTGGCTTTCTAATTGAAACCTGTTGTTTCTGAGTGTGGAGCCTTTGTGGCACTAACAAGGCCAATCATCATACTGTTATTATTCTTAAGTACTTTTGTCAAACTAAAGTGATTTTGAGATCTCGAGATTTAAAAGATTATGACAGGAGATTGTGTTCTCTTTTTCTCTAAATCCATCTTTACATGGAAGAATGTCAATGAACTGAACCATGTAATTTGTCCTTGTTCTCTTTTATTCCTTGCTACCACAATGAAGCATAGCTCTTGTGTAAAGTACAAAGAAAACACAAGCAAAGTAACAAGCAACACTTTTAGAACTCTACAATAGCCAAGTCCTTCTTAAGTTCAATCAGAAAAGTTTTCTTAAAAATTGAGTTATATGCATGACAACCTAGCAAAAGAGAACTTCCGCAGCTTAAAAAAACATCCAGTCAGTTCACAAATGGAAAATTGCACAAAGTAACAGCCCTAGTTAGATGAACAAAAGATACAGAGAGGTGCAGTGCCACATATGACGCAGGTCTAATATACTACATCTAAGGGTTGTACAAACTAACCTCTGCCTCTGCTTTGGCCTTTTCTTGGCGTAGTCTTTCTTCCTGAAGAGCCTTTTCCCTTCTCTTGGCTTCTTCATGTGCAGCATCACTTCGTATTTTCCTTTCCTCTATTTGTGATTTGAGTTCATGGTCCCGCTGGACAGCAGTCAAATGATTATCAAGTCCTTCTGCACTGTAGTAAATTCATGTATTTTTAAAAATTGTTTCCAGAACAGCAAGCACCATGTAATTGTGGAAGACAACTTCAACAAATTCATCCATTATACCATAATTCAAAAGTATTAAATCTTACATTAATTCCTCTCAATAATCGAACTACTCTCTTCACCCTATTTGCACATTAAGAAAGAAGCTTTGACTTTTACGTGTTTATTATCATCCATCTATTTTCTATAACATTGATTAGCTATACTTATTATTGTCAAAAAGTAAAATAGATTGAAAAACAAATTCTAAATATAGAAGAAAAAGAAAGAGCTAAGATGTTCAAAACTTGAAAAAAAAAATAACTTCATTTTGGAACATCCAAAAAGGACAGGTGAAAAATGAAAATAAAACAGAGAGAGTGGTAGTTAACTATGAACTATAAGGAGTTTGAGACTATGATCCTCCAAGAACTCTCCAAATACATGAAAAAACTTAGAGTGAACTCGTAAACATACCCATGTCAGATACATACACAAATCTAACAGTCACACTCAAGTCTGAGTGACATAGACTATTAGGATCAGTTAGAACGCATATAATAAAGCATCATGCAGCATCAATAGAAAAATGGAAAAAGGACAAAAGAGCCAGCAACAAGATCCAGTTCTGGAAACTGTATTCCAAAACTGAATATGTTAGTAAATAACTATGAGAAACAAAAGGTGCCTACTTACACTCTGCGTTGGTACTGAACATCAAATTTCCTCTCCACTTCTCGCCTTGCTTCTCTATATTTCTCAACTTTAGTATGTGCAGAGGAAGATTTTTCGCTCTCATTCATCAAATCTGTCTCTAATGCAGAGATTGTGTTTCTAATTTCCTCCTGTACTTGAGTAAATTGCAATGCTACATCATAATCCATATATGAAGGACAGCAAACAATAAAATACACATGAAATAAAAAGATCCAAGTTCATAACCAACATGATATAATAACACAAAACTTAAGCTCTCTTCAACAGAAGTTAATCCAACAAACCTTAACTCCAAGTTGATGCTCATGAGTTAACTCATATAAAGCACTCTCCACCAATCCCACCTCATTCATCAAGTAGGTTTGAACGTCAAGACACGGCTGATCATCAGAATCATCATCGCTACTACTGAAAATTAAGAATTTCACAACAAAACCACGAAAACAAATCACCTTGAGCATGCACACTAAATAAAGACTTCAAATTTAACAAAAATAAACAATGGTTAACATAATCCATACCTAAAATAAAATTCATTGCAATTAAATCGTGCAGCTTTCACTAAACCTCGATCACGAACTTCCTCATTCTCACCTTCACTATCCTCAAACTCCTCGTCAGATACTCTCATTACAAAAGCATTTGAGCTTCTCTTGGTGCCTTTTTCCCCATAAATTTCTCTATTTCATATGTTAAAATTAAAAAATATACATCTTAATTTAACTGATACAAGTACAGAAAATACAAAGATGAAATACACACACACCTTGATTTGGTTTTTGCAAAGGGCAAAGAAACCGAAGAAGAGAGATTGAGCTTCTTTTCCAAGGAATCAAGCTCCGATAACAAAGATTTGAAGCTCCAATCCGGGTCGGGTTCAAGACCGATTCCATTAACGATTTGAGGACACCGAATTTCCAACTTAACAGCTTCCCTACAATATCATGCATTTTTTATAAGTAAAATTAACCAAAAACAAAATCAAGAAGAAAAACACAAGAGAAGAAATTTGAACTTACATTGTGGTCTTGAGGACTTACAAATTTAAAACCCTAATTATTCAATTGGGAAATGAAAGCAGAGTAAAACCCTAAACCCCTTCTAAACACCAAAGCGCCAAAACTTTATTAAGACATTTCCACCATTTTCACTCAGCCTGATTACAACAGAGTTTTATTTCATCTTCCTTTATTGTATATGGGTCGGATCCGGATGATCGGTGGATCCACTTCGGTCCATTGGGCATTTTCAGGTCCGAACTCTTTTCGTCATAGATTGAAGAGCTATTAAGTTGAAAATTTTTTAAAATATATATTTTTTATAAAAAAAATTTATATTATTATAAGGGTTTTTTTTATAAAATAATTAATAAAACTATTTTTTTTAAGGGACAAGATTAAATTAGACCCATTATTATTAAATATATTACTTTAGTCCTTTGTGCTATCAACATGAATCAAATAAGTCCAAATTTTAATAGAGTTAGCCTTTATTATTTAAAAATTATCATTTACTTTTAACTGAGTTAATATTTTCACAAATTTTTTTTATGATTTTGCAAATGACATCTTTTGTTTGGAGCTGAATTGTAAATAAAAATAGTCTTGATGTCAAATTTTTAATGCTAAATGTTAAATTTGTTACAATTTGACCTTATTTGATTTTTTTTAATAATAGCACATAAATCACATTATACTTTTTTAGTAGAAAGACTTGATTGATTTAATTTCTATAATAGAGGGACTTATCATGAATTACACCCTAAATAAGACATACACGAGTGGACATCTCCAACTTGCTTTGGACAAACTCCGCCCCCCAATTTTTTCCTCATAATAAACAAAATAATTTCATTAAAATTCAACACAAACCTATTACTCAATTATCAATAAGTTTACATTTTGATTATTTAATTTTAAAAATTTATAAAAAGGGTCATTTAGTTTTACAAAAAATTTAAGTCATTTAACTATTCGAAAGTTTTTATTAAGTCACTAGACTATTAAGTTGTTTTTTTTTAAAGTTCGAGTAACGAGCTCTAAGCAACGATTCAACGATTGATATGATAGATCAGTACCCATCAGTAAATCAAATGATATATTTAAACTCAAGTCAATCTGATGGCCAGTGTTAGAGATTGGTTGTTTGATTTTTTGTTCATAGATTCATGACGTTCAAACTTATTTCATGAAAAAAAATTAGTTGTATAAGAGAAAGGGAAGAAGAGCTTTGAATTTATATAGACAGCGTGCATAAAGAAGGCTATACAACAACGATGTTAATAACCCAGTGACTTACATGAAAACTTTCAAATAGTTCAATGACCATTTTATAACTTTTTAAAGTTGAGTGACAAAAACATAAATTTACTTATAATTTAGTGACATTGGATAATTTACCCTAAATTTAATTATAATATTATAAAAAATTATCAATTCAAAAAATATTTTTTATCCACCCTTGACTAAAAAAACATGGGGAAGTTCACTTGATTCTTTTATCCTCAACGTCATTCAACATGCCAAGCCATCCCACATCTCTCCCTACTTAGATGTTATAAAATTTTGAAGGATTAAAATTAAAATTTTTATTAAAAAAAAGACTTAAATTGAATAATTTATAGTTAAGATGAACCAAACTTGATATTATTCCAATTATGTTCTATTTAAGAATATTATGCACATATAGTTTTGATTAAATTAAAAAATTTTGACTCTTTGTTGGATGTGAAAAATCTTTTAATTATTAAATATATATCGAAAAAACTAATATTCTCGATTGATATAATTGAAATGTTGGATTAAATAAAAAAATTTATTTACACGATGAGTATCATTAATTTGATAAATTTAATGGACGATTTATTAAAGTAAAAATACCTCTTTAGTCACTTTTAATTTTGATATTAAGTAAATTAGTCCCTTTAAAAAAATCTGAGTAATTTAATCTCTATCAATTTTGAAAATGAGCAACTAAGGACATTAATCACGACAATTGATATTTTTCATCAATTATATATAATTTTTTTTGATATAATAATAAATTAAGCTCTTAATGTTTACATATTTTTATCATTTTGGTATTTATTCTAAAAAGAATCATATCAAAAAATGTATAAAATTTTAAGAAAATCTGAAAGATTCATATATATATATATATATATTTGGCTTCAAATATATATAGATATACAAATATGTTCAAATTGACAAAAACATTAATGTTATAATTAATTGTCATTATATTATCACTTTCGAAATTGATAGAGATTAAAGTGCTCCTATTTTTTTTTAAGAGGGACTAATTTGCCCAATATCAAGATTAAGAGGGACCAAAGATAAAGTTGTACCATTTATTAATATATGTAAATTAAATAAAAAAAATACAACTAGATCCTTCATATGTATATAACCACACAAGCTATTCAATGCAATAATCCCACCTTCCATTGAAAAAAACACTCTCAAAAACCATGGCAAGGTTAGCTATTTTGCTACTGATTCTCATCGCCGTTCACCACGTTAATCCAACCATATCCCTCCCTTTGTCAACGAACTCCCGTTGGATCGTCGACGACCAAACCGGTCGGCGAGTGAAGCTAGCCTGCGTGAACTGGCCGTCGCACCTCGAGCCAGTGTTCGCCGAAGGACTGAGCAAGAGATCGATGGATTCGATCGCCGAACAGATCGTATCGATGGGATTCAACTGCGTTAGGCTCACTTGGCCGTTGTATTTGGCCACCAATGACTCTTTAAGTTCCCTCACCGTCCGGCGATCGTTTCAAAATCTCGGGTTGATGGAACCCATTGCTGGAATCCAAGCTAATAACCCATCCGTCATTGATGTGTCGCTGATACAAGCTTTCCAGGTATGAAATTTCAAATTTGTATTACTTTTTTTTTTTTTTTGGCACAATGGAAGATTAGGTTTCCACGTGAGACTAATAGGATAAGTACAAAGGGAAAATTCCACTTAAGGTAACTAAATTATTAATAATTTTATGTTTTAGTCTCTTAATTTTAAAAAGTTATAAAATAGTTACTAAATTATTAAAAAAAATTGTTTAAGTCATTCGACTGTTAAAATAATATAACCTTTTATTTGAACCACCTGCACCAATCAAAATCTCTTATTTCCCTATTCTTTTATAGTTTTTTTTTCTGTGAATCTGCTTTAAATCTCATGAATTTATGAAGAAAAAAAACGAAACAACTTTTTTCTCTGATCTTTGACATTAATCATTAATTTGACTTGGATCTAAGATATATTCATTTATTTGTTGATAAGTACTGATCATCAAATCATCGTTGGCAGTTTGTTAATTTGACTTTTTTTTAAAAAAACTTAGTAACTCAGTAATTTAAATGATATTTTTTAATAGTTCAGTAAAATAAAAACTTTCGAATAATTCAATGATCATTTTATAACTTAATACTAAGTGGCCAAAATATTAATTTAGTAATAATTTAATGATTTGATTGCAATTTATCCTTTAATTTTTTGACACAAAGGAAAAGGAAAAATAAGAAAAAAATTAATAATTTATTTTTTGTGGAGACCCCATTGGCGAAATAACTTAGAAAACAATGACTTGTTTTCCGACATTACTTAGGCCTAAAGATAATCTAATTAAGTGTGGTTTGAATTCCACAAACACCCCCTCCCTTTTACATTTATTAATATATATCCACTAAGGGCATTGCTGTTACGATAATTAGGTAAACGTTTAAGCGTATTTTTTTTTATTTAAAGGTTAGGAAGAGGTTATAAACAAAGTTTTTAGAATTAAATTAGTGGCCGAATCTATTATGTCGTTAGTTTGTTGATTCAATCAGTCTGTATTGATATTCGGATAAACCAATTCAACGTTTTTCTTTAAATTAGTACCTCAACTGGTTCTCGATCTAATCAGTTTGATTCAAACAACCTTGATTATAGATAAAATTAAGCATTGTATGAATATATATCCAACTCGAAATACAAAAAATAATAATAGCTCGAGTGGCCCACTCGACTTGATTGGATAAGGATTTAAATTAAACTATTTTAAATATTTTTATTTAATTTTAATTATAATATATATAAATATTAATATAATTTTTTTAATTTTTTAAATTGTAATACGAACTTTTCGGATGGGTCAAGTTGGACTCAAGTTCAAAGCCTAGAATTTTTTAAAATTACGCCTTAACCTGACTCGACTCGACTCATAAACACCTATAATTTAAATGCACTTAGCGCCCAATATCCTTCAATTTAAGAGTTTGAGGGTTATAAGTAATTTACTAATTGTATCAAAATAAATTTATAAGTTAAATTTTATTAAATGTCCTTGAATAATGTGTTTTTTTTTTATATTTAATCCCATTACTTTCATCATTTCTAATTTCTTTATTTTTCAAAATATAGATTTTTAATTTTTTTAATTCTTAATTTAACATGAATTACGCCCATAAAATGGGAAAATTCTCTTTTATGCCCTTTATAATTTATAAAATTTTAAATTATTAATAGTAAAATTACATTTTAACCTCCATAAATGATCAGAATTTGATTTAATCTTTTAAAAATTATAAAGATATAGACTATTAAAACAGTGAAACTACATTTTTACTATTTTGTAAAAATATACAACTTAATCATTATCTCTAAAAAAAAATTTTTTGGCTCCACCCCTACTTATCATATACACCTTAGCAATATTTTTCATATAGTTGGGCACATTTTTTTACACATTTTAATAAGATAAAAAACAAAAAATTGTCTTACTATTTGACTTTGTTATCATTTTCGAGTTAAGTTTGATTGTTTGGAGATATTGTGTGAGACAATTCAGAATATCTTAATATTTATCTTAATTATTTTAATATATAATAATTTTTTTTTTAACTCCAACTTGTGGTCAAGCATAGACAAATAATAATCGAAGTCATTCATTTACTACTTTTCTATTTAACTAAAGGGACAATAGGATTTAATTTGAAATATTAATTTTTAGTAAGGACTAAAAGAAAATTTCTATTAACTAAGGTTCCAAAAGGGGCTAAAGTTGAATTATTATTACCAAAAGACAATAAAAAATAATTTAATTAAGGGACCAAACCTTCTACTTGTCCCTAATTTTGTCCTTAATTTTGTTGAAATTTTAATTGACACGATGACTTATTTAGTTTTTCAACTTTATAGAAAAAATTATTTTAGTCTTGAAGTTAAATTTTCATTTCCTTTTAGCTCTTAAACTTGTATTATTTGTCAAATCATCCAATAATAGATGGAAAGTTAATATATATATATATATTCTGAAAAAAATTTAAAAATATATAAAATATTAAAATAATATTTTATGATTTTTAAAAAATTTAATTAATTGTTGATATGGCATACACATGGACTGCTATGTCAGCAAAGTTAACAATTGTTAACTTTTCCATCTATTTCAGAGTTAATTTAAATGCTAAAAAGACGAAAATTTAAATGAAAAACTAAAATAATTTTTTTAATAAAATTGAAGGGCCAAATAAATTATTATGATATTTAATTCAAACCCTTTACTAACCATATCTTTAAATAACCAATTTTACTTGTGGAGTTTAAAAAACTTTATCTATACAAAATAATTTATTATTATAGTTTAATTTTTCTTGGTCAATCATGTGGTAGTTTATTAATTTATTCATAATCATAATGCTCAAGTGGGAAAAGTTGACAAGAAAGACAATGATAAGTACAATGTAACAAATGTTGTTGACATTGATTAAATCATTAAAGTTAGCCCCCTTGTTTTTATTTTATTTTTATTTTTTATGCTTCTTGGTTTAAATATATATCAATTTACATTTCTAAACTAGGTATATATTTGTTTGTTTATGGTTTATCATATTTTGATTATTTCAATTTTTTTTAATTTAGTCACTCTAATAAAATAATTATGCGAATTAGTCGTTGTCGTTAAATTTTCTGTTTTCTTTTAATAGATTATTGATATGGCACATTGACACATTAAATGGTTGACATGTCACAATTTTATTAGTTTTTGACTAAAGTTTAGGGACCCCTTATAATTAGTCCAAAACATTTTCCTCTAAACTTTATAGAGAAATATTATTTTATTGAAAAATCTTATTTTATAGAAACCTTAGTTGGATCTTTCTCTCTAAACTTATCAACACTTTAAACAATTCAATTCTAATTATTAAATTAAAAGTGAAAAATCCAAACTAATTTAATATTCAATTCGATTCAATTTTTCATTTTTTGATCTACATAACACAAATTCTCGAATGCATCAAAATTTACAAACACTCATATATGCTTATAATATTGTTTTAAAAATTAAAATTATATATAATATGTTATTTTATATTAATAATTATATTTTTAATTAAATTTAAATAATACTTTTAAAAATTACTTAATTTAAAATCAAATTGACATATCAACTTAATTCAAATATATAAAAATCTTTGTTCAAGTCCGACTCAAATCAAATCGGGCCAATTGGCCCAACAGGTGAACTGATCTATGTATATGTATATTTATATATATATATATATATATATATATCAACCCTCAAATTTTGGTATTTTTGTTTTGCTTATTATTGGATGAATTTCAAATGACAGGCAGTGGTGTCTAGCCTTGGGAAAAACAATGTAATGGTGATACTCGATAATCACCTGAGCAAACCCGGGTGGTGCTGCGGTTACTTTGACGGCGATGGTTTCTTCGGTGACCCGTATTTTAACCCGGATATATGGGTCACGGGTCTGACGCGGATGGCCACCCTATTCAGTGGTGTCACCAATGTGGTTGGTATGAGCTTGAGAAATGAACTTAGAGGTCCCAAACAAAACGTAAATGATTGGTACAGGTAATTTTTCTAATTCTACCTATATATATGTAACATAGCCCGAAAAAATTTGGGTTTGATTTAATTGATTTATACGGTTTTAAGTAGATAGTCAAAGTCAGAGATAGATAAGAGCATCGACCTACTTTCAATCTAATTATAGGTTCTGATCATATATGTTCTTTTTGACATAATGCCTAAAACTACTCATAACTCATCCTCAACCCATAAATAGAATAATAATGTGCTTCAGCACACTCAAACTCATATTTTCCTACATTGACAACAACACTCATGCCAATCGAGTTAAGACTCAATCGACAATTAATTATTCAATTTAAATCATTTTAACATTAATTTTTTTTTATCTCCAACCATATAGGGAGTGTTTGAATTCTAGTATATACTAACATCATACATTTACACTAATGTTTTATATATACATATACTATCTTTAAAGTCTTTTAATTGAGTTGGTGTCACGAGTCAATTGAGCACCAACACAGTTAGGAAATGATTAAAAAACTAATTTTTTTACAAAGTAAAATATATTATTATTAGAGTTTTTTTATCCTTTAATAATTTATGTAAAAATCAATAAAAACTCACACATGGCGAGACTTAATTCTAAGATATCTTCGTCTGCTTTTTGTTTTCTTAGTGATATTATAATTTTTAAATATTCGAATTTATCATTTCAACTAAAATTTCATTTGGTTTTTTTATAAATTCTTTTGCATAAAAAATTTTCCACTCATATTTCGGGTGTACCATAATCTAGTATGCTTCAAATGTATGTGTATTATTCATATGGACGAAACTAGGGGGCTGCTGGGGCCCTAATCCCCTAAAATGAAAAATTTTCTATTTAGGTTTTTTAAAAAGGTTTTTTACATTTTGACCTTCTTAAAAATATAAAAATTTGATTTAATCTTTTAAAATTTATAAAGATATAGACTATTAAAACGGTGAAATTATATTTTTACTATCACAAAAAGTAGAATTTAATTTCGACCTTAAAATTTAGAATTTTTTTAAAGAAAAAATAATTATATTTAATAAAATAATGATTATTTATAAATTATAAATTATATCTTTTATAATACTATAATAACGATGCTTATGAAGCAATTATAGATATAACCGACATCCATAGAAACATATACCTTCAACATACATACAAGTGTAAAGTGGAGGAGAATAAAGCAATCCCCACCCCAATTCCATCATTATCCATTGTCATCCCTGTATGTGGGATTGTGGTCCAAGGTGAAGTTGGGGTAGGTAGGCACTTACCCCGAATGGTAAAATTATCATTTAATCCTTCAATATTTATACAATTATAAATTAATATAATATTATTTTAATAATCTAATTTTTCTTTAAAAAAAGAGAGTATATTTTAATCCTTCAAAAAATTATAATTCAATTATAATCCTCTAAAATTATTTTCTAACTTTGCACTTAATATATTGCTGAAGAATTCGAAATTCATTGCCATAATGTTGATGAATTGGGTTATATAGGTACATGCAAAAAGGAGCTGAAGCAGTGCACGCAGCCAACCCTAATGTGCTCGTTATCCTTTCGGGACTAAGCTTCGATAAAGACTTATCGTTCATCAAAAACCGACCCCTGATTCTCACGTTTAGTCGAAAACTAGTTTTCGAAATGCATTGGTATGGGTTCACTGATGGCCAGGCATGGGTGACCGGCAACCCAAATCGTGTGTGTGGCAGAGTGACGAACGATATGAAGAGGATGTCAGGGTTTTTGGTCGATAAAGGTTATCCATTGTTTGTGAGCGAGTTTGGGGTGGACCTACGAGGGACCAATGTGAATGATAATAGGTACTTGAATTGCTTTTTGGGTATGGTGGCTGAACTGGACCTAGATTGGGCATTATGGACATTGGTTGGGAGCTATTATTTGAGGGAAGGGGTCATTGGGTTAAATGAATATTATGGGATATTGGATTGGAATTGGATTGATATGAGGAATTCAAGCTTTGTTGAGAGAATTTCAGCACTTCAATCTCCTTTTCGAGGTAAGCAAACTTTAATTTCCATAAAAAATCTCGGATTTTTTATTTTTAATTCAACCGATTCGAAACCCAATCTATCAACCCTAAGTCAAATCTATTAGCTTGTAAAAACCTACAACTCAAAATTTTTTTCAAAACTAAAATTGACCCATCCAAAACTATCCAAACCTGAAATAACATAACCTCAAAGTGATTAGAAACATAAATAATTAGACTCAAAAAACCAAAATGAATGGCCCAAACCTAAAACGGCCAAAGCTCGAAAGTATCTGAACTTAAAATTAACTTGAACCGAATGATCCTAATTGGTTGAAACTCAAATTACCTGATTGAGATTGATCCAATCTAAAACCAATCCAACCTGCCCAAAAAAGGCTTAAATTTCATCAATTTGAAAAAGATTGAGAAAATATTTAAAATATATATTAAACCTATTTTTATCAATTTTTTTCATATTAATTACATTATTTCTCTTAAATGATAAATTTGATAATATTAAACACAATTCAATAATAATAAAATATTAAAAGAATATTAGAAAACAACTTGAATACACATGTTCATAAGTTGGTCCAAATTGAGTTCGGTTACAAAAATTTTTAAGCTAAAACTCAAATAACTAGACTTATCCCAACTCATTTTACCGACCATAAATTATAAAATATTAAAAAATATTGAATATTTATATTTTTATATTATTTAATTTAAATTTGGTTCTAGATAACTTGGCCTGAGATCAAAAGTCTTTTTGTTCAAGCTCGGCCTTACTTTCAAGCACATCATCTATTTTTTCCATAATGTCATGCAGGACTAGGGTTATCGGAAACCGAACTACACAAAGTGATCTTTCACCCTTTAACCGGGCTTTGTGTTTTAAGGAAACAATCGGGTAGCTCTTTGAGTTTGGGTCCATGTACTGACTCAGAGGCTTGGAATTACTCACCCCAAAAGACCTTGGAGTTGAAGGGAACTCAGTTGTGCTTACAAGCTGATGAACCGGGGACGATGGTGAAGCTCGGAACCAACTGCGGCGGCTCGAACTCGAGATGGGAAACAATATCAGATTCAAAGATGCACTTATCATTGAAGCTCGGAAATGTCACGTCAGTTTGCATGGACATAGATTCGAACAACAATGTTGTTGTAGCCGGTTGTAAATGCTTGAATGATGATAGTCAGTGCGACCCTAAAAGTCAGTGGTTCAAACTTGTGAATAGCACGAGGAGTGGAAACGGGGGGAACTCCTTTGTAGATTTTGATTCCATCACTGATTTCGGGAAAAGAGTTATTATGGAATCTTTTGGGTGGTTCGATATAAAAATCAGTCTTGATCGATTCAGAGCTAGTTTAGCATTATTGTTTCGGTTAAAAAGTACATTTTAAAAGTTTGGTTTGGAAAAAAAAAATACTTTTAAAAAATATTGTTTCTTAATTTTAAGTGTTTAGCATTACTGTAAAAAATTGTTACGAAAAGTTTCTTAAAATCCTCATCATATGTACATATAAAAAGAGGATTTTCACTTGCACTAGTATAAAACTAAGTTTTCTAAGCACATGTATATAATTGTATTTATCGAACATGCAAAATTTCCAATTTGAGATCTTTATGATCATATTAGATTAAGAATATAAGCCCCTGAACTTTGACGGAGAAAATCAATAAAGCCCTTACGCGAAAAGCGCACTGAATTAAACCCTCAAACTCTCAAATTACATCAATTAAACTTCTTAACTGACTTTTTTTGTCCTGACCATTACGTCGCTAAAACTTCGGTGAATGATTTTTTTTTTATATTGAAAAAATATTTAGGCATTTTCAATTTATTAAAAACTTTTATGCACATGATTAATCTTAAGGTAGCATTTGACAATTTCAATTTCAAATTTTGGATTTAGATTTAAAAAATTATGTAAATTAAGTGATACGGATACAAATATAACATTCATGATTATTTATCAAATCTATTGATTTATTGGATGTTTGTTTAGTATCGATTTTGAAATTCTAAGGAATTTATGGATTTAACAAATTCATGCTTTTTATACTATTAAAAGCTATATTACATTAAAACCCGATTAATTTGGTACTTAAATTTTTCTGGCTCAAGTTGAAACTTGATTTTAGTTTTAATATTTAAATTGGTACCTGAGTTTTTCAATCTGATACTTGAGTTTTTTTTTTTTGTCTCAATTAAGTATATGAGTTTCGTTTCAACCTTCAATTTGGCACCTAAGGTTTTTTTTTCCCAAATAAGTACTTTTTTTTTACTAGAGCACGTTTGTCAAATATTTATTGGGCCGCATAATGTCAGGTATTAAATTGAACATTGAAACCAAGCTCATATACTAAATTGACATTAAAACCAAACTCAAGTATTGAATAGTATATTAACCCATATATATATGAGTTAATTCCACCAAACATCCCCAAACTATGACCCTTGTTTAAATTGGTCCTCAAACTTTAAAACATTTTGATTACATCCTTGAACTACATATGTTATATCAATAAGGTCCTTCAATTACTAAAATCATTAATTTAATCGTTAAATATAATGTCAGGTCTTATGTGACATAATTTAAAATAAAAATTTTAAAGTAAAACAAATATTGTATAAATGAATGTTTTGAAGTTTTCGAAACATTTACAACAACTGTTGTTTACTATGTCTCCTTTTTTATGAGACAACATTTTACTTTTCTTTAAAATTTTCATTTTAAATTAAGTCACATAATATTTTACGTGTCATTTAATAGTTTAATTAATGATTTTAATAATTAAAATATCTTATTGATATAACATCGGTAGTTTGAAGATGTAATTAGAATGTTTTGAAATTTGAGTACCAATTTAAAATGAAAGTTATAGTTTAAGGGTGTTTGTGCAATTATATATATAAGCTTGCTTTGTATAACAAGTCCTAAAATGTTGTGTGAATACAAAGCAAAGAAAAATATATTCTAAAACTTGAAGCTTGAGAATGTCATCGTCGGCGGTGACAAGATGCATGCATCTTTGTCCCTAAGATTTGTCTACATGATCAACTATATATATATATTATTTTGATCGAAAAAAAATTGTGGGTTCATGAATGTCAGTAAAAAGAACCAAAGATTCTACCTTATCCCGACATTAGGTTTCCTGTCTGAAAAACTTTTGCTAATCATTAGGGTTTTTTTTATCGATTTGAATTTTGAAGTTTTATGTTTGATTTGAATTTAATTGGATTCTTATTTTTAAAAGTTAAAATGAGTTGTTTGTTTGTGTTATTGTATAAAATTTGAGATTTTATCATTATATTTTAAAAATTAAAATTTTTAATTTTTTAATTTTTTTTAATTTAAAAATTTTAGTTCAATCATTATCATCGTAAAAAACATGTCACGTCATTTGAGGTTTATTTAGCCAAAATTTTAAGTTGACATATTTTAGTAGACAATATTTACGATCTTAATCATCAAGTTAAAATTTTTTAAATAAAAAAGTAAGACTTCATTTTTAACTTTTCAAGTACGCTGATTAACAACATATTTTAACCATTTTCAAAATTTGAGTTAAATTTTAGATGATAATGAAATTACGTGCTTGAACTTGTTTTGATTTGTTTTGATTAAGTTTATGTATTTAGTAAAAGATAAATTTAATTATTATACTTAACTTCAAGCTCGATTTAGTAAAAGAACGAGTGTTTGCTCCCAATTGGGTCATGAGGGAAGGCTTATATACGGCTACGAAATTAAAAAATTACTTTATAGAGGAGTCAAAGATGAATCATAATTATCGTGGAGGGGTTAAGCGTAATTTTACTATTATATTAACTTATAATTTCATAACTTCAAATAGACTAAAAAATATATTTAGCATTTTTTGAGGGCCGGCGTTAGTATTGAGTTAATTCGTGACATAATTCAATCAATTATTATTATTATTATTATTATTATTATTATTATTATTATTATTATTATTATTATTATTATTATTAGTAACGTGGTGGAAAGCCAATGTTTTTTTTTTTCCTTATGTTCTTTGAAAGCCAATGTTGGTAGAGCTGGTGGCCAAAAAAATGTCGAAGAGCTGAAATGAGAGAATTAAGGAACATGATTTACATTTAAAAAAAAAATAATATGTGCACTGAACTTGGAAAAGTTTATGGGAGGAATAATCCAGGGTGTTTTCGATGAGGGTTTGAGGGGATGAAAAAAAGTGGTGGGGGTTTAGAAGGTTGGCGGCGGCGGCGGTGGGGTGGCGTTGGGTGGCGGTGTGGAAGTGGAATCATGTGGTTGCGCCCCATGTGCATTGCATATATTGAGTAACATGTACCCAAAGCAACAAACATATGTGACACCACTAGGTTTTAACACTTGGCTTTTCCTTATTCATTCATCCTATTCTCATAAAATCCTTCCATGAAATCCGTACAATCATGTCGGATTATAACAGTTTGGTTGGTAAAATTACTATGACGGCCTTATATTTGTAGTTAGATTGCATTTTGCCCCTCTATTGTTAAAAAATAATATTTTTTACTGTTAAAAACAATCTTATGTACGTTAGCATGATGTACACATGATACGTATTGTATAACTGTTTGGTTATTTTGTCAATCACATTAGTTTTTTGTAGTAGAAATATATGAACTTTTTAACAGAAATGACCAATTTACTTTTTGATCTAACGTACAAAGACTAATTTTCTCATTTTTTGAGTAAAGAGAGTAAACATGTCATTTGACTCATAGTATAGGGGTCTCCATAGTACTTTTACCCAAAAAAATACTAGTATGCTCTTTTATCTAATGTAGAGTGATTAGTTTGTCCATTTTTTAATAAATGGGTAAAATGCTCTTAATATAATATTTCTATTTTTCTAACAATTTCATTATAAGTTTTAATCATATCTGTTTTTTTTGACACAATGCCTAAAACAACCCATAATCCCTCCCCAATCCATAAATAGGATGATAATATATTTCAGCGCACTCGAACCGACATCCTCTTATATTGACAATAATGTCCAAGCCAATCAAGCTAAAGTTCAATCGACTTAATATTTCTGATTTTAATCTTATTGATAATTTACACTTTTATCTCAATTTCAAAATATAAAACTTTTTTACCTCACCTTTTCCATTATTTTTTTAGAGTTTATAAATACAAATACAATACAACGCCACAAGTATAATATAATCACAAATATATGTTCGATAAAAAATAGAATTAAATCAATGCAAAACTCGAAAGGGCAAAATTGACACATATCAACTACACATGGTGGAACTAGAAACTCACACAAGACAATTGCTGGTTATGGGACTCAACCCCCATTCCACTAAGTTGCCATTAAATTATGAGATAAAACGACATACAATCCTTGAACTTGGTAACTTTTTCCAATTTAGTCATTAAAAATATTTTTACCCACATTATTCCTAAAACTTTGTAACTTTTCCAACCAGGTCATTGAATTTGTTTTCCATGTTTGATGACATGGGACAAATCTCAAAACAGAAACAAATAAATTATAAAGAAATTATAATTTAAAAAAATTAATTGATGATGTGGCATAATCTCAAATTTTCATGTCATCACACTTTAATGGAATAAAAATTTAGGGACCATACTGAGAAAAGCTGTCAAATTCTACTACTGATATGAACAAAAAAGTTTAGGGACTAAATTGAAAAAATACCAAAATTAGGGACATAAATGTTAGTTTATCCCTTAAATTATTTGAAGTATCCTCATTGCCCACCAAATGCTATATATAAAACCTCTCAAGTCCCACCAAGTCCTGCGAAATACAACAAAAGCTTTTCAAATTTGAAGTTTCTCTCAGAAAATCAGCTACTAAGACGCTTTGAAAAAAGAAAAATCATGGAAATTCCTTCAGTTCCCCACCTTTCATTAACCAATCCCAATAGCAAACAAAGCAATCATCAAATTCCAAATTCTAATGGAAGATCAAAAGTTAATAAGCGAAGAAGAATCATTAGGAAAAAGCAAATCAAATGCAGAAGACCCAGAACGACGGTTCGACGATGCCGTGGAAACCGCCGGAGCTCCATCGGAACGAAGCTAAGAACGCTAAGGAAGTTAATTCCCGGCGGCAACGGACCCGTCGGATTCGAAGGGCTTTTCAATGAGACGGCTCGATATATATTGTTTATGCAGATGAAGATTAAAGCCATGGAGATTATGGTAAGAGTTTTAACGGATTCTAATGGAGTGAAATAATGATGATGACGATGATGATTTGTTAAGGCTAAGGTCATGTTATTTTCTTCTTCTTTGGTTAAAATTTGTTATAAGTCTCTCTACTATTTGTAAATTCGAAATTTAGTCCTTATATTTTTATTTTAAAGAATTTAGTTCCTTTACTTTTCAAATTTCAAAATTTGGGTTCAAATTTTATTTTGTTAAATTCAAGTTCATTCTAACGTCATTTTCTTTGTTACATTTCTACCAAGTGATTTTTTTTTATATTTCAAAATATCACACCAACCAGTTAAAAGAATACAGTGTTAACATTTAGGCTTAAATTTTGAAATCTGAAAAAAGTAAATGGATTAAATTCTAAAAATAAAAATATAATGATAAAATTTCAAATTCGTGAAAAGTAAAGGGACCTATGACATATTTTATTTTTTTAGCTTGTTAATAAACCAGACATATATATATATATTTGACTTGATTTGGTAAAAGTACTAGACTAGACTCTGTATTGTTAGGCAGAGTTCATTTTAGTCCTAGTACTTTTACAACGAGCACAAAGTCCCTGTAAAATTATATTTTTTAGCAGATGAAGAAAAAATGTTGATCTTATGAGGTGGACTTAATTGAATGATGTGGCATTAGTTTAATATACCACGAGATATGATCATGACTCATTATATTTTAAAAAATTCGAATCATTGTATTTAAATGATTAATAGAAAATTAAATTATAGCACACCCATAAAAAATTAATATAAAAATCAAATATAATTTTAGTTGAAATATTTAAGTAACTCGAATTTTCTCAAATTTCAAGTAATAATTTTATTTTATTTAATACACGTGCTCCCAACCTCCCACTATAAAATAATAAAAAGAAACATAAACTTCAAATTTTAATCTTTATTTAATTTCAATGCACTATTTTTATATTTTATTTAATACCCAAGTTTTTTTTAACAATGAATTAAACTGGACTAAGCACAATTCAAAAGTGGGCCAATTGAACCGATCCGTAAACACTTTTATTCAAAAGTTCGAAGTAAGAAATTTCAACCTTTTGGATTGATTTAAAAGCTTAGTTTGATAAGAACTTTTGACTTATGATTTGAAAAGTTAGTTCGACTTGTAAAATATTATTAAAAAATAATGTACTAAAACACCCCCAACTGAAATTTAATAAATTTGAAAGATTAATATCATTTGTATAATCATAAAAATATGTTGAACGATTGAGAACCAAATACAAAACCGAAACTTGATATTAATTAAGTCATTAGCATGGTGACAAAAAAAAATACTTAATATCAAAATTTCTGTCTATGTTAATTTTGTATTCAACTCGTGAGCAATCGTTTCTGTAACACTCTTTACCCGTATTCATCGCCGAAATAGGGTACGAGGCATTACTAGAGTTTACCAAATTAATTTTTCATTAATACAAGTTAAATACTATTCATTTACTAAAACATGTCATGACGTCCTTTAGATGGGCCTCTAAAGCTCAAAACATACTTCGAGACCAAATCAGAATTAAATCGAAACCATAGAAAATTTTTCGCAAAATCCCAAATTTTTTTTTTGTTCAATATAACCCCTTTATAAATATCTAACCTTCCCTGCAAATTTTAAAACCGAGACTAATCCAACCAACCAATTCATTTCAATCAATTTGATACCAAATTATACTTCTACTATAATCATACTATTTAACATATTTATCTTTTTTTTTTTACTTTAATGTATATTCATTAAACAAGTCTTAGCATTTATATAATCATCAAACATTATACATGCCATATAAATCAAAAAGAAAATTTACAAAAGCTACCGGAGATAATCTGGATAGTGTGATCCTTTGTGTTGATCCGATCCTCCGTATACTTCCACGTCAATCTACAAGAGACATTGAATACACTCAAGTAAACTTATAGAAGCTTAGTAAGTTCATAGGCATAAAACATAAATCTTACCAAATATTTATACACTTATACAATATACACAATTATTAAGTTCACCTGTCAACCACAGTCATTGGTGAGTTCCCTTGTATAAACTTACTACCACTTATCCATTTCCTTTAATTCTTTTGGGCCCATTTGTCACATTTCATTCTTTAACCAAATTAGGGAACGGTTACGGAAAATTGAGTACTTCACTTTCACTTTGCCATAGTATAACTATGGTCTTGCGTATGATCACTTATCACTTTTTGAAGTCATAGTCCTGCCACGGTCTTACACTGATCACATTTATCACTTGTCACTGATCAGATAAGTGTAGCTAAAACTATCACTTAGCACTTATCACTTGTCACCGATCAGATAAGTGTAGCTAAAGCTACCACTTATCACTTATCACTTGATAAGTGTAGCTAAAGCTACCACTTATCACTTGTCACTTGTCGCTGATCAGATAAGTGTAGCTAAAGCTACCACTTATCACTTGTCACTTATCACTGATCAGAAGTACTCAAATCCGACGTTCTGCTCAATTTGATCATTTATTCGATTTTCGGGTTGTTATTTTATTCTCTATTCATCAATAAATATATTTCATCATACATTATATAATTCATAAAATTAACATATAATCATTAAACTTCAACATATGAACTTACCTGGGTCGATTTGCAAAATTTGTGAAAGTTTAGGGACTAATTAGCTACTTTTTCTTTTCCTCGACTTGTTTCGGGTTCTCGATCTATCATTGTAAAATCATTCACTTATCAGTACTGACTTCATCTTCAACCCACTTATAAGTAATATTATCTATAATTTCATTATTTACTTATGTATATTCCAATGCTGTCCATCCGTGTCATAGTCACTAAATTATTTTTATCTTTAGCTACAGAACTCCAAATTAAGATCCACTAATTTTCCCTGAAGCTAGACTCACATATCTTCTTATCATAAAAATTTTATAATTTTTGGTTGGGCCAATTAATACAGTTTATTCATTGAAGTCTCCCCTGTTCTGCTGTTTGACAGTTCCGACCCTTCTTCACTAAAAATTAATTATCTTCTCGTACAGAATTCAAATGATTTTTCCGTTTGTTTCTCTTGAAAATAGACTCATTCAGGATTATAAACATATAAATTTAAGCCCCTAATTATTTTTATTCAATTTTTTATGATTTTTCAAAGTCAGAACAGGGGAACCCGAATTCATTCTGACATTGTCTTACAAAATCTATTATATCTCATGATTTACAATTTCATTGCTTACACCGTTTCTTCTATAAGAAACTAGACTCAGTAAGATTTAATTTCATATTTTATTTATTCCATAATTAGATTTATACAATTTTTGGTGATTTTTCAAAGTTAGACTACTGCTGCTGTCCAAAACTGTTTTAGTGCAAATGTTGATTTTGATTTTTGCCCCAAATTTCACAGTTCATACAATTCAGTCCTTACTCAATTAACCCCTCAATGAAGATAATTTTTCTCAATTAATGCTTTATCTAGAAATTATAAGTTATTTCACAATTATTTAAATTCATAATTTTCACATAAAACCCTAACTTCAAACTCTTTCACCATTAGGTCCCAAGCATTCACTTTCTATTCAATTCTTTCAATAAAATCAGCATATAAACAATTTAAAGCTCTAATTCCATGCTAAATAATCATATACTTCCATCACATATTCATATAAACTTCCAATTTCTTTCATAAAATCAAAAACTAATGAATTCAACAAGTGGACCTAGTTGTAAAAGTCATAAAAACACAAAAATTTCAAGAAATAATCAAGAATTGAACTTACTTGCAGTAAAAATATGAAAAAACAGCTTAAGGAAACCCCTCTATGGTGTTTTTGCTGATGAGAATGCAGAAAAATAAAGAGAAATCTAAATAATTCCACTTTAGTCCTAGTTTTATTAAGTAAACTTTGCAATATTCCAATTTTACCCTTAATTCATCAATTTTCCTGCTGATTTCATGCCCCTTGCCGTCCAGCCCAAAACATTTTGGGTCTATTTTCCTTTTAAACCCTCTTTCTTTTATCATTTAAGTCATTTAATCATTTCCCATAATTTTACATTTGTTATAATTTAGTCCTTTTTATTCAATTAACTATCGGAACTTTAAAATTTCTTGACGAAACTTTAATTTATTAACACTCCATAAATATTTATAAAAATATTTATGGCTCGGTTTAAAATTTTTAAAGTCTCGATACCTCGTTTCTGATTCTAATTATTTTAATATTTATTTCTAGTACACTATTCGTTATTTCAAAAAAAAATTCTAACTTCACATTTAACTTATATTCACTAAATTAATAATATTTTCTACTCATTTGTCGGATTTAGTGATCTCAAATCACTGTTCCGACACCACTGAAAATTTAGGCTATTACACTTTCTCTCCCTTATATACACACTAGAGGCGTTCATGAATCAAGTGACTCAGTTTGCATATACAAACTATTACACTAGAGGTGTAATTTTATATATGAAATTTAGGTCTGTTTAAATTCTCACAAATTATTAACATAATTATAAATTTAACATCTTTTATGTTTATATTACATATACAAATAATTATATTTATCCAATATAAAAATAAATTGATGTGTTTATTTATTTAAATTTGCATGACTGAATCAAAGTTAAAATTTCATGTATATATTTGAACCATAATAAAAAATTTCATATGTATAATTGCACCAATAACTAATTGAACGCTAAAAAAATAAATGTTAAATTATGATGGTAGCCCTTGTACTTTGCAAAAATTATGGATTTAGTCCATGTGCTTTAATTTGATCAATTGTAGTCCCTGTACTATTTTCATTTTGAAATTTTAGTATTGACCCAAACAGTAGCAATTAAATTCATTTTGTTAAATTTAATTACTAAACTTGTACTATGTGTACAACTGTAGATTTAGTCCATATTATCCACTTGGATCATTCTAGTTCCCTATACTTTCCGAATTTTGGAAATTCAATCTTGATATAAATAACAATCATTCATTAACTAGACATTCAGCGAGTAATATATGAAAATAATAAGTTGACATTGAATTACACACATGATAATATGTATTTTTGCATCAGATTTTGGAAACAATGACTAATAATAGAATTTAACCAAAAAAATACTAAATTAGAGGTGTTCATGGGCAAAATAACTCAACTCAATTTAAGTCGGGCTTGTACCTAGAATTTTTAACTTCAACTCGATCCAACCCAGCCTGATATACTATTTAAAATAAAAAAAATGTATAAAATAACTTAAATTTAAATAATAATAATATTTTTAAATAGTGAAACAAGTCATTTGGGTTGACATAAACGGGCCGGGCTCAGATTTAATTTTTTAAAATCAATCCTCCACCGACCCAAACCGGCCCAAATGATATATATTAGTTTTATTATTATTAATTTTTTAAAATTTAGCCCAACTGGTAAAAGTATAGAAAGGTCTAAAAATTATCCACTAGGCATTTTAGGCCTTGAGGGGGGAGCTTTTCACTTAGAGCACGCCATTTTTTCGACCTTAGTGCTTTTTTTTTTCTTTCTTTTTTTTGCTTAGGGCATTATTTCCTTGGATCAGGCTCAGGCAATCAGCTTGCGCTTATTATTATTATTTTTTCTTCATAGACGGCCACAGGCGTCTCTGGTCCCTCAGCTGTTCTTCATTCAGAGATTAAGGTTAGATTCTTGTTTTTACCCCACAATTATCTATATACATACACATATATAAATTATGGTTTATTAATGGGAAAATTGTTAATTTTATGTAGGCCAAATTCAAAATCGTTGTATGATTTTGTAGATGAATGAAAAGATGCATCTTTATGATAGATGAAACTTACGGTGTTGCTACTATTATTGTGGTTATGAATTATTTTGTTTTTCTGTTATTCTTGAAAAGTTATGTTATTGTATTTAGTTGGATGTAGGAAGCTGTTGAATCGGAAACCGGTGGCTCGACCGATTCGACTTTCGATTTTTATTTATTTATTCTTTGGTAATAGGCCAAAGACAAAGCACAAGAGAAGAGAAGTGGAGGAAGAGTGAGATAAATAAATAGTTAATAGATCATGATGATCCATAGTTGATTACTGGTGTGTCTTCTTTAGATTTTCTCTCCCTTTGCTGATTTTATTTCTATTTATAATTCTTTCCTTTTTTTTTCTTTTTTTTTTTTTATCATGGTTGGCTCATTTGACTTTTAGAACTGGATAATTGAAATTTATCTGTTCTACAACATTTTACAACTTGGGTTTTTTCCCCCTATCGATTTATCAAGTTGGATTTTTTTTAGCTTGTAGCGGGATATTTGGATAGAATACGTTGCTAAAGTTTACGTTTTGATGCTTATTTTATTGTGTGAATTTTAATCCTTTGTTTTGATGTTTGGCTACTAGATCTTTCTCTATTTTGCATCTCTCTGGTGTTTATCTTTTACTTCGAGTTTTAATTACTTGAATTTCCTTGTTGTAGATAGGCATAAGATATATGGTTAGGGAAATATGTTACTAAAATAATCCTTACTAAGAGGCTTATTATTATTAAAAATTTGTTCTGGAATTCTTGCATTCTTGACATGATTTACATAGATCTATACAGTAGCACTTTTTTCTTATGGTTTCAGTTTCATAATGTTGAAGCTAGGAATAACCTTGTTTTTCTTCATTATTTTATTCTTCTTCTTCTTCTTCTTCTTCTTCTTCTTCTTTTTTCCACTTTTGGTTTGTTAGAGGTTATCTGGGTATGGCTGAAGAACAAATAGATTTCGGAGATGAGGAGTATGGAGGGGTACAAAAGACACAGTATCAAGGGAGTGGAACCATACCTGCCCTTGCAGATGTAGAGATGATTGGGGAGGATGACGAGTACGATGACCTTTACAATGATGTTAATGTTGGAGAAGGTTTTCTTCAATTGCAACGATCTGAGCCACCAGTGCAACCAGGCACGGGCAGTACTGGGCTTCAAGCTCATAAAAATGAAGCTCCTGAACCCAGAGGTGAAGCTGGGGGTTCACAAGGACCAAACATCTCAGGAATTTCACTTCAAGGGAAGTACCCCAATGTTAGTGCCGGTTATCGTGAAGCAGATGTGCAACCAGCTGTTAACAGACCAGAAATAGGATCTGGAAATTATCCATCTGGGTCTGCCAGTTCACAAGGGGGCAGTGTTATGGAGACAAACTTTGATACCCAAGTAAAAAATATGGGTTTTCAGGGATTAACTTTAGCATCCTCTAAGGTTGGGACTGGTCCTTCTGTTGTGCCTCAAAAGATTGCTAACAACCCTGCTCAATCCCTAAATTCAGGTACTGGTGGTCCTCAAGGAGCTGCACAGGTTCCGCCTAATCAAATGGGTATGAATGTAAATCATCCTATGATGAATGAAAATCAGGTTCGGCCACCTATAGAGAATGGTCCAACAATGCTGTTTGTTGGTGAGTTACATTGGTGGACAACTGATGCAGAGCTTGAGAGCGTTTTATCTCAATATGGAAGAGTGAAGGAGATTAAGTTCTTTGATGAGAGAGCTAGTGGCAAATCCAAAGGGTATTGTCAAGTTGAGTTCTATGATTCAGCATCTGCAGCTGCATGTAAAGAGGGAATGAATGGTTATATGTTCAATGGTCGAGCTTGCGTTGTGGCTTTTGCTTCACCACAAACATTGAAGCAGATGGGAGCATCTTATATGAACAAAGACCAAGGCCAGCCTCAAGTACAGCCTCAAGGAAGGAGGCCAAATGAAGGTTTTGGGAAAGGTGGTAATATGAATTACCAAGGTGGGGATGCAGGTAGGAACTATGGAAGGGGTGGCTGGGGACGGGGAGGTCAAGCTGGCAACCGAGGTGGGGGTGGAGGACCAATGAGAGGAAGGGGAGGTGTAGGTGTAAAGAACATGGTTGGGAGCTCAGCTGGAGTTGGAAATGGTGGTTATGGTGCTGGGGCCTATGGACCAGGACCTGGAGGCCCTGCATTTGGTGGTCCTGCTGGTGGCATGATGCATCCACAGGGTATGATGGGTGCTGGGTTTGATCCAACATATATGGGTCGAGGAGGTGGTTATGGAGGTTTTCCAGGACCTGGTTTTCCGGGCATGCTTCCATCATTTCCAGCTGTTAATACAATGGGACTAGCTGGCGTTGCTCCTCATGTCAATCCTGCTTTCTTTGGTCGTGGAATGGCGCCTAATGGGTTGGGAATGATGGGTGTAGCTGGAATGGATGGGCCTCATTCTGGAATGTGGACTGACACAAACATGGGTGGGTGGGGAGGAGATGAGCATGATCGCAGGACTAGAGAGTCTAGTTATGGTGGTGAAGATGGTGCTTCAGAGTATGGGTATGGGGATGCGAATCATGAAAAAGGAAGGTCTAGCGGTGCCACTCGGGAGAAAGATCGGGCTTCTGATCGTGAATGGTCAGGCAACTCTGAGAGGAGGCATCATGATGAGAAGGAACGGGAATCGGACAGGCCTGAGAGGGAGCACAGGGAACACCGTTACAGGGAAGAGAAAGACAGCTATAGAGAGCATCGACATCGTGGACGTGACTTGGATTATGATGATGACTGGGATAGGGGACAGTCTTCTTCAAGATCTCGGAACAGGTCCCATGCAACACGAGAAGAAGAGCACAGGTCTCGATCAAGGGATGTGGACTATGGGAAGAAGAGACGCCTACCATCAGAGTGACAAACTATGCTGTGCATGCTTCTTTACACTTTCTTATGAGACCTTTAATTAAGTTTTCACTCTCAGTATCTCTTCCCTTGGTTGTTATATCATTTCAGCATTCTCTGTGATGATTGTTGGTCCAGATGCCAAACGTCGTTTCTTGAAGGAAGAAGTAAGTGCTACTTGCGTGGGTGGTGGGAAAGAATAGACTTCCCTTTTTGTTTCTTACTGCACTCTAAAGAACCACTATTAGATGAAAACTTGGTATTCCTATGTTGGAACTTGGAAAAACATAGTATTTTATTCAATGTGGATATTCTTTGTGGGGTTGGAATCCTAACATCCTACATCTGAATATCAACATTGGGTTTATAATTATCTGCAAAACACTATATTCGAGGGAATGCTTACTTGGCTTGTGATCACGATACTTAGAAAATGTTGTTGTTCATATGATGTTGTGATTTATGCTTTAAAAATATTCTTGTGATATGTTTATTCCTGATTGATAAGAAATATTTCTAGCCTGTGGTCTATCTGAACATCTTTTTATAGGGGTTAGAAGTGAGGAGGGTTCATAGGTCAGGAAGTTTGCTTGGCATAAACCTTAGATGGTGTGAGAATGAAGTTCATCTCCTTTTTCACTTTCATCTTGCTCTGTCAGTCTTGCATCATGATGTTTTCTGGTTACGTCCTCATTTTGTTCTTTAGTTGTTCATTTTCTTTATGCACACTATCTTCTTTTTCAATTGACCTTTGCTGAACATTGTAATACATGTTATACATTATCAATATCATCACATGATTTTTCCTTTCCCTCTTTCAAATGTTTGAAACTTGATTTTTGGTGGGTTATGCTATATGTTAGAGAGTTTTACTTCTTCCCCATACAGAGTCATTCTGTTGCAATCTAGTCTTGTGTATGTTTTTGAATGTTTAGCTCAGAGGGAATTTGTGTTAGAGCACCAATAATGAAGGATTGTCTGAGTATACCATTTTCCTCTAACTCATCATTTTCCTGTCATCCCTTTTTTCCTTTTCTTTGTCATTTTTTAGTTCTGAAGTTTTGAACTGTATGGTAAAGTTATCCTCTAAGACGGCTGATTTCAAAACAATATTTTAGCTAGAATGCTATAATTTCCAGTTTTAGTGCCCGATTCTTAAAGAGGTTCTACATGCTCATATTTATTGTGAGCCGTACCTATGTGACTCATCATCTATTTCAACTGGTTGTCTCATAGATACGAGGGTCATGCCTGTAGGACTACTAGTCTCATTAGGCTTTATTTACTATTAAAATATGATGTGATGCTCGTACTGTTAGTGAGTAATGCGGGTAGCTTCTGGGTGGTGTCTGCCTTTTTCATTTTCTTTTCTTCTTTTCCTCTTTAATGTCTATTGACATAGGGGTTTCTTTTTATCATCACATCCAGGGAGTCAAATGGGGAAACTCTTTGTTGAGGAAGATGTGTTAGAATGCTGGCTTCGTTCGCTTCCCTTTCAAGTGTGCAAAATATATATATATTTTATGAGCACTGCTAAGAAACTGTAACATCTGGAAAGAAAGTAAATCCAACTGAATCCATGAACTGGAATGTTGGTGATGTGTGCATTACAATCACTACTTACAATACAGTCTACTTGTAAAGCATTTTTGTCTTGTAAAGTTCGATCTGTTTATTAGGTCCATATCTTGTAATGTGGCCTCTTTCATTGTTTGTATGATTAAATTTGGCTTTCTAATTAGTCTTAGAGGAGTTTTGTACAGAATCGAGGCCAACACTTGTTCGTGCTATGTATACACTTGTAATTGATTTGTTAGCGTAGAATAGGTATAGATGAGCTAGATGCAAATTGTAACATAGGATCACCTATCCAACTGTAACCATTGATGTAACATGCATACTCCCCGGTTTCTGTTTAAGCACTTGTTCATGCTTGTACACACTTGTAATCAATATGTTAGCTTAGAATAGGCATAGATGAGCTTAGATGCAAATTGTAGCATAGGTTCGCTGTTGATGTAACATACATACTTCCCAGTTTTTGTGTAAGCACTTGTTCATGCTTGTATATACTTGTAATCAATATGTTAATTTATAATAGGCATAGATGAGCTAGATACAAATTGTAACATAGTGTTTATGATTCAGCTGTAACCATGGATGTAACATAAATGCTCCCCAGCATATGTTCACGCTTGTATATACTTGTAATCGATATGTTAGTTTGTAATAGGGGCATAGATGAGCTTGATGCGAATTGTAACATAGGTTTGCTGATCCTTGTAACCATTGATGTAACATACATGCTCCCTTTTTCTGTAAGCACTTGTTTATGCTTGTATATACTTGTAATTGATATGTTCGCTATGTTCTCCAGGTTTTGTGTAAGCACTGGTTCATGCTTGTGTATACTTGTAATATGATATGTTTGCTTAGAATAGGCATAGATGATCTAGATGGAATTTGTAACATAATGTTAGTGTTGCTGATCCAGTGGTAACAATCGACGTAATATACATGCTCTCCAGTTTCTGTGTAAGCACTTGTTCATGCTTTGTATATATTTGTAATATATATGTTTGCATAGTAGTCATAGATGAGCTATATGCAAATTGTAACATAGTGTCACTGGTCCAGCTGTAACCATTGATATATGCTCCCCAGTTTCTGTGTAAGCACTTGTTCATGCTTTATATATACTTGTAATATGTATGTTAGCATAGTCATTGATAAGCTATATGCAAATTGTGACATAGGATTGCTGATTCAACTGTAACCGACTATGTATCATACATGCTTGTATACGCTTGTAATTGATATGTTTGCTTAGAATAGACATTGATCAGCTATATGGAAATTGTTAACATCATGTTGAATTGACATGCATATTCCCCAGTTTTCTGTTTAAGCACTTTACATCCATCAAATTGTGAAGGGTTGGAGTTTTTTCTTTTGTTCTTATTCTTGAAGTTATGGCTGGCTGCTGCATTCTGTATTGAGCTAGGCTTTGGGTTGATTCGGGTTTTGTATTGTTGGCAACGATGTCTTTTTGTCGTATTTATGTTGGAATTAAGCATGGGAAGGCCAATATTTTGATGTATTAATGTAATGATTCTCACTTGTATAGATCATGTTTTCTGTCTTTTCCCTATTTTTGAAGTAAACCAATGTAGGATATTGGATCTATTGGTTTTCCTATCCGTGTATATGTATTTGCATTGATGAGAAAGGGCGCTTCATTATATATATAATCATTGTTGTATCTAATGATGTCTATGCTTGAAGTTATTATACTTGGTGTTATTTTTCTTGGGAAATTGTTTTTTTTTTAAATATGGTTTATGATATTTTGATAAAAATCTTACTTTTAGGAGGTATTAAGAATGTAAATCCTAGTAATTTGTCCTACTAATGTCTCTTTTTTTGTACTTCGGTGATTTTATTCAAGTTTTTTTTTCTGATTTGATTGTTTCTACCTAATGTTTGAACTATATTGCATGGATTATATATAGGCATGGATTTACTTATCCAAATTGTCCAATGTAATCATCATTGACATGTATAATTTGGTAATTAGTATTGCCAATTTTGATATACTATACAAATATTGGAAAATTTTCAAGTGGACTTTTTTCTATGTTACTAGGAACCAATTGAGTGCTTCTCGAAACTTTTTAGTTTCTTTTCATGCATTTGTATGGTTTTCTCTTAAATTTTATGATGAGCGTATGTGTGGAAGCCCATATATAATAACATATAATAAGTAATAAAATGTAATGTTTGAAATTAATAATAATATATGTAAAATTTCATAATATTAGATTAAGAATCTTATTTCTATTTCAATTGTTTATTATGTTATTTTCGTTTTTCTTGAGTATTTGATGTGACATAATCTTAATCCACAAATTTATCTATATAAATATCAACAATGTGGGCGAAACCTTTTTTGTTATAGGATTGAAATGTATAAAAATGTTATATTAATTTTTTGGTTGAAGTGGTAAAGAAGTTTAATATTTGATTTTTTTATTAATTTATTTAATTAAAAAGGAAAGAAGTATCATTGCATTAATATAATTTATTTTAGATACGAAAGGGTATTTTAATAATTTTCTTAAACAAGTTAATGTTTAGTTGCTCGTAACATTATCTAGGAGTCCGGGATTTAAATAAGAATATAGATAAAAGATGAAAATGTTTCATTTTCGGTATTTTAAAAAGCATATCTCTTATTAGGATGGATGGATAAATTTGATTGGTAGGTTAAATTAATTAGAAAATTTAAAATTGGCCCACTTCAAAAACTAACAATCTTGTATATAGTAGAATTTTTTATATTAAATTTTTTAAGAAAATATTATCATTAATAGGAATAATAAAATATAGTAATTTATAGACATGATATATAATACAAACAACAAATAAAATATTATAAACTTTTGTTTAAATACTATTATCTACAAAATTTAATAGAAAGTGATAAATTGATAGCAACCGTAATACTGGTAAGCTTGTTTGAGCTCAAAAGTTGTATTTGAGCTTCGTCATCATTAGACTAACTTGACGACGAATTCGAATAATCAATAAACCACTACTAAAAGCCCAAAAGACTTGTTGTATTAGTAATGTGCAAAAACAAGGTCTCAAATGATCATTCATCTTCCTCATCTCATAGTCCAATCTTATGTATACTATCACAATGCTTCGTCATGATGAATTCTTCTAATAACCGTTCTCAATAAATATGGAGGTACCTTTACTTCTACAAATCTTATGTATATGCCATAACACTACTAAAAATAATAAAAAAATAAAAACTAAACCCACTATTATTAAAAAAAAAAAAGAAAGCTGATTTTTTTTTGAACATTAATCTCGTTTTAGGTTTTTATCATATATGCTATTTTTGATGCAATACCTAAGATTACTCATAACCCCTCCCCGACCTTTAAATAGGAGGATAATGTGCTTCAACGGGCTCGAATCCACGACCTCTTGCACTGACAATAATATCAATACCAATCGAGTTAAGACTTCATTAACTTATTTATTTACAAACTTTAACTAAGCTGTTAAAAATTTCTAACTTCAAATATATTTCTATTTATTTTCTTTTACTATATTCAGTATTTCGTTAAAATAAAAATTATTTTAAGGTATAATTATTATATATTATACATTTAATTAAATTAAATTCATCCTTTTCAATAATTCGCTCTTGGTCTATATCATGAGTGAGAGCAACTGTTAATGTTTCAAATTGAATAGTCATCTGCACTACCATGCACTATGACAAAGTGCAAGCTTATGGTGCAAATTTAATTCCATTTATAATATCCTTTTTATTTTAAATCAATATTAAAAATTAAATTTAAGGGTCGATTGAGTCTTGCTCGATTGGCATCGGCATTGTTGCCAGTGTAGGAGGTCGTAGGTTCAAGTGTGTTAAAACTCACTATTCTCCTAATTAAGGGTTGAGAAAGAACTAAAGTGAAAATTTATCACATCATAACTTTTAATTCTATTATTTATTAGGAAATAAAAAAAATTATTTGAGGGGAGCAAGGTAGTTGCCATTAAATTCATTAACTAAAATGACTGTGTGGAAGTAGCAAGCTGACACAACATTATAGAAGTAATAATATATTTACCGTATAAAATTTTGGAAATAGTAGAATTTAATTGACGAATTTAACTAATACAATTTGAATTAAGACTAAACTTTCAAATTTAAAATACAAGGAATAAATATGCAACATAAGTATTGAATAAGGACTAATAGCAAAATTTCACCAATTATTATCATCCAAAAAATTGTCAAATAATTTGGTTAGTATAACTTTTAGTCATTGAACTTGGAAATTAGGTCTATGTTGGTATTTGTATTATTTATTATCCACTTTGGTACTTGAACTTAGCTATCATGCCTATTTCAATCTTTGAACTTGACAAATGAAAATTTTGATGAAATCCATGTTTAAGGACCAAAATAGACCTAATGGACAAAAAAAATACATTTTTCAAAGTGGACTTAATTGCCAAGTTTAAGGAAATGTACATTAACCCAAAAAATCCCATTAAAGTTTGGAATAAGGTAACTTTTAGTCCTTGAACTTGACAAATTTTCCTAACTTATTTTTTTTTGTCCACGTTAATCCCTGTGTTATAATAAACGTCAACAATGGTGGTAGAACGATCACAAAGCAATAAGAAAAGAAAAAATAAGAATACACATATTTTACGTGGAAATCCTTTAGGGAAAAAAACTATGGGTAGATAAGGAGAAATTTACCAATTTTGAAAAAACAAATGATATAAGAGGAATTTAGACTTCATCTATTTAAGGGTTGAAAAACTCTGTTCTAATCAAAGTTAAATAGAAGAAGAATAGTTCTATATGGATTCAACTTGTGATGTATGGTCCGTACTGCAGGAGCTCTGCCCCCATGCCCCCGATCACAACCCTAGTTCCAATTTTGTGCTTAATGGGGATTTGTGATGGGCTATAGCCTTTCATCCCCACAGATCTCCTTAATTTGTCATTGTATTTATTTCTTCAACAAGTGACAGAATTCGAGTCACACAATCTTTTACACCCCTGAATTTGGTAATCTTTTTTCAATTTTAATTCATGCGATGACGTAACACTCTAAGATTGTACCATATCATTACCTAACAATTTTTAGTAAAAAATTGTAATTTTTTAAATAATGACGTGAGAAAATATTAAAATGCTATATCTCAAGGACTAAAACTGAAAAAAATACCAAATTCAGACACTAATAAATTGGAGACGCCCCGTTACCGAAAACAAAGTACAAATCTTTTCTACTTTTAGAATTTTTTATACAAAAAAAAAATAGAAACTTAATAAAAAAAGTCAGCTTTTTTTCTTTCTTTTGAATTTTTTTTCATGCAAAAATGGAAACAGCTAAAACAAAGCATCCTACATTCAAATACTTAATCCTTTCCCTCTCCCTTTCGTTTCTCCTCCTTTTTCTCTTCATTTCCCTCCACCCTAACCGCTTCCAAGCACTCCTCACCACCACCGTCACGGAAAACCGTCCTCCTCATTCCGCCTTCGTATCATCCACCGAAGACCTCAAAATCCGACCAGGTTACACCTCCTACGACACTTACATCCAACGCCAACTCAACAAAACTCTTAACCCTAAACTACGTGAGATATGGACGACAAGAGATTGGGACCGTAAGATCCAAGTCTTCTCTCGATTTTTTGCCGATTTGAAATCCGAAAAATTCCTCGCCGATTCATCCAAGTGCCTCTGCGTCGGCGCTCGCGTCGGTCAAGAAGTTGAGGCATTGAAACGCGTCGGAGTCGCCGATTCGATCGGTATCGATCTCGTACCTTTCCCGCCACTCGTTATCAAAGGTGATTTTCATAACCAGCCTTTCGACGACGAGACGTTCGATTTCGAATTCTCTAACGTGTTCGATCACGCGCTCCGTCCTGAAAAATTCGTCGCCGAGATCGAACGGACGTTGAAGTCTGACGGTGTCGCCGTTTTACACGTGTCGTTATCGAGGCGAGGAGATAAGTACTCGGCCAACGATTTGTATAGTGTTAAACCGTTGGTTAAGCTATTTCGTAGATCGAAACTGGTTCGGGTCAGGAAAGTTGACGGGTTCGGGTTGGATACTGAGGTTGTTTTTCGTAAGACGATGAAGAACATTAAACAAACGTTTTGAATATTTTGTTGCTTTTTGTTAAGTAATTTCTTGTTTGATTTTCTTCTTTGATTTGCAGAAAATTGTTGTTTGATCTTAAAACGATAAACAAATTTGTTGTTTATTATTGTAATTATTATTATTATCGATTATATTGGTGTCACACTCAATCGAGTCGCTCAACTCGGTTAATAATTTACGTTAATGCTTCACCGTAATTAAACTAAGTAATATTATTTGAGGTTATTTTAGTCTTCGTTAGAAAGTTTCGAGAATATCCTTCTGTAATTAAAATAAATAATATTATTTAAGAGTATTTTAGTATTTTTACTTTAAGAAAAATCAATAGAAATATGTATATTGCGATATTTGAACACATGCCAATTGCATTAATAAAATCTTTACTTTATTAAACTTAAGTTTTGTTCTAATATTTTTATATATTTTAATTTTATTATACACATTTTATTACCTCCATCAGTTGTATATATTAATAATGCATTTGGTTGAGTTGCTGTCACGAGTTAATTCGACACCGACTCAAGATTGATGACAACACCATGATAAGCAATTTAATATATTTTTTTTCGTTTTAATAACGTACATATTTCATGTGTTATTATTAATTAGTTTCAAATGATATGTTTCATTACTTATTGTATTTTATTTTTAAATAGACATTTGTATTTTGAATTTGTAGTTTTCACACGCATAAGTGTGTAATACGATTTCTAGTATATATTATACATGTCAAAATTGACATAAATTAAATAATTCTAAATATTTATTTTATGTAAAAAAAATCGACCGTCCAATAAATATCAATATATACATTTTTTTAGGTCGATATAATAGAGACATTAAACCGGTTCAAAATCTCACATGCATGATAAGTACATTTACATCGATAAATTCAACGAATCGTTAAAATATTAATTGTACATAAATATATGAAAGAGTGTAAAACTATAGTTTTACACCAGTATTATTATTATTATGGAGAAAGATTCACCCTTTCGTCTTTTTACGATTAATATTTTAATGATCTAACAGTTCTATTTTTAAATATAATTGTACTCGTCATACATGTAAAAATTTGAACCGATCTTATATCTCTATTGTAGCGATCTTAAATACTATATATAAAAATATTTATTAAATTATTCTAAATTTTTATACAAAACAAATAATTAATTTTTTTAATTTATAAATAGAATATTAAATATTAGAATTGAATCGATAAAATATTAGTTATATAAAATTATACGAAACTGGTGTAAATGGATTGCTCCGTCGTGGTCGTGGTCATCATTGCCGTCCATTGAACATGTTATGGGGTCTGCATGTAATTGGCTTCTTTGAAAATTTTTGATACCCAACTTTATTTTATGGGCCTTTAATCATTATTTATAATACTGAAAATTTGAATAATATGAATTTAGATAATTAAATTTAAATATTATAATGGATGTGAATATTCATTATTTATGCACGACGCTATCTTAAAATAGAAATTTTTATCTTTAGTTTTTTTTTTTATAATTTTATAATTTTTAATTTAGTATATGATAAAATTATATTTTACCCCAAGAAAAAAAAAATTTAATATTTTAAAAATTATAAAGATATAAACTATTAAAATGGTGAAATTTCATTTTTACTATCATAAAAATATACAACTTTATTCCGGTCCCCCTCAAAAAATTTTCTAGCTCCGCCCCTAGTTATGCATATAATGAATTCAAAATTTTAAATTTATTTTTATTTTGAAAATCATAAAATTAATTAAATCTAAATTCACATCCATTGTCCCCTTATTTATAAAATACAAATTCTATAAAATAAATTTCACTTACTTAGATTTTCAATAATAAATATTCAATGATAATTTTATTTAAAAATTTTAATGTTACTAAAATAACCCAATGCCATCTCTAATTTGCATGGCATAAATCTTGATGTGTATTTATTTTTGGGAATTTCATTTGGCAGCTCTTGAGTTCCTAAGTGAGTTTAAAAAATGTGTCATTTATTTATTTTTATTTTTATTTTTGAAATACAATATAAGGATATAATTAATTTATTTTAAACTAATTTGTAAAATTAAAAAATTTTCACTCCCAGTATATGTAATAATTATCTTATATAGATATATATGGTATATATTATGATAATTATTTAATATATATGGGTAAACTGCTAAAATAGTCCCTTTTGTTTCCCTCATGTTATATTTTCGTTATTTATGTTTGAAATGTTATGTTTCGGTCACTTACGTTAACATATTGTAACATTTTAGTCATTGAGCTGTTAATTGTCGTTAACAGTATAACGGTAAGTTGACGTGACACGTTAAATCATTATTTCAAATAAAAATTTTAGGTTAAATTATACAATTAGTCCTCATATTTTTTTCATTTGGAGCAATTTTTTTTCTTTTATGTTCTTATAAATTTTTTTCTTTTTTTTTATTATCTTCTGCTTCTCCCTCTATTTTCCTCCCTTCTCCATCTCTTTTAACATAAAAGAAAGAAATCAAATTGCTCAAAACGAAAAAAATATAAGGACCAATTGTATAATTTAACCTAAAATTTTCATTTGAAATGATGATTTAACATGCCACGTTAGCTTACCGTTATACCGTTAATGGCAATTAACACTCAGTGAATAAAATGTTACAACACGATAATTTAAGTGACTAAAACGTAACATTTTAAATATAAGTGACTAAAATGTAACCTGAAGAAAACAAAAGTGACTATTTTGATAGCTTACCTTAATATATTGACAAATTTTTTATTAAATTCAATTAAGAATTTGCTTCTTTTTTTAATTGATATTTAAAAATAAATAAATAACATATATTAGGTTTTTAATCTCGCTTGCAAAATTAAAAAGCTCCAACATCAATGTTAGATAATTGATTTTTTTTTAATTAAAAGGAACTTTAGATTATGATGTTAACTTGCAATCCTTTTATTGCATTTTTTAAAATGAGAAGTTTGAGATCTCGAGCTGGATTCTTGTCTTATATAAACACGTGATTCTCTTTCATATTTATTCGAGTTATAATTTGTTAGTTTAAGGTTATTTAATGGTTGGGTTACTTATTTGGTTAAATACTTATAAATTATAAATAAATGTTTGATTTTTATTGTAACTTTAATTTTGAAAAAAAAAATTAAAATAATAAGAAAAAAAATAAAGATGAAAAATCTTTTTATTAAGTAGTTATTTTTAAAAGAAATTAAAAGATAATAGAAAATTTTAAGAGCTTAGTGGGTAAAAAATTGTATGATGTGGCACATTATGAGAGTGCCAAGTCAGTTTTTTTTGTGTGTGTAACGTTGTTAACGATTGTGGTAACGAGTATCACGTTTAGAAACTCTAGGTACCAAATTGATAATTGGGTGCAACTTTGAGTATGCCTAATTTGTTTTATTATTATAATTTGAGTTTGATTTTTGTGTTTTCTTATCTGAGTTTACATTATTTGGATTGAGGTACTAATAAAAAAGTTATAATACAATAAACAATTATTAACAAATGAATAAGTAAATTACGAACTTAAGTACATTCAAACTAACGACTTCTAAATTATTGCAATAGCAAAAATATCAACTAAGTTAAAACTCGATCAATTCGATTTTATATACAATTTAAATTGGTTAAAGTACTTGAGAGGTCCTTATATCATAGGGATTAAATCAAATTAATCTCTCTATTATTAAATAGATCAATTTCATCCCTATACTATTAAAAAGAATTATATAAATTCAAACTGTAATAGAGTTGTTTTTGTGGTCACAGAGTTGTTTTTGTTTGGCAAAATTATCCACTCTATGCCAATTAGCATCAAGCTAATGGACCATATGTAATATTTATTTTTATTTTTATTTTATGATCATATCTGCTCTTTTTGATACAATGTCTAGAACTATCTATAGCCCCTCTCCAAGACTCCAACCCATAAACAGGAGGATAATGTGCTTCAGTACACTCGAACCTACGTCCTCCTACATTGACAACAATGCCCATACTAATCGAGTTTAAGACTTAATCAACGCAAATTGTAATACTTAAAAAGGAACCAAAATATACATAAGAAATACACACACTTCGTCAATTCCTAAAATAGGTTTTAGTTAAGTTATGCTTATTTAGCCGGGATAAATTTAAAAATTAAGTGTTAAAAAGTAAATATTGAAAGTTTAAGGTAACAAAATTTTCCAGTATTTTTTTTATTTCGAAATTAAGCAAATTGATTTTTTTTTAAATGTAGCAATTTAATCTTTGTCAATTTTTAAAGTGGCAATGTTAATGTCTCCTTTCAATTGTACATAACTTTGATTGGTATAATAACAAACTTAGCACTCGATGTTTACATGTTTTGTACATTTTGTCTTAATTCTAAAAAATTAAACAATTTAAACCTCAACATTTAAGTACCAATCTACAAATAAAACCATTATTTTATAAAAAAAATGAATGTCACTGAAATTGATGCACAACCAACTACAATGCAAAGTATACTTTTTAGGTGAAATGAGATAAAAATTAATAGTTTAATTATCATTTCTGACTAAAAGAAGCCTTTAAAGGCCAATTCGAAAATTGGGTTATAGTTCAGGCACCAATTTACAAATAAAACCATTATTTTACAAAGATGAATGTCAAGGGTGCATTTATGGGCAAGTGATTAGGTGAAATCATGGCGGCCACGGACCTTTTTAATTAAAGTCCCAATTGTCTAAATTAAAACCATTTAATTCTGTATATATCAATTATGTCATTTTCGTATCCAGAGCAAAACCAACTCGGCAATAATTAATTTTTTTAATTCGGTTTTTTATATAAAAATAAATCTAATTTTAAATGAGTGACAAATAAATGAAAAAATATATTGATAGAGTTTTAGTTCAATTAGCATCGACATTATTATCAGTACACGAAGACGTGGGTTCGAGTGCACTGAAACACATTACCCTCTTATTTAAGGGTTGTGAAGGGACTATGAATAGTTTTAGGCATTATATCAAAAATACGAACATGAGCCAAACCAACAAGAATATATGAAATTTTAACTGAGACAATTGTGGTAGTTGACTTAATTTTGGGTTAATTTTTAAAACCATAATAATTTATTAACCCAATTTTTCAAAGTTAAAATTGAACTTAACTATTTATCATAAAAATTATAAATATATGTCAAGTAGAGACGACACCAGTTGCAGTAGCAGATTTTGGGATTAAGTTTTGAAGTGTCTAATTAAATTTTTCAAAAATTTTAAGAGTTTAATGAGATTTTTCTAAAAAATTAAGGTTCTAATTAATGAGAATTTCAAAAAAAAATTAGAATAGCTTAATTAAAATTTTCGAAGAAATTAAAAGATATAGTGAAAATTTTCAAAAAAAAAATTGAGAGAGATATTAAAATTTCAATAAATTTTAAGAAAAAATAATTTTTTTTTAATTTTTGGGGCTAAGGCACTCATTGGCCACCTTTACGGTTTGCCAGTGATCGGGTGCAAGCTAGGGCTTTGGCTCTTCCTTTCCTCGAGCACGTATATTATTTAATCTTTTAGAAATTTACAATTCAATCCTGATTTATCGTTTAAACTATCCTCGTATAAAAGATATAAATACATAAAGTTTTAAATATAATTATAATATAAGAAATTAGATAAATACTATAAATAAATAAAAAGGTTAAAGTAGTTGAGAAATTCTTGTATTTTAGGGACTATCAAATTAGTCTCTCGATTATTAAATGTATCAATTTAGTCCCTATACTATTAAAAAGAATTAAATAAGTCCAATTTGTAACAGAGTTAACATTTAATATATAAAAAATGTATTGAAAATTGTTTTTATCAATTATAGTTCAATTCCAAACAAAAGATTTTATTTACAAAACCATAAAAAATTTTTAAATATATTAACTCCGTTAAACAATAAATAACGTTTTTTATACAATAAATATTAACTCGATTCCAATTTGACCTTATTTTATTCTTTTTAATAATATAAAAACTAAATTGATCAATTTAATAATAAATGGACTAATTTGATTATATCCTTATAATAGTGGACGTCTTAGGTATAGTATACTAAAAAAAGTGTATTTTTTTTTATATAAAGCCTAGGACTACTCATAACTCTTAAATATGAGTATAATGTGTTTCAACGTACACGAACTCATATCTTCCTGCACTGACAATTATACCGATACTATTTACTATTTAAGATCACTTACGGATTCTTTAGATTGATGAATTAAATCAATGTTAAGTTTTATAATTGACGAATTTACTGTTTTAGGTAAATTACATTAGTGGTCACTTAACTATTAGTATTTTTTTTTTGTTATCCAACTATTTAAATCTTTCTTTTTTGGTTATCCATCGTTAAATTACTAACGGAAAGATAACATGATAGCTTGTAAAATTGATATAATAACAACTTCAACCCTCAACATTTATATATTGTGTCAATTTAATCTTGATTCTGAAAACATTAACTCTCAACATTTACACATTGTGTAATTTGGTCTTTTCTTTTTGCAGTTTTTATTTTGTTTGTGACATTGAGGGTTAATTTTAAAAGAACGATAAAATATGAAAATTATGATCTTAGAGTTTTTGGTGTTTCTATTTTTTGTATACTTCCCATCAAATTTAGTTGATAGATTTGTTTTTTTCTTAGCTTTATAGGTGAAGGGTCGTAAAGAAAAGCAACATTGGGAAAAAACAAATTGCACAATGTGTGAATGTTGGGGGTCAAATTTTTAGAATCAAGACTAAATTGACAGAGTGTCTAAATGTTAATGATTAAAGTTGCTATTATGCCACCTTAAAAACCTTCCATGTAATATTTTTGTCAGCCATTTAATGATCGGTGACAAAAAAAAAATTAATAATTGGGTGACCATTTTGTAACTTTTCATAGTTGGATGACCAAAAAAGAAATTTACCAATAATTGGGTGACCATAAGCTCAATTCATCTCTCACATCAACTTTTAATAAATATATTTATTCAATAATCTAATTTTAAATAAAATATTTATGATATTTATAAGTTAACCCTATCATTAGGGATGACAAGGTAACGAGGTAAGGGTGAGGGCAAGGGCAGATAACGCTAAATCCATCACTGCTTTACAATTGCACACTCTACTCCACCACCCGCTCTGCTCAACTATGGATTTTTATTTTTGAAAACCCGTACCACATAGATGTTAGACGCATCCATCTCCATTTCCATCCACCCTCCTCCGTTTCAATTTAATTTTTACTACCTATATTTTATATTTTTAATATTTTTAAAAGTAAGTAAATATTTAAATATAATTCTTTAAAAAATATTTAAACATAAAATTATATTGATTTTCTATGACATGTTATATATATATATATATATATATAAAGATAAAGTGGTAAATGATATAGTGGATGAGGTAAGTAATTACCATAACTCTCCTGTATTTACCGTCCAAAAGACAAAATCTATTTGCTCCGCCTACATTCATTTTTTTTTAAATCCACTCAATTCAGAGCTGATCAATTTGAAATTCATTGAACAATTCGAGTTTTACTATAAAGATTATTATACTAGGTGTTAGATTGCATTTTGCCTCTTCTACTAAAGCAAAGGCAACTTAGTGATTTTATATTTGATCAAAGAGTAAATTCAATAAAATTTCCATAAATTTCTACCATTAAAAATTGGTCACTATATATCAGCATGAGATACACATGCCATACCATAGATCACTATGTGGTTATTTTGTTAGTCATGCCAATTTTTAAAAATAAAAATAGATAAATTTTTTTACAGAAAAAATTAATTTACTCTTTAATCTATTCTAGAGAATTAATTTACTCTTTTTTTTAATAAACGAGGCAATGTGCAATATGATTTTTATTGATACTTTTCCTCCACTTTAACAAAAAGCTTAATTCTTCTCTTACATAAACTTTTAATAAAACTATTTATCTATTTTTATATACAAAACTTAAAACTACTCGTAACTTCCTTCCAACCTGTAAATAGGAGGATAAAACTCACTTAAGCACACATGAATTCACATCCTCATGCATAAATATATTTATTATATAATCTAAATTTAGATAAAGTATTTATAATATTTATAATCTAGCCCCATCATAGACACCTCTACTTAGAGGTGAGCAAAACTCGTTTTTTTCAAAATTTGAGTAATTCGAGTCAACTTGAATAAATAATTCGAGTTTCGAGTTTAAGTCGAGTTAAATTTTACAATTCGAATAACAGATTGGTGAAGATACCCCTTTGGTCTTTGTCAATTTTGAAAATGAACAAATTAATCTCTCTCAAGAAAAATTACAAAATAATTCAAAATAATATTTAAAATTAAAAATATTTATAAAAATTCTAAAATTTATATTTTTGAAAATTTTTTAAAGAAAATATAAAAAAATTAAAATTTTTAAAATTTCCTAAAATAATAATTTTAGTACTAAATAAATAAATAACATATTCAAATTTATCGTATTAAAATATATTATTATTAATATTATTTTACTTTGAAAAAGTTTTCAAATATATATAATTTTAAATTTATGTACTATAATATGTAACTAGTTATACTGTATCAAAATTTTAATTTGACATGTTGAAAATTTTCAGTTGACTCAATTTAAAATTTTGATAAAATAATACTCATCAACTTAAAATTTTTTCATTCAATTCGAACAAACGCTTACCCGTATCCGTACCTCTACCTATGTCTTTGTCCACGTCCACCCAATATACAAAAGGAGCCCAACTAGGCAAAGGTCAAGCTTGGCTAACACACCATAAATGGGAAAGACCTCCCCCAAAAGTTTGCAATTAAGGAAAATAATGAAGGCAAAGAAAGGATTTTTCAGTACATAAAACAAGATATATCCCTTTCTTTTTCTTCAAATATCAAAAGGTTTCATCACTAAGCAATCTCTCTCTTCCTTTCCTTTTTAAAAAGTCCACCAAATTCCATTATTCCCTTCAAACCCCATTAAGACCCCATCCCTTTTGTGTGTTTTTTTTTTTCATCATCCTTCTTTTTGTGCTAAACATAAAAAAAAAAAATGTTGCAAAATCAGGCAAATAAGTCTTCTTTTAGAGAATCTCTTAAAGCTCTTGAAGCTGATATACAGCATGCTAATAGCTTGTAAGTTTTCTTAATTTTTTTTTGTAATTTTTATAAATTTTATGGTTCATGAATATGATTTTCTTTTAGAACCCATTTTCATTCTTGCTTTGTTATGAAAATTTCTGTTTCTGGGCATTTGATCTTCATTGGTTTGGTTTGCTTTATGTTTATTTATCAATGGACTCGTTTTTATATCAGTTCTTGTTTTTCTGGAGATTGGGTTTCTTTTATGACCTCTTTTGATTTCTTTTTTCATTAGAAAAGAAAAGGGTCAAATTGTGGTTTTGGTCCTTTTGTTATGCTCAAAATTGGAATTTAAACTGGAATTTGGTAATTTACTAGTCGAAATAGTTGACATAATTAACTATTTTGGTTAAAATATTTACATGGATTTCTCTGAACTAGTTGATTTTTCCACTGGAAATGAAAAGGTCATATTATGATTTTAGTCCTTCTATTATACTCACATTTGGAATTTAGTTCTGTAATTTAATTTGACATAATTTGGTCCTTTAATTTTATAATAATATAAATTAGTTAGTCCAAATAATTAATACGGAGTTAACTCTTATTATTAAAATGTTTGACTTTGATTTTTCTTAAAACACCCGGGACGACTTAGAATTGACGACTAGAAAAGAAATTACAAGGACCAAATTATGCTATATTAAAATATGTGGACTAAAACCATAATTTGACCAAAGGAAAGTTATGAACTGTTTAGTCGTAATTAACTATTTTGGTTAAAATATTTACATAGATTTTTCTGAACTGTTTGATTGTTCCACTGGAAATGAAAAGGACAAATTATGATTTTAGTCCTTCTATTATACTTAATTTTGGAATTTAGTTTTCTATTTTAATTTGATTGATTATTTAATTTTGATCGAACCTTGATTTGATCAAAGTAAAATGATTGTTTAGGACTAGATGAAATTTAAGGGCGCAGACAGGTGCCTTGACCCCCTCAAATAGAAAAATTATCTTTTAGTCCCTAATAAATAATAAAATTAAAAGTTACTATGTATAAAATTACACTTCGACTCTCTAAAAAAACAAGTTATGAAATCACAAGTTTCTATGTATAAAATTGTCTTTTAGCCCCCTCAAAAGCGATGAAATCATACGTTAATGCAAGATAAATTACACTTTAATTTCACAAAAAAATTATAATTTCCCCAATAAAATTTTTTTCAAGATTCACCCCTCATAATTAGGGTTTTTTGAATTTTAATTTGGTTGAGATTTTTTTGTGGGGTTGAAATTTGCAGGGCAGCTGCTCTACCAAGAGATTATGGTGGGAATTGCTACCAAATGAGACTATCTTATAGTCCTTTCGCACCTTTCATCTTGTTTTTGATTGAATGGATGGATTATAGTTGTACAGATACCCTTCCTAGTTATTTAGGCCTTCTCCACATCCTTGTATACAAGGTGAGTCTTTACTAAATTCTTCGTTTTTCTTGAAATATTCGTGTTTTACGAAACTGTTAGACGATGGTATGGTTAGGGGTGAGCAATACATAGCCATGGGTCGAGTCGGTTTGGTTAAGTTGGTTGTGGTAGTTAACTTGGTTTCGTAAGCGGTTACAGTTCTTCATAACCCAAGCAATTGACTTAATCGACTTATAATATATGTTTAACCTAAACTGACTTCTAGTCGTGTTTTTATGAGTTAATTATACCGGACATCCTTAAACTATTGTTCACATACTATATTGATCTCTAAATTTTAAAATGTTTTAATTACATATTAAACTATCGATTTATATCAATCAGTCCTTTCATTATTATAGTCATTAACTTAACTGTTAAATGACACATCAAATTTTATGTAATTAGATTAAAAAAAAAAAAGAACGTTGTTTGTTAACTTTTAAAAGTAAAAATTAAAAGTAAAGTAATACTGAAAATAGGGAGGACAATAAAGCTTTTGTAAAAGTTTCAAAACCTCGAAATTAAGATTTTTAAAAAGAAAAAAGAAATAACCAATATTAAGTTGGTTCGGTTAAATCGATTAAGACTTGAGTCAATTAGTTACTCGATTAAGGTATAAGATTGGTCAATTAAGTCATTTGGTCCATTTTCTAACTAAATCGAGAAAATGAGTTTAACAAACATAACCAACCGATATTAAGTCAATTCAGTTTAGATCGATTTAAGACCTAAGCCGGTTAGTTAGTTGATTAAAATATAGGATTGGTCGATTAAACCGGTTTTTTTTATTTTTTTTATTTGTGTTTTTTGCTAGGCATATGTTGATGGAATGCCAGCTTTATCCTCCAAAGATAAAAAAGCAAGTCTAAGGGAATTTTATGGTATGTTTTTACTCAGCTGTTTTCTCTTTTTAGTTATTTGGTTAACACATGCTATAAGTCCTTATACTTTTTATAAATTTAAAATTTAGTCATTGTACTTTTATTTTTAGAAATTTAGTCCTTCTACTTTTCATATTTCAAAATTTAGGTCCAGTTGTTGACACCGGTAAAGTTTTTTATTAAATTTGTTGATGTAACATTTTGAAATTAAAAAAAAATACTCACTTAGTAGTCATGTAACTAAAAAAATTACATTGTAATGAACTTGAATTTTGAAATCCGAAAAGTAGAATGACTAAATTCTTAAAAATAAAAGTATATGGGCTTCTAGCATATTTTAAGCAACTTAATTTTTCAATGTACTTATGGGAACACTATTTGCAGCTGTTATTTATCCTTTGCTAAGACAACTCGGAGACGAATTTATCGAATCGGAAGATAATAAGAAAGGCCGATGCACGGAAGTTTCGAGCCGGAAGAAACTTGAAGACCACAAGAGGATTCCCGATAAAGATTCAGAGAGGGACGATGAATGCGGCATATGCATGGAGAATTGTACGAAAATGGTTCTTCCTAATTGTGGTCACGCCTTGTGCGTTAATTGCTTCCACGAATGGTATTCCCCGGTTTCTCCCACTTTAGCTAATTCGAGTTCGTTCTATTTCGGGATTACTTACGGTTAAATCGGACTAGCAGGAACAGACGTTCGCAATCGTGCCCTTTTTGCCGTGGTAGTTTAAAGAGAGTGAGTTCGAAAGATCTTTGGGTACTAACGAGTTGCAACGATGTAATCGACATGGTTACGCTCGCGAAAGAGAACTTGTGTCGCCTATACATCTACATCGAAAAGCTTCCTCTCGTAATGCCCGAGACACAACCATATGTATCCGATTACATGATCTAACTACGAAGCGGAAACCGTATCGAACCATCGAAAACGTAAAAAAATGCCATCGTCCGCCCATTGTACATACAATCCAGTAGGAGGGAAGAGGTCCGAGCTTATTGATCGGAACTTTCTTGACGGTCTATTCAACAGCTGCTGTATATAGTTCTTAGATACCGACCTTGGGTGTCGAGGGTTTCGGAACGAGCAAGCAGGTTAGTCTATATAGAGCAACCTGAAATATTTATATAGAGGATGAAATATATGAAAATTTGAAAATAAAAGGGTATTATTGGCATTCAACTCAGTTGTTTTTTGGAACCTGAGTGTTATAATGGAAAAATTATAGAGCTATATAATTATCACATTGAAGCTTATGCCTCCTCAATGAATCCTATTATGTTATTTGCATTCGGGTTCGGGTTTGAGTATTCAGATTCTGGTTTGTACTTGACACGAATATATTTAATTTTTTAAAGTTTTTTCGTGTATTTAAAAGGTTTTTAGAGGATTATATCGACGTATTTTATGGAATCTTTCTCGAAACGAATTTGTTATGTGTTTAAGTTAATACCATATTTGATGGATGTATCGTTTTAGATTTTTCGATATTTAAAAATAAAAAATAAAAAGACTCGTATATTATACCAGGCGTGAATGAAGGGGCTAGATAGTGATTTTAGCCCAAAAATGAAAAATTCTTTGTATACTCCTTTTAGTTTTTAGAAAATTACAAATTAATATAATGGTAAAATTACATTTTACCCCTATTCTTTTATTCATTTTGGTCCCTACAATAATTCCTTAACTTCCCCCTTGTAATATACATCCATACAAATATACCCCAATTATATTTATTTATATGTAAATAAAATACATGGTAATTTCGAGCATATAATTGTTTACTTAGATTGTTAGAAAACAATGAATCCAAGGTTGTAAGTTAAGATAAGATTCTGCAGCGTGTCAGTTTTGTTATACTTTTACACCAAGCAAAAGATTATATGCTTATATACTTCTTGGTATATATATACATATATATATATTGATTTACTTCTTTTTATACGAGTGTAAAATTACAATTTTTAATTTTTTTTTGTTATGATATAATGTTTAAAACTATCAATAATCATTCTCAAACCCTTAAATAACAGGATAATATGTTTCAACGCACTCGAATATACGTCATTCTGTACTGGCAACAATGCTGATGCCAACCAGCCTGTTTTTGACATTTTTAAGCCCTAAGTAAAATAATAAAATGAGGTTTTAGATTTCTTAAAAGTTGGAGAAAAAAAAATTTAGGCCCTTAAAAGCTATTTCTTTTTGAGGACCCCCTAAAAACTAAAAAACAGTATTTTGAACCCCTTTCGACTTTAGGCTCTGGACGGCCACACTTCCAAACGATCTCCAGAATTGAATCTGATACCAACTGAGTTAAAAATCAATCAACTATATATATATAAATTATGCTTATACAGTGTGTGTATATATATTATACTGCAGTTTCAAGATATTGCTTGCTTTTTTATGTTATTTTCGTTCTTTTATTGTTTTCTAAAGTACCAATATTTCGTCATTTATATATATCATGATTATATAAAAGCTGGATTCTACTGTTGGGTTGGATTAAAAATATAATTAGTTTGATAAATTAATCAATATAATTTGAACCGAAAAATTTAAAAAAAAATCCAAAATTAATGAGAAATTGGTTTTTTTTTTTTAAATTGGTTCGGTTTTATTAATTTTATACTTATATTTAACATTTATATCTATAGAATGAACCTAAGTAAATTAATATCCGGATTTAAATGTATTTAGACTATTGTTTATCTAGATTTATTATTACATGAAATTTTTTATTAATTTTTATATTTTTAAAGATATAATTTTAAATCTCGTCATGCCTAAATTTTATTAACCTAAAATAATTTAAAATAATATAATTTTTGACGCTTGAATATGAGTTTATTTTGATATTTGTATTTTTTTGTCCCTTTTGGGTCTCTAAACTTAAATTCTGTTAAGATTTAATTATTTGACCGGTGTTAGTAAAATAAGACCGAATCGAGCAAATTAAGAACTAATTGATATAATAGTCCAAATAAAAGAGTTGAATCAATTGCCTCGGAAACTACTTGAAGTTGATAAAAATAAAAAAATCAAGACAAAAATCAACAATCGAACAAATTGAATTGATTTAATAAAATTTTGATCTTTAATGAATTTTAGTTATTTATTTAACTGTTATTGGTCCGACGATCAAACTGATTAAATTAAAAATCGATAATTTGACCTATTTATTAAATTTAAGTAAAAAAAAACCAAAATAAATGTAATTGTGAAAATTTATATTTATAAAATTATTCTACATTAATATCCAAAACCCTACCGTTATTATCACCTTTTGGGATATTTATATACAAGACCCCATCTTTTACCTCAGCTGTAATTTTCTCAAACACAACATTTTCAGGCAATGCAATCCTACTACTATATTTCCCATAGCTTTTTGCGGACCATTCATCATCTTCGTCTTCGCCGCCACGGCCAATTCCGCCATTAGCGTTCTTCTTATTCAACTTTTTCTCGGCTTTTACGACCAACATTTTATCTTCGACCCAAACTTTAACGTCGTCTCTGGTCATCCCCGGCATGTCGAACCGCATTTTGTACTCACCGTCTCCTTCTTTGATCTCCCACGGTGTTCGGCCTCGGCTATAGCCGTCGGTTTCGGTCGGTAATGGCGATGGCCAAGTGCCGGAGTACGCGAAAGGGTCTTCCATTATTCTCTCCATTGTTTCCATCATTTGTTGCACTGTTCTTGCTGTTGGGAACCTGTCCCATAAGCCTGATTTTGTATTATAAGAAAAAAAAATCCGTAAAATAAATTAGTGCTTATAAATTATTAGATTTCGATTAAGAAATTAGAATAAAATTTTAATTAGTTTTAAAAATTAGAAAATTTTAATAAAAAATCAGTTAATAATAAAAATATATCAATAGTTTCAATAAAAATAAATTACTACTTTCAATTGGGGAAACTCAAACCTAAAATTAATTTTTAATATGATTTTTAATTAGTTTTTATTTTTATTATATTAAAATAAATATTTTATTTTAAAAAATTATTATACAAACAATAATTTCGAAAAACTCAAGCAGTGAAATTGAGTTTGATTTTTCATGATTTTTTGTTTAATTTTAATTCAAATCGAATTTTAAATCAAAACTCAGAGCTAACATACCTACTGGTGCAACAGGGCCAACCCTTTTCCTGTTATATTGGGAGCTACGATCTTGTTTAGTAACTCTCTGCAAGTGATCAAGATTGTCTCTGCCCTCCCCCGCTGCCGCCATGGCCGTGACGCTGTTTCTCTTACAACCGATACATCTCCGGGGAAGAAGACGACAAGCATTGCTGCTGGCTCTATTCGATGAAGGAAAAGGGATAGAGACGCTTAGATTTGAAAAAGCTTGAGCCATTTTCACTTGGAAAGTGTCGCTGTTTTACTTTCTCTTTTGGGCTTTGTTTGGTTGGAGGAGAAATTACGCGAGAAAACTTGAGGTTCGATCATAATTTCAATCCATTTTTAAAGAGAAGAGTGGAAATTTCTGGAGAAAGATTTGGAGGGTGGAATGGGTTTCATATTTCTAGATTTCTCCAGAAATCGCATGTTGGATAAGGTTTTCACTGATTATCATCAAAGGGAAAGTATGTCCAGAACTTTTTTATGAAAATATATTTTTCTTAATTTTTAATTATATTGAAGCCAATACATGGATTTCAAAGTCTCACCATGTATTGATTTTGTCTCAATTTTTTTCATTTCTTAATCCATTTATACGGTGATAATTTGGTTTTTTACATGTTTAGACTACAATTATTTATAGATTACACCATCTTACTCGACCTAGAGATCTGTTAAAAAATTGAGAGAGTTCAGGTAAAATTAAAAAATCGAAAAATAAATTTAAATAAAAAATAAAATTTATTTAAAAAATAAATTGAGCTTTGGGTAATGCAGATTTACTTAAACCTGGCTAAAATAGTAAAAAGACAAAAAGATATACTATTTTTTACTGTTTTACTACTATTTTCTTCTTCTTTTTTCACTTTTTTGCAAATATTTTATTATGTTACTTACTATTTTGATTTTAATTTTATTGTTAATTTTATTACTATTTTAAAGATATTTATTCATCAAATTACGCTTATATTAATATTATTTAAGTACAAGTATTTTTTAAAATTTATTTTTAATTTGTTGAAAAAAATTTTATTTTAATATTTTTTGTATTTTTAAAATTTTTATACAAAAAATAATATAAAAATAATAATCTAAATGGAACAAACTAAACTTAAATTTTAACATTTTTATCTAAACTAAAAATGAACAAAATTTTAAGCCGATTCTCCAGAATAAGCAGGCCTAAAATTTTGACAAAACTTAATTTAAACTGACTCATAAACAAGTCTAATTTAGATATCTTAGCACTTGATTATCGTATGATAATTTAATTCTATTAAATCAAAATTTATATTTATATTTTAATTCTATTGAAAACTTTCAAAAATAAAAATAAAATTTGAATTTAAAATTTTTGAATGTAATGTTTTGTAAATTGGGTATGGATCTCCCTAAAAAAGAACCTCTCACAATGTAATGTTCTGCATGGGCCACTAGATATTTCATTCCATATATAGTGGTAATTCACTACAAATACATCAAATATGTGCAAAATAAACTATTGGGCACTTCTGAAGTTAAGAATTGTGCACCATAAAAAACAGCATATATAAAATCATGAACAAAACTTTGGAGCAGAAATTTTGGGTGTTAATATCACTTTTGCTTTGAAACATGAAGCATCCAAATCCAATGGCTAGCTTTTCCTCAACCTTCAACCCTAGTAAGTGAAAATAAAAAGTTCAATAAAAAATCATTCAAACCCCTAAATGAATCAAGTGCAAGATATAATAACAAAGGTTCCATAAAATATTAAAAAATTAAAGTGTGAATGTCAAATACGAATATTCTTTGGAGGGTATTTTAAAATATCATACCCTCGTAATTTATATTGCTATGACTTCTCATTTTGTTTTGAAGAATCTATGTGCAGCAACACTCAATGTCCAACGCATTCGAACATGAGTAAATTCTAGGAGTATGAGAATATGACCTTTCAAATGCATAAAATTTTTTTTTGAATAAATATGGGTTAAATCACTTTTTGAGACCTAGACTAGGCATCTTATCCCATTTTTAGGTTTGAATTTTTTTTTTTGTCCAAGTTAGTCACTGAACTTGGCAATTGTTCCCAACATTAGGACCTGAACTCTTTTTAGTCCGAGTTAGTACCTGAACTAGCCAACTGTTCCCACATTGGGGCCTAAATTCTTTTTGTCCAAATTAGTCCCTGAACTTAACAATTGTTCCCACATTGGGACCTAATCATTTTGCTTATTCAAACCCCAATGTGAGAACAATCATAAAATTCAGGGACTAACTTGAACACAAAAAAGTTCAAACCCCAGTTTAAAAACAATTATCTAGTTTAAGCCCCAATATGAAAACAATTATCAAGTTCAAAGACTAACTTAGACCAGAAAATAGTTCAAGCCCTAGTGAAAGAGCTTGTTGCCAAGTTCAGATCCCAAATAGTGATTTAACCCAATAAATATATATCCGTGTTGAATACACCTAAATACCCATAGTCTGAAAATGTGTTGGACATAGATATCAAACATGGAAACTTCACAAAAAAAAAAAAAAAAAAAGAAAAGAACAGAGCCGGAACAACATGGTCAATAAGAATGGTAATGAAATCATAAGCAAGATTAATACCAAGTACTAATGTGGAGAAAACTTACTAGGCTTTTTCTGTAGATTTTTCCTCTGATTCAGGTGTGGCAGAACTTAGTGATGTTATCTTCCCAAAAGACTCTTTTGCATCACCAAAGAAGTCTTTCACTTTATCAACGACTGTTTTAAGCTGGTCTTGCGTTGGAAGCTGAATTCCATTTGGAACATAAATATACATGTTAGAAGTAGATAAGGGCTATCTTACTAGGAATCAGCAAGTGTCAGACATTAGTATGTTTCTAATACGAGATTGTTTAAATTTTCATTTTCAAAATTTCCATGTAGTTTGAGTTATCTTTGGAGAATCATCTCTAAGAAGCCCTTGTATTAGGAACTAGATTGCATTTTGTCCCCTTAACTCCAAAAATGAGAAGATTAACCCCTATATAATAGATCAAAGAGCAAAATCAGTCATTTTTGTTCCCTATATATTTGATTAAAAAGCAAAATCAGTCATTTATATTAAAAATTTCAGCCATTTTTATTATTAAGTGCAATCCGATTTTTAGTATAAGAGCCTCCATAATACTTACACCCTCCACATCCATGACTGATATGCATTGGATAGGAATGTCAGACATGAACATTTAATTATAAAATATATAAATATTTTCAAATATTTAATTCTTGATTGACAATTAAACGAGCTGTCAGACCGGTTTGGGTAAGAGGATAAAACAAATCAAGCCACAGCCTGAACCGGTCATGGATAGGCTGCCACCTACATGGAGTATCATTATGATACAATATAGTACAGAGACTGATAAGTTAGAATTATAGAACCAAAAGGAATTCATATGCTTACCTCAATAACATCATTGGTAGAAAGTGCAGCTTTCACATTACCGTTTTCCTGCACATTTTCAGCACACGATCAAGAAAATGAAGCAGTGAATTACTATGTTACTCGGACTTGAGTGTGAGGCATGGGTATGTTCAATTCTTTTCAAGTATTTGGCATGTTTCTAGAAGGTCGTATCCTCCTACCAATGTCTGGATATGTGTCCGACATTGGGATTGAACATATGTATTTTAAGAAAAAGGTAAACTATACTAGTAGTCATCCAATTATTAGTATTTTTTTTTGTCACCTAATTATGAAAAATAAAAAAATGATCACCCAACTATTCAATTGTCGTTTTTGGTCACTCAAATTAAACAATGTGCAACTGTTGAGGGTTAGATTTTTTAGAATCAAGACTAAATTGACATAATGTATAAATGTTAAGGGTTAAAGTTGTTATTATTCCAATTTTAAAAGCTGCCACCGCACGCAGCTGGTGAGCAAAACAGACAAAATTGAATGGTTGGGTGACCAAAAAAGAAATTCACTAACAATTGAATAACTACTAGTATAGTTTACCCTTAAGAAAAATAAAGAGTCAGAGTAGCATGGATGAATATATTCATCATAAAGAGGCACAAACAAATAGTTATAGTTTACCCTTAAGAAAAATAAAGAGTCAGAGTAGCATAGATGAATATATTCATCATAAGGAGGCACAAACAAATAGTTTTGACAATCTATGCTACTCCAACTCTTCATTTTTGTTCAAGTATCCATGAGTATGAGAATATGGCCTTCCAAAGATGCTCCAAATACATGGAAACTTTAAAAAAAAAAATGAACGTATCTGTGTTAGATACATATATGTATCTGACATTTATGTTCAAGTCCAAGTAACATAGTTGAAGATAATAAAGTGAGAAACCAAATCTGAACTAAATCTTATAAGGTATAAGATTAGGGAAAAGGAACATTACAACAAGTTTGTAGCCATATCTGAACTCAGTAGCAGATTGCAAAACTCGGAATTGTTTAAATGCTGTCTTTTGTATCTCCTTCTCATCCTATTTGCAAAAAAGAGCAGGTAATCAATAAAACCTGAGAACTTGGATTGAAAATAATGCAAAGCAGTTAACTAAGAAAAAGTCAAAATGTGAAAAGTTATATTTGGTAAGTAAAATGAAACATGCATCTGCTACGGTGCTTCGAGTTTTCATTTTTCATTTCTGATGTATATCTAAACATGCATATAGAATTATGATCCTCCAAGGACTCTCCAAAAAAATGGAAATCTTGGAAAAATGGAATATATTCATGTCAGATATATACCTGTTCTCCACAATCACACGCTAATCCAAGTAACATAGTTTATACATGTTATTCGTTACTGCTAAAACTGGCTGGAATTCTATTAACATGAGAAAAACTTCAAATCTGTAATAAATGCTCATTGCTCAGCATAAAAATCAAGGTGTGAAACTAAGTTAGGGGCGAAGCCAAAAAAATATTTTTTTTGGGGGGCCAAATTAAGTTGTATATTTTTTCAATAGTAAATGCAATTTCACAATTTTAATAGCCTATATCTTTATAGTTTTTAATTTTTATCATTTTTGGAGAGCCAAACTTTTACCATTACTAATTTAAAATTTTACGAATTATAAAGGGTTAAAAGAGAAATTTTTCCTTTGGGGAGGGGGGACAGGGCCCCTGCCAACCACACTGGCTCCGCCCCTGAATTAAGTTCTTTTTCCTACAGCGTAGCCAAATACAAGGGCCAAAATTAGAACTTTTGAAAAACCTGTAAGTTCAGGTTCAATGAGTCCATGACATTTTTTTAATACTAACATTCTCAACTCGAGTTTAGTAATCTTTACTTATACTGCAGTAACATCGTGTCTTCATTTGTGACAGTGGATATCATTATCTACACATTTGAAAAAAGCATAGCAATTGTCTTCAAAGAGTTAAAGATCACAACAAATAATAGCATTCTCCGTTCCTATAAAGTACTATAGAAAGTAGAACAAATTCATTAGCCCCGAAAAAACTAAAGAAAACCATCTAAAATTCGAACTTATAAAAGCAAAAGAATGTATAGAAGGCAAGTACTCCAAATGAAACCAAAAAATGATAGCTAAAGACTAAACAAGTCTCAATTCTTGGAAAAAATAATGATCTTAAGAGATAATGTTAGGGCAGAGAGAATTTACTCTGTAAATAACTGCTGCGAGATTTCTAGCAATTGTATCTTTGTAGATGTATTTTCCGAGGAAATTGTCCTTTGCTGCAACCATGATTTTAGCAGTGGTGCCACCAGTTATAAGACTAAGTGGGTACCAAAGATTAACCTGAACAAAGAGTCTCACTTGTCAAGAAAAATGTAGCTATGATATAATTTAGATTAAAAAAATGCATACCATCAAGACAAATATCGTTGGATTGTTTTTGTCCCGACTCGGGACAATCAATGCCAAAGCACAATGTGAAACTTTGAGCTACCAAAAGCTGGCTTACAAGTTACAACTATCATAGAAGCTAAAATAAAATCATTTTATCCATAACCATATTGGCCCCCAACTAAGGGTTTATTCTAGCCAAGCTAAGCTCGAGATCAAGTTTGACTTGAAATTCAAAGCTTGAAAGTTGAAACTCAACAGAAGCTCGATTGAGTTCCACTTTTAAAGCTTAACTCTCATGCTCAATTCCAAGCTCAATTATTCGTACTGGAGCAAGAATTCAGTGTTTAAATGTTTACATTGAAGTTTTTCAATACTCATTAAATATAAAAAAAAAAAAGCTGGATTAAGCTGATAAGGTACTTAGATAAAGTATTCGTATACTCGAATTCGACCACTTCAACAGCTCAAGCCCTAAGAAGCTTGAGCCCAAGTTTGACTTGAAAATCAAAGCTTGAAACTCAACAGAAGCTCAATCGAGTTCTACATTTAAAGCTCAACTCTCATGCTCAATTTCAAGCTCAATTATTAGTGCTTTAACTTGAACTCGTGTTTAAATGTTCAAAATTGAAGTTTCTCAATACTCATTAAACATAGAAAAAAGCTGGACTAAGCTGATAAGCTACACAAATAAAGTATGAGTATACTCGAATTCGACCAGTTCAACAGCTCAAGCCATAAGAAGCTTGAGCTCAAGTTTGATTTGAAACTCGAAGCCTGAAACTCAACAGAAGCTCAATCGAGTTCCATGTTTAAAGCTAAACTCTCATGCTCGATTTCAAGCTCAATGATTAGTGCTCAAACCCGAACTCGTGTTTAAAGGTTTAACTTGTAGTTTTCCATTACTCATTAAGAATAGAAAAAAACTGCATTAAACTGATAAGCTACTCAAATAAAGTATTAAAATACTCAAATTCGACCAGTTCAACAGCTCGAGCTACTTGAGCTTGAGCTCAGCTCCATAATGATTGAACAGAGTTGAACCTCAATAAGTAAATATAAGTATCTTGTTTACTCCTAGCACCAACTATATAGTTCTATATAGTCTAGCTTGTCAATTTACTAACACACAATAACATAATAACACAGTAACTTCAAGAATCCATGAAAGGAAAAAAAAAACACAAAAAATAGAAAACTGAACTTTTTTCAGTAAGGAAAAGAAACAAACATTTGCCATGCGTATGAAGATAACAAACCGAGGGTTGCCATCGTCTTCAATCTTAGGCAAAGGAGGAGGTGGAGGCCTTTGGAATTGACGAGCCGCCATTCCTTTCTTCCCTTTAGCTTCAACTACCAACATCCCTCCTCCATGTTGCCGTCTCCGGGTCTGCTGCGGCAACCGCAACGGCGTTGTTCTGGAGCTGAATAGCGAGTGTTTCGCCAACCCGTCGACAGGTTCGTGATGGGCTCTTGAAGTACTCGATAAAGGAAGCCTCACAAGTGCATTTAGTGACATTCCCACCTCCATTCTTTTCGAAAATGAAACTGTTTTTTTGTTCGTTGTAAAATGCTAAATAAAGAGAAGAGAAGAGATGAGATTACATTTGTGGAAGGGATCTTATCCACGTTCTGAGAATTTCTGAGGAAAATATAAAAATGAATATCCGCCAGACACGTGGCGGTTCACCCTTTAACTGGTTGAAAGGATTTTGGGTCGCACGCATGAGAGTTCTTTCTTGAAACGCTGCGTTTTAGCCCGCTAACATTGTTAGCCTAACAACGTCCACCCCTAACTTTTAACGGGCTGACCCATTTGCAAATATTAATTCTAGGAGAAACTACACTTAAAGTCACTAAATTATTAGTATGTTATATTTTAGTTATTGAGTTATTCGAAAATTTTTATTTAAGTCACCAAGTTGTTAAAATCGTTGTTATATGGCCTTCTGTGTTTGCATTATCTGCACCAATCGAAAGCTCTTCTTCTCATTTTTTTTCTACAGTTTAGTTTTTTTTATAAAACAACTTTGAACATCATAAATCGTCTTATCTCTAACACTGACCATCAAATCGATTTGAATATAAGGTATGTTCTTTTACTCGTCCATGAGTACTAATACACCAGACAGATTGTCGAATCGTCACTTGGAGTTCACTATCCAAACTTAAAAAGAAACTTAACAGTCCAATGACTTAAATAAAACTTTCAAATAGTTCAACGACTTAAACGAAAGCTTTCAAATAATTTAGGGATATTTTGTGACTTCTTGAAGTCAAATGACCAAAACATGAACTTTCTAATAATTTAATGATCTTGAGTGTAATTTATCATTTTTTATATATTAAGTAATTCCTACCATATCAAAATTAATATGGTATATTCTGGTAAACTATTTTAAAAATGTTTTTTTTATCCCATTATAAGTTCTACTCATATCTGCTCTTTTTGACACGATGTCTAAAATTACCTATAGTCCCTCGAACTCATGTCTTCTTATATTGACAACAATGTCCATGCCAATCGAACTAAGACTCAATCGACTATTTTAAAATATATTAAATTATGTTTAAAATTTTAATAAAACAATATATATATATATATATATAACGATAGTAAAAAAGTATAAAAACACAATTATTTATACAAATTAAGTGACACATACTTAATTGATAAAATTAAAATAAAATGAAGAATATTTAAAAATTAAAATAGGGATAATTAAGTATTTTAAAATTTTAAAACTATCCACTACTTTGAAATAATTAACTACCTAATTGTACTTTGATTAGTTATTCATAAATATAAAGGAATTTAGAAAAGTTTAAAATTCATATTTTAAGTCAAATTTAGACGACTATGTATGGTATGTCTAATTTAACCCGTGAACATCTCTATTTGTAACCTATATGTAGACTAGCTAATTGGTATGATTGTGTGGGGAGCATCCCCTTATGGTTTAGTCTTTGAATTTAGAATTTTTTTCAATTTGATCCTTAAACTTTTTTTATCCATATTAGTTCATGAATTCAGCAATTTTTTAATTAAAAATCATAAACTGTTAAGTAATGATGTAGTACAATATCAGAGTGTCATGTCATAAATTGGAAAAAGGTTGCCAAATTCTTGGACTAATGTGGACAAAAAAATTCGAGGACTAAATTGAATTTTTTTTACCAAATTTAGGAATTGAATGTTGTTTGATCCCTTTGTTTTAAACAATTAATATTACGTGACGAAATAAGATGATTGATTGAGATATTTAAAGTTAAAAAATACATGTCTAACTTACTGAAAAACTCTTTTATGGATATGAAATTGAATACGTGTATGTGATAGATTTTGACAATATTCCAATGCGTTTCACAATCCAATATTTTATTTGTAAATTGGATTATTGAAGTAGTTTTAGTAATAAAACAAAATAATTTGTGTGTCCATAATTTTTTTTTATATTTTTAACAAAATAATACGTATTTTAGTTCGATTGGTATCGTCGTTGTTGCTAGGATAGGAGGATGTGGGTTTAAGTATACTGAAACGCATTATCCTCTTATTTAAAGGTTGGGGAGAGACTATGATTAGTTCTAGACATTGTATTAAAAAAAGCATATATAATAAAAATCTATAATAAGATCAATGTTAAAAAAATATAAAATAATACATATTATATATAATATATAGTTTAATATAGAGTGAAGTCAAAAAAAAATTGGGGTAGAAATTTTTTTAAAGGATTAAATCAAAATTTTATCATTTTTAGGAGGGTCAAAGTGTAATTTTACCATTATTAATTTAAAATTTTATAAACTAAAAAAGAGCCTAAATATAACTTTTTTCATTTTAGGGGGCGGAGCTTTTGTTAACCTCCTTGGATTCGACACTAATTTAATATTATTATATGTTATACTAGTCAATAATTAGGGCTTCAAGTTAACTATAACTAACAAATTTCATTTCTCAAACTTTGGCAAGTTGATAGAGATGAAATCGGACACCATGAAACTGTACAACGGCCTTTGATAGAGATGAAATGGCGAGGCAGATCATATCAAAGGATAAATTTATAAATTCTTAAGAGTTAAAAGATAATTTTATATTTTTATAATTTTTCAAGGGACTTTTAGAATAAATTGTACCATTTTGGGGAAAAGCCTTTGCACACCTCCTTGCATTGGGTTTTAGATGACCAATTATTGTGTTTATTCTGTGTCTTAAAAGCTCTCGATAGTACTTAGCACATAATCCTTTCAACCCATTATAGTGTCAAAATGGTTAAAACATTATTTATCTTCTATTTAAAAATAAAATTAAAATAAAATCAAGGAAAATTTGATTTTTTTAGGGGTTGAAATTAAATTATAAACTTTTATAAGAATAAAAATATAATTTCTTTTTTATCGTAAGATTATAAATTTACAAGTTTTAGGACTAAATTATAAATTCATCATTTTATGATGGGTCAAAAATAAACTTATCATTCATTAACTTATAAATTTTTTTCAAATTTTAAAGAGACTAAAGCACAATTTTTCTATTTTAGAGGGATCAAGGTCCTTACATGCTGTCTCCTAACCTCGCACCTGAATAAAACCGAACAATTCGTATATCAATTTTCATATATAATCGAATCAATTTTAAAATTAAATTAACAAATCTAATTAACTAAAGTTAATCTATTTGATTGGTAAAATTAAATCGATTTAATCCAATTAATGCATAATCCAATTGCGTCCAATGTCTTTTCCTTGAAGAAAAGAAAAATATAAAATAATAATCTACAATTCGATCCCTTGTTTTCCAAGAAAATGAAAAAGAAACATAGAAAATTCAAGGATTTTCTGGGAAAATAAAAATTTGCTACCCAATTGAAGAATCAAAAGGTTAATTTTGACGCACGAAAACACAAATTTTAAGTCTATATACTTGTGTTTGGTGAGAAAATTAACCATCTCTCACAAGCTTTTTGACTTTTTCTTTTAATATAAAAATATTTTGAAAATACAAGTTAGAGTTTCTAGTGGTATAATATAAATTTAGCCCCTAATATTTACCTCTTTTATCATTTTGGTCCCCTTTTTTATCTCTTTAGCCCTAAACCTTCAAATTTTAGTTAGATTATGTTTTTTAAATGAAAAAAATTATCAATTTGTTAAAATTATAACGGCATTAATATAGTAACTTGTGTGATAATTCACGTGTACTTGAAAAATAAATTTAATACTCAACAATTTCAATAAAGTTCAATTTAAAAAAAAAAGTTCATGTAAACAATAAAGTATATGGAAACCTAAACCCTAAACCCTAAACCCTAAACCACCACGTGAGTTGTGATGTCATTGTTGATAGCAAAAGCAATTTAGGAAAAATAAAAATAAGGGCTAAAGTGTTAAAATAAGTAAAAATATAAGGGTTAAATTTAATATTATACCTTTAAATTTTTTAAAGGATTTATAAAAATATTTAGATTAACATAAAAATAGAGTAAAAATATTTTGTAGTTATAATTTGTTAAAATGGTAATATCCTAAAAAAAAAATTGTGCAATTTGAGACATCTAAAGTTTTGTTAAAATTTTAATTTATATTTTTTCAAACAAAAGAAAATTCATTTTAGAACTTCAAAAATCTTTGTAAATAAATTCTTAATAAAACATGGTACAAATTTTTAATAAAAAATCATCCTAAAATGTATCAAATACAAATTCTTAAAACTATTTTTTTTGGCATAATAATAAATTATCCCTTATTTTTTTATATTTTTATTCAATTTGGCCTCTACTCTTTTATTTGAGCAGATTGACTCTCAACCTTTCGTTATCAATGCAACTCTATTTTGTTTTTATGTCCCGTCTACGAATAATTTATTTTTTAAAAATAAAAATTATAATTTCCAAAAATTATGAAGAACTTTTTATATAAATTTTAGAATTGTAATTCTTTTTTTATGATTCTTAATTTTTTTAATTTTAAATTAATTATTGATATGAAATATAAGATAAAATAGTGATACAAAAAGAAAAAGAAAAAAAAAAGGTCAATTTGAATAAAGATGTAAAAATTAAGGGTTAATTTTATTATTATGTGTTACTTTTTTCTCTCTCATTAACATCACTATAAATATAGGTATGGAACAGGATTTTCATCAACACGTATATGTGCTTTTCACAAAGTTTGGCTCAGTGTAAAATGACGCTCAATGTTGAAGTAATGTCCAAGGAGATTATCAAGCCATCAAGCCCGACCTCTGATCAATTTCGTTGTTACCGACTCTCGTTTCTTGATCAGATATCGCCTCCGGTTTATAATCCTCTCATTCTATTCTATCGGTTGACTATCACCGAAGGCAATATCAAAACCGATGACAAAATCAAGATCATCGACCACCTTAAACAATCTTTGTCCGATGTTTTAACCTATTTCTATCCACTTGCTGGTCGGATTAAAGATAACATGTTCGTAAACTGTAACGACGAAGGCGTACCTTTCGGGGAAACTCGAGTTCAATGTAAAATTTCGGATGTTTTAGACAATCCCGTGCCGGATGAACTCAACAAGTTGCTTCCTTTTGTGCTCGATGATGGCGATGAAGTTCCCTTTGGGGTTCAATTCAATGTGTTCAGTTGCGGAGGGTTCGCTATTGGAGTTTGTATTTCTCATAAAATCGCGGACGCATTGTCCTTTTTCACATTTTTGAAAACTTGGGCCACTGTTTGTCGTGGAGATCCTCGGAGTTCGATAGCATTTCCCGAATTCGTATCAGCTGAACTCTTCCCTCCAAAGACAACACTAGGGTTCGAACCAAGAAGCGGCATATCGACTGACAAAATTGTGACGAAAAGATTTGCTTTTACCGCCTTGAAAATACAAGAAATCAAAGCGAACATCGGAGACACGACGTACCCTTCACGCATCGCAGCTTTATCAGCTTTCATATGGACTCGTTTCATCGCTACAACACAAGCAAATGCCACACACGAAGGCGAAGACAACCGCTTCTATGCCATTGTCCATGCAGTGAACTTACGTAAACGATTCGACCCGCCACTACCGGACCATAGTTTCGGGAACTTGTACCGGATCGCAATGACGATCCCGACCAAAAATTCCCAACAAGATTGCCGCAACCTCGTCAACCAAATTGGAGAATCGATACGGAAAATTGACGCTGAGTACATAAAACAACTCCGAGATGGGTTAGGTCGACACTTGGAATTTATGAGGGAGAGCATAGAAAGCTTCATGAAAGGCGAGATGATTACGTTCAACGTTACGAGTTTATGTAATTTCCCAGTTTACGAAGCCGATTTCGGGTGGGGAAAACCGGTTTGGGTCGGTTCGGCCGGGTTGACTTTTAAGAACCTACTTGTTTTCATGGATCCTATAAATGGAGATGGGATCGAAGCTTGGATTAGCTTAAAAGAAGAAGAAATGGGTGCATTTGAAAACGATGAAATAATGCGGGGATTTGTTGTTTCGTAATTTTCCATAGAATTTAGGTTTTATTGTAAAATGGTCTCTAAACTATATATTAATTTTCAGATTGGTCCTTAATGTTTTTCAAATAACCTTGTTATTAAGAAGCGAACATAAACATAAATCAGGGAACTCAAAGAACCCTTACAGTATTTCAAAAACATCAACCCGGATTTGTTTAAGGTGTTAACTACTCACTTTAATCGTAAAAGTTCCATAGAGGACCCTATGTTAGAAGTTAAATTACATTTTACCTCCTCTACTCAAAAAATAAGTAAATTAGCCCATGTATGTTAAATTAAAGAGTAAATTGATCATTTCTATTAAAAAATTTGTCCATTTGTACGTTAAAAACTGGTTTGATTGACTGAATAACCAGAAATTAACACATGGTTACGTGTGCCTCATGTTGATGTATAGAGACCAGTTTTTAACAGTAGAAATGGATAGAATTTTTAACGGAATGACCAATTTACTCTTTGGTCTAATGTACATGGACTAATTTGTTCATTTTTTTAAGTAGAGGTGGTAAAGTACAATTTAACTCTTAGTACAAGGTATTCCCTATTACTTTTACCCACTTTAACTAGTGCAACCAAACTACATGGCTAAGCCTTGTACGTCGTTGCTGTTGTTCTTCTTCTTCTCCGCGTTTTGCTTTGGAACAGGCTGAATTCTCTGATAATGAGTCCTAGTCAATGTCTCCCCCCTCAAAGCAGCTACATATCGATCACTTGGATCCTCTTTCCACTGGAGCTCTCCAAGGTATTCCGCTAATCGCTCTTGATTCACTTTCCCCATCATCTAATAATAAGGTAGGAACCCTTAGTTTATGATGCTTCAACGAATCAAGCAGGGAATCATGATATAAATTATGTAAAACATTCAATGAATCGATGAATTAACCATGGTTGGAAGTCAAGAATCAAGTGGGGTGCTTATGAGGGATTCGGGGCGGGCGTTTTGGCGCCGCTGGGCCTCCAACAGAGGGTTGCGGGAGCTGGTAAATTGTATGACACCGTAGCCAATGACACCCAAACGACGCCACAAATTGTGGCAAACGCCAAGAAAAACGGTTTTGAATCCCTTGTCCTCCTCACTAACCACCGCCAAGTCTCACCTTTTTCCCATACTATCGATACTGTTCGATCAAGTGAAAAAAAAAAACTAAGTTAATCAAATTGATAAATTTTATTTTATTAATTTAATTTAATTTAAAAAAATTTCAAACTGGTTGAATCGAATCAAATCCGAATTAGAGATAAACTCTTACTATAAAGAACAAAAGTAATTTCACTTTAATAATGGGAAAATAATAATAATTAATCACTTTACGTATAGAAAACAAAATTTGCTTCGGTTAGTAAAATACCCAAATCACAAAATTCTCAAAAAAAGAATTAGATACGGCAAATCAGAAGAAATGAGTTAAGAATAAGATAATGAGATAAGAGCAGGTTTTCCAACTGCTTCTCTATGCCGATGAGGCGATAAGTTATGACCTTGAGAGTGATTGCACGTGTGTGAGGGCGCTTGTCATTGTTGGAATCAGAGGAGGATCTTGTGGATCTTGTCATTGTAGGGAGACCTTTATGCAGATCTTGTGGACAGAAAGGTTAGTTTTTTTTAGAAAATTAACTCAATAATATTAAAAAATTATGAAAATGATCGAAGTATCATATTATTTAGAAAAATGATCTGTTTTTTGAGTTATATCTTTTTAAAGCGGCATCCCTCAAAATCTCACGCAATTATCACCCAATTATTAAAAGTGGCACCAATTTTTTTTTTTAAAAAGCTCTGTGCTAACTCCATATGTGGTGGTACCAATAATTTTTTTTGAAGTTTTTCGGTGTCATCACTTCACATGGAGTCACTAAAATCAATGAAAATTTTTTTTCTTAGTCCTTACTCCAGATGTGACAGTACCAGTAATTTTTAAAAAAAATCAATGCCGCCACTTCATTTGAAGTCACCCAAGTCAATAATTTTTTTTTTCCTTGGTGGCTACTTTAAATGTGGCAGCAATAGTATTTTATTTTATTTTATTTTTTTACTTTTTGGGTGCCTCCATCACCAAAAAAAAGAAAAAAAATGCTAGACCATTGCCGCCGCATATAAACTTGTAACCAAAAATCTTTTTCTAGAAATTTTTTCTTTTTACTCTGGAAATACACATGAAAATACAATATTTAAAGAAATTTATATGGGTGTCACTTTAAAAAGTGGCGGCATAAAAAAATAATTATTTTTGTTCATCTAATCATTGATTTAATAATTGGGTGATGATTGAGTGAGATTTTGGGGTGGTGTCACCCAAAAACACTGTAGATTTTAGATCATTTTCCTAAATAATTTGGTACTTCGATCAATTTTATAAAAATGCCCAGAAAGTTTAGTAAAAAAATTTTCTTTTAGTATGGTCGAGAAGAAATTAAAATTAAAATTACATCCTAAATTCAAAACCACGTGGTTTTAGTTATTTAATTATTTAACTTAGAAAAATAACTTGTTTATTCAAATTGATTCGAAAAATTGAACAACTCAATTTGAATATTTTGAATTTTTTTCAATTTTTTTATCAATTCAAATTTTAATCACCCTAAATATAACATTATGCTTATTATAAAGTAGCTATTTTCAGACCTTTTATGTTTATAGAAATTCAATCTCATCCCTTACTTAAAATTATAACTCACCCACTTAGCTTATGGCTTAATATATTATATTAATTAGTAACAAAGATTTAATAACTCATATTGCATTTTATTGTACATACAAAATTATCATAAAAAGAAGTTTAATTTAATGTTCAACTACTTCTATTTATATATATACTAAACGTAACACTTGGAAACTCGACTCGATTGCCGAATTTGAACTACAAGATGTCACATTCATTATCAAAATAACTACAAACAATTACATTCATTTCTGAATCTTATACGAACTTACGATAACTCTTTACTAACCTAAAATAGAATTAAGACCAAATTATAAAAAAAATTCAAAATGTCAAATTGAGCTATATCCTTTTAGGTATAGAAAAATAAAAAACCGATTTAACTGAACTCCCTATTTTTAGGAACCAAAACCAAATACATGTAAGTGAAAAACAGACAAACCTGACCGAATCATTTTCGGTCGGTTAACCGACTAAACCGATTTTGATTTGCTTCAATATATTTGTTTTCCAAACGTGATAAAAAAGAAAGATCAATTTGCAAATTAACCGAACCGAATTAACAGATTTTGATTAGTTAGATTGGTTAAACCGAATTAACAGAAATTCAAGAATAAACAGATTTAAATTAACAAAAATGTTTATTAAGCTTCACTAATATAAGCTGGAACCCTAAAATACAGAATAATCTCATATAGTAATGTGCAAGAAATTGAAAAATATATATTTTTTAGTTTCATCCCAGTATAAAATCTGATATAATCGTAAGAATTACCAGTAAAATCTATTTTATCTATATCTAACCCGATGAGCCATTAGCCATCGATTCATTGGTTGAGACCGTTGCTTCACTACGTAAAGCTTTCTTTTCCGCAAGTTCTTCCAAGCGTTTCCATGTATTTTCCCGTTTCGCTTCGGTCTCGTCTTCTTTTGATTCGTCTTCCTGGAACTTGAGTAAGCATTCCTTGAACAGCTCCGGGTCAAGATCGTTGAAGATTTTGCGGACGTTTAGTGTCAAGCTATGTACAGCTTGGTTCCAATGATTTCTCGCATTTTTCTCCAAGGACGGGAAAATGATCGGCAGTATGACTCTGCGGTTTTGAATGATTAAGTTCTCGATGTGATCGTTGTTCCACAAAAACAAAGCCCGCTCGGCTACCTGAGAAAAGGAAAACACGAGGATAAAAATTATAAGTTCCATGAATGATCAAAATGGTACAACCCTAAACAAGGTTTTCGGAACTGGGACAGTAATCGAATTCGCCAGTTCAACTGGTCCAACCGATCTATCCAGTTCAACCAGTCCATACCAATTCCCGGTTCAATGCCCCTCTCTGGGTACCGGCCGGTCCGGTTCAAACAACCTTGACCCTAAGTTACTCAAATTCAGATATAAGTATCAAACAAGGATCCTAAGAAGATCATATCGCAATAGACATGTCCGGATATACATGAGAACGATCAGGCAAAGGCAATATCAAACAGTATAAAAATGAATTCATAAATGAAATGAAGTAAAATTCATAAAGAATCAAGGAACGACTCGTGAATATTTCCAGCAGAGTGCATGCTCAACATGGAGAGTTTTTTCAATGGAAGTATGTTCAAAATATACAATATTACCAAACAGAAAGAAGGATCCAGAAATTATCGGCAAAATCTCCAGATTTTATCATAGTTTTTACATCCATTCCTAATCAAAGTGAAAAGAAAATGTGTATCACCATGAAGTTATTCAGGAGAGAAGGTAGAATTTCTTTTAGGAGCCAAATTTGAATTATAAATTTTTTAGAGGGTTAAAAATATAATTTTGTCATTGTATTAATGTAATATTTTACAATTTCAAGGGGATTAAACTATAAACTTTTTGTTTCTGGAAAGAGCATAATTGAATTTTAAAATTTAGTAGAGGCCAAAATACAATTTTACCATTAAATTAACTTAAAACTTGCAAATACTCAAGGGACTAAAGGGGAAATTTTCATTCCCCTCTAGCTTTGCCCCTAAAGTTATTCTATGTTATTCCGACTCTTTATTTTTCTTGAAGTATCTATGACTGGCACATCTCAAACCTGTGTATGGGATATATACCCTAATCGAGCACAATCTTATCTGACACTTACACTGGAATCTGAGTAACATAGCGTTATTAGCAAGAAATTTATGTATCGGACTAAGATATTTCAACTAAAATAAAGTATCGAAACAACATAAATAGAGGACTCTTACACGAATGAAGATGAATGCTAAATTACTACTGATAGAAAGTTAATGAATTCAAAAACACCACTTTAGAGGGTAATCTTGTCTTGAATTTACCTGGCAAACGAATTTCTGGATATTGAAATGTTATAAAATACAGTATGTGTCAGACACCCATTTTTCTAGAAGAATATGTGTCGGGCACCCGTAACCGAAGCATATTCGGACATGGATATATATATGACCCTTAGAGGGAAAAAAATAACATAAACAAACCCATATAGGACACATTCTCATATCCGACATTCACACCCAAGTCCGAGCAACATAGCTCTACCCTCCCTTTATCATAACAATCAACATGAAAATAAGACCAAGAATGCCGCCTAACTACAAAATAATTTCCCAAGGAAAAGGTGTTCCAGTTATCGACATTTTAAACTTCCCGAGCTATTCCTGTTCATAACAGTACACCTATTTGTTAATTTCACCAGTGGAACCTCTAGAAAATAACATTTCATAGGGCCTTGATATTAGCCAATCCCATTTTGGCAACCGTTCAACCATTTCCTGACTCTGCAATCAGGTTCTAATCTAAATACCACCAACGGGAATGACACTATACATACAAATTGCAATGAAGATGAAATGGTCAACTTCAAGCTGTTCTAACATCATTAGACAAATTCAAACCACCACTTAAACTGACCGCAAAATCAATCGGCTCGTATTATCCTATAACATTTTCTTGACCTACCTTTGTATTATACATTTTACGCAACAATGAGATCATTTCAAGGAAAGAGTAATGAAACTCAAGTTTTTCGATATTAAAAATTTAGCAGGCCCTGGACTTGAATTCGAATCACCAACAGCCTTCGGCACAACTTGATGACATGGTAGACGGTACTGTTCCAGTCCTCAACCAGTACCAAATACTCTAGATTCTGTTTTGATTAATATTTCAGTGTGTTGCAACCCATATACCAACTTGTACCGGCATGTACCAGCTAGTACAATTTTTTATTTGCATGTATATGTATAACATATAATTTATTAAGAAACTAAAAATCAAACAATATATATATATATATATGTGTGAAAAATATTTAAGAATATCAATAAACCTGAAACAGTAAAATGAAACACACCACCGCTGGCACGTACCAGAACAAAAACAGTATTCTCACTGGTAGTACAAACTACCTTGCTTGATAAGCTCAAATAATCTAGGAAAATGTTGTGATAATGTAGGACAAGACATTGACCCGTGGAGAGGGGGATCAGGCATATATGAGGCATTCAATATTTGAGTAAAGACAATAAGGTCTCTGAGTTGAGATACAAAATAAACAGACATAAAGCATCACCCATTTCGAATTAAAAGATGCATAAAATATATGTAATTTGCATGATTTTCTCACCTGAAAGTGCAGACTGTTCAAACATCGAGCGATTTGGCGAAATAATGGCATCATGCAGCGTTGAAACTCGGGTGGCTGAGTTGCTTCTAAAACTTCTTCCAATTCATTTAGGAACATGACTTCCTTCGAACTATTCGTGATAGGCCAGTACTTTAATAACCCCCTAATAACAGTATCGGCAAGCTTGCAGTCTTTCTCAACAAACTGTGTAATACAGTAAGATAACTGCTGATGATACATGGCTAAACATTTTGGTTTATGCAACGGAATCAACGCCCGAACAAGGAATACTTTATGTTCTTCTTTTAGTGGCAATGCAAAGCCGTTAATAATACTGCCCAAAATTTCCAAAAGTTCAGCAATTCCGTTGTGTTTCTCAGTCTCAAAAATAAAACGGAAAAAAATGTTGTTTATAGCTTTCCGAATGAACGGTCGATGAACCATGAATTTCCCGTAGATGCGATGAAGAATGGTTTTCAAATATTCTCTTTCTCTAGGATCTTCAGAATCAAACAAGTCAAGTAATTTCAAGATGAAGGGTTGATCGACATATCTTTTGGCTAATTTTGCATCGGTCTCAGGTGAAGCTATAAACCTCAAAAGAAACTCGTAAACAATTTGCAAGTGTGGCCAAGCAGGATCCATTGAAGGTTCTTCCTCTTCTAAATCGACACCTTCTATGACTTTATTCTCACGTGGTTGCGGATTAAAGCTCCTAAACAAGTTCGCCGATACCATTTTAACAATTTCTTGTAACACAACATCTGAAAATTTCCCATTCGCGGAAGTCACGTACTCTACAAGCTCTAACAATGTCTGCCGTTTGATCTCTTTTTCTTTGAGGTTCTTTGTCGGATCGGTGAAATCAAATATGACGCAACACAAGTTAAGCTTCTTTACGAATAAGTTCTGTCTCTCAGAAGTCGGGACATCTTTGAAAGCAGGCATTGCTTCGTAAGAAGACAACATATGGTTCCCATTCTGCTTTAAATCCGCACTTTTCCATCCAACATCTGCCGTAGGATTAGATACGGCGAAAGATGAAACACTCAAATTCCCGGACTTACCAGTCCCAAAATCACTGCTCCTTGAACCACCACCCGAAACATTAGAATAATAAGCATTATGGTGTCCACCGTGTTCACGGTTATCAGCCGATTTTGACGATTTCCGAGGAAGCTTACTTAGAATCTGTTTGAGCATGATTCACTCCCCTTCAATCCCACAATGCCGAATCCAAAAAATGAAGCCGAAAACACCTAGAAATATTCTAATAACTAATCAGCAATCCATCAATAAACAAAACTGTCCTTCGAAAAATAAAACCCGAAATAAAAATTTAAAATGGAACAAAATACCCTCAGAACAACGAAAATTCAAACTACTAAAACAAGAGAAAATAATCTAAACTACAAAATTTCCTAAATAAACCCTTATTAAGCCTCTTATCTGAAAATCAACCAACAAATTTCTCTAAAAAACAGTACCCAAATGCAAAAATTTCAAACTATTAAGCCTAAAAAAGCAAAACCCAGAATCGTAAACTCACTCAAACCAAAAAAAAAAAAAAAAAAAAAAAAAAAGATCAGCCACACACAAAAAAGAACAAAAGAAGTTGAAAAAAAAAAACAAAGAAACTAAGTAAATTTCAGTAAATAATCGAGATTCCCATTTCTCCTTAACATGAATTAAAGGGAAAAAATGCAATAAAACCCAGAGTTAAAATTTTAGAAATTAAAAAAAAATTTAAAAAGTGATAAAAAGATGGGCTGCTGAAACACTTACAGAGAGAAGAAAATTTCAAAAACTTTCCATCTTGGCTTGCTCGTTGTTGTTTGTTGACTATGGTTTTTTTCTTCTTCTTTATTTAAATAATTTTTTCAGTTATATTTTTTTCTTCGATAAATAGTTAAATCTCTGGTTTTTTGTGTGTTTTTTTTTTATTTTTTGTCAATTTTTTTCAACACTTTTTTTTTCTGGGACGGACTTAGTTTTTTCTTCAAAGTCAAAAGTTTCAAATCCAAAATAGGAACCAGAAAAATCAACAAACCCGGTGTCTGGCAACGACGTCGTTAGGACAATTTTTTTTTTTGTTAAAATAAATTTAAAATGGTATAATATAATTTTTGTCCAATTTAGTAACTAGGTTTACTTTTTTTTTGACACTTGAATTTGACAATTAGTTATTTTTTGTCTCTAAATTTGAAAGATATAAATGTTAAATGATGCGACACTTTGAGATTGTGTCACATCATTTTCAGGTGATGCGATACAATCAGAGTGTCACATTCAGTGTTTAATAGATCAAATTATTAGTTTCTGATTTAACCAGTCCAATTTGTTCAATAGTCAAACCACTAATAATTAATTAATTTATAAAAAATTTAAAAAATATTAAATCAGTTCAACCTATTCAACTATTGATTTTTGTCAATTTTTTTAAATTTTTTTTTAAATTTTAAACAATTTCTGAGTCAACCGCTTACCGATGAGCTCTGGGCCTATCTAATTCGGTTATGTTCCAAAAACACTAGTTACGTCATTAAATTTAGATAAAATCTAAATTAATGGACGAAAATGGATCTAATTGACAAGTTTAATAACCAAACTGGACAATAAAAAGCACAAGTACTAAAGTGAACATAATTGCCAAGTTCAAGACCAAAAATTATATTATCCCTTTTAAATTTTTATTAGAATTTTAAGTATAATGATAAATTTAGCCCCTAACAATTACCAACTTTACCACTTTGCCCTTAATTGTGTTTTTTTTTTTATCACTTCAAACCAACCTTCAAAATTAGTCAAATTTGTTTTGTTTTAGACAAAAAAGTTGACTAAAATGGTAAGATTTTAATAGCTTTGTTGTAACAACCTTGTGACAGATTATGTGTAATCCATTATTAACATGAAATTTTTTAATTTGTTAATTTTTTCTTTTATTTTTATTTAAATTTTTATGAAGTACGCATGACTTATCACTTCAATTGTCATGTCAATGTCGTTTAGAATTGAAGGCTAAAATAATTTTACAAAAATTTGAAGGTTGAAGATCAAAGTGATAAAAAATAATTAGGACCAAAGTGACAAGTGAGGCAAATGTTAGGGATAAATTTATCATGATACTAAAATTTTACACATTAAAATACTTAAATATAAAAATAGGGTTATATAGAATTTGGTACCTGAATTTAGTTTCAATGTTTAATTTGGTATCTGAGTTTTTCTTTTTCAATTTAGTACCTATGTTTGGCTTCAATATTCAAATTGATACCTGATTTTTTTTTATCAATTTGATTCTTGAGTGTTTTCTTTGTCTCAATTAAGCACCTGAGTTAAGGCTCTCAACGATCAATTTAGTACCTAAGGTTTTTTTTTTCCAAATTAAGTGCTTATATTCTTTTTACTAAAAATAATCTTTGGTACAAAATTAAACATTAAAATCAGAACCAAATATGAAATTAAAAAAAAACTCAAAAATTAAATTAAATATTAAAACTAAATTCAAATACAAAATTAATATAATATATTAACTCTAAAAATAATATATCTCTATTATATTAAAATATTTTATTTATCAATTAAATTATAAATAATAAAAACAAACTAAATCGAAATATAAATAATAATTTTATATTATTTAAAAAAAACAGCCTTTTAAGAAAAAAAATAAACTTTTGTACTCACTAAAATATTTTCATATTTTTAATGATTTTACAATAACTTTGGGGTTCTCGATTAATTTTGTATCACATATTAATTACACGTCAATTAAATTGAAAAATGATTCATTTTAGTAAAATAATAAATATTATTAAGAGAATAATTTTATTTTTTATTTAAAATCCATAAAAAAATCAAAACTAATATAAATATTCTTAAAACGATGTTATTAAACCAAATTATAAAAATACAAGTCGATATGATTGTGTATATATAAATGATATTATTGTTTCGTAAGCTCAAGCATAGTTTATGAATCCTAAAAGAGTTTTGAATGGATTTTAAATAATTCTAGACATTGTATAAAAATAAATAATTAATTATATTATCATTAATATTAATATTAACTGAAATAAGTTAATATCCTAATAAATTGTATTATACTAAAATTAATAATATTAAACATAATATATATCATTATTAGCATTAACCAAAATTAGTTAGTATCGTAATAAATTATATTAATGATATACTAAACATATTAAAATTATTTGATACACTGTTAGTGGAATTTTTAGACTTTACAAGTAAGTTCAGGAGTTGAGAAAATGTTCTATAGAGTTATAATAAATTATTAAAAAAATTAAATATATATATTTTAAAATATACACATATCAAAATTTTAAGATTTCTTATGGAATAAAAAAAGTATATTGTTGTCAATTGAGTCTTACCTCGATTGGTATGGACATTATTGCTAATGCACGAGGGCGAGAGTTCAAGTGCGTTGAAGAGGGGTTATGGATAATTTTAGACATTATGTAAAAAAAATGACCAAAATCTATAATAAACTAGAAAACAATATTTACATTTTTTATATTTATATAATTTGATTTATTTTAGGAGGTGGTTGTATTTATCCAATAACAATAAATTTCAAAAAATCATTTTATTTCTTTAAAGAAAAGGTAAGTATCATAATTCATAGATCTACATTAACTAGAAAATACTTTCATATCTTTTTCTTTTTCTTTTTTTGATAAAATAAACAAAGAAGTTTACATAGATAATATCATACGCACGTTATCAAAAGAGTTATCATCCTTCAAGATATTTTTAATTTTCAAAGGGGGATCTTCGAATAAGTTCAACGATTCTGCACTTGACAGAACCATTTTAGCCAAAGCATCAGCTACCTGGTTGGTCTCTCTAGGAACATACTTCAATGACCAATTCTCTTCAAATGCTAGAATTTGTTGAATCCTTCTTATTAAAGAGTTCTTTGGACCACCATGTTTGCTGCCATTGATGGAAATTACATTCTCAAAACTATCCAAGTGAATAATGACCTCGTCATAACCTTATTTCTGAAGGATAAGTAGTCCATCCAATAAGCCCTACAATTCAACAGTCCCAACTGAGCAATCCCCCAAAAAGCGATTATAGCCTAGGATCCACTCTCTATTGCTATTACATATCACACCACCTGCAGCAGAGGAACCAGGCACAGAGTTAATAGCACCATCAGTATTAAGGGAAGACGTCCAAAATTTTCAACACTAATATTAACATTTACTCTCTTTTTTTTTAAATAATAGATTCACTTTGTTTTCTCTATTTAAAATTTCTTAAATTTTTATATATGATTATTTGATTTTACAAAAATTGTTTAAAAGAAAAAAAAAACAATGCTTGCAATATTTGTATTTTTTTACTTATTTTATGAATTATTAAAATTTAAAAATTTTAAATATGTAATGCTTTTAAGGTTTTTCATTGATTTATTTATTGATAATGATTTTTAAGTTCAAAATTATATTATGTGTAAATTATTTAAATTATAATTAATATTACCACATGCATACGTTAAATTATTTAAATTTAAGTATTTTTTAATAATTCCTTAGAGAATTGTTTTTAGTTGATTTAATTTTTCTCAATGCTTTTGATAATTCATAAAATAAATTTTTAGAATAAAACAATAATTTTTAAAATAAATATTTAAAAAACAATAATTAACTAAAATCTTTAAAACATATATATTTAAAATAGAAAAATTAGTAATATAACGAATAATATGACTTAAAAAAAACATTTTAGCTATTTATGTAATTTTTCGTCTTTTTTAACCTTTAAACTTATGTTATTTTCCAGATCACCCCAAAATAAATAAAAAAATTAATGTCTATTAACTTTGTTGTTGTGGCATACACATGGATGCCATGTCGACAATTAATTAATTTTCAAAATTAATATATATATCATAAAAAAATTAAAAAAAAACTAAAATCTATAATAATATTTTTTTAATTTTTTTAATTTTAAAAAATAATTAACTGCTAACATACCACGTCAACAAAGTTAACAAACAATACAAATTTAGGGGCTAAAAGAGATGAAAAATTAAATAGAAAGTTAAAATGATTTTTTTTCATAAAATTGGGGAGCCAAATAAGTTATTATGCATTTACACAGTGTTAACAATTAATCTACATAGAACATAAATAAAACACAATTGGGATAATTTCACTAAACATACTCAAACTATTGTCGTGTTTTAAATTGGAAATTATCTTTAAAATTATTATAATTGAGTTTTCAAGGTATAAGTTTATATCAAATAAGTCATCTTACTGATCTAACTGTTAATTTAACTGTTAAATGTCAGTTCAATTATAATGCAGAATGTTTTAAAACACGTGGATGAAATTATAAATATATGTATACTTATTATATGAATAACTTGAATTTGGTACATTAAAAGAACATACATTGTCATTAAATTTAAAAAAAGGCATAATGTTAAATTTAGCCTGCAACATAGAGATATTATTTTATGAACCCTTCTCATCACATCATCCATAGTCCATTTTCAGTTATTTAATGATATTTTATCAAATTTTTCACGTCATTGATACATAATTTTGGTAACTTTTTTATTCCAAATCCCGAACCACAAACCCTTAACCCATAACCCATCTTCCTAAACCATGTACTTGGGTTTGGGGTGGGGTTTTGAGTAAAAAAATTACCAAAATTATGTGTCAATAACATGAAAAAAAAAGCTAAATTGTCATTAAAATTATAAAATATTAAAAAATAAAAACACATACAAAAAAACTCATAAAAATTCAATAAAATTAGCATGAAGTATATGAAGATTATCACGTGTCTTGTCATATTTAAAAAATTAATGTTTTGATCAGTATCTCAATTAAAAAATTAGTAATTTGACTTTTTTTTTGAAAAGTTGATGGACAAATTCAACTCTTTTCTAAATGTTGAGGTGAAATGTAGCTAAAAAAGGGAATAAATACTTAATTGACAAAAGATTTAAACTTCAAATTCAAGGAATTCATACAGTAAGTGCATATTGCATTCATGTTTGCAGTATAACATTTATGTTTTAAATATGCTCCATGCCCAGTTCAGTTGGTATCTATTGCTTAAACTAATATCGAGACTGACAAAAGGCCTTCATTGATACGATTTTGTGATTTTAGGGACTAATTGAAATATTTCGATGTTTTGAGATAAATCTAAAATTTGTCATGATTTGAGGGTGTTATAGTAAAAATTAACCCAATACTAAACGATCCACGCGTTTTGTACGTGGTCATACGAAGATACCGACCTGACACGTCATACAAAGTTAAAAGATACGTACCCCTCTCGTATCCTTCTGACCGTCCGATTAAAATCTAACAGTCAGAACATCTCACTTTCTCGCCACATCCCTTATTAAAATAGTGAATAATTATGAATATGAAATGAAAAATAATTATTTGCATTAGACAACCCTAAATTATAACTAAAATTCTTAATTTAGTCTCAAACTTCAAAACGTTGACTTACCAAAATATGCAATAAAAAAAGAATTAATTTACTAAACACCCTCAAACTATAACTAAAATTTTAATTTAGTCTCGAACATCAAAATGTTGAGTTAATCAAAATACAACTAAATGCTCGATTTGAACTTAAAACTTTGAGGCATTGCTCACATTAGGATCAAATCTTTCAAATCGATCAAATAAGAGCTAATCCATTTTGCATTTCGCGCCTACTTGCATATGATATCAAATATCATATTGATTAAGTATTTTTCATTAGCTTAGTCATTAACTCAGGTGTTAAATATCAACTCGAATTTCACATTAAATATATTTAGAATATACATATAATACCCATTGACTATTTAATTAACAAGCAACTTGATTAATATAACAACAATATTTTTTAGGGATCAATTTAGAATTTGAGATAAAGTTAAGGGAATTTTGTTAAAAAGACTCGAAAGTTAAATTAAACGTTTCGGTAAATTATACCAAAGTTTACTAAATTATTAGTAAGTTTATGTTTTGGTCACTCAACCTTAAAAAAATATAAAATGGTGTTGTACTATTCAAAAGTTTTCAGTTAAATCCTTGGACGATTAAAACCACTTTTGTATGGATTTCTCTATTTACATCACCTGCACTAAATACTAATCAAAAGCTCTCGTTTTCTTCTTTTTTATAGTTAAGATTTTTTTCATGAAACAGTTTTGAACATCACGAATCTACTCGTTAATGAGTATTGATTAACCTTATTGATTATCGAATCGCAGCTTGGTGCTCGCTAGCTGAATTTAAAAAAACTTAATAATCTAATGACTTAAAAAGACAAACTTTCGATTAGTTCAGTGACAATTTTATAACTTTTTGAAATCGAGTGACCAAAACGTCAACATGCTAATAGTTTAGATACCTTGGGTACAGTTTGCCCTAAATATTTTTTAATCTTTTTTTACTACTGGCACGTGTCTATTTACCAATTATAATTCACCGTTCACCGTATATTTTCTTTCCCCTAAAAAACATGCCCTTCTCTCTCTGTTATCCTTTGCTATTTTCTATTTTATTTTCTCGCGTTTTCTCGCTCTCGACAGAAAAAAAAAAGAAAATAAAGAAAAAAATCAAATAAATCTTTTTTCATCGTTGATTGTTTGAATTGGTTCGAGTTTCCCCAGTTTCTCAACCGCCATCAATCTGAAGAAAAAAATCGATTTTTTTGCCAAATTCGCCAAATTTGGCAAAATCTCTGTCGATTGCGTCTCGCGGGAGTGAAATTAGGGAATCTTTTTGTTGGTAATCTTTTAATCTTAATGTGGATTTGATTATTTCTCAAGCCAGGTTTTCTACTTTGATCTATATTTTTTATTGAAAAAAATTGAAAAATAGTTTATTTGACCTGCTTGGTTCGTCGCAAACCCTAGTTTTTTTTATTAGGTTTAGTTTTTCTGAGGGATTCAAAAAATAAAAAAAAATTGTGATTTAGGAAATTTTATTGATTCTTTTTTGTGTATAGGTACAGAAGTTAGATTATGCCACTATTTTTTTTGTTTCCTCATTTAGGAATTTTTAGTTGATATTTAGGTTTTCTTAAGGAAAAACTCTGTGAAATTTTCGGTGCGTTGTTTTAGTTTACCATCCAAAATCGAGGGTTTTTATTTTTGTTTCGTTTAATTTTAGCTGTTCTCACAACTCCCCCCCCCCCGGCGCAAAAAAGAGTGAGAAAAATAGTAAGACGAGAGTTTTTTAGGGTTTGCATTGAAAAAAATTAGGGTTTTTTTTGTTTAAATTAAGATCGAGGAAAGAAAGATCGGATAAATTGGTTGTAAATAGAACAATGGCTTTGAATTTTTCCCATCGGCCGGTCTTTCCTGCTAATTTGACTGAAGATAATCTGCTTTCTCCTATGAGAATCGCGAATGGATACCTTGTTGAAGGTGTAGCCGAGAAGAATGGAGATGGGTGTATGAAACCTTGTCATTCGGATCATGCAATGGAAGATTGCTTTGATTATGGAAGGGATAAGGGTGGTGGTGATCGATGTGGTTCTCAGGAGTCTGTTTCTAATGATATTATTGATCTTTTGCCGTCGGATCCTTTTGGAATGGATATTACTAGTACTTTCACAGCAATTTCCGGTTGGCTTGAGGCCTTGGAATTCGATTATAGTCACTATGTGAGAGATGAGGTGGGGACTGGTGATGGGAGTTATCAGTTTGCTGGATTGAACTTAATTTGGAACAATGCAATGTGGTTCCAAACGTTCCCTGGAAGTATGGGGTTCGAGTGTAAAGGTAGTGCATCAGATCAGCTCGGTGGTGGGTGTTCGCAGCTGCAGGAAAGAGGGGATGTTTCTCATCGTGATGGTCTTGGATTGGACTGTAATGTAGTTGACACTTTGTGTTCTGGGAATGAAGATATGATTTCTGTTGACCTTGAAAAAGAAGAATTTCAGGATTGCAAGGTTCCTCCAGATGGACCCGAAGGAGCTCCTCCTGAAGCTCTGATTTTGGCCCTTGGTTATCTGTGTGTGCGGGATCTTCTTGTGGTTGAAAGCGTTTGCACATCTCTGAGGAATGCCGTTCTAAACGATCCTCTTCTATGGAGGAGTATTCACATTGATCAGCCGCTAAACGAGAAGCTTACTGACGATGTTCTTTTACGAATAACTAATAGGGCTCAGGGTAGCTTGCAATGCTTGAGCCTGGTTGATTGCAAAGGTATTAGTGATGAGGGTCTTATGCGCGTGGTTGAAAATAATCCAAAGCTAATCAAGGTTAGTTTGTTGCTTTGAGATTTTGATTCTTGTGTTGGTTTCTATACCTTGCATTGTATTGGTGTGCTAAGTTGTAGGTGTACTTGTTCATGCACTTTTGGTTGATAAGCTGTATGTGAGTTAACAGTATCATGTAGAAGAATTTAATTTCTGGAATGTGATTGAAGATGTTTTCATGTTGTAGTATGCTTAATGTTGTTATATTTTGGCTGAGTGGTGTTGCTATCTACTCTTTTTGTTTTATTGTACCGACGCAGTTTGTTTTCAGGAGATTTCTTTTGAAAATAAATTATGAACTCAGCTAAAGTCAAATTCATAATAGCCTTTAGACTCATACACAATAAGGTAAAAGTGTGTACCCTCATGGTTTTTGACTATATTGAACAAAGAATTAGTTTCTCTGCTATGAGTTAGTTTGAATGTGCTATTCTCTCTCCACCCCCCCCCCCCCCCGAGCATCATATACATGGAGGTTTAATTCATTTACTGAACTGGTCCAATATTATTGTCATCTTTAATTCATTTACTGAACTGGTCCAAGATTATTGTCAGCTTTGTTAGGTTTGAATGTTTTTAGCTTCTGCTTCGCTATCCTGCCTTGTTGTCTAACATAAATTAAAATTAGATCTTTTCATCTTAATGTAATGATAGGCATAGGAAATTTGTTTTGAGGGCCATTTTTCATTGCATGGAAAATCTAAGTTTGGAAAGAAAAAACACATCAGTGGTGATGTGGAGCAGTAGCTTTTGAAGCATTTTTTGAAAATTAATTGGGAAACATAAAAGCTGTCTCTTGTTTCTTTGGGAGTCTGGCTTTTAATTTTATTTGCTGTGATGGTTTTGTTTAGTTCAATATATCTTTCTACTATTTGAATCAATGTATATATAACTGTAATATACTAAATATTTCCTCCTTGTAGCTGAGTGTACCTGGATGTACAAGACTAAGCATCGAGGGTGTTTTGAATAGCCTAAAGGCTTTGAAGTCTATGGGCACACAAGGGGTGAAGCATTTGAGGATTGGTGGGCTTTTTGGTGTGACACTGAAACATTTTGAAGAGTTGAAGTTCCTGTTGGGCATAGACAACCAGATTCAGCAGATTGTCCAGAAGCCGCATTTTTATAACCGAAGAAATTTGTATATCTCTAGCGAAGATGATCGTGCTATTGATATTGAAATGTGCCCAAGATGCCAGAACATGATGCTTCTCTACGATTGTCCTGCAGAGGGCTGCCGGCAAAAAGTGCATTCTGCTCAATTATGCAGGGCATGCAGTCTTTGCATATTACGGTGTCTTCAGTGTGGTCGGTGCATTAATGACAGCGAGTACGAAGAAACGTTTAGTCTGGAGTATCTTTGCTCAGATTGTTGTAAGCAAGAACTAGCAAAATCCCACGACAGGCCAGATAGGATGATTGGCTCGTCCAGTTTACCTGAAACTGGCAGCTTTCATCTTCATGGCTAGACTGAAATATTTCACATTTTCTGTTTTCTACTCCCAGTTAAGGTGTCGTGTTATCTCTCTTATATTTTCTTTTACCTTTTAATCTGCTAATAGTGTCAACCATCTTGGGTCCTCGGAGCCAAAGGTTCAGTCACATTCCCACAGAAGAGCTGAAAAGACAATAAAATCTTTTGCTGCACGCATTGTCCAAGAGAAATAATCTTGTTTGGGTGGTTTTCGATTGACACGTCAATGCTGCCAAGAATAAGGTGGAAATCATGAATTTGCCGACATGAAAATAGATTCCCCAAGGAAGCACTCATCTATTCATATCGTTAAACGAGAATATTTCTGGCCACCATCACTTTTGCAAGGCAAGTCGCTTTTTAATTATTATCTTAATGTGATTTTCTTTAGTCTCTGTTTATTGAAATCTTTATTCACTGAACTCGGGAAATACAATATCTGTTCTATTGATTCCTTAGTAATTGGATTTTATATTTAATCTGCCCTGTGATTGAATTTGTCCGTCATGCTAGCTGTCGACATATGATTAGAATACGATGTTTTAACATTTTATAAGTCCAGACTTTAAGAGGAAGCTTGAAGCCTTCTGCAGATAATAGTAGAGTTTCCTGTCTTCATGTATAGTATTATTGAAAGGTGTTAGGGATGTTAGAAACCAGAGTTGGCATATTAGTGGCCAAATTGAATATCATTACTGTTTAAAGTTTAGAATTAAACTGCAATTAAAAAATATTTTTTATACTTAACTCTGTTATAATTTGAGTTTATTTGATAATCCATTTGTTAATAGAGGGATTAATAATTTGGTACTACTACAGTACCAGCTTTACTGGTCTAAAATTGGCTGATCATAGGGGGTTAAATGGAGAAATTAATATTTTTGGTAACGGCTTTACCATTAATTACATATAGTTTTGGTCTAAATCGGTACAAAGTAATTTAAGTTTCGGTGTGGTTTAGTTTTGATTAATATGGGTTTGTACTGATATGAGATTTTATTTTATTTTTTTTATAATTGCATTAAAAAATAAAATATAATCATTTAATTAATTATTAATATCAATCTAAGTGATTCGTCCATTGATTATTATGTTTGTTTTCTTTTATTAAGAAACTTTGCCTATTCCCTAGGCCTATGGTTTGGATCAGTGGTCTGATGGGGTTCTATAAAAAAATAATAAAAGGATTTTTTTTCAGCCTTTTAAAATAATTTAGTTTTTGTTAAATTTATAAATTAGATAATTAATGTATATGATTTTTACTGATATATAATAAATTTAATTTTTAATATTTATATTGTCATTTTATGAGATAAATACGTTAAACTATGATTGGATTTATAAAATGTATAAATTTTAAGGGTTAATTTATTAATATATTAATTAAAATTGTATAATTAATTCTCTTTAATTGTTTGCTTTTAAAATCAATAAGAGCAAGAGAAATTATCTCCCGATTTTTTACTTTTTATTTTTATTGTCCGTGTTGGTCTGATAATTTCGGTGTTGACTACTTTTAAGTGTGTTGATTTTGTTCTAGTCGTATTACTGTCTTGTTAGGGTTTTATGGCAAAAAAAAAATTCAATTTTGATTCATGAAATCAACCAATTAAGCAGTCAAACTGATGCCCCACCAAAATCAACGCCGTTTGTTTACTTTCACAAGGCGTACACTGTAGGAATTGAGTTCTGTGAACTTTTTGTCTTATTTGTTGGTGGCATTTTTTTGGCATAATTATTAATTTTTTTGTTTATTTAATTTTTCGTCTTTTTTAGTCTTTAAATTTATAAATTTTTATTAATTCACTCTAAAATGAATGAAAAAATATTTATTAATTTTGTTTACGTGATATACTTGTGAATTGTTATGTTGTCAACCTTTCATTAATTTTTTAAAATTTAAAAGTATTCTTTTATACTTTTTCATAATTTTTAATTTTTAAGAAATATTTGTATTCAAATTTTGAAATTTAAAAAAATTAATTAAATATTGACATGTTATCTACATGACTATCCACATGTATACTAAATATTATATAAACGTTAACTTTTTAATCAATTTTGATGTAAAAAATCTAAAATAATTTTTTTTTAAATTTAAGAGTCAAAAAAGTATAATAAGTTTTGAATTTAATATTTCAAATCAACAAAATACACAAACCATAAATTCAATTATCTGTTAATATATGATTAATGCATAAAAATGTCATGTTTTTGTCTTCAATAATAACAAGAATAAGATCAGTTATGAATAATATATTTAATTAATATAATTAAAGGGTGAAGTCAGCCGGTAATCACATAACTATTTTTTATCATTTAATTACGAGCAATTACAAATTGCTCACTCAAGTTTTAGTTATTTTTTTTTTTGTTATCTAATTATGAAAAGTTACAAAATGATCATTTAATTATTTGATTTTGTGTACTTTTAAAATTGATATAATAATAATATTAAATTTTTAACATTTATAGATTATGTCGATTTGATCTTAATTTTAAATAAAATCAACTCTCAATTTTTACATATTGTGTAGTTTGATTTATTATTTTTGTAATTTTGTTTTTTATTGTGACATTAAGAGTTAAATTTAAAAGAATGAGAAAAAAATGAAATTTATTATCTTGGGTTTATGGGTGTTTCTATTTTTATATATTTTGAATCAAATTTATTTTAGCTTTTTAGGTGAAAGGGTCAAAAGAAAAGTAAATTTGCAAATAAAATAAAATAAAATAAATTACAGAATGTGTAAAAGTTGAGGGTTAGATTTTTTAGAATCAATACTAAATTGATACAATGTATAAATGTTAAGGGTTAAATTTGCTATTATGTCAATTTTAAAAGCTGTTAACATTAGTCAACTAGTGACCAAAATAAACAATTGAATAGTTAGATGATTAAAAAAAATTACTAATAGTGTGGTGGCTATTAGTATAGTTTATCCTAAAAAAACACAAATTGATTTGGAAAGCTCGAAAGGACAACATTGGTATTTCCAAAAAATATGTGGGTAATTCTAAGGGTTAAGTCTCTTTTTGGGCCTAAATTTTGGTAATTTTCTCACATTGGGGCTTAATTTTTTCTGGCAAGTTAAGCTATAAGCTTGACAATTGCTTACTTATTAGGGCTTTGAACTCTTTTTCTTTCAAATTAGGTTTTGAATTCGACAATTATTGTCACATTGAGACTTAATCATTTTTTGTCCCAAGTTAGGCTTAATTTGGGAACGATTGTTAATTTCAATAACTAACTTGGACAAAAAAAATTCAAGCCCCGATATGAGAACAACTGCCTAATTTAAACTTTAGTGTAGGAACAATAATTTAGATTAAGGCCAAAATTAAATAAAAAAATCAATTCAAATCCTAATTTAAAAATAATTATCAAATTCAATACTCCAATAATGATTTAACCCTAAATGCACGTTGATGTAATGTGTGAAACAGAAAGTAAAGTAGTTGATGAAAGCAGTGGTCCTGTTCTGTCATGAATGAGTGAATCTCAAGATTTACAAATGGTGAAAATTACAGTTCATTATATATATATATATATATATATATATATATATATATATATGCATCTTTCACAATGCTAGTGTGTCGACATTGTGTGTTCATCCATTTCATATATAATGTTTTATTTTTATTTTTTAAAATCTATAAATAGTTTATTAAATTTATAACAATTATTTTATAATAAAAATCCACGTGTCATATTTTCATTGGCTGATTTAATATTTACTAAGGGTGTTCATTTCAAGTTCCACAATAATACACATATTAATAGTTTAGGCACCAAATTGAACATTGGACATTGGACATTTTACGTATCTCAAAATTACGGAATATATTAAAATTTAAGTAAATATAAAACATCATAAACACGATAAAAATATTTTTTTGAACAATTTCATTATAAGTTTTGATCATACATGTTTTTTATTGACACAATATTTAAAACTAATCATAGTCCCTCCCAACCTATAAACAGGAGAATAGTAAGCTTCAGCACGCTCAAATCCGTGTCCTCTTGCATTGACAACAATACACATATCAATCGAGCTTAAGACTCAATCGACAACATGATATAAATATTTAGATTAATAGATCTAGTAATGGATATTTGTGGTTTTGAACATTTATGCCTTTGGGATTATTAAACTTCAATCCTCTAAAAGATTTAGTATATAAAAAGTGAACCCACTTGGCCATTTTAATTATTTTAAAGCCATAATTTTATATTTAAAAAAAAACCCATTATTTTATATTAAAAAAAAACCTTCATCACCATCAAAGAGTTTAATTAATTAATTAATTAATTTTATTAATAAAAAAATAGTTGAATTATTAACTTTGACATGGACAAAAATTTTGTCGGTGAGAAAGTTAACAAATAATTAATTAATTAATTAATTAATTAAAAATAATAATAGAAACCACTCAATGGATAAGTGGGTACCTTATGAATCCAAACATGGATAATTAGCTGAAATTTTAATAATTTTTTTAATTAACAATATATTTATTGTGATAATTTTTAAATATAAAATACAATTTTGAATATTAAATAATCAAAACAAATTTATGCTATAATTTTAAAATTATTATAAATTTCAATATTTATTATAAAATATATTGTTACATTTTTATGCTTTTGAATATATATATATTTTAGCATCCCTTAAGTAGAAAGATAATGCGTTGAAGTGCACTCGAACCCACTTCTCTTGCATTGGAAATAATGTCAATGACAATCAAGTTAAAAATCAATCGGTTCCTTTTGAATATTTAAATATACAAAAGTAAAATAATAATTTTAAAATAATAAAATATTTGTAAGTCTGTGTATTCTTCATAAAATTATAATTTAGCTTATGTATTTTTATTTTTAAGAATTTAATCCCTCTATTTTTCAGATTTGAAAATTTACAATGTCATTTTTTTTCAATTACATGACTATCAAGTGAGTAATTTTTTTTTTATTTCAAGACCTATATCAAGATTTCAATATTTCATACGTTTGTTTATTAAGAAGTTTTTTCTACTGAGTTAATTTTTTTAGATAATTACGTTTATTTCCTTTAAATTAAGAGTTGTTTTTTTTAATTTAATGTATTATGTATTTATTTTATTACTTTTCACATGTAATTATCTTATTAAATTATCCCCATTAATTTTTTTAACGATACTTTCATTAGATCTGTTAGAAAAAGCAGATTGAAAAAAAAGAACAAAAGTTGATGACAAAAAAATACTTAAAAATACAATCAGGTTTATTTTGACAAAACACGCAAATATTAGTGGTCAAATTTGTCATTAAACCTTTAAAAAAATTCATTTTTCAGTTATTTAAAAAAAATCAAAATATTATATAAAATATAAAAAGATACCATGTACCTTTATTTAGATTCCTTTATTCGAATTTAAATCAGAATAAATTTGGACCTAGCCCCACGTTATGATATTTAAATTTAGGAAGAGCAAAAGGGGTTTAGCCCTAAAAAAATAAAATATATTTTTTAGAACCCTTTTAAAATTAATGGAATTATAAATTAATTCATAGTAAAATTGCAGTTTATCCTCTTTAAAATGACAAAATTTTTAGTTACTCTTTTTAAAATCTATAAAGAGATAAACTAATATAATGGTGAAATTAAATTTAAACACTTATAAAATTGGTTAAAATATGATTATACCCTTGTACTTTTTGAAAATTAGTAATTTAGTCCTTGTGCTTATATTTTCAGAAATTTTATCTCTATACTTTTCAGATTTCAAAATTCAAGTTCAACTGTTAATACTAATTTTTTGTGGTTAAATTTAAGTTATTTACAATATTATTTTTTAATTACATAACTATCGTAATTTATTTTTTAAATGTCACAATAATAATAAGATTAAGAAAAACCATTAACAATTAAATTCATCTTATAGATAAAACTGGAATCTGAATATCGAAAATAGACAACCAATCATTTGTCACATTGTTGGAAAAAGAAATCTGCAATAGTGAAGAAATTCATGAATCTTATCAAAAAAGTTTTTTTTTTTTAAAAAAAAAGAAAAAGAAAAAGTGAAAACTAATGCTATTTGTACTAATAAATAAAAAAGGTGAGTCCAGCTATTAACGATTTTAAAACACATGGTAACCACGAAATACACACACAGCTCCACACTCCCTTTGCTTTGTCTCCATGTGTTATGTTCCCTTTGCCATTAGGCAAATGTCTGCCATTCTCTCCAACCTCACTCTCATTTTTCTGGTTAAAATGTGCCTATAGTCCCTGTATTTTCAAATTTTAGGATTTTAGTCTCTATGTTTGTATTACTAAGGGCTTAATCTTTCTATTTTTTAGATTCTAAAATTCAGGTTTAACTGTTAATATATATTTTTTATTTGTTAAATTGATTTTCGTAACATTTTGAATTAAAAAAAAAATCTACTTACTTGGTAGCCATGTAATTATAAAAAAAATATATTGTAGTTAACTTGAATTTAACAAAATAATAATAATAATATTAACAATTGGACCTGAATTTTAAAATATGAAAAGTAGAAGAACTAATTTTTTAGAAATACAAGTACGTGAACTAAATTCTTAATGTTCAATAAGTATAGGAACTACATTTTAACCTTTCTGTTTCAAACTTGGAATTGTACATATATGGTTTGTTGATTTTCAGTACAAATGGCCTGATCTGGTTCAAGGGCCAATCGATTTTTTGTCTCTTTTTAAATCAGTATCTGAGTCAATTCGTAGTCTAATTGGCTAATCCAGTTCGGTTCAGACAATATTGATAAAAAAATATAAGGGTTGAATTACTATTTGAGACTTAAACTTGGTAATTATTCCTATATTGGAATTTGAATTTCTTTTGTCCAAGTTAAGCTATGAAATTGGCAATTGTTACCATATTGGGGCTTGAACTTTATTTTTTGTCCAAGTTAGACCCTAAACTTAACTTAGCAATTGTTATCACATTAGAGCTTGAATTTTTTTTTGTTTATATCAGTCTCTGAACTTGACAATTGTTCTTACATTGAAGCTTGAACACTAAAGTTTTTAAGGAAATATCAGAGACGAACTTGAAAAAAAAAGTTCAAACCCCGATATGAATTTACCAAATTCAAAGCCTAACTTGAATAAAAAAATTAAACCATAATACGAGAACAAGTGTAAAATTTAAGATCTCCACACTGATTTAAACAAAAATATAAAAGAGTAGAATAATCATGTCCCATTACTCATGAATAGAGTATTTTTTGGGTAGATTTTAAATTTATATTCTTATATCGATTTGTTTTACTATTTGAAATAATAAAATTTAAAAATAATTTATATTAATATTTTATATATTTTAATAATCAAATTTAAATATATTTTTTAAAATAATAAAACAAAATTTTCGGAAGATTCGAGCTAGTCCCTGAGAACAATAACATAAATCATCCAAATATAATGACGTGACATAACCTTTAAAAAATAAAGCTGACGTGTAAATGATAATGTTCGACGACAAAATTATTGAAATATTAATATGACAGGAAAATACATAAATTGAAATAAAAAGAAACGTTCACGTGTCAAAATATGTATATTTTCGGATATTATCCTTGCGTTAAATTTGTTGAATATGTTGAAAAAAATAATTAGTCACGTAATTTTTTTTAATTTTAAAAAATATATTATTTTTAAAAAGTGTGTGAAAATATGTTTAGTTAAACGTATTATTTATATAATTAGTGTGAAAGCATGTCTACTTTTATTGTAATTATCGAAAAACTCGTTTTTTTGATATGTTAACAAGAAAATTTGTTCAATTGAGTGTGCTTTCACACTTTCTCTATAAAAATAACTTATTGCCTTAAATTTTAAAAAAAGTCAACCTATTTGTCAATTAATGTTTTATCGACATATTTGGTTAATTTAGCTTTATTTAAAAATATTTTATAATTATATTAATTTTGTAAAAAATTAAATCTTTTATGTGTTCGTATTTTTTTTATTTACTTTTATATATTATGTTTTTTTTTTTTTAGTATTATCAAATTCCACTCGAGACCGAGATTGAGCTTGAGAGAGACTGAATCCGATGTGGTGGTCCCTAGTCCTTTTTTGTGGGCTCAAAATGTGGTCCCCAGTGGTTGAAAAAGATCAAACGGCCAAAAACTCCTTTGATGGAGCGAAAAAGATACCCATTATTTGTTGATAAAAAAATAAAGCAAATGTCGCCACATACATGCATGCGCTGTACCCTCTTATCAGTGGGCGTCAGGAATCTATGCTCAGTGGGCCATGTTAGAATTGGATTAGATCAGTGTTTTCAGGTAGGTCCGAATTGATTAGGTTACCAATTTTTGATATAATCTTAATAATTTAATCGATTCATCTGATTTGATTGAAAAAATATTAAAAAATTTACATATTAAGAAATAGTAAAAAGTTTAATCGATTTGATCGGACCTTTTATTCAAAAAAATGATTTATCCGATTGATTGACTTAGTTCGATTTTAAAAATAGTAAATTAGATCGATTGATTAAATCAAAAACTGATTACTCTACTAGTATCATAAAAAAAAACAAAGATTAAATCAACAAAAATTCAGTTAAATCGATTTAAAGCTAATCTTTTGTTATGATTTTTTTTTTCAAGTTGGTTCGATAGATAGACCGTAATATAGTGATTTAATTGATTTTCGATTCGATTTTTAAAACATTACTATAGATATATCATTTTTTTAATAATCATAAATAAATACTCATTGTTTTTCAGCAAATTTTGTACTTGCAGAAGTTGTTTTAAAATATATTCTGTTATACTCTTCTCCATTTTAGAAGTTAGTCCCTGTTATTTTATTTTTAAGAATTTAGAGTTTTTTACTTTCAGAATTCAAAATTCAGGTCAAATTGTTAACATCGTTATTTTTGTTTTATTAAATTTGTTGGTGTGACACGGTAATAATTAAACATGAATTTTAAAATCTGAAAAGTAAAGAGACTAAATTTTTAAAAATAAAAGTATAAGGACTAAATTGTAAATTTAAAAATAGTATAAGTATTAACCTTTTTTTATACGAGAATAGGAAAGTTGTGAAATAGAAAACGTGGAAAAAGTTAATATGGCCCTTCACAGTGTATTCAATAATGGTAGGCAAATTGACCTTGTTTTTTGCTTACATTAATAATGCAAATCCAAACTTTCCAACACGTTTCTAATTCTAACATTCTAAATCAATTCAACTTTGAAATTTCAAAAAAATCATGTCGGGAAAAGAATTTTGAAAAAAAAAAAACATTGAAAATCGATTCAAATTATAATGTTTGGTTTGGTTCGGGTTTAAATTAAAAATATTTGAGAATTTTTTGGGGTCAAATTTAAATTATAATTTTTTTGATAGAGTTAAAAATGTATATTTGTCATTGTATAAATATAATATTTACAAATTTCATGGGATTAGACTATAAAGTTTTTGTTTTAGGAGAGGGCAAAATTGAATTTTTAATCTTAGGAGGGGATGAAATATAATTTTACTATTAAATTAACTAAAACTTTACAATTACTCAAAGGACTAAAGGGTTAACTTTTCATTTTAGGGCTAGTCGAGTCATCCTTCCCAAACGCAGTATATAACTTTCCATTGTATTGCACTCTCCAAATGTGCTTGTTCCTCCCTTATTCCTTACCATGGCAAGTATTTGTGAAACAAGAAATAACTTCGATGGGAAGAATAAAAAAAAAAAGGAGGGTGTTAAGAGACCCTCTTGACTCAACCCTACACACTCTAAGATCTTTTTTTAAATTTGCTCCCATTTCAAGTTAAGAGACAGATAAATAGACACATCCCATTGCACTGACCGGGGGTGTTCGTAGTGACTAAGGGGGTTGAAGACCAAGAAGTGAATTATTTATCAGCCAAGCATTCTTCTTACGGCTAGATCCAATCTCCTAGTCTCTGCGGGAAGGGAAAATAATTTCACGTTCTTCTTTTCGAGAAGGGAGAATTAGGAAAATCCTATTGATTGCAGCTTTCTACGAACCTCCGAGAAAAGCATGAAAAAAAATGCTTGAATGGTATGATCCCTCTGTCACCCAGAATGAAAGAGGCGATCTCGTAATTCTTGGTTTGTGAAGATATATTGTTAGGTGCTCCATTTTATTTTCCCATTGAGGTCGAATCTAAACTTGTGCTCGAGAAATAGCGTTTAGTCCTTTTCAATAAATCATTAACTGACTTTCGATCGATTAATCGAATTAAATCGATTCGATCAATTAATTCGATTTTTAGCAAACTATGAACACCCCTAAGGGCATGTGTTCGAATCTCACTGCGACTCACCTAAATCTACTATTTAGAGAACAACAGCCAACGAGTGTAGCCATAGAGAAAGGCATGGGTCTCGATCTTCAAGACTAGATCGTAAAATGGGAAAATTGAGTTTTAGGACTTCTAAATTATAAAAAAAAAAATTTAAACCTTTTTTAACCTTTAATTAAATGAGAAACTTGCTATTTTTGTCTTATGAATAAAAAAAATCAAAATAAACATTTTTAACACAACATTTTTATATTTGCCCCCAAATTTTTTTTATAAGTTTATCTCATCCCTTTCAAACAAAATTTTCAGCTTCGTCACTAGGGGTATATACGTGGTTTAAAAACTCAATGCAAAGAGTGGATACTCATCGATACTTTGCTCAACTACCTCTCTCATCTTCTTTCTCCTACTTGTAACAACTTTTTGCACAATCACTGCATGAAACGTTGCTAAACTCAAACTTTTATATTTACATATCCGAACTGAACCGATAACATTTAATTCTAGACAGTTATCATTGATATTCTATTCGATTTTTTAAGACTCTTTCATGCTATATATAAAATTAAGGCATAATGTCACCTCAAAGTTTACATTTTTTATCAAATTGACCCTTGATTTTTTAGCTAAATTTGGCTATTAACATTTCATAAAGAGTGAAATCATTTTTCTAAACGAAAACTTTGCTAAAACATTATTTTTATAACGATGTTTGCATAGCAACTCGTGTGACAGCTCATGTGTATTTCATGCTAACACAATACTATTCGTCTTATATGTCACATCAATAAATAATTTTAAAATTATAAAACATTCAAAAATAAAAAAATTAAAAAGTTCATAAAAAAAGGATGAAGTAATTGTGGATTGCCATGTTTAAAATTTTAACGTTTTAGACAAAAATTCCGTTAAAAAAATAACAATTTAACTCTTTTTTATGATCAAAATTGACTATGTTTAAAAGATTAAGAGCTAAACTGATAAAATATATAAGCATTAAGGATTAAATTCGATATTACGCCTAAAATTAATTAAAATTGACCAAGTGAAAATTAGTGAAAATGAATAGGTGATAGAGACAAAATTAGAAATGTCGACATAATTCAAGGCATTCCATTAGCCAACAAAATAGACAAAATATATTTAACATGAATAAGACATAATTTCATGAAGACTTAGGTTTAACTATTTAAAAACCTTGTTTTCAAATATGTTGGTCCAAAATTTCCATATAAAGTTATTGGTCCCAAGAAAATATTCGTTCTCAAGTGTAATAAAATAATTTGCAGACACTCTTTTATAAATATCAGGAAAAAATCGATTTGAATTTGTAGTGTTTTTTTAATTTTTTTTTAATAATTTCATTATAAGTTCTGATCGTATTTGTTTTTTTGACATAATACGTAGAACTGCTCATAGCTCTTCCAACCCATAAATAAGAGGATAGTGTGCTTCAACGTAGTTGAACTCACGTCCTCCTGTATTGGCAATAATGTTCATTCCAATTGAGTTAAGATTGAGTCGACATTTGAATTGTAGTATTTAAATTGGTCTTTTTGTAATTTTAATTGAATTATGTTTGATTTTGATTTAGTAATAATTAATCAATTTTATTGTTTAAAAATTTAATTTATCAATTGAGTTTTAATTTAAATATTGTTTTCAATTGTATTTTTATTTTTTATTTTTTATGTTTTTATGTAAAATCTAAAAATAAGATTTTAATTTAAAATAATTATTTTTATTGTCTTAAATTTAACAATCTTATTATATGTTCAGTTCATTACAACAGTTATTTTTCAAGGGTGAGTTTGGATGAGCGTTAGAATGCGATGTGTTTAGCTTAATTTTTATCTTACGCTACAGTATCACTACAATATATCTCATCGTGATTACTGATTTTATATGATAATTATATTGATAAATATTTTAATAATAAAGTTAGGATTTGTTTTAACAAAAAAAAGTTGGGATAAGGGGAGATTCCATTGCCCAGATGGTGACTGCTTTCTTTTGTTGTTTTTCTGTATTTATATATATATTTTTTAAAAATAGAAAAAAAATGCAACTGAAACAATGAATCCCACTATATATGTAAAGCACTACAAAAAAAAGCCTCCTCATATTCGCCAACCCCATTTGAAAGCAGCCACGTTATTATTGATTTTCAGTCCTTTCAAAAGCACCTTTTGCTCCCCAATGCTGTGCTCTGCTTTCTTCAAAATCTTCAGCCATTAATGTCAGTGAGTGAATCAGTTTTGGGTTATAAGCATTGGGTATTTTTTCTTTTTAAAATTGGTTCTTGTTTGGGGTGGTAAAGGGGTGGGGGTAGGGGGGATTATAGTATTGTTTTAAAGCTTTAATGGAGGTTTCTTTAGAAGTTGTAAACGTACCATTTGCTATTGCTTTACTAGCATGGATTATTATAGATATATTGAAACGTAGGGGACATGAAAATGATAGTGATAATGATGATGTAAAAGGTAAAACAAGGGGATATTTAAGAGTTTTTAATGTTGTCACTGTTGTGTTTAGTATTATAATCTTTGTTTTAAATTTGGGTTTTGGGTTTTATACTTATTGGAATTATGGAATTGTCCCTACCAAAAGTGTTTGTTTAGCTATCACTTGGTTTCTAGCTAGTTTAGTGTTAATATATTGGATGAACAGAGGTTTTTGTGAACTTAAACCACGGCCTCCTTTGGTTTTGATCCTATGGTGGGTGTTTTCGTTCGGTTTGGTTTCGTTTTCGGTACTTGTTTATGTTGTTCGCTTGTTGGGATTCAGAGAATTGCCTTACCGGTTGCCGGAACCCAACATTGTCGATGCTGTTTCCTTGCCTTTGTTGGTTTTGTTTTGTTGTCGTTGTTGTTGTCGTCATTTGTCTCATGGTGAACTCGAACGTCCGTTATTGCTTCGTAAGGAGAATGTTGATGATAGTAGTTTCAATAATGCTAGTATATGGAGCCAACTCACATTTCAATGGCTAAACCCTTTGTTTGAAAAGGGTCGAATCGAGAAACTTGAATTGCACCATATTCCTTCAGTTCCAGAATCTGAAACTGCAGACAATGCTTCGTTGTTGCTCGAAGAATCGATTCGAAAACAGAAAACGAAATCCACTTCTTTGCCAAAAGCAATAACTGGTACCGTATGGAAGTCTCTGGCTATCAATGCAGTTTTTGCAGGTATTTTCCCTTCTTAAATCCATTGCATATACTGTATATGCAACAGCATATTGTAATGCTTATATTTTACTGTTTTTTGTAGGGCTTAATACAATTGCTTCATATATTGGACCTTTCCTTATAAGCAACTTTGTGAATTTCTTAACACAAAAGGATGATAGTTCAAGCTACCAATATGGACTGGTTCTTGCATTTATCTTCTTCTTTTCGAAGACTGTGGAATCATTGACTCAACGGCTGTGGTACTTCGGTGCTCATAGGATCGGAATAAGGGTTCGTGCGGCTCTCACGGTGTTGATTTACAAAAAGTCTTTATCAACTAAGTTTGTTGGTCCAAGCAATGGAAAAGTCGTTAATCTCATCAATGTAGATGCTGAGAGGATTGGAGACTTTTGTTGGTACATTCATGGAGTTTGGTTGTTACCTATACAAGTCTTTCTAGCCTTGGTAATACTTTACTGGAATCTCGGGGCGGCTCCTTCTGTTGCTGCCGTTTTTGCTACTATTTTGGTGATGGTGAGCAACACTCCGTTGGCTAATAGGCAAGAAAGGCTTCATTCCAAGATCATGGAAGCTAAGGATTCGAGGATAAAAGTGACTTCGGAGACTCTAAAAAGCATGAGAGTCTTGAAACTTCATTCATGGGAGCCTACGTTCTTGAATAAGCTTCTTCAACTTAGGGAAACAGAGAGGAACTGGCTTAAGAAGTACTTATATACGTGCTCGGCTGTTGCGTTTCTGTTTTGGGCATCACCAACTCTAGTGTCAGTCATCACGTTCGGTGTCTGCATTTTGTTGGAAACTCCATTAACATCAGGGACAGTACTTTCAGCTCTAGCAACTTTTCGGATTCTACAAGAACCTATATACAACCTTCCGGAGCTAATTTCCATGATTGCTCAGACAAAAGTCTCATTCGATCGAATTCAAGAGTTCCTTGGAGAAGAAGATCAAAGGAAGTTCATTACTAGCTCTGGTCCAAAAGAATCTGGCGTTGCAGTCGAAATCGAGGCAGGGGAATATGCTTGGGACTCAAGTAGCCAAAGCTTAAAGAACCCAACCATCAAAATCACAGAGAAGATGAAGATAATGAAAGGTTACAAGATAGCCATTTGTGGCTCCGTTGGCTCAGGTAAATCGAGCCTGCTTTGTAGCATACTAGGTGAGATCCCTAGGATTTCTGGTGCAGTTATTAAGGTTTATGGGAAAAAGGCTTATGTTCCTCAAAGACCTTGGGTTCAAACAGGCACTATTAGAGAGAATATATTATTCGGGAAGGATATGGATGATGCTTTCTATGAACGTGTTCTTGAAGCATGTGCCTTGAACCAAGATATTGAGATGTGGGATAATAAAGATATGAGTGTTGTCGGAGAACGGGGAATGAACTTAAGTGGAGGCCAAAAGCAGAGGATTCAATTGGCAAGGGCTGTTTACAGTGATTCCGATATTTATATCCTAGATGACCCTTTTAGTGCAGTTGATGCTCATACAGGAACGCATCTGTTCAAGGTAATAAACATCTCTAACTCTCTTTTTACGAACTGTTACTTGTTATTCAAGCAACATACTTGGTGTTCATAGATTCATACTCTTACATGAAGTTGCCTCATGTTTGTAGAAATGTCTAAAGGGATTGTTATCCGAGAAGACTGTCATTTATGCTACACACCAATTAGAATTTCTAGATGCAGCAGACCTTGTTCTGGTAAGCTCTTACAGTTCGTAGTTTCGTACTCTGATAGTAGTGTCTCGTTTTTACCTTTTTGCACATTTTCTTGCAGGTGATGAAAGATGGTCTCGTTGTTCAGTCAGGGAAATACGAGGAGCTGATTGCTGATTCCGATGGTGAACTTGTTAGGCAAATGAATGCTCATAGGAAATCATTAGACCAAATGAATCCGCCCCAAGATGACGATTCCTTGATTGCCAAACCGTGTCAAATTAGTCAAATTGAAGTTATAGAAGAAAAATATGGAGATCCCATTTGCTTTGGCAAGCTCTTCGAACGGAGTCAAGAAGAAGAAATGGAAACCGGTCGTGTCAAATGGAGTGTTTACTCGACCTTTGTTACTGCAGCTTATAAGGGAGCTCTCGTTCCGGTCGTTCTCTTATGTCAAGTTCTCTTTCAGGGGCTACAAATAGGAAGCAATTACTGGATCGCGTGGGCAACCGAGGAAAATCACAAGGTATCAAGAGAACAGTTAATAGGCATATTTGTTATGTTGTCTGGTGGAAGCTCTATCTTCATACTGGGAAGGGCAGTTTTGTTGGCAACTATTGCGATCGAAACAGCTCAACGTCTCTTCCTCGGAATGATAACATCAGTTTTTCGTGCACCCATTTCGTTCTTTGACTCAACACCCTCAAGTCGAATCCTCAACAGGGTTAGTTTCTTGTTTGCAACAAAAAGTTCATAATATTGCCTAATGGTCAGCTCATGATACTCTCTTTTGGGTTATTACAGTCTTCAACGGATCAAAGCACATTAGATACAGACATTCCTTACCGATTAGCCGGACTCGCATTTGCTCTTATTCAGTTGTTCAGCATTATTATCCTTATGTCCCATGTTGCCTGGCAGATCTTCCTTCTCTTCATTGCGATCCTTGGGATCTCTTTCTGGTATCAGGTAAGTACCATTTACTCAAAATACAAAATGTTGCCAGTGCAATTGCTAAAACAATGACTAATATAACCATAAATATCTGCAGACCTACTATATAACAACGGCTAGGGAGCTAGCAAGGATGGTTGGAAGCAGAAAGGCTCCAATCTTGCATCATTTCTCAGAATCCATCACAGGGGCCGGAACAATTCGATGTTTCAACCAGGAAGATAGGTTCATAGAGAAAAACCTGAGCTTAATCGATGATTATTCTCGTGTAGCATTCCATAACTCCGGCACAATGGAATGGCTGTGTGTTAGAATCAACTTTCTTTTCAATTTTGTTTTCTTCCTGGTGTTAATCATCCTGGTGAGCTTGCCGAGGTCCACTATCGACCCCAGTAAGTCCTTTCTTACTACCTTGATAGTTTATTGTTTATTGTTTTTGAAGTTTCTTAACGCTGAATACCATGTTTCGTGTATTTGTGTCATATATCAGGCTTGGCAGGACTGGCAGCCACTTATGGTTTGAACTTGAATGTACTACAGGCATGGGTGATATGGAACTTATGTAACGTCGAAAACAAAATGATATCTGTTGAGAGAGTCCTTCAATTTACAAACATTGCTAGCGAAGCTCCTTTAGTGATCGAAGATCGTAGACCGAGACCTGAGTGGCCAACGGAAGGAACAATTGAACTTGAAAACCTTCAGGTTCAATACAAACCAACTCTCCCAGTGGTTCTTAAAGGTATAACTTGCACTTTCCCTGGAGAAATGAAGATTGGAGTTGTTGGAAGAACAGGAAGCGGAAAGTCCACTTTGATTCAAGCTCTTTTCAGGGTGGTCGAGCCTTCAGGTGGACGGATCATTATCGATGGACTCGATATTTCCACCATTGGCTTGCAGGATTTGAGGTCTAGATTGGGCATAATCCCACAAGATCCAACATTGTTTCAAGGAACCATAAGAACCAACCTGGATCCTTTGCAACAGCATACAGATCAAGAAATCTGGGAGGTAAATGTTAAATCCTGGTTTCTCTGACGATATATACAGGAGAAATGGTTACAGATGTTGGGATTCGAATCCCGAACCTACTGCATATCAGGGTGGTTGAATAAACCAACTTAGCTTAACTCCGGGATCTTCTCAAATTATCCGGTTTCATTGGATCCTTGCAGCAGCATATGGATCAAGACATAGGGAAAATGGTTGCAGATGTTGGGATTCGAATCCCGAACTTGCTGCATATCGGGGTGGTTGAATAAACCGACTGAGTTAAACTCTGAGTTCTTCTCAAATTATCCGGTTTCACTATACGGATCAAGACATAGGGAAAATGGTTGCATATGTTGGGATTCGAATCCCAAACCTACTGAATATCGGGGAGGTAACTGTTATATCCTGGTTTTTTTGATAACATATATACAAGAAAACTGGTTATAGATGTTGGGATTCGAATCCCGAACTTGCTTTACCTCTCAAATTATCTGCTTTCGCCAAAAGAAACTCAGGAGAAAATTGTTACAAATGTTGAGGTTCGAATCCAGAACTTGCTGACTATCAGGATGGTTGCATAAACCAACTGAACTAAACTTTAGGTTCTCGAATTTATCCGGTTTCACTGAAAAGAAACTCATGACAGGTCCTTCACAAGTGTCGTCTTGCAGACATAGTGAGGCAGGATCAAAGGCTTCTCGATGCTCCAGGTATAAACATTAACTCGAACATGAGTGTCAATACGAGTATGCATCCGACACGGATACGTTATACTCTTTTTTAAAGTTTCTTTCTTTCATGTATATGAAGCCAACGGGGGCCAAAAAAAGGTATATTTACAATTTAGTCCTTTAAAATCTTATGCAATTACATTTTAGTATAACAGTAAAATTCTACGAAGGCAAAAGACGGCAGGCAGTAGCCTTGGCCCCATGGTAAAGTTACCATTTAGCCCCTTAAATTTTTACATAATTACATGTTAGTATAATAGTAAAATTACACTTTAGACCTCCTAAAATAATTTTCTGGCTTTGTCTTTGTTTGGAAGTATCTATATCCCTGTACACGTGCCCGATATAGCATCGGAAAACGGGTGTCGGGCAGAGTTATTTTGAGAAAAATGACGAGTTTCGGGATGACGTTATTCTTGCAGTGGCCGAAGACGGAGAGAATTGGAGCGTTGGACAAAGGCAACTTGTTTGCTTGGCAAGGGTTCTTCTAAAGAAAAGGAGAATCTTGGTGTTGGATGAAGCAACAGCTTCCATTGATACAGCAACAGATAACGTGATTCAAGAGACAATAAGGGAAGAGACAAGCAAATGTACTGTCATCACTGTGGCACATAGGATACCAACTGTTATTGACAATGACTTGGTTCTGGTTCTTGATAAAGGTAAGTTTCAATCTTTTTTATCATAAGTTTAAAATTTGGTCCCGGAACTATTTCCGTTTTTCGACTATGGTATCTTTTCTTATCCCACTTTAGTACCTAAACTATTTTCTTAATCCCATTTTACCCCTCAAAAGTTTTCATGTCCAATAAAAATGTGCCACATGTCATGTTTTTATTGATTTTTTTTTGTGTAAATTGGGATAAAGAACCAAAGTAGAAAAATGAGTATAGTTTAGGGCAGGGATTTAAATAGCGGTTCGATACCACTATAGCGGCCGTTATATAGCGGTAGCGACACCATCTGAAACAGCTACTGTCGAAACCGCTATTATTGTTTTATAATAAATTGTGTGAATTTTTAAAAAAATTCACGACCGCGATACACGCAGTGACTGCAATAGCATCCGTTATGTTCGCAACAGCGACAAAAGCAACGCGACCGAAAACGCGGCCGCGACCGCAATTTAAATCCCTGGTTCGGGGATCAAATTGTGACATAAGCCTATATTCAATGTTGTTTGAATCAGATTGGACTGGTCGGTTGAACTAGTTGGACCGAGAATCGGCTACTGGTCCAAAGAGTAGCTTTGAACCGGTTAGATCGGGAACCGGTATAAGTCAATTGAATCGGACTTTTTCATTCTTTTAATTTTGAATTTTTATAATTTATAATTTGACCAGTCGGACTGACCCACCGATGACCTGACCAGTTCAACTACAAATATCTGATTTTAAAAATATTACCTATATTATAATATATATGCATATTTAGATAATTTTATTTGGTAATTTAGACTTTGATCATAACCAACCCTTTTTTTGATGAGTGGGAAGGAGTAGGAGTGATTTCAATTCGGTTAGGTTGGGTTTTTTTAGATTTTTTGAAGTGTCCATCATAAATTTTTTTGGCTCAGTTCATTTATCAGTTTTTTCATGTTGTTGTTTGATTTTGGATTTTTAGACTTATTTTGACTAAATTAGCTTTGTTTTATGACTTTTCAATATTATTTGACAAAATTTTAATATCTTTTTCATAAATATTTTTAAAAAATTATAATATTTCAAATTATTTTCACTATTTTAAATATAAAATATTTTTTTAAATTATAAAAATTAAAATTTAATATATATTAAATAAAAATTAGATTTCGATTCGTTTTTGGGTAACTGTAATTTTTAACTTGCATTTCATAAACCATTCAAACACTTTGATTCGAGTTGATTTTCGTTTTCTTGCTCAATCCTAGTAAAGAGTTTGATACTACATAAGTAAGATTTCGAGTTTAAATATTATGGATGAAGAAATAATATTACTCTCATTTGGGGATTCATTCGGCTCGATACATTGATTCAATGTGACTTGTTAAATATGGAAGAGTATTTGATAAGAAACACTTATAAAATTTAAATGTATAATTGAAATAACTAAAAAAAAGGGTTAATATTTGCTACATCCGTCGTGTATTCTTTTTTTTATTTCACAACTAACCTCAACATATTGTCACGTGTCTCGTTTTTAAAAAAAAATTATTTTTTTAACATTTTATTATACTCATATAAAACACTTGTCAACCATTGATCTTATTTTTTCCATCTTACCCTTGAACTCTATCTAATAATATGAGGTTGGGTCGGGTCAGAATAGGCCTGTTTAGTGTTTTTTATGGCAAACCCTAAATTATGCTATTAGTCCTTGTATTTTACAAAAGTTATGAATTTAGTCATTGTATTTTATTTTGATCAATTTTAGTCATCGTACTTTTCAAATTAAAAAAAAAATAGTTTTAACTCAAATAGTAGTAGTTAAATCCATTTGATTAAATTCAATTAATAGTTTGTGCGTATAATTATAAATTTGGTTCATATTATTCAACTAGATCATTCTAAATCTTAATACATTTCGAATTCTAAAATTTCAGTATTGATGCAAATAATAGTCGTTGATTCATTAACTGGATTTTTTATAGATTTAGGTAAAAATAGCAAGCTGGCATAACATTATATATGTATGATAATATGTTTAGCATATCGAATTTTAAAAATAGCAGAACTTAACTTAATGAATTAATAATAATTGATTGATTTAAAAAATACAAGAACTAAAAGTTATCATATAAATATTAAATCTACAACATTCGTAAAGTATAGGATTAATAGTAGAATTTAACTTTTTTTTTTAAATAGAGATTGTTAATGTTTTTTTTTTCTTAATATTCTTATTATAATTTTTTATCATATCTATTTTTTATATAATATTTAGAACTACAGGTAATCTATTTCTAATCCATAAATAAAAGAATAATGCGTTTTACCGCGCTTAAACTCATATATTTCTGTATTAAAAATAATACATATACTAATCAAGTTAAATTAGCATTTGCAGAATTGCTTTTTCTTCTTTTTTTTTTTTTTTTATCTGATTGAGAAAAAGAAAGTTATGTTTTATTTTTTATTTTTTTTAAATTGCCAGGGAAAATTGTGGAGTACGATAAACCCGGGAACTTACTCGAAGATAGTTGTTCTTCGTTCTCGAAGCTGGTGGCTGAGTTCTTAAGATCATCATCCAAGAGTAATAATAATAATGTTCACCACCGTTAAGGATCTATGTTGAGGATCGACGGTAATGGTGGATATGAACTGCCCAAAAAATGTTGAAAGGGGGAATCGATGAACGGATCGTGGCTCGACGGCGAGAGATTGTCGATCGTGTTCGAAGGTTTCTGCCATGAAATCGTGAGGATCGAGTTTTTGAATATGGAGGGAAAAAGAAGTTGCGGAGATGATTTGTTTGAGCTAAAAATGATCGAAAATGGCGGCATGGTGGAGAAACCATCGGGGATTTTCGTTTTGGTCTAATTTGACCTCGGTCCCTGTATTCTTCAGGCATTTGAAATTTAGTCTCTGGTCTGGTTTTTAAAAAAAATTAAAATCAACTGTTAATTTATATTTATTATCAATTTAATTTTAATTTTTAAATAAAAACATTAAAAGGTAAATTGCACTAGTAATTACTTAATTATTAGTATTTTTTTTTTGTTATGGAATATTCGATTTTATTTTATTTTGCTATTTTTCCTTTTAACTTCCGTTAATTGGGGTAAAAATACCATAAACGCCTTTGTATTAGGAGTTAATTAAAAAGAAAATTAGTCATTCTGCTAATAATTTCATCTATTTCTGTTATTAAAAACTAGTCTATATATGTACATTAAAATAAAGTATACGTTACACACTACGTGTAACTGTCTAGTTATTCTGTTAAATACTTTAAATTTTAACATTAACTATCTAGTTATTCTGTTGAGCTCAAAATTATCGAAAATGGCGGATTTTCATAGAAATCAGTGGAGATTTTGTTTAGGCCTGATCTTGACCTTTATCAAGAGTTTCTAACATTTTACTAGAAAGATTGAATGAAATTTGTGATATATTATATGGTTAAAGTATTTGAGAGGTCCCTATATTATAAAGATTAGATTAAATTAGTCTTTTTATTATTAAATGAATCAGTTTAGTCCCTACAAAAATATTTTATTTACAAAACCATAAAAATTTTAAAATTATTAACTCTATTAAACAGTAAATAATATATTTTGAAGCGTAAATGGTACCTCTATTACACAGTAAATTGATTCATTTAACAGTAGATGGACGGATTTGATCAAGTCCCTATAATAGAAGGACCTTTTAGGTACATTCACCTATTTAACACATATATTAGAATTTTCATCACACGCGTATGCATGTGAAAACCATGTATCTAAAACACAAAAATGTGTTTAAAAATAATATACAACAAATAATGAAACAAATGGTTTAAAACTAATTAATAATAACACATTAAATATGTATGATATTAAAATAAAAAAATAAATTACGGGTCAAATGAAATTTAAACACGTATATACATCATACTAAAAATACTAATGCGATTTAAGATTTTAATAATGCAATTAATGTAGGTTCAAATCCCATCATATAATATTTTTATTTTTTAAAATATAAAATTATTAAAATATTCTCAAATGATATAACTTATTTTAATTACGAATGAGTACTTTTAATAACTTTTCAGCCTGAATTGGTGCTCGATTAACTTGTACTAACAGGGGTTTTATAATACTACATATTTTAGCAACGTTATCTAATTGATAGAAGAAAGGATTTTAAGCAAATTTGCCCTATACCAAGTACAAGAAAGATCTCAATAATATCAATGGCATAATTCCAAAATTCACCCTTAATGTTTTGAGTTTTTTCATTTTAGTCCTTAAAATTTTTCATCCAACTCTCAATATTGCAAAATTCTTCAAATAAGATCAAAATTGACAAAATCCGTCAATCAACTGACGATGAACAATTTTGTCCTATGTGGAATGACAGATTAGTGGATGACATGGTTGACATGGCACTACACATCATTGATGATGTGGCCTTTATGATTCAAAAAATATTTAAAAAATTCAATAATTATATAATTATTTAAAATTTTAAAAGTTGCAAAAAATAAATTTGAAATTTGAAAATTTTCCAAATTTTATGTTCCTTTCCTTTCTCCTAATTTCCACATTATTATTTTTTACTTTGTTTTTCTTTTTTCTTGGGACAAATATCAAAATTATACATGAATATTGATCGAATTTATAATGTTATACATTAATTTTAATTTGGTACATTTGCATAAATTAAATTTTAATTTGAGTTTAAATTTCACATTTCACTAACCCCATTATTCATGTGGCACAATTTCTCAAATTATTTATGTGACATTTTATTAAGTTAAAAAACAAACAAATTATTTAAATTATTTCCACTTATTAGATTCACTGTATTGGTTATCGAATCGTCGTTTAGAGCTCACTGGTCAGACTTAAAAAAAATTTAATAACGCAGTAACTTAAATAAAAACTTTTAAATAGTTCAGTGACTTAAATGAAAACTTTTGAATGGTTCAGTGACCATTTTATAACTTTTTGAAGATAAGTAACCAAAACATAAACTTGTTAATAATTTAGAGACCTTATGTGTAGTTTACCCATATATTTTCACCCGTATAATTTGAATGAGAATAAAAATAAGATATTTTAAAAAGTTTCGGGCTCAGCCTAACCGACCGAAAAACGCCTCTAGGCCCAATACGGGTCCGAGTCGGTTTAATTTTGACCCGGTTTCATCCTTTTGTTCACCACTATAAAATCATAAACGGAAAACCTAATCCAATTTTTGTTCTATTTTTCTCTCTCTGAAACCATCAGCGGCAGCTATTCTCTCTCTACATATTTTGAGTTGGCAGCCGCCGTTGTTTCCGCCGGTAAACCTCTCTTATTCATCTGATTCATTATTCCTCTTTATCTTCTTCGTTTTCGTTCGTTTGCTTGAGAATCGGAGAATTCTCTCTCCACCGTCGAGATCCGCCACCACTGACGTCATTCCTGGCGGATAGGTTATACATTTTTTAATCTTATTTTTCTTGCGGTTACCACGGTTTTTTTTTTATATATATCTGATCTGCTTGAACGGAAAACAGGATCGAATTAGTGCTTTTAGGTAGTTTATGCTTTTGGTTTTAGGCACTGATCAGAAAAGTGAAATCATAGGAGGTGTGTTAGAATGGCTGGAGGGTCGGCTTTTGATGCTCTTGCTGATGATGATGATCGGATGGAAGTGAATGAGGAGAATGATGAGGATGTGGTCGCTAAAGCTTTGAAAGGCAAAAAGAAGAAGTCTAAAGGGGGAAAGAAGGGTGGAAATAGGTTTGCAGCGGCTGCACTCGATGAATTTGATGAGGAGTTCAGTGAGAAAGTCGATGAGATGAAAGCCGAGGAAGAAGATGTTCCTTCTATTTCTTTCTCGGATAAGAAAAAGAAATCCAAATCGTCAAAGAAGAGTGGGAAAGCTATTGGAGGGTCAGCTTTTGATGCAATTGCTGCTGAAGATGATGATGGGGAGGTTGTTGATGGTGGTGGCGATGTTTCAAAGGAAGAGAGCAGGGTTGAGGTTGATGATGATGATGGTGATGATTTGATTGCTAAGGCTTTCGCGGGGAAAAAGAAGTCCAAGGGTGGAAAAAAGGGTGGTGGAAGTAGGTTCACTGCCACGGTACTTGATGAACTTGGTGATGAAGAAGGCGCCAAAGAGGATGTGGAAGATGATGTTCCTGTGTTTCTTTCATCAGATAAGAAAAAGAAGTCGAAGTCTTCTAAGAAGGTTGGTAATCCATTCAGTGCCGCCGCACTTGATGAACTTGAAAGCGATTCGGAGTTGAAAGAGGATGAGGAAGATGATGTTCCTTCTTTTTCTTTCTCAGATAAGAAAAAGAAGTCGAAATCAAAGTCTTCTAAGAAGAGTGGTAATTCTTTCAGTGCAGCATTGCTTGATGACGAAGATGAAGGAGATGCTTCAGTATCTGAATCCACTGGTGCTGCTGCTATTGATGATTACGATGACGATACTTCCATGGTTGCATTTTCGGGTAAGAAAAAGAAGTCATCCAAGAAGAAAAGTAGTGCCGCATTTGCAGCCTTTGGTGATGAGGCAGAGCTGCAAAGTGTAGTTTCAGACATGGTTGAAACTGAACTATCAAGTTTAGGAACTAGTAATGTTGAAGCTGTTGATTCTAAAACCAACAACAAGAGTGAAGAGGCTGTGGAAACTTCGAAGAACAAGAAGAAGAACAAGAAGAAGAATAAGAGTGGAAGGACTGCACAAGAGGAGGAAGATTTGGATAAAATTCTTGCTGAACTTGGTGAGGGGCCTGCCGTAACAAAACCCACAACAGCAGCCCCTCCCCAGGAGGAGAAAGCCCAGGTTCAGCCAGAGCCAGAGCCAGTTTTCTCTGCTGATGCCACAGGTGAGAAAGAAGGTGAGGATGAACCTGCAGAGTCTGCTGCAGCAAAGAAGAAGAAAAAAAAGAAGGAAAAGGAAAAGGAGAAGAAGGCGGCTGCAGCTGCAGCTGAGGTTAAGGAAGAGGAAACGAAAACAGAGACCTCTGATACCAAAAAGAAAGATGCTAAGAGTAAAGCTGCTGACAAGAAACTACCAAAGCATGTTAGGGAGATGCAGGAGGCACTTGCTAGGAGAAAAGAAGCAGAAGAGAGGAAGAAAAAGGAAGAAGAGGAGAGGTTGAGGAAGGAAGAAGAAGAGCGACGTCGACAGGAAGAGCTCGAGCGACAAGCAGAGGAGGCTAAGCGTAGGAAGAAGGAAAGGGAAAAGGAGAAGCTCTTAAAGAAGAAGCAGGAAGGGAAGTTGTTGACTGGGAAGCAAAAGGAAGAAGCTCGCCGCCGGGAGGCGATGAGGAACCAGATATTGGCCAATGCAGGAGGCTTGTCTTTACCTACTGCAGACAAAGAAGGTGCACCTACAAAACGACCTATATATCAAACAAAGAAGTCTAAACCCGCTCATCATGCTAATGGTGCTGCTTCTACTAAGCCGGAGGAAAATATTCAATCAAAGGCAAAAGAGCAAGAAGAGTCAGAAACCAAGGTCGAGTTGGAGTCAGTGGATGATGAGAAGGTTGATGAAGTAGAATCAAATAACACAGAAGATAAATCTGTAGTTGCAGATGCTGCTGAAGGGAATGGAATGGAAGAAGAAGATGATGATGACGGTGAATGGGATGAAAAGAGTTGGGATGATGTTAATCTTAATATCAAGGGTGCCTTTGATGATGAAGAAGCTGATTCTGTGCCCAAGCCTGCAGTGCAGAAAGATATAAAGAGCGCTCCGCTGACTTCACGGAATGCAGGTGACTGTTACTATCTGCGTTGCTTGCTGATTTTGTTGCCTCCTGATGATTGTTAATTTGTTTTTTTATTGTGTTTTGCAGCCCCTCCTGCAGTTGCCAAGCCAATGGTTGAGGCCAAGAAACCGGTGACATCCCAATCAAATACATCTCAGCCTGAAGTTAAATCTACAGACAAGAACTTGAAGAAAAATACTGCTGTGCAAAATAAGGTACCAAAATCAGATGCTTCTCCTAAGCAGAGTGAAGACCTTCGGTCCCCGATTTGCTGCATTATGGGGCATGTTGATACTGGTAAAACAAAGCTGCTGGATTGCATCCGAGGCACTAATGTTCAGGAAGGTGAGGCTGGTGGTATTACACAACAGATTGGTGCAACATATTTTCCTGCTGCTAACATACGGGAGAGAACAAAGGAATTGAAGGCTGATGCCACATTGAAGGTTCCGGGCCTATTAGTTATTGATACCCCTGGTCACGAATCCTTTACAAATCTTCGGTCAAGGGGATCAGGGTTATGTGATATTGCCATTTTGGTTGTCGACATTATGCATGGTTTAGAGCCACAGACAATAGAGTCCCTCAATCTTTTGAAAATGAGGAAAACTGAGTTTATTATTGCATTGAATAAGGTAAAGCGGGATCTTTGTCTGAACTTCTGATTAGTTGGTTACTTGTTTTCCTTACCTTTCTTTGATGCTTTTTATTTATTTATTATTTTGTTCTCTTCCTTTAAAAAATTGCAGGTAGACAGGCTTTATGACTGGAAGGCTCGTCGCAATTCACCAATTGGGATGACACTTAAGAAACAAACTAAAGATGTTCTATCCGAATTCAATAGGAGAGTTACATATGTAAAATTCGCATAAACTCTTTTCATCTAATACTATGTTCTATCTGATTTTGGGGAAAATTTGTTAATTTTGTGTTCTCTTTTTATTTAAAGGTTATAACTCAGTTCAAGGAGCAAGGGTTGAATACTGAATTGTATTACAAAAATAAGGAAATGGGTGAAACTTTCAGCATTGTGCCTACAAGTGCAGTCACGTTAGTCATGGATGCTCTACAAGTTTCATATCTACATGGTAATTGAATTTTGAGCACTGGCCTAACTTTTTGCTGTTATTGACGTTGCAGTGGAGAAGGCATCCCGGATTTGTTATTATTACTGGTCCAGTGGACCCAGAAAACAATGGTTGAAAAACTTACATTCAGTGATGAAGTGCAGGTGTGTTTTATTCTCTCCTTTCTATTTAAAAATTATTTACTCTTCCATCATTGTGCAGTATGAGACATTTTGGAAATTGAATTTTGTGCCAGTGTACGGTCTTGGAAGTGAAGGTCATTGAAGGGCTTGGGACAACTATTGATGTTGTGTTGGTTAATGGTGTTCTTCATGAAGGAGATCAAATTGTTGTTTGTGGCTTGCAGGTAAGCATTTAAGCTTCTCATTTAGCTGAAGATTTTATTGGATTGCTAGATGTTAAATTCTCAAGTGCTAGTTTCCTTTCTCAGGGCCCTATCGTCACCACTATCAGAGCATTGTTGACACCCCACCCTATGAAGGAAATCCGAGTGAAGGTATGGTTTTCTGGTGGGGCTTTTCTCATATCTGTTTAAATTCTCCGGCTGGAAATGCAGTTTATATCAGAAGCTACTTAATGTTTATAGATGCGATAGAATTCTCTTATATTGGAATCCTATGTATTGCTTTTTAATGACGTTAATATTACTTGACGATGTCCTTTGTTTTCTTCGAATATGAATGAATGTTACCATAAGACTAGGAATCACCTTCATGAGTAACTGTAATTTTATGGTGCATTTACTCATTCATATGTTGATGACTGGCAATTGCTTTGTTCTAGTCTGGTTGTCTGATAAGGTCCATATTACATAAAATATTTGGGATTTTTCTACTCAATGAGGCCTTTATTTTTGGATAATTGTAGAAAGTGCAGTATGCTGACTTTTTGTTTGTATAATTGTAGGGAGCGTATATGCAGCACAAGGAGATCAAAGCAGCACAGGGTATCAAGATTGCTGCACAGGTTGTGAAACTTAGCAATACATTTGCTTCTCTATTATATTTGGTAACTGTGTAAATAAGTTATGAGTTAATTTTCTGTTATATCATTATGCAGGGCCTTGAGCATGCTATTGCTGGCACCAGCATCTATGTTGTAGGTCCTGATGATGATTTGGAAGATATCAAAGAGGCAGCAAAGGAAGATATGCAGTCAGTCATGAGTAGGATTGACAAAAGCGGGGAAGGGGTTTACGTACAAGCATCTACCCTTGGCTCTTTGGAAGCGTTGCTGGAATTTCTGAAAACTCCGGAAGTAAATATTCCTGTTAGTGGTATAGGCTTAGGCCCTGTACACAAAAAAGACGTAATGAAGGCCAGTGTCATGCTTGAAAAGAAAAATGAGTATGCTACTATTTTGGCTTTTGATGTCAAGGTGACCCCGGAGGCACGAGAACTAGCAGATGAATTTGGTGTGAGGATTTTTATTGCTGATATCATTTATCACTTATTCGACCAATTCAAAGCATATATTGATGGTCTCAAAGAGGAGAGAAAGAGGGAAGCAGCGGATGAAGCAGTCTTCCCTTGTGTTTTGAAGATTTTACCTAACTGCATTTTTAACAAGAAGGATCCAATTGTCTTGGGGGTGGATATCCTTGAAGGCATTTTAAGGGTACAACCATTATCAGCTCTTTTAGTATATGCTTTACTAAATAAGTTTACAAAGCAAGTTTGGTTGCTAATGCTAATTATTACATGAAATCTTAGAATGTCTTTGGATAAGTATCTAAACCAACTTTATACCCTTGGACCTGTATTCTAGCTAGAGTGTTTACAAAGGCAGGAAGTGCTCGATCAATAGGTTTCTTGAACATGTCTAGCATATAACCTATCTGATGTTGCATTGAGAACTGTTTTTAGTCCTTCGAATAACCAAAATATTGACAGATATTAGGAGGTTACCTGGGAGGTCCCTGTATTATAGGGACTGGATCAAATTAGTCCCTCTATTTATTAAATGGATCAATTTAGTCCCTATACTATTAAAAAGAACCCTCTAAAGTACATCCACCAATATAGGATGTAGATCTGATGTCCACTTGGCATGGTATGAAAAGCTGGCTCTAAGATCCTACTTGTAATATTTTTTCTAATGGGTGTAGTAAGCCATGACTCAAAACAATTCGTAGTTGATGAGCATATTTGTGTGGTTGGCCTGGTGTATCCTATGTGAAATTGAGTCTGAAGCTACTGTTATAAATTTGTTGTTAAATTCAGTATTATTATTAATGTAGTGTTCACGATTTGTATTTTCCTAATACTGTCTATATTGTGCAGGTTGGGACGCCAATTTGTATTCCTCAAAGAGAATTCATTGATATTGGTCGAATAGCTTCGATTGAGAATAACCATAAACCAGTTGATTCTGCGAAGAAAGGCCAGAAGGTAGCCATTAAGGTATGATAGTTGCTTCTCAGGCTCTTAAATATTTTATCACCTTTTAAATATAACTGATTTCCGAAACTTAAGTTAACTAAGTGGATATGATGATATGAAAATATGACTGATTCCATGTTTTTGAATATAAACTATGGAAGCTGTCCTTGGACTAATCCTCTTTTAGTATAAGAAATTATGCAATAAAATGTTTAGTTATTTCCCCTAAATTTGGAGGTAACTCTCATTCTTGACTTTATTGAGCTCACCTTGAGGCTCTAAGTACCAACTATTTCCACTCGTCCTTGAGCTTTGAAGTAACTGATGCACAAAGATTAGGTTTGATTCACACTATGAATCTTATGTCACTCCTTGATAGAAAACTTAGTACACATTTTACAGCACGGGCCAATACAAACATGTATCATTTTTCCATACTAGCAGTGGACTCTCTTTTTCTCCTCAAGTGGGGTTATAAAACTAGGCTTGTCCCGTTTATGTTTTTATCATTTTTAATATAGCTTAATGATATAAATTGATTGTTTTAACTTTGCTTGTCTAGTTAAAAAAACTCTACCTCCGTTGTATGTGACAAACAATCCTATGAACATATTCGAAGCTTGTAATTGAACACCGATAAGATGGACATCATAAATTGTGGCAAATCTTATTCCATGGAATATTAAGTTCTTTTAACTAATTTTCTTAGAGGGAATTGAAGATCTAGCTAACCCTTAGTTACCTCATAAGTTTTTAATCTCCAAATCATTTTTCTTTTGAAAATTACCTCATTCAGCTTATTCATACTTTGCTTTGAGACAATGCTCAGTCACTAAACTAGTACTTAGATGTTTTGATGTTTCGTCTAATTGAAGAAAAGAAAGAAGTCTTGTTCTCAGACATTAGCAACGCAACTCTTTACACCAATTCCTCCTTTTGTCCTTTTCAAATCCGAAAATAATTAGGGGGGAAGGTACATGTAGGATGACACAGAGAAGATAAAAGATGATTGTGAATTATGATATGATGACAAACGCTTCTTCAACTATAGCTTTATCGAGTGCCTATATTGCTCCAATTTTTCATAATCTTTTAAAAGGCGCATTAGACGCCCGTATTTGATCTTTAAATGTTTGCAAATCTTGGAAAAACAAACATGTGTGTGTGATACTCACTCTTTTCGTTTGTGTTGTTGCAGATAGTTGGATCCAATACCGAGGAGCAACAGAAAATGTTTGGAAGGCATTTTGAGCTTGAAGATGAGCTTGTTAGTCATATTTCTAGAAGATCAATCGATATTCTCAAAGCTAATTATAGGGTAAGTTATATATCCGAAGCTACATATCACATTGTTCTTGGCCATGTTATAAGTTTCATATCTGATTTTTTATCGGCTTAGATAGTCTAATTTAACTTCAAATTCTTCTAGGATGATCTGACCCTTGATGAATGGAGGTTGGTTCAAAGGCTGAAGATCCTCTTCAAAATTCCTTGAACATCACGACTAAATGGACTGGAGCTGTTTCTGGTAAGCGGTAAACTACCGATGTTTGTTTGGCTTGATGGGAAAAACAGGGAAAATGGGTTTCATGTCGAAATTACTGTAAAGTTACAAATTTTGATGTCGATTTTACGGTGGGACGAGTTCCTGATCGAGTTTTGAACGGGTTGTTTATAACGGGGATGCTACAATCTTCACTTGGTCCTGGTTCAAAAGTAGACATTGAATTGTCTACAAATATATCCCATAAACTTACTATTTGGGGGCTTTTGCTTTGTTAAAATAATTTATTTTTGGGTCTAATATTATGAGATGAGTAATAAAGGAAAAGAATATCATTTGCTTTCGTTCGATATTTACGAGTCTATCTATCATCTTTGAACTTTTAGATCTCTCACTATTAGTATAACACATGAATGTGTGAATTTTTCTTTTCTGAAAAAAGGGTCGGTTTTTGGTGAGCAGTGCAGCCGTTCGATTGGCTCGTCGTTGCCGGAGTTGGGATTTCAAGCCTCTCTTTAGTTCCTTAAAAATTCATAGATTTTCTCAACTAAAAGAGATGCTAAAAAGATCTTTTAGCATTTTGGACATGGTAATTTTGAGATTTTGATTGTGACAAATATAACTATGATATCATGACATGACATGACATGACGGAGCGTAATGGTCCGTAATGTAATATTCTGGAATAATAACATTACGAAACTCCAACGTATTGATACTTCATTTTTTTCAGTGTCAAGTGTTAAAAGATGTAGGACTTTATTTCATTACGGTTTCAGGTGGTATATGAATTTAAGATAAAATTATCCTATCTCATACAATTAATTTTTCTTTTTTCTTTTCTACCCTAACTTTGAAAATCAAATTATAATTCAATTTTAAAATAGCAAATATATCATAAACAAAATAGAATGAATTAGAAGTTAAAACTTGGATATTGTAGATGAATTTAGGTAAGTATAAACCTAAATAGCAGTTACAAACGTGAATAAATAACAATAGATAACCAAGTAGTAAAAAGAAGAAATTAGGGTAATTTACATTATGAGTGAAATTGATAGGTGTTTTATTTACTTTAAATTTGAGATATATCATTTACGTGAATAAAATTTAAATTTTCATCAAATAGTTTTGTACTATTCCTGTATGATCTACTCAAACAGCATCGTTGTGTAGGATGGTGTATTTGATGCTTTTTGTTTTTTACGGCTTAATCATAAATTTAGTTACTAATGTTGGTATTTTTGTTTAAATAGTTTTAATTGTATTTCTGAGCTCCTTTTTATTATTAATTTTTGTTTTTTAAATTGTTTTTTTAACATATTTGATGAAAATTTCATTAAAAAGGTTAACAGGAATGATGTGACTTAATAAGATTGATAATTATATGTGGAAGATAATAAATAAATAATACATTAAATTAAAAAAATAACACTTAATTTAAAGAGAATATATGTAATTATCTAAAAAAAACTTAACTTATTAAAAAGACCTTTCACTTAACAAACATACGAAAGATTAAAATGTTTTAGAAAAATGAATCCTTCAATCATTTTTTTTTGAATTAAGAGTTATTTTTTTAATTCCGTGTATTATTCTTCACATGTAATCATCTTATTGGGTTATATAAGTAATAAATTATATTTCATTAAATATTGCATGTATGAAATCCTTAGTCATCCCCGTTAACTTTTTTAACGGTACGTATCTGTTAGAAAAGGCTGTTTGAGAAAAAAAAATAAAGGTTGATGGTAAAAAAAGGTTCAAAATTACAATTAAGGTTATTTTGATAAAACATGCAACCGTTAGTAGCTAAATTTGATATTAAGTTTTTTTTTTCTTTTCTTTTTTTTTTAAATTTTTTTATTATTATAATTTTTTAGTTGTTTGGTAATGGAAATATAAAACAAATAGTGTCATGTAATCATAAAGTACACATAGATTGTCACGAAAATTACCGTACCAACTACCAACATCATTAAAAAGTAGATATTTTGGTCAAAATTTACATTAAAAAAGCATTTTGACTTTGAAATATAATATCGAATTTAGCTCAAAAAAAGAATAATGATGACAAAACGATTAAGTATTAAATTTATCATTATGTCTTTAAAAAATTGAAAGATATAACTATTAAAATGACAAATTTACATTTTAACCACCACAAAAATCTACAGCTTAATTTCGCTCCACTCTAAGAATTTGATATTCTTTTAAATAAGATATGAAGTTTAAGTTTTTCGAAAAATTTTATTTATTTAAGGTTTGAGAATTCGAATCAAGTTAAAATTTAATGTGATCTTATCTCATATCAACTAAAAAACCAATATTGAATTTAACGTGCACATTTACATATATATATATATATACACATATATATTGGAGAATCTTGTGCAACTTTTTCTCTTCAGTCTACACAATGACTGAGCAGTAATAGTAAAAGGAAAAATGATGATGGGCTGAGCTGCTGCCTGCCACGGCTGACGGAGGAGCCAAGCATTGCCGAGATCGATGACTGATAGTTTAACTACTTGAAAACGCAGCATCTTTTCTTACCCCTTTTTTCATCTCCAAAACGTAATCATGATTCATCTGTACAAATAGATCTAAGCTTCGATCCCAGTAAAGAAAAACAAAACAAAAATTAATTGCTGCCTAATTTTTTTCTTCTATTTTTTCGGGATAGATGTTAAAATTATACATGAACTTTGATTTAATCTGTAATTTTATATATGAATTTTGATTTTGTTTATATATTGCATACACATATAATTATATTTTTTCAATAGAAAAAAACAGCACAAAATTATATTTTTAAAGTACTAACGACGCAGAGAAACAGTATTACGCTCAGCTATTAGTATATTCCGTACTGAATATGAAGGCTCCCCAAACAGTTGTACATTACCCAATCCACTTGAAGCTATTTTGGTTATATGATCGGCAATCTTATTTTAAGATCTCGGAACGTGACGAAATCTTACTTTCTAGTCTCGGTTGAGCAAATTATGTATTAAGCGTAACTCCACTCAATTTGCTATTGCTCGTTCCATCAGCTAAAATTGATTCTACCAAGCTTTGTTCTCCCATACATATAATTATATTTATCCAATATAAAAAATAAATTGATGTGTTTATTTCTTTAAATGTGTATGATTGAATCAAAATTAAAGTTCTAAGTATACCAAAGTTCATGTATAATTTTAAGATTTATTCCCAACAAATTTTGTGAGAATTTTAAGCCATATAATAAAATTTAGATTTTGATGCTTATTTATTTATTACTTTTTTTATATAGTAGTTATATTGAGTTTTGATTAAATCTGGACTCGAGTTGAGTTAGAAAATAAACGGGGAATAAGTTGTCTTGATTTTTTTTTTTTAACAAAAAGACTGGAATCCGAGACTTTACCTAAATCTTACTACTTGATCTAATAAGTGATGTAATTGAACCTAGTTGAACACGAATGGTAATAAGTTCAAGCTCGATTAGATATCCGACTCAAACTAATTGAATATCAATTTATAAGCTTGAGCCTAGCTCCAAACTTAATTTATCTACTCGTGCTTAAACTCAATTAAATTTATTTTTATCAATTTTAGTACTCAAAGTCGATTTAAGTTCCTTTGTGAGAATCGATATCTCATTTAACATTATTGCAAAAGGATGCTTGTAGTTACTATCTACTCACGTTTGATAAAATATTATATTAATAAATTACAATTTTTTCTCTTGGTATATACACTTAAATATTTTTTATTTTTTTATTTAAAACTATTTAAAACAATACCCGGTTGAGTCCGTGTCAAGTATTGAACCACAAATTTTAAATATTGGTGCAGTGATAAAAACGCATTATACTCGTGAAAAATAACGAAAATTTGAACTTTAAAAACAACATTATTCGAAGAGATAACTACAAATCCCGAACATAGACCGTAAAACATACATAAAAAATTATTATTTTTATGTTCACCATTCTTTTTCATTTTATTTACAAGAGGAGAGAAGAGAGCTCAAAGTAAAAAAAATCGACATGAACACTTTGAATAATTCATACAAAAACTACGAACAATCAAACTAACATCAAATTTTAAATTTCGAGACACATTTCCATGCTTAAATCGTAAATTATAAAAATAATTATCTCATTTTAATTTCTTTTCGATTAATATTTATTTAAAGTAATGCCCATTGTTAATTAGGGTTCTATATATACATATACATATATATATATATATTGTCGAAATATATATATATAATACGTGCCTACTCAAATTATTTAATTTTTTATATTTAGAGGGTTATTACGTATATTTTATTTCCATATTTAAATGTATTTTCCATATTTAAAATTCATATTTTATGCAGCAAGTTTTGCTATGATTGAGAGAGAAAAAAAGTCAGAATTAGCAAGATATTAATAAAACTTTGCCTGAGATTATATATATACAAAGCCGAGTTACGGTGTAGTTTCGGATTTAGTCATTATTGATGTTCATTATCGATAAATATCGCAATCCGATTATAATAACATTCTTTATGTTTGTAACTCACAATAAAATAAGAAAATTCAACAAACAAACTAAAGAAAAATCTCTATTCTAGAGTTAAAAAAAAAGCCTTTCGTAGTTATAAAATATATCATACGTACATATAGAGAGAGATTGAAGCGAACCTATGAACAAGAAAGAAGAAAGGAATGATTTGGTAATATATATAAATCGGGTCGAGACGAATCAAATGCATGCATAAATTTTTGAGAGGAATGAAGCCTGGTCCGAAACTTAAACCGAAACCGAAGCTGTATTTGTTTAAGCTTCGAGCCAGCCAACATTCCCCACAAAATCTACCATTTTTTTTCTTTTCTTCTTCTTCCACTCTTCAATGGCTTAAAACCACAATGCATCATCTCTTATTTATAATGCATTCGCTCAAAGGCAGTTTTAGGGTTTCAACTTTCAAATACATTTTAGGGTTATTATTGCATATATAACAAATTGTGAATTTACTTGTCAAGTCCCTCTATTATAGGAAACGAATCACATTAGTCTCTCTTTTATTAAATGGATCGATTTAATCCCTTTTTTACAAAAAAGAATCAAATAAGTCCAAATTTCAATAATTAACATAGATTGTTTTAAAATCTCATTTATTGTTGACATGATTTACATTTTGATTTTTTTTGTTCGGAGTTGAAATGAAAATAAATAATAATAATTTTCATAACATTTTTTCAATAATAAATGTTAACTCTGTTACGGTTATTCTTCTTAATAGTATCAGTAGCGAATTGTATGCAAACCAACGACCTTGTCCCACCAAAAAAAATCTGGAATATTTTAGTTTTTCTCTTGAATTTGTTGAAAATTTTAATTTGACCCCCTTAAAATTTTGAATATTTTCATAATGCCTTTTATATATATTTGAAAATTTTAATTAAACACCTAAATTTTTTGGAAAAAAAATCCCATTAAACTCCCAAAATTTTTGAAAATTTTAGTTAAATCCCCCTAAAACTTAGTCCCTAGACCCCCCACTGAATAGTATAAGAATTAAATTGAATTGTATTTAATAGTAGAGGGACTAATTTAATCTAGTCCCTATAATAGAGGGACTTGGTAGGTGATTTCCACCCATAACAAATAATATTAAATTTTCAATTCGTTTTTTCACATTAAAAGACATACCCTGCAAAACATGAATGACGTTTTGCTATAATAAATAATAGTACCTAGTTTAATGATGCCTCCATTATTGGTTGTGCCACCGCCTCTAGACAACCCCAAAGATATAAAATAATTTGAATAGCTGAAATTATTAATAAATTTTATTTTTAGAGAATTTTAAATCCAACTTCAGCATATGATTAAACACAAATAATCAAGCTTTAAATCGATTTTTATCTTCGAAGTATCATTCGTTTTAAAGTTGACAACAACAGATTGATATTGTTCCTGGGTGGAGTTAGGATTTTATCTCCTAATTCGTTGAGAGCTCGAGCTCGATGAAAAGTTTATAGAGTAAGAACGCCTCGTTAGATCATATCATACCACCCATCGAAAGGATGTGAGTATCTTGTGCTTGTAGGGTTTGGACCCTTAACCCATATAACTTATATTATATTCTATAGGTCAAGAGTTCAATCCTTATCAAGCGTGGGATGCACATATCCCCTCAGTAGTGGCTTGTGCATCATGCATGGTTGGGCCAGACGAGGCACTCTCGCTCTGCAAACTCTGCTTCAAGCTTAAACTCTCGATGGAATTGATCTCAACTCAACTCAACTCGAAGACAATATTGACCCATTGAGGGGTCCATCAATTTTGAGTAAATGATATTTTAAAGATTTCTCTAGAAAGAACAAACCTCGATAAGTCAAGAGTTCAAACCCTACTAAGCATGAAATGCACGCATTCCATTCTATAAGTAACTCGTGCATCTCGTACAATCGAACTCAACAAGGCACTCTCACTTTGCGAACCCTATCTCAGGCTCAAGCTCTCGACAAAAACGAAAGATAAAACTTTGATTACAATATTAATCCATTAAGGAATACTTCTTTAGAAAGAGTAAGTTGGAATTTAAAAGAAAAAATAAATAGATGAACAAGTTTTGAGGTGCATTTAAATTAGTACAGCAAGCAACAAAACCCTGTCTTCTATTAATTGCCCCAACTGTTTTCATCATTTCATTATTATATATTTTGGGCTTTCAAATCACTCTACTTTCATGTCGTCCCTTTGGTTTTTTCTCACCGTTCATTTATTGCCCCCCCAATCAAACGGTTAGAATTTATTTCAAAGATTTCTTTGGAACCCAAAGTTTTATGGTATCTATATGGGAATCAAATTGTATTTAAAAGAAAAAAAAAAGAGTAATTTTATTCTTGCACCTTAATTAATGAATACATTAATCTTTTTAGTTAAATTTTTTATTCATTTTTACTGTTAAAAACTAACGTATTCGATGGAATAGTTCGATAATTATACTTGGTGTGTTATATGTATCTTATGTTGTCATACAGGGCTCCGTTTTTAATAGTATAAATAGATAAAAATTTTAATGGAATAATCAATTTGCTCTTAGATTTAACGTATATAGACTAATTTATTTATTTTTTTACTAAATGGGACAAAATGCATAATAATTGTTATTTTTGTCATTGCCTTTCTGAACAGAGATGTAAATAGGGGGCTGGCCTCCTAAAATGAAAATTTTTTATTTAGCCACTTTAAATTTTTAAAAATTTTAAATTAATAAAAATAAAATTGCACTTTGGTCTTTCTACAAATTATAATAATTTGATTTAATCTTTTAAAAAATACAATGATATAAGGTATTAGAATGATGAAATTATAATTTTACTATCATAAAAATTATAATTTAATTTCGACGCCTAAAAAATTTTCTGACTTTTTCCCTATTTTCGAATAATGTATAATAAAAATTAATAATAGCATATCAAAGAGACCAGTTTCATCGATTTTTAATGTAACTATATAATTTGATGTATTACTATAATAAACATATTTGATAATTAATGAAAATAATAAAAGTTTTGAAGCTAAAAAAGAGATCAATATGGAGCTAATTGAATCTCGGTTAGAAATTATGGGTTCGAACATGTTTAAGTGTATGTTTCATTTTAGGAATTTGGGGTTATGGATAATTTAGTCTCGTGGCCTTAGCCCTGATATTTAAGTTTTATAACGTGCAAATGCCATGTATGGATTCTTTCCCAAATTATTTCGGGTGGGAGGTTATTCTAGGTTTAGGTCCCACCATGTATGCACTGTTTAGATTCATTTTGGTTTAGGTTCGGATATATTTTTATTTCAATCCATTGTTCAATCAATAGTGTTTTGTATTAAGTTAATTTTAGTTCTAATTAATTGGACGTGCATTGTTTATTATTATACCTATAATTGTATTTATACCTTCTTTTGAAAAATTAAAATAATTTTTTTATTTTTTTTAAATAATGAAACAAAATACTCGACCATCATGGGCCGGGTCAATTTGGGTATTATAACAGGCCCATGAAAGAGGGGTATTCTTGTTAATAAATTAAAATAAAGAGGCTAAAAGGGAAAGAACAAGACTTAGTCCAGCCCAACCCAAACTCATAAATACTTTTACTAATGTTGTTTATTGGGCAACCTAAGAGCCCATATATTTGAGTGTTATCATCTAATTTTTTATTCGAATTAAGGGTCGGTTTGTTTACAGGTAAAAAGTTTTACGAAAAATATTTTATGCATTTTCTTGTATTTGTTTAATAGAAAACAAATTGATCAATGGAAAATGACTTACAGGTCAACGGATAAAATAAGTCTTTTTTTCCTGTAAAATGACTTACCTTTTTAAACATACATTTTTAATTATTTATATTTAGTCATATAATAAAATATTAATATAATAAATATAATTTATCATTTTAATAAATTATTTAATATTTCAATTTTATTTTGATAATAAATTTTAAAAATAATAATATTAAATAATATTATTCACAAATTATTGAAAATATTAAATATTAATATTTTAATAATAAATATTTATTACAATTATAAATATATTAATAATAAATGTTTTGTAGTATAAAGGTTAAAATATGTCATAAATTAATGTACACTTCACAGATTTGTAATTTGGTCTTTGTACTTTTATTTTCAAGAATTTAGTCCTTTTACTTTTCAAATTTGAAAATCAAGTCCAAATATTGGCATCGTTAAATTTTTTTGTCAATTTTTTTTATGTCGCATTTTTAAATAAAAAAACTCACTTGGTAGTCATGTAATTAAAAAATAACGTTATAATAAACCTAAATTTAACATAATATTTTTAATATATGCAAAAACAATATAAATTCTAAAATTATAGATAAAAATAAATTCAATTAAACAATGAAAAAAAGAAGAAGAAAATCTCAAATGTATGTTTGTATCATTGAAAAAAAAACTTTTTTGAAATGTTTTTAAGAAATCTACTAAACAAAAAAAAAAATATTTTACACAGAATCATGCAACATCAGAAAATATTAGCTTTTACAGAAAAACATATCATTTTTCGGAAATCATTTTCAGTGAAACAAACGAGCCCAAATAAATTATTGATAGTAGATCCAAATTTGTTTCTAATTTTAAAAAATAAAAATAAATTGGACGAAGAAATCAGATATTTGAATATGAATCTTCATTCGTAAAAGTACAACAAATTTGGATAGTGGATATAGAACATAAAGTTGTTATTTCCAAAAGAAAGTAGATTCGAATGTTGAATATCTAAGAGTTAATATCCACATTTAATCCATGTATTATTTTTCGAAGTTGAAATGGAACTAAATAAACTATTCACTAAATATCTTAATTTTATAATTTAAAAATAATATTTTTTTAAAATAAAGTGGACAATTAATTCGAATTTTTAAGTCTAAATATTTCAAAAAGTTAATACACGTACGCTCTAAATTCAATGCAAATAGTAATTAAAATATTAAAATTTAAATATTATCTAAATCCGCAATATATATACACACACGGGTGAATGCAAGGAGAATACGCAAGGTCCTAACCTTCTAAAAAACGAAAATCGTAATTTTAACTCATATAAATGTTCAAATTATAAATTAATATATGGTAAATTTATACTTTGGTCCCCTTCTAAATGAAAAATTCTATTTAATCATTTGAAAATGATGAAATCATAATTTAATATATGATAAAATCTATATTTTTAGATTTTAAAAAATTAGAATTCAATTTTAACTCCTTAATTTTTTATTATTTTTTGGATTTAACCCTATATGTATATCTATGAATATTCGAAACCACACTACCTATTACCATCCCGGATAAATGAAGGCATCGTTGTGAATGTTGAAAAGATGAGTGCATTGAATTATTGGTAGATGAGAGATGAGCCATGAAATGGACTTTTAATGCAAAAGACATTGACATTGATCTACCACATGGGGGAATCAAATTCCCCATTGAAAGCAAATAAGGCAATATTACCCATCCATCCGTTCGGTTAATAATTTAATTAATTTTTTTATAGAAAAGTTTAAATTATAATGAAATCGAATATATCCAATAATTTAATTGTTTTCTTTAATTTAATTAGCGAACCCCGAATTATAATTTGAACATTGGTACGGTGAATTAATCCCTCTCGACGAGTAGAAAAATATATTTTAAATTTAAGTTAATTTGATAATCAATTTCGGAGATCGAAAAAGAAAGATATTTGATTTTTGATTTTCAGATTTGTGATATTTAAATTGTTTCAAGGAAAAAAAAACCTTAATTGTAGAAGAAAAATTAAAAAACAGCTTCCGATTGGTGTAAACAATGCGAACCAAAATCATACAATAACAATTAACAACTCAATAACTTAAAATAAAAACTCTCAAATAATTTTAATGATCATTTTGTAACTTTTTAAAGTTTGATAACCACAACATAAACTTATTAATAGTTTATTAACCTTGAGTATAGTGTACTTTTTTAACTTTAATCTCATTTTAAGTTCTTCTATCATATATATATATATATATATATATATATATATATATATATATATATATTCTTTTTGATAAAATGCTTAAAACCCAACTTGTAAATAGAGAAATAATGCATTTCAACGCATTCGAACCTACAACCTCTTGTACTAACAACAATGCCGATGTCAATCGAGTTAAGACTCAATCGACTCAATCAACAGGTATAGCGTATTTTTAAGTGGTTTGTAACATTCAAATATCAAATTCCAATTATAGTCGAATTAATCTATAGTTGGCAAAAAAAATTGATTATTATGCACGATTTCAAACTTGATTATTTCGTTTCGAATTCAATATAATTAAAAATATAAAATAATAAATAATAAAAATTCGATTATGTTTGGGAACTAATAGAGATAAGCATTACGATAGAAGAGCTTGAGATGCTCAAGATCCGAATTCGAATATAAGGAAATGTATATATAATGTTACATAAAAGGCACAGTAAATCTTACTGTACAAATTGCTACAAAAACTTAAGTTAATCTAATTTGTCAAGGAACCCCATGAAATCACCTATAAATTATTATCTTCAAATCATATAAATCTATTGTTCTTTAAAAATTGGAGGCAGCCCCCAAAATTCTATGCCAATTTGTTCATAGCTTTTCTTCTTTTAAACCAATCTATCCAATGATCAAACACCCAAACTATACTAATCAAAATGGCTGTTACAATCACAATCATCCAAGAAACCCAAGCCCATACCGGGATTGAATCCCCAGCCATCTGATTTATGTAAAAAACCCCCATTTTATACACAAAGAGAGGTCCAATGATACCCCTAACGATAGTATAAAAGGCAAAAAACGGAAGAGATATAAGGTCGAACACCTTACCCGCAACAGGAAGATCAGCTTTACGATACCCAGCAAGAGTCCATACGTTCTGACAGAAGCTAGTGATTTCAGCTAAGATAAGAAGAACAAGAAGGGCAAACGACCCATGGTTAACAATGAACCGACAAGTGAAGAACACGTAAAGGGTAGCTAAATGATGGAGGATAAAGAGGGTATCATTGGGGAAAAATATTAAGTAATGAAGAAGGTCGATTGAAAAGTAAGAGATGCTGAATTCGAGAACGGTGTTATGGAGGAAAGTGTTTGGTGAAGAGAAAGTGGGTGGAGATGGTGATTTGGTGTTGTGGGTTGTTAATGCGTGGATCGCCATGAAAACAGCTGGAGTACCATGGGTTAATGAGATGAAACAGCTTGAAGCTTCAGCACGGTGTTTGGGATCCCAGTTATGGAAGATACGAAAGTAAGCTAAGAGGTAACTGGAGACGAAGAAGAAGATGAATGTAGGTAAAGTTAGGGTTTGAAAAGAGGGGATCCCCATTGAAACACAGTAGAAGAACCGGAAAAGAAAATACAGAGATATTTTAATGGATAAATTAAGGTGAGCTTTTTTTTTTTTAATTTTGAGTGCTTTAAAAAGAGAGGGCAGGAGGGGAAAGGGTGAGGTCAAATTATGTTGTCATCCCTTTATTATACTCGAATTTGTGATTTAGTCCTTTTATTTTAATTTTAATAAATATTCCAGTAATTTTATAAAAGAAATATTTAAGTGACTACTAATGCATTTTACTCGGAAAAAATTAACTAAGATGTAATTTTAATTTTAACTTTTTGAAAATTTAAAGAATAGTAAAAAATAAAAATCAATGTCACAGTATTAGAAAATATTTTAAGCGAAAATTAATCGTATTTGACTATTTAGACTAGCTGATGCCACCATAAAATGTGAAAGTACATGTCATCATGTCGTTTACCGAAGATAGTAACCTATTTATTGCTTAATTAAAAATAAATTTAATAATTATTTTATTTTATTTAAGAATATATTAATCTCTATCAAACAATATGATTACATTCAATATTTAATTTTAAATAATATATTAAATAATTTTTATAAATTAAATTCAACATTTAATTTTTTAATATTTAATTTTTCAACACTTAAAATTTTTAAGTTTATCAAACATAACCTAAATTGATCCGAGCTTTGTAGTAGAAGGACATGTTGAGTACTTTCACCATTATAAAAAGCATATTATTTATTAAATTAAAATATAATAATTAAAACTCAAAATTTAGCAGGGACCAAAATCACAATTTCCACGCCTCGAAACGGTGATTAAAGGGCGTATCGTAGTCGGTGATATGGAGAAAATGTTGGGGAGATATTTTCCGTTTACTTGACGCTTGGGAAAGAGAGTGCGTGCACGTGACTAACATTAGATGATTAGTATGATATGAATTCTCATAGGTTTAATATATAATTTGGTACCTAAATTTAATTTTGATATTCAATTTGGAACTATTAAACAAAAATATTTAATTTGGTACCTGAGTTTTTTTGTTTTAATTTGATATCTGAGTTTGACTTCAATTTCCAGTTTTATATCGAGTATAATTGACTCAATGAATGTTTGGCATGTGTACTCTATTAAAAAATAGGTACTTAACTGGGAAAAAAACAAAGCTTAAGTACTAAATTAAATATTGAAACCAAACCAAGATTTTTAAAATCGATCGACGATCGAACCGATCAAACTTTCGATTCTTGATTCGATCAATTCAATCAAACGGCGAGGTTTTAATTGAATATGTTATTAACATTTCATAAATATAAATTATAGAGAAAAGTGGTTCAACCACCAGTTCAACTGTTTTTTTAATCTGGTTCCAGGCGGTTTGCTCAAACTTCGATTCAAACCTTTTTTTGGACTGATATACTAATTGATTCTCAATCTAACTCATTTGATTGGTTAGTTCGGCCTAGTCTGGTCCCAACAATCATGAGTCAAACTCAAGTATCAATTTGAAAAACGCTAGGTACCAAGGTGAAAATTGAAGCCAAATTTAGACACCAAATTGGGACAAAAAAAGTTAAGTACCAAATTGTATATTAACCCGTTTATATATATTAAATTAATTATACTTTAATAATTTAATAAAAAATATCATTTGTTATATGAAATAAATATTTTTAATTAAATTTAAATTATGTTATGTGTATGGTAAAATTACATAAATGACACGCTAGTTGCTTGTTATGCTTTACGCTGTATAGGATATTCGCTCATTCGGATATTTTCAAATTTCAGCATAAAAGTATCTTCCCTTTTCCATTCCCAACAAGTTATGGCAATCGAGAAGGACGGAAACGGATAATATCAAATTTATTCTCGTTTTATTGTTGGTATGCTTTGCTAAGGGGCAAATTAGGGAAAAAAATTTGGGGAGATTATAGTTGAAAAATAAATTTTTGAAGGGTTAAAATGTCATTTTATCATTGTATATATAATTTCTAAAGGTATTAACTTCAATTTTATTGTTTTGGGGTCCTAAATTTGTTCAAAGGTCCTAAATTTATTCACCCAAATTTGAAAGTCCACTAAAAATATGAAGAGTTTGCATAAAAGTACGAGGCTAAAAAAATGGACGCCAACAAAAGAATTTAAGCTTGTTTAAAACATAGGACGAGTTTGAGCTTCAACAAAGTCCAACTTGAGATCAACCCATTCTCTTCTTTGTAATATATCTATTTTATTCCACGTTCAAGCACGAACTTGTTCAAACTATGAGAGTGTTTAAACAAAAACATGCGGCTTGAAAAATGAGTTTGTATAGGAAAATTAAGTCTATTTAAAATATGAATTGAGTTGAAGCTCCAACGTTTAATGTCCATTTAAATTATGCAATTTATACAAAATAAAATTAAAGGTAAACTACACCCGTTGTTCCTAAACTTTGGTCAAAATTACATTTTGGTCCCTGAAAGGGCAAATAACCAACTTGCGAAAGAAGCCATTAATATTATTGAATTGTTACATTTTTGCCACACATTTTGTTACCTTTGGTTAAAATGAGGATGTGATATGCTAATTTAAAGTGCTAATAACCAATTTGGTCCTTGAAATATAAATAAAATATTAGTTTGATATTTTAAATTATTTTCTTAATAAGTATTCTAATTTTGTTTTAAAAAATTAAGAATAAATATAAATAATTAATAAAAATATATTAATATTTATATTAATTTTAAATAAAAATAATTATATTAAATAAAATAAAAAATCCTCCCCTCCCTTCCTCACTCTGCCCCTCTCCTCTTCTGCCCTCGTCCCTTTTCAAATTTGGATATGAGTTGGATTTAGATATTTTAAAGTCGACTAATTCAGTTTTGGTTTTTCAAAACATAACTCGAACTGACTACACTATTTTACCCAACCTTTACAACCAACCTAAATTCACAACCAAATAAATTAACTTAAAAAAAAACAGAAATCAACTTGTTTGATCGATTTGATCGGTTTAGTCGGGTTTGCACCACTTTTGTACAACCCTAATCTTGAACGCTCAATATTGCCAACACAACTAATGCCTCATTGGCTCAAGGTATTATTATTATATCGATCAGAACTTTTCATCGGCTCAGTTATAAAATATTAATTTTGATATTTCGTGAATATATTTAAAATACGTAAATCAAATTTAAAACACATACGTTTCTATTATATAGAAATTTTGTACTTAACATGTTAAGAAACAAAAAGAAAATGTTAACAGGAAGCCCATTTAGTTTATTTTCAACATGTTAGATCAAGGACTAAGTTAGAAAATTTGTATCCAGAGTATCGAGATAAAAAAAAAAAAAGAGTTCAAAGTTAAAAAATTGTATTAAAATGTTTAAAATAAATTATTACTTTCGAAATAAGACAAAATTACAAAATTTTCATACAATTTAAAAGGCTAAAATAGATTATTGAAATATTAATTTTAAGAGGGGCTACTAAGACAATATACCATTTAACTCATGAGAGGCTGCAGCCCTTCACCACATCCAAGCTATCAACATGATAAATAGATATTCGTGTGAAATTTGATTTAAGTGTTTTCAACGTGATGGATTTAAAATTTGAGTTAGATCAATTGTTGGACTTAGAATGAAGGCAAAAAAATAAAAATAAAGAGCCATAATTAAATTATAAAAATTGAGATCAAAAAGTAAAATTATTATATTATTTTATAATTTTATAAATTTTCAAAGCATCTTAAAAGAAATTTTACCATTTTACATTCACCTAGACCTTTTCATGGTTTAGGTTAACTGCCCAAGCTCGAAGGCTAATTCAAAATTTAGAAGGGTTTAGGTAAAAATATTAAGCTCAAAAAACAAGTTTGGATAAAAAAATTAAGATTGTTTAAAATACGAGTTGAGCTCGAGCTCGAACATTCAATATCCAAGCCTGGCCCAACCCATTTTCTATTTATGTATATATATTATATTATTTTTATATTGTATATAAATGATAAGACATAAAAATTAAATTAAAGTAATATATAATATTATAGTGTAAATAAAAAAAAGTTAAATATCTATATATAAAATTCCAATAAATAAAAAAATAAAAAAATGTTAAATATAAAAATAAAAATAATATAAATATATATTTTTTAAAAATTAAAAAATAATATGGACAAGCTTAAAACGAATTTAAGTTAGTCATTTATAAATATTGACAGGCTTAAGTAAAAATTTAAGCACATATTTTAGATCGGGCTTGGGTAAACATAAAATTTATTAATAACATGCTTATATCCGGCCCAGTTCGGCCCATAAACACCTCTAGGCTAGATTGGTGAAGGAAGAGCTTAATAGATACTTTTAAGGACTTAATCAGAACATTTTAAGCTTTTAGGATCAATTTAAAATCTAATCCATAATTTGAGGATGTCTTTTAAAGTTAACCCATATCTGTTCTCCCTAGTAAAATAAAACACATCGTTTCGATTCGCAAAATCTTCTCTTAGCCTTTCGCTTTCTATTTTGCGATTTCTCGCGCTTTCGAAAGTCGAAAGCTCTCTACTTTTCATATTCCCTATTTTGTCCCTGGCGAACCGGCGGCGATCGCCGACTTTCATCGTTACGTCCATGTTTTTCCGTTTTCGTCGCTATCGGTAAGCCCTAGATACTCTCAATTTCCTTTACTTTCTTAATTTCGTCGAGGGATTTGAGAAAATTGAATATTGATATATCTAGGGTTTATCTTCTTCGTCTTTTTCCTTGATTTCTATTATGATCTGATTGTTTTTCGAGCTACACAGAGCGAGAGTCGAGGATCTGATACTTCGGTTTGGTTGTTTTAGCTGCCTTTTATTTTAAGGTTTCGTATTGATTAACCTAGTTTGGGCTTTTATTTTTTTTGGTTGAAAGTTGGGGGAATTTTGGCTAGGCTTGTTGTGTTCGGGGGTTTAGGGTTTTATAAGTAAGCAATTTGGAAGGAATTTCTTGAATTGGAAAGCGTTTGATTTCTGAATATTTTGAAATTTATACATGGCTGCTGGGAGAAATGGGGGTTATCATAGTAATGGGTTTAGGAATAGAGATTCTGAATTTGAGGTGACGAGGCGGGAAATTGCTAATTCTAAGGATTATGAGCCTTCTAGGAATGATAGCCGTAATAATGAAAGGCGAGATAGAGTTAGGGTTAGGCAAAAGGATGTTAAGGAGAGGGAAGTGGTAAATGGTGGTTCTCTGTCCTCTTCGAGTAGGGATTCAGGTGGCAGTAGTGGTGGTGGAGGAGGTAGTCGGGGACCCAAGCGATGTGAGTTCTCTCGTAAGGTGGTAGATAAGGAGCCTGGTGAGTTGTCTAGTGAAAGTGGATCGGAGGATGCCATAGAGTCTGAGTTGACTATTAAAAATAGTGAGATTGCGAAAGCAATGGATAATGGGGCTCAATCTCATGTGGGAAAGAAAAAGAAGTTTTCGCCTATAGTATGGGATATAGATGACAAGGTATTAAGTAATTCATCGAAAAGTAGGATTTCACCAGCAGTTACAGCTGTTCCTCCTCCACCAGCAGTGCCTAAAGTTTATCACAGTTCACCTAACAATGTCTCTGGTGGTACTGTACAGACATCTCCTGTTAGAGAAAGAAAAAAGCAGAAATTACAACCTCCTTCACCAGTTGCTGCTACTGAAATTGCTGTATACTCCACTTTGGAATCTCGAATCGATTTGGATTTTTCCCCACCTAAAGAGCAGGTTAACAATCAGGATGCCGGGCAGCTTGACGATGAAGATTATGTACCGACCAGACATATATCTTCCTCAAGATGGGCGTCTGGTGATAGTTCTCCTGGTGATGAGGGTGAAATTTTAGAAGATGAGGAAATGCCTAAAATGAGGAAAAAGTTATCTCTTCTGGAATCAGCCCATAAAAGATTTCGGAATAAGTCGACAACTCCAGAGCTTGGGGAGCTTAACAGGGAAGGCTCTGAGGGAGTTAGAGCTAAATCATCTGAGTCTGATGAACGAGCTGCTCGTTCCAGGTCTGGAAGTGGGAATGATTCAGAGAAGGATGACTACATGGAGATTGATGTTGAACATGATAGAAATGACAGTAGTGTAAGCGAGTCTGATAGAGATGCTGAGAATGAAAGTGATTCACTGGGTACACCAGAGCCTCCAGCTCCTCCTTTAAGAAGTGTGAACATGCTTCAGGGATGTAGAAGTGTAGATGAATTTGAGAGATTAAATAAGATAGATGAAGGTACTTATGGTGTTGTTTATAGAGCTAGGGACAAGAAGACAGGGGAAATTGTGGCATTGAAGAAGGTAAAGATGGAGAAAGAAAGAGAAGGTTTTCCTCTGACCTCTTTGAGGGAAATAAACATTCTTCTCTCATTTCATCACCCATCGGTTGTAGATGTTAAAGAAGTAGTTGTAGGGAGTAACCTTGATAGTATCTTTATGGTTATGGAATACATGGAACATGATCTGAAAGCGCTGATGGAGACAATGAGACAACCATTCAGCCAAAGTGAGGTTAAATGCTTGATGCTTCAGCTACTGGAGGGTGTCAAGTATCTTCATGACAATTGGGTTCTGCATCGAGATTTGAAGACATCTAATCTGCTTTTAAATAACCAAGGTGAATTGAAGATTTGTGATTTTGGGTTGGCTCGTCAGTATGGGAGCCCATTAAAACCATATACACATTTGGTTGTTACTCTTTGGTACAGGTGAGATGCATGCCATTGATTACTTTCCTGATCATAATTGTCAATGAAATAAAGTATATAGGAGATTTCTTCTTCGTCGTTATTTTTTCATGTGCTGTTTGTGAATGGGTGTTTGGAAAATTATTCTGAATTGTTAATTTGGGTGTGCAAATGTTGATTATTGACAGAAACATCCCCTTTTTTTGGTTATTATTATATGTTTTAATGCTGAATAGTAATACATCTAAAACCTTGAGGTTACATTTCTTTGGAGAAGCCTTTTTGAATTGATGAATTGTTATCTGTGCTTCCTGTTTTGTGGTTAATGAGAAGTATGGTTCCCTAATGCTCTATGGTCCTGACCTTTTTTTTACTGTTTGTAAACATTTTAGGCTTAACCTTCTGCTTTTGCACTGTTAATTTGTCTTAAGTTTTCTTGATTGAATTGTTAGTTGGACTTCTCTTTTCGTGGTTAATGAGAAGATGAACCCCATATGCATTAGGGTGCTAACTGGTTTTATTGTTTGTAACTTTTGCTTTTGCACTGTTAAATTGTCCCAAGTTTGGTTGATCAATTATCTGAGCATTTATATTCTGGGACTCAAGTAGTTAGGAGTTCTTTATGTTGGTTTTGCAGGGCTCCAGAACTTCTTTTGGGAGCAAGACAATATTCCACTGCAATTGACATGTGGTCTTTGGGTTGTATAATGGCTGAACTACTTTCGAAAGAACCACTTTTCAACGGGAAAACTGAATTTGATCAACTTGACAAGGTGAATTAAATTAGTTGATCTTAGCGTTTATTAGTCATTCTATCTGGCTGTATTATACGGCTCAATGTGCCCATGTTGGTTAATGATCTTTGATTTGTTGCATGGGTTTGACTATTGCAGATTTTCAGAACACTGGGCACACCAAATGAGACAATATGGCCTGGTTTTTCGAAGTTGCCTGGAGTCAAGGTTAATTTTGTCAAGCATCAGTAAGTATTAGATCTATATAATTTGATTTTAGATTCAGTTGAGTGTAAACTTTAGGTGGTCTTATTTTTCCCACTGTTTTCCCAGGCTTCCAGCTTTGGGTGATTCTGTTCTGGCTTTCTGGCCTCCATTGGTGACAGTACAGTAACACAGCATTGATTTCTGTTTGTATTAATGACTGATGTATTTTCCTTTCAGGTATAATCTACTGCGCAAAAAATTTCCAGCCACGTCGTTCACTGGCACACCTGTTCTCTCTGATGCAGGATTTGACTTACTGAATAAACTCCTTACTTATGATCCTGAGAAGGTAAATAACTTGGCTTGTGTGTATACTTTAGTTACCTTGCCATTATTTCTTTCGGATGATTTATGGAGCCTTCTGATATCACTTTCAGCGTATAACTGCTGAAGCTGCTCTTAACCATGAGTGGTTTCGTGAAGTTCCTCTTCCCAAGACCAAAGCTTTCATGCCCACTTTCCCTGCCCAACATGCTCAAGACAGGTATTGAGCAACAGAAACTAGAAGACTTCACATGTATTTTATCCTAGTAAATTTGCGTTCGTTTTTATTATTATAGTTCTGAATAAGGTCTTTTGCATCATGTTAGGCGAATGAGAAGAATGCTGAAGAGCCCAGATCCTTTGCAAGAGCAACGTAGAAAGGAGTTGCAACAAGGGGAACTAGGGACTGGTGGTCTATTTGGCTAAGAGAAAATTCATCCATCAGTGCCATTTGATCTTCATTTTTTAGAATTTTCTCATTATTGCATTCAACGGAAGTTGCGAACTTTGTTTTCAGAAGATCATTCTTGCTGTTTTTTAGCAGGCACTGATGATGTTTTAGCTGGAGATATTGGTTGCCTCTTCCTGTGCGCCAGATGTTATGCAGGTTATATTGTTTTCCAGCTTTGTTCATCATATAAAAATGCATCTGACACTGCTTGCATTGCAAGGTGTGGCTATCAGCCTTTCTTCTTTTAGAAATCAGTTTCAGCTGAGACTTGTGTAACATATTTTTATTGGAACAATGATGTAAACCTTCCTTTTATATCTGGTTTTGAATATTAAAAAAGAAATCTGGATTTCTTCCATCTATCAGTTCCATCTTTTTTTTAATATTGACATTGTGTTTGCAAGAGACGGTTGGTGTGGAGTGGAGGAGACATTCTTTGCATTTCATTGACGAAGAAATTGACAGTAACCATTATGCATCTAAGGTAATTTATTAATTCAATATCTGTGGCATGTTCTATAGGCATATGTATGCATTGTCCATCCATGAGGGATTGCCTTTGCTGTGGGAACCATTATTTGTGACTGTGTTGGAGATGTGGAGGAGAGTTGTGACCTGAAATTGCTGCCATAAGAAAATTTTCTTTTCTTGTATATGTTTTTTTAGGATGGTGTTTGCTTGAGTTGAAAAGAAAATTTGAAGAGCTGAGATGTTGCAACTGTTTCTCATTCTTCCCTGTTCTGATATGTCCAAGATTTGTTATTTTGTGATTGTGTGCTTTCATGGGGACAAGAGGTATAAAACCCAATTTATATTTTGTCAAACATTAGGAGTTGGCCTCCAAACTATTTTTTTCATAAATTCTTTGTTTATTGATTTGACATCCAATTTGAACAGCTAATTTGATTTCTATACTGTTTATTTGTAACTGTGAACAAGCTATTCATCACCGATTAAGTTGAAGAACATGCAGTTTATTTTATGCCTTTTCATATGATCATACCAAATGCTATGCTTGTACTTCCCAGCAGATGATTGGTTTTTGTTGCGATGCCTAACTTGGTCTTTAGGATTTCTAGGAAAAAGTGGGTTGTTGCTGGGATGCTGGTTCTATTCCATTTAGGATTTTGTAAATACTTGAATTTGCTAAAGTTCAGCACTAAGTTTATGGCCACGAGTTAATGATTTACATTGTCATTTGTCGGTAAAAGTACCATGGAGGCCCTTGTACTAAGAGTCAAATTGCATTTTGCTCCCTCTACTAAAAAAAGGGCAAAATAGTCTCTGTATGTTAGATCAAAAGTGCGAATTGATTCTTTTATTAAAAATTCCATCCATTTCTACTACTAAAAAACTGGTCCTTGTATGCCAGCATGAGGTATACGTGGCTGTTTGGTTATTCTGTCAACTACATGTGTTTTTAATGGTAGAAACTGATGAAACTTTTAACAGAAAGGACCAATTTGCTCTATAATCTAATGTACGGGGTTTAATTTGCCCATTTATTGAGTAAAGGGGACAAAATGCAATGACTCTTAGTATAGGGGACTTCATGGTACTTTTATGTCATTTGTCTAATTTTTGACACAAATGATAACCTTTAGACTTTCTCTAACTTACTATCTGGTTCTCTTTTGTACTCATTATTTTAGTTTATCTGCTGTGTGTAATTTGGTTGGTCCGCAATTGAAACATCTCCTGAAGACATGAAAATTGATTTGTAATTTGCTAGTTGATTTTTATTATATTTCAGTTATGGCCTTAAGTGATCCAAGCTTATAATTAGTTTTGGAATCCTTTATGACATATCTGTGAATGTAACTGCAGTCTCAAAGCAAGCAGGTTGAGGAGGTTACCTGCATATTGTGGATTTAATCTAACTTCCAATTAGTTGTTCCTTCAGGCTCAGTAGAGGTACCATGCAAACTTTGGTCTGTTACAATATCTTAGATTAACTTTTTCAATTTAATATTCCTATCTACTGGTTAAGTAGCATTTGTCCTTGTTATTTAATGGTATTGCTGAGATGTGTTTTTAATTCTATTTAATTATAGTGAAAACATTAAAAAACTGAATCGAGAACGAATGGACCTTTCAGTATCTTCTATTTATAGTTTATCTAATGATCCAAGTATGGTTTTAGTCCTTCTTCTATGCTGAAAATTGTGATTTAACCTTCTAGATTGGTATAATTTGGTCTCTCCACTTTTATAATGTTTTTAGTAGGTCCAAATTAATAACACCGCTAGTTGCTGTTATTCAAGTGATGATGTGATTTTTTTACTATTATTTGTTCACAGTCAAGGCTATGTGGAAATTCAGTAAATCATGTTCAAGCATTGATAAATTTACACGTTGGTTGAATATTTAAGGTTTTTTCTTAAAGAAAATTCATGTCATCATTTTAACAATAGCAACTAATGGTGTTATTAATTTGGACCTACAGAAACCGAATTATGTCAAATTAAAGGTATTAAAACAAAAATTCAACATAGTGGAGAGACTAAGCCCATGATTAGATATCTAACCTTAGGGAATAGTCAGGATAAGGTTGTCTATATAGTTAGAATGGATGTGATCATTGTAATTCTTAAAGAGTTCCATTTAGCTGTATGCGCCACTTGGGTTACCTTGGATTGCAATATTTAGTATTTTACACTTAGAATGCATATAGTTCCAATTGATCTGCATGACAGTTTTTAGCAGGGAGTTGAAAATGCCAAATTATTGCGTAGATAGGAAATTTTATAGGGAACCCTGTTTTGTAGGTGCATGTGTTCATACATTCCACTTAAAATGTTTTGAAATTTTGTTAGTAGTTTCTTTGTCTAGTTATGTTCCCAGTCTCTGTACTCTTTTTACATTAAACATTTAGTCACTCTAACTTTAATCCTAGGATTTTAGTCCCTCTATGTCTGAGAACTTACAATAAATTAGCTTATGTGGTAATTTTAGAATAAAAGACTTTGCTTCCTTGACAAATATGACATTGTGGAAGACTAAATAAATACATAAAAATGTAGAATATGGGGTTAAGGTTTTTGATTAGGGTGAGTATTTGGTATATTGGCAGTGTATTTTTTTCAAGCTTTAAAAAATTGACATGTCCCTTTTTTCTTTAAATATATATATTTTAAACAATTTATTATACTTCTATAGTATGCTTGTCAACCCTTGATTTTGCTTGTAGAGTTTAAAAACTCCAGTGGCAGTGTACCAAATATTTTCTCTAGGTTTTTCATCACTGTAGTGAAAGTTGATACTTTTAAAATGAATTTAAATTGGTTGTGTAACAATTGAACTTTAATTATTAAATCAAATGAATATATGTGATGAGTACAGGGACTGGAAGCATAATTAGATTTTTCCCCTGTTTAAATTGTATTCCATGTAGGTTAGTTGCATTACTGTCTACAGTTCTATTAAGAACTTTGGAAATGAACATCATCGATTACCATTTAGCAGAAAAAAACTTGCAGAAGCTGCAACGGCAAACATATGACCACAACTCCAAAAGCTGCCATGTTTGAGATTAAGTCGAATCGTGTTCAGTCTTTTAATGCATTTGTTAGAATTTGTTCAGTCTTCCATGTGTTGTATTGTTCGAAGACGACCTTCTTGGGTATTGTTTTTGGTCGGGATTGGCTTAGAGAGCTTTGTGGGAGACGAAACTTGGATTGTGGGCAGTAGTTGTTTGATATGTTTTTCAACTTTTGGTGGAGTCGAGACGCATCAACATCGAAGGTGAATTTCGTGATTTAGTGTCTTTAGACTTTTTAGGTTACTTACATCATACTTCCCGAGCAATGACTTCAATTTTAAGTTTGCTTGCTTTCAAGCATCAAAACCTAGATCCAACGTACGTTTGTGTTGCATAGGAAGTTCTGACCGATAATCAGAATCCAATTATATTATTAAATGACCAAAATGATTTTATTTTAACTAAAGATTTTTATATGAAATTAAAAAAAAACCCTGCTTTTAGTGAGATTTAAACCCAAAGCATGATTTAGCTTTAATGTCAACTTTAAGTAAATATATTATATAAATGTTTTTACTCACATATCAATTTTATTAAATTGTATGAAATTAATTTTTTTTTTAAATTTAGAGAGAATTTGAATTTAATAAATTTTCAAAAAATTGTCAATGAAGCTAACACAGAATTTGACATTACGATAACGGAAGGACTTGATAAGTTGGATAATCTCGAGGATTCAATAAAATCATTTTGAAGTTTAAATAGTGACTTAAAACTTGAACCGTAGCGGTCGTTTGATATGATCAAATCCCAAATTTTTAGCAATAATCATATGGACCAATTACCATCAGGTTAATGAATTTTGACTTACCAGTATTTAATCTTTGCGCACATCACTACGTGGACAAAAATTAGGAAAAGTTTGATAGGCTTTATGCTAAATTGGAGTAAAAAAAAAATCAGAGATCATTTTGAGAAAAGTAGCAAGTTTTGGGAGTAAATGTTAACAACGAATGAGTTGTTAAAATTATGTTCTTTTGAGTCAACTGATGATCTCAACAGTATCCTTTTTCTGTGCCAGAAATTGAGAAGCACAATTGCAATAGGGACGTAATGTTTGAGAAAAACTTAGCAAGCTACCTAGAGATAATAATAGTAGTATTAATGGACCAAATCTGATCAAAACTCTGGTAATTGTAGCACCAAGATTAGTGAAATATTTTATTCCTTTAAACCATAGTAATATTCCCAATCTATGATGCTGTATGATGTTTTTAAAACGAAAACGAATTTGGCGAAAGTTTTACCCGACAAGAGGCTAGAAGAGGAAATAGTTCCGACACGTGGGAACCATAGTTGCAGCGTCACAGGCGAGAACCTCACCGTCGGCTTTCATGATACACATTTCACGATGATTGTAACATCCCTTTTCTATGATGCCATATGACGCTCAAAAACAAAAAAGTAAAAATACACGGTGAAAGTTTTAGAGCATTACCGACTGAGACTAGAAGAGGAAATAGTTCCGAGACAAGGGAACTGTTGTTGCGGCATCACAGGTGAGAACCTCGCCATTGGCTTTCACGATATAAGTTTCGGGATCTACTTCGATATTTGGGAGAGCATCATTGAGCTTCATGTCGAGCTTGGTTAGATTTCGGGTATTACCAACAGCTTCTACTCTCTTCTGCAGTCCATATAACTCTTTGATTCCGCGATCTAAAGCAGCCTGTTTGCAAAGGGTTGATGTAAAATTCTACTTATTCATCATGTATGGCTGAAACCGGAAAACCCAAAAACCGATTCTGACTGTAATGTTTGGTCTGATTTTGATTCGGATTTTATTGAATTTGATTTGGTTTCAGTCGGATAATAATTCAACATATTTGGTTGGGTTTCCTCAACAGAATTAAATTCTACTTTTTATAATATAAAAGTACGCATTTTAATTCTAAATTAAGGAAAGAAACTTGAAAAAAAATGCTACTATAAAAAACATTTTTAGAAGTTTTAAAACTAATGAACCGAACTGATACGCAGGAATGGACTACATTTTGGGCGAGTTCGGTTATCTACGGCATTTGGTTTAAAAAAAATCAGTTAGGTCATCTATGACATTTGGTTCGGTTTATAAAATGACGTTAATCATATTTATATTAAACCAAACCGAACCATTATCAATCCTAGATACGTGTGTCTGTGTATATATACATAGAGAGAGAGAGAGAGAGAGAATCGTGCCTTGCTGACGAATGCAATGGAGTTAGCACTTGCAGCCTTGCCGAATGCTCCAAACATTGGCCTTGACAACACCTGTTACAACCGATATGGATATATTCAAATTTAAAAAAAAAGGTTCATGAATTTTAATAGTTATATTTCCTACTCATGTCCAGATACGAGTTGAAAACAAACGTTAGATGCAAATACTACAAAGGGAAAAAAGAAGAAGGAATCGTAGAATATAAAATGTTACCGGTTCAGGTGTCGGAATGCTTGCATTAGCATCTCCCATATTAGCCCAAGTAACTTCACCACCTTTGATCACCATTTCAGGTTTTGCCCCAAAAAAGCTTGGCTTCCATAAAACAAGATCAGCCAACTTTCCCACCTGAAGAAGATATTCGTATATTATTGACGTAAGTGAAATTTAGGGATCAGAAATCTTGAGCCAATGGATTTTGAACCGATCTGCTTCAAATGAGGAGGCTCGGAACGGTTATGAATGCAATCGACATCCATGTAAGGAAAATAAAAAGTTGAAGCAACATAATAAATAAAGTACCTCAACCGAACCGACAAATTCTGCAATCCCGTTAGCAATGGCTGCATTTATGGTGTATTTTGCTATATAACGTTTGATTCTTAGATTGTCGTTGTCTGAGTCTGCGGGACCAAGTGGTCCCCTTTGTGATTTCATCTTGTGGGCGGTTTGCCAAGTTCTGCATATCACCTGGAAAGAAATTCGAACTTATTTCAGCTTTATACCACATGCAGAATGAGAAATGCATGCAATATATATATGTATTTAACCCTCCAAAAACCCTCTAAATACACGGAAAAAAACATAAAAACAATTGAATATACCCATGTAGGACCAATTCCCGTATTTGACACTTAACATAGTAGAATATTAATGCTCAGCCGATAGGTACTTTATAAAAAATAAAGAGTCGCAGGAACATAGGTCGAGTCAAAGAAGACATGTCTCTTGTTTCTAACAATGTTGAAAGAACCGAACAAGATTGTTTATTGGTTTGAACCGGTTTAAAGCTGGTTTGACCAACCAATCTAGTCCGAATTTTCCATCCAAGGTTTCCACCTTTGATAGTCCTTTAATTATACAAAAGTTCAGAACAAAACCTCGCCAATGCGACCCATCGCCTGTGAATCTGAAGATATAATGCTGATTGCCCCCGTGTCGTGCAATATGTCTTCGGCAGCAATGGTTTCCGCCCTAATCCTTGATTCTGCAAATGCTACATCTTCAGGAATATCCTTGCTGAGGTGATGGCAAACCATCTGCTAAGATAGAAATGCATGAGAATGGAAAAAATTGAGCATACCCGTATCGGATACATACTCGTATCCGACACTCACCCCCCAAGTTCAAGCAATAGAGCTGTCATCCTTTTCATACCAGCATGTCAAGATGTTCATCTATAGTATTGGAAGTATAAGGGCGAGTCGGGTTTGTTGACGAAGGGAGGACGTTTTTAACGCCACATACTTTGATGATATCTGGAGCATGACCGCCACCGGCACCTTCACTGCAAAAAATGACATCGATCATAAACATCAATGAACTAAAACCGGACCGGTTAACCGGAAAATTAAGAAACAAACAGAACTCTAATTTGTTCTGAAACAACAGAATGATATTCATACACATTGAACTCGTAAAAGTCAAACATTTTAAGATTTGCTTCCACAAAGCATTCAAATAGCCTTTAGTGAACTTAGTAACCCACAAATACGTCATATATCCAATTTCTTCTAACTAGTCAAGCTGCTTTTTATTTATGTGTGTGTGTGTGTGTCAAGGTTTTCAGAACCGGACCGGTTCACTGGTCCAACTGATTTGACCAGTCTAATTAAATAAATCATTAAAAAATCCATAAAAATTTTTAAAATCCGATTCAACCGGTTCAATGCCCTTCTCCAAACCGGTACCCCAAACGGTTCCTCGTCCAACCGGTCCGACTGGCCAACCCAGTTCAAACAACCTTGGTGTGCATGCAGTGGGGTTGGGGCAATGATTTAAAAACTGAATTGGATTGGCCGGTTCAACCAAGAGCTAGTAGCTCCGGCAGTTCAAGCACAATTATGTAACCAAAAACCAGTTAGAATTGAGAATCAAAAACCGGTTAACCAAGTAAAAACTCGGATGGACTGAAATTTGTTAACCAGAAATCAGAAGTTTGACTAGTTTGATCTCCATTCCAGATTTTTATTTATTCATTAATTGGGGAATGGGAGACATGAGTTCATACCTGTGATAAGTGTGAATAGTTCTTCCTTTAAATGCATTAATTGTTTGTTCCACAAATCCAGATTCATTCAAGGTGTCAGTATGAATATTAACCTGCCAAATTCAATCGATATAAACGATGAGTTTATGGTTTAAAATGTAACTAAAAGAAAACGAAAAATCTCGGAAATAATTGGCAATTTTGTTTATCTGACTTGGATATCATAAAGTTCTGCAACAGCCAAACAACTGTCTATTGCAGCAGGTGTAGTTCCCCAATCCTCATGCAGTTTCAGTCCCATTGCTCCGGCTTTGATTATTTCATGTATTTCTTCGTGTTTAGAACCATTTCCCTATATAATATAAACGAAGAATCCGCAAAAATAGAAAACAAGTCATTATGGCTAAGCTGAAAAACCAATAAAAGCTTATTCAAACCATAGTGTTCGATTCGGTTCTGGTTCAGCTAGTAATTGAGTAATTTAAGCTTACCTTCCCTGTGAAGCCAAAATTTAGAGGGAAGTCATCAGTGGACTGCAGCATCATTTTCATTTGCGACGGAGCTGGCGTACAAGTAGTTGCACGTGTTCCTTCAGCTGGTCCAGTCCCTCCTCCAATTAATGTTGTGATGCCTACACAAATTTGGAAGAGTTCAGTGTATAACATATTAAATATTTAATAAAGATGTACGATTCGATGTTGTCCTAATCCATGTCCAATGCTTAGCCCCGATACATATTCAGACATTGATGCTCTACATATAAAGAAAAAATCTAGTAAAAAAATGTACTCGTATCGAACACGTACCCATATCTAACACTCACCAAAACAACAGTAACATGGACTTTATCCCTTTTTTAACTCTCTTGCTCTAACCGAAAACAAGCACATAACATAATGTACTGTTTGTGTATGTTCCTGTTTTGGTAACATTTTTAGCTAATGTATGCCTGAAAATGTAGCTTACCACTTGATATAGCTTCATGAACCAACTGAGGACATATGAAATGCACATGACAGTCGATAGCCCCTGCAGTTACGATCAATCCTTCTCCGGCAATAACCTCGGTGTTAATCTGCAAGTCGATGGTATCAGTCATTAGTACAGCAGATAATTATACTTGGACACTGACTTGATACGAGAAAGCTTACACCGATGATCATGTTCTCAGATACACCATCCATGGTATCTGGGTTCCCTGCTTTCCCGAGTTCAACAATACAGCCATTTTTAACACCAATATCTGCCTTAAATATACCAGTGTAGTCGATGATTACAGCATTTGTTATAACAATGTCTAAAGATTTATCTGGAAGATGCCCACAAGATTGTCCCATGCCATCTCTTATAACTTTTCCGCCACCAAATACGCATTCATCACCATATATGGCAAAATCCCATTCTATTTCGGCATACAAATTTGTGTCACCAAGCCGGATTTTGTCACCGGTAGTAGGGCCATACATGTTAGCATATGCCTCAGGAGAAACTGTTGTGGTAAAATCAGAATCTTCTCCAGTCAAGCCTTCACTGCAAAATGAGCTGTGGCGTTAAAATTTCCATATTTTAAATGGATTGAAATAAAACAGACAACACTAAGTTTCTAGCTGAAGTTGTAAACCTAGCATCCGCATCTTCCGTATTCCCATAACCTTCAATCCTTATGGTTTCCATCACCGTTTCGATATTGTTGTAGTCAACAGGGCCATCAACAATTCCGTTTCCTCCTCTGATCACTTTGTTACCACCAATGCTAACTAGCACAACTGGTTTACTTTCTCCGGGCTGGAAAAGTTAAGCATGTTTCAGTCAAAGAATAGAGTTGGATTAGATCAAATTTTATCTTGAAACCACGAAATATGTTATTCTGACTCTTCATTTTCCTTTTTTAAGTACTCTTGTCCAATACATATCTAGACAGGGGAATGGAGATATGACATTCCAAAAATCCTCAAAATACATAGAAAAAAATTGAATATACCAATATTAGACAAATAACCCATGAATATACCAAAGGAAAATTTAATTCAACTCACTTTTATGGATGAACTTTTATCATAACTCTATATCTGCCAATGTAATAATAACACTAGGAATGGCCCCCATATATCAATAGAATAACCGGTTTTCATAAAGAACAAAATTATCATTATAGATTCTGAGGCTTCCTCCAAAATCAGTGTCTACCAGTTCAGTTTTATACTATGTTACTTGGACGTGGATGTAAGTGTTAGATGTGAGTATGTGTCTCATACGAGTATATTGAATTTCTTTTTCCAAGATTTTAATATTTTTGGAGGGTCTTTGTACGGTTATATCTTATACCTGTATCTGAATATACGTTGGACATGAATGCCAAACATAAAACCACTTCATAAAGATAAGTTGGAGAGCCGAACCCACATAAGTTTCATTAACTACCAATATCATGAAAAACATCAAAGCCATGTTTTTATGTCATTGATTCCTATCACAACTATAATTTCTTGCAAATCCAGGGGCAAATTTCCTAATAAATGAAAATAAGAACCACTCTTGTAAAAAACAAAGCGAGAGTGCCACCTTTTTTTTTTTTAATAGAAAGGGACTAATCTATACCAATGCTGTTTTGACTTTTCATTTTACTTAATCTATTAGTATCAAACATCTGTATCCAACACATATTCAGACATGATAATGAGTAGGATTCTCCAAATATATATAAAAAAAAAAAAAGAGTAAAAATTAAGCATCCTTATTGCGGACACAAATGATCAATGAATAACCATTAATTGCACTTAATCAATGAATCAAACAATAAACTTCACTACAGAAGAAGGTTAAAAATGCTCTCAACCTCAAATCTTGTAGCTGTTCCTGCTCGTATATTTAGCCGCATACCATATGCTCTCCTTCGATCGAAAACCAAGTAAGGATTTACCTCGATAAAGTGATAATGGCTTCCTACCTGAAAAATTGCTGAATGATTAACACAAAGATTGTTCAATTCTTCCTTAGAAAACAATTAACAAAACTGTATTGGTTAGCTATATGGTACAATATTGTATGTCACTTCTCTGCTCCTATGTAAAGCATATTTTCGTATCCAACACTAACGCTCAAAGTCCAAGCAACATAGGTATGTACACAATTATAGAGTGATAACAAAAGTTATGTTGTTGGCACTCTTCATGCAATACATAATGATATGGGGATATGATCTCTAAGGATTCTTCATACAATCTTAGAAAAACCTAACCATATACGTATCTGGCACTCACACTCAAATCCTAATAACATAGACCAAAACTGATTTGGAATTGATCAAACTAGGTAAAAGTAGCATTGAGGCCCCTGCACTAGATGTAAGATTGTATGTTGTACATTAGATCAAAGAACAAACTGATCTTTTTATTAAAAAATTCATCCATTTTCACCGTTATAAACTGATCCCTGTACGTCAGCAAGAGGTACACGTGGCATGCCATGTGTCATTGTCTGGTTATTCTGTTAGTCATGTACAAAGGGATGACATTTTTAAAAGAAATTATCAATTTGCTCTTTTATCTAACGTCCAGGGGCTAATATGCACATTTTTTTTAGTAGAAGGGACAAAATGCATCTGATTCTTTGTACAGGGGCTTCCATGGTACTTTTACCATCAAACTCTCCACACGAAAAATAAATTATATGAATAAAAAATGATGGTTTGCGACACCTGAACTGGCCTGTCTCCTTTGTTAGTGACGTTGAGTCTTACTGCTTTCCTGCCTAAATTAAGGCTAATAATCCCATCTTTGAAGATCAAATCACCGGGAACCATTTGATCTTCCATTTCGAGAAATTTGTCTGGGGAAGGCACTGCATTATCAATGTTCTTTTAGTTCCCATTGGACGGTTCACATTTTCAAGCAGTAACAATTCCAATCCAACTAAACTGCATAATCTACTAAATCTTCGAATATAAAATAAGTACGAAAAGACTTATATAACAATTTTATTTAGGCTTAAGTGTAAGTGTCGGATATTAGTATACGTCTAATATTGATAGTACAAAATTTTCCAGATTTTTGTGTACCTGGAGGATCATTGGAGGATTATATTTTCACTTGTATTCATATATGCATCAAACAGAGTACTTCAAGAAAAATGAAGAGTCGGAGCAACATAGCTTATTGATATGTTATGAGGTTTGGATTTCAAAAAGCAAGTTAGGTTAGAGGCGAAAAGAAACGGAAAAGAATTGCAACTTGAGATGAATGTAGTTTGAGCTTGAGCCCTATTATTCTATTTGAGGCCAAACTAGCAAAAATCTGTGTAGAAAAAATGTTTTCCAACTTTCATTTTGTTTCAAATATCCATGTCCGACGCATATTTGAATATGATTGTAAGGATGATACCCTATAGATACATGGAACAAAACTTGGAAAAAAATATAACATACCCGTGTTAGACACATCAATATCCGACACTCACACGTGGGTCCAAATAACAGCTAAGATCACTCAGATATATTTTCCATGTATTCTTTGAGGAAGCCTATATACCCAAATATATACACATATATGGCCTACCAGGTAGAAAAGAACCATATAATGCAAGGTGAAGGTCTCCATTTTCACTATCCACCACATTGTGAACGGTGATTAACTTCGTCCCATCGGGAAATGTCCCTTCAACCTTAAATTAAAATCAGAATTAGTTTACTTGCATTGTTGATTTTGAAAGAAAAAGAGTTTATGATATAAGCTGAGAAAGCCTGGAACAACGACACTTCAGGCCTATATTGCTCCAAGTCTTCATTTTTCTTAAAGTATCCATAACTGGCACTTGTGTCCAAGACATGGATATGAGGACATGACCTCCAAAGATCCTCTATACACGTGGAAAAATTCAGAAAAATCTGACCATATCTATAAAGAATCCTTAGAGGTCATATCTCCATTTTATTGATGAATTGCAAAGGAAAATACAATACCAGTTATGATTATGTAAAACATAGTTACCTGAACAGAATCCAATAGATGTGGAACGGCTGGAAGAACTTGCCTCCTGCTTAAACATTAACTAAAATTACTGTTTATTCAAAGCAAAACATCAGTGAAAGCCTACGTTACTCAGGTTTTGATGTTAATCCGGGTATGTGTCCAATAAGAGTACGTTTAATTTTTTTTTCTAGTTTTTTTTCCATATTTTTGAAGGGTCATTAGAGGATCATATCTCCATATCCATGTCTCAGAATGTATCAAATTTAAGTGTCAAACACCAATAATTCAAGAGAAATGAATAATCTGAGCAAATTGGTTTCATACCTTCCCAGAAGTCGTTGACCGATGTCCATCAATTCCGCCACACTCCAGTTACCATCACGAACAAACTCGAGAATCTACGGTGGAAAAACATATCAAAAGGAATATGAAATTGAAATTTTCATTTTCTTTGAACATGTTTAAAAAGAAATCAGAAAGGGAAAACCAGTACACGGCAAATTATAGGCATGTAATTGACTTAGCTCTTAAAACCAATAACTTGATTAATGAAGAATTTCTAGTGAAGTCCTTTTTTAACAATCCACCCTATGAAGAAACAATGAAACTAAATATCCAGAGCATGAGAACGCCAATTACATAAAAACACATAATTTTCATAGAGAAACATACACCAAACAATAAATCACCAGGTTAGAAAAACAAGCATGATCAGCAGGCATTAAATGATAAATTTAAAAAAATGAGTTCATTCCCACGATCCCTAGACTCTTCATTTTTCTTAAAGTACTTGTGTCCATAGGTGTCTTGACACATTCTCCGAATATAATCATACAAGCATCCAACACTCACCCCAAGTCCAAGTAACAAACTAGCATCCTAATGTATACATATATTATACAAAACTGACATTGAACGTACCCTTATCAGAAATATACTCATACACATATCCAATACTCACCCCAAGTTCGGGTAACAAATTGGAATTCGTAAAGTATGCATATATTATACAAAACTGAGATTGAACACACCCTCATTGGACTATACCTGTAATCAACACTAGGGGTGTACTTGAGCCAAGCTGAGCTCAAATAGTAGCAAACTCAAACTTGAGCTCGACTCAAAATTCAAGGCTCAATACTCTGCTCGAGCTCGATCGAATATTAGATAACCAAGCTACTCGAGTTCAACTTTGATTAAGCTCATTTATCAACTTTTGTACTCAACTTCAACTTGAGCTGGATCAAGCTCGTTCATACTTAACTATATAACAAGGGTGAAATTGTAATTTCATAATATAATATATTGAAATGAAAAGGCTCGATTAGGCTCGCAAGCCATCCTGATCGAGTATTACAGTACTTGAATTCAACTCGATTGATAACTCAAGCTGCTTGAGCTCAAGCTCAGCTTGATAATTACTGAATCGAATTCGAGTTTTCTTCTAGTTGAACTCGCCCCTGTCCAACACTCACCCCAAGTTTAAGTCACAAATTGACGTTGTAAAATCAACACATACACAAAATTACGAAGAATAGGAATTACCTGAGTAGCAATGAGAGCAACAGCTTCAGTATAATTGAGCCTAAGCCCACGAGCCAGACGCTTCTGAGCAAGGTACCCTGCATTATGAAGGCCAAGCTTCTCCACTTCTTTTGGGGTTAATTTCATTATTGTTTTAACTCTTTATTGAACTTCTTTCATTCAAATTCAATGCCCAGACAGTTTCTTCACCGCCAAAAAAACTCCTAATCAAAGATGTATTATCATTTTCACAAAAATGATTAAATTGCTTTCATTATTAAGAACCAAAACCCTTTTTTTTTTAAAAACCCAAAAATGAAAAGCGAAATTTCAACCGTTTGATCTAAATTGACTAAGAATTCCAGTAACTTTCCAATCAAAATCTGAAATAAGAAAGTAGCTGAGAATCATAAATTCATTACGACATTCCCGTAATTACATTAATTGCTGCTGTAATTTCTAAAATGATTTTTTTTAATAAATAAATAGAGAGAAAATTAAAGGGTTACCTTTTTAAGGACACTGAAAGTGTTGACAGTTACAACACCAGATGGTGTGATGACATGAGAAACTCTCCTTTGGATTTTGAGACCTGGCTATAGGATGCTTGTACATTATGCTGTTAAGGTTGTACCCTACCTACTTACATATTTGGTAATTATATATATTATTATTATATTTTCTCTGACTTTGTAATATGATATAAATCGTATTTTGATAATCGTGGTTGAGTATTTCGTTAATTTCTACTCATAAAAATTAATTTTTGAATATTAATATGAGATATAAATAATATATTATATATAATTATTTGGTTATTTTGTCAGTTATACTAGTATTTAATTTTATAAATAGATAATTTTTTTTAATAAAAATGACATATTTACTATTTTATTTAACATATAAAGATTAATTTATCATTTTTTTAATAAACCGGTAGAATGTAATTTGACTCTTAATACAACGACTTTTGTGATACTTTCATCCATATAAATCTCAAATTTAGGTAAAATATATCATGAAGACATTATATTAGATGTCAGATTACATTTTTTTCCTCTAGTTAAGAAACGAACATGTTAATCTCTTTAAATTAGATCAAAGAGCAAATTGATCATTTCCATTAAATTTTTTATCCATTCTATTGTTATAAACTATAACGATTAACAAAATAACAAAATAGAAATACGTGACATGCCATGTGTACCTCATGCTTATGTAAAGAGACTAGTTTTTAATAGTAAAAATTGATGAAATTCTTAACAGAATGACCATTTTACTGTTTGCTCTAACATACCTAGATTAATTTTCCCCATTTTTAAATGAAGAGATCAAATTACAATTTAACCTTTAGTACAAGGACCTTTATGACACTTTTATTCTCATACTTATTACTCTGAAATATTTAAATTTGAGATGCTAGTTTAATTTGGTATAATTAATTAAAATTTTATTCATATAATTTAATTAAATTAAATATAATGTATCAAATTCTCATTAGATAAAAATTCTTATATAGATTTTTAAAAAATATTCTCTAATTTAAGTGATAGCTCTTAGTCCAAGCTATTTGTTAGTTGTGATTGGTTAATTCGATCTTGTAGTGATTAAAAGTTAATTGATTATCGATTATGAATATTGATGACTTAATCAACTTTTAATATATATTATTTTAATTTTAAAATATATTAGAAAACATGTTATATAAAATTAAAAGTTTTAACCAAAATTAAAATTAATTTCTATTTAGTTTTTATTTATCATACTTCAAATGTAACAAGTAAAAAATACTAATTTAATTGATTGAACTGATTAATGTTAAGTTGATTCAGTTAAGTTATTAAGACTTAAGTTGATTCAGTTAAGTTATTAAGACTTAAGTCAACCGGTTAATTAGTTAGTTAAAATATGATGCTGGTTGGTATAATTTGGCTTAATAAACTTAATTAATTGAACTTACAGATATTAAGTTGATTCGATTAAATTGGTTTAGACATAAATCGATTAGTTAGTAAGTTAAAATGTGATGGGTTTTTTTACCTAACTAGCTAATTGCAGTAGTATTATTGGAATCAAACTGATATGGTTAATTGGACTAAAAATTGGTTGATATATCAACTTAGATAATATAATTGAATTGATATTTGATTGAATCGTTTAAAATTAGTAAAAATACTAAAAATTAAAAAAAAAAGATGGTTGAACCTAACGAACAAATTTATAAAATTTTAATTAAATTTTATGAAAATTTTAATTATTTATTGTTAAACCGACTGTTGAACCAATTAAATTGATTAAACTAAAAATTAATAATTTAGCGTGCTCGACCATCGGTCTAATTTTTTAAAACAGTGTATTATTGTGTTATATTGAATTGGATTAAATTAGAGTTTAGGGTTTATAGATATTATCTGAATCCAAGCCATGAATGTAAGGTCCAATTCGTCTAAATCTGGGCTTACAAAGTCAAATCAGTGGTGGTTTCGGATCATATCTCGGGCCTATTCGCCATGCTCGATGACCCAAGCAAGCACGCTGTCCCTTTGCTCAAGAAAACTCCCACTTAAATTTATCAACCCCCCCCCCCCCCCAATTCTCTATATTTATTTTTGCTGGATCTCATTTGATTTCTCTTTTTCTTCCCGCCGATCATCTGCAATCTGATTGAAAAGGTAATTTTCTTGAACCCCTTTTTTTTTCTCGGAAAATCACCATAAAAACGCTTGGAATTCCCTAATTCAATATCTGCATTCTATAGATTTGTTTAAAGAAGAAAAAAAAGGAACATGAAGCTTGACACCACCGGTATGGAATCGGCGGCACCGGTTTGGGGTTCTCATAATGAACTTGTTGATGGGTTTTCGGCTGCTCCGTCATTCGAGCTCCCAAATACTACTGATGTGAGTTAAAATTCTTGTGCTAATTAGTAACTCTTTTTTTTTTTTCTGATAGAAAAAGGGTTAAAGTAGTATGGAGGTTCCTGTATGATAGAGACCCGATCAAATTAGTCCCTCAATTATTAAATGGATCAATTTAGTCCTATACGATGAAAAAGAATTAAGTAACATTTATGGTATAAATAATATCTTGAAAACTTTTTTTTTTTTTTTCAATTGCAGTTCAATTCCAAACAAAAAGATTTTATCAATATTAACTCTGTTAAACAGTCTAAAGATTTGCTTCAACTGCAGTTCAGTTCTAGTTTTTAACAGTGCAGTTCAGTTCAGTTCAAGGATTAAATTGATTCATTAGTGGAGAGGGACTAAATTGATGAGATCTCTATAATAGAGGGACCTCTTAGGTATATTAACCTAGAAAAAAAGGGGAGATTTGTGTGTGTGTTTTAATTTTTAATTTTTATGATTTGTTGTTTTCTTGTGGATTGCAGTTTGATGGGTTTCAAAAAGAAGCTATTCAAATGGTGAAACCTGCTAAAGGAACCACCACACTTGCCTTCATTTTCAAGGAAGGTGTAATGGTTGCTGCTGATTCTAGAGCTAGCATGGGAGGCTATATATGTATGTCCAAGTGTCATTTTAAATTGGTTTGTGTGATGAATTTTGGATTTTATCGTTTTGATTAGAAATTTATTTGTAGGGAAATGATTTGTTAGTTGTAATCTTGGATTAAATTTTGAACTTAAAGCAATTCTTAGATGTCTTGCTTGCATTCTTTTGTTATGTTGGTCTGACTCTTCATTTTGCTTGAATTATCGTTATATTCGGACAAAGGTATTAGGGTATGACTCTCTAAGCACAAAAAATTTTGAAAATACTTGGTGCTAGACATATATTTGTGCCCTACACTCACACCTGAGTTTGAGTAACATAGTTCTTCTGCTCTTTGTTTTGCTTAAACTATCCAGTTCGACACATAGCTTTCCTGCTTCATTTTGTTGGTTTTGGATGCTAAGAGTGGAACTGTATCATTTATTTTTCCTGTATTTTGGCAGCATCACAGTCAGTGAAGAAAATAATTGAAATCAATCCATACATGCTTGGAACAATGGCTGGTGGAGCTGCTGACTGCCAGTTTTGGCACAGAAACCTGGGAATCAAGGTATGAATTCCTGCCATCCGAGTCCTTTTCCGTGTTAGCTTTGTTTTGCTTGTTTTGTATGGAATTGTATAGAAAAAGTAGTATATCCATGGCTTTTATGCAGAATGTTTCATATTGGCATTGTTTCTTTATGTTTTTGTTGGTTCTTTCACATTTCTGTTTTTCTAAAACCTTGAAAGTGCAAGTATGATACAAGTGGCATCTCAGAGGTTTCAAATGACGAGCAAATATTGTTTTCCTAAAACCCAAAGTTGCTCGAACTCTTCATTTTTCTTAAAGTACCAGTGTCCAATGCTCTTGTCCTACGCACATTCGGATGTTGGTATATACATGAAAAACTTCCAAAAGTTGAATATACCACTTTCGGATGCATATAACTAGAGATTAACCATTTTGAGTTATGATTAAGTAAATTTTTATGCATGATATCAATATTAATGTCTGTGACTAGATGTGTATGCAATGGTGTGTTAATAGCATTACAAACCTAGGTTTCTAGTATTTGATCTTCTTTCTTCTTACTGAAACGAATTTCCAAGGACAAAGTAGTGAAAGTGAGTTGAGGCGTGGTTCCTGTTTCCGTAGGAGTTAGGTGATTGAATTTAATGCATTTTTTTTTCGTAATTGTCTATATGAAGAGCTAATGGATTACCGTTTACAGTGCCGGCTGCATGAATTGGCAAACAAACGTAGAATTTCTGTTACAGGTGCATCAAAACTGTTGGCAAACATTCTCTATTCTTACCGTGGAATGGGACTATCAGTTGGAACCATGATTGCTGGATGGGATGAAACGGTATTTGAAACTAAGTTTTACTTCATTTCTCTCCTCCGTTCCCCTTTTTTTCAGTAGCATTTGATGCATACCACTGCATGTTTTAACATACTGTGTGATGTGGATTCTAGGGTCCCGGACTATACTACGTGGACAATGAAGGGGGAAGGTTAAAAGGAATGCGTTTCTCTGTTGGTTCGGGTTCACCATATGCTTACGGTGTGCTGGATAATGGGTATGCATTTTTCTTCTTTCATAGTCATTTTTGTTCTGTTATTAAACAAAAACAAATGACGGGAAAGGTGTTATGGTCCTTCTAAAGTTAAGATTTGAGAGTAAGTTCATCTAATAGATATTATGGATGTACCAGTCAATTTCGACCTGAATTTGAAAACCTAATCCGATCAATCCAAATCAAATCTAAGCTAATCAGGTTTGAACTCGAAATAATTAGCTGCAATGACCTGAACTAGACCATTTCAGGCTGAACCCAAACAAGTAATTCAAGATGATCTGAACTTAAAGTGTTTGTGACCTGAAATGGTCTGAACCTGCAATGGTCCGACCCGAAAATTTGGCCCTCCAAAACAAATGATCTGAACTGGAAGTTCCAAAATCTTAAAACCGAAATGAACCTATGTAGATTAACCTGACCCGCCTAATTGACAAGTCTAATTATGGATGTATTACTTGTTTAAGCAGTTAGCAAGAAACAAGTTGTGTTTAAAAGTAAGATAGCACTGCCTCAATTGGGAATTCTTTTTTGTTTTTCTCTCGTATTATCATTAGCTCTTTGTATTCATGATCATTAATTTCTATTTTCGGGTGAACTCTGTACCAGCTATCGGTATGACATGTCAGTTGAAGAGGCAGCAGAGTTGGCTCGAAGAGCTATTTATCATGCCACATTCCGAGACGGAGCCAGTGGTGGTGTCGCCAGCGGTATTTCTCTCTTCCTCGAGTCTTATAATAACATTCCCTCTGGTTCTGTTTTAAGCTTGTCCTTATCCTACTTTTAACAAACTTTTATAATTCTTAACCAGTTTACTACGTGGGACCGAATGGCTGGAAGAAGCTATCAGGCGATGACGTTGGAGAACTTCACTATAGATACTATCCGGTGATGCCGAGCACGGTAGAACAGGAGATGGTCGAAGTAACTGGAGCCTAGGAGGATCGTCCTTGACCTAGACCTAATTGAAGATGTTTGCCTTCACAGATCGGCCGATGGGATTCCATCGGGTTCTACAAAGACAGTTCACTGATAGACTTTGTTTGTCATTGTTGATGTTGAAATTTCTTAAAAGAATCAAATTAGTTTAAACGGGAACTTGTTTGGAAGTTATTCAGTTTCGTTACGTTTCGAATTGAGCTCGGGTTTATTTGATTTGAGCTATCAAATGAGTCGAATTTGAAGTAATTTAATGCCTGAATTGAGTAGTTGACGAGCTTAATCGAGTTTTTCTTTGTAGTTAGTATTGAAAATTTTAACAGATTAAATTAAATTTTATCATTTTTAAGAAATATTAAAAGTGTAATTTTAAATTTATTAATTAAAAATTTTAAAGGAGTTAAATATAAAATTTTTCATTTTAGAAGGATTGGACCTCTGCGAACCTCCTAGCTACGTCCTGAGTAGAATTGAACTTAGTTCGAGTAGAGTTTGTTCTTTGAGCTTAATTTAGGTTAGAGGCGGATACAAGGGGGGCTGGCACTTTGGTTCCTTTAAAGTTATAAAAATTTGATTTAATTTTTTAAAAATTATAAAGATATAGACTATAAAAAATTAAATTTTCATTCAGTCTCCTTAAAAATTTATTCTGATTTCACCCCTAATTCAAGTAAAGTTTGTTCTTTTTAATGTGTCACGCGACACAAATTTACTTTTATAAAATAAATTTTTAGAGTAAATTTTTTTCTAAATTATCAAAAAATTAAAATTTAAATTTTTTCCAATTTTATGAAAATATACTTTCCTAAAAAGTATGTAAAACTTTAAAAAAGAAGAAGCAAAATCAGAAAAATGAAAAAGGTATTGAAAAATTCAGAAATATTTCTTTTTTAAAAAACATTATTATAAAATTTGAATTTTTTTAATACTTTTAACCCCCAAAGAACTATGAGAATATTTCAATTTAGCAATATTTCATGTTTTTTTAAAAATAATGTAATATTTTTTAATTTCTTCCTGTAGTTTCTTGAAGTTTCGCTCTTTTTTTTAATGAATTTTTAAAAGAAATTTTTTTTGGTGCGACGTGGCAACTAAGGATTAGCCCTCATAAATAATAATAAAAAACCATGCACTGTCTGAACTCCGCACATAGTAAACACACATTTCCTCTTTCACTAGAAAAATGTATGAACATTCTTACTTTTCGACTCTCAATTCAAAGCTGTAAATTTTTTAAAGAAAAAAAATCAAAATTGTTTAACGAAATCGATTCCCCACTGAATCCCGATGCCAATCACTTCATTTTCACTGTTCCGCAGCCGTTTACCCGCCATAACTACCGTTCTCCGCCGTCACTCAACACCCTACCGCCACCTCTTTATCCTCTACGCCAAACAGACCCCTTCCAATCCACGACAAAACGTATCCAAGAAACCCCAACCCAACAAGAATCTCCTCAAGGCTAAACACACGTTCAAAGATTACTCCTCCTTAGCTCCCGTCCTTGCCCCTAATGAAACTCCGTCTCTTTCCGATTCTCAAGCCGTCGGCTCCGTTGCCGCTGCTCAAGCCAATTTCATGCGGGTCATAGTTCAACGGGAACCGGAGGATGGTATGAAAACTGGGTTGGAGTTGCTTTGTGTGGTGAGGGCAGTTTTGAAGAAGATAAAGAGGAGAGTTTTGGTTGGGGATAAGGTGGTGGTTGGTTCGATTGATTGGGTGGAACGGCGTGGGGTTATTGAGAATGTGTTTCAACGGAGTTCTGAGATTGTTGATCCGCCGGTTGCTAATGTCGATCGCTTGCTCGTGCTTTTCTCTATGGAACAGCCGCCGGTGGAGCCGTTTATGCTTACGAGATTCTTAGTTGAAGCTGAGTCTTATAGGATTCCACTCACGCTTGCTTTGAACAAAACGGAACTAGTTGATGAAGAGGTTCGAAGCTTTGACGCTCTTTTGATTGTAATTTACCATAAACTGTTAGTTGCTGATGTTACTTGCACTAGGGCGAGTCGAAGAAATTGTTATATTCAATTGTTTTAAGCTTATTGACAATTGTTAGTTGCAATGTTACTCGGAGTCGAGCATTAGTGTCGGCCTGTAATGTTACACCGAGTCGAGTGTCGGCCTGTCGGGTACAATATGCATTCCCCATGTCCGAATATGTATTGGCAATTGTTAGTTGCGATGTTACTAGGAGTCTAGTGTTACCGTTAGTGTTGGCCTGTTCGGTATAATATGCATTCCCCATGTCCGAATATGTATCCATGTCTAAATATGTCTTGACAATTGTTAGTTGCAATGTTACTTGGAGTTGAGTGATGCATTCCCCGTGTCGAGTATGTATTGACTATTTTTAGTTGGAATGTTACTTGGAGTTGAGTGTTAGTGTCGACCTGTCGGGTACAAAATGCATTCCCCATGTCTGAATATGTATCCATGTCTGAATATGCATTGATGATTGTTAGTTGCAATGTTACTTGGAGTCGTGTGTTAGTGTCGGCCTGTCGGGTGCAATATGCATTCCCCATGTCTGAGTATGTATTGACAATTGTTAGTTGCAATGTTACTTTCCTGTTGGGTACAATATTCATTCCCCGTGTCCGAGTATGCATCGAAAATTGTTAATTTCGATGTTACTTAGAGCCGAGTGTTAGTGTCGGCCTTACAGTATGCATTCTATACGGTTGTATCTAACTGTTTCTATGTTTTTTTTTTTGAAGTATCATATACCATGTTCAAATGTATATTGATATGAGTGTTGGATGAGTACTTTTAAGAAAAATGAAAATTCGGAGCAAGATAGGTTGTTCATTTCACATGTTTGTTATGGCATTGTAATTTGACTTGTTCTTAGCAAGTTTTTTATCCTATAAGACATAGGAAATAGATCAACAGATTAGGGGCAATTAGTTAAGAGAAAATCAAATGGAAATTTACACACACACACACACATATACTAATAGCTCTAGTCTATTATTTGAGCTTCTGTAGTTGTTTGTTTATAATAAAGAAATGGATGTTCTTAATCTCATGAAATATTCTATGTTAATTGGAGTCAGGCTTGAGTGTTAAATTACAGTATCTGTAGGACATGGGTGTGTTTAATCTTTTCTAATTTTTCAATATATTTGAGAAGTACTTGAAGGGTCGTGTTCTTCTACTATTGTATAAATTTGTGTTGGGATATAGGTCATGTCCTTGAAGTACAAGGGTACTTCAAAAAAATTAAAAGTTGGTGCAACGAAACATTGAATTCCTCGATTTTCTGTTTTATAATCTATGAATCACATTTACATTGTCAAATAACATTTGTGTGATTCCCTTGGCATATGTGCATATTGGGGGACTTTGAAATGCTATTGCAGACTCTTTTCGCATGGAAGAATAGGTTGCGAAGCTGGGGCTATGAACCGGTCTTTTGCAGTGTTGAGACCAAAAACGGACTTGATTCTCTTGCATTTTACTTGAGGGATCAAACAACTGTAATTGTTGGTCCTAGTGGGGTTGGGAAATCAAGCCTTATCAATGTTCTTCGAAGTGATCACCGCGCTCCTGATTCCCTCGAAGGAGATAATTTGTTTGATCCTGTGGGTTTGTTTCCTTATTCCCTAATACTTCATTTTCGTTTTTCCTTTGAGTTGAGAATGTTAAGTGTGCATTATATATATTGATAACTGCAGGTGGAGTTGCTAGGGTTAAGAGCGATGAGTACTATATATATGTACATGTATGTATATATTGCTTTTTTTATTTTGGGGAGTGGGGGGTAAATTACACGGGTAGTCACCCAACTATAGTAAAATTTTTTTGGTTACCTAACTATTCAATTTTATCTTTTTATGTCTGCAACTTTTAAAATTGGCATGATAGCACTTTTGACCCTCAACATTTATAAAATATGTCAATTTAGTCTTGATTCTAAAAAATTTAACCCTTAACATTTACACATTATGTAATTTAGTCCTTTTTGTAGTTTTGCTTTTCTTTTAGGTTGAGAACAATAAGTGCTATATATATGTATGTATGTATATATTGATAATTTGGGGTCAGGTTGGTAGGGTTTGAATTTGAACTGTCATGCCTTACAAGCCACTTGCTACAAGGCCAAGAGGTTGTTAGTTTCGTATATTTCTCTTCCTTAAAGAACATCTCTTTCTGTAGATTTCAGGCAGCAAGTGGTTTGAAGATCAGAGGGTTGGGGAGGTCTCAACAAGAAGTGGCAGAGGGAAACACACTACGCGACATGTTTCGTTGCTTCCACTATTTGGAGGGGGCTATGTTGCCGATACTCCGGGGTTTAATCAACCTAGCTTGTTGAAAGTGACAAAGCAATCTCTTGCACAAGCTTTTCCTGAGGTTGTTTGCCTGCTAATTGTGATATTTTACACAATTTGGTTGCACTTGACCTTCTATTTGCGCTTTTTGTGGTATCCGATGTCTTTGTTCTGATCTTTTTCTTTTTCAGATTCGGAAAATGCTAAAAGACAGTGAACCTGCAAAATGCTCATTCAATGATTGCTTACATCTTGGTGAACCTGGGTGCATTGTGAAAGGGGATTGGGAAAGATATCCATACTATTTCCAACTTCTCGATGAGATCCGAATCAGAGAGGAATTTCAGTTGAGGACATTCGGGACCAAGAGAGAAGGTGATGTCAGGTATGTAAGACTAAAACTATGTTACTCCGATTCTTCATTTTTTTTTGAATTAGTCATCCCTAAAATCCGACTTTGGCGCATATCCAAACATAGGTATTTGTAGGCTCTCCAAATACATAGAAAAAACTTACAGAAAAGCTTAACATGTTCTTGTCATACGCATACTTGTTCAGACACTTGCATCCAAATCCGAGAAATATAGTTGTTTACATTTCTGAAAATGGTAGTCTAGTGAGAGGCCTAGATTCTAAACTTTACTCTTCTAAACAATGTTTTATTACAATGCACATATCCTTTTTGTTTATTCATCAAGTATAGTTAATAATTTAACAAAAGGCACTTTTTATAGTAAAGTACCATGGAGGCTCCTGTATTAGAATTCGGATTGTATTTTGTCCCTACTAGAAAATGGGCAAATTAGTCCCTATATCTTAGATCAAAGAGCAAATTGGTTCTTTCTATTAAAATTTTCATTCATTTGTAGTACTTGGTGTGACTGACGGAATAACCAAATAGTATTTCATACTAATATATAAGGATCAATTTTTAATAGAAGGACCAGTTTGTTATTTGATCTAATGTATAGGGATTAATTTTCCTATTTAGTAAAGCAATTACTAAATCCAACCTCTAATATAGGGGCATTCATAGTACTTTTACCCACTTTTTTATTTGCTATGCTACGACTTCTCATTTTTCTTAAAGTACTTGTACCTAACATGTGTCTGACATTCATACCCGAGTTCGAGTAACATTTATCTTCTTTTCCGAATCAGGAACCTGTGAATATATTTTTGCTTTTGGTTTTGGAATCTAAAATGCCATTTGCAGGTACAAAGTGGGAGATATGGGTGTTCAGCAAGCTGAACCTCGATTGGAGCCGAAGAAACATCGAAGGCAATCGCGGAAAAGGATTAACCAGTCGTTGTTAGACGAATTAGATGAACTTGAGGATGATGATGATAGCTTAGACTTAGAAAATGACCCAATTGTTAGAGCAATAGAGAATGAAAGCCAGTAGGTTAATTCACTGGCCTTTTTAATGCACAGTGTAAAAATGAAGAGGTTTTTACTCTGAACCAGTCAATGAAGTGCATCTAAATCTCTTGTATCCGTGAAAGAGATTTGTGCAGTTTTTTATACATAAACCCTCATCTGATTGCTTTTCACTAGTTCATTTTCTCTAATGATTTTAGACTTTTATGATTAAATAACCGGAATGCATCAGATTTATTTATTTTTCCGAGCAATAAAACGGTAAAGGTGTTATTAAGGTGCCTATAAAATTGTATTTTATTTTATTTCTTTTACCTAAAAAATAGGTAAATTAATTCTAGTATCTTAGATAAAAGAATAAATCATTTCTGATAAAATTTTTATTCATTGATATTATAAAAAATTGGTATAATTGATAGAATAATTAGAGAGAAACATATGGTGTATTATATGTATTTTATATTGATATACATAGATATCTTTATGTTATTTTTATTGAAATAAACATATTAAAACTGGCCAAAATTAAATTATAAAATTTTAAATTTTTAAGACATCAAATTTTATTCAATTTGATTAATTTGGATCCAATTTAATTCATTTTAATTATAAAAATTAGCAATTGAAGACTCCATCTTAATTTGACACAAATCTAAACTTAATCAAACTTGCTTAAACTTGAAATAATCAAAACTTAAAACTCACTAATAACTAGAGTTGAAAATTCTAATCTACAAAACTCGAATGATTCAAGTCCAAAAAATTTCAACTTAATGACAACCTTTAACTCAAATTTTACTTAAATCAAAATAATTCAAAATTTTTAAAACCCAAATTAACAAACCTTGTTTTATATTAAAAGTCATATTATTAACAAATGGATGTATTTAGAATTTAGTGTAATTTAGTATAATTTACTGATTTAAGTATTAAATTGAAAATATTGCAGCATCAACTTCAAAATTTATGAATTCAAACTTTAAATGCGTAATATCCTCTCCTATTTAATTAGGAAATGCCTAAAAAATTAATCATTTGAATCTATATTCATATGCATTTAGTATATGAACGAAACATACCATAAAACATTGTAATTGAGACAAAATCTCCAATAAAAACAAAACCAAAGACAACATTTGACTTAAGCGTGCTTTGAAATAAAAGAAACCATCCAACACATCTTAATGTCAAAAACTTCTTCAAAAATAATGTATGAAATCCAAAGACCAGAAATCACTACATTAACTGACTTGATAAAGTTTCAAACTTTTTTCACTCAAGAAGAAGCTTGGGACTTCTTGGACTTGCTTGCTGCCAATTGAGTCTCAGGCTGAAAGCAAAAAAGGAGGATGATTAATCAACAATATACGAAAACCATATAGATATTTTTGTTCTATGTTACTCCGACTAACTCATAACTTTTTCTCGAAGTATCCATGTCAAATACTCAATGTTCGAATGCATACGAGGATAATTCATATTCGGATATAGATATGAAGATAAGACTCTCCAAATATGAGAAACTTCCAAGTATACTTAGACCTGTAAATTCTGACCTGAATCTGAAAAACCAACCAGATCGACTCAAATCCAAAACCAATATAACCTAATTTGACCATAAAAGCGAACGACCCAAACCCAAACTTGAATCTTGAATGACAAACCCAAAACAACCCCAACCTAAAATGGCTAGAGCTTGAAATGACCTGAACCTAGAATGACTTGAATCCGAAATTACCCAGACCTGAAGTAACTTGAATCCAAAATAATCCAAAACCCAAAAGGACTAGAATTTTTTTTGAAACAGAAGTGATATGACCCAAAACTAACCCAACCGGCTCAATTGACAGGAATGACCTGAACCTAGAATGACTTGAATCCGAAATTACCCAGACCTGAAGTAACTTGAATCCAAAATAATCCAAAACCCAAAAGGACTCGAATTTTTTTGAAACAGAAGTGATATGACCCAAAACTAACCCAACCGGCTCAATTGACAGGAATGACCTGAACCTAGAATGACTTGAATACAAAATGACCCAGATCTGAAGTAACTTGAATCCAAAATAATCTAAAACCCAAAAGGACACTAAAAAATTTTGAAACAGAAATGATATGACCCAAAACTAACCCGATCCACTCAATTGACAGGTCTGAGCATACTTGTGTCATATACAAGAATGTATCTTAACACTCACACCCAAGTCCAAGTAAACATAGTTTACTCTTAGGAAACTGAAGTTTAAATCAACTCACCTCTTTTTTGACAGGTTCTTCCTTCTCAGACAAAATCAACTCAATGTGGCAAGGAGAGGACATGTAAGCTGAATGAAAAGATTCAGAGTTCTATTAACACATGAAAACAAATAAACCCTAAAAAAGTATATGCATATTGCTGGTTCTAATACATACGGTTGATTCTTCCATGAGCTCGGTAAGTACGACGTCTTTGTTTTTGGGCCTGGTTAACCTGGATGTGAGAAATATGGAGTGCATCGACGTCTAAACCCTTAACCTGGAAAATTAATATCAAATTGTTAAGAAAGGAAAGCAATGGAGTTGATCATGAAACTAGAAACCATAGAGTAGAAATACCTCGGCATTACTCTCAGCATTCTTCAGCAAATCTAGAATGAACTTAGCCGATTTTACAGGCCAGCGACCTTGTCCATTAGAATGCCTGTTCTTTGCTTGTGCCGTACGTCCAACACCACCACAAAAGCGTCGGAACGGTATGGCTTGCTTGTGGGCCATAACATCCTCCAAATACCTTTTAGCCTTTACCAATGGCAACTTTCTAATGGCGAAAGCTGTCTCCCTTGTGTTCTATAGAACAATAACTAGATATAAGACTCATTGACGATGACCGGCAAACTAAAACAGCACATAATGAGAATGATAAACCAAAAAAAAAAGGACGGGGAATATATCATAAAACTGATACTTTGATAGTTCACAAAGTGGACTAACCAAACATCAAGACACGCCAGCAAAAACAATTGAGCAAACTCATTCTCAAATCACAGCTAACTCGAAAACTAAATTCTTTTCCAAAGAATTACAAAATGTTGCATCATTTACTGAACCTTAAGTTACCGAGAAAATCCAGAGGTTCACCCAATAATAATGCGAGTAATCTCCCTGAAGTTTACGAGAGCCTTGTTCGAAAATGACAACAAGACCCTGCTTTTGTCATCAGGTTTAAGAACTTAAATACTAGACCAAAAAAAAAAATCTAGAACCATAAGCAACAAGTTCTAAAAAAAGACTATCCAATATCACTTAAAAATCCTTCCCAACCATATTCAATAATTTAATCCAATTATTAACTACGATCAATTCAATTATACATATATGACATGTTTAATAAACACGAATCACAACACATTGCACTCCTAAGAAAAAGAACTCAGGTTCGAATTCTAGAGATGACATTGTTGAAGGGAAAAGGTGAAACCCGAAAATATCAATCTACATCGACCGTAAAATGGACATGGAAGATTCTTTGGTTCCACCAAAAGAAAAAGAAAAAAAAAAACACTATTAACACAACAGAGTTAAACATACTGTGTGTATATATGCTGATTTCACTCTTCAATCATTAGCACAACATGATTTACTGGATCTTCAACAATACATGATAGACATAGCTTTCTAAAAAACAAGCCAACAAATACCCAGAACTTAATATCAATAACTAAATAAAAATTATATCGGGTTTGATGATATTACCTTGAAATGAACCCTAAGATCAGAGCCCCTTGCCTTGCAGGCTGCATAGAACCAATACCACGCACCATTAGTTTCCAAGAAAAAAAAACTAGGGATTCTTTAGAAAAAGGGGGAAATGCACAAAAAAATATTAAATGGGTATTTACATTTGGTGGGATTATCGGGTTCCTTCGAATACTTCACCTGCAAAACGATTCAAAACAATATTGTTTTTAATGTTAATATAGAAAGGAAAAAAAAAGATTTAGAATTGAAATTAAGGAAGTGATTGAAGGAAAAACGAGCACCATGGCTGCTGATATGTAATCTGAATGAAGCCTCTGCTGCTGCTCAAGAGTGCTTCGATTGGGGGTCTGCCTAGCAGTATCAAAGCGGCGAATTGAGAGTAATGGCGCAAATATATAGATTCTAGGGTTTTTAAATGGTTTCTTTCTGGAATAATTTCGCTTTACTCCCTCTACTATGCTGAAATCTTGATTTAATCTTTCTATTTTAATTTGATCCTCTATTTTTTATAATCTTTTCAGTTGGTTCAAAATTGATAGTAGGAGCCAAGCCATAAGCTTTTTTCTGGGGGTGAGACTATGCTATATATTTTTATAAAAGCTTATATTTTTATAGTTTTTAAAAAAATTAAATCGAAATTTTATTATTTTTAGGAATCAAATTATAATTTTACTATGCATCAACTTGTAATTTCATAAAATTTAGAGTTTAAAACAAAATTTTTCAATTGGGGTGGGAGCAGGGCCCCTATCTACCCTCCTCTGTCTGATAACTAATTCGGTATCAGGAAAAAAATTAATAACACGATTAATTATGGCTAAATGTTCAAATTAAGGCTCAATCACTTAGAGGTTATTCGTGTATGGTCTAAACCTTTTAAAATAGTCAAATAAAGGCTAAACCTTTTCGGAAGTGCTCAAATAAAGTATTTTCAAATGTTGTATATAGGTTTTAAATTATTATTTTTTATTTTATTTTCATGCAGTATTTGATTTAATTGTTATTGGCTCAATGTTCTATTCTAAACATGTCAAACATGTTACAAGCTAAACTGAAGCGCTTGAAAAGCCCTCATTTGAACACTTTCGTAAAGATTTAGACCTTTATATGAATATTTTGAAACGTTTAGCCCTAAGTAACTCCTAAAAATTTTGGCATAATTTGAATATTTAACCGTTAATTGCTGTTGCTAAAGTGACAACATGAAAACATTTTTCGTTCTTTTGTTCTGCCAATACAAACTTTGCATGTCAACCGAGTGCTTAAAACCATTTAAATAATTAATATATTGCTTTTAACTGTAATAATTAGTAGTGTTATTAATTTAGATAAACTAATAACATTATAAAAATAAATAGGCTAAATTATATTAAATTAAAATAAAGGGATTAAAACTTAAATTTCAATGTAATAGAAAGACTACAACCAGAATTAAACCTTTCCTTTTTCAAGCTTAGATTTAGGAAAAATTGGACAGAAAAATTATGGATCCAATGCTAAAAAGATCTTTGACAGCCCAATTACTACTGGGTAAAGGCCCAATACCAATTTCAACCTAGAAAGTAGGAAAATTTATTTGAAAATTTTACATTTTAATTTATTTTTAATCGAATCCGTCAATATCGTATCGATAGATATATCGTTTTTATTAGATATCGATATGTATTGATATAGGCATGTTTCGGTGTATCTTACGTACCATTTTGAGCATTAAATATATATAATTATAATTTAGTTTCAAGATTTTTAATAAAAAATATTATATAAAATGTAAATATAGCTTTATTATATATGTTTATATGGAAAATACAAATAAAATTATTAATTGAGTTCAATAACTTAATTTAAAGATTATAACTTATTTTTAAATGTATTTATGAAAAAATTAATAACCGGATAAAATTAAATATAATTTAAAATATTTAAATCTGGTTAATAATATGTATTCATCGATACAAGTTAATACAATCAAAATAAACTGCTATCAGTATGACAAAAAAATCGAATAAAAAATTTTAATAATGTAATCACGTATGTTCGTGTGTGGAAACTATGTATTTAGTTAGCACATATAATAAATAATAGAGCGTAGGGTTTGAAACTAATTAATAATAACATATAAAATATGTACGATATTAAAATGAAAAAAATTATGAGTTAAATAAAATTTAAACACGTAAATACATCATATTGAGAATACTAAATGCATTGCAATTGTTTATTATGGTATTGTCATCAATATTGAGTTAGTGTCGAATTGGCTTGTAACTTGATTTGTTCATAGGTCGGGTTACCTGCCTAAGTCTAAAGGCTTGCTCAAAATTTAAGAGGGTATAAGCAAAAACATTAGGCCCGAAAAATAAACTTGGACAAAAAAAATTATGCCTGTTTAAAATATGAGTCGAGCTCAGGTTTGAACATTTAAGGCACTACCTTTTTTAAGTTTGTAATATTTTATATTATGTTATTTTTATATATTACGTAACTTATAACACAAACTATTATAATGTGAATATTAAAAAAATGTTAAGATCACTATATATAAAATTTTAATAAATATATATAATTATTTTTTAAAAAATAATATGGGTGATCCTAAAATGACCTTAAGTTAGCCATTCACAAATATGGTGGGTTTAGGCAAAATTTCATGCCCATATTTTAGGTTGAGTTTGGGAAAATGTCTGATCTCAGCTCGACTCAACCCATAAAAATCTCTATTTGTGATACTAACTCAATCAATAACATTATCAATATGTGCAATTGATGAAAATAAGAAAGTATGCATAACGCAGTTAAAATATAAATACCATATCAAAATAAAGGTTTGGGCGCAGTAGTAAAATTAATGTTTTATTATTGTAAATAACATGGGTTTGGGCACATGCAAATTTTTATTGGCTTCTTTTAAGAAATAAAAAGATTAAGTACCTCAAATTGACTCATAATACCAGCTCAGTCAGGGGCTTTGTTGAGTGTTTTTTTGTGTCTGGTCTTTCAAGGAGGCTAATTTCCCTATTTATATGATACGGTTTCTGGATGTGACATCATAGATAGGCCTTTATGCATGCCAACACGTATCCTATTTAAGATTAACACGTGTTCTTTAAGTGTGGATTTGCTTGCATAATGATGCAAGTTATGCAAGCTATCATTATTGGAGTAAAGGGGATTGGGTTGATCCTAGTCGAGTAACTGGATAGCGAGTTGGTAATGACGAATACCATAATAGACTTAAATAATAGTATAAATAAATTAGATTTGGTCCAACTTAACTTCAACTTGAGGGAATAAAAAAAAAATCAAATTGTAATTTCACCTATAAAATTTTAAATTTCAAGAGATTTTCCCTTTTAAAAAAGAAAAATTCATTGAAATTTTCTTTGTGAATTGGCTAACGTAAGTAATGTTCAACGATCCAACCGCTATTGACAAAAATAAACCATTTTTAGACCAATTTTCAATACATTAATGACAAAATTGTTCATGTATTCGAATTACGTTTTTATTATTTTATATTTTAATTTTATATTATATAACTATACGGAGAGGGGTGAAATTAGAATTTTTTTTTAAAGATATAATTAAATTATATATTTTTACAAAGACTAAAATATAATTTTATAATTTTTAAAGGGTTAAATAAAAAATTTATCATTTGCTGGACAAACAAAAGTATGGCCCAAGGATCCATTGCCTCTTATCACAAAAGTCTTTTTCACATATGGTTTCAAATGACAATTACCCTTACCTAACAAAATCTATCTTATTAAACGTGTATAATTGAATTAGAATTAAATTTTTGTGGATTATTAACAGGTGGTTTATAGTGTAAAAATTAAGGGCTAGGGACGAATTTAAAGGGTAGTCAGGGGTCTTGGCTGCCCCAAAATAAAAAATTATCAGTTCAGCCCTTTTATAAATAATGAAATTATATGAAAATTAAACTTTAACCCCTCAAAATGAAAAAAAAAATGTTTTGTCTCTCAAGAAAGGATGAAATCATAAATTAATAAATTATAAATTTATATTTTAAAATTGGAAAAAAGTATTATGAAGACCATTCTATTAGGAGTTAAATTGTATTTTATCTATTTTTTCTAAAAAAAGAGCAAATGCGCAAATTGGTCATTTTGTTAAAAATTTCATCTATTTTTATTATTAAAAATTAGTCATTATACGGCAACATAAATTACACCTGGCACGCCATGTGTAATTGTTTAGTTATTTTATTAACCATATCAATTTTTAACAATAAAAATTGACAAAAATTTTAACAGAAAAAATCGATTCAACTTTTAATACAATCTACAATACAATATCTAATTTCCTTTACAAAAGAACACCTTGAATGTCAACATCCAAAGTTGTTGGATTCGTTGTACCAACAACTAGAAAGTTGTAAGTCTTAAACACGTTTCATTCAATTTATAATTTTAGATAAATTTTGCATTTAATTTTGCAATATAAATCAAATTAAATTTTAGAAAATTAGGAATATAATAGACTTTTTAAAAAAATATAGATTTTTTTATATTTGTGCTAATTTAAAATTAATACATATAAACTAGTTTTTTTAATTCCATTTTATTATATATATTAATTGGAATTTAATATTTTTTAATATTCTAAATATATTATATTATAGTATTTTGAATGATAAAATTAAAAGTAATATTGGATTTTAGTTATAATATAATTAAAGAAATTTAATTTTTTTATTAATATGGAATTATATAATATATATCCATAAATTAATTAAGTTGAATAATTAAAAATATTGTTCATTATACTAAATAAATAAGCGATATTATTTTGAATTAATTGTAATTTTATTTAAATTTAAATTGAGAAAATACTATATAATATTAAAATATAAATATGGTGCACAATGCATGTTTAGGTAGACAAAATATTTTGAATAAAGAATTTTGACTGAGTCCATTTGTATTTAAAATCCATAAATCTGTTCAGTAGAATATTTGAAATTGTGATTTCCTTTCTACACAGACATAAAAAAAAAAAAAAATTATCGGTATTATTGTCGGTGTATAAGGACATAGGTTTGAGTACACTGAGACATGTTATCTTCGTATTTAAGGGTTGAGGAGGGATTATAAATAATTTTAAATATTGTATCAAAAGAGCAGATATGATAAGAACTTATAATAGTTAATAGTTACAAGCAATCGATATTGAATCTATTTTATTAGAGTAAATTACGTTAATAGTCATCTAACTAGTACTAAATTTTTTTTATTATCACTAAACTATGAAAAGTTATAAAATGATTATCTAATTATTAGTAATTTTCTTTTTTTATCACTCAACTATGAAATGTTACAAAATGGTCACTCAACTATTCAAATTTGTATTTTTTGGTCACCAGCTGGCTAACTGTGACGACTTTTAAATTTGACACTATAATAACTTTAACCCTCAACATTTATACATTATGTTTATTTAGTCTTGATTTTAAAAAATCTAACCTTCGACATTAATATATTGTGTAATTTGACTACTTTTTTTTAGTTTTGCTTTTCTTCGTGATATTTTCATCTAAAAAGCTAAAAAATAATAATGTATAAGCTAAATTTGATTGAAAATATACAAAAAAATAAAAAAATATATTTTTTCTTTCTTTTCAAATTAACCTTTAATGTCATAAAGAAAAATCAAAACTGCAAAAAAAAAATACACAATATGTAAATGTTGAAGATTATTTTTTAAAAATTAATACTAAATTGACATAGCATATAAATACTGAGGGTTAAAGTTGTTATTATTTAATTTTAAAAGTTATTAGCCAGGGACCAAAAAGACAAAATAGATTTAATAGTAATATATAATTGATTGCTTGTAAACTTCGACTTCTAAGGGTATGAAGTAGGTAGCAATGGGGTTAGGTAGATAAAGGATAGTCATATCTCATCCTTTCAAATATTTTTTTTATATATAATATAAAGAAATATATATTTAATAAACATAAAATAGTATAGTAAAAATAATATTTATATTATATTTAAAGGAGGGTTAAATTGATTTTGCAAGTTAACTAAGCATCTATTGACTTCAGAATTGAAATTACATGTTAAAAAATATAAATCTAAGAATATATTTTTTATTAAATTCTGGTTTTGGCCTCTTTATTATGTTTTAATTCCGGTTTTACCGCTTATAATTTATTTGATATAATTTGATTATTTTACTTATTAGTTAATCAAAATAGTTATTGGTGTTAATAATTTAGATTGTGGGTTCGAACATGTTTTTATCTGATTTAAAGGTTGAGGAAGGATATGAGTAAATATATACATTGTATAAAATAAAAACAAATTGGGCTAAAAAGTTGGCACTTTTTTTTAAAAAATAAAAACGTCGTTTTTAGTGGCATTTAGACTAAAAACGCTACAAATATATACCATTAGTGGCTCTAAACAAAAAACGCCGTTATAAGTCGTTATATAGTGGTGTTTGTAGAAATAGTATCGCAAATAGTACATATTTAGCGGCGTTTTATGCTACGCGCAGCAAATATACATAGAATGGGAGCAGCGTTAGCGGCGTTTTTTCTATAAACACCACAAAAGGTAAAGCAATAGCGACATTTATAAATTAAATTTTAAATTTCAGCATGATAGAGGAATCAAAATAATAATTTAACCCTTTTTCAAAGACAATCTACTTAATTTCTTGGAAATTACTTAAAATCTTAAAAGTCTATGCTATAATAAAATGTTTTATCAAATTCAGTGTATCGAGTCAAGTGATATCAACTCAAAAAATAAAAATACTAAAAAAAATAAATATTCTTTATAAATAGTGAAATTATATTATAAAAGTATTTTTTACTTCGAAGTTTTATATATATTTAAAAAATAACTTCTTAAATAAAAATACTTTTAATTAAATTTTACTATTTATTTTCAAAATAAATAACTACCTTTATTAAAAAAAATATTACCACTCTCTTTTACAAACTACCATTTTATTCTCATGTATTTTCTTTCTTTCACTAAATTGAGTCTTAACTCAATTGGTATAGACATTGTTGCCAATGTAAGAGGACATGAGTTTGAGTATATTAAAACACATTATTCTCCTATTTATAGGTTGGGGAGAGGATATAAACAGTTTTAAGCATTGTTTAAAAAAAAATCCAGATACGATCAAAACCTACCTATAATGAATTTTAGGGTCTTCAAATTGAATCACATTATTTGCTTATAAAAATGTGTATGAAACTTTTGAATTTTGCAAAAATTGGAGCAAAGTCCAAAAGGTACTAATCAAATAGTAGGCTACAAATACTTTTAGGCAACTCTGCTTTTAAGAATATATTTACATGACTAATGTTTTTGAATAATTTTATGGTGCAGGTTGCTTGCATTTAAGAATGTTTCAACTTCTAAATTTCAACTTTTTTTTTTTATGATTTTTTTAGTGAATGTATTGAGAGGTCTCTTTGTTATAAATATTTATCAAATTAGTCCTTTCATTATTAAAAAGAATTAAATAAGGTTATATTGGAATATAGTTAATATTTACTGTTTAAAAAATATTATTTATTGCTTGACAAAATTAGTATTTTTGAAGTTTTTATAGTTATGTAAATGAAATCTTTTGTTTGGAATTAAACTGCATATAATAAATGTTAATTCTGTTACAATTTGGACTTATTTGATTCTCTTTAATAGTATAGGGACTAAATTTATCTATTTAATAATAGAGGGACTAATTTAATCAAATCCCTATAATAAAAAGACCTCCCATGTACTTTAACCTCACCACAAATTCTTTGAAATTTTTGTTAGACCTCTGAATATTTTTTGAAAGTTTTAATTAGTCCCTCAATTTTTTTGAAAATTTAAATTAAGTCTTGAACCTTTTTTTTTTGAAGTTCCTATTAAACCTTCTTAATTTTTGGAAAATTTTAATTAGATCCTCAAGAATGAGTCAAAATTCACAACTTTTTAAACTCGAGATCTTAATTATTACAATAATAACAATACCAACTGAGCTAAATCTCAATCGACCTTAAACTTAACGAGGATTACGTTATATATATATATATATATATTCAAATTACAACTCTTTCAATAAAGAAAAAAGAACTAACAAACAAAAGAAACCTACTCCCATATTTAGTCGCCGACGTGTTTTTTTTAGTAAGAAAAAGAAATTCAAAAATTCAACTTTTTCCACTGTTGCCTACCTCACAAATTCTTAAGTCAGAAATTTTTTTTTTTACTATTATTATCATTTTAAAATAGGATAACCTTTTTTTATATTATTTATGTCTGTTTTATAGTTAATGTTTGGAACTTGTAACTGTTTCTCCCAACAATATAATTTTTAAGGTTCGAACTTGCACCAAATGTCTTTTTAATGTTCAACTTTACATTTACCTACAATTTCACCTATTTGCTTTAAAATTAAATATATTATGATTAAATTGCTCATTTTTATAATAAAGGGACTTATCAAGTAATTTAACCTTTTAATTTAAATTATTAAATTTACCGTGTAATAATCATATTTAAGGTCTTATATTGATATATATATATATATATATAGGGTAAATTACACTTAATGCACTAAACTATTAGTAAGTTTACGTTTTAGTCACTCAACTTAAAAATGAATTTTTTTAAGTCACTAAACTATATACCGGATTGTTGCAATAACAACAATACCAATCGAATTAAAATAAAAATTTTTAAATAATTTAATGACTATTTTATAATTTTTTAAACTTCGTATATATTATATTTGGTAGGCTTACCAAACTAATACACTATTATTTTACCCAATTACGACGACGACGACAAAAAAAAAAAAAAACTAATGATTTATCGAAAGCGAAATACTAACATAAAAACATGAATATGACTAACTTTACAACTAATTTTCAACTAAATTTTATTATGAAAAAAAAAATAAAAAAATAAAAATAATAAAACACTATTTTTTTACACTTTATTTTGCCCTTCGCCTGCAATTTTCAGTGTTATATAAAGGGAAGAAGATAAAATAGCTGAAACCCTAAATCCTCAATCAACATCTGCAGAAAGCTTTGTAACAATGGCGGATTGGACTAAGAAGACCATCCTTAGAAACGAAGCTCTTCAAAAGGTATTTTTTCTTCATTTTACATTAATTTTTCTGCATTTTTTTTTCATAAAAAAGAGAGAGAGAATTATCTGTTTTTTTTTTTGTGCGTTTTTGGTTGATATATTGTCTTCCATTTTTATCTTCTTCGCTTTCTTTTTCCATTTTTCTAAAAATGTCTGGGTTACTTAGAAGTTTGTACCTTCGATTTTATCAGAATTTGCACGTTTTATTTTATTAAAGGGTTAATATAACTTTAAGTCCCTGAACTCGACATTTAGGTTCATTTGGGTACATGTATTTTTTTTTTCTATTTGGTACTTGAACTTGACAATTACTTTGGCCCATGAACTCAGCAAAATGTAAAAGCTTGATAATAAGGCAATCTTAGAGTACCACATCATCAAATCATGATGGGATTCAAGTTTAGGTACCAAAATGAACAAAAAAAAAGTACCAAAATGAATCTAATTGTCAAGTTTAGGGACTAAAAGTTATATTAACTCTTTATAGAACTTGATAAGTTAGTCCAATTGTGGGTAATAATACATGAAATTGACTTGCTAGTTTTTCGCAAACCCGTAGTGTATAAATTATTGAACTGTTGATTTATAGGCCAATGTTTTAAAAGCAATGTTTAATAGTATTACATAATTGGACTAATTTGTCAATTTTTGTAAAATATAAGGTTCAAAATTTGACAAATTAAAATAGTTATTAACTTCTCGGTTTTCATGGATGAAATAATAATAAACTTAGATTGTTTGGGTTTTGGATTAGAGTAAGTATTAGGTATTAGCATGCATTCGAGATTTGGGGTGTAATCAAACCAAACCGAGCTCGAGTTGTAAGAAGGTTAAGCTTATGTTATAATTTGAAATTCAAGGCTTTAAGCTCAACTCATAGTTCAAAGCTGGAAGCTCTGCTTGGACTTGATTGAATTTAAAAGTAAATGCTCGAACTCAATTCGAGATAAAAGAAATCGAGCTGCTCGATTGGGCTTACGGAGTAAAAAAATAAGCTCGATTTCAATATCTTAATTCAAGCTTAATTATGTATACTCGAGTTCAAATTTAAATTAAGATATTTTAAAAAACTAATTAAAATATGTTTTAAAAAAAACTCGATTAAACTTTCAAGCCGCTCGAATTATATGTTTTTATTTCTATAAGGACCAAAAAAATAAAATATTTTTATTTAATTTAATTGCAGTATATCTATGAAACAAGTGCTTATCCCAAAGAGCACGAGCAATTGAAGGAATTAAGAGAAGCAACTGTTCAAAAGTATAATGATTTGTAAGCATTTTACCTTAATTATTTCATTTTTCCCTTTGTGTAATTTTAAATTCTATTAATAATTAGTACATTTAATATAGAAATTATAAAAGGTCAAATTTGGATTTTGGTCCCTCTATTGTACTGAAATTTAGAATTTAGTCCTTGTACTTTAATTTAACATACTTTTCCCCTCTACTTTTATAATATCATTAGTTAGCCTAAATAGTTAGCGGTGTTAACTATTTCGATTAAACTGCTAGCATTTTTTTTCTTAAACACGTCCATAGAAGTGAAGCTAAAATATTTTTTGGAAGGGTCGGAATTAAGTTGTATAATTTTATAAGAGCTAAAATGTAATTTCGTTATTTTAATACCTCATATATTTATATTTTTTAAAGGAATAAATTTAAAAATTATTATTTTAAAAGATTAAAGTGAAATTTTACCATATATTAATTTAACACTTTATAAATAGGTACAAATTAAAGTTTCACATTTTAGGTGGCTCGGGCCCTATCGGCCACCTACTGCCGCCCCTGCACGTCCGTTCCAACAACAACAAAAAATTCAAATGCAGCATGATGAGTTGGAAATGACGTCTTTTAAGAAAAATCTCTCAACATTTGGTTGAAATAATTAACTAATTATTTGGACGTCAAATTAAAATGTATGAATTAGATCCTGAATTTGAATATATTTAAGGGACCAAAACAATAATTTGACCTAAAAAATTTACATTAAAAAATACTATATATTCTTATTTATTTATTTTAGGAGCGTTATGAATGTACCTGTGGATGAAGCCCAGTTCTTAGCCATGCTTTTAAAGCTGATGAATGCCAAAAAAACACTGGAAATTGGGGTTTTCACAGGCTATTCCCTTCTTACTACAGCCCTTACGTTGCCTGAGGATGGCAAGGTATGCTTTTATTTTAATTTCTCTTATTCCAATGATGTATCTATCAATTTGTTGAAGGATTTTTGACTCTTTCGATAAAAGTCTTCGAAGTATCATCTGTTTAAAGCTGACGGACCGCTCAATGCATTTGGTAAGATTGCTACCACTTGAGGGGTCCGTCTGCTTAGAAGTATTCATGGGCTAGACCGAGTTTAAGCATAATATTAGCACATTTTATATTTACTCAAGTCTGATTCGGCCCAAAATATGAACCTAAAATTTTACTCAAGCCAGCCCATATTTGTAAATGATTAATATAAACTCATTTTAGACCCACCCATTTTTTTTAAATGTTATATATATTTCATTGATTTTTAAATAATTCTCTATATTTTTTATTTATTAAAATTATATATATACATCTTAATATTTTTTTAATGTTTATATTATAATAATATTATATATTACTATAAATTTAATTTTTATATGTTATAAATTAATATATAAAAAAACATAATATAAAACATTATAAACTTAAAAGCGAACAAAATTTGGGCCTTAAATGTTCAAGTCCAAATTCCGCCTATATTTTAAACGAATCTATTTTTTTACTTAAACTTGTTCGAATTTTAAATCGATAATCCGGCCATAAACATGTCTATATTTACTTTTGACGGATGATACTTTAAAGACTTCTTTCAAAAGAGTCATGCACTCAAAATTTTTTTTTGTAAATACAATTTTAATTAATTTACTAGTGAAAAAGATGTTGTAGCTAATTAATTTGATTAATTTTTAAGCACAAATTTAACGAAAAATAAAAATAAAAAATCTAACAAAATTTTTTTGGCAGGTTATAGCAATTGACCCTGATAAAGAAGCATATGAGGTAGGGGCACCATTTATTAAGAAAGCTGGAATGCAGCATAAGATTGAGTTCTTCCCCTCAGATGCCTTTTTAGTTTTAGATGATCTTATAAAAAATGTAAGTACTTCTTTTTAATACATTTTAAATAATTCGTATTTTACATATATCAAAATAAAATATTATTTGTTGATTGAGTCTTAACTCGAATGTCATGGACATTGTTGTTAATACAAGAGGATGTGGGTTCGAGCGCGCTGAAGTACATTGTCTTCCTATTTATAGGTTAAGGAGGGGTTATGGGTAGTTTAGGCATTGTGTCAAAAAGAACAAATATGATCAGAACTTTCAAGTTGGATGTGTCAAAATTGTTGATTTTTTATAATAAAATCAGCTTGAGTTGAGTTTTAATTTAGATTAGATTCTCGAGTTTGAGTAAAAAATGTCTACATATATATCCCTATTAAATATATACTGTATCCAACACTCTCCTCAATTTGAGATAGCATAACTCTTTTCAAACTTTGTAGGGTGAAGAAGGGAGCTTCGATTTCGTATTTGTAGATGCATACAAAAGCGATTACCTAAAATTTCACGAGCTGACGTTGAAATTAGTAAAGGTCGGAGGAATTGTAGCTTACGACAACACGTTATGGTACGGATCAGTTGCGCAATCAGAGAAAGAAGTGGTGGAGGATCTCATTAAGAGGTATCGGAATTTTGTGATCGAATTCAATAGCTTTATCGCAGCTGATCCTCGAGTCGAGTCATCACTACTTTCCATTGGCGATGGACTCACCCTCTGCAGGCGTCTGTATTAGAATATAAAAGGAAAAATGACCTAGTTCTTCTTGATTCTTAATGTTTAATAACGAGGTGCTATCATGAGATTCACTGATAATATTTAGATTTATGTACCAACTGTTTAATAGATACGAACTCTATATTTAAGTAGAGTTAGTATTTGTCACACTGATAGTATACTTTTTTTTATTCCACAAGCATCCTTAAAAAAATGCCACGTGTCTCTTTCTTTTAAATATTTATTTATTTTAATAATTCACTATATTCTATAAGATACTTGTCAACCTCCTGACCTTTCTTATGGAGTCTAAAAAATTCCATTGAAAGTATACTAAATATTTTCCCATTTAAATATTTTATATTTAACGTGCTTTTCGTTTATAAATATAGACACGAAAAAAAATTATGTGATGCCATACAACCATAGGTTAAAATAGATTTACTTTTAGGTCAAATTATAGTTTTGATCCCTCTATTGTACTTAAAATTGAGGGTTATTCTTTTACTTTTTTGACATAACTTGGTCCATTTACTATCATTGGTTCTAATAATTAAACATCGTTCAAAGGCGAAGATAGAAACCTTTTGAAGGGGCCGAGATAGAATTTTAAAATTTTAGGAAGGGTGAAAGCTATAAATTGTTAATTTTTTGGAGGGACTGAAAATGTAAATTTATTATTAATCGAGTGATTTAAAAAGTTTAAATTGAACAATTAATTATTAAGAGAGGCTACAATTGAAACTATTTCATTTAACCAAGGAGGGCCAAGGCCTTTGCTTTGTCCCTTGGCACCGCTAACTATTCTGGTTAAAAGTATCGACCTGGAATTTTTTTAAAGAAAAACCCGTTTTAGAAAATTTTAACTAAAATAATTAACAAATCTAATTATTTGATTTAACTATAAAGGCATTATAAAAATAAATAGATTAAATTATACTAAATTAAAAAATAAGAGTTAAATCACAAATTTAAGCGTAATAGAAGGATCAAAATCACAAATAATCTTATTTGTAATGTTTATTAACGAGGTACTGCCTTAAAACTCAATGATATTATATAAATTTATGTATTTAGAGTAATTACAAGTTTAATCACTTATATTTGCTTAAAATTACATTTTGATCATCAAACTTTTAAATTGTTCCAAAAGAAAAAGTATGTGGATTAATTATATAATCTGACCTAAATCTTGTCTAAAATGATGATATTAATGTGCTACATTAACTTACACTCACACCATTAACAGAAATTAATGTCACCGTGATCATAATGGAACAAATCAATAACGTTAGTGACAATATAGTAATTTTTAAAATTTTGATGATTAAAACATAATTTTAAGCAAACATAAGTGATTAAACTTGTAATTTACCTGTATATTTATATAAAAACAATGAAATAATTTGAGCATAATGGAATTTATTGCACAATGAATGAAAAAAAGAGAGAAGAAAATTAAAGAAATGCATTTTTTTAACAATTTCATTATAAGTTCTGATTATATCTATTATTTTTGATATAATGCCGAGAATTACCCATAGCCCTTCCCTAACCTATAAATAGGAGGATAATGCACTTTAGTGTACTCAAACTCACATCTTCCTACATTGGCAACAATGTCTATACTAATCGAGTTAAGACTCAATCGACAATGCAAGTTAAATGTACTTTTTTTATCAATTGTACCTCGTAAAATTATTAATAGCAGGTTCATTATTAATTAAATTCCAATATTATCTTTAAAGGTAAATTAATTCATGTTTAATTTCTTCAAGTTACCCCATTAAATTACTTGTTTGATTAAATGCTATTTACTTTATCGACAATAACGGCAGCCCACGCTTGCTATAAAAAAAGGTCTCGCTTTGGAATTTTATCGAACAGCTTATGTGCAAAAGAGCTTGAATGCTTGTTTTCAACTATGGCAGTCTCGAGCTTGAATAACAAGTCCCTCATCGTTCACGGCCCTATTTTAGAGGTTATTTCAAACAATACTCATTGTTTTTTTAGGGTTAATATATAGTTTGCCCCTGACTTGTCTAAAAGCATCTAGTTAGTACTTAAAACTTTTTTTTATACTTAGTTGGTATCTGAACTTGTATTCCGTCACTTAAGTTAGTACCTTTATTCTAACACTGTTAGTTTGTACTGACATGACATTAATAGCCAATCTGATGATGACATGTGACAGTTTTTCAGTATGCCATGTAACGATCATAAATTTAAAATTTTTTAAAAAATTCTTTAAAAATAAATTAATTAATAAAAAAGCATAATTTTTTGTTGAGGTTGATACTTAATGTGAAAAAAAACTATACTTTTTTAATATTTTTAAAAATTATATCTGCCATGTGACATATTGAGAGGCTGTCATATGTCACCAACAGATTAATTATCAGTGTCATGTCAGTCTAAACTAACGGTGTTAGTGCAGAGGTACCGACCTAGGTGATGAAATACAAGCTCAGGTAACAACTAGGTTCGAAAAAAGTTAAGGTACCAACTAGGTACTTTTGGACAAATTCAGGAGGTAAACTACGTATTAACCTCTTTTTTAGTAAGATTGTAAAATATTTAGGACTAATATATCATTTGGTACCTGAGTTTTGTTTCAATGTTTAATTAGGTACTCAAGTTTTTTTTGTCCTAATTTGGTACTTAGTTTGGTTTCAATGTTCACTTTGGTACTTGAATTTTTTTGTCCCAATTAAGTACCTATATTTTTTTTAGTAGAGTACACATGTTAAATATTCATTGGGCCACATAATGCCATTTGGTATGGGTACCAAATTGAATATTGAAGCCAAAATTAGGTACTAAATTGGGGTAAAAAACTCAAGTACCAAATTGAATATTAAAGTTAAACTGAGGTACCAAATGGTATATTAACCCAAATATTTATGTTTGATGTAGGAAAAAAATATAATTCCTTTCTATATGCTTTCGAAACCCAATAATATAGAGAAGATAAATTATGTTCAAAATCCATGAACTCTTTATACATTTAGAATTTAGCCCTCTTATTTTTATATTTAAGAATTTAGTCTTTTTACTTTTTAAATATCAAAATTCAGGTTTAATTGTTAACATTGTTAAAATTCTACTGTTAAATTTGTTGATGTGATTTTAAAATTAAAAAAAAAACTCACTTGATAGCTATGTTAAAAATGTAATAAATCTGAATTTAATAGAAGAATTTTAATGGTGTTAACAATTAGACTTTATTTTTAAATCTAAAAAGCATAGAATTAAATTCCTTAAAATAAAAGTAAGAGGATTAAATTATAAATATACAAAAGAGTATAGGGATTTGGAGCATATTTTAAGCTATAGAGAAATAGTGTGACTAATGAGTATTTTTGTTGCAGTACATCTTAGAGGAAAACGCATACCCAAAAGAGCATGAGCAGCTCAAGGAATTAAGAGAAATTACTGTCAAGAAGTATGAAAAAAAGTATGTTAATCTCTTACATTTATGTTACTTGGATTCGAGATATGAGTGAGGATAAAGTTATGTATTAGGGATGGGTTTGTTTAGTTTTATTTTTCTAATTTTTTTTTCATACAATTTGAGGGTTCTTGAAAAATTATATCTATATGTCCGTATCTCAATGCTAAACTCGTCCATTATGATTCAAACTCGAAAATATGATTCGATTAGCCCAAATATAAACTTTACCTAAATTGATTTAACAATAAAAAGTCAATAGTTCGAAATCTAAAAATGATACAAACCCAAATGACCTACACCTAAGATGACTCGACCTAAAAAACCCGACTTGTAAATTTCAACAACTAAACCCGAAGTGATAAAAAAAATTTAAAATCAAAATTGACCTAAACCAAACCTAGAAACTTTTTTAGGAGGGATCAGAATTGAATTATATATTTTTGAGAGGTCAAAATATAATTTTATTGTATATAATTAGTTTATGATTTTATCCTTTGTGAAAAGGACTAAACAACTTTTTTTTTCATTTTTTTGGGGGCAAAATGCAATTTTACGACATAAATTTATAATTTAATAATTTATAAAGGGTAAAATTGCAATTGTCCCCGCTTCCTCCTCCCCTTTACATTCGCCCCTATTGACATGCATCAGATACGAGTGCCGATGAAGCAACATAGTTAAAGGCTGTTTCAGAATAATTTTACTTGATGTAACTGCAGGAGTGTCATGAACGTGCCTGTTGACGAAGCGCAATTCTTGTCCATGCTTTTAAAGATCATGAATGCGAAGAGGACAATGGAAATTGGAGTTTTTACCGGTTATTCTCTTCTTGCGACCGCCCTCGCATTGCCCGATGATGGTCAGGTAATTACAAGTTTCAATCTTTTTTTCAAGAGTAAGATTTATCCCTCAAATTCAACAAGTCCGATCCTTTAACAGATCTACTTCTGATTGTCGTATCAAAAAATTATTGGTCTTTGTAGATAACAGCAATTGATTTGGACATTGAAGCATATGAAACTGGGTTGCCATTCATACAAAAAGCTGGAGTTGAGCATAAGATCAATTTCATTCAATCAGATGCCTTTGTGGTTTTGAATGACCTTATCAATGGTGTAAGTATATAACATTAGCTCGATATAATAGTCACGAATTTGAGAAAATCGGGTATGGATCATAACCGGTTTGGTTGGCCCGACCCGAGTAGGGTCTAGAATAGAATTTTCTTAATCTAAACCTTTGGCTTTATATGAAAAACAAATTTTCGAGTCGAGTTATTTCAAGTTATGATCGAATGATTATAAAAGTTTAGGCATTCTAAGTTCTAACATGCTTGTGGTGAAATTCATCGTTTTGGTCTACTTATGAGTTTAGTCCATTGATTATGCTGAAATTTGAAATTTAACATTCTTACTTTAATTTAACATAATTTAGTTTATTTATTTTTATAATGTCATTAGTAGGTATAAATTAACAACATTGATAGTTGTTGTATTTAAAAATGATGATGTGGAATTTTTTTTATAAAAATGTTATGGGTGTTCTACTAATATGTAAATTTATTATTTGTCAGACATCAACTTAGGAAATTATCAGTTTAATGATGACAATTAATATTGTTATCAGTTTGGAGATAATAATAACATTTTGAAAGTAGATGACTAAATTATGTCAAATTAAATTAAAGGGATTAAATCTCAAAATTCAATATAGTAGAGGGATTAAAACCAAAATTAAACTTTTTATGTCATTTTGAGAAAACAAGACCCTATAAAGAAGGGTGATTCTTGCTTATAAAACCACATCCCAATGTTTTGCTAGTAGATGTGAGATTATAAGCAATGGTGATCCTTCCTTTATCAACATATATTTTCTTACACGATATAAAATTGTAAAGATAGTATTCACTTTCAAAATTGATAATACCTCATAGCAGATCAAATCCGAGAATCTTTGCATCGAATTGCAGGAAGAAAAATCGAGCTTCGATTTCATATTCGTGGATGCCCAAAAGGAGGATTACATGAAATTTCATGAGAAAGTAATGGAATTGGTGAAAATCGGAGGAATTATAGCTTATGATAATACTTTATGGCTTGGGTCAGTCGCTTACAAACAAGACGAATACGAGAAACACAGTGAAATGCCTGAATCTATGTGGAGAAATAGGGATTATGTGATTCAATTTAATAGCTTCTTAGCATCTAATCCTCAAATTGAATCCTCTCTTCTTTCAATTGGTGATGGCCTAACCCTGTGTAGGCGCCTATATTAGTCATTGAACTTTGTCTTATAATAAAGTTATTATGATTTTGTTTATTGTAAGTCGAGTTTTTTTAACTATATAAGTAAGGTTAACGAATAATATTGGTATGTTTCGATTCAATTTTAATTTTTTAATCGGTATAATAACAAATTTGCCCTTTAACATTTATTTTTTGTCACTTTGGTCATAAATTTTTTAGGTCACTTTAACCCTCTTCAAAAATTAGTTAAATTGTTTTTTTAAATGAAAAAAACTGATCAAACTGTTAATAACGACATTGATGTGCTAGTTCATGTGATAGTCCACATGCACTTTAATGCTGCCATAGATAATTTTTTAAAAATATTATGAACCTTTTATTAATTTTTTAAAATTTTGAAGAAATACGTGTGGGCTACCTTGTCATTGTTATTAAAATTTTAGCAGTTCAATTAATTTTTTTAACCAAAGAAAAGCAAATTGACTTTATTTTGAAGGTTTAGGGACAAAGTAATCTAAAAAAAAGAATTAAGACTAAAGTTAAAAAAAAAAGAAGAAAAAGAGAAACGTTAAGGGTTAAATTTATTAGTATTTTTTTTTTATCATCTAAAGACACGTGGCAATGTTTTACTCCTTATGGAGTTTTTTTTTAACTCCACTAGGCCTATTTATGGGCCAAATCATGGCCCAATGCTAAAACATTTCACATCTAAACTCAAATTCAGTTCAATTTGACTCGATTCGATGACCTGCTTTCACTATTCATATGTTATAAATTGTCATTCTTAGCTCAATTCTCCAAGCTTTGCATGACCTAATATAGTATTTTATTCCACTTAGAGGTGTTTATGGGTCGAGTTATGCTTATGTTTGGTATTAACACCATATATATTCATAACAAAGCTAAACAAAACCTGTTTAAACCTGTCCATATTAATTTTTTTATTTTAAAAAATAAAATTACTTTTATTTAATATTTAGGAATTATATATATCTTTTACTATCATTATTTTTTTAAAATTTCTAAGCAAAAAGCAATTTAATATATATAATTTTAATATTTTAAATATGGTATAGTTTATTAAAATTTCTGAATGATACAAACTATATAATATATATAATAATAATAATAATAATAATAATAATAATAATAATAAAATATAAACTTGAAAACAGGCTAAGCCAAATCAAGCTAAACTCGAGCTTTGAATATTAAAATTCAAGTTCAACCCAGATTTTAAATTATTTAAATTTTTTCATCATAATCTATTTTTTAACATAATATTTCTATTTAAACATTCTCAAATTTCAAACAAACCTAAACCTTCGAATTTAATAACCAATGTAAGTTGCATAAAAAATTAGTGGAAATATGAATATATAAATTCTTCTCTTTCGGTGTGGGATCCAGGCCATTACAGGCTCTCTCCCTCCTGGGGAATGACATGAAATTTCACCCTCATGCATTTGATAATATTATATTTTTTTTATACAAATCATAAGTGCCACGAGACATTCTTTGGACCCCCACATTGGACCACTTTTCTTAGCTTGTGTGCATTTCATTGTCCTTACCTTAAAAGGTCCATATCTTTTAATCCTTCTTTACACTGTGTGTGAGTTTGTGTGACCTTAAAGAGCATTCAAAGGGTTATCAAGTATTGTATCCCTTGTAACTCTTAAGAGAAAGCGAATAGTACCTCCAAAACTTTTATAATTATTCTTGTAGATCTTATAGGGTTGTAATGATGCAAACCCTATATCAGGTCTTGTAGATTATTCAAAGTTTTTAGAACCAAGACATGAATATTGCATTAAAAACCTTAATTTGAATGATAAAATTTTTAGAAGGACTAAAAGGGAGATTAACCCGTCACTACTCACCCTTGAATTCACCCTACCCTAAACCCTAAAGGGGTTCATTTGTATAAAAATGAGGATTATAGTTTAGAAAAATAAGAGAGAAGTGTATGAATTAATCAGATGAAACCCAAATTTAATTGGGTAAGACTCGTAGTTTAAAAAATAAGAAAAAACTATTTGTTATGATTAAACTTGTTAGATGTCACTTTTTAATATGAATACATAAAATTAATTCAATAAAATCGAGATTATAAAAAAAGATTTGATTTTTGTTGTTGTTGGCTTGTCCACTAATGGGTTCTAAAGTTTCATCCAATGAACCACTTTCAAATTAGGGGTATCATTGTTGTCTTACTGTCTGCAACTTGGGGTTTACCTAAATATTCTTTTTCCAATATAAAAAGTTTGTATAGATGTAAAGATTTATATTTAAACTTAATATAATTTTTTAAAGCACTGCACGAATCAACTGAGTTATAAATTTGAGTTTAGGGATTTAAGTTGATTTAGCGATTTGTAGAGTTTTAAAGTGAAATTAGAAATTTGGTTGTGTATTATTGTCGTCCTAAAATGTGCAACTACGGGTAGGGTTGAGAAAAAATTATAAATCGACTCGACCTGAGGTATTTGGACGATTTATGGAATGTAAGTTTAAAAATCGCTGTTACTTGAAACCGAACCGAATTCCTTTTTTATTTAATATAAAAATAAATATTTTTGAAAATAATTTAAAAATTTTTGAAAAATTATTTTTTTAAGAAATATTTATGAAAAATACTTTGACCGAGCTTAAATAAATCTAAAAATTTAATATGAAAGAACTAAAAATCGAACTGAACTAAATCGAATTGTGGTGAACAATTCAAAAAATCTAAAAAAACCCGACCGAACCAAACTTATTAAATATAATATTTTTAAGTGATTACATAAATCATTTGAATTAAAAATTCAAAATTTGAAAGATTTGACTTTAACAATTTTTTATTATGTTTTTTTTTGCCACTATGGGGTTTTTAAAGTTTTAACCAATGAAACCTTACAAATTAGGGACGTGATTGCATTTTATATTAGTCTTAGGATATGCAATTTGGGGGGTCTAATTAAAAATGTTATCAATCTTTGCCAAATTTAGCCCCCACCACTTCTTCTTGGAATGAACACCATTGGTGGTAAGTTGGCCAAATTGTAGTGTACACCTTGCCATTAGTGGAAACAAATCTTTAGCCATTTGCACCCAAAGTTTGTGGCAAATCAATGGTTTCTCCTTCATGGGTTGTGAAAGTTGGGGTTTTATCAATCATAAACCATCAAATATTAAACTAATAACAAAGCTAATAAAGCATGCATTCCACTTTGTTAATTTTGGGTTTCCACTTTCATTAAATCTGAAAGGATTCCCTTACAAGGAATCTCATTATATATATATATATATATATATATATATATATATATGAATGCATGTATGTATGTATATTGTGGCAAAGATATGTTGTTTGTTTGCTATTAGTCCAAAATATAACATCTTCAACTGGTTCTTTGCTAATTGCTATTAGAGATTTTATTAATGGCTTTTGTGAAAGATTCTTTTTGCCTTTACTTTTATTATTTGGCATAATCATCATTTTAGTCATTAATTTTTACTGTTTTTGTCAATTTGACCGTAGTTCTTTTTTTTTTTTTGAGGGGATCACTTTGACATTTAATTTTTAAATTTTGGTTAAATTATGATTTTTGGACTAAAAAGTTGCTTGAATTGTCAAAATTTTAATGGCATTGACGTGGTAACCCGTATGATAGTCCATATGTACTTTATTGTTGATATAGATAATTTTTTAAATATTTTTTATGAAGTACATATGGATTGCATATCGCGTTAGTGTCGTTAAAATTTTAACATTTCAATTAGCTTTTTTATCAAAAAAATAATTTTACTAAACTTTAAAGATTAAGGGCAAAATAATCCCAAAAAAAGGGTTAAAATAACAGAAAGAGTAAACATTAAGGACTAAATTTATCATTATTTCTATTTATTTTAATAAACTTTATTCTAGACATATATTCAAAATATGAATATGATGATGTGGTCCTCTGAATATATATATATGCGGCTAAGACTTCATGTTCGTGTATTATTTCTTCCAAAGATATGATCTTTAATTGGTTCTTTTGCTAATTGCTATTCAAGATTATATTATTAGCTTTTGTCAAAGGTTTACTTTTGCGTTTACTCTCTCTCTCTCTCTCTCTCTATATATATATATAAATATATTTAATTATTCAAATTAAATTATTTGTTTTTTTATATTTTTGTATTTTTATATTGTATTTTTATATATTCGAATGTGAATATAAAAATATGATTAGAGAAAATTGAATATACTTGTATTGAAGATTTACCCATATTCGACATGAACCACTAAAAATCAAATCCAATAATATAAAAGTTGCAAACCTCGAACTTTGATAAACTGACAGATGACACGTGATTATTAGGTGACACATAGTTATCAAGTCCAAATGACAATTTTAGAGAGAGATTAGATGGCAAGGTCAATAAAATGGCTGGAGGCACAATTGTATTAGGCCAAGGACATAAGATTCGACTGATCACATATTGATCACCACAAAACCCTAAGAGCAACAACCTCGGTGGTAACTAGCAACCCCAAATATTTTCTTAAGCTCACCATTGCACTATATCTTAAGTATTAGAGAGCATCTCGAAACACAAACCTTGATGCCCCCCTCTTAGCTTACCTTTTGTATTATAGGTTCTTGATCATTTACCATCCAAAATCACTTCAACCCGAATTCAGATTACACATCCTTAGTCCACATATCTAAGGGTGAAGGGAAGGGGTAGGAGCCATGGTCCCTCCTAAAATGGAAAAATTTTTTAGACCCCAAAAATTTATAAAATCTATGGTAAAGTTATAGTTTAACCTCCTAAAAAATATTAGAATTTCAATTTAGTCCTTTGAAAACTATAAAGATATAAGCTAATACAAGGGTGAAATTACATTTCAACTCTCATAAAATATATAATTTAATCTCACCCCTGCCCCAAATTTTTTTTCTAGCTTCACCCTTACACATATCCAGTCTATGCGCTTCCTTTTTCTCCAATAAATACAAGGTGTGAACTCATACAATAATCATACTTTGCCCGAATATTCTCCTAAGCTTACGATAATCCTTCATTTGACTTAAGTATCGAAGAATGTCTCAGAATACAAACTCTGACAATCAAATTTAAATAAGATATCTTTGGTCCACATATCACATTTATGCACTTCCTTTTTTCTCACCAATAGATACAAGGTTATTCAAGTAATGTAGGAGGTAGTGGTTGTTCTAAATTGGGTAACCAATATGGTAAAAGCAACATATTTTGATATTCTTAATTTAGAAAAAATAATAATAGATTCTTCAAGTGTGAAGTCCATTTACTAGTGTCCTTGAATTAAATATTTCATAATCTAATATTATATTTTAGAATATATATTTGTATTATAATATTTGTTGGATACAAATGTCAAATATGGTAGCTATATCCTATAGATTGTGTAAAGTAGAAGTGCAAACAAGACAACTGTACTCGCAAATTGCTTGAGTTCGATTCAATATAATCAAATTTTGACTCAATTATTATCGAGTTAAGCTTAAGCTCGAATTATTTAATGAATTGAATTCGTTTGCTAATACTTGATCGAGTAGCACTCAAATCTAATTGAACATTTCAAACTCAAACATAAATAACTGTCTATTAGATCAAATGGTAATAAGTTTGATATTCTTTTAAGTAAAATATAATATTTGAATCTTGTGAAAGAAGAAAATAATGTTGGAAGAGCTTAAAAAAATATGTGCATGTCACAACTCGACATTAGAAGTGTTCTTGCACCCGATCGAGCTTGGATTAGGCTCGATTCTAAAAAATTTCCAAGCTTGAGTAAGAGCTAACTTGACCCACCCAAATGGCTTTAAAATAATATTTTTTTAATTTAAAGTTAATTATAAAATATCATAAATTATTTTATATTAATATTTTATTATATTTAAGCAGTGAAATAGGTCAACCCAGATCCGACTTATAAACATCTCTACTCAACACCAAACTGGTGATATTTATCTGAAACATGACTCTAGAATCCAAGGTGAGAGAACCCATTATGACCCCTTTGGCTATCATTATGCACTAGACTTACATTTGGTCATTATTTGCCCCATAGATGTACAAATTCAACAAAGTTTACCATTATGGATTCGGATTTAGATATTCATGTTCGGTTTTTGTATAATAATGCGTATTTGGATAATGGACATATAAAAATTAATATTATACTTTTTTTGACTTCTTTATGGATTATAATTATAATACATTTATTCGTATTTATGTATAATTTTATTATTTAAAAGAGAATATTTATTGATACTTGATCCATATTATCCATTACCAATTGATTTTAGAAAGAAACTAAAAAGAATTTATATTCAACTAGACCTATCCATTGTCCGATCAAGCCAACCCGCAACTTAGTAGCGAAATGTGTCATTAAAATTTGAGGGAGCTTACTTAAAATTTTAATTTTAGGGGTTTAATTAATTTTTTTATTTTTAAAGGGTCTAATAAATTTTTTTAAAAACTTTTGTAAGCTATTTTTAAAAAATTTTAAAGGTTTTAATTGAAATTTTTATAAATTTTAAGTAACATAATAAAATTTTTCCAAAATTTTGAGGCCAAAGCTCCCTCTGGTTCTAACGACATTCTAACATTGCAATAACTCTCGAAATTTCTTAAATTTCTTTGTCCAAGCTCGTTATTTACTTGACTCAAATACATATTCATTTAATATTAAATAAGTTAAACAAATTAAACTCAATTAGAGGTTTTCATGTGTCAGGTCAAGTTTGCGTCAAGTTTAAGTATAATATTAATATATTTTATGCTTGTACAAGCTTGGAACAACTCAAAACATGAACTTAAAATTAACACACCTAAAAAACGAGTCAAGCTAAGTTCGAACCTGATCTATAATTTAAATGTGTTTAATTATTTTTTTCCAAACTCATTTTTCAAACCTAATATTTGAATCGAATCTTTTTAAATTTTCAATTAACCTTTTTTAACTTAAACAAATAGTTATATATCCATCATTTTCTTTATTTTACAATGATAAAGGAAACAAAGTGGCAACGCGCCTATACACCAAATATTATTATGTCCCGCGCAAGGGGTATGAGTCATACAGTACGGACTGGTGCGCTATCACCATTATTGCCAAGCTTCATCATCTACCCCCACTCACATGCTTTTTTTTTCCTTTCAATTTAGTCCTTAAGTTATACTGTTTTCTCATTTTTAATATATATTATTTAATACTTGAATTATTATGTTTTGTCTTAATTTATCTTAAAATAAAAAATTTGCTAATAAAAATGTGATGCCATGACATATTTTTTTCGATTTAATCCTTGAAGTATATTGTTTTCTCGTTTCAAATCCAATTCCTTTTGTTATATTTTAGTACTTTATTTATTATTTTCTTCTCAATCTATTCCAATTTTTTTTTTAAAAAAATTTACCTATAAAACCATAATACATGCAGACCTGTTTTTGACATTTTTGGGATCCTAAGCAAAACAATAAATTGGAGTCCCTTTTTAAAAAAAAATTATAAAATATAATACAATAAAATAAAAACATATACTAATAAAAGAAATAGGGGCCCCTTTTCTTTTCTTTTCTCTGTTGTAATGAAGTGCCGATCAGAAGACTTAAAAATTAAAGATTTTTTTCCACGTTAAAAGCTGGAAAAAAAATTTTGGGCTCTTTCCAGCCCTGGGCGCTGGGCAGCCGCACTCCGAAATTACCCCAGGGTCGAGCTTAGATACATGAAAGGACTCTAGGAGCTTCTGTATCCTCAATATTAGGTTTAGGTTTGTTTTGTGGTTTTTATTGAATTTAGTTTGTTTTGGTTTGAATAATAATGAAATCAACTCTCGTTGGATAAAAGTTGTTTATCCATAAATCCTACTCGAGTTTGAGTCTTTGAAAGAGTAAGTGATTGACCTTTATTTAGGTAGCTCTCTTGGGACATAATGTGTGTGTGGTGTGAGTATGTCTCTACCTCGTGCGTGAGTACTAAACCTCTAAGTATACTGTACTAAAAAAAATAATAATGAAATGTATTGGGTTTATTGATTAAGTTCATAAATTACTAACAACATTATTCACGTATCATAATTTCATGTTTATATATTGCTTACACGAACAATTACATTGATTCGGTATAAAAATATATATTTATTTCATTAAATGTGTACTTTTAAATTAAAATTGAAGTCTCATATATACATTTGAACTACAATCAAAGTTTCACCTGTATAGTTGTACCAAATCAAAGTTTATGTATCAAATTACATTTTGGTCCAAAATTTATGTATCAAAAATCAAAATCTTTTATTTTAATTTTTTTTTAAATTTACTCTAATTAATATAATTTCAAATTGGTAATTTTCTAAGTGATTTAAACATTGGGAAAATAAAATTTACCTTAAAATATCATTTTAATGTTACATTTTTATTATATTATAATAATAGTAAAATTTACAATTTACTCCCTAAATTATTATTCATTTTATTCCTAAAGTAATTTTCTTGCTTCGTCACCGACAATTGTCATGTGTAGGTTTTGTCCAGTTATATTACGATTGTTTATTATTTTGTACTTGTGATTGTATTTATATTGGTAAACTCTGAAAGAAAGTGCTTTACAATGTTTAAAAAATTGTACTAATTCAATTAATGACCGACTGAATCGATAATTGATGAATTTTTTATTCTCATTGATCTTTTATCTTTTTTATTTCAAATGAAAATTTATATTAATAATTCGTTTATATTTATAAATTGAAAGTTAGAACTTCATTCTATACAAAGGTAATTAATATAAAAAAAATTAAGAATCGGATCAAACCAAATTATCATAAATAATTTGAGAAATTCAAAATTTCTTATAACTCTCGTATGATAAAATTTGAACATGAAATCTCAAAATGTTGAAATCTGTATAAGGTAAAAGTTATTTATTTATTTTGAAGGGGTAAATCTCAAAACTATACATAAAATTTGATTTAATATGTAATTTGATACATAAACTTTGATTTAGGGAAATTATACAATAAAACTTTGATTGTGGCTCAAATATATAAATGAAACTTTTATTTTCATTCAAATATACACATTTAAAGAAATAAATACATCAACTTATTTTTATATTGGATAAATTTAATTATTTTTAATGCAATATATAAACATAAAATGATGTTATATCAATAATTGTGTTAATAATTTATGAGTATTGGACCTAATCAAAATTTCATATATAAAATTGCACTTTAGACTAAAGTTCATGCATAGTTTTGAAATTTATCTAATAAAAGTACCATGGATGCCCCTGTACTAGAAGCTATATTGCATTTTGCCACCTCTACTCAAAAATGGGCAAACTAGTCCTTGTATATTAGATAAAAGAGCAAAATGGGTCATTTTGTTAAAAAATCAATCCATTTTTACTGTTAAAAATTGGTCCTTTTACATCAGTATGAGGTACACATGGCACGTCACGTATCATTGTTTGGTTATTCCATTGGCCATGCTAGTTTTTAGCAGTGCAAATAGATGAAATTTTAACAGAAAGAACCAATTTGATCTTTGATTTAACGTATAAAGATTAAATTGTCCATTTTTTTTAGTATAAATCAGGCAAAATAGAATCTAACTTCTAATATAGATATGTCCATGATAATTTTACCGATTTATCTCTATTTTGAATAAAACAAGAGAAATGGGGTATGATAATTGTAAGTGAGAATCTATTTATCAATTCATTTGTGTTTGACTATATATATATATATATACACATACGCACATATTCCCTCATTTATTGTTGCTTCATGCAATTATTTGTACTTTGGCTCCCTTACACAAAATAGCTTTAGTCCAACTTACTGGTTTTTTCCATGTGGGATGCTTGGCCCTATACCACCCTCTCTGGCTTCACACCAGCCGCTCAATTCCTCCTTTTAAATTACAGTTGGACCACCATTTACTGTTCTTGTTGCGCTGGGTTGTATTTATTTGAGATTGTAGATGTAGTATATGGTATCACGGTTTAATCATAAAGAACACTGATAATGGAAATAAACTAGGATGATAAAAATAATTGATTGTTTGATCTCTCCTCTTAAACTAAAATTGAATTATAGTCTTTCTAGTCTTAATTATGATTTGATTGTGTTTATTCAGGGTTATGGGTGCATATACAATATCATGTGTTGGTAATGAAAATATTTGAAATGCCAAAATAACCAGTTGCTTGATCCCCTTCTAAATTACAATTAGATCATCACTTTTTGTCCTTGGTTGCGGTCAGATCGTGTTTATTTGGGATTGCAGATGTAATATATAGTATCACGGTTTAATCATAAAAAAACCGATAATGGAAAGAAATTGGAATGACAAAATAATGGGTTGCTTGATACTTCCTTTTAAACAACAATTGAATTGCTATGTTATTTTATTGATTGTGGTCGAATCGTGTTTATTCAGGATTGTAAATATAATATTCATTATAACGTATTGATAATGAAGAAAATTTTTGAAATGACAAAATAACCAGTTTCTTGATCCCTCCTTCGAAATTACAATTGGATCACCATTTACTGTCCTTGATTATCATTGGATCGTGTTTATTCAAGATTGTGGAGGTAATATTCAGTATCACAGTTCAATCATAAACAATATCACTAAATAACCAATTGTTTGATCACTTCTTTTAATCTACAATTGAATTGTCGCCTTCATGTTCTTGATTATGGTCAGATCGTGTTTATTCAAGGTTGTGGATGTCTATTCAATATCACAGTTCAATCATAAAGAATATTAATAATAGAAAGAATTGAAATGACGAAATAACCGGTTGCTTGATCCCTCCTCTTAAACTACAATTGAATCAACACCTTCACTTATTGATTGTGATCGAATTGTGGGTTTATATTCAATATTACAGTTCAATCATAAAGAATATTGATAATAGAAAAATATTGAAATGACAAAATAACCCTTTACTTGACCCTTCCTTTTATACTATAATTCAACTTCTACCCTCGTGTTATTGATTGTGGTCAAATTGTGTTTAACCAAGGTTGTAGATGTATATTTAATATCACGATTCAATCATAAAAAAACACCAATAATAGAAAAAATTGAAATGATGAAGTAACTTATTTTTATCTCTATTTATAATTATATTGTATTTATCGTGATTATAGATATACATTTAAACTACAAATCCCTATCTATTCCATGAATTTTGTAAAGTATATAGTCCTAATGGATTAAGCTATCTTTAAAAAGTAAATATAGGTGTAAGTGAATGATGTAAAATTTTTACATTTAATTTCAAATGGAATCCAAAGATTATTTTATAGTTGATATATTGTCATCCTTTTAAGTATTGAACTGAATAACTAATTTAACAACTAACTGAACTCTAGTAACTAATTATAACCGAAGGGTGGTACTTGAATCTAATACGGGCAATGTTAGAGGGCGGGAAGAAGCCCAATCCTAGAATATGGTGAAATTACACTTTTACTCTAAAAATAATAAAAAATTTATTTAATCTTTCAAAAACTTAAAAAGATATAAACTATTGAGCTGATAAACTTTTATTTTAACTTTCATAAAAATATATAATTTAATTTCCACTTACCCAAAAAAAATTCTAATTTTATTGAACGAATTAACTAAATTTATTGCTTTTTATCCAAGTAAATATAAAAAAAAATCATTATAGGGTCGTATTATCATATTGTTTTCATCATTTAATCATGGTTAGCAAAATTAACCAAACCCTTAACCACAATTACACTCTTCCACGTGCCTATATATACACTTCATCCCCTAATGCAAATACCTCTCATGAACATACCAAGATTTTCTACACAATTCCCATTAATTTTCCTTCTAAAATTTTCTCAGGAAAAAATAAAAATGAAGCTTTTGATTCTGGGAATTAATCTCTCTTTGTTCCTGTCTTGTTATATTCTCACAACGCACCAAATTCCATGGCTTTTCGCCTTGTTTTTCCTCTTGTTATTGTCCCTTTCACCTTTTTGGCTCGTCCCGGGCGGCTTCGCGTGGTGGAATTCAGCCCTGGACGTTCCCGGTCCAGTCGGTTGGCCGTTACTCGGGACGTTACCACTAATGAATGCAGTCGCACATCGTAACTTAGCTGCTGCGGCCGCGTCACTTAGTGCAACGAGGCTGATGAAATTCAGCCTTGGTGCAACGAGAGTGATAATCAGTAGTCACCCGGATACCGCCAAAGAAATCCTTGGGGGGTCCGCGTTTTCAGACCGACCCATCAAAGACTCAGCTCGGTCCTTGATGTTTGAACGCGCCATCGGGTTCGCACCCTCGGGTGCGTACTGGCGCCACCTACGTCGAATCGCGGCTAACCATATGTTCTCCCCTAAGAGAATCTTAAACCTCGAGCCACTCCGCCAACAAGTGGTTAACCACATGGTGGTTCAAACCCAACGAGCCATGGAAACCAAAGGGTTTGTTGAGCTAAGAATGATATTACAGAAAGGGTCATTAACTAATATCTTAGAGACTGTATTTGGAAGCTTTTTAAGTTCAGCAATGGCGGATGAACTAGGGCTAATGGTGAAAGAAGGGTATGAATTAATCGCTATGTTTAATTGGGAAGATCATTTCCCTGTAAGGTTTCTAGACTTTAATGGTGTTAAAAGAAGGTGTCATAAATTGTCGAACAAGGTGAAGATTGTTGTGGGTCGAATTGTAGAAGAAAGAAGAAAAGAAGCTTTGGACCAGAGCATCAATGGCGGAAATCATGATTTTCTTACAGCTTTGTTGACTTTGTCTAAAGAAGATCAGTTGTCTGACTCCGACATGATTGCTGTATTGTGGGTAAGAACTCTTTTCCTATCATCAAAAAAACGTATTCTATTTTGCATTGATAGTGTATAAGTTGGATTTAATTCATTGGTAATAGCATAAAATTAATATACAAAATCGAGGGACGATATTGGGGTAGATTTGTTGAAGGGTTGGGTAATTAGTTATGATGGTGGAGTTTGGATAAAGATTTTCACATATTAGTTGATTTAACTTGAATTTAATTTAAATAATAAAAATATTTTTAAAATTTAAATTTAATTATAAAATTATATAAAATATTAATTAAAATATAATTTTTAATGTTTTATTACTTTTTGAATAGTGAAATAGATTTTTTGGACCGGTTAGGTTGGTTAAAAAATGAGTTTAGAATTATTTTTTTTTTAAACTGGGCATCGACCTGGTCCAGTCTATAAACACCTCTAATCGAGATAGGTAAGGGTTTTGGTTCCCTTGATTCCTTCTAATGTTAGTTATTATTAGTTAATGAAATGATAAAATTGTATTTTGATCCTCTAAATTATAGCATTTCATTTGGTAAAAATACAATGAGGAACTTGTATTAGGTGTCATATTGCATTTTGCCTCCTTTATTCAAAAAATGGGCAAGTTAATCCCTATCCATTAGACCAAAGAGCAAACTGATAAATTCAATGAAAATTTCTTACATTTCTACGGTTAAAAATTGGCATGACTAACATAATAACCAAACAATGACACGTGGGGTGCCATGTATACCTCATACTGACGTACAATGACCAATTTTTAACAGTAGAAGTGGATGGAATTTTTAACAAAATGACCAATTTTCTCTTTGACCTAATGTATATGAACTAATTTGCCCATTTTATGACTAGAGAAGACAAAATGCAATCCAACTCTTAATATCATGACCTCTATAATACCTTTTTTTTTGCTCAGTTTTACCCATTTCATTATAAAATTTATTTAAATTTTTTTATTTTAATGTCGCGATTAATAGATTGATAGTGTATAACTTTATGCATTGCTCGTCTACTAGGTAGACTTAATTTATAATTATTTTTATATCAATTAAAATTTAATAAATAATGAATAAAAGTTATATATGGTTATTTAACCAAAATGTGATGCCTCATTTAATAAGAAAGATATGATAAATAACAATGATATTAAATTAGTATTAGAGAGAAAATTTTTAAAATTTTGGGTTTATATATTAAAAAAATTAAGGATCTTAAAAATAACTATTAATAAACTTTTTTTTCTATAATTGAAGGAAGAAAATAGGCAGGGGCGAATCTAAGGGGCTGGCAGGGGCCTCCGCCTCCCTTAAAATGGAAAACTTTTCATGTAGACCCTTTAAAATTTTTAAAATTTTAAATTAGTAAATGTAAAATTACACTTTAGCTCCCCTAAAATGATAAAATTTTAATTTAATTATTTTAAAATTATATTTTTACTATCGTAAAAATTACAATTTAATTCGCTCCCCTAAAAAAAAAAATTTGTTTCGCCCCCAAGAATAAAGTTCATCGGGATCAAACCAAACTCTTATGCTTAAACATAACACTTTTACCACTAAACCAAAAGGTTATTTGATATCTTTGTTATATTCCCAGGTCAAAATAGATTTTCAAATAAAATAGATATTTAAAAAGTGCCAAAGCATGATTTTATGATTATTAAATTTGAATTTAGGTTTTTATTTATTGTTATTTTTAAATTAATTTATTGTATTTTTATATAGGAAATGATATTTCGAGGCACCGATACGGTGGCTATATTATTGGAATGGATCATGGCGAGGATGGTATTACATCAAGACATTCAAGCCAAAGTCCAAGAGGAGATTGATTCTTGCATCAACCACCGTGATGACCGTTGTGTTCATGATTCCGATCTCCCCAATTTGCCTTACCTTCAAGCTGTTGTGAAAGAGGTTCTTCGACTGCACCCACCAGGTCCACTTCTCTCATGGGCTCGTCTAGCCATCCATGACGTACACATTGGGAAGTCCTTCATCCCAGCTGGTACGACCACAATGGTTAACATGTGGGCAATAACTCATGACCCATCGATATGGAAAGATCCGTGGACCTTTAGGCCCGAAAGATTCATCGAAGAGGATGTTTCCATCATGGGCTCAGATCTTAGACTCGCGCCTTTCGGGTCAGGTCGAAGGGTTTGCCCTGGTAAGGCACTAGGTTTAGCAACCGTACAACTGTGGCTTGCACGGTTGCTCCAGTCTTTCAAATGGCTCCCGACAACTGTAGCGCATCAACGAGTTGACTTGTCCGAAATGCTGAGGCTGTCCCTTGAAATGAAGAAGCCATTAACATGTCGAGCGATCTCCCGAGTAACACAACAATCACTAAATTAAATAGAAAAATATATAATATTAATAAATTATGAACCGAAAGGAGGTGCATTCATGGGGGAAAAACTAAGAAACCATGAATTAACTATTAAGGCCCCTAGAGTTTGTAAACTAGTCATGTTTATTAATTTGAGTTTGATGGGTACTTCTTTTTTAGAATAGTAGTTAAGGAATCTATATTTTTAAAATATTTATGTTTAAATCATATTCCAAAATAAGTATGTTATATCTTTTAAATATATAAAAATTAAAAAAAATAACGGGTTGAGTCTTAATTCGATTGGCATAAATATTGTTGTTAGTGCAGGAAGACGCGAGTATGAATGTATTGAAGCACGTTATCTTCTTATTTATGGACTGCGGTATATATATTTATACTCGTTTATTTTACACCCTAAATTCAAATATAATATAAATTTAAAAAATAACATTTTACCACCAAAAACCATGGTAAATCAGTAATTATCACCAAGATTAAAGCTTAGGATACTAAGCATAACCTTCGTAAGTAAGAATTTATGAAAAGCTATATATGACACCATTATAATCAAAGCTTTTTATATTAATTAATATTTTTAATAATTTTATAATTCAGTCACTTTCGTTTTAATAGTTGGCAATAATTTAATTATTGAATTTAGCAAAACAATTACACTTGTTTTACAAAAATTGACGATATGTCGATTAAGTCTTACGTTGACTGATATGAGAATCGTGGGTTTAAGTGTATTGAAACGCATTATTCTCTTATTTATGTGTTAGGAGAATGTATGAGTAAATTTATGTATTGTATAAAAAAAACAGATATAATCAAAACCTATAATGAGATCGATATTAAGATATGGGTAAATTGACCATATCTTATTTTATTTTAATTAAATATTAAGATATTAAAAAAATAAAAAAATACGATACAAATACACTAATTTATATTAATTAAATTATTTAATTGTCAAAGTAAAAGCATCCTAACCCTACTTTCTATTTTAGCTAAGCAAAGGACTCAAATTTTTTACTACCGAATTGTACGGACAATGAGACCTTTTGGGAAACAGAATTATTATTACATGCATGAATATTGATATATAAAATATTATTTTTTTAATATTATCGACAAAAAAATTAATATTTTTTAATATTGGAAAGTAACCCCCACCTCCACCAAAAATAAAATAAAAAATGGGCCACGATGGCTTTAAATAATGCAAAGCCATTAGAGATATTATTCGCATTATACTTCGAAAAGAAAATATAAAGAGATCCATTTATCGAATTTGATATTTGTATCATATTGATCTAAAATATTATTTATATTGATATATATTTAACGGTTGAATTTTTTTACATAAAATGAGTAGTTAGAAATTTTTAGTTCATCTGAAACTTGATATGCATGATCTACAAAAATTGAGTCGTATAAAAAGTTATAAAATGACGTAAATTGAATCCCTATATATATATATAGTTTACTAGTCATCTTCCTTAAAGTCTAGCCTTACATGTTGGGGGGAATTTCGAAATTTTTTAAGGATCAAAATTAAATTATAAAATTTTAAGAGGTTAAAATATAATTTTATCATATATTAACTTATGATTTCATTATTTTTAAAGGGATTAAACAATTTTTTTTCATTTGGGGAGCAAAATACTATATATATTAACTTATAATTTCATCATTTATAGAAGGATTAAATTACAATTTTTTTTCATCTCTATTGGTTTAAAGCCCTTGCCTGCCGCTTTTATTCGTCTATGGTTATATGATTTAGATTCAAATTTAACTATGAGTCCCCAAAAAAATAATTGTGGGGTTATGTCTCACATTTTCGGACCAAATAATGTGTGACGTCGCAATAAGGAAGTGTTTTTCATCTCGACAAGAAGAAAGCTCTCATCCCAACGAAGCGATGCCTAGCCACAATGTGACGATGTGCACCTCAAGTTTTTTGGTTTTCTTTTCCCAATTAAACTCTGGTTAACCTAGGGTGGTTGCAATTATATATGCTACGAATTTCACCCTATAAATAGGCCTTAGTTACTCTAGGTTTTATGATAACAAAAGTATTTAGATTGAGATAATTTTGTTCTTTGTTTTGAAGGGTTTCTCTTTTGGGGTTTCAGGTTTTCCTTTAATTCTCTCCATTTTTGTACTCTCTTTTACTATAGTGAAATCTCATTTTACCCGTAATTTTTTATCATCTTTTGAGTAATTTTTTCCCACATAAAATTTACATATTCGATCTTTATAATTTTACTTTATTTACTTATTTGTTGCATTACACGTATTAATTTCCTACATTAACCTTTATGAATAGTAAAATATGAATGATACATTGATTAAAAATAACAATTTAATTAATTATAAAGAACTTTAAGCATGCTAGATACCCTAAAGTATAGGCTTATTAAATATCCATATCTACTTTTTTTTTCTTTTGCTTTGTAATCTAATTATAAAATATAAGATCAAAGGCAAAAAAGTCCTTTAGCTTTTTTTTTCTTTGACATTAAATATATAGTAATATTATATATATATATATATATATATATATATAAAAATATGTTAATGCTCCACAAATCTAATTTTTGATTGAAAAGGGACCCTCCCACATAATTGTCAATCCTTAAGACGTGTTGTTCTTCTACTTGATTCTATCAATTAATCATTTAGGGTTTTTTTGTTTTTTTGCTTTTTTTCTAAAGTGATTTAAAAGAGATATTTATGTTTGATGCATGGTTAGTATATAAGTTTAATGTATTATTGGTGAATGATAATATGATATGTCATCATCGAGTTATAAATAAATAATAATTTTATAAGTTAATATATTATTTGATATGATCTAATTTTAGTGTCAATGTTCAAGTTGATATATGAGTTTTTTTTTTTTTGTCCCGATTTGGTTTGAATTTGGTGTCAATGTTCAATTTTATAAGTTAAAAAAAAACGTATTATTCATGTGCACTAGTGAGAAAATATAGGTACTTAATCGGGATAAAAAAAACTCAGGACACTAAATTAAACATTAAAGCCAAATTCATGTGCTTAATCGGGACAAAATAAAACTCAGGTACCATTGAAATCATACTTAAGTACTAAATTGGGATAGCAAAAAATTCAAATGCCAAATTGAATATTAAAATCCAACTCAAGTATCAAATAGTATATTAACCTTATTTAAAAATAAAACTTATATAAACTTATAAACCTAAGGGATTATAAAATAAAATAAAATTCTAAAACTAATGGCTTTAAGCGCGCTAAAGCGTATTATTCTTTAATTTAAACATATTATTCTAAGCATTGTATAAAAAAATTAGCGTAAAAATTAATTTTGTAAAGCTAGTCCAATTAATCTAAATTTAAATCAAAATTTCAATTTATCAATCAACTTTCAAATAATCCCACTTGAATAAGCATTAGTGCAAAATATAAGTCTAATAAATGAATGATTTTGTGGGCTCATTCAAATTGGGCCTAATTGAATTTATAACAAAACATTGATTTTTGGACCAGAATAAAATTTGATGTCTATAATATGAAATTTCAAAAATGAAAATTTTAGCAGGTGGATTTTCAAAATTCCTTCATATTTCTTTATTTAATTCATAAGGTATCATTATAAAATAAAAAACTTGAACCACAAAAATATAACTTTTTAAATATATATTTATAATTGATCTATACTCACCGTACCATTGTTGATACATAATTTAGTTGGTAGCTCCGTTGATCAGTTTATCAGTTAGAGTATGAAGAAGAAAGGAGTTCCTCTGTAAAGAAGAAAATAAAAAAAAAATAGAGTTTTTTCAAAGAGCCTACCCTTCTAAGAGTCTTTAGAAGTAAGTAAAGGGACTTTTTCTGAGTCGGAGTAAAATATATTCTATAACAATTTGATATTTATATTATTAATAATATTGATAAATTTTTATAAATGTAATAATACTCGGATTGCATTTTTCCTTACATATATGTTTTTTTTTCGTTTTTTATTCCATTATTTTCTCTTATAAATGTTTTTTATCTTATGAAATTTCAATAGCTTAAATTTATATTTATATATCTAAATAAAATAATTACAAATACAAGCATTTTAAAATGAGGAATTTTTGTGTTACATTAATCTCATTATAGGTTCTTATCATGTTTGCTCTTTATACAATACCTAGAATTACCCATAGTCCATTCTCAACCCTTAAATAGGACAACGCGCTTCAGTGCACTCAAACCCATGTCCTTCTGCACCAACACCAATATTAACGCCAATCGAGCTAAGACTCAATCAATTTGTTAAAATGTTTAAATATTTCAAATAATATAATGTATAAAATATATATTAGAATTAAATGGATATGGATTTTTTTAAAAATTACTTTTTAAGTGAAATTTCAACAATATTTTTGAGATACTCAAAAACCCCTTTTAAAAATTTATAAAAGAATTAAAAATTATTTTATATTTACCCAAACAAATAAAATTATTTTAAAAATTTTACTAAAATTGAAGGTACCTAAATTTCTCTCTAATTTCAAATTTATCCAAAATTTTAAAAGTCTCCCTCCTAATGAATTGTAAAGGATTAAATTGAAGAAAATAAAATGTAAAAACTAGATTATTTTAACATATCTCATTGCCACCTATGGCCCACTCTCCTCAACAATTTTTTGAAGCCAACAAAGTAGAGACAAGTTAGAATTATAAATAAAATGTAAATAAACATATCTATTGAATTCACTTGGGATAAAAATGATGAGAGTGGGGTATATGATGATGTTATTAAAGAAATTAGGCCCATTGATTGATTAATCCCACTTTGATATAATATTATCACAATCATTTTTTAGTGGAAAGGTATATGGGTTATTGCATCAGTATCGTATTAGTCAAGTTTTTTCGTAAATCTAATAGTTGATTTAGGTGTTAAATAATATTTTAAAATTGATACGGAATAATTTAAAAACAAATGGATCAAAGCGCACAAACATAAGTAGCGTGTACATATCACATTGACAACTTGAATTTGTCTAGTTAAAAAAAAAATGAATATTGTTTTCTTTTTTTATTTAACATGTATCTTGTATGCATACGTGATTGCAATTTGTTCCACATATTTCAAATATGATTTACGTCAATTAGAGAACCACTTTAGCGTAAGAGTCTTAGTTTGAGCACACATGTTGAATTAACCCCAAAATAATTATACTTTTGAAAGGATCGAATTATGGTTCTGGTCCTTCTACTTTGCTCATATTTAAAATTTAGTTATTGTACTTTAATTCAACATAATTTGATTGCTAATTTTATAATGTTATTAGCTAGTTCAAATTAGTTAACTATGTTTTTTCATAAGAAAAAAATATGTCGTGATTTTAATCAGAATAGTTAACAATTAAACTAAATAATGGCATTATAAAAGCAGGGATAATAAAATTTTGGGACTAAAACAAACATTTGACCATATTATATTTTGGGTAACTATACTATTCATCACCCATATTTCAACTTGTTTCTATTTGGGTCACTCAAGTTTAAAATTTTCTATTTCAGTCACTAATGTTTCCTCGATTTTAAATTTAAGTTATACTATTTTTAAAATATAATGTGTCAAACATATTATTGCATGTGTAATGCTATGTCTATTTGATTGTTTTTACATCTGTCATTTGCATTAAGACTAAAAACTTAAAATTTAAATATATATATATATGAAACCACTGAGAATTATCCAATTTGTGAATATAGACTAAATCTATAACTTTACGCATAATACAGGACTAATGACATAATTTAACCAAATAGATCTAGCTGTTACCATTGAGTCATTACTAAAATTTCAAATTTCGAAAAATATAAAGATTAAAATTGATAAAATTAAAGTACATATACTAAATCCATAATTTATACAAAGTACAGGGTCTAACAACACAAAATTGACCAAAATTTATGTTATTTAAAAAATAAAAGATAATATTTTAAGTGATTTTCTTTTTCTTTTTATATTATCCAGCGTGTCATCTCTATCCACGTGTCATCTCTAAATCTCTACTTTCTCGGAGGAAAAATTAAAAAATAAAATCCTGTTACAAAGGCCCATCGTTTTCCCCATCCTTAAATCCATTAGCAGCCGTTGGAACATTATTTAATGGTTTAATTTCAAATACTTTCCCTCTACTTTACCGAAAATTAAAATTAGCTCCAACTAAGAAGTTAATTTAATTGGGTAATAATGCTAATTCTTACCATCAAATCATTAGCTTAAAAACTAGCAGCTCGGTGTAAAAAATTTATCAAAAATCAGTAGTATAACAACTTATACGTACCAAATTAGTAAAAAAAAAAAATTAGTCCCTCTACTCAAAAATAATTAGCAGTTCGGTGGATTCAAATTGCTTTTTGCTCCCTCTACTCAAAAAATAAGTAAATTAGTCCTTGTATGTTAGATTAAAGAGCGAAATGATCATTCTATTAAAAATTTCATTCATTTCTGCTATTAAAAATTAGTCTATTTACGTCAATATGAGATACACATGGCATGCTGCGTTTCACTCTTTAATTATTCCGTCAACCACCGTCATTATTTAACAGTACAAGTGGATAAACTTTTTAACTGAAATGACCAATTTACCCTTTGATCTAAGGCACAGGGACTAATGTGCCTATTTTTTTACTAGAGGAACTCCATGATACTTTTACTTTGGTTTTATTAACTTGACAAATTAAAATAGATGGATTAACTTCTTGGTTTCAAAAAATTGAGGGATGAAATTCGAAATTAAATCTTAAATTAATCTTTGTGTACTTAGCTCTATAAATTAATGTAGAACTCCATTTACTTTATTTTTACTTCTAAACTAGCCCACATTTCACTTTCTTTTTTTTTTTTTTTGAAAAACCTCGAGCAAGAATCACAGATAAAGAAGATGGAAAGCATGGAGATGAAGGTATTTTCATTTTCTTTTCCTTGTTTTAATCTTTTAATTTTCTCTGTTTTTGATTTTCTTTAGTTTTTTTTTAAATTTATTTAAATTTTAGGAGGTAAAGTTCGAGAAAAAGGATCTGAAGCACCTAGGCTTCGTGAGGGTGGTTGCGATCCACGCCTTGGTTTGCGTGTCGAACCTCTACGAGTACGCTAAACAGAACTCCGGTCCGTTGAGATCCACCGTCGAAGGCCCCGTTACGACCGTCGTTGGTCCCGTCTACGAGAAATTCAAGGATGTTGCTGATCATCTTCTTCGATTTCTTGATAAGAAGGTATATTCGTTTTTTTTTATTTCATAATTCCTTGTTTGGATCAAAAAAGTTTCTGGAATTCACTTTTTTGTTTAAATCATCAATGATTGAATTTAGTGCTAGATTTATTAGTGAAATATGAGATATATGTGTTCTTAAGTTATTGGAATTTGGCTTGGTCATAGTCAAGTTCGAGCTTGAATGAGCTGAATCTGAATATCTTAATGTTCGATTCAAATAGTATGGCTTTACTTTAATCTGATAAATAAGTTTAATCAAGTGAGCTAGAGTAGTTGATCTTTATTTCGAGTTGAGCTTTGAGCTTCGAATTTCGAGTTAAATTCGAACTCATTAGAATTTCAGTTCAACTTGGCTCAATTACGGTCAGAGTAGTAAATGTTAACTAAAACTGAATTTGGAAATTGTAAAAAGCAGTTTGATCTTTATTTTGATTTGAGCTCGAGTTAAGATTTCGAATTTTGAGTTGAATTCAAATTTATTAGAACTTCAGTTCAACTTGGCTCAATTATGGCCCTAGCAGTAAATTGTTAGCTAAAACTGAATTTGGAAGTTGTAAAGAGCAGTTTGATCTTTAGGTTAAATCGAGCTTAAATTAAGTTTCGAGCTTTGAATTTTGAGATGAATTCGAACTTATTTGAACTTAAGTTCAACTTAGCTCAATTACAGTTCTAGTACGTGAAATCAAGCTTGAACTTAAAATCAACATAATTTTCAGATCAAAATCGAGCTCAAACAATTGAGTTTGAGGTTGAGTATGAGAATCGAGCTTACTTTAATCGGATAAACAAGTCTAATCAAATGAGCTTGAGTAGTTTGATCTTTATTTTGAATTGAGCTCGAGTTGAGTTCCGAGCTTCGAATCTTGAGTGAAACCAAAACTTATTAGAACTTAAGTACAACTAGGCTCGATTACAATCTTAGTAGTAAATCTTAGCTAGAACTGAATTCAGAAGTTGTAAAAAGCAGTTTGACCTTTATGTCCGAATCAAGCTTGAATTAAGTTTCGAGCTTTGAATTTTGAGTTAAACTTGAACTTCTTGAAACTCCGGCTTGGTTTAGTTATGCTTTGGTAAATCTTAGCCTATAATAAAAGGGATGTGAACCAATTTGTTTCTAACTTCAAAACGAGATTAAGTAAAAAAACTACAGGTAGATAAGCCTTTCACACAAATTTGATGATCATATGTGTTCGTAAGTTATTCGAGTTTAGTTCAAAAAGATCAAATTTGACTTGGTCATTGTTAACTTCGAGTTCAATGGAGCTGAATTTGAATGGTATATACATATATATATATATATATATTTGATTTTTAGTTAGTATTTAAAAATTTCAATTTAAACTCAAACTTTAACTTTAGTTTTGAGTTCGAGGTTAAGGCGAGAAAATTGCAAGCTTAATCGAGCCTAGGGGCAAATCCAGAAATATTTTTAAGGGGTCAAAATTGAATTATAAATTTTTGTGAGGCTAAAGTATAATTTTATCTTGTATTGACATATGATTTCATCACTATTGAAAGGACTATATAAAAATCTTTTCATTTCGGGGGGCCAAAGTGTAATTTTACCACACAGTAACTTTTAATTCTATTATTTATTAGGGAACTAAAAAACAAATTTTCCATTTAGGGCCTCTCTAAATTCGCTCCTGATCGAGTCTACTCAAATGAGCTCAAGTAGTTTCACATTTATTCCAAATCGTATTCAAGCTTTAAGAAATGAAACTCGAGTCGAGTTTTGAGCTTCAAATTCTAAGTTCAACTTGGTCCATTTACACTTTTAGTTGTAAATCTTAGATCAATTAAAAATAACTGCAGGTAGATGAGGCTTTACGCAAAATTGATGATCACCTTCCGGCCAAAGCTAAGCAAGCAATTAACCAAGCCCAATACTTGGTTCACAAGACAGCACAACATGCTTGGAAACTAGTCGACGAGGCACGAACCAACGGACCACGAGGAGCGTTGCACTACGCCACAGCCGAGTACAAGCACCTCATGGTCATAAACTCAACCAAGTTATGGGTCAAGCTGAATCACAACTCGGCTTTCCACTCGGTGGCTGAGTGGGTTACTCCAACAGCAGCTAATTGGTCCGGTAAGTACAACAATTTAATTAACAATATGAGTGGCAAAGGTTATATTGTTTTTGGTTATCTGCCATTGATACCTGTTGATGAATTTGGTGAGGCAATTAAGGTAGCTAAAGCAAAGGAAAAAGAACATTTAACTGATCATAAATCAGATTCTAGTTCTGATTCAGATTAGGGACTTCATTTTTTTTATTTTTTTTTTGTAAATAGAAAATCTAAGTAATTTGTGTTGGTGAGAGACATATTGTGGAAAATTGTCAAGTTTGCCACTGTAAATTGGGTGTGTTTGCTTGTATATATATATATATATGATAATGTTCAACACGGTACTAGTACGATATGTTTAATAAATATAAAAGTAAATATTGCAAATACAATATGAATGCGTAAAGATGGCATGTTTATTGCAATATGATGTTTTAAATATATGCAAGGAATTGCCGATTATGTCTTAGCTCGGTTGGCATTGGTATTGTTGCCAATGCAGGAAGACGTGGGCTCTAGATTAATGTAAAAAAAATTATATATATATGCAAGGAATTAGAGAAAAAAATTGTTCATGTCCTTACATATTCGTATTTGATGTTTGTTTAATTTTGGCTAATATAGCTTTGGGGTAATGTCAAGTTGTTTGAATCGGATTGGATTAGCCAATCCGATCGGTTTAATCAGGAATCAGTCAAAATATTGGTACGGGCATTAGACCGGTTGATTCAAGAACTAGTTGAACCGAACAAAAAATTAGTTGAACCTGACGATTAAATTAGATTTTTAATATTTTTTTATAAATTTGTAATAATTTATTTAATCAAATCAGACGAAACAATCATATTAATTAATCAATCGCTTGATTGATTCGATCATTAATCTAATTTTAAAAACCTTGAGTAATGTAACTTTGTCTAAGATAAACTCAAAAGCAAGGCTAGGGTACATGCCTATGGAATATCTCTATTGAAAGTTTCGTAAACCAACATTAAAAGAAGGGTTGAATTATGCAATTTGTCCTTATATAATATATATATATATAATGTATAAGTTGTGTATTTACTTTCTATACTTCAATTTGGTCTTTTTAGTTATTTTACTTTTTGAATATTAAAATTATAATTCTTACCAAATGATAGTACAGAAACAAAAATCAATCGAAAAGTAAGAATATTAAATTTGATCAATTAAAAATAAAGATTAAATTTACAATTTTCACATAATAGATTAATTAATAAAATAATTTAATAAAAAAATATCATACATATTACTAACTAAATTTTAACCAATAACAGAATTTAAACTAACTCGTTGAGATGTGCAATGCATGCGCTTATATACCTAAGATATTCCTTTTTTTTCCCCTCCATTTGGGCCATTGTTATATTGTTCCATTGATTGAGAAAATATAGAAAGCCCAACCTCAATAGGTCTAAAATCTCTCGTGGGTCATTTTTTGTGAAAAGTTTCAGCTAATTGGGTTCAAGAAATTGGGTCATAAATCCATTAAATTTATATCTATTATTTTTAAGATTTTGACTGAGTTAGTGTCATCTATCGAACTAAAATTTAAATTAGTCATAAAGTTATTGAAAACCCCTTATCGTTTTAAAATCAATAAATATTATTTTAAATTATTGTCTTTTTCATATAATATCTAGAAAAATTATTTATACATTATGGGAATAAATCCAAAGCAATATGTTTTGTTAGTATCAATTTTACTATTTCAAAGTCAATTTTGGTTATTATATCAATTTTTTAAATTTATTATATACATTTTTCACCTATAGCGTTGGTGTAAGAAAAAATAGTAAGAAAAAATTGAGTTGAAGAGAAAACGTGGTTGAGAAACATCTATTTATGTTTAAAAAAAATTCGATTTGACTTGATACTAAATAAAAGCAAGACTTAATCTAACTATCTAAAACAAAAAATTTTATAACTCGAGAGTTTCATGAATTTCACAACAATCTACGCTAAAAAAAGATTCGTATAAAAAAAATGCCATCGAGGTGACATGAAGAAGTTTTTGCAAAATACTTTGCTCTATTAATATGTCCTAAAACGAATTAATATAAATCTTGGTTTCTAAGCTTGTCAATTATGTTTACTTTTAAGTATCTATCTCTCTCTTTCTATATATATATATATTTGTTCGTTTTCTCATTTTGATCTTTGAATTTAAATTTTGTATAAGTGTGATAATGTATCACTTTAAAATTTCGCTACATCATTATGTGAAATTTAAAATATATATAAATTTTTAAATTTTTAAATAATGGCACAATCTCAAAATGTCACATTACAACGATAAATTATTTTATGGACCCTTCTCACAATAACATATTCATGGTCCCTTTTTAATTATTTAATGATATTTTAGTAATTTTTTTTCCATGTCATTGATACATAATTTTGGTTATTTTTTATTCTAAATATTGAACATCGAATTCTAAACCATGAAGGGTTTGGATTCAGGATTCAGGGTTCGGAGTTCAAGGTTTTAGGATCGAGATTTTAGGTAAAAAAATAACCAAGATTATATATCAATGACATAAAAATTTTTGTTAAAATATCATTAAATAATTAAAAATAGTCAATGTGGTGGGAAGGACACATTAAATAAATTTTCCATCACAACACTTTTAGGAAATACAATTTCAAAACATATACCATAACTTAAAATGTAAGGGTTTTTCTTAAAAAAGAAAATTCATTATTAAATATTTGTTTTGTTCTTTATGTGTCTTTAATAATCCAAATGTGAAATGGTTATAGCATGGGAAAGTGACTTAATGATCAGCTGTTTGAGAACAGCTAATCTGCATTAATTTTTACTAAATTTTAATTAATAACTTAATATGGGGACTTGGCTGGATTGCAGATTAAGGATTTTGGGACAAAATATATTGTTATTTTACCCATTTTCTAGAAGATCATGTATCAACTTGACTATATATATATATATATAAATACTAAATTAATATGAAAAGAAAAAAGCTACTTTTTATTATAAAAAAAGAAAGTTTTTATAATAAATGTTAATGCCTAAAACATTTCATTGTTTACATTACACCCCCTTCCTTGTTCCAAATGGTTAAAGAATTTCTTTTTTTTTTTTTAAAAAACTAAATGCTGGTTCGATTTTTTAAGGGTCATTTTGGGGTCAAACTTTTTAGAATGGTCATATAAAGGTTTAAGCTTTATAAAAGTCTTCAAATAAAAGTTCTTTATGCACTTTAGTTTAGTTTGTAGTAAAAAATAGATGCATTTTGACGTGTTTAGAATAAAACACGTGATAACTGAATCAAATATTACTTAAAAAGAAAAGTAAGCAATCAAAACATAATTTAAAATACAATATATGATATTTGAGAAGCCCTTATTTGACTATTTTCAAAAAGATTTAGTCAATTTTTGAGTACTTTTATAAATGTTAGATTCTTATATGACCATTTTGAATGGTTTAACCGAAAGGTTGTGTTTTAATTTGAGTATTTAATCGTTAAAAAACAACGGATTCACATCCATTGAATGTTGGGTACGGATACATGTTTAAGTTAAGTTTGTTTTGTTTCTTTAAAAAAATTGAATAATGCAACTAGGAAGAATTTAGGAGTTTGAGTAACATAGACTACGTCTACTCTAGACACGAGAAAATATCTTATTTCTTAAAAATAAATGTCATATATTGACCCTTCAAGAAATACCAAGAATTCATGTAAAGTTTAGGCTTTTAATTACACCAGATCGTGGTGAAGATTTTAAAGTAACCCGGAGCTTCAAAACATTTTAATTGAATCTTCTAAGTATCAGTACACTATCATTTAGGTCTTTTGCCAATCTAGCTGTAAGCTTAATTGTTAAATGTCAACTCAAATTTGATATAAATCATATTTAAAACACGTGTATCAATTATATAAATAAATAGAAGTTATTCATGCAATAAATTTACGTAAGAATCTCATTAATACTTAAAATCAATTTAAAATCCGAATTATAATTAAGGAATCACTAATATAATTAACCCATAATCAAAGGGCAAAATAATGTTTCAATCTTTTCCAACCATTTTCTCATGTTCTTCATTTATTCTAATCATTGGGCATCAAAATTCATTCATATCAAATATATTCACATATTTTTCAATTCATTAACTCAGGAAGAAGTTTATAAGGCATCATCTATTCAAAATCGACGAACTCTCAATCTGTTTGGTATTATCTCTAATAAAATTTTATTTCCCAACTTTGTCGAAAACCCTAGTGTTTGATGGAGTGAAAATGTAAGTCTTTAGTTTGCACACTCAAACACCTAACCTATAGCTTATAGGTCATTAATGGGAAAGAAAGGTATCACTTAAGCTACCTATAGCCTCACATGTTTAGGTACTTTCAACGTGCTTATAGCTTAACTTTAATCATTATAAGGTGATATCACACTACATCAGATAAATCATGTAGAGACTGAAGTTCTTGGCAAAGTTGAGGAAATAAAACTTCACCGAAAACCATACTGACCGTCCAAGTTCATGGACGGACCGTAATGGTGGCTAAAGAATTTTTTTGAAAATTATCATTATGTCTTCTAATTTCTTTGAAAACTTTAATTATGTCCTTTAAAATTTTAGAAAATTCTTATTAATCTCACAAAAATTTTAAAAGTTTTAACTAGACACCTAATTTTAAGATATCTCATTAAACTCTTAAATTGTTGAAAATTTAATCACAGGATTCACCACAGTCCAAGTCCAGAAATTTCATGGAATTTGGAAAAAAATTGTAGAGAAAAATCATTGAAGAGAGAGTTTACTTGGAATTTAATATATAATTCATGCAAATTTTTACCCATGAATTGTTAATCTTTTACAACAATTTCTTCAAATTCTTAACAAAAACAAAACAACAATTAAGCTATAAGAATCTGAAAACAGTTTCATTGTAAAGATTACAATTCAGCAACTATTAATTTTACTCTCACTATTATATTACATCAATTAAATTTCAAAAAAAAAAAAACTATAAAAATATATAAGAGTTTAAAGAGTCCAAACCCGGTAAATTAAGAGTTCCGATTCGTCGGTTGACGTACAGAAATCTGAACCGGAATCGGTCTACCGGTACCAGACCCACCACAACTGCTACACGCCATTCGACCGGACCCGGCGCAAGTCCGACAACCGGAATCTCCATCAGACCAACGAGTGCAAATGCACGTGATGCGACCCGTCCCGTTACAAGTCGGGCATCTTTGAAACGGACCGGCCATGGGTTTTTGATCCATGACGGATTTGACTAAGACGGCACCAGCCAAAACGCTTAAGCCGGTGGCCACCTGAGTCAAAACGGCCGGAAACATGTCGCCGGAGATGGGATCGGAAGTTTTTCTTTTTGGAATTTAATGAGGGTTATGGAGCAGTGAAGAGGAAGAAGAAAGAACCAAATACCAGCCAAAGAATAAATAAATAGAATTTGAGAAATTAAAAAATATATATTTGAGATTTTTTTTAATTGAGAAAAAATTAAAATAATTGGCTGTGAATTTTATGGAAAAGATAAATAAATTAAAAAAAAAAGAAAAAGTAGTTTTGAGGATATTATATAAATGGTTAAATTGTTTTAGTCACTCATTTTGCAAAGAAAATTTCAATTTAATCCCTATCAATAGAGAAATTACGAATTTTAGTTACTCCCCGTTTAATTTAAATCCCTAATTGAATACTCATGGAGTGTTTTTTTAAATTGATATAATAACAAATTTATTCCTCAATATTTACATTTTCCGTCACTTTAGTCTTAATTTTAAAATTTTAACAAATTTAATTCTCAATATTTACATATTAGGTCCATTTGATCTTGATTATTAGAAATTCAACGAATTTAACCCTCAATATTTAAGATCGAGACTAAATTGAGAGAATGTATTAATACTTATTCAAGTAATTTATGTACCTAATTGTTTTTTTCATTATTATTGAAAAAATATTTTCAATGTAAAATTAAATAAAATAATTGAAATTGAATATAAAAATTACACTAACCTAATTTTTAATCAAATTTTGTTATTAATCTTTGTATTATATATAAATTATGGATTTAGTCATTGTATTATTCAGTCAATGATAATCTCGATACTTTTCAATTTTTAAAATTTCAGTCATGACCTAAACGGTAGCAATTAAATCTATTAGGTCAAATTCTGCTACTAATTCCATATTACACCTAAGTTGTGGATTTAATGTTCTTGAATTCAATCATTTTTAGTCACTATATTTTCTAATTTTTGAAATTTCAATATTAACTCAAATGGTTACCGTTAAATCCATTAAGATAACATTAAAATTTTATGATATTATATGAAAATCGTAAATTGACATGCTACTACACACGTGATACTATATTTGTCACATACAATTTCCATGAATAACTTAACGAATTTAGTAACAACCATTTCACTCGGGACTGAAATTTCAAAAAATCAAAAAATATAAGGACTAAAAATGAACTTACACATAGTACAAAGGCTAATAGCAGAATTTAACCAAATTTATTTACTTGAATTTAACCGGTTCAAGGTGTGGACCACGTTGCTTGCTTATTTATGGGATGATAACTCTCGGTTTGGCTTTCAGCTGAACATGGTGTGATGGAAATCTCCAGATTCTTGTGGAGATAACTTTTTTTTTATTTACAAATCGGTCCTTTTATCAACGGCTATGAATTAATCTTCTTTGGTCCAATTTTAACCCAATTGACATAATTTTTATCCTAATATATTTTATCCCTCAAGAAAAATTATAGATTTTTTATTTTTTAAATATTCATATGGATTTTTGAATTTATTGGTTCTAAATTAAGTAAATTTTTTTTTGTTTGAAAAGTTTATGCAAGAATGGGTGAAGCCGGAATTTAATTATAAATTTTCGAGAGATCAAAATATAAATTTATTATGTATTAATTTATAATTTCATCGTTTTTGAAGAGCTTCATAGAAATTTTTTCATTTTTATAAGGTAAAAGTGCAATTTTACTACATATTTTACTACATGTGGAAAAAAAAAATGTCCGGAGAAGGTTGTGCAATTTTGGAATTTGAAATTAAGGCTTAATTTACACAAATGTAAGAATATTAGGGACCAATAAAATAATTATCACATACAAAAGTCGTTATATAAATAATAGAGATACGGAAGGGCTCTTTAAATATTACTTATTAAAATATTATTAATTATCTTTATTATAATATTGATATTGAAATATATTAAAATTGTAAATAAGCCCGAATATGAATTAATATACTATAATAAAAATATATATTATTTTAATATATTATTATATATATAATCAATTAAAATATTTTCATTTTGTAATAAATCACCACGAGATTAAATCATCAATATTATTATAAAAACAATTTGTTTATAATATTGTTTATCATGAATTAATATATCACCAATATTATTATAAAAATAATTTATTTATAAAAAATTATCTATAATATTACATTTAGTTCTGTTAGATATTACCTTTATTCTGACAAGATATTTTATTTAAAAAGTTGATGATATATCTATAATATGATTTTTATTAACAAAATTTAATGAATAATTTATAAAATAAAAAAATAGAAAATAAAGAGAGCGCCACTTGCCACAAAAATAGGGTATGTAGCTTGTTTTATATATATATATATATATATATATATATATATATATATATATAAATTGATTTTTTTTCATTTCCTAGAAATGCGAAGGCTCCTGCTTGCTCCCTTAAATTCGCTTATGGATACGAGTATGATGTGGGGATTTTTTTTTGCAATGTAGATATAAAACAGTTATAGTAATTGTTGATTCTATACCAACTCACTTGTTATACAAAATTATCATTTTATTCTTATATATAACTATTAAAAAGGTAAAAAGATAACTCCGGTCCCTCTCAATTTTGATATTGAACAAATTAACTCTTCTAAAAATATAGAGTAATTTAATCTTGATCAGTTTATAAAGTGAACAATTAAGGACAATTAATTACAATATTTCTTTTTTTGTCAACTACATATTTTTTTGTCAATGTTAATGTCGCGGGTTAAATTCGTTAAATCAAAGATTAAATTGACAAAATGTAAATTACAAGGACCAAATTTATTATTGTACCAATCAAAATTATGTACAATTTATTGAAAATGTTATCAACGTGATTAATTGTCCTTAGTTGCTCACTTTCGAAATTGATAGAGATTAAATTACTTGATTTTTTTTTAAAAGAGACTAAAGAGTGTATTTACCTAAAAAAAAATGTCATAGAAAAAGCTATTATATTTTTTGTTTAAATATTTGTTTGTATTCAAAATATTGTAAATATTAAAAATAATTAACAAAATTCAAATTAAAACGAGGCTGAACGACGATGAATATATATAACATCAATATAAATGATAATAGTTCTTAATATTACACGTTTACAATAGACGTATCATATAAATAGATAATACTAAAATATGTAAAAATATTTTAATATAAACAATAATTTTAATTAAGTCAAATTGGTCCAAAATAGACTTATTAATGAGGCCGGATTGACTTTGAATCCGAACAAATTAAGTTTAAAATTATTCAATTTAGTATCAAATCAATTTCATGTTATTTTGAATTTGAATAATTTCAAGTTTTAATCACTTAAAAGATTTTTGAGTTTCATCATTTTTGAGCCTTAAAATGGAAGTTAATAGTATAAAGCATCACTTTGAGTATAAGCAATTCATTGCAAAGTTGAAGGCTTTGCGTATAAGAATTAGCAAGAAGAGTTATGATAAGATCAAAATTATTCATAAATTTAAAATTTAATCCTATATTTTTATTTTTAAAATTTAAAATTTTCTATTTTTCAGATTTTAGATTTCAAATTCAACTTTTAATATATTATTCTGTTAAATTTAGATTCATTATATTAATTTTTTAGTTACATTGCTACAAAATGAGCAGTGACAGAGCCAAAAAGGAAAAAAAATTAGCGAGATGGAATTGAATTGTGCATTTTCACTACCGTAAAAATATAATTTCACTATTTTAATAGTCTATATCTTTATAATTTTTAAATAATTAAATCAAATTTTATTATTCTTGAAGAGGTCAAAGGGAACTTTCACCATTACTATTTTAAAATTTTATAAATTATAAAGTTCCTAAATGAAAAATTTTCTATTTTAGGGGGGTCGGTCAGGCCCCTGCGAGTCCTCCCATGGCTCCGCCACTGAAAGTGAGTATTCTTTATAATAGTATTTTGAAATTTTTAATATTTTGAAATATCATACCAACCAATTTAACCAAAAAAAATTAACAAAATTTAAATTTTGAAATATGAAAAGTAAAAATATTAAATTCTTGAAAATAAAAGCACAACGACGAAATTTCAGATTTGTGAAAATAAAAGGACCAAACTATCATAAAACACAAATTGTTGAAACAAAAAATTTTACTAAATAATTCCTTGTTCTTTTCCCTACAAAATTGTTGGGTACACTTACATAATCAATAACCAAGCAGATTAAAGCATGGAATGAAAATGCCATAAGACATGATAGACTAGTAATTTGAAACACTAAAGTAATTGAAAAGAGATGCAAAATCAAATGGCCTTTCTTTTTTTGGTCAAAATAAAATTAAAAGACTTGCCTGATATTGATGTTGATCCTTGAAGTTCTTATATAGTCCAAGAAACAACGATCATCCTCATCCGAAAACCGTAATTCAAGAGGAGTGATTTCTGCGCTTTCTTCGTCTGTGAATATGCGAGGGACACCTGCAAGAATTTCATGTTGCTAGGGATGGTTAACTGGTTATATAAGATGCTAGAGAAGAAAACAATCGATAAGCCAATGTTCAAGCTAAATGTATTTCTACGTACAAGTTTATACCGGATGTTTCTTTCCTTTTTGGTAAAAAAAAGGGATTGTAAATACTGGGATTCGAAACCCGAACTTGCGAGATGTCACTCTTAAGGGTAACTAATCTAACTAGTCTAAGCCTCGGGTTCAACGAATATTTCTTTTTGGATAAACTACACTTAAGATTACTAAACTATTAGTAAATTTAAGTTTTACTCACTCAACTTTAAAAGGTTACTAAATGATCACTGAACTGTATCTATCGACAAGTTGAAAAACATACCTTAAATCCAAGTCAGTTTGATAGTCAATGTCGAAAATTGGAAAAGAAGTTTTATTAAAAAAATTGAACTATAGAAGAGAATGGGAATGACAACTTTCAATTGGTACAAGCAGTGCAAACAAAGGTTATACGACAACAATTTTAATAGCCCAAGGACAAAAATAAAAAGTTTCAAATAGTTCAATGATCATTTTGTAATTTTTTGAAGTTGAGTGACCAAATGTAAACTTACTAATAGTTTAGTGACCTTGGGTGTAATTTTCCGTTTCTTTTTTACATTATGTATCAGTAGCTTGTTTGTTATTTAAGGAAGCAAAGAGGGCAAATGCCAAATATTTCTCAAACAAATTCGATTGCAGCATTTGGATCAATACCGATGGATAGAATGATTTACAATCGAGTTCAAGTTCCGAAAATTCCAAAACCATAACATGGAAAAGAAAGCTATTGGGAAGTGAAATCTAACCATGAAAGCATTCCCTTGCTTCTCCTGCCATAAGTACAACATCGCCACTTCGGAGAAACATCGCTAATGGTTCATCCTGTCTAGACTTTCCTCCGAGAAGGAAAATAGCTTTACAGCCGAAACTGAGAAAGAAAATACAATTGAAACGCGAAAGTCAAAACTAAAGAGGATGCTTTCTTGTCTTTCTAATTTCAAAGGATTAAATAATAAGGAAAAAGTAAGTTACCTCATGCTTACAATAGGTTTACTCCAATCTGCTTCCATATCATCAAGGTGACCACCGAGTGTATCACCTGGAAAGATAAAAAAAAGTTTTCAAAGCTCAAAAAGGTGACATGGGGACGTAGAGGACTGCACAAAAGTTATCTCAATCATAAATACACACACATGAATATATATATGAGAGTGAGGGTATGTAACAAAAGAGTACATTACTGAAGCTTGAGAATTTCTAAGCATGAAATCATTGTATTCAAAGAATACCTGACCCAAAATAGTTGACAATTGCAGCCTCTGGCCGGAACTCTTCTCCAATAGGCATTGCAGGCTCAGCCATTCTTTTTGCCAGCTGACAGAGTGCATTTGGTATTTTGTTATGAGGTAAAGACACAGCATAGTTCCGCTGCACCATAAATGCATTCAATTTAGAAGTCATCTCAACATAAAACAATCTCCTTTAATTTAATTTTCAAAGAAAAGGAGTAATTACAGACTTATCATCATGCATCAGGTTAAGTCAGGAGTATGACATCACTGTACCTGAATGATGCCTTATAACATTTTCACAAAGTTACATGATATAAGTTTATATCACAAACATTGACAGTGATACTTATGTTTCGGAATTGGAATCCTAGAACTAAATCTAAATAATCAACAAGATCAAATTGAAGAACCCTCAAATTATATCAGGTGGCTATTCGATCAGTGAATGTACCTGACAGATCCTTCTATTATAGGGACTCGATCAAATTAGTCCCTCAACTATTAAATGGATCAATTTACTCCCTGTACTATTAAAAAGATTCAAATAAGGCCAAATTGAAATAGAGTTAACATTCAATGTTTAAAAAAATATCATTTATAGTTTAACAGAGTTAATATTTTTAAAGTTTTTATGGTTTTGTAAATGAAATATTTTGTCTGGAATTGAACTGTAATTAAATAATAATAATTTTCAAAACATTTTTTATACAGTAAATTTTAACTCTGTAATAATCTGGACTTATTTGATTCTATATACTAAATTGATCCATTTAATAATAGAATGACTAATTTGATCCGGTCCCTATAATACAAGGACCTCCCAAGTACTTTAACCCTATTCGATCAGTATAGGTGCTCTAATTAGACAATAAACATCTCACCAACAAAAGATATAAGAAGATCAAGGACTAAATGAATGAATACCTACATTGGACCAGTCGAATTGAAGGCCAAGGGTACTCCACCTTAGCTTTCGCAGCAAAACAGAAGCAGGCACCGTTTTGCAAGTCTTTCCCCTTGATCGTGCGATGTCTTCCTCGTAAAACTTCCATCTATGAGAATCTCCATTGCTTACAGAAGCACTTGGTTCAGAATCCAAACCGTTGTCAGACCTTTCCTCAACGAAAACTTTACCTTCCTTTGCCGCAACAAACAGGTTACTTATAGGTCCATAAATAACATTATGATTTGTTCTGTTTGGAGGTTGAGGAAAGTTAGTTAAACCTTCCCTTATCCATGTACATTGTTCATCCAAGGTTAATGCGCCGGGAATAAAATAGAACCCTGCATTTTCAAAACAATTCATCGAAAATAGAACCAATACTATGTTTGCGAACATGAAATTGAAAATTTGGATTCAGATTTCATTTGTTATATAACTTGTCTGAAAAGGTATACATACGTTAAGTATGAATTAGTTGAAATTTAATATGATTATATATTTGAAGCATATAAAACCATGAATTTTAAATTCACAAGCATCACAAGGAATTTCAAATTCACTATTAGATAGACATCGAACAAATTCATTAATTTAGAAAATAATGATGGATTCAACTACTTTTTTTTAAAATCCAAATCCAATCTTTTCAATTTCAAATTAAAATTCGCAACAAAACAAAACAAATTTTTCTCTATTCGATACTAATTGAAATCAAATGGAAAAAAACAGATACCAGGGCGATTTTCCAAGCGAAAAATCGGACGATCAAATCCACAATTAACATGTACAACTCCTGGAGGAAGTTCACCATTTTGATTGAATGACTCTGAAATGGATTTGAAATCCAAAACCTCTGATAAATCAACTTGTTTAGGTTGCTTCTTCCTGGAGAAGTTCAAACCAAAATAATCAATAAACAAGAGAAAACTTGTTTCTTTTCAAAATATAAGCTGAAACTTGACGTACTTTTTGGTGGATTTCGAATTTTCGTAATAAAGCTTGTACTTCTTTTCTGTTTTTCTAAAAGCTGTTCGCTCTGCATCGTCACCGGCTCTATCGGATCCGTACATCTTCCCCTGAGCCGGCGAGTTAACTCGGAATCACTCAGAGTAAAAGTACGCTGGTGATTTCAAAATTAGGGTTTTAATAAAGTTTTTGCAAACGGTTTTATTTTTCACATAAAAGAAATTATCAGGTGCGTTCGCTACTATTGTAAATTACTCAATAAAAAACAAGTTATCTGATTCAATAATAATTAAATAAAATTAAAAAATTTATAAAAATAAAAAAAGATTAAAAATTTTATAGAATCAATTCAATTACCAATTTTTTGTCTCCATATTTTATTTTTTATCAATTCTGATATATTCGATTAGAAATCAGGTCAATTTTTATGTTTACAATAAGATATTTAGAATCGGATCAATAATCAAATCAATTAAACCAATAGTTTGTTGATCCAATCGATTCGTCCGATTTGATTAGATAAATCACTAAAAAATCAATTCAACTAGTTTATATAAATTCTCAAATCAACTAGTTTGATATCATTCTCTAAATCGTACCCCAATTCGTTCTTGATTTGATTCAAATAACTTTAAGTCATACCGATATACCAATAATTTCTCGATCCAACTGATCGATCTAATTCAGTTCAAATAACACTAAGATAATTTAAACTTCAACCTCAAATTGACACAACAAAAATTAAATTCGAATCAAAATTAACTCGAAACGTCCAATTGAGAGGACCGAGTTAGTGATGTAGTTAAAGAGAAAGGGCAATTACGTAACTTCATCAGGTTAAAAAGCCTAGCTAAGCGAAAAATTGGGGCGCCCATATAACGAAACCAGTGAAAGAGAAAAAATATCGTTAATTTAACGAACAAAGCCTTTATATATATAGAAAGGAAACGACAAAAGATTGGAATAACTTCAAAGAAGAAAAAGAGCAAGACAAGAGGATCGGAGATGGCGTGCAGAGCGGTATTACGTTCCATTTTCATGACGGAGACGTGGAGGCCTCTACGGCGGAGCTGGGATTTACTATCTTTGAGGAGCTTCGGAACAACAACAACAACAACCGCCGCCGCCGCGAAGAGAGGGAGCGGCGGATGTTACAGTACGATGGTTGTTAGGGCTCGAGAGGTTCACTTTTGGAATGGGATTCAGAAACCGAGTTGCTCTGGAAATGAAGCTCCGTCGAAATCGGAGGATGAGATTGATCAAGGACCTCCTCAGGAAGCTGTTCTCAAAGCAATTTCAGGTTCATTTTTTGAATTTTCTTTTTGGGATGAATTTTTGTTTATTACTTGGTGAGAAATTTGGATAAATTAAAGATATTTAGTTGGTTTTTTTAATAAAGAGGTTGATGTAGCTTTTTTTAGTAAATAAATTGAAGCAATGCCAATGAAGATTACATTTTTCAATTGTTTAAGCGGGAAAGAGCCAAGAGAAGTGTGATTTAATTAATCATAATTCTGCTTAGCAGCTTTAAAGTTAGAAACTTTAAGTAAGAATATTGAAGTTTAGTATGCTGCTTCAATGTCTAATGCATTCGTATATAGATACGGATATGACTTTTCAAGTATTTTCCGAATACTAGTAATATTAGGGAGGTACTGTTTTATAGTGGCCGGATCAAATTAGTCCCTCTATTAAATGGACCATAAAAGAAAAAAAAATTATTTATAGAACCATAAATAGACTTTAAGAATATTAATTTTGCTAAATAGTAGATGATATTTTTTAAATAGTAAATATTAATTTTATTTTAATTTGGACTTATTTGATTTTTTTAATAGTACAAGGATTAAATTGATCTATTTAATAGTAGAGAGACTAATTTGATCAATTCTCTATAAGAGAGAGACCTCTTAGTTACATTACATCTACCCATAAAATTACTTAAAATAGTTGAACTTATCAATGTTGGATTCAGATACACCCGAGTTCGAGTAAAATAGGAAGGAACTACTCTCCCAGTCTCCCTTGAAAAGCAAATAACATGGTTCTTTAGTTATATCAGTTTACAAATGGACTTTGATGCCTGCTTAAAGTTTTGCTTTGGTTCTAGTTGTCATTGTGTTTTACTTGTTGAGGAATTTGTATTAGATTTATGATATAGACTTTTGGTTTTGGATTTCAGAGGTATCAAAGACAGAAGGGAGAGTTGGACAAACAACAAATGTGGTTATTGGTGGTACAGTAGCCGATGGTTCAACTAATGAATGGCTTGCTTTGGATCAGACGGTATGTCATATCACCTCCTAATTCGAAGTTTTCTCAAGTGGTTTGAGACAACAGCTGTTCATTCGCCTTTAAACTATGTCTGTGGTACTTGGAAGTTATTATATTTTAGATGCTGAAAGAAAAAAGCTTTGATATTCTTTTGCCTGCTATGTTGTTTCTTTTTACCTTGTCAGGTCAACTCATATCCTTGTGTTAGAGGATTTATAGCGATAGGAACTGGAGGTGATGATTTTGTGCGAGCTATGGTTGTTGCTGTGGAATCCGTGTTACAACAGCCAATTCCTGAGGTACTTTTACTCATTTTTTATAGTGAAAATCAATTATTGTTTGATATATCTGGTTATTTTTGCATTTGAATATAGACAACAAAATAGATTTTGGGGTTTTTAGTTTTTGTCAGTAAGATGAACCTTGGTGTTTGTGATGTTGAAAATATTCACGATATCTCATAATATCAGTGTAGAGCTCTTCTGGACTTCATTTACTGTTAGTTTATGTAGAAGCCATTTTGTTAGGTGTGTATGCCACAGCTGATTTAGAGGCAATATCTCAACTAGCACAGCTTCGGTTAAACGTACATGCATTGCCCTCTTGTATTGCACAGTCCTGGATTCTATAGAACTAAACCTGATAAATTGGTACTTTGGGAGTCTGCATTATATCATCCAAGTATTACCTAACAGGCTGATTTTGACTGAGGAAAGAATTTGGAAATTTTGATAGAAGTAGAACATTGAAGGATTAAATGGGAGTTTTGATGAGAACTGCTACAACCATTGAAATTAAGTACAAACTCAGACATTTGAAAAATCTCAGTCCTACAGAATAACTGCCAACATAAGTCTGAAAGACTTTGTTGCGGGTTGTTCAACGAGGTCTTTCAAGAAATGGCAAGTATTTAGATCATGAATAGAGATACGATATATTGGAATTGCTTTGCCCAAAGAGATATCTGACTTGTCTTGAAGCTGAAACCGGTTTAACTTATTGCTTAGTGACACTAGTTCAACCAAAAACCTTACATTTCGAGGAACATAATTCGTTTGCTGTAAGCCTGAGTTCAAGGGAAGAACATGCTTGAACTACAATGTTTCCTGGTCAATAACATCGGCATCTATATACGAACTGTTATTTCCATTTTGTCTTCTGCTTTCTCCTTTGTTTTATCAAGAAGTTGCATTTATTCATCCATGCAAAAGCTAGAACGCAAAATTTATATATATACAAATACTACATTGACAAGGTTTCCTAACAGGGTCGAGTGAGGCGGAAGGTATCATCTAGGGGAAAATATGTATCTGTCAACATCGGTCCCGTTCAGGTCGTTTCTAGTGAACAGGTCTCTCTCTTTCTCTCTCAATCTCTTGCACTCACACAGACATGCACGAATTCACCTACACATACACATACACGATGGCATTCATATACATGCACACATGTAGCCAGATACGAGACTCATTGGATTGTACCTACTCTAATCAAACTCGCTGCACCAGGTTCAAGCCGTATACAATGCTATGAGGAGAGATAATCGGATGAAATACTTCTTGTAATCTGATTAAGTAAGTAGCCAATGTTATTGCCCTTACTCTTCATCATTGGATTTTTTTTTTTTTTACAGTTCCTTTTAAGTAGTCAATTAATGTTCTTTGATTAACCAAAAGGCATTATCATAGAGGCATATAGAATCATTGATGAAATTTGTATTTTAACACTTTGCTTAAAACATGTCAACTTGTATTTTGATTGTGTATTTGTTTATTTATTTTATCAATAAAAAATTAGTATGCTAATAGCATATATTATTTTATCATTCTTTCTTTGAAATAGAAATATATATTTGCAATTTCGATGCGTGAATTAGTAGACCTCTTTCACAAGCTTTGCATGGCAGCTCGATTTATTGTTTAAAATTTATTTTTATATTGATATTTATATACTTTATAATTAAATTATAATTTGGGGTTTTTTTATAAAAATAATCCGAAAATTTTGATTAAATACAAAAATGTTTCACTTTTTTCATTCTGTATGTAAATGACTAAAAATGAATAGTGAAAGTTGGTGGAGTCGAAGAGATTGGCGTCACCTACTTATCACGTTAGCCAATCATTGGTTGTTAGGATTAAAAAATCAAGGGTCAAAAAGTTTGAAAATGGTGGCGCCATTCTCTATTACTCCACCAAATAAAATATTAATTTTAATTTTAAATAAATAAAAAATAATCACTATAAAAAAAATTTTATATATTAAAGTGGTGGCGCCATTCTTTATTGCTCTTATTTGTTTTTTAGGCCTTGGAATATTTAAAAATATTAATATTTATACAAGTGGCGCAAAATTAAATTTAAATTTTTGAAAGGCTAAGACAAAAATATTATCATTTTATTAATTGTAAAATTACAAAAAGAATCTACAAAACAATATGGCCAAATTAAATGGGGCCAAGACTCTTGTCTGTTCATTCATTATCGTCCCTGCCATTAATACATTATTATTTAAGCAAAAGAGTTTTTAATGTTTTAATGATCTTTTAGTAGCATTTTTAAGATTGGTTAGTTTAATTAATATCTATTAACACTAATTAAATATTATAGATTTTCTGTATTTAATAAATTATTTTTATTGAAATAAAATTACAAATGACCCATTCAATCCCTATTTGATAGGGATGGTAGTCAACCATGCTTAATCGAGTATAGGCAAATATTCTATAAGATTTTTCTGGATTTAAATATCCTAAATTTTCGAATATAATTAATGATAATAGAAGATATTTATTATTTAAATTCACAGATAATAGGTTTAAATATTCACATATATTATTTAATTTGTTGAATTTTGAATATATAATATTAGATTAATAATATTATTTAATTCACATATTAAAATTTATATATATATAAATATCCAATCTATTGTCCATTTTTTTTACTATTAAAGAGCACGCATTTCCACTAATACAAGTGGAATTTCCTTTTCAACGACTATCGTTGACTTATCAATAACCAAGTTGAGACTTCTACGTATGTGCTTCAATGGTAAAATACTACTATTAGTCCTTATATTATATATAGGTTTTGAATCTACTCCTTGTACTATATGTAAATTATAAATTTAGTCTTTGTACTCATAATTAGTTAATTTTAATCCTTATATTTTTTAAATTGTACTTTTTAAAATTTGAAATTTTAATCCTCAACAAAGCATAGCAATTAAGTTTATTTGGTTAAATTATATTATTAGTCTTGCACTATTTAATCTATATTCTCTAAATTAAATGTTGCTTTATCCCAAGAATAAGGACTAAATCTATAATTTATGTATAATATAAAGACTTAATAGCAAAATTTAACCGAAGTAAAAACTGGTAGGCTTTTATTGTCTGAAACAATCAAGTGGAACCAACAGACACGACAACACAATCATATTTCACCTACAACTATTATTAAAAAAATATAATAATTATAATAAACAAAAAAAGCTACTTTAAAAAAGTATATAATTTATCATTATTTATAATACGTGTCAAATTATCAGATATTAAAATATTTTATTTACAAAAAAAAGGGAAAATAAAAATAATAATTAATAATTAATAATAATAGTAATAAGTTTAATATTTTTAAAGCAAAAGGGTGCATTTTAGCAAAATCGATGACCTGCATGGCTGCTCAAGTTAGCAGCAGGCGGGATCTCGAAATGCCATAATCTTCCCACACTTTTCACTAAGTACTTCTTGCACAAAAATTCTCTGGCGAAACCCTTCTCCACTTTCCGATCAACGTCGTGCAAGAACACGTGAGTCGCGCCGGAACCTTTTCGGTTCCTCGCCATAACGGCCGCCGAGAATATAGCCGCCATCCTCCCCGGAGCTTCCGGGAAATACCCGCGCGGTGCGTCGATCATGATCAGATCCCACTCCGTATCGTAAAACTCATCGGGAAACCCCGTCAAGGCTAGCTTACACTTACGGTTGCCACGCAAGTAAGCTTTCGAAGGGTGACAGTTCGGCTCCGATTTGTAATGCGCGAGCAGAGAGTTGGCTTGTTTCAGCTGAGTACGGTACTTCACGGCGTGTGCACGGAGGCTCGGCGCGTCTTTGAGAACGGTTTGGATCCATTTCGGATCTTCTTCGAGGAACAAAGTGTTACCTCCCGGGTTAAGTGAAGTCCACATCAGCGAGTCGTAACCGAGTCCGAACACGAGGAAATTGCAAGGAGATCGTTTCTGGAGAACGTCGAATGTAACGGAGATCTCACGGAAGTTTTGTTGAGGGACGATACGTGACGTCGCGTAATGGATGATAGCTTTGAGTTGATCCACCGTGGTGGAGAATTCGTTGATAGTTCCCGATCGGGATTTTGAGAGAGAGCAAAGAAGAGAGTAATCGGTGGTTTTCATGGAGCCTGAAATAAGTATAGCTCCGGCGATAAGACCGGCGACTGTAATCGGAAGAAACCATTTCTTATCGGCGATGAATTGCCTATTCTTAATAATCTCTTCTCTTTTCATTTTTTTAAAATTAAATAAAGGGATTTGTTGGTTTTTAAGGTTTAAGCAAGCTCAGTTTAGTCTTATATAAGAAAGAAGCTTGAAGTGAAATACGGGGCAGAATTTGAAAATATATTTGGAAATTATTATTTTTATTTAAAAATAAAATTTTATAAAAATAATGTTGTTAATTATTAATTTTGTTATTTCAATTTATTTTTGGCTTAATATAACATTTGGTACTTGAACTTGACACTATTTCTTAATTTGGTATCTAAACTTTTTTTTGTCCAATTTGGTACCCAAACTTTACACTTTTTCCTAATTTGGTACCTAAACTTGACATTTTTTCTTAAGTTGGTACTTAAACTTTTTGAGAGTCCAATTTAGTACCTGAACTTGACTCTTTTTATTAATTTGGTACGTAATCTTTTTTTTTTTATTTGGTACTTGTCAAACGTTTTACAAATTTCTCTAATATACTAACAATGCTATTTTTTTATGAAGTAACAAAAACAATCAATGTATGGCTGATATATGACACATGATTTGATGTTTTTTTATATGTTCACTACTTTTAGTTTTAATTATTTAATTAATTGAAAATAATGAATTTCTTTTAATTTGGGATTTTAAAAAAATCTTATTTAATATTAATTCGTTTAGCATAGCTCAATATCTATTTTTTTAACATGAAATTCCTCTAATACTGACAATATTTCTGTAGCATAACAAAGAAAATTTAACACCGTTAATGTTTTGCGTAATTTGTATAACATTTAATAAATTTAGGAACTAATTGAACCTTAAAAAAAAAGCTTAAGTACAAATTTAAGAAAAAATGTTAAGTTCAAGTACTAATTTGGGCTCAAAAAAAGTTTAGATACTAAATTAGAAAAAAAAATGTCAAGTTTATGTACCAAATATTATATTAAGCCTTTTATGTTATTCATGTGAATGTAATTGGTAGGTCTTTCTCTATAAGATTGAGACAAATTAATCTTAATAGCTTAATTTAATAATTGTATAATTAAAAAAATCAATGTATGATATAAAATTTAAACTTTGATGTTTAAATATATTTTTTAATTTTTAGCTAAATTTAATAATTAAATTTTTAAAAAGAGTCAGATCGATTTTTTTGAATGAAAATATTGATCAAAACTTTAAATTTTTTTAATTATATTGGTGTAACAACCCATGTGACATACGTGTATTGCATGTTGACATGGTATTATTAATCTTATATGCCACGACAACAAATAATTTAAATTTTATAAAAAAAATTCATAAAAATAATCATTTTTTTAAAATGAAGTATATGGGGTTGCCATATTTAAAAATTTAATATTTTAATCAGTATTTTCATTAAAAGAATAATAATTCGACTCTATTTAAAAAGCTAATGACTAAATTTAGCTTTAAAAAATAATGGTCAATTTGATAAACGATTAAAGTTAAATTTAATTTTATACTAAAAATCAAATAAGGAAATACTACATTTATTCCAATTTGACCTTATTTGATTTTTAAAAAAATATAAATTAAATTTATTTATTTAGTAGTAAAATTTGCCACTTGATAAAATTTGGATGTTCATTTTTTTTTATATTTAGAAAATTTTAAAAAACATATAATTCATTAAAATTTTTAATATAATTGTTGACTATGTTTGTCAATTGAGTTTTAGCTCAATTGGCATGGGTATTATTGTTAATACATGATGATATGGGTTTGGGTGCACTAAAACGCATTATCCTTCTATTTATGAGTTAGGGAAAGACTATGTCTAGCTCTAAGCATTATATCAAAAAGAGTAGATATGATAATACTATTTACGTCCTGAAATATATAAAATATATTTTATAAATTAAATATAATACTTAATTTTTGAGGTTTATCAAATAACACTTTAAACTCAACCAAAGTGAATCAAGAGTTAGTTTTTAACATATTAACTATCATTATTCTCCACATTTGTTGGGATTGCAAGAAAATGTAATTAAATAAATATTGGTTCAATTTTTATGATTGAAATATATTAATACATATGAAAAATCAATTTAGGCATAATGATAAATTAAGTCCTTAATGTTTATATTTTTTGTCAATTTGGTCATTATTTCTTTTAACTTTAGCCCTCGATTTTTTAAAAAGATTAGAATTTAACTAACAACCTTTCAAAAAGAATCAAACTAATCATTATTCTTAATATTACAACGCATTAATATAAACGACTAAAACGTAACATCGTAGGAATAATAATAAATAACATATTTAAATATGGAAATACGATATATCTTTGAATCATAAATTGAACCGAAAATATTGAAAATAGATAAATTTAACTGAAAATTAATGTATTAATTGACTTGTGATTAAACCTATAATTTTTATTTTTTATTTTTGTCTTTGGGTCCAATTTAGTCCTTAGATGGCGGCCTTAATCATAACCTTAGACTAGTATACCATTATACATCAAATTTGTACTTAAAAAATTAATGAATATTAAAAGAAGAGTGGAATATTGAGGAGAAGTTAGCACAATTGGTGGTGGGTAAAGTCCACTAATAATCACTCGATTATCAAAAATTTTCATTTTAGGCATATAAAATAAAATATTTGTAATTTAAGCACTCACGTAATGTTATATAGTTCGATTATTTTGGTTATTTTCGATAAAATCACAAATAACAAGCTGATGTGATAATTAAAAATATTGGTATAATAACAAATTTAGCTCTTAACTTTTACGTGTTATATCAATTTAATCATATAAAAAATAAAATATATAAAAATACATAATTTTTTTAAACGTAATAATAAATTTAAAAATATATAATAACAAATTTCATATTAATATTAAATAAAATTATCTCACCTTCCTAAGACCTATGCCTTTCATTAATGATCTCACCTTCTCGAATTCCTTCCTCACCATATATATTAGATAACAAGGTGTAGTATGCAGTGTCATCTGTATGAATATCTACAAGGTCTTCCTCAATGGTTTTGACCATGTCCGTCCTGTGGTGCGGGTGAGCGTGGGAGATGGAGATGGAGACGGGGTGGGGGTGGGGTGGGGTGGTGGGAGGGACAGGGAGACAGTGGGGGCGGTGGGGGCGAGGAGAGGTACGGGTGGGAGAGAAGGAAAGGATTTTTATTTTATTTAATATATTAATATGAATGTTAATATAAAATTTAAAATTATTATTATATATTTTTAAAATATTATATTTTTTTATATACTGCTTTGTATTTTTTAGAATTAGAATAAATTGAGGTCATTTGTAAAATTTGAAGGTTAATTTTTTTTAAATTATGATTGAGTTTATATAATATGTAAAAATTGAAAGCTAAAATTGTTATTATATTGATTTTTAACCATCACATCAGTTTGTCGTTTGTGATTTTAACGAGAGTAACTAAAATGATTGAACTATATAACGTGGGTACTTAAATTGTAATTTTTTTTTTAATTTTTGAAGGTCTAAAATAATTTTTTTTTATAATTGGGTGATTATTTATGTAGTTTATCTTATTTTTAAGTATAATGAATATTCTACTTCAGTATTTACAAAAAATTAATTTGATGCCTAAATAATTTGGATAGTTGTTTATTAACCGAATATTCACTTGAATCATCCTTACACAAAAAAAGAAGAAGAAGATAATTTTCATGAAAAAGAATGATAAACTATATCATTAGTCACTAAAATACGATTAAGTTTTCGTTTTGATCATTTAACTAAATAAGTTACAATTTAATCATTGAATTATTCGAAAGTTTTCATTTAAGTCACTAAATATTCAAATGTTTTTATTTAGAATAAGTTCTGCCAACGAGTTCCAAGAGACAATTCGATGATTGGTACAGTAGATCAATACCGAACATACCTTATACTCAATTCGATTTGACGGTTAGTGTCAAATATCAAAGAAAAAAGTTGTTTGAATTTTGGTTTGTAAATTCGTAACGTCCAAAATTGTTTCATGAAAAAAAAAACTAAATTGTAGAAGAGAAGGTGGAAAAGAATTTTTGATTGATGCATGCAATGCGAACAAAGAAAGTGATTTTAGTATCGATTTTAACAATATAGTGATTTAAATGAATTTTTTTGAATAGTTTAGTATTAATTAAGTGACCAAAATAAAAATCAACTCATAATTTAATGACTGATAATGTAGTTTATTAAAAAAATCGTGGGGGTTTAATTGATTGATAATTTAATTTTTCGCCTTCTTTTAGACCTTAAATTTGTGTTATTTGTCAAATTACCCCAAAATGAATGAAAAAATTAACGTTTGTTAACTTTACTAACGTGACATATACAAATAGTACAAAAGATGAAAAATTAAATGAAATGTTATATATTTTTTATAAAGTTTGACCCCAAATAAGTCGTTATGCCAAAACATAATTATGGTCCAAAAAAAACCCACATAAAAAGAATTAAAAGTTACAAACCCAGTTGTTAAAAGTTACAAAATATCACCCAATGTTTTTTTTATCGTTCGAATATCCTTTTGTTTTTTTAACAATTTCATTATAGGTTTTGACCGATAGTTTTTCTCCAACTCATAAATAATAGGAATGAGTTTTAATTCACTCGAATTCACGTCTTCTTTTATTGATAACAATATTTATACCAATCAAATTAAGACTAAATTTATATAGATTACAAACATATTGGGAATGGATGTGAATAAACAATGATGTAGGTTAGACCTATGGAGGGTTTTAAAAGTGTGAACCGGGTTTTTATCGTTTTCATTGGCGGATAAGGAGGCAGATATGGCGGTGGCAGCCGAGATAAGGTGAGTTCGAGAGTGGGAAAGCAGCGTGTGACTTCCAAAATAGAATGTTAATTTCATGCTTTTTTTAGAGGAAAAAAATCATATAGTTAGGAGATTTTTCATATATTTTATTAGATTATGGTGATTTTGGAAGAAACAAATCGTGCACATAAAAATTAAAGGGTTAAATAAATTTTCAACCCTAAATTTGGTAATTATTTTTAATTTGGTGTTTGAATTTTTTTTTTAAATTAGACTCTAGATCTGATAATTGTTCTCATACTGGAGTCTAAGCTATTTTTTTGTTCAAATCAAGTCATAAACTTGGTAATTATTCCTAAATTTGGGCTTAAACTTTTTGCTATACAAGTTAGTCCCTGATATTTTCTTAAAACCCTTAAAATTTAGACCCCAATATGAGAATAATTGTCAAGTTCGAGGCTTAACTTTAAAAAAATATTATAAATCATTAATGAAGTTTTTGTAGTATAGACAAAAGTTGAGGTTTCATGATTTCACGTTTTACGTACAAATATCAATGTGTGGGTTCTTCCTCGGAATACAAATTTATTACGATGCAAATTTAAATATATATATTCTAATTTCAGTTCAGTGTATTTTTGCGTTGAGTTAATTCTAGTAGTTCTATTTGATCAATCCAACATTAGAACGTACCATTAAGTTATGCAGGGATCAACTAAAAATTTCAAAATTTTTAAGAGAATGAATTATTTTTAAAATATAAAATTTCTGAAAATTTAAATGATTTAATAAAATTGAAGGGCATAATTAAAAATTTCCAAAAAACTAAGGTGCCTAGGCCCCTCTAGCTCCTATGATGTTTCACACTACGTTAGACATACATCGTTTGTAATCTGTATTGTTTTTGTACAATTTCTTTTACAAGTAACGTTACAACGAGAGAAAGGGTTTACAAACATAAAATCGAACCGGGTGAAACTATAATTTTTTTAGGAGTCGAGATTGAGTTATATATTTTTATAAATTAGATTGTAATTTCACCATTGTACTTGTTTACATCTTTATAGTTTTTAAAAGGTTAAATAAAAATTTTATTATTTTTAAAAAACAAACTATAATTTTATAATATATTAACTTATAAAAGTATGAACTTTGAGAGGTCTAAAGCACAATTATCCCTTTTTAATTTTCTTATTTAATTGATGGGAGGGATTATAAACTACTTTTTTTTCATTTGGGTCAAAACCCCTCTATGCCCCTTTGACTATACTTCTAGTTAAAAACAGGCCTGGCCCTAGGATTATTTGGAAGTGTGGCTGTCCAGGGCGTAAGGCTAAAAGAGGTTTAATATATTGTTTTCGAATTTTTAAGGGTCCAATTTTTTTTTACCTACTTTTAAAAGGGGCCTAAAATTTTTTCCTCAAACTTTTAAGAAACTTAAAACTCTGTTTTATTATTTTATCTAGGGTCCTAAAATAATCAAGAACGGACCTGATTAAAAATATACATATCTAAGAATCAAATCATCAACTCGATTTTACACTCACTAATAATTTAATTTGGTTAGATAAAATTATTATTTGTTAAAGGGAGAAAACATAATTATTCCAATTTAATATAAAATAAATATGGAAACAAAAGGTAGGGTATTAGAAAGCTGAATTTAATTCAGGCCAACTATGTATAAGCTGTGCGATATCTATTTTGAGGGACGTCTCTATCGATTTTGAAGTTAGGTTTTCGGTTTAACGGTTTAATTGGTCTAAAAAGTTATTAAAGCTAAAAGGAAAAAAACAAATTTTTTTCGATTTTTTAATTCGATTAAATTAGTTTATATCGATTCGCGATTCAATCGATTTAAATTTTTTTCTTAATTCGATATCTTAAATAATTTCTAGATCAACTGATTGACTCGATTTGGTTCGTTTAACAATAATTGGAGCTAAATTATAGTATTAATATAACATTTTAATTTATGTCAAGAGCTTTTTAGGATTTTATTTTATTTTATGCATAAATTGAAAGTTATTTAAATGTGTATTTTCATTATAATTTAATTTGATATAAATTAATTTATCAATTTTTATATAATTATTATAAAATTAACTAGTTTTATTATTATTTATTTAGTGTTAATTAATTTATCAGTATGCTCAATTTTACCAATGCAAAATTTTTATTTAGAAGGTAATTTTTGTTTCAATTTAGGAAGGTCAAAGCTAAATACATTTAGATTAAGAGCTCAAATAATCAAAATTAATAAATAAAATATTAAATTTTATTTTATAAATTAATATTTATATGTTTATAAAATTAAAATTTATAATTTAATTCTATTTGTAATGGAATTTTAGGTCTAACTGATTAAATTAAAAATAATAATCATTTAAATACATTAAAATCTGATCTTAGCTCAGTTAATAAAGACAAAAGTGTTAGGTCCAGGGGCGAAGCCAGTACAATTTTGTAGGGGAGCCGAATAAAATTTTAATTTTTTATAGTTTATATCTTTATAATTTTTAAAGGATTAAATTAAATTTTTATAATTTTAGGGGGCCAAAGTATAATTTTATATTTATTAATTTAATTTTTTTAATTTTAAGGGCCTAAATAATAATTTTACATTTTAAGAGAAGCCGAGCTCCTGTCAACCTATCTAGATTCGCCCCTACTTAGGTATTGAGTATTTTAATTCGAGACTTATTATGCACGACTAAAATATGTAAATCTTCGAGTTTTACCGTGAGAATGTTGTCATATGTGAGTTTTGAAAATACGGGTCTCATATTCACCGTGCATGGATTTTGTCTGATTCTTTTTAGGTTAATCCGGTTTTTTCATCCGTTGTGCATTTTATTCCAACTTTTTACTTTTAATTAAAATCTATTTTTGTAATTAATTAAGCGAGATATCACACAAATCCATCAAGTCCCGTCACGTGGAATGTCTTCAGACACGTGGCAGACATGCCAGCTCAGCATGATTTTTAAAACCCCCATTTTTTCTTCTGAAACCGACAATTAATCTTTTTCAAGTCTTATTATGCGTGAATTTATTTCATACTTCAGAGCCGCCCAACTACCCGAACCCATCCCCATTAAAATCAAAACATCACAACCGTCATTTCCCACATCATGGACCACACACTTCCCATCAACGGCTCACATCAAATCATCAACTACAATCTGTATCATTTAATATTTTGGATACTCTAAATCATTTAATATTTCGTCAGGGTAAATTTTACCGAATGCCATTATTCTATTAATAAAATTACGTTTTAATCACTTAATTTTAAAAAAATAGAATAATTATTAAATTGTTTGCAAGTTATCATTTTAAGTTATCGGATTATAAAAATTGTTGTTGTATAGTTTTATTTGTTTGCATCGTTTAAACCAATTAAAAATTTTTTTCTTTCTTTATTACAGCTCAAATTTTTTCATGAAACAACTTTAAACGTTATGAATTTTCTAACCAAAATCTAAAGTATGTTATACTTTTTTATGGTAACTGATCTATCATACCAATCGTTAAATCGTTACTTAAAGATCGCTAGTCAATTTTTTTAAAAAACTGTAATAGCCTAGTAACTTAAATAAAAACATTTGAATAGTCTCAACTATTCAAATCTTTTTATTTAAATAATTAGGTTGTTAAGTTTTTTTTACAAAATTTATTAGCGAGCTACAATAGACGATTCAACGATTAATATAGTGAATCAGTACCAATTGAGGAGTAGAGTAACATACCTATTTGATAAGTAGTGCTGAAAATCGTAAAAGAAAATTATTTAAATTTTGATTCACAGATTTGTAACGTTGAAAATTTTTTTATGATAAAAACTAAACAATTGAAGAGAAGAGAAATGAAAACTTTCAATTAATTCAAGTGGCGCAAATAAAAAAAGTTATATAGCAATTTTAATAGTCAAACGACTTAAATGAAAAATTTCAAATACTTTAACCATTCTATAATTTTTTAAAGGTAAGTGATCAAAATGTAAATTTATTAATAGTTTAATAACTTTTGTTGCAATTTACCCTCGTTTCCCTTACATCTTTCTTCTATAAATTCCAACGGCCATGCATTTCGATCTTAAAAAAAAAAAGTAGAACAGTGAAGAAAGATGATGAAAGTGGGTTTTATTGTTTTGGCCTTGACGGTGGTTTCCGCCGCGACGGTGGTTACGGCGGCTGACGAGAGTGGGTTAGCGAATGAGTGCAGCAAAGATTTCCAGAGCGTGATGACTTGCTTAAGCTTTGCTCAAGGAAAAGCAGCGTCGCCGTCGAAGGAGTGCTGTAATTCAGTGGCGGGGATTAAAGAGAATAAACCCAAATGTTTGTGTTATATTTTGCAACAAACACAAACCTCCGGTGCTCAAAATCTCAAAAGCTTAGGTGTTCAAGAAGATAAGCTGTTTCAGTTACCGTCGGCCTGTCAATTGAAGAACGCTAGCGTCAGTGATTGCCCAAGTAAGTTAGATTTAAACTCTTCGATATTCGTGTCCGATCCAACTTAAAAAAAGAGAAATTAAACATTTTTTTTTGCACTTGTATGATCTCGAATTTGGATAACATGCATACATTTTTACTAGGCCGATTTATCAAAATATGCTGATTTTTTTTTAAATATTTTGAGAATTTATGCTGTTTTTTTTTTCTTTTGAAATTTACCGAAATATGCTGAATTTGGAGTGAGAATAAAAATAGTCTTAGAGAAAAATCTAAGGGCGGAAAATTAAATTACTTATATCTTTATAATTTTTAAAGGTTTAAAATAAAATTTTATTATTTTAAAAATTAAAATTAATTATATTTTAATTAATTTAAAATTTTAAAAATTAAAATAATAAAAATTTAATTTTAGAGGGGATTGGGCTCTTGTGAGCCCCTAAATTTGCCCCTGTATCATTGACCTAAAAGCACATTTTCAGTGTGAATCAATGAAAAGTTATCGTTGATTTAAAAGTGTGTACTGTAAGTCGTGTTTTCGTGTTTTCACTTTCTTTTTAGAAAGATATATATCGATAAATTTTAAAAAATAAAATCACCTTTTTCACTAAAATAAAATAAAATAAAATAAAATAAAATATTAATTTTTATTATATTAAATTGTTTTTAAATGTAATTATTTTAGGGTATTTTGGTAATTATATGGCATGATTGGGTAGGTTTTTCTAAAGTTGGTCCTACTTGATTTATTTTAGAATTAGAATTAGAAGTTCGACTAGCAGGGGCGAATTTAGTGTGTTGGCAGGACATGACCCCTAAAATGTAAAATTGTTATTTAAATTTTTGAAATTTAAAAAAGAAATTAAATTAGTAAAGTTAAAATTATATTTCTTAAAATTATAAAAATTTAATTTAATTTTTTAAAAATTATAAAAATATAGACTATAAAAAATTAATTGAATCGATTGAATATTGAACCTAAAATCGATAAATTAATTATTTAATTGATTTGATCATCGGTCCGATTTAAATGGCTGATTTTTTCAGAATATTTTCCTTTATCTTCTGTGCTATTTTTTTTACTAATTTAAATATAAAAATAATCATAAGTTCTTATTTTCCTTTTTGTCTTCAATTAAATGAAAAAAATCAGAGCTTCTTGGGTTATCTCCGAGCTCACCAGACGCCGCCATCTTCACCAACTCCTCCTCTAAAGCAACGACACCCAGTACTTCAGCAACCACCGCAACGCCGTCTTCCGCGGCGGATAAAACCGATAGCAAATCCAGTGGAACCAGGCTTGGTCCCCACTTCGTCGGTTCCACGGCGACGCTACTGGTTGCTACAGCGGCCGTGTTTTTCCTTGTGTTCCCAGCTGGATTTGCTTCAATAGTTTAGGGTTTTTCATGGGATTTCGAGATTTGGGGGTTTATTTATTGTTGAAGTCCTTTTGTTTTTAAACGGTCTCAGAAAAAAGATGGACTGAGTTGACAATTATGATGATTTTCGTTTATTTTTCCTTTTTCTTATTTGATTTAACGCCCCTTTAAATTAAAACTAGTATATTTTCCCAGCTTCGCCTGGGAAATCCTTTTATATATATATTTAAAATTTTATAAATAATAATTATAATTATCGAAAATAATGCATTCCAAGCCCTCAAATTTACGATTTTTTACATTGATAATAATATTGATATAATTTATATTTTTAATAATATATATTTCAATTTATTTTGTTTGGAGTAGTAATTTTTTCAAATCAACTATTGTAAAAATTGATAATCAATTTATATTAAATTAAAATTTTAAATTTTAAAAAATTAAAACTCAAATTTTATTATAATAAACCATTATAATTATAATTAAAAAAACAAGAGGACACGTATCACGAGGAAGGCCCTTTTAGATGGAGATATAGATATGGTGACTTCTTCACGTTTTACCTTAAAAATAGTACTTGATTTTATGAAAGCATTTTTTAAATATTATTAAAATTAAAATTTTAGTATACCGTGAAATAATTTCATCATTTTTAGTTTTTGTGTATTTTTTTTCAAAATTTTAAAATTTCAGATAAAATGATAATTTTTTAATTTATATATTTTAAAAAAATATGCAATAAATATAATATTAAATGTATAAAATAAAATTAACTTGTTATTTTTGTATAATATTCATTGAAAAATTATATTATTTTTTTGCTAATAAATTCGAATTGAAGTACATCAATTAAATTAATAATTTGTTAATTTAATGTTTGACTCGTATGTTCTATTAAAAAAAATATAGGTACTTAATTAGCAGTGGTATAATTAGAAATTTTTTTGGCGGAATTAAATTGTATATTTTTATGATAATAAAAATATAATTTTACAATTTTAATAGTCTATATCTTTATAATTTAAAAAAATTAAATTAAATTATTATTATTATTTTTTAGAGGAAAAAATATAATTTTATAATTATTAATTTAAAATTTAATAACTTATAAATGATTTAAATGAAAAAAAAATTTATTTAAATACCAAATAAATATTAACCCTATTAAAATGATAAAATCTCCCTTTTATACTAGAGTTGTTAATGGATTGGTGAGTGACTCACCTTGGTTCGGGTTTGGATAAAATATTTTGTCAACCGTCGAATTTGAACTTAAAAAAAATAAATTTTAAATATTTTTATTTAAATTTAATCATAAAAATATATTTAATTATTTTTAAATAATAGCATATGCTTTTTAGGTGGGCTGGATTTAAACTCCAGATTAAATTTTTTTTTTTTTTTACATCGAGCCTCGATCCGGCCTGCCTATTACCTTCTATTCTTTGTTACCCACTCGTCACCGCATTTAATTATTTTTAGGGCAAATAATTCCCCCAATTTCCTTCACTCTTTCCCTCTCTCCCTTTCGCTCTCCTTTCACGAATCTTCAAAATCGTAATTCATATCTCAGTTTATCACTGTCTCAAATGTCTCAGGTATTCTTTCATTCCAATTCTCTTAAATTTCCCCCTTTTTTGTGATCCATTCATCAATCCCAATAGATCTATCGTAAATTTTACATTGAATTTTCAATTCGTTAAGCGAAAAACTAGGGTTGTTTTGGATTTTATAGCTTATTCTATGATGTTTGGGATATTGCGTAAGGTGATTTGATTTTTCTTTGTTCTGATTTTTTGTGGGTTCAGGTTGATAATAGAAATTCCTCGGCTGCCAAGCGTGCTAGAACGGATGGTATGTTAATGTATTGTGTTTAGTGTGCTTTTTGTTTGTGTTTGATTTTGGGAATTGTTGTGATTTCTTTTTGGTTGAAATTTGTAGGTAGTCGTAGGGAAGATGATTGGACATGCCCTAGTTGTGGGAATGTCAATTTTTCATTTAGGACTACTTGCAATATGCGCAATTGCACTCAACCCAGGCCAGCTGATCATAATTCTGTAAGTATTGATATCATTGGGCTATTCGGCCTCATCGTGTAACTGTTTGAAGTTTTGAATTGGATGGATTTTTTTGTTGTAGTTTTGGCTCAGATTGAATTATTGTTAATTGAATTTTTTTTAACATGATGTATTCTTCGGAATATGTGGCCTAGCATGTTGTATTAATGAATATAATAATTGGTTCTGTGCTAACATAGTGGAAAAAGATTAGAGTGTGTGTTGTGTAGTACCGAATTGTATTCTTTGCTTCAGTCTGTCCATGTAATCAATTTTCTTTAAAAAATCTGTTGATAATACCCCTTTTCAATTTGTTTGTTATCTCGCCTGAAGTTATCCCCCTCCTTTGTTTCTTATTCTCCCATTGTTCTAAGGTTAAGATGGTATATTTTTTCCTTGCAGAAATCTGCCGCCAAGCCTCTACAAGCCCCACAGAATTACTCATCATCTGCTCCTTACGTAGGTCCTGGTGCACCATCTTCAATGTATATGGGTGTACCACCTTATGGGTCTTCCCTCTTCAATGGTCCTTCTATTCCTCCATATGAAGCTCCTTTTTCTGGAGGATCAGCTTATCATTACAATTATGGCAATCGTCTTCCCGGTGGCAGTCCCTTTCAGCCGTTGCATATGTCTGGACCACCCCCTTATTCTGGTGGCTCTATGATTGGAAATGGTATCGGTAATTTGTTTTTGTCAGTTTTAGTTGCTATTCCTTTTGTTTTACTCATTGTACTCTCCTGTTTGTACTTGTGTGCTAGGAAATTCTTGACATAGGAACACTTGAATATAATTCATTCTTAGCTGCAAAGTGTGCTCAGCCATTTCCATGCATATATTGGTCACTTTAAGTAAGGTATTAAAGTATCACATTAGTAAGTTGTTAATTACTCTTTTCCAGGTGGGATGTATGGCATGCCTCCTTTGATGGACCGGTATGGCTTGGGCTTGCCCATGGGTCCCCCTCCAATGGTATGTTCAGAAGTTTATTGCTAGTTCCAAATGACTCTTCGTTAAGATGTTAAGAATTTTTAGTTTAGTGTTTAGTAGCATTTATCTATGTTTGTAATTGCACATTTTCTGGGTTTGGAATCGGAAACTTTATTTACTTGATGTATTGATGGTTAGCAATTCTGTGTTAAGTATGGATGGATTTATCTGCATTTAAGACTTCAGTAAAAGCATTTCTTATCACCAATAGGCATACTGTGGATTAGTTCTAGATTTTTCCTGTTCTTTTTGGACTATAATTTTTGAACTTTTGGCGGAGCAACAGTCTTTTATATGCAAATTGAAGTTTATGATATAATATATATTTTCACCTACAGGGACCAAGGCCAGGGTTTTTTCCAGATGATAAATCACAGAAAAAGGGTGCTGGTATGTCATTTCTCTACTTTTTATGTTAAAAGAGGTTATTTTCTGGGCAATACAACAATTTTGTGCAACAATTTTATTAACTTTTCTTCGAACCTTTCGTAGATGCTACACGTGATAATGATTGGACATGCCCTAAATGTGGGAATATTAACTTCTCTTTTAGAACTGTCTGTAACATGCGGAAATGCAACACACCTAAGCCTGGACCTCAGGTTTTTGTTGATTTATTTTTATATATTCCATGTTAACACAGCTTAACTACTATTTGTTGTTTAAGTTGCCTTTGGTATTTTGAAAACCGAAAAACATATAAAATACTGCACTACATTTTTTGTGTTATGATTCAATTTTTTATTTATAACAATTTTGTCTTGTAATTGCAGGCTGCAAAACAAGATAAAAATTCAAGTGAGTTCTTTTAAATTTGTAAAAATCATTGTCTTATGTTCTGTAATTTAATGCATATGTATTTTGTGCTTTTTAGAACAAAAAATGCCTGAGGGAAGCTGGAAGTGTGAGAAATGTAGCAATATTAACTATCCTTTTAGGACAAAGTGCAACAGACAAAATTGTGGGGCTGAAAAACCGGCTGAGTCAAAGAAGTCCCCCTCACCAACAGCAAATGAAAGCGATCAGGTTCGTGGTCTGATGCATTTTCTCTATTGTCTGGTTTGTTACTTGAAGTTGTTTTTGTTGACCACATTTGTACAAATTAAGAACGCAGTTAGTTTTCAATACTTCAAATTATTCCTGGTTAAAGAATTGTTCAAGCTATCCCTTCTCTCAATTTCACTTATTTTCAACTATTCCTATATTCAGTGAATTGTAGTACACACTACACACACTCATGAATGTTACCTTAGTTACTCTTTTCTTTTTTGTCTTTCTTTCCATTGATTTTTTATTATCTACTGTTCCAGTGAGTACTAGGACATGTTTGAGGGTTGAGAAGGTCCAGAGTCGTCGTCCAGCGTTGCTCAGTATGGGTGTCTGAAAGTCAGTCTTGTCGTCCTCATGTTGCTGCGGTTGTCGAGTTACTCTACCTTCTCATGATCAGTGTCCAGTTGTATTAATGCTATGGTATTTCCGGTCTTTATGGATCATAGATGCATCATTGTGTCAGCCATCTAATCTGGAAAAGATTTTAATGTTGATTCTGGTTTTATCTGTTAGTTAGGTTTTGTACTTTGGAATCAACTCATTTATTCTAGTGACAATGTTACTATGGACTTAGATATGTTGCTACACTTGCCAAGTGGGGAAAAAATACTACTGTTGGCTGCACATTTCTGTTTTTTTTATTCGATTTTTCTACTTGTCCATTTTGAGTTGTCGTTGTTTTAACGGGAAACTTCTGTTAGAAATAACAAGTACTTAGCCTCAAATATTTTACTAGTTTCTTCTCAGTTGTTTTCATACTTGACATGGTCTGGTGAGAGATCTATTGTTGTGCTTTTGAAAGATTTGCTTTAAAACCTTTTGGAAAAATCACACTTGGCACAATATGAAAATAACCGGAGTGTGATTGGTTACAAAATCACAATGTCTCATATTTTGCCACATCATAGGTTAAGCTTAGTCCACCTATGGCACACATTATGATTGCATTGATGTTAAAATACTCTGGTTAATGTTGCTGCATGTTGCATGTATCCTTTATTGTCTTTCAATGGTTGCTACTGTTTTCTTATCAGTATTACATGCTTGAAAGATTTGCATTGGAATCTTTTGTAAATCAATTGCCCAGTATGAAAATGACTGGAGTATGTTTGGTCACATGCATTGATGTTAAAGTACTCGGGTTAATCTGCATGTAGTAATTATTCATTCTATCATTGAATGATGTTGGTGTTCGTCTTGAATCGAGAATACAACCGTTCTCTTATCAGTATTACATGTTGCATAAGTCCGTCGATGCTCATATGAGCATCAAGAAAAATGCAGGTCTGATTTTAAAGCTTAGGAAGCTGCTATAGAATGTCTGTATCGATGTTAATAATCGGAGTGTTTCGTTTTTGTTTGTAAGCCTTGTAAGCTCTGGTGGTAATACTTGCAAGTTCTGTTTTGCTCCATTTTCTACTGAGTGTTGTTTATGTAATATATATGCAATTATTATACAGTATTTTGGTTTTTAAAGATCCAAATTGAAATCAAATCGAACCAACCTTTCACCGGCTTGAATCGGTTTGGTTCTTCTTTTTTATTTTTATTTTTTTTAACTCTTTTATTTTTTTATATTAAAGTTACTTTCACTCATTTAAATATGAAGTTTTTATTTCCGCGCTGTAGAAGTTTATAATTTTTATATTTAGAAATTTAAAAAAACCCAATTTTGTTTGGATAATTTTGGTTTATCAACTTGTGAAATGAATTGATTTAAAGTTTTATGAATCGAATTGTTTCAGGTTCAGATTTGGTTTGGGTTCGTTGTATTATATATTTTCTAATAGAAATTATTAATTTAGTATATTTATAAGTAAAATTTTATTATAAATATTATATTATTCATTGTATTTTTATGAAAATTAAAATTTGTTATGGTTATTTATTAACATCAAAATGATATAATGTTAATTCGTTAGCGTTAAATATTTTTATTATGTTACTAGTTAATTAAGTTGATGTCTTGAGCTTTTATTTAAATAAAAAAAAATAGATTTAAACATTATGTATACTATTGTGTGATTTGAACTGTCACTACCAAATTGAAGTTAAATTTTGATATATTTATACATTTTAATTTCGATTATTCACATTTTTCTGTTTTTAATAAGCTGTATATATTAATAATGTATTTGATGGAGCCGGTATTGTAAGTTAAATCGACATCGACTCAAGATTTATAATAACACAATAATGAACAATTAAATCTAATTGTTTTAATTAATTTTAAATAGCGTGTTTCATTATTTATTGTATCTTATTTTTTGTATTCTGTATTTGTTGTTTTTACAAGCATATGTATGCTATAGGATTTTTAATTATTATTAGGGTTTGTTTGGACAACATAGAGTAATTGAATGAGAGTAATTACATTCTCTTGTAATTATAAAGAAACGTAGTTACGATGTGTTTGATTGGCAATGTGTAAGTTTATCGTAATTTTTTGTCATATTTAGTAGTATAGATCGTAGTTATACAGTTGCATATTTTGTATTTTTAAAAAATATTAATTATTATAAAAAATTATTAGCATGATAAAAATAATTTGTAAACAATTAATAAAAATTAAAATCAGATCATATGTATTTAGGCCAAAAAAATAATTGATAGTTGCATTACTAATAAAATAACAAGAAAATAAATATTACAAGTCGTATTTAATTGTTCTAGTGTGCATGTGTTGGGTCAATTCTTTTTTAATATTTAAGATACGGTTTTTATCATTATTTGAATTTAAATCTGCATAATTATCTTAAATTTTTTTTTCTAGTTATTTTTCAAGGTAGGGATCATATGAATTACAACAACGATGCAGATATGAGAAATATCTTAATAAAACATCACATCTTTTTTATCACATTTCGAAGCATTGAATGTCTCATACTAAAAAAATTGTAAGTTTATGATGCTTGTGTTTAGCGCCATTATCCCATACGGTATTATATCTCACAATATGGTCTAAATTTTTTTTTGATCTGCATGATTAGTATCGATTTAATGATATTAAAGTTCACAATTTAAATAGCCTATTATAAAAAAACTACATAGATTTAATTTGAAAAAATATTTATGCCAGGTGATATTTCTTTTCATAATTCGTAAATTAAGTAAAAATATTATAAAATTTATAATATATAATATTTATAAAAACGGTTTTATAAATTGTTTAAGAATTTCGTAACATTTTTTTATAAAAATATAAATTTTTTGTCATAATTTAGTAAAAAAATTTATGACTAAGTTATTATAAAAGAAAAAGTTATATTTTTTTTATGAATAAGAATATTATTTTTATAATATATAACATGGAAAAATAAATAATTTATGTTCATATTATAACATTTTATAACATGTAACTAACATTTTTTACTATAGCTTTAAAATATTTTTAGGATTTAAATAATATTATTTTTTTGTTATAACTTTATAAAATATACAAATGATTTTTGTAATATAAATTTTTTTAAAATTATAATATATAAATTTATTATCTAATCATTTTAAATACTCGTACATATTTATGCTTATAATAGAATTTTTATAATTTATATAAACATTAATTTTTTGCTTAAGCATAGTTAGTAAACAAAACTCATCATTAATGAAATAAAAAAAATAGTTAAAGGCTTATAAATAAACATTAATAAATTTATTCGACATAATTAAATATTAGTTATAATTCTTACATTTTTAGACTTATTAGTTAATGAAATAAAATTTAATGAAAGATTTATACATAAATATTAATAAGTTTATTAAACATAATTAAATATTAACCACAATTATTAATTTTTTAAAAATTGTTGGTCAAGTTAACATATAATGGAAAATGTTTTTTAAAAATAAAACGTGGAAAATAAAAAAAATAAGCTTTTTATTTTAAAAGAAAACAAACATAATTAAAAAATAGGTAAAAATATGAAAAATATAAAATGTAGACAATATTTAAAATGATTTATTCGTATAAAAATATATAAAGTTTTTAAATACGTCACATTTAACGCGTTGTATATATGTATGGAAAAGCTGTCTGGGGACCAAACCATTAGGAGGAAGAAGCAGATGGAAGATGGGGTCACTTGTGAAAGAACTAGCCGACGGGGACCATCACAGTTGGGCGGTGGATGACAGACTAGCTCGCCAAGAACATCAGGAGAGGTTGGGGAAGACTTGGCAGCGGCAAGTCAAGGAGAGGTTAGGTCAAAGGATTTCTGACAGAAGTCCCATCAATCAGAATCAAAGGAGGTTCCAGGAAAGAAGGAAGGCATGAATGAGGGGAGACTGGTCTAAGGGCTGCAAGATATGCTGCAAGATATGCTACAAGGTTGACTCAGTCCAACAAAATAAAATACGATCATATTTGAAGCTTGCTCCCCAAGTTTACCCATTTTTTAATATATATATATAAACAGTTTATCTCCATTCCAGTAGAGATAAGGCAATTCTTCAAACCCTAAACTCGAATTCGAAGATTTTTTCTATTGGAATCATTCGGTTTTCGAGTTATTTGCTCTCTGCCTCTGCATTGCTATATTTGATTCATCGGTTCCTTTCGATCCTGTTGCTTGTTTACTGCTTTGCAAACTTGATCGTTAAGGAGCTATGTCTGGTGATTCAAAATCCGGAGAATGGGAATGTAATGATGCTTTGAAGACTTGGGTCTCTGATAGGTTATTGGCGTTGTTGGGGTTTTCCAGTCCCGAGTTCGTTGAGTTTGCCATTGGACTAGCTAAGCAAGCGACATCGGCTGCTGATGTAATAGGGAGGCTTGAAGAATACGGCTTGGCATTTTCTGATTATCTTCATTTGTTTTCTGAAGAAATCTTCTCCAAAGTTTCTTGGAAAGTATCGCCTAGGAAACAAAAGACTTACGAAAATGAAGATGGCACTGGTACCGGTTCGGGAAAAGCTGTGTTTGAGGACCAGATTGAGTTTATCAAGGAATCCATGTTGAAGGTTGATAATGAGATGTCAATCGAGCCACCCCAGATTTCCAAGGCAAAATCCGAATTGGAGACGCTACATGAAGACCGGAGAACGTTGCCAATTTATGCACATCGAGATAGTCTGCTTAAAGCTATTGAAGAACATCAGGTTCTTGTTATCGTAGGTGAAACTGGTTCAGGGAAGACTACACAGATACCACAATATCTCCATGAAGCTGGTTATACGAAACGTGGGAAGGTTGCTTGTACACAGCCTCGAAGAGTTGCTGCTATGAGTGTTGCTGCTCGTGTTTCTCAAGAAATGGATGTCAAACTCGGTCATGAAGTTGGTTATTCTATCCGTTTCGAAGACTGTACTTCGGAAAAGACTGTTTTGAAATATATGACAGATGGTAAGCTGTTGCGAGAAATGCTTGACGAACCTGATCTCGCGAGCTATAGTGTGATAATGGTGGATGAGGCTCATGAAAGAACTGTCTCTACCGATGTTCTTTTCGGATTGTTGAAGGATATAGCACGATTTAGAAAAGATATCAAAATACTTATTTCAAGTGCTACACCTGATGCAAGCAAGTTCAGTGATTTTTTCGATTGTGCTCCGATTTATCGAATTCCCGGGAGACGGTATCCTGTTGAGATACAATATACAAAAGCACCAGTAGCGGATTACTTGGATGCTGCAATTGTTACAGTACTTCAAATCCATGTGACACAACCACCCGGAGATATTTTGGTGTTTCTTACGGGTCAAGAAGAAATCGAGTCTGCAGAAGAAATTTTGAAGCATAAGATAAGTGGGTTTGGGTTGGAAATTCCGGAACTTGTTATCTGCAAAATATTCTCAAACCTTCCGACCGAGCTTCAAGCGAAAATATTTCAACCGATTCCTATCAGTTCACGGAAGGTAGTCTTGGCAACAAATATTGCAGAAGCATCATTAACTATTGATGGTATTAATTATGTTATTGATCCAGGCTTTTGCAAGATGGAATCTTATAATCCGAGGACCGGGATGGAGTCTTTGCAGGTAACATCAATCTCTAAAGCTTCCGCTGATCAACGTGCTGGTCGGTCTGGACGAACAGGTCCTGGTAAGTGTTTTCGATTGTACACTGCTGATAGTTATAAAACTAAATTGGATGAAAATACGCCACCGGAGATACAACGGACCAACCTTACTAGTGTTGTTCTTTCTTTGAAGATTCTCGGAATTAAGAATTTGCTGAACTTCGATTTTATGGATCCGCCATCGAATGAGGCTCTATTGAAAGCATTGGAACTTTTGTTTGCATTAGGTGCATTGAACAAACTTGGAGAGGTGACTAAAGTTGGTCGTCAAATGGCAGGGTTCCCTCTCGATCCAATGCTATCGAAAATGATAGTTGCTTCCGATGAGTATAAATGTTCGGATGAAGTTATTTCCATTGCTGCTATGCTTTCTGTTGGGAATTCGATCTTTTACCGTCCAAAAGGCGAACAAGTTCATGCTGATCACGCGAGGATGAGTTTTCATACCGGTAACGTCGGTGACCATATTGCTTTAATGAATGTTTACAATTCCTGGAGGGAAACGAACTACTCGACACAATGGTGTTACGAAAATTATGTTCAGGTTAGGAGCATGAGGCGTGCGAGAGACATCCGGGATCAACTAGAGCGTCTTTTAAAGAGAGTCGAAATCGAACTAACAGGTTGTCCTAATGATTTACAGGCTATAAAGAAGGCCATTACATCTGGATTTTTCTCTCATTCGGCCAGGTTGCAGAACTACGGTTCTTACCGAACTGTGAAGCATCCGCGGATCGTCCATATACATCCAAGCTCGGGCTTAGCAGACAACTTCCCGAGATGGGTTGTATACCATGAAGTAGTTCTTACCACCAAGGAATACATGAGAAATGTAACTGAGCTGAAGCCGGAATGGCTGGTCGAAATAGCCCCACATTACTACCAAATGAAAGACGTCGAAGATGCCTGATCGAAAAAATGCCAAAGGAACCGGGCCAAGCTGCAGGGCGACCGGTGAAAACTGATTGATCCGATGAAAGAACAAGATCATATCCATATTTCATTAAAATCTGTTCTCTATTCACTTCCTTTTTTTTTGAAGAAATTACCATTTCTTATCATTTTTATGTCTTTTTTGTTCAATATATTAGCCTGCTTGTTCAAAATTTCTAATGAATGTTTTTTAATCCAAAACTTCTCAGAGCTGAAGCATTAGTGATGACTTGCAATGAACACTGAGCAGCATAGGGGCTATGGTTGGTGTGTACCTTTTGGTTAAATTGATGTTCGAGGCCGAGTCAGATTTGGGTTTGATCTATTTTGGTTAAATTAATTCAGTTTACTTCAAGTTTAATCAGATAACTTAATTTTTGCATATACCCATAGATAGATACATGATATTAGAGACATTGTTAGATTCAAGTTTGTTTTACAGATTTGTGGCTCTTTCTCTTAATAACATCTTATCTAAGATTCAAATTTAAGTTCTCTTCGAAAAAATATAATTTACTTTATTACTATACCCTTAAAATAGATTTTAATCCTTATTATTTATCTTGATATGCATTGTCATGGATAATGACTAGTATTATATTTATTATATATCTTATGTCAAATATGAAATTAAATTTATCATAATTACTCAAGGTTAGTTATGAATCTTAAATTAAAATATAGTAAAATAAGCTTTCAATAGTGTGAATATATAAGAATTCACACTAGAACTGATGAAACTACATTATATATATTTAATAACCATAAGTTTTATAAATTATAACAAAACACACAAAATAGCCTAGCTTCATCCAAGAGTAATTGGGCCAAGAGAAAGGTCTCATTTGCTTGTCTTTTGGGTCTATTTAGCCCATATAACCCATAGTCATAGTCATACATGAACTCTAGACATATAGAGAAATCATACTAACAAAAACCGAACTCATCGAATAGCCTGATACTTTTTTCATATCTGAAATAGCTCCCTGCGATGGCGGCGAAAGCGGCTAATGTGGGCATCGATATTTACTAAGAAAGTTGATTGAATGGTTGTGCGGTCAATTCAGGAGTAAAAGCCACCATCATATGGAGCCTTAAGCAGTAGGAACTCCCGAAAACGGTCGTCAACGTCGCTAGTATGCATGCGGGACTTGGTGGTTGTTTCTTCTTGTTGTTCGATCTGCCAGTTTTCTGGCAAGGCATGTTGAAAACCTTGTGGGATTGCATTCATTGCTGGCTGAGATGTACTGGTAGGGTCGACATGCATAATGGGGTAGGTAAGTGAACCGTGTTTCGGTTCACTTGAAACTTGGGAATCATTTGACAGAAGAGAGAGAGCACGATGAAGTTCTTGAGCTGTGCCGGTCTTTGAAGCAACCATAGATTGTTCTACACCTGCAAAATTTGACAAAAAACCTGTAAGCTCGTAACATCAGTTCCATCACTCATTTATCATATTCAAAAATGTTTATTGGCCCGAAAATACTTATCCAGGAATGAAATCTAGTACATAACAGGGTAGCACATTGAGACTTCACCTCAACGGTCTCAACAGCATCAGTGTTAAAGAATAAAAGCAATTTTCGTGTTAAAAGTAGCAGTAAAAGATGGCTACATTTATTGACATTCAAGCAAATGCATATCATATACCTTGTTCCCTAGTAGAGAAGTGAAAACATACCTCCGTCAAGAACCTCAGCCGTGTTTTGCTTACCCTTAGAGGGTAGGAATTTGTTGAAATCATGACATCGCATCGTGATGGGATTTGACAGCTGATTGATTGGAAGTTGCACCTGTTCATTGATGTTTCCAAGTTTCGTAGGCATATAACTCGTCATTTGAGAGGACTTGGAGTAGAACGTGCCTTCCAACGCAAATTTCTTGTTGGGTCTAGCATTATGAAGAATTGGGACTTCATTCCAGACAAAACTCGTACGTTGCTTCCCATCTGCAAAAGGCATAACTTATCATATTTACATGACCACAAGATGAATATCTATCATATTTACACAACCACAAGATGATGATGACGATTTAGTTAACGAGCAACTCAGGCAGATAATTTGAGAGCTAAAAGAAAGAAACCGAACAGTGTCATGTGATCTATTCAAGTAACAGTATCATACAACAAAAAACAATAAAGTCAAGTTTAAAATGGTACCATATGATGATGATGACAACGATGGAATCCTTGCAGCATTGAAGTGGGTAGCTTCAGTTTGCGGTTTGCGGCGTCTTGCATTGTGGTCAGAAAGTCGCCGACGACAGCTTCGTTTGTTTTCATCAAATTCCGACAGCGCATGGAACCTTTAACATCAGCAACAACAATACAACATGATTATGATTTCAACATTCATTACGAAATAGACCCAAACCAAATAAATAAAATTTTCACCTGCTACATTGCTGGCAGAACCGGCGTTCCAGACCGCTTACAATGACCTTCGGACTCTTTGAATGATTTTCACAAACTTTGTGTTTCCGATGGTAATCTCGAGCAGAAGAAAGGTCAAGGTTACAACCTTCGACTTGGCAACGCACAACATGTGTGCTTCGACAATTCAGTTCGTATCTCTTTGCAGATAAAGGAGATGATGTTCCCAGAGTGGCAGAATAAGATGAATCCGTAGCATTGGTTCCCGTACTAACATCTTCAAAGTATGTTTGTTTGCCAAGCTTTAAACTGAGTAATGGCTCACCAGAGCCAACAGAAGCCACGAGTGTCAAGGAAGTACTGGTTGTCTCAATCCCGGAAACTTCTTTCTTATTGCTAATATCATCTGGGATAGCTTCATAGGCCTCCAAAGTAAATTTGGTCAATTTTGCCTCCCCCATAGATAAAGAATCAATGGATGCCGATTTCAAATTTTTAGACAAAGACGCAAGGCCTAAATCCGAGCCAGAACCACCACTACAACCAGCAACACTGGAAGAATTGAGAGACACAGAGTCCAATCCTCCTTCCCCTTCATCAATATCCCACTCTACGGGTCTTAGCCTTCTCGGTATTTCAGTTGCTGTTGCGTTTAACATTAGGTTTTCCCAGTCCCATTGCAACGGGGTCTGTTCGTTCCACTCCATCAGAGAGATAAAACTCATAGAACACTTCACACAATCATCATTGTATGAACTGAAAAATTTAGTCCCCAGATCCTGAAAGTATAACAAGGCTTGCTCGGAAAAAAGTTTTCAATCACATAACACAACATAAAGCATAACACAAGAAAGAACAGATAACTAAACCGAATCCTGGCATATCAAGAAAATAAATTGACCTCTAAATCTCACAGCATTGGAGTTCAACCATCTTTCTCGGATCTAGATGGGACAAACTAGAAAAATTGTTAATCCACTTCAACGAAACAATAGTTTCTCCACTCGTTCCCAAACTATAAGCTAAAAAGGTTAACAGATACCACCCCGATCCACTACACTAGTACCAATTAGGTTCGACTAAAGAAGCAATCACTTCTCAAACCAAACAAGTTTTAAGCAAATATCGATCTCCATCCATCTAAAACAAACAACTTAAGCAACAACAACATCAAAAATAGATCATAGATTCAACCTTGCAATTTCGGGACAAGATTAGCTATACTGGCTTTCCTCCTTCCTTTCATTATGACTAATACGAAAGAGCTGAATTTCCAAGTGATCTATCGTTCGAGCTCATACTATCAAAAGCCTGCATAAAGAGTATCAATTAAATCCCAAGTAAATTTCATATAAATGTTCTCTAAACCAGCAAAACTTTCAAATAAATTCCACCACCAAAATCCTAAAGAATTTAATCCTTATCCAAAGTTGCTCAGACCCTTTGTTTAACTCGAAAAACCCATGTCCAAAACATATTTGGACTCCTGAAATCCCTGAATATACCCGTATTCGAGTCTTATACCGAGTCTGAGTAACAGAACCCTAACCTCCAATAATTCTAGGAATCAAATAATAGCAAGACACAGTACTTAAAGTAAAGGAAAGACCATAAAAAAGGAACATTTCAATAATACACATTCAATTATCTAGAGCAATCAAACAAAAAAAATTGGTCCCAATTTGAGACCCACAAAGAATAAAAATTTATGGTAAACCCTAATTTACAAGTAGAAATCAATCAACAACTACCACAAATTTCATAAAAGAATCATTGCAATTATTAATTTTACTCATAAATATGAAATATATATTATATGGCCCCTTGCTATTTACTAGCTATCAATCATATCATATTATTATTCTTTTTAAAGATTTGAATAAATTCTACCTTAGAAAATAAAAAGGAAGTGAACTACTTTCTTTCAGTTTCCCGAGAAAACAAGAAAGAAAAAAAAGGAATCTATTGAAGAATTACAAAAAGAACTAATTAATAGAAGAAAGGAGGTGTTGAAGGAGATGGGTTTTAATCTGAGCTGCTAATACAAAGAGATGTTTAACCATTTTCAGAAATTTGCAGAACCTCCATTATTATTACTCTATTTTTTCCTTATTGCGTTTAATATTATATATATTATATGAAAAATAAAATAAAGGAACTTAAAAAGGTGAACTCAATGACTTACCAATCAGAAGAATATGGGAAATGAGTGGAAAGTTAAGAGCTTGAAAGGGAAAGGAAATGAAAAGGCAGAGCTGAGTTGTGACTCAGTCTTTTTATTAGAGACTGAAATCAGAAAACGAGGGAAATTGAACGAAAGTGAGGGGGAAAATGGGAAAATAAACTTTTTTGAGGATAAATAATAAGTTCTCTTTTTCGAGGTTAAAGGATATTTTCGGTAACTAAATTGTTAAATCTCAACAAAATAAAAAAAATTTAATTACTATCAATTTCTAAAGTCAACGAACTATAATTATTAGTCCATCAATTATTAACGGCATGATTTTGATCGGTATAATGACAAATTTATCCTTTAAAGTTTATACTTTTTATCGATTTGGTCCTAATTTAATAAATTTATTGCGCAATGTTTGTGTAAATGTTGAGGTTGAATTTATCGAACTTTTTTAGAATTAAAGCTAAAATGACAAAATATGTAAACATTGAAGGCTAAATTTATTATTATACCAATCAAAATTATGTACAATTAACAAAAAAATTTAACTACGAAGTTAATTGTTTTTAGTTACTCACTTTTGAAATTGACAGAAATTAAATTTCTCTAACTTTTTTGTGAGGGATAAATTTGCTCAATTTTGAAATTGAAAAGGACGGGAAACTTCTTTTTCTCTTTATTTTTGTTATTCTAATTATTTTAAGATGTACTTGGGCAAGTTGTAAAAAGTTTCAAGTTTGAATTTAAGTTGAAATTTGATCTATTGCGGTGAGGGAAAGAGGGGAGATCGAGCTAACTCTGAGAGAAATTTTCGAAATATCATTTGCTAAAAGTTGACAAACCCCTCAACGATGATCGATATTGTGCTCAGGGTAGTTGTACTCGATTTTATCTCTGGGTTTTGTCTTTCAACTATTACTAAAAAAGTATTCATGAATGAAAAAAAAATGCTACTTATTTAGCTATAAAAAAGAGTAAACTATATCAAATGTTACTAAAATATTAGTAAGTTTATATTTTGGTCACTCAATTTCAAAAAGTTACAAAATGATCATTGAATTATTCGAAAGTTCTCATTTATGTCACTACGCTATTAAAATTACTATTGTATGGCTTTCTTTATTCACATTGTCTACACTAATTAAAAGCTCTCTTTCCCAGTTCAATTTTTTTTCATAGAACAGCTTTGAACATCACATATCTTTGAACCAAAATCCAAATAATTTTTTTCTCTAATCTTCAACATTAATTATCAAATCGAATTAAATCTAATGAATGTTCTTCTACTTGTCGATTGGTACTGATCCATCAAACTTATCATCAAATCATCACTTAGAGCTCACTAGCTAGACTTTAAAAAAAAAAACAAAAAAAACCTAATAGCCAATGACTTAAATAAAAACTTTTGAATAGTTTCAATGCCTATTTTATAACATTTTGAAGTTGAGTGACTAAAATGTAAAATTATTAGTGAACTTTAATTGTAGTTTACCCAAAAGTGGAATAATAATAAAAATGATTAAAGACAACGATTATAAAAATGTCTTAAGCCATCATGCCAACAAGGTCGATATGTCCGAGTGGTTAAGGAGACAGACTTGAAATCTGTTGGGCTACGCCCGCGCAGGTTCGAACCCTGCTGTCGACGCTTTTTGTTTTTTCATTTCAATAAATAAAACTTTTTTAATTGCTTGAATAATTTCCAATATATATAAATAATTAAATAGAAAATTAATGTATTATGTGGTTATTATTACCTTTGTGCAAAATCGAGTAAGCCTAACATCAACGTTTTTATTTTAAGAGATAAAGTTATAATTTATTTATTTAAAAAAATAAGTAAATTAATTCCTGATTATCATATCAAAGAATAAATTAATTATTTTTGTTAATTTCTTTTATCGATTTTTACTGTTAAAAATTGGCGCGGTTGACGGAATAACCAGACAATTACAAGCGGTGTACCATGCGTACTTCATTCTGATGTATAAAGACCAGTTAGGAAGGCTAATTTACTCTTTAATCTAACGTATAAGAATTAATTTATACATTTTTTTAGTAAAAAGAACAAAATGCAATTAAATTTAAAAAATTGTCTATTCATTTATTTATTATTTATAATGCTTGCTAAATAATTTTATTTTATTTTTGGATAATTTTAAATTCAATTTTCGAAATTATTGAATGTGTAATGAATTATTTAAATTAAATTTCGAATTCATAAGTATAAATATAATTTTGTTTATTTAAATTACAATTACAATATATTCATATAAATATAACTAAAACTAATCATTACAATGCAAAATCCAACAATAATAAGTTCACATTTCTCACTATTCTTCATCGTTTGATCCCATATGCGGAAACTCAACATGGGGAAGCTCGGGCATTCTAACGGAAGGAAGCAAAGGGTCAACAATGTTATGATCGTTGCCATCTTTGTCGTCGTCCCCGTTACCAACAACATTAATCTTGCCAGGGCTTGGCAGCATTCCGGTAAGCAAACTTCCGAACGATCGAAAAGGGTGACTCATACCGTCTCGGAGTTTGAGAACCAAGGAAACCTCGGAGAGTTCCCAAATTAGGGTGACGACGATGAGGGCCGAAAGCAGACAATGAGTTATTGTGTTCTGTCTCTTCACCGCTTTGAGCTCTTTCACTATCTCTTCCTCTACTCCTCCTTTTCCACCACCTCTTTCTTGGTTGCCGTTTTTGATCTTTGGCTCTGATTTGTCAATGCTTGGGGATGTTTCCTCTTTTGGTACAGTTGATCTTTCAACTTCTTTCAATGATTCTAACTACTCAAAAGTAAATTAAATTATAACGCACTCACGACATGAACAAAGTATTAAAAAATTAACAATAAAAGCACTAGCGGTAAAATTGAGATATTAAAAATCATGTTGTCATGTACATTTTTCTAAATTTTATTTAAAAAAATAAAAAAATAAACACTCTCATACTAATATTTCTTACTTTGTAAAAGGAATGAAATTTTTTTTGTAATTTCATAATCGAGTTAAGACTCAATTAACGGGTATCATCAACTTAATCAAACACATAAATAATAGTGTATGGACTGGTATAGATGTTATATTCTTGGAGTGATAATTTTTTCTCTTTTGATCTCGTGTTAAATGTATATTCGAAAATGTATGCGAGCCTTCAAATACATGTAAAAAGTTAAATTTTTTTTTAAAATTTATGATTATAATCTTAGAAATTAATTTGATATTTTATTAGTAAATCTAAATTGATTATGCTTCCGGTTACTACCGTTAAAGTGATGATGTGAATTTTGTTCTAAGTGCAACTTTTATGTACTTGGCTAAAGTTATTATTAGCTGAACAAGGTTGGATGAAATTTTATGTAACTTTGACTTTGATATTGTATTAGTAGTAAAAATATTCATGTCAATCACTTTAACAGTAGTGTTGAGGGGATTAACTCTCTTTCGGAAAAAAGTTTTTAAAGTGTGTCCGCTAAGTAGTCGATTTAATCCTCAAACAGTTAACGTATTATGCTCGATTTGACTATGCTCAATTTTAGCCCCAGGTTTTGCCTCCCTATTTCAAGAAGAGCACTAACGGGTTTACAGAGTTTGTGGGAACGCCTCACCACCAATAAGATTTGTCTATGCTCAATTTTAGCCCCAAATTTTGCTTCCTTATTTCAAGAAGAGCCCTAACGGGTTTACAGAGTTTGTGGGAGCACCTCACCACCAATAAAATGTTTAGTATTTAGCTTTGGTGGGGTTCGAGCCCATGTCCTTATATGGCATTAGTGGGTAAGAACTAGATGTGTCTATGGACCGAATCAAGTCGAGGTTTGGTTCAAAAAAAAAAATTCAAACCCAAGTCCATTTTCGAGCTAACCTAGCTCACTCAAAAAGCTTATTTCACTATTAAAAAAAATTATATTTTTAATTGATATTTTGTATATTTTTATAATTAAATTTAAAAGTAAAAATATTTTTTATTATTTAAATTTAATTTGGGTCAATCCAAGCTAGGCCAATGTACAAAAATCTTTATCCAAGCCCGACCTTAATAGGGCTAGGCGTATCCTTTGGATAGCTCTAGTAAGAATCATTTGGCTAAAATCGAATATAGACATTAGGGGCACAATACCTCTATTATTTGAGAATCTAATTGTAACAGATGACATTTCAAATACTTTTTCCAAAAGAGAAAACACCTCAATCAACATGTAGACTAATGATGTAATCAAATTTCTACTTACTAATAACATTATAAAAATACATTAAAATAAAAAAAAATTAAATCCTAAAACACCACATAGAATTAGACCAAAACTGAAAATACCCTTCAAATTATAAGATAAAATTAAATATAGCTATGTAACTCTTCAAAGATTCTTGAAATGAATATGGATGCTGAACCCTTCCAAAACATGGAAAACATTGAAAATTTGAATATATTCATATTATATATATATACTCTATCTAAATCAGAGATTCATATTCAAAATTCAAATAACACAAATTATGCTCATAGAGTACAAACCAGACACTTTGCAATTGGATAAACTGTGATATCGGCAAGAAAAATCCATCAAAGGGGTGAATTAGAAATCTGGGTTTTGTTGATTCAAATGATATTCCCAGGAAAATTTTTTGTAAAAGGAAACTTGTTTGGTACCTGAGAAAGTAATCTGGAGAGGACTTGTTCATCATCATCATCATCATCTTGACAGAGCTTAACATCGGATGATGTATATTTGATTCTTTTTTCTTCAATGAGTTTTTGGATTGCTTGATTGATCGTCTCGATATCTTGAATCGATTCCATTTCGAATAATTGACAGATTGAAAATGAATTTTGGAGGATTAAAATTGAAAAGTTGTGGTTGATTTATGATTTGCTTTTTCGATTGAAACGCATATTGGCCCACAAAGAGGAAGAGATGGGTTCACTTGGCATTTATTGCGAGCTTATCTCAGGCTGATTTCATCGGGGTGGCTTGTAGCGGTGGACTTCGAGACGGCTCAAATTCTGCTAGTAAATTGGACTTTAGCTTTTATGCGGTAATTTTTGAATATTAAAATTTTAGTTATGATCCAAATTAGAGGCGTAAATGATATAGTTAGGTAATTATCAAATTAAATTTGAGTAGCTTAAACTATTGATTGAGCTGAATTCATGCTTTAGTAATACTCAACTTGAACAATTAATAAGCTTTTCATTTTTAATATTTTATATATTTAGGTTAGTTTATTGCCCTTAGTATATTGTTAAACCGAGCTTGAGTTTGAATATGTACGAGCTTAATGAAGCTCAAGTTTTACTAATATTTATAAGTGATGTTAATTGAGTTTGAGCTTGAGTAGCTCGATTATATCTTGAGCCGAGCTCGAGCTTAAAAATGAATGTTTAATCAAATTTGAGCCAAGTATCGAGCTCGAGCTTGTAGGTATTCAGGTTTGGCTTGATTACATCCCAACTCAAATAATAATAGTTAAATTCGTTTTATTAAATTCTGTCGTTAGTCTTGTATTATGCCTAAAATTGTGGATTTAGTTCATGTTCTCCAATTTGAACAATTTTAGTCTCTGTAAACTTTTTGAATTTTGAAATTTCAGTTTTGACACAAGTGATGGACATTAAATCCATTAGATGATTTTTTTTGTTAGTAAAATGCGAAACTAGCAAGTTGATAGTGCATTATATATTTGATAGTATGTTTGTCGCATGAGATTCTAGAAATAACATCATAAATTTTATTTTTATCATTTGATTAGGATTAAAATTTCAAAACTCGAAAAGTATAAACTAAAAATGACCAAATTAAAGTTTAAGAACTAAATCTGCAACTTACACACAATACATGGATTAATAGTAGAAATTAACGAAGATGTTCTTAATTTGTTTACTTATGGTACAATTTTCAAATATACACATCTATTTTGACTCAATATGCAATAAGATACATAAACTTTGATTTGATACAATTAGATACACGAACCTTTAATATTGGTTTAATTGCATACATAAAATCTTCAGATGATTTGATTGTACACATTTCAAAAAAATAAATGCATCAATTTATTTTCATGTTGAATAGACATAATTATTTGTATATGCAATATGTAAACATAAAAACGAGGCTATATTTGATAATGTTGTTAGTGATTTGCAAAAACTGAATCAAATCAAAATATCATGCATACAATTGCGAAAAATTAAAGTTCATATATCGTATTAAATATTGAACCAAAATTAATGTATATTTTTCAAATCTATCATTTTATTTATTTATTTTTAATAGAATTTAATTAAAATTTTGGTCAAATTCTAATTTTAGTCCCTCTTAAGTCTTAATGAAATGGAGGCATAAGTCTTTATGGGCGGGCCGGGTTGAGCTGTATTACCTTAAAATTGTTGAAGCCTTTTATTCAAGTCCATTTGAGTTTGATTTGGGTAAGTCCAAACATCAAAAAGATAATTTAATTATTTAAAAATAAAAATATTTTATTCAAATTAATATATATTTTTATAATTAAATTTTTAAAAAATATTTTTTTTAAAATAAAAATATTAATTTAAATCGGATGGGTGAAAATTATTATTTTTCTCAAATAAATCAAAATTATCGATTTAACAAATAATCCAACTCTTAAATAAATGAAAAGTGATATTTACTTGGACATCACATATTCTCTGCCATCTGCATGTGCCTACTGATATCACTAAAACTTTGATTGAATAATTTTGGAGAAATATAATTGAAAAATTAAGATAAAAATTATTATCACACATATCAAATTTTGATTAGTTAATTCTGAATTGAATCGATAACTTAACTTGATTAATTTAAATTAAAATTTAATTTAATTCGATTTGATTATAATTTAAGTTTAACAAATGACTCAAATTAGAATAATTAATTTAGATTTAAAATTATTTAAACTCAAAACAATTTGAATCTAACTCAAACAAAGTTATTGTTGTTGGAATCGAACCAGATTAGTTAGTTAGATCGAAAATCGATTGGTATATTAATCTGGACAAGAGATTGAATTGCTTAAAATCAATAAAAAATTGAAAACCGTGATAAAAAATAGAGTGTTGAACGGGTTTATAAATTTTTTTAATATTTATTTTAAATGAATTTTTAACTTTTATTTAATTATTGTTAGACTGGGTGTTGTACCAGTCGAACCAAGAATAGATAGTTTGATTATTCGCCATCAATCCAATTTTTGAAACATTGAAACAAGGAACCTAAAAAAACATAAACTCGAGATATGACTCAACCCGAAAAATTCAATAAACAAATGCAAAAAATCTAAAACCGAAATAATTCAAGAAATTTAAACATATCCAAATAAATCAAACCCGAATTAATCTATTTAAAATTCATCCAAAAAGAAATCTTAAGAGAGTGTAGGCATGAGAATGAAGTTATTCCAATGCCGGTGGCAGTGAATCCAAAATGCCTTCATCGCTTAAACGCCGCCCCACGTACTCTCTTTCACTTTATCTTCTCTTTCATTTGCATATAAAAAACTCCATAGATTCAAATACTCCATCAATAAATCACAGTTGCCTAGTTGCCCTTGCAAACCTTACCGAAAAACGATGTCGGACTGGGGTCCAATTATCGTGGCGTTGGTTCTTTTCGTGCTGCTAACGCCGGGGTTGTTGTTTCAAGTTCCCGGCCACCACAGGTGCGTGGAGTTCGGCAACTTTAAGACCAGTGGGGCTTCGATTCTCGTGCATTCGTTGTTGTATTTTGGGCTCATTTGTGTGTTTTTGTTGGCTATTAAGGTTCATTTGTATTTAGGTTGATGATAAATGGTTGATCCTATCTAATCTTTGGCTGTATTAAGTTGTTTATTTTTCCAAAATAAAATAAAATTAGTATTTCATTTTTCATTCCATCTGAGATCTCAAATTATGATCCCCATTTTAATTCGGCTTTTAAATCTTAAAACGTTCCCGTTACGTTTTCAAACTATAGATGTTATATTAGTAGAGTTCTTTCGTTATTAAAATCGTTAATAACTACCAAATCTTATGTAGATAAATTTAAAATGAACAACTTTAAAGAAATAGAATATTGTCAAATACTTTTTCAAAATAAAAACTAAAAATAAAGTAAAATTGAAAAGAAAAAATGAGTGAATGATATAAAACTTATATATAAACTTCGGAAATCTCAAAACAAGTGAATGATAAAACATCTATTTTTAAAATATTTTTTTCTTAAAATTTTTATTTTAAATTATGTCACATAAGATCCGATGTATCATGTAACGATTAAATTAATGATTTTAATAACGGAAGGATCTAATTTATATAACCTTGACAATTGAAGATGTAATTAGAATGGTTTAAAGTTTTAATTAAATCCGAAGATGTTAATCTTTATTGATATTTACATGTTTTTAAAAAATAATTTAAATAATCAATTACATATAATTATTAAATTTTTTTAAATTAAAATATGTTTTTACTAGTATTACACTTTTCGCATCTTAAAGAGCGTTTTTATCAGACTTGGGGTATGTTTAGCATTGTTTCTAATAAATACTTATGGTACAACAACCCTATGTTATTTTTCTGATTTAGGTATTACTAAACTCTAACAATGTTTATGTTGTGATAGAATAATTCTATAGGTTTTATTCTTAAAGTAAGTAGAATTTTGTTTTGTTTAAATAAAATAAAGTATGAAGCTAGGAATGAATTATGCATGCCATCGCGCTTTTGTTATGCTATGTTAAAGTGTTCAAGAATCGGAATAAGGCTTCGTTTGGGGTGGTTGTATGGTGCATTTAGCTTACTTTTTGTCTCACGCTACAGTATCGCTATAGTATCTAATCTCATTACCACCGCTATTTTTACACTAACCGCAGGTAAACGCACTGCCCATCTAAACTTACCCTAATACGGTTTAAATTGTCATGTTAAATTGATGTTTGACAAGAATTTTAATCATTGTTCCATTCAAGTCAAGAATATACTTTTGTTATTAAATGATTAAATATTCAAATAATAAATTATATATATATATGTGTAACTTGTCTTGATGAGGCACTAGGTGACTTGAAATAAGCAAGGGATTTAATTTGTAATATATATTTTTTCCTTTTATCTTTGAATGTTCCAAGCTAATTAATTAATTGGTGTTATCAAGGAAGAAAGCTGTGCAACCTAAGAAGCCTGCAAACAACATTACTTACATGGACGTTTCATTGTATAAAGCTGCAGCAGAAGGTAAAATTGAAGATTTCAATAATTACCAGAGGCCTGAACCTGAGTCGCTGAAGACCCCAAACCATGACGACGTGCTCCATGTTAACTTGTCAACCACCGAGTGTATCGGGAACCGTACCAGATCAGATTTTATCGAACAAATTCTCAGCAAGTGTCCGTCACTGCTACCCCAAACGAATGCTAAAGGTCAAGCTCCTTTTCACGTTGCAGCAAGGAATGGACATTCTGCTATTGTGAACTTCTAATCAAGTCTTGCGCAAAAGCTAGAGGTGGAGATTTAGAGAAGCTGGGAATGGATCAAGTAAATGCAGTGAGGGAGATGCTGAGGATTAGGGATCAGGAATCCAACACGACTTTACGTGAAGCAGCAGGGTGTGGCAATGTCGAAGTGGTGAAACCGAATTTTTTGTAACGAGATGAACGGAAGTTAATTCTGTGTTTTCCAAGTAGAGATAATCAATTTTTACTACAAACTACTCATGCTGTCCGAAAGACAATAAAAGGAAGCGATCATGGAGACCCCCGTGGCCATGGTAGAACAACTTTGCATGCAGCAGTTATGGCTGTAGATGGCAGGCAATTAGATATGGAAATATATTATCAACAACTTCATTTATTTCCCCAGATATATGTGAAAGGGAATTAAATCTCCATATGAAGCCAAAGTGGATGTGGTTCCAAGTGTGTTGAGCAGCATAGGAAGTAATAAAAATATAGGTTGCACTGCAAGGAATTCAAGGCTGCCTTGTCCACAAAGGCTTATAGCTGCTAAGCACCAGCTCTTAAATTTGATTATGGCCTAATAAACAACATAGGGCAGCATTGACTTCACCACAAAGAGCTGTACACCCCATTTTCTTCCATTCTTTTTCTTCATTTCTTCTCCTTCTTTGCCAAGTATTTTCTTTACAGTTTGCTTAAACCCAAATTTCAACCAGAGATTGTGGTTTTGTTTAAAGTAAAAGTATAAAGTTAGCACAAAGCAATAATATTATCCAAATACATCATTAACATCTACATAAACAAGTAAATATTTTAAAGCTTAAAAATTACTAAAAAATTCCATTTTTTTCCACAAAACAAATTCAAACACACACACACTCAAAAAGCTAAAAAATATACCAAAGACAAAAGAGAGTAAAAATAAAAAACTAAATCACAAAATGAATAATACCCAATTCTTCATTTTGAAAGAAAATGACAAAGATCAAAGATATGTTAGGAAAAATAAAAGAAAAAAAATGGAAAATGTAAAAAGTAAAAAAAAAAAAAAAACTAAAATCGAATGGGAATGAAGAGACAAAATTGGGGATGTGGTGGCTGAGTTGCTTGGTGAGGGAGAGTGATAAAGGTAATAATGGTAGATTATGGTTTTTTTTTCTTTATTATTCTGTGTGTAATTGCAATTAAGTGGTTGGAACAATGAATTACATTCGGTGTTTTTGGGAAATAGAGAGTTAAAGCAATCTGGCATGTAATAATATATTATAATGAGTCAAATATTATATTGTAGTGGGTCCACGGAACCAAACAGGTTGTAAGTGTTTATAATTCTTTACAATTAAAATTTTAAAAAATATTTAAATTGATTTAAATTTTAAAATTATTGTTTTTGTAATAATTAAGAAAGTATGAATTTGAATACTTACTATTTAACGTCTTATCAAAAGATTAGAAAATTATGAATAATAAAAAAAATTGTTTAAAAAAATCTAAATGAGATTGATAATCTACGTATTAGATAAATTTATTTAATACAACTTATTTTTTTATTAAATTAATATATATTTTGACCTATAATATTTTTAACTTCATTATAAGCACAAGCGTGTGTATATATACATATAAAATTATAAAAATTATAAAATCATATAAAAATTTAAAAATATTTATAAATAAAATAATTATATTAAAGTTGTGTGACCTAAATCCGATCACTTGTTACTACATTAGGAAATTTTACTAACTTTGGTTGAAAACGAAACAAGAATAAATTAAGTAGAATTTTATTTAATTTAAATAAAATGAAGTATAAGTTGAAGTCTTCAAGGAATGAATTATGCATGCTATGGCGCTTTTTGTTATGCTATACTAAAGTGTTCAAGAAAGGAATTATGCATGCTACGCTTTTGTTATGCTATGTTGAAGTGTTCAAGCAATAAATTATGTATATATATATATGTCACTTGTCTTGATAAGCCACTAGGTGTCTTGGAATACGTAAGGCATTCTGTAATTTTTCTTAATTTGTAATATTTTTTGATTTATCTTTGAATGTTCCAAGCTAATTAATTAATTGGTGTTATCAAGGAAGAAAGCTGTGCAATAGATCGACAAATATGGAACCATCGTTAAACCACATTATTATTTCCTCTGGTGAACCTAAGAAGCCTGCAAACAACATTACTTACATGGACGTGTCGTTGTATAAAGCTGCGGCAGTAGGCAAAATTGAAGAATTCAATAATTACCGGAGGCCTGAACTTGAGACGCTGAAGACCCCAAACCATGACAACGTGCTCCATGTTAACTTATCAACCTCTGAGTGTATCGGGCAACGTACCAGATCAGATTTTATCGAACAAATCCTTTTCAAGTGTCCATCACTGCTACTACAAACAAATGCGAAAGGTCAAACTCCCTTGCATGTTGCAGCAAGGAATGGGCATTCTACTATTGTGAAACTCCTAATCAAGTCTCGTGCCAAAGCTACTGATGAAGATTTAAAGAAGCTGGGAATGGATCAATTGAATGCAGTCAGAGAGATGCTGAGGAATACGGATCAGGAATCCAACACGGCTTTACATGTTGCAGCACGGTATGGTCACGTCGAAGTGGTGCAAGAATTGCTGGAGTTTGAAAACCCTGATTTCCCATATTTTGTCAACAGAAATCAGGAGACTCCACTTTACATAGCAGCTAGGAGAGGAGATAAGCTCTGTCTGGTTATACTATTAGATAAATTGGAATCAGTTGCTCATGGAGGCCCCTATGGCAGAACAGCTTTGCATGCAGCAGCTATGGCTGGAGATGTCGGTACGTTAAGTTAGCTCCAAATCATTTTTGTTTGAAATAAATAAAGAATCAATTTATTGACTTTTTTGTTTTGTTTTGCTTGGATTCAGAGGCAACAAAGATAATAGTAGAGAATAAAGGAGATTTGACAAAGGAAACAGATGAAAATGGACACACCCCTCTTCACTATGCTGCGCACTTAGGTCACGATTCAGTTGTGGAAGAGCTGTTAAAATGGGATTTACTTGCTGCCTATGTAGGTGATAAAGAGTGGGAGATGACACCCCTTCTTATGGCAGCCAGGCAAGGCCATGGACAAATAGTAACAAAGATTCTCTCTTCTTGTCCAGGTTGTTGTGAAAAAGTTGACAAAAGGGGCTGGAATTTTCTTCATTTCGTGGCCATTAGAGATCCTTCTTTATTTAAAATTCTTCAACGTGATAATGGTTGTAGCACTATATATGGGCTAGTAAAAAATCTGAGGCAGTGGAAAAATGCCCTCGGAATCACACCTCAAGAAGTCTATGACACATGTCGTAGTCGTTTCCATATCACTGATTAGCGTACAGAGAAAATGGTAAATTTTCTATGGCCTATGGCTATGATTTTACATGCATATATATAAAAATACAAAGACCTATACTACAATACAATCGACTAATGTGGCAGGAGCAAATTATGGAATTGTTGAAAGATATTACAAATGAGGAAGTGGCCGAGAAACCAGTTCGTCCCATACCCTCGATAACTATCTCTGCAGATAGGTTGGAGAAGGAAAGAGAGGTTCATTAATTTAGTAGTGGCAGCACTTATAGCCACCGTCACATTTGCAGTAGCCATAACCGTTCCAGGTGGTTTGAAAAGGGAAAAAGGGTCAGAGCAGGTTACTCCTTTTCTCATTCATGATGCGGCCTTTAAAGCATTTGTTGTAACAGATGCATTGGCCTTTCTTTTATCTCTTTGTGCCCTCTTCTTCCACTTTGGAATGCTGCCTCCTTTTTTCTCAATTCAGCGCCCTCCATTTATGTCTCACGTCCGTGCCACTATGTTTCTTGGTTATGCAGTGTATGCGATGGTGATTGCTTTCTTTATAGCCATTTATGTGGTGTTAAAACCTTCCCTCGGACTTTCCTTCGTTTACTAATCCTTGGCATTGTTTTCTATTATTTGTTGGTGATTGTACATTAACCGCGAAAGAGGGAAATAGTAATTCATTAAAATTGCGTTATTCATTAAAATTATCCCAATATAGCGACATCCATTAGTGGTATAGTAGTGGTAGCACTTATAGCCACAGTCGCATTTGCAGTAGCAATAACAGTACCTGGTGGTTTGAATACTGAAAAAGTGTCAGAGCACGGCACTCTTTTTCTGATTGATGAGGCAGCCTTTAAAGCATTTGTTGTAACAAATGCATTTGCCTTTATTCTTTCTATTTCGACTCTCTCCATCCACTTTGGAATTCTGGATCCTCTTTTACCAAAATTAAATTTTTGGGGTATTAATATAATCTTATATGGAAATTAGTCAGTTTCTAACTCCTTGGCCGTGCAATATTTGCAATGGTGATTGCTTTTAGCACAAACAATTATGTGGTTTTAAAACCTTCCCATGAACTTGCCATTGCTTCATGTTTCATCTACCCTGGCTTTTTTGTTTGTTATTATGTAAATAACATTATACCACAATTGTCACCAAATCTATTTGGCATTACGAGTTCCTCACTATGAATTTATTAAATTGACACTAAGTTCTATCTCCTTGAGAATTATGTAATAGAGACAATATCACTATTGTAATATAATTTTCTTTCCTAATCATGCTCAGATCCTATTTATATAAAAATCATATAAATTTGATTTTAATTTGAATTTTGGTTTTCTTAAAATTTGGAGCAAGATTTTTGAATGGTGGGACCTTAGTTGGGTTATGCCTATGTTAGTTGAAGAGTTTTTTCGTAATGTTATTATCTTTCGGTTCTTAAAGTTATACATCGTTAATGTTCCAAAGAAAATTAGGTATCTATCAAGCTCAAATAAAAATACTTAAATAAGTAGAGTTAATTAATTTTTATTAAAAATTAAGTAGTCATATTGTGTGAAAGACAATAAAAAGAAGAGCTCATGGAGGCCCCATGTTGGAACAACTTTGCATGCAGCAGTTATGGCTGTAGATGCCAGACAATGGGATATTATGGAAATATATTATCAACAACTTCATTTTTTTCCTAAATATCTCTGATGGGGAATAAAATCTCCATATTAAGCCAAAATCCATGTGGTTCCAAGTGTTAAGCAGCATAGGAAGTAACAAAAATTTATGTTGCACTGCAAGGAATTCAAGGCTGCCTTGTCCACAAAGGCTTATAGCTGCTAAACACCTCCTCTTAAATTTGATCATGGCCTAATAAACAACATAGGGCAGCATTGACTTCACCACAAAGAGCTGTACACCCCATTTTCTTATCCGTTCTTTTTCTTCAATTCTTCTCCTTCTTAGCAGTTTCCTTAAATTTGATCATGGCCTAATAAACAACATAGGGCAGCATTGACTTGACCACAAAGAGCTGTACACCCCATTTTCTTCCGTTCTTTTTCTTCAATTCTTCTCCTTCTTAGCAGTTTCCTTAAATTTGATTATGGCCTAATAAACCAGAGATTGTCGTCTTTGTTTAAAGTAAAAGTATGAAGTTCATAAAGCACAATAATAGTATCGAAATACATCATTAATACCATTAATGAATTTGTTGAATTTTTATCAAATTTGTTATAATTGCTTTTTGTTATCAAGAATTGAAATCCTAGCCTTGATTTACAGTTTGATTAATTCCACTTTTGGCCAAAAATTTCAACGAGAGATTGTAGTTTTGTTTAAAGTTTAAGTATAAAGTTAGCACAAAGCAATGATAGTGTCGAAATTCATCATTAATATCTAATCGTTCAAACACACACACACAAAAAAAAAAACCCTAAAAAAACAATACCAGAAACAAAAGAAAGTGAAAATCAAACGCTAAATCATAAAATGAATGATACTCATATTTTCATTTTAAAAGAAAATGACAAAGATCAAAGATCTAATAGGAAAAAAATGAAGAAGAATAGAAAAACCCTGAAATCGAACAGTAATGAGAAGACACAACAGGGGTGTGATGGCTTGAGATGCGTGGTGAGGGAGAGTGGCAAAGGATAGTAATGGTAGGTTGTGGTTTTTTTCTTTATTACTCAGTGTGTGTAATTGAAATTTAGTGGTTGGAACAATGAATGGCATCGATATTTTTGAGAATAGAGAGTTAAAGAAACCGTAACATACTACAATGAACCAAACATTGCATTGTAGTTGGCCCACTAAATTATGAATAAATGACTCATTCCATTCAAATAAATTGCAAGTGTTTATAACTGTTTATAATCAAAATTAAAAAAAAATATTCAATTTAATTTTAAACTTTAAAATCATTGTTATTGTAATAATTAGGAAACTATAAATTTGAATGCTTAATCATGTTATAGTCTTATTGAAAGATAAAAAGATTATGAAAAATAAAAGAAATTGTTTAAAAAAATCTAAATGAAATTGATAATCTACATATTAGATAAATTTATTTAATACAACTTATTTTTTATTAAATTAATATATATTTTGACCTATAATATTTTTAACTTCATCATAAGCACGTGCGTATATATATATATATTAGTAAACTATAAAACACATATAAAATTATAAAAATTATAAAATGCATAAAAAATATAAAAATATTTACAAATAAATTAATACTCAATTTTCTCTATAAAACTTGATCTTTTATTGAAAATGTGGTAAGTCATTTTGGTCTTAGGGATTTCTTTGTTGTAAGGGCGAATAGAAAATCTAAGGTTTAGTCTAAATGACTCAATAATAACTAAGATCAAAATTTAGTGTGTAACAATTTTCTCAGCTGCCAAACACTGTTTTGGAATAAAAAAAACATAGGGCAGCATTGACTTACCACAAAGAGCTGTAGACCCCATTTTCTTCCATTCTTCTCCTTCTTTGCCAAGTATTTTCTTTGCAGTTTCCTGGAATCCAAATTTCACCATAAAACCTCCTACTTTATTGACCTGACCTCTAACCCTATATATTACTATTACTAAAGTGTTCAAGTATGAAATTATATATAGTTGTCATTTGTAGGTGACTTGAATGGAGGATTTGCAAGCAACTAACTAACTGGTAAGGCATTTGGTAAATTTCTGAATTTGCAGTATTTTTTTCTCGAGCTTGGAATGTTTCAAGCTAATTAATTCAATTTTGTTTGGTGTTATCCAGGAAGAAATAGATCAACAAAAATGGAGCCTGAAGAGGACATCACTCACATGGATGCTTGGCTGTATAAGGCAGCAGCAGAAGGCAACATTGAAGTATTCAATAATAACCAGCAGCTTCAACTTGAGGCGCTAAAGACCCCAAACCGTGACAACGTGCTCCATGTTAACTTGGCAACCCAGGAGAATGCTGCCTGGCTTTTTAACAGATTGCCCTCAATACTCAGATTCCTCCCCGTAAATTATGTACCATTCGGTTCGCTTTTGATTTTTTACATTACTATGATAAGAGGAGAAAAAAGATCAGATTTTGTCGAACAAATTCTCAGTAAGGATCGGTCACTGCTAACCCAAACGAATGCTAAAGGTCAAACTCCTTTGCACGTTGCAGCAAGTAATGGACATTCTGCTATTGTGAAACTTCTAATCAGGTATTGCGCAAGAGCTAGAGATGGAGATTTAGAGAATCTGGGAATGGATCAACTAAATGCAGTGAGGGATATGCTAAGGATTAGGGATCAGGAATCCAACATGGCTTTACATGAAGCAGCAGGGTGTGGCAATGTTGAAGTGGTGAAAGCATTGTTGGAGTTTGAAGACCCTGATTTTCAGTATTCTGCCAACAAAAAACAGGAGACTCCACTTTACATAGCAGCTAGGAAGAGAGGATCTGGGCGCTTGTTGACTCTATTATTAGATAAATCGGAAGCTCATGGTGGCCCCCACGGTAGAACAGTTTTGCATGCAGCACTTATGGCTGGAGATGCAGGTATGTTGTTGAGTTAGTTCCAATTTTTTTTTTAAAAAAAATTGAAATAAATAAAGAACAGGTCTATTGACATTTTTTTTTTTTTGCTTGGATTTAGAGGCAATAAGGGTAATATTAGAGGAGAAGGGGTATTTGACAAAGGAAAGAGATGAAGATGGGCACACCCCTCTTCATTATGCTGCACACTTGGGTTCTAGATTATCAGTTGTGGAAGAAGTGTTAAAAAGGGATGTATCAGCTGCCTATATAGGTGATAAAAAGAGGGGGATGACACCCCTTCTTATGGCAGCCAGGCAAGGCTATCTTGGAACAGTTTCACAGATTCTATCTATATGTCCAGATTGTTGTGAAAAAGTGGACAACAAAGGTTTGACTTTATTTCATTATCTGGCTTTTAGAGGCTTTTCCTATCAATTACAGTATTCTCTTATCCAGCGTGTTGGTTTTGAGATTTCTTTTGTCAAGCCTAGTGGTATTGAGCTTGTATATGGATCACTCAGAAATCTAATGAATTTGGAAGGTGCTTCTGGAATGACACCTCAAGAAGTTTATTATGCACTTCGATCTAATAAACAACATCAGAAACAGGTGTGTGTATATATTGCATTTCCATGGCTATGGTTTTATTAATATTTAAGTTTTGAATTAACATATTTAGTAAATCTTTAATACAATCGGCTAATGTGGGTGGCATGGCAGACGCAAATCTACGAATTCTTGGAAGAAATTCAGAATGATCAAGTGGCGGAGAAACCAGTTTGTCCCAATCTCTTGCCAACTATCTCTGCAGAAAGCTTGGAGAAGACAAGAGATGCTCATTTAGTAGTGGCAGCACTTATAGCCACCATTGCATTTGCAGCGGCAATAACTGTTCCCGGTGGTTTGAATAGTGAAAAAGGGTCAGAGCAAGGCATTCCGCTTTTGATTGATGAGGTAGCCTTTAAAGCATTTGTTATAACAAATGCATTGGCCTTTATTTTCTCTGTTTCTGCCCTCTTCATCCACTTTGGGGTTATGGATAATATATTATCAGGATTTAAATTTTGGCGTGAAACAATTTTATATCGAACTCGACCTATTTCTGGGCTTCTTGGCTATGCAACGGTGGCGATGATGATTGCTTTCAGCACAGGCAGTTATGTAGTCTTAAAACCTTCCTACGGACTTGCCATTGTTTCATATCTCATCTGCCCTGCCTTTTTTCTCTCTGTGTTGCTAATTTTGAATATTGCATATCTATGTAACATATAAATATGATAATATTACTTTATCATGGATTAATATTCTTCCAATTCCTAGTTTCAATGTTACCTCTTTGAAGAAATATTACTTTAATTAAAATGCCTAAAATTGATAGCTTGTTAAATATGTTTGTAGATTAAAATTTATATCTCGGTATTTAATTAAAATACAAAATTTTGATAAATTAAAAAAAAATATATATTAAAGATGTCCAGATTGTAGTGAAAAATTGGAAAAAAGCACTTGGTATCGATTCATGTTTCATTTGCCCTGCCTTTTTTTATTTGTTATTACATACAACAATACCTAGCTTTCGTGAAGATGTTGTACTAAAAAGTACTCATATTGTGTGAAAGACAATAAAAAGAAGAGCTCAAGGAGGCCCTCATGGTAGAACAACTTTGCATGCAGCAGTTATGGCTGTTAAGCACCATAGGAAGTGTCGAAATATATAGGAAGTAATAATAAATTTAATTAATTTGGCCTCTTTCGTAATTAAATTTAACTTTTAATTTTTTTAAGAAGAGTCAAATTTAATCATTTATTCTAAAAAATTATTTAATTATTATTTTTACACTAAAATATTAAAATTTTAAATATAACAACTCGTGAAAGTTCGTAATAACTCCATATTAACTTTTTAAAATTTTAAATTTTTATAATTTTTAAATTATTTCTTGTTGTGTCAGATAAATAATGTTATCTGACAGTTTACGAGTTTTTCCATTCCTATGATAAAAAGAGAAACGTGATCAGATTTTATGGAAGAAATTCTCAGCAAGTGTCCGTCACTGCTACTCCAAACGAATGCTAAAGGTCGAACTCCTTCACACGTTGCAGCAAGGTATGGACATTCTGCTATTGTGAAACTTCTAATCAAGTGTTGCGCAAAAGCTAGAGATGGAGATTCTAAATTCTAAAGTCTAAATCGAAAGATATCTTAAATAAGCGAATAAAAATATAACCATCTTTAATTAAATGGCAATTAGAATAAATAAATGTAGTCAAAATAATATAATGAGTTTGATTCGTTGTGACAAATTTCTATTAATTTCCCATTTTAACATTTTATGTTTGATTTGAATAGAGTAAAAATAATTAGGTGTTTTAATGACCCATTAGGTCAATCAAGACTTCGGGCCAAGAAATTTTAAGAATGATCCTAATATAGCGACATCCATTAGTGGTATCGTAACACTGATTTAGTAGTGATAGCATTTATAGCCACCGTCGCATTTGCAGTAGCAATAACCGTACCTGGTGGTTTGAATACTGAAAAATGATGAGGCAGCCTTTAAAGCATTTGTTACAACAAATGCATTGGCCTTTATTCTTTCTATTTTGGCTCTCTCCATCCACTTTGGGATTCTGGATCCTCTTTTATCAAAATTAATTTTTTGGGGATATTAATATAATCTTATATCGAAATTAGTCTGTTGCTAATCTCCTTGGCCGTGCAATGTTTGCAATGGTGATTGCTTTTAGCACAAACAGTTATGTGGTTTTAAAACCTTCCCATGAACTTGCCATTGCTTCATGTTTCATCTACCCTGGCTTTTTTGTTTGTTATTAAGTACAACAATCCCTAACTTTATTGAAGAGGTTGTTGTAGTGATGATAACTAATTTCATAAATAATATAATGAGTTTCATCTGCTACAATTCGTTGTGGTAAATTAAGTTTTTTTTTGTAATTAATAAGCTTATTTTTAAGTAATTTGATTACATTTCTATTAATTTCTCATTTTAATATTTTATGTTCGATTTCAATAAAATAAGCATTTTTACATGATTAGGTTTTTTAATGACCCGTTAGACTAATTAAAGCCTAAAAAACGACTAATGGATTAATTGAGTGTGTAGGACACTATTTCGGGTCAAGAAATTTGAAGAACGATCCCAATGTCGCAACACCCATTAGTAGTGTTGTGACAACCAACTTCGAAGGTCAGAATGGGGATGCAAAGACTATAGTGTCGCGAAAATGAACTTTGAATGCAAGCTAGGAGAGTAAAATCGATGATGTCATGACACCCAACTTCGAGGCCAAAGAAGTCTCGTTCGATGTCTGATGTCTTGACATCAGTCCTACGGTGTCGTGGCACTGATTCAACGAGGGCAAAATTACAACTGAGGGTGTTTTCATATGCACAACTCAACCTAACCCGTTTAATCACTTGCAATATTTGATCTAATATGATCATAAAATACCAGAACTATAAATAGAATAGTTTTAAGGTTTAATTGGGGTTTTATTCCCTTACTCAATTTTCTAGCTTTAGGTTTTGTTAGATTGGAAATTTGCTGTTAACTTCTATTTTAGATTCAATTTTAAATCAAGTTTTAATTTCTTCATCAATCTTTAGTTTTTCTTTTGCATTGGCTTTCAATCGATGTTTCCTCAACGACTATTGATGGGTTTTGGCCTTCCAAGCGCAATCGACATATTAACGCATCAAAATTATATTTTTCCCTCTTTCTAGTTTGCTATTTGTTTTAATGTCTGGATTGAATTTAGGGAAAATTGTATTTAAACTCATGACGATCTAAACTTGTAGGAAAATTAACGACTGGATGTGGAATTAATTAACTGAGGAATTAAGGTTTTTCTTAGAATTAGATGGATTAAATTATGTATAATTAAATTTTATGATTGACAACCCTATAAAGTTATTTAGGTAAATGATGTCGAAAAAATAGTTTATCGAGTATCTCTTAATTTAACTTGATTTAAACTACGAGGTTGAAAGATAAGTAGTTTCTGTCAATTAGTTGATTTAGTTACAGTCTGAAAAGTAATAACTAAGTTAATTATTAGCTAATTCATCAAAACTCGAATTGTGAAGTTAATTATGAACACTAACGTGAGTTAATCTTTTGTCTTTTATTGAGTGAATTTCAATTGTTAGTTTAGTTTTCTTTAATTTACGATAGTGTTACTAAATTTTATTTAGATTTTTCGTATTATAATTTTAGATTATTACTATTCAGACCTGTTAAAGTAGAAATTAGTCTCTAGTTTTTTAATCCAGCCTCCTTTGATACTATCCTCGGAATACTTCCATGTTCCGTTGTAACTTTTATATTACAATCTGACCTGTATATTTACGAACATAAATATTATTTCATATCTTTTATTTGCAATATTTCCAACCCCGATATTTGCATGTCGAGACGAGCAATCAAAATTCCAACAACTCGTCCTTAGAAGTAATAAATATATTACATAAATTTTTTTACTTACATGGTAAGTGGGTCATTTTTTTTTCTCAAAATATTTATTAAAGCAAATCTACTGATTAATCTTTCTTATTCTGTAAGCCCATTAAGAGGTAACCGCTTAAGTATATAGAAAATATATAAAGCATACTAAGTATGTCAGAGCATTATTTAGTTTTTTTTTGTAAACATTTACATAATTTTTTCACTTACATTATAAATGTATCATAATTAATCATATATAAATTTAAAAATGATATTTTTTTTTTGGAACATAAAAAAGGATAAGACCATAACTAGACTAGGCGGGGCCAAGTCAATTCAGAGCATTATCATGTAGCTTTTGAAGAATTTTATCAGGGGGTTGCATGCCCAGAGGCCTTAAAAATGTCATTACTGCCAATCCATCGGCTACTCAATTATCCTTTTTGAATACATGATGTGTCACCCTAATCATCCAAGTCCGTTGAATAATTTCTTTAATACTAACAATTTAGTAATTTTATGATCTTTAACAACCTTGTTTCCCTGCATTATATAATTTTAATTAATATTTTATAATTAAAATAAAAAGTTATGTATTCAAATTAATCCAAATTTACCTAACCTTTGAATTAGATTGATAAACTACATTTAGATAAATCTATTTATAACAACTTAATTTTTTATTTAAATTTATATATAATTCAATAACAACCCAATTTTGTATTTAAATTTAAATATAATTGAATCTTATAATATTTGTAATTAATATAGAGTAGTAAACTATTCTTAGTCATGAAAAAATCCTAGCCTTGATTGAGTCTTAGCTCAGTTGTTCTTGACATTGTTGCCGGTGTAAGAAGACATGGTTTCGAGTGCGCTGAAGCGTATTATCCTCTTATTTAAGGTTGGAGAGAGAGAAAAAAATAAGTTGTTCAATTGAAGTAAGGGATCATTAGTTATAATGGGAAACAGATTTGTGAAAATACTGTTTTGAGTGGTTTAGGTCCTTGTGCTCTTTAAAAATTTGAAAGTTAGTTCTTATATTTTTATTTCAAGGAATTTAGTCATCTTATTTTTCAGATTTCAAAAATCAAGTCTAATTGAGTGTGTAGGACACCATTTCGGGCCAAGAAATTAAAAGAACGACCCCAATGTCGCGACATCCATTAGTAGTGGTGTGACAACCAACTTTGAAGGTCAGAATGGGGATGCAAAGACGACAGTGTAGCAAAAATGAACTTCGAATTCAAGCTAGGAGAATAAAATCGACGATGTCGTGACACCCAATTTTGAGGCTAAAGAAGTCTCATTTGATGTCCGATGTCTTGACATCAATCCTATGGTGTTGCGACACTGATTCAACGAGGGCAAAATTACAACCGAATGTGTTTTCATACGCACAACTCATCTTAACCTGGTTAGTCACTTGCATTTGATCTAATATGATCATAAAATACTAGAACTATAAACAGAAAAGTTTAAGGTTTAATTGGGGTTTTATTCCCTTAATTTTTAATTTTCTACTTTTAGGTTTTGTTGGATTGGGAATTTGTTATTAACTTCTTCATCAATATTTAGTTTTTCCTTTGCATTGGCTTTCAATCGATGTTTCCTCAATGACTATTAATAGGTTTTCGTCTTCCAAGCGCAATCAACATATCAATGAATCAAAATTATCTTTTCCCCTTTTTGTAGTTTGCTATTTGTTTTAATGCCTGAATTGAATTTAGGGAAAATTGTATTTAGACTCATGAAGAGCTAAACATGTAGGAAGATTAACGATCGGAGGTGGAATTAATTAAATGAGAAATTAGAGTTTTCCTTAGAATTAGTTGAATTAAATTATGTGTAACTAAACCCTAATATTGACAATCTTAGTAAGTTATTTAGGTAAATGAGGTCGAAAGAATACATTATCGAGCATCTCTTAATTTAACTTGATTTAAATAGTGAGGTCGAAAAATAAATCGTTTCTATCGATTAGTTGATCTAGTTACATGTAACACCCCAAAATCGGCCTAGACGTTATGACCGAATCTGGTAATGTCATATAATAGTGTGTTCGAAAACTAAATTATTACAATAAAATCATTTCCATGTTATTACCTATCTTTATCTCTTATTAGTTCTAAAGGAAATCATTTTACTTATTTAAAACATTTGCTTTAAAGCGTTTCTCGTTGCAGAAGCTTTTAAAATAAAGCAATTTAAGTAATCGTGAGTTTAGAAAATACATTAGCTTTTGAAAACCAAACTTCCTAGTAATTCCACAAAAAAAAAAAAAACCAAATTTAAGAAAAAGTCCCAAGAGTCCTCAAATTACATCCCAATAATAATAAAATCATAAAATAAAAATTAAAAAAAACGTAAAGTCCAGAAACTGTGGTCACCGTTGAGTCCTCCGCCGCACCAATCTGTCTAGGTCTGGGGATTACCTGTACACATTAAACAGAGAGGGGTGAGTTTACGTAAACTTAGTGTGTAATCCTACAGAAAATAAACAATATTAGACACAGTGCACAGTTAAATACAGTTTTGGGCTTAAGCCCATTTCAGTATCAGTAACAATTTGGGCCTTAGCCCATCTCAATACAGTATCAAATATGTAATAGGGCTTTAGCCCATCACAGTATCAGTAGCAGTTATGCAATATTCAGTAACAAGGTCCTACCCAACCAGCCTCTACACACCATTTCCGTCCAACCCTACACTCCATGTGGGGATTAAATCAACCCACCCATCCCTACACTCCAAGTAGTATTGAATGCGGCACAAGACAGTAATTTGCAGCTGAGCTGCCAGTATATTAGGCTTAAGAGCCTTTTAGTATACTTTCTCCAAATATAATCAACCCCATGCAATGCAACATACAAATCATGACATGCTATCTCATTATATCAGTACATATAACCAGTTCAGTATACATGCATACTATCATCATGCTCAATATATATAAATCAAACAGTCAGTTCACCTAATTAGGGGTCTAAGTGATGCTTACCGACCCTACAGTAGGTTCACAGTTGACTTGGGTGACCCGTGCAACCTTAGTAATAAATTCAGTGAAAATGGGCTTACACGGCCATGTGGCATGCCCGTGTGGGCCCACATGCCCGTGTGGCCTGCACGATCCAATTTGGCCTTGGCCGTCAAACGGCCATGTCTTGTGCGCACGACCTGATCTCGCAAATTGCACGGCCATGTGGTCGCACACGGCCTACCACACAAGCAACCACACGCCCTTGTGGTGTCGACAGTGGGGTTTTTGGCTTTCGCTAAAACCTCGTTTTCTGTGTTTCGGGTACACACCTGTATCGTTTTCAACGTAAAAGCAATCCAAGCAATCCCTAACCTAAAATTGATCAATATTTCACTCCATTAATCACTTAAACAATCGAATTGAGCTAAACCTGAAACGGGGTATTCATTTATCGAACGAAAAACCATTACCTTAGATCGAACAACGAAGTCTCTTCACCACCACGACACCGATCGAATAACTTCAGCCCTTTAACCTTTTCCAAACACAAAACGAATCCCATTAACCATTATCCATAACCCAAAACGAAAAACGGTACTTACCACACTTACCGATAACACATGAAAAAGTGGCGAAGAACGAGACACGAAACAACGATAGTAGGGAAAACAAAACTAAAACGAAAACAACAGTAAGAATGGGGAAAGAATTTGGCAGAGAACAGAGAAGAAGAGAAAGAAAGAAGAAGAAAAAAAACAAAAAAGAACAAGTGGAGGAGAGGATGATCAGTTTTTTTTTCTACAAAGAGAATTTTTAGGAAACTATTTTTTTCCCTTGCCATCACAGAGAATCAAACATAAGCCCTCCAACACACCAACACTCCACTTAACCACTAGACCAGCTGGCCCATTCTGATATGGTTTTGCAAACAATTAAATAAAAGCTTAATGAACAAGAGTGAGGCTTAACTTAGAAAAATTTCAAAATTTGCCAAAGGCATGGCTTGAACTTGGGACCTCCCACATACCCCCAAAACACTTAGCCACTAAAGCAAACATATATTTGCATTACACATTCACAAAAACAAACATAAAAATTTTGGGGCGTTACATTACAGGTCGAAAAGTAATAATTAGGTTAATTATTAACTAATTCATCAAAACCCGAATTCTAAAATTAATTATGAACACTGACGCGAGTTAGTTTTTTGTCTTTAACTAAGTGAATTTCAATTGTTAGTTTAGTTTTCTTTAATTTATGATAGTGTTACTATTTAATATTATTTAGATATTTTTCATACTATAATTTTAGATTATTAATGTTTAAACCTGTTAGCGTAGAAATTAATCTTTAGTTTAATCCAACCTCTTTTGATACGATCCTTCGAATACTTCTGTGTTTCATTGTAACTTTTATGTTTTTACTTGACTTATATATTTAGATATATTTTATTTGCAGTATTTCCAGCCCCAACATTTACATGTTGAGACGAGCAATCAAAATTCCAACAACTCGTCCTTAGAAGTAATTAATATTAATATTTTATATAAACTTAGCCAAAATAATATACTAGGTCTAACAACTCGTTTTTTGGAAGTATTAAATATATTGAGGTCGAACAACTCGTCCTTGGAAGTAATAAATATTAATATTTTAAATAAATGTAGCCAAAATAAGATGTAATAAGTATTAACATTTTGATATTTTTGTCTTTTTCATAAAAAATTATAAAATATATAAGCAATTTGAATTTAAGTCACCATGACTTCAACAATATTAAATTTGTCGTTTCTTAATATTATTTATTTTTTTATAAATATTTACATTTTTTTTTACTTATATGGAAAGTGGGTCATAATTTTTTTGTAAAACTATTAAGAGCTAAACACTTTTATATATATATATATATATATATATATAAAGCATACTAATTAGTATGTCTTAATTTTATCATTTCAATCATAGCATTATTTAATTTTTTTTAGTAAATATTTACCTAAAATTTTCACTTACATTATAAAATGTGTCATAATTTAATCATATATAAATTTAAAAATGATAATTCTTTTTTGGTACATGAAGAAGGATAAGACCATAGCTAGATTAGGCGGGGTCAAGTCATTCTAGAACAATTATCATGTAGTTTTTGAAGATTTTCATCCGGGGGTTGCATATAGCTATACATGACCAGAGGCCTTGAAAATATCATTACTGTCAATCCATCGACTACTCAATTATCCTTTTTGAATACATGTTGTGTCACCCTAGTCATCTAAGTCCGTTGAGTAATTTCTTTCATACTAACAATTTAGTAATTTAGTAATTTACAATTAAAATTAAAAATTTATGTATTCAAACTCATCCAAATTTACCTAACCTTTGAATTAGATTGATAAACTACATTTAGATAAATCCATTTATAACAACTCATTTTTTTATTTAAATTTAAATTTAAATCAATCTTATAATTTTTGTAATTAATATAGAGTAGTAAACTATCTCAGTCATGAATTAAATTCTTCCTCCTGTACTTGCCTGCAAAACCAAAGACAATGAGATAAACCAAAAAAAAAAAAAAGTCAAGAATGAAGAAATCCTAGCCTTGATTTATGGTTTGATTATTAATTCCATTTTTGGCCAAGGAAATGGAAATAAAGACAAGAAGTTTTTGAATTTTTAATCGAGTCTTAGTTTAGTTCAGTTGTCAGTGTAAAAGGACGTGTTTTTGAGTGTGCTGAAACGTATTATCCTTTTATTTAAAATTGGGGAGAAAAAAAAGTTGTTGAATTGAAGTTAAAAAAAGTTGTTGAATTGAAGTAAAGGGATCATTAGTTATAATGGGAAACAAATTTTAGAAAATTTTCTAGATTTGCATCACATCCCCTTCTTGCTAAATTTTCAAAAATATATATTAAATGCTTGATGTGATTTTTCAAAAAAATTGCAGAAACATGGTTGAGGAATTAATGGTTTCCAGTTGAGAAGTTGACTTGGGCATCACAGGAAAACTGATAGTTTGATTAATCTATTTGCTTGTATAATATTTGAATTGATCACTCTGCAAGAGACTAATTACAGGCAAGTAACAAACAGGAAAGGCATTTGGTAAATTTCAGAATTTGTAGCTTCTTTTTTTCTTGAGCTTAGAATGTTCCAAGCTAATTAATTAATATTTGTTTTGTGTTATCTAGGAAGAAAGCTCTGCAATAGATCAATAAAAATGGAACTATCGATAAACGCCATGCTTATGTCCTCCGGTGAACCTGAGGAACCTGAAGAGAACATCACTTACATGGATGCTTCGTTGTACAAGGCAGCAGCAGAAGGCAACATTGAAGTAACTTAGTTAGTGAATTCCAAATAGTTAATATCATTAATTTTTCAGGTTAAAACATTACATGATTTATGAAGGAAAAAAGATTTTTTTTTGTATTGATTTTTTTAAGAAAAAATATTTATAATTGCTTGTTTGTTTCATAATTACAAGTTAATATTTTATTTAAATATATTTTTTTATATATAAGAAACTATTTTTATTAAAAGTATAAACAAGATTCAATAGACCTTTGTTGTGAAGTTCATCAACTTTTATTAAAAATGATTGAATGAAAATAAAAATTGAAATTAGTAAATCGAAGGATTTATTACGTAGATTAATTATACATAGTTTGAGAGAAAAATTAGGTAGACAATTTTAATTAAAATTATGAAAAAAAATAACTAATAAAACTTTTGAGTCAAATGTTGAAAGTAACCATCGTTAATCGTATATAGCAAGAATAGCATAGTAAAATTAGGGTGCTTTCATCAATTATGGAAGCATACATCGTTAGTCGAATTGAATTTCAAGCAAACCTAGCCTTTATGGTTTGTTTAATTCCTCCCTTTGGGCAAGAAAATGAAAATAAACACAAAAATTTGTTCAATTGAAGTAAATGAAATATTAGTAGAGGTGTTCATGGCCGAGTCAAGTCTATTGATAAATGCCAAAAGTAACATGTTTTAATATCATTCTTAATCCATTTTTAGATGATTATTCGATGTAAATGATGAATTTTATGCTCCTAATTCTTTAAATTCATGTTTCTATACTTAGGAGAGCATTTAAGAGCAAAAGTAGCGAAAATCGAAAAATCTGAGTAAGTTTCAGGAGCCGCACGGGCCGCGACACGACCGTGTGCCAGACCATGTCAAAATCGCAAATTGCACCTCAAACACACGGAAAAACGTAAATTTTAGGTTTTTCGGGCATTTTAAGACCTATATATGACAAAGATAATAAGAGAGGAGAAAGCCATCATAGAATACTCAAGAAAACAACTAGAAAAACACCATTAAAACCGATTCCGAAACATATTTCCATCAATATTGAAGATCTCCTTTTAATTTCTTTGAAGTTTATTATGAGTTACTTTGTTTCTTATGGTTATACTCTATTTGGATGTTTTTATTTGCTATCATGAACTAATTTTTCAAATACCTAGGGAGATGAATCCTAGGATAGATTCTGTTATTTGATTTCTATTTTTTCGTAATAAATACTTGGATCTTATTTTCAATTATGCGTGCTTAATTCTTGGTTTAATATTTCTAGACTATTAATCTATATATGTTTGATGTGCTTAAATCAGAGGAGGAATAAACCATATTTAAGAGTAGACCTAGCGTAATTGAGTGGAGTGGCATGCAATCCTAGAAATAATGTGACATAAATCTACCGGATTAGAGTCAAATGTGATAGAGAGATCCATAAATCGAGTTAATGTGTCAGTAAGGGTTTTGTTAGAAAGAAATTTCTATTAATTAACCTAGAGTTAGTTGCTCTTAATCTTGAAGAGAGATATTAACATAATTTAAGGATTTCTACGGATCAAGATATTAAGTGAAAAAATTGCGTAATTTAGATTGATAATGACAGATAAAATCTAGGTGAATTCTTTCTTGGGTATTGTTTCACGTTTTGATTGTTTACTCGATTATTTTCCTGATTTGTTCTTTCTCGTATTCTTTAGTTATTCAGTTTAGTTAATTTTAATTTTAAGCAACCACTCCAATTTCCGGTTAAATAATAGAAAGACAATAATTTCTAGTACTTTTAGTCTTCGTGGGAACGATATTTTTGCTCATCATAATTATTCTATTAATTGATAGGCGCACTTGCCTTAGTCAAATTTTTAGTTGGTTTACGATTGCATCATCTATTCAAGTATTATTGTACCTTATATTTGTTTAAGCTTGGCTCGGCTTGAAATATGAACTTAAATTTTGTTCAAATTCATTTATATTTATAAATGATTAATGGAAGTTTATTTTAGATTCATCTATATTATTTTTTAAAAAATTAAAAATATGAGCCTTTTTCGATTGTTTTAATCAACATTTGGTAAAATTTTGAATTATTAATACTTTTTTTCTGTTTCAAGTTAATAAATGGATAAGAATCTAACCATCATTAATTAAAATTAAATGGCAATTAGAATAAATATATGTAGTGAAATTAATACAATGAGTTCCAACAACTCCTCCATGGAAGTAATAAAATATTCATATTTTAAATAAATGTAGCTAAAATAATATAATGATGTCCAACAACTTGTTCTGGGAAGTAATAAATATTAATATTTTAAATAAATGTAGCCAAAATAATATAATGAGGTCCAACAACTCCTCCTTAAAAGAAATAAATATTTATATTTTGATGTTTTTGTTTTTGTTTTTTATTTTTTTTATAAAAATTATAAAATATATAAGCAATTTGAATTTAAGTCACTATGAATCCAATAATCTTAAATTTGTCATTCCAACCACCTTCTTTATTTTCTTATAACCATTCATATAAAAAATTTCAAAATATCTATGAAAACAAGTCCAGTGAGTAATCTTTCATATTCTGTAAGCTTATTAAAAGGTAGACCCTTAAATATAGGTTAATTTATGTATATACGCTGAAAAAAAAAATTAAATAAGAAGCTATGCTGAAATCTTAGAAATTTATCGATATATATTATCTTCAAAGAGAGAAAGGAAAATACGTCCAGGCGCATTTTCAATGATGTGGCAGTGAAAACCATCCTGTAGGATGCATTTTCATAGTGCTAAGAGTTGTCTTTTTTTTTTTTTTTTTTTACTTGCCGCTAGAAATTAAAAGTTTGTAGATTTATTTTAATCTACGTTTGAGATAATCATTGTTATAGTTTTAATGAATATTTAAATTTACGGTGGTTCCGTGGAGTTGGGAGACCTACAAATTTGTTGTGACAATTTAATCATTTCTTTTATGAAAATTGTTGAGACAATTTTGTTTGTTTGGTTCTTAAAATTAAAATTATACATTATCAATGCATTAAATATAAATCTTAAAACTTAAATTCAAATGAAATAATCATTAATAACATTAGTTATCTAACTATTAGCGTATTTCTATTTTATTCATCAAATTATTAAAAAAAAATTCAAATTTGGTCACTACCGTTTTCGATTGGTTTTATTTTGGTTACTCTCCATTAAATTATTAAAGGAAAATGACGGTGCGACCTTTTCTTTAAATTGATAAAACAACACTTTTAGTCCTCAATACTTACATATTTTATCAATTTGATCTTAACTCTAAATAATTCAACAAATTTAACACTCCATATTTATAAATTCTATATATTTGATCCTCAAACACATATTTATCATAAATTGGATTGTCTTCCTGTTTTTGTCTTTGATACTTTGAAAATGATAGAACTAATCAATTACTGGAAAGCATAAATAAGACTCGGGTTTGAATTTTAGTTTTTTTAAAATTTGGGGCAGGAAGAGTTAATTACACCAAAAATGTAAGGAAAGAAGAATAAAAGGGAAATTGTAGCTCCATCTTTTTCCTTTATACTTGGAGAAAATTTAGGATAGGTTTTTCTCTATTTTTATTTTTAAAAATAGTTTTTATTTTCTGTTTTTTGAAAATTGAAAAATATGTTTTGATAAATGAAAAAATATAATTTTTTGTATTATACTAATTTTTTAAGTGTGTGACTGAATTGATTACATGAGTCAACTCAACACCAACTTAGTCAATGAAATTACTAAAATATCTTTACATATTTTAAATAATTTATAATATTACGAGGTTACTTTTTTTATTGGAAAAACTAATAAAAATTTATAAATGATAATACCATTATAAACAATTGGAATACATTTATTATTCTTAATCTAATGTATTTAGCTTTTAAATTTCCTTTTACCCAAAATTAAAACTAATCTTTTATTTTAATTTCATACATATATATATTATTAGTTTCAAAACTTATATTTCATTAATTATTTTATATAATTTTTAAATATATAATTTCCACATGCTTACTTGTGTAATAGAATTTTTAGTATATATTATACTTTTTTTTTTATAGATTAAGCAATTAGATTGAAGGATTTGTTTTAGTTGGACACATTTTGAAAACGAATATTCATTAATAAAAAAATTGAAGTCGAATATTGATTACAAGTGATATATATATATATATATATATATATATATATATATATATATATAAAACTGAATTCTTTAAATTTTGTTGAAGTTGTATTCCTATGGTAATGTTGTTGTTTGCTTAAAATAAAATGTTTTTTTTTTTTTTTTTTTAAGATCACAATATGCTTTACTTGAACACATAAAAAGACAAGAATAAGGTAGAATAATGATGTTTTGATTAAAGTAAAAGTAGCAAGAATAGTGTGAAAAATAAAATAAAATAAAAAATAAAATAAAATAAAGAACACACAAATTTTACGTGGAAACTCTTTCGGGAAAAAACCACGGGCAGAAGAGAAGAAAATTCACTATGTCGAAAATTTGAATCAATACAAGAGGAATAGACTATGTCTATTTATAGGCTTGTAAAGCCATATTCTAGTAGGATTGAAACACCTTATCCTAATTAATATAAAATAGATGGAGTTTAATAAGGTTTAAAAACCTTATTCTAAAATAAAATAAAAGAAGTCTACTTCTATATGGATTTTACTTTTATTTTATTTTCCATCGTATTTTATTTAAATAAGAATTTGGGTCACTTAATTCTAACAATCTCCACCTTGACACAAATTCTCAATGAACAAGTTCTTCATCGCGAACTTTCAATAAACAAATTCTCCACCTCTTCCATAAAACCCCTTAAGGGTTTAACTTCAACAATGAACACAAACCAAGTCTAAGCAATGCTCAAACTTGGTTATAGGAAGTGACTTAGTCATCATATCTGCAGGATTTTCATGAGTACTAATTTTGCTCACAACAATATCACCACGAGCAATAATATCACGAACAAAATGATACCGAACATCAGTGTGTTTTGTTCTCTCATGAAACATTTGATATTTTGTAAGAAAGATGGCACTCTGACTGACACAAAATACTGTGCTGGTTTGAAGGTCTTCATTGAGTTCACTAAATAGTCCCTTCAACCAAATAGCTTCTTTACAAGCCTCAGTAATCGCCATGTACTCAGCTTCAGTGGTAGACAAAGCGACTGTAGTTTGCAAAGTAGCTTTCCAACTAATTGCACAACCTCCGATTGTAAAGACGTAACCTGTGAGAGATCTTCTTCTATCAAGGTCTCCAGCAAAATTAGCATCAACATACCCTATGACTCCATCTTTAGTTCTTCCAAACTGTAAGCAAACATCAGTAGTGCCTCGTAAGTATCTTAAAATCCACTGAACTGCTTTCCAATGTTCTTTACAGGGATTTGCCATGTATCTGCACTGACTGCATATGATAAATCTGGACGTGAACAAACCATAGCATACATGAGAGATCCCATTGCACTAGAGTATGGAACATGTGACATGTACTCAATCTTATCATCTGATTGTGGAGACAAAACCGATGAAAGTCTGAAATGGGCTACTAAAGGAGTACTAACAGGCTTAGCACTCTGCATATTGAACTTGCAAAGAACTTTCTCAATGTACCCCTTCTGACTTAGGTACAATTTACTTGATTTTCTATCTCTGAGAATCTCCATACCAAGTATCTTCTTTGTTGGTCCTAAATCTTTCATCTCAAATTCTTCACTTAGTTGGGCTTTGACCTTTCTTATCTCTTCTTTATCTTTTGCTGCTATCAACATGTCATCAACATAAAGAAGTAGATACACAAAAGAACCATCACTGTTTTTCTTAAAGTAAACACAATTGTCAAAACTACTTCTTTTGAAATCATGAGAAGTCATAAAGGAATCAAACCTCTTGTACCACTGTCTTGGTGACTGCTTCAAACCGTAAAGGGACTTTTTCAAAGAAGCAAACATAGTCTTCTTTTTTCAAATCAGAAACCTTCTAGTTGTTGCATGTAAATATCCTCCTCAAGTTCTCCATGCAAAAATGCAATTTTTACATCTAACTGCTCAAGCTCCAAATCATGCATGGCCATAATACCAAGCAAAGCTCGAATCGAACTATGCTTAACAATGGGGAGAACACATCTGTGAAGTCCACTCCTGGAATTTGACTGTAACCCTTTGCAACAAGCTTTGCTTTATGTCTGAGTTCTTCAACTCCTGGAGTCCCTTCTTTCTTTTTAAACACCCATTTACAACGAACAACCTTTTTACCTTTAGGAAGTTTCACAAGATCCCATGTTCTGTTTTTGTGGAGTGATTCCATCTCCTCTTGCATAGCAAACATCCACTTTTCTGAGTCTTCACAGCTAATCGCCTCAGAATAATTAAATGGCTCTTGATTCGCATCTATATCTTCAGCCACATTTAAAGCATAAGCAACTAGATCAGCCTCGGCATACTTCTTTGGAGGTTTAATTTCTCTTCTAGTTCTGTTTTTGGTGATAGAGTATTGCGATGAAGAAGCAACTCTATTCTCAATTTTTGTACTGGCTTGAGGAGTCAACTCTGTATTAATCTGATGCTCCACCTGTTTTTGATTTTTTTTTATTGGAAGAGTCTTTAAGAGATAAGTTAGGTAGCATAGTAGTTTCATAAAAAACAACATCTCTGCTAATCACAACTTTTCTATTTTCAGGACACCATAACTTATACCCTTATACACCAGCTTTATAACCAAGAAAAACACATTTAATGGATCTCGGTTCCAATTTTCCATTATCAACATGAGCATATGCAGGACACCCAAAGATCTTTAAATTAGAATGATTAGCAGGATTACCAAACCATACCTCTTGTGGAGTCTTTTTCTCAATAGCAATGGATGGAGATCGGTTGATCAAAAAACATATAGTAGAGGCTGCTTCTACCCAAAACGACTTCGGTAAGTTGGCATTTGACAACATACATCGAACCTTCTTCATGATCGTTCTGTTCATTCGTTCTGCAACGCCGTTTTGCTGTGGAGTATGACGAACTATCAAGTGTCTCACAATCCCTTCTAACTTGCACAATCTATTAAACTCATCAGAACAGAACTCTAAGCCATTGTCTGTGCGGAGGTATTTTATTTGTTTTCCCGTCTGTTTTTCAATCATAATTTTCCAAGACTTAAATGCGGAAAACACATCGCTTTTCTGCTTCAGAAAGAATGCCTAAACTTTTCTGGAAAAATCATCAATAAATGTTAGCATATAATTAACTCCACCTCTCGAAGGCACTCTGGATGGCCCCCACAGATAAGAATGAATATACTCCAACGTTCCCTTCGTGTTATGGATTCCTCTGGTGAATCGAACTCTCTTTTGCTTCCCAAAAACACAGTGCTCACAGAAATTTAGTTTGCAAATTCCTTGCCCATCAATAAGTCCTCTTTTGCTCAATTCTACCATACCATTCTCACTCATATGCCCTAGGCGCATATGCCAAAGTTTAGTAATATCATCATCTGACAAGGAAGATGAAGGGACAAACAGATCGCCAAGAATAAGAAAAACCCACGCAAAATATATAACTTGGCAGTCTTTCTTTGCCCTTTCATCACAACAAGGGAACCTTTGGAAATCTTTAAAACCCCACTTTCAGCTGTATATCTATACCCTTTTGAATCAAGAGTACTCAACGAAACTAAATTTCTCTTCAATTCTGGAACATGTCGTACCTCACTAAGTGTTCTGACAACTCCATCAAACATCTTAACTTTAATTGTTCTGACACCTACGATTTTACACGAAGCATTATTTCCCATTAAAACAACACCTTCAGATACTGTTTCGTAAGTTGTAAACCAATCCCGATCGGGACTCATGTGGAAGGTGCAGCCTGAATCAAGTATCCACTCCTCGCTTACTTTAGAATCATTGACAGAAGCGACTAGAAGTTCACCATCGCTGTAGTCTTCTACAACATCAGCTTCACCGGAATTTTCTCGTTGTTTTCCCTTTTGATTCGCAGCCTCCCTTTTAATCTTATTTTGTAGCTTATAGCACTCAGATTTAATGTGTCCTTTCTTCTTGCAAAAGTTACAAGTTTTACCTTTGTTTGAAGACTTCGATCTACCCTTAGATTTACCACGAGGATTCCGTTCCTGTGTCTTACCACGATCATCATCAGCATTCCGATCTTGTCTCCCACGAACAATGAGACCCTCTCCCTGAGAGTCGGGTTTAATCACAAGATGCTTCATCTTATCATACGAGGTTAAAGAATCATAAACCTCATCAACTGTGAGAGACTCGCGACTATATAAAATTGTGTCTCTAAAGGTTGAATAAGACGGGGGCAACGAACAAAGTAGAATCAACCCTAGATCTTCCTTATCATACTGAACCTCCATGGCCTCCAAGTTTGAGAGAATTTCTTTAAACACTGTTAAGTGTTCGTGTACAGGTGCACCTTCCTCCAAACGATGAGCATAAAGACGCTGCTTCATATGCAACTTGCTTGTTAGAGTTTTCGATATACATATTTGTTCTAGCCTCTTCCATAATGCAGCGGCAGTCTTCTCTTTCATCACATCCTGCAAAATTTCGTTGGACAAATGCAGATGTAATTGTGTTAATGCCTTTCGATCCTTACGCTTCTTCTCTTCATCTGTTAATGTCGAAGGCATCTTATCTATCCCTAGCAGGCATCCTCCGATCCATCTCATGCAAGAATCGCTTGCATCTTAATTTGCCACAACGCAAATCGTGTTGCGATCCAACAGCGGAATTTCATATTTCAAAGACGCCATTACCGTGATCGAGATGAATAGCCCGGAAGCTCGGATACCAATTTGTGAAAAATAAAATAAAATAAAAAATAAAAAAATAAAGAACACACAAATTTTACGTGGAAACCCTTTAGGGAAAAAAACCACGGGCAGAGGAGAAGAAAATTCACTATGTTGAAAATTTGAATCAATACAAGAGGAATACACTATGTCTATTTATAGGCTTGTAAAGCCATATTCTAGTAGGATTGAAACACCTTATCCTAATTAATATAAAATAGATGGAGTTTAATAAGGTTTAAAAACCTTATTCTAAAATAAAATAAAAGAAGTCTACTTCTATATGGATTTTACTTTTATTTTATTTTCCATCGTATTTTATTTAAATAAGAATTTTGATCACTTAATTCTAACAAATAACATTGTTGAGGATTATGGTATGCGAATGTGTTCCAGGAAGACATTGAAAAATGTAACGATGGTTCTTTACGCAACACTAAAGTGTTCAAGTATGGAATTATATATAGTTATGACTTGAATGAAAGATATTATAGGCAAGCAACAAATAGGTAAGGCATTTGGTAAATTTCTGAATTTGTAGTTTTTTTTTTCTTGAGCTTGGAATGTTCCTAGCTAATTAATTACATTTTGTTTGGAGTTATCTAGGAAGAAAGCTGTGCAATAGATCAACAAAAATGGAACCATCGACAAACATCGTGCTTAAACCCTCCGGTGAACCTGAGAAGCCTGAAGAGAACATCACTTGCATGGATGCTTTGTTGTACAAGGCAGCAGCAGAAGGCAGAATTGAAGAATTCAATAATCACCCAGAGCTTCAACTTGAGTCGCTAAAGACCCCAAACCATGACAACGTGCTCCATGTTAACTTGGCAACCCACGAGCTTGCTGCCTGGTTTTCTAATGGAATTCTCTCAATAACCAGATACTTCCCCAAATTATATTTATTCATCTTTTTGTTTTTGTGGTGTTTCATTATTGAGAAAAAATGTGAAAAAAGATCAGATTTTATCAGACAAATTCTTACCAAGTGTCCGTCACTACTACTCCAAACGAATGCTAAAGGTCAAACTCCCTTGCACGTTGCAGCAATGAATGGACATTCTGCTATTGTTAAACTTCTAATCAAGTCATGCGCAAAAGCTAGAGATGGATATTTAGAGAAGCTGGAAATGTGTCAAGTAAATGCAGTGAGAGAGATGCTGAGGATCACGGATCAGGAATCTAACACGGCTTTACATTTAGCAGCACAGTATGGCGATTTTGAAATGGTGGAAGGATTGTTGGAGCTTGAAGAAGACCTTGATTCTCAGTATTCTGCCAACAAAAACCAGGAGACTCCACTTTACTTAGCAGCTAAGAGAGGAGACACGGGCGTGCTGAGTTTATTATTAGATAAATCGAATTCAACTGGTCATGGGGGACCCCATGGTAGAACAGTTTTGCATGCAGCAGCTATGGCTGGAGATGCAGGTATGTTAATGAGTTAGTTCCATTTTTTTTTTTAATTTTGAAATAAATATAGAAAGGTCTATTCACATTTCTTTTTTGCTTGGGTTTAGAGGCAACAAGGATAATATTAGAGAAGAAAGGGAATTTGATAAAGGAAACAGATGAAGATGGGCACACCCCTCTTCATTATGCTGCACACTTCTGTTGTAGTTCTGTTGTGGAAGAACTGTTAAAATGGGATGTATCAGCTGCCTATATAGGTGATAAAAATTTGGGGATGACACCCCTTCTGATGGCCGCCAGACAAGGTTATGATCCAGCAGTAAAAAAGATTCTCTCTTATTGTCCAGATTGTTGTGAAAAAGTGGACCAAAGAGGTTTGAATTTTCTTCATTATTTGGCTTTTAGAGACCAATCCTATAAATTAAATCATTCTCTTTTCCTGCCTGGTGGTACTGAGATTGAATATGGATCAATCAGAAATCTAATGAAGTTGAAAGGTGACTTTGGACTTACACCAGAAGAAGTTTATGCTGCACTAAGATATAAGGTTCATAAATATCAGGATGAAAAGGTGTGTGTATTTCTATGACTATGGCTATGGTTTTATTAATAATTGACTTTTGAATTAACATATATAATAGACCTACATTACAATGCAATCGGCTAATGTGGCTTGCATGGCAGGAGAAAATCGAAAAATTGTTGGAAGATATTGCACGTGAAGAAGTAGCCAAGTTACCGGTTTTCCACATTCCCTTACCAACTGTCTCTGCAGACAACTTGGAGAAGACAAGAGCTGCTCATTTAGTAGTGGCAGCACTTATAGCTACCATCACATTTGCAGCAGCAATAACCGTACCTGGTGGTTTGAAAAATGAAAAAGGGTCAGAACAGGGCACTCCTTTTCTGATTGATGAGGCGGCCTTTAAAGTATTTGTTGTAACAAATGCATTGGCCTTTATTCTCTCTATTTCGGCCCTCTCCATCCACTTTGGGAATCTGGATATTCTTTTATCGAACTTCAATATTTTAGAAAATGAAACAATTTTATATCGAACTCAGTCCGTTTCAGATCTCCTTGGCCGTGCAATGGTTGTGATGGTGATCGCTTTTAGTACAGGCAGTTATGTAGTCTTAAAACCTTCCCATGGACTTGCCATCGCTTCATGTTTCATTTGCCCTGCCTATTTTGTTTGTAATAACTTTCAAATATTACGAGCTTTCTTGAAGTTGATCTTGTGATAATAAAGAATTTCATCACAAGTTATTATTTGTGACAAAATTTTATATGTGCTATTAATTATACCACAATAGTTGTAGTGATAATAAAAAAGTCTCGTCACTATTACGATAATAGTTGTGACTGTTTAAATTATACCACAAAGTCTATGTGGTTACAACTGTTGAGCACAAAGCAATAATAGTATCTAAATCTATCATTAGTTTCTTTCATGTAAAATTTCCTTGATAAATCCTTGATAAATTTAACTTTAAATGTTTATTTTTTTTTGTCAATTTAATTTTTATTCTTGTTTTAGTTAAATTTAGCTCTCAACCTTTAAAAAATAAGTTAAATTTAATCATCTATTTTCAAAATGAATTTACTTTTGTTTTTTTACACTAAAATGTTAAATTTTTAAACATGGTGGCCCATGTGTAAATTCACATGACCTTCATGCTAATTTTTTAAAAAAATTTTAAATTATTTGTTGACTGCCATATAAGACAAATAGTGCCATAACAACAAAAGAGATTTTATTTTTTTGAAAGGTTAATAGCTAAATTTAACTTAAAAAATAAAAACTAAATTGATAAAAAAATATAAATGTTAAGAATTAAATTTATCATTAATTTTTAAAGAATATATAGATATGTATTTTTCAAAGTTAACACATCTTTTGAAAAATCTTATTAGGTGTTTGTCAGATATCATTTTTGAAATGGTTGATAGCCATCTCTTTTGTTCTGTTTAATTTCTAATTGATTCCTGAACTATTTTAGTATATTATATTATTCAATTAAGTCCCTAATTATGAATTATGTTAGAGCCCGTAAATTAACTGGCCGTATTAATATGATGTTTCTATATTTGCTTGAATTGTGAAAAATATGTGTGACTATTGTTTTGGTGTTTGTGATTGAACGTATAGTATGCTTTCTGACACTATTAAACCGAACACTGAATAAGCATGACTATTTGCTACTAAGCTGACATGTTATAAGCATATTATTTGCTATTGTATTGAACTGTTATAAACATATTGATTGCTACCGTATTGTTCTGTTAAAAGAATAATTAAATGCTACCGTATTGATCTGTTTGAGTTTGTCATATTGCATTGCATGAGGTGGGAATATAAGTATGGAGGAAATGTTAGCAGCTTGTTTGCACCGATTAGTGGTTTATCCACACTATATTAGCGGTTTTTATCTGTACCAATTAGTAATTTATCCATACTGTATTAGCAGCTTTTATCTCTACCAATTAGTTGTGTGGTTTTAAAACCTTCTCATGGACTTGCCATCGCTTCATGTTTCATCTGCCTTGGCTTTTTTGTTTGTTATTACGTACAACAATCCCTAGCTTTCGTGAAGAGGTTGTTGTAGTGATAATAACGAATATCATCACAAATATTATATTATGTGTGACAAATTTTATATGTCGCACTAATTATACCACAATAGATGTAGTGATAATAAAGAATTTCGTCACTATTATGATAATAGTTGTGACAGTTTAAATATCATTCTATAAATGTATAATGGTGACCTAATCTATTTGTCATTAGCAATTCTCTTTCTCCTTGAGTAATTATATAATTATCACAACATATAAGTACTCGGAAGAAAATTAGGCATTTATAAAGCTCAAACAAAAGCATTTAAATTTTTTTGTAATGAGATGGACTGAAGTTAATTCCGAGTTTTGTAAGTAGAGATAATCAATTTTTACTAAAAGGTACTCATATTGTGTGAAAGACAAAAAAAAAAGAGCTCATGGAGGCCCCCATGGTAGAACAACTTTGCATGCAGCAGTTCTGGCTGTAGATGGCAGGCAATTAGATATGCAAATATGTTATCAACAACTTCATTTATTTCCCTAAATATCTGTGAAAGGGAATTAAATCTCCATATGAGGCCAAAGTTGATGTGGTTCCAACTGTTGAGCAGCATAGGAAGTAAAGGCTTATAGCTGCTATGCACCTGCTCTTAAATTTGATTATGGCCTAATAAACAACATAGGGCAGCATTGACTTCACCACAAAAAGCTGTAGACCTCATTTTCTTCCATTCTTCTCCTTCTTTGCGGTTTCCTTAAACCCAAATTTCAACCAGAGATTGTCAATTAAATGTTTAAATTTGAAAATCCCCATACACTTCATGCTATTCTTTTTTAATTTAGCTGTGGCATTTACATATTTTATCAATTTAGTTCTTTTTATTATTTTTTAAATTAAATTTGACTCTCCATCTTTCTATAGAGTCCAATTTTACCATAACACAAAGAGCTGTAGACCCCATTTTCTTCCATTCTTTTTTTCAATATTCTTCTCCTTCTTAGCAGTTTCCTTAAAAGCAAATTTCACCATAAAAAGCTCCTATTTCATTGACCTGACTTCTAACCCTATATATTACTATTACTAAGCAATAGTGTTCAAGTATGAAATTATATATGGTTGTCGTTTGTAGGTGACTTAAATGGAGGATATGCAAGCAAGTAACAAAAAGGTTTGGCATTGGGAAAATTTCTTAATTTGCAGTATTTTTTTCTTGAGCTTGGAATGTTTCAAAGCTAATTAATTAAATTTTGTTTTGTGTTATCTAGGAAGAAAGTTGTGCAATAGATCAACAAAAAATGAGAACATCGATAAACATCATGTTTATATCCTCCGGTGAACCTGAGGAACCTGAAGAGAACATCACTTACATGGATGCTTCGTTGTACTAGGCACACCAGGCAGCAGCAGAAGGCAATATTGAAGTATTCAATAAGTACCCAGAGCTTGCATTTGAATCGCAAACGACGCCAAGCAATGACAACATGCTTGTTGGAGTTTCAACACACTTTAACCGGGTAAAGTAAGAATTTCAAACAGAGCACCAGCAGCAACGTATTATACCCGGATAAAATATGAAGGAAAAGTGCTTGAAGTTCAATCTTTTTGCTACTGTCAAGAATGGAGAACAGAACTTATAATTTTAGAAGGCAAAGAAAGAATGGAGCATATGGAAGAAAATCTGATGATTTCATTCATTTGAAACATTGGCTTAAAGCATTACATATACTAGTCATTTGGCTGGTCAAAATAAATCAATTACATCACCTAATGCATACCTAATACCACTAATTACATTGGAACTTACAAAACTAAACTTGTACACTTAAACAAAGTTGATTTATCAATCTATCAGCACCTAATTACATCAAACATGTTACCAACTTAGTTCAAATCAAACTAAGCAACAAAACATTAGCTAAAAATAACAAAATAAAACTGAAGAAACAGTAGCATAAACATCTTCAGTTGCACATACTTTACTCGGGTAAAGTATATGCATTAATCTGCATGAGCTGCATGTGTTGCATGGGAACTAACTTCAACAGTGCTCCATGTTAACTTGGCAACCCACGAGCTTGCTACCTGGTTTTCTAATGAAATGCTCTCAATAACCAGATATTTCTCCAAATTATATTGTTTTCGTCTATTTGTTTTTGTGGATTTTCATTATTAACAAAAAAAAAGTGAAAAAAGATCAGATTTTATAATGACCCCAAACCATGACAACGTGCTCCATGTTAACTTGGCAACCGAGGAGATTGCTGCCTGGCTTTTAAACAGATTTCTCTCAATACTCAACATCCTCCCCGTAAAATATGTATTCCTCACCGTAGAATATGTACCATTCTATCGGTCTCTGATTATTTTCATTACCATGATAAGAGGAGAAAAGAGATAAGATTTTATCGTACAAATTCTCAGCAAGTGTCCGTCACTGCTAATCCTAACGAATGCTAAAGGTCGAACTCCTTTGCACGTTGCAGCAAGGTATGGACATTCTGCTATTGTAAAACTTCTAATCAAGTCTTGTGCAAAAGCTAGAGATGGAGATTTAGAGAAACTGGGAATGGATCAGGTAAATGCAGTGAGGGAGGTGCTAAGGATTAGGGATCAGGAATCCAATACGGCTTTACATGAAGCAGCACGGTGTGGCATCCATCATGTTCCAATATTGTTGTCAAAATTACTGTTATGCAAACAACTTGTACTAAATAATAAATTAACCTTTTTTTTTCTTTAAATATTTACATTGAATGAAACAAAAGGTGAACCCAGCATTAGTCCATTCACACCATTCCCAAGATACGTTTTTTAAAAAAGAAATTATTAACATTAGTTCATCTGCTTTGTTTTAATCAACTTGTAGATGGTTTGAATGAAGGATGTCAATAAATTTTGAATTATTAATAATTTTTTCTGTTTCAAATAATAAGAATCTAACATCATTAATTAATTTAAATGGGAATTAGAATAAATAAATGTAATCAAAATAATATAATGAGTTACAACAACTCTTCCTTGGAAGTAATAAATATTATTACTTTAAATAAATGTATCTAAAATAATATAATGATGTCCTACAACTTGTTCTTGGAAGTAATAAATATTAATATTTTAAATAAATGTAGCACCAAAATAAGATAATGAGGTCCAATGGAAGTAATAAATATTACTATTTTAATATTTTTGTCTTTTATATATTTAAAAAAATTATAAAATATAAAAGCAAATCGAATTTAAGCTACTATGACTTTAATAATGTTAATTTTGTAATTTCAACCATAACACTATTTTTTCTAAATAAATATTTACATAAATTTTTTTAGTTACATGATAAATATATCACATGAGCTTACCAGAAAACAATTGTAGCATAGTTAAGTCTTCAAAAAATGTCAACCATTCAAAGCATAATTCAATCTTAAAATTTAAAGTCTGAAACCAAATAAATAATTTAAACACACACGCATATATTTAAAGTAAGTCCACTAGATGACCGAGTCCCTCGTCCGCCAACCGCTTAGTTCTGAAAGTTTCCCGAAATTCATTCGATCCAACTAGTGTGTTGCAACTTAATATACACATTAAAAAAATTGATATGTTTATAATAAGTCATATATAATTGGAAGTTCAATCAGCATACTCAGTCTTGATCGGTTAGATTAATAATTTAGTACAGTTTCGGAAACAAAATAGTTCTGGCATGCAACAAATCAGATACAGAAACAGATATAAATGTAAATACAGATACAAATGTAGTTATCCCACCCCCATTAACTACACATCATCTACTACCAACCCAACACACCAGTAGGTATACAATACTCGTCCAACCTTACACATCCCATAGTGTCGGCATGACATGTTGCAGTACTTACAGTCTCACTGCCAATATAGATACAGTTGTGGATGGTTTAACCACCAAATTAGCACAGAACGTTTCCTCTATTTCATAATCCCCGCCCCATGCAAATGCAGAAAACAGATGACAGATATATATATTTCTTATGCAGATACAATCACACAGTCCAGTATAACAGAGCGTTGAAATTCTTAATAATTATCTCAAACAAGTATGTAGAACCAGTTTATAATCATGATAAAGCAGATAATATAGTTCAAGTTAGTTCATATATATCCTAAGGATGACTTACACTCGCCTCGTACAACAATTATGGCGTTAACAGAAATTTTGCAATTTAGGCTCACACGGTCGTGTGGCTCTACACGGTCTAGCACACACTCGTGTGTCCCTATTCACCAAATCAATGAGTTACATGGTCTGGGCACACGGCTGTGAGTTGCTTGTGTACCTCACACGATTTAGCACACGCCCATGTGTCCCTAATACAAAAAAAGTGAGTTACACGATCTGGACACACGCCTGTGTGCTAGCCCGTGTGACCACTGCACCTTAATTTCGCTCATGTGGCTCACTTGTGTGTCTCCAATCCGAAGTTAGTGAGTTACACAGTCCACCACACGACCTTCCACACGGCCTTCCACATGGCCTGTACACATGCCCGTGTGATAGCCCATGTGTCGTCGCCCATGTGTCTTCGACAGTCCCATTTTCGGCGAAGAAAAGCGCAGAAAAGAAAGGGATTTCGATACCCACCTGTTACACGACGCTATAGAGCACCCAAATGCAATTTCCAAGCCTAAAAGACAAATAAAAAAGATCTAATTTATCATTTGTTTTGTTGAAAATGTGGTAAATCTTAGGGATTTTCTTCGTTGTAAGGGTGAAAATAAAATGTAGGGTCTAGTTTAAATCACTCAATAATAACAAACATGATCAACATTTAGTGTGTAACAATTTTCTCAGCTACCAGACACTGTACACCCCATTTTCTTCCATTTTTTTCTTTAATTCTTCTCCTTTTTCACCATAAAAAACTCCTACTTTATTGACCTCCCTTCTAACCCTATATATTACTATTACTAAAGTGTTCAACTATATATAGTTGTCATTTGTAGTTGACTTGAATGCAGGATTTGCAAGCAACTAACTGACTGGTATGGCATTTGGTAAATTTCTAATTTTGCAGTACTTTTTTCTTGAGCTTCGAATGTTTCAAGCTAATTAATTCAATTTTGTTTGCTGTTATCCTGGAAGAAAAAGATCAACAAAAATGGGACTTGAAGAGCCTGAAGATAACATCACTCACATGGATGCTAGGCTGTATAAGGCAGCAGCAGAAGGCAACATTGAAGTATTCAATAATAACCAGGGGCTTCAACTTGAGTTGCTAAAGACCCCAAACCATGACAACGTGCTCCATGTTAACTTGGCAACCAAGGAGAATGTTGTCTGGCTTTTTAACAGAGTTCACACTATATTCAAAGAATTCCCCGCAGAATATGTATTATTCCATCGGTATTTGAGTATTTTCATACTATGATAAAAAGAGAAAAGAGATCAGATTTTATCGGACAAATTCTCAGCAAGTGTCCGTCACTGCTATTCCAAACGAATGCTAAAGGTCAAACTCCTTTGCACGTTGCAGCAAGGTATGGACATTCTGCTATTGTGAAACTTTTAATCAAGTCTTGTGCAAAAGCTAGAGATGGAGATTTAGAGAAGCTGGGAACGGATCAAGTAAATGCAGTGAGGGAGATGCTGAGGATTAGGGATCAGGAATCCAACACGGCTTTACATGAAGCAGCAGGGTGTGGCAATGTTGAAGTGGTGAAAGCATTGTTGGAGTTTGAAGACCCTGATTTTCCGTATTCTGCCAACAAAAAACAGGAGACTCCACTTTACATAGCAGCTAGGAGGAGAGGATCTGGGCTCTTGTTGACTCTGTTATTAGATAAATTCAAATCAACAGCTCATGGCGGCCCCCATGGTAGAACAGCTTTGCATGCAGCAGCTATGGCTGGAGATGCAGGTATGTTGTTGAGTTAGCTCCATTTTTTTTTTTATTTGAAATAAATAAAGAACAGGTCTGTTGACCATTTTTTTTTGTTTGGATTTAGAGGCAGTAAAGGTAATATTAAAGAAGAAGGGGAATTTGACAAAGGAAAGAGATGAAGATGGACACACCCCTCTTCATTATGCTGCACACTTTGGTTCTAGATTCTCAGTTGTGAAAGAACTGTTAAAGTGGGATGTATCAGCTGCCTATATATGTGATAAAAAGAGGTGGATGACACCCCTTCTTATGGCAGCCAGGCAAGGTAATGCTGGGACAATTTCGAAGATTCTCTCTTTATGTCCAGATTGTTGTGAAAAAGTGGACAACAAATGTTTGAATTTACTTCATTATCTGGCTTTTAGAGGCTCTTCCACTCTATTTGGGCGTTCTTTTTTCAAGCTTGGTGGTATTGAGATTGCATATGGATCACTCAGAAATCTAATGGAGTTGGAAGGTGACTTTGGGATGACACCTCAAGAAGTTTATAATGCACTTATATCTGCGAAACATCATCATAAACAGGTGTGTGTCTATATATTGCATTTCCATGGCTATGGTTTTATTAATATTTAAGTTTTGAATTAACATATTTAATAAACTTACAATACGACCGGCTAATGTGGGTTGCATGGCAGAAGCAAATCAAAGAATTGTTGGAAGAAATTGAGGATGATCAAGTGGCGGAGGAACCAGTTCATCGGTTTCATTTACATTTCGTTTCTACAGAAAGCTTGGAGAAGACAATAAATGCTTATTTAGTAGTGGCAGCACTTATATCTACCGTCGCATTCGCAGTGGCAATAACTGTTCCTGGTGGTTTGAATAGTGAGAAAGGGTCAGAGCAAGGTACTCCCCTTTTGATTGATAAGGCAGCCTTTAAAGCATTTTTTGTAACAAATGCATTGGCCTTTATTCTCTCTGTTACTGCCCTCACCACCCACTTTGGGATTCTGGATATTCTATTATCACGATTTAGTTTTTGGCGTCGAACAGTTTTTAACCGAACTCAGTCTGTTTCTGGGATCCTTGGCTATGCAACATTGGCGATGGTGATTGCTTTCATCACAGGCAATTTTGTGATCTTAAAACCAACCCACGGACTTCCCGATGTTTTATATCTCATTAGCCCTGCTGTTTTTTTTTCTTTATATGGCTAATTATAAATTTTTTATTGCATATTTAAAATATAAATACGATAATATTACTTTATCATCTATTGTAATCTTCTTCCAATTTTTAGTGTCAATATTATCTCTTTGAAGAAAGGTTACTTTAATTTCTTTTTTTGAGATATGTATAACTTATTAATGACAATCTTCATTTAATTGAAATTAATATAAAACTATTAATTGATAAACATACAATTTTAAAAAAGATAAAAGAAAACTTACAATTTATTTAAAGTAAGAATTATTAAATATCAAAGAATAATAAAGATGTTGTAACTAATTTTTCGTTATCATTAAAATTCAATTTGACAAGTCATTGAAAAATATGAGAATTTTAGGTTTAAGGAAAACTTAAGGTTTTATTAAAAAATGGAAAGTTGTCAATAATATTTTTGATATAAAATTACCTAAAGTTCTGAACTTTTATTAAAAATGAGTAAATGAAAATAAAAATTGAAATCAGCTAATTAATAAAATTTGGTTTGGTGTTATTAGGAGAAAACCTTGAATAAATTAAACAAGAATGTAACCATCGACATGAATTTCAAGGAAGAAATCTTCATAGAACAGCCTGAGGGTTTCAAGGTCCCTGGTGAGGAAGACAAGGTTTACAAGGTCAAAAAGGCATTGTATGGCCTAAAATAGGCTTTGAGGGCCTGGTATGACAGGATTGATGCATACCTGTCGAAGCTTGGATTTGAGAAGAGCATAAGTGAGCCTACACTCTGTGAAGAAGGCTGAGAAAGAAACCTTGTTGATAGTCTCACTTTATGTGGATGACTTATTGGTTACTGGTTGCAGGGGTGAGCTGATTGAAGTTTTCAAGAAGCAAATGCTAGATGTGTTCGAGATGACTGATTTAGGTTTGATGACCTACTTCCTTGGTATGGAAGTTAATCAAAATGAGCATGGCATTTTCATAAGCCAGCAAGCATTTGCATAGAAAGTCCTAAGTAAAATCAGTATTTCAAAGTGCAAGCCTGTGAGCACTCCTGTTGCACTAGGTGAAAAACTCTCATGCACCAGTGAGCATGATCGAATAGATGAAAAGGAGTATAGGAGTGTGGATGGTTGTCTACTCTACTTGACAGCAACAAGGCCAAACATCTTGTATGCTGTTAGTCTTCTATCGAGATTCATGCACTGCTGCAATGTTGCACATTTTAAAGCTGCTAAAAGAGTCCTAAGGTATGTCAAAGGCACCTTAGGCTATGGTGTGAACTTTGAGAAAGTTGAAGAACTGAAGCTGGTCGGTTATTCACACAGTGATTGGGCTGGCTCGGTTGATGACATGAAGAGTACATCGGGATACTTCTTCACTCTAGGATCAGGAGTCTTTAGCTGAAGCTCAAAGAAGTAACAAACTGTTGCTCAATCAACAGCTGAAGCAGAGTATATTGCAGCTGCTGAGGCTGTTAATCAAGCAATTTGGCTTAGAAAACTGTTGGATGACTTGAATGCTGGTCAAGCTGAAGCAACAGAGATCAAAGTTGACAATCAATCAGCTATTACAATTGCCAAAAACCCTGTGTTTCATGGCAAAACTAAGCATTTCAAGATCAAATACCATTTTGTGAGAGAGGCAGATTGTCAAAGGAGATCAACTTGGTCCATTGCTGCTCAGAAGTTCAATTGGCAGACAATTTGACCAAGCCGTTAGCTGCCACTAGGTTCGAGTATTTGAAGAAGCAAATTGGAGTCTGCTGTTTTGTAGCCAAGAAGGAGTGTTAAAGGTGGCAACAAAAAGTAGTATGTATGTTACCCGGATGAAATAGAGCAACTACAAATTACGTATGTTGTCCGCATGAAGTATGTTTTTGTAACAGATGACCTGTATATGATTTGAAGAAAACTTTTTGACTGGATAAAGTTGGTCAAATACTTTCCAGTTTTAGACTTGTCCTAGGTTATCATTAGGATGTATTTAATGTTTGTTCACTTCTACAAGTTAAAAATATTGTTGTAGTTTTATATATGTACATCATACATTTGATGAATTAATGTAATGAGAATAGGAAATTCTTGTTCTCTCAATTTCTCATCCTTTTTGCTTCTGTTTGTTTTGGTTGCTTTCCTTGCAACTCTTATTTTCTTCGTATCTCAAACTTATTTCATATTTTATTCGAAATTATTGCTTTGTTGCTCTAGCTTCAACAAGAGCTTCATATTTTATCCGGATTTGTTCTGTTTTTCTTCCTGTGTGAAAAACCCAACCGCCATATTTGTTAATTTTAATTAATGTTTTATGTATAAAGGGAATTTGACAAAGGAAAGAGACGAAGTGTATTTCATCTGCCCTATCAACCTTGTCAAATTCCCATGGACTTGCCATCGTTTAATTTTTGATCTGCTCTGCCTTTTTTTTGTTATTTACTTACAACAATACCAAGCTTTGTTGAAGATGGTGTTATAGTGATAATAAAGAATTTTGTGACAAATTTTGCATGTGACACTAATAATTGTATTACCATTTCGTCACTATGAAATTCTTTTTTTTGAATAAATTCACTGATTATATTGAAACAGGTCCGAAACAAATTCAAGCCAATCAACAAAAAAAGTCTAACGTAAAAAAATAGAAAAACGAAAAAAAACCAAAGCAACCGAACACAAAACAAAATATCCCCAAAGTTGAAAAACAAAAACTAAAAGACCAGAATAACCCAAAGAAAAGCCCAAAACACAAAGAAAACAAAGTAGCCCAATTTCACAAACCAGCAAAATGACAAAGAGGGATACTCTAGAGCCTTCTTGCTCCAGCTGGAAACCATCCCATAAACCCCCTTGAAAACAACAAACGTCAGAGCAATAATTATCAGCAATCAAATTAGTATCTGACCATTTCAACCCCCAAAAACCTCTTGGAACTCCACATTCATGAGCACTCTCCCACACAGCAGATTCAAAAAATGTTTTCCTCTTCCCCTTCTCTCCGTCCCTTCAGCTCTCTCCTCCTCTCAGTCCTCAGACGGTCTTCAGTCACTACTCTCGTCGCTCCAGAAACAACTATGTTCTCCAGATAAGTTGACTCTCCTCTTACCAATACTTTAGTTGCAATGATATGAGCAACCATATTTGCTTCTCTATTTGTAAAAAGGAATACACAGTTTTAAAATCCTAGGCTAATACTCTTAGAATCGTTTATGAGTGTAGCAATCTCAGATCTATCCTCATTTTCATCTTGAAGCTTTTGAATCACCGTTCGAGAATCAGCCTCGATCTCCACCTCCCTCAGATCTAGTTGTAAACCAGTTGTAGCGCTTGAAAGCACGCCACCACTTCAGCAGCGAAGGCAGAAGGTATGTTTGAGTTTATAACAGTTTTTGAGCAAATAACCTCTACTTTAGCATTACGGATAACTAACCCTGAACAGGACTCCTTTCTGCGATTGTTAAAAGTAGCATCGAAGTTAATCTTGAACCTCGATCCCTCCGGAGCAACCCAATTAGCCACACAGAGACGCTCGACAGGTACACTCTGTCTTAACCCATCAAGTTCCTTAAGATGATTTTCAACAAAATCTGCAAATTTGAGCACCTGTCTTAATCTCACCCTCATGGATGAATCTGTTTCTAGAAGTCCAAAGTGCCCATAAAGTGCACGCAAAAATTCTGCAAATAGCTTTAGATCTGAACTCAAAAATACATTTAAACCATTCTCTGAAATCAGTACTCTCTTTAGAAAGGGTCCACCTTATATTCAAGTTTTCTCATATTTCCTTTGCAAAAGGGCACTCACGGAATACGTGTTCCCTAGTTTCCATTCCATCTTGGTACCGACAGCAAGTCGCAGAGCCTCTCATTCGCCGATATTGAAGATTACTGAAAGTAGGAAGATAGTTGCAAGAAATTCGCCAAACTGTAATCTTTATTTTAGAGAGTAGATCAAGAGTCCACAATTTTTTGTAAAATTGTTTGTAACTTGCCTGTAAATTATTAAGACCATCATGTAAAAAGAGTTTATGCCCACTCCGTACTGAATATTCACCAGTCAGCTCTCCACGCCAAATGACAACATCATCATGCTCCTGCAAAGACAATGGAATACAAAGAATACTCTTTGCGTCCTGTTCCGAAAAAGTATTCAAAATCACCTCCGAGTTCTATTTTCTAGCAGTAGCATCAATTAGCTCAGCAACTTGTAGATTGCTCAAATTAACCTCTGTGCTTTGTACTTTAAAATCATCATTGCCAGGAATCCATACATCCTCCCAAATAGAGACTTGTTTGCCATTTCCAATCCTCCAACCCAGTCCTTTCAACAGAAGCCCCTTAACAGCCCAGATACTTCGCCAGGTAAAGGAAGGTAAATTTCCCAAACTGGAGTTTAAAAAATTTGACTCATTATAATATTTAGCTTTAAAAGTATGCGCTAGTAACGAATTAGGATTACGTAACAAACGCCACCCCTGTTTCGTCAATAAAGTAATATTAAAATGATTCAAATTACGGAAACCCATACCCTCATCTTCCTTAAGCGCGCACATGGACTTCCAATTGCACTAATGCATCCCATGCTTTCCTTGATTTTTCCTTCACCAAAAAGCCCCTATAATATTTTCCAATTCTGAACATAACGAATTTGACAAAAGGAAGCAAGCCATTGTATAAGTGAGAAGTGTTAAAAGGATTAGCTAGTTAGTTGGTTAGCATATAACTAATTAGTTGTTAGCTGACTAGAAGATTAGTTAATTATTTAGTATAAGTACAGTTCATGATATGAACAAAATATACAACTTTTTCAGTATTTTAACATGGTATCAGATTGCCAGGTTATTTCCTTTCATTCACTACTTTCTTTGGTTCTTTCTTTCCTCTGATCATCGTTTCTTTCTTTCGGTTCTGTGAGTTTTTTTTTGGTTTTGCTTTTGTTTTCTCCTGTGCAACATGATGAGTTCGAGCCCAATGCCGATTGATCCTTCTCATCCCCTTTATCTACATCCCTCAAATACTCCAGGGACTTTATTGGTTTCGCACAACTCACTGGAGTTGATAATTATAATCTATGGAGTCGTTCACTGCGTATAGCTTTGCTTGCTAAGAACAAAGTTGGTTTTATTGATGGTTCTTGTTTGTTTGAAGATACTATCGAAGTTTTACAGCCCCAATGGGAACGTTGTAATGCGTTGGTGCTATCTTGGATCTTGAATTCTGTTAGCCAAGAGCTTTCTGCTGGGATCATTTTTGCGTCCAGTGCAGCTCTTGTGTGGTCTGACTTGAAGGAACGTTTTGATAAGGTGGATGGATCTCGAATTTATTTCTTGTATCGCGAGATTGTTACGCACGTTCAAGGTACCTCATCTATCTCGGTTTATCACACAAGACTTCGATTGTTGTGGGACGAATATGATGTTATTGCTCCTCTTGCTTCTTGCCCCTGTGACTCTATGAAAGTGAATGTTGAAAATTTGAAGCAACAACGATTATTCCAGTTTCTTATGGGCTTAAATGAGTCTTATTCAATGGTTCCTAGCCAAATTTTGCTTCTGAAACCTTTGCCATTAGTGAACCAAGCATATTCCTTGCTTATTCAAGAGGAAGGGCAACATCATAATGCTGAAAAAGTCTCGTTGGTTTCTGAATCCACTACATTATATTCTGGTGCATCTAACCAATCCGTGCAGTCTAAAAATTGATTTTCTGGGACTTGTGATTATTGCCATATCAAGGGTCATAAAAAAGAATCCTGTTATAAGTTGATTGGTTATCCTGCGGATTTTAAGTTTACAAAGAAGAAGAGAAATTCTGCCAATAGTGCCCTTATCACAGAGACAGGTTCGAGTTCTGCTTCTACTAGTAATGTGAATTCGAGCTCGGCTCAGGTACCTGTGTTTACACCTGAGCAGTATCAACAAATTTTGGAGCTGTTGGGAAAAGGATCTAGGGTACAAGCATCAACTCATATGGCAGGTACTAGTTTTGGTCCCTCATCACAAGATTAGATCCTTGACACATGAGCTACCAATCACATGACATTTGATCTTGAGTGCTTGAGTTCACCTGCTGAATGTGATTCTCCATCTTTTGTTCAATTTCCAAATGGTAAAGCAACCAAAATTACTCATATTGGCACTTATTCACTAACTCCTTTGATTACCCTATCCAAAGTTTTACATGTACCAGATTTTCACTTTAATCTCGTGTCTGTTTCTCAACTTACCAAAGAATTAAACTGTTGTGTTCTTTTTATCCACATTTTTGTCTTCTACAGGACCTTTGCAGTGGCAAGATGATAGGGATTGGTAGAGTCAAAGGAAATCTGTACACATTTCATTCACCAACTTTTTCATCACTGCACAAGCAGTCCATTCAGTCCTTGATTGACAATTCTAATTTCAATTCCTGTTTTTCATCTAGTTCTTTACCACATATCTCCGATTCTGGTGTTCTATGGCATGCTCGACTTGACCATTCTTCCTTAAGTATTATGAATAAAATGTCTCAGTTTGATTTTACTCTCATTAATTCTGATCATGTTAAGCATTGTGGTGTATATCCTCTTGTAAAGCAATCTCGTTTACCTTTTCCTATTAGTTATACACGGGAGCAACAACATTTTTCTCTTATATACATTGATTTATGGGGTGCATATCATGTATCAACTCATAGTGGGCATCGATATTTTCTCACAATAGTAGATGATTTCACTAGGATGACATGGGTATATCCTCTTCATCTACTACTTTACTTACAGGTGCATATCCTATATCTAACTCTATTTCCTACGCTCATTTACCTTCTCATTCTCGTATGTTTGCCCTCTCTTTGTCCTCTATTATTGAACCCCAAACTTATCAGATGGCAATTAGTGACATGAGATGGATTGAAGCCTTGCAGCAGGAAATCCAAGCTCTTGAGGCAAATGGCATGTGGGAGGTGGTTGATTTGCCCCTTGGGAAAAAACCAATTGGCTGCAAGTGGGTGTATAAGGTGAAGTATAATTCCGATGGCTCGGTTGAACGGTTTAAGGCTCGCTTGGTTGCTAAGGGTTATAATCAGCGTGAAGGGGTTGATTTTCATGACACTTTTTCTCCTGTGGCAAAATAGGTCACTGTGCGTACTGTTATTTCCTTGGCCGCCATGTTTAACTGGCCATTGTTTCAGATGGATGTCTTCAATGCTTTTCTTCAAGGTGATTTGCATGAAGAGGTGTATATGTCCATGCCAGAAGGTTTTCGCAGCCAGTGGGAGTCTAAGTCTCGGGTTTGTAGGCTGCTTAAATCACTATATGGTTTAAAGCAAGCTTCTCGACAGCGGAACTTAAAGCTGACTGATGCACTGGTTGATAATGGATATGTTCAGAGTCTACACAATTATTCGTTGTTTACTAAAGTCAAGGGTGATAAAATAGTATTGTTGCTTATATATGTTGATGATCTTCTAATTACTGGGAATGATGGAGGAATGGTGGCAGAACTTAAGGGCATTTTACACCTCAACTTCAAGATGAAGGACCTTGGACATCTTAAGTATTTTCTTGGCATTGAAGTAGTTCGTTCTAAGGAAGGCATTGTGTTACATCAAAGGAAATATGCGCTCGAGTTGATAGCAGATTCAGGTCTAGGGGGAGCACGTTGTGCTTCAACACCACTTGAGCAGAATGTAAAATACACTACAGCAGACTATGATAAACAGGTTCATGGGAATACACTAGACGGGATGTTAGAAGATGTTACGGTTTATCTGAGGTTGATAGGCAGATTGCTTTACTTGACTCATACGCGTCCGGGCATTACTTTTGCAGTTCAACATCTAAGTCAATTCATGCAAGCTCCTAAAAAGGTTCATTATGAGGCAGCCTTACGGATTGTAAGGTATATTCGACAGCGTCCAGGACAGGGAATTCTCTTGTCAACTAGTTCAAAGCCAGTGTTAAATGCATACTGTGACTCAGACTGGGCAAGTTGTCTCATGACGCGTAGATCGATTACTGGATATTTCGTCAAGATAGGTGATTCTCTAATTTGTTGGAAATCGAAGAAACAGAATACAGTGTCACGTTCTTCAGCAGAAGCTGAGTAGAGGTGCATGGCTTCCACTGTTGCTGCATTGGTATGGCTTAAAGGGTTACTTGAAGAGCTGGGGGATCAAGCATGAGATTCCTGCAGTGTTGTTCTGTGACAGTCAGGTGACGTTACAGATTGCTGCTAACCCAGTGTTTCATGAAAGAACGAAACACATCGAGATCGATTGTCACTTTGTGCGTGAAAAGATACAAAAAGGTGTTGTGCAGACGTTTCATGTTTCAACCAAAGATCAACAAGTAGACATTTTGACCAAGGGTTTAGGTCTGGCTCAACATGATCATCTTGTTAGCAAGTTGGGAATGAAAGATGTATATCATTCTCCAACTTGAGGGGGAGTGTTAAAAGGATTAGTTAGTTAGTTGGTTAGCATATAACTAATTAGTTGTTAGCTGATTAGAAGATTAGTTAATTATTTAGTATAAGTACAGTTCATGATATGAATAAAATATACAACTTTTCCAGTATTTTAACAGGAAGTGATTGCAAAACCGCTTTTATAAAAACCTCTCGACCTCCTTGAGAAATGTACCTTAAACTCCAACTATTGACCCGTTGCTTCAAGCCATCTTTCAAATTTTGAAAGGCCATTTTCTTCCTTCGACCCACCATGTTAGGAAGACCAAGATATTTCACTGGATTTGACAAGCTTCTAACATTAAGAATCTGAAACACCGTATCCTTATCCTGATCTGCCACATTAGAGCTAAAAAACGTTGTTGGTTTTTCAAAGTTAACACATTGCCCCGAACAAGCTTCATATTCTTCGAGAATATCCTTCATTACATATATCCTCCTGATTGAGACCTCCCCAAATAAAATGCAGTCATCTGCAAACATGAGGTGGGTGATCGGTGGGGCTGATCTGCAAACCTTGGCACCAAATTTTTTTTCCTGACTAGCCAGTCTCATTAATGTCGAAAGCCCTTCTCCACAAAACAGAAACAAATAGGGACTCAAAGGATCCCCTTGGTGCAGACCCCTAGACGACCTGAAACTTGATCCTTCCTCCGCATTAATTAAAATTGAGTACTGGATGGAACTGGTACATTGAAGAATAAGATTGATGAACCTTTCATCGAAGCCCAATTTACCCATTATCTCTCTTATAAAAGGCCACTCAACTCTATCATAGGCCTTGCTCATGTCTAATTTTAGAGCCATGAAACCTTTCCTTCCACATATTTTATTCTTAAAAGAATGAAGAACTTCATATGAGAGTAAAACATTATCAGAAATGAGGCTACCGGGAACAAACGTACTTTGGGCACCATCAATGCACTCATCTAAAACCTTTTAGAGACGATTAGCCACTGCCTTAGCAACAATCTTATAAATAACAGTACACAAGCTAACAGGACTGTAATTTTTCAAATTGGTAGGATTAGCAGTTTTAGGAATTAGCACCAGTAGAATCCTATTAATCTTCTCCAAGGAATTCCCATTATTCAAAATATCTAAACAAAAATTACTAGTATCCTTACCAATAATGTGCCAGTACTTCTGAAAGAAAATAACAGGGAAACCATCAGCACCTAAAGCTTTTGTAGGCCCTATCCCTTTCAGCGCCTCAATAATTTCGTCCTCTAAGTAAGAGTTCAGCAACGCTCGATTTATTCTTTCCGAAATACACGAATGAACCCCGGAAAGTATGTGGTTCAAATTCCCAATCCTTCTCAACATAAAAAGATCAGAAAAGTACCCTCTAGCAATGGACTCCAATGGACTCCACCTCCCTCCCATCCATAGCAATCGAGCAGTCAGGTTTTTGAAGACCATGAATCTGATTCACACGGCTTCTCTGAGACGCATATTTATGAAAAATGCAGTATTCTTGTCTCCCATTTTCAACCAATTAGCTCGAGCCCGTTGTTCCCAATACCTCTCCTCCTTATCCATCTCCAAATTCAGCTGGATTTTGGTCCCAACACTCTCCCCCAAATTCTCTTCCGATCTTTCGTCACAATTCAACTCTTTCAGCCTCCTATTTAGATGTTTCACACCATACCCTCGTTTACGCTTGATCTTCTCCGCCCAACCTTTCAAACCATTTGCAAGATAATCCATGCGAATCAAGAAAGATCCAGAACTATCCTCCCATAGCTTTCTTATCACCTCTTCGCAAGAATCCTCTAATACCCACCAAGATTCAAAACGAAATCTTCTCGTTCTTCTACCTACCACCTCATTCTTTGTCTCAATAAGCAACGGGCAATGGTCGGAGAAAGAGTGTGGCAGATGTTTTAAAGAATAAGTTGGAAACAGTTGAAGCCACGAATCTGTAGCTATTCTCTGGTCTAATCTTTCTCTAATATTATGTTCTATAATTCTACCCCTTTCCCATGTGAACCAAGTCTTGGAAAACCCAATATCTACCAGTGAGCAATCCTCCAGTGTACTCTGAAAATCCTCCATTCGAGTCTCTTCTCTGAGCAACCCTTCCTGTTTTTCATGTGCAAAAAGAATCTTGTTGAAGTCGCCACCAACTAACCAAGGAAACTAATTGTTTCTTCCTAAACTTCGAAGTAAAGCCCAAGTCTCATGTTTATTTCTTACATCAGGTGCCCCATAAATCCTGGTAAAACGCCATCGAGAATTATCTTCTTCTTCTTGAATTTCAACATCAATGTGATGCCTTGAAAAACTTCTCAAAACAACTAGATTACTCCCATTCCACCCAATGCTTAAACCACCTCTGGACCCATCGGAAGGAACATCAATGCCATTAAAAAATCCACATCGTCTTCTAACAACTTCTACTTTTGTTTAACTCAATTTTGTCTCCATAAAGAAGACTATTTGGGAATGATAAAACTTCAGCATGTACTGAAACCGGTGAACTGCTCGCGGACTCCCCAATCCACGAACATTCCAACACAAGATTTTCATTGCTGCCGGCCGGTTTGCCCCTTGACAACCATCGATATCTGTTTCAAATGAGTTGGAGCCTGCCGATATCTGTTTCAAATGAGTTGGACACCCATCTGTAGTCTCCAAAAAATCCTGTCCTATAGAAACATTGGACACAAAAGTATTAAATCTCAGTCTTTTTTTTCCATCTTCATGGAAAAAAAGTTCTTCTTCTAATTCACAGTCCATATTTGCCATCCCCACTCCATACAGTTGGCCCATTTCATGTGAGTTTACTTTTTGAAAATTACAATCTTGTGAACTACACTCCGTATGGCTTTTTCCTTTACTTGAATCCTTGGTCCCATTAATATCCAGATTATTTCCAAGCTGGACAACATTTAAAATAGCTTGAGATCTGGAGCCTTCCAAATTTATTCGCAAAATAGGATTAAAATTACCCCCGGATTCACTCCCTTGATTAGGACTAGTATGTAGCCTTGATTGCTGCCCAAAATTGGATTTTCCAAAAATACTGCTATCTCTATTCCCGCTCAGCCAGATGCGATCGATAATGGAAGCTCTCCTCCCTTGCGCCCTTAATGACAAATCCCAGCCCATCACCAATTCATGCGTTCCGGGTTGAAGCCTCTTCGGGCAGAAACTATCCCCATGCCCAAGACATCCACATAAAAAACAAAATAACGTTAATTTTTCATACTTGAACCTGACGTAAGTGGACTTTGTAGTAGAAATCATAACTTTTTTACGTCTCTTCAAAGGAATTAGAACATCAATTCGAACTCTAATGCGCATATAATTCATATTGCCATAAGACAATTGTTTTGAATCATATTCCAAGAAACTGCCAATAAAATTTCCAAACTGCACTGCCATGGAATCTCTGAAAAACCCTGGAGGTAGATCATGAATCTGAATCCACCAATCAGAATACACCAAAGGAACATCCATTGGATCTTCATTCTCCCCAATCCTATGAAAAACCAAAAGGTGGTTATTAAAATTCCAAGGCGCACCTGTAATTACCCTTGAAATATCAATTTCATTAAAGAATTTGAACAGAAAGCGTTTCTCTCCCAGATCTGAAATTTATACTCCCTCTAAAGGATGCCAAATATTAGCCATAGTATTCCTCATTACTAAAAAATTCACCACACTTGCAGTAAGAAAACAACCCACCAAGCACAAACTATACATGGCATTTTGTTCTCCCACATCCTTCGGTAGAGAACGCCTCTTCTTCCCCATCATTAAGACTAAGTTCCGCCAGATCTTGCTCCATCTTCTTACACAAGAAGACAAATAGACAAACACAATCAAAGAAACACGAACAACATAGCACTGCAAGGAGCAAGAACACAAGTAAAACAGGAGAAAACTAAAGGGAAAATGAAACCACAGCGTGTCATAGAAGACAGACAAAAACGTGCCAAACAACAGACCTTTTCACCATGAAATTCTTACAATGGAACTAAATTAAGTAATAGTGAAAATATATAAATATTCACTGTTGTAATATAATTATATATTTTCGTCCAAATCACATTCAGATCCTAGTTAATTTATATAAAAATCATATAAACCAAAAAATTTGACTTTGAATTTTGGTTTTCTTAAAATTTGAATGGTGGGATCTTAGTTGGGTTATGTCTATATTGGTTGAAAAGTTTCTTCGTAATGTTCACATTATTAATGTTCCGAACAAAATCAAGTGTTTATAAAGCTTAAACATAAAGTACTGTCTGAAAGACAATAAAAAGAAGAGCTCATGGAGGCCAACTTTGCATGCAGCAATTCTGGGTGTTAAATCTATAACTTAAACCAAAGTCGATGTAATTCCAACTGTTGAGCACCGTCGGAAGTAATAAAAATATTTATGTCTCACTGCAAGGAATTCAGGGTTGCTACAAAGGCTTATAGCTGCTAAGCACCAGCTCTTAAATTTGATTATGGCCTAATAAACAAAATAGGGCAGCATTGACTTCACCACAAAGAGCTGTAGACCTCATTTTCTTCAATTCTTCTCCTTCTTTGCAGTTTCCTTGAAACCAATTTTCACCATAAAAAACTCATACTTTATTGACCTGACCTCTAACCCTATATATTACTATTACTAGAGTGTTCAATTATATATAATGTTCAATTAGCCATAAAGAGCTGTCCACCCCATTTTCTTCCATTCTTTTTCTTCAATTCTTCTCCTTTGCAGTTTCCTTAAAACCAAATTTCACCATAAAAAACTCCTACTTTATTGACCTGACATCTAACCACAGATTGTCGTTTTGTTTAATGTATAAATTTAATAAAGCACAAAGGCAATAATAGTATCAAATACATCATTAATATCTTTCATGTACAATTTATTTAGTAAATAAATCTTAGAAAATTTTAGATTTTTTTAGGTGGAAGCATGCATCTTTCATGTGCCCATTATCTGTAACGCATTTTCAAAAATGATGGATTTGGTGCATCTACTTTTCAACAATTTTTAGTATTTTAACGATCATTAGCAACTTTGTTTTAGGGCCATTTGCTTTCCTTTTCGTTACAATGATAACAATATTTAATGTTAGTTATACAAATATTTCCACATTGATCACTCAAATTTAAAAAAAAATTAATTTAGAGATTAATCTTTGATGTTTTGAGAAATTAATAAAACGTAGCAACGAAAAACTAGAGAAAAAACAAAGAAAATACTTAGCAGATTTTATGAATTGTTCATTTCAAAAGACTGCAATATATAAGAGAAAATGATTACAAGTTACCAATTAATCCTACCAAATTTGTCTAGGAAAAATAAAAGTAAATTTGTACACAAATAAATTAAGTAAACCAGTACCTAAAAACATTATTTCAATATTAACTCTGCTTTTTTTCAGCAAGTTAACCTTAACAAGCAGACTTAAGCAAAACATCTAACGGTAGAATATGTTAGAACATTTTCAAATATTTATAATATTCCAATAACTATAAATGAATGGGTGTAATTAATTAAAAGATAAATTCTTTTGTCATTGGTCAAAAGTTATATCATTTGATTTTTGAAAAAGAATTATAACTATTCAAACAATATTATTTAAATAGTTATAAAATTAAACGAATAATTATTATTATTTATTTATTCATAAAGACATCTATTGAAAGATGTCTCTATGAAGAGACATGAAAATTCCTATAAATAGGAATAAGATTTCATTTGGAAATCACACCAACAAATTCTAATATTCTTTCTTTCCTTCCTTCATTTTCTAATATTATTAGATTATTCTATAAAGTATTACTGTAGAAACCCTTTGTAGAAATTGAGCTTTCTTGTTAAACACTGCTGAGTGTGTAGTGGACTATTCTCGTCAGTGCAGAATCCAAATAGTCATTGGCTTCATTGTATCCTCGAGGTTAATTTGCTTGGAACTCATTTGCACACCGAAGATAGGTGGGGACGAATTTAACAGTGGCTTGATACATGCCTTGGAGCCTTGTCCTATTTTTTTTCTGTTCGAGTTTCGTTCGTGTGATCAAGATTTTCCTCACCGAAGATTTGTACTAACAATTTTAAGGTTATATTACATGATGACTACCACAACACATGAAAGTGGAACACTAACGGAGTTGGCTTCCAACTTTGTCAAACTTGATCAGTTTGATGGTGGCAATTTTCGACGATGGCAGAAAAAGATGCACTTCTTATTTTCAACTTTGGAGATTGCTTATGTTTTGGATACTCTAAGACTTGAAGAAAATGAAAACGAATCTATGCATGTGCCACATATTGAATGGTTTATCTGATGGTGTGTTTGACACCTACCAAAATGAGGTCACCGCTAAAGAATTATGGGACAAATTGGAGACAAGATACATGACCGAATATGTTACAAGTAAGAAATTTCTTGTCAGTCGTTTCAATAATTATCAAATGGTTGATGATCGTTCTGTTAAGGAACAATTCCATGATATTGAAAAGATGCTGAATCAATTTAAGCAATATGATATGAAAATGGATGAAATGATTGTTGTATCCTCCATAATAGAAAAACTTCCTCCATCTTGGAAAGACTTTAAAAGTAGTCTAAAACATAAGAAAGAGGAAATATCTCTTGAGGTTTTTGCAAATCATCTTCGTATTGAAGAAGAATATCGAAAGCAAGATTAGAATCTAAATTCTGAAAATGCTAAATTGCATGTTACGGAGGAAGTACAGACTACTAAACCATTCAAGAGAAAGTTCAAACAGACTGATAAAGCATCTAAGTTCAAAAAGAAACGAAAAGGCTCATGCTATCATTGTGGTAAGCCGAGACATTTCAAGAATGAATGTCGATTTTTAAAGAAGAAATCATCTTCTAAGGCTGATAATAACAGAAAATTCGTTGCAATGATATTTGAAATTAATATGGCACAATATGATAATACATGGTAGATTAATACAGGGCCAACCAAACATGTGTGCAAAGACAAAAGCATGTTCACAAAGTTCACACAATGTGAAAATGACAATGTCTTGTACATGAAAAATTCTTCCACCGCAGAAATCAAAGGCAAAGGGTCTGTTGAACTACAATTCACTTCTGGAAAGGTTTTAACCTTAAATGATGTATATTATGTACTAGAAGTTAGGAAGAATTTAGTGTCTGAAAGTCTGTTGAATAAGTTTGGTTTCAAACTTGTTTTTGAGGCAGATAAGTTTATTTTGTCTAAGGGAGGAATTTTTGTAGGGAAAGGGTATATGTATGAGAGTATGTTCAAAATCAATATTATTAATAAGAATAAAAATACTATTTCTGCTTCTATGGTTGAATCTTTTTGTTTATGGCATTATAGATTATGTCATTTAAATTATAAAAAATTGAATAACATGTATAATTTAGATTTAATTCATGTTTTTAATGATAATATTGAAAAATGCAATACATGTATGTTGACTAAAATTACAAGAAACCCTTTCCCTAAGGTTAAAAGAAAAATCAAATTGCTTGATTTGATACATAGTGATTTATGTGACATGCATAATACTCCTACATTAGGTGGAAAGAAATATTTTGTTACTTATTGATGATTGTTCTAGATATTGTTTTGTATATTTATTGCATTCAAAAGATGAAGCGCTAGATAAATTTAAAGTTTATAAATCTGAAGTTGAACTTCAGTGTGAATCATTTATCAAGTGCTTAAGATCAGATAGAGGTGGAGAATACTATAATCCAAGTTATTTTGAATCCACTAGAATTGTCCATCAAGTTTCAGCCCCTTACACACCACAACAAAATGGTTTAGCTGAAAGGAAAAATAAAGTATTGACTGAAATGGTAAATTCAATGTTATCATATTCAGGTCTTGGACAAGGTTTTTTGTAACACCCCTAACCCTTATCCTTTGCCGGAATAGGGTTACGAGGCATTACCGTCCAAAACACAACAATCACATACATTTATGCAATCATAATCATATTTCATTTAACACAATAACATAGTCCCTTATTAAGGCGTACGAGACCTTAAAACATACTTAAAAGGGGTTCGGGACTAAACCGATAACATTTGAAAACTTTGGACGACTTAAAATTTTTTATCACTTGTACACGTCACACACCCGTGTGAACAGACCGTATGCCTCACACGGCCACCAGACATGCCCGTGTCACAAGCCGTGTGAAAACAGGGCATACATTCTGACTTCACCACACAACCAGAGCCACGAGTCAGTGTGCCTTGGCCATGGGAAAATTAGAGGGGTTACTGACTTGGCCACACGGCCGGCCACATGCCCATGTGTCAGCCCGTGTGCCTCACATGGCCAGTAGACACGCTTGTGTGTCTAGGCCATGCCAAACCTGTAGGTTATACTGACTTAATTGAAAAGGGCACCCTAGGGGACACACGACTGTGTACCAAAGCCATGTGTCACACACGATCGAGTCACATGCCCGTGTGGTTGGCCGTGTAGAGTAAAAATATGCTTGATTTAAGCCACATTTCTCACTCTCCTCATGCATACCTAAAACACAACATTTAACACCATTTCAATACATTAATAGAGAGCCAAAACATGCTATTCCATACATACATCATGCCATCTAACCACAACCATTTCAACTACTCAATTCCATATTCAAAACATACCAAATTATTATGCCAAAATCATCAAAACACACAATAGTTCCAAATACATTAACTTATTATCTTATCACCTATTTTATACCTCATAATAAACCATATCATCATCAATATACCAATCCACAACATGGCATGACAAACATACCAAAACACAAAGCAGTTAACACAACATTTTTCATTTACCAAATCCATAATTTAAGCCAACTTAGATGGCCAAAATACACACCAACATTTACATCATATACAAGACAAATCTCATGGCTATATCATAACTGAAAACATACCAAGATGACATTAGCCTATACATGCCCTATACTATATATACAAAGCTCCAAAAGTACCAATAAGATGATCGATAGTGTGATAACGTTTCCCGACGATACCTGAGTCCAAGCTAGCTTTGATGATCTATAAAATAGTGAAAAATAAACATAGTAAGCTTTAAAAGCTTAGTAAGTTCATAAGTGAGATACTCAATTCATCAATCAATATAATTTCAACTATTTTCACATTACCAAATCATAATTACATTAACCACAAACCTTTTCATGTCTCAAAACATGATCAAGTACCATCTCATTAAACTTTCTCAAAGTAATACTCGTATAGGTTCCATTCATACCTATACCACAAACCTTTTCATGTCTCAAAACATGATCAAGTACCATCTCATTAAACTTTCTCAAAGTAATACTCGTATAGGTTCCATTCATACCTATACCACCTCATAATAACTTCTTTCTCAACTATGTCATTCTTTACTCGTTGAACCATGTGGAATAGAAGTTGGATAGTCAAGATCTCAATCGATAAGTACTTATACCATAGCCTGTAGCCAAATCAATGTAACTTATCCCGAAGTATCTATACCATAGCCCGTAGCCAAATCAAGGTATTATTCACACCCAAAGTGTCGATATCATGGCCCGAAACTAGCCTATCCGATATGCATGACCCGAAGCCAAATCGGTAAATCAACTTACAACATTTTATAAGTATCCAATTCTATTCCTAAGGTTCAACCAAGCTTTCACACCTTTCATTTCTATCATCAAATGCATTTGTAAAGTCGTTTCCACTGTTCAACATTATTCGTGATCTCATAATCCCAAGTTACCAACTAATCCTCCCAAATTTATCTAGGAAAAATTAAAGTAAATTTGTACACAAACAGATTAGGTAAACCAGTACCTAAAAACATCATTTCAATATTAACTCTATTTCAGCACGTTAACCTTAACAAGCAGACTTATACAAAACATCAACAGCAGAATATGCAAACTTTGCTTACACTTCAACTAGGTGTTTGCCGAAACTTATAACCGCTCGCTCTTAACTTAGCTATAGCAACTTGGATTGAACTCGTAGACTTGGATGAGCTTGCAACTTCAAGTGAACTCGTGGCTTTACAAGATGAGTTCACCACTGCATAAATGACCATTTCATTACACAAACGTTATCAACATTTGATATCTTGGTAGTAGGGATTTTTTTTTTTATAAGGGTGAAAAGAAAATCTAAGTTTTAGTCCAAATGAGTCAATAACTAACATGATCAAAATTTAGTGTGTAACAATTTTGTCAGCAACCAAACACTGTCTTGCAATAATAAAAAAAACAGAGGGCAGCATTGACTTCACCACAAAGAGCTGTACACCCCATGTTCTTCCATTCTTCTCCTTCTTTGCAGTTTCCTGGAATTCAAAATTCACCATAAAAAACTCCTAGTTTATTGACCTGACCTCTTACCGTATATATTACTATTACTAAAGTGTTAATGTATGAAAATATAAATAGTTATCATTTGTAGGTGACTTGCTGGAGGATAGCAAGCAAGTAAGAAACGGGTAAGGCATTTGGTAAATTTCTGAATTTGCAGTATTTTTTTCTTAGCTTGGAATGTTTCAACTAATTAATTAAATTTTCTTAGGTATTATCCACGGAAAAAAGCCTAGTAACTAATCCTCCATATTCGGAGCCGATAAGTCCATTAAAGGGGTAGAAGTTACGCACAAGTTTTAAAGTTGTTTCATATTCAGAGTAAGAATCGAATCCTCGCCCATTGTTTAAGATAAGAGAGATCATTATTATCGTATCTAACTCTCGTGTTCGGTATAAATGATTTTTTTGAAAACACTTTCTACCATTTTTTTAATAAATGGTTAATTTTTTTAAATGACATTTTTCATTAATTTTGTGTAAAATAATATAATGAGATCCAGCGAGTAATAAATATTCATATTTTAAATAAATATAGTTAAAATAATATGATGAGGTCCAACAAGTTGTCCTTGGAAGTAATAAATATTAATATTTTAAATAAATATAGTCAAAATAAAATAATGGGTCCAACAATAAAAATACTATTAACTTCAACAATCTTAATCTTGTTATTTCAATCACAACATTATTTATTTCCATTTATAAACATTTACATAAATTTTTTTACATCTAACAAACAGTTAAAGCATTTGGTAAATTTTTGAATTTGCAGTTGTTTTTTCCTTGAGCTTGGAATGTTTCAAGTTACTTGATTAAATTTCGTTTGGTGTTATTCAGGAAGAAATAGATCAACAAAAATGGGATCATCGATAAACATCATGCCTATTTCCTCTTGTGAACCTGAGGAGCCTGAAGAGAATATCACTCACATGGATGCTTCTCTGTATAAGGCAGCAGCAGAAGGCAACATTGAAGTATTCAATAATAAGCAGGGGCTTCAACTTGAGTCTCTAAAGACCCCAAACCATGACAACCTGCTCCATGTTAACTTGGCAAGCCAGGAGTTTGCCAAATTCTCAACAATCAAAATCTTCTCCGTCGGATTTGTATCATCCTATCCGTTTTTGAATTCTTTCGTTACTACGAGAGAAAGAGAAAAAAAATCAGATTTTATCGAACAAATTCTCAGCAAGTGTCCGTCACTGCTACTCCAAACGAATGCTAAAGGTCAAACTCCTTTGCACCTTGCAGCAAGGTATGGACATTCTGCTATTGTGAAACTTCTAATCAAATCTTGCGCAAAAGCTAGAGATGGGGATTTAGAGCTGGGAATGGATCAAGTAAGTGCAGTGAGGGAGATGCTGAGGATTACGGATCAGGAATCCAACACGGCTTTACATGAAGCAGCAGGGTGTGGCAATGTTGAAGTGGTAAAAGCATTGTTGGAGTTTGAAGACCCTGATTTTCCGTATTCTGCCAACAAAAAACAGGAGACTCCACTTTACATAGCAGCTAAGAGAGGAGACGGGGGCGTGCTGAGTGTACTATTAGATAAATCGACCTCAGCAGCTCATGGCGGCCCCCACGGTAGAACAATTTTGCATGCAGCAGCTATGGCTACAGACGCAGGTATGTTGTTGAGTTAGTTCCATTTTTTTTTAAAGTTTGAAATAAGTAAAGAACATGTCTATTGACATTTTTTTTTTTTTTTTTGCTTGGATTTAGAGGCAATAAGGGTAATATTAGAGAAGAAGGGGAATTTGACAAGGCAAAGAGATGAAGATGGGCACACCCCTCTTCATTATGCTGCACACATAGGTGGTAGACTATCAGTTGTTGAAGAACTGTTAAAAAGGGATGTATCAGCTGCCTATATAGGTGATAAAAAGAGGGGGATGACACCCCTTCTTATGGCAGCCAGGCAAGGCTATCTTGGAACAGTTTCACAGATTCTCTCCTATTGTCCAGATTGTTGTGAAAAAGTGGACAACAACGGTTTGAATTTTCTTCATTATCTGGCTTTTAGAGGCTATTCCTATCCATTAGAGCTTTCTCTTTTCAAGCGTGGTGATATTGAGATTGTATATGGATCACTCAGAAATCTCAGAAAGTGGGAAGGTGCCTTTGAAATGACACCTCAAGAAGTTTATAATGCACTTGAGGATGAGAAAAATAATCATAAACAGGTGTGTTTGCCCATATATATTGCATTTCCATGGCTATGGTTTTATTAATATTCAAGTTTTGAATCAACATATTTAATAAACCTACAATACAATGGGTTAATGTGGCTGGCGTAACAGGAGCAAATCAATGAATTGTTGAAAGATATTGAGAATGATCAAGTGGCGGAGAAATCAGTTCATCCCTTTCGCTCGCCAACTATCTCTACACCCTTTCGCTCGCCAACTACCTCTGCAGAAAGCTTGGAGAAGAAAAGAGAGGGTCATTTAGTAGTGGCAGGTCTTATAGCCACCGTCACATTCGCGGCAGCAATAACCGTCCCGGGTGGTTTCAAGAGTGAAAAAGGGTCGAAGGAGGGCACTCCTTTTCTGATTCATGAGGCAGCCTTTAAAGCATTTGTCATATCGAATGCATTGGCCTTTATTCTCTCTCTTTCCACCCTCTCCGTTTACCTTAGGACGACATATTTCTTTTCCTCAAACTCAAAACACCGACGCAAAGTAGTTTCTACACGGTTGACCGCTATTAATCTTCTTAATTGTGCATTGATTGCGATAGTGATTGCTTTCAGCACAGGCAGTTATGTTGTATTAAAACCTTCCCACGGACTTGCCGTAGCTTCATGTTTAGTCGGCCCTGCCTTTATTTTGACTTCTTTATTTACCCGCAAATGGATATTATTTCTTCTGTGGATCTCGAAATATGTGAATATGTTTATACCATTTACATTGGTTTAAACTTGGCTTTTAGACTGAAATTGCTTTTGTTTTGTGCCTTATTCTAGTGTTTTTAGAATTTATGGTTGTATTGTTTGTGTTGATTTTACTTTATCTTAATTTGTTTACTAATCAGTTTTACATTACAACTTAATTGAGTTGATTTGATGGATTTGAGAACACAATTCAGAGTTTAGTTAATGAATTATTATACATTAAATTTGTTTAAACTCGGATGATACTTAAATCTGTTTATATTTGTAAATGATTAAACTAAATCCATTTTAGATTTATCTATATTATTTTTAAAAATTATATATTTATATTGTTTTTAATTTAATATTTAATAATTCTATATATTGTTTTTTTATTAAAATTTTATATAAACATTTTATTTTTATGAGTTATAAATAAAAAATTCAAGTACTAAATTAAACATTAAAACTAAATTCAGATTCCAAACAATAAAATTAACATTGTTGTTTAAATCTTCTCATTGAATAAAGCAAAAGAGGAACCCAACATTGGATCCATTGGCCAAATATGTTGACTCTATAATAACAAACAAGTGAGGCATTTGGCAACTTTTTGAATTTCTAATAGCCTTTTTCTCCAACTTTGTTAATTAAATTAAACGGCAACTAGCATAAATAAATGTAGTCCAAATAATATAATAAGGTCCAACAACTCATCCTTGGAGCTAATAAATATTAGCTGATCTTTGTAAAAAATAAAATATATTTAATATAATGATAAAATAAATTATTTTTTATTACATAATTAAATATTTATTATTCTGTCTATATAAATACAGGAGTGATTAATTAAAAAAAAACCTTAAAAACATGTTAATTAAAGATTTGAAAATAGCAAAAGTCCTTGAGGCTTGTTCTTCTCAAACACTTCATAGATAGGAGTACAAACTACAACAGGAAATTGAGGAAGTTTTAGCATATAAGGAGTTGTTGTGGTTTCAAAAATCCAGAGCGGAATGGCTAAAAATGGGGATAGGAATACATCCTATTTTCACAGTCGTACGCTGGCAAGACAAAAGCGGAATAAAGTCGAGGGTCTTCTTGTGGATAATGAATGGTGTTTTGAGGAGGATGTGTTAAAGCAGCATGTGGTGCGTGGCCAGTGGTGTTTTCCCTTGTCACGGTCAATTTCTTGTGTTATCTTGTGATGAGACAAGTGCTCTTCTTTCAGTGGCTTCGGAAGCGGAAGTACATAAAAACATCATTTTAATATTAACTCTGCTTTTTTCAACACATAAACCTTAACAAGTAGAGTTAAACAAAACACCAACAGTATTATATGCGAACCCTGCTTGCACTTCAACTAGGTGTTTGCCAAAACTTGCAACAACTCGCTCTTAACTTAGCTAGCAACTTGGATTGAGCTCGTATCTTTTGATGAGATGGCATTTTTGGTTGAGCTTGCAGACTTGGATGAGCTCGCAACTTTAAGTGAGCTTGTGACTTTGCAAGTTGAGTTTACCACTGCACAAATAGCCATTTCGTAACACTAACGTTATCAACATTTGATATTTTGGTGGTAAGGATTTTTTTTTTTTTTGTTATAAGGGTGAAAAAAAAAATCTAAGGTTTAGTACAAATGAGTCAATAATAACTAACATGATCAAAATTTAGTGTGTAACAATTTTCTCGGCTACCAAACACTGTCTTGGAATAATAATAAAAACATAGGGCAGCATTAACTTCACCACAAAGTGCTGTACACCCCATTTTCTTCCATTCTTCTCCTTGTTTGCAGTTTCCTGGAATCCAAATTTCACCATAAAAAACTCCTACCCTATATATTACTATTACTAAAGTGTTCAAGTATGAAATTATATATAGTTATCATTTGTAGGTGACTTGCTGGAGGATAGCAAGCAAGTAAGAAACGGGTAAGGCATTTGGTAAATTTCTGAATTTGCAGTATTTTTTTCTTGAGCTTGGAATGTTTCAGCTAATTAATTAAATTTTCTTAGGTGTTATCCAGAAAGAAATAGATCAACAAAAATGGAATCATCGATAAAAAAATCCACTAATATAAGCAAGTCTAGTAATTAATTCTCCGCATTTGAAGTCAATAAGCCATTAAAAGGGGTAGATGTTGAGCACAAGTTCTAAAGTTATTCCATACCTAAACTAAGAATCAAACCCTCAACTATTAATTAAGGTAAAAGAAACCCTTACCATCTTACTTAACTCTCATTATTGGTATAAATCATTTTTCTACAATTTTTTTTCAACAAATCGTTAATTTTTTTAATGACTTTTTTCACTAATTTTGTGCAAAATAATATAACGAGATCTAGCAACTCATGGTTGGGAGTAATAATAATAATATTTTAAATTAATGTAGTTAAAATAATATGATGAGGTCTAACAAGTTGTCCTTGGAAGTAATAAATATTAATATTTTAAATAAATATAGTCAAAATAAAATAATGGGTCCGACAATAAAATTACTATAACTTCAACAATCTTAATCTTGTTATTTCAATCACAACATTATTTATTTCCATTTATAAACATTTACATAAATTTTTTTTACATCTAACAAACAGGTAAAGCATTTGGTAAATTTTTGAATTTAGAGTATTTTTTCCTTGAGCTTGGAATGTTTCAAGTTAATTGATTAAATTTCGTTTGGTGTTATCCAGGAAGAAATAGATCAGCAAAAATGAGATCATCGATAAACATCATGCTTATTTCCTCTTGTGAACCTCAGGAGGCTGAAGAGAACATCACTCACATGGATGCTTCTCTCTATATTTATTTATTGAAGTGTTCAACATTGAAGTGTTCATAATAAAATAATTTAGACTAATCAAAGTTCAACTGAAACAAATAAACAGATTACCTCTCAAATTTGACTTTAGATAGTTACTCATTACCAATAGCTGCAGTTTCTCCATGTTTTTATTTTTTTAAAATTAATCACTTTGAAAAGTTAATAAAAATATCTAAAATACTTGATTTGTTGTAGGCCTTCCTACAGGTGGTAAAAAGAAACAAGATTAAAACATCATTAACCCAGAGGCAAAGCCAGGGGCCATATGCTTAAGTTGTTGAAGGAAGAAATCAAATATGCCATTGGTGCTTTGCTTATGGAATACCCAAGTAATTGTCTTCATCAGCTTGTAAGATATTATAGGCAAGTAAGAAAGAGGTAAGACATTTAGTTTTCTTATTTAGTCACCATTGTCATTAATTAAATTTTATTTGGTGCTATCTAGGAAGAAATAGATCCCATCATCAAATCACATTATTATATTTGTTAAATTATTTTTAATTATTAAAATAAATATTTGAAAATTTTTTTCTTTCAAATCATAAAATTAATATTGAATAATAAAATTTAATTAAAAAAACAAAGTTAATGATAAATTTTAATAAATTCAAAGTCTAGTAGTAAAATTCAAAATAACATAAGAGTTGAATGAAAAATTTACTCATATTTTCAAAATATAATGTCAAATATCAATGAAAACAAAGTATAGTAACCAATTTTAATATTCACCTATAGTATATTAATGATTTTAGTAACGAAAGGACCTTATTTATATATCATTGGTAGTTTAAGGATGTAATTAGATTGTTTTAAAGTTTGAGAACTAATTTAGATTGAGGATCATATTTTGGTGATGTCTGGTGCAATTAACTCAAATTAAGTAGACAAATTGGTTAAAAATTCTAAAAAAAAAAAAACTAATAATTAAAAAAAATTAAGTCAAATATTGATTGTTAATAATGTGTATTTTTATATCTTTTGATTGAAATCTATAAATTTTGTTGAAGCTGTATTCTTATGGTAATGTTGTTGTTTTTGATTAATTACCGCAATAAGGAATTTTACCAGCTTTACTTGAACACACAGCAAGAATAAGTTAGTAGAATGTTGTTTTGTTTAAAGTAAAAGTAAAAAAAAAAAAAGAATAGCATTGTTGAGGATTATGCTATGCCAATGTGATCCAAGTAAGGAATAAAAAAATATAAAGGTGGTTTCTTTATTCTATACTAAAGTGTTAAAGTATGAAATTATACATAGTTGTCATTCGTAGGTGAGTTGAATGGAGGATATGCAAGCAAGTAACTAACTGGTATGGCATTTGGTAAATTTCTGAATTTACAGTATTTTTTTCGTGAGTTTCAAGCTAATTAATTCAATTTTGTTTGGTGTTATCCGGGAAGAAATAGATCAACAAAGATGGGACCTGAGGAGCCTGAAGAGAACATCACTCACTTGCATCCTTGGCTGTATAAGGCAGCAGCAGAAGGCAACATTGAAGTATTCAATAATAACCAGCGGCTTCAACTAGAGTCGCTAAAGACCCCAAACCGTGACAACGTGCTCCATGTTAACTTGGCAAACCAGGAGGATGCTGCCTGGCTTTTTAACAGATTTTTCTCAATAATCAGAGTCTTCCCCGTACAGTATGTATCATGGTATCAGTGTTTGAGTATCTTCATTACTAGGATAAGAGGAGAAAAAACATCAGATTTTATCGAACGAATTCTCAGCAAGTGTCCGTCACTGCTACTCCAAACGAACGCTAAAGGTCAAACTCCTTTGCACCTTGCAGCAAGGTATGGACATTCTGCTGTTGTGAAACTTCTAATCAAATCTTGCGCAAAAGCTAGAGCTGGAGATTTAGAGCTGGGAATGGATCAAGTAAGTGCAGTGAGGGAGATGCTGAGGATTACGGATCAGGAATCCAACACGGCTTTACATGAAGCAGCAAGGTGTGGCAATGTTGAAGTGGTGAAAGCATTGTTGAAGTTTGAAGACCCTGATTTTCCTTATTCTGCCAACAAAAAACAGGAGACTCCACTTTACATAGCAGCTAGGAGGAGAGGACCTAGGAGAAGAGGATCTAGGGGGAGAGGATCTGGGCGCTTGTTGGCTCTATTATTAGATAAATTAAAATCAACTGGTCATGGCGGTCCCCACGGTAGAACAGCTTTGCATGCAGCAGCTATGGCTGGAGATGCAGGTATGTTGTTGAGTTCTTTCCAATTTTTTTTCTTAAATTTTGAAATAAATAAAGAACAGGTCTATTGACATTTTCTTTTGCTTGGATTTAGATGCAGTAAGGGTAATATTAAAGAAGAAGGGGAATTTGACAAAGGAAAGAGATGAAGATGGACACACCCCTCTTCATTATGCTGCACACTTAGGTCGTAGAGTCTCAGTTGTGAAAGAACTGTTAAAATGGGATGTATCAGCTGCTTATATAGGTGATAAAAAGAGGGGGATGACACCCCTTCTTATGGCAGCCAGGCAAGGTAATCTTGGAACAGTAAAAATGATTGTCCCTTTATGTCCAGATTGTTCCGAAAAAGTGGACAACAACGGTTTGAATTTACTTCATTATCTGGCTTTTAGAGACACTTCGTCTCTATTAGAGCGTTCTCTTTTCAAGCTTAGTGGTATTGAAATTGTATATGGATCAATTAGAAATCTAATGAAGTTGGAAGGTGTCTTTGGAATGACACCTCGAGAAGTTTATAATGCACTTCGATATGAGAAACATCATCATAAACAGGTAGGTGTGTGTACATATTACATTTCTATAGCTATGGTTTTATTAATATTTAAAATTTTGAATTAACATATTTAATAAACCTACAATACAATCGCCTAATGTGGGTGGCATGGCAGAAGCAAATCAAAGAATTGTTGGAAGAAATTGAGAATGATCAAGTGGCGGAGGAACCAGTTCGTCTCTTTGGCGTGCTAAATAATTCTACAAAAAACTTGGAGAAGACAAGAAATGCTCATTTAGTGGTGGCAGCACTTATAGCCACCGTCGCATTCGCTGCAGCAATAACTGTTCCTGGTGGTTTGAAGAGTGAAAAAGGATCAGAGCAGGGCACTCCTTTTCTAATTCATGAGGCAGCCTTTAAAGCATTTGTTGTAACAAATGCATTGGCCTTTCTTTTCTCTGTTACTGCCCTCACCACCCACTTTGGGGTTCTGGATAATCTATTATCAAGATTTGAAATTATTCGTCAAACAGTTTTATATCGAACTCAGTCTGTTTCTGATGTCCTTGGCAATGCAACGCTGGCAATGGTGATTGCTTTCAGCACAGGTAGTTATGTGGTCTTAAAACCTTCCCACGGACTTGCCATTGTTTCATATCTCATCTGCCCTGCCTTTTTATTCTGTATGTGGGCAGTGTTGACTGACTCAATGCAAAAGTAAAATTTAAATATGATAATATCATTTTTTTCATTGACTACAATGTTGTTCCAATTCCTAGTAGAAAAATTTTAAAAATTCTTTTTAAAAAAGGTAATTTTGAGTCTATGATGTAGATGTAGATGTAGAGAAAAATATTTAGTTTCGAGAATTGGTTACTAGAAAGTTTTTGTATTCTTGTGACGCCCAAAATTGGTACATTGTTAAATATGTGTTGCATATACTGGTAAATTAAAATTCATGTCGCGGTATTTAATTATGACCCAAAGTTTTGATAAACTAAAAATAAATATATTAAATGAGTGAATCTATTTTTTAATTGCAAAAAAAAAAAATAAGGATCAAGATGTAGCATTTTGAAAATTCAGGGGCCTTTCTTGAGGTTTTCCATTTTATATTTTTATCATATATAAAAGAAAAAGTTATAAATTTTGAAATAAATGGGCTCACAGCCCAACATGTATTACACATATGAATACATAAGAAAACATTTGGACCCAAATCAAATATTAGCCCAGAGTTCAGAAACATTCCACTTTTAAAATTGTGAAATTAAATCCAATAGAAAACAATTAACATTTCAAAACTAATAAACATTAACAAAAATTGGATCCCATATCCACAAATTAAAACTCGAATTCTTGTTACTTAGGGATCTTGGACGAAATTCAGTGTCTACAAAAGGTATCAAGCATCAAATAATTTAAATTTCATAAAAATATTTTAAAATAAAAAATAATTATAAAAAAAAACACATCAAGTACATGTGGATTCCCATTTACGCTACCATGTTAAAAAACTTAATATTTTAGTTAGTATTTTCATTAAAATTTTTTTGACTCTTTTTAAAGGATTGATGGCTAAATTCAATTCTTTTTTAAAACGCTGAGGGCTAAATTTTAAGTCATTTCGTTATTAAAAGTGTTAATTTAATTATTAAATGACATGTCAAATCTAATGTAGTTATATTTAAAACAAAAAAAAAATTAAGGGAATAGAATGTTGACACGTAACTTTAGAAAGTAAAAACTAGAAATAAAGTAAAATTGAAAAAGAAAACAAACCGTAAAGCAAAAAATTATGTCACATATGATTTGATTTGTCATTTAATAGTTAACGGTTTTAGTAATAAAATGACCTAATTGATATAACATCAATAATCTCGAGATGTAATTAGAATGATTTGAAATTTAAAGACCAATTTAAAATGAATATCATAATTTGAGGATGTTTAATGCAATTACCTCGTTCAAAAATTGGAAATTTAAGTATTACCTAAATTAATTAGTGTGTATATATTTTCTACCATAATTCTTAAATATGGAAAACAACTAATTATAACTAATTTAAAAGCAAAACAAAACATTAATCCCTTAAAAACAAATTTAATGGTTGAAAGAAAGTTGCACCTTATAGCTCCCACACATGGAGTTTCTTATAGTGCATCCCAATTAAAATACAAAGTTACAACAATAATAATAATTTAAAAAATACGTGTTATTAGTCTAGACTAACGCATTTTTGTCTTTGTTTGAGAATAAATCCTATTTCAGTAGTCAAAACAAGTTATTTCCCCTTATTGGACATTAGACAACATAATATTATGATATGAACCACTTTCTCATCATGATTCCATAAGTTATGAACTATACGTTTAGATTACTAACTAATAGAAGTTGTCTTTTGCATCCAAAACAATGTGTATATAATATGATTATCTTTCAACTATTTGGAGTGTTTTGGAGATCCGCTTATCCAATGCATATATAATATGATTATGTTTCTCATTCACAAATTGCCAATATATCACTATGATATGAATGAAATTGTATTCTATGTGAACTACTATAGCATGTTTAATTTCTAGCATGAATGATGTGTTTATATGTCGTATGCTTGTACACTCATTGAGCTTCAATAAGCTTACACTCCTTACATATACATTGCACTCATTGGGCTTCAATAAGCTTACACTCCTTACATATACATTGCAGATAAGTAGTTCGCAGGATTAGTGGTGAAGCGTGGCAATCCAGTGATCCTACACAAGGCAAATCCCTTTGAGTATGTGATGTGTTAAGTGGAAGGCAATTTGAGACTATTCCAAGAGATTAGAATTAGACTTAGACTTTTAAATAAATTTTGACGGGTTGTAAACGAACATTATGGACTGTTTAATTTTGGATTTTGGACTTTATAATTGTTTGGTTGAGTGCATGATTGATTGGATTTTATAGATGTTGAATGTTTGATAATTTGATGAACTAACGAGCTTATGCAACCAAAGGAGATCATTGAGTATTAAGGTACGTCCTAATACCCCCTATTTGATTGAATCAAAGTGTTAATTTGGAATGCATGAAATAGAGATAATAACTTGTGAATAAATACCTGTGAGCCAACTAAGCGTAATTCGAGCAAGGGGTCGCAGGATGATGGGACCACGCCATATCGTGGAGTTCGCCAATTTTAAGAGTTCACCAGTGTGAGTGAGCACGCCAAACAGTAGGGGAGTTCGCCATAGTCAATGTACACCAAGATAGAGAGTTCGCCTTGTTAGGTAGGTTCGCCAAATAACAGTAAGAGCTTCCTCATGATTCCATGGCCATGAACTATATATTCAGATTACCAACTAATAGAAGTTGTCTTTCGCATCCAAAACAATATTTGTGATTTAGCTTCCAATTACTTTAATTATTAAACATAGTTAATTAATGAATTAATATTTGCTTATACCATTAGCTTATATGCATGCGAAACCATTGAAAACAAATATAATTTCATCATTTTAATAGTCTATATTATTATAATTTTTAAAGGATTAAATCAAATTGTTATAATTTTGAGAGTCAAAGTGTAATTTTATCATGACTAATTTAAAATTTTATAAATTATAAAATACCTAAATTAAAAAAAAATTATTTTAAGGGTGGACCCAAGACCCTGCCAACCACCTAGCTCCGCCACTGATACATAAAATAATGAAAAACGTCAAGTACATGAACATGGCCATGATAATCGAAAACGCTATAGTAACTCCCTTACAAGTACATTACATGCATATATGGTTATATATAATTTGAATGTCTTAAGGGTTTTAGAGAAGAATACGTAGCTTTTTATTTCTTTTAGGTTTGTCTTATTTTTCTTTTTATATTATAAGAAAATGATTAAACTTTAATTTTTGCCTTTACACAATGCTGAAATTTGAGATTTAATCTATATGCGTTTTTTTTTTAAACATAATTTCATCTTTCTACTTTTATACCTTCATTAGTTAGCCTAAATAATTAATATTGTTAACTATTTTAATCAAAATTTTGATGCCAATATTTTTAGGAATACTATTCCAATAAAAAAATATTTTATCATGACGAGTTTGAATGAATGTTTTTAAGAAAAAAAATTATAAACATTTTCAATGTTATTTTTATTGTTACATGACTACTAAGTACTTTTTTTAAAAATTTTAAAATATCACACCAATAAATTTAAAAGAATAATTTTAATAGTAGCAATGATTGGACCTAAAATTTCAAATCCAAAAAAATAGAAGGCCTAAATTTCTAAAAATAAAAGTAAGCTTAAATTATATTTTGTCATTCAAATTTATATTACATAATTTAACACAAATAAATAATAAACCCTTCGCAATGGGTGAGACTCATATTAATTTATGATTAGATTTAATGGACAATTTAGCCCTTGAATTTCGCATCTAATACCTACTTGGTATTTATTTATGTAAGTATAATATTTTTTAACTTCATTATCGGTATGGATATATATTAGTAAGCTATTCTGACTTGGTCAAGAATTCATTCAATTAAATTGCAATTAGAATGACGAAATTAATAATATATAAAGCATATTTTAAAAAAAAAATACGAATTTGATACATATATTTTTCAACAATTTAGTATTTTTTATTCGATTCGAAAAACAGAATAAAAAATTTAATTTTTGAATTAAATAGTTCGAGTTATTCGGATCAACTCAAATAAAAAATAAAATTTTTTTGTTTAACTTGAATATGAATTACACAATTCGAGTTATCCGAAAATCTGAATAAGAAAAGACAAAACTACATCATTTTGATATGTTTTTATTTCTCATTTCGTTTAATGAAGACCATATGTTAAATGACAAGAGTTTAACTATTTTTGGGTTAATATACCATCTGATATATGAGTTTGATTTTAATGTTTAATTTGATACTTGAGTTTTTCAGTCTCAATTTGGTACCTAAATTTGGATTCATGTGGCACAATGAATGTTTGACACATGTGTTCTAGTACAAAAACAAAGGTAGTTAATTGAGATAAGAAAAAAAGCTCGGGTGTCAAATTAAACATTGAAGCCAAACTCAAGTACTTAACTAGAAAATAAACCCAAGTACTTACGTACCAAATAATATATTTTAATTAAATTTATAAAAAATGTTAGTCAAATGTTGAATATAAGAAAGTACATAGCAAGAATATCATTATTGGAGATTATGCTATGCTAAAATGTTAATGTTGGGAATTAAAATATATTATGGACCTTTCAAAAATTATGGAATTAATTAAATTTTGTTATAATTTCATTAGTATGTATATCTGTTAGTAAACTATTTTGACTTAGTCAAATTTAAACATCCAAAAGTCAAATTCTTTTTAAAATACTATTAATTTGGACAATAATTTTTTTGGGGTCAACTTTGACATCAATAATTAATTAATTAGTTAATGATTCTTCCATTTTATCTCATCTTATATTATAATATGCATATAGGAATGACATTTGCTAATAGAAAATGGGTGAAACGTTGCCTGTGGCGGATTATGTGATTGGTGTCAATCCTGCTGTTTCGAATACCGACATTGGTCGTGCTACGGATGATCCAACGGTGGATGAGAATGGGAGGAAGTTGCCGGAGATATGGTCAAGGTGTCCTACAAAAACACCTTGATAGACTCTTCAACTACATCTAATTCATCTCATAAGGTGGAGGATTTTGAGTTCTAGAAGGGTGACGAAGATGATTGACGGGATTTCATCGATTACAAAATACATATAAAAATGTAAAAATGAGGTAAATCGATGATTGACGGGATTTCATCGATTATAAAATACATATAAAAATATAAAAATGAGGTAAATCATTTTGGTCTTAGGATTTTCTTTGTTGTAAGAGTGAAAAGAAACTCTAGGGTTTAGTCTACATGACGCAATAATAATAACATGCTCAAATTTTAGTGTAACGATTTTCTCAGCTACCAAACACTGTCTTCGAATAAAAAAAACATAGGGCAGCATTGACTTGACTACAAAGAGCTGTACACCCCATTTTCTTCCATTCTTTTTCTTCAACTCTTCTCCTTCTTCGCAGTTTCCTTAAAACCAAATTTCACCATAAGAAGACTCCTACTTTATTGACCTCTAACACTATATATTACTATTACTGAAGTGTTCAAGTATGAAATTATATAGAGTTGTCATTTGTAGGTGACTTGATGGAGGATAGCAAGCAAGTAAGAAACGGGTAAGGCATTTGGTAAATTTCTGAATTTGCAGTATTTTTTTCTTGAGCTTGGAATGTTTCAGCTAATTAATTAATTTTTCTTTGGTGTTATCCAGGAAGAAATAGATCAACAAAAATGGGAGCAGAGGAGCCTGAAGAGAACATCACTCACATGGATGCTTCGCTGTATAAGGCAGCAACAGAATGCAACATTGAAGAATTCAATAACAAGCAGGGGCTTCAACTTGAGTCGCTAAAGACCCCAAACCAAGACTGCTCCATGTTAACTTGGCAACTGAGGAGGATGTTGCCTTGCTTTTTAAAAGATTTCTCTTAATAATCAAATTCTTCCCTGTACCATATGACTCATTCTATCTGTCTTCGGCTATTTCCATTCCTACGATAAAAAGAGAAAAGAGATCAGATTTTATCGAACAAATTCTCAACAAGTGTCCGTCACTGCTACTCCAAACGAATGCTAAAGGTCAAACTCCTTTGCACGTTGCAGCAAGGAATGGACATTCTGCTATTGTGAAACTTCTAATCAAGTCTTGTGCAAAAGCTAGAGATGGAGATTTAGAGAAGCTGGGAATGGATAAAGTAAATGCAGTGCGGGAGATGCTGAGGATTAGGGATCAGGAATCCAACACGGCTTTACATGAAGCAGCAGGGTGTGGCACTTTTGAAGTCGTGAAAGCATTGTTGGAGTTTGAAGACTCTGATTTTCAATATTCTGCCAACAACAAACAGGAGACTCCACTATACATAGCAGCTAGGAGAGGAAACAGGGGCGTGCTGAGTATACTATTAGATAAATCGACATCAACAGCTCATGGCGGCCCCCACGGTAGAACAGTTTTGCATGCAGCAGCAATGGCTACAGATGCAGGTATGTTGTTGAGTTAGTTCCAATTTTATTTTATTTTTTATTTTGAAATAAATAAAGAACAGGTCTATTGACATTTTTTTTTGCTTGGATTTAGAGGCAATAAGAGTAATATTAGAGAAGAAGGGGAATTTGACAAGGGAAAGAGATGAAGATGGGCACACCCCTCTTCATTATGCTGCGCACATTGGTGGTAGAATATCAGTTGTGGAAGAACTGTTAAAAAGGGATGTATCAGCTGCCTATATAGGTGATAAAAAGAGGGGGATGACACCCCTTCTTATGGCAGCCAGGCAAGGTTATGTTGGAACAGTTTTAAAGATTCTCTCTTTATGTCCAGATTGTTGTGAAAAAGTGGACAACAAAGGTTTGAATTTACTTCATTGTTGTGAAAAAGCGGCAATTAAAGTGAAGTATGAAACTTGTGCTTAATTGTGGAATGCTATAATTAAATTGCTAATATATGTTTATATACTTGCCGAATTTGAATTAAGGTGAAAGACGAGGTAAAGAATGAGTTTGAGTTGAAAATTTATAATTGTAATTAAATTGATAGCATATATTTATATATTAGCTGAATATGTGCTAAAATGAGAAATGAAATGAACGATTAAGTTTGAATATTTATTTGAGTGGTCTCAAGTATTGAAGCAAGCCCATGGCAAAATCTAGTTAATGGAAAAAGATGACATTCGGCCAAGGAAGTTTTGTGATAGTATTTTTTTGGCTAAGGATGCTTTGTATGTTATGCATGATGTGTTTAATGTCTTGATGAACAAGTAGTCATTAAATGAGGCTAAGCTTGTGAAATTATGAGTTTGGATGAATATATATATATATATATATATATATATGCATTCGGCCATTAAACATGTGCTTAATTGTTGATGAATGGTTGTAAAGAAAATACATATAGGTCAAATATAGCCTTGGATAAGAAGATTTTTATGTATTGAATTTGTAACATGGTTATGCCGATTGTGAACATGTGATAAAGAATTATTCAAATGGTTGTTTAAATAATATTTGGTTTATTAGTATATGTATAATTAGTTAAAGTGTAAACTTTGCATGTGTATTAAAGGTTTTTATGTGATATTCGGCCTTGGGAAATCTAAGCTTAAAAAGGTTTGAATGTTAATTGGGTTGTCTCTTTAATGGCCGAATGTGCTAACAGCTAATGCATGATTTAGTTTAATCAATGTAATGATACAAATTATGATATTTACTTGTGGTTTTGAAGTATAGAAAATTTATTAAGTTGATTAAGTGGTTGCCGAATGTGAAATTTAGGTAAGGAAATGTGTACAAATAATATTTGTATGGATAATTGGTTTAAAGGCGTCGGCATTATACATTATTGATATGGTGTTATTAATGTAAAGCACTTTAGTATAGACGTATATACATATGGTCACTTAGAACGTATTGAGATGGCCGAATAAGGCTAACAATGAGTATGCTTTGATTTTCTATAATACTTAGTAATTTGTTTAAGGTGATTAAAGATGTGTACAATTATTTTATATTGAGCTAAAAGTAGTTATATGGACTATTAAATTTCTTGTGGTATTCGCCATAAGCAAGCACAAATGGGATTTTAATAAGTTAAATTTGTTTTAGATTAAGCTCAAGAGCTTAAGGAGCCTAATTCGGATAGGGGAAAAGCTAAACTAACCAAATAGCCGATCCGTAGTCGTTCGACGACATTCGAGGTAAGTCTCTAAGTAATTAAACCTATTTTGAGTTTTGATTAATGGATACTATGATGTGGCCATGATATGTTCTAAGGCCGAATGGAAAATTTTACGTATTTGAATCAATTTACTAATGTGATGAATATGAAAGTGTGTATATGTGATAAGGCCGAATGGCCAATGTGATGAATGTGAAAGTGTGTATATGTGATAAGGCCGAATGGCCAATATGATGAATTTGAAAGTGTGTATATGTGATAAGGCCGAATGGCTAATGTGATGAATGTGAAAGTGCATACATGTGATAAGGCCGAATGGTTAATGTGATATATGTGTAAGTGAATATGTGATAAGGCCGAATGACCAATTGTGAAAAGTGTGCAATATTAGATATTTAATGAGGCCAAAGTTAGTAAAAATATAAATATATATTAAATGAATTGTGCTGAGATTGTATCCGGGTTAGAGACCGGCTGGCTTCATGCTGGGATTGTATCCGGGTTTAAAGTCCCGCAGGCTTAATGCTGGTGAATTAAGTAAGATTATGATCTTGAATGTTCGCAGTGAGCTACCATCAAGTAAGTACTATACATTTAAGATGTTTAGATACATATTACCTCCTCATTTGTAAGTTTACCTCAAAGTGAATCACTAACATTCAAGAAAAACGTATATGTGATTGATTATTATATTGCGAAAATGAGGATGACCTAATCAGTCTTGGTATGCTTGTATAATGTAGTATATACTAAGCTTTCATGTATGTACTCGTGTACATTTGGCCAACGATTCGGTGAATTATTAGTATTAAAGAACGATACCTATGTGGGAATGATTATTATATCTTTGAATAAGGGAATAATCTATTCGGTCAATGGTTGTTAGTATGACAAAGTATTTGATTTAAATTTATCGTATGAGCTTTAAGTAAAGAAAAGTATGTGCTGAGATTTATATATGTAATTGTGCATATTCGGCCAAAAAGGCCTTATAAATTGAGAATAAATTGTATTCGGCTAGATGTACAAATGCAAGGGAAGGATTGTATTTTGTCAACCTACGTATATGTGATAAGGTTTATGTTTAGTTCTTTGCGTACCCATACTGTAATTCAATACATGCCACGTTGAAAAACTCGAAAGTTTTGATGCGATTATGAAATAAGGAATTAAGTTTTTATATATATATATATATATATATATATTCATGTATGTGCATGAAACGAGTACGTTTGAGCAAGTGATTATGATTATTGAAAGAGTATATGTTATGCTAAATGAGTAGTGACTCTATGAATCTATTCATGATAGATTATGATATTACTATGTGCTTCTAAATATGGAAACTAAACGTGGTAAAAGTATTATGTTTTAGTTTGATTGATTGAATTAGAAGTAGATATGAGGTTTCTAGATGCGAAAGACTATGTGAATCAAAATTGGAAGAAATAGATAAACTATATATGCGTGCATGAGGTTTGAACTATTTGACGAAATGGTGAGATCTCTTGATATTGTTAAACGGGGTTTCTGCAAGGTCTAAGACGATGAGGCTTAGTAATGAAACGACAGTTAAAGATGTTCAGTACATTAAGTTGGCCAGGTATGTATCAGGTACTCGTATGTGATTTTCAATTCGGATTAGATCAAAAGTATACAAAGCGATGCATATGTGAATAAGTGTATGAATGCAAATGTGACCACAGTCCATATGACTATGATACATTTGGCCAATGTGTTATGCCATAAGAATGTATTCGATTAAACTATAATAGAGGCATTTAGATTGGAGTGTAATTATGAGCTAAGTGTGCCTTGTGAGCATACGAATATTTGACCATTTTGGTCATTATCATGGACTAATTTGTGGAAACTAAATGATGTGGTTATTGAAATTATAGTTCGTTATGGAGCTCTAGATTGACTTCATTGATTAGAAAAATCGAGTGATAAATGATAATTGAATTTGATTATGCAAAATTATCGTTTTACTTAAGACTTACTAAGCTTATGTAAGCTTACTCCGTTTGTCTTTTGTCTTTGTTTTATAGATTGTGGATTCTGATTACCAGCTCGGGGATCGTTAGCACTTCATCACACTATCTACTATTATGGAAACCTTGTGATTTGGATTTAGCTTATGGCATGTATAGGATATATTATACTAGAATGATATCATAACTATTGTTTATAAGCCATGCGAATATGGCATCCTTTGGAAGTCTACTTTTATAAGTTATAAGTTTGATCTTTGTTTGTGTTTAGAAATTTAATTAAATGAACAATCTTTATTCACGAAAAAGAAAAAAAATGTTCAAAATTTTACTGTTTTGATCTGCTTCCAAATTTTCTGGTAACGCCTCGTCCTATTTCGGTGACGGTTACGGGATAGGGGTGTTACAGTTACAACAAGCATAGTGCTGCAGCATGTTTACAAGTTGCATGCACTTCAACCAAAAATATCACAGCAGCATGGTTGGCCAATTTTCAACAGAATGCTTCAAGCTACTTAATTAAAAAAATTTTGGTGTTATCCAGGAAGAAATAGATCAAAAAAATGGAACCTGAAGAGCCTGAAGAGAACATCACTCACATGGATGCTTGACTGCATAAGGCAGCAACAAAAGGCAACATTGAAGTATTCAATAACCAGCAGCTTCAACTTGAGTTGCTAAAGATCCCAACCATGACAATCTGCTCCATCTTAACTTGGAAACCTAGGAGAATGCTACCTTGCTTTTTAACATATTTCTCTCAATAATGAGTTTCTTCCCCTTACCATATGGATGCTTCTCTCCTCCTATGCGTGATTTAATTACTATTATAAGAGGAGAAAAAGATCGATTTTATCGAACAAATTCTCAGCAATTGTCCATCACTGCCACTCCAAACGAATGCAAAAGGTCAAACTCCTTTGCAGGTTGCAGCAAGGTATGGACATTCTGCTATTGTGCAACTTCTAATCAAGTCTTGCGCAAAAGCTAGAGATGGAGATTTAGAGAAACTGGGAATGGATCAAGTAAATGCAGTGAGGGAGATGCTGAGGATTAGGGATCAGGAATCCAACACGACTTTACATGAAGCAGCAAGGTGTGGCAATGTTGAACTGGTGAAAGCATTGTTGGAGTTTGAAGACCTGATTTTCTGTTAGGTTTTTGAACAATTTATCCGGAAGAAGTATGAGGCTCAGTCAAGAACTTGAGCAACAACGTAATAAATTTGGAGAAAGAATGAAGAAATATTGAGCTTCAAAAGGCTCGATATTTGCAGGATAAACAAACAGAATTTTACTTAGTGAAAGAAAGCAAGAATTGAGAGATTATTTTCCTTGAATGATTTCTGTTGAAATTCATTGATTGAAAAGATATGCCAATACATATACCAATCATAAGTTGGTCAACTTTAACATATTTACTATTTTTAGACTTCACTGTAACTTGCACCGCTTGCACATTGCAACTTACAAATTACAACTTACACAATTAGGTAAGTTAATCTATTAATCTTATCAGCACCGAATGCAATAAATTCATTATCTACTTGGTTCTAATTAAACTAAGTTACAAAATATTACTTAAAAGAAACAAAATGAAACCGAAATTGAACAGTAGCATCAACTTCAGTAGCTGCATGTACTTCATCTGAAAATACTACAGCAGCTTGATCTTAATACTTCATCCACATAACTTGAACTGTATGGTCTGCTCCTTGGCTGTTCATGTGCTGTATGCATGCCAGTTTCAACATTTTCCGTATTCTGCCAATAAAAAACAGGAGACTCCACCTTACATAGCAGCTAGGAGAAGAGACGGGGGGCATGCTGAGTATACTATTAGATAAATCGAAATCAACAGCTCATGTTACATGCAGCAGCTATGGCTAGAGATGCAGGTAGTTGTTGAGTTAGTTCCATTTTTTTTTTAATTTGAAATAAATAAAGAACAGGTCTATTGACATTTTTTTTGCTTGGATTTAGAGGCAATAAGGATAATATTAGAGAAGAATGGGATTTTGACAAAGGAAAGAGATGAAGATGGACTCACCCCTCTTCATTATGCTGCACACTTGGGTTATAGATTATCAGTTGTGGAAGTACTGTTAAAAAGGGATGTGTCAGCTGCCTATATAGGTGATAAAAAGAGGGGGATGACACCCCTTCTTATGGAAGCCAGGCAAGGTAATGGTGGAACAAGTTCAAAGATTCTCTCTTATGTCCAGATTGTTGCGAAAAACTGGACAACAAAGGTTTGAATTTACTTATTATACGGCTTTTAAAGACTCCGTCTTTCCATCAGGGAGTTCTGTTTTTAAGCGTGGTGGTGTTGAGATTGTATATGGATCAGTTAGAAATCTAATGGAGTTGGACGGTGCCTTTGAAATCTAATGGTTTTGCATTTCCATGGCTATGGTTTTATTAATATTTAAGTTTTCAATTAACATATTTAATAAACCTACAATACAATCGGTTAATGTGGGTGGCATGACAGAAGCAAATCAAAGATTTGTCGGAAGAAATTGAGAATGATCAACTGGCAGAGGAACCAGTTCGTTACTTTCACTTACCAAATGTTTCTATAGAAAGATTGGAGGCTATAAGAAACACTCATTTAATAGTGGCAGGACTTATAGCCACCGTCACCTTCGCAGCGGCAATAACTGTTCCTGACGGTTTGGAAAGTGAAAAAGGGTCAGAGCAAGGGACTCCCCTTTTGATTGATGAGGCAGCCTTTAAAGCATTTGTTGTAACAAATGCAATGGCCTTTATGTTCTTTGTTTATGCCCTCACCACTCACTTTGGGGTTCTGGATAATCTATTATCACGATTTAAGTTTTGGCGTGAGACAATTTTATATCGAACTGAGTCTGTTTCTGGGCTCCTTGGCTATGCAACGGTTGCCTTGGTGATTGCTTTCAGCACAGGCAATTATGTGGTCTTAAAACCTTCCCATGGACTTGCCATTGTTTCATATCTCATCTGCCCTACCTTCTTTTTTGTTCTGCATTGCATTATTTTTAACTACTATATTTTGATGATAATATTTTATCGTTGATTTCAATCTTCTTCCATTTCCTAGTGTCAATGTTACCTCTTTGAAGAAATATTAACAATCTCTATTTAATTGTAATCAATATAAAGTTATTAGTCGATAAATATCAAAGAATAATAAAGACGTTGTAACTAATTTTCTGTTATAATTAAAAATTAGTTCGACGAATTATTAAAAAATATGAGAATTTTAGATTTTAATGACTAATTATTAAAAATTGATACATTATTAAATATGTGTTGTCTATAATTCTTGAATTAAAATTTGTATTTTGGTGTTTAATTACGACCCAAATTTTGAGTCTATTATTTATTTATTTTTATTATTCCAAATGGATACAAGTTGGAATTGCTTTGGCTTTTTGCACACAACTTTACTTTGGCTCACTCATTATCAATGGCTCCGGGTTCTCTAGATTTTCAAATTTTTTAATTAAGAGTTACAAAAAATTAATACAAGTATTAAAATACTTAATTTGATGTTGGCATTTCGGTCAAAATTTTTATCATTTTAGAAGTTAAAAAATAATTTTATCATTATTAATTTAAAATTTTATAAATTATAAAGGACTAAAAGAGAAAATTTTCATTTTAGGGGTATAGAGCACCTGCCTAGTTTCACCCCTAAACCCATACATTTTCAACCAATTTTGATGAAGTCATTTTGAGCTTTCAAACCTATTATATTTGATGACTTAACAATCCTAACTTTCAACCAAATAGTCTTTTTCGTTGTTTTTGGACTAACGTATACTTAGGACTAAGGTAAAATAAAGTCACAATAAACGTCAAAAGTAAATTAATTTTTAAACATATTTAAATTTTTTTTTGTCTAGTTAATACTATTCCGACAATCAAGATAAACTATCTCCCTTTATTAGATTTTAGATAACACAATAATTTTTACATTAATCACTTTCTCAATCATGATTCCATGAACTACAAATTATGCATTTAAATTACCGGCTAACGAAAATTGTCTTCTGCATACAAAACTAAATTTGTGATACAACTTCTAATTAATTTAACATAAATAATTAGTGGGCGAATATTTATTTATACCATTTGCTTATACATGCACAACCATTAAAAACAACCATAATGCGTACTAATTTTATTGAAGCCAAACCTTTTTTTTTTTTCCATACTTCCATTTTGTGGTGGAAAAACATAAGTACATGATGAAAAGCTTTCTCAATAGGGGCGAGTCAAGAAAAAGATTTAGGGCCGAAATTAAATTATCTATATCTTTATAATTTTTAAAGGATTAAATTAAATATTTATCATTTTTAGGGATTCAAAGTGCAATTTTATCTTTATTAATTTAAAATTTTTAAAAATTTAAAAGATCAAAATAACAAAATTTCTATTTTAAGGGGCCAGGGCCTCTACTAACCCCCTAAATCGGCCTCTGTTTCTTAATCCAACTTTTGCTCGAAATGTTATTTAAAAGCAACTCCCTTATCGGCAAAAGATTTTTGTAATATCATTGGATCTCGAAATGTCGATGTTGACTCCCTCATGGAAATGGTATTTTGTTAAAAAAAAAAGTACTTGATTGGTTAACGGATCCCAAATTTGGATATCAATTAGGTTATAAAAAAGTTTAGGTAACAAATAGGTATTAATTACCAAATTCACTAAAGTGCCTATATGTTGAAATAGCACAATCACATATTTAAAAAAAAATACAAAGCTGTGGAGTACTTATACTATGATAAATAGAGGAGGTTTCCGCACTTTTAAATTATCTCAAAATTCATTATTTCTTTCTTGTAAATTTTCAATTATTTTTTGCAATGAAATATTTTTATTAGTGTTCGAGGATGTAGGCATAATTTGATGAATCTCGCTAAAATTTTGATATTTTTTTTTATCTTCTATTAATATTTTGTGGAATACATTTATAATGGCATGGGAGTATGTGTGATTCCTCCAATATTTCTATAGAATTGAACTAGTGTTGTTTTTTTTCCTACAATAACTATTCACACATCACTATTAACTCTTAATGATTATACTAACAATTTAATCTTTTTTTTCTCTTTTGATAGTAAAAATGTAGCAGCAAAAAGCTTAAAAACAAACCAAATCGAAGACTGAAGTTGTTTCCATGGTAAGTAAGAAGCTCCAAAACACCAGGTGGTGGGTCTTCAAAAAAATGCAGTATTTCCCAAATCAGGACCCAGCGGCGCCATAAAGTCTGCAATCTTAGTAGCTTACCGTCTCCTATGCATAAATTGGAATCCATCTGACAATAGCTTGGTCATTAGTCGCCTCTTTAAAATTTCCATCGCCCCTCACATTTTCCGATTCAATGATAAGCTTCCGATAGCCTTGGTGGCAGGTCAACAATTAATTAGTATTTTAATCACCTTTAACAACCTTGTTTTGGCCCCATTTGCTAATTTTAATTAATGTTTTAAAATTAAAATTAGAATAAAATATTCAGATTGACCCATACTTACCTAACCTTTGAATTAGATTGATAGTACATTTAGATAAATCTATTTATAACAACTTTTTTATAATTAAAATTTAGTATACCGTGACCATAATTTTGTGACATATAAATTTAAAAATGATAATTTTGATGCTTATACTATTAGAGATTGTATGACCCGAATTCCATCACTTTAAATAAAGTATAGAGTCAAAATAAGGAGATTTGTGGGGACGAAGTGTTTTTCAACCATTAAATAGATGTAGGGTGGGTTTGGATGGGCGATTGGGTGCAGTAGGGTGCATTTAGCTTACTTTTTGTCTCATACTATAATATTGCTACAATATTTAATCTCACCGTCATAGCTTTTTTACACTAATCGCAGGTAGACGCACCGTCCATCTAAACTCACCCGTAGTCAAAACTTATCATTTATTTTTTAACATTAGTAAATTTCTCATCTTCTACTTGTAATTTTTGTAGTGAAAGAGAATTAATAAAAATATATATGTCGCACTGCAAGGAATTGAAGGCTGCCTTGTCCACAAAGACTCATAGCTGTTAAGCAGCAGCTCTTAAATTTGATTATGGCCTAATAAGAAACACAGGGCAGTATTGACTTCACCACAAAGAGCTGTACACCCCATTTTCTTCCATTCTTCTCCTTCTTTACAGTTTCCTTAAACTCAAATCTCACCATCCAAAACACCTACTTTATTGACCTGACCTCTAACCAGAGATTGTCGTTTTGTTTGAAGTATAAATTTTTAGTTAGTAAATTTTTTAAAAATATTTTTGATATAATAATAAATCTAACTCTAAATATTTTTTTTTAATTTGCATTATGCGAAATTAATTTGGCAGAAGCATGCGTTTGTGCGCATTATCTGGATTAAAAATGATGGATTTGGAGCATCTACTTTTCAACAATTTTTAGTATTTTTAACGATGACTAGCAACTTTGTTCTAGGGCCATTTGCTTTCCTTTTCCTTACAATTAAGTCATCATATGATAATAATATTTATTGTAAGTTATACAAATAATGATTCAATTATTAGAACATTATTATTTTGGTCACTCAAGTTTAAAAAAGTCTAATTTAGTCATTAACGTTATGAACAATTGATATTTTTGGCATATTAATAAATTTAGCCTTTCAATCTCTACAAATTCTATTAATTTTGTCCTAATTTTAAAACCAAATTTAACCCTTAACTTTACATGTTATGTTAATTTAATCTTGATTCTTAAATTTAAAGTAAAACTTAAAAAATAAAAATATATATTTAAAAGTTTCTTCTATAAAATACATATAAAATTATAAAAATATTTATAAATTAATAAATGAATACTCAATTTTTTCTTTAAAGAAAAACTTCAAAGAAAATCTAGGGTTTAGTTTGAATGACTCAATAATAACTAACATGACCAAAATTTAGTGTGTAACAGTTTTCTGAGCTACCAAACACTGTCTTAGAATAAAAAAAGACAATAGGGCAGCATTAACTTGACCACGAAGAGCTCTAGACCCCATTTTCTTCCCTTCTTTTCTTTAATTCTTCTCCTTCTTTGCAGGTTCCTTAAAACCAAATTTCACCATAAAAAACTCCTACTTTATTGACCTCACTCCCAACCCAATATGCTAATATTACTAACGTGTTCATGTATATATAGTTGTCATTTGTAGGTTACTTGAATGGAGGCATATGCGTAAGTAACTAACTGGAAAGGCATTTGGTAAATTTCTGAATTTGCAGTATTTTTTTTCTTGAGCTTGGAATGCTTCAGGCTAATTAATTAAATTCTGTTTGGTGTTATCCAGGAAGAAATAAATCCACAAAAATGGAACCTGGGGAGCCTGAACAGAACGTCACTCACATGGAGACTTTGCTGTATAAGGCAGCAGCAGAAGGCGACATTGAAGTATTCAATAATAAACAGGGGCTTCAACTTGAGTCGCTAAAGACCCCAAACCATGACAACGTGCTCCATCTTAATTTGGCAACGGAGGAGACTGTCAAATTCTCAATAATCAAAATCTTCTCCGTAGGAATTGTACCATCCTATCCGTTTTTGAATTTTTTCGTTACTATGATAAAAAGAGAAAAAAAATCAGATTTTATCGAACAAATTCTCAGCAAGTGTCCGTCACTGCTATTCCAAACGAATGCTAAAGGTCAAACTCCTTTGCACGTTGCAGCAAGGTATGGACATTCTGCTATTGTGAAACTTCTAATCAAGTCTTGCGCAAAAGCTAGAGATGGAGATTTAGAGCTGGGAATGGATCAAGTAAGTGCAGTGAGGGAGATGCTGAGGATTACGGATCAGGAATCCAACACGGCTTTACATGAAGCAGCAGGGTGTGGCAATGTTGAAGTGGTAAAAGCATTGTTGGAGTTTGAAGACCCTGATTTTCTGTATTCTGCCAACAAAAAACAGGAGACTCCACTTTACATAGCAGCTAGGAGGAGAGGATCTGGGCGCTTGTTGACTCTATTATTAGATAAATCGAAGTCAACAGCTCATGGCGGCCCCCACGGTAGAACAGCTTTGCATGCAGCAGCTATGGCTGGAGATGCAGGTATTTTGTTGAGTTAGTTCCATTTTTTTTTCTTTAAAAAATTTTGAAATAAATAAAGAACAGGTCTATTGACATTTTTTTTTTTTTTTGCTTGGATTTAGAGGCAATAAGGGTAATATTAAAGAAGAAGGGGAATTTGACAAAGGAAAGAGATGAAGATGGACGCACCCCTCTTCATTATGCTGCACACTTAGGTCGTAGATTCTCAGTTGTGGAAGAACTGTTAAAAAGGGATGTATCAGCTGCCTATATGGGTGATAAAAGGAGGGGGATGACACCCCTTCTTATGGCAGCCAGACAAGGTTATCTTGGAACAGTTTCAAAGATTCTCATTTTATGTCCAGATTGTTGTGAAAAAGTGGACAACAAAGGTTTGACTTTACTTCATTATCTGGCTTTTAGAGGCTCTTCCTATCCATTAGAGCTTTTTCTTTTCAAGCGTGGTGGTATTGAGATTGTATATGGATCACTCAGAAATCTAATGAAGTTGGAAGGTGCTTTTGGAATGACACCTCAAGAAGTTTATAATGCAGTTCAACATGAGAAACATCATTATAAACAGGTGTGTGTGCGTGCATATGTATTGCATTTCCATGGCTATGGTTTTATTAATATTCAAGTTTTGAATTAACATCTTTAATAAACCTACAATACAATTGGCTAACGTTGTTGGCATGGCAGGAGCAAATCAATGAATTGTTGGAAGAAATTGAGAATGATCAAGTGGCGGACGAACCAGTTCGTCCCTTTCGCTTGCCAATTACTATCTCTACAGCAAGCTTGGAGAAGAAAAGAGAAGGTCATTTAATAGTGGCAGGACTTATAGCCACGGTCACATTCGCGGCAGCGATAACCGTCCCAGGTGGTTTCAAGAGTGAAAGAGGATCCGAAGAGGGTACTCCTCTTCTGATTCATGAGGCAACCTTTAAAGTATTTATCATATCGAATGCATTGGCCTTTATTCTCTCTCTTTCCACCCTCTCCGTTTACCTTAGGACGATGTATTTCTTTTCCTCAAACTCAAATCAGCGACGCAAAATTTTAATAACACGGTTGACCGCTAAAAATCTCCTTAATAGTGCACTGATTGCAATGGTGATTGCTTTCAGCACAGCCAACTATGTTGTGTTAAAACCTTCTCACGCACTTGCCATAGCTTCATGTTTGGTCGGCCCTGCCTTTATTTTCACCTCTTTACTTACCCGCAAATGGATTTCAATTCTTGTGTGGATCTCGGCATACTTTGTGAATATTTTTATACCATTTTCATTGGTTTAAACTTGGTTTTTAGACTGAAATTGCTTCTGTTTGTGCCTTATTTTAGTGTTTTTAGAATTTATGCTTGCATTATTTGTGTTAATTTTACTTTATTTCGAACTTTTTTGCTATTTAGTTTTACATTACAACTTAATTGACTCGGTTTGAAAAACAAAATTTGGAGAAATATTACTTTAATATTAATAATCTCCGTTTAATTGAAATCAATATAAAGTTATTAGTTGATAGACATACAATTTCAAAAAAGATAATAAAAAAAAATCACAATTTGTTTAAAGTAAGATTTATTAAATTCAAAGAATAATAAAGATGTTGTAACAAAGGTTTTATTTAAAAAAGAGAAGTTGCCGTCAATTTTTTTATTAGGTGTGATCAAACACCTATAAAATCACCTTTTAAAAAGAAAATTTTGAGTCTATAATAGAAATCAATAGAAAAATGTTTCAGTTCGACAGTTGGTTACGCAAAAAATTAAGTTGTATACTTTTACTATAGTTAAAAAAGTTTACAATTCCACCATTTTGAGAACCTATATCTTTATAAGTTTTAAAAGATTAAATTAAATTATATTTATCCTTTTTGGGAGATCCAAATGTAATTTTACCAATACTAATTTAAAATTTTATAAATTATAAATGGACTAAAAGAAAAATTTTCCATTTTAGGGTACTAGTACCCCTCCAACACTAGCTTCACCCCTAAACTCTTATGTTTCAACCAATTTTGATGAAATAATTTCGAACTTTCCACTCTATTATATTTGATGTCTCAACAATCTTAACTTTCAACAAAATAATTTTTTTGTTATTTTTAAATTAACGTGGACGCCAAAAGGGAATTAAAATATGTTACGGAGCTTTCAACAATTATGGAATGATATAGTTTTCGTTTGTTTTGATCAGCTTGTAGGTAATTTCAATGAAGCATGTTGCCAGCTAATTGACAAACAAGTAAAACATTTGAATTTTTTTTTGAATTTGTAATAAAAAAATTTCTCGAATTTTGGATGTTTGAAGCTAATTAATTCAATTTTGTTTGGTGTTATCCAAGAAGAAATAGATCAATAAAAATGGAGCCTGAAGGGAACATAACTCACATGGATGCTTGGCTGTATAAGGCAGCAGCAGAAGGCAACATTGAAGTATTCAATAATAACCAGGGGCTTCAACTTGAGTCGCTAAAGACCCCAAACCATTGCAACGTGCTTCATGTTAACTTGGCAACCCAGGAGAATGCTGCCTTCCTTTTTAACATATTTCTCCCAATAATCAAATTCGTCCCCTTACTATATGGATGCTTCTTTCCGCCTATGCGTGATTTAATTACTATTATAAGAGGAGAAAAAAGATCAGATTTTATCGAACAAATTCTTAGCAGGTGTCCGTCACTGCTACTCCAAACGAATGCTAAAGGCCAAACTCCTTTGCACGTTGCAGCAAGGTATGGACATTCTGCTATTGTGAAACTTCTAATCAAGTCTTGTGCAAAAGCTAGAGATGGATATTTAGAGAAGCTGGGAATGGATCAAGTAAATGACGTGAGGGAGATGCTGAGGATTACGGATCAGGAAGCCAACACGGCTTTACATGAAGCAGCACGATGTGGCAATGTTGAAGTGGTGAAAGCATTGTTGGAGTTTGAAGACCCTGATTTTTCGTATTCTGCCAATATAAAGCAGGAGACTCCACTTTACATAGCAGCTAGGAGAGGAGACGGGGGCATGCTGAGGATACTATTAGATAAATCGAAATCAACAGCTCATGGCGGCCCCCACGGTAGAACAGTTTTGCATGCAGCAGCTATGGCTAGAGATGCAGGTATGTTGTTGAGTTAGTTCCATTTTTTTTTAAATTTAAAATAAATAAAGAACAGGTCTATTGACATTTTTTTTGTTTGGATTTAGGGGCAGTAAAGATAATTTTACAGAAGAAGGGGAATTTGACAAAGGAAAGAGATGAAGATGGACACACCCCTCTTCATTATGCTGCACACTTGGGTTCTAGATTATCAGTTGTGGAAGAACTGTTAAAAAGGGATGTGTCAGCTGCCTATATAGGAGATAAAAAGAGGGGGATGACACCCCTCCTTATGGCAGCCAGGCAAGGTAATGGTGGAACAAGTTCAAAGATTCTCTCTATATGTCCAGATTGTTGCGAAAAAGTGGACAACAAAGGTTTGAATTTACTTCATTATACGGCTTTTAGAGACTCTGTCTTTCCATCAGGGAGTTCTGTTTTTAAGCGTGGTGGTGTTGAGCTTGTATATGGATCAGTTAGAAATCTAATGGAGTTGGAAGGTGCCTTTGGAATCACACCTCAAGAAGTTTATAATACACTTCGATCTAAGAAACAACATCATAAACAGGTGTGTGTATATATATTGCATTTCCATGGCTATGGTTTTATTAATATTTAAGTTTTGAATTAACATATTTAATAAACTTACAATACAATCGGTTAATGTGGGTGGCATGACAAAAGCAAATCAAAGAATTGTTGGAAGAAATTGAGAACGATCAAGTGGCAGAGCAACCAGTTCGTCACTTTCACTTACCAAATGTTTCTATAGAAAGATTGGAGGCTATAAGAAATACTCATTTAATAGTGGCAGCACTTATAGCCACCGTCACTTTCGCAGCGGCAATAACTGTTCCTGGTGGTTTGGAGAGTGAAAAAGGGTCAAAGCAAGGCACTCCCTTTTTGATTCATGAGGCAGCCTTTAAAGCATTTGTTGCAACAAACGCATTGGCCTTTATTTTCTCTGTTTCTGCCCTCTTCATCCATTTTGGGGTTCTGGATAATCTGTTTACAGGATTTAAATTTTGGAGTGAAACAATTTTCTATCGAACTCAAGCTGTTTCTGGGCTCCTTGGCTATGCAACGGTTGCAATGATGATTGCTTTCAGCACAGGAAGTTATATGGTCTTAAAACCTTCCCACGGACTTGCCATTGTGTCATATCTCATCTGCCCTGCCTTCTTTTTTGTTCTGCATTGGACTATTTTTGAGTACTATATTAGGAGGATATTACTTCTTCATTGATTACAATATTTTTCCAATTCCTACTGTCAATGTTACCTCTTTGAAGAAATTATTACTTTAATATTAACAATCTCCGTTTAATTGAATTCAATATAAAATTATTAGTTGATAGACATACAATTTCAAAAAAGATTTAAAAAAATCATAATTTGTGTAAAGTAAAATTTATTAAATATCAAATAATAATAAAGATGTTGTAACTAATTCCCCCTTATAATTAAAAATTAGTTTGACGAATCATTAAAAAATACGAGAATTTTAAGTTTAGGGAAAACACAAGATTTTATTTAAAAATGGGAAGCTGCCGCCAATCTTTTTGGCTATGTGTGATCAAACACTTATAAAATCACCTTTGAAAAAGAAAATTTTGGAAATTCTTCTTTAAAAATAAATTTTTGGCTAGATTCGAGAGTTGGTTACACAAAAGGAAGGTTTTAACATTCTTCTGACGCCCAAAATTGGTACATTATTAAATATGTGTTGTCTACAATTTGTAAATTAAAATTCATATCTCGGTATATTAAATATCATAGGAAAAAAATTATAATTCCACCATTTTAATAGCCTATATCTAAATTATTTTTAAATGATTAAATTAAAATTTTATATTTTGGGACCAAAATCTAATTTTATTATTATTAATTTAAAATTTTATAAATTATAAAGAGACAAATAAAAATTTATTTTAGAGGACTAGGGTGGTTGCCAACCCCCTAGCTTCACTCCTAAACCCATATATTTTCAACCAAATTTGATGAAGTCATTTCGACCTTTCTAATCTATTATATTTGACGTCTCAACTTTTAACAAAATAGTTTTTACTTTTTATTTTTTGCTATTTTTGAACTAAGGTATACTTAGGACAAATGTAAAATAAGGACACAGTGATCGCCAACAGTAAATTAGTTTTTAAACGAATTTAAGATTAATTAATTTTGTGTCTAATCTAATGTGTTATTAGTCCATATTAATGTACTGTATATTGGTAGCTTTTATCTGCACTAATTAGTAGTTTATCCACATCGTATTAGTAACTTTTATCAGTATTGATTAGTGGTTTATCTGTATCGTATTAACAACTTTAATCTACAAATGTGTTGTGCATCCACAACTTAATGGCAGTTTATCTACAAAAACTGTTTAAAAAAAAAATCAGGTGGTTCATTCATCCTTTTTAATACTATTGGTTTATCCACACTATACTAGTAGTCCATCTGCAACATTAGTGGTTCATCTACATCGTGGTGTAAAAGTAGAGGAGTTTTGGAGAACTCCTATTATAGTGTGTAACGAAGTTGGGTAAGACTTATTCTATTTCTTTGAAATTGCATTGCATTTATAAGACATATACATGGCTTTGAACATTGAGATATTTTGTTGATGAATTGATCCGATTTACTGATATTTTGTATTGTTAATTAATTGTGATTTATTCTATGAATTAATATTTTATATGTTTTGTCTGTTGTTTGTAGTGGTTTTCTTATGATTGAACTCACATTGAGTTTCATGGTTCACTTCTATTTTATTTCCATCTTTACAGATAATCTACCAGGTTAGGATACAGACTCGGCATATAGAGGACTTGACTCGGGTTTTATTTATTAAAATATTTTGGATTTATTATTAAAAATTTTTTGTTATTCAGGAACTGCAATATCTTATTTAAATCGTGGCATGAGACTTAGGTTTTTGTTTAATTTAGCATGTATGACATTTAACTTAATTTAATATATGAATTTTAATTAATTAAGCATGAAATATGGTTTTAATAAAATTAAGTTGAAAATCATTTTTCCATTGCTAAATTATAATTTAGTATTGAGTAGTAAATAAATCGGAAAATTTAACTCTCATGTGTTATACTGAAAATATGCTAAGTTTTCTATATTTTAAATTGGTCATTTTTTAAACTTTGATCGCTACTAGGCCATTTCGGTGGCCGATGTAATCTCTCAAATTTGGATCTAATGTATAGGCCGAGTTGAAGAGATTACAACAAGATGCGAGATTAATGTTGTTTTGTTTGAAGTATAAAATTAGTAAAACACATAGCAAGGATAACATTGTTGAAGATTATGGTATGCTAAAATGTTGAAGTAGGGAATTTGACAAAGGAAAGAGATGAAGAAGTGTTAAAGGGATGGAGGGGGATGACACCTCAACAAGTTTATGATGCACTTCGATATGAGTCATCACGAGAAATATCAGTGTGAAAAGGTGTGTGTATTTCTATGACCAAGGGCTATGGTTTTATTAATAATTGGGTTTTGAATTAACACACACACACACACACACACACACACACACACACATATATATATATATATATATATAATAGACCTACATTACAATACAATCGGCTAATGTGGGTGGCATGCCATAAGCAAATTGAAGAATTTTTGAAAGATATTTCACTTGAAGAAGTAGCCAAGTTACCATTTTTTCACATTCCCTTATTAACCGTCTCTGCAGAAAGCTTGGAGAAGATAAGAGATATTCATTTAGTAGTGGCGGCACTTATAGCCATTGTGGCATTCGTAGCAACCATAACTGTTCCAAGTGATTTCAAGGGTGAAAAAAGGTCAGAGCAGGGAACTCCTTTTCTAATTTACGAGGCAGTATTTAAGCATTTGTTATGCATTGGTGTTGAGCATTGGCCTGCAATGCAACATTTTACCAGTAACCGAAACTTCAACAGCTCACCATGCAGATATGCAATGAAGCAGAACCGAATGCAGCAACAAATTTAGTTGTATTTTGATCATTTTGTTCCTATAAAACTTTGTCTAGTTCAATTGTAATCTTGTTCAAAAGTTAGTGAGATTTTGAACCTTGATGTAATAGCTGTTATGACAGCTTTCTTTTGTGTGTAACTTAAGTTTGCATTAGCATTCATTAGTGGGAGCAGTTATATCATTAGGTAACTGTCAAATTTCTATTGTAAGTTACATATATTTTGAAATGATCAATGAAAATTAGATTGATTCTTGCAAAATCATCTTTTGTTCAAGTTTTAGTCTCTTTTTCAAACTTTTGCTCGGTTTTCTCATTGTTTTACTTAACAAACTAAGTTTGTTTCTTGATTTGTTGCTGCCAATGTTCCAACATATGGTATACAGAGCCTAAGCCTTTGAGGGCCTCTAATTGTTGGATGTTTCATTTGAGAAAACAAAGCACGAGAAAGCAAGAGTTTGAAGCTGTTGAACTTGTTGCAACAGGATGAGCTTCACACCACCTCCACCTCCAGTATTTGCTGGTGAAAACTACCACATTTGGGTAGTCAAGATGAAGACTTATCTTCAAGCTCAAGACTTGTGGAGTGTAGTTGAAAACGACATTGAACCACCTTCATTGAGGGCTAATCCCATAATTGCTCAAATTAGGCAGCATGCTGAGGAGAGCACCAAGAAGCACAAAGCCTTGGCCTGCTTGCAAAATGGAGTGTCTGATGTAATCTTCACTTGAATCATGGCCTGCAGCACACTTAAGGAAGCATGGGAGAGGTTGAACGAGGAGTTCATGGGGTCAGACAAGACAAGGCAGCAACAAGTGATTAATCTGATGAGAGACTTTGAAAACTTGAAAATGAAAGAGTCTGAGAGCATTACGCAATACTCAGACAGGGTCATGGCCACTGTCAACAGTATAGGGCTACTTGGTGAAGATTTTAGTGATAGCAGGGTGGTTGAAAAGGTTATTACCACACTCCCTAAGAGATTTGAATCCAAAATCTCATCACTCGAGGACTCAAGGGACTTGACAACCATCTCTTTGTCTGAGTTGGTGAACTCCCTTTATGCTTTGGAGCAGAGAAGGGCCAACAGGCAGGAAGACCATCCTGAATGAGCCTTCCAAGCAAAGGTCAAAGAGAGTTCCAGCACAAGTCAGAAAGGTAAGAAGCCTTGGCTTGATAAGAGGGACAAACCAAGGAGAGATTCAGGCAAGAGAAAGTTTCCACCATGTGTCCATTGCAAGAAGACCACACATTCTGAAAGGTTTTGCTGGTTTAGACCAGACATACAATGTAGGAGCTGCAAGCAGTTTGGCCATATTGAGAAAGTTTGCAAAAACAAACCAAAGGCACCAGCACAGCAGCAGATCCAAGCTCAAGCTACTGAGGACCTTCAAGCTCAGGAGGAGCATGTGTTCACAGCCTCCTGCTTTGCATCTTCAAGCAAAGTCAGAAGCAATTGGTTGGTGGACAGTGGCTGCTCACACCATATGGCAGGTGATGAGAGTCTGCTCAAGGATCTAGATAGAAGCTATGGCTCAAAAATCAGAATTGGCAATGGTGAACTGATTGAAGCCAAAGGCAGAGGCAGTGTTTTAATCAGCACTTGTTCAGGTAATAAAATCATTTCAGATGTGCTTTTTGTGCTCAATATTGATCAGAATCTGTTGAGTGTTGGTCAGTTGGTTAAAAAAGGGTATTTCCTAGTTTTCAAGAATGGTTCATGTGTTATTAAGGACTGTCATGGTCAAAAATTGATTACAGTAGGCATGGTAGATAAATGTTTCATGCTTGATGTAATTCAGCTAGAAAACAAAGCTTATGCAAGCTTGGCTGATAATGCTGGCCTATGGCATAGAAGATTAGGCCATGCTAATTTCAGATCACTTGATCTGTTGCACAAACAAAATTTAGTGGAGGACATGTCCAAGGTAGATGCAAGTGACACTGTTTGTGATATCTGTCAGCTTGGTAAGCAAGCTCGATTACCATTTCCAGTGAACCAAGCTTGGAGAGCTGAAGAAAGGCTTAAACTAGTGCACTCTGATATTTGTGGACCAATGAAGTCCCCTTCTTTAAATGGCAGCAAGTATTTTATGTTGTTCATTGATGATTTGACCAGATTTTGTTGGGTTTACTTCATGAAACACATGTCTAAAGTGTTTGAGGCCTTCAGCAAATTCAAGGCACTAGTGAAGAACCAAACAGGTTGCAAGATCAAGGCCTTGAGAACTGACAATGGGACTGAATACTTATATAAAAAGTTTCAAAAGTTTTGTGAGCATGCAGGGATCCACCATCAGCTAACCACAGTCTATACTCCACAGCAAAATAGAGTTTGTGAAAGGAAAAACAGGACAGTGATGAATATGGCCAGATGTTTGCTTTTTCAAAGTAAACTTCCAAGTAAATTTTGGGCAGAAGCTGTCAACACCTCAATTTACCTGTTGAACAAGCTTCCAACAAGAGCTGTAAAGGACAAAACACCCTTTGAGGCATGGTATGGGCTCAAACCATCAGTTTCCCATCTGAAAGTGTTTGGATGTGTGTGCTATGTGCTCATTCCAGCTGAAAGAAGAACAAAACTTGAGAGAAATTCTACTCCTGGTATATTTGTGGGCTATAGCAATAACAAAAAGGGCTACAGAGTGTATGACCCTTCGACAAAGAAAATCTTGGTGAGCAGGGACATTAAATTTGATGAGGAGAAGTTTTGGAGCTGGGAAGGTGTAGATGCAAGTCAGTTTGATGAAGACCAACTTGACATCAGCTTAGAGCCAGTTGTGAATGAACCAGAAAGTGCAGACATTGATGATCCTCCTGTGAGAGGAACCAGAACCATTGCTGACATCTACCATAGATGCAATGCAGCAATAGTTGAGCCTTCAAGCTATGAAGAAGCTACAAGGGATAGATGCTGGAAGAAGGCAATGGAAGCTGAGCTTGATATGATCAAGAAGAATAAAACATGGGACTTGGTTGATAGGCCAGACCAGAAGAAAGTCATAGGTGTCAAATGGGTTTTTAGAGCCAAATTCAACTCTGATGGCTCTTTAAACAAACATAAGGCAAGATTGGTCGTAAAGGGCTATAGTCAAGAGTATGGCACTGACTTCATGGAGACATTTGCTCTAGTAGCTAGGCTTGACACAATCAAGCTTCTGTTTGCCTTAGCTATATAGAAACAGTGGAAGATTCACCAACTGGATGTCAAGTCAGCCTTTTTGAATGGTTTTCTAAAGAAGGAAATTTACATAGAGCAACCAGAAGGGTTTAAAGTCCCAGGAGAGAAGAATAAAGTCTATAGGCTGAAGAAAGCCTTGTATGGTCTGAAACAGGCACCTAGAGCCTGGTATGATTAAGTTGATGCCTACTTGTGCAGACTTGGGTTCGAGAAAAGTCTGAGTGAACCAACACTCTATGTAAAGAAGACTGAAGATGAAACTTTGTTGATTATTTCAGTTTATGTAGATGATCTGCTAGTGACTGGAAGCAGAACTGATCTGATCAATGACTTTAAGACTCAAATGAAGGAAATGTTTGATATGACTGACTTGGGAGCCATGACATACTTCTTTGGCATGGAAGTGAACCAGTCTGATTGAGGAATCTTTATTAGCCAGTATGCTTTTGCTCTGAAGATCCTAGACAAATTTTGCATGTCTAACTGTAAACCAGTGAACACACCAATGGCCCAAGGAGAAAGGTTGACCAATTTTGGAAGCCAAGAGAGGGTAGATGAGAAAGAGTACAGAAGCTTAATTGGTTGTTTGCTTTATTTGACTACAACTAGACCTGATCTCATGCATGCTGTTAGCTTGTTGTCTAGATTCATGCACTGTTGTGACACATCTCATTTCAAGGCAGCAAAAAGAGTACTTAGGTATGTTAAGGGAACCTTGAAGTTTGGTGTCATGTTCAAGAAGGAAAATGAGCTCAAACTAATTGGATACTCAGACAGTGACTGGGCAGGCTCTGCAAATGACATGAGAAGCACCTCGGGCTACTTCTTCACACTTGACTCAGGAGTATTTTGTTGGAGTTCAAAGAAGCAACAAACTGTTGCTCAATCCACAGCTGAAGTAGAGTATATTGCAGCAGCAGCAGCAGTGAATCAAGCCATTTGGCTCAGGAAATTGTTGTCTGATTTGAATGAAGAACAAAGTGAAGCTACTGAAATCATGGTTGACAACCAATCAGCAGTTGCCATAGCCAAAAATCCAGTCTTCCATGGCAAGACAAAACACTTTAAAATTAAATTTCATTTTGTTAAAAAGGATGAGCAGACAGGAGAAATCAGCCTTATTCATTGCAGCTCACAAGACCAATTGGATGACATTTTGACAAAGCCACTTGGTACAGCTAAGTTCGAGGATTTGAAAAACAAAATTGGTGTATGTTGCATACAGTCCAAGGAAGAGTGTTGAGCATTGGCCTGCAATGCAAAATTTTACCAGTGGCCGAAACTTCAACAGCTCACCATGCAGATATGCAATGAAGCAGAACCGAATGCAACAACAAATTTAGTTGTATTTTGATCATTTTGTTCCTATGAAACTTTGTCTAGTTCAATTGTAATCTTGTTCAAAAGTTAGTGAGATTAGTTTAGATTTGAACCTTGATGTAATAGCTGTTATGACAACTTTCTTTTGTGTGTAACTTAAGTTTGCATTAGTATTAATTAGTGGGAGCAATTATATCATTAGGTAACTGTCAAATTTCTATTGTAAGTTACATATATTTTGAAATGATCAATGAAAATTAGATTGATTCTTGCAAAATCATCTTTTGTTCAAGTTTTAGTCTCTTTTTCAAACTTTTGCTCGGTTTTCTCATTGTTTTACTTAACAAACTAAGTTTGTTTCTTGATTTGTTGCTGCCAATGTTCCAACAACTGGCCTTTATTCTCTTTGTTTTTGCCCTCTCCATCCACTTTGGAATTCTGGATATTCTTTTATCAAAAATAAATTATTGAGATATTAATATAATTTTATATTAAGCCCAGTTCATGTCTAATGTCCTTGGTGATTGCTTTCAACACAGGTGGTTATGTGATTTTAGAACCTTCTCATAGACTTGCAAATTGTTTCATCTGCCCTGCCTTTTTTGCTCAATTCTTCTCCTTCTTTGCCAAGTATTTTCTTTACAGTTTCCTTAAACCCAAATTTCACCGTAAAAAACTCCTCCTTTATTGACCTGACCTCTAACCAGAGATTGTCGTTTTGTTTAAAGTAAAATTATAAAGTTAATAAAGCACAAAGCAAGAATAGTACTTAGGGCAGCATTGCCTTGACCACGAAGAGCTGTACACTCCATTTTCTTCCCTTCTTTTTCTTCAATTCTTCTCCTTCTTTGCTAAGTGTTTTCTTTACAGTTTCCTTAAACCCAAATTTCACCATAAAACCTCCTACTTTATTGACCTGACCTCTAACCCTTATATATTACTATTACTAAAGTGTTCAAGTATGAAATTATATATATATAGTTGTAGGTGACTTGAACGGAGGATATGCAAGCAACAAACAAATAGGTATGGCATTTGGTAAATTTCTTAATTTGCAGTTTTTTTTTTTTCTTGAGCTTAGGATGTTTCAAGATAATTAATTAAATTTTGTTTCGTGTTATCCAGGTAGAAATAGATCAACAAAAATGGGACCTCAGGAGCCTGAAGAGAACATCAGCCACATGGATGCTTCGCTCTATAAGGCAGCAGCAGAAGGCAACATTGAAGTATTCAATAATAAGCAGGGACATCAACTTGAGTCGCTGAAGACCCCAAACCATGACAACGTCCTCCATGTTAACTTGGCAACCCAGGAGACTGCCGCCTGGCTTTTAAACAGATTTCACTCATCCGATCCGGTTATGAGTTTTTTCATTACTATGATAAAAAGAGAAAAAAGATCAGATTTCATCGAACAAATTCTCAGCAAGTGTCCTTCACTGCTACTCCAAACGAATGCTAAAGGTCAAACTCCTTTACACGTTGCAGCAAGGAATGGACATTCTGCTATTGTGAAACTTCTAATCAAGTTTTGCGCAAAAGCTAGAGATGGAGATTTAGAGAAGCTGGGAATGGATCAAGTAAATGCAGTCAGGGAGATGCTGAGGATTACGGATCAGGAATCCAACATGGCTTTACACGAAGCAGCACGTTGTGGCAATGTTGAAGTGGCGAAAGCATTGTTGGAGTTTGAAGACCCTGATTTTCCGTATTCTGCCAACAAAAAACAGGAGACTCCACTTTACATAGCAGCTAGGAGGAGAGGATCTGCGCGCTTGTTGACTCTATTATTAGATAAATTCAAATCAACTGCTCATGGCGGCCCCCACGGTAGAACAGCTTTGCATGCAGCAGCTATGGCTGGTGATGCAGGTATGTTGTTGAGTTAGTTCCATTTTTTTTTTTTAATTTTGAAATAAATAGAGAACGGGTCTATTGACATTTTTTTTTTTTTTTGCTTGGATTTAGAGGCAATAAAGGTAATATTAAATAAGAAGGGGAATTTGACAAAGGAAAGAGATGAAGATGGACACACCCCTCTCCATTATGCTGCACACTTTGGTTATAGATTCTCAGTTGTGAAAGAACTGTTAAAAAGGGATGTATCAGCTGCCTATATAGGTGACAAAAAGAGGGGGATGACACCCCTTCTTATGGCAGCCAGGCAAGGTTATCTTGAAACAGTTTCAAAGATTCTCTCTTTATGTCCAGATTGTTGTGAAAAAGTGGACAACAAAGGTTTGAATTTACTTCATTATCTGGCTTTTAGAGGCTCTTCCTCTCCATTTGGGAATTCTGTTTTCAAGAGTGGTCATATTGAGATTGTATACGGATCAGTCAAAAATCTAATGGAATTGGAAGGTGCCTTTGGAATGACACCTCAAGATGTTGATAATGCAGTTCGATCTCAGAAACATCATCATAAACAGGTAGGTGTGTGTACATATTACATTTCTATAGCTATGGTTTTATTAGTATTTAAAATTTTGAATTAACATATTTAATAAACCTACAATACAATCGGCTAATGTGGGTGGCATGGCAGAAGCAAATCAAAGAATTGTTGGAAGAAATTGAGAATGATCAAGTGGCGGAGGAACCGGTTCATCACTTTACCGTACGAAATAATTCTATAGAAAGTTTGGAGAAGACAGGAAATGCTCATTTAATAGTTGCAGCACTTATAGCCACCGTCGCATTTGTAGCAGCAATAACTGTTCCTGGTGGTTTGGAGAGTGAAAAAGGGTCAAATCGAGGCACCCCCATTTTGATTCAAGAGGCAGCCTTTAAAGCATTTGTTGTAACAAATGCAATGGCCTTTATTTTCTCTGTTTCTGCCCTCACCACCCACTTTGGGGTTCTGGATCATCTTTTTACACGATTTATTTTTTGGCGTGAAGCAATTTTGTATCGAACTTGGTCTGTTTTTACGCTCCTTAGCTATGCAACGCTTGCGATGGTGATTGCTTTCAGCACGGGTAGTTATGTGGTCTTAAAACCTTCCCACGAACTTGCCATTGTTTCCTATCTCATATGCCCTGCCTTTTTACTTTGTATGTGGGCAGCTTTGCTGGTAATTTTGAGTCCTTCAATACATATTTAAAAATATAAATATGATAATATTACTTTATGGCTTATTACAATGTTGTTTCAATTATTATAAATTCAAAAATATTTTATTTCCTTTTAATAGTTTTTCAAATATTAAATATATAATGAAAAAAAATTATTTTGTTTCTCATGAAAAATAGATATCAATCATGCTTCTCAAGTTTTCATTATTGAAAACAAAATTTTATTTCTAGTTATCAAACTTGATTTTAAATTTTTAAAAAATAGAAAATAAAAATATTTTCAGAAACCAAATAAAGCTTAACTTTTATTTTTTTGGGTTAATATACCATTTGGTATTTAAGTTAGTTTCAATGTTTAATTTGATATCTGAACCAAATGTTTTCATGAGACCCAATGAATATTTAACAGGTCTACTCTAATAAATAAACATAGGTATTCTAATTGAGACAAAAGAAAAAAGAAGCTCAGGTATTAAATTGAGTTTTTTTAAAGTTAAACTCGAATACTTAACTATGACAAAAAAAAATTCATGTATCAAAGTAAAAAAAAAATTAAATACAAAATTAAACATTCAAACCAAATTCATATACAAAATTATAAAAAAATAATCTTTTAATACTAAATTAAATTTTGAAGTGAAATTCAAGTATCAAATAATATATTAACTCATTCTTTTCTTCTGTTAAATCCTCACCTTGAATAAAGCTAAGGTTATTTGTTTTACATTTACAACTTAAAATTTACATAGAAATAGTTTATTAAAGATTAAACAAGATTTAAGTGGTGTGTTGTTTTAAAGTTCACAAAATTTTATTTAAAATAATTACATAAAAATAAAAATAAAAATAAAAATTTCACACCAACAATATAAAGTTAAAAAATCACACATAAAAAATAGCATTGGTAAAGATTCTGCTTTACTAAATTGTTTAAGTAAGGAATTATACATGCCGTGGTGTTTTCTTTGGATGGGAGATGCGTTTATTTACGATTAATGTAAAAATAACGATGTAACACCTCAAACCCGGTCTAGACATTATGACTGAATATGGAGAACTTACATTAGTTTGTTTTGAAACTCTTGATTTAATCAAACTTAATTATGCGTTTCAAAAGCAGAAAACTTGGCGAAACTCTCACAAACGTTCAGAAAAACTTAAGTTCGAAAACACTTATTTCAAACCCGAAAATTTAGTTCAATTTCATTTGTTCCAAAAGTACCAATTTTGGATAAATTTTTTCCGTTTAATGCCAACATTTGTTATAAACTACTTATTTATTTATAGAAAAATATTTAAGAGTAACTTAATTTGCAACGGAAAATTTCTTAGAATTTTAGCTTTGAAAATCCTAATCCAATTTGTTAACCCATGTGATTTTAAAGTTTTATAAATATCAAAAAAATCAACGAAAGAAATGAAAACCAAAACACAACCAAAAAATAGATTACAACCCCAAAAATAACTAAAACATAAACCAACATATTCCATTTAACCGGTAACCAATCCAAGCTCCCACACGTCCTCCGGTTCTAAGTTTGAAGTTTACCTAAAAGGTATTAAACAAACAAGTGAGCTAGAAGCTTAGTCTGTGACCTGACCTACAACCAGAGTTTTCTTATAGGTTTTGCATAAACAATAATCACATTGAAATTTCATATTGTATTACATATTAAAGCATGTCATGTAATGTATCGGAAATTATCACATATCATATTTGAATGTCATAATTTCAAAAACATATATATCAGAACAAAATTTCATAATTTCAAACACATTCTCTTATACAAAATCATATGTGTATTCAGATTCAGATACAAATACAGACACAAATCCTACCCCCATCCACAATAGACCAACTCCGACCAGCGAATCACACCAAATAGGACTACGAGAGTTCATCCATCCAATCACACCAATATGTGGCGGTGTGCCACTCATAAATATGTAGCTGAACTTCCATATAGAAATTTGCGGTCTAGCCGCCATATATTTGTAGTAAAAACTGCCATATAACACTTCCTCTATCATATCATAACCCACCCCAATGTATATGCAAAATCAAGTTAACATGCATACATGTCACATAGATTGTATGGCATGGATACATAAATAGATATTATACAAAGCATAACACAACACATAACTTATACAAATCATAACATATTGAGATTATGCTGCACACAAAGGTTACAATTTTGTCGTGGAAGAACTGTTAAAAAGGGATGTATCATCTGCCTATATAAGTGATAAAAAGAGGGGGATGACACCCCTTCTTATGGCAGCCAAGCAAGGTTATCTTTTAACAGTTTCAAACATTCCCTCTTAATGTCCAGATTGTTGTGAAAAAGTCGACAACAAAGGTTTGAATTTACTTCATTATCTGGCTTTTTGAGGCTCTTCCTCTCCATTAGAGTGTCATCTTTTCAAGCTTGGTGGTATTGGGATTGCATATGGATCGGTCAGAAATTTAATGGAGTTGGAAGGTGCCTTTGGAATGACACCTCAAGAAATTTATAATGCACTTCAATATAAGAAACATCACCATAAACAGGTGAGTGTATATATTGCATTTCTATGGCTATGGTTTGATTAATATTTAAGTTTTGAATTAACATATTTAATAATTCTACAATACAATCGGCTAATGTGGGTGGCATGACAGAAGCAAATCAAAGAATTGTTGGAAGAAATTGAAAATGATCAAGTGGCGGAGGAACTAGTTCATTGCTTTCCCTTACAAAATGTTTCTACAGAAAGCTTGAAGAAGAAAAGAAATGCTCATTTAGTAGTCGCAGCACTTATAGCTACTGTCGCATTCGCAGCAGTAATAACTGTTCCTGGTGGTTTGTAGAGTGACAAAGGGTCAGAGCAAGGCACTCCTTTTTTTGTTCATGAGGCAGCCTTTAAAGCATTTGTTGTAACAAATGCATTGGCCTTTCTTTTCTCTATTTTTGCCCTCAACATCCACTTTGGGGTTATGGACAATATATTATCAAGATTTAGTTTTTGGCATTGTTGAACAGTTTTATTTCGAACTCGATCTGTTTCTGGGATCCTTGGCTATGCAACGATTGCCATGGTGATTGCCTTCAGCACATGCATTTATGTGATCTTAAAACCGTCCCACAGAGTTGCCATTTTTTCATATCTCATCGGCCCTTCCTTTTTATTCTTAATGTTGCTAAATTTGAATGTATAAATAAAATATAAATGCGATAATATACTTTATCATTGATTACAATATTCTTCTAATTTCTAGTACGAATGTTACCTTAAGCATTACTTTAATTTTCGGTTATAATTAAAAATTAGTTTCATAAAATCATTGAAAAATATGAGAATTTTAAGTTTAAGAAAAACACAAGGTTTTATTTAAAAGTGGGAAGTCGTCCTCAACTTTTTTAGTTAGGTGTGATCACACACATTTAAAATCATCTTTTAAAAAAGAATTTTTGAAAATTCTTTTTTAAAAGGATAAAATTGAGTCTACAATATAAATCCAAAGAAAAATGTTTAGGTTAGAGAATTCGTTACACTAAAGGAAGATTTTAGCACACTCGTGACGCCAAAAATTGGCACCTTATTAAATATGTGTTGTCTACATTCGTAAATTAAAACTCATATCTTGGTTTTTGATTATGATCCAATTTTTTGATAAATTAAAAATAAATATTAAATGAGTGAATCAATTTTTTAATAGCAAAACAAAGATAATGATCAAGATGTAGCATTTTCAAAATTCAAGGGCCTTTTTTGAGATTTTCCATTTATTTTTCATCATGTTTAAAAGAGAAAAGTTATAAATTTTGAAGTCAGTAGCCCAATATTTATTAAACATTTGCCCCCAAATCAAATATTAGCTTAAAGTTAAGAAACATTCAACTTTTAGAATTGTGAAATTACATTTAATAGAAAGCAATAACATTTCAAAAACAAATAAAAATTAACAAAAATCGGATCCGATATCAACAAAATTAAATTTGATATTATCATGTAAGTTGCTATGTTCAAAATGTTAATGTTTTAGTCAATATTTTTATTAAAAAATCAATTTAATTCCTTCTGAAAGGTTTATGGCTAAATTCGACTCTTTTTTGAAAAGATTGAGGACCAAGTTTAGCTCAAGAAAAAAATAATGGTTAAATTTAGCTCAAAAAAAGAATAAGGGCCAAATTGATAATATATATATATATATATATATATATATAAACACTAAGGGCTAAATTTGTCATTATGCCTAATGAAAATTAAGTACTCAATTTAAGTTATAAAATCTATTTGATATATTTCTTAAAATACAAAACATTTTTAAATTGTTTGATAAATATAATTCTTAAAATTTTAAAAGTAATGTTAAAAGAAATAAAATAAAAAGAATTTGAAAAGAAAATCTATCAATATTCTTCTTTTATAATGGATTATCAAACCTGCTTAAAATTTAATGATTTAAATTTCTTTTCCAAATGGATTATCAAACAAGACCAAAATGGTTTGACTTTTTGTTCACAACTTGACTTTGATTGATCACTCATTATCAATGGCTCTTGTTTCTCCAAATTTTTATTTTTCTTAAAATTAAGAATTGAGAAAAATTAATACAAGTATCAAAATACTTAATTTGAAGCCGGTCTTCCTCTACGAGGTAAAAACAAAAACAAAACCAAAACATTCATTAACCCATATAGGGAAAAGCTGAAATTTATTTTGTTGAGAAGGTCGAAATTAAGTTATATACTTGAAAGTTAATTCTATTCCGGCAATCAAGATAATTTATCTCTCCTTAATAAATTTTAGATAATATAATAATTTTTACATAAATCTCTTTCTCTTTGTGATTCTATAGGTTATAGGTCATGTATTTAGATTATCTACATATGAAAGTTGTCCTTTGCATCCAAAACTAAATTTCTGATGCAACTTCGAATTAATTTAACATGGGAAAAGAAGAGGAGTGCGGCTTCCATGCAGCAACGACCAAAGCCAAAGAGAAGGCGTGCTGCCTAATTTCTTGCCTTTCCCATCCACACAATTTCTTGACTTTTCGTGTCTTTCTCAGCCACACAATTATTTTATATTTTCGTATCAAATTTTGATTTTGTTTCCCTTGTAAATATTTTAAAAAATATAAATCTAATTATTGATAAATAAATTGTTTGTATAAAAAAAGTGAATTTTAAATTAATTTGGAACAAATTAAATTAAAGTAAATACATGATTTTGATATTTATTTCTTTGCATTTTCTAGAAAAAGTATTTTAAAACTATATTATTATATGAATAACAACAAAGGAGGAGAGTGATTTCCTTAGCCGATAAGTTGTTGAACATTCTAACAAAGAGGTAAGGCATTTGGTAAATTTCTGAATTTATAACAGTGTTAAAAGTATGAAATTAGATATAGCTGTCATTTGTAAGTGACTTGAATGGAGGATATGCAAGCAAGTAATTAACTGGTATGACATTTGGTAAATTTCTGATTTTGCAGTATTTTTTTTCTCTTGAGTTTCAAGCTAATTAATTCAATTTTGTTTGGTTTTATCCAGGAAGAAATAGATCAACAAAAATGGAACCTGAGGAGCCTGAAGAGAACATCACTCACATGGATGCTTGGCTGTATAAGGCAGCAGCAGAAGGCACCATTGAAGTATTCAATAAAAACCAGCAGCTTCAACTTGAGTCGCTAAAGACCCCAAACCATGACAACCTGCTCCATCTTAACTTGGCAACCCAGGAGAATGCTGCCTTAATTTTTAACATATTTCTCTCAATAATCAAATTCTTCCCCTTACTATATGGATGCTTCTCTCCGCCTATGCGTGATTTAATTACTATTATAAGAGGAGAAAAAAGATCAGATTTTATCGAACAAATTCTCAGCAAGTGTCCGTCACTGCTACTCCAAACGAATGCTAAGGGTCAAACTCCTTTGCACGTTGCAGCAAGGTATGGACATTCTGCTATTGTGAAACTTCTAATCAAGTCTTGCGCAAATGCTAGAGATGGAGATTTAGAGCTGGGAATGGATCGAGTAAGTGCAGTGAGGGAGATGCTGAGGATTAGGGATCAGGAATCCAACACGGCTTTACATGAAGCAGCACGGTGTGGCAATGTTGAAGTGGTGAAAGCACTGTTGGAGTTTGAAGACCCTGATTTTCCGTATTCTGTCAATAAAAAACAGGAGACTCCACTTTACATAGCAGCTAGGAGAGGAGACGGGGTCATGCTGAGTATACTATTTGATAAATCGAAATCGACAGCTCATGGCGGCCCCCACGGTAGAACTGTTTTGCATGCAGCAGCTATGGCTACAGATGCAGGTATGTTGTTGAGCTAGTTCCTTTTTCTTTTTTTTTAATTTTGAAATAAATAAAGAACAGGTCTATTGACATTTTTTTTTTTTTTTGCTTGGATTAAGAGGCAATAAGGGTAATATTAGAGATGGGGAATCTAACGAAGGAAAGAGATGAAGATGGACGCACCCCTCTTCATTATGCTGCACACTTAGGTCGTAGATTCTCAGTTGTGGAAGAACTGTTAAAAAGGGATGTATCAGCTGCCTATGTAGGTGACAAAAAGAGGGGGATGACACCCCTTCTTATGGCAGCCAGGCAAGGTTATGTTGGAACAGTTTCAAAGATTCTCTCTTTATGTCCAGATTGTTGTGAAAAAGTGGACAACATAGGTTTGAATTTACTTCATTATATGGCTTTTAGAGACTCTGTCTTCCCACTAGGGAGTTCTGTTTTCAAGCGTGGTGGTATTGAGATTGTATATGGATCAGTCAGAAATCTAATGGAGTTGGAAGGTGCCTTTGGAATCACACCTCAAGAAGTTTATAATTCACAGAATCATTTTAGGAAACAACATCCTAAACAGGTGTGTGTATATATTGCATTTCCATGGATATGGTTTTATTAATATTTAAGTTTTGAATTAACATATTTAATAAATCTACAATATAATTGTCTAATGTGGGTGGCATGGCAGAAGCAAATCAAAGAATTGTTGGCAGAAATTGAGAATGATCAAGTAGCAGAGGAACCAGTTCGTCACTTCCGCTTACGAAATGTTTCTACAGAAAGATTGGAAGCTATAAGAAATACTCATTTATTAGTGGCAGCACTTATAGCCTCCGTCGCCTTCGCAGCGGCCATAACTGTTCCTGGTGGTTTGAAGAGTGAAAAAAGTTCAGTGGAAGACACTCCCCTTTTGATTCATGAGGCAGCCTTTAAAGCATTTGTTGTAACAAATGCATTGGCCTTTATTTTCTCTGTTTCTGCCCTCTTCATTCACTTTGGGGTTCTGGATAATCTATTATATCGATTTAAATTCTGGCGTGAAACAGTTTCATATAGAGCTCAATCTGTTTCTGGGCTCCTTGGCTATGCAACGGTTTCGATGGTGATTGCTTTCAGCACAGGCAGTTATGTAGTCTTAAAACCTTCCCACGGACTTGCCATTTTTTCAGCCCTACCTTCTTTTTCGTTCTGCATTGGACTAGTTTTGACTACTATATTGTGAGGATATTACTTATCATTGATTACAATATTCTTCCAATTCCTAGTGTCAATGTTACCACTTTGAAGAAATATTAACAATCTCTATTTAATTGAAATCAGTATTTATTAGTTTATACACGCACAATTTCAAAAAAAAACAAAAAACAAATACAACATATGTAAAGTAAGATTTATTAAATATCAAAGAATTACAAAGATGTTGTAGCTAATTCTTCGTTATAATCAAAAATTAGTTTGATGAATCATTGAAAAATATAAAAATTTTATGTTTAAGGAAAACACAAGGTTTTATTTAAAATTGAGAAGTTGTCGCCAATCTTTTTGGTTAGGTGAGATCAAACACTTATAAAATCACCTTTTAAAAAGAAAATTTCGAAAATTCTTTTTCTTAAAAGAAAATTTTGAGTCTATGATAGAAATTTGTTGAAATTTATACATTCGAGAGTTAATTATGCGAAAGGAAGGTTTTAACACTCCCAACCCTCAAAATTGATATTTTATTAAATATTGTTGTCTACAATTCCTCAATTAAAATTCATATCTCGGTGTTTAATTACAATCCAAATTTTGAGTCTATTATTTATTTATTTTTATTTATCCAAATGGGTACATGGCGAAATTGCTTTGGCTTTTTGCACACAACTTGACTTTGGTTCACTCATTATCAACAGCTCCGGGTTCTTTAGATTTTCAAAATTTTAAATTAAGAATTGCGAAAAATTAATACAAGTATCAAATGTTCACCAGGTTAAAATTTTTATCATTTTAAGAGTTAAAAAGTAATTTTACCATTATTAATTTAAAATTTTATAAATTATAAAGAATTAAAAGAAAAAATTTTCATTTTAAGAGTGTTAGGCCTGCCAACCCCTGGCTTCGCCCTAAACCCATACAATTTCAACCAATTTTGATGAAGTCATTTCAAGCTTTCAAATGTATTATATTTGATGACTCAAAAAATCCTAACTTTCAACTAAATAGACTTTTTCGTTGTTTTTGAACTAACGTATACTTAGGACTAAGGTAAAATAAGGTCACAATAAACATCAAAAGTAAATTAATTTTTAAACAGATTTAAGACTTTCTTTTTTGTCCAGTCTAATATGTTATTAGTCCATATTAGCACATTTATGTCTCTACTTGAGAGTTAATCCTATTCCGACAACCAAGATAAACTATCTCCCCTTATTAGATTTTAGATAACATAATAGTTTTTACATAAATTAATTTTTCATCATGATTCCATGAACTACAAATTATACATTTAAATTACCGACTAACGAAAATTGTTTTCTGCATACAAAAATAAATTTATGATACAACTTCCAATTAATTTAACATAAATAATTAGTGAGCCAATATTTATTTATACCATTTGCTTATACGTACATGCACAACCATTAAAAACAACCATAATGCGTACTAATTTTATTGAAGCCAAATCTTTTTTTTTTCCATACTCCCTTTTTGTGGTGGAAAAACGTAAGTACATGAACAGGCTCATGATAGCCAAAAGCTTTCTCCGAAGTCAAGAAAAAAAAAAGCCGAAATTAAATTATATATATTTTTATAAATATTAAAAGATTAAATCAAATCTTTATTATTTTTAAGGAGTTAAAGTATAATTTTATCTTTATTAATTTAAAATTTTTAAAATTTTAAAAAACTAAAATAGTAAAATTTCCATTGTAGGGGGGCTGGGGCCTCTGCCAACCCCCCAAATCCGCCTCTATTTCTCAACCCAATTTTTGCTTGAAATGTTATTTAAAAGCAACTCCCTTATCAGCACAAGATTTCTGTAATATCATTGGAACTCGAAATGTTGATGTTGACTCCCTCATGGAAATGGTATTTTGTTAAAAAAAAGTACTTGATTAGTTAACGGACCCCAAATTTGGATATCAATTAGGTTATAAAAAAGTTTAGGTATCAAATAGGTATTAATTACCAAATTCGTTAAAGTGTCTATTTGTTGAAATAGCACAATCACATATTTAAAAAAAATACAAAGTTGTGAAGTGTTTGTACTATAATAAATAGAGGTGGTTTCTCCACTTTTAAATTATCCCAAATTTTGTCATTTCTTTCTTGTAATTTTTCAATTCATCTTTTGCAGTGAAATATATTTATTAGTATTCGAGGATGTAGGCATAATTTGATAAATCTTGTTAAAATTATGATATTTATTTTTTTAAATATTTTATAGAGTACATTTGTAATGAAATGTTGACCTTTAAGCGGGACTGATTGTTACTAAACTAACTATAATTACGATAAAGGCAAGCGCACCTATCGAACAATAGTATGGTTATGGCGAGTAGGGAATATCATATCCATAAGGACTAAAAGTATTAGTAATTACCGTTTTTCTATTATTTAGCCGATAAATTAGAGCGATTGTTTTTAATCTAAATTTACTAATCTAATTTAACTAAGAACGCAACAGAGAATGAAATAGGAAAATAATCAAAGATAACCAATGAGAAAGACAATACTTAGGAAAGAATTCACCTAGACTTCACCTATTATTTTTTAATCTAAATTAAACGATTTGTTCACTTGTGTCTTGATCCGTAGAAATCCCTAGATTATGTTAATATCTCTTTCGAGAGTAAAAATAACTGACTCTAAGTTGATTAATTTAAATCTCTCTTTCTAATTAAAACCGCTATTGTCACATTAACTCGATCTATGGATTCCCCTATTAGATTTGACTCTAATCCGGTAGATTTATGTCATCTTATTTCTAGGATTGCATGCAACTCCACTCAATTATGCTAGATCTACTCTTAAACAGGGACTTTTGCTCCACTGAAATAAGCACATTAAACATGAACTAATATCCAAAAAATATTAAAACACGAAATAAGCATACATAATTGAGAACAAGAATCAAGTATTTATCGCGTAAAAATAAAAATTAAATAATAAGATTCATCATAGGTTTCATCCTCCCTAGGTATCTAGGGAATTTAGGTCATAATACTGAATAGAAACATCTCAAAGTTAGGATAATCACAAGACATAAAGAAACTTAATAAAACTTCAAAAGAAATTAAATGGAGATATTCGATCTTGAGGGAGATTCGCTTTCGAGTTGATTCTGTTGCCATTCTTCAAGTCTTTTCTTCGATCTTCTCTGACTGCCCTCTTAAGTCTTCTTCTAATTAGTATTTATAGACTTTAGAATGCTCAGAATGCCTAAAAAGTAGGTTTTTCTGTGTATCTGGGAAGCAGGTGCCCCACACAGGCGTGTGCCTAGCCCGTGTGGAAATGCCCAGGCCTGGTGGATCCTGAAAACAGCTCTTTTTGTCCGATTTTAGCTTGTTTTTCGCTCCTTTCACTCCCTTATGATCACCTAAGTATAGAAACATGAATTTAAAGGATTAGTAGCATCAACTCACTAATTTACATAATAAATCATCCAAAAACGTATCAAGAATGATATTAAAAATATGTTACTTTTATGACTTATCAGGAATTATCTGTGATCCCTCCAATCTTTCTTGAAAATTAAGTTAGTGTTATTTTTTTACTACAATAACTATTCACACATCACTATTAACTCTTAATGATTATACTAACAATTTAGTCTTTTTCTTCTCTTTTGATAGTAAAAAAGTAGCAGGAAAAAGCTTAAAAACAAACCATATCAAAGACTAAAGTTGTTTCCATGGTAAGTAAGAAGCTCCAAAACTCAAGGTGGTTCATCTTCAAAAAAATGCAGAGTTTCCAAAATCAGGACCCAGCCGCGCCATAAAGTTTGCAATCTTAGTAGCTTCCCGTCTCCTATGCATAAATTGGAATCCATCTGACAATAGCTTGGTCATTAGTCGCCTCTTTAAAATATCCATCGCCCCTCACATTTTCCGATTCAATGATAAGCCTCCGATAACCTTAGTGGCAGGCCAACAATTAATTAGTATTTGAATCATCTTTAACAACCTTGTTTTGGCCCCATTTGCTAATTTTAATTAATGTTTTATAATTAAAATTAAAATAAAATATTCAGATTGACCCATACTTACCTAACCTTTGAATTAGATTGATAAACTACATTTACATAAATCTATTTATAACAACTTTTTTTTTAATTAAAATTTAGTATATCGTGATCATAATTTAGTGATATATAAATTTAAAAATGATAATTTTGATGCTTATACTATTAGTGATTGTGTGATTCGAATTCCGTCACTTTAAATAAAATACAAAGTCAAAATAAAGAAATTTGTGGGGATGAAGGGCTTTTTAACCATTAAATGGATGTAGTCAAAACTCTTCTTATATTAAGTTTTCAACATTAATTAGTGATTTTATCATTGTACAAGCCCAATTTTGGGCCCAAACCCCAAACCCAAACAACCCACTACACACCAAACCCCAAACCCAAACAACCCACTACACACTAAACCCCAAGCCCAAGACTAACAACCCAAATACATTTAAAAAAAAAAAGAAAGAAACCTAAACCTAAAAAAACCCTAGCCGCCGCCCTAGCCTTGTCAGCCACCTGCTCCACCGCTTGTCAGCCACCTGCCACCGCCACTTGCACCTGCAGAACAGAGGAGAAAAGACAATAAGTAATAAAAAAAAAAAGAAGGAAAATGTAATGGCTATTTAAAAGCCAAAGCAATAAGCCATTTTTTTCGGACATTTTTTTATCAATGAAAACAAGAGATTCAAACACAAAATAGCATAGATCTAATAAAAAAGAAAAGAAAATACCGAAGGAAAGCGAGCGGAGGCCGAAATCGGAAGGTTTTTTCCGTTCTTAATCTGTTTCTTTTCTTCTTTTTTTTTTTTTCGTTTCTCACATGTATATATACATATATATTTAAATAAAAATATATATATAAAAAAAGAAAAAAAAAGGGAGGTTTTTACCTTTTCCGGCAACCGTATACGGTGGCCGGCGGCGGTGGCGCACGGCGGTACGGCGACCGGACGTTGACCGGTCCGGTGACCGGGAATCGCTCCCCCCTCTTCTCTCCTTCTCCTTTTTTTCCTCTCCCCTTTTTTTTTCTTTCTCAGCTGGACAAATGATTTTTTTGTTAAAAATGGCCCTTTTATAGCCTTCCAAAACGACGTCGTTTTGGGGGCTGCCTTTTAGCCCCAAAACGACGTCGTTTTGGCACTTAACCCGCGACCCGACCCGCTCCAACTTCAGGATCCGCGTGTTTTCATTGGAGGGGCTATTTGCGATTTAGCCCATCCGCCTTTTTATTACTTTGCAATTAAGTCATTTTTTAATTTTTAATTTGGCCCCAAAATTTGTCGTAATTTTCAATTTAATCCTAGCTAATGCTATGCGTTTTAGAAAGGGGGTTATTGCACTTTAGGCCCTCCGTTGTTTCACGCGCGTTTAAATAAGCCCTTTTCTTCTTCTCTTTTATTTAAAATTTGCCCCAAAACTTAGTTTTTAATTCGAATTTAATCCTTTTTTAAATTTAAGTTGATTCTTATATTATCTTTACTATTTTAATTTTTAATATTAGTTCCAATAATATTATATATATATACTTTTAAATACACTCTTTTATTTTCTATTATTATAAATATTATCATTTTATTTTCCTTACATTATTATATTGTATCGTCCTTTTTTTATTTTTTATTTATTTATTATCATATCATTATTATTTTTCATGTACACATTATTTATATTATTTTTATGATTATTATTGTATTTATTTTTGCTACTATTATTATATTATTAGTATTAGTGTTATAATTACTATTAGTACACTTATATGTATATATATTGATATGTAAAGTTATCAAAGGTTATTTTAATATTATCATCATCTTAATATTAATATGTATTTATTTTTAACATATATATGTATATATTTATGGAGTATTATTAATAATTGTCTTGTAACATTATTATTGTTATTTCTAATGTGTATGTATTATATATATTTTTAATACTATACTATGTATATATTTTATATGTATTTATTATATTTTTATGTATATATTTTTAACATCACATTATTCATATATTTTATATTATGTATATATTTTTGTCTATATTATATACATACTTTTAATACTCAATACTATTATCATAAATATGTTCTTGATATATGTATGTATATATATATGTTTTTTTCTTTATTCATATATTATTATCATTATTTTCCACTTTTTATTATGCTATTTTTATTTTTGTACATACTTCTAATATCATTATTATATATGTATATTTTATGTAATATTTGTGTTTCAATATTATTGTTTCTAGTATGTATATATTATGTATATATTTTTAATGCTACGTTATACATTTTTATTTCTATTATTACTTATATATTTTGATACATATATGTATATATTTATATACCGTTATCATTAGTTATTTTTTATTATTACTGTTTTCAAATAAATATTGTATATATATTTTTAATCTAGTATTATAGGTTGTACATATATATGTTCCCTACTATTTCATATTTACATTATTATTATCATGTTTAAAACCATGTGTTATTATCGTTTCATACTATTATTATTTATATTATTATTATTATTATCGTTTTCGTTATCATTGTCATTTTTATTTTGCCGTGTTTTATTTATTTTTATGTGTTCGATCATTTCATTTTCCTCATGTATTTGTTTATATTTGCATATTACTAGCCTTGCTATTACTTCGTCTTTTACAATTGCTCATATTATCGTTTTTGACACTGTCGCACCTATTATCATGTTATTATTCGTATTAATGTTATAATTTGCTTTTATGTTATTATAAATCACGTTATTTTTCTTACTCAATATATTAAAAATTTCCTTCATCAAAGTAATATTTCGTATTAGGTAATTCGAGATACTCGTGTCCTAACTTACTGGGTTTCGATTTTTCTCATTTAACCTAAATAACGGAATATTCCTTTTAATCACAATGTGAGTTAAAAAAAGGTGCTTATTTTCGGAGATACGAGGTGTGGTGCCCTAACTTACCGGGTATGACATTTTGTTACCTCGAAATAAGATTTTTCGCAAATAAAGACAATATTCGGTGTTCAGAAATTTGAGGAAACGTACCCTAACTTACTGGATTTCGATTTTCCTCGTTCACTCTAACTAACCGAATATCCCTTTAAAAGAAGTTGAAATACGTTAATTTTTAATAAAAGGCAAGCTCAGTCTCAAAGTTCGAGATGTCGTGTCCTAACTTACTGGGCATGATATTTTATTACTTCGAGATGAGAGAGTCCTTAACATCCGCTTAATTTATTCAATCATTTTTAAATTAGCATTAATACAAAGATGGATCGTATTTTAAATTCTTTCAAATTTTCAAATTTTCGACACTAAGACACTAATTAACCAACTAGGTACCAATTTTGGGCGTATCGAGGGTGCTAATCCTTCCTCATGCGTAACTGACTCCCGAACTCGTTTTCTGATTTTCGTAGACCAAAAATTATCGTTTTAGTAAATCTTAACTTTTATTAAAATGATTAATTTAAGGTGATCCGATCACACCTCATCAAAAAAGGATTGGTGGCGACTCCCTCTATTCATTTTCATTGTCAAAATCCAAGTCGATACCCGTTTCCCCAAAAAAATGGTTACGACAATCATCTTCTACCCGTGATTTTTTTAGAGAAAAAGTTTTTTTTACTTAAAATATATTTTTTATTATTATCATTTTGTGATTATTCTACTATCATTATCGATGTCAAAGGAAAGAGATGAGGTAAACTTTGTGAAATTTTCATGGACTTGTCATCGTTTTAGGTTTCATCTGCTCTGTCTTTTTTGTTTGTTATTACTTACAACAATTCCTAGCATTGTTGAAGATGGTTTTGTAGTGAAAGGGAATTAATAAAAGTATAGATGTCGCACTGCAAGGAATTCAAGGCTGCCTTGTCCACAATGGCCTATAGCTGCCAAGCACCAGCTGATCTTAAAGTATTGACTTCACCACAAAGAGCTGTACACCCCCATTTTTCTTCCATTCTTCTCCTTCTTTGCAGTTTCCTTAAACCCAAATCTCACCATCAAAAACTTCTTCTTTATTGATCTGACCTCTAACCAGAGATTGTCGTTTTGTTTGAAGTATAAATTTAGTAAAGCAAAAAGCAGTGTAAAATTTAGTTAGTAATTTTTTTTAAAAATATTTTTGCTATAATAATAAATCTAACTCTAAATATTTTTTTTTAATTTGCATTATGCGAAATTAATTTGGCGGAAGCATGCGTTTGTGCTCATTATCTGTATTAAAAATGATGGATTTGGAGCATCTACTTTTCAACAATTTTTAGTATTGTAACGATGACTAGCAACTTTGTTTTAGGGCCATTTGCTTTCCTTTTCCTTACAATTAAGTCATCATATGATAATAATATTTAATATAAGTTAGACAAATAATGATTCGATTATTAGAACATTATTATTTTGGTCACTCAAGTTTTAAAAAAGTTTAATTTAGTCATTAACGTTATGAACAATTGATATTTTTGGCGTCTTAATAAATTTAGCCTTTCAATCTCTACAAATTCTATTAATTTGGTCCTAATTTTAAAATTAAATTTAACCCTTAACTTTACACATTATGATAATTTAATCTTGATTCTTAAAAATTTAAAGTAAAAGTTTCTTCTATAAAATACATACAAAATTATAAAAATATTTATAAATTAATAAATGAATACTCAATTTTTTCTTTAAAAAAAACTTCAAAGAAAATCTAGGGTTTAGTCTGAATGACTCAATAATAACTAACATGACCAAAATTTAGTGTGTAACAGTTTTCTGAGCTACCAAACACTGTCTTAGAATAAAAAAAGAACACAGGGCAGCATTGACTTGACCACGAAGAGCTCTAGACCCCGTTTTCTTCCCTTCTTTTCTTTAATTCATCTCCTTCTTTGCAGTTTCCTTAAAACCAAATTTCACCATAAAAAACTCCTACTTTATTGACCTCACTTCCAACCCAATATGCTACAATTACTAAAGTGTTCAAGTATATGTAGTTGTCATTTGTAGGTGACTTGAATTGAGGAATATGCAAGCAAGTAACTAACCGGAAAGACAATTGGTAAATTTCTGAATTTGCAGTATTTTTTTCTTGAGCTTGGAATGCTTCAAGCTAATTAATTAAATTCTGTTTGGTGTTATCCAGGAAGAAATAGATCCACAAAAATGGAACCTCGGGAGCCTGAACAGAACATCACTCATATGGGGGCTTCGCTGTATAAGGCAGCAGCAGAAGGCAACATTGAAGTATTCAATAATAAGCAGGGGCTTCAACTTGAGTCGCTAAAGACCCCAAACCATGACAACCTGCTCCATGTTAACTTGGCAACCCAGGAGAATGCTGCCTTCCTTTTTAGCATATTTCTCTCAATAATCAAGTTCTTCCCCTTACTATATGGATGCTTCTCTCCGCCTATGCGTGATTTAATTACTATTATAAGAGGAGAAAAAAGATCAGATTTTATCGAACAAATTCTCAGCAGGTGTCCGTCACTGCTACTCCAAACGAATGCTAAAGGCCAAACTCCTTTGCACGTTGCAGCAAGGTATGGACATTCTGCTATTGTGAAACTTCTAATCAAGTCTTGTGCAAAAGCTAGAGATGGAGATTTAGAGAAGCTGGGAATGGATCAAGTAAATGCAGTCAGGGAGATGCTGAGAATTACGGATCAAGAATCCAACACGGCTTTACATGAAGCAGCAGGGTGTGGCAATGTTGAAGTGGTGAAAGCATTGTTGGAGTTTGAAGACCCTGATTTTCCGTATTCTGCCAATAACAAACAGGAGACTCCACTTTACATAGCAGCTAGGAGAGGAGACGGAGTCATGCTGAGTGTACTATTAGACAAATCGAAATCAACAGCTCATGGCGGCCCCTACGGTAGAACAGTTTTGCATGCAGCAGCTATGGCTGGAGATGCAGGTATGTTGTTGAGTTAGTTCCATTTTTTTTAAAATTTAAAATAAATAAAGAACAGGTCTATTGACATTTTTTTTGTTTGGATTTAGAGGCAGTAAAGATAATATTACAGAAGAAGGGGAATTTGACAAAGGAAAGAGATGAAGATGGACACACCCCTCTTCATTATGCTGCACACTTGGGTTCTAGATTATCAGTTGTGGAAGAACTGTTAAAAAGGGATGTGTCAGCTGCCTATATAGGTGATAAAAAGAGGGGGATGACACCCCTCCTTATGGCAGCCAGGCAAGGTAATGGTGGAACAAGTTCAAAGATTCTCTCTATATGTCCAGATTGTTGCGAAAAAGTGGACAACAAAGGTTTGAATTTACTTCATTATACGGCTTTTAGAGACTCTGTCTTCCCATTAGGGAGTTCTGTTTTCAAGCGTGGTGGTATTGAGATTGTATATGGATCAGTCAAAAATCTAATGGAGTTGGAAGATGCCTTTGGGATCACACCTCAAGAAGTTCATAATACACTTCGATCTAAGAAACAACATCATAAACATGTGTGTGTATATATATTGCATCTCCACGGCTATGTTTTGATTAATGTTTAAGTTTTGAAATAACATATTTAATAAACCTACAATACAATCGGTTAATGTGGGTGGCATGACAGAAGCAAATCAAAGAATTGTTGGAGGAATTTGAGAAAGATCAAGTGGCAGAGGAACCAGTTCGTCACTTTCACTTACCAAATGTTTCTATAGAAAGGTTGGAGGCTATAAGAAATACTCATTTAATAGTGGCAGCACTTATAGCCACCGTCACCTTCGCAGCGGCAATAACTGTTCCTGGTGGTTTGGAGAGTGAAAAAGGGTCAAAGCAAGGCACTCCCTTTTTGATTCATGAGACAGCCTTTAAAGCATTTGTTGTAACTAACGCGTTGGCCTTTATTTTCTCTGTTTCTGCCCTCTTCATCCACTTTGGGGTTCTGGATAATCTATTATCAGGATTTAAATTTTGGCGTGAAACAATTTTATATCGAACTAGAGCTGTTTCTGGGCTTCTTGGCTATGCAGCGGTCGCGATGATGATTGCTTTCAGCACAGGCAGTTATGTGGTCTTAAAACCTTCCCAGGGACTTGCCATTGTGTCATATCTCATATGCCCTGCCTTCTTTTTTGTTCTGCATTGGACTATTTTTGAGTACTATATTAAGAGGATATTATTTTATCGTTGATTACAACATTTTTCCAATTCCTAATGTCAATGTTACCTCTTTGAAGAAATATTACTTTAATATTAATAATCTCCATTTAATTGAAATTAATATAAAATTATTAGTTGACAGACATACAATTTCAAATAAAGTAAAATTTATTAAGTATCAAAAAATAATAAAGATGTTGTAATAAATAATTAGTTACATTATAATATGCATGCCCTGTACTTTTGATAATTTAAAAATGATCATTTTGATTCTTTTACTAATAATTTAGTAATTTAATGATGTTTAACAACTTTGTTTTCGCGCATTATATAATTTTATTTAATATTTTATAATTAAAATTAAAATTTTTATTTATTCAAAATAACCTAAACTTACCAAACCTTTGAATTAGATTCAACTTAATTTTTTTATCTAAATTTAAATATAAATCAATCTTATAATATTTGTAATTAATATAAAGTAGTAAACTATTCTTAGTCATGAATTAATTTCTTCCTCCTGCAAAACCAAACACAATGAGATTAAAAAAAAAAAATTCAAAATTGAACTTTTAATATTGTAACTTTAGCATTTCGACCATTACTGAGCCCATAATATAGCAGTTGTCGGGAATTAAAATATCTAACTAAAATTATTTTACTCAAGAATGCATCTAAAAATGGCTTGGAAGTTTGACGTGAAAGTTGCTAAGAAATCTTGAAAAAATTTGTTTTATGTAAATAGGTAAATTTTTGTATTTTCTCTATTATATTATCTTTGCGTTATAAACATACATTATTAGGTTAAAACTTACGGAGAGACTTAGACATAGTCACCTTAGCTTTATTTTATTTTTGCGTTTTATTTTCTTTATGATTTTCTAAATTCTTTTCTAGTTTAAGGATATCCTAAATTTCTGTGCATTTGAAGATTCTACTAAACTCTTGAAGGTTCACTTTACAGAAAATCACATAAAAACTTTAAAATTAGATAAAAATATTTGCAATTTAACATATGAATGTAATTATTTTCATTTATAGGTAAATATAATAATATAATATAATTTTGTGTTGATAAAAATTAAGGATGGACATAATATATATGTAATGTATTGGAATAATCATAATCAAAATACGATCGGTCTAATAATTGAAATATATCTAAACTTAATTTAAATAGCATGGGATGATAAAACTAAAATAAAAAATAAATATAAAAAATAAACAAAACATTAACATTGTTATATAATAGTTTAAGTATGATTAAATAATATAAAAAAGTGAAAAGTCTTTTTAAAATACTAATTAATTAATTAGTTAATGAGTGTTCCATTTGATCTCATCTTATACAATAATATGCATATGGGATTGGCATCTGCTGCTTGCCTTGAAAGGTTAATATTAAATTAATAAATATGTGAAACATTATTTTTCTTGAAAGGTGGACTGACTTTTAATAGCTTCATTAATTAATTAGAATTTAATTAGGGACCATTTGCTCAATTAAGTCATTCAATAATATTTTAGTAGCGTATTATTGTTTGGGTCATTCAAATTTAAAATTTTTTATTTTAGTCACTCTTTCGTTAAATCACTAATAAATTATTGACGCATCCTTTTTTTTTATTAGCATAATAATAAACTTAGCTCTTCAATGTCTATAAATTCTATTAATTTAGTCTTAATTTAAAAATAAATAAATTTTACCATTAATTTTATATATTATATCAGGTAGTCTCGATTCTTAAAAATTTTAAAGATAAAAAAAATATTTAAAAATTTTTCAGAAAAAAATACATAAAAGATTATAAAAATAATAAAACAAATAAAAATATTTATACACAAATAAAAGCTTTGATCTAGTTTATCATTTGTTTTGTTGAAAATGTAGTAAATCATTTTGGTCTTAGGATTTTCATTGTTGTAAGGGTGAAAAGAAAATGTAGGGTTTAGTCTAAATGACTCGATAATAACTAACATCATCAAATTTTAGTATGTAACAATTTTCTCAGCTACCAAACACTGTCTTCGAATAAAAAAAACATAGGGCAGCATTGACTTGACCACAAAGAGCTGTACACCCCATTTGCTTCCATTCTTTTCCTTCAACTCTTCTCCTTCTTTGCAGTTTCCTTAAAACCAAATTTCACCATAAAAAAAACTCCTACTTTATTGACCTGACTTCTAACACAATATATTACTATTACTAAAGTGTTCAAGTATATATAGTTGTCATTTGTAGGTGACTTGAATGAAGGATTTGCAAGCAAGTAACTAACTGGTATGGCATTTGGTAAATTTCTGAATTTGCAGTACTTTTTTCTTGAGATTGGAATGTTTCAAGCTAATTAATTCAATTTTGTTTGGTGTTATCCAGGAAGAAATAGATCAACAAAAATGGGACCTGAGGAGCCTGAAGACAACATCACTTACATGGATGCTTCGCTGTATAAGGCAGCAGCAGAAGGCAACATTGAAGTATTCAATAATAAGCAGGGGCTTCAACTTGAGTCGCTAAAGACCCCAAACCATGACAACCTGCTCCATGTTAACTTGGCAACCCAGGAGAATGCTGTCTGGCTTTTTGACAGTGTTCACTCATTATTCAAATTATTCCCCGCACAATATGTATTATTCTATCGGGATTTGAGTATTTTCATTACTATGATAAAAGGAGAAAAGAGATCAGATTTTATCGAACAAATTCTCAGCAACTGTCCGTCACTGCTACTCCAAACGAATGCTAAAGGTCAAACTCCTTTGCACGTTGCAGCAAGGTATGGACATTCTGCTATTGTGAAACTACTAATCAAGTCTTGCGCAAAAGCCAGAGATGGAGATTTAGAGAAGCTGGGAATGGATCAAGTAAATGCAGTCAGGGAGATGCTGAGGATTACGGATCAGGAGTCCAACACGGCTTTACATGAAGCAGCAGGGTGTGGCAATGTTGAAGTGGTGAAAGCATTGTTGGAGTTTGAAGACCCTGATTTTCCGTATTCTGCCAACAAAAAACAGGAGACTCCACTTTACATAGCAGCTAGGAGGAGAGGATCTGCGCGCTTGTTGACTCTATTATTAGATAAATTCAAATCAACTGGTCATGGAGGCCCCCACGGTAGAACAGCTTTGCATGCAGCAGCTATGGCTGGAGATGCAGGTATGTTGTTCAGTTAGTTCCTTTTTTTAATTAAAATTTTGAAATAAATAAACAGGTCTATTGACATTTTTTTTGCTTGGATTTAGTGGCAATAAGGGTAATATTAAAGAAGACGGGGAATTTGACAAAAGAAAGAGATGAAGATGGACACACCCCTCTTCATTATGCTGCACACTTTGGTCGTAGATTCTCAGTTGTGAAAGAACTGTTAAAATGGGATGTATCAGCTGCTTATATAGGTGATAAAAAGAGGGGGATGACACCCCTTCTTATGGCAGCCAGGCAAGGTTATCTTGGAACAGTTTCAAAGATTCTCTCTTTATGTCCAGATTGTTGTGAAAAAGTGGACAACAAAGGTTTGAATTTACTTCATTATATGGCTTTTAGAGGCTCTTCCTCCCCAACAGGGCGTTCATTTTTCAAGTACGGTGGTAGTGAGATTGTATATGGATCATTCAGAAATCTAAGACAGTTGGAAGGTCCCTTTGGAATGACACCTCAAGAAGTTTATAATGCACTTCGATCTGAGAAACATCATCATAAACAGGTGTGTATATATATCTATGGGGCATTTCCATGGCTATGGTTTTATTAATATTTAAGTTTTGAATTAACATATTTAATAAACCTACAATACAATCGGCTAACGTGGGTGGCATGGCAGAAGCAAATCAAAGAATTGTTGGAAGAAATTGAGAATGATCAAGTGGCGGAGGAACCAGTTTGTCGCTTTCCCATAAAAAATGTTTCTACAGAAAGCTTGGAGAAGAAAAGAGAGGCTCATTTAATAGTGGCAGCACTTATAGCCACCGTCGCATTCGCAGCGGCAATAACTGTTCCAGGTGGTTTGCAGAGTGAAAAAGGGTCAGAGCAAGGCACTCCCCTTTTGATTCATGAGGCAGTGTTTAAAGCATTTGTTGTGACAAATGCATTGGCCTTTCTTTTCTCTGTTTCTGCCCTCACCACCCACTTTGGGGTTCTGGATAATCTATTATCAAGATTTGAATTTTTTCGTCAAACAGTTTTATATCGAACTCAGTCTGTCTCTGGGATCCTTGGTTATGCAACGCTGGCAATGGTGATTGCTTTCAGCACAGGTAGTTATGTGGTCTTAAAACCTTCCCACGGACTTGCCATTGTTTCGTATCTCATCTGCCCTGCCTTTTTACTCTGTATTTGGGTAATTTTGAATCCTTCAATACATATGTAAAATATCAATATGATAATATTACTTTATCATTGATTACAATGTTGTTCCAATTCCTAGTAAAAAAATTAAAAATTCTTTTTAAAAAACATAGCCCCTAAAATTATAAAAATTTGATTTAATCCTTTAAAAATTTTAAAAATATAGACTACAAAAAATTAAAATTTCATTCGGCCCCCCTTAAAAAATTATTCTGACTTCGCCCTTGACTGCCATGTTAAAAAAACTTAATATTTTAGTCAGTATTTTTGTTAAAAAAATCAATTTGACTCTTTTTAAAGGATTGATGACTAAATTTAACTCTTTTTTTAAAATGTTAAAGTCCAAATTTTAAGTCTTTTCGTTATTAAGAGAGTAAATTTAATTATAAAATAACATGCCAAATCTAATTTTTTTGAATTTGTAACAATTTCTTTCGGGAATTTTGAATGTTGGGAAGTTAATTAAATAAATTTTGTTTGGTGTTATTAAGAAGAAAACCTTGAATAAAACAAGAATGTAACCCATCATTAATAGACATGAATTTCAAGAAAACTTAGCCTTGATTTATGGTTTGATTATTCCACCTTTTACTTAAAAATTAAGGATGGTTCATTAAATATCAAAAAATCATAAATTATATAAAGTAAGATTTATTAAATATCAAAGAATAATGAAGATATTGTAACTAATTTTTCATTATAATTAAAATTTATATTGACGAATCATTGAAAAATATGAGAAGGTTCCCCGCTAATTTATTTAGTTAAGTGTGATCAGGCACTTACAAAATTACCTTTTAGAAAAATTTGAAAATTATTTTTTTAAAAGATAATTTTGGGTTTATGATAGTAATGTAGATAAAAATGTTGAGAGTTGGTTATGCGAAAAGAAAGTTTTAGTGCCCTCATGACTCTTAAAATTGATACCTTATTAAATATGTATTGTCCATAATTTATAAATTAAAATTCATATCTCAGTATTTAATTACAATCCATATTTTTGATAAATTAAAAAAATATATATTAAATGAGTGGATCGAATTTTTAATAGTAAAACAAAGATAAGGATCAAGATGTAGTATTTTCAAAATTTAGGGGCCTTTCTTGAGAATTTCCATTTTATATTTTTTATCATATATAAAAGATAGAAGTTATAAATTTTGAAGTCAATGGGCTCACAACGCAATATTTATTAATCATATCAACAAATAAGAAAACATTTATGTCGCTAAAGCCGATTGAGTCTTAGCTCGATTGGTATGGATATTATTGTCAATGCAGTAAGATGTGAGTTCAAGTGCGTTGAAGCGCATTATCCTATACTCCAAGTAATTTACATTTTATAAAAATTATTAGTTGATAGAATGTGATAAAGGAAACAAGGATAATATTAGAGAAGAAAGGGGATTTGATAAAGGAAACAGATGAAGATGGGCACACCCCTCTTCATTATGCTGCACACTTCGTTTGCGATTCTGTTGTGGAAGAACTGTTAAAAAGGGATGTATCAGCTACCTATATAGGTGATAAAAAGTTGGGGATGACAACCCTTTTGATGCCAGCCCGGCAAGGTTATGTTCCAACAGTAAAAAAGATTCTCTCTTATTGTCCAGATTGTTGTGAAAAAGTACTGGACAAAAGAGGTTTGAATTTTCTTCATTATTTGGCTTTTAGAGACCGTTCCTATAAATTAAGTCATTCTCTTTTCATGCCTGGTGGTACTGAGATTGAATATGGATGAATCAGAAATCTAATGAAGTTGAAAGGTGATCTTGGATTTACACCAGAAGAAGTTTATGATGCACTAAGATATGAGGGTCATAACGAGAAATATCAGGATGAAAAGGTGTGTGTATTTCTATGACTATGGCTATGGTTTTATTAATAATTGGGTTTTGAATTAACATATTTAATAGACCTACATTACAATACAATCGGCTAATGTGGTTTGCATGGCAGAAGCAAATCGAAAATTTGTTGAAAGATATTGCACGTGAAGAAGTAGCCAAGTTACCAGTTTTCCACATTCCCTTACCAACTGTCTCTGCTGACAACAATCTCTCGTGTTTGCAAGATTTTCTTTTACATTCGTATTTCAGATGTTTATGAATGAAGTCATGAATTTTGTAATGGGAGTCCGAAGTAATAATTTTAGAGGGGAAATAATTTTAAATAAATTTAAAATTAATTCATCTCATGTTTAGTCTAATATATTCTTTATCTAGACTAATATATCTATATCTCTATTTAAGAGTCAATCCTATTTCGGTAGTTAAGATAAGTTATTTTCCCTTATTGGACATTAGACTACATGATATCCTTATATGAATCACTTACTTATCATGTTTCCATGAGTTATGGAATATTCATTTAAAATACAACTAATAGAAATTATCATTTGCATCCAAAACAATATTTGTGATGCAACTTCCAATAAATTTAACGTAAGTAATTAATGAGTTAATATTTACTCATACCATTAGTTTATACGTAGGTTTGAATCCATAAAAACGTAAACTTTTATAAATGTAAAAATAATTTTTTAAACAATTTTTCAAATATTAAATCTCTGATTTGAATTCATAAAAATATACACTTTCTATTTTATTACTAATATTTTTATTATAGAAAAAAAAAGATACCATGTTTTTCATGTTTTCAAAATTTTAATTTTATTTATCAAATGTGTTTTTCAATTTGAAAAAAAAAATTAGAAAATGAAATATTTCTTTGAAAATGATAATAGGAAATAAAAAATAAAAAAATATTGTAAGGAACCGAAGGAAGCTTAACTTTTTTTGTGTGGATTAATATACCATTTGGTCTTTAAATTTGACTCCAATTTCAATTTAATACTCAAACAAAATCACTTCATATAGCTTAATAAATATTTTACATGTGTACTATGGTAAAAAAAAGAATTAAGTATTTTAATTGAGACAAAAAAAAAATTAAGTATTAAAAGAAACATTGAAGCTAAACTTAAGCATTTAATTATGATAAAAAGAAATTCAAGTATTAAATTGAAAAAACTTGTATATCGAATTGAACCTTGAAACTAAACTCATGTACCAATTTGAAAAAAAAAAATCTCGAGTACATTAACGTTCTTTCTTCTCTTTAATCTTCTCATTGGATAAAGCAAAAGCTATGATTTGCAAAGAGAATAAATGGTGTGAAGGAAAAATGTAGAGAGAGAAGAATAAAAGGGAAATTGTAGCTCATCTACTTGGAGCAAATTTTTTATTATATTGATTCCTTTTAATGAAAAATAATTGTACTCGGGCGCAAAAGGTGGAAAAAATTTTTTAGAGGGTCGAAATTAAATTTTAATTTTTATGATAATAAAAATGTAATTTCACCATTTGAATAACCTATATATTTATAATGTTTAAAGGATTAAATCAAATTTTTATCATTTTAGGGAGGCAAAGTGTAATTTTACCTTTCCTAATTTAAATTTTTTACTTATAATAAGAGTTGGATTGCATTTTGCCCCATTTACTAAAAAAAAATATATTAGTCATTGTATATTAGATCAAAGATCAAGTTGGTCCTTCTGGTAAAAGTTAGTCTATGTACGTTAGAATGAGGGACACGTAACATGCCATGTTTAACTATCTAGCTATTCTGTTAGTTATGCCCGTTTTAACGATAGAAAAGGATGAAACTTTTAATATAAAAGATCGGTTTGCATTTTTATCTAACGTACAATGACTAATTTACTCATTTTTTTTAAAAAGAAGAGGTAAGATGCAATCTAACTTTTGATATAAGAATCTTCATAGTACTTTTACCATAATTAAAGCTCATAGCAAGAATAGCATTGTAAATTTTAATAAGATTTAAATTAAAATTTTATCATTTTTAGGAGGGTTAAAATGTAGTTTTACATTTATTAATTTAGGTAAGCACATGTCAAAGAATATGATTTATTAATAATTAAATCTATAAAGGTTACTAAAAGTTACTATAAACTTTTTATTATTTCCTTAAAAATAAATAAATTGGTCATAATCCACTTTTTCAGTTATATATAAATATTATATACCTACTTTTTCATTAAAAAATTCATGGTTTTACTATTATACTATTTTTTGGGTAAATTATCAGAATAGTCACTTCCGTTTACTTTAGGTTACATTTTAGTCACTTATGTTAATGTTTTGTAACATTTTAGTCATTGAGCTATTAATTTCTGTTAACGGTATGACGGTAAGTTGACGTGGCAAGTTACATCATCATTTTAAATAAAAATTTTAGGTTAAATTATACAATTGATCACCATATTTTTTTTTCTTTTTGAGAAATTTAATTTTTTTTCTTTTATGTTCTTTTAACTTTTCTTTTCTATTATTTTCTACTTTCCCCTCTATTTTCCTCCCTTGCCCATATCTTTTAACCTAGTTTTTCTTTGTTTTCCATTTGTTAAGAAAATATTATGTTTATAAAAAAAGAACGGGTGAAAGCTGAAACCAAAATAAAACTTGTTTCTCATATTTTCACCCCACAATTACAAACCCTCATCGTCTATCATCGTTTTAACGAACCAATTTGGATATTTCAATGATCATCTTATCTATCTTACCTACAACATTCTCTCCCTTTCAAAACTACGTTGTTTCACAGATTATTCAAATGAGCTCTACACTCTCAATGACTGAAACGACCACCATATAAAACTTACCCCCAGTTTTACTTAAAATCAGTTTGGTTTCATGCTCCATTTCTCTCTTCGGTTCATCAATGCTCGGCTTCCAATTAAGCTTATTTGGGAATATCCAATAAGATTATCTTCTTCTTTATCGTATTACATTATGGTAATACATATATAATCACATGTATGTGTGGTTAAAAACCACTTGGATTTTTTATTTGCACTCGAAATTCCTAATTCAAAATTCAAATATAAATGTATAATGATTGGATTGATAAGATTTTTTTTTCTTTCTTAAAACAGAAAAACAAAGTATATCCCTTCCCTCTTAAGAATTCCGCTAAAAATATTCATTTATTATTCATTATTTGATTGTTATATGAGGAATGAAAAAAGTTATTTCTCTCTTAAATCTTCTCATTGAATAAAGCACATGGAATACTATGCTATGCTATGCTAAATTGTTCAAGGAATTATATATGCCATTGTCCTTTGCTTGTACAATGTTAAACAATATCATGCGTTTGCTCAATTCTATTTTTTACGTTTTTGTGTTAAGTGTCGAACAAAAGATTTTACAGGAAGATGTGAATTTGAATGTGCTGAAACACATTTATACTCCTATAATTTAAAACAAAATTACGAGTAATTTTAAGTATAATATTAAAAAAAATTAGAAAGTGATATTGCTATGCTGGCATTGTTTAAAAATTCCATTTCTTGCAATTGCTTGCTTGGGATAGCTTTTAAAGGTTTGTATAAATTTATATAATGCATATGTCAAAGGTTATGATTAAATATTTTTAATTAATAATAATTAAAACTATAAAGGTTACAAAAATTTATTAAATACCTTTTTATAGTTTATTAATTTTCTAAAATAGATAAGTAAGTGAAAATTGAAAATTTGTCACTATACTTTATTTTGATTGATATTTGTCGTTATTTTTGTTAATTAGAGATAAATTTATCATTATACTTTTAATTTATATTGAATTTATATTTTATTTTAATATTTTAAAATAATAAATTAATTAATATAATATTAAAATTAGAAAATGTTAATTTATAAAAACAAACTTCAATTTTCTTCTATGATATATTTATTTTATTTTTCAAGTTTTTATTTCATTAAATATAAATTCTAATTTACTTTATTAATTTTTAATATTTAAAAGTTAATTTTTTGTTAATAATTAGAATAAATATTTGAAAGTTTTTTTTCTTATTAATTTATTTTTTCAATTCATCAAATTAATATTGAATGGTAAAATTTAATTAAAAAATTAAAGTTAGTGATAAAATTTAATAAAAATCATCAAATTATGTTATCAATTATATATATATTACTTTTGAAGAGATTATGTACTTAAGAAAAACATGGCAAGAATAAGTTAGTAGAATGTTGTTTTGTTTAAAGTAAAAGTATAAAAGGAATAGCATTGTTGAGGATAATGCTATGCCAATGTGATCAAGTAAGGAATCAAAAAATATAAAGGTGGTTTCTTTACGCTATACTAAAGTGTTCAAGTATGAAGCTATGTATCGTAGGTGACTTGAATGGAGGATATGCAAGCAAGTAACTAACAGGTATGGCATTTGGTAAATTTCTTAATTTGCTGTATTTTATTTTATTTTTATTTTTTTTGTTGAGCTTGGAATGTTTCAAGCTAATTAATTCAATTTTGTTTGGTGTTATCCAGGAAGATATAGATCAACAAAAATGGAACCATCGATAAACATCATGCTTATTTCCTCTTGTGAACCACAGAAGCCTGAAGAGAACATCACTCACATGGATACTTGGCTGTATAAGGCAGCAGCAGAAGGCAACATTGAAGTATTCAATAATAAGCAGGGGCTTCAACTTGAGTCGCTAAAGACCCCAAACCATGACAACGTGCTCCATCTTAACTTGGCAACCCAGGAGAATGCTGTCTCGCTTATTAACAGATTTCTCTCAAAATTCATATTCTTCCCCTTACAATATTCAATCTTCTCTCCGTCTTTGCCAAATTTAATTACTAGGTTAAGAGGAGAAAAAATATCAGATTTTATCGAACAAATTCTCAGCAAGTGTCCGTCACTGCTACTCCAAACGAATGCTAAAGGTCAAACTCCTTTGCACGTTGCAGCAAGGTATGGAGATTCTGCTATTGTGAAACTTCTAATCAAGTCTTGTGCAACACCTAGAGATGGAGATTTAGAGAAGCTGGGAACGGATCAAGTAAATGCAGTGAGGGAGATGCTGAGGATTAGGGATCAGGAATCCAACACGGCTTTACATGAAGCAGCAGGGTGTGCTAATGTTGAAGTGGTGAAAGCATTGTTGGAGTTTGAAGATCCTGAGTTTCCGTATTCTGCCAACCAAAAACAGGAGACCCCACTTTACATAGCAGCTAGGAGGAGAGGATCTGGGCGCTTGTTGACTCTATTATTAGATAAATTCACGTCAACTGCTCATGGCGGTGCCCACGGTAGAACAGCTTTGCATGCAGCAGCTATGGCTGGAGATGCAGGTATGTTGTTGAGTTAGTTCCGTTTTTTTTTTAAAGAAAATTGAAATAAATAAAGAACAGGTCTATTGACTTTTTTTGCTTGGATTTAGAGGCAATAAGGGTAATATTAGAGAAGAAGGAGAATTTGACAAAGGAAAGAGATGAAGATGGACACACCCCTCTTCATTATGCTGCACACTTGGGTCGTAGAATATCAGTTGTGGAAGAACTGTTGAAATGGGATGTATCAGCTGCTTATATAGGTGATAAAAAGAGGGGGATGACACCCCTTCTTATGGCAGCCAGACAAGGTGATGATGGAACAGTTTTAAAGATTCTCTCTTTATGTCTAGATTGCTGTGAAAAAGTGGACAACAAAGGTTTGAATTTACTTCATTATCTGGCTTTTAGAGGCTCTTCCTCTCCATTAGGACAGTCTCCATTTAAGTATAAACTTTTCAAGCTTGCTGGTGTTGAGATTGCATATGGATCAATCAAAAATTTAATGAAGTGGGAATGTGACTTTGAAATGACACCTCAAGAAGTTTATAATACACTTCAATATAGGAAATATCATCATAAAGAGGTGCGTATATTGCATTTCCACGGTTATGGTTTTATTAATATTTAAGTTTTGAATTAACATATTTAATATATTTGCAATACAATCAGCTAATGTGTCTGGCATGGCAGAAGGAAATCAAAAAATTCTGGGAAGAAATTGAGAATGATGTAGTGGCAGAAAAACCAGTTCATCGCTTGCCAACTAGCTCTCCAAAAAACTTGGAGAAGAAAAGAGAGGCTCATTTAATAGTGGCGGCACTTATAGCCACCGTCGCATTCGCAGCGGCAATAACTGTTCCTGGTGGTTTGCAGAGTGAAATAGAGTCAAAACAAGACACTCAAAAAAAAGAGTCAGGCACTGCCCTTTTGATTGATGAGGCGGCCTTTAAAGCATTTGTTGTAACAAATGCAATGGCCTTTATTTTCTCTGTTTGTGTCCTCATCATCCACTTTGGGTATCAGGATGATATATTATTTGAACTTAGGTTTTGGGGTATTAGTATTTTATTCGAAACCCCGCCTCTTTTTGGGCTCCTTTGGTCTGCAACGGTTGCGATGGTGATTGCCTTCAGCACAGGCAGTTATGTGGTCTTAAAACCTTCCCACGAAGTTGTCATTGTTTCATATCTCATCTGCCCTACCTTTTTTTTCGTTATGTGGCTAATTTTGTGTAATAAAAGATCTCCAGATACTATACACTTAATACGATAATATATTTTATCATCGATTACAATATTCTTCTAAATTCTAGTATGAATGTTTCCTCTTTGAATAAATATTACTTTAATATTTTTTAGATAATCTCTATTTAATTGATTCAATATAAAGTTATTAGTTAATAGATAGATAGACAATCACTATAGGACTTTAACGGCGTTTTTAGTGGCGTTTGGAGAAAAAATGTCGCAAATGTTATACATTAGTGGCGCTAGAAAAAAACGCCGCAATAAATCAAGCAATAGCAGCGTTTAAAAGAAAAACGCCACAAAAGGTGAGCAAGAGTACGCCGCAAATAGTTGAGCAATAGTGGCGTTTTTTATCCAAACACCGCGAAAAGTTGAGCAATAGTGGCGTTTTTAGTCCAAATGCCGCGAGTATGATTCTAATGGAGAAAACATAAACTTTGGATTGGGATTCATTTTGTAAGACAAATATATATATGGTTTTAATAAACAAGTAGAAAAAAATATTATTGGTGTAATGCAATTGCTGTTAGCCAACAGGTCAGAGGTCACAATGACTTATAAGACGAAAATGTCGAGATTGAATATTTGTTTTGTGTAGGGTAAACAACACTCGTTTCGATTTGATTCGATTTAATTTTTATATTTTTATCTTATTTTTGTTTTGAATTCAATTTTATTTTGATATTTGAAATCGACTTTATAAAAAATATAAACTGCACCATTCACTTAGCTATGGGAAAGTTTCATTTTAGTTACTTAATTATGAAAAGTTACTATTTGATAACCAAACTATTTAGAAGTTTTCATTTAAGTTACCAAGATGTTAAAATCGATGCTACATGGCTTTCTCTAAACCCTTAAACCTTAAACTCTAAACACTAAACCCTAAACCCTAAATTCTAAACCCTAAAAAATAAATTTCATATAGATATTGATGTGTATATATATAGATATAAATGTAAAAGCTTACGTTTATAATAAATTGTGGAAGCAGAACTTAATATCAATTAAAAAGTCAAAAAGCAAAACATAAACAATAAAAAAGGGAAAGAAAAAGTGAAATGGCAAAATGATGCATTTGGCAAATGAAAGACTAATATATCAAATATTAATTTTCCTTTTCAATTCAACATATATTTCAAGTTTATTTTTAGGTTTATGAATTTTATTTTTTTGGAATTCATAATTATTTCTCTTAAATTATGGTTAGCATTCTAATTTAGTTCTTTTAAAACGTTTTATTTAAGTCATCGAATAATCAGTGTCTTATCAATCATATTATTCTGTCATTTTACATGTTAACTTGGGCATTAAAAGTTGGCTCATATCTAGATTAGGGTATAACGTGAATCAAATTTTAATTAGGTAGAATAATAGTCGCTTTTTTGGCTCCAAACGTCGCAAAAACTTGAACAATAGTGGCGTTTTTTGTCCAAACGCCGCGAATATGTATTAAAAGATTGCAAAATGTTGCCATTTTTAGCTATGTTTTTAGTGGCGTTTTTACTAAAACGTCTCAAAAGGATATGCGTTAGTGGCATTTTCACAAAAAAACACCGTGAATATGTTTTAAAAGTTTGCAAAACGTTGCCGTTTTTATCTACGTTTTTATTGGTGTTTTTATCTAGGTTTCGTTCAGACCTGTTCATTGTTCTTCTGCTTTTTCTGAGCGAAATTTTGATCAAGATTACTGTCAGGATTTGGTTCCAGTTCTTTTTCACTTCGCTATGTCACTATATTTGCATTTGTCTTGGGTTAGGTTCCGTTTGTAATGGCAATTTTCCCTGTGAGTTTATTTTCTCAATTGACATGGTCAACTCTTTTATAGATGCCTCAGTTTTCTTTGGAAAATCAACAATTTGATGTTGGAAATCAAGCACATTAGCTGCTAATTTATTTATCATGGCTTCTAGAAAGGTATCTAAATCTTGCATTTGTTGTTGAAACCGATTTTGGTATGACTGGTTATACCGCGGATTCGCCCCATAACTCAAGTTAGAATGATCTTTACATCTTGGGTTATATATATTAGCGTAAGGGTCAAATCGCCTTTGGGGTGGTCCAGGAAAGTTTCCCCACAATATCCAAATGGGCCATAGTATCATCATACAAACTAGAGTATGTGTCAGTTATATGATCAATTGCTGTACAAATTTCGCATAGTCAAGTCAGTGCTACTGTTACTGCAAAAAGAGAGTTCACGATATTAGTAAGTTTATTAAATTTATTTTTTAAAGTTGAATTACTTAGCTGGTGAATCCTTCTAATGGGTTCAAGGTTAGCTCAAAATTGCAGAGTATTTACAGCCATCGTGGATATCATATCTCTTGCCCGTTGAGGGGTCATGTTGACCAATGCCCCTCCACTGGCGACGTCTATCATATTCATTTCTATGGGCTTCAAGTCCTTATAAAAGTATTGGAGAAAAGATTATTTTGTTATCTCATGTTATGGGCAACTTGCAGAGAACTTCTTAAAATGCTCTTAATAGTTGTAAAGAAACTCCACATCCTTTTGCCTTATCCCAACAATCTCCTACTTTAACTTAGCTACATGCGATGCTGGGAAAAATTTGTTGAGAAACAAACGGGAAAGATCAACCCAGGTTGTGATAGATCCAGGAGGTAAATAAAATAACCATTCCCTAGCAAAGTCTAATAGGGGAAAAGGGAAAGCATGTAATTTGATTTGATCCTCAGTTACGCCCTGAGGTTTCACACTAAGACAAATTGTATGAAACTCTTTTAGATGTTTGTGTGGATTTTCATTTTGCAATCCACGAAAAGTCGGCAGCAACTTGATTAATCTTAACTTAAGCTCAAAATGAGAATCCATAGTAGGATACACAATGCATAACAGATGTTGATCAGCAAGAACTTCGGCTATTTGCCGAATCATTTGAGCCATAGGTTGTTGTCCTAGATTCAGGTTTACATTAACCTTAGCGTTAGACACTTCTTCCGGTAGATCGACTCCTATATTTTTGTTCTCTAGTGTTTGATTAGGGTTTTCGTTAACCCTAGATTCAACTTCATCTCATGCTTCTATTTTCGGCGGTGGGTTACTCTTAGTTCCTACCTCCTCTAACTGCTTTTTCTATAGCTTCGTTTCCTGATGATTAGCTTTCGTAGTCTTTTCAATTTTTAAATCGAACGTAATATTTCCTGGAGCATATCTGGTCAAAAATTAATAATTTTAGTAACAAAAAGACCTTATTGATATAATATAGGTAGTTTGAGGATATAATTAGAAGGTTTTAAAATTTGAAGACCAATTTAGATTAAGGCTCATAGTTTGGAGATGTTTGATGCAATTAACTCAAATTTAGTAGAAAAAATTGTTAAAAATTATGCAATAGTTAAAAAATTTAAGTAAAAAATTGATTATAAATTATATATATTTTTATATCTTTTGTTACAAGCCAATTTCGGCCCAAATACAATATAACCCATCACAAAACCCAAATCCCCTTACAAACCCACCCCCACTAACCCAAATTACATCAACCCCAACCCATTAACCAAATTTTAACCCATCAGACTCACTAACCCGGAGCCCACCTAAACCTACCCAAACCTTAGCCTAACTACCCAAGACCCAACACAGCAGCCCAATCCCAGAAAGCCCAAAATCCCACCAAACCCTAGCCTCCTATCCCTCTCCCACTTGCGCCGCAATGTCCCATCGGCTACTCACCCCTGACTCAACCACCTGCCGACTGGCTTCTGACACCATCATCGCCACCGCTCCACCACCGCGCCCATCCCCAAAAGAAGACAAGATAGAAAGCAATAAAAGAAAAAAGAGACATGAAAAGGCTATAAAAGCCGAACGTAAAAACAGGAGGGGGTTCTTCTTTTTTTTTTCCTTTTTTTTTCATTCGGTTGTTTGAAAAGATAAGAAAGGAGTATCGTTTCAAATCCAGAGAATAATAGTAACACCATCAGTGTTCAGATACTAAAAATAGCAGTGAAGCAAGTAGAAGATATCAAAGAATCAGAAACTCACGGAGCCGAAAGGTTTTTTTTTTTTACTTTACATTTTCATTTCATGTTTTAAGCCCTCTTTTATCATTCTACACATAAAAAATTTAACAAAAATATAAAAAAAAAAAAAAACAAAAACAAAAAGGGGAAGAAATTACCTTTTCCGGCCCCCGTGACCGGAGCTCCCCCTCCCCCCTCTCTTCTTCCCTCTATCCCTTCTCTCTTCTTTTTTTTTCTCTCAACTATCACAAATGAAAAAAAAAACAAAATTTTAACTTATATAGGGGACCAAAACGGTGCGTTTTGGTCCCCCCCTTTTCAACAAAAACGACGTCGTTTTGATGCGGGTCTGATCGACCCGACCCGCCCCCTGTAAGGATCCGCGTGTTTTTTTTAGCGGAAGGGCTATTTGCGCGTTTAGCCCTTCCACTTTTTCAAGATTTTTCAATCAAGTCTCTGCTATTTCTAATTGGGCCCCGAACTCGGTCGCGCTTTGCAAATTGATCCCTACGCATACGCTGCGTTTTGATAGCAGGGATAATTGTTGTTTTAGTCCCCTCACGTTTCATGCGCGTATGATTAGGTCCCCTTTTTTTTGTTTTCTTTTTAAATTAGCTCCACAACTCCATTTTTAATTTAATTTTAGTCCTTTCTATTATTAAATATCGTTTTTTTGTTTTTTTTATTTTTTTTCTCATTATTGTTATTATTATACATTATTATATATTTTTATTATTATATGTACATACATATATGTATTCATGTTAGTATTTTAGCTACCCTTTTTATATATATTTAAATGTATTAGTAAATCTATTTTATGCTGTTGTCATTTCAAATATATGTATATCATATGTATTCTATATATATTGTGTATGTATTTTAATGTCCTTTATTTCTTGTATTGTTCCATGTATGTATTTATATATGTATGTATATATTATTAGTATATATAAATTATGTATATATCTTAATACTATATCATGTATATATATTTCATGTATATTATGTATATATATATGTTATGTACATATTTTAATATTATTATGTATTTTTGTGAGTATACTTATGTAATATTGTCAATAGTTTTATATATATATATATATATATATTTATTTCAAATATTTGCGAACTATGTAAAAGATGTTAATACCCTCTTTTGTATATAACTTTATTTATATATATATATATGTATCTTCTTAACATTATAATATATGTCATGTATTCATTTCTAACGCTATATTATATTTTTATATATATTGTGTAGGTACTTTAATATTAGGGTTATATTTTTGTACGACTTTATATACATATATCTACATGTATATATTCTATTATACATTATGTATACATTTTTTCTACACCATATATATATATGTTTAAACATTATATATCATTTTGTATATTTTCAGTATATATTTGTGAAGAATCATCAATAGTATTTAATTATCTTTAATATGTATATATATTGTGTATAAGTATATGTATGTTAATGTTACATTGTATAAATATTTTCATATTATGTATATATATTTGTAATATTCATAGTTATATTCAATATACTATTCTCATATATATATTTCCAATACCATACTACGTTTTTATACATATTATGTATATACATTAATATTTTTATTATATTTTTACATAATCTTATGTATATATATTTCATTATTCTTGTATACACATTTGACATATAGTATTATTTTTGTATATTATTACATTCATTATTATACCTATTATTTTCACTTACTCTTTTAATTATGTATTAGTTGGTATATATATATATATACACATCTTTCTATTATTACTATTATTATCACCGCTAATATAGGTTCATATATACATATATATATATATTCATAATGTTTTACTTTAATACTATTATTATGTTTAATATAGCATGCATGATTATTGTTTTTGAGATTATTTCCGCGATTATTATTTGCTTCAATATATTTCTGGTTATGTCAATTATTCATTTTTGTTCCATATCAGCTTCGCTTTGCATTACAACAAAAAATTGTGTTCTTGCTTTCTAATTAATTTCAACAATCAAGGCAACATACCGACTTAACATTAAGTCATCGATGTCATCGCTATGTTGGGTGAACATCAATTGACTCGTGTTAAAGCGGCATGACCTTTTCGAAAATCAAAAGAATTGAAGTTTCTCGTCTTTTTAACCGGATCACGATTAAACTTTACATTGAGCTCGTATTTTTGAAAATCAAGACAACACGTGTTTATGAGATACCAATTTTGGGCGTCGCGAGGGTGCTAATACCTTCCTCGCGCGTAACCGACTCCCGAACCCTAATTTTTCTTTGGATTTTGACGTAGACCTAAACTCAGCCTTCTTTGTTTTAAAAAAAATAAATTTATCAGGTGTCCGATCACACCTATAAAAAGGATCGGTGGCGACTCCCTGTTTATTTTCAAAAAAATCAAACTCCGGTTTTCGAGTTTTTACTAAATCGCCACAATTAGCGACCTAGCTAAAATTTTTATGTCGCTACAGCTGGCGACTCCGCTGGGGACGGAGGGTCGAGTCGAATTAAACGTGTGTTGTCAAATCTTTCAAAACTCCTTGTTCAAATTAATGTTTAGTCGTGATCCTAAAAACGTGCTTTTGAAAAATCATGCATTTGCATCGTGTTGTATATATTCTTCTAACTTGTTTTATCTGATTGTTCTAAAGCTTTAAATTTTTATGGTTTTAGTTTTGGCTTAGTTTTAAATAAACGTAAAGGTTTGTGAGCTTCTCCCCACACACCGTGCACTTGCATTTTGCATAACATGAGCTCTATACCCGGGCTCCGTCCGTTTAAGTGAAAATAAACGCTACGCCTTCGTGAGTTAACTCGTTCCTCCGCACAGGCTAGTGAATACTTTCGGGTTACATATGACTTATGCTTTCGTGAGTTAACCTGTCCCTCCGTATAGGCATAAGTAAATGTGATCCCTCGAATTGAACTCATGAGCCTGTGATGGGCTATGACCGAGGCTTCGTACTAGTCTTAGTAGACGATAGTACGAACAATTCGAGTACCCGTCTAGAACCGAAACCACATATAGTGAACCTTACGTGCCACCTAATTAGAGCCATGTCGAACCTCTGTCCGTTAGTAGTCACCGAAATAAGTGCACGGGAGGAACGCCCCTTACTTTTTGCATTTTCACTCTCTACACATAGGAGATTAGGTCTGTTTAATAAATTAGTTCGAATTGATGAATTTTCCATGTTTTTGCCTGTATTTAATTACTAATCAAGGTTATTTGTCTTTGCCTTATTGTTTTTCTCATCATGCATTATAGGCATCACATTAGGAGGGTGTTGATTAAAGATTAGTGGCCAAAAAATGGGTTTCTAATGGAAGAGCCAATCATACAAACAGTCGAGAAGAATGCCGTGGTTTGGGACTGGTCTCTAAGAACTCAAAAGGAAAATGGGGATAGTCTAATGGAGGGATGTTTCGCCAATCTGCCTGAGCACGTAATGGTCAATGTTCGTCAGAATAACCTTGAAGACTTGGTTCGGATTTGGAACCAGTGGGACTCAGACGTTAAAGGTATATTCACTGAGAAATACGGAGATATAGCCCACTTGATCACTATCAACATAGATGAGCATTTGATTCAAGCCATGATCAGATTTTGGGATCCGGCCTACCAATGTTTTACTTTCAATCGGGAGGACATGACCCCAACTATAGAGGAGTATACTGCTTTGCTTCGTATTGATAATGCACAGCCCTATAAAGTATATGTGAAGGAGCCTAAGCCGATGACTTTTAGAAGAAACTAAACTAGTGAGGTTGATGATATGATATGACGAGCGCGTGGGCTGAAAAGCAGATAAAGAAGAAGAATGAATCCATTTGTATTCCATGGTCTTCCTTACGAGAGTTGGTTCTGAACCATCCTGACATGATGAAAAGGGTAAATCTATTCGCTTTGGCTATCTACGGTTTGATCATCTTCCCGAAAGTTCTCGGACATCTTGAAGTCGCGGTAGTTGATTTCTTTGAAAAATTAAAACAAAGAATCAACCCTGTCCCGACTATTCTAGCCGAGACCTTCAGATCCTTGAGTAGTTGTCGAAGAAAAAGAGAAGGACGATTTATTGGATGCGCGCAGTTGCTCAATGTGTGGATTATGAGCTATTTTTGGAAAGTCGAGCGCACTCCGTTTCACATGTTTTCAAAAACATTTGCACCATTGGAAGCATATCTCAAGAAAGAATGGCCCAAGGAAGTCACCGAGCAACACTGGGTCTCAGTTTTTCAAAACCTTTTCGCCGATGATATAACATGGAGAGCACCGTGGATACGCCCGTCAGTTCTGATGTACAAGGTCGGAAAACAAGACTGGGTGCCACTACTTGGTTTATGGAGAGGTGTTGGATATGCCCCGCTATTAGTTCAAAGGCAATTTTCTTCGCGACAATTCATACCCGCCACAGGAGGGTTAGCACAGTCTGAGTTTGCTTTTGCGGGTGAGGGATACATGAAGAGGATCCGAGACATTGCTAAATCTTGGAAGAAAATTCATCCGATGGAGTTAGCCCCTTGAACGTTATACTCTCACTCAAGATTATGATGTATGGAGGATTCAGCGGATAAATAGTCAGCAAGTCTCGTCAATGAGTTGCGCCTTTCAGAATCCTTTCCTAAAAGTAGTGCCATCTGAATTAGAAGTGGCAAGGCAAGAGTTTGAACGCGAAAAGACCAAGATGTCAAGAGATCTCAGTGTTCTGCAGGAGGAAAATTACCAGTTAAAAATCGATGTTCAGATTGAAAGGTCTAAAACCGAGAAGGTGCAAAAGGAAATGGAAGTTGTAAGAAATGATCTAAGGGACCTTCATTTGGAAAACAAGAAATTGAGAGCCACCATCAAGAATGGTGGGTTAGGCAAATCATCATCGGAATGGAAAGAGGAGATAAGCAATATCAAAGGGGGAATGGAGTTCTGGAAGGGAAAAGCAAAAAAAGAATAGGAAAGGGCTGCACGAACTATGATGGAGCTAAGGAAGAAAAACGCAGAATATGAAGCTGCGTTTGCCGAGGCAATGACTAGTCGATCTAAATTACAAGAACTAAAAGAAAGGATGCGGGATTTAGAGGTCATACTGCAAGATCGTCAGCAACAATTGGATAGTCTCTTAAAAGCCTTGGAAGAGAAGAGCGATCAATATGATAGAGACATTCACGCTTATAAAATGGACCTCCAAGAAAGAGAAATGCGACTAGGCTTCTTGATCAACAAAATCCGTGAAGCGGCCATACAAATGGTACAATTATCAGATGAAGCAGAGGATCTCAGCTGCCAATTCCCGCCAAGTCAACGATCGAGCATATCGGAATTCCTAGAGCGAATAAAGAAATATAATGAAGCAGCTAAAAAGTTCGTGTAATAGCCACGTCAAAATGACGAATTGTTTTGTAATGAACTCTTTGGATGAATGAAATGCCTAAATAGGGGCTATCTTGAAATCAACACCAAATTCTTGCATATTTATTCATAACTAACATTCATTTGTCATTTATTCGACATTCATTTGTTGTGCATTCATCTTATTCATTCATTCATTCATTCATTGCATGTTTCATAATCGTTCGCTAAGGTTAGGATCACGTAATGCGCAGTTGCAATACTTCAAATTTGGAATCACGCCACTTGTATAGAACGCGTCGGCAAGCTAGAACAATGGAGGCTGAATTCAATGAAAGGATTGAAAGAATGGAAAGAATCCAAAAGGAATTACAAGAGCAATTGGCTAGGCACAGCAAGAGACGAGAGATTTAATGGTGAGATCACGAGAAGAATCGCTCGAACAGAAGGATCAAATGAACAAGATGATGGAGATGATGTCAGCTTTAGTTAAAGGAAAAGGACCCATGCAGAGCCCTGACATCGAGGAACCTCGGTCAAGAGTTAATCTCAATCAAAACCCGCTCTACCCTCCCGGATTCACTCCGTCACACGCCCACGCAGCACAAAGGGGGTACACCCAAGGGGAACCCACAGACCCAGAGCAACGGCCGGTGCCACCTGCTCATTTAGGGCAAGGAATATTCATATCAAATCCTGGGGCCAATCCTGCTAATCCAATTGTTCCAGATTTGGACGATCCAGTGGAAATAGCCAGGTTGAGAATAGAGGACCACGAGGCTCAAGAGAAGTATAAGAGTTTGGAGGAAAGACTTAAAGCAATCGAAGGCGCTGAAGTCTTCTCGGCACTAGGTGCTAAAGAACTCAGTTTGGTACCTGATCTAATTTTGCCTCCGAAGTTTAAGGTATCAGATTTTGAAAAGTATGATGGGACAAGATGTCCAAAAGCGCATCTCATTATGTTTTGCCGGAAGATGACCGGCTATGTGAATGAAGACAAACTACTCATACATTATTTTCAAGATAGTCTAATAGGATCGGCTCTTCGGTGGTACAACCAGCTTAGTAGGGAAAAGATCCGATCTTGGAAAGATTTAGCATCAGCATTCTGTGAGCAATACAAGCATGTATCGAATATGGTGCCAGATCGAATGACCTTACAGATGATGGAGAAAAAACCGTCAGAGACTTTTAGGCAGTATGCACAGAGGTGGAGAGACGTCTCGGCTCAAGTGGAGCCCCCACTAACAAAAACGGAGATAACCGTTCTCTTCATCAACACCTTAAAGGCTCCGTTTTATGACAAACTAGTGGGAAGCGCTACAAAGGATTTTTCGGATATTGTAATATCCGGTGAGCTTATTGAGGGTGCCATCAAAAATGGGAGGATGGAAGGTTCAGAAAGTTCAAGAAGAACAGCACCCATAAAGAAGAAAGAACTAGAAGCCCACATGGTGGGAATGAGAAGCCGTTATGCCCCCAATCCGTATCCAAATCAACCCCGACCTCGAAACTATCTACCTACGAATTTCTATTATCCCCCTCAAACCCCATACTACCAAGCTCCACCTCCCGCCTACCCCATATACGCCGCGAATCACCAAAGACCCGTCACCACGTTTCCACAAAACACAGTACCCAGTCAAATTTAGCCCAGAAATGAGCCAAAGCTAGCAAGACCTAAACCGAGAGACCATAATTTACCCCCATCCCTGTGTCGTATGGGGAGCTATATCCTAAACTTTTGGAGAAACAGTTGATCTCTCCTCATTACATGGCACCCCTGAAACCCCATACCCGAAGTGGTACGATTCGAATGCCAGTTGCGCATACCATGCCGGAAACCAGGGGCACTCTACGGAAAACTGTCTGGCCTTCAAAAGAAGAGTTCAAGGACTCATCGACGCTGGCATTCTGCGATTTGATGGTACTGGCAGTACGGCCGGGAACCCATTCCCAAACCACACCGAAGGGAATATGAGTGCAGTGGGAGAGGAGAACAAAGGACAAAGTAGAAGATGGGTTTACGAAATTAGAGCACCTCTGCAGAAAAATGCTGGAGGTACTAGTTGAGAAGGGCTTGCTTTGTCATCCTAACAGCGCGTTCGGAGGAAAAATTGCAAAATGTCAAAATTTTTGTGGATTTCATAATATTGAGGGACACAACATTCATCCTGCGAAGAGTTCTCCGAGATCACAAAATATGATAGATAATAAGGAGATCGAGATTTTTATAAAGGTGAAGAGACCGATAGAGGAGAAATATGCGCCTCCGATAATCAATCTTCAGTTTCCGTATAAGCGCACCGACCGACCGTTGATAATTTATTATGATGCGAAGAAAGAGCCGGTAAAACCAAAGATGATCATTGAAGTACCAGCTCCTTTCCCCTATAAGGACGATAAAGCCGTACCATGGAAGTATGACATTAGTATCGCCACACACCCGGCGAAAAGTCTGAAGCCATAACTGGAGATGTTGGGGAGGTAAGGCATTTTACCCGAAGTGGGCGGTGCTATTCTAAAGAAGTCGAGCCAGCAAAGAAAAACAGTGACTTAAAGCAAAAAGGAAAGGCAATGATGAACGAGGCTGAAGCCGAGCAAGAAGTTCCACCCGTACAAGAAATTAAAAAGCCTGTGGATGAGGAAGAAGCACAGGAATTCTTGAAGTTTATCAAGCACAGCGAGTACAACGTGGTGGAACAGTTAAATAAGCAGCCAGCCGAATCTCAGTCCTATCTCTCTCATTAAACTCAGAGCCACACCGAAACGCTTTGTTGAAGGTGCTGAATCAAGCTTATGTATCAAATAACATATCTGTTGAGAAGCTTGATCGGTGGGTAAATAATTTGAATGCAGATAATTTCATTTCTTTTAGTGACGATGAAATACCGCCAAACGGTAGAGGTTCTGTAAAGGCACTATATATTACGACTCGCTGCAAGGGCTATATAATACCAAATGTGCTCATCGACAATGGGTCGGCACTCAACGTTATGCCTTTGGCCACACTTTCCAGGATTCCTATAGATCTCTCCTATTTAAGGCCTTGTCATTCCACGGTAAGGGCTTTCGATGGGACGAGGCGCGAAGTTATAGGAAAGATTGAAATTCCTCTAGAAGTGGGCCCGTATATATACGATATGGAATTTCAAGTCATGGACATTACACCGTCATACAATTGCCTCTTGGGAAGACCCTGGATCCATTCTGCTGGAGCAGTCCCATCATCCCTCCACCAAAAGGTGAAATTTATTATGGATGGCTGTTTGGTCACCGTCGAGGGAGAAGAAGACATCGTAGCATCTATTTATACTGACGCACCATACATTGAAGTGAATAAAGATGCTGTGGAATGTTCTTTTCGATCCCTTGAATTCGTCAATGCCACATTCGTCGTCGAGGGAAACAGAATTCTTGTACCAAAACTCTCAAGAAATACCAAAATGGGTGTCAGGATGACTGTGGGAAGATGGGCTCGAGCAAGAAGAGGTTTAGGGAGATATTTGCAAGGAATAGCCAGGGCTCTGAAGCCAGTGCACCACAAGGCCAGATATGGTTTAGGTTTTCAGCCGGACATGCATCAAAGAAGGAGACAATGGAAGAAGGATCAAGAAAGAAGGGTCGCAAGGACCTTAGGCCGGGAAATAGAATGGGAGCCTATAGCATACCCTCCTTTGTCAAAAACATTTACGTCTGCAGGAATGATGTACCCCGAACAAGACAATACACGAAGCACACTATTAATCATTGAAAGGGGTCTCCAAAATGTCAGTATAAATGTCATTGACAAAGGAGATGGCACAAGTAAAGACATCTCAGGGATACGCCCTTGTCCCCCTGACTTTAGGTTGAACAATTGGACTGCTGAAGACCTTCTTGTAGTTTATAAGTCTTCAGAGTAATGCTCAAACATTAACCCTCTATTGTGTCCTTAGATATAATAGAATTCTTTTGTAAGAGCTTGCATTCGCTCTTTATCATTCAAATGAATATCAATGAAGGTGCATTTTGTCACGATCTTTCGCATATTTAATTTCATAATCATTTTCCCATTTCATAGCCTATCCTACATCTGCTTCATACCATGTCATAACATTTCATCTTGGTCCCAATACTTGGATGCCCCTCTATAGTTTCCTTTTCCATTCAACTTTCAGGTGCTCAGATATCAATGGCATGAAAGAACCCGTTACGAGTCCTGAAATCGATTTTGAGAGGGCTGTTTGTTTAGGAGAATTCGAAGCCGAAGAAAATGCTGAAGACTATGTCTCGTCTCCCGACTTGTTAAGAATGGTGGAACAAGAGGATAAACAGATCTTGCCTCATCAGGAATCGGTTGAAACAATAAATCTGGGAACTGAAGAAAGGAAGCAAGAAGTGAAGATTGGGACCTCTATTTCGGGGAACACCAGGCATAATTTGATTGCTTTACTCCGTGAGTACAAGGATGTATTCGCATGGTCATATCAGGACATGTCAGGATTGAATGAAGATGTGGTGGTCCATAAACTCCCATTAAAGCCAGAATGCAAACCCATTCAACAAAAGCTAAGACGGATGAGACCTGAGATGTTGTTGAAAATAAAAGAGGAAGTCAAAAAGCAATTTGACGCTGGTTTCCTACAAGCCTCCAAATATCCTGAGTGGGTGGCTAACATAGTCCCGGTACCGAAGAAAGATGGCAAGGTACGAATGTGCGTGGATTATCGTGACCTAAATCGAGCAAGTCCAAAAGATAATTTTCCTTTCCCACACATCGATACATTGGTGGATAACACAGCCAAGCATTCATTGTTTTTATTCATGGATGGATTCTCGGGTTATAATCAAATAAAGATGGCTCCGGAAGATATGGAGAAAACTACCTTCATAACGATGTGGGGAACATTCTGCTATAAGGTAATGTCGTTCGGATTGAAGAATGCCGGGGCAACATATCAGAGAGCTATGGTGACATTGTTTCATGATATGATACATAAAGAAATAGAGGTCTACGTCGACGATATGATTGCTAAATCCCGAGGGGAGGAAGAACATGTAGTGAACTTGAAGAAGTTGTTCGACAGACTGAGAAAGTTCCAGCTAAAGCTCAATCCGGCCAAATACACGTTTGGGGCTACTTCAGGAAAATTGCTAGGCTTCATCGTCAGCGAAAGAGGTATTGAAGTTGATCCAGACAAAATAAAAGCCATCCAAGAGTTACCACCTCATGCACGCAAAAAAGAAGTCAGAGGATTTTTAGGGAGGTTGAACTACATCGCTCGGTTCATTGCTCAACTTACCAACCAATGCGACCCAATCTTTCGGGTTCTTCGAAAACATAATCCAGGAGAATGGAACGAAGAATGCCAGGTGGCCTTTGATAAAATAAAACAATATCTGTCTAGCCTTCCAGTGCTAGTACCGCCAATTTCGGGAAGACCACTGATATTGTATTTGAATGTGTTTGAGAATTCAATGGGTTGCGTACTGGGACAGCACGACGAGTCAGGAATGAAAGAAAAGGCGATTTACTACCTCAGCAAAAAGTTCACTGAGTACGAGGCTAAGTATTCGTCCATTGAAAAATACTGTTGCGCTCTGGTTTGGGTAGCTCGGAGACTCAGGCAATATATGTTGTACTATACGACGTGGTTAATATCGAAGCTGGATCCAATAAAATATATGATGGAATCGCCTGCACTCTCCGGAAGAATGGCACGATGGCAAATTTTATTATCGGAGTACGATATCGTTTATGTGAGTCAAAAGTCGATAAAAGGAAGTGCAATAGCAGATTTCTTAGCGGCTCGAACGACAGAGGAGTATGAGCCCTTGAGATTCGATTTCCCAGATGAAGACTTAATGTGCATCACAGAAAAGGAATCCGAGTCGTCAAATGAGAAGTCATGGACGATGAGCTTTGATGGTGCATCAAATGCATTGGGGCATGGGATCGGAGCAGTCTTGGTATCGCCAGAAGGGAATCATTACCCGTTCACTACCAGGCTGAATTTCTTCTGTACCAACAACATAGCAGAGTATGAGGCCTGTATCATGGGACTTCGTGCAGCAATCGAACGAAACATCAAAACTCTAGAGATATATGGAGACTCAGCATTGGTGATCTACCAAATCCGTGGAGATTGGGAAGTGAGAGATTCGAAATTAGTCAGATACAGCGAGCTAGTGGCAGGACTGATTAAAAAATTCAAAAAAATAACTTTTAATTACTTCCCACGAGAAGAAAACCAATTGGCTGATGCCCTAGCTACTTTGGCTTCAATGTTCAAAGCGAACAAAGAAACAGAAATAATGCCTCTTTAAATGAGCATATATGAAGTCCCTGCACATTGTTTCAGCATTGAAAAAGAGCCAGATGGATGGCCATGGTTCCATGACGTCTTAGAATATATCAAGAATCAAAGGTATCCCGAACAAGCAAATGAAAATGACAAAAGAACAATTAGAAGAATGGCAGCGGGATTTGTCCTTGATGGGGACATCTTGTACAAAAGAGGAAAAGATCAGGAGCTCTTGAGATGTGTAGACGCCGTTGAAGCCAGGAAAATACTTGAAGATGTACATGAGGGAGTCTGTGGGACACATGCCAATGGTTTCACTATGGCTAGGAAGATTATGAGACTCGACTACTACTGGCTGACGATGGAAAGCGACTGCATTAGCTTTGCAAGGAAATGCCATAAATGTCAAATTTACGGCGATAAAATTCATGCAGCCCCATCGCCCCTTCATGTCATGACTTCCCCGTGGCCTTTTTCTATGTGGGGCATGGATGTCATAGGGCCAATTTTCCCAAAAGCTTCTAATGGACATCGGTTCCTTTTTGTGGTTATTGATTACTTCACAAAATGGATAGAGGCCGCATCGTTTGCCAATGTGACGAAGACTGCAGTTTGCAGGTTTTTGAAAAAGGAAATCATTTGTCGATATGGTTTGCCCGAAAGAATCATTTCAGATAACGCCTTGAATCTGAACAACAAGATGATGAAAGAAGTGTGTGAGCAATTTCAAATAAAGCATCATAACTCCTCGCCTTATCGCCCAAAGATGAATGGAGTGTGGGCGCAAAGAACAAAAACATCAAGAAAATCATTGGGAAAATGACCGAGACATATAAAGACCGCACGAGAAGCTACCATTTGCCTTGTATGCATATCGCACATCTCAGTGACATCTACGGTGCAACTCCTTTCTCTCAGTTTATGGAATGGAGGTCATGCTACCTATCGGTTGAGATCCCTCTTTTTGAGTCTTAATGGAATCGAAACTAGAGGAAGCAGAATGGGTTCGGGCTCGGTATGACCAGTTAAACCTCATCGAGGAAAAACGTCTAAAGGCAATTTGTCACAGACAGATGTACCAAAAGAGAATGATCGCGGCCCATGATAAGAAAGTACGGCTAAGGGAATTCCATGAATGAGAACTCGTGCTGAGAAAGATCCTCCCAATACAAAAAGACCTGCGAGGAAAATGGGCACCAAATTGGGAAGGTCCATACGTCGTGAAGAAGGCATTTTCGGGTGGAGCTTTGATTCTCACTGAGATGGATGTGAAGGAGTTACCTAATCTAGTGAATTAAGATGCTGTGAAGAAATATTATGCCTGAAAAAAAAAAGATCAAGGTGAAAACCCGAAAAGGGCGTCTTGGTTAACACAAAAATTAGGATGAAAACCCGAAAGGGCGTTCTAACTAAGCAAACACTGGCTTAAGAAAAAGTGAGGCGTTTGAACGAGGGGTCAAATAGTGAGACTACCGTGCTTGAAGCATTTCTGAAAGCTCGAAATCTTCCACGCAAGAAGCCATGCTTGAAAAGATTCTTGACTGAGGAACGTGGAAGAGTTCATGCGTTGAATATCTAGAGCATTTGTATTTGTTGAAATGCCATCCTTCTTCTCATTGTGACATTTTACTACCATTTGATTGGTTTTCTTTGTTTGTTACACTTGAAATGAATAAATGTCAGGTATCATTTTGTCCGTACCTGATCATTTTTGTGCATCCCATTATGTGGTTCATTTACATGATAAATAGTGAAATGACATATTCTAAGCAAAAGAAATGTTAAGCATTACCCGGATAAGAACTTGATCAGTACAAGGGCCTCAAAGCAAGGACAAAAGTTCAACCGGGGGGCAAAGAGTGATATCCGAGAAACGTAGATTGTGCATGAAGTTAGAAGACGGGCACAGGGCCTGAAGAGAAAGTCAAGAGTCAAAACAATGAACGCAGATCATCAAAAAAAATCATGACGAAAAAGGACATGTGACAAACAAGCCCAAGGCGCATAGCATAATCATGTAGGCATAAAGGCATTTAAGACCAACATGTGCATATCATGATAACATCATGCATGACATATACAGGTACTCCAGTAGAGCAAGAGGATGTGACGATAGCTATACTGAATCAAAGGAAAAGACACCTGAGCTCCACCAGTTGACATCTTTTGGTATTTTGATGTTTTAATTTCTGTTTAAAAAAAAATCAACTCATATTGCGAGAGGTGAGTTGAGCCTCAAGACACGTTGAGGTATTTTCAATTTCCGTTTTTCAATTTCTGTTGTTTCAAAAAAATTAACTCATATTGCTGGAGGTGAGTTGAGCCTCAGGACACGCTGAGGTATTTTCAATTTCTGCTTTTCAAATTCTGCCTTTCAAAAAAATCAACTCATATTACGAGAGGTGAGTTGAGCCTCAGGACTCATTGAGGTATTCTCAATATCTGCTTTTTAATTTATGTTTCAAAAAATCAACTCATATTGCGAGAGGTGAGTTGAATCTCGGGTTACATGCCGAGCTATTTTCAAATTCTAATTTCAACTATTTGGTTGTCAAAAAAATCAACTCATATTGCGAGAGGTGAGTTGAGCCTCGAGGCACGCTGAGGTATTTTCAATTACTGTTTTTCGAAAATCAACTCATATTGCGAGAGATGAGTTGAGCCTCGGGGCACGCTGAGGTAATTTCAATTTCTATTTTTCAAAAAAAAAATCAACTCATATTGCGAGAGGTGAGTTGAGCCTTTTTCTGTTTTCAAAAAAATCAACTCATATTACGAGAAATGAGTTGAGCCTCAAGACACGTTGAGGTAATTTTAATTTCTGTTCATAAAAAAAAAATCGACTCATATTGCGAGAGGTGAGTTGAGCCTCGGGGCACGCTGAGGTATTTTCAATTTTCGTTTTTCAATTTCTGTTGTTTCGAAAATCAACTCATATTGCGAGAAGTGAGTTGAGCCTCGGGGCACGCCAAGGTATTTCCAAATCCCCTTTTTTTAATGCTTTTCAAAAATCAACTCATATTGCGAGAGGTGAGTTGAGCCTCAGGACACGATGAGGTAATTTCAATTTCTGTTGGTAAAAAAAAAAATCAACTCATATTGCGAGAGATGAGTTGAGCCTCGGGGTACGCGGAGGTATTTTCAATTTCTATTTTTCAAAAGGCCAACTCATATTGCGAGAAGTGAGTTGAGCTTTGGCTCACGTGCTGAGCTATAATCAATTTCTGTTTTAATGTCTGTATTTAAAGAGTCAACTCATATTACGAGAAGTGAGTTGAGCCTTGGCTCACGTGCTGAGCTTTCTTCAATTTCGATTTCTGCTTTTCAATTTGTACATCTAAAAAAAAAAGGTCTCAAAATCAGTCAATTCCTGTTTCTAATGTTTGTTTTAAAGAGTCAATTCATATTGCGAGAAATGAATTGAGCTCAGGATCACATGCCGAGTAAAGAATAAAAGATTGAAGTTGATCGAAGACACCAGATTTTGTCTCCCTGAAGTTGCATTGAAGCTGATCAAAGATATCAAATCTTGCCTTTCGAAAGTTACAGAAGAGAAGATTGCAAACCTTATCTCACTGAAGCGATAGAAGAGCAGATTGAAGCTACAAGTCATATCAGAAGATATAGTGGATTGAACCAAAGCTACAAGATGCAATGGAATGGAAAGAAACTATTTGAACAAGAAGAGCGACAATGAAGTCAAGACTCAGCAAGATGAGGCAAAATTGGCTTTTATTTATGTCTTTGCTCCATTCCCGTTATACGACAATGAGCAAAGAGGGGCAGCTGTTACAAGCCAATTTCGGCCCAAATACAATATAACCCATCACAAAACCCAAATCCCCTTACAAACCCACCCCCACTAACCCAAATTACATCAACCCCAATCCATTAACCAAATTTTAACCCATCAGACTCACTAACCCGGAGCCCACCTAAACCTACCCAAACCTTAGCCTAACTACCCAAGACCCAACACATCAGCCCAATCCCAGAAAGCCCAAAATCCCACCAAACCCTAGCCTCCTATCCCTCTCCCACTTGCGCCGCAATGTCCCATCGGCTACTCACCCCTGACTCAACCACCTGCCCACTGGCTTCTGACACCATCACTGGCCACCTGCTCCACCGCTCGCCCATCCCCTGCAAAGAAGACAAGATAGAAAGCAATAAAAGGAAAACAGACATGAAAAGGCTATAAAAGCCGAACGTAAAAACAGGAGGGGGTTCTTCTTTTTTTTTTCCTTTTTATTTTTCATTCGGCTGTTTGAAAAGATAAGAAAGGAGTATCGTTTCAAATCCAGAGAATAATAGTAACACCATCAGTGTTCAGATACTAAAAATAGCAGTGAAGCAAGTAGAAGATATCAAAGAATCAGAAACTCACGGAGCCGAAAGGTTTTTTTTTTTACTTTACATTTTCATTTCATGTTTTAAGCCCTCTTTTATCATTCTACACATCAAAAATTTAACAAAAATATAAAAAAAAAAACAAAAACAAAAAGGGGGAAGAAATTACCTTTTTCGCCACCGCGTGCGGTGGCCGGCGCCGGCGCCGGCGAGGCTCCGGTGGCCGTCCGGTGACCGGCCCCGTGACCGGAGCTCCCCCTCCCCCCTCTCTTCTTCCCTCTCTCCCTTCTCTCTTCTTTTTTTTTCTCTCAACTATCACAAATGAAAAAAAAAACAAAATTTTAACTTATATAGGGGACCAAAACGGTGCGTTTTGTCCCCCCCTTTCAACAAAAACGACGTCGCTTTGATGCGGGCGGATCGACTCGACCCGCCCCTGTGAGATCGCGTGTTTTTTTAGCGGAGAGCTATTTGCGCGTTTAGCCCTTCCGCTTTTTCAGGATTTTTCAATCAAGTCTCTGCTATTTCTAATTGGGCCTCGAACTCGGTCGCGCTTTGCAAATTGATCCCTACGCATACGCTGCGTTTTGATAGCAGGGATAATTGCTGTTTTAGTCCCCCCAAGTTTCATGCGCGTATGATTAGGTCCCTTTTTTTTTGTTTTCTTTTTAAATTAGCTCCACAACTCCATTTTTAATTTAATTTTAGTCCTTTCTATTATTAAATATCGTTTTTTTTGTTTTTTTCTCATTATTGTTATTATTATACATTATTATATATTTTTATTATTATATGTACATACATATATGTATTCATGTTAGTATTTTAGCTACCCTTTTTATATATATTTAAATGTATTTGTAAATCTATTTTATGCTGTTGTCATTTCAAATATATGTATATCATATGTATTCTATATATATTGTGTATGTATTTTAATGTCCTTTATTTCTTGTATTGTTCCATGTATGTATTTATATATGTATGTATATATTATTAGTATATATAAATTATGTATATATCTTAATACTATATCATGTATATATATTTCATGTATATTATGTATATATATATGTTATGTACATATTTTAATATTATTATGTATTTTTGTGAGTATACTTATGTAATATTGTCAATAGTTTTATATATATATATATATATATTTTTTTTTTTCAAATATTTATGAACTATGTAAAAGAGGTTAATACCCTCTTTTGTATATAACTTTATTTTTATATATATATGTATCTTCTTAACATTATAATATATGTCATGTATTCATTTCTAACGCTATATTATATTTTTATATATATTGTGTAGGTACTTTAATATTAGGGTTATATTTTTATGTACGACTTTATATATATATATATCTACATGTATATATTCTATTATACATTATGTATACATTTTTCTACACATATATATATATATATGTTTAAACATTATATATCATTTTGTATATTTTCAGTATATATTTGTGAAGAATCATCAATAGTATTTAATTATCTTTAATATGTATATATATTGTGTATAAGTATATGTATGTTAATGTTACATTGTATAAATATTTTCATATTATGTATATATATTTGTAATATTCATAGTTATATTCAATATACTATTCTCATATATATATTTCCAATACCATACTACGTTTTTATACATATTATGTATATACTTTAATATTTTTATTATATTTTTACATAATCTTATGTATATATATTTCATTATTCTTGTATACACATTTGACATATAGTATTATTTTTGTATATTATTACATTCATTATTATACCTATTATTTTCACTTACTCTTTTAATTATGTATTAGTTGGTATATATATATACACATCTTTCTATTATTACTATTATTATCACCGCTAATATAGGTTCATATATACATATATATATTCATAATATTTTAGTTTAATACTATTATTATGTTTAATATAGCATGCATGATTATTATTTTTGAGATTATTTTCGCGATTATTATTTGCTTCAATATATTTCTGGTTATGTCAATTATTCATTTTTGTTCCATATCAGCTTCGCTTTGCATTACAACAAAAAATTGTGTTCTTGCTTTCTAATTAATTTCAACAATCAAGGCAACATACCGACTTAACATTAAGTCATCGATTTCATCGCTATGTTGGGTGAACATCAATTGACTCGTGTTAAAGCGGCATGACCTTTTCGAAAATCAAAAGAATTGAAGTTTCTCGTCTTTTTAACCGGATCACGATTAAACTTTACATTGAGCTCGTATTTTTGAAAATCAAGACAACACGTATTTATGAGATACCAATTTTGGGCGTCGCGAGGGTGCTAATACCTTCCTCGCGCGTAACCGACTCCCGAACCCTAATTTTTCTTTGGATTTTGACGTAGACCTAAACTCAGCCTTCTTTGTTTTAAAAAAAATAAATTTATCAGGTGTCCGATCACACCTATAAAAAGGATCGGTGGCGACTCCCTGTTTATTTTCAAAAAAATCAAACTCCGGTTTTCGAGTTTTTACTAAATCGCCACAATTAGCGACCTAGCTAAAATTTTTATGTCGCTACATCTTTTGATTGAATTCTATAAATTTTGTTGGAGTTGTATTCTTATGGTAATTTTGTTTTCTTTTTTAATTATCACAATAGGGAATTTTATTAGCTTTACTTGAATACAAAGCAAGAATAGGATTGTTGAGGACTATGATATGCCAGTGTGTTCAAGGAAGGAATTAAAAAAAAAATGTAATGGTGGTTTCTTTACGCTACACTATAGTGTCCAAGTATGAAATTATATATAGTTGTCTACTTGAATGAAAGATATTATAGGCAAGCAACAAATAGGCAAGGGATTTGGTAATTTTCTGAATTTGTAGTTTTTTTTTTTTTTTTGAGCTGATTAATTAAATTTTGTTTGGTGTTATCCAGGAAGAAAGCGGTGCAATAGATCAACAAAAATGGAAGATATTGGAGAACCTGAGAAGCTTGTAGAGAGCATCACTTACATGGATGCTCCTTTGTTTAAGGCTGCGGCAGAAGGCAAAATTGAAGAGTTTGATAATTGCCAGGGGCTTGACCTTGGGTCACTAAAGACCCCAAACTATGACAATGTGCTCCATGTTAACTTGGCAAACAGCGTGCATACTGCGACTGCATGGTCTTTTAAATCAAGGTCCAGAAGCAGTAACAGATCAGATTTTGTCAAAAAAATTCTTGGCAAGTGTCCGTTACTGCTACTCCAAACGAACCGTAAAGGTCAAACTCCATTGCACATTGCAGCAAGGTACGGATGTTCTACCACTGTGAAACTTCTTATCAAGTCTCGTGCAGATGGAGATATAGAGAATCTGGGAATGGACGAATTGAACGCTGTTAGGGAGATGTTGAGGCTTAAGGATGAGGAATCCAACACGGCTTTACATGTAGCAGCACGGTATGGCCATGTTGGAGTGGTTCAAGCATTGCTGGAGCTTGAAGACCCTGATTTTCCATATTCCGTGAACAAAAACCACGAAACTCCACTTTACTTGGCTGCCGAGGGAGGATATGGGCGATCGGTGACTATATTATTAGATAAATGGAAATCAATTGTTCATGGGGGCCCGCACGGTAGAACAGCTTTGCATGCAGCAGTTATGTCTGGAGATGTAGGTAAGTTGAGATAGTTCCAAATCTTTTTTGTTTGAGACAAAAATAAAGAAAGAATAGATTAGAATAGATTACTGACTTTTTTAGGTTTGTATTTTGCTTGAATTTAGAGACAACAAAGATAATATTGAAGGAGAAAGCGGATTTAACAAAGGAAACAGATGAAAATGGACACAGCCCTCTTCATTATGCAGCACACTTAGGTCAGTATTCAATAGTGGAAAAGCTGTTAAAATGGGATGTATCAGCTGCTTATATAGGTGATAGAAAGTGGGAGATGACACCCCTTCTTATGGCAGCCAGGCAAGGCTATGTACGAACAGTAACAAAGATTCTCTTTCATTGTCCGGCTTGTTGTGGAAAAGTGGACAAAAGAGGTTGGAATTTACTTCATTTTTTAGCGTTAAGAGACCATCCTCTTGAATTAATTCTTTCCTTTATCACAACTGTTGATGCTAAGCATAAATATGGATCAATAAAAAATCTAATGGACTGGAAAGATGCCTTAGGAATCACACCTCAACAAGTTTATGATGAATATCATGGCGAGGCATCTTGCAAGTCCAAGAACGATCGACGTAAAATGGTACACTTATAGTTGTGTTTCTACGGCTACGCCTATGATTTTATTATTATTTTGGGTTTTGAATTAAAGTGGTTAAATAGATGCATGTATAATTAAAATGATCTACATAGCTCATTCGTGCCCGATACCTGGGTTTAGTCTATAGGTTGGCTTATGTGGTAGTGTAGTATGCGTGTGTATTTTTCAATATATATAATGATATGCTTTACAATACAACCGGCTAATGTGGTAGGAGCAAATTGTGGAATTGGTGAAAGATACTGTTGTTAATGAAGAAGTGGCAGAGAAAGCAGTTGATCCCGTTTTCTGGCCAACTGTCATCGGAGATGATTTGGAGAAGAGACTGACTCTGGAGAAGGAAAGAGATACTCAATTAGTAGTGGCAGCACTTGTAGCCACCGTCACATTTGCAGCAGCAATAACCGTTCCAGGTGGTTTCAAGGGTGAAAAAGAATTAGACCAGGGCACTCCTTTTCTAATTCATAATGCAGCGTTTAAAGCATTTATCGTAACAGATGCAATGGCCTTTGGTCTCTCTGTTCATGTCCTCCTCATCCACTATGGGATGCTGCATCATCTTCGGTCACATCCGCGTGAAAAATATTTACCATTTAACATACAGTCAGCTTCTGTTTTCCTCGGTTATGCATTGTATGCAATGATGATTGCTTTCTGCACAGCCACCTATGCGGTATTAAAACCTTCCCACGGACTTGCCATCACTTCATGTTTCTTCGGCGTTGGCAGTTTTTTCTTTTATAGTCTTAAAGGATGTTTTGACGGACTTTTTGAAGGAATTTCCGATGCTTTAAGCAAAAAAGAGCTCTAAACTGACACCTATGTTGGTCTTTGATAGATGTATTTATTTGGGTGCTAGAGAAAGCCTAAATGTTTTGGGTTATTTATTAAAGAATACCTATGCATTGTATACAAATAAAAAAGAATCCATGCATTAAGAAAAGCATAGACTTTGGGTTTCTATGAATCACTATATATTATTATTCACGATATAAATCTTAAAATTATATATGAATTTTAGTTAATATATAATTTTATATATCAATTTTGATAGTGTAATTTTTGTTCTCCAGTGTTTGAGTAGGGTTTTTGTTAACCCTAAATTCAACTTCATCTCATGCTTCTGTTTTCGGCGGTGGGTTACTCTTAGTTCCTACCACCTCTAACTGTTTTTTCTGCGGCTTCGTTTCCTTAAGATTAGCTTTCGTAGTCTTATCAATTTCTAAATCGAACGTAATATTTCTTGGAAACTGGTCATAAGAGAAAGAAACAAGATTAGTACGTTGCCAGTCCTTGGAAACTGTGCCAAAATTTGGCACGTCGTTGAAAGCACTAAATAGTATAAGGGAAGTGGAGTCAAATCCTCAGGGACTGGATCACTATAGTTTCTTGTTCCTCAAAATCCTAGGCACAATCGTGCTCAAGAAACACATCTGACCTGGAAAAAGTAGAATTAAAAATATGGATGGGTTGAGATTAAATAAATTGAAATCGCAATTGTGAAAAAAAACAGGGTTGAGAAAATGGATTTTTTTTAAAGGGATTCCAGCCTTCATTATCTCAATCATTTTTTGGTTCAATCATAGACCTTTAGGTGGTTCTTCTCATGACCGAATAAGCTAATTATAATGAAAGAGGACGCCTACGACCACCAACTCCACTTTAGGTTATAGCCTTGCGATCTAGAGGAACCTGACTCTAGCCAATCATCACTCATGTGGGACCGTCTTACACTAGATCATCATTTCACAATGGCAAATGCCACGCCATTTCATCTCTTGGGCTCAATAACCTCTAACGTAATAAGTTAGTGAACCGATTGTGCAACTTTCCCAAAACATACAAAGCAATCACCTTTGCACAAGATGAAAAGATTACATTTGGAAGGACATAGACAAAAGTGTCAGTCAAGTAATGTGGAGAAACGATGAATACTCATTGAGAAGCGTTAAGTGAAAGTTTTAAACCTCATGAAATCTTTTTGAGAAATCTTGATAACCTTTGGCTAGATAAGTTTAGTTACTCATGCTTTTTGAATAAAAACATAAGTTTAATGAAACAGAATTTTATTGGAAAAGAAAAGAAACAAAAGGCTAAGAGCCTTAGGGGGATGGAGTTTTTACAAAAGTGAGGAGTGAGTATCCATGTGACTTCATCCCCTATTTATAGTACATGGAAAACAATAGTTGGTTCCTATTTAATTCTAGATGATAAGGTTCAAGAGATATAATTAAAATTAAATCTAAACAATATGATAATAATCCTAACAATAATTCTAAATAAAATTTAAATTTAAACAAAGTTTTATGTTCATAAATCTCTTCTTTGAAATTTTTCCCCAAGTCTTCCACGCTTTATATTTTAGGCACCACATCTTTTCTATTTCACATGCTAACCTATTTTGTCTTTGAATTCACATTTTTGCCTCTAAATTTCCTTTTTCCTTCAATTTAGTCCCTACAAGATAAAAAAAATCTTAAACAACCTAAATTAGTAGGATCGTACTCAAAATATATATAATTAGCTCATAAAAGTATGTCACTTTAGAATATTATCAAATAAACAATACTTTAATTTTTTTGAGATATGTCTAATTTATTAATATTACTAATGTCCATTTAATTGAAATCAATACAAATTTATTAGTTGATACACATACAATTTCAAAAAAGGTAAAAAAAAACACAATTTGTATAAAGTAAGATTTATTCAATATTAAAGAATAATAAAGATATTGTAACTAATTTTTCATTATAATTAAAAATTAATTTGACAAATTATTGAAAAATATGAGAATTTTAGGTTTAAGAAAAACATAAAGTTTTATATGGGAAGTCGTGGTCAATTCTTTTGGCTAGGTATGATTGGACACATTTAAAGTCATTTTTTAAAATGAAAATTTTGAAAAAAATTTTAAAAACATAATTTTGGGTTTATGGTAGAAATCCTAAAAAAAATGTTTAATTTAGAGACTTGGTTATGCGAAAGGAAGATGTCAGCATCTTCGCGATGCTAAAAATTAGCATCTTGTTAAATATATATTGTCTACATTCGTAATTTAAAATTCATATCTCGGTATTTAATTATGATCCAAATTTTTGATAAATTAAAATATATATATAAATGAGTGTGTAACACCCCCTACCCGTATCCGTCGCCGGAATAGAGTACGAGGCATTAATGAGGACTACAAAAACACTTACAGATAATTTAAATATATTTTCATAACAACTTGTCTTGATTTCATACTATTTCATATTTAAGCTTTACTCACCAAAGTATTTGAAATATCATCTTTATGCAAATAGCACACATGAGGTACATAATTCCATAATTAAGAATGAACACATTTATCAAACATATTCCACATTCATATATCAATGTCTCACATTTTCATATATCAATAACCGTCATTTTTCTTGTTTTTCAGATAATTATGTATAACCATTGATAAGCACACAACTCACTGCTTTCTTCTTGTCAATCACAATTTCAAATGACAAATTCGTATGAATGAGCTCAACCTCATTAGGTATTTAAATTCTGTCATTTTGATTCACATACTCATAATTTACTAACATATCCTCACAAACACAATCTCTCGAATGACAAAATCACATAATTGAGCTCAATAATAATAATGATAACATTACTTACATTTCTTTTTCCACATGTTACATTCACGACTTACCAACTTGTCCATTCAAGGAACAAATTTTACGGATTTGAGTACATCATGATCCAAGCCCGAAACGGCTGAAGCACATAAGTGCTAGACGGAAGCCCGAAATAATGAAGCACATAAGTGCTAGACAGAAGCCCGAAGGCTAACTGAAGCACATAAGTGCTAGACGGAAGCCCGAAGGCTAACTGAAGCTCACCAGAGCTGAACTGAAACCCCAAAAGGGTTAACTAAAACTCATATGAGTTAACGAAAGCTCGTAAGAGCTAAACGGAAAGCAAACACGAGAATTCGCAACAAATGCTGAATCTCGGTTTACTTGGGTAATTTACACAATTCATCTTTTCACCGAAAGATTGTACTTATTTCCTGCGTTCCTGCCTCCTCCAAAATTCTCAATTCAATTTCATAACTTTTGTACATAATTTACTTATTTTCAACAATTAACATACATAAATATTAATCACCATTCATAAAATAATATTGAAATTTAATAATATTAACAAATGGTCACTAAATTTAGTTATATAAACTCACAAGTTCGATTTTTATATTATAGCGATAATCATAATTTCATAATAAATATTCCAAATAAAACATTATATCGTTTCTAATTCAACACTTATCGATTATAATCAGGCATGTGATCAATTTATACACGAGTCATTCATATATTTTTGTATATTTTCCTCCTCCTCCTCTCCATCCACATCCTTAGTATAAACAACATACTTGTAGGTAACATTATCCATAATTTTCACTATCCACTTAGGTGAATATTCAAGTTGTCCATCTGTGTCATAGTCACTAAATTATTTTTATCTTGGGCTACAGAACTCCAAATTAAGATCCATAAATTTTCCCAGAAACTAGACTCATATGTCTTCTTACCATAAAAATTTCATAATTTTTGGTTAGGCCAATTAATACAGTTTATTCATTGAAGTCTCCCCTGTTTCAGAGTATGACTACTCTAACCTATGTGCACTACGAACCAAATTTCTCCCTGTAAAGAATTCCAACGACCATGCCGTTTGTTTTCCTTAAAAATAGACTCAATAAGGAATCCATGCATGTAAAGTATGACTCTTAATAAATTTTTTTCAATTTATGGTGAATTTCTAAAGGCAGAACAGGGGATCTCGAATTCATTCTGACCTTGTCTCACAAAATTTATTATATCTCATGATTTACAATTCCATTGCTTACATTATTTCTTCTATAAGAAACTAGACTCAATAAACTTTAATTTCATATTTTATTCATCCTCTAATTCCATTTCTAAAATTTTTGGTGATTTTTCAAAGTTAGACTACTGCTGCTGTCCAAAACAGTTTTAGTGCAAAATATTGATTTCCATTTTGCCCCAAATTTTACAATTCATACAATTCAGTCTTTGCTCAATTAACCCCTAAATTAAGATAATTTTCTCAATTAATACTTTTACTAAACATTATAAGTTATTTCATAACTATTAAAATTTAGAATTTCCACATAAAACTCTAACTTCAAACTCTTTTACACTTAGGTCCCAAACATTCACTTTCTATTCAATTCTTTCAATAAAATCAACATATAAACAATTTAAAGCTCTAATTCCATGTCAAATCATCATATACTTCCAGCACATATTCATAGAAACTTTCAATTTCTTTCATGGAATCAAAAACTAATGAATTCAACAAGTGGACCTAGTTGAAAAAGTCACAAAAACACAAAAATTTCAAGAAATAATCAAGAATTGAACTTACTTGCAGTAAAAATATGAAAAACCAGCTTGAGGGAACTCTTTCCTGGTGTTTTTTCTGATGAGAATGCAGAAAAATAAAGAGAAATCTAGATAATTCCACTTTAGTCCTAACTTTATTAAGTAAATTTTGTAATTTTCCAATTTTACCCTTAATTCTCCTTGTTTTCTTGCTGATTTCATGCCCTTACCGTCCAGCCCAAATAGACCTTGGGTCTATTTTCCTTTTAAACCCTCTTTCTTTTATCAATTAAGCTATTTAATCCTTTCCTACAATTTTGCATTTGATATAATTTAGTCCTTTTTGTTCAATTAATTATCAGAACTTTAAAATTTCTTGACGAAACTTTAATACTAACATATTAACACTCCATAAATATTTATAAAAAATATTTATGGCTCGATTTAAAATTCCCGAGGCCTCGATACCTCGTTTTTTATTCTAATTATTTTAATATTTATTTTTAGTAAACTATTCACTATTTCAAAATTTTTCCTAACTTCACATTTAATTTATACTCACTAAATTAATAATATTTCCTACTCATTTGTCGGATTTAGTGATCTCGAATCACTGTTCCGACATCACTGAAAATTAGGCTGTTACAGAGTGAATCGATTTTTTTAATAGCAAAACAAAGATAAGGACCAAGTGTAGCATTTTCATAATTCAGGGGCCTTTCTTGAGGTTTTCCATTTTATATTTTTATAATATATAAAAAATAAAAAGTTTTATAGGGTTTAGGGTCAAATTTTAAGTCCTTTTGTCATTAAAAGTGTTAATTTAATAATTAAATGACATGCGAAATCTAACATAGCCATATTTAAAATGAAAATTTTAAGGAAATAGGATGTTATTGACACATTACTATTAAAAGTAAAAACTAAAAATAAAATAAAATTGAACGATAAAGCATATGTAAAAGCTTTGAAAACCTCAAAACAAAAAAAATTCAAAACATCTATTTTTACAATATTTATTCAAAATTTTTATTTTAAATTATATCCCATATGATTTGATATGCTATTTAACAGTTAACGATTTTATTAACGAAAGGATTTAATTAATATAACATCGATAATTTAAAGATATAATTGGACATTAGACAGTCAAAACAAGTTATTTCTTTTTATTGGACATTAGACAACAAAATATTGTGGTATGAATCACTTTTTCATCAAACATGTTTTTAAATTTTCAAAAAATAGAAAATGAAATAATTGGAATTTAAAATATAAATATAAAAATAAAAATATTTTCAGAAACCAAATGAAGCATAATTTTTTGGGGTTAATATATCATTTTGTACTTGAGTTTAGTTTCAATGTTCATTTTTATACCTAAATTTGACTTCATAAGGTACAATAAATATTTGACACGTGTACTCTAGTAAAAAAAACATAGGTATTGTAATTGAGACAAAAAAAAAAGGAGCTCAAGTATTAAATTTAAAATTAAAGTCAAACTCAGGTACTTAACTATGACAAAAAAAAAACTCAAGTACCAAATTGAAAAAAAATTAAAAAAGTATAAAATTGAACATTAAAAAAACTTAATCTATTTTTGACGTCCTATAGAAAAATGAAATACCATACTAAACAATTAGAGTGCATTTAATCTTCTTAGTATGATTTGTTTACTATTTTAATTTTCTTTTACTCATAAAATAAACTAATTTTTATTTTAATTTCGTATATACTGCATATATTGAAGATACTGTAGCTTATAAGATTTAACGTCCTCAAATTAATAAAGCATTATGTTTAGTATCGGAGCAAGCTTGCTTATAAGAAAAATTAACATTGTAGCTTGCTCCGATTAAGTTATGTTGTATAAGATTTAACGTCTCATTTAAGGATTAAATTAATAATTTTAGTAACGAAAAGATTTTATTGATATAATATTGGTAGTTTGAGGATATAATTAGAATGTTTTAAAATTTAAAGACCAATTTAGATTGGGCTCATAATTTGGAGATGTGTGGTGCAATTAACTCAAATTAAGTAGACAAAATTGTTAAAAATTATGCATTAGTTAAAAAATTTAAGTAAAAAATTGATTATAAATTATATATATTTTTATATCTTTTGATTGAATTCTATAAATTTTGTTGGAGTTGTATTCTTATGGTAATTTTGTTTTCTTTTTTAATTATCACAATAGGGAATTTTATTAGCTTTACTTTAATACAAAGCAAGAATAGCATTGTTGAGGACTATGCTATGCCAATGTGTTCAAGGAAGGAATTTAAAAAAAAAAAAAAAAAAAATTAATGGTGGTTTCTTTACGCTTCACTATAGTGTTCAAGTATGAAATTATATAGTTGTCTACTTGAATGAAAGATATTATAGGCAAGCAACAAATAGGAAAGGCATTTGGTAATTTTATGATTTTGTAGTTTTTTTTTTTTTTTGCTTGAGCTGATTAATTAAATTTTGTTTGGTGTTATCCAGGAAGAAAGCGGTGCAATAGATCAACAAAAATGGAAGATATGGGAGAACCTGAGAAGCTTGTAGAGAGCATCACTTACATGGAAGTTCCTTTGTATAAGGCTGCAGCAGAAGGCAAAATTGAAGAATTTGATAATCGCCAGGAGCTTAACCTTGAGTCACTAAAGACCCCAAACTATGACAATGTGCTCCATGTTAACTTGGCAAACAGCGAGCGTACTGCGAGTGCATGGTCTTTTAAATCAAGGTCCAGAAGCAGTAACAGATCAAATTTTGTCAAAAAAATTCTTGGCAAGTGTCCGTTACTGCTACTCCAAACGAACCGTAAAGGTCAAATTCCATTGCACATTGCAGCAAGGTATGGACGTTCTACCACTGTGAAACTTTTTATCGAGTCTCGTGCAGATGAAGATATAGAGAATCTGGGAATGGACGAATTGAAGGCTGTTAGGGAGATGTTGAGGCTTAAGGATGAGGAATCCAACACGGCTTTACATGTAGCAGCACGGTATGGCCATGTTGGAGTGGTACAAGCATTGCTGAAGCATGAAGACCCTGATTTTCCATATTCTGTGAACAAAAATCACGAAACTCCACTTTACTTGGCTGCCAAGGGAGGATATGGGCGATCGGTGACTAAATTATTAGATAAATGGAAATCAACTGTTCATGGGGGACCGTACGGTAGAACAACTTTGCATGCAGCAGTTATGTCTGGAGATGTAGGTAAGTTGAGTTAGTTCCAAATCTTTTATGTTTGAGACAAAAAGAAAGAAAGAATAGATTACTGACTTTTTTAGGTTTGTATTTTGCTTGAATTTAGAGACAACAAAGATAATATTGAAGGAGAAAGGGGATTTAACAAAGGAAACAGATGAAAATGGACACACCCCTCTTCATTATGCAGCACACTTGGGTCGCTATTCAATAGTGGAAGAGCTGTTAAAAGAGGATGTTTCAGCTGCTTATATAGGTGATAAAAAGTGGGAGATGACACCCCTTCTTATGGCAGCCAGGCAAGGCTATGGACTAACAGTAAGAAAGATTCTCTTTCATTGTCCAGCTTGTTGTGAAAAAGTGGACAAAAGAGGTTGGAATTTACTTCACTTTGTGGCGTTTAGAGACAATCCTCTTCAATTAATTCTTTTTTTTTCCGCAATTGGTGATGCTGAGCTTGAATATGGATCAGTCAAAAATCTAATGGACTGGAAAGATACTTATGGAATCACACCTCAACAAGTTTATGATGCATGTCAAGGCGTGGCATCTTCCGAGAACAATCAACGTAAAAAGGTACACTTAATTGTGTTTCTACAGCTACGGCTATGGTTTAATTATTTTTTGGGGTTTTGAATTAAAGTGGTAAATAATATGCATGTATAAATATAATGACTTATATAGCTCATTCATGCCTACCTGGGTTTAGTATGTAGATTTGCCGATGTGATGGTGTAGTATGCGCGTGTGTATTGTTTCAATATATATATATAATGACATGCATTACAATACAACTGGCTAATGTGGTAGGAGCAAATTGTGGAATTGGTCAAAGATATTGTTGTCAATGAAGAAGTGGCGGAGAAAGCAATTAATCCCGTTCCCTCTTCAACTATCAACAGAGAGGGTTTGCAGAAGACAAGAGATACTCATTTAGTAGTGGCAGCACTTGTAGCCACTGTCACATTTGCAGCAGCAATAACCGTTCCAGGTGGTTTCAAGGGTGAAAAAGAATTAGATCAGGGCACTCCTTTTCTAATTCATGATGCAGCGTTTAAAGCATTTGTCATAACAGATGCACTGGCCTTTGGTCTCTCTGTTTGTACCCTCATCATCCACTTTGATATGGTAAATCCTCTTTTTTCACGTTCGCATGATAAAATATCCGGCATAATGCTCGCTGATAGGTTCCTCAGTTATGCAACGTATGCGATGGTGATTGCTTTCTGCACAGCTAATTATGCGGTATTAAAACCTTCCCACGGACTTGCCATCATTTCATGTTCCCTCGGCCTTAGCTTTTTTCTCTTTTATCTTCTTAAAAAATCAGTGATTGCTACATTGACAGTTACGTCATGGGAATTACATAAAAATTTGAGTTTTAGAGAAATCCTAACTATCAATAGATTTTTAAGAAAGAATCTCGATTCAGTTGATGAAATAGGAAAAAGAATCGATGCATTAAGAAAACCATAGAATTGGGTTTTTAAGAATCCCATATATTATTTATTTAGGAGTAAATATCAAAATTATATATAAATTTTTGGGATAATATGTAATAAATTTTGATTTTTGTATAATTTTATAAATGAAATTTTAGTTTAATTCAGTACTCACAAATTATTAACACAATTATTGATATATCATCATTTTATGTTTATATATTACATACACAAATGATTATATTTATCAAATATAAAAATATTTATTTATTAAAAACCTTCAATAAAATCTCATTGGTGTGTATATATATATATTTGTTCCACCCCCTAAAACTATATAATCTACCTAATCTTTCAAAAGGCCGCTCATGATGGACAGGATCCAGCCGGTTCTCCAAAGCTTTCGCACTACTGTCGGAATCACCACTATTGTCATGTAAACCCTTACCATCTTCATCCAACAGCCAGCCTGTGCTTATTTCAATGTCATTTAGATGTTGACTAAACACACATCCCATACGCTGACTACCAAAGCCAACTAAATTTGGCCCATCATCCCTACCAAGTTTATAAACCATTCCATCTCGTCGCTTGGAATAAACATCTCGAACTGGATTGACTCACCCTTTGAAGCCTCCTTGCTTCCATAGACATCTTGAAATGTCAGTCTTTGCACAGTTCTGGGGAAACATTATATGGCATTTTCATCTCGTTCGGGAGAGAAGACGACTTGTTTCTTGATAAATTTGACTTAACCGTCTCGATTATACATTGCGTTGGAGACTTTGACAGATAAACCATTTATTTTCCTGTTCTTCCCCAGTCTGATAGCCCTCCGTAGTTTATATTCATGTTTGTATCTGACAAAAGCAAAACTCGTGTCAGTGTACTTCTCTTTTTTAGATTTATAGGCAATGTAAACATCTTCCGCCCTGCCGTGCACGTTGAAAAAATCCCACAACACCGATCTCGGGAGTTCTCTGCTGATATTATCGACAAAAGTTGTGTATAGCTGTTCCTGGCGTACCCCCATGACCACTTGTCATCTTTGCTCTATTAATAAGAAAAACCTTCTTTCAACATAAGCACTTTTGAAAAATTCAAAATTCATGGATGTAGCATGACACTATTTTATCTTATATATAATTTATGTGGACCTATGAAAATAGAGTCACTTGGTGGCAATCACTATTTAGCTTATATATAATTTATGTGGACCTATGAAAATAGAGTCACTTGGTGGCAATCACTGTTTTTTGTTGTTTACAGATGACTACAGCAGCATGAGTTGGGTGTATTTTTTGAAATTCAATTCTGAAACCTTTGAGAATTTCAAGAAATTTAAGGCGTCGGTGGAGAAGCAAAGTGGGAGAAGCATAAAAGCACTTCGAAGTGATCGTGGTGGTGAATTTTTTTCTAATGATTCAATATTTTTAATGATGCGAAAGGGATTCGCAGGGAACTTACAGCACCATACACACCAGAACAAAATGGAGTTGCGGAACGAAAAAATCATATTGTTGTAGAAATGGCCAGAAGCTTGTTGAAAGCGAAAAATCTCCCAGATCAGTTTTGGGGAGAAGTAGTTGCAACAGCAGTGTACCTTTTGAACATCTCACCAACTAGGGCTATTCTTAATCAAACACCTTCTGAAGCTTGGATGGGTAAGAAACCTTGGGTAAGCCACTTAAAAGTCTTTGGTTATATAATGTATGCTTTACTTACTTCTCGATCTAAACTTGATGAAATGTCCCAAAAATGCATTTTCATTAGCTATAGTTCTCAATCTAAAGCATATTGTTTATATAATCATATAAGTGGCAAAGTGATAATTAGCAGGGATGTTGTATTTAATGAAGAGATGGATGTAAATCTAAATTGTGACAAGGGAGGCATGATGAATGAAATTCTAGCACCAGCAGATTTTGAAGTTGAATAGCTTGCAAATTCAGTTCTTTCATCACCTACAAATTCAGCTCATTCCTCTCCTAATGCTACTACAAGTTCTAGTTCTGATTTTATAGCAACCCATGCCTCCATCAGTAGTAGCGAAAGCAAAACACCACCAAGAAGGTTCAAGTCTCTTAGAGAAATTAATGCGTCATGTGACTTCGTCTTGTTGGTCACTGACCCAACTTTTTTTGAAGAAGCTGCAAAACAACTTGAATGGCAGATTGCTATGAAGGAGGAGATGCATGCCATTAAAAGAAATTCAACATGGGAGTTGATTGATGTTCCCAAAGGCAAAAATGTTGTAGGACTGAAATGGGTATTCCGAACAAAGTATAATGCAGATGGAAGCATCCAAAAGCATAAAGCTCAGCTTGTGGCAAAAGGTTACTCACAACAACAAGGTATTGATTTCGAAGAAACATATTCTCCTGTTGCTTGTTTTGAAACTGTAAGAGTTGTTTTAGCATTAGCTACTCAATTGCAATTATCTATGTATCAATTTGATGTAAAATATGCCTTTTTGAATGGTGATCTTGTGGAGGACGTTTATGTGTCACAACCACCAGGTTTTGTAGTTTGTGGCGATGAAAATAAAGTTTACAGATTAAAAAAAGCTCTTTATGGGTTGAAGCAAGCTCCACGTGCCTGGTACAACAAGATTGATTCATTCTTTCAGAACAATGGATTCACTAGAAGTGAAAATGAGCCAACTCATTATTTGAAGAAGAAAGGTAATGGAGATTTTTTGGTTGTCTGTCTTTATGTCGATGATATGATTTATCTGTGTAACAGCCTAATTTTCAGTGGTGTCGAAAACAATGATTTGAGATCACTAAATCTGACGAGTAAGTTTAAAAATTTAATAAATTAATATTTATGAGTTAGGTATGACTTTAGAGAAATTTTTGAATTAGTGAATTTTGTGATTTAAAAAGAAATTATTAGGTAAATTGGGTTGAAAATGAGGTATCCAGATCTCGAATTCATAAATCAAGCCATAAATATTTTTAGAAATATTTAAGAAGTTTCATTGAGTTAGTATTAACTTCTCGTTAGAAAATTTTAACGTTGGATAGTCAATTAATTAAAAAGAACCAAATTGAAAATATTGCAAAAATTTGTTAAATTGTGATTAAATAGCTTAAGTAGTGAGTAAGAGGGATTTATAGGGAAATGAGACTCAAATGATAGTGTCTGGACGGTTTTCGCATGGAAAATCAGCAAGAAAATAATGTGAAATAAGGGCAAAATTAGAAATTTTGTAAATTCAAACTTTAAAATTGAAATATCATGAGAAATCCAGATTTTTATTCAATATTTTCTAGAAAAAATGCAATAGGAGAATATCCTAATCTTTTTTTTCATATTTTTCATCATGTAAGTTCAATTCTTTCTTTTTCTTTGCAATTTTTCATGTTTTGTGACTTTTACAATTAGGTCCAACTATTGAATTCATTTGTTTTTTATTCTATGAGTGATTTTGAAAGTTATAATGAATGAGTTCTGGAATTTTATGATGAATAATCATGGAATTGAAGCTTTAATTTTATTATTTGATGATTTTATTAAGTAATTTTAGTAGAAATTGATTTTTAGGACCTAATTGTGAAAAAGTTAAGAATTAGGGGTTGGTGCTGAAATTCTAAATACCAAAGGCTGTATAATAGCCTAAAATGATTAGATAAAGTGTTAATTGATAAAATTATCTCACTTGATGGGTTAATTGATTAGGGACTAAATTGTAAAAAAATTGTAAAATTTAGGATAAAGTGTAATTTAAAAAATTTAAGGGCATAAATTGTGAAGTGAATTTGAGTTGAATTAGATGCTAATGAATGGAAAATTTTATATTTTAAATCACGAATCTGAAGATAAACGTGGAAAAGATGAAATAGCCGATTAGTCCCTGAATCTTTACAAATTCTACAAATTGGCTCAGGTAATTTTATACGGTTTTATTTCTATAATTATTTGTCAATATAGCATTGATACAATATATATTTTCATTTGTTTGATAATGAAATATGTTCATTGTAAAAAATGTGAAAGTTGAAATTAAAGTTCAAATTGAGTAGAACGTTGAATTGGGTACAATCGCTCAATGACAAGTGAAGTGACAAGTGATGAATTGACGAATAAATCATGGCATAACCATGGCAAAGTGTGGAATATAAGACCATAACTGAACTATGGCATTTCAGTGAAAAGTCCATAACTAGGTTATGGCAATTGTGAACATAACACCATGATTGAACCATGGCAATATATGTGTGTACGTGTAAGACCATAGCTAGCCTATGGCATCGTAATAAAGTGAAGACCATAGCTAGGCTATGGCATTATGATATGTGCAAAACTATGGCAAGGCCATAGTAATATATGTGTGGAAGTCCATAGTTGAACTATGGCATAAAGTAAATTATGTACTCAATTCCGTAAGACGTTCTCTAATTTGACAAGAAATGGTAAGTGTTAAATGAATTTAAGTGATGGGAATTGAATTGTTATTAACATTGAGCTCAATTATATGAATCGTATTGATTGAAGTTATGATTGGCAGGTGATATTAGTAAATATTGTGGTTTATGATTTATTATAAAATTTTTGGTAAGGTTATCTTTACAACCTATGAACTTACTAAGCTTCTATAAGCTTACTTGTGTGTGTTAATGTCCTTTGTAGATTGAAATGGAATTATAAGATCGGATCATCACAACGAGGCACACAATCCAAATCATCCCGGGTAGATTTTGTTATGTATCTAAAGGTTTATACGGCATGTATAGGGTTTGAAGGAGTTAAATTTGAAACATGGCTGTGAATGATATATATATATGTTTATTGCATATAAATACTAGTAGATTGTAGTAATTAGTAAATAGAGTTAAAATAGTAAGTTTATGAAAATTGAATCTTGCGGTTATTTATTATGATAATTAAACATGATTTTGGCTTGAATTGGTTGCTTGTTTGAGATATATTATTGTATATAAGTGTTATTTGCATGTTAATTTTGAAAAGGGTGAGAAAAGTGGCCTTAAAATGGCCTATTTTGGTCCACACGGGTAGACACACGGGCGTGTATCTTGACCGTGTCTAACCCATGGCTGGCACTTGGGCACGTGAATTGGCCTTGTCTCCCCTGCACTTTAAATTTGAGAAACAAAATGCTTAGGATTTGGCAAACAGACATGTGTCTTAACCGTGTGCCTAGAACACGGGCATGTGTCTTGGCTGTGTGAAGTCTGCACCTATTTTATGAAAATTTAATTAACCACACGGCCTAGCACATAGGCGTGTGGCATGGCCGTGTGCACAAGTTAGAAAGTTACACGGGGTGGAACACGGCCTGAAGCACGAGCATATTTAAGGGTCATATGAGCGTGTCCCTAGACCACACGGACGTGTGAGCCCTGTACATGAGAAAAGTTTTGAAATTTCATAAAAAATTCTTAGTGATTCTGATTTAGTTTCGATTCGATTATAGTGTTCATATTGGGCCTCAATGGTCCATTTGAGGGACATCTTGGTTGATATCAGTAATGAATAGTACTTTGACTCGATTTATTTAAAATTATTCTGTAAGCTCCGGTAATACTTTGAAACCCTGTTCGGCGACGGATATAGGTTAGGGGTGTTACAATCTGGGTTCCTCAAAGTTGTTAATTGATGATTTTAAGTCACGTATGGTGAAAAAATTTGAGATGACAGATTTGGACATGTTGCAATATTTTCTGGGATTTCAAGTTATGCAGGGTGATGATGGAATTTTTGTATGCCAAAAGAAATATGCTGCAGATCTTTTACAGAATTTTGGCAGGGTGGATTGTGAGGTGGAATCCACACTAATGAACATCAATGAAAAGTTGCAGTATCAAGATGGGACTGACAAAGTTAATTCAACATTGTCCAGAAGTTTAACTGGTGGTTTGAATCTTACACACACCAAGCCCGATATTGCTTTTTGTGTTAGTGTTGTGTCCAGATTTATGCAAAGTCCTACAAAACAACACTTTGGAGAAGCAAAAAGAATCTTTCGTTATGTTGCAGGAACTGTGAATTTTGGTATTTGGTATTGTAAAGTATCAAATTTCAAATTAATTGGTTTCACTGACAGTGATTGGGCAGGTTGTTTAGATGATCGAAAAAGCACTTCTGGCAATGTTTTTAGCTTTGAATTTGGAGCAGTAACATGGAGTTCAAAGAAGCAAGAAATAATAGCTTTATCATCATCTAAAGTAGAATATGCAGCAGCAACAGCAGCAGCATGACAAGCTTTATGGCTGAGAAAACTTCTTAGTTATTTTAGTCTTGAGCAAAAAGAAGCAACTGAAATCTTTTGTGACAATCGATCCACAATTGCAATGACAAAAAGTCCCACTTTTCATGGAAGGACAAAGCACATTGATGTGCATCATCATTTTATTCAGAAGCTTGTAAGTGATCAACAGATAGCACTGAAATTTTGCAGCACAAATGAACAGATGGCTGATGTATTTACAAAGTCTTTTACTCAGGCCAAACATCATTTTTTCAGATCACAGCTTGGAGTATGTGATTTGAATAAGTGGGAAGTGTTGAAAAAATAATGATTCAAAATGTTATTTAATGCTATAATTAGTATATGTTTTTATCTTTATCAATTAGTGGGTATTAAGAAAGTCTTATTCTGATTTGATTGTTTAGTTGTTAGTTTTATCTTGCACCAAATCTGATCATGGGTTAGTGCTCCTAATTTTTAGCTTTTTTTAGTTACCACTAGCATTATTTAAACCATGTACTCTGCCTTTTTTCACTGTGAAATAAATAGTGCATTTTCTATTTTGTCATTTACTCTTGTCTGAGCATTCTTTCTTGGTTGTTTTACCAACATGAGGTATGAAGATTCTTGCTGTGTGGGCTTCTTCCTGCTGCAGCTATGGTGGAAATCGAGTCTTCTAGTGCCACCGCTTCTTCCTCTCAGGTCAGCCAGGTCTTTACTAATAAGAAAATTAGTGTTTGCCTTGATGACCGTAACTTTCTTCTTTGGAAACAAAGTGATTATCTCGGTGCGAAGTCATGGGCTCGAAGGCTTTCTTGATGGTTTCATGGTTGTGCCCTCCAAGCATGTAATATCCTCCATAGATGAGAAATTAGTAAATAGTGAATACCTTGTTTTTGTGAATCAAGATTGTGCGTTAGCGTTAGTTCTCATATTTTACCTCAGCTTGTTGGATTTGAATTAGCAGTTTCTATTTGGAGTACGTTGAAGCGATTATTCTCCATATTTTGAAGTGGTACAAGCATTGCTGGAGCTTGAAGACCCTAATTTTCCATATTTGTCAACAAAAACCACGAAACTCCACTTTACTTGGCTGCTAAGGGAGGATATGGGCGATCGGTGACTATATTATTAGATAAATGGTAATAAATTGTTCATGGAGGCCCATACGGTAGAACAGCTTTGCACGCAGTAGTTATGTCTGGAGATGTAGGTAAGTTGAGTTAGTTCCAAATCTTTTTTGTTTGAGACAAAAAGAAAGAAAGAAAGAATAGATTATTGACTTTTTTAGGTTTATATTTTGCTTGGATTTAGAGACAGCAAAGATAATATAAAAGGAGAAAGGGGATATAACAATGGAAATAGATTAAAATGGACACACCTCTCTTCATTATGCAGCACACTTAAGTCACTATTCAATAGTGGAAGAGATGTTAAAAAAGGATGTTATCAGCTGCTTATATAGGTGATAAAAAGTGTGAGATGACACCCCTTCTTATGGCAGCCAGGCAAGGCTATAGACGAACAGTAAGAAAGATTCTCTTTTATTGTCCAGCTTGTTGTGAAAAAGTAGACAAAAGTGGTTGAAATTTACTTCATTTTTTGGCGTTTCGAGAACGTCCTCTTGAATTAGTTCTTTCCTTTTTCAAAACTAGTGATGCTAAGCATGAATATGTATCAGTCAGTGTTAGAATTAAGTGACCCAAATTCTTATTTAAATAAAATACGATGGAAAATAAAATAAAAGTAAAATCCATATAGAACTAGACTTCTTTTATTTTATTTTAGAATAAGGTTTTTTAAACCTTATTAAACTCCATCTATTTTATATTGATTAGGATAAGGTGTTTCAATCCTACTAGAATATGGCTTTACAAGCCTATAAATAGATATAGTCTATTCCTCTTGTATCGATTCAAATTTTTGACATAGTGAATTTTCTTCTACTCTGCCCGTGGTTTTTTTCCCGAAAGGGTTTCCACGTAAAATTTGTGTGTTCTTTATCTTTCTTTTATTTTTTACTTTTTATTTTTTTCACAAATTGGTATCAGAGCTTCCGAGTTATTCATATCGATCACGGTAATGGCGTCTTTGAAGTATGAAATTTTGCTGTTGGATCACAACACCAGATTTGCGTTGTGGTAGATTAAGATGCAAGCAGTTCTTGCGCAGATGGATCTGCAGGATGCACTGCTAGGGATAGATAAGATACCTTCGAAATTAACAGATGAAGAGAAGAAGCGTAAGGATCGAAAGGCATTAACACAATTACATCTGCATTTGTCCAATGAAATTTTGCAGGATGTGATGAAAGAAAAGACCGCCGCTGTATTATGGAAGAGGCTAGAACGATTATGTATGTCAAAAACTCTAACAAGCAAGTTGCATATAAAGCAACGTCTTTATGCCCATCGTTTGGAGGAAGGTGCGTCTGTACACGAACACTTAACAGTTGTTTAAAGAAATTCTCTCAAACTTGGAGGCCATGGAGGTTCAAAGATGATAAGGAAGATCTAGGGTTGATTCTACTTTGTTCGTTGCCCCGCCTTATTCAACATTTAGAGACACGATTTTATATAGCCGCGAGTCTCTCACATTTGATGAGGTTTATGATTCTTTGACCTCGATGATAAGATGAAGCATCTTGTAGTTAAACCCGACTCTCAAGGAGAGGGTCTCATTGTTCGTGGGAGACAAAATCAGAATGCTGATGATGATCGTGGAAGGATAAAGGAACGGAATCCTCACGGTAAATCTAAGGGTAGATCAAAGTCTTCAAACAGAGGTAAAACTTGCAACTTCTGCAAGAAGAAATGGCACATTAAACTGAAAAGCTACAAGTTACGTAATAAGATTAAAAGGAGGTCGCAAATCAAAAGGGAAAACAACCGTAAATTTCCGTGAAGTCGATATTGTAGAAGACTACAAATGATGGTGAACTTCTAGTCGCTTCACAATGATTCTAAAGTAAGCGAGGAGTGGATACTTGATTCAGTTGCACCTTCCACATGAGTCCCAATCGGGATTGGTTTAAAACTTACGAAACAATTAATCCAAGGTGTTGTTTTGATGGGAAATAATACTTAGTGTAAAATCGCAGTGTTGGAACAATTAAAGTTAATATGTTTGATGGAGTTGTCGAACACTTAGTGACGCATTTACATGTTCCGTAATTGAAAAGAAATTTAATTTCGTTGAGTACTCTTGATTCAAAAGGGTACAGATACACAGCTGAAAGTGGGGTTTTAAAGATTTTCAAAGGGTCCCTTGTTGTGATGAAAGGGCAGAAAAAGATTGCCAAGTTATATGTTTTGCAAGGCTCTCATCACTATCGGTGATGCAAATTGCCGCTTCTCTTTCTTATCGATGATGATGATATTACTAAAATTTGGCATATGCGCCTAAGGCATATGAGTGAGAATGGCATGGAAGAATTGAGCGAAAGAGGACTTCTTGATGGGCAAGGAATTTGCAAACTGAATTTCTGTGAGCACTGTGTTTTTGGGAAGCAAAAGAGAGTTCGATTCACTAGAGGAATCCATAACACAAAGGGAACATTGGAGTATATTCATTCTGATCTGTGGGGGCCATCCATAGTGCCTTCAAGAGGTGGAGCTAATTATATGCTAACCTTTATTGATAATTTTTCCAGAAAAGTTTGGGCGTTCTTCCTGAAGCAGAAAAGCGATGTGTTTTCTACATTTAAGTCTTGGAAAATTATGATTGAAAAACAGACGGGAAAACAGATAAAATACCTCCGCACAGACAATGGCTTAGAGTTCTGTTCTGATGAGTTTAATAGATTGTGCAAGTCAGAAGGGATCATGAGACACTTGACAGTTCGTCATACTCCACAACAAAACGGCGTTGCAGAACGAATAAACAGAACGATCATGGAGAAGGTTCGATGTATGTTGTCAAATGCCAACTTACCAAAGTCATTTTAGGCAGAAGCAGCCTCTACAGCATGTTTTTTGATCAACCGATCTCCATCCGTTGCCATTGAGAAAAAGACTCCACAAGAGGTATGGTCTGGTAATCCTGCTAATTATTCTGATTTAAAAAATTTTGGGTGTCCGGCGTATGCTCATGTTGATAATGGAAATTGGAACCGAGATCCATTAAATGCGTTTTTCTTGGTTATAAAGCTGGTTTAAAAGGGTATAAGTTATGGTGTCCTGAAAATAGAAAAGTTGTGATTAGCAGAGATGTTGTTTTTGATGAAACTGTTATGCTACCTAACTTATCTCTTAAAGACTCTTCCAATAAAGAAAATCAAAAGCAGGTGGAGCATCAGATTAATACAGAGTCAACTCCTCAAGCCAGTACAAAAATTAAGAATAGAGTTACTTCTTCACCACAATACTCTATCGCCAAAAACAGAACTAGAAGAGAAATTAAACCTCTAAAGAAATATGCCGAGGCTGATCTAATTGCTTATGCTTTAAATGTGGCTGAAGATATAGATGCGAATCAAGAGTCATCTAATTATTCTGAGGCGGTTAGCTGTGAAAACTCAAAAAAGTAGATATTTGCTATGCAAGAAGAGATGGAATCACTCTACAAAAACAGAACATGGGACCTTGTGAAACTTCCTAAAGGTAAAATGGTTGTTCATTGTAAATGGGTGTTTAAAAAGAAAGAAGGGACTCTAGGAGTTGAAGAACCCAGATATAAAGCAAGGCTTGTTGCAAAGGGTTACAGTCAAATTCCAGGAGTGGACTTCACAGATGTGTTCTCCCCAGTTGTTAAGCATAGTTCGATTCGAGCTTTGCTTGGTATTGTGGCCATGCATGATTTGGAGTTTGAGCAGTTAGATGTAAAAACTGTATTTCTACATGGAGAACTTGAGGAGGATATTTACATGCAACAACCAGAGGGTTTTATAGTCTCAGAAAAAGAGGATTATGTTTGCTTGCTGAAAAAGTCCCTTTATGGTTTGAAACAGTCACCAAGACAGTGGTACAAAAGGTTTGATTCCTTTATGACTTCTCATGATTTTAAAAGAAGTAGTTTTGACAGTTGTGTTTACTTTAAGAAAAACAATGATGGTTCTTTTGTGTATCTACTTCTTTATGTTGATGACATGTTAATAGCAGCAAAAGATAAAGGAGAGATAAGAAAGGTCAAAACCCAACTAAGTAAAGAATTTGAGATGAAAGATTTAGGACCAGCAAAGAAGATACTTGGAATGGAGATTCTCAGAGATAGAAAAACAAGTAAATTGTACCTAAGTCGGAAGGGTACATTGAGAAAGTTCTTTGCGAGTTCAATATGCAGAGTGTGCTAAGCTTCATTTAGTACTCCTTTAGCGACCCATTTCGCACTTTCATCGGTTTTGTCTCCACAATCGGATGATGAGATTGAGTACATGTCACATGTTTCATACTCTAGTGCAAAGGGGATCTCTCATGTATGCTATGGTTTGTTCACGCCCGATCTATCATATGCAATCAAGATGCTGATTAGCGGATACATGGCGGCGAATCCCGATAAAGAACACCTGAGAGCGATTCAAAGGATTCTAAGATACTTACGAGGTACTACCGATGTTTGCTTACGCTTTAGAAGAACTAGAGATGGAGTCATTGGGTATGCTTGATGCTGATTTTGCTTTGAGACCTTGATAAAAGAAGATCTCTCACAAGTTATGTCTTTACAATCGGAGATTGTGCAATCGATTGGAAAGCCACTTTGCAATCTACACGCTTTGTCTACCATCAAGCCGAGTACATGGCGATTAACGAGGCTTGTAAAAAGCTATTTGGTTGAAGGGACTCTTTAGTGAACTCAATGAAGACCTTCAAATCAGCACAGTATTTTGTGACAGTCAGAGTGCCATCTTTCTTACAAAAGATCAAATGTTTCATAAGAGAACAAAACACATTGATGTTTGGTATCATTTTGTTCGTGATATTATTGCTCGTGGTGATATTGTTGTGAGCAAAATTAGTACTCATGAAAATCCTGCAGATATGATGACTAAGTCACTTCCTATAACCAAGTTTGAGCATTGCTTAGACTTGGTTGGTATTCATTGTTGAAGTTAAACCCTTAAAGGGTTATATGAAAGAGGTGAAGAACTTGTTTATTGAAAGTTTGCGATGAAGAACTTGTTCATTAAGAATTTGTGTCAAGGTGGAGATTGTTAGAATTAAGTGACCCAAATTCTTATTTAAATAAAATACGATGGAAAATAAAATAAAAGTAAAATCCATATAGAACTAGACTTCTTTTATTTTATTTTAGAATAAGGTTTTTTAAACCTTATTAAACTCCATCTATTTTATATTGATTAGGATAAAGTGTTTCAATCCTACTAGAATATGGCTTTACAAGCCTATAAATAGACATAGTCTATTCCTCTTGTCGATTCAAATTTTCGACATAGTGAATTTTCTTCTCCTCTGCCCGTGATTTTTTTCCCGAAAGGGTTTCCACGTAAAATTTGTGTGTTCTTTATCTTTATTTTTTTTTTCACAGTCAGAAATCTAATGGACTGGAAGATGCCTTTGGAATCACACCTCAACAAGTTTATATTGCATGTCAAGGCGTGGCATCTTGCAAGTCCAACAACGATTGACGTAAAATGGTACACTTATATTTGTGTTTCTACAGCTACGGCTATGATTTTATTATTATTTTGAGTTTTCAATTAAAGTGGTTAAATAAGATGCATGTATAAATATAATGATCTACATAGCTCATTCATTCCCGACACCGCGGTTTAGTCTATAGGTTTTCCTCTATGGTAGTGTAGTATGCGTGTATATTGTTTCAATATATATACAATAACATGCATTACAATAGAACCGGCTAATGTGGTTGGAGCAAATTGTGGAATTAGTGAAAGATATGATTGCTAATAAAGAAGTGGCGGAAAAAGCAGTTGATCCCATTCTTTGGCCAACTGTCATCGAAGATGATTTAGAGAAGAGGCTAACTCTCAAGAAGGCAACAGATAATTAACAGTGGCGGCACTTGTAGCGACCGTCACATTTGCAACAACAATAACCGTTTCAGGTGGTTTCAAGGGTGAAAAAGGATTACACTAGGGCACTCTTTTTCTAATTCATAATGCAACATTTCAAGCATTTAACGTAACATATGCAATGCCCTTTGGTCTCTCTACTCATGTCCTCCTCATCCACTATGGGGTGTTGCATCCGTTTTAGTCATGTTCGCATGATAAAACACCATTAACGTAATGTTCGCTTCTCCTTTCCTCGATTATGCAATGTATGCAATGATGATTGCTTTTTGCATAGCCACTTATGTGGTGTTAAAACCTTCCCACAAATTTGCCATCACTTCATGCTCCCTTGGCCTTAGCAATTTTTTCTTTTATTTTCTTAAAGGATTTTTGAAGGATTTTTCAAATCTTTAAGCAAAAATGAGATCTAAACTGACACCTATGTTGGTCTTTGGTAGATGTATTGATTTGGGTGTTATAGAAAGTCTAACACCATGTTTGCTTCAATGGAATTGCTATGCAATTACATTCAAATTCTGAGGGGACCACAATTCCATTGTTTGGTTCAAACCATCCCACAGAATGGTTAAAAACATTGAATGGTTATTCCTACTCCATTCGTTAAAAACATTGAATGGGTATTCAGCAGTCAACCCTTGTAATGGCTATTTAACAAATATAAGGAATCACTTAAAAAAATTTATTAAAGAATACCTATGCATTGTATACAACAAATAAAAAAGAATTTATGCATATATAGATTGTTCCATCCACTAAAACTATATAATCTACCTAATGTTTCAAAAGGTGGCCATTATTGTCATGTAAACCCAAAAATTTGAACGCTTGAGTGTTGGATTTTGTTGTGATTAAATCTCTATATTTGTGGTTCCGTGTTCTGCTTATGTGGTCGAGGTCAGGAGAGTTACATCTTTAGAAACCCCAATCCTGGAATTACATAATTAAGTCTAATTTTATGTAAACTAATGTCAAGAATGAGTCTACTAGTTCAATGGTTAAATTTTTGTATTCTATTGGGTCCTTTGTTCGAGTCTAGATGCATGTGTTAAGAAATATTTTTGCTAACTATTTTCCATTTCTTTCTTCTTTTCTTTCCTTCGCTTGACGTTTGTTGTTGGTTTCTTTCTGTTAGAATTAAGTGACCCAAATTCTTATAGAATATGATGGAAAATAAAATAAAAGTAAAATCCATATAGAACTAGATTTCTTTTATTTTATTTTAGAATAAGGTTTTTTAAACCTTATTAAACTTCATCTATTTTATATTGATTAGGATAGGGTGTTTCAATCCTACTAGAATATGGCTTTACAAGCCTATAAATAGACATAGTCTATTCCTCTTGTATTGATACAAATTTTTCGACATAGAGAATTTTCTTCTCCTCTGCCCGTGGTTTTTTTTCCCGAAAGGGTTTCACGTAAAATTTGTGTGTTCTTTATTTTATTTATTTTTATTCTATTTTTTTCACAAATTGGTATCGAGCTTCCGGGTTATTCATCTCGATCACGGTAATGGCGTCTTTGAAATATGAAATTCATTGTTGGATCGCAACACTAGATTTGCGTTGTGGCAAATTAAGATGCAAGCGCTTCTTGCAGATGGATCTCGGAGGATGCCCCGCTAGGGATAGATAAGATGCCTTCGACATTAACGGATGAAGAGAAAAAGCGTAAGGATCGAAAGGCATTAACACAATTACATCCGCATTTGTCCAACGAAATTTTGCAAGATGTGATGAAAGAGAAAACTATTGCCACGCATTATGGAAGAGGCTAGAACAAATATGTATGTCGAAAACTCTAACAAGCAAGTTGCATATGAAGCGGCGTCTTTATGCTCATCGTTTGGAGGAAGGTGCGTCAGACACGAACACTTAACAGTGTTTAAAGAAATTCTCTCAAACTTGGAAGCCATGGAGGTTCAAAGATGATAAGGAAGATCTAGGGTTGATTCTACTTTGTTCGTTGCCCTGCCTTATTCAACCTTTAGAGACACGATTTTATATAGCCGTGAGTCTCTAACAGCTTGATGAGGTTTATGATTCTTTAACCTCGTATGATAAGATGAAGCATCTTGTGGTTAAACCCGACTCTCGGGGAGAGGGTCTCATTGTTCGTGGGAGACAAGATCGGAATGCATGATGATCGTGGTAGGACACAGAACGGAATCCTCGTGGTAAATCTAAGGGTAGATCAAGTCTTCAAACAGAGGTAAAACTTGTAACTTCGCAAGAAGAAAGGGCACATTAAATCTGAGTGCTATAAGCTACAAAATAAGATTAAAAGGAGGTCGCGAATCAAAAGGGAAAACAACCGAAAATTCCGGTGAAGTCGATGTTGTAGAAGACTACAATGATGGTGAACTTCTAGTCGCTTCACAATGATTCTAAAGTAAGCGAGGAGTGGATACTTGATTCAGCTGCACATTCCATATGAGTCCCAATCGGGATTGGTTTACAACTTACGAAACGATTATCCGAAGGTGTTGTTTTGATGGGAAATATTAAGATGTTTGATGGAGTTGTCGAACACTTAGTGACGTCGGCATGTTCCGAATTGAAAAGAAATTTAATTTCATTGAGTACTCTTGATTCAAAAGAGGTACAGATATACAAATTTGAAAGTGGGGTTTTAAAGATTTCCAAAGGGTCCCTTGTTGTGATGAAAGGACAGAGAAAAGATTGCCAAGTTATATGTTTTGCGGTGGTTCTATCATTCTCGTGATGCAACTATCGCTTCTCGTCCTTGTCGATGATGATGATATTACTAAACTTTGGCATATGCGCCTAGGGCATATGAGTGAGAATGGCATGGCGAATTGAGCAAAAGAGGACTTCTTAATGGGCAAGGAATTTGCAAACCGAATTTCTGTGAGCACTTGTGTTTTGGAAAACAAAAGAGAGTTCGATTCACTAGAGGAATCCATAACACGAAGGGAACATTGGAGTATATTCATTCGACTGTGGGGGCCATCTAGAGTGCCTTCTAGAGGTGGAGCTAATTATATGCTAACCTTTATTGATGATTTTTCCGTAAAAGTTTGGGCGTTCTTCCCGAAGCGAAAAAGTGATGTGTTTTCCGTATTTAAGTCTTGGAAAATTATGATTGAAAAAGCAGACGGAAAGCAGATAAAATACCTCCGCATGCATAATGGCTTAGAGTTCGCTCGATGAGTTTAATAGATTGTGCAAGTCGGAAGGAATCATAAGACACCGACGACGATTCGTCATACTCCACAACAAAACGGCGTTGCGAACGAATGAAACGAACGATCATGGAGAAGGTTCGATGTATGTTGTCAAATGCCAACTTACCGGTCATTTTGGGCGTAAGCGCGTCTCATCGCATGTTTTTTGATCAACCGATCTCCATCCGCTGCCATTGAGAAAAAGACTCCACAAGAGGTATGGTCCGTAATCCTGCTAATTATTCGATTTTAAAGATCTTTGGGTGTCCCGTGATATGCTCATGTTGATAATGGAAAATTGGAACCGAGATCCATTAAATGTGTTTTTCTTGGTTATAAAGTGGTGTAAAAGGGTATAAGTTATGGTGTCCTGAAAATAGAAAAGTTGTGATTAGTAGAGATGTTGTTTTTGATGAAACTGCTATGCTACCTAACTTATCTCTTAAAGACTCTTCCAATAAAGAAAATCAAAAACAAGTAGAGCATCAGATTAATACAGAGTCAACTCCTCAAGCCAAGACACAAAATTGAGAATAGAGTTGCTTCTTCACCACAATACTCTATCGCCAAAAACAGAACTAGAAGAGAAATTAGACCTCCAAAGAAATATCTTGAGGCTGATCTAGTTGCTTATGCTTTGAATGTGGTGAAGATATAGATGCGAATCAAGAGCCATCTAATTATTCTCGAGGCGCTTACTGTGAAGGCTCGAAAAGTGGATGTTTGCTATGCAAGAAGAGATGGAATCACTCCACAAAAACAGAACATGGGACCTTGTGAAACTTCCTAAAGGTAAAAAGGTCATTCGTTGTAAATGGGTATTTAAAAAGAAAGAAGGGACTCCAGGAGTTGAAGAACCCAGATATAAAGCAAGGCTTGTTGCAAAGGGTTATAGTCAAATTCCAGGAGTAGACTTCACAGATGTGTTCTCCCCAGTTGTTAAGCATAGTTCGATTCGAGCTTTGCTTGGTATTGTGGCCATGCATGATTTGGAGCTTGAGCAGTTAGATGTAAAAACTGCATTTTTGCATGGAGAGCTTGATGAGGATATTTACATGCAACAACCAGAAGGTTTTACAGTTTCAGAAAAAGAGAACTATGTTTGCTTGCTGAAAAAGTCCCTTTACGGTTTGAAACAGTCACCAAGACAGTGGTACAAGAGGTTTGATTCCTTTATGACTTCTCATGATTTCAAAAGAAGTAGTTTTGATAATTGTGTTTACTTTAAGAAAAATAGTGATGGTTCTTTTGTGTATCTACTTCTTTATGTTGATGACATGTTGATAGCAAAGAAAAGATAAAGAAGAGATAAGAAAGGTCAAAGTCCAACTAAGTAAAGAATTTGAGATGAAAGATTTAGGACCAAAGAAAGAAGATACTTGGTATGAAGATTCTCGTGAGATAGAAAATCAAGTAAATTGTACCTAAGTCGAGAAGGGTACATTGAGAAAGTTCTTTGCAGTTTCAATATGCAGAGTGCTAAGCCTCATTAGTACTCCTTTAGCAAATTTATTTCGGACTTTCATCGATTTTGTCTCCACAATCGATGATGAGATTGAGTACATGTCACATGTTCCATACTCTAGTGCAAAGGGGATCTCTCATGTATGCTATGGTTTGTTCACGCCCGATTTATCATATGCAATCGCAGTAGTTAGCGGATACATGGCAAATCCCGTAAAGAACATTGGAAAGCGATTCGGTGGATTTTAAGATACTTACGAGGCACTCACCGATGTTTGCTTACAGTTTGGAAGAACTAAAGATGGAGTCATAGGGTATGTTGATGCTGATTTTGCTGGAGACCTTGATAGAAGAAGATCTCTCACACGAGTTACGTCTTTACAATCGGAGGTTGTGCAATTAGTTGGAAAGCCATTTTGCAAACTACACGCTTTGTCTACCACCAAGCCGAGTAGTACATGGCGACATCGAGGCTTGCAAAGAAGCTATTTGGTTGAAGGGACTATTTAGTGAACTCAATGAAGGCCTTCAAATCAAGACACGATATTTTGTGACAATCAGTGCTATATTTCTTACAAAAGATCAAATGTTTCATGAGAGAACAAAACACATTGATGTTCGGTATCATTTTGTTCGTGATATTATTGCTCGTGGTGATATTGTTGTGAGCAAAATTAGTACTCATGAAAATCCTGCAGATATGATGACTAAGTCACTTCCTAAAACCAAGTTTGAGCATTGCTTAGACTTGGTTGGTGTTCATTGTTGAGTTAAACCCTTAAGGGGTTTTATGGAAGAGGTGGAGAACTTGTTTATTGAAAGTTCGCAATGAAGAACTTGTTCATTGAGAATTTGTGTCAAGGTGGAGATTGTTAGAATTAAGTGACCCAAATTCTTATAGAATATGATGGAAAATAAAATAAAAGTAAAATCCATATAGAACTAGATTTCTTTTATTTTATTTTAGAATAAGGTTTTTTAAACCTTATTAAACTTCATCTATTTTATATTGATTAGGATAGGGTGTTTCAATCCTACTAGAATATGGCTTTACAAGCCTATAAATAGACATAGTCTATTCCTCTTGTATTGATACAAATTTTTCGACATAGAGAATTTTCTTCTCCTCTGCCCGTGGTTTTTTTCCCGAAAGGGTTTCCACGTAAAATTTGTGTGTTCTTTATTTTATTTATTTTTTATTCTATTTTTTTTTCACACTTTCCTTTTTCTTCTTACTGTCCACTTAGATTTGTACTTTTTGTCTGTTATTGTTGTTAGTAAGTTTGTTTCTGTTAATTATATGAGTTCGGTTGTGCAATTTATGAAATAGTTGATTGTTGCCTTTTTGCCAAGAAATTAGTTTCTTGATTAATGATGGAATTCTTTGTTTGTGTGTTTGATTTTTGTCTTTAAGAGGAGGTCTCGAGAACGACGGTCTTCTAACACTCTTAATTCGTGAATTTCTGTTAGGTGCGGAGATAATGGTTATGTTAAATTGGGGTTTGTGTCGAAATGTGTCAATGAATTTGGTTGTGCATTAATCTTAGTAATTTTTGTGATCTATTGTTAATTGGTTATTGACTGTCCATTCTAGGCCTTGGGTGTCTTCTACGTTGTTCTTGCTTCGAAATCACTCTAGGTGCGTATCGAAAACTCTTATTTTTGCGAATTTCAGACGCCAAAAAACATGGCTGTTTACACCACACGGCTGTGTGTCATGCCGTGTGCTAGGCCGTGTGAGCCATACGGTCGTGTTAGGTCGTGTATCACACTGTTCACCATATATGAGCCACACGAGCAAGAGACACAGGCATGTGTCCAGGCCGTGTGTGATCATATTAGTGTAGAGTTCACACAGGCCAAGGACACGAGCATGTGTCTAGGCCCTGTAACTCACTAAGTGCAAGATAATGGTCACACGAGCTAGGGACAGGGGCATGTGTGCAGGCCGTGTGACTCACTATTTACAATTTAAGACCACATGGGCAGATGACATGAGCGTGTGTCAGGCCGTGTGAGACACACGAGCGGGCAAACAGGCTTGTGTCAGGCCTTGTGGCGTGTGGATAAAATCTAGAACTTGTCTCTGAAGCCATAAGCATCATATAACATGAATATTAGCCTACCTCAATGTATTGATGACCCGAATTAGATTGTATGTGTGTTATCTGATGCTCTGAAACTAAGGTATTGATTATATAAACGTATATGTACTGTGATGACTATCTATCATATTGATCTATATCACCTACTTATGAATTGAATTTGAATGACTGTGCATATGTTATTGACATCTGTAATATGCATTTGCATTGGTTGGAAATTATGTAAAGGAGGAAGTAATCTGTTCTGATTCAGTGGCTAAGCCACGAGTTATATGTGAATCTGACGCTTTGTCGCAATTCGATTTGGCAGCTAGTCTGCATCTCAGTAAATGTGTCAAACTGACAATATATGGTGTGTAAGGCTGGATGGGTATTAAATGCCCTTAACGGTGTGTAGGGATGGTTGGAGATTGTGTGTATCGGATGGGGTAGGAATAACTGCATGTGTTTCTGATATGTTCTGTATTTGAACTGGAATTGTTCTGCCATATAACTGATACATTAACTTGTACGAAATACTCTCTGATTCAGATTGGAACTTGAGATTTGGGAACTTATTATTGAAACTAAGCTTCTAATTGAATCTATATTGGCTATACACTGAGTTCTCTACAATTCAATTAACTCACAGGCTTGATCTGGTCAGCGTAGGGGGAGCTTGGTCAATCTGCTTATCATCCCTTATATATTTATTATGTAGTTCCAACGTTTCTTAGTATTACGACTTTTCTAAGGTTGTTGAGCTATCTGTTGGATTTAATGGTTGTCATGATCTGTCAAACAGTTTATCTATACTTATAAAAGTAGGTTTTCTTAATAGCATTAATGTAACTTTCCGGACTTGGTCTAGACGCCTAAGCCGAGTTTGAGGTGTTACAAGTTTGATCCTTTTATGGCCAAACATTAATGTAACTTTCCGGACTTGGTCTAGACGCCTAAGCCGGGTTTGAGGTGTTACAAGTGTGATCCTTTTGTGGCCATTATAACTACTAGCAAGGATCCGTATACTCTGGATCTGTCTTGTTAGATGCTGAATGAGTGCCCGTTGGCATCAATGTTGTACAGTATAGTGATAAGGCTCCTTCTCTGTTCCTGCACCTTCCTCGATTGTGCCTGATGCCAGTTCATCTTTGCCGCGAATGCCTCGACCTCAAGCCGTGTTTGCTGGACAGGGTAAGGGGCGCTACAGTACTTGAGTCGTTTAAGACCCCAAATCATGACAACGTGCTCCATGTTAACTTGGCAGCCCCTGTATTTGCTACCTGGTTTTCTAACGTAATTCTCTAAAGTGCCAGACAGTTTTCCAAATTAATTTTTTTTTTATCTCTCTTTTCAAATATTTTCATTGCCAAGCAACAAAAACAAAGATCAGACTTTATTGAACAAATTCTTGGCAAGTGTCCATCACTGCTACTCCAAACGAATGCTAAAGGCCAAACTCTCTTGCACGTTGCAGCAAGGTATGGACAATATTCTGGTGTTGTGAAACTTCTAATCAAGCCTTGCGCAAAACCTAGAGATGGAGATTTAGAGAAGCTGGGAGTGGATCAACTAAATGCAATCAGGGAGATGCTGAGGATTACAGATCAGAATCCAACACGGCTTTATATGAAGCAGCACGGTGTGGCAATGTTGAAGTGGTGAAAGGGTTGCTGGAGCTGGAAGACCCTGATTTTCCGTATTTTATCACAAAAGCCCCGAGACTCCGCTCTACTTAGCAGCTAAGAGAGGAGACACGGCGTGCTAAATATATTATTAGATATATCGAAATCAACTGGTCATGGCGACCCTCATGGTAGAACAGCTTTGCATGCAGCAGCTATGGCTAGAGATGCAACTATGTTTCAATTTTTCTTTTTCTTTTTGAGATAAATTAGAATAGATTTATTGAAAATTTTCTTTTTGCTTGGATTTAGAGGCAACAAGGATAATATTAGAGAAGAAAGGGAATTTGACAAAGGAAAAAGATGAAAATGGACACCCCCCTCTTCATTAAGGTACACGCATAGGTTACGATTCAGTAGTGGAAGAACTGTTAAAACGGGATGTATCAGCTGCAAGCTTGTAGGCTATAAGAAATTCTCATTTAGTAGTGGTAGCGATTATAGTCACTGTCACATTTGCAGCAGCAATAACCATTCCATGTGATTTGAAGAATGAAAAAGAGTCAGAGCTAGGCAATCCTGTTTTGATTCATGACGCAGCCTTGTAAAGCATTTGTCGTAATAAATGCATTGGCCTTTATTCCCTCTCTTTCTGTCCTCGCCCTCCACATTGGGATGTTGTCTCCCTTTCCCTCAAAACTTAAATCTGCAAGCTGCTCAAATTTTATATCTCCTTTACTATGCCATGTATGCAATGGTAATTGCTTTCAGCACAGGTACTTGTGTTGTGATAAAACCTTCCCACGGACTTACCATCGCTTTTTTAATCTTGAATAATTTATTATTTAATGATATAAATATTTATAAATAGCGGTAAGTAAAGTCAAATTCACAAAGATTAGTGAAAATAATGGCAAAAATATATATAAAAAAATCAATACAATAAGAATCTAGGTCTTAATAAATTTTAATATTCTATAATAAATTGGTTGTAGTAGTCGACAGAGCATCTAGCAACTAATCTCTCTTTATCTTCCCGATGACTAAGAGAAAGTTCATTGAAAATTTTCTCATATTAACAAACAATCCTATAATGAAATGAATAGAATTTAGTTTATCGGCAATATTAAGAACTAGAGAAATGCAATTCTAATCAACAAATAACACAAGCGTAGTTCATTTAGACTAGATCACATATCAACATAACAATTAATTTCATACTTCAACATACACAATATGTTATTCATCACAAGTATTAAAAAAAAAACTAAACAATTACGAATTTAAAATTCCTAATTAACAATAGAAATATTCCAAGCAATCAAATACGATCTCTATATTCAACTAATCTGAATCTTTGTACTTAAAATAGAAGATATGCGAATACCAAAGGGTAAAGAAATGATAGAGTTCAATTATATCTTACAAACTTAAAGAATCAAAACGTTGAAATCCATTTTACTAGAAAAGGATTTAAATTTTATTTTAGAATATTAAAAATTACTAAAAATGTAAAAAAAATTAGTAAAAACATTAAAATTTTGTAAAAATATATAAGAAAAATTATTTTATTAGAATTGTAAAAATTATTTAAAATATTGTAAAATTTTTAACATCTTAAAATTTTAAAAATTATAAAAATTAAAATATATTTAAAAATTATAAAAATATATACTTCATCCAAACACAAACTCCCATAATCAAATTTTTTAACAAATCATAAATAGCACCAGAATGAAATTTAATAAAACTTTTAATAAATTTTAAATATTTTTTTCACAATTGAAAGGAAAAATTATCATAAATAAACTGAAATTTTCATTTATTGCTTGAATCCTGTTACCCTCCCTTTACCTCATCAAACTTGATATGCAAAAAGTAGATGGTGGGAAAGAAAGAAAAAGAAAACTTTTTAATTACCTTTGAATTAAAAAAACAAAATTAAAATAATTCACCGATCAAACTTTATTAAAAAAAATAATTATTAGTGCGTTTTTATTTTAGTCACCAAATTATAATTTTTTTTATTTTTATCATCAATATTTTCGACCGGTTTTGTTTTGGTCTCTCTGTTAAATTGTTAATGGAAATAAAAACGTATAACAATATATTTAATTCTTAATATTTAAATATTTTATCAATTTGATCCTAACTTCAAATAATTCAATAAATTTAACCATTTATATATATAAATTAGAATTATACACATTAAAATTTAATTGTAAAACTGTAAATAAATCCAAGAATGAATAATTGAGCTAAAATGAATCGAATTTAAAATTTAATTTTGAACTCCAACAAAATTCGGTGTCTACAAAGTTAATTTGTGTAAGCCCAATGCAAGTTATGTCTCATCTTTGTTGTACAATGAATTTGGACTTTGACCATACCCTGACCTTGAATTGGATCATTGGGCTTGATTCTGAATTGGGCCACTAGACTTGACTTTCATTGGGTTTGACTTTTTAAACCAATTTTGACTTGATTCTAAAATTAATTTGTTTTTTAATTTGTTTTTAACAATATCATTATAAGTTCTAATCATATATGGTTTTTTGACACAATGCCTAGAACTACCTATAACTAGAGGTGGCCTTACTTGAAGGCCTGCCCGAAATGTGGGAGGGTTTGGGTAAAAATATAGGCTCGAAGAATGGGTTTGGATAAAAAAATAAGGCCCGTTTAAAAAAGGGCTAGACCTTGGTTAAGGCATTTTTACCCCGGATCCGGCCCGGCCCGAATTCACTAAAGGACAAAAAAATTAATTTTTTTAATATTATTTTCTTGTTATTTTCTCCCTATTTTGCTACCATTTTACTATTATGTTACTACTATTTTGTTGTTATTGTTTGGATATTGTATAAAACTTATTTTATTGTTAATTTTGTTTTTGTTTAAAGAGATTTGTTAATTTTGTTATTATCTTAGAGACATTTGCTTGTTAAGTTGCATGATTCTAGTCTTATTTAAGTATACATATTTTTTAAAATTTATTTTCAATTTGTTGGGAAATATTTTTTTTATGTTTTTAGTATTTTTGATGTATTTTATATATTTTAAAATTATATAAAAATTAATATGGGCAGGTTGGGTCGGGCCTGAGTTTTAGCATTTTTATCCGGGTCGAGCTTGGACAAAATTTTAGGCCCATCTTTCTGGCCGGGCCCGAGCCTAACAAACGGGCCTTAATTTTTAGTCAAGTCCAGCCCAGCACGGCCCATGCTCACCTCTACCCATAACCCTTTCCCAACTCATAAATAGTAGAATAATGCGTTTCAACACACTTAAACCCACATTCTCTTACATTGACAAAATGCTCATGTCAATCAAATTAAAACGTAATCGAATTTTTTTTCTAAATTTTAAAAATGCTCAAAGACACTAAGACATTCAAAGTCTCTCATATCTATTTTATTAAATGCTACTCAAATTAAAATAAATTCCAACTTCAACTAATAATTAAAATTAAAATTAATTTTCTAACCTCAATAAAATTAAATTTAATGTTTCGAATAAATTCGGGTATATACAAAGCTCAAACATAAACAATCAGATTCTATGTCTACTTTATAATGATATAAATGAAAATTTAGATGAAAGATTAAAATAATTTTTTTTATAAAGTGAAGCATAATGACTTATTTTCTCAAGATAATCAATTTTTACTCAATAATACTCGCATCGTTTAACAGACAATAAAAAGAATAAATCAAAGGAAGTTTTTGGATTTATATAAAAATTGTATAAACCCAATCTGAGGTTGAATTTTGGGTTTTTTTTTGTTTTTTTATTATTATTTCGAGAATGCATTAAATATAAATCTCAAAATTTAACCCTAAATGAAATACTATTAATTTATATATATATATATATAGAAGTATCTACTTACACCGATACAAAATTTACGGTTTTACATTTTTTATACATTTTTATACGATTAATATTTTAACGATTCAATCATTAAATTTATCAAGTTATTTGTACTAATAATGCATGTAAATTTTTAAATCAATTCAATACCTCTATCATATCAATCTAAAATATCATCTATATTAATAACATTTAACGATTAAATTTTTCTTTTACATAAAACGAATAATTAGAAACTTTAAATTTATATCGAAATTAACATGCATGATCTACATGAATACACTACGGAATGTAACGACCGAATTATTAAAACTACTTAAATTATACACAAATATAAGTAAATCTCTCTACATTATCGTAATTCTTCAATCTAATGAAAGGAATAATTATAAGTAATAAATAAGCAAAACAAAATATTAATCCCTTAAAAACAAATTAAATTGTTCAAAGAAAGATGCACATTATAGCTCACACAGATGGAGTTTGTTATAGTGCATCCTAATTAAAAACACAAAGTTACAATAATAATAATAAATCCATGGCATTACACATTTCTTTTGTTTCATACAATAACATAAAATAAGTTTCTTATGAAGAAATCCATACCCATGGTTTCTTCTTCTTTATATAGATATATAGATATATATACTATGGTAACCAACCTGTCATATAATTATTCACACTTGGCCCTGCAGTCACCACTGACATTGGATCATGCTGATATCTATAATTAAAAGAAAGTAACCGATTTAGACTTATTCATGAACCGTGTTATATATTCAAATTTAAAAGTCGACTTAAAATACGAGAAGATAAATAAATTAAGCTCATTTTAAAAATGAATCGAATTTAAGTATCAACATTTAATTTCGAATTAATTATGAATTTTTATAATGTAAAAACCGATGAATCGAATAAATTCAGTTTGATAAAACATTCAGTTCTTTTGAACGGAATCAAAATTTACGTACCCGATTTGTAAAGTTGGCTCACAATCCAATGGATGGAAGAAGGCATCGCCATGAGGCTGATGATGAACCTGTTGACGGCCATAGCCGACGTCTTCCGTTGCATTTGGATTCAATTGTAACGAATTTACTTGGTACCCTTCCACCAACTATAATAAATTGATTCGAACCATAATATTTAATTTTAATTTTTAAAATCTAGATTATGATCATCAATTCTAAATCTAAATCTTAAAAATATTTCAAAAAGTATAAATAAATAAAGCTTACCCTTTGTTTTAGGGTCTTATTGGCTTCATTAAGAAGATGTTCCTGCATGAGAAGGAAAAACAAATAAATAAATATATTTTCAATGGTGAGAGAGATAAGATATCGATTTTTTTTTTTCATAAATTCATTTCATTCCATAAAAAAAATATAAGTAAATGGGAATAAATGTACTATATAGACAAATGTCAATAAAATCATTGATTCAATTATATTAAATAGTCTCGTATCAAATAAAGGGTCTCTTTGGATGGACATTTACTTCTAATGCAACGTGTTTAATTTTCTTTTTATTTTACACTACAGTATCTAATCTCACACTATCATTATTTTTACATTAATCGCAGATAATTACATCGCTCATCCAAAAAAACCCATAGACAACGAAAAAAATAGATTTCTATTGCTTGAATTAAGCCTCCTGTTGAAATTGAGAGCAATGATTTAAGAATTAAGTCTTGTAATTAATTAATCAAAGATGATTAATGGCATACCTTTCTTTGAAGATCATTGAGCTGATCAAGCATGTATTGCGTCTACAACAACACAATATTTAGTCAAATCAGATATGCAATTAATGTTCTTTACAAACAAGAACAATAGAAAACTGGGAAACATACATTGAAAATATCTTAAATTTTATCATTTTACAACACAAACCAATCAATTTAAAATTTTTAGGTCGATTTCAGTTTAAGTTATTTCAAGTTCGAATTATTTATGTTTAAGGTTCATATTATTTATTATTTTGTAAAAAAAAATTCTAATCATTTTCAATTGAGTTAACATCTAATTAACTTATGATACTAACTCAATCAAACACGTTATATATAATATAGCTTGGTAGAATTACCCGCGTCGATCTAATTAGCTTCAATGATGAATCAAGTTGTTTCTCAAGTGACTCGAGTTCCTTGCTGCTCAAAGGTCCCAAATCTTCTCCCAGTAAATTCCTAAAAAAATCAGTCAAAAAAATAATTAACGAAATCAAATATCTTGATTCTTTGCTTTTCTTAAAGTATTTATATTCAAAACTCTTATCGGACACAATCTTCAAAAACCCTTCAAATGTCTAAAAATGACTTATAAGAATTTAAATATATCCGTATTGTGTATATATATATATACTCATATCCAGTACTCATTCTTAAGTTTATGTTAACATAATCAAATAAACTATGAATTTGGTTCATTTCAATTGTAACTCACCTTTGGGACCTTTGTAAGGCATCGTAACGTGCCTTAAGCTTCAAATATTCCTGTCGACTGCTTAATTCCTACATAGACACACCATGAAAATGCATTTACAACATGTATACATACACTTGCTAAAGATTGAAATATTTGGTATACTATTAATGGAGTTTTTAGACTCCACAAGCTAGGTTAGGAGGTTAACAAGTATTTTATAAGGGCATAACAAAATATTTCTAAAAAAAACGCACATAACATTTTTTAAATGTTGTTAATGGAATAAAAAAAAAGACTCATACTTGATATCTTTAATTTTTTTCATATTATGCATGTCTGTTTTACTATCCAAGTTTAGGGTTCATTGTTACCCCTCCCAACAATGGGGTCTCCAAGATTTGAACCTACGTTCTTCCCTTGAATGTGCAATTTGCCTTACCATTACACCCGATAACTTGTTGATTAAATATCTTTAAATTTTTTTATACTTCAAAGAATATTTTTATTTTTATTTAGATAGTTTCAATGTATTAATCCAAGAAATTTCAATGTAGAAAAGAAGTAAAATATTATACGTTATCCAATCAAGGGAAAGAAGAAACCTTTTCGTTAAGTTACTTAACTTTTTCTCCTCTTACCTCAATTCAAACATACAGTTAAAATTTTAATATTATTGTACTCAAATTTTAGTTAAAGAAAATAACATTTCGACTCTACCAAACATTATAACCCTAAGTTACAATTACATTTAATAAAAAATGTATTTACTTTTTAAATGTGATATATATACATACATATACATGAAGTTATAGAGTTTAGATGTTACCAAAGCAGCCTCCCTAGATGACACATTTGGCTCAGGAGCTCCATAGTTGCATTTTTGGTACCTCTCCAATGTTTTGATCATGCTACAATATTATTTGAGGTAAATTTTAGTTAAAATTAAGGATATAAAAAAAACCAATTAATACAACATTAATCACAACTATATAGTTAAAATTACAACATTAGGAGGAATAATATTGTTTTGTAAAGATAAATCTCAAAACTACAATCATACAATTCTTAATCAAATGATAAAAATCCATGCTTCATCAATATCGTACCGTGTTTATTATGGTTGCAAACGTAATCAATATCATAATAACTATTTCGAAAATAAAAGACCAAAATAGCACTCATAAATTTATCGCAAAAATAATAATTGTAATAAATAAATTCAAAGGTTGGATCATATTCGAGTTCGGGTATTTTTTTAACTTATCTTTTATCAGCTTGGGTCATGTTTATATAAAGAATTAAAGCTTGAATACCCTAAAAAACCAAAACCCTAAAAGAACCCATAGGCATTTCATGGAGATTTCTCCATTTATCCACTTTTTTCAACTGATAATTGAAATAAATTTCAGGAAACAATAAATGAACAAAATAAAAAGGAAGTTCGTTTGTGTAGGAAATCCGACACAGTACTAAAATGTCTTGTTTGTCTTCGCTGCTTGATTTGATAAATGACATCTGAAACTACTTGATTGGATCAGAAGCAAACATTGAGCTTGTTGCTTTTATTACAAAGATCCAATGGGTTTTTGTCTGTTTTTATTTTCAAACTTGCTCTTTTTTCTTTTTTTTTTTAACTTTTCACAATCACAACAAAGAATAAAAAAAAGACTAGATTTTCAGCTGAAAAAGAGTAAATAAAACCCTAAGAAGCTTAACAAAGATGGAAGATGACCATGTTTTATATAGTGATTTAAGAACTGAAAAGAAAGGTAAGAGAGAGAGAGAGAACCCATTATTTTAATAATTTCATTCATGAACTTCTAAACAAATATATGAAAAAAACAAGAGAAAACCCTTTTTGTAAAAATAATTTCATTCATGAATTTCAAAGCAAATATATGGAAAAACAAGAGAAAACCCTCTTTTTAGTAATTTTATTCATATATTTCAGAACAAATATATGAAGAAAAACAAGAGAAAACCTTTTTTTTTAATAATATCATTCATGAATTTCAAAACAAAATATGAAAAAACAAGAGAAAACCATTTTTTTTTAAAAATAATAATTTCATTCATGAATCTCAAAGCAAATATATGAAGAAAACAGAGAGAGAAAACCCTTTTAAAAAAATCATTCATGAAATTCAAAACAAATATATGATAAAACAAGAAAAATCCCTTTTTGAAAAAAAATAATTTCATTCATGAATCTCAAAGCAAATATATGAAGAAAAAAAAAAGAGAGGACCCTTTTTAAAAAAAATCATTCATGAAATTCAAAACAAATATATGATAAAACAAGAGAAATCCCTTTTTGAAAAAAAAATAATTTCATTCATGAATTAGCTTTAAAAAAAAAGAATTTCAAAGCAGAGATATGAACAGATCTTTAAGTTTTCTTCAAATTTTAGATCAAAGACAGAAACTTTTAAACTTAAAAATTGAAGAACAAATTCATGAAATTAGAATGAAATATTTAAAAAAGTAAGATCTTTTTTATATAGTTTAGGGTTTCAGATCTAACATAAAAAAAAATAAGATGAACACTTTAGTCCCTCCTATAAACACCTACACATTTCATCAAAAACACCAAAAAAAATCAAAAACTTTAAATTTCTCCTCAAGAAAAACAACAAAGAATCTAAGAGGAAAAAAAGGGTTTTTAGTTTTTTTTATGATACACACACATATGAATATGTATGTGTATGTGTGTATGTATGTATATATATATACCTTGAGCTGCTGCAAAATTCGTACAACTTTCCTCTATTGGAGAAGATGATGAGAGCAACTTCAGCATCACAAAGAACGGAAAGCTCATAAGCTTTCTTCAAAAGACCATTTCTTCTCTTTGCAAAAGTGACTTGCCTGTTGATCTTGTTTTCAATCCTCTTAAGTTCAACCCTACCTCTTCCCATAATTTTTTTTATAATTTTTTCACTAAAAATCAATGAAAACCCAAACCCTAAAACCAAGAATCTTGCCCTTTTGAATCGTTTTGAGACCAAAAGAAAAAGGGGTTTCACCTGTTTTTTTTTGTTCTTGTTGGTGAAGGTGTTTAATGATACTTTTTTTTCTCTATTTATCTTCTTGGAGAGTTTTTTTTTTTTTTTTAATGATATTCTTGAGCTAAGAACTTCATTAGAATCTAGGATTATCTAAAAAAAATTCTAAAATAATTATGGGAAAATGAAAATGAAATGAAATTTAAAAAAAGAAAAAAATAGTACTGGTTTGTGATCTAAAGTAAAACAACTCATAAGATCTTTTTTTTTTTTGTTTAACACACTAATAAAAAGGTTATTTATAATAGCATACTTAAAAGGTTGGCAGTGAAGACAAGGTGAAATATGAACTCGGGTTTAATTTAGTTGGTTCATAGCATCGTTTTATAAAGTAATAGCGTGTATTTTTAAGTTAAAATTTCGATAGGGTTGATTCTTAGCTTGTATTTGGACTGAGTTCGAATCTTAAAATTATTATTGTTGAGAAGGTTTTCTTTGAATATCACCTCTCGACCCAATTAGAATTAGATTCAAATCGTAAAACGGATGAGTACATCTGTCTTTATAAAAAAAATCGAAAACTAATTCAAGTTGTAGTGTTTGATTTGGTTTTTTTTTTATAATTATGTTAGAGTAATAATTGAATGTATTCTATTTGATTTATTTAAGCAGAAATTATAACATATATTTGAATAAATGAATATATTTGTATTGAACCGAATATAAAGGATATTTTCATTGAAAATAAAAAAATATTAATAAATATTTGATACAGTGGTAAAATATATTACACTCTTAAAGAAAAAACTCGTGTTCAAATCTTGGAAATGAGATAGTAGGGAGGGTCAGACATGAACCTCGAAATGATTAGTCTTTTATGAATCATAAAACAGATATTAAGAATACTTTAATTCAATCACAATAAACAAATAAAATTGATCCAAATTGATCAAATTGGATTTAGATTAGCTTGGGTTAAAAAATTATAAAAACCCAAATCAAAGCTACTTATAATTGATTTTTTAAAAATATATTATCAATGTTTGTACTTCAAGATTTAATCCTTGTATTTAAATTTTTTTATAAAAAAACTCATTTATTTTTCGATTTAAAAACTTTAATCCAATTGTTGATATAAAAATTTATCAACAATATCCCATGCAATTAAATCAATTTCAAAAGTAAATTTTGATTTTAAAAAAAAAAACTAAGGGAGTTGATGATTAAACCTGGTTTTTTTTATTTTTTAACTTTTTTTAATTACATGGGCTAAAACTCAAACTTCCCAAAAGTATAGGGACTGAAAACAATATTTGACCTTGTTTGACTGATATCGGTTCCTGATTTCGTACAGTTTACATAATGTCAGCGGTTGGATCTGGATGATCCAACGGTGGAAATGAGAAGATGGGAACATTAATCAATAAAGGTAGTGCTACGTGTCGGTCAGTGGTGAAAGCAGAGAGATTTCTGATAACCCACAGTGACTAATTTTGGGCTTTCTTCCGTCATTTGACTTAACCTTAATCAAGATGAACTTTCTTATGTTCCCTTATATTTACAAAATAGCCCCTTAAAGTTCCTCCCATTTTTATGGGGTAATATCGGTACGATCCAGATGGGTTTTTTTGAAAATTTGTGATTATCGATAAATTATATATAAAAAGGAAATTAGTTTGTTTTAAATTGTGAAATTGAAAATGAAATCAACACATTTAATTAATATCTTAACTGAAAATATATTAAATTTAATAACTGAACCGAACATCAATTAATAATTTTTTCCGTATAATATATGTAAAAAATTATTAGTTAATCTTTTTTTTTTAAAAGAGAGTACAAATTCAAATATTGAAAATATTGATTATTGAAAAGGTTTTACCTTAAATGTTTTAGGTGCTAGTAAATTTGTCTTCAAGTCTTATTTCAACATCTCAAGTTTGGGCTAGGTCTATATATGGTTTTAGCCACTATTTTTAGAATCGGACTGGATCGGTTGGATTGAAAATGAGCTACGGTACTGATACGAAATAAGGGGTTGGATTGATTAACCTTCGAGTTGGTACGAGTGGATTGAACCAAACTAAAAATTGGTTAAACTTGCAGTTAACCTTTTTTTTTAATGAATTTTTAATAATTTATTAGATTGAATCAAACAAACTGGTCAAATCGAGAACCGGTGGTCTGACTGGACTGACCATCAATATAGTTGTAAAACATATCTTTTAATGCTTACATTTTAGTATTTTGTATTATTATGGATTTAATTTTTTATATGATATAAATTATAAAATATATAAAACTAAAATAAACCAATATATTACATAATTAAAAGACTAATCGAGTCAAACCATGCTCAAACCTTTAACGTTGGAACTAAGCTAAACCCATGTTTTAAACAAACATAAATTTATTATTTAAGCACTTTTTTAGGCCTAATCTTTTTATTTAAATCTTCTAAAATATCGAGCGAGATTTCGAACTTAGGGAATAACCCACCCTTTAATTAATACTTGTAGGTATTTATACATTCATTCAATATTTTTTTTCCTTTTAATTCATCACTTAATTTCTCTTAATTTGGTTTCACCCACTTTATCAATAACCATTTTGAATTCAATGGTCCAACAATCCAATGTTAACTAACTAATTAAGAAGAGAAGTAACTCAATAAGTACTATCTTTTTTTTCTTCTTCTTAATTAGTGAAATAAATTTAAAAAAAAATTACTTACACAAATTTGTAATTACATTACAATGAAAAAAAGAGAAAAAAAATTTACAAATAAGTAACCATTGAACCAGTGATGTGACTGATAGAAATGGATTTTTTTTAATGCATTTCTTTTGTCAACGAATTACAATACGGTTGAATCGAATTTTTTAAATTTATTTATTTTAAAATTTAAATAATTTTTAGTTAATTCAATCAGATCTAAACATTAATGACTTAATTGGTTCAATCACCGATCTAATTTAAAAAATATTGATTAACTAATTCTAATAAATTATATATATATAAGAACTTTAAAATTTAGAAGATGTTGACTCTTTAGCTATTAACAAACATGTTAGTAGGACTCATTTTAATTACTTGCATTACCCAAACAAGCATGGATAATTGATATGGTTGTTTGCCTCAATTGTGTTATAATTCAATATTTTTGGCCTATAGACCATCCTAAAAAGATTCCTAATTTCATATTGTAATATATATATATATATATATATATATACATTATTCTTTTTAATGTGAAATTGACTTAACATTGTTGGATTTGTTTATTAACAATTTGGTCATGGTCAAAAAAAATGATTAATTAGGCTATTTTTGTTGAATATAAGTATTCACCAAAAGGGGAGAAGGTGCATTAATGAAATTTACTTTACCATACCATTTGCTTTGTCCATACAAGTTGGATATTCTATCTACATTTGTCCAATAATAATTATTCGAATTTAATTGAGTTTGAATACAAATATTTTATTTTATTTTATTGACAATAAAATGTGATTGTTTACTCTTTTTTTTTTTAACGGGGCAAACATGTTTTTCTCATTTTCGTGAGATCTTTTAATAATTACATTGGATTTCAATTAAATCTTGAGTTGAGTTGGATTGGATTTTTAAATAGAGGTCAAGTTCTACCAACCTAGTTTTTTCCATTCACAATAAAAGATAAAAGTGTTTTTCTCATTTTGGTCATTGGATTTTAACTAAATCTCGAGTTAAGTTGGGTTGGACTTTTAAACAGAAGTAAAGTTCTCCCAACGTAGTTTTTTCCATTCACAATAAAAGATAAAAGTGTTTTTCTCATTTTGGTCATTGGATTTTAACTAAATCTCGAGTTGAGTTGGGTTGAACTTTTAAACAGAGATAAAGTTCTACCAACGTAGTTTTTTCCATTCACAATAAAAGGCAAAAGTGTTTTTCTCATTTTGGTCAAATCTTTCAATAATTACATTAGATTTCAACTAAATCTCGAGTTGAGTTGAATTAAACTTTTAAACAGAGGTAAAATTCTACCAACGTAGTTTTTTTCATTCACAATAAATTGAACTCGAAACTTGTTGCTTAGATTTTTTATTGTTGAAGTCGGTAGACATTGATAAAGGGTGAAAGTTAATTTAAGGGACATTGATGAGGTCTTTTACAAGTTTGGATTTCGTATTGTTTTTTGCCCTTTTGACCCGTAAGAAGTGACTATGAAAATTTGGAACACTACAACGTTAAAAGTCCTGAAATGTGACATATTAACACAACTTTGGTTTTCAACACATGAATTGCTTAGGGGACAAGTTCAATGTTAACTCATGTCATTGCCTCATGACATTTGACAATTGACCAAAATTTTCCAAACATAAATAACATTACATATAATGTAATAAATAATATGAAAATGAATACCCAAAATGTAAGGTTCTCAAGCATTTCTATAAGGATTAAATAGGGTGCTTCAATCCCACATTAAATGGAGAGAGAGAAAAGAAAGGGAGTATGAGAACATTTGAATAAGATTGTAATTTTACGGGTTGGATTGATTTTGAGTCAGGTTAATTTAAATTTTAAAATTCAGGGTTATTTTTTGTTTAAAATATGAAGAGATTTAGGTTGTTTTGGGTTCATGTTATTCTATTTGAGGTCCAATCATCTAGATTTAAGACTTGAATTCTTCAGATTATGTCATTGTGAGATCAAATTATTTTAGGTTTAGGTCTTTCATGTTTAGGTTTTTTTTTTTTTTAAAGTTCAAATTGTTTTTTGTTCAATTCAAATTGAGTTCAAGTTTGACTAAGGGTGGGTTTGGATGGGCGGTGGAGTGTAATACGATATGTTTAGTTTACGTTTTGTCTTATGTTACAGTATCTAATCTCACTGCCACCGCTATTTTTATACTAACCACAGATAAACACACCGCCTATCCAAACTTACCCTAAATTTTAATTTGGATTTAGTTTAAATGCGTTCTTATAATCAAATCAAGTTTAAATTCAAACCGATCTAATCAAGCTTTTAAATTTGATTCAAAATCAACATATCTCCTCAATTTTTATATAATTAGATTCAGAACTTTATTGTTTATGTTCAATTCCATTTTAAATCATATATATAATTATTCAAGTTAAATTAATATCACCTAAAATAAGTTCAACATTTAGTTTTGTTATGCCTAATAAGGCCAAACAAAGCTCAATTAGATAAGCAACATGTCTTTATTAATAATAAATCATCACCTTAGCAAAAAAAACAAAAATTAGATAAGCAATATTCACATATGAAAGGAAAAAAAATATTTTTTAGTGTATATTAAAAAATTATTTAAAATAAGACACATAACAAAATTTTAACTAGTTTTCTTTACTATTATATAAATAATTTGGACTATAATATATTGTATTATTTGTATTATTTAAAACACATTTTTTTATTTATAATTTGTTATTTTGTATGTCAATTTTGGGGTGCTTGTCCAATTTGCTCACAACATTGGCAAATATAAGAAACCAACAAAATTTTGAAAAAAATATGTTATTTTTGAGGAAAAAGTTATCCTCAAATTAAAGAGCAATTTGACTTTTGTTCAATTGAATTGATTTCTTGTAATTGGTTCAATTTTTTTAATATTTGTTGTACTGATAGCATAAAATTTCATTAGCTGTTAGTAAATTAGATGATAATTTTTCAAAAAATAATATAAAATAATCCCACTTATCCTTACTTAAATTCTGTATTTAAATTTGTTTAATTTATTAAATAAGACTTTAATTCTTAATAAATTTTTTTAATTTTTAAATAATATTTGAATTGAATCTATTATCGATTTTTATTATTGAATTGGTTAGATTTAATTTTATTGAAAGAGTGAAGCAAAATTTTAAAAACATGATAATGGCCTCGTGACACAAAGTGGGTTCCTCTATGAAACCTAAGTTTGGAGTCATTATAATGAACGTAGTTCAATGATGCAATACTAGGCTATACCTATAAAAATCACTATTACTTAGTTTAGAGACTAAATGAAAATTTGTTGAAGCTTTTTTGACTTATTCGAAAAAAGTTTTCGAAGTGATGTTCATCTAGAATTGATAAATTCTCTAGTAAATTGATATTATTTTCAATTAAAGTTTTATCTCTCGATTTTTTTATAAGTCTCAATGCCTGAGGCGACGAGTACATCAAAACGAGAGTGCCTCACCGAGTGCAGACTGCGTAAAGTGCACGACTACTTACCAAATAAATGTGAGCATTTGTGCTTTATAAGGGTTTGAGCCATGTATGGGGAACTATGGTATCACCTTGGTAGTGACTGAAATTGCCCTATATACTATAGGATATAGGCTCAAACCTTACAAAGTACAAACATGACACATAGCTTGACTTGACAAGGCACTTTCACTTGATTGAATCCACTGCCTTAGGCAATCAGTCTCTCATTAGAGTTGAAGGATAAAACCTATTGAGAGGTCTTTTGCCTTCGAACAGATGACACTTCGAAGACTTCTCCTGAAGGAGTCAACCTCCCATTAACAAAAATATATAAATATGAATGTATATATATATATATAAAGAACTTGTTTATGGCTTAGACTGAGTTGGATGCAATTGAAATAATAAAAACTTTAATCTACATAATTCATGTAATATCCTAAACTTGTATTGAAATTGTTATACTAACGCCAATAATGGCAATAGGAATTATCGCAAAGCAATAAGAAAGAAAATAAGAACACGCAGATTTTACGTGAAAAACTCTTATTGGGAAAAACCACGGCCAGAGGAGGAATAATCTCCACCTTGACACAAATTCTTGATGAGTAAGTTCTCAACCTCTTCCACAAACCCCTTAAGGGGTATTCTTCAATAATGAACACAAACCAAGTCCAAGCAATGATCAAACTTGGCTATAGGAAGTGACTTAGTCATCATATCTGCAGGATTATCATGAGTGCTAAATTTATTCAAAACAATATCACCACAAGCAATAATATGATGCATAAAATGATACCGAACATCAATGTGTTTTGTCTCTCATGAAACATTTTATCCTTTGTAACGAAGATAACACTCTGACTATCACAAAACACTGTACTAATATGAAGGTCTTTATCGGGTTCACCAAAGACTCCCTTTAAACAAATAGCTTATTTACAAGCCTCAGTAATTGCCACGTACTCGGCTTCAGTAGTACATAAAGCAATTGTAGACTATAAAGTGGCTTTCCAAGTGATAGCCCAACCTCCAATAGTAAAGACGTACCATGTGAGAGACATTATTTTATCAAGGTCTCCAGCAAAATAAGAATCAACGTACCCAATAACTCCATCTCTTGTTCTTCCAAACTGTAAGCAAACATCAGTAGTACCTCGTAAGTATCTGAAAATCTACTGAACTGTTTTCCAGTGTTCCTTACCGAGATTCACCATGTATTTACTAACTGTATATGATAAATCTGAACGTGAGCAACCCATAGCATACATGAGAGATCCCACTGCACTAGAATATAGAACCCATGGCATGTAATCAATCAAATCATCTAATAGTGAAGACAAGGGCAATAAAAGTCTGAAGTGGGTTGTTAATGGAGTACTAACAGGCTTAGCACTCTGCATATTAAACTTGTAAAGAACTTTCTCAATATACCATTTCTAACTTAGGTACAATTTATATATTTTTCTATATCTGAGAATCTTTATTTAAAGTATATTCTTTGCTGCTACTAAATCTTTCATCCCAAATTATTTACTAAGTTGGGCTTTGACCTTTCTTATCTCTTATTTATCTTTGGTTTTTATCAACATGTCATCAACATAAAGAAGTAGATATATAGATGAACCAGCACTACTATTCTCAAAATAAACACAACTATCAAAACCGCTTCTTTCGAAATCATAAGTAGTAATAAATGAATCAAATCTCTTGTATCACTGCCTAGGTAACTATTTCAGATCATAAAGAGACTTTTTCAGCAAGCAAACATAGTCCTCATTTCCTAAGACTATGAAACCCTTTGGTTGTTGCATGTAAATGTCTTCTTCAACTTCTCCATGCAAGAATATTATTTTCTCATCTAATTGTTCAAGCTACAAATCATACATGGCCACGATACCAAGCAATGTTTGAATCGAACTATGCGTCACAATTGAAGAAAACACATTTGTAAAGTCTACACTTGGAACCTGACTGTAACCTTTTACAACCAGTCTTGCTTTATACTTAGGTTTTTCAACTCTTAGAGTCTCTCTTTCTTCTTGAACACACATTTACACTGAACTGCCTTTTTACCCTTAGGAAGCTTCACTAGGTTCTATGTACTATTCTTATGAAGTGATTTCATCTCTTCTTACATAACAATCATCCACTTTCCTAAATCTTCACAACTAATTGTCTCAGAATAAGTAAACGACTCTTAATTTGCATCTATATCTTTAGCCACATTTAAAGCATAAACAACTAAATTAGCCTCAGCGAACCTCTTTGGAGGTTTAATTTCTCTTCTAAGTGTATTCTTGACAATAGAATAATGTGGTGCTGACAGTGGTGAAAAAAAAACTCTATTTTGAGTTTCTGTACTAACCTGAGAAGTAGATTCTATTGTAAATCCTGGATTAATATGAAGCTCTACCTACTTCATATGTATGTTTGATCTCTATAGGTCTTTATCGAAAGAGTCTTTAAGAGGTAAGTTATCCACCATAAGAGTCTCATAAAAAATATCATCTTTGTTAATTACAACTTTCCTAGTTTCATGACACCATAATTCATACCCTTTATCACCAGCCTTATATCCAAGAAAAATACACTTAATAGATTTATGCTCCAATTTACCATTATCAACATGAGCATACACGGGACACCCAAAAATTTTCAAATCGAAAAAATCAGCAGGAGCACTAGATGATACCTCTTGTGAAGTCTTTTTCTCAATGAAAATGGATGGAGATCGATTAATTAGAAAACATGTTGTAGAGGCCGCTTCAGCCCAAAATGACTTTGATAAACAAGAATTTGACGACATGCATCAAACCTTTTCATTATTGTTCTATTCATTTGTTTTGCAATACCGTATTACTGTGGAGTACAACGAACTGTTAAGCATCCCACGATCCCTTCTGATTTGCACAATTCATTAAACTCACCAGAACAAAATTCTAATTATCTATTTAGAGGTGTTTTATTTGTTTTCCTCTCTATATCTCGATCATAGTCTTCCAATCCTTAAACGTGGGCAACACATCACTTTCTTGCTTCAGGAAGAATGCCCAAACTTTTCTAGAAAAATCATCAATGATCATCAGCATATAATTAGCGCCACCCCTAAAAGGCATTCTAGATGGTTCCCAGAGATTAGAATGAATATAATCTAGCATTCCTTTCATGTTATGGATTCTTCTACTGAATCGAACTCTCTTTTATTTCCCAAAAATGCAGTGCTCATAGAACTTTAGTTTGCTAATGCCTTATCCATAAAAAATTCGTCTTTTGTTTAATTTTGTCATGTCGTTCTCACTCATATGCCCCAGATGCATATGCCAAAGTCTAGTAACATCATCATCTAATAAGAAAGAGGAAACAACAGTTGCATCACCTGTAACTATTGATCCTGCAAAACATAAAACTTGGCAGTCTTTCTTTGCCCTTTCATCATGACGAGAGAACAATTGCTAATCTTTAGAAATCTACTTTTAGTTGTGTACTTGTACCCTTTTAAATCAAGAGTACTGAATGAAATCAGATTCCTCTTCAATTCTGGTATATGTCGTACGTCACCAAATATTCTGACAACTCCATCGAACATCTTAATTTTGATTGTGCCAATACTTGCAATTCTAAATGAAGTATTATTTCTCATCAAAACAACACCTTCAAATACTGTTTCATATGTTGTAAATGAATCCCAATTGAGACTCATATGGAAAATACAACCAGAATCGATGATCCACTCCTCACTTACTTCTCACTTACTTTAGAGTTGCCAATAAAGTAACTAGGAGTTCACCATCGCTATAGTCTTCTACTACATCAGCTTCATCAAATTTTTTCTGTTATTTTACCTTTTGATTCGCAGTCTCCCTTTTGATCTTATTCTACAACTTATAGCACTCAGACTTAATGTGTTATTTCTTTTTGCAAAAATTATAGGTTTTACCTCTATTTAAAGATTTCGATCTACACTTAGATTTATTGTTAGGATTTCGTTCCTGTATCCTCCCATTATTATCACTAGTATTTCGTTAGTCTCTTATAAACAATGAGACCCTATCCTTGAGAGTCGAATCCAGCCACAATATGCTTTATCTTGTCATACGAGGCCAAGGTATCATTGACTTCATCAACTGTGAAAGATTCACGACTATACAAAATCGTATCTCTAAAGGTCGAACAAGACGGGGGCAACGAAAAAATCTAAATTAACCCTATATCCTCTTTATCATACTGAACCTTTATGGCCTCTAAGTCCTAGACAATTTCTTTAAACACAATTAAGTGTTCTACCAAAGATGTACCTTCTTCCAAACGATGAGAACAACGGTGTTGCTTCATACGCAAGTTGCTAGTTAGGGTTTTCGACATGCATAATTGCTCCAACTTCACCCATAATACAGCGTCAGTCTTCTCCTTCAACATGTCATGTAGAATTTTATTCGACAAATGCATATGTAATTGTAATAAGGTCTTTCGGTCCTTACGTTACTTTTCTTTAGGCGTCAATGTCGAAGGCATCTTATCTACCCCTAGTAGGGCATCGTCTAAATCCATCTGCGCAAGAACTATCTGTATCATTACCTACCACAATGGGAATCTGTTGTTGCAATCCAATAGTAGAATAACATACTTCAATGTAGCCATTACCGTGACCGAGACAAGTAATTCGAAAGCTCTGATACCAGTTTGTTATACTAATGTCAATAATGGCAATAGGAATTATCGCAAAGCAATAAAAAAAGAAAATAAAAACACACAGATTTTCCGTGTAAAACCCTTATCGGGAAAAACCATGGGCAAATGAGGAGAAATTCACTAATGTTGAAATTTCATTATGATATATATATATAAAGGCGAACCCCAAATTTTTATTTAGGGGCCAAAATATAATTATAAAATTTTGGAGATGCCAAAGCTAAAAAATTTGGTTGAAACACCTTAAATTGCACTATTAATTTCTTTGAAGGGGACAAAAATGTAATTTTTTTATTTATTCAAAAGCTAAAAGGCTTACATTTAATGAACTATATCCTCAGCTTTTTCATTGTGTTTGTGTATATCTATACTAATATTTAAAGTTCTAATTGAGTTGATGTCACCCTCAACCGAGTCTCAACTCAATTGTGAATTTACAAAAACATCTTATTTTTATAAAAGGGTAAATATAATTTTGAGGGCATTTTTATCTTTTTATGTTTGTATATAAAATCTTAAAAAAAAATACGTACACATAATAAAATTTAAACCCAAAATATTATAAATTCTATTATCTCAATATTCTCATCTCAACTAAAGATATATTTAGTATTTATATAATTTTTTTATAAAATTATTACTTACTTGTTTTCACCAACATTGTAAGTGTACCATAAATCTAAGATCTAAAACTAAAGTACCTTTAATTCAAAAGCCTCACAGATTTTGTTTTATGAAAATATATTTCGTAACTGGCCCTCAAAGTTTTTCAATATAGATTGAAGTGATACGAAATTTCTCATTAAAGCTTCACATCCCCTTTAGCCCAACAAACAAATACAATTAGGATCACAATAAGGGTTGCGAATCTAAATGTGACTCCCATCGTGTACAAGGACGAATCCAAAAAAAATTCAGAGGAGACTGGAATTGAATTATAATTTTTTTAAGATATCAAAATATAATTTTATTATGTATTAATTTAAAATTTCATTATTTTTAAGGGACTAAATAATTTTTTTTCATATTCAGGGTGTCAAATGTAATTTTACGATGAATTAATTTATAATTTTATTATTTTTAAAGAGGCTAAACTAAATTTTTTTCATTTTTAAGGGAGCCAAAGCTATTGCTAACCCCCCTGACATCGCCTTTGATCATGTAACACTTATCTCTTTTGGCCGGTGACTGCTATGATACCATTCACGAAATTCCACACTCAACTAATGAATTATTATTTGTTTTGATTTAAGAGTCTCACAGCTTTATTAGGGGAGACACCAGATGGACTGACAATGTCCCAATCCCCTAAAATGTAAAATTTCACTTTCAGTTTTTTAAGTTTTATAATATTTTAATTTAATAGAAGATAAAATTATATTTTGACCCTCAAAATTATAAAATTTTAATTTAATTATTCAAAAAATTATACAAATATAAACTATTAAAATTATAAAATTATATTTTAACTCTAATAAAAATACACAATTTAATTCGAGAGTTATAATTTTTTTTTCTTCACCACTAGATTTTATCTTACAAAAACCACTTGACAATTACGAACTTACCTACACTTTAAGATAAGTAAAACTGTAAAACTTTGGAATCAAATCTAGTTGAGATTCCAAGCCGAGAAAATCCGAGATACAATGTAGAGTAGTGTGATGATAATAGGGTAAAACTGCACAGAGAAAGCTTTAACTTTTTTCCCCATTTTGATAGTGATGGCTAACCATCATCAGTGCCACACTGTGCCCTTTTGAATTTGCAGACTATACCCCTCAATCATCAATCAAATATCGGGCCACTCGATAGCGATCGATGGATGGCTTCGTAAATTAATCAAATGTATGTGGTCGAAAACCCAAAAAATAAAGCACAGTGATTCATCAATATCCTCCATCGTTGAATGAATGTACTGGTTCTTTTTTCTTGATGAAACCCACGTTTTTCTTGTTGAAGTTGTTGGGGATTTTAAGGTTATATTTATGGTTCTCTATTTGGTTTTGCGAAAATCGAGGAATCTTTTGCATTGTATGTATATTTTTATTTATATTTTATGATGGATTATATATATATTTTTTTTAAATCTATGAAAGTATTTATATTAAAAGTCGGATTATATTTATTTATTTATATTGTTAAAAATTAATATAATTTATATAATAATCAAATAGTTATATATGGGGTGTCATATATATCTCATTCTGACATATAGAGATTATGATTTAATAGTAGAAATTGATAAAATTTTTAATAAAATGATTAATTTTTTTATTGTTATTAAAAATCTAATAAATCTTGTTATTTTTAATCTACATGTCTGCATTTTGTTTATGGTTCTATGATATAATGTGGGAAACTTTTCATCATGTGAGTCGAAGTGAGAATAAATTGAATAATCAATTGATCCATTTTTTAACTTGTTTTATTATGTTATGATATGTTTATAAATGTATTTTTACGGGAATTGATTTTTAGAGTTGAATTTGGTTCGATTTAATTTTTCAATTTTTACATATTGTTTGTTAATATAGTTTCGTTGAATTCAAATTCTATTCTTTTAATGTTAATTTTAAGCTTTTGAGCTTTATTTTGTAAAAGTAAAATTCGATTTTTTTTCACCTTCACCATCTATTTTATTTTTCACTTGTCTTCCGTACAACATTGCAATGGTCAATTCCTTGGGAATCGAGCCCAACTTGCATACACAACATTAGGTGCTAACCAATAAGAATTTAACATTTGTCAATAACTAGGTCAACAAATAATATTGTTCCTACGAATTTTTTTCAAAAGGTAATTTATTAAAAGTTAAATTAAAGTATTTAAAAGGTAAACAACACTGTTGAATTAAATTATTAGTAAGTTTATATTTTTTATTATTCAATTTTAAAAAGTTTATAAAATGATAACTGAATTATTCGAAAGTTTTCATTTAAGTCACTAAACTATTCAAATATTTTATTTAAGTTTGGCTAGCGAACTCCTAGCGATGATTTAACGATTGGTATGATGGATCAGTACCAATCGACAAATAGAAAAGCATACCTTAGATCCAAACCGATCTGACGACCAGTGCTGGAGATCATAGAAGAAAGGTGCTTGGATTTGATTCGTAGAATGCAGGTAGTACAAACAGAAAAAGTCACACAATAATAATTTTAATAGCTCAGTGACTTAAATGAAAACTTTCAAATAGTTCAATATCTATTTTGTAATTTTTTGAAGTTGAGTAACCAAAATATAAACTTACTAATAATTTAGCGAGCATGAATATAATTTACTCTAATTTTTTTAAATTAAATAGATACTAATTTAAAATTATTTAAAAAATAAGATGGTCCAACTACAAAGCTAACAATCAAGGAAAAGTGTAGGCTTTGTTGACATTCAATTACATTTAACAATTGAATTTTGTGCCATTGAAATAAATGCTATGAGGCTAAGGCAGAGTGGAGGACCATTGGAAAAGAAAATTGAAATTGAGAAATTGAAAATCGTTTTGAATTATAGTATTTCATACTATTTTGATTTATAAATTAAAAAAATTATGATTATTTGATTCAAATTAAATCATATTTTATTTTTATATAATTTTAACATTTTGTAAATAATTTATATTTAAAATAGTAAAAATAATTTAAAAACATTATATAAAGTTCAAAAGATATTATCTTATTTACTTAAAAATTTATTTTTTTAGAAATACTTAAGTTTTTTTTTTAAATTTTAATGAATAATGTTAAAAAGTTATAAAATAAAATCTATTTTATCAAAATAAAATCCAAAACTCAAAATTACTATGATAAATAAAGTATCGAACCAAATGATCACATATTGTTGGGGATCAACCCGTATAAATAACGAAATAGAAAAAATAGAGAAGATTGAATACAAATTTTATATGGAAAACTCCTCTAAAGATGATAAAAACCACGAACGAATGATGTTTCGGCTTTTCACTAAATGAGTAAACAAGTGAGAGTATAATATGGAGAAAATAAACCTAAATGTACTAAGCTTGCAAATCCAAACCCCAAAAACAAAGCCCTAACTCTCATAGAGTTTTCACAAAAGTGGTACAAAATTATTTCCATAGTTACCACCAAAATTCATCTGTGACTATATCTTGTTGCCTCCCCCCCCCCCCAAAAAAAAGCCTTGTATTACTACATCTTTAATTGCCTCTTAATTGGCCTCTCAAAACAGGGATACAATGCCCCTTTAAATAAGCTAAGATTAGAAGTCTAATCATACCAAAATATTCTTTGAGTAATAAGAGTTTAACTTGGAGAAGAAACTTGATTTATGTGGGGAACGTGTCACCACGTCACAACATCCCCATTTGCATCGTCACGACGTCGTTCGTCGTTGCAATGTTGGGAAGCTTCTCGTCATGACATCACCGTCTATTCGGCTATAAATACGAGGCACATCCCACACATACGGTTTAAAAAAATCTTCAAAACCTGATGTAACCAAAATCAACCCTACCAATGGTAGATGATAAATGACAAATCCCTTGTATTTATTTTGAGCTTAAGTCTTTTAAAAGTTTGAATTTGATTCATAATTTGAGGTTTTGAGTTTAATTTGAGCTTAACCGAAACTAATTTTCAAAACTTAAACTTGATTCAAGATAAAAATTAAATTACTAAAACTACTCGATTTAGCTATTTTATTTAGTAAAAATTGAGCTTCATTCGTATTTGAGTTCTTTAAAATATTTCTAAACTAGTTAAGAATAAGTATGCTTGATTAAACTCATGAACTACTTGAATTAAGTATTACTCGATCTTAACTCGATAATAACCGAGTGGAATTCAAGTTTTTTTAAGCCAAATCCAAATAGTAATTTTTAGTAAAATTGTTTTATTACACCCATATTTTTTCCATAAATAAATTATTTTTCAAATAGAATGTTAATTCAAAGATTTATTTCGGAATAAATTAAAGGTTACAAATTATTTGATTCGAAGTTGAAAATTAAAGCTTATTGTTTTAGTTTATAGTTGTGTTTAGTTTATCATGGTTTATAAGAATATAAAATATAACAATATATATTCAATAGTCATATTCGATCTCGATTAAATTTGCAATTAACCAACTTGAACTCTTAAATAAGGGGGTAAAGCTTTCCCAAAACTTTTTTTTCACCAATAATTTGCAAGATTTGGACCCGAGACCTTACTTAAGAGAGATTGAAATCTTTACTATTTGATCCACTAGGCATTGATAAATCTCAAAACTATACATGAATTTTGGTCTAATGTGTAATTTTATACATGAAATTTTGATTTGATCCAATTCCCACAAATTATTAATACAATTATTGACATAACATTATTTTATGTTTATATGTTACATACACAAATAATTATATTTATCCGATATAAGAATGATTTTATGTATTTATTTCTTCAAATATGTATAATTGAATCAAAATGAAAGTTTCATATATATATATTTGAACCACAATCAAAATTTCATGTATATAATTCCACCAAATCAAAGTTCATGTATAATTTTGAGATTTATCCCTATACGTATTTATATCATGTTATACTAGTTTTATATTATATACTAGTTTTATTTTATACGTTAAATCTTGCTATTAATCCGTGTACTATGCGTAAGTTATGGATTTAATTTTTATATTTTTAATTTTGGAATTTGTAGTCCGTTCACTTTTTAAATTTTGAAATTTCAATCATAACCATATGGTAGCTATTAAATTTATAAAGTTATATTATTTTTCAAAAATTTATGCGACAAACATATTATCACATTTGCAATGCCACGCCAGCTTACTATTTCCACGTATTATTAAAAAAAATGTCATCCAGTGAATTTAAATGTTATCGTTTGCATTAAAACTGAAATTTCAAATTTGAAAAAGTATACATATAGTACAAGACTAATAAGAAAACTTAACCAGGAGGATTTAACAGTTACATTTAAGTCAGTTCTAAATTTTTTAATTTCGAAAAGTATAAGAAATTACATGGACTAAAATTAATTAAAACTAAAATAAAGGTACTAAATTTACAATTTATGTATAATAGATGGATTAATAACAAAAATTTAAAATATGTGTACTATTTTCCAAAGTGCAAAATCAAATGTCAGATTTCATTACCATTTTAAGGCAGGCAACATCAACGTCAACCATGATGACACGTGGACCTTATTCCATTTTTGGATACTTTCTCTTTAAGAAAATCACGTTTAGTGGGGTTATTTTAAGGGCAGGTCGTATCAAGCAGCTGGCCTACTTTTATGTATTTATTTATTATTATTATTTTCATTAAATTCCGGCATAACAATCAAGCATTATAATTAAGTGTAGAATTGCTAGTTAATTCAAATAACTCGATTCTATTTTTCGAATCAAATTTAAATTTTATAAATTTTATTAATACTTTTAAAATAGATCAATGATCAAACAGATAAGATCATTGGTTTTTAATTTTATCATTCCGACCTGTTTGAGCGATTCCAAAGGTGATAAATTATTAAAATTATAAAAATCAATTTTAACACCATTCAAACCATTCGCGAGTCAATTGATTTTATATCTCTCATCGGATAGACTACACTTATTTTTATTATTATCCATACTCTCAAAATCTTAAAGCAGATAATAATAAACACTTAAACACGTTTAAACTCACGTTTTTTTCTTATTATTGTATCAACAATTATGTCCTTTTAAACTTTTTAAAAAGCAAAATGTAATCCGCATAACTTAAACCCGAATCTAAAATAACACAAATTAGGACCACATTTATCTTTAGTTCTAAGTGCACCATTTTGATACTCTTCTTTGGTTATGGGCGGTGCTAAGTGGAACAACCATTTTTGGTTTGGATTTTTTTTGTCTTTCGTGTTCATCATCGTTGTTTTCTTATATAAAATCCAACAATCTTATTCACCAAATAAATAATTATTATACAATATAAATAATTTTATTTATATAATATAAGTTACGAATGTGTTAAATACTTCAAATGATAAAATATACAAATGCTTGAATTATTAAATATAATTGTAATTTCAATAAATTCAATCAAGGGAAAACACTCATTTCACATTTATTTAATTTGTGCAAATTAAAATCAAATATAAAAAAAATAAAATTATTTATGATGATATATATGATGTATATATATATCCATGCTTGAATTATCTAACATATAATTAAGATGGAGTGACACCTAGGTTACGTTATATCCGGCGAGACTGTCACTCAGTTTATGAACAAACGTAGTGAGCAATTATTTATTGCGCCATAAAACATGGACACCTCTGTATTAAGAGTGTGTGAGTATCAGACATGTGTTTGTTTGTTCGACATAGCAAAATATTACATGTAGGACACGAGCAAATCTCGAAAAAAATAAAATTAAAATAAGACATGATCAAAACATAATCAAATGTTCTCCAACAAATCCAAATAAAAATATATAAAATTTTAATATATTTTACATTCATGTCTGAATATGTATCGAAAATCGGAGTGGTCCAAGTAACACACCATTAAACTTGAATTTATGATCATTCATGGGCATGAAAGTATGAAAGTGAATTAATTTATTCAACTTTCTCATCAATAATGCTTACTTTTAAGACAAAAATTTCTCAACTACCGCACATGGGAAAAGCCAGAAAGTAACAACGACATTCACACTTTTTTTGGTTATTAGTCCTTGAACTCGTATAGAATTTTAGTTTCGGTCCCTATATTTCAAATTATTCAATTTAAAAATTTCAGTCCAATTATTATCGTGTTGATAGTTTCTGTCGAATTTTATCAATTTAAAATATTTCCTTTCTGTCTGTAATATGATGTGATAGTCTAATCAAAATTCTAAATTAATAAATTTTGACAGAAAATACTTACGAATTTAATAATTAAATTGAGATTTTTAAATAAAAAAGTAAGAAAACTTAATTTTTATATGATAATGTAATATATTCGTAATTTCGAAAGAATATGCACATATATTTATAGACTAAAAAAAGAAACCCTTTACTATTGGATTATTGCTAAATTTGTTAATAAACCCAATTTAAAATAATGATATATTGATTTAGTTTGATCCAAAATGAAGATGGAAGAGAGGTAATTAAATTGTTCAATCTTAAAGGACCAAATTTGGACATTATATTTTGATCTATTTAAGGTTAAACAATTTGGTCCTAAATTGGATCTGAAAAACATATGATTTGATCAAAACATTAAGCAATTTTTATACATCATTTATGTGAACACATGAAGTTCTAACCATGTCCCTGGTCGGGTTTGGTTCGGCAGCTGTAAAAATAATTATAATAATTATATATTTAAGTAATTAATAATTTTTATTGAATGTATAATGATAAATCAAGCCCTCAATATTTATATTTTTTTTCAATTTGGCTTTTATTTTATTTTAGATAAATTTAACCATTAACCTTTTAAAAAAAATTAAATTATTTTTTCTAAAGAAAATGCAGATTAAAATATTAAATTTTTTAACGATTTGGCATGACAATCCACGTTTACTTCTTACTAACGTGACATTATTTGTTTTATATGCTACATTAACAAATAATTTAAAATTTATAAAAATATTAGAAAAATAAAAAATAAAAAATTATTAAAAAATAGCAAGAAGTACACATGAATTGTCATGTGAGTTGCCATATTTAAATAATTAATGTTTTAGTCAGTATTTCACTTAAAAAATAATAATTCGATTCTTTTTTAAAGGTTGATGATAAAAATTGACTATTTTTAAAGTGTTGAGAGTCAAATTTAACATAAAAACGAATAAAAACCAAATTGACAAAAAATATAATGTCGAATGCTAAATTTTGTCAATATAAATCTCTAATTAAATATAGTATTTTGTGGCTCAATCAAAAACAAAATTTATTTATAAAAAAAATCTACCCACAATTAAGCAAATATCCCTTAAAAATGTTTTTATTTTAATTTTTTATTAAAAATAATGGTGTTTTAAATGAAAATATCAAAATTATTGGGTGACAAAATTTACTATTTTATTTCTTATAATTGAAAAAAAAAGAGTTAATTATTAAGCTTTTAAGTGTAAGAGCCCGGCCCATTTTGGTATGCAAATATACACGTAGGAATATAATGGCTGGGCCTACTTTATATACAAATTAACAAGCCATAACATTTTTATTAAAAATAGATTATATGAAAAAAAAAAAATATGGTCGAATTAGTCAAATCATTAATTTAATCGATTTATACAGTTCAATTAAGTAAATTATTAAAAATTTTATAAAATTAAAATAAATATTAAAAAATATAAAATCAGTTCAAGCACATGTTGCAATTTTTTAATCAAGAAGCTTAATATCTCCAAATCAAAATTTTGACAAATTTTCGATTTAACCCACCCGAATTACCAACCCAACTTGAAAAACATACAAAGAGCAGCGAGAATTTTTTAAATATCTACATACACACTAATTAGCTCACTAATTCCTTTTCTATTCAGATTCCAGTGTTTATATATATATATATAACAGTAGCAGTAGCTAAAACTCTTAAAATCGGCTATGGCGGAGACTCAGTGAGTCAGTTCTCCATCACTCTTAAACCTTTCTTTGGCATTCAAAATAAAGGTGGTGGCCATGGAGTCCACATTTTTATCTCCACGACCCCATGTTTCATTTGCGTAGCCATTGTGGTCGTAAAAGCTAGGTGACTTAAAGTAAGACACCGCCTTGTGTTGGTGGGAACTGGTTGGTTGCTTGGACATTACTGTTGGAACAATGGAATGGTTTGTCATGTTCTGAGCGGTGTTGGAGATCGTCGACGGTGAAACCTTTCGGGTTCCGGTGAAGAGTCGAGAGAAAGACTTGGGTAGTAGCTTGCTTTTGAGGAAACCTTTTTTCTTTTGAGTGGCTTCCATTGAATAGTTTTTTTTTTTTTCTTCAAAGCAAATAATAAACAAAGAAGATGATGAAGATGAAGATGAAGATGAAGATGGTTTTTGGCTTGGATCGTACACAACAATGGATGTGTATATATATACGAGGGTTGTGTTGTGGGTTTCAATGAAGCAGTGCAAGGAAGCATCCAAATGGGACTTTAGAATTTATGCCAAATAGAAAGATGTTTCTTTTGTCTGACCAGAAAAAGTGGCTTTTGCTGGACTTACCTACACCAGCCAACCCAAATACGATTTCATATTTTCCTACTTACTATAATAATGAAAACTAAAATATATGTAATAAATATATAGAAAAATAATTCAAATTTTATATAATTGAATTGGAATTCGAAAAAAGTGTTGGGCGCGACAAAATATATTATTTTTTTAAGAAAAAAAGTTTAATTAAATCTTAAAATTACATTTGTTAAAAGAGATAGTCATAAACTCGGAATGAATTAATTTTTATGAATAAATGTTTTCCGCATAAATTCATATGAGTATAGATATGAAGTAGAATATGATCCCTCAAATTTTACTAAAATAACATTTATATTAAGCATAATCTATATTCGACACTCACTCAAATCCGAGTAATATACGAGGTGTAGATGTTGTGAACAGCGTTTGGGGATATGGTCAGCTGCTTATCTTGGATACTTCTTGCACACCCACCTTGTGAAAACTAAAAGATACCCTTTCCCTTTCTCTCTTTTGGTTTCATTCATGGACTGTGATATGTTTATATTCTTTCTAAAGCAAAAGCAATGAACTTCATAGAAAGTCCCCAAGCAAATAAAAAATTTGAAGAGTGACCCCCTATTTTTCTCTTTTTATAAAAAAAAAAATAATTCCATTTGAACGTTCCAAACCTTTAATCAAGCTCGGTGGTGTGGTATATTCCAATATCATAATTTCTTCTGTGCTTCGTTTAGGATATGAATTTTAGAATTTAGATTTGGATTTAATTTATTATTTAAAGTGTAATAATGAGATGTATATGTTTTGAATAAATTAGTTGAGATTTAATGTAATGTATATTTAAAAAGTATAAAATTCGATTGACATTTGTATTGTTGTTAATGGAGGAGTACATGAGCTCTTGGCATTGTAACAAAAAGAGTAGATATGATAATAATCTATAATGACATTTTTAAATAGTTTACTACTCAATTTATACATTTCTTTTTGGTAAATTACAAGAGGAGGGTAAAGCCTTAACAACAACGCAGCTAGCGTGACTCGAACCTAGATCACACTTGGGGTAGTGAACACTCTGTCCATCAAACCAATACACGGGGTTCTAATTTACACAATTTTTTAAATCTAAATCCAAATTCTATTTTATATATAAAACAGACATTTAATACCTAAATTGATAGTTGATGAAAAGACTTAATTGGTATAATACTAATATTCTAAAGATCCAATATGAGTTTGAACGCACTTATGCATGTTATTGTTTTTATTTAAAGATTGAAGAATTTATGAATAAAAATAATCATTGAATTAAAAAAATTAAAAATAATTTAAAAAAATTAACTCTTTCTTATATTTTTCATATCTATTTTATAATTTATATGCCAAATTTATTCCACGATAATATAGATATACATGCATGCAGTGTTTTTCATATATATATAAAGTGTGTACATGTAGAAGAAATATACTTCAGGATGGATAAAAACTAAAAAAGATTACCCATCACTTGAAGTATTAATCCATGTTTCTTTATACATATACATATATAAATATATATTATATAATCAGTAGCCTAAAACTCTGAAACTCAGCCATGGCGGACACTTAGTGAGTCAGTTCTCCATCACTCTTTAAACTTTTCTTTGGCATTCAAAATAAAGGTGGTAGCCATGGAATCCACATTTTTATCTCCACGACCCCAAGTTTCATTTGCATAGCCATTGTGATCGTAAAAGCTAGGAGACTTAAAGTAAGACACCGCCTTCTGTTGGTGGGAACCGGTTGGTTGCTTGGACATTACTGTTGGAACAGTGGAATGGTTAGTCATGTTTTGAGCGGTGTTGGAGATCGTCGACGGTGAAACCTTTCGGGTTCCGGTGAAGAGTCGAGAGAAAGACTTGGGTAGTAGCTTGCTTTTGAAGAAACCTTTCTTCTTTTGAGTGGTTTCCATTGAAAAGGTTTTTTTTTTCAAGTAAATAATAAACAAAGAAGATGATAAAATGGTGGTTTTTGGCTTGGATTGTACTCAACAATGGATGTGTGTATATTTATGTGTGTGTGTGTGCTGTGGGTTTCAATGAAGCAGTGCTGCGTAGCATCCAGATGGGACCTTCGAATTTATGCCAAATAGAAAGAGATTTTCCTTTGTCTGACCGGCAAAAGTGAATTTTCCTAGAAACCCCTGGCTTTCGGTTTGTGCTCTTCATTTGGAAAATTGTTTGATTCGCCGTTGGTAGAGTTTTTAGATTGGAATAATATAATTTTTTTGCTAAATATAATATTAAGTAAATTGATTGTTGTAAAAAAATTTGAATTAATTTAATTTTATTAATTTCTTAAGTGAGAAATTAAAGATAACTATTTATTGTGTTAATTTATTCCATTAATTGTGGATAATTGTATAATACGAATTAAATTTGTTAAATTAGGATTAAATTAGTAGAATATGTGAATATTGTAGGTTAAATTTGTTAAATTAAGATCAAGTCGACAAAATGCGTAAACTTTAAGGACAAGATTTATTATTAACCCAATAAAAAATGTTAATGTTATGATCGATTATCCCTAATTACTCATTTTCGAAAATCACACTAATTAAATTACTCTTTCCTACATGAAATGAGTAAAGTATGATTCTTCAATTTTTTTTAAATAATATTTATATCCAACATAATATGTATTCGATATTCACTCAAATTCGAGTAACAAATTAGAGATTCTTTAAATTTTTTAAAATAATATTTATATCGAATATAATATGTATTTGATAATCACTCAAATCGAGTAAGAGATTGGGGATATGGTCTGTTGCTTGGATTCCATACTTCGTGAAAACTTCATAGAAAATTCATGGACTGTGATATGTTTTTATTCTTTCTAAAGCAAAAGCCATGAATTTCATACAAAATTCCCAATCAAAATCAAAATTTGAAGATTGACCACTTTTTCTTTTTAAAAGGAATCAGTTTGAACGTACTGGTAAAGCTCGATGGCATGGTATATTCCAATATCATAATTTTCTTTCTCCTTCAATTTTTATAAGAAAAGAATTTTCTGTATCTAAGAACTAGGGTTGATATATAATTTATTTAACTGTTTGATTTTAATGAATTTGAGTCGATTTTGGGTTTGGTTTATATATATATATATATATATATCTTTGATTTATGAGTATTAAATATTCTTTATAATTTCATTAGGGTAAAAATGGATAATTGCAAGTTCGTTACATTATAAATTATTAAATTATAAATTTATATATGGTAAAATTGTATTTTTATCTTCTTAAAAGGAAAAAAAAATTGTTTAGTTCTTTTCAAGAATAATGAAATAAAAAATTAATATATGATAAAATTATATTTTGATCTCTTAAAAATTTATAATTCAATTTCGACCCCTCCAAAAAGATTTTCTAGATTCGTCCCTGATCATGCTTACCATTAAAGGAATGAATGATTTCATTTGCAATCATAACTCTATAGAAAAGTTGTCAATTAGGGGTGAGCGTTCGATCGAATTGAGTCGAATCGAGTGAAAATATTTTGAGTTAATCGATTTGATGAGTCGTATTTTATCATCCTAACTTGATTTGAAATTTTTTTGAATCGAGTTGTGTGAAATGAAATTCAAGTTTAGTCGAATCAAGTGAAATTGGTTGAGTTAAATTAAAAAATTAAACATGTAAAATTAAAATCGTGTTACAGTATAATTAATTTCATATTAGAGCAAATAAATTTGAAACTGTATATATTTGAAAAAAAATTCAAAGTAAAATAAGAAAAACAAAAGAAGATACTTTACTATGATAAACTTAAATAATTAATTAACTTATTTAGGTCTTCAAAATTATTATTTTAGAAAAATTTAAAATTTCTTTATATATTTTTAAAATTTTTATAAATATTTAAATTTTTGCAAATTATTTTGAATTTTTTTAATTTTTGGTAAGAGAGATCAATTTGCTTATTTTCAAAATTAGGGACTAAAAGGGTATTTACACCAATCTGATATTCAAATAATTCGAGTTATTTAAATTGTAAAATTCAACTCGAATCGAGTTTGACTCGAAAAAATTGAATAACTTTATTCAATTAACTCGAAATTTAATTTTTTTTTTCAATTTTTTCGAATCGAATTAAGTTTTGCTTACCCCTACTGTCGATGAGACCTTTAATCCAATGGTAAGGTTGAAGCTTTGGGAACTTTAAGATCAATCCCGTTGTATGTAAATGTATGAGTTCTCTTTCAAATTTATTCCCGTTAGCTAGATAGCTATTTAGCGTTAAACTAGTTATTGAATTAATTATTCAATTCAATGCTTATAATTAAAAACTAAACCATTTATTCAGAGAACATTAATGCTAAAAATTCATATCAAAAGAGATCTGTGTAAAATTTTTACACACGTTCTTTATTTTTTATACAAGTTAATATTTTAACAATACAACGACGATATTCCATATTTTATTCACATAAATCATACAGGTTGAATTGAATAAATTAAAAATATTTATTTACAATTATGAGAACTTCCAACCCATGTTGTATCTTTTTAATCTTCCAAATAACATGACTACAATGAGAATAGTTTTGCCTGCATCACTCCATTTTCCCACAAATCCATACCATTTGTCCTCACAATTAGCCCCATCTTTTAATCTTAGCTTGCAATTATAACCCATTGTGTATCCCACATTACCATATGCACTGCACAAGCCATTCAGATAAAATCAATTTATATTCTAAATAAGTGTAATACAAAATTGAGTTATTTTTATTTTTCCTAAAAAAATTAATTACTATTTGTATATAAGTTTCTCATAATTTATATTTAAAAATATAATAAATACATTGTTAATACTGTTAAAATTATTTTGTTAAATTCAGATTCATTATAACGTCATTTTTTTATTTACAATGTTACCAAGTGAGTATTATTCTTATTTTAAAAGGTCACATCAATAAATTTAATAAAAAAATCTAACGGTGTTAACAATTAGATTTGAATTTTGAAATTTGAAAATAAAAATATAGAAACTAAATTCCGAATTTATAAAGAGTAGATAAACTTATAGCATATTTTAACGGAGAAAATAGACAGAAATTAAAGAGGTGTGCTTACCTGATCACCTCAAACACAATATTGAAGGGAGTGAAATTAAGGGGATCTTCTTTCATACTTTTCCTCTCTGTTATGCAAATAAGAATTACAAAAATGGAAATATAAGCAAGTTGTGATAATAATTTCTTTGCAATTTTTCTTTTTCTCTTTTGTTGTTGATGTTGCTCTTCCTCATCATTTACAAATGGGAAGGATGTATAAGGAGGAAGATACCTGTTCAATAATAAAACAAAGGGGCAAAGAAATTTTTCAGGGTCAGAATTGAGTTTTACATTTTTAAAGGGTTAAAATGTTATTTTACCATTGTTATTGTCTATAGTCTTACAACTTTTAGAGGGACTATATATGAAAATTTTCATTGGGGGAGGAGGGTCATACTTGCCCCTAGTACTGCATTTTAGTATAATCACAAATTATATATGTTTGAATAATTAAAAATAGAATTAAATCAATATAGAATACAGACGGATAGAAAATTGGAAATTAATGAGATCTAGACAAGGATAAATTTGGACAGCGCCACTCATAATGAGATTTAAACTCATAATAAATTTGGGAGAGAATTAATACATGGTGAGACTCGAACATGAGACAATAGTATTCCTAATATCGCAACATTATCATTATTAATAAAGGATCAATTTTAAAATTATACATGAATTTTGGTTTAATGTGCAATTTTATACATGAAATTTTGATTTAATTTAATTCTCACAAATTATTAACACAATTATTGATATAACATAATTTTATAGTTATATATTTCATACACAAATAATTATATTTATCCAATGTAAAAATAAACTGATTTTTTTATTTCTTTAAATGCATATGACTGAATTAAAATTAAAGTTTCATGTATACATTTAAATCACAATCAAAGTTTCATGTGTGTAATTGCACCAAATCATAATTCATGTATAATTTTAAAATTTGGCCCCATTAATAAATATAAATATATAGGTATAGATGAAGATTTATTTGTTTTAAATATGTTATAATTTTAAAAAAAGTAAATTAATATAAAATATTAATTCAATTTAGATTTATGTTTAAATAAATAAAAATATTTTTTTAAAGAATAACATCTATTAATCTTAAAAAGATTAATTTCTATAAACTGTAAAAAAAAATGAAAAATTAACATATCATTCTTAAAAGAAAAACTCTCACTCACATCCTAAAACTCTTTTAAAAACCTTAGAATTATTAATTTTGATATTATAAAAATGATATTAAGGGATCCATTTTAATAATTTGGAATTATAAAAATAACACCCAAATAATTCTGATTCCATTTTAATTTATAAAACCAACACCCACATGATATAGAAATAAGACTGGCAGACATAATTTTATTTTATTCAAGACAAAGGTTTTCAATTTAAGTCGGATTTTATTTACTTGATTAAATTTTAATTTGATTGATATATGCATTATTGTTAACGTAGGAGGACGTGGGTTTGAGTGCGTTGAAACCCATTATCCTCTTATTTATAGATTAAAGAGAGACCATAAGTAATTCTAGACATTAGGTCAAAAACAACCTATAAAACAAAATATTAATTTTTAATCACCATAAAACTGACAAGAAGTACATCTTAGCTAAAAAAATGTTAAAATATCTAGGAGATCCCTGTATTATAGGGCTAAATCAAATTTGATCTAGCCCATATGATACAAGACCTTTTAGTTACATTCACCCTCTCCAATCCCTCTTAATTTCAAAATTGAACAAATTAGTCCCTCTCAAAAAATATTGGAGCAAATTAATCTATGTCAATTTTGAAAGTGAGCAATTAAATTGTGCCAATTTTGCTAAGTTTGTTAAATCATGACCAAATTGATAGAATGTATAAATTATGATATCTAAATCTATTATTATACCAGTCAAATTTATGTAAAATTGACAAAAAAAATTTAACATTGTGATTAATTGTCTTTAGTTGCTTACTTTCCAAACTGACATAGATTAAATTATTCTGGTTTTTTATAGATATATCAATTTACTCGATATTGAAATTGAGAGGGATTAAAAAAGTATTTTTTTTATAAAAGAAAGAGGTACCTTTTATAAAAGAAAAAATGCAAGGGCATGTGAAGTGAGAGAGAGACTCACATGATGACGGTGATAACAACCAGTATAACGGTGGACATCGCCGGCAGGTTAACGATTGTTTCACCGGCTTGTCTCGTATTCACACTTTGAAACAACACCCCAATTGTTTTCTCATAAGGATTCAACCCTTTCAACGATTTCGAGTTCCATTCCATGGCAAAAAACAACACAACCTGAATCACCACAAACCCAAAAGCTGTGCCGACCAAACAAAACGAGCACCGTGTCGAAACCAAGTGATGGAACCCAATTTCCTTTGTGTTTTTCAACAAATAATCACAATAATCTCTCACTTTATTCACACATTTCCCTAAAACCCATATTGAAAATCTCAAACACGTAGGGAATAATGTGTTACCTAGAACAACTAAAGGGATTATTACAAGGAAGAGACCTGGGTTTTTGTTGAAGACCAACATGTTTTCATTTGTAGGAATGAAACCACAATTGGTGAAACTTGAAATAGTGGTGAAAATTGAGAATGTGAATAGGTTTAGTCCTTTTCTTTTTAGTGTCCTATGGGCATTTGAAACAAGGGATATATAAAGAAAAACCATGGCTATACCTAATAGGTTAATCACTAAAAGATAACCCAAAATGATAAAGCTTAAAAGCATGATTGAATGGTGCAACAAATGTTCATCATTATTGAATGTGTTTTGAGCAATGAAAAGTCCAACCATGGAAGTGAATACCTCCCCACCTATGAACATCATAATGCTGACTACAATGAGTTGGGGATTTGAAAGAATCTCCATTTCAATGGTGGACATACTCGATAATGTGGTTGCCGATACGGAGGTGAAAAAAAGATCTAGATTTCGAAGTTTAGAAAAATTTGTTCTCGGTTTCAAAACATTGAGACTGCAGAAACCCAGCAAAGAAATGATAAGAAGATAAAAATTACGAGTCCAAAATGGATTCACACTAAGGATGTGGCATACTCTAGTGAGCTTTGATGAACTATAACCTAAGGGACCTCTAAAATTTGACATCTTTTTTTGAAAACAAGAAGAGTGGTTCATCTTGATATACCACATTTGGGGAATTTTTTTTGGAAAAAGAGCAAAGAAACTTGTTAGTAAAGGGGACAGCTACCCATATTTTATGTTATTAATTGAAATGTTCATCAATCAATACTTTAAATAAGATGTGTAGGTGTTTGTTTGGGAGGAGTTTGTTTGTTTATGTCACAGATTATTTTATATTAATAAAATATAAGCAAGGGGAAGCCCAAGTTTGAAAGGTAATTTGGAGGTTTTTTTTATTAATTTATAGTGGTTAGTGCATGAGTTTTATGTATTGTAAAAAAAAAAATTAAAATTAAATGTTAATAACTTTATTTAAATATAAATTCGATATTCAAAATTCAATATAAAAGTACCACCACCGACATGATATAGAATTATAAAAATAAGATTGGCCCACATAAATTTTGTTTTCGATTTTATTCATAAATTATTAAATTAATTATTAATTATTAAATTTATTTATATATTTCTTTAAATATATAGGGTTGAATTAATATCAAAATTTTATGTATATTTTTAAACATAATTAATTTTTTATGGGTATAATTGTATTAAATCAGAGCTCATGTATTAAATTTCACGTTGAATCAAAGTTTATATATGTATAATGTTACGATTTGTCAGTCTAAGCATCCAAAGTTGAGATATGCTATGATCATAATCTGATTTTTTTTTTTTAAATTGAAACCTAGACTCAGTTTGACTCAACACATTCAAATAATCTATTTTTATTATTTTAAAAAGGTATAATAATAAATTTAGTTCTTAACGTTTATATTTTTTGTCAATTAGGCCCTTAACTTTTCAAAAAGAGTTAAATTATTTTTTAAGGGAAATGTTGACTAAAACATTAAATTTTTAATGATGTTTGGGTGGCAACCCGCGTAGTAGGCTATGTGTACTTTATGATAACATGACACTATTTATCTTATGTTTTACGTCAATAAATAATTTAACATTTTATTTCGAATTTCCATTAAAAAAATTCAATTTGAGTCTTTTTGAAATGTTGATGATCAACTTTAGCTAAAAAAAAAAGTCAAATTGACAGAATAACATATATCTACTATTGGATAAGAAGATGAAGGAGGAGGAAGAAGAGAAAGAGTAGGAGAATGATAGAATTTTAAAAATGTACTTTTTATTTATTTATTAAGTCATTTTTAATAAAAAAATTAATTAACTTATTTTATGAAATGAAAATGTTAAAACACAGGGCAAGATATAATTGGTTGATTTTTCTTAACCAACAGTTAAGTTTTGGACTAAAAATTATAACAAAATGATACTTTAGATACCGAATTGAGATAAAAGAAGTTTAAGTAATAAAATGGAAAAACAAGTATACTTTAAGGGCTAAATTGTAAATTAAACCATTTAAAAACTAGACCATTAAATTTAGAAAACATTAATGCTAATGATTCATTAGAAGACAGATCTACATGTAAAATTACTTTAATTTTACATTCTCATAATTTTTCTTTTGAACAATCAGACGATGATATTCCATGTTTTATTCAGGTAAATCATGCGTACTGAATCGAATAAATTTAAAATATCTATATATACAATTAAGAAAACTTCCAAACCATGTCGTATCTCTTTAGTCTCCCAAGCATCATGACTACAATGAGAACAGTTTTCCCAGCATCACTCCATCTTCCCACAAATCCATACGATTTGTCCACACAATTAGCCTCATCTTTTAGTCGTAGCTTGCAACTATAACCCATTGAGTACCCCACGTTACCATATGCACTGCACAAGCCATCCATATCAAACCAAATTGTTTTCTAAAACTATATATAATACAAAATTGATTACAAAGTGTTTATTAAATTATATTTATAAATAAATAGATACATGTCATTAGAGGTATTCATGGTCCGAGTTCGGTCAGGTTCGGGTCAGACTTAAGTATGATATTAATACAATTTATATTTGTTCAAGTCTGGCTTAATCTAAAATTTTATCCAAATTTAATGACTATCCCAAACCCATTTAAAGTCTGCCCGTATTGTTTTCTAAAATCAATTTATTAGAATTATATATTATTATAGATTTAATTTTTTGTATATGTTATAATTTACATAGTATGTATAAATAACAAAATATAAAACATTAAAAACTTGAAAAGAGGTCAGTTTAGGATTGAGCCTTGAATATTCAAGTTTAAGTTCGACCCATATTTTAAATGGGTTTATTTTTTACCCTAACCCATTTTTCGTGGCTAATATTTTTGTCCAAACCTTTCAATAGTTTAAATCAACCTTCAAACTTAGACAAATAACTCGGCTGATGATAAGTTTTACATGTCATTATCTTAACCATACCTCAATAGGTAGAAATTGAAGTGATATGCTTACCTTACCACCTCAAATAGAAAATTGAAGGGAGTGAAGTTAAAGGGATCTTCTTTCATATTTTTCCTCTCTGTTATGCAAATAAGAAACACAAAAATACAAATAGAAGCAAGTTGTGTGAGTAATTCCTTTGCTGTTTTTCCTTTTCTCTTTTCTTGATTTTGTTGCTCTTTCTTCTCATCTTTTGCAAAAGGGATGGATGTATAAGGAGGAAAATACCTGTTCAATAATTTAAAAATATTTATGGAGATCTAATCAATTTTAATTTAATTAATAATAGAAGGAAGTAAAAGAAGAAGACATAAGAATAATTTAGCCCTTAATATTTACTCATTTTGTCATTTTGGCCCTTATTCTTTTTTTGTGGGTCATTTTGATCTTCAACCTTTAAAAATTAGTCAAATTACTTACTTTTGGATGAAAAAATTGACTAAACTGTTAGAATTTTAACGACATTGGTGTGGCTACTACTATGGCAATGCACGTATAATATGCAAAACGGTAATCATGTTCATTCTTATTAATAATTTTTTTTTAAAGTTTACGAGTACATTTATAATACGTGCTTATATAAAACATTAAATTTTGAATAAAAGTCAAATTGACAAAAGATGTAAACATTAAAGACTAAATAGAGACTATATATATATAAATATAATGTTTACTTTTATCCATAATCCTTCCAACCCTTTAATTGAAGGAAAAACGTGTTCAAGCACACTTAATCTCATGTTTTTCTGATTATTACAAAAACAATAGCTCTAAACTTAATCGAGTTTCGAAACTTAAACTCATAATAAATCTAGGAAAAAACCCGAGATTTCTAAAACTTCAATATTGTCCTTTCCTAAGGTTGATTATCAGTAAATATAAGCATATATATAGTTTATAGATGGAATTTCATTTATTTTAATAAATTAAGGGTTTTGAAAAACAATTTTTTTTTCTATTTCAATGTTTGAGTTTAAATATGTTAAAAATTAAAAAAGGAATCAAAACGAATAATTGATTGTACGATTGTCCCTCCATTTTGACCTCCTCATCTTTTAGGGATTATTTAATTATTAAGAGTTATGATCCTATGAAACTTGAGGGGTCAAAATGCAAGTACAATCATGTAATCTATTATTAATTTTGATTCCATTTTATCTTATAAAATATTTTTTTCCTATAGGTATATACTCAAAACAAAGAGATAAATATCAAAATTATATACAAATTTTGGTTTAGTCTATAAATTGATACATAAATTTTGATTTAATGCAAATATATATATGAAACTTTAATTGCAGTAAGGGGTGAAGTTAGAAAACTTTTTTAGGGGGGAAAAATTAAATTATAATTTTTACGATAGTAAGAATGTAATTTTTAAAGGATTAAATCAAAATTTTGTCATTTTTAGGGGGTTAAAGTGTAATTTTACCTTTTTAATTTAAAATTTTAAAAATTTTAAAGGGCCAAAATGAAAACGGCCTTGCCAACCCCCTAAATTTGCCCCTGATTGCAGTTCAATTATATAAATAAAACTTTAATTTTGATTCAATTGTACATATACGAAGAAATAAATACATCAATTAAAAATGAAGTTATATTGATAATTATCTTAATGATTTGTGAAAATCGAATTAAATTAACATTTAATTTATAAAATTGTAAAAAAATAAAAATATATGTATAATATTACACATCGAATTAAAATTCACGAATAATTTTAAACATTATCCCTAAAACAAAATTATCCATTGACCAAAAAAAAAAAGAAGAAGCAAAATTACCCACTCAGGGCTTAAAATTCTAAAAAAAAAAAAGAATTATTAAATTTGATATTAAACTATTTAAATTTAATCATTTTGATTTATAAAAATAACAACCAAATAGTTCTGATTCCATTTTAATTTATAAAAAGTAAAATCCACATGACAAAGGAATAAGACTGGCCCAAATAATTATTTTTAAAGGTTAAATTAATTTTTTTATTTTATCCAATCATTTATAAAAATTTTCAACATAACAGTCAGATTTTATTCAATATAGTAATGGTGGAGAAGAAAAGCACAAATTATTAATGATGGATAATGATCCATATAATATACACATATTAATTTTAAATCACCATTAAGATCTATAACTATTAAAAAAATGTAGTTACCATCTATAGTATTATTTTAGATTTTAATTGAGTTGATATCATTTCAATCGGGTTTTAATTCAGTTGTGAAATTATCAAAATTTCATTATTTTTTATTAAACAAAAATATTATTATATAAAATCTAGAAAAATAGATATAGATAGTGGAATTTAAACTCAAAATATTATAATTTTTATATATTTTTATAAATTTATTCTAATTTTTTTCACTCATATGTTCTTAGGCGGTATTTAAAAAAGACGTGTGACAAAATCTCAATCCCGCTTGTGAAATAAAAAAATTTCACCATTTGTGTACCAAATAATTACCCATAATTTATTAATATTTGGTACCTTGTATCTTTAACCACAAATAACCTTTAAAAAATAAATTTCACAATTATTATTTAATTATTTTTAATATATTGAGATGGGTGATGATGATTGTCATTGATGATCTTAAATGGATAAAGCAATAAGTAATAACTAGAAAAATAAGGAATAAAAATAAAAAAATTTAACTATGCAATCAATAAGTGTTGAGTATGAGGTATATTTAGCACATCACGTGTAACTGTCTAATTATTTCATCAACCACATAATTTAAGAGTAAAAATAAATAAAACTTTTAATAAATAGAATCGATTTATTTTTTTATTTATCATACAATAATTAATTTATTTATTTTTTAAGTATAGGGAATAAAATAAAATCAAATTTATAATACATTATGCTTATATATTGCACTTCTAGAAAGAGAATTGAAGTTAAAACAAAGGAGTGACATTACTGAAAAGAAATAATTAGAGACCCGAAATATTAATATTTATAGACAGTAAAACTGAAAAAAAATGGAATAAAAAATAACAAGGAAGTGAGTGAGAGAGAGAGACTCACATGATGACGGTGATAACAACCAGTATGACGGTGGACATCGCCGGCAAGTTAACGATTGTTTCGCCGGCTTGGCTTGTATTCACACTTTGAAACAAGACCCCAATTGTTCTTTCAAAAGGATTCAACTCTTTCAAGGATGCCGAGTTCCATTCCATGGCGAAAAACAACACGGCTTGAACCACCACGAACAGCAAAGCTGTGCCGACCACACAACACGATCGTCGTGTCGTAAACAAGTGATGAAACCCAATTTCCCTTGTGTGTTTCAACAAATAATCACAATAATCTCCCACTTTATTCACACATTTCCCCATAACCCATATTGAAAATCTCAAGCACATAGGGAATAATGGGTTTCCTAAAAGAGCTAAAGCAATTATGACTAAGAGGAGACCTGAGTTTTTGTTAAACACCACCATGTTTTCATTTGTAGGAATGAAACCACAATTGGTGAAACTTGAAATAGTGGTGAAAATTGAGAATGTGAATAGGTTTAGTCCTTTGCTTTTTAACGTGCTTCGAGCACTTGAAACAAAGGATACATAAAGAAAAACCATGGCTGAACCTAATATATTAACGATTAAAAGATAACCCAAAATGACAAAACCTAAAAACATGATTGAATGGTACAACAGATGTTCACCATTGTTGAAGGTTTCACCTTGGTTTTGAGCAAGTTGTTCTGGGTTTAGGTTCTCAGGTTTAGGGTTTCCCAACTCGATTTCACCATCGTCAATAACATTGTTTTTTTCTGAAATGAAGTTACTTAAGAAAAGGCCAGCCATGGAAGTGAAAACCTCGCCACCTATGGACATCAAAATGGTCATTATAATGAGTTGGGGGTTAGAAAGAATCTCCATTTCGACAGTGGACATGCTCGACACGGTGGTTGCCGACACGGAGGTGAAAAACAAGTCAAATTTCCGAGGTTTAAAAGAATCGGTTCTTGGTTCCAAGACATTGAGACCCCAAAAACCTAACAAAGAAAGGAAAATAAAGTACAAAATGCGAGTCCAAAATGGATTCACACTAAGGATATGGCATAGCCTACTAAGCTTTGATGAACTATAGCTCAAGGAAACTTGAAATTTTGGCATCTTTTTATGAAAACAAGAACAATATTGGTTCATCTTCATAGACCACATTTGGGGAAACATTTTTTTTTCTAGGAAAATGAGCAAAGAAACAAAAGAAAGTGTTTTCCTTTGTTAACAAAGGTGGCAACTAATCATATTCTATGTTACTAATGTTCATGAATCAAGACTTTAAATAGAGTCTAGATTATGCCAAAAAAAGTTATTAAACTATATAAAAGTATACTTGAATAAAGTGATGGTTAACCTGTTTTCTATATGCATGAAAGGTATTACCCTATCTTCTGCCCCTAATATTATATCGAAAAAAATAAAGTAGAGATTATATTCATGAATCATATTACTTTGTTTTCTACCCTTAATATTGTATCGTAAAAAAAAATAAAGTAGAGATCATATTCATGAATCATATATTTGGAATTAGTTAAAATTAACTATCTAACAATTTATATGCAATATATATAAACAAATATCGACGGTTTAAATTAATGTGTTCATCAACAACTTGATTAATTTTTCGACTTTTGTTAAGTACAGAGATTAAATTATGATAATGTCAGTGAATGGAAAGAAAAACCCTTTAAAAGTCTCTCTTTTTTCTCCAAGCCGTTTGCTTATCTTTTTTTTTGCTCAGCAGCGGTGCCAGCTTTCAAGCTGGCTATTGCCCACCTTTTTCTACCTCCCACCAACCTTTTTTTTTTTTTTCTCCTTCTCATTCACTCCACATGTTTTCTTTTTTTTTTTTCAATTTGTAGATCTAATTTGTAGGTATCTTTATTGTCTTCACAAGTTGTGATGAACAAATGACGACACCCATTATTCGTTAAAACTTCACTGGTCACCAATAGTTTTTCTTGAAAAGTGGGTGGCTCTTTGTCAATTTCTTAATATGTTTATGTTTTGAGTTATAACAAAGTCAATTGTCAACGTGCCATGATATTCTATTGATGCTGAGGCTAAAGCTTTTGTTATATTGATAGAGCTTATCCTTCATCATTTACAACGAGTGATTGTTATTTTTTTTTCCTGAATTATATGATTCGATTCATTGAATGAAATAATAAAATTAAATTCTGATAAAATTTCTGGCCTGAATTCATAATATAATTTTTTATTAATAAAATATAAGGAATGGGGAGTCTTAAGTAGTTGGGTAAGGTGTTTGGAATTAATTTATTAGAATCATGGTTAAATGAAAGTGCAATCATGCAATCACTGAACATAATTGCTTATTTTATTGTATGTAATAAAAAAATTGCCAATAATGTTAAATTTTAAATGATGAAAAAAGAAATCTATGTATGATGACTAGTGGCCACCGTTTACAATCAAATTTTAAGTATAATCAAATAAACTTAATAACAATATTATTTATATTCTTTTTTGACCAAATATTATTTATATTCTTAATCATAGTAAGTTAAGTCTTTCCTTAATTTTATTTTTTTATTATAATAATTTATTTTATGTTAATGATATGAACCAAGTGTCCACTTGTGAGTCGATTTAAATCATGCTTATAAACTTTTTTAATTTATTTTTTACTAAATTATACAAAAAGAGTCTATCCATATGTTTACTCACAAGGCCGACTAATATTTATATCCAATCCATTTGGGTAACAAATATTTTTTAAACAATTTGTCTTTATATTGACTAGCAAGCTAATTTAATACTCTTAAAGTAGTCGATTGAATCTTAATTCGTTGACATTAGTGTTGCTGATTCGAGTATGCTGAAGCGCATTATTATCTTTCTATTTATGAATTGAGGAGGAAATATGAGTACTTCTAGGCATTGTATTAAAAAAAAATTAACATATCGCATGAATTTTATGTTCGGAGGACTTATAAATAAATATTGATAACTTTGTTTGAAAATAATTAAATAATAATTAAGTATAAATAAACCCTAAAGCTCTAAATTCGAGATAGTAAACATTAAACCCATGATCCTTAATCTTAGAACCCAATTCCGAAAATTATTAATATTTATTATTAAATATTATTTTATTACATTTAAATGAATGTCCATCAAGATCAAGATAAGTATGATATACATTAGTACTCTAATGCTCTCCTATTTTTATTGTTCTTTTACTCTCTTTATTATTTATTTCATAATATAAATAAAATTATTAGTATTTAATTACAAGTCCTCCAAAGGTGAAGGCAAGGGCCCTAGCCTTTCCAAAAACGGAAACTTTTAAGGTAATAAATGATAAAATTATAGTTTGGTACCCTAAAAATGACAAATTTTAATTTAGTCATTCTAACAATTCATTTTAGCTCTCATAAAAATATATAACACAATCTCGCCCTCGGAAAAGAATTCTACTTCACCCTTGAAATCTCAAATTCTTATTAACTGAGGGAGCATAAAACTCAAAAATCAACAATACATGACCCATATATTATTATTATTTGAATAAAACAATAGCTATACAAATCAAAACAAAAGAAAATAAAATCAAGGGATGCAGACAAAAACTAAACCCGATTAGATTTTTTCAATATATCCATACCCTAATGCTCATCCTTTAGAGAAACAACCGAAGTCTCCAATGAAACAATACCAACTAAACGATAACAATAAAAATTACTCGAACAAAATTATGAGCCACCTTATTAACACTTCCAACCATCTAAATGAAAAAAAAAAATACAAACTTTTCAACTAGAATGTCGCAATTATTTTTTGGCCAGAAAAATGTGCACAAAGCAACAAAGTCAATGATAGGATGTTACATTTATTTTGTATAAAGTTTAAAACTTGACACGTGTTGATAATTCATCTAACCGAGGATTTTAATCATTAAATTTAATAATAAATTCAGCCCTCAACGTTTATATATTTTATTCATTTGTCTCTTATTTTTCTTTAAACTTAATTAAGTCTTTCAAAAAGAGTTAATTTGTTATTTTTAACTAAAATATTGACTGAAATGTTAAATTTTTAAATACGACAACCCACATTAAAACTCACGTATGCTTCATGCTTTTTTTTTTTTAAAATTTTGAATTTATATAAAATAAACAGTATCATGTTAGCATTAAACACATATAGACTGATATCCATAACCAATATCGTTAAATAATTAATATTTTAAACAATATTTCCAATTAAAAAAAATAGTTTAACTACTTTTAAAATGCCAAAAACTTAATAAGTCAAATTAATAACAAAAAATATTGAGAGATTACACCTTATTTTTATTCTAATTCTAGTTTAAGAAACTCATCGTTTGATGGATCTCAATATAGTTTTTTGGGTATTAGGATTATGATCCTTGATGGTACTTTATCGTAAGGTATTATTGATCATACTTGATTGATAGTAATAATGTTAATAACTACAATAATGCAATTAAGGATTTAAATAATCATAATAATGCGATATTAAACATATAATTTTTAGGTCAAAAAACTCATCATTTAATGGAATTTAATAGGTTTTTGTAATAGGTTTATGATTATTTATCCTACTTGATTGAATGTAATAATGTTTATATTATATTAATAACTACAATAATGCAATGAGCAGGTCAGCTGAAATATATAATATATAGTCCGTGTATTATCCGTGTATATAACGTACTTTTTTTCTGACCAAAAATAATAAATTTCTGTGTACCAAGAAGTGGTTTTGGTTTACAGCCATATGTGTATTTAAAGGTTAAATTATTATTTGGGTCCTCAACTTGATAACTATTTTCATATTGAGGTTTAAAATTTTTTTGTTCGAGTTAGGCTTTAACTTGGTAATTGTTCTCACATTTATGTCTGAACTAAGCAACTGTTCCTACACTGGGGCTTAAATTTTTTTTGTCCAAGTTGGTCCCTGAACTTTAATTAGGGTTTTCAAGGAAATATCAGGGACTAACTTGGATAAAAAAAAAAGCTCAAGCCCCAAAGTAGGAACAATTGCCAAGTTTAGGGCTTAACTTGGACAAAAAAATATTTGAGCCCCAATGTGAGAACATTTGTCAAGTTTAGAGTCTAAATTGGATAGAAAAAAATTCAAATCCTAAAAAATCATTTAACTCATCTATTAATAGTAAGCTATTTCGATGTTTTTAGGATTGGTGATAAAATCGATCATGTTATTTTTTCTTGTTTGACCAATCTATCTAGTTCAATTGGTTTTTTAGTGTAGTTCAACCGGTTTGTAAGTCAACTGATTTTTGCCTCTCTTTGGATCGATAACCCAATTAATTCCTGTTCCAATTAGTCCAACAAATCGCTGTAGTTTAATTTGGAAAACATTGAGTTATATTGCGAAAATTAGAGATAAAATTGAAGAGGAAAAACACTCTCGAGAGTTTTGAGAATTTTAAGGTTTTATTAGTAAATTAGGCCCTTAAAATTATACTCGACTTTATGTAGGTATTTATAGTTTCTTTTTTGTTAGAAGTGATATTTAAAATATTACAATATTATACAATTTGGTCTAAAAGTTAATATCGTTAAAAAAAAAGAATTGATACTTCTAACTAATAAAAACGTGACACGTAACATTCTTTTAACCATGTCAACATTAACACTATATCTATTTAGAAATTTAAATATAATTTTTTTTTTAAAATAATCAACTTTAAATTTAAAACCTAAAATATTAATTATATTTTTACCTCTCATCTTCTCCAACCTAGAATTTGATTCTCCTAAATATGCTATCATTTCTAAATTCTTAAAAACTCTTTACTTCATTTTCTTTTTGCACTCTATTTTCTTAATCATGACTAGACCTATTATGCACTAAGTCAAGAGTGAAACGAGCTTTTTGAATGGATCGAGCTCAAAACAAATTCGTGTTTGAATTTTTTTTTTAAATCGAACTACAACTCAATCTATGGACAAGTGTAATCATAAGTATTACTTTTCTTTGAGAATTTTACGACGATAACAACCATAAATGAAGGCCAACCAAACTACTTAAACAAGGTGATGGTGATGCAAGGTTAAACTAGAATGGTTAAATTAGTTTATTTGTGTTTGCCACTTAATTAAATAAGTATCGATATGATGTCGTTTAATATTATTGGTACGGTGTCGTTTAGTGTCAGTTATATGGAGTTACAGTTGAAGTCGTTAGTTGGTTTCTAAAAAAAATTTCTATTTTTATTTGTTATTTTCATTTCAAAAAATTATTTTCATTTTCTATTTTATTTTAAAAATTAGAAAACGTGTTCAATAAATAAAAATAAAAAATTATTTTCAATAATTAAAGTACAAAAACATGTTTGGTACCTAGTTTTTATAATAGAAACATGAGAAATAAAATAAAAAATTCTACATTTATATGTATTTGAACTAAGATATCAAATTCAATATTTGAAAAATTATTAAAAAAATATTTTAACTAGAGTCAATACATTTAAAGTTGAAAATTCTTATTTTCATCATTTTTAATTTTAAATAGATTTGAACAAATAACCAGACTCATGAACAATTCTACGTATTAATAAGTACATATAAATTGAAAAAGAGTAACCAGATTGTGTTGTTGTATATTAGATAATTTTTCTATGGGTAACATCTTGCCAACTATAGACCTCACAAACGTTTACATGCACAACATGTGGGGTTCCTTTAGCCCACCTTGTCAAAGATAGGTGTTGGATTCCTCTTTGCAAGGATCATAGGTAAGGTCCTGCTTGGTCCATATCTCACATTGTCATACGAGTCAAGTGATGATCATCTTCGTCTATAAATACTCATTTTTAACCTTAAGAAATATCTTCTCCGACTCTCCATTTCTCATGCTCTATATACACATAATACATGAATCTTTCAAGTATAAGTGAATTCATAGGTTTCCTCATAGCTCAATTGGTCCTTCATAATATGGGTTACTATATCACTCGTACCATCAGTTTGAGTGTACATACATACATACATAACACGTTTAAAGGTAATAACTCGGGATTAAAACCAGCAATCCTTTTTCTTTTTTCAGATTGCAGTGTTTACGTCATGTATATATAATAGAAGTGTATATAAACTACATATATAGAAGAAAATATACTTCAGGATGGATGAAAACCAAAAAAGGCTACACATCACTTGAAGTATAAATCCTTGTTTATATATATATATATATATATATATAATCAGAAACTAAAAACTAGAATATTAATATTAATTACTGAAAGAACAAGTCTCTGAAATTCAGCCATGGCAGCGACTCAGTTCTCCATCAAACTTAAACCGTTCTTTGACATTCAAAATAAAGGTGGTGGCCATGGAATCCACGTTATCATCTCCACGACCCCATGTTTCGTTTGCGAAGCCATTGTGATCGTAAAAGCTAGGTGATTTATTAAAGTAAGACACCGCCTTGTGTTGATGGGATGAACCGGTTGGTTGCTTGGACATCAGTACCATTGGAATCGTCGAATAGTTAGCCATGTTCTGGGCGGTGTTCGTTGATGGTGAAACCATTCGGCTTCCTCCGCTACCGAGCTTGGTGACGGTTCGAGACAAAGACTTGGGTAGGAGCTTGCTTTTGAAGAACCCTTTCTTCTTTTGAGTGGTCTCCATATTGAAAGTGTGTTTTTCAAAGGAAATTAGTAACAAAGGTGTGGGAAAAAATGGTTTTATGGGTTTGGATTATTGTTGTTGTTGTTACGGATGGGCAAATTCTACTATTTATAGGTAAATGAACTTGAGAGTTTAAATTATCAAATTAGTCCTTCTATAATTAAATGGATCAATTTAGTCTTCATATAATTAAAAAAATTAAATAATATCAAATTGGAATAGAGTTAACGTTTATCGTTAAAAAATATTTTTTACTATATAGCAAAGTTAATATTTTTAAAATTTTTATAGTTGTGTATATAAAATTATTTGTTTGGAATTGAACTGTAATTAAAAATAATAATTTTCAAGACTTCTTTTATATAATAAATATTAATTTTATTACAATTTGAACTTATTTAATTCTTAATAATATAAAGATTAAACTAATCTATTTAATAATAGCAAGGACCTTTCAAGTAATTTAATCTATATATAATGTTAAAGACTTGTGTTTCCGCCTTCTGATGAAGCATCGAAACAGGATTTGGAATTTATGTGGAATAAAATCCTACAGAAAGTAATATAAAATGAGTTTTTGTGTGACTTTTGCTTTTTGGACCAACATAAAATCTTCTCTGCCTTTCGGTTCGTACTAAGAAATATCATTATCTATTTCAAATCGTAAATTATTCGAGTTAAATTTAAAAAATAAATTAAATTTAATTTAGTAATTATCGAATTTAGTTTAAGCAATTCGAGTTATTAATCAAATTAAAGTTAAACCTAATAATACTCAATATTAATAGTCTTATCAAATTTTTCATTTTTAATACATATTTTAAATATATATTATTGGCTCAATTTAATTACACCCCTATTAATATTGTTCGGATATTGCGAATTTGAGTGGACTTAATTACGTAATGTTTTTTTTTTGGTATAATCAACATATCTTCCATGTAACTTTTACAGTACATGATGACTAATTCTTTTAGAGTTCGTAATTATCCTTCTCAATAATATCATTTTTCGTGTTTGAACCTAAGTTTTCTAACCCAACACTTTCTAATTAGGTAATGTCTTATTGAGGTGAGAAATTAATTAAGGTTTGGGATTAAAATTTCAAAAAATTTATAATAAAAAAATTTATATATTATTATCCTCGATTCAAACTACACCTTAAATCATTAAATTATTAATAAATTTATATTTAATCATTCAATTTTTAAAAATTACAAAATAATACTCGATACAACTTTCCACTTTGTCTATATAACCCAAGTAATAATCCCAAAGTAGGCAATGGTTAATAATATTCGATGCTGTTCAAAGATATGCTTTTAACATTTTTATTCTTTTCAATTTAATTATGTTATATGTTCTTTCTAAAGCATAGCATTCAACTTCTTAGAAAATTCCATTCAATTTCATGCAAAATTCCTATCCCTAATTTGAATATTTGTTTTAAAAAAGAAATACTAACTTTTTCTTTTATCGAAACATCAGTTTATTCTAAAATTTAAATTTTATAAAAGTTTTCGATTCTCAATTCAATCAAACCCGTTCAATCTGATTCTAATAACCATGATTTTAGTGCTTAAGAATTAATACCGATAAATTTTTTAAATTCATTTCAACTACAGTATTCAATTTGATTTCGGTTTAAATATTTTTTCTAATAATATTGCATCGTCTAATTTACTAAATATATACATCAAATATTAACCCTAAAATACTAATTTTTATACTTAATGGATAATTAACAACAATAAATAAAGTAAAAAATAATAATTTTAAAACTAAGCATTTACTGGAACCTAACTTACCATCACTCGAAATTAACCTAATTGATTACTCTATGCAGCGTATAACTTGTGTGTTGTTCACGATAGAATATATTCCAAGCTGACATCCAAAACATTACCTCATTCTTATAACGTAAGAATATATATATTGGTATTTTCTATCATTATTTTATTGTTCATATTTGAGATTCGTAATTATTTTTATAAACAATATATTCTTAAAGTACGGACATGTGTTCTCTTTTAAAAGTGTAATGTGCTTTACCACAACATCCAATACTTATTGGTATTCATAAAATAATATTTGCATAATCAGTTAATGAATTTCGTGCATCAAATATTATTCAATAATAACATAATACTTCATTATTGGATAATACAAAAAGTAGTGAAAAAACAAAGAAGTATTAATAACTTTATCTCAACATATTTAATATTAATTATGATTATTATATTCTTTCAGATTTCGAGTTTATGATTTATCTTGTGCTTTGAATTTATCGTTTACAGTTTAAATTTAAGATATATATATATATATTAAATTTCGGGTTTCAAAATTTAAGTTTATAGGTAACAATTGCGAATTAAAACTAATCATATGTGGGAAATTATTTTAAACTTCATAAATAAAATTAGGGATTGAATAAAATATTAAAAAAAACAAATGTAACTTTATTTTAGTAAAAATTCTTAGTAAAATAAAATATAGATACAAACTACGTATGTAGAAGAATTAATGTACTTCCGGATGCATGAAAACTAAAAAGAGTACACATCACTTGAAGTATAAATCCTTGTTCTTTAATATATAGGTTATAGTTAATGAAGAACGAGTCAGTAAAACTCAGCCATGGCGGGTGGAGACTCAGTTGTCCAGCTAAGTCCTCCTAGCAGTGGAATCAAAACCCCCATCGAGCTCAAACCGTCGCCTGACATTGGAAATAAAGGTGGTGGCCATTGAATCCACATTATCGTCTCCACGACCCCAAGTTTCATTTGCATAGCCCTTGTGGTCGTAAAAGCTAGGTGACTTATTAAAGTAAGACACTACCTTGTGTTGATTGGAACAACCGGTTGGTTGCTTCGACACCACTGTAATAATTGTCGAATAGTTCGCCTTCACGATGTTCTGGCCGACGGTGCTACCGGAGTTGGTGACGTTGTCTCGAGAGAAAGACTTGGGTAGCACTAGCAGCTTGTTTTTGAAGAACCCTTTCTTCTTTTGAGTGGCGGTGACCTCCATTAAAGTTGTTTCAAGCTAATAACAAAAACAAAGCCCTGAGCCTACTAAAAACTTTTTAGAAAACACAAAGAAGAAGAAGATGAAGAAGCTGAGGAAATGAGTTTTTCCTTCTTTTTTTGGCTTGGGTTGTATCTTAACGATGGCCAAACTCTCCTATATATACATATATATAAATGAGTTTTGTTTGTGGGAGTGGCTTTTGCTTTTTAGATTCACATAGAAAAAACCCTGCACTTTCGGTACATGCGTAACACATACATATACACACACAATCACTTTTATAATAGCAGCTTCAGTCTTCCATACAAAGTAGGAACCGAATGATATGATTATATTTTCCAGATGCGCGTATATAGTGGTGCTTTGAAGCGTGTTTTAAGACACGGTCCGCCATTGGCAACTGCTCAGAACTTGCTCTGAATACTTCCACACTATTTCCTTGGGACTCTGTGATATGTTGATATTCTAATTTTCTATCTTCTTTCTAAAGCAAAGCATTCAACTGCATACAAATTTCCTTTTATCAAAAATCCCGAAAAAGTAGAAAGATTTTGGCAAAAGTATTGGACTAAAAAATGGATTTGGACAAAAAATAAGGTCGGTTTATTAAATGGATCAAGTCTCGAGTAAGATTTTTTGCTCAAGTCTAGCTCGACCCGGCCTGAATCAGTTGTTTTTGTTGTCGTTTAGCAATTATACTGTTATTAGTTTGTTGTTATTGTTTAGATATTATATAGTTATTATTTATTATTAATTTTGCTACTATTTTAAAGACATTTGTTTGTTAAGTTGAAACTTTATTAATGTAATTTAAGTATAAAGACTTTTTTATGCATTTTTAATTAGTTGAAAAATTTTTATTTTAATGTTTTTAGTGTATTTGATATATTATATTTTTTAAATTCTTTTATATAAAAAAATTTAAAAAGTTAATAAATGTGGACCAAGATTAATATTTTTAGTTTGGACTGCTTAAATTTGCTCTAAGGAGAATTAATAAATAATTATTACAATATGTAATCGTAATATAAGGAAAGATTTAGCTTTGAATTTTTAAGACGAAGAAAATCACCGACTTCGAACATAAATCCTAAAACGGATATATAGAATATAGGAAAGATTTAGCTTTGAATTTTTAAGATTCCATAATATGCAATTTTTTTTTTCTATTTTCAGATTGCAGAACAGAAGTGTGTAGACAAACTAGACATGTAGAAGAAGAAATATACTTCAGGATGCATGAAAACTAAAAACTTTACACTTCACTTGAAGTATAAATCAGTGCCTAAAAACTAGTAGACAATAGTTAATAAGACCTGAGTCACTGAAACTCGGCTACCATGGCGAGCGGAGAGACTCAGTAGTTTTCCTCAGTAGAATCAACAACCCTATCAAGCTCAAACCGTAGCCTGACAGTGGAAATAAAGTCGGTGGCCATGGAATCCACGTTGTCGTCTCCACGACCCCAGGTTTTTTCGGCGTAGCACTTGTGGTCGTAAAAGCTAGGTGACTTATTAAAGTAAGACACCGGCTTCTGCATGGAGGACGAAAGATTTGAAACACTCATCTTTGGTTGCTTGGTGACTGAAGAGAAAGACTTGGGTAGCAGCTTGCTGCCTTTGAAGAACCCTTTCTTCTTCATTTGAGGACTGGTCTCCATTAAAACTATTATTATCAACCAAATAACAAAACAGAGCCTAGTAAATTACAGTTAAAGAAGAAGAAGTTGAGTAGATGATGTTTTGGCTTTGGGTTGTTCTTAAAAATGGCCGAACTCTCTTTATTTATATAGTGATAGAGGCTTTGTGTTGTGCCTTTCCAAGAAATGTACCCTTTTGGACTGATTTGGAATTTATGCAGAATATAAAACCTTAAAAAGAAACTAATATAAAATGAGTTTAGCAAAAGTTGGTGTGACTTTTGCTGTTTAGATTCACATTAAGAGACCCCTTTCGGAACTCTATTATTCCAACTCTTTGATTTTTCCTGTAATTACACAACCAGTCCTTCAAATTTTTAAAATTGGCAAAATAGTAACTTTAATCATTAATATTTATATATTATATCAATTTAGACTTGATTTAAAAAAAAATTAATAAATTTACCCATTACGTAATTTGATCTATTTTGTAATTTTACTTTTCCTTTTTTCGTGATATTACTTTTATGGGTAAATTATACTGTTATTCCCATCAAATGTAATTTGTATTTTTATAAAGGATAAATCTTAAAACTATAAATGAATTATAGTTTAATGTGTAATTTGTATACATAAACTTTGAATTTGTGTAATCTTATACATGAAATTCCGATTTGATTTAATTTTTATAAATTATTAACACAATTATTGATATAACATCATTATACTGCAAACATAAATAATTATATTTACCCAATATAAAAATAAATTGAGGTATTTATTTCTTTAAATGTATATGTTTAAATTAAAATTAAAATTTCAAGTATAATACATCTAAACCACAATTAGAGTTTCACAGGTATAATTACACCAAATTAAAATTTACCTATACAATTACATATTAAATTAAAATTCATGTATAATTTTTATAATAAATTTAGTCTTTCAAACAAATTATGAAATTGACTATATTCCAAAGACATCCATGTTTTTGAAGCGTGTTTGTAGATATGGTCCCCCATATTGAAAATTGGTTCTTCTTATAAAGAAGATTCTATATTCTATCTAAAAGCAAAGCATTCAACTTCATAGAAAATTCTTAAACCCTATTTTTTTTTAATAATCATTCGTGTTTTTATCTGTTTTACGATTTAAGATTAATAATTTTGATGAGATCAAAAGTGATATTTAGGTAAAATCCTCTCGATAAAGATGACTTCAAAGTTTAAACTCAATCCAAATATTCGAAGAAAAAATTCATTATCACTCTTTCTTATCTGAACATTTCTCTTTTACGAGAAAAAAAAATCTCAAGTATAATCTATATTTTAAACAGGCCTATTGTCATAAATCCATTTTTTTAACCTAATATTTTTTACTCAAACCTTCCTTAAATTCAAAGAGGCTTTCAAAGTTGAACAAGTAGCTCGACCGAAAACAAATTTAATTTAGGCATTTCACTTAATGAAATGAGTTAGATCCTTTAAAACTTTAAATTTAAATTACCTAATATGCATTGTCGTCAATTTTGATTTTATAAGATTTTATATAAAAATTTTAAATTTAATTTAATTTTCACAAAACACTAACATAATCAAATTATCATTTTACGTTGATATATTATATAGATAAATAATTATATTAACCTAATATGAAAATAAATATATTTATTCTTTTATTTAAATATGTACAATTGAATCAAAATTAAAATTTTACGTACATATATAAATCATAATTCAAGTTTCAAAGTGTATAATTGCACAAAATCAAAATTAAAATATCAAATTACATATTAAACCAAAATTCATGTATAAATTCGATATTTATCTCTAAATAAAATAAAAATTCAAAATCTTAGCATTTATTTAAGCCTAACTTATAATCTCAACAAAATTCAGTACCCACTACAATTTAACTTTTAAATTTGGGGGAAGTGCCTTAAAAATTGCATGTCGAGTCCTTCAAGGTTTTAAAATTTTTGGGTCTGAGTCATGGGAGGTTTTAAAATTTTCAAGTTGGTTTGAAGGGCAAGAGTCATTTAAGACAACCTAAGACCTACCAAAAAAAAAAAGGCCATCTCTATAAACATAAAAATGTAATTAAGTAGACACTTAAGATCTTTACTATTGTTGTCCACTCGATCCTCCCATTGGTGCATTTGTTGCGCTGCGAGTCCTTGTCAGAACAGAAAACAAACCACTCAGACCAGAAAACACTGTCCCGTTGTTGCCAACCTTATTGGCACTTGATTCACCTAATTCCTGAAAAACCAGATATGTAATGTAACCATTGAAACCATAAAAGATACGATAAAAATACCATGAAAGGTCTTATACTAGAAGTCAGATTGTATTTCTCCTCTTTACTTAAAGAATAAATAAATTAATCAAAGAGCAAATCAATTATTTCGGTTAAAAATTTCATTTATTTATACTTTTTTAACCTGACATGACTAACGAAATAACTAAATCGAAACACATTATGTGCCATATGTATCTCATGCTAATATACAGGGACAAGTTTTTAAAAGTAAAAATGGATAAAAATTTTAACAAAACGATCAATTTGCTCTTTGATCTAATCACAGGAACTACTTTGCCTTTTTTAATAGATGAGAAAATACAATTCAACTCTTTCTACAGGGCCTCCATGATACTTTTACCTAAATGATACACTTGAGAGCAACAACCAAAAAGGGGAAAACCTTAAGGCCTGAGGCAGAGATTACATGTTTAGGAGATCTCTGAACCTGTCAAAAGTCAAATAAAAGGATTTACTCGGAGAAAACGCTTCACGATTCCCTGTTATGCTACTTGACCTTGAGTCTGAATGTCGAATATAATAAGTTCACTTTCCTTTTTCTAATTTTCCATGTATATGGAAGATCACATCTTCATATACATCTCCGAAAATGTTTCAAACAGTGTTAAACATGAAGAAAAACGAAATGTTTGAAGAACATAGATTCTGAAGACTGATTTAGCTTACCTACATCAGTAATTTTCTGTTCTATTAATTCTAATAATTCAGGACTCTGTAAAGTCAACTAACCTTGGGAGTTCCATTAGAAGAACCAGAAGATGGAGACGGCGGTTCTACCGGTAAAATGGGAGGCAAAGACCCACTCTGCTTAAAACACAAAGAAAAAGACTTGTTAAAAAAGAATCGGCGGTTTCAACAACCAGGTTAGCATGAAGAGAATTTCAACATCATTCAAATAAACCGGACATGGAAAATAAGCAATGCATTGCATTCAATGTCAAATATCCATAAGATTTCTCATTCGCATGGCTGATATTGACCAGCCCATATTTGGTTGAGCAAATTTGAAACAAACAAAGGCCAAAACACAATATTTTATGGCATCTAGATAATGAAAAAAACTCTAAAAAGGTCCAAACATGACAGCCGCTAAAGGTATCATAAAGGCCCTTGTACCGAGAGTCAAATTGTATTTTATCTCCTCTACTCTAAAAATGAACAAATTAGTCCTTGTACATTAGATCAAAGAGCAAACTTATCCTCTTGCTAAAATTTCATCCATTTCTACAATTAAAAACTGATTTCTATATGTCAGAATGAGATCACGTGCCACATGTAACTATTTAGCTATTCTGTCAGCCACGCTAGTTATGGATAAAATTCTTAATAGAAATGACCAATTTGCTTTTTAATCTAATGTACAGGGACTACTTTGCTCATTTTTTTTGAGTAAAAGGGTAGAATACAATCTGACTCCTAGTAGAAAGGCTTTTATGGCACTTTTAATCATAACAGCCTTGAAATTCTATCCTTAAAATACATGTTCCACAGTCCAAGAGTTCTTCCATTAGTTAATCATTCATCACACCATACATCAAAAAGAGAAGGAATCTGACCCTTGACGGTGTTTTCGTTGGGGCTTCAAGAGCTGGCCTGGAAGAGTTAGCTGGTAAAGCCTGCAAGAGTGAAATAACACTCAGCATGAAGAAACACGAGCATAGGAACCAAGCTGAAAGAAAACGTCTAAAATACATGGATCTAAAAAACAAAACAGTAAAACAATTATCGTAATCAACAGTGATCCAAAAGAATCATCATCATCTGCTCTTACGGTTTTTGTTAGTGTTTAAGGACACCACAATCTTGACAAATAGATACCAATGAAACACAGATAACTAGAAAACATACTATTAATTGCAGATCAGATACATAACATAAACAAACCTGAGTATGATCAGTGGGTCTATTTTGTTCTATGGTCTGGGCATAATCACACAACCAGTTGACTCCTTCATTTGTCATATCCTATGAAGATGATAGAAAACCACAGAAATTAACAAAAGCAATGACAATAGTCATGAATCACGTTTATATTGCACTGTATGTTTTTGTTTAAAGTAAGAATTACCTGCTTCCCTTCTATCCTTTTTATCTTACTTTCCTGAGCATCGACACCAATAAAAAGAGAGAGAGTGGGTCGACTTAGTTTCACATCTAGAAAGTGTAAAATAACCACAATACAGCAAAATCAAGTCTTCAAAAATGCTTACCAGAGTTTGAACTACATATCGAACGGATTGAACATTAGTGTTGAGCTTCTTTGATTGATCTTGTAGAAGAGTAACCTATACAATTCAATCAATTTTCAGTGAATAACAATGAAACCTCCTATAGATGAAACTTGCTACGAATACAACCTGACATCTCACCTCTTCATGTGTTGTAGCAGTAATATCTGCAATTTCATGTAGACGATTATCCACACCCTCAATTCTTGAGGATAGTTGCCGTTTGGTAGCCTAGAAGGGGACGAGAAAAAAAATTAAAAAGGAAAGAGCCAGAGGAGATTTCAGTCAATTTACTAGGAAAAACATTGACATATATATGGAAACCAAAATCATGTAACTTGGTACTTGAAATCTTCATATACTGTGGCCATTCATGGATTTAGGTAATGTATGAACAAATTTAGTAAAAGAAAGACTTGCCGAGATTGACGAGTAAATACTCTCAAGCTGCTTAGCTATGGCATCACGTGCATCAGATAAACTACGCCTCGTTGCAAACATCATATTGGGAAGTCTCCAGCCCTGAAACCATTCAAGGAATATAACTTATAGCTAAGAGTAAAGATGCATATTTTAAGCAAAGAAACACACAGAAATGACGTATAGCAGCTACATATATATATATGCAGAACAATAGTATAGGAACTCAATTGATCCATTTAATAGAAGAGGGACTAATTTGATCAGGTCCCTATTATAATAGATGGACCTCCGAGGTATATTCATCCATATATATAACAAGCAAACAAACTGAAAGCATAGAACAGGATTCTTGAACTTGGTAAAACTATCTACCACAGCCATTGAGAAAATGCAAATGTGCCAGAATTTTTTATCACAGAATTCAACCATCTTATCAGTTTGCTCCACAATAACCTACACACATAAATACACTATAAAGAATAAAAGTTCATTACCTTCCACCAAACGTAGCCATATCCAACAACGACAACAACAATGATTATGCTGTATTTACTAGTACCTGCATGTGACAAAAACATTCCCCAAAATAAAGCTCAGGAACTGGATAGTATTGACTGTAATTGATCTATATTGAAAGTTATAATTTCTCTTAAAAAATTAAGAATAGTAAGAAAACAGTATTTTCTTTTAAGTGTCAGAAGCTGATTATGAAAAGGGATACTCATTAATTTCTCATTCATAAGGAAATATGGATCCATAGTAGTTGTGCATATTGCATAAAAGGATGACAGAATAAAATTTGGAAAAGTATTGTTAAAAATTCTAGTTAGAATGAGTGCCATCGACATTTTTCCCTTCAAACGTCAAAGGATGGAAACAATCATAACCTGTTCCTTGTCCGGTAACAATTGTAATTGGTCTATTTGATGCCAAGATTTGCAGTTCCTGCCTTAGGCTGTTAACCTGTAAATGAAAACAAGTTAAAACAAGATATAATCATACAAATTTAAATACTAAAGCAAGGATCAGAATAATAGGGAGTCATCATCACTGAAATGACAAGAATACAGAATTAATAACAAGAAGTATCATGAATGCTTAACGTTATCAATGATATATTGCTCAAGAAAGTAATAAAAGCATGAAAATACGTATAAATGAATATAAAACTTTATCCACTAGCAGCATTGCCATGCAGCCACCATATTAAAATGTCATGATAAAACAGAGGTAATATCATTATTTTGCGATCAACAATACCTGAAGATCAAAAATACCTTTTCAACCATAAATTATTTAGTCAAGGGTCTATCCATAAAGAAAAACAAGAGAGAACTTCATAAAAAGCATTCCATCATATTTCAATCATTTCAATTACCAAGCATAACAATCAAACAAGCAAAAATAGCTCCAAATATCAGAAACACAAATAATCAGAATATTATTCACCACTCATAATGGAAATAGGAGATCATACAGACCTGAGCCACCAAATAGTCATTTCGTGGCTTGTTTGACGGAGTGGAATCATCATGCTTAAGTTGCCGAAAAGCAATCTGCAGCAGGAGACAAATTATCACCAAGTTAGGCAGAAAGTAAGAGGCTTCATAATCTAAAACTTACATATTTTAAGGAAAACAAACAAACATCTTTAGTTTTAAGTCATGGCTAGAAAAATGGAAAATCACCTTGAAAGCACCAGAGACAAAATCAGAAACACCTGACATGCGTCCTTCTTTCGCAAGAATTGAACCAACAATACCTAAAAGACAAACAATAGATAATTTAAGTAGAAGGATAGTGAAATTCTTAGCTACCTCACTCCTCTAAAAGGGAGTACACATTAAAGTAATAACATCTTCAACCCCAAATATGGAGTACCCTACTTTCATGCAATTCACATGGTTCAACAAGCAAATGGTATATCACTATCAAACTAATACAAAAAGTGGAACTTTTAATTCTCGGATTTATTTTAGCCTATTCTATTTTGGAAGTCCAACAGCTATCTTAGAGCCCACCAGCCCCGACATTTATACAAAGGATTAACTATGGGAAAATATTGAAACCATAGAAGTTCTAATTTTTAATGCCAAATGTCATGTTAACAAGAGGCAAAACCAAATTGGTAACTACATTACTCCTCTAATGGGGAATACATATGAACAAACTATGTTTGAACATAGTCATCAATGCTATGGTTCTTCTAATCGATTCATCCATTTAGAACCCGAAAAGATGCAAGCTCTGTCTAAGTTAGACTTCAAAAGAGAACTCTGCTTCACAATCAGATTACTAAGTGATTGTTTTAAGGACATTCCATGTTGATATTGTACATGCTTACAATTCCATCGAATATCACTCAAGCCCACTAGCCTTTCAATTTATTGCTATCCTCCATATTTTGTAATAATTCCCATCAAGTGGATCATCTTCAGCTAAAACAAAAATCAAGATTCCATCTTTGTAATCCAATTCCTATATCCCAGCACCACAGCTATAATCCAGGTCCCAGTGCTAATACGGAATCATAAATTATAATCAATTACATCCATAGCACCAAAACTAGCACGCATTCCCTACAGCTTCCTCAATCAATCCAAGTACTAAACAACATTAATCCCAAAAAAAAACTAAACCCTAATCCAAATCCAAGGTTTATCTAAAACCCTAAATTTACTTTCAACTAAACCAATCGATTCTCAAAAAACCCAAACAATAACCGATTCGTAAGTAAAAAGAAAATTAAAAAAATTGAAGAAGACAGATGATTGAACAGACCTGCACCGACGATGATAGATAACTTGCCAAGAGGAAGAGCCATTGCCGAATACGGTTTGGACCGTATATTTGTACGTTTGTGAGCGTATATACTGGGACAGTAGATAAAACAAACTACTGCTAAAGTACCATGAATCAAAAATTGCAGAACAGTAAACGAATTTGGGTTTTTTAAAAATAATAAATTATTTGGTATTTTCCATTGATTGATGAGTTTTTTTTTTTTTCGACTGCTTTATGGTTTGATTTTGAGGAATCGCTGAAAAAATTTATAGAAGACTATGGAGCTTAGATTACTTGGTTAGCATTTAACAACGTAAAAGAACCCCCGTCGTCGGGTATTAGTTACCTACTAAAGTATTTACTTTACTTTGTTGGTTAATTTGCCATAAAGGTCCTTGAATTTTTTTTATATTAGTTAGCCACTAAACTATTTAGTATTTACTTAATTTTGTTGGTTAATTTGTCATAAAAGTCCCTTAGTTTTTTTTTGTATCGCGAAAGTTAAAAAATCAATAGATAAACTACACTCAAGGTCATTAAATTATTAGTAAGTTTATGTTTTGGTCACTCAAATTCAAAAAATTACAAAATAGTCACTAAATTGTTCGAAAGTTTTTACTTAAGCCACCAAGCTATTAAGTTTCTTTTAAGAAAAGTTCGACTAGTGAGATCTAAGTGATAATTTGATGATTGGTTTGATGGATTAATATCCATTGAATTCGATGAGTAAAAGATAATACCTTAGATCTAAGTTGATCTGACGGTTAATGTCGAAGATCAGAGAAAAAAGTTGTTGGATTTTAGTTCACATATTTGTGACGTTTAAGGTTGTTTTATGAAGAAAAAAATGAATTGTAAAAGAGAAGGGAAAAAAGGAACTTTAAATTTTAAACAAGTGTTGTAAACAGATAATACCATACAACAACGATTTTAACAATCCAGTAATTTAAACTTATTAATAGTTTAACGAACTTAGATGTAGTTTACCCTAAATTAATTGCCACTACTATATGTTTGGCTCAAAGTGACCTATGAATTCATTTTATTTTCCACATACCAATAAATTAATAAATTTTTATATTAATATTTTCTATCTTAATATTGTATTTCAGCAACTCACAAGTTTAATCGAAATTTTATATATAAATGTATCTTCAATGATTTATTATTTTATCCAAAAAAAAATTTAGACGAAACAGGCTCAAATTTGAGTATATAAATCATATAAACGAGTTCAATTGAGCGGAGCTTCAATAATTCTATTTTATTTCAAGTTGAACTCAACTCATAATGGACTTTAATGGAGTCTGGGATGTAATGACAACAGGTTTAGTTAAAATATTATGGAAGTATTTATATTAGAAATAGATTTGTATTTTGCCTCATTTACTTAAAAAAATATGTAAATTAGTCTATGTATGTTAGATTAAAAAGCAAATTGATCATTTTATTAAAAATTTCATCCATTTTTACTGTTAAAAACTAGTCGATGTGCACGTGACATGCCACATGTAACTATTTGATTATTCTATCAGCTACACCAGTTTTGAATAGTAGAAATGAATGAAAATTTTAACAAAAATTATCAATTTACTCTTTGATCTAACGTATAAAGACTAATTTACTAATTTTTTTAAGTAAAGAGAACAAAATATAATCTCACGGCTAGCATATCAAAGAATCAAATTTTATGTACTAAGAGCAGCACAAAAAGGTTAAAATATACTATAAGGTCCCTATGCTTTTTGCATATTTAGAATTTAATCTTTTTACTTTTGTTTGAAAGAATTTAGTCACTCTACTTTTCAGATTTAAAAATACAAATCCAATTGTTGGCACAACTAAATTTATTTGTGTTAAATTCAGGTTCATTACATTTTTTTACATCACTATTAAGTGAGTTTCTTTCAATTCAAAATGTCATACCAAATGATTTTAAGAGCATTAACAGTTGAATTTGAATTTAAATTTTAAATTTTAAAAAATAGAAGGATTAAATTTCTAAAAATAAAAGTAAAGATACTAAATTCCAAGTATACAAAGCACGAGGCATATAAGCCAAAATTAGATTCAAAAACAGCCGGAGATTTCTTCAACTTGTCTACATTAGGAGAATATCTATATCTATATCTATATATATATATATATATATATAATGTTACATCCAAGGTTCAACTGAATCCCAGCTGAAACAGTCCACCGTGTTTGGAACACGTTACCGGAGCATATACCCTCACGAGAGCAACGATGGTACCCCGAAAATGGCACCAAATGAAACAATGGACGTTCAGAATAGAGTTCAAGACATGTAGAAAACGTATCTTCTTTTTATGTTAAAACTAGTCCTTTCGAGTGCCATATCGACATCTAACTTCCTTACCTTCGATGAGTCTCTCCACGGCATCTGAAGGGAGGCCGATCATCTCCAATGTCTTCTCCCACACTTTGAATGAAGTCTCGACACTGTGTGCTTCTTTAGAAGGATTTGTAGGATGACAACCTTGGGAAATGAATGCACAAACAGGCCACTCGTCGGTTTTCAACGACTCACAATACTCTGGAATCTGAGCATCTGTTGCTGCGAAAAGAGCACTCCTAGAACCTATATTGATATTTAATTATGGCAAAAATTAGCTCCCAATTCCCCTTATCCACTGGCATATGGCAATTCCTCTTAGTTTCTTATAGTTGCATGACATCATGGACCAAGAATGTACTTGGCATACCAAAAAAAAAAAAAAAAATTGAAAACAACAAGCCTAAGACATTAATTTGACATGATAATTATTTATGTGATGATGATAGATATGCTTCACAAAAACAATGTGCTACATTCATTACTAGAAACTAATTAAGAAAACCCAATTGAACTAATCTTTGCAAAAACTTACCCTCTTGAGGGCTGAATACAAAATAGGGTATTAGATGATAAGCAGCTTGAACGATTCTGGGTAGATCCCGAGCCTGCGCTTAAACATAGAATGTAGAATAAGATCACTATTTTCAATGACAGACACATAAAGACGACGAGCAGCAAACAATAATAGATACCATTTATCTATAGACTTTTCATTTTCCCTTCAGTACCCTTGTATAGCACTTGTGTCTGACACATATTCAGACATGTGATCTACATAGGTGACATGTTGGTAAATAAACAAAATAACATGTGTCCTTTGACTGAAAGAAACTTCAAGAAAATGGCTAAATTTTAAACTTCAGCTATTGCATCCAAAGAGACATCACACTATAACTTGCAAGAGAATTAATGTTGAACATAAAGTTTCAACAAAACTAGTAAAGAAACCATTCATCTCAAATACTTTTCGACGAGTAAATATCGTGTATGAGCATCAAGTTATTAGGCCTTCTTAAGGAAGCTTTGCCTTCAGCATGGTCAATAAGTAAAATTTTCAAAGGAATCCTAATAATGATATAAGATTTTAAGAATATGATGGAAGGCTATTTGATTTTCATATTTGTATACATATATTTTGCATGCATTCAAAAGGGATATAATTTTTTTTTTTGCATATATCTATGTTTTTCTCCTACAATTACGAAACCCTTTCTTCTGAAACAGCAGAAAAGTTGGCTCATCTTCTAAAACAGTGAACATACAAATTTTGGTAAAAGTATCATGGAGGCCATTGTATTAGGAGTTAGATTGCATTTTGTTCCATCTACTCAAAAAATGGCAAATTAGTCCTTGTACGTTAGATCAAAGAGCAAATTGGTCCTCTTTGTTAAAAAATTTATTTATTTGTACTGTTAAAAATCGGTGCGGTTGACTGAATAACCAAACAGTGACACGTCGTGTACCACGTGTACCTGATGTTGACGTACAATGACCAGTTTTTAATAGTAGAAATGGATGGAATTTTTTACAAAAGGACTAATTTGCCCATTCATTGAATAGAAGGGACACAATGCAATCCAACTCCTAGTATAGGGATCTCCGTGATACTTTTACCACAAATTTTGTATTGTTATATTTTATGTTGAAGAAGACAAGAAGGAAGAATCTCTGAATGGAAATATGTAATTGTAAACATTCAAGTAAGGACCCTTCTAATAAAAGATGGAGAAACTGAAATGCTCTTATACACTTACAACATTTGTGTGGACAATTCCAGGTGATACACACATAACGTTAACACCGGATTCAACAGGTAGCCGTTTGTGGAGGACACTGCTAAACATAACCTGCAAGCCAAGGCACCAGTTTCATAAGCCATTGTTGGTGTAATATATTTTACTTTACATCTTGATTATATCCAACTTCTTTATTTCTTGATGATCAGTTACTACAACAGGATGAAAAAATGCATGAATAAAATCGAAAAAGCCACAGGTTGATCGTTAATGACCTTTATAGGCTCGCTTAATAAACAACATGTGAACGTAGGTAAGTTGAACTTGTTTATGTTCACAAACAAGCTTGATAAAGTGTTTGTTGACGAGCAAAGTTAAAGGCTTGACAATAACTTATCATTCATCAAGTTATTAAATTTTAACTTCAGTATCTTCTTACACAAATGAAATTACGATTTAAAATCTTTGTTATTGAAAAGTAGGATAACATAGATTGAAATTCATCTTGTAAATTTTGTAAACTATTGTTGCAGAGTTGCTTTTTATATGCCCAAAAAACACAGACACGCTAAAGATAAATCCAGAAACATGAGCACAAGAAGATATCCACTTCTTAAGCCGAGAATCTCATATTAGATGGCAACAAGAGCAGGAAAGTGCTGCTGTCGATATAAATCCATCCCTTAGACGTAAAGCACTCACCTTTATTCTGAGGGAATCATAAATGACTCCACACCTAGGATCCATATTATCTGGTAGAAGCCATCTTTAGCAAATGACAGTGTTGAAGTCAGTTTTTCAGTTAAAAGTCCGCTATAATGTCGCTTGTGTCTAGTTAAATTCTCAATTAACTCAACCAAACTGAGTCCAAATAGTTTGGCTTGAGCTCATTTATGTTCAAGCCCGCCTAAAGTTAGCTTGACAGTTAAATTGTCCCATCTAACCTATGTTTAATCATGTGAAAAGCATTACAAGGTAAGCTGCCATTCTGTGTCCATAGGTGAAACCGAAGATATGATGCAAAAAAACCATAATTCAATGAAAATTTAAAGCCAACACTGTTAAAAGGAATTGAAATGACTTCTTATTATACCTGTGCTAGCTTGCTGTTAGTATATCCCAGCAGGCTTGAGTATTTTCTTTTCCCAGAAACAGTGTTCATGTCTTCTGTATCAACGAAGCCAACATAATGCATCTGCAGAAGGGAAAATCAAATACACCATCAAAAGATAGCTATTTGTATTTTTGAAAACAGTGATGACAATACCGACAATGAACCCCATGTTAACTAGCAGTAGAGTAGTATTAGTCTGTGGCACTCTACCATAAAAAGAAAGCAAAAATGGTCAAATTCAAACTTCCTACTAGCGCCAAATCAAGCACTCACCAAAACAAAACAAAATCTCGAAAACATAATGCTCATCAAAATCATATAGTTATTGAATCAAAAGTTACAAAACCAATCTCAGAAACATGAGGCTCAACAACTGCATAGGTAATTGAAGACCCTTCGAAGGTTACATCTTTGGTTCTCCTTATACCAAATGCAATGAAACACAATGCATAAAGTTTAGTGAATTCCCTAACACTACTATTTCACTTACCATCTCCTACCTATCCATTCCAATAAGCCAACATAACAACCAATACTTTTCACCAGCAAAAGTGATAGTTCATAAAGTGATACGAGCAAAAAAAAAAATTTACAACTTACAACCATATCAACAGTTACCATCAGAATCAATAATTACAAGCACCAGAGGAGGCTGGCAGGGGTGGCCCCTAAAAATGATAAAATTTTAATTTAATTCTTTAAAAATTATAAAGATATAAGCTAATACAACAATGAAATTGCATTTTAACTCTCATAAAAATACATAACTCGGCTTAACTCAACCCAAACTAACTATCCTACACATGATATACAAAGGTGGTACTCGAACTTGAGCTCTCAAGCCGGAATTGAACTTGAGCTCTCAAAATTCCCTTCGCATTAAGCCAAGGCCTCATTGGTGATACATGAAACCAATTGTTAGTAGCAATTATGCAAATGCTTAATCTTTTAATCCTAATGGAACTTACAACAGAATTGATATTAATAATTCGACTTGTAGACCCTTTAATAAGTGATGGCAAAAGCAATACAGAGAGCAATGCTGGAGCTAGATGATTCACTTGCAAATGTTCCTCAAACCCATCCTTTGAAAACTTCTGGGTTTCTGCAAATAAACAAAGTTTAAAATACAGATCACCATTTTGGGGTTCAAACAAATAGCTTAAATTAAACATTAACAAAATCAAAAAACGAACCTCCAATTGAAAAAATCCCAGCATTATTAATAAGAACATGTAATGGTTCTAAACGAGCATTCCATGTATTAGCAAAACCAACAACAGAATCCAATGATAAAAGATCAAGTTCCATAACCTGAACATTCAAAAGTATCCCTGCCCAAGAACTACACCATTGATCAATCAATTCATTAGCTGCTTTTCGGTTTCTCACTGCCATTACAACATGTGCCCCTGCTTCAGCCAATTGTCGTGCTATTTCCTTACCGATACCACTCGTACTGCCGGTTACGATGCATGTGAGGTCGTTTAATGGTGGTAATTCTAGTGGGTTTTGTAAGTGACTCGTTTTTGTTCTTTGAAAAAGTAGCTCGTATATTACGTACATCCATCCTATTAACCATTCGATCCAACCCAGAGCTTGTTTCTTCTTCACCATTAATACTCGATAAATTATTCTTCTTTTTTCGTTTTTAAATCTGTTTTTGTGATATGTAAAGATTTTGAGGAAGCTTTGCTCGAGTGCCCACACCATGTGAAATTTATATGGGTGTAACTTCAAAAATAAAATTAAATGGACTAAATTATAAGTATTTGTATGATAGAGGACTAAAACTCCCGAAAATAGAGTAACTGCGACAAAAAAAGGGCTTAAACGCAAATTTAACCCTCAAACTATACCATTTTTTCATTTAGGTACCTAAAGCTTTTTTTGTTGGTAGCTGAACTACTGTAAAAGTACCATGAAGACTCTTATACCAAGAGTCTGATTGCATTTTGTCTGTTCATCTAAAAAATTGGCAAAATAATTCCTATATATTAGATCAAAGAACAAATTGGTCCTTTTATTAAAAAATTTATTCATTTCTACCGTTAAAAATTAATCTCAACAAAGAATGCAGTACACATGGTATGCCATGTTTAAAAATAGATTAAATTTTTAATAGAAATGACTAATCTACTATTTAATCTAACGTACAATAACAAACTTATCTTCTTCTTTTTTTATTAAAGGGAGCAAAGTATTGATGGAATATTTGTTTGGATTTAAGCGTAGCGAAGTAAAAATAAAAAAGAGTACTAAAGATATTAGATTAAAATGAATTTTATATATCTTAAAATATTTTAAAAATTACAATCATATTTATATTCAATAATAAAATAACTTAAATGATATTGATGTTGATAATAATTAAAAGTTATTAAAATTATTATTCATATTTAGAATAATGATAAATTATCTAATTGATCACTCAACTTTTAGAACGTTTTCATTTTAGTCGCCTAAAAAAGATAATTACAATTTCACCTAAAATACGCTTTCACTGTAATCACCTTTAAATATAGTAGATTGTATACATCAGATCATAAAACATCTTTTTACCACTTTATAATAATTTATATATTTATTTTATTTTTAATAAATACAATTAAATCATAAATGTGTATATATATCATATATATATATATATATATACAGTTGTGTATACATCTATCATACTAATGAAAGGTTTTGAATACATAAAAAATCTTGAGAAAAAAAATTGAACCATCTACATCAAAACATAAATCAATATTGTCCAAATCCAAATAACATGCCTCAATAATTATTTACACACTCTATATTGACACATTTCTCGAGCCTTGCATGTACTTATCTCTATCAACTGAGACACTGTTTTCCATAAACCGTACACAACTCTTCGCATTGGAGACAAAACCTCGACACCTAGATTATTTTTTATTGTTGAGAATCTAGATTGACTTCCCGAAAAATGGCACTTCGAAAGCCTTTCTCAAAGGAACCAATCCCCGTTAACAATAAAAGGTCACATAATGGCATAACTAATGTTACCATACAAAGAGAAATGAAATATTTGTTTAAAATTAAAAGTTGGCAAACAAATAATGTCGAAAATGAATCCAACATTGTCATTGTCAAAAATGTTATAAAAAGAGAACAAATGTCAAATGGCATCATCAGGCAAAAAGGAGAAATCACTAACTGTTTTTAACACACTGCAATTCTTCTTCAAGTGGTGTGTGAACAACAATGAACACATGATACCGAGACCGACCGAAATGGTGAATCAATCATCTTTCTTATTTGTTGCTAGAGACTTGTTCGCCATTATAGGACGTTTATCCTCCGACATCTTGCAGTGTATTTCATCCCTCTCCTTAAAATACCTCTCGAATGCTCGAGGAAGGAATCGCGGAATCAAAAAGAAAAAGAGGTTGATAGAGAAGTACAACAGGTTCGCAGCCGCCAAGCCCTTCCCCAACCAATGCCATACGATATCCTGTGCAATTCAGATGCAAATCGATAATACTGTGAATTATTTGAAGATAAACTAAATTAATATTCACTCAAGTAAATTTCTTTTTTTAGTGAATAAAAAGTTATAAAATAATCACATAATTATTTAATTTTATCCTTTTTTGTCATCAACTGATTAACCGTGGTAGATTTTAAATTGACATAATAACAATTTTAATTATTGAATATTTATAAATTATGTCAATTCAATCTTGATTTTAAAAAATCTAACCCTCAACATTTACACATTGTGTAATTTAGACTTTTTTTTTTACAATTTTATTTTTTATAACATTGAAGGTTAGTTTCAAAAGGGCAAGAAAAGAGTAAATTTGTTATCTTGGATTGTTTAATGTTTTTATCTTTTTGTATATTTTCAATCAAATTTAGATGATAAATTCGTGGAAGGGTCACGAAAAAAAAGTTAAACTGCAAAAAAAAAACCAAATTATATAATGTGTAAATTTTTTTTAATCAAAGACTAAATTGACATAATGTATAAATGGTGAAGACTAAAGTTATTATACCAATTTTAAAAGTTGTTACCATGGTAGCTCGATAGTGATAATAGAAAATTGAATAATTGATTGATAATTTTATAATTTTTCATAATTGTGTGAGTAAAAAAAATTACTGATAATTAACTACACGAAGTAGAAGTATTTGGTGAAGAATTTACCTTCAGTTGTGCATTAACAGGCAGTGTTTTGTTGAGCCAAACATCATGTATCCAGTCAACAAGAACGAAGATTCTCCGAACCGTGTATAGTAACGGGACGAGTGCCCTCACCGGTGGCGAAAATAAAGACAGCCCGCCTATCACGTTTTCTGTTAGTATTTGGAATGAAAGCAAGAACAAGTGCGGGGTAGCCGATCGAACGTCATGGTTGTCGCCCCTTGCGAAGCCGCCCAAGACATACGCGAGCGGCAAAAAAAGTCCTACCGCAGTTCCAAGGATCACATAGAGCCTAAACAGTTTGCTGCCTTGGAAAATCTCTTGCGAGGCAGTCGATACATGACCGTTGGATGGGAAGGCGAAACGCGAAAGGGCAATAATATAAGCGGAGGCAATAGCTGGGAAGACTAAATCAAGGAGCGGGACAAGGCCACTAATAGAAAAAACCATAATGAAAACTACTAGTTGGAGCTCGATCACACGTAATGATCCCATTATACTGCCTACCCCGGATTGTTGCTGTTGCTGTTGCTGCTGCTGGCGAGGTGGTTTGTGCTTGGGTTTTTCCCCAGGTGCTATGGTGTGATCAGCTGGCTCACTTCTTGGAGCCACGGCGAGAGATACACCGGACATTTTTTACGTTGTTTGTACAATGAACTAAACTTTCATATAAAACCTAGACAAAGAAATGAACCAAGATTCAGTTCTTCAATAATCAATCATCATCAGTATGCAAAAATGGATTCAATTCTTCAAGAAACAATTATCGGTAGTATTCGAAAGCGATTAAGATATGCTCGATACTTCGATGTTTTCAACGGATCGATCAGAACTTCGAAATGGAATGGCTAATAAGAAGATTAAGAGTTTCACATACATACATACAGACACACACACACAACTTCATTGATCTCATTTCATGCTTGTACTAATCGAGTTCAATATAATGCCAACTTCTAATTCCATTATAGGCTAATTAAGAGGCCATTAAACACTGGAAACATCAATATGTTCTGAAACATATTAACAATTAACCAATCCATTATGAAAAAATAATCCAAAATACAATCATAAAATCAAATTCACAAACAGGAAAGGAGCATATCAAAATCTATATAAACATGAATTAATAGAACTTATAACAAACTATAAACATAGAATTAACATGAAAATTGTCAGATCTAATTACATTTTATTTCAAAAAAAATGGCATAATCCAAAGAAATCAGATTCATAATTTGCAAAAAGAGTAAACAAAATTAGCCAAAACTTGAATCCTATGAACTTCAATGAAACTGAAAACTATCAATGCATTAACAAAACTAAAGACAACATTGCCGATAAAGATGAAAAATGTAATTGCAGTGAAGAGATCTTACTGAAACGAAGGATTGAATCGAAAAATGGTGAAAATGAGAGAGCTTAAGCTTTTTGCGTTACAAATACAGAGTGGGCGATTACTCCTGAAGTTCGTTTTCACGCGTGTAGCCTTTTATGGATTTACACGTGGCTGTATCGCACGTGGGAGTTTCTAATTTTTACTTGCACGTGTCATATATTGTACTGCTAAAATAAAAGAAAAATGTTCATATGTATGTACCAAATTGAAATAGAGACAAAAGTTAAGCAAATTCCCCAATCATTATTATTTGAATTAATCCAAAATAATTATTATTATTTGAATATTATTATCAAAATTTAAATTATATTATTCATATAATATTCAAATTTGAAAGTTAAATTGAGGCCAATTTAAAAAAAAAATAGACTTCAGCCCAAACTTAGCACACCAAAAGCCTCTTATCACTATTTTAAAAAAATAAAAATATATATTTAAATTTTGTTATAATAATACATAAATATAATATAAAATTAGTTTATATTATTATTTATAAATAATAAAAAGAATCCAACCGAACTAGACTTGTTCATAGGCTGGGTTACCTATCGAGGCCCACCCGAAATTTGAGAGGGTTTGGACAACAATATTAGGCTCAAAAAATAGGCTTAAGCAAAAAAAAATAGGCCCGTCTAAAATATGTGTTAGGCTCGGGCTTGAACATTCAAGGCCCGAGCCCGACCCGACCTGTTTTAAGTTTATAATACTTTATATTATGTAATTTAGAACACATTAAAAAAATAAGCTTATACTAAATATATAATAATACTCTAATGTAAAAATTAAAATAATGTTAACATGATTATAGAAAAATTTTCAATAAATAAAAATTTTATAAAATTATTAAATATTAAAATAATATAATATAAATATTTTAAAAATAATTTAAAAATAATATAGGCAAGCCTAAAATAAGCTTGGGTTAGTTTTTTTTTTAAATATGAGCAGATTTGGATAAAATTTTAGGCCCAAATTTCAAGCCTGGCCGGGCTTAAGCAAGCATAAAATATATTAATATAACACTTAAACCCAGCCCATGAACATCTCTAAATTGAAATGAGGTTAAAAATAGGTTAAATTCTGCTATTAATCTTTGAATTTGCTAAAGTTATGGATTTAATCCATGTAACCTTAATTTGATTGGGTTTAATCCCTATACTTTTCAAATTGGTTTCTTTAGTCCCTATACTTTTTAAATTTTAAAATTTTAGTCCAAATTCAAACAGTAGCAATAAATTCATTTAGTTAAATTTAATTACTAGTATTATACTATGTGTATAATTGTAGATTTAGTCCACATTCTCTGATTGGCTCATTCTAAGCTAGTATAGTTTTCAAATTTTGAAATTTCAGTATTGACACAAATGAAAGTTATTAATCCATTAACTGGATTTGTAGTGAATAATATGTGGAAATAATAAGTCAATATGGCATTACACGTATGATAATATGTTTTGTCACATCAAATTTTAGAAGTAACAAAACTGTACTTAGTGGATTTAACAATTAATGATTGGTGATGACTAAAATTCTAAAATATGAAAAGTGCAAAGACTAAAAATATCAAATTAAAATAGAGGGACTAAATTCATAATTTTCGTAAAATATAGGGACTAATAGCAGAGTTTAACCTTAAAAATATAAACTCAACTCAAATTTGAAATTTCTATCCATCCATTATGTTAGAGAAAATATGAAACCATCAGTTTCTTTTAATATCATATATGAATCCCAGTTTCCATAATCCTTTTAATCATTTCCACCGCATGCACCACCACGAAAGCGGCGGACGCCGGCAAGCTCAACATCATCACCGCCACCATCCCTAAAGCTAAGCTCGGCCGAGTATTCATCAACTGCGATTGTAAAACGCCCAAAACATCACATATGATCGAATCGTAACTCGTGTAATACCGTTTCTCCCACTCCATCCAATCCGCCGGCGGTTCATAGTTCCGCTCTATCATCTTAATCTCATGTATTCTTTTCCGTAGAACAATCATGTTTTCATCGACGAGTCGCCGTCTTCCTCCACCACCAACGCCGCTGCAGCTCAAGTCATCGTTATCGGATCTTCTCGCTGCGAATATCTTCGGCGTCGCCGTGGAGATCGGTTTTCTGGATCGGTGTTTCGAAAAGCAGGTTGTTGAGGAAAGAAAACAGGTATTGCAAAGAGATTTTGATCCCATGATTTTGAATTTTCTTTCTTTTTTTGTTTGTTTGTTGATGATGATATTTGATAATAGCGTTTATGCTAACAGTGTTTTTATAGTTTGAAAAACGGCGGTGGGAACCACCGATGGGGGCGGCGCGCGAAAGCGTGTTAATTAACAGCGCAGATACAAGTTGGTTGCGCGTTTTTCAAAGTGGATCCCCCAAAACACAACGCTCATCACGTTTTGATAGCGCCGTATCGGATATTCTAATTTAGACATGTCTCCAAATATTAGGTTTTTTTAATAACAAATTACGAAGTGTACTACGTTTTTAAGTTTAAAATATTTTATAGATTTAATGAAAAATTTAATCATTAGTATTTATATATTTTGTCAGAATAATTTTAATTATATTTTTGAGTTTTTTTTACGATAAATTTTTTTTTTTCAATTTGTTTTTTCTAATAGATTTAATGAAAGTGCCGTTAAAAAAATTAACGTGAATGATGTGAAATTTTATATATGAAATATTTTTAATAAGATGTAATTTATTACTTAGATAACACGATAAGATAATTACATGCGAAAATAATAAAATAAATAATACGTTAAATTAAAAAAATAACTCTTAATTTAGAGAAAATAAACGTATGAAAGATTGAAACATTTTGAAAGAAAAGAAAGTTTGAAAGCTAGAATTTATTCATTAAATCTATTAGAAAATGCAGTTTGAGAGAAAAAAACCAAAGGTTAATGGTAAAAAAAAAACTCAAAAATACAATTAAGGTCATTTTGACAGAACATGCAAAAGTTAGTGGCCAAATTTATCATTAAGCTTACCTTATATTATGTTATTTTTATATATTATGTAATTTATAACACATAAAAAATAAACTTATACTAAATATATAATATTATTATAATGTAAACATTAAAATAATGTTAAGCTGACTATATAAAAATTTTCAATAAATAAAAAATATTAATTTGTTAAATATTAAATTAAAATAATTTAAAATTAAAAAAAATTAAAAATAATATGACCGAACTTAAAATGAGTTTCGGTTGATCTTTTACAAATATGAGCGAACTTGAATAAAATTTTAAACCCATATTTCAGGTTAGGTTTAGAAAAGCATAAAATATTTTAATATCATATTTAAGCTTAATACCTCTTTTGGCCCTTATATTATAGTTAAATTATCACTTTGGTACATTTACTATTTTTTTGAAAATTTTTAAATATTTTACAATTAGGGCCAAGCTAATATAAAAAATAGTAGAGGTACCAATATGATCACTTAGCTATGGTACAGGGCCAGAAGAGGTATTATGCCTAAAATTTACTACAAGGTGTTGTATCATATTAAAAAATTCATTTTAGTCCCTTTATTTTTAAAACTGAATATTTTATCTATGCATGTTTGATAAGATGACATTTTAATCTGTAAAAATACCACGGAGGATCCTGCGCTACAAACCAAATTGCATTTTGCCTCCTGTATTTAAAAAATGGGTAAATTAGTCTAATTCAAAAAAATATAAATTGGTTATTTCTGTTAAAAATTTCATCCAATTCTATTGTTAAAAACTGGTGTAGCTAAAGAAATGGCCAAACAATTACATGTATCTTATGCTGATGTACAAAGACCGATTTTTAACAATAAAAATAGATGAAATTTTTAACAAAATGACTAATTTACTTTTTGATCTAATATATAGGGATTAATTTGCTTATTTTATTAGTACAAGGACAAAATGCAATATAACTCATACTATAAAAATCTCCATAACACTTTAATCATTTTAATCATTATATGTTAACTTTGTTGTTAATGTCTAAAATGTCCGCTTTCTAAACATACATATATTAAAATGTTCCTTTTAATAGTAAATGGACTAAAACTAACATTTTAATATGGTACAAAGACTTATGGTAAACTTTAACTTAGTGATAATTAACTACTATAATAAATATATTTATTAAAAATGCATAAATAAATTAAATAAATTTTTTATTTATTTTTAAGAAATTATGAAAATAAAAATTATCATCGTAATAATATAATTATTTTACAAAAAAATATTTTTTAAAAGTATTTGTCAATTAAGTTTCACTCAAAATTTTAAAAATAAATATTAACTAAAAATTTCACATAAATCTAATTATAAAAATTAAAATAGTGTTTTTAACACACATTAGTTTTCTAAACACTAAAATAGGAAAATTTTTCAAAAATACATAAAATAGTATCACTATTAAATACCAATTAATTATATACCAATGCTTTCTTCGGCAACTCTTAGATACACTGTTAAAACCACAAGCAAGCATGGAGCTATGAAACAGAAAATAAATAAATGCTCACTCTGGCCGACATTCGGTCAAGGATAATCTATAGAAAGTCGCCCGTAACGGAGCAATCAAACCGGCAAGACTGTGTCGAAGCTAAATACAGATATCGACAGCATACTACTCTGTATATAAAGCACAAAAAGCTATTCCAGGTTAGATGACAAAACGATGTTGTTTTCAGGTTCTTTTAGTTGGGATTTTTTCACCTTTCTCCGAACGTAAACCTTCACCCGAGGTTCTTGTTTCTCCTCCTCGAGTTCTGAGTTTTTGGACGTACCATTCAACTTCGGCTCACTTTGAGTAAACCTCTCAGCCATATTCCCTTTATTTGCATGCGTTCGAGATCTAGGACGTTTAAGTTGCCTTAAAAGGATCTTCCCCCATTCCCTTGATTCAAGATCTATCTGTGGCGTTGTACGTGCCTCCAGGTCAATCTCTTTCCTTGGTTGGGTTGCTGCTGGCAAAGCACAAACAATAAGCGAACGCCTTTCTCTTTCACGAAGCTTCCTTTGCCGCTGTTCCTCGCTCTTTAAACCTTCTTTCTTTTTCTTTTCTAATAGACGAGCGGAACGCTTCGGAGGTGATATCTTCAAGTTATTTACATCTCCATCAAAAGGATTTACCAGCGTTTTGGTTCTGATGTCAATTTTTGGGTCCTGTGAGCCTTGTTCACTAACCATCTTACCTCGTTGTGGTTGATCTTGTTCACCAACAGATTTTGTTACTCCATTTCCGCCCTTCATTTGCTGTTGTCGCTCCTTGACATATTTCTTCTCGTTTTCCATGATGGACCAGGCAATATCGTCCTTGAGTACCTTGACAGTTCAACAAAGCATTAAAATCTCATAAGTTTGTTTGTCGAATCTTGTTGAAAGTTGAATCATAAATAAATTACAACAAAAGTAAATAAAACTGGAGAAAAGTAAGGTCACCAACAAGTTCATCCTGAAATCTTGAGAAAATACAACATACCACAATATTTACAATTCTAGAAAGTAACTATGAGAACTAGCTAATCATCTATAACCGATAACAGAAAACCCTTTTCCGGTAATGTAATGATACTAGCATTGATTAAATGATGACCCAAAAATATTTACTAAAATGGAGTCCTCGAAACCGTTATTAAGCAATAGACATCACAATTACGTGACGTCAACAAATAACACTTCTATTCAAAACATGACACGTAAATGATGTTACTTAACTATTTATGAAACATCATATATGGTTAAATACTAAAGTGTTTACGACACATCAAATAATCGATTCATACAATCCTTAATCCTACTAAGAAACTGTATAAAGTGTTGTAAAATGAGATTAACTACCTTTATCAGTTTATTTGTAATCTCTTGTCGTTTTCTCTTTTTTCCCCTCGGTTTTCGAGTGACCTTATTTAGCTTTCCTATCGGTATTTCTTCAGCTACTTCGATTGGACTGCTAAAGTTTTCACTTTCTTCTTGAACCTCTTTAAGTGATTCCTTTCTGCCTTCGTTTATTAAAACACGAGCCACCTTTCTCTGTTTTCTGGTCTTCACTTGTCGTTTTCTCTTTTGTCCCCTTCGTTTTTGAGCCACCTTAGTTGGTTTTCCTTTTGCTATATCGACTTCTTCAGCTACTTCAATTGGATCACTAATGTTTTGACCTTCTTGAACCTCTTCAAGTGATTCCCTTGTGCCCTCGTTTTGTTCTTCAAATCCCTCCGTTATTTGCTCACATGCTTCTCCATTATTAGCTTGATCACCTTTTACCCCACTACAGCCAACAAAAGCCTCGACTTCAGTCCCTTTCTCTTGGACTAAGGTTCGATCTTCCTTCTCATCGTTCTCCTTCCCCAAGGCAGCATCATCCATGTGGACTATAGACCGTTCATTATCGGCATTATCAATCTCTCCATGCTTCTCCAAATGACAACTCGCTCCAATTTGACCACTAAAGTTTTGACTTTCTTCTTGAACCTCTTTAAGTGGTTCCCTTCTGCCATCATTTTGTTTTTCAAATCCCTCCATTCTTCGCTCAGATGTCATATTTTTATCACTCACTTCAATACTATGTGTTCCAATTTTGCATCGATTCTTGGATTCCGCACCTTGATCACCATTTACCCCATTCAGTCCATTAATAGCCTCAACTTCTCTCTCCTTTACTCGGACCAAGGTTTGATCTTCGCTTTCATCACTATTTGAAATGTTCGACATACGGAACCTATGACACATCTCCTCCTCATTGACCAAATCACCATCATCCAAGTGGCGTGTTTGCCGTTCATTATTAACACATTCAATTTCCGCATTCCTACAAAGCTTCTCCGAATGATTACTCTCTTCGATTTGTCGACTAAAGTTTTGACTTTCTTCTTGAACCTCATTAATTGACTCTATAGTGCATCCCTCCATCCTTTGCTCGCATGCGGTCTTTTGGCCACTCACTTCGACACTATGTCTTTCAACTTCACACCGAGTTTCGGATTCTGCAGCTTGACCACTGTTTACCCCGTTAAAGCTGTCAAAAGCCTCGACATCACTCCGCTTCCCTTGGCCTAAGGTTCGATCTTCCTTCTCAACGCTATTTGAAATGTTCAACCTATGACTCATCTCGTCCTCCTCATTCCACAAATCACCATCATCTTCACAAAGCTTCTCCAAATGATGACTCGTTTCAATTTGTCCGTTAAAGTGTTGACTTTTTTCTCGAACCTCATTAATCGATTCCCTTCTGCCTTCCATTTGTTCTTCAAACCCTTCCATTCTTCCATCACAAGCTCTATCCTGGCCTTTCTCTTCAACACTTTGTCTTTCAACTTCACACCGAGTTTCAGATTCTGCAGCTTGACCACTGTTTACCCCATTGCAGCCATCAAAAGCCTCGACTTCACTCCACTTCCCTTGGACTAAAGTTTGATCTTCCTTCTCAACACTATTTGAAACGTTCAACCTATGACTCATTTCCTCCTCATTCTGCAAATCACCATCATCTTCATTATTAACGCATACGATCTCTCCATTCCTACAAAGCTTCTCCAAATGAAGACTCGGTACAATTTGTTCATTAAAGTGTTGATTTTCTTCTCGAACCTCACTAATGGATTCCCTTCTGCCTTCCATTTGTTCTTCTTGATTTTCTTCTCGAACCTCATTAATGGATTCCCTTCTGCCTTCCATTTGTTCTTCAAACCCTTCCGTTCTTTCATCACAAGCTACATTCCGGCCATTCACTTCAACACTTTGTCTTTCAACTTCACATCGTTTCTCAGATTCCAGAACTCGATCACCATTTACTCCACTCCGTCCATTGAAAACCTCAACTTCACTCCCCTTCCCTCGAACCAAGGCTCGATCTTCCTTCTCATCACAATTTGAAACTTTCAACCCAAGACTCGTCTCCTCCTCGTTCCTGAAATCACCATCATCCATACAAACCATATACCGTTCATTATCTACAGATACGAGCTCTCTGGTTCTACAAAGCCTCTCCAAATGATGACTCAAAAAACTAGCATGCGCCCACGGCAAACCCTTGTATTCTTTCTCTATAAACCTCGATATATCTTCCTCTTTCGACCCACATTCCTCATTTAATTTCAAAATTGCTTGTTGAATCATCTAAATGAATAAAAAAAACACAAGAAAAAGCAACAATGAGAACATAAATAAACAAATAAAAGACCTAAAATTCAATTCTTCTCTAAAAAGGAAACGGCATTATTTCATTATTTGCATACATTCAATGCCAATTTTCATGGGCATCCCAATTCAATAATCTTCCATTAATTTAGTAAAAAAAAAAACATTAACCGATCTGGGTTTCTAGCAAATTCAACAAAAAAATTCAATAAAATCAAAATATATAAACAAAATTCAACATTTAAAACTACATGATATTGGCACAGATGGCAACCAAAATAAGAACAAAAAAAAAGTGATTAATAGTTACCAAAGAGTAAGGAGGATGAGTGGGAGTTTGTAAAGTAGGCAAGAACTGCTGCAATCGAAGGTCGATAAGTTCAGGGTTTATCGCCATTGAAGGGTTTGTTGAAGCAGCAAGCTCTGCAATAATGGCGTCTTTAAGCTTGTTTCTTTTTACACTAGTACTACAACGCATTTTCTTCAGTTGCTGAATTATGGGTCTTCGCCAGATTCTTGAATCGGTGAAACCAAATCAAATTAATTAATAAACAATTAGGGATTTTTTTTCTCGTTTACTCTTTTTTTTTTGGGGGGGTGGGGGGGGAGGGGGGTTCATATAATTTTGCTTATTTATTACCACCCTGTATATTTTAATTGTTTGATATTTTTAATTTTTTAAATTTTTTTCCATTTTTTATATTTTCCCAATTTATTTTATTATAATATTCTTAAATGTTAAACCTCAATTTTCGATTTTAATTTTGATTTGAGATTAGTTGAATTAATTAATGATATTTTTTTTTTTAAATATTAGTTAATAAAAAATATAGACAATCATAAGTTACCATTTAAATCATATCTGGAAAAAATATTAAAAATATTAATTTGTAATTGATATTTTAATGTAGTAATGAAACACGAACCTGTTGAATAATAAAATAATCAGTGTTCACAAGCTACTTAAATCCAACTCGAAAAATTCGAATTTAATTTAGTAATTATTGAGTTGAATTTGAGCTCATTAATACTCAACAAAAACGACTTTAATATATATATGTATTTTAAATAATTTATATTATTTAAAGTTAAACTATAAAAAAATCACTTTTATTTATCTTAAATTACATTTTAGTCACTTATATTTGAAATATTACGTTTTAATCACTTACATTATCATTTTATTACGATAAATCTAAAATTTTAAGATAAATCTCAAATATTTAACGTATATTAATTGGAATACCAAATTATATGATAAAACCTATAAAATTTAAACAACAAATCATTCCAAAAAAAAAAAAAAACTCAATATATTGCTAATGATTCGACGTGACAAGATTCAGATATTTTTTTTTAAAATAGTAAATATCTTATATAAAATTTAATAAACTAATATATGTCATGTCAGATCATTGAAAACAAACCTAAACCCATTGATATGTTGAAGGATATGTCATGTTAGATCATAAAAAAATAATAATAATACATACCTGAATCCATTGATGTGTTAAAGAATCTATTACGCTAACTCAACAAGAACAAAAGGAGATTAGATATTGATGCATACTTGAATCCGTTATATCAAATCAACTAGAACAAAAAATGAAAATTAGATGCATATACGTACCTAAATCCATTGTAATGTTGAAAATTTTCAAATTTAATGGTTTTGATTTTCAAATTTAATACACAAATATTTTATATATAATTTTAGACCATAACCCGAATAATTAGTTACATACTCAACTCGTTTTTTATTTAATAATTGAAGCTCAAGAAATTTTAGTTCTATTAAATTATTTTTAATTTATGCTAACATTTTATTATAATAAATAATAAATAATATTATTATTATTATCATATATGCGTGTAAAATCCAATCACAAGTTGAATATAAATACATGTTTAAACAATTATAAAGTATAATTAAACTAATATATAACACAAACGAACAGAAAAATAATTTAGATAAAATCTCAAATATCCAAATTTAACAAAAAAAATTATATAAATAAATAATAATTTATTCTATGTCGCCTTTAATCAATTTGTGATTAACAATAACCGATATTAATTCGATTTGAAATTAAAAAAAAATGTAAATTTTTAATAATTTATTTTCAAAATTGATTTTTGAGATCAAAGTCAAACACGAGTATAAATATATGATTTTATGAAAGCTTGAATATACGAAAATATTGAAAAATATATCAAACACATCCATATCCGACATTCAAACCCGACTCATACCCAAAACATACTGAGAGAAACCTACAAAAAAAAAGGTCAAATTATGGCTTTATTTCATTGTGTTATACTCAATTTGACGATTTAGTCCTAATACTTCAAATTGACATAATTTAATCATCATATTATTATTAATTTTATACCTTAATCCAAATTACTAACTCAGTTAAAATAACCATTAGTCAATTGATGTGGAATTTAAAAAAAAAAAAAAACCCAAAACTCAAATATTCCTTATTTTATTTTACATGTAACATTTTTCTCAACTTCATTATTTGGATTTTTAAAAAAAAATCCACATCAATCAATTGATAATTTTTCTTAACGATGGTAATTTGGACTAAGATATTACATTAATAATAATTGAAGGATCAAAATCACGCTAAATTTAAATACCAAGGACTAAATCATCAAATTAAATATAATATTGGATGAAAGTCATAATTTAACCCTACAAAAACACACCATTGCATAGTAAAAGTATCATAAAAACTCTCGTACTAGGAGTTAGATTGCATTTTATCTCTTACCCCAAAAATGTGTAAATTAATTTACGTACATTAGCTCAAAGAGTAAATCAATTGTTTCTTTTAAAAATTCCATTTATTTGTACTGTTAAAAATTAGTCTGCTTGATATGCAGAGACCAGTTTTTAACTGTAGAAATAGATGAAATTTTTAATAGAAAAACTAATTTGCTCTTTATTCTAACCTACAGAGATTAATTTGTCCATTTTCTAAATAGAAATGATAAAATACGATCTAACTCTTAATCTAGATTCTTCATAGAACTTTTACGACCATTGCATTCACCATTTTGTTGATTTACATTTGGTGGCTTTGCCATTATCACTAAAGTATGGCTGAAAGGTCTTCATAACTTCTTCATATGTTGGCCTTTTATAATCCACTGCCTGCAATTTTTGAATAACATTCGTTACGTCCACAATCTCGATAAATATGATACTGACTGAAAATATTTAAATCTCGGGTTAGACAATACCTGCTCAACTACTTCTTCGGGAGTTGCCCATTTCCACTCGGCAAATTCCGGTTCTACCTCTCCGGTTGCTAAGTTGATTTCGCTCTCGTCTTTTGTTAATTTCATAAGAAACCTGCCGCTCGTCAGGATGGATTGTTAGCCCGTAAATCATATGAACAACACGATGAACTCTAGTCGAGTCGGTTTAGAGGGATAAATGATGGAATTAAAATTTACTATATGGTAAAATTGTACTTTGAACCTTTAAAAATAAAAATAAAAATAAAAATTCGATTTATTACTTTCAAAATTGATGAATCCTTAAGTTAACACTAAATAAAAGTATACTTTAACCTCACAAAAAAATTATAATTTAATTCCGTCAGCTTAAAAATTTTCTGGATTTGCCCCTAGTTGGCATTCCTCATAAAAAAGGGGCATGACGAAGACAAATACATTATGTATGTCCCGTAGGCACGTTCAACATGCCTTGGATGCCTAGCTTAAACCATGAAACCGTGAAAGTATATCGAAAACTAAACTGAGCAGTTTCAAACCGACACGACTTTCTTCTAACAAAGCCAAAGGCCACCCGAATTCAATTGCTTATGATTCGATAAAAGAGAGAGGGAAAGGGAAAAAAGGGGGAAACGAACCATTTCTGCGCATTTCCGTGCCATTCGCCTCCCCAGAGTCGATTCACTTTGGCCTTTACTGCAGTTGGAAAATCATATGTCAACCATTTCGGAACCTGCCAAACCACACAATGTCTTAATCATTGTTTCTAGTACCTTCACTCAAGTGGTTCAATAATTTGGAACAACAATATGCGTCGTAAATAAATACATTCAATACTCAAATCACAGAGAACGAAACATCGAAAGAAAAAGAACAACACATGATCGAATGATATGAATGACGAGCCACAGCCAAAAGTCCTACAGAAAAAAACTGCAGATAACAAGATTTTGTTTCGAAAATGAACCTCGGCGATAATTTCAGCAGACACGACTCCAGTTTCCTCTCGTAATTCCCTTATAGCTGCATATCTTGGCTCCTCACCATCTTCAATACCTCCCTGAGTTTGTAAAAGAACCCAAAATTATAATCAATTAAGCCCACCACACTCGCATGTTCTAAGCCTCAAACCCTAGTACGAGTGTCGAACACGATCTATTCAATCTTTTTTTAAGTTTCTTTTCATGTATTTGGAAGATTCCTATAGGATCATATCCCTGTACTCATGTTCGAAAATGAGTCATATACAAATGCCGAACATGATTACTCACAATAGATGAAGAATCCGAAAAACATGAAAGCAAAAACACACACAATAGACTCCGAATTCGGATTCTTCATTTTGTTTAAAATATCCATTTCCGAGGTATAATCAAACGTTGACATAAAAATATAACATTCTAAAAACATGAAACTTTTATTGTGAAAGTTTTCATATTGAACATATATCCGCATTAAACACGCGTATCTCAGAAATAGGTAAAAGTACCATGGAGGTCCATCTACTAAGAGTTAGAATGCATTTTGTCCCCTCTATTCTAAAATTAAGCAAATTGATCCTTCTATTAAAAAATTCTTCCATTGCCACTGTTCGATTTTTAACAGAAAAGACTACCTCATTTTTTAGTAAAGGGGCAAAATGCTATCTAATTACTAACACAGGGCCTCCATAGTAATTTTACCCTCAGAAATACCACATAAAAATCCTACCTGCGGCATCTGCCAAGCTCCGGGAACATTCAATCTGGAAGCTACAAAAACCTTCAAAGACAAAAGATAAATAAATAAATTGAAGTATTTTTCAGCTTTTTCTACCTTATATCATGCAACAATTTTTTTTTTAAAAATACATTAAAAAGCTCAAAATATAACTTGAATTAGTTGAAAGCTTGAATCTCAGGCCCAAAGTTCAAATCCCAGAAGCATTTTTTTTCTCATTTTTTAACATTTTAACTACAAAATCCCAATGGGTTTAATTCAAAAACTTCAAATTTTGTTAAAAAAACCCTTTTTATTTCATAAATTAAAAAAAAAAATCTATCATATCTCTAAATTATTCATCTAAAAAACAAAAGAAACCCAGAAAAGAAAGTGAAAAAGGGTACCTGATTATCAGAGTTTATAAGACAAACACCAACGTTGGGACGGTAACCAGTGGGTAATCCCTCCATTTTGTTAATTTTCTACAATTATTAAACCTATTTTTTTCAGAGAAAAAAAAAGTAAATGCAGTTAAGGGAATTCACAGTAAGAGATCAAAAAGAAAAAAGAAGAAGAAGTTAAATTAAAGGGTAAGAAAAGTGAATTCCTTTTTTTGGGGATTTCAAACAGAGCTTCAAAAAAATGGTGAAAATGGTGGCTCTGTTTTTATAGAAAAAAAAAAAAAAAAAAAAAGCAGTGCGCTGATTGCTTTTCCTTTTTTCAATCAATTTTTCTAAGATTCTGCTAGCTATGTTAACCTACGAGTCTCCTTTTAATCTTATCATGGGCTTCATCAATGGATTTCAGACAAGTGTTCTTTTAAAAATCATGTCTTAGTTGTCGACTATTCCGAATATTAATTCGATTTTTCAAAAAAAATTGAAAAATAAAAAATAAAACCTTATTTTTAAAATTTTTTATGTGATTTATTTTTTAATGCTTCTGAAACATAAATTAAAAACTCATGATTAATTAAATTGAATTTAATTTTTTATTTTATTTATAATTAATTTTAACTTTTTATATGTAAAGAATATTTTATATTTAAATTAATAAAAGTAACTATATAAAAATATTTTCAAAAAATATTATGTAAGAGTTATCTATTATTTCTATATACTTAAATCTTTACTTTTTTAAATATTTATTAAAGAAAGACTTTGAAATTTTATTAAATAAATTCAAAAAATATAAAAAAAGCTAATTTTATTAAAATAACCTCAAAATTAATATTAAAAAGCCAAAAATCGAAGTTAATAAAAAAATACTATTAAAAAATAATTATAAAAACTAAACTCGGGCTCAAAAAGGAGCAAATGAGAACAAACACAGAGAATAAGAAAGGATAGGGGGAGAGAGAGACAGAGTAGTGGGTGACAGTGAGAAAGAGAAAGAGAAGGGCGTTGACTTTTTATTTCACGTATAAATTAAAACCTTCCCCACTCATTTTTTGAAAAGAATATATAAATTAGATTTGACATTATATAATAAATAGGGTAAATTACATTTAAAGTCATTAAACTATTAATAATTTTATGTTTTGGTCACTCAACTATTCAAAAGTTTTCATCTAAATCACTGAATTATTTGAAAACTTTTATTTAAGCGATTGGGTTGTTAAGTTTTTTTAAAAAGAAAGTTTGGCTAGCGAGCTTCAAGCGAAAAATTGACGATTGGTATGGCGGATCAATACTCATTGACGTGTAGAAAAACATACTTTAGATCTAATTTGATCTAACGATCAGTGTCGAGATTACAAAAAGAAAGTTGCTTGGATTCCAGTTAGACGTTCAAAGCGGTTTCATGAAAAAAAAACTGAAATGTAAAAAAGAAAGGGAATAAGAGCTTTCGATTAGTGTAGGCGGTGTGAATAGAAAATGCCATACAATAGCGGTTTTAACAGCTCAATAACTTAAACGAAAAATTTCGAACATTTCAATAACTATTTTGTAATCTTTAAAATCGAGTGACTAAAAAATAAAGTTACGATTACGCTATTTTTATTTAATACTATATTAAAAATTATAAACCCAATATATATTATACTTTCTAAAAAGTTAATATTTGATGCATAGCCTATAAATTTAGTAATAAATCAAATAATGTTATATTATTAAGATGAATTTAGTTTTAATTTTTTTCATAATGTTTCATGATTTAATTTACTGTTATTGCATTAAATATATATTTTAAATACATCCAATTTTAATGTTCTAAATTATATTTTTAAATAAATAAGTAAATATTTTTTTTTAAAACACAATACTTTTACTTATTTTTTTTATTAATAATACTATTTTAAATAAAAAAAAGGAAATGTTTAGTATTAATTCTAAAACTCATGTCAATCAAAATTTATTTTAAGAAAGTGACTTAGTTCACCAATTTTCATCTATTATTTTAATCGATATTATTAAAATTAGACCAAATAGATTGGATCGAAAATCAATTGATATGTTATTTTAGACGAAAAGGATTAAATCAACCTTTGAACGAAACTAGTGAAACCCAAGAATAAAAATCGATGATTAAAATAATTTTTAAAATTTTAAATAATTTTTAATTATTGTGAAACGAATAATATAAGTGATGAAATCGGTAATCTAACCAGCTTAATTATCGAATTTTAAAACATTGACTTTTATAAGAGAATAACTTTATAAATAATTAAAATATTAAATAAAGGCACTTAACGTGACAGAAGCTTTTAATTATGAAGATAATTAATGCGCATTTATCGTCGTCCCACTCACCAAATCCTTCTTATCATAATCTTCTTCCAGGAGTGGATTAAATGATGGTAACATCACATTAACATATATTTTTTTATTTAATTTATATAAATTTTTATTTTCAGTGCGATCTATGGATTAATTATTTTTTTAATTATTAATATGTTAAAAAAATTTAAATTTTAAATAGACAAAATTGCATTTATATTTTAATATAAAAATAACGATTAGAAATGTTATAACTTTTATAAACTATTATTTAAAATTTTTTTATAAAAAGGTAAATGAATTATTTTAATTAATATAAAAATTAAACTCAAAATATTTAAAAATATAAAAATAATATGAGTAGATGAAATAAAAAATTGTCAAGTTCGATTAAAATATTTGACTTACGTGATGGTAATGGCATTGGATGCTGAGATATAACAAATTATTGGGAGAATATTTTGTATTTGACGCTGAATTGTGAAGCATTTTCGATATATTGGTCATTATCTAAGAAAGATGATTTGAGGGAGTGATGATTCAAACAGATAATTTGGAGGCGGTTAAAGCCATTCAAGAATTTTTCTTGATAGATTCGAACTCCACCCTCATTAGAAGAATTCATCGACTTTTAGCGAAGGTCGGACATTTGATCATGCAACACATCCCCAGAGAGTCTAATATAGCTGATTGTATGGCAAAATTGGCTTTTGATATAGCTCAAAATCTGACGGTGTTTGAAGAGATCCCAAGGGAGGTGTTAGCAATTTCTCCTATTGTTAAAACAAGTGTTAACCTTGCTCAAAAGTCTCCATATAATTGGTTTGTTTTCAATTTTGTTTCTTTTCACCAAAAAGAAAAAAAAAAGAATTTAATTAATACTTCTACAATGAAATATTATTTTTTTTCACAATGAAATATTAATTTTTTTTAAATTAAAATTATTTAGGCTCCACTTTTTTTCAGCTAATGAGAAAATCTAATATATCATACAATAAACTACGTCAACTGTCAAAATTTAATATTATTTAATATTTCTGTAAATTTAATTTACTAGAAGAAAACAATTAATGTTTTATATTATATTATTTTTACAAAAATAATATTTAAATTATTAAAACTAGATTTACCTGACAATAGTTTAAAGATAAAAGTGTACAATATAATAAAATATTTAATAATTATAATATAATATTTGACTTAAAATAATATTTAGAAATTACTTAGTTATTCATAAAATTAATTATAATTTTCATACTGAAGTATGTACATTAAAGCACGTACATCGGCACAAGAACTATGCCAATTAAGCAAACTTTCTTTATGTGCAATACCTTGTTATAAAATATATACTAATTTTTTTCGCACGGGTTTATTATTTATATAAAAATTCTGAAATATAATACACTTGTAATATTTTAAAATTTATTATTTATAAATTTTGTGGAAAAATATTAAAATTTAAATAATTGTAAAAATTGTTTTATATTTAAAAGATGTTATTATATTTGATTGTTGCATGCAATTATATTATTTTGTAATATTTTGTAAAATGTGTTGAGATTTTAGTTTTAAATTTTAATTATAATTTAATGTTTAAACTTGTTTATTATTTAAAGCTTTATTATTATTATTATTATTATTATTATTAGCAAAAAAATACATTTAAAATTTAATTTAAAAAATGAGACTTAATTTAAATATAATTAAAAAGAGGAATATTTTAAAAATTAAAAAAATTAATCAGAACTCAAATATGATTGCATTCCTTCACTAATCAATGATATATATTGCATTATTTATAATTTTAAACCATTTATACATCGTGATTATCATATTTGGTACTCGTGTTGATTAATAAGAGCATTGCTTATAAAGTAATTATAATATTAATATACAAGTTCATATATTTTGATAAAGCAAATGAAATTTGATATGAAATTTCATGTGTTATACATCATCAATAAAAAAAATTTTACAATTATGGATTAACATTTAAATGTCTCATTAACGTAATTTATACACCATCCTTAAAAATTGTGAATAAATTCTCATTAAAAGTGGTAAGAAAATCATGTTTAAACTTATAAAAACAACATCACCTTACATATAACTAAAAAAACATTTTGCAACTCAAACAATCAATTATAAATAAAAATCAAATATTAGTTATAAAGTAATTATCATAAAAAAAACATTTTATTAAATCAGCCAAGATAAATGAAAAAATAATTCACTTTACAGGCGAGACATCCTACCAACAGTTCACATACATAGACCCTAGCAATTATTTCATTTTTTAAAATTAAATATATTAAAATATAAATTTTCATTTTCGTTTTTTAAATATAATTTTATATATTAAGTTTTAAAAATTAATTAATTATTAATTTGACATCTATGTATATACTATATTACAAAATTAACAGATATTAATTTTTTATCCATTTTAAATTGATTTGACAAACAACTTAAGTTCTTTCCTATATTTTTAAAATAATTTAATAAATAATACAAATTTAAAGACGAATAAAATGGACAACAATGATTTTTTTAAAAATTAAAACATCAAATAAATTATTATACTTGTAATTATACATAATGTACGATTAAAGTGAAAAGAGTGATCGAGCTAAATTTAGATCAAATTATTTAAATATGCCCAATAAATTTAAACCAAAATCAACTCAATATTTTTAAAACCGGAACAGTGATCAAACCATTGATTCAATTAAAAATTTATTAAAATTTCAAAAAATAAAAATATTAAAAAACCCAGATTCAACCGAATCTTTAGGTGATTCAGTTCAGATTAATTTTCAGGACATACTAATTCTCAATCTAACTTCTCCGAACTGACCGTCCAAACCAATTCAATCGTCCAATCCACATTCTATGAAAATTCAGCTCAAATTATTTCTTTTTTAAAAACACCCAAATATTACATTTACGCATGATAAAATTCAAATTTCAATGCTAAAAGGTCTCAAAACCTCAGAGCTATTCAATTATTCCCTTCTCAAACCAAACTTGAATAAAAGCTCATAACCAACTCAAATACAAAAACAACTTCAATCGAAAACCGATTTAACCAAATCACACCGGTTTTCGACTAATTTTAAATCGAGTTATGCTCGCCCCTAAGAAAAACTATGAGAAAAGCTAATGGTTTTTCAACATGAAAATTATCCTCAAATTATTTGAAACCCTAAGTTCATGAGAATAAATTACTTTGAAATACAAGTAATTGTAGTAAAAACCAAACTCATTGCACCATTTTATCCTCTTCTTTAAGCCGCTATTCTAATAGTATTCTCCTAAAATGCCATATCAAACGACCTTTTTCTCCGTTGCCAGTTAAAATTCTAGATCGAAAAAAGAAAGTACCTAGATTTGAAGCTTATGAGATGGGGAAGATCGTTAAGAGCTGAAAACTTTGGACAGTTTGTTCCAGTCAGCAGTGCTGAGAGCTTCGGACAGTTTGTTCCAGTCAGCGGTGCCAATAGCTTCGGATAGTTTGCTCCAGTCCGAGGGGTCGATCTTGGGAGTTACAACAGCAGCACCTACAGCAAATGCAACGACCAAGATGGCCAAAGCTTTTAAGCATCCATGGCCACGTGATAGCTTTCCCGATATGTGCTTACAATACTTGTCTGCTTCTTGGAACAGTGACTGTCTCACAGCATCAGCTCCGTTGCTCATTGCTTTTTCGTTCTGAAAATGGAGAAAAGGAAAATTGATAATCAGATTATAATATATCCTGAGTGACTTTGAGAAATATTATGTCATATAATTGCATTATTTGTAGCAAACTAAGCAGATGATTCAGCAAAAATTCATATGGTATTGGTTATTTCTAGCTATGTTGCCTCGACTCTTTATTTTTATTAAAATATCCATGTCCAACACATATTTAGACAAGGTATGGGAATATAACACTCCAAAAACCCTTAAAATACATGAAAAATAATAAAACACGGAAAATATATGTATGACATGTAACCGAGACCAATAGAGTTGAGGAAAAGAACTGAAAAATACCGAAAACTGATTCGAACAGTTATCACCCAAATATAATCAATGCAGTTTGGCTTTCAGTTCACAAGTAAAAAGCCACAATTATTTGAAACGACCGAATTTTATTTTTATTTAATTTGTAATTAGTTTTAACTTTTTTATGATAGAAAAAATAATTTATACTGAAATATCTATTTTTTTTTCCAAACCAATCCAATCCAAACTGAACCGTGACTGACACACGTGAGTCTGATTAACATAGATTTGTAGCGCACAATAAGCTATGTTAGTCTAACTTTTCAATTTCCAAGTACCCTATACCCATGTCAGGCACATATTCAAACAAGGGTTCGAGGATATGACTTTTCAAATACATGAAGAAGCTTAGAGAAAACAGAATATACCAATGTCGCACAAATATCTGTGTCAGACACACCTGAGTTATAGATAGTAAGTACCTTGTTTCTAAAATTCTTGACAGTTTCCCTCAAAGGATCAAGAGTAGTAAGTTTTGTTGAGTGTTGTTTCCAATCCTCTGAAAGTCTTCTAAGAACAGCAACACTTGCTTCTAGATTGTCAAGATAAGCCTTCTCCTATTCACACCAAGGAATAGATAAAAAAAATAAATCAGTAGAAAGCTTCTTCTACTTCGTAAAAGCGCTTCGAGAAACAAAATAGCTTATAGCTCACCCAAATCCTGTAGCATTCAGCATTCTGGTTCAAAGACCATATGACTATTCCGGCTGCTTCTTTGGACAACTCAGGAGTGCCTGTTTGAAAATGACATCGAAACTACCATTAGAACAAGGTGGAGGAAGGGAGAAGAGGAGGGGTGGGGGTATTTCGAATTATAAACTTACCGTCACCGGCTGCTTTGAAAGCAAAATGAAATATCTGCAGAGACACTTGTTTCATCGCTTTGCTTCCGTGAGAACCAGCAAGACCCACTTCCTTTACTGTCGGATATATGGCCTCAAACCTTTCAGTCGCCTGCACACCATTACCATAACTTATAAGAAAGTTGGGAAATAATAATAGTTTCAAATCTGATCAATGACATAACAAATGCAGAGAGTTGAACTCTTAATCTAACCTTTACTCTAGACGAAGAAGCAGGGAAGGTAACTCGCATTAGAATCTCAAATGAAGCCGGCGGCACCAAACGCTCCCCTTTTCTAACTGCGGCATTTACTAAAATTGTCCGAGCTTTTGAGGCAGATAAAATCCTTTGTCAAGAAGGGAAAGAATTTAATAAGCCTCATTCATATCGATTTGATACTCAATCACAAGATTAAAAAACAGACCAGAGAGGGAAAAAACCACAAACTATAGAAGCTTAATACCATTCCACTAGTTGTAAAATTAGATCTCTGGATTGTGGATTACAGTTCTTGCCACCAACTATAGGCAAGAGGTGATGTGCCCACATGTACAGCCCCACAGCAAGATCTCCTCGGGATGCCTAGACAGTACAACGTTGATGTATGAAATAAGAAGCTTATCAAAGAGGAACGAATGAGAAATTTTTCTGGTTCAAATTCATATACCAGTTAGACTGAAGTTGTATTGTGACCACTTACCTGAATTATCATCCATATAATAACAGGGAGCTTATCTTGTCCTTGATATTTCGATCCTTCTCTCAGCTTTGGCAATACACTAATTAGGGCATCGGGTTTACGCCGCAATACCATTGCTAATGCCACAAATATACCAACCTGCATAACGCATTTATATCAAGGTCAGTTTGAGGTGGACCATAATTCTTGCCAAAAGTGCTTTTTAACTCACAAAGCTATACACAATAATACCAAAACCTCCACGGATCACATACGAAAGCAACAAACAAAAGCAAAAAGGGAAGAAAAATATTCTCAAGTTCATTGAATGAAATGAAATTAGCTCCCAACAGTTAAAAAAGCAAATGTCAAAGCATAAACAGTTCATCTCCCAAATCTATCACGTTACCATTATTCAAAAGAAAATACATACTAAGTGCTGCTTAGCTTGCACATCAGTAAGGGACACTTTCTATAAAACTGTTTTGACAAATTATGAGGAAGTAATCCACTGTTCACAAATTGTTTATTGTAAAGATAAAGCATTCAAAATTTATGGTATTCAATCCAATTACTTTCCATTTCTCGCTAAAAAAACCTTTTCCATCAACATATATTACAATCACTCGCATGGTATTATATGCTCTGCAGATATCTGTTTTTTTCAGTTGTATCAAACTTATATTCGCGTATCAGTTCGTTTCACTAGTAACACAAGGGGGCTTATATTTTACGCAGACTATTATAACAAAACAATGTTATCCAGCAGAATCATGCATAAGATGTAAAAACCAATACATATCTGATACCTGAAAGCAAATAACAAATATAAACTCAACAGCATCAAACACAAGAATAATAGATGAAAACCCAAAGAAAAATAACCAATTTAACAGCAAAACTGCCAATAAGTTACCTTAGACTTCGAGGATGGTTGTTGCACGCTTTTTTTGGAGCCCTTAGCACTTGCTAGTTGGGCCACCAAATCCTCAAGAATGATGTCCAAAGACCATAAGACAAAAAAACCAAGTGCCTCAAGGGATTGTTGGCTGATCCAATCAGCTGAAGTCTTATAAACATCATCAGAAATATGTGAAAGAGGTATCTGTAAAACAATAAATTAACTACTTTGGTCAGAAAAAATGAACTGAAAAGTTCTGCGAAGATTAGCCAGGTCAGGTAGTCCAAAACTTCAAATGATCCAAGAGTGAGGCACGTGGATGCATACCAATGTTGGATGACACCCAAGTTCAATTAATTAGCCCCTAGATACAAACTGACCTCAACAAGGACAAAAAATTGTTCATCTTGACCGGCTACTTCTATTACTTATACCAACTTAATACACGTGTGAGCTCATTTACTCACAAAATATAGTTGCATTATTTAACTGATTCGTTATTTCTCAATTGCTAAATTATCCTTAAACTTTTTTACAGTCATCATATGAACCATATACAAATCCAGAAAGCTGCTAATTCATGATTGTTTTTAATACCAATCTATGAATTTATATAATACATGTAAACAATGTAAACCACCTAAACCAGAAAAGCAGTTTAACTGCCTCCTCACTAAAGAAAACTAAGCACTCCTGTTTAAATCAATTCAAATAGTGGACTTTTTAAAACTACATGTTAAATTTAAAAATTAACATGAAAATGAGATCGAGATGGTGCAATGAGAATTCACTATCGGTCAGTTTCTATCACAATCATGCAGATAAACTTTTTTAAAGAATCCAATTACATTTCCTAGGAAAATCACTGATAAACACATTTTATGCAGTCAATCCACAAAGCATGCTTTGAAAAAAGTAATCAATTTAACCATTCAAACACGCAAGAAATTATGTTTGATGCGACCAACACATAAATTCAAACTTACAGTTGTGATTAAACATTAAAACTAAAAAGAAGAAAGTAAGTAAAAACTCACATCTGCAAGCTTGGTAATGGTACTCTCCCTGAACATCTTCATCCAAGGAAACTGCCCCGCCACCACTTCCTGAAATGCCTTACCATAAAAATTCGCAAATTTCTGCATTTGGATTTCCTGTTGTTCGCCATTCAATTCCTAATTTAAAAAATCAATGAAAATAAATTAGATAATCAGTTGATTTCTCAAACAAAAAAGCGAAATCTATCATTGTTCCACGCTTACAGCGAGATGAACCGAGAGAAAAGCTGGATCGATCTTCGCAGCCGCCTCAGCAACCGTAACCTTAGGCTTCTTCGGCTTCTTTTGCTTCACTTTCTTTTCCACCTCAGCCGGCTTTCCATTAGGTTTAACACCTTCCAGATCACTATCATCATCATCATCGAGATCCGATCTGTTATTCTTAACCTTAGCATCGGCATCAACGACATCAGCAGCGTAAGCTCTTTGAGCTTCAAGGATCCGACGGCGGCGATCCTCAGACTGTTGCTCGAGGGAATGGAAAACGTTAGGACCGCCGTTAGTTAGGGTTCCGTTAAGGCGGGTAAGGTTAGGCTTTTCTGGATCGGCCTTGGATTTGGTCTTACGTTGGCGTTTAGGATACGAAACCTTTTGCCAACCGTGGTCGGTGTGGTTGGCGCCGCCGTTGGAGGTGGCGGTTTCGTGAACTTCGTGGAGATCGGCAGAGTCCATAATTGGAAAACGGGGGTGTAAAAATTAAAAAGAGAGGATTACAATGGAAAGAAAGAGAAGAAATGGAGGGTAATAAACAGAACAGTGCTAATAAATAAGTAAATAAATAAAATTAATTAATTAATAAGGAAATAAATAAATAAAATTAATTAAGCAGCGAAATGTACGTAAAAAACTGTTTTGCATGTCAATGGGTCTAACCGCTTTTCCTGGATCGGTATTTTTTTCGATTTTGAGTTAATCGGTTGAGTTTATGTTTTTATGTTTTTTTATAGTTTTTATAAATTTATATTAATTTTAATAATTTTTACATTTTTTATTATTTTTTAAGAATTTTAATACATTTTTTAAAATTTTAAACATCTTAAATAAGTTTTATTATTTTTATAATTTTTTTATAATATTTATTTATAATTTTAATAACTTTATATAATTTAGTTTTTAATATGTTTTATTCTTTATGATTTTTTTAATATTTTTATGAAAAAAATATTGTATCAAATCATAAATTATCACATATAATCATCGGATTAGTCATTCGATTCTTTTTAATGATCAACGGAATTAATGATAAGGACCGTTAATAGAAGAATTTAATTAATTATTTTAATTAACTCAAAAATTAATTTTTACATTTTCTTAAAGGTATTTTATATATATAAGCCGTTAAAATTTAAGTATTTATAAAAAATTAAACAAAAATCTATTCCAAGTCTTTATCACATAATTGAAAATAGGGAGAAAATACAACAAAATTTATATCATTTTCAACTCTTTCAATGAAAATTTTCAAAGCATCATCAGTTTAAAGTCAATAAATACTTTAACAAGTCCGATATTATTCACAATAATGATTTTATTTCTCAACTTTACAGAAACTCAAGAGTTTGAGGCTATAAAACCATACATTCAACAACGGTATATAAAGACATGGATTCAAACCCAACACTTCTCTTCTATTAAACTCACCAATTTTTTTTAAGTAATATCAAGCACTCTTAAATTTTCCATAAAATCGAGAGATAAAACCCTCATAAGAGATAATCACATACATATTATGAATCAATCAATTTCGAGTCAACGATACTTTAATTACTTTTTCTAAAAGAACTGAAAATCCAACAACAAATTTAAAATCCAATCAAGAAATAAAGATTAAAAAAATTAATAAATAAAAGAATAATGAATTAATGGGAAGAAAATTTAAGTTTGAGGGATTTATTAATCCAAGCTTTCCAATTCCCAGTTGCTTTCCTAGAAATTTCTTCATTGGTCCTTCCATTATTTTCTATTTTATTCTCAGTGCTTGGCTTCTTGCATGGCATGAAATTCCTTGCCCCTATTGATCCAATTGTCTCCCATGGACTCAATGCTACAAATAATTAAAAAAAAACCCCACAAAAACACATCAAAATCGTAAATTAACCCCTCACACATTCCTATTAAATTCTTTTTTTAACTAAATTAATTTTTTTAAAATAGTCAAATTACTTTTTCAATAAAAATACTAATTAAAATAAGGTGAGTAAAAAATACACCTGGCTTGTCACACCAACATTGTTAAAAATTAATGTTTTAATTATTATTTTTGTTAAAAAAAATATTTGACTCTTTTTGAAAATTTAATGATTAAATTTAACTAAAAATAAAGACGAATTTAATAAAATTTATAAATATTAAGGACTAAATTCATCATTATATATTTTTTTTTCAAAATTTCAGGTATTTAGATTGTTTAGAACATATAACATACCTATATTCAATATGCTAAATAATTCAAGCAAATTGAATAATCAGAATAATATAACTTCAAAATTTATGCAAAAACTTCAAAATATATAAACCCTACGAATTTTTTATTCTAGAGTTTAACATGGTAAATAACAATTTAAGAAAAATAATAATCTGGGTAAAAAAATCTTTTCAGTCCTTCTCAATATCAAAAAAGTTAAAAAAAATTCATTTTCAAGTAAATAATTTAGGGCCAGTTTGGTAATACTGTGAAAAAGTACTTTTAAAAAGTGCTGTGGAAAAGTACTTTTGAGAAGTAGTTTGGAAAAATTTAAGTTTTTGATATTGCTGTCAAAAAGTACTTTTGAGAAGTAAAATGATTATTTTAGACATAATATTATAAAATAACAAATATGTATTTAAATAATGTTCAAATTAGTTAATATTATGATATTTTAGTAAAAATATAAAAAAATAATTTATTATAACTTATTGTTAATATTTTAATATATAATATTAATTTAAAATATTTCTATGTAATCAATATTAATTATTTATTAAATTTAATTAGAATATATAAACTATATTTAAATATAATAATTAAATATTTGTAATTAGATATTGACACAATTGTATTATTTTAAAAAATATTTTTTATTTTTAATTAATGTTTTTAACACATTTGTAAAACTCATATTAAATAATCAAGAAAGAGAACACAAAATAATAGCATCAAACACATTTTAAGTCAAAAAGTAAGATTAAAAAGATAAAATAATAGCCAAAAGTGCTTTTTGGCTGAAAAAGCTAAAATTTACTGCTTTTTCATCTCTAAAAAAGCTCATCCCAAAAGTTAAAAAAGTTACCCCAATGATATGTGTTCTTCATTGCTTTTAAGAGAAAAGCATTTTTTTTGAGAAAAAGTTCATCCCAAAAGCAACGGAGAACACACCCTTAGTATCAACGGATTAAATTGACAAAATATATAAATATTAAGGACTAATTTTATTATTATACAAATCACAATTAAAATTATCAACCCGAGTTAGATGTTCATTTTTAAAATTAAAGGGATTAAATTACTCCAATTAGTTAATTTCAAATTTGAGAGTGTAAAAGTCTTTTTACCAATAATCTGCTCAAATTAAACTTCAAAGTTCATGCCAAAAATCCAAAAATAAACAAATCACAGTGAAAATTTACTAATAAAAAAGCAATAAAATTCAAGTGTGATTTCAATGAACTTACCATCTGATCCAACACTAGGGGAATAAAGAAGAAACTCATTAAGATCCGGTCCAAGAACAGGTAACGACCTTCACGAGCATACGATTTCAAAGCAATATGAATAACAGCACCAACCAGTTCTCCTTCATTAACAACGAACCGGATCGGTCCGGAACTTCCCAAAACAGAGACGCTAATCAACAACTTCTTGCCTTTACAACCCTGATTCTTCTTCTGCCTATTGTGAACCATCTTTTTTCCAAAAAAATCAAATCAAAATCCACTAAAAATCGCGACGAAAAACAATGGGTTTCTTTTATTTTTTCGAAAATTTCTAAAAAAAAAAAAAAGGGCTTATGGATCGAGACCGATGCAATGATAATACCAGCCATGTTTACAAGAACAGATAGTGCTCGCCCTTGAATTACGAAGGGAGAGCATTATATCACTGTCACCTTGATTCATTTCCACCATTCACAAATGATGTTTTAGTGCTTAAACAAAAAAAAAAAAAAAAAAAAACAATTGGGCGATGAGGTGATTTTTTTGAAGAAGGTTTGTGAGAGTATTTAAGAACAAGAGATTTGTTTTTAGAAAGTGGGTAAAAAGGCTTTTCAGTTTGAGAGGCTGACTTTGTTAATATGGTTTTTTTTTTCTTTAATTATGGCCTAAGTATGTTATTATTTGTTTTTAATATTGTTTATTTGTTTTAGTTTATTTTTGGTTTAATTTGAGTTTTAATCCTTCAATTATGTTAAAATTTAGGATTTAATCCTTCTAGTTTACTTTTGGCTTATGTCACTATTTTGCCCTTGAATTATCATTTGTATCTAAACCATCATTTTCATCTCGGTTTACCCCCGAAAATAAAAAATGGCAATAAGAATGTGACACGAGACACATTCTTATTGAACGCATGTAATTTCGAGGTAAATTTGGATAAAAATGATAGTTTAGGTAAAAAAAAATGGGACAAAAATGTTTAGATACCAAAATAGAGAAACAAAGAATAATTCAAGGGCCAAATGTGACTTAAGCCTTTAATTTTCTTTGTGTTATTAGCCTTTTCAAATTGACTAGTGGTGTAGTCCTGCCCAAATACTGTCAAGCTTAAACTCGAGCTTGACTCGAAAATTTGGAGCTCGATACTTAGCTTGAATTTGATCAAACATCTATTTTTAAGCTTGAGCTCGGCTCAATATATAATTAAGCTACTCGAGCTAGACTCGATAATTAGGCTTAGGGTTAATAACATAGATTAATGGTAATATATGAAAAGCTTGATAAGGCTCATGAGACGTTGAGTCGAGTATTTCTAAGCTTGAATTCAGCTTGACCAATAGCTTGAGCTCAACTCAATAAATACTAAATCAAGTTTGAATTGTTTTAGTAGAACTTGAGTAGTTTGTGAGCACCAATATCCCATTTACACCCTAGTGATGACTACAATTGTTCATAGGCTGGGTTAAGCTAAGGCTCGATTCCAAAAAAAAAAAAATTCATGCCTAGGCTTGTTTTTGGGCCGACCTAGCTCGCCTAAAAAGCCCATTTTATTGTTAAAAAAGTAATAAAATATAAAAAATATACATTTAATTGATATTTTTTTATATTTTTAATTAAATTTAAATTTTAAAATAAAATTTATTATTTAAATTGAATTCGAGTTAAGCTGGGCTAGCGGGCTACTCGACCTTTGGACAAATCTAATGATAACGAGAATTTATTTTATTTTTAAACAATCTATGTAAATTTATTGGTTGAACATAGTTGACTAGATTATCACATGAACTTAACTTTTTGGTCAAATAACAGTAAAAAATTGATTTCAATCACTTTAATAGTTGAAAACAGTGGGTTATCAACTTGGACTTCCCAATCTAAAATCATGAAAATACAAATTAATTTATACCAAATTAAAGTATAAAGATTAATTCTCACATTTCAACTAGGGGCAAACAAGGGCATTGTGTCACGGATTGCATATGGGAGCCGAGAATGGGGTCTTTTTATTTAAGTATTTAAACTATTTAAAAGTTTTTATTTAAGTTATTGGGTTGTTAAAAAATTCCTTTTTTAAAAGTTCGGGCTAGCAAGTTTTAAGCTATAATTCGACGATTAGTACGGTGGATCAGTACCCATCAATGAGTAAAATAACACACCTTAAATCCAAGTCAATTTGATGGTCAATGTCAGAAATCAGGAAAGTTGTTTGGATTTTGATTCATAGATTCATGACGTTCAAAGTCGTTTCACGAAAAAAAGCTAAATTATAGAAGAGAAAGGGAATGAGAGCTTTTGATTGGTGCAGGCGATACGAATAGACAATGCCATACAATAGTGATTTTAACCGCCTAATGACTTAAATGAAATTTTTTGAATAGTTCAATGATCATTTTATAATTTTTTGAAGTTAAATAACCAAAATATAAAATTACTAATAATTTAATGACCTAGAGTGTAATTTACCCTAAGATTATTAAGCAGTAAATGTATAACATTAAATTCAAACAACATAACAAGTTCATAGCGAAGACATCGGCCAACCACTTAAATAATTTTTTTGTCCATTAACGTTTTTCTCTTCTTCATATATTTATAACAATGAGCTTTCGTTACATCCACAATCAAAGCAGTTGATTTGATCAAATTTAAAGATATTAATAAGAGAAAAGAAAAACACAGATTTTCGTCGATTCGATCAAATTCATTTACTCATATAATTTTATACATTATTAATTGTTTTACATCGAGATTGTTTGTTCTACGGTTCTTGTTTTCTTTTTATGACAGAATTCGAATAAAAAAACTTATTCCTTCCAACAATGTCAGACATATTGGGATTTCTTAAAGTCATTGTTCAAAGAGGTATTAATCTTGCTATTCGCGATGCCATTACCAGTGATCCTTACGTTGTTATTCATATAGGTCAACAGGTTCGTTCGATACCTTTATTTTTCTTAACTACTTAAACTTTGTTAATGAATACTCTCTCCCTCTCTCTATACATATTTATGAGTATGCAGGAGTGAAGGTAGAAATTTTATTTAGGGGACAAAATTAAATTTTAATTTTTACGATAGTAAAAATATAATTTTACCATTTGAATAGTCTATATCTTTATAATCTTTAAAAGGTTAAATCAAATTTTTATCATTTTTAGAGTGTCAAAATACAATTTTACCTTTACTAATTTAAATTTTTAAAATTTTAAAAAACCTATATAAAAAATTTTCCATTTTAGGGGCCCTGCCACCCTTAGCTACACCCGTGTGAATACAATGTAATCCTTTAAATACATATATATTAGACTTCGTTTCTGCATGATTGATGCATGTTATTACCGGGGAAGCCAGAAATTTTATCGTGGGGGCTGAAATTAAATTACAAAATATTGAAGTGGACAAAATAAAATTTTTTACCATGTCTTTAGTTATAATAATATAAATGTTAAGGATCTAAAAGATAATTTTACCCGAATTAAGGGAAACCAAGCCTTTGAATACATAAAATTTCGTGTAATTTTTTTAAATTTAAATTTAGACAAATAACCCTATTTTTCTAAATTTTAATAAATAATTTTTTTTGTGCAGAAATTGAAGACGCATGTGATAAAAAGAAATTGCAATCCAGTTTGGAATGAAGTGTTGATTTTTTCAATTAAAGATCCTAATGTTTCTATCAATTTAGTAAGTAATTAACATCCAAAATTATTTAATTATTTGCTTATGTATTTGGTTTGTTTGTAAAGCTAGTAAGATTCGGACTCGGGTTTAGTTCCGTTGATTCATATAATTATCGGTAATATAAAAAATTTAATAGTCGATTCTTTTGAATTAAAAGAAATATAATGGTCGATTGAGTCTTAGCTCGATTGTTCTTAATGCAAGAGGATGTGGGTTCGAGTGTGCTGAAGTACATTATCCTCCTAATAATGGGTTGGGAGAGTTTTATCAGAACCTGTAATGAAATTGTTCAAAAAAAAGTATAATGGTTAATTTATTCCTCAACGTTTATATCTTTTGTCAATTTGACACTTATCCTATTTTAGTTAAATTTGATCCTTAACATTTTAAAAACAGTCGAATTGTTGTTTTATTAATAGAAATACAGACTAAAATGTTAAAATTTTAAACATTGTAATTTGCATTTTGCTTCTAGATTTCAGAAGTTATTTTAATTCGTTCATGCAGTTATCCTTAAAAAAGTGACATTGAATCTGATATTTAGAAGCATTTGGTCGATTCAATCAGTTTAATTTGTTTTTCATGTGTTGTTGTAGGCCGTTTACGACAAAGACACGTTTACATTAGATGATCAAATGGGTATGGCGGAGATCGACCTTAAACCCTACATAGCCGCTTTAAAGATGGCAAAGGGTTTGCATAATCTACCTAACAGTTGCGCACTGAAACGAATACAACCGAGTCAGAATAATTGCCTCGCCAATGAGAGCAGCATCATTTGGGAGAACGGCAAGATCACTCAAGACATGCGAATCAAACTCAAAAATGTCGAGTGCGGAGAACTTTTGATCCAACTCGACTGGAACGAAACTCCCAACTGTAAGGGTTTGGAAAGTGAAGGTACCTATGCTCGCTTTAATCATATTTATATCTATATATGTGTCCAACACGAGTATACTTAATTTTATTTTAAATTATTTTTTTTAATATTTAGAGGATTATGCTGTTTGAGTTTATGTTAGTTTTTGGTGTTAGACATTACTACCTTAGAAAAATTGAACAATTTGGACTTAATTTAGATTTATATTACCAAGATAGCGGCGTGTGGTTTCACGGTTAAGGATAGTGTAATCAAATTAAGCTCAGTTCGAGCTTGTAAGAAGTTTCAGCTCAACCTGAAATTTAAGAGTCAAAGTTTTATTCAAATTTGATCGAGTTTTGTTTTAGATAAAAATTAAACTTCATGTTAAATTAAGATTGTTTACCTAGCAAAGAATGATTTAGATTCTCATATTTAGCTTCAAACTTTATTATTCATACTCGAGCTCGAGCTAAATCAAGATTTTTTAATATTAATTTTAAAAAACCTATTAGATTCACATGCCACTCTAGTCAATCATTAAGATACTTGATTCGGTAATTACCAATTTGAGCTTAAGATTGAACAACTTGAGCTATCAATCAAGTCAAGTTCGAGCTTAGCTTGAATGGCTCATGAGGCTTATTGAAATTTCCTTGTTAACATATATTTATAATAATATTGTTATTCAATTATTGCTTTTAATGTATTATTGACCCCAAGCTTAATTATTGAGCTGAGCTAGAACTTGAATACATACAAGCTTAATCGAGCTAGAATTCAAGCTTGAGTATGAAAATTAATAAACGAGTTCAATTGAGCTCAAGTTCAAGTAACTCGGTTATATCTCAAGCCGAGCTTGAACTTAAGAATAAATATTTGATCGAGCTCCAATCGAGTAACGAGATTTAAATTTTGAGTTGAGCTCAAACTTGTCAAAATTCAAACTTAACTTCAACTCGATTACATATCTATTTGATAACTCTAAACTACTCAAGTTTGACTCTACAATAATATCAATCAAACTAATTTTAAGTTTTTTCTTTGAGCCAAACCCAAATAACTTTGGAAGGTTAATTTGTTGTACTCAGTTATGCATGGGCCATGGAACCCTATTAAACCTCAGACCCACCATACAAGGAGGCACCATTGAAGTTAAAGGATTTGCTGATTTTTGCTTGGGCAAGAAGGCATCATCTGCTAAGTATATTATATATCACTAGTATGTATGTATGTATGTTTTTAACATGTAATTGAGCTTGAATTATGTAAATTAATCTTATAAAAGCAATCCTTTGCATGATTGGTTGCAAATATACTTGTGATTTGTTTTCCTTTTATGTAAATAAAAGAATATATTTAAAGGTTAAGCAAAGTTCAGATTATTGTATATGTAAATCTCATTTTTATTTTAAACTGTTTTTTCTTTCAATGGAATCATTAATTAAGAAAAAAAGAAATAGAAAAAAATTAAAATATTTTAAGATTAGAAGGGTTTAAGTAGAGTTGTTCAAGAAGATACCAAATTGGTAGGGGTAAAACCAAAATTTTCTTTAGGGTCTAAATTAAATTGTAATTTTTACGATAATAAAAATATAATTTCACTATTTTAATAGTCTATATCTTTATAATTTTTAAAGAATTAGATCATTTTTTTATATTTTTAGGGGTCAAAGTGCAATTTTATTTTTATTAATTTAAATTTTTAAAAATTTTAAAAGGTCTGAATAAAAATTTATTCCATTTTAAAAGAGCTGAGCCCCTGCCAATCCCCTAGTTTCGACCCTGCAAATTGGTGGAGTTGAGTTTTGGGGCAATATATTTTTTGCATGAGTTTCACTCAACTTGAGATATAATTTGATATTAAAAACAATTTTTTCAATTAAATTATAAAATAAATATTTTTTTGGCCGAAATATTGGTGGTAATAGTTAATCTCTTTAACGCGAGTGCTTTTCAAAAATATAAATAACTGACCATGAAATGTGCTCATTTCTATGGATGAGGATGGAAGCCCCGATTTCATGTTAAAATTTTAACATTTAATAAACAACAATACAAGCTTTCATGTTAAATTTGACATTTAATTCTTATAATTTTCAGATTTCAAAATTCAAGTTTAAAAAAACATCCCATTAATATTAATATAATTAAAAAATAAATTTACGAACAACTTAAATTTAACAATTAAATTTAAATTTTAAATTTTAAAATATAAAAAAATTATAAAAAATTATAACGAATTCTAACTTTATATCAAATTAAAGACTAAATTAGCATAGTAAAATAACATTACCATAATTGTACTCTATAAAACTGCTACATATTGTTATTGGATCCACGAGCATTTTTAAACTGAAAAATAATGGGTGGAAAGTCAACGACAAAAGCTTGCTTCTTCTGCTTCTTCCTCTTCCATTGCACTATTTCCACTGATATCTTCCCTAAACAAGCTCTCCCTACAAAATCTGGGTATCTCACAGTGAATCCAGCTTCCAAATCCGCCATTTTCTACACTTTCTATGAGGCCCAAACCCCCACGTCACCTCTTTCTCAAACCCCACTTCTTATTTGGCTCCAAGGTGGTCCCGGTTGCTCTTCCATGACCGGAAATTTCTTCGAGCTTGGACCCTGGCGTGTCGTTTCTTCTTTCAGGCAAAACGTCGAACACTTGTCGCTCGAGCCAAATCCAGGTGCTTGGAATCGTTTATTCGGTTTGCTTTTTCTTGATAATCCTATTGGAACAGGGTTTAGTATAGCTTCAACACCTCAAGAGATTCCTAGAGATCAAATCTCTGTTGCTAAGCATCTGTTTGTTGCCATAACAGGGTTTATATCGTTAGACCCTTTGTTTCAGCATCGTCCGGTTTATATTACCGGCGAAAGTTATGCTGGGAAGTATGTTCCTGCAATTGGGTATTACATTTTGAAGCAAAACAATGAATTGGTAGATTCAGAAAGGGTTAATTTGAGAGGTGTCGCCATTGGGGATGGGTTCTCTGACCCTGAAACTCAGTTAGCTACACATGGTGTTACTGCTTATTATTCTGGTTTGATTAATGATAAGCAAAGAGATGAATTAGAACAAGCTCAATGGGAAGCAATCAAGCTAGTTAAAATGGAGAAATGGAGTGAAGCAACTAATGCTAGGACAAAAGTAATGGATTTATGGCAAAACATGACAGGGTTAGCCACTTTATATGATTTCACAAAGCAAAAGCCATATCAAACAAGCTTGGTCACCAAGTTTCTCAACATAAATGAGGTTAAAAAAGCTTTGGGGGTGAATGAATCCATGGTGTTTGAGAGTTGTAGTGGGGTTGTAAGGGCCGCAATGCATGAAGATATGGTGAAGAGTGTGAAATACATGGTGGAAGCTTTAGTGGGAAACACTAGGGTGTTGTTGTACCAAGGGTTGTATGATGTGAAAATTGGTGTGGTACCAAATGAAGCTTGGGTGAAGACAATGAAATGGGATGGGATTAGGGAGTTTTTAATGGCTGATAGAATGATTTGGAGAGTTAATGGTGAGGTTGCTGGTTATGTGCAAAAATGGGAGAACTTAACCAATGTTGTGGTTTTAGGGGGTGGTCATCTTTTGCCTGCTGATCAGCCATTGAATTCTCAAGCAATGATTGAAGGTTGGGTTTTAGAGAGTGGACTCTTTGGTGGGGAGGTGAAGGATGCTTAAAACCATGCATTTAATGAACCTTATTGTAACCATCATGAGTCGGGTTAGGTTGAGCACTCGTTAACATCCTTGCAAGCCTAATCGAGGTTTTCTTCACCTTGATGCTTGAGTGTACTGAGACTAAGAGCTGAAGTCTCTCTTTGCTTTCAATCATTGATCATAGGCTTAATTCAAGTAATGATGGCTCACTGTTATTAATTTTATGGCCTTGATAGCCCATGTATTGTATGCGACGTTGATTCCCATTTGCTTGTATTTTTTTTTTATTGTTAAATGAATGAATTAATTAATTAATTAATTATTATTTATTAAATTGAAATAAAATATTATTATTTCATGAGTAACCAAAAAATAAATAAATTAATAATTAAATAATAATTTTATAACTTTTTATAATTAAATAATAAAAATAAATTTAATAATAATTGAATTTTATAACCAAATAACTCGATTTTTAAACACATTTAAAAAACAAATAATTTAAAGAAAAATTAATTTACTTTCCCTTTCGCTTTGTGGGATTTGAAAGTGAAATGATTTTTTTTAAAAAAAAAAGTGAAATGGCTTTTTTTTAAAAAAAAAGGAAGTGAAATGATTTCATTGACATTAATCATTGCCCTCTCTTGAAATTCTACATTTTAATAACAAATATCATTAAAGTGAAACTGATTGATGATTAAACAAAATCAAAATGATATAGAAAAATAATTAATAATATAATATAATTTTAATTTTATATAAATATATATATTAATATATTAAAATTTTATATAAATATAATATAGATTACTATAGAAAAGCTAATAATATTTTTCATAAAAATATTTTTTCAAATAATTTAATAGTGGGGTATATGAGTCTTATATATATATATATATATATATTAAATTTAAAGATTTAAAAGAATGTTCAACAATACATTTTATATTCCATGTTTGTTTGCCACTAGAATTAGTAGTGGACTTTAATTTTATAAAAAAAAATTATTTTAATTATTTCTTTAATTTTTAAAAATTTTTAATTTATATTTTTTTGTCAAATCATCTTAAAATAAATATAAAAATTAATATTTTTTGCTTTATTGATATGCATTAGTATTTAATTATTTTAAAATTTTAAAAATTAATTAAATATTAATATATTATTTACATGAGAATCCACTTACATTCTATCATACTAGCCTATAGATTGAAATATTTTAAATCTAGAAGATGAGGGTCCAATGTCCATATGATAAAGCCAATAACAAGAATTGATATAACATTTTTTTAATATAAGAATTTAATTTATAAAACAATAAATAACAATATAATAATGACAGCATAGAAAGTGCGGCCGCCAAATACCCACCCACCTCACGCCTGCTTAATTATCCTCTGTCGTTCGTTTTTTAATTTATGAATTTAAAATTATTAATTATGTTAAATAATTTTATGATGATACTTTATTGGATAAATTTCACCCCAAGTCATTATACTATTAGTAAATTTACATTTTGGTCACTCAACTTTAAAAGTTACAGAATGGTTAATGAATTATTTGAAAGTTTTCGTTTAAGTTGTTGAACTGTTAAGTTTTTTTTTTCTTTTTTAAGTCTGGCTAGTGAGTTTCAAGTGGCGAATCAATGATAGGTGCGATGGATTAGTACCCATCGATGAGTAGAATAACATACTTTAGATTCAAATCGATTTGACAACCAATGACGGAGATCGGAGAAGAACGTTGTTTGAATTTTGATTCGTAGATTTGTGATGTTCAAAGATGTTTCATAAAAAAAATTTGAATTGTAAAAGAGAAGGATAATGATAGCTTTCAACTAGTACAAGTGGTGCAAACAGAAAATGCCATACAACAATAATTTTAAGAGACTAGTGACTTAAATGAAATTTGGAAAAGCCTTGGCTTACACTTCGTGCCAATTTTGATGATCGAAATACTATTGGAACAAATAACTTGGTTTTTCGCTAAAAAAACAGTTTCTATTAGAAGATAATTGAACAAAACAAGTTAAATACAAAAGTAAGGAGCAAAGTAATGAGAAAATTAACAAACGATATTTGTTAATGCAGTTTGGATTTATCAATCCTATTTTGCGAAGCATCACTAGGTGAATGATTTTATTCAACAATCAATTAGATCACCTATTGGCTTAAGTTCAATCTACCCTTACCAAAGAAGTAATTGCAGTCCCAACACCGACTCTAATTATTATAAATCACCCAAAAACTAAAAATAAAAATCAAATACACTCAAAAACCAAACACACTGTGTGACACAAGCTACCTATTTATAGATAGGCTTGTAACATTCATTTAAAAGCTAATTTTATTCTATTAATTATCTTAAGTATTTATCACATAAAAACTATTATAAACAAACTTCCCAACAACCAAAATCTTGACCGCTACAAACAGCTTGTTCTAACATGAAATGGGATAAAATTCTGCGGCAAATGTTTAGCACACAATCCAAATAAGTCACATACCAAAGGAATTAGAATATGTCTTCCCTTAAGAGGTAGAACTAGCTCAAACAACCACTCCCGATATCAACAACCAAACTTGTTCGTCATAAAATCATCCAAACATGCATCAAAAACCCAAAAATAAAGTTAAAGGGATATAAATCATGGGATATAAGCTAAATTCATATTTGTTCATAAAAATTAAAAGTAGCAACATCATCAAAGCAACAAAGTCTTTAAAAATTAGCATCATCTCTCTCTTTGACAAAGCAAAATATAAACAATTTTATTTTCTGATCATCGACACTAACCATCAAATCAATTTATATCTAAGATATATTCTTCTACTTATCGATGAGTATTTATCCACTGTACTGGTTGTTGAATCGCAACTTGAAACTTGCTAGATGAACTTTAAAAAGAAAAAAAATTAACAACTCAATGACTTAAATAAAAACTATGGAACAATTCGATGGCTTAAATGAAAACTTTCGAATAATTTAATAACCATTTTGTAACTTTTAATAGTTAAATGATCAAAATGTAAACTTACTAATAGTTTAGTGACTTTGAGTGTGGTTTACCCAATAAAAAAGTTAGTTAAACAATAAAAAGCTGAAAATCAATAAATAAAAGAAAAAAGAAAACAAAGAGAATCTATAGTCTTAGCAGTTTTTTTTATTTTTTATTTTTTTACAAAAGAAAGCGTCAATGAAGGACAAACAGCGTTGATCAACAGCCTCCAATCACTTGTTTTTCTTTCTTTCAATTCTCTTCTTCTTTCTTTGTTTCTTTCATCCTTTCATCGGTTCTATCCTCTCTGTCGCTCTCTAATAGACATAGAAAAATCAAAAAAGAAAATGGAAGTCTCAATCAGCACATACTTAATATAATAAAAAAAAACCCGAAAGAAAATATTGAAAATCAAAGTAAAAAAGAAGAAAGAAATCTGGGTTTTTTATTTTGTATACAGATGGGGACTCTTCAAACATGGAGAAAAGCATATGGTGCTCTTAAAGATACTACAAAAGTCGGTCTCGCTCATGTCAACAGTGATTTCGCGGTAAAATCATGTCTATATTTGATTATTTTGTTTTTTTTCTATATTTAGTATCTGAATTTTGATTGGATTTTTTTTTTATAATTAGGATTTGGATGTAGCCATTGTTAAAGCTACTAACCATGTTGAGTGTCCTCCAAAAGAAAGACATCTTAGAAGTGAGTGAGTGAGTTCATTTGGGTTTTTTTTTTTTAAAATTTTTAAGTTTGAATTTGCAGATTTAATTTAGTTTCATTTGAGGTTTTTGATTTCTGGGATTACCATATGAGGATTTGAGTTCATTTTTTTGTAGAAATTTTTGTTGCTACATCAATGATTCGGCCTCGAGCAGATGTTGCTTATTGTATTCATGCACTTTCCCGCCGATTGGCCAAGACTCGTAACTGGACGGTATTGTTTTTTTTACTGCTTTTTATAATGATCGAAATCGTACTAATTGGAGTAGTTTGCAAAGTGTTGAGTGGACTGATCGTGGGTATTGTTTCCGAGGAAAGTTTTTTATTTCGACTTTGACTAGAGTCTGAATGTTCAAAAAAACGGCACGTTCACATGGTGGGAGAGTCTTTTCGGGTGCTTGATAAGTTGAACCATGTGTGTTGGACTCGAACCAATGCCATTTGAAGGCATGGTTCGCTAAGCACTCTTACTCTGTGAATACGTCGCCTCTTCACGCAATCGGCCTCTTATTAGAGTCAGGAGATAAAACCTTCACCGATAACAATATCAAACTATTAAGGGATTCGTCAGCTCTTGAAGGACGATACTTTGCATACTTCTCCCGATTTCAAACCCATCTGTAATTGGATTGCTATTGCTTTAATTGGGAGAAGTTTGTGAAGTGTCATTTATCGAGAGTTGATGGACCCTTTAATGAATTTAATATTGTTTCCTGTAGAGGTTGTCTTCCGATTTCAAGTTCTTGAAAAACATTCATCGGGTGCCTGATAAGTCAAATCTATGCCCTATAGCATTCTCACCAAAAAAAATGCCCTATAGCTACATGGGTTTCTAGTCGAACCATGCACATTGTGCATGGTTCTCTTATTAGTCACTTCAAATAAGTGCCCCGCTCACTGACTCTTCATGCATTAGAGCTCTCATCTAAGTTAGAAGATAAAACCGGTACCAGAGATAATATCAAAATTTTGAGTGGATTTATTGACTGTTGGTGCACGACACTACGCATATTTCTTCTGATAAAATTGGCTTCCAAATTTGATTTCGAATATGGGAGTTTCGAACTGGTTATTGATTGATGTGCAGTTGAAATTAATATTTTTCCATTGTATATTTGTTAGATTTTTTAGCATTAGTTATGTTAATATGAGCATGATAGGAGGTACTACCATGAATCATATGTATAATTTATACCTATATTCCCGACTTGATTGATATGATGCAGGTACGAGTATCTGTTCAATTTATTTTTTCATGTATTTTGAGTTCTTTGGATGGTTATATCCCATGCCCCATGTTCCAATATGCCTTGGATATGTAAAAGTATTGTAAAGGCTTGTGTACTAGGAGTTAGTTTGCATTTTACTTTATTAACTCAAAAAATGGGTAAATTGTTCCTTGTACATCAAATCAAAGAACAAACTAATCCCTTTTGTTAAAAATTTCATCTATTTCTATTGTTAAAAACTAGTGTGGCTGACGCAATAACCAAACAGTTTCACTTGACATATCATGTGTACCTCATGCTAACATATAAGACCAATTTTTAACAGTAGAAATGGATGAAATTTATAACACAATGACCAATTTGCTCTTTGATATTATGTATAAGGACTAATTTGTCTATTTTTTTCCTAGAAGGGGCAAAATGCAATTTAACTCCTAGTACAAGGGCCTCCATGGTACTTTTACCACCTCAGATTTGTGGTGCTAGAGTTCTAAGTTAACTACCTTTGGATTACAAGCTTTGATATTGGTAAACAAACTTATATTGTAATCTTTTTTCCTTCTACATTATTCAATAGGTAGCATTGAAAACACTCATAGTTATCCATAGAGCATTAAGGGAAGGTGATCCTACTTTCAGAGAAGAACTTTTAAATTTCTCACAAAGAGCAGGCATTCTCCAAATTTCTAATTTCAAGGACGATTCGAGCCCTATTGGTGAGCTTTTAATCTCTCGCTTTGTAGTTGTGTCTCAGCTTGTGATATATGTACATGCTTTTCTACGTGTCTTTTGGTCATCGCTGCGCTAACAACTTCAGTTTGATTATGCCTTTCAGCATGGGATTGCTCTGCGTGGGTACGAACATACGCATTGTTTTTGGAAGAAAGACTCGAGTGCTATAGTATTCTGAAGTATGACATAGAAGCCGAGCGTCTCCCGAGACCTGTCCTGGGGCAGGATAAGGTAATTACATAGGTATCCGGTGTTTCCCTTTTGAGGATTCATGGCCTGCTGCTAAATTTTGTTAGTTTTAATTGGCAGGATTACAGCAGAACCACAGAGTTGGACAGCGAAGAATTGTTGGAGCAACTACCTGCTCTGCAGCAATTGCTTTATCGTCTCATTGGTTGCCGGGTAGTTTATTATATGTTGATCTTGTAGAGTTTAAGTTTTGTTTTGTCAATGCGTTCGACTTTGTTTCACCTGATCGGGAAAGTTAATAGACTACCCTGCTTTTCTTGCAGCCAGAAGGTGCTGCTATAGCGAACTATGTCATACAATATGCTTTGGCTCTGGTATATTTACTCTCTTTTACTTTATTATGTATTTGCGTTGTATTCTTTTTGTATTCAAAAGTATTTTGACCTTGTAATATTGCGATTTTCAGGTATTGAAGGAGAGCTTCAAAATATATTGTGCTATCAATGGTGGAATCATCAATCTTGTGGACAAGGTAATACATGAAGCTGTCCTATTTTGAGGCATATGTGTTTTCTTTTTTTCAAAATGGCTGCTTTAGTTGTGCTTTTATTGCAGTTTTTTGAAATGCCGAGACATGAAGCTGTCAAAGCTCTTGATATATACAGGCGAGCCGGTCAGCAGGTTAAGATATATGTATATGATATATAGTTTCTTATGTTATTAGTCGATTACCTTCTCATTCGGTTAATAATCGTTGCTGGTTCGATGATGTCTTGGTTTAATGTAATGATGGCAGGCAAACAGCCTCTCCGATTTCTATGAAGTTTGCAAAGGATTAGAACTTGCTAGGAATTTCCAGTTTCCTGTTCTCAGAGAGGTAACGGTTCTATGGAGGTGATTTGTTGTTCTGAGTCATCTCTTTCGATCATTTCGATGTTAATTGATCGCTACCGTTATTGCAGCCACCACAATCTTTTCTCGCTACTATGGAAGAATACATTAGAGAGGCACCGCGTGTGGTTACTGTTCCAATGGAATCGTTGGTTGGTACTATTTTACTTACATACATACATACATAGATTCATACATACATACATACATACACACACACATGGAATAATATATGTTGTCATTGTCAGCAGCTTCTATTGACATACAGACCTGACGAAGGTCCTTCCGAGTATACTAGACCATCCAATGATGAACCCGAGCCAACTGTGCCTGTAGATGATGTTGTAGTTTCCACTGTCGAGACTGCCCCTCCTCCACCTCAGACCAACATCAACACCGGGGACTTGCTGGTAATGTTTCCCTTTGATGTTTCATACTGTACACTTTTTCGTTCTTTTGTTGATTGCATTTTGGTGGGGTGCAGGGATTGAATTATTCGGCCCCTGATGCCTTCGCGATCGAGCAAACTAATGCTTTGGCTCTAGCCATAGTTCCGATTGATTCCGGTAAACTATATTTCTTATTCTTCCTATTTCGCCTTTTTCGATGGCTATTATTCCGATAGTAGATTGCAATTTGTTAATCTGCAGGTACTGCTCCAACGTATAGTTCCAGTGCTGGTCAACCAAAAGATTTTGATCCTACAGGATGGGAACTCGCCCTTGTTAGCACAGCGAGCATCGATATTTCTGCAGCTGCTGAAAGGCAATTGGTATATGCCCTTTTTTTTTTTTACTTAAACGTCTCATTCGATTTCATAAATACCAAATACGGAAACTGAAAGGAATATCTAAATGACCCGCGTGAAAAGATGAGATACATTGAGGACTTTTATTATCTAACTGGCTATGTTTTCGAAAACATTTCAGGCTGGTGGATTGGACTCACTCACTCTCAACAGTTTATACGAAGAAGCAGCCTATCGAGCTTCTCAGCAGCCTGTATATGGTAGCACCACAGCTCCAAATCCGTTCGAGGTACACAATCCATTCGCCATGTCAAATAGCATTGCTCCCCCTGTAGCAGTGCAAATGTCAGGAATGACTCAACCGCAAAACAATCCTTTCGATGCTTACCAACCTTATCAGCAACAACATTTGACAATCCCGAGCGCATCGAATCCGTTTGGTGATGCAGGGTTCGGGACCTTTCCAGTGAACCAAACAGCCGTTATCGCTCAGCCTCATGCCAATAACAATCCCTTCGGAAGCACAAGCTTATTGTAGTGTTAAATTTCAAGAGCCAATTCGTGTATTTCGGTCAATACGGTCTGACCGGTTTCCGATACGTTTCGGAGTTGAGCAAGTGTGTAGGTTGTTTTTACTTTCACCCCCACAGGTGTAATTTCTTTTCACTTCAGCATCACTTTTGACATGTGTTTGGGTTGTAAAAAATCAAAATGAGTTGATAGTTAAAAAGGTCTAATATTGCAATTAATTTATATTGAAAAGGTCCGAATTCATAAAATTCACATTCTCAAATCTGTTTTAAAACCTGAATTTATTTATTATTTATATTAAATTTGATAATTATTATCTGAATCCGGTTAAATTAAATTTTGAATATTATTTAAAAATAATTTTTTTTGTAATAATTAAAATATTGAAAATTTAATATTATTTGAATTTGCAATATAAAACTTCACAAAGATATTTTGCATTACTAATATGTTCATTAACATTTCTTTTAATTATTTGATTTTTTTTGTCTGTTAGGCAAGACATTAGACAAATTTACATGCGAGGGATCCATCTCAAGAAGTAAACGAAGAAATCGTTTTAGGCTTTGTTTTTCTTTTAAACTAGTTTATTTTTGCACCAAAAAAAATGATAATGCAACATTTAGTCCTTAAACTTCTTAATTTTTCTCAACTTGTTCACTGACGTTTATTTTTAGTTCGCATTATAATTTCATTATACTTCTCATTATAATTTCATTATACTTTTTAGATCTTACATAAAACTTTTAGATGAGTGCCACGTCACCACACCTGAAAGGAGTAATTTAGGAAACAAGTTGAAAAGACAAAAAAAAGTTTGAGGATCAAGGTAGAAAAGGTAGCCAAATTCAGGGACTAAATACTACTTTATCCCATTTCTAAAAAATTCATGCCCAACGGTTCAACCTATTGGTCCATCTACATTTGAAAATAAGATAAACTACACTAATTGTGACCAAATTATTAATAAATTTTATTTTTATCGCTCAATTATAAAAAGTTATAAAATAGTTACCCCACTATTCAATTTTACCTTTTTTATTACCGGTTGGCTAATGTAAAAATAAAAATATCTAAAAATCTAAGATAGTTGGATTACCAAAAAATATGATATTGAATAGTTGGGTAACAATTTTATAACTTTTCATATTTGGATGATAAAAAAATTACTAATAATTGAGTGACTATTAGTGTAGTTTACCCTTGAGAATATAGTACCAGTTTTTTCCCTGCAAAACCTTTTGATCTCAAAATCCGGCTGGAACGAACCGGGTTTGTCAAATACCAGCGAAGGACTCGTTCATCCGAAACAAACAAAGCAAATGATAAGAGAGTTTTCTAAATTCCACTCGATCCAATTGCAACCTTCCAGTTCTCTCCATTGCCACAATCCATAAAAATAAATAAATAAACACTGTCGCTTTCTCATTAGCCAGCTTCGAAGATTCGCATATTACTTTGATCTCTCCAACGAGTGAGCTCCATCTCTTTTTTGAATTTTTGCTTTTTTTTTTGTTAAAATGAATGAGATTTGTGTTTACATTGATTGATTTTGGTTGATCTGAGGAGAGTGAGCTCCATATCTTTCGCGATTTTTCACTTATTTTTTGTTTTCTGTTTTTCACCTTTTTTTGGTTAAGATTAATGAGATTCGTGTTTGGATTGATTGCACTTGATAGATCTGAGGAGCTGAGTTTTTTTTTTCTTTTTGGCAGAATTTAAGTAACAAAAATGGTGTTCGAGGTGATGAAAGTACCAACGACGCCGTTTGAAGGCCAGAAGCCAGGCACTTCTGGACTTCGTAAGAAGGTTTTTTTCTTCTTAATCTTTTGATTCGTTATCCGATGCGTTGATCTCTCGTTTTTGTTCGATTTGATGCGTTTGACGATGCATGCAAGTGTTCATCATTGAATCAGATCTCATAAAATAAAATAAACTTCGTTTTTTTATAGATAACCTGTAATTCTTTAATGTAAAAACACAGAAAAATGACCGGAATCTTATGATTTTCGCCCGTGTTTTATTTGTCATTTTTAAAGTTCTAACTTAAATTTTAATTTATTTATTTTTGGTCGACTATAATTTCAAGTCCAGTATTCTCTTTTTATATATTTAGAAGTCTAATAGTGCGTCAAAGTTCCATCTCATTCAGATCATAGTTTCTGCTTTTGGTTTTATAACTATATGTTAAATGAAGCTTTCGATGGTTTATTTTATCGTAGTTTTATATTTCTATATTTTCATGATTCTACAAATGTTTATTAATGGAAGCCGACCAGTATAATTTACTGTTTCTGCATTTGATTTTAATAACTATATGTTAAATAAAGCTTTCAATGGTTTATTTTATTTTGTAGTATATATTTCTATTTCATGATTCTACAAATGTTTATTAATGGAAGCTGACCAGTATAGTTTACTGTTTTAATACTCTTAAATTGATCGTAACAAATAATGACTTACTAGTTCCTATATTTTTCTTACAAATAATGCTCTTTTATTGCTTTACTTGTTTGTTTAATTGAACAATTTGGCGCTTTGATCTTCCCAGGTGAAAGTTTTTGTTCAGCCTCATTATTTGCAGAATTTCGTTCAAGCAACATTCAATGCCCTTACACCCGAGAAAGTTAAGGGTAGGGACTTTTTATGCGTGGGTGTTTTCTAGCTTTGTTAATTTAAGTACATTCTTTGAGTTTATGATTTTTACTTCAATTTTAACAATTGTAGTTTGTATCTGTAGAACCCTATATTAAGCATGAGTTCTTGGACCCTGGCAATCTTTAAGTTCTGTAGCCTCTTTTTTTATCTTTTCATGTACGAGGAGAGCTCAGATTTAAGATTTTTACCCTAACCCAGATAGAAATACCAAGAGTGTACATGCACAGTCATGGTGCATTTCTGTTTTGCTTGCAAATATAATTCCTGATATCACACCCCGTCTGGTGCTCTGACAACATGCAATTCTAATTTGTTGGATAATGCTTGTAGTGCATATAAAGCTCAACTTCTCTAGTGTTTCACTAATTGTTTTGGTAGAAATCTATTTTTTATCTTGAAAGAGCAATTCTGAAATATCTACAAGTAAAATTTGATTTAAGAATTGAGTATTTATTTTGTTTTTATTTCACTGCCTTTCTTGGTCATGTTCATTCAGTGGATTACAATGGCTTTCTCTAATTTCTGTTCATGGATGTAGGTGCCACACTTGTCGTTTCTGGTGATGGTCGTTATTTCTCAAAGGATGCTGTTCAGGTACTGCAACCTTTTGAATCTAAATTTAGATAATGTAAAATAAACTTTCTTAAACTATCACATGATATTTCTACTAATTCTTTGTTACATTCCTTCTTGTATGGTGTATTAGTATTAGTTCATCCTGGTTAACCGGTATAAAAAAATGTGAAAGTAATCTCTGGTCAACTCACATCTTCATCTTTGAAGCCCCTCATAATTTTTGTTGAATAATTAATTTGTGATTTCTGTGGCTGTGTCATCTTTCCTTCTTTTTCTGAAATGCTGCACTTTATGATGCAGTCTATATCTCTCGTGAGTTAGTTGCTCAACATATATGTTTTTAGAGTATCTAATGACACAGAGATATACCATCTTGAGAATGAGAAGAAAAAAAATCTTTCCTGTTATTATTTTATTAAAAGAGTGCTTTTCAAATTTGATTTTTCTGTCAAAAGCTTTCTGGACTATCTTACTCAACTTTGGTCTCTGTTGGAGACTCATGCCTCAACCTTCAAACTTAACAATTTTTTTGTAATGGGTATGTTTTACTGATTTAGGCTTGTCTAGCTTAACTTATTTAAACTTGGTCTGAGGATCTAGTCACTCTTTGAATTTCTTTTATTCCGACCCTTTCAAAGTGGGAAGCATGTGGGCTAGGAAATGCCTAATATAAGTTGCTACACGTTCTCCTTATTGAATCTGGTTTATGTATTGGTGCACAAACTCTAAATAAAATGCTCTAAAGGTTGCAATTGAGAATTTCTAGACTGTTTGTGTGCATTATGATGTTATTCTTTCTGAAAATGATATATGAAATATCATCTGGTAATCAGTCATTAACCATTGCCTAATTGCTCAGTGTGGTAATGTCCTGTTAAATTGACAGATAATAATCAAGATGTCAGCTGCAAATGGAGTAAGGCGTGTATGGGTTGGTCAAAACGGATTACTTTCTACTCCAGCTGTATCAGCTGTAATACGCGAAAGGGTTGGTGCAGATGTGAGTGTTATTACTCCAACTGCACACATAGCTGTTATTATGTTTCTTTTCCTTTCCAATATTGGGCTGTAGTAAAAATTTGATTTATATGTTTAAGTTGACAGTACTAATGTTCTACTTGTAAACTTTTAATTCCAGGGAGCCAAAGCAACTGGTGCCTTTATTTTGACAGCTAGTCACAATCCCGGTGGCCCTAATGAGGTAATGCCTAACTTAGTGTGTCTATTTTCTAAAAATTGATTTTATATGCAACATTTGATAGATGCATGATACTTTTGCTTTTGTTTATTTACTGCAGGATTTTGGAATTAAATACAACATGGAAAATGGGGGACCTGCTCCAGAGGCCCTCACTGATAAGATCTTTGAGAACACAAAAACAATTAAAGAGTACTTGATTGCTGATGAGCTACAAGAAGTTTGTCTTGCATCCTTAGTACAATGTTTTTCATTTTCTTTATTCTTTTTAAGTTAATGTTGTCAATTTGTTGCATAATCCAGGTAGACATTAGTACAATTGGTGTTACCAACTTTTCGGGGCCTGATGGACCGTTTGATGTCGAGGTTTTTGATTCAGCAAGTGACTACGTGAAATTGATGAAGTAAGTTGTTCTTCCCATCTTTCTATACTTCCCTTGATTGGAATTGTTAGTATTTCAATTTAAGTTCAAAACCTAAGAGCTCCAAGGAAAATCATCTGCATGGACTAAAATTCTGTGACATAATTTCACTTCATGTTATTGGTTTCCCTGTTGTTGCATTCTGAAATCTCAGGGTTCTTAATATTAGCAGCTATAATGCATGCAGTCTAAACACTAAACCCCTTTGCCTCTATTTGTCAGGTCAATTTTTGACTTTGAGCTTATCCGCAAGCTGCTTTCATCTCCGAAGTTTACATTCTGGTATGCAGATTTTGCCTTTACACATAGGACATATTTCTAGCATATACCTAATTTTTGGGTTGAAAGATGTAACTCTTTCCCTTCTTATTGAAGCTATGATGCACTTCATGGTGTTGCTGGAGCTTATGCAAATCGCATCTTTGTGGAAGAGCTTGGGGCACAACAAAGCTCACTTTTGAACTGCACACCCAAGGTCTTTTTAAGTTTTTGAAGAATTGTAGGGACAGATGATATGTTGCTTCTATGTTTATCCAAATAGATTAGACATTTCCTTGTTGATGCTTGACTTAATGTGAACCAGGAGGACTTTGGCGGAGGACATCCGGATCCCAATCTGACTTATGCCAAGGAGTTGGTTGAGCGCATGGGATTGGGAAAATCGAACTCTGGTGTTGAACCACCAGAGTTTGGTGCTGCTGCTGATGGTGATGCTGATCGTAACATGATCTTGGGTAAAAGGTAGTGTTTCCATCTACAAAATCTGGTTAACATCTTAATAATAATAACTAAGCCTTCTAAAATTTGCTCTTATAACTTATTTGCTTTGTTAGGTTCTTTGTCACTCCATCAGATTCAGTAGCCATCATTGCTGCAAATGCTGTTGGTGCAATTCCTTACTTTTCTTCTGGTTTGAAGGGAGTTGCCAGGTTTCTATTGCAGCACTATTTAACTTCTTTTTTGTGCGTAGCATGTTATTAACCCTACTTCCTATTGGATTTCAACCAGTCTTAGCATCCAGCTGGTCCTTTCAAAATGCCAATTGTCGTACTAAAATGATCAATTAAAAACATCATGCTCATTGCCGCTAAAGTTTAATTTTCTTTTCTATGCTTGAAACCTTTACAAGGTGAAAATGTGTATCGCTTTTCTCTTTGACATGTTCAAGTGGTTCCTTTTATCTCCGAGGACAAAACAATTCATAGCTGTTATGTCAAGACTGTTCCTTCAAAAATGAGATCTCATGTCCTATGATAAAAATAGTTAATCATTGTTGCTAAAGTTTGAAATGTGAAATTCTGAATATTAGAAAAAGTGTTTTTCAGGTATAAGTACCATGGAGGCCCCTGTACTAGGTGTGAGATTGCATTTTGCCCCCTCTACTCAAAAAATGGGCAAATAAGTCCCTATACATTAGATCAAAGAGCAAACTGGTCCTGTACAGTTTTTAACAGTAGAAATAGATGAAATTTTTAACAGAATGACCAATTTACTCTTTGATCTAATGTACATGTACTAATTTGCCCATTTGTTTAGTAGAGGGAGCAAAATGCAATCCAGCTCCTAGTACAAGGGCCTCCATATGGCACTTTTACCATGTTTTGTTTCAGGCATGCCTTGATGTGTTTCTGTTTAGGCCTGCATAATATGCTTCTCTCATCTAGAACACACTTAAACTCTTATTCAATTTCAATATGATGTTTCGGATATAATAAACATATAAAATCACCAATGTTTACTTGGTCTCCATTGTAATTATATTCTGGATATGCTGCTCATAGGAGTATGCCCACATCAGCTGCCCTTGACGTTGTGGCCAAGAGCTTGAACCTGAAATTTTTCGAGGTATTACATGGAAAGTTATTATCAATAATATTTCCCTCTGGCCTTTTTTTTTTTCTTTACAAACAAGCTACTTACCTATTCTCTTCTAGGTACCTACTGGCTGGAAATTTTTTGGGAATTTAATGGATGCTGGACAATGTTCTATTTGCGGGGAAGAAAGTTTTGGAACTGGTTGGCTTTTAATGTTCCTACATATGAAGTATATCAGTTTTATTAGGTACTATGAGAAACTTACCGAACCTACTATCCATGAACAGGCTCTGACCATATACGTGAGAAAGATGGAATCTGGGCTGTTTTAGCCTGGCTTTCAATCCTTGCGTATAAAAACAAGGATAATCTCAATGGGGATAAGCTTGTGTCTGTTGAGGATATAGTTCGTCAGCATTGGGCTACCTATGGTCGACACTATTATACTCGATATGACTATGAGGTATATGACATTGTTTTTTTTCTTTGTTTCTATGTTTTGCCTACAGATATTGAGGGAGTGTCTAACTAAATTCATTTTGTTTCATGAAGAATGTGGATGCTGGTGGAGCAAAGGATTTAATGGCAAATATGGTTAAAATGATGTCATCCCTTGATGAAGTTAATACGTAAGTGTATATATTTACTAATTTTAGAACCACACAACCACTTCCTGGAATTAAGCCATTATTCAATGGTTTCTTTTGGAGGATTGCCATTCTCTAGTAAAAGTATCATGAGGACCCTGTACTAGGAGTTAGATTCCATTTTGCCCTCTCTACTAAAAAAATGGGCAAATTAGTCCATGTATATTAAATTAAAGAGCAAATTGATTCTTTTTGTTAAAAAATTCATCTATTAGAACTTTTAAAAACTGTAGTAGCTGACAGAATAACCAGATAGTGGGCATGTGGCTTGCCATTTTAACAGCAAAAATGAATGGAAATTTTAACAAAATGACCAGGTTGCCCTTTATAATTTGCCCATTTCTTTAGAAGGAGCAAAATGCAATCTGACTCCTAGTACAAGGGCTTCTATAGTACTTTTACCCCATTCTCTCTATTTTTTCCAAATTTTTCATATATTTGGAGAATCGTACCCTTATACCCATTATCAAGTATGTTTGGACACGAATTCTTCAAGAAAAATAAAGAGTTGGGAGTTCTATAGCTTGGGTTGTAAGTGATGTTTTCTTCTAATTAGTTGCTAAGTGCTAGATACTGACAACCTTCTTCCTTAGTCCCGTTTAACAGTAATATGTTACTGTATATATTATAACCATTTTTGCTAGCTTAATGGGTTATCATCTTATTGAGCTTGCTAAAGGTTTTCATTTCGAAGTTGTAACTTGGAACTCAAGCATTGCAATTTAAAATTATTATGTTGATTTCAATCATTATTCCTAAAGATCTTCCTTGAAATGTTTCAGTCTCTTTCGATGATCTTATGCTTTCTCTATCATGCAGCATCGTGAAGGGGGCTCGATCAGATGTGTCAAAAGTTGTCAACGCTGATGAGTTTGAATACAAGGATCCCGTTGATGGTTCAGTTTCAAAGCATCAAGGTATTCGGTTTTTGTTCGAGGATGGATCACGATTGGTAAGTCAACTTCCTCATGTTTACCAACAAAAAGTTACCTGTGCAAATGCCATTGTTTTCTAGTGCAGTTTCTAGAGCTAATCTAAAGTAACTGCAATTGAAACTTCATATGTAGGTCTTCCGTCTCTCTGGAACTGGTTCAGAAGGTGCAACTATCCGTCTGTACATCGAGCAATACGAAAAGGATCCATCAAAAATAGGAAGAGATTCCCAAGAAGCTCTTGCTCCTCTTGTGAGTCCTTAAATTTCTATGTAAAAATATTCACGGTTTATATATATATATGTAAGTTAATTGCACCAAACTTCCCAAACTATGATCCTTATTCTAAATTGGTCTTTAAACTTTAAAACATTCTAATTACATCCTTAAACTATCGATATGATATTAAAAAGGTCCTTCTATTACTAAAATATTTAATTTAACTGTTAAATGAGAAGCTAGATCATGACATAATTTAAAATGCAAATTTTAAAGAAAAACGAATATTTTGAAAATATTGGTTTTGAGGTTTTCAAAGCTTTTACAGAAACTATCATTCACTCTTTTATTTTTTAATTTTATTTTTTGTTTGTAATTTTAAAAGTTATGTGGGAACATTTACTTTTCTTTAAAATTTTCATTTTAAATTATGTTAGATAAGATTTTATGGGTCATTTAATGGATAATTAACGGTTTTAAGAATGGTAGGACCTACTTGATATAACATCAATAGTTTAAGGATGTAATTAGAGTGTTTTGAAGTTTGAAGATCAATTTAGAATGAGTGTCATAGTTTGGGGATGTCTAATGCAATTCTCTCTCTCTCTCTCTCTCTATATATATATATATATATTTGATACATTGATGATGAAGTTGTTGCAATATGCTTCATTTCTTTTTAAATTAGTTTTTTTTCATTTTTTTTTTTAACAATATACCTAAAGGTTTGTATCGTCTTGTTTAATGCTGCTTGTAGCTTTTAAAAAAATTCACTAGCAGTGAATACGATAATTTCTCATATATATATATAGACACTAACTCGTGCTATTGATATCAGGTGGAAGTTGCTCTAAAACTTTCGAAGATGCAGGAGTTCACCGGCCGATCCGCACCAACTGTTATCACATAGAATCATTCTGCTACATGTTAAGGTGTGTTTGATTTAATTTTGAGCAAAAGGGAACATAAATAAAGTCCTCAAAAGATACGCTATATATATATCTATGTCATTGTGCATCCTTGTCATGAGTACTTGAGAATGGCAAATGGCAATAATGCTTACTCATCAAAATTTTTGACAATATTATTTGAGGATTTATTTGAATTTTAATTGTTTTTCGAGTATTGGATAATTTTAGGTTTAATGCTTGATTGGGTCTGTATCATTTCTGGTTTGAATTGGTTTTGAATTTGTAATGGTCTGTTAGGTTAGAGTTAAACTTTTGTGTGCTCACACTGATATGCTAATTTGTCAATCAAATATTACATAATCTCAATCCTATATGCGGAATTCGCTAATTAACATTATGTGTATATGTGTGTGTTTAAAATCATGTGTTAGAATATATTGCCAAAAAAAAAAACAAATTAATTGAAATTAATTCAGTTTGGATTTGTTTACCCATAATATAGTTTAGTTAAAAGATTAAGAATTTTAAAAATTCTATTAATCCAATTATTGAAAGTCCGATTAGGTTATTAATTGCACAGGTCATTTGAACATCCCTGTGTAATGCAAAATATTAAGACTAAATTACATTAGTAGTTATTGAATTATGTTTTTTTTTGGTCATCAGCTGGATAGTTGAGTGATTAAATGACAAAAGAAAAAATAAACATAATTGGGTGACTATTAATATAGTTTACCCAAATATTAATAAGTTTTATGCAGCTTGATAGACGTAAGTTGTTGGAGTGATTTGCAATTTGGGGGTCAGCTCAGCTCAGCTCAAAATATTGTTTATTAACTTAAAATTATATTTATTTACATTTAATTATAAAAATACCTAAATATTAATATGAATTATGAATATTTAGATATATCTTTTAATTTTTTTAATATTATATGAATAATAGATTTAAACTTTTAAGTTAAGCTAAGGAAGGAAAATATGAAAACCATCTCACCCAACTCATAAAAAAATCCATAAGAACATGAAGGCATAGGAAGAGATGAAATGGATGTTGTTGAATAGATATGATTAAGTATTATATTATAATTATTTTTTTTCTCCTACATCTCTTTTTCAAGTGTCAAAAATGTTCTAGAATGGTATAAATAAAACTTTTTTTTTACCAAAAACAAAGACAAATTAAATCTAAAATGATTACTTAAAAATATTATGTAATAAATTTGGTTGAAAGAAAAAAAAATGAAAAATACATATTTTTGAGTATTAGCCTATTAGGATGAAAAATGATATTTTTTCTATTTATTTTCTTTTTACTTTCACTCTCTCATTCTATTCCTTTACTTTTTTCTCCAGCCAAGCATAATCTTACTCTTGCAAATAAGAAAGAAAATTAAACATTTTTAATATATATATATATGCAATTTTAATCTACAACTACAAATACTAAACTCAAAGCTTTTGCCAACTATTAATACTAAAAGTAAGAAAAAGAATTTTCTAATAATAACACCCAAAAAGAAAAAATACTAGTCTACAGCACTACATGGAAAGTGTTAAAGTAATCATAGTGTTAGGCCATGGTTGCAATGCTCAATTGACAAGTTGTGGGCAATGTCAAACTATCTTTAGGCTTTTTCTTCTTTAGTTCAACTTTCTTTTCACTTGTTCCAATGTACTTTTCTTCATCATTTCTATCAACCTACTTTGGCATAATAAAAATATCTAGGAAATTTTAATATTATATTTTAATGTTGATATAAAATTGACGCATGTTATTCTTGGAATTTTAATATTATTGCAAACTATTAAAATTTATAATAATATTAACATTTTTTTACCAATTTTATTTATTTATACCAATATCAAACATAAAGATAAAATTGCAGTTAATCTTCCTTAAAAATAATAAAAATTTAATTTAATTTTTTTAAAAATTATAAAAATATAAACTATTAAAATAATAAAATTATATTTTTACTATCATAAAAAATTATAATTTAATTTCAGCACTAAAAAGATTTTCACCCTCTCAGCTGTCTAAATATAAACACATAAAGAAATGAAGACCAAATGCAAAGGGTTTTCATTTGGATTCCTCATGATAATTGTCAGTTTCCTTTGTTTATTTAGCTACCTGCAAAAAAAACAATTGAAAAATAAGATGAAATGATGAGAAACTTCAAAGTTTGTGAAAGCAACAAAGCAAAAGAAGGAAAGAAAAAGCAAAAAAGGAAAAGTGAAAGCCTATATATAGTCTAGGTGAATTAGATGATAACAACTGATACAAATACTATTAGAATTATTAGTGCCTACCCAAGCTGCTCATCATCATCATTATTAATATCTAAAAAAAAAAATATCGATTGAGTATTAGATCAATTAGTATAAGTATTGTTATTAATGTAATCAGATGTGGGTTCGAGCGCGCTGAAGTGCTTTATCCACCTATCTAGAGTTAAGGAGAGGCTATGAGTAATTCTAGACATTATATCAATATATATATATAATCAGAACTTATAATAAAATTATTTAAAAAGTTTATTAAAAACATCATGAACGACTTTTACGCACAAAAAAATAAATAAGTCAATAATTAAATTATTATAGTTGTTTGAATGTTTTAAGGTTAACCATGCAATACTTTAATTATATTGTCCAAGATAATCATGATTCATGCATGTTGCTAATCTTATAAAATAGTGAAAATCATATTATCCAAGATGTATTCTTTTGAATGTTCATGCACAAAAAGGATTTTTCTTAAAAAAGTATTATATTGACTGATATGTTCGATAAATATTCAAATATGATTAGAAGAATATAATCTTTTTTAAATAGGGAAATTCTAAAATATATATATTTTATGAGAAGAGATTGTATGAAACTGTGATTTCACGTCATCCTTATACCTTTCCAATAGGAGAATGACAAACTATATTTTTCTTCCTAATTTTCAATTTTTTTTCTCCACAAAAAAATTAATTTATTATTTTTCTATTGGAAATGGATAAAGATGATGTGAAATTACAATTCCATATCATTCTTTCTCTATATTTGATACTTTAAACCTTTTCATCTTCCAAATTTAAACTGAAACTTCAAAAAAAAAAAATCACACATACTTCTTTTCGTTCTTAATCTTATATTGTGTTCTAACATATATAGAAGAAGAAAAAGTGAAGAAAGGGAAAAAAAAATACAAAATAGGGAAAATATTTTTAATTCCATTGTGTTTAGTATATGAATGGTGTAAAATAAAATGAAAAAGAAGATTATGAATAATGTTGTAAATAAAATAATCACGGAACGAGTGTTTTTTCTGATCGAGTTGAGTAGAGATGTATAAAAATATTCGAACTCGGACTTAATCTTATTGTTGAAATCTAAATTAATTAAATATCATATTTTAAAAATGATTACTACCTAAATAAAACTTCGAATTTCTATATTTGGTATGATAATAATAAATAAATTTATATACTATCAATAAACTAAAAATATTTAGGGTAAACTATAAAAATGGTCACTCCATTATGACTTTCTTCATTTCGGTTAAATATATATTTTTTAAAATTTTAGAGTTAGGATTAAGTTGAAAGATTTTGATAAATATTGAGGGCCAAATTTATTAAATTTTTTATATTTAGGATCAATTTAATAGAATGTGTAAATATTAGAAGGCTAATTTTATTATTAGACTAAGAAAAAAAAAACTCACATCAACTCAGAGTGGCTAAAATATTTAATTTAGAAAAGTTTAATGACTAAATTAAAAAAAATTAATATTTTGATGATCAAAATAGAATGAAAAACATAATGAAATGACCATTTTTATAGTTGACCCTATTGTTTAATAGAAATAAATATATCATCTATAAAGATCAATAGACTATTAAGGTTATTTCAACATCTTAATTGCTAAGAATAATTAGGGCCCCATAATCCATTTCTACTTTATGCATTCATCATCATCATCATCATCATCATCATCATCATCATATGTATTTATATGTCTTAAAATTTATATATATAATACATTTAGATAGTATATGCAGTGGCAGAGCTAGGGCTGGTACTAAAATGGAAAATATTTTATTTAAGCTGATTTATAAATTTTTAAATTAATAATAGTAAAATTTTATATTAGCTCTTAAAAATAATAAAAAATTAATTTAACTCTTTAAAAATTATAAAAATATAAACTATTAAAATAGTAAAATTATCTTTTTAATATTTAAAAATATACAATTTAATTCCGGCCTAAAATTTAAAAAAAAAATCAAACGTAAAAACAATATATTTTTAATTAATCCACAAGAAATGAAGGCTTTGGATATTGGTACCACGCAAAATAAAAATGAAAAGGAGAAAAATAACCAAAATAACCATCCAATTCACAGTAAATATTAATTTATATTTCACAAGGCATGAGAAAAGAGAAAATAAAAATATATAAATATTTATCTTATTTTCAAACTAAATTAAACAAAAAAATAAATAAAAATAAATATGAAGAACCACCGTCGAAAAGGTGGCGAAACTGCTTACTCTTTCCGGCATAGGAGTGGTATCCACCTTCCGAGAACCGCACGTAGCACTTAGCCAAATACAAATCACCCCATTTGGCTGCCCCACACTCAGTTTTCAGCTGTCCGATTGCCTCCGATAGGCAATCTTGGCACTCACTCGGACTCAAATCACCAACACACTGAGCCACACCATGTAAATTCCCCGACTCGCTGATCCGAAACGGCTTATACGTCCCATCACTCGCTTCCAAGTAACTCAGCACCGAGTCAGGCCGAGTCAAAGCGTCCGAGTAAGACGAGAACGACGGTCCACATTTCTTCACTACCACGGTCTTATCTTCCACACCCAAAAAAGTTACATTATCGTATTTAACTAAACACCCTTCGAGTTGCAACACACCACCCGTTGAGTAAAAGCAAAGAGTTCCAATTTGACTCACCGCTTTAGCTACACAACGGTTACAGTCACGGTTGTTTAGGTCACCCCGGCATTGGAACAGCCCGTAAACGGCACTGGAACCACCGGAAGCTGACATGGTGAAGTTGTTGTAAGAAGTGAACATGGCTGAGTTGACTAGGGAAGTGAGTATCGAGTTGACGTTGTACTCGTACTGTGAGCCCGAAGTGAATTTCAGCTGCGAACAGCCGCCGAAAACGAAGGTATCGGTGCCGGAATACGATGGCGCAACTAAGAAAATTGATAATATGAGAAAAATAACAAAAGGTGACGATAATTTTCTCGTCGCTAAAGCCATAAGTGAAGATATTGAGAGAACAAAAAAAAGGTTTAAAACAGAATATATAGAAAAGAAGAGTGTAAATGAGAGAGATCGAGAGAGAGAGAGATCGTTTAAAGAATAGGCGCTATTGATTATGAATTTTACGTAAAAAAGAAGTTTAGGGGAAATTATTGTCTTGAGTCCCTGTAACTATGTTCAAGTTTAGATTTAATTCTGTATTTCAATATATTTTGGTTTCTATTTTTATAATTTCACCAATTAATTCAAATAGTTAATATAATATTTCCAAATGTAAAAGGGTTAAAATGTTTTTTTTAATAATAAAGGGACCATTTAGAAAACTCATTGTTATAAAAAATAAATAAATATTTTTATTAAAATCTATATTTGATATATTAAAAGTATATTTTTTTTATTTCACAAATAATTTTAAAAAATTATCATGTATTATTATTTTTATATGATAATAATTTTGTTTTACTTCATATAATTTATATTATTTAATATTTTACTTTGTATTATATTTTTACTAGATATTATTAGCCCACGTAAAAAAAAAATAGTTAAACAAACATTCCTTTACGAATCCAAATATCGCTAATTCAAACTATTTTTATTTTTCATTTTAGATATAAATTCTCAAATAACATGGAATTTAACCAATGCAATGCAATTGCAAATTGATCAATAAATTTTCTTTTACAACATAGGTTTCAGTCCCTAAAATATTGAAACCTAAATACTAGTATTTTAAATTCCAAATTTTTTTAATACAAACTTTTTTTACGAATAATTATTCGATAATAAACCAACCGTATTAAACTCCGAGTAAATTACAGAGTTGCTTTCGCTTTACCAGCTGCTCTTTCCCTCTCCAAATGTTCAAACAAGCTTCCATCATATACAGCTTTAATTGTTTCTCTCCTCAATAATCCATTTTCATCCTTGCAAAGTGTGTATAATGCTTTCCATTCAGTCCAGCTTCCAATCCTGTAAAGGAGTCATTTGTCGGATTTTATTTAAGAAACTGAGTCAAATGAACCAAATTTTAGTATCTTAATGCTTCACTCGGTTAGCTCGCTATCCTAGACCCTTTTATTTTTGCCATTAATTCGAAATTTTAACCTGCATGACATACTGGATTTCATCATAAAAATTCAATAACCTAAAGGCTTATGTTCGACCTGAACTCAAACTGACTTGAAACTGAACCAACTCGACAAAAAAATCAAATTTCAAATTTGGATGACTTGATTTCAATGATGTTCGAATCGAATTAGATTGATCAGTCAAACCAATTGGATTTAAAGCCGACTAAAGTATTGATCCAAAAAAATATTATCGAACCAATTGAACCAAATTTTTATTTTTATTTTTTAAATTGAATTGGTCGAACTCAAAATAATACAAATTCAAAATGGTCCAACCAAAATAACCTGAAATTTTTAAAAACTTATTTGACGACTTGAACCAAGACCAACCCAACCTGCCCAATCAACATATCTCCTCAGACAAAAATTATCTAGCTTAAAGTTGAGCATGAGAATCGACTTATTTAATAATAATCAAACAAGCTTAATCTAAAGTTCAAGTGATTCAATCTTTACTTCGAACCAAACTTTAATTTTAAAATTGAATTATGAATTGGACTAAATTAAACTGTGTTTAACTTACGGTAAAGAAATTTAAGAAGTATACATACCAGCCTTTGTAATCTTTAGGTTCCCTGTTAGATTTCAGCATCGCCATTAATTCATCAGATGTCAACGCATTAGCATGTGTTCGTGCGTATTTGCTGAAGATTTCATCAAATTTCGAAGGTACGAACCTATCGTATCATATAACTCTATAATTAGATATGAGATCTTAAAAATAATTCACAGAAAAATTATATCAATAAATAATGTATTAAGATATCACCAAAAATCGATAAAAATACCATAGAGACCCATATATTACGAGTTAAATTCTATTTGCCTCTTCTACTTAAAAATTGAGTAAATAAATCCCTATACATTAGATCAAAAAGTAAACTAATCCTTCTGTAAAAAAATTCATCAATTTCTATTATTAAAAATCGGTCCCTATATGTTTGCATGAGGTACACGTGACACAATGTTTTACTATATTGTTATTCCCTTAGCCATCATAATTTTTAACAGTATAATTGGATGAAATTTTTAACAAAAAAAGATTAATTTGCTCCTTAATATATAATGTACAAAGACTAATTTGTCTATATTTTAATAGAGTGAACAAAATACAATTTAACTACTAGTACAAAAGCCTCCATAATATTTTTACCCAAAAATCAAAGTAATACCTAAAATAACAACCTTGACTTAACTCGAAAGTAAATACATCCCAACATATCTCAACCCCCACCTAACTCAAAATTAAATACATCCCAACATATCTCAACCCCCACCTAACTTAATATACCCCAACATATAATAACAATGAAAAATAAAGAAATGGAATTGATGTATACCAGATCGTATGCTCAAGTGATTTAAAAAAAAGCTTAGATTCCTCAAAAAGTAGTGGTTACAAATTTTAGTTTAGATTATTGGAATTGAGTTAAGTTTGGACCGACCTAACAGTGTATTTTATTATTCAAAAAGTATTTATAAATTTACCTTCCTTCACTGTCGTATACACCAGAGTCACTCCCATGTTTTCCCATTTGGATGTTTTTAACCTCGATAGGAAAGAGAAGAGATGGAAATTTTCCCTGTAGAAAATAACATCATATGAATTTGGAAATTTATAATAATTTTCGGGAGATTAAAATATAATTATTAATTTATTATCATATTTTTAAAGAGATTAAACATAATTTTTTTTAAAGATATATAATGTAATTTTATATAATATTAAGTTATTTTATTATTTTAAATATGAAATATTATTTTTTATATCATAAAAACTAAAATTAATTATAAATTACATTAAAAAAAAAACTTTGATTTGATTAATTACAAATTTTTAATTTATGAAAGAAGATCTAAATATCATCAATCCAAATCAATATTTGGTTTTTTTTTCTTATCCATTTGTGTGTGTATATACAATTTAATTCACATAAAATCTATACTACTCAAGCCCGTCCAACTCGTGACAAAGGAATTCCGTTGAAATAAACTTATAATTAACATTAAAAACTTAGGTTTGATTGTCAAACACTTGTTTTCTTATCACTAAAAAAAAAAAAAAAGTGACTATCATTTGAGGTAACTTTTACATCCATTGTTTTCATAATTGGACCGAAACCATCGATTGGGCAAAAAAATATAGAGATTTCAGTTTGAAAGAAGGGATTAGATTGATTTTTTGTTTTGATTTTTTTTCATAAATTTCAGTTAATATTTCAAAATAAAATAAAATGCAACATGATTTAAAAAAAGAAAAAAAGAGCTTACTGGTCGAGTTGTGCCACTAAGAGAAAGGTTGATGAAGACAGCACCCGCCATTGACAGTAAATAACCAGCTCCAATTGCTCGAAAACCTTAAAAAAATGAATATGAAAAGAGGAATTAAAATCAATTTTTAGTTAAAAAGAAGGAAAAAGGGGGAAAATAAACCTTGAAAGGTCTCCCATGGATAAACAAGGCCGTCGTGATTCCTATCGAAGAACGCAGCATGTTTTTGCATCACGTTTTGATCAGTAGCCATTGTTGATCTCAGTGCATCACCATCAACTCCTGCATATACATTTACATATATATAAGCATCATTTCATACGATTAATTTCAAAAAATCACAGCAAAATCACACAGATCTAATAAAAAATAGTTGAATCTATCCATTACCGTCTTGAAAATCTTTCGATTTCGAAGAAGAAGCCATGTTTACTAAAGCTGTAATTTGGGGATGAAATTTAAAAAAAAAAAAAAAGTAAATGCAAAGAAGGAAGATTAAAGGTTTTATGAAATTTGGCTGATAAAAACGAATTTTTTTTTTTTTTTGGATGCTATGGATAACACTGCTTATAAATCGTAGGGTCATGGCTTAGCAGTTATTTATAAGGAAACAGGCTGACACGTCTCAGGTGTGCCTGCCAAACTTTTTGAAAAACGAGACGCGCTTTGAAAACTGATAATTTTAGAAAGGTTAAAATATGATATTGGTCTAGCATTCTTTATAAATTTATAATTTAATCCATATCCTTTTATTTACAAGGGTTAACATATACTGAGGTATCTGAACTTAGTAATTTATGCCTACATGGTACCTAAACTTAAAAACCGCAAATCAACTAGGTACCTTTTTTAAATACCTAACTAACATCGTTAAAATATGTTGATGTGGAACTCACGACCAATAACATTGTGACACATGGAAACCTTACATTTTGACATGTGTTAAAAAAATTAGTAATGACTGCCATATCAGTGCCATATCAACATATATTAACAGTGTTAGTCAGGTACATAAAAGAAATATCAAGTTGACTTACGATTTTCAAGTTTGAGAACCAGCTAGGTTTAAAAAAAAAGCTAAGGTACCAAGTAGATACAAGTTGTCAAGTTCAAGCTATCTCCATATATATTAGCCCTACAATAATTTAGTTCCTTTATTTTATAGATTTTAAAATTTAGATCAAATTGTTAATACAATTAATTTTTTTAATTAAATTTGTTGGCGTGGCATTTTGAAATAAAAAAAATTTCACCAACATAACTAAAAATATGACATTGTGATAAACTTGAATTTAAAAAAATAATCTTATTAGTGTTAACAGTTAGACATAAATTTTGAAAATTGAAAAGTGGAGGGATTAAATTCCTAAAAATAAAAGTAAATGGACTAAGTTCTTAATTTACGAAAAAGTACAAAGATATATGACATATTTTAACTTTTTTCGAAATTATAAGTTAAAATGTCTTTAGTCATTGTATTTTGATAAAATTTAAGATTTAGCCATTGTACTTAAAAATTAAAAGAAATAAGAAAATTTTATTTTTTTAATTTAAAAACATTTTAAAATTCTAATTTAATCATTCACCCTTAGTTAGCTTTTCAAAATGGATAAACATTAGGGACTAAATTTATAATTATGTCAAACTTTAAATAAAAATTTAAAATAAAAATTATTAATTATTAAAAATAAAATAACATATTTTAACTGATAAAATAAAAAAATATATATATTTAAATTAATATATTGGAACTTTTTATAAGAGTCGTGTTTTGTTAAAGCATCAAATTCGAAACTAATTTCAACTAAAAAACTGAAATATAAATCTTTTATCATTTCACTTGAAATTCAAGTAATAATACATTCAAATTAAAATAACCCGAACTATCTATAGATATAAATGCATACATCGCTTATCAAATCATAAACAATTATTTTTACGAATTCCAATCAGATCGATTAGCTCAAAGTTTTATTTAATAATGAAAATATATAAGTATTAAAAAGAATAATTTTTTTTATGTAAATCAGATCCCCAATATAAAATTAAAATAACCAAAAAATCTAATTGCAACATATTTTGCTTGGTCCATTGGAAAGCTTAATCAAAGGCAAGTAAAGGTTCTCTTATTTTGCCAAATAAATATTTAGAATTTGGGGAAATTATTAATTTGGTATTTAAGTTTTGACACTTTTTTTTTAACATGACAGTTGTATTATTTTTCGATTCAATTTAATATTTGTATTTGACAAAAATAATATATTTTGGCACCAAAAATAGCAGTGTTAATGTTTTTACGTTTAATTCAAGCTTTAGAATCGATTTTGTCAAAATTCATAATTAACTAATAATATTATCAATTAATTTTTATCAAATCAACCCTAAAACTCGAATTATATTTGACAGATTAAATGCAGAATTAAACAAATTCATAATTAACACTTAATTTATTTTATTAATAAAATCATGAAAAAATCAAACATAATAATATTAGCAATCAAATTCATCTTAAAATTTGAATTAAACACTAAAAAGTTAACACCATTAAATTAGAATACCAAAATATATAAGTTTTATCAAATACAAGTACCGAATTGGACCAAAAAAATAAAACAGGTACCGTATTAGAAAAAAGAGTAAATTTTAAGTACCAAATAAAATATTTTAAAATTTTGAAATAAACAAATGAATTAGAGCACGTTTGGTAAATTAAAAATTAGGGTTCAGATCTCCAAACTCATAAAATATAACCCACCATAGCCGACGGATTTGGCCACACTTTGACACCAAGCGACCAAATTCGTCTACGCTTCATTTTTATACGCCTTTTCATGTTATCGATATATAACATTTATTTCCTAAACTTGTTAATATTTCCCAATCTGGTACTCGTTAATCTTGGAACTTAGGCAATTTTTCTCGATTTGATCTCAAACTTAGATCCCATTAAGGTTTGATGACAATACATCATCACCTCAAAACCTCAAAATTTTAAGAACATGCCATCTCACTTTAACGGAGTTCAAGTTTAGAGACTAAATTGAGAAAAAAACCAAGTTTCCAACTAATATGGGCAAACAAAATTTAAGGACCAATGTGAAAAAAGTTACCAAATTCAAAGATATCATAATCAAACCAAAATAGATGATTGAATTGAAAATTAATTATTACACTAGTTCGATCAATGATATAAAATCAGATATAAATCAAGCTATTATAAATAAATAAATAACGAAAAATTAGGACAAAAATCAAAACTTTTAAATCAATCTATGAATTTGTTTAGAATTTTTATTTAATTATTATTGTACCGATGATTCAATCGATCCAACCATTACTTCAATTTTACAACATTGATGTCGAATTAAGACACAAAAATTCAAGAAAATATTTTGTAAAATGTTGTTCAATATTATAAAGGGCTAATTACATCCCACATCTTCAAACTATTATTTTTATTTTAAATTAATCCTAAATTTAAAAATATTTTAATTAAAAATTTAATTAAAAGTCAAATTTATTTAGAATAAAAATTTTTAATATAATAAATTTATCAAATGCACGACAAAGTTGATTGAGGAATCTAGTGACAGCTCATATCTTAGTTCATTGCATTTCCCTTTTTCTTTTTTTAAATCAATTTCATTTTCTAAAATGTACAAATATTCGAGAATCACGGTTGAAATTTAAAAATATATATAATTAAAATTAAATATTTATAAAAATACTTTAGATAAACTATACCAAGGTCATTAAACTATTAGTAAGTTTACATTTTGATTACTTAACTTCAAAAAGTTACAAAATAGTCATTAAATTATTTGATTTTTTTTATTTAAGTCATTGGGCTGTTAAATTTTTTTCTTTTTTAAAGTCCAACTAGTGAATTTCAAGGGATGATTTGACGATCAATCTTGTGAATCAATACCCATTGACGAGTAAAATAACATATCTTAGATCTAAGTTGATCTGATGGCTAGTGTTGGAGATCAGAGAAGAAAGATATTTGGATTTGGTTTGCAAATTTGTGACATTCAAAGTTGTTCCATGAAAAAAAAATTAAACTATAGAAGAGAAAGGGACTAAGAGCTTTCGATTAGTGTAGACTGTGTGAATAAATAATGCTATACAACAACGACAGTAAGAGCCTAGTGATTTGAATGAAAACTTTCGAATAGTTCAGTAGCAGTTTTATAACTTTTTGAAGTTGAGTGACCAAAACATAAACTTACTAATAGTTTAGTGACATTGGGTGTAGTTTACCTTAAGTTATTAGTAAGTTTACATTTCGGTCATTCAACTTCAAAAAGTTACAAATTGTCACGAAACTATTTAAAAGTTTTTATTTAAGACATTGGGTTATTAAAATTGCTGCTATATGGTCTTCTATAGTTCAATTTTATTCATAAAACAGCATTGATCACATAAATCTGTAAACTAAAATCTGAACAGCTTTCTTATTTGATCTCTAACATTAATCATTAGATTACTTTGGATCTAAGGTATATTATTCTGCTCGTCAAAGGGTACTAATCCACCATGCCGATCGTCGAATCCTTGTTTTGAACTCATTAGTCAAACTTAAAAAAAAAAAAAAAACTTAACAGCTCAGTAACTTACATTAAAATTTTCAAATAGTTCAGTAACTTAAATAAATTCATTAAATAATTCAGTAACCATTTTGTATCTTTTTAAAATTAATTGACTAAAACGTAATTTTACTAATAATTTAATTACAGATTAACTTCATTTTTATTTTGAAATGGGAATTCGTATGAACTCTTCGTTTCTTTTGGGGCTTTAATCATGAAAAATATGCTTTCTCTTTATTAATAATTATATATTTTATTAAACTCTTTTAAAAAGAACTGTTGTTTTTGTTGACAAAAACAACTCTTGAAGGAAAAAGTAAAAAATAAAATAAAGAATTAAATATTAATATAACTAACCCAACTCATTTAGGGTTTGATTTAGAAATTTAAAAAAGTAAAAAAAAGTCACGAAACTATCAATAAATTTACGTTTTAGTCACTCAACTTCAAAAACTTAATGATTACTGAATTATTTGAAAGTTTTCATTTAAGTCGCCTAACTATTTGAAAGTTTTTATTTATGTTACTGAGCTGTTAAATTTTTTTATTTAAAAAAGATTGACTAGCGAGTTCCAAACAACGATCCGATGATCAATATGGTGGATTAGTTCCCATCAGCAAGTAGAACATATATTAGATTTAAGTTGATCTAAAAGTTAATGTCAAAGATCATAGAAGAAAACTGTTTAGATTTTGATTTGAAAGTTCATAACGTTCAAAGTTGTTTCATGAAAAAAACTAATTGGTGCAAACAGTGCAAATAGAGACAGCCATACATTGATGATTTTAATAGCACAATGACTTATATAAGAACTTTTTAATAGTTCAATTACTATTTTGTAATTTTTTAAAGTTAAATAACTAAAGCGTAAATAACGAATAGTTGAAAGATGTTGGGTGTAGATTACTCATAAAAATATGATTATGATACGTAAAAGAAAACGAGTCCCCAGTTCACAAAGAAATCCAAATCCGCATTGTAGAGTACAAGCTAACTTTTGCTTTACTTCCCGTAAACCCAATATCAAAGGTAAAGCATATTTTCATTAAATGTTCTTAGACTAACTACTCTGTCAGTTGAAGAGTTGTATGTATTACAAAGGGTATAAATCCATTGTTTTCTAAAGGGGTAATGTATAATTTATCCAAAAATATTTAATTTTTATTTATTTTATTGATACTTGAATTTAAATTCTTCCGATTCTCGATTCACCCAATTCAATCATTTTGATCTCTAAACTAACAATAACTAATTAATTAATTAGATTTTCAATTTTTATCAATTTCAAGTAATTTTAGAGTCAATCGGTTCAACCTTTATTTAAACAGTTATATTGATCAATTCTCGATCCATCCAATCCGAATACTAATAGCATCATCAAATCTTGACAGAATCCAAATTCATAGACCAAAATGTATCTAATTACCAGAGTTCAAAGAAAAACGTGGACCTAATTGCCAAGTTGAATTGCCAAAAATAATATTACCCAAAATCTTATACCCAAGCTCTTCATTTCTATAAACTATAACATAAATGTATGATCGAATAGCTTCTTCTAAAAAGGAAAATGAAAATGTATGATCCAATAGCTTTTTCTAAAAAGGAAAATGAACATATCCGTGTTAAACGCATACCATATTCAACTCCAAATCCGAATAACATAGATCACAACATAAATTAATTAAGAAGTTCGATTTATTTAACCACCATTTGGTGGAGCCAAGGGCGTCTCTCTCATACACAAGCATTATATTATATATATAATTGAGCTAAGGCAGTTATAGGAATTATCTGTGTATATATATTATGTACATTATGTTCATACAATTAAGTTTAAAAGATGCAACACTTCACCACTAAACCCTTTTGATCAATCCTCGCCTCATCATTGCCTGGGAAAGAACATATCATCACAACATGATTTAAAGAAAGAACATTCATGCACTGAATATATATATATCTCACAAATAATATCAGACAATCTATAATGTTAGCTCATGGTACTCGTAAGAGGGGGCGAATTCAAAATTTTTTTAGGGAGAACCAAAATTGAATTATAAATTTTCGAGAGTTTAAAATATAATTTTATGATGTATTAGTTTATGATTTTATCATTATCCAAGGGACCGAACAGAAAATTTGTTTATTTTGGGGGGCCAAAATGATTTTTTAATGTTTGCCGCGGCACCATAGGGAGATGGCCTGGAAGGGCAAAAAGGGTGTCCAAAGAGACAATACCTTTGGTGTAAGCGCACATGAGGGTGACAACCAAATCCCGCTCGTATACGGAAAAGGCACATTTTTAGTAGTGACCAAGACTAGGATGCCTTTCCCACGTCACTATAAACATTTGGCCATTATTTCAGTCTAAACTTACGTAAAATATATGGTTCTTTTTGGTTATCAAGGCTTTATGGTCCAAAGGTAACTTATTGTTTCATGCAACAATCAATATTTTTCGCCTACAAAATTTGACCATCCAAACAAAATAAACTCATTTCAGAAATATATATTATGTTGCTCAGATTCTTCATTTTTCTCTAAGTACTTGTGTCCAATACTCATGTCCGACACACAAATATGAGAATGAGACCACAAGGAGCTTCCAAATACATTAAATAAACTAACCATACCCAACTGTGACACGCACACCAGAGCCCAAGTAACACAGTATATATATATATGCATGCTTAATCAAAAGTAAGATTTACACACCTTCAGGAGGCTGAGTAAGCTTCCGGTTTTGTGGAGACATCATTTCTTTCTTCAGCTGAGTCAATATATCCTCCATTGTATACTCCCTTCGCCAATTAGCAAGCATGGGGAAAAGGCTTGGTTCAACCTGGTTATTTAGCAGCTATAAGTATATCATATCATAGCATAAAAGGTTCCCTGAACAAACATCACCTACCACTTTGGTTTCGGGACTGACACAGGTCATATTTATCTGGGTTTGAAACCTCACGCTCGGTGGGTTATCGGGATAATCCATGCCACAGAACAATTTCAACTGGTAGATGCGTCCTTCATGAACAGTCTGAGACAAATCAACAGTAAGCAATGCATCAATTCATTTTCGTTTAAGAAATGATGATTTTAAAATTCATATTAGAATTTCCTTTGACCATAAGTTCGACACCATATGAAGGGATTGACATTACATAAAGGTGTTGATAAGTAGAGTTTATATTTTAGAATTGAATTCAATCCATGATTCATGGTGTATATTTAACAATTTAAGCTTATTCTAGAAACTAGAGGAAGGTGAAGCAACAAAGAAAACACTCGTAGTGGCGCCCAAGGTGACAAGCAATCCGAAAAGTTCAGAACCAAAAGCAGATTAGTAACTTGCTATAAAACAGCAAGTCCAACATAAAACGTGCTTGTAAGATGGATCATATTAATGATGAGGATAATTTTTGGACCAATCGGTTGGCTCTTACATCGAGTATTACAAGTTGGGGCCGCGTGTTTATGATGGTCCTGAGTTGGGTTGTGTTGGAATTTTGTTCTTCTTTTCTAATAAATTCTACCACAATTTGGAGCAGTTATAGAAGAGCCAATAGAGACGATGTATTACTTTGTTCTATGTTTAGCGAATACAAAGACGAGCTAAAATGTGTTGCAAGAAGGATTATGAGAATAAAGCAATTATATTTTACGTCTAGGAGACACAGTTCTAGGAAGGTTTAACGGGTTTGCAGTATTACAAGATAAAATAGACACAAATGATCATCGAGTTCAGATGGTATACTAGAAACTTAGTAAGCAAGAAATTCTTGCTTTCTCTTTTTGTATATCTGTCTTCTTATGTGTTTCGAGAGAAAATTGACACCTTAAAGTACATTTCAAGTTCGATGTTTGGCTTAGACCTATCATTGTACTTGCCCATACCAATTCAGAGACACATGCATGAACTACTGAAATATAACACGTAAGAGGCACAGAGAGAGAGAGAGAGAGAGAGAGAGACATTAGGGGGGCCAATAATAGTGCCAGTCCACGATTGCATGTATACGTCATCAGCATCATCCATTCCATAGCTAACAGTTCCATCCCCAATTCCTTTTTCACCTCTCTCGAGTTCTTCTAGCAATCTGAAATTCCTAGGCACTGCGAGAAATTTTAGTAAACAATGTCACTCTTGAAGTTTGCTTTAAGTCCATCTTTACCGAATGCAGTTTTGGAAAATGTAAAAAAGCAAAGTTTCTTCACGACCAAAAGCTATCAATCTTAGAGAGTAACAGTTGACAAAGAACACAGAAATAAACAAAGTGACATACGATAGCATATGCCACAAGATCCAATCATAAGTTCATCATTAACAAGGTTTAATCCTAAACCATGAATGAGCACAAAAAACCATATATGAGAGTTCGGTTTCAGAGAATGGCTCTAATAGGACCCGCCAAATCCCAAACCAGTCCTTGTCTCGTGCCAAAGGTGCCAAAGCTGTCAATCAATGACAATCTTCTACTGCTGAGCCAGCAGTTGAAGGGGTAGGGACAGGGGTTGTCCAGAGATTGAACCCGAGAAGGGTATAAGCTCAAAACATAAACACAAGTACTTTGCTACTCCACTTATGATTCAGTAAACCAAATATCATAAAATATTACAGTAGTAATAATGTGCCCATATTTCTATTCCTTAAGCCCTATTTGACACCAGCAATAAAACCCATTAAAACAAAGGAGATCTTGTAAAGATTTTCACTAACAAAGCCTGTAAAGTTTTGGGAACTTTACAGGAAACAAATGAACAAAAAATATCAAAGCTATAAAACCCTAATTCCTACAAAATCGAATAATTAGCCACCCAGATACAGAACTACCTTCAAACTTCCATTAACAAAGGAATTATAACAAATTATCAGTGATAATAATAAAAATGGGAAATTTGAGAAAAAAAATGAGAAATTTAGGGATTTGAAAATAGGAACTTACCAACAACACTTGATCCTTCAGAACCCATTCCTTCTCTTGATCGTTTCAAAACAAAGAGATTAAGAATTAGGGTTTTTTTCTCTGATTTCAAAAGCGAAAACCCAAAAATAGTTGAGAGGAAAATCAACAGCTACTGTTTCACAAATCACAACTCAGGATGGTCCACTACCACTATGCAGATGTACAGTTTATTTGGATCCGAAGTTAAAAAGGCTTTCGATGAAATTAAAAGGGTAAATTTCATGCATGATCACTAAATTAAAGTGAAAACTACGTTTTGGTCACATAAGTTTTAAATATTATGTAATAATCACCAATATTATTGATTTGTTACATTTTGATCACTTAACTGGCCCTACTCCTTAACAAAATGATCTTGTGACATGTTAACTTATGGGTTAATAACTAATTTGATCCTTATGCTTTTCCATTTTATAACTATAACTCTAAAAATACATTATAAAATTTTAGAATTTAAAAAAAATGAAAATTCATATATTATTTCTAAAACTATGATATGTTAAAAAATTATATGTGTCACAAGTCAACTCAACACCAACTCAATCATGCACTTAAAAAATAGTATAGATATTAGAAGTGATACTAAAACTCAGGCACTCCCATTATAAATAGTATATGCTGATAATTCCATCAAACGCATATACAAGTGTAATTTTAAAAAAATATTCGATAAACAATAAAACAATTTGTTTGAAACTATTAATAATAACAACAATATGTACGAAATTAAAATAAAATAAAACAATTTAACCTATTTAAAATTAATAGGGATATACAAGCAGTGTGGGTGGAACGATTCGTGTAATAATATTGAAATGTATAAAAATTAAAATAAATTTTTTATTGAAGTGATAAAGTTGAAGTATTAAGGATGTTGATGGCATGGTTAAAATCTCTTCATATGCAAAGTTTTTTTATCGGGTTTCTTAAAAATATAAAAAGACAAAAGTAATTTCGTAATAATATAATTTATTTTATTAGTTTAACCCACTAAGTTGGCATCACTTAACTCGTGACATTGAACAACAAATAGCTTAATATTAGTAAAGATATACATACAATATAAGTGAAGCAGTTTGCGTAATGACATTGAAATGTATAATAATATCGTAATAAATCTTTAGTTGAAGTAGTAATGAAAAGTTTTTTATAAATGTGAGTAACGTGGATCCAAATCTCAACAAATGTAAATTTTATACTTGTTTTATTACAAATGTAAAAGGACAAAAATAATTTTGTACGAATATAACTTATTTCAGTATGTAGGGTAGTTTAGTAATTTTTCAATCGAGTTAGTGTCTGGTTAACTCGTGACATAAACTCAGTCAAGAGTTTAAATAATGAAAAAGTTTGTATAAAATTAAAAACTAAAAATTAAGTAAAATTGAATAAATAGTGAATAATAAAACTTTTGTAAAAGTTTCCAAAACCTCAAAACTAATATTTTTAATTCATCTATTTTTACAATATTCATTTTTCTTAATTTTTTTCATTTTAAATTATGCTACCTAAGATCTAATGTGTTATTTAACGGTTAAATTAACGATTTTTAGTAACGAAAAGACCTAATTGATATAACATCGATAGTTTAATGATATAGTAAGAATGATTTGAAGTTTAGAAACTAATTTAGAATGAAGGTCATAGTTTAGGGATGTTTGGTGCAATTAATATATTATTCTCTCTCCCAAAACACAAGGGTAAACTATAGTAGTAGTCACCCAACTATTAATAAATTTATTTTTTTGTTATCTAACTATAAAAAATTACAAAATAGTCTCTCAACTATTCATACTTTCTTTTTTGTCACTAGCTGACTAACAATGACAAATTTTAAAATCGACATAATAGCAAGTTTAACCCTCAACACTTATAAATTATGTCAATTTAGTCTCGATTCTAAAAATATAATCCTCAACATTTACACATTGTGTAATTTGCTCGCTCTCTTTCCACTTTTGATTTTGTATGTGACATTAGGGTTAATTTTAAAATAATGAGAAAAAAATATTATTATCCTGGACTTTTAGGTGTGTCAAATATTTTTATATTTTCAATTAAATTTGACCAACAAATTTGCCTTTTTTAGCTTTTTAGGTGAAAAGGTCAGAAAGAAAAACAAAACTATAAAAACAGACTAAATTACACAATGTGTAAATGTTGAGGGTAAAATTTTTTAGAACCAAGACTAATTTGATAGAATGTATAAACATCGAGGGTTAAAGCTGCTATTATATCAATTTTAAAAGCTGTCATTGTTAGCCAGCTAGTGACCAAAAATACAAAATTGAATAGTTGAATCACAATGTTGTAATTTTTCACAGTTGAGTGACCGTAAAAAAAAAGTTACTAATAGTTGAATGACCATTTTATAATTTTTCATAGTTGAAATGACAAAAAAATTAGCACGATGACTTATTTAGCCCTCAAACTTTATAAAAAAAAGTCATTTTAACCATCTATTTAATTTTCGGCTTTTTATAATACTTAAACTTATTTTTTTTGTCAAATCACCCAAATATTTGCTGACGTGGATTGCCACATGGATTTCACATTAGAAATTAATTAAGTTTTAATATTTTTTGAATTTTTAAAAAAAATTATAAGATAAAATTTTTAAATAATTTTAATTATTTCTATATAATTTTTTTATATATATTATATTTTTTAAAAAAAATTAATTAATCACTGATGTGACATGGTAGTTCACGTGTATTTTTTTGTCAAACCATTAAAAAATTGATGGAAATTTGCTGGCATGGACTACCACGTGAACTTTGACAAAAATTAAATGAAAGGCTAAAATTATATTTTATATAAAGTTAGAGGGCTAAATAAATCATTATGCCAAAAAGTTTTTACTAATAGTTGAGTTGGGGGACTATAGTTTACCCAAAACACAAACTATGCGCGTGTCTATATATAGGGTCGGTCTACTGTCACGACGCTAGAACTCCGCGGCCCGTGACACTAGAACCCTGTTAATTCGGAAACTGTTTATCCGTTTTTCTCTTCCTTCTATCATCGTCCAGGTTTTTTCTTCTTCTCTTATCGGTTCTGACCCACCACCTTTTATCGCCGGATTTGATCCGTATCCCATGTCGGTGGTTACGGCACCCCAAACTGCCGCCGTGTCCAGGTAACGTAGACAATACTTCTTGCAGATGCATTAGATTACTAGTTTCGTTCCTCTTCATTGCTTTAATCTTCTTACAGGGTGATATTGGTCCTGAAATGCCCTCAGCTGAGTCACTTGCTGCAGCAGCCAAATTAACACAAGCCTAGGCTGAGCTCAGGTATTCTACATAACGAAGTTTTTTACTCTCAGTTTTTATTTTGTATCAGAAAATTAATGCTGGCTTTTATAACTATTTCTCTGGCATTCTTTTTACAAATTAATCCAGAGAAGTTGAGATGGAGGAAGGTGATGAACTCTTTATTGGACCTCCACCTCCGGCTGTGGTTGCTGAAGCTGAATCAGCAAATGAAGCAGAAAGTTTTGAAGAGGTACCAAATTTCACCCCTTATGTAGTTTATTCAAGTTTAGCTCTATCTTTTGTTGGTAGGGCCATAAATATTGCAGCCTTGAGCCTCTCTTGGAATGTGGAAAATTTACCTCGTGGTCTTTTATTGCCCTTGGTTCTTCTTTCATCCTTGTGATGTTGCTCTGTCAGCTTTGCTTGTTTGTTAATCTCCTGTCTTGTTGGGAAGAAAAGAGGTGAATGGTTGCTTGGCTATTGTTCAATTAATATGCCTCTGATTCATTCTAGCTGCCATTTTCTTTTCTATGGTAATGAAAACTGTCATATTAATTAAATGAAATCATTGACAATGAAATGAAACGTCAAAATTTTAGTTCATCTTGTTTCTTGTTTCTTTTGTTGAATTTGCCTTAATTGACTCATGGTCTGCCACTATAATTAGTCAAATATTTTCTTCCTAGTCTCAACAAGCGTCCTATATCATATGTTATGTTTGTTGATTTTTCCCGTTGTAGCTGTATTTCTGGCATTCGCTATCATTTATCTTCTTCAGTTAGGGGCTTAGAGCCTTGTTCCTTTCCAAATCATTAGAAAAGTAGGAATAAACTACTGCATTTTATCTTTAGGTTTGCCTAATGTTCACTCAACATCTTGTGGTTCTGTATTACCTGATACTATGCTTAGAGCTTGAGAATTTTGAGAACACCAATGAAATTGTGTAGGTTCCCTAAAGTCCTAGGTATAAATACTCGGTTACTTATGCACTTGTATGATAAGCAATTCTTTGGCACGACACATTATGGTTGTATTTATAAAGAGTAACTTGTATGTAATCACTCAATGGCTCTTCAATTTTCCCTGAGCAGGTCACAAGAATTATGGGAGCTGAATCTGACTGTCCATATGATGTTATAGGAGCAAACAGAAATATTTCTGCTGATAATATAAATAAAAAGTAAGGTTTTTTCTTTTAAATGGATGAAGAAGAATTTAATATTAGTTCCGTAATTTTCTTTTTCATTGCCTTTCATTGTTAAAGCATGTATCGGATACCTAATATTTCTTTTCCCTCAGCAATAGATATTTTACATTGTATCAACAACACCCTAGTTTAATAATAATGAGCATGTATGTGGTGGTTTGTTATAATTAGAGATGGGAAAATGAACCTGAACCTCAACCTGAAAACCTGTTTGTAAAAACCCATACCCAAATTGACCAAAATGTCAAAGACCTAGAACAAAAAAATTACTCAAATCTGAAATTTCCTAAACTTAAAAGAATTTGAACATGAATCAATCTGATCCCAGTCTGGTGGAAACCCAAGACTGGCCCGAGTAAAACCCATAATAAGCCAAACTCGGTGGTAAAACACTGGACCCAATCCAAAAATGATCTGACCCGAAACGATTCAACCTGATCCCACCTATTTGCTGCCCAACCAATATGGGAGATTAGGATAAACTAACTAGTTAAACTAACTAGTCTAAGTAACATGGTTTTAATTTTAGCTTCTAATTTGTACTTGTTCTTACACAAATAAACTCCTCCAAGTTTTGGTAATAACTGAAGTACAAGGAGGAGATACTAGCAAGGAGAGATGCCAAAAAGTTTAAATGCTGAATCCATGATATGAGTTGATTATCCTAGGGAGCTTTCAAGCTATGGGTTAATTTTGTCACTTATACCTATTACTTCCAACTTGGAATTTTGGTGGTAATGGAAAAATGTTCCTTTGAGGCTGCTGTGTGGATGCCTACTGAGCTAAATCCTTGTCCTAGGTTTTGTTAATAAAGAGGCTATAAATTATTTACTTTTCATGTCATTTCTCATTTTAGAGGCGGTTTACATGTTGATGGACTCTGCCATTTATCTTGATGTGATTGTGAACTTCTGTTGAACTGTGTTTCTCATAAGCTGCTTTGTTTTTCCTTTAGATACTGGAAACTGTCTCTTTCGGTGCATCCAGACAAAATGTCCTCATCCACAGGCACACCAAGCATTTGTCATACTCAACAAAGCTCTTAAGGATTTAAAGGTCTGGATAAGGTGAGGGTTTGATTTGTCTATTCTGAATGCAGTCACGGTTGATAACTTATATGCCTCATTCATTTTGGGTCTTATGGTTCTTCATTGCCTGTGTGGACTCATTGTGTGAACCAATGCTGTAAACTCATTGAATTGTTCTTTAGTATTGAGTTGTTCACAGGACATAGGACCCCAGATTTTGCTTACGACTTTTCTTGTCTTACATTGAATGGCTGAAGGGGATTTTCTTTTTGGGGGTATTCTGGTTTCTGCGGCATCCTTGAAGTTACATAGGGCTTTAGTTTGCATCCTTACCACATTTTTGTCAGAACCAAAAGTTAGAATATGAAGAAAGTAGAGTAGTTGGTTTTCTTTCAAACTAAAAAGAGTCTAATTTCATCCAGTAGCACAAATGTAGGATTAGTAAAATTTTCCTAGTTATTCAACATAATAGTCGAGTCTGTTTCACTAGTATCTTCTTGAATATTGGCATCTCTGTTATATTTTGTCCAATAATATGGAATTATTATTATAATTGTAGTTATGGTTGTTCCTCGAAATGCCTTCTTCTCCTTTCTCCTCCCCCCAACAGAACCTTGTCCTTCAGGGTTTTGTTTCATTGCCCATATGAATCACTGTGTTAACATTATTACAGATCTTATTAAGCTTAATGAGCCTGTATCATCTAACCAATTGCACGGGCAGAAAAGCTTATTAGCTGTAAACCATTTTTCTAAATTTTCACCAACATACAATGTCAACAACACACAATTGTTTCTGCATTCTTATGGGTGAATTTTTGCTGCATTTTGAATTTATGGGGGATTTATAATTCTCTCCTCTCTCTAACATTTAGTCTCACTATCGTAATTCTAACATGAAACTTCTTACACTTTGCAGCGAAAAGCACTGCATTAGAAAATAAAAATGAAGGAGTAGCAAGAGGAATTCAAGGTATTTGTTATTTACAAGCTCTTAGTATAGGTATTAATTTGATGAACTTATTAGTATCAACTTATTATATTAATACTTTTCTATAGGCTGAGTTGCAAGCAATGCGTGAAGCTGCACAATGGAGAAGATTGCAAGGTTAGATATTTTCTCTGTAGTTACATGCAACATCTATGTGTCTGTGCACGCTCTTGCACGTGCATTCATGTGTTTGTCTCCCATCAATTACTTTACCTACGATGGGTAGGAGTGTTGGTGCTTCATAGCTGACTGTACATTCTCCTATAATTTAGTATTATTATTATTATTATTATTATTATTATTTCTTCTTTTTCATCTTGTGTCAACAGTTTATGGAGTGCTAAAGAATGTTGATCTAGAACCAACTTTTAATTATTGCAGGTATATCAATGGAGGGTGATGATGAGCTGCTTGTGCATGAAGTAGAAGTTAAAGTGCCACCGAAAAGGGATGAATGGATGACAACACTACCTCCCGAGAGTAAGGTAAGACAATGTGTGCAGTTCTATTCTTTTTGCATAGTTAGTTGCACAAACGTCATAATCGGTTTTTGTCCTTCGGAATAAATCCTTCAATCCTGCTCTGCATATTCCACTGTATTGGAACTTATGGAATTTTTATATTCTTATTGTGGATAATATTAGCATAGCACAAGGGAATTTACATCTCCAGAGTTTAAACTGAAAATACTCTAATTATAATATCCTACCTGTTTTATTCTTGTCAGCCAGGTGTGACAAAGCAATCGGCAAGGTCTAACAAGAATGCAAAAGAAGGGCGGGGTGATACTAGTGTGTGGACTGATACTCCTCTAGAGCTAGCCTGAAGCGAACACGCAGTGAGAATCTCGCTTTTGAACGTTTTTGGAAATCATATTGTATGATAATCTTCATTTTGTATAGTTGTTTATCATGATTCTGCTTCTTGCTTAATTGCAGTTACTTGGAAGCCTACAATGAGGCTGCTGCTCTTGCTTCTAACGGAGAAGAAAATACGAAGAGGATGCAGATTTGATGGATAAATATAATAAAGAAAAACGATTGAAATCATTGGTACAAAAGCATCAAGAGGAGGCTGCAAAGCGACCAAAGAAGAAATCGAAGCCAGAGAAAGACGAGTGGGAGGAGAAACATCCATGGAAGCCACGGGATCGGGAGAGGGACCTAACTGCCAGAAGGCAGACCGTATGTCTCGATACAGCAAACATGGCTAAAGGTTTGATTTCCAGGTTTTCAACAGGAACTGTTCAGAGGAAATTCCTTTAATGCGAAAGAGAGAACCTAAATTGTTGAGAATGATAGCTACGAATCTTGAATGAACATAGATAGTAAAATGCACATAAAAAGATATTTAAAAAAAAACTTTAAATTTCGTAATTTTATACAAGATGACATCCTTATATATGTATATATTTTTATATATAAAAAGGAAAAAAATTTCACAAGTGAGTTGAACTTTAAATCCGATCGATGGATGATATTAATTCAGTCAAGTGCTTATAATTATAATTATTGATATTGGCGTCGGGCTTTTTACTTTTCTTTTTTTTTTCACAAAAGTTGATTGATAATTTATATGTTTGTATGATTTTTTTTTTATATATCTTCTAGTATAATGTTTTTGTTCATTTTTTACTTTTTGTATACCTTACTAAAATGCAAAAATAATATTAGTAAATATTATTTTCTATGTAAATCATATAAAATAAATATAACATAAATGGTTAAATATATACAAACATAAAATATATTATTATCCTATTTATTAAAAAAAATAAACTAGATGTAAGCAAAATTAAGTTAAAGTTAAGTTAATTGAAATAACCAATTATTTAGAAGGTAAATTTTTTTATATTAATTTGATTCTATATTATAATTTTTATGTATTTATATTTGTATTTACAATGTATGCACTTACAACAATGAAACTTCCCAAAAATATATATTATACAAAATAAAAAAAATACAATTAACCAATTTTCCACTAAAAACATAAATAAAATACATAAAAGTCTTATATTATATGAAATAAAAAAAATTAAAAAATATTGTATTTTTTTTACTTTTGAAATTTAAAATTTCGAGTTTGATTTTTTAATTTTTTAAAGCTAATTAGTAAACTTACTAATTATACCTTCACGTGTAAGTTTGTCCGAATTTTACAAGTAGCCCAATAAACAGCAGATTACGTAGGAAACCTTAAAATATAACAACAAGACAAAACACCCAACAGTTGAAAAAGATCTTGAGATTCTTACAGCCATGACAACTTTTAAACTTTCTTTCTTTATTAAATAAATAGGTTTAATTGTGACTTTAATCCCTATAGTTTACATCTCTCTTTTTTTTAATAATTAAAGTTTGTATTACAATTTAGGGGATACTAGTAATCAAATAATAATAAAATTTATTCTTTACTTTAACGGTAACAATTAACGATGTTATCAATTTAGGTTTGTTGATAATATTATATAAATAAATAAATAAATATTAAATTCAAGCGTGGGTTGAAAAACTTCGAATTCGATTAAGCAATTATCGGGTCAAGCTATGAATTAAGTCAAATTAAAGTATAAAAAAAATTCGTTTCAAACAACTTGTGAGGCTAACAAAACATTTTGATATTAATATATTTTTATATCATGAAATTATATTTTCATCTTTATTATTAAAAAAAAAAAAAAAAGAGCTTAAGTATAAACATGCTCGAGCTACCAATCGAAACAAATTCGAGCACAGTAAAACTTGCTATGAACGAGCTCGAACTTAATCAAGTTCAAATTCGAGCTTGAATATAAAAATTGATTAATGAACTTATTGGTTGATTTAGTATCAAGCTAAACTAAAACTTAATAAATGATATTCAATCGAGCTCGAGGCAAACATTAAATTTTAAATTCCACGTTAAACTTAAACTCGAGCTTACCACGATTCAAACTCGAATTAGTTCGGTTAGTGGAGTATATTGAAGAATACCAAATAATTTTGTTGGGTTAAAAATGGAAATATTTATATCCAGCTGCTTTCTTTTTTATCAAAGAAACAGTCAACTTTGCCACATGATTGCAACTAAGACCCCATTTTTTCATTTCACAGTCAATCAATTAATCATTTATAAAATAAAAAAAGAAGAAGCTTGTAAAAAAATTCAATGGACACCATTAATACACCATATAAACTCTCTTTCATTATCCTTTACAGCAAAGAAAAACCAGTACCCACCTTCATAATCAAACAAACCCCTTTTAATCCTTTAACCCCTTTTTTTTAATTAAAAAAAAAACCCTTTTAAATGAACAACAAAGAACAGTGAAAATCCGAAGAAGAAGAAGAGGAAGTAGTGATGGAATCGAAGCCTTTACGTTTCCTTACTCAACAATCTTTATTTGTAGCCGTTCGATCTGGTGAACTTGAAGCGGTGAAGCAGATATTAGATAAGTTGAAGAAAGATGAAGCGTGTGATGGATCATCAACGGTGTATGATCTGATGGCTGCTCAAAGTGAATCAGGGGCTACTGCTTTATATATTGCAGCTGAGAATAATTTCAATGAGGTTTTTGATTATTTGATCAAATTTTGTGATGTGGAGATTGTTAAGATCAGGTCTAAGTCTGATATGAACACTTTTCATGTTGCTGCTAAATTTGGACATTTGGGTATGATTTTTTTCTATGATTCCTTTTTTTTTTCTTGCTTGATTTTAATGATTTTTTAGCTTTGATTTTTGATATATATATATATATTTGCTTTGGGGTTTAGAGGGAAGGGATGAATTTTGAATGAAAATTAGAATTTGATTTTTGGATTTTTCTGTTTTTCTTGAAGTATTTGCGTTTTTCGATGTATATTTGAGGTAAGGGTTGGAGAGAGAATTTTTGTAAATATTCATGTTTAACACATACTCGAAGTCGTAACACATACTCGAAGTTCGGAACGAAATTGAATTTAGTTATTTTAGCAACTTATTATTCGATTTTTTATTTTTATTGAAGTATTTGTATTTCTCTATGCATATTTAGATAAAATATTCATGTTCGGCACATATTTGAGTCCGGCTAACGAAATTAAATTTAGTTATTGTACCAACATATTATTTGAGTTATTTATGAAATTTTGATTTTTCGGATTTTCATTTTCTTGAAGTATTCATGTATTTTTCGATATAAATTAAGACAAAGGTTTGAGATAGAATCCTTAATTACTCATGTTGGACATGTACTCGTATTCGACATACCCGAGTCTGATTAATGAAATTGAATTTAATTATTTTAGCAACTTATTGTTTCAACTATTTGACTTCTTTGAATTTGGGATATTAATGGAGCATATAGCGAAGAGAAACCATGAACTCGAATCAAAGAGCTTGCTGAACCCATAGAGTAAATATTCCATGTTAGATAGTACATCTTTCTTGGTATATCAAGACTCGAGATAATCGATCGGAACATAAGTCTCATACGAGCAACTCCGAGCTAAAATCGGGTATTTGTTCGCGAAATATACTTTGGTGTGATTTAGGATAGTTAAACAATATGGGATTGTGCAATATCACTGATATTTGGTTACTCTGTTGTGAATGGTGATTGTCCGTTGCGGATTTATGTACCGTTTTTTCTGCAGGCATAGTGAAGGAACTTTTGGGGTTATGGCCAGAACTTTGTGGGATATGCGACTCTACGAATACGAGCCCCCTTTATTCTGCAGCTGTTAAAGGTCATTTAGATGCGGTAAATGCGATATTGAATGCCGATGCCAGTTGCATACGGATAGTGCGTAAAAACGGAAAGACAGCCTTACATACAGCTGTGAGGTATGGCCTTATCGATATCGTAAAAGCTCTTATCGATTGCGATCAAGGAATTGTTATCATCAAAGATAAGAAAGGCCAAACTGCACTCCATATGGCTGTCAAGGGTCAATGTCCGGCGGTAGTTGATGAATTATTGTTCGCCAATCACTCCATTCTGAACGAACGTGACAAAAAGGGGAATACGGCATTGCACATTGCTACGAGGAAATCTCGCGCGCAGGTATCTGTTACTTCATGCATGTGTGTATATACAGTAAACATTTCGTAGAAGTCTCTATATTAGGAGTCAGATTACATTTTGTCTTCTCTACTCAAATAAATGGGTAAATTAATCCTTATACATTAGATTAAAGAACAAATTTACAGGGGCCTCCATGGTGTACTTTTACCATGTATATATGGCATATGTTTCTTCGGCTTTTCATTTTTCTTAAAATACCCGGTTTCAGATATCAATTTATGGCCTTTTCTTGTTTTATGTGTATACAGATTGTGAGCTTGTTGCTAACTTATAGATCTACTGATGTCAACGTCATAAATAATCAACGCGAAACCGCGATGGATTTGGCTGATAAACTCCAGTACGGTGAATCCGCGTTTGAAATTAAAGAAGCTCTAACGGAGGCCGGTGCTAAACATGCTAGGTGCGTTGGTCAAGTAGATGAAGCAATGGAACTTAAGAGGACAGTGAGTGATATTAAGCACGAAGTTCACTCGCAGTTTATACAAAACGAAAAAACGAACCGAAGAGTTACGGGAATCGCCAAAGAACTACGGAAACTTCACAGAGAAGCAGTCCAAAACACCACGAATTCTGTCACTGTCGTCGCTGTTCTCTTCGCGTCAATAGCTTTTTTAGCAATCTTCAACTTGCCCGGTCAATACGTAAGTGATGATCCGGATAGTGGGAAAGCTAATATAGCCAATAACGTTGGTTTTCGGGTTTTTTGCCTCTTGAATGCTACATCCCTCTTCATATCGCTCGCCGTTGTCGTAGTGCAGATCACATTGGTCGCATGGGACACAACGGCACAAAAACAGGTTGTATCGGTAGTTAACAAGTTGATGTGGGCCGCTTGTGGTTGCACATGCGGAGCGTTTTTATCGATAGCTTTCGTGGTTGTCGGAAAAGGTAGTTCATGGATGGCTGTTACAATAACCATCGTTGGAGCACCAATCCTAGTCGGGACACTTGCTAGTATGTGTTACTTTGTTTTCCGGCAAAGGTTCGGGACTTTCCGGAGCGATTCTCAAAGACGAATAAAACGAGCAACCGGGAGTAAGTCTTTTTCATGGTCATATTCTGCAAATATATCAGATGATGATGATTATAATTCTGATCTTGAGAAGATATATGCTTTATAAAACACTATTGTATGCCTGTAAAAAGCATGGGACAGCTAATACGAGACAACCCGGAATAGCTGAAGAATGGCCCTTCCGTGAAATGGCCAGTCGACGGACCGAACGACCGGGTTAGTTTTCAGGATCAAATAAGGGGTCAAGGGGGAATAGAATAGCCATTCTATCGAACCAAATATGATGTAAATGGCCGATGATACCGGAAATGTTACCCGATACTCGGATACCGGTTAAGTATATATTTGTATTATTATTAATATTATCATTACTACGTTTTTTGTGAAATAATAATTACATAATCTTGAATTTAACTTGATTTGATCATAAAATCTTAATAACATAAATCTATATCAATTTGAACTTGTATTAACCCAAATTTGAAATTAATCTAAATTTGTAATTATCTAAATTCCGAACTTCAAATGTTTTGTACTTGAAATAATTTAAACTTAAATTATCTAAACCTATAATAAATCAACTCGAAATGAATAAAAAAATTTGAAACCTAGATTGATCATTTTCATCCAAGTCTAAATTTTACGTAAACGCATTGGCAAATTGAGTACTAATATGGGAGATGAGTTTAATTTTAAAGCTTTTTATGCCATTAAAATAATTTTTTATCCAATCGTTGTATCTTTATTATGAGTTAATTTTTGATTAAGTCGAAATTTAAACTTAATAGTACTCAATTTGAACAATTCACTAATCTTATCAAGTTTTTATTTTTAATATATATTTTAAACATTATTTATTATTAAATTTTAATTTTACTTTTAGTATATATTATTAATCTTAAGCTTAATTATCAAATTAACTCGAGCTTCAACTCAAATTTGAATATGCATAAGCTTAATTAAACTCGAGTAACTCAATTATATATTGAGCCAAATTCCAACCTTGAATTTTAAATTAAACTCAAACTTACAAGTACTCCAGCTAAACTCGGAGAATTAGAACCCTAGTCATCTTTCTCGACTCGGCTTGACTCACCATGTCACCATTGTATAAGTCAAATTAGGCTTTATTGGAGCACCGCTAGGTCTTTCCTTTTTCATTAATGAAAATTTTCTATTAAAAATATATTTATTAAGAAATTCAAAGAAAAGACCTTAATTCTACATTTATGTTCTAAATTCAAACTCGACTCAACTTAATTTGATACAAATTAAAAGGCTAGTAAATTCAAACCTAAACTAATTCAAACTCATACCGAACCAAAACTCAAACAACCTAAATAAAAAATAAATTTGAATCTGAAACATCCCCAACTCAAAAAATTCAAACAATCTGAAGTGATCAAAACTAAAATGATCCAATTCAACAAATAAAATATTATTGCAGCATCTCAGCAGAATCAATTTATGTACAGAATAAAAAAATAAAAAAAAAAACTAATCAAGAAGAATATATGCATTGATAGTTTCAACAAATATTATTTTTGTACTTAAATTAGAAAAATAAAAAAGGTTCCCTTATTACATAAAATTCAATGAACAAAAAGAGAAGAAGTATTTTCTAATTCATTTTCTCCCTCTAAAACCATGTGATTTTTTTCAATAAAAATACCTGAACCACATGGGTGTATTTTGTTTGTAAAGGAAAAAAACGAAAAAAAAGAAGAATTGCTTGGAACCCCCCTCCCCCCCAAAAGCTTATATTTAAAAACCCGAATTTTCACCAATAAATTAAAATAAAAACGACTACGATTTACAACTTTACAAACTACTACCAGATACTGGATCTCACCGCAACCGTGGCTTGATGACCAAACAACTTGCAACTAACCCGGGCCTCTCTTAGATGATCTTGAAACAGCCCGGTTTGTGTTCGATGTTGGGAGCTGCCGGGGTTCTTCAGCTTTTGGCCCATCCTGCATAAAGATCAGGCGATGCCTAAAACCGGTTGACATGTATAGAAATACGATCTTCTAAAGACCCTCAAAATGCATGCAAATCTTCGAAACAATTGAACATACCCGAATCCAAGTTCTAGTCTTTTACATTATTAACAAATTACCGACATATGTAACAAGCAACTCGTATACCTTCAATAATGAGTTGTTTCGAGATTGTGCTTGTGATTTCGCAAGCAAGCGGTGTTGTCGTTGAATTTGCTCAAACTGTTCCAGCCACGAAGTAAAATTAATGTCGTTCTGTACATTCCCATTATTGAGGTTTTTGTTACCATCCTCAGTAATTTGGGATGCACCGTGATGGGAGTATGGGTTGCCTGATAATGCATGCTTGAGTTGATCACCATTAAAGGAGTATGTTGGGACGGTTTTTAAACGAGTTTGCAGTATCTTGAATGCGGCACTTTGCTGCAGTTAAATAAGAAGACAAATATAACAATGAAATATTAATCCCGATGTTTATATGCGCCAATTTACCACGGGCATGAATAAACTTGAGGTTTCCCTTATACCATAAAGTCGAGTTCCATTGTTTTCATGAAGTCGAGTTTACACCAAAAGTCGTTTTTTATTCAGTTAGTTCGAGGGAGTAATGCCTAGAAAAGAAAGGATAAAGACATACCTGAGGAAGTAGCATCAAAAGACCATACAATGCTTTCAGCAACCATACATATCTTCCGGGTTCAAGAAGCTGGAAATAGAGAAAACTACAGACCAATAACATAACGGATCTTCTAAAATCAAAAGACAAAAATGGAAAATAGAAATAAACCAATTACTTAGAAAAAATGCAACTATAGTTACAATTAATGTATTCAACTATGCTATGCTCGGAAATATGAATTTGTAAAATTGAATTCGGTATTCATTTGTTATATAAATTGTGAAATGAAATGCATATACTATGTATTTGTTAAGATTCAATATGATTCTATTTTGAAAAGTATAAAATCATGAATTTCAAAATCATAAATATTCATAGATTTGAAAAATAATCATGGATACTACATTTATATGTGTTTTACCACAGATTGTGAGCTATTAAAAGTATAAGTTCATAGGGCAAGTATTTATAATCTAAGCACCTGCAATCTTAGATGAGCAAAGATCGGGGTTTCAAGCAAACGAATCAATTTATCAAGCTGAACCAAGAATTTGACGTTAATATCTTCCTCAACCAGGGACTGAATCACAGCACTCGCATGCGGATACATCTATCAAGCAAATAAATACTTATATTAATAACCATAAAAGTAGATGGTTCAACCTCGCCTCTCCTCACCTTAGCCCATAACACAAAAAAACGAGATATTGACAAGCAATTTAAAGGAGATAGTTCCTTACCTGAGCTAATAAACAGAGACTTATAATTGCCATTGGTGAATGGCTCCATGAAGCATACAAAGCAACAAATAAATCTTTTCCAGCAGCATTAGCCAGTGACTGTTTCAAAAGTTTCCGAATCTCAGACAGCTCAGAAGAAGTGAGTAGAATTAAATTCAATGCCTGAAACACGAGAGAAGCAAACTTAAAATCTGGTGCTTGATGGAAGTAACACTGCTAAAAGTTAATTGCTTACTTTATTTTATAACTCTAATAGAAGAGCATAATTGCATTAGTTAAATTCTTAAATATGTGACAGAACCTGAACCATAATGCAGGCAAATTCTAGGTCTGCTTCTCCCTCTAGTATGGAGGATAGCTCACGGTAAACCCTTTCAGCATCCAAGAGATCACAAAGTCTACGTATTATCAAAGCTCCACGCCTAAGGAAACAGGGACATGATTTGCAAAAGAAAGAGGTGAGACATGTGTACATAATTAAAATAACTACAGCTAGTTGGCCATGTAGCCTAAATGAAAGATAAACAGCCAAAAGAAAAAAATCGTAATAAATTTCAAAAAGGAAAAGAAAAACACTAGGGCTTGAGGGGACTAGAATCACCTCTCCAGGAGAGAATGATCGATCCGGAAATTTTGCACTAGAAAAACAACAAGCTGGCTGAAATGTTGGGGATCTTGTGCTATGCATGCATGAATGTCAAGAACTAGGAGCACCACCTGATAGCAAAATCCAAATTGCAACGTAAATTAGTATATACAAACAAGAGCATTTTTAGGTTAACACCACACAGACACACATGTAACACATATACTAATAACAAGAAATTTATAGAAATAGTTGGAGCCAAAGATCATGAAATCAAATATTAACAGTTTTAAATTTTATGTCCAATGACAGTTAGATACGTCCAACATAAAAGCATCACTCTATTTAATACATGGCAAAAGAAGTAAGGACTAAGTATTAGTACTAGTGACTAAGATGCTCCGAATATATTCTTAGGAAGAAAATTTCCAAAGCATTGTTTGATTATCATCCATTCAGCCTATAGAAGGACAATTATTGGAGATAAAGAGAGCAGTATAAGCACAGCAAGGAATGAAACAAACAAAAAAAACTCAATAATGAATGTTGAAAATATATAGACTAGCAGTAACTTGATCCAAACTATCGAAATATACTGTCAGAGGGATTGAGACAGATGTTTTTCTAACAAAAATAAAGCAAAAAAACCAGAAGGAAACAAAGCAAACTAATTGCGTCCAAGAAAGAGACATCATACTCAGAGTGAAATATAGTGATTCTTTAGGCTCAATGTTTTGAAAAAACCTGATCCTTAATCCCCAATTCCTTCCAAAAGAGAGAAGAAAGAGGCGATATGGACAAGGAAAACCTCTTGCAAAGGCAAGTCTCTATCTAAGTTCATAGGAAGGTAAGGATATTGCCAGCTGGGTTAGCTAGTTTCAGTATCACCATCCAAGAAACAAATTAAAGGACATAGGGTTCATCCTATTGAATTATAGTGATACTAAAACACAAAACAAGAATAAAGAAATAAAACAAAACAAAACCCTTAATGGAACAATTGAATAGAAAACATTTAAGTGGCAGCAGAAAATCACCTCATCAGAAGAGTCAGCTAGAGCTTTCAAAAGGGTGTCAAATATGTCATTTAGAAAACACAAGACCTGTTTCAGGTAAAAAAAATTAAGCACCATCTACATTGGAGTAATATTGGCATAAGAAATAGCAATTGGTTATAAACTTCAAATTTCAGACTTTAAAATGAGCTTATACACTTCTTACTTTGCTTTATATTGAAATTATCATGCCTTTACACGGGAAATCAAGTCTTTTTAATACACAAATAGATTTCAGGAAGCAGCATCAGATATGCTTCCACCAAACATGAAAGCCAAATAACATATGGAAAGATATGAGATTTACCCAACAATACTAAAAACTTGGACCTTGAACCTCTTTTTGCAAGTCAGATCATCATCAAGATAATGAAAAACTAAAATATCATGCACACCACCAGATGTATATGAAATATACAAATAACTGCATCATCACCTCAGAACGATGTCTATCTAAAAGGGTTGATATCCAGTGTAATGCTTCAATTCTCGTGGCTTCCCACTCACTATCCAGTTGCCTATCAGCCAAAAATATAGTAATCACTATAAAATCATTGTAAGATGAAATTATTTCAGGAGCAAAACAAGTCTCAGTTTTAAGCACTTTTTTTATAGCTCTTCAAATAGAGAAGAGATATATATAACCAGTTTTCAGGAGCAAAGTGCAAACTGCTAGTAACATTTCAAACCTAGAATTTTTCCCAGGTAACAAAAACTACACCTCCTTGCAATGGAGAGAATGGCTCCCACATTAAAGGCTTCTTCTGGTTCACCCTTGACTGAACGAAGCTCCTCATTGGTTTCACGAGCAAACTAATATTTGAAACAAACAAAATTATCAGAGAGGAAAGAACTCCCAATGAGTTTCTAAAAGGCATTGCAGATGGCTATTTAAGATACATTAAGGAGAATACAGAAGACAAAAGCTTACCCCTCTAATTTTCTCTTCTTTATCAGACATGCAGGGGAGAATGGCTCTGAGTATGTCAGCATAGTAAGGAACAAGCTGGTCTCCACCAAGTTTTACAAACTCATTTATCTATACAATGAAAAATCAAAATGTGAAATTACCAAATTAAATAATTAGTTCATGAATAGCAAGAAAAAATAAAGAATATCATGGTATTGACAAATATATTGACAAGGGGAAAAATCCTTTATCAAGATTATTTTCCTTTTTCTGCTTTAAAAATCTTCTCCCAGATATGGTAACACAAAGTCTAACTCTACTTACCCAAGTCATAGCTGTCAACCGAGTGAATTCATCAGGAGAAGCAGCCCTTTGCACCAGTATTTCAGCCATGCGACCATAATCTACAGACTTCAAGAGGAGCACTGCTCGAGTCAGAAAATTAAAAATGAACAAAATATTTTCTTTTTAAGAGAAATACTTTGGTAAAGTATAAATAATAGCGCCAAAACTTCTTTTACAAAAAATCTTGAGGCGCCAATCATGCCATTCCCATAAAGATTTGTGGAAAAGACAACAATGGCATAAGAAAATTAAAAACAAGTGCCCATGAAACAAGTCCAGCAAGCAAAGAACAAAATAAGTATAAGTCTTACTGGGGAATTCTTGATCTCTTGGAGAAACTCAGAAAGTGCTGAATCAGCTTGTTGCCGTATTTCATGACTGGAATCACTTAACATATTAAACAAACCTGAAAGTTATCAACAGCAAGTTAATTAAAACAATTTCTCCTAGAGAAGTAGCGGATTAGTTTAAAAGACTGTAACTTAATTACCATCAAGAAAATCTGGTAGGAAACCCAACATGTCAATATCTGGAACACTGTCCAGTACAGTTATCCATCCAACCAAAAACTGACGGACATAGGGATTCAAGACATTCATGCGTTCCCTCAACAATGGTATAAATTCTTCAATACTGAAGACAAAGAAAAGAAATCAATAACATTAAAAGATTTTGTTCCCAAAATATTTGACCAAGACCTATAACTATGACAAGATTCATAGAGCACAATTGGAAGGGAATAAAGCACACCTGAACTGGTCACTTTCTGTAACAATGTCCTGTTTCACATGGTAAAACAGGAGTAATAAATCCCATATTCACATGGTTTCCTAGATGCAAAATTTAAATGAGGAAGCAATTATTAACCTTCACTAGCCTATCTAAAAGGTGAGCAGCACTCTGCACATTGGCTGCAGAATCAGCTGATAGCTTGCATAAAGCATCAAATATCTGATTAAAGAATATGATAAAATCTCCTCGGACAACCTGTACAGCAGAAAACGGCAAATCCAGTTCACCATCAGTCAAGAAAGCAAGAGACAAAAAAATTTAATTTCATAAGCTAACCAATCTCCTTTCACCTTTGCAATGTTATATAGAGCTTCACAAGCATAATAACGAACTCTGCTATCTTGGTCAGAAAAAGAATTAAGCACTGGAGGCACAATTTGCTGGTAGATGCATAAAAAGCAAATTAATCACTAAGAAGAGAGAAAGCTGAGAAATAATTTACACTTATTAATACTTCAAAAATAAAAAGCAATCATCAGATGTAAGAGCATCTAATTACTCTAGAAATGGAAACAGTGCTCTATCTCAGCGAGTTATGAAAACAGTGCTTATGAGAGGAACAACCAACAAACAATTTGCATCTAATTACTTAATCACGAGGTCTAATTCAATCCTTGTAAGTGTCCAATTCTATACATGTTTCTAAAAATGCCATGGTAAACATTATTCTATACATATGTCAAAAGAAAGGTATTCAAAGGCAAACTACTAATCCATACTTCAAGATGTTGAGAGGCTTCAGAAGTCAACCCAACAGTAGCAGCAGCTAAACCTATCAATCCTCCCTACATAAACACAACGCAAAATTTAACAAAACTGAGCTAAATTTAAAATTAAATAGATACGAAAATCTCATACATATTAATAAAGATTCAAAATTCTGAATATGATTCATTATCCACCAACCTTACGGTGATTAGCTTGTGGCGAGTACGTATACTCAGTGGTCAACAAACTGATCACCGCCGATATCTTCTCGTGATCTCCTAAAGCCGCTAGCTGTTTCACAATTCCTTCAACCTAAAACATAGAAATATTCAATTACGATAACAAAAAAGATTAAGAAATTCAATCATCAAAACATCAAATTCCCAGGAAATTCAAAAAAAAAAAAAAAAAACCTCAAGTGCTGCATTCTTCCGCTTCTCGTAAAGCTTATCGGAAAGATTACGGAGAACGGAGGCGGGAACCACAGAGTGCGCGTCAGCCATAACAGAATCTTTTTTCAAAAATACAAATACATAAAACAACGAAAGACAAACTTATAACAAAAATCCTTCGATTAAATCAAATTCGTTTCCTGATCTTTTCAAATTCGAATCTGAACATAACTTTCTATTTTTAATTTGAATGAGAAATCAGATCTGATGAAATCAAGAATATGCGTAGCTGTTATTTTTTTGTCAAAAGGCAATCGGATTTTCTATTTTCTATTTTTTTTTTTTTTGTATTTCATGATTATGTGATTTTTAAAATAATAATAATAATAATAATAATAATAATAATAATAATAATATTGATTTTGTTAGTAAAATTAAATGGATTTGGATGAAAAAGATAAAAGAGCATTGCAAGTGACATGCTAATGAAATGATCAAACTACTCTTTTTAAGGGTAAATTACCCATATTTACCTAACTATTTGTATGTTTCTGTTTTAGTCACCAATTATGAATAATTACAAAATGGTCATCCGATTATTCGATTTTTTTTGTCACAATGGATGACGGGAGAATGATGTGGTAGCTTTTAAAATTGGCATAATAGCAACTTTAATACTCCACATTATACATTATATCTATTTAGTCTTGATTCTAAAAAATTAACTCTCAATGTTTACACATTGTACAATTTCATCTTTTTTTTTCTTCTAATTTTTTATTTCTTTTGAGCCTTTCACCTAAAAAGCTAAAAAACCAAATCTATCAACTAAATTTGATCGAAAATACACTAAAAATAAAAACACTCAAAAGTTCAAGATAATAATTTTCATCTTTTCTCATTCTTTTAAAATTAACCATCAATGTCACAAATAAAGTAAATTGCAAAAAGAAAAAAAAAGATTGCACAATGTATAATGGCGAGAGTTAATATTTTTGGAATCAAGACTAAAATGACATAACGTATAAACGTTGAGAGCTAAAGTTATTATTAGGTCAATTTTGTTGCTAAGTTATGTTTCTATTAGTAATTTAACCGCGGACGACCAAAAATTTTTTTGAATAGTTGGATGACTAAAAAAATTTCAAATAGTTAAGTGACTATTTTATAATTTTTCATAATTAGATGGCCAGAAAAAAATTACTAATAGTTGAGTGACTACAAGTGAAATTTTCCATTTTTAATTGTAAAGCTTAGCCAGCGTGACTAAGTCAAATGTTCTTAAGGGTATACTTGGAATTCCCTGTAGTAAAAATGATACTTTTTAACTTTTTCCACCAAATTCTCTAGATTATAGACAAAAATATTTTCTCTAAATAAAAAAATAAATCTTCATACAACTACTGTTGTAAACCTAAAAGAAAATTTGAAAGAAATAAAATATTTAACAGAAAAATAAAGATAAATATTATAAAAAATATATTTACAACAACAAATTAATAATTATCTTTAAAAACCCGTGAATAAAAATCGACACTCGGATATTTTGTGCACTTCTTACCTAAGATTGAGCCAAGTCAACAGTTTGTTTAAGATAATAAGTTGAAATTTGTCATATATGTATGTAATTTTCAAGAATTTACTACTTTTTTATTTTTTTTAATTTTAAAATTAAAATTCAATTATTAACATTATTAAATTGTTTTTTAAAAATTAAAATAAAACTTTAAAAATTAAAATAAAACTCACTCAATAGGAATGCAATTTAAAAAATTAGATAAATTACACTAATTGTCACTCGACTATTAACATTTTGTTTTTGATCAACGAACTATGAAAAGTTATAAAACAATCACTTAACTATTCGATTTTGTCTTTTTATAAGATTAAAGTATATAGAAGGTCCTATATTGTAAGGATTGGATCAAATTAGTCCCTCTATTATTAAATGGATCAATTTAAATCTATATTATTAAAAATAAATCGAATAAGTCTAAATTGATATAATTAAAATTTACATTATAAAAAATTTCTTGAATTTTTTTTCAATTACAAATTAATTTACAAAACCATAAAAGCTTTATAAATATTAACTTTGTTAAACAATAAATGTTAACTTTATTCCAATTTGGTCTTATATGATTTTTTTTTTTAATAATACATGTACTAAATTGATCCATTTAATAATATAAGGACTAATTTGATCAGGTCCTATAGCTAACGCTTTTGCGCTTTCCTTCGCCTAGATTGTGCCTTCTGCCATTTCTTCCTCGGAACCAACTTGCTCTTTGGTTTCAACTTCAACTCCGGCGAGAACTTATAATTTGGATCCCTCATTCGTGCTTGAATATCCTTGAAAAACTCCATATTCAATTTCTTAGGTCCTCCTTGTCGAAGCTCCTCATATTCCGGTCCCGAAACAATGTTCTCAAATGCTCCTATTAAAATGTCGATGTCACTCATCACTTCCCAAACATTCGTATATCGCCCGTCCGGTCCTTTCTTGAGTTTCTTCAAGGCGTTCTCAACTGCTAGTTTCCTTGCTTTCTTGCCCGGTGATAGCTCCTCGGGTTCTTTTTCAGATTTCAGTAGCTCCGAGATGGTTCTGTACTTTGGTTTTTCCTCGAACTCGAAAAGTTTATCAATGTACTTATCGCTGGATTCATTAGGATAAGGTTCAGTAGGAATATCGTCGTCGTCGTCACATTCACTGCCAGTCCATAATGTCTTTTCCTCGTCACTCCCAGACCATACGCTTCTTAACTCGTCACTGTCATCGGCATCAATTAGCTCGGAATGATCTTTAGCTTGCTGTCTGGCTTTCCGTATCTCTCTTTCCAAACGGTTTCGATCAGTTTTAGAATCTGTTTCGTCATTTTCAGGATCACTTTCATCTTCACTGCCAGTCCATAGGGTCTCATCTTCATCCATCTCTTGTTGCCAAGCCTTCCTGAAATCTTCATTGCCGGGTGTTTTGCTCCCAAAGAGATCGTAATGTTTACGCCCTTCTCGAGCATATAATCGCAATACTAGCAAATATTAAACAATATCGAGGTGAGCATACAGTTGGTTCGGTGGGTTTAATTTCAAAGATTTGGAAACCGGTTAAACCAAATTAACTTACAAAATCAACCAAACTAACCGATTAACTTAAGTCAGTTTTATTTAAACTAAAGGTGATCGATTTTAAAAACCGATAACCAACCAAGCTAATCGAATAAACCAATTCTCAAAGCTGATAAATTTCAAAACCAACTAAAATTGAATCAAATTAACCAAATTTGATCATGTGTCATGGTTCGGTAAATGTACCATAGAGTCGGATTACATTTTGGCCCATCTATTAAAAAATGGGCAAATTAATCCTTATATATTAGATCAAAGAGCAAACTAGTCCTTCTATTAAAAATTTCATCTATTTTTACTGTTAAAAATTGGTCCCTTTATTGTTCTTTAATCTAATGTACAAAAACTAATTTGCCTATTTTTTAAGTAAAAGGGGTAAAATGCAATCTAACTCTTAGCACAAAAGGCCTCCATGACACTTTTACGTCACGGTTCTTCAAAAGGAATATATATAAAAAAAAAATACCAATTAAAAGAATAACAAAAACCATGTAATTTGAACCTATCATATTTCAACCTCGCATGAAAAAACCAACTCTTAGCATAAAGGACCTCCATGGCACTTTTACCGTCATGGTTCTTCAAAAGGAATATATAAAAAAATACCAATTAAAAGAATAACAAAAACCATGTAATTTGAACCTATCATATTTCAACCTTGCATGAAAAAACCAGTATGAAAAATATCTATGAAGGGTCCACTTAAAGAATCCTCACTCATCTTCTTTCTGCTGGTACTTTTTACAAACACATTGACTACATTCCCATTTTTGTATCTAATTCAAAATAACAACCTAAACAAAAGACTAACGGGTTCTTCACATACATTCAAGGGATAAAATTCATGAAACGGGCATCACAAAAATTGAGATTTTACACGTAAAATAATAGAACCACTGTCTGTTAATACTTTTTACAAACACATTGACTACATTGCATATCTGCACATAATTCAAAATAACGAGCTAAACAAATAACTAAGGGCTTCTTAACATACATTCAAGAGATAAAATTCATAAAATGGGTATTAGAGAAAATGACATTTTATGCGTAAATGCATAGAAACACTTTCTGTCAATACTTTTTACAAACACATTGACTACAGTGCATATTTGCACCTAATTCTAAAACAAATAACTAATGGCTTCTTCACATACATTCACAAGACAAAATTCATGAAATGGGTATAAGAAAAACTGATATTTTACACGTAAATGAATAGTATCAATCGGTTTAAAAAAAGAAAAGCAAGAATATTACCTTGAAAATTAGGGTAAAACCCGCCAGTAAGATGACTTGTTGAAGAGCTTAGCAATGGATTTAAAGGAGATTCTGACCTGCAAACAAATTGGGTTTTATTTTTTATATTTTCATTTAAATCTCAGATTTTCAGGAGAAAACTAAATATATAAAGAGTTAAATAAAGACCTTGAAAAAGGCGGCGGTGGTAGCAGCCAACAGGGTTTCGGAATTCTGAAGAAAAAGAGGCGGGAACAAAGCCGGCGAGCCATAGTTCGCTACAAGGCGGCAAAGCTAATGCAAACCGAAATATAAAACAATATGGTTTTTATCAAATGGTTCGGGTTATCCGATTCTGCTTAAGTTAGCTTTGACTGTTTGACAATGTGAATTTTTATTCGGGTCAGACTGATATGATCCGAATTAAAATATTAATAATAATACACTTTAATTACAAAATATTTTTGGAATTTTATATTTATTTAGAATAATAAAATAAATTATTTAAATTAACTTGAATTGATCCCGAGAAAAAAATTTTAAATTAAAACAACTAAACTGGTCGATTTTCTTATTAAATGGGGAGTTATCTATTACCGTTTAAATTAAGTTTAGACAAGTTAATTTTAAATCAAGTTCGTTTAACTTAAACTTATTTATCGGTCAAACTATTCGTTTAAGCTTAAAAGTCTATCCAAAATTTAGAATAATTTGAACAAAAAGAAAATATTGAAATCGACTTGAATGAACTCGAATAAATATTTTTGAAGATTTAACCTAACTCAAAAACATGTTTTAATTCAAAAGTTAATAAATTAACTTAATTCAAAATTTAATGTTTTTATTTTTAAATTTCAAATTAATTTTTTTACTAAAATTTTGAACAAGAAAATATTGATAAAATTACAAATTTAAGTTTATTTTGGGTATTCATTTAGATAAAATATCTAAAAATAATTATCATTTTTTACAATAATAGTAACAAACATTTGTTTTTGCTTTTTCCTTTATATTTATTTTCCTTTTTAACTTGATATAATTTTGGTTTCAATAACTTGCTTTTATTTAATATTAAAATTTAAAAAAAAAAAACAAATGAAAACAAGTACTAGAATGATGAGATAATTTTTGAAATATATATTAATAAAAATTAATGATGCTCTAACTATTTTTTTAAGTATTCAAGACCAATGTATATCCGATCATATGTATGAAGTACAGACCATTCAAAAATACTTTTAAGTCTAATAAGTTTTAACTCAATTAGTATTGACATTATTGCCAATACAAGTAGACATGAAAAGCAAACCTATGAGTAGTTCTAAATAGTGTCAAAAAGAATATATATAATAAAAACCTATAATGAAACGGTTCAAAATAAAATCCTCCAAACCTAAGAAAAAACTTAAAAAATTAAACATACTCATATATCAAGCACATACATGTACCCAAGACCAAATCCGCTTCGGCTCCATTGCCAAATCATTAACTATAGTCCAGAGAAGATCTTCAAGTAGTTTATAAAGTAGAATTTTTCATGATTGAAATGATTTTCCATGCAAGTTTTTCATCAGCCACTGACCAATGACAACAAAAGAACACCGATTCCGAACCATTCTGAAGACTACTAGATAATCTATGAGGACAATTATCCGACGAACAAATGGATACACAGAATGATTCTACTTGAAGCTCTTCTCCTAAATCCAGTATGTTGCCTTCGGAAAGTTCTTCCGATAGTATCATTGATAATCGACTAATCAAAGTGCATTTGTCAAAACCACAGAGCATATGGGAAGTGGAAGAAAGGTCTTCGGTTCGGGACATATGCATCGGGAAACAATAAGCAAACTGAATCTCATGCTTTTTTTCTCCCAACATATGTAGAAACTCATCTTGGTGTATAACTTTTGCCTTTTTGCCTTTTTCGACTACTAAGATACCTTCTGTAGCTCTATCATCACTTACGGAAAGCCTTGAAACGGCCTTTGATTTGTTTGAATCCAAATAAGATTTATCGGTTGAACTACATGTTGAGAACTTGAAGTTTGGGTTCAAGCAACTTTGGATAAAGGTACCTGAAGCATCTGCTTTCACATAGTGTGTCGAAGGAATGGTGACTGTTTCATTGTTTGCGGGACAATAACACTGGATCCCAAGTTCAGACTGAATCCTTTCTTTAAGAGTGGCCATTTTCGGCTTCTCACCGTGTACAAGTATAGCATGTTTGGGTGAGAGAAATTTGACAAGATCCATAATACCCTTGGCGTCGGTATGAGGACTGAAAGATAGCTGATGAATCTGCAACACAAATCATATGTTCAGGCTAATTACAACCAAAATATCCATATTAAATATTTACACCCGAGTCAAAATAACATAAAAAACAATCAGATTTCCGAACTTAATAAAAAGGATACCAATAAACTTCGGTGCAATCAAAACTAGAATATCAAAATTACTAATCAGTGTCTCCTCTCGGTCTTGCCAAATAAGAGAAAAAACCATGCAGGCTTTAGGTCATTCGTAGATTTCTGAACTTAAAAGACTTCCATGTTTTTAATATTAATCGGTTTCTAACATTGCCATGCGACATTACATTCAAGAAAATACTAGTTCCCTATATTATAAGTGTTCCACAAAAAGTTTTACGCTCAGCTGCCTTGTAAAAGACTCCTTCTGATTTTTGTTCATTAGCTGCTCTTCTTTTTTGGTAAATCTTTACTCCTAGAGTTACAAAATAAAAAAGGGGAGGGATCCAAAACAAAGTCCACATGCATATAAATGATTTTCATTTCTAATTAACGGAGGGGACAGATTTAAATGCAGTAAATTGCAGAAATGAAATAAGCTCAAAAAAGGTGAAACAAAAAGTTGAAGAAAATGAGATAAGCTTTAGGAGATGAGAATCAACCTGGCATCGCACATTGATTTGAGTGTCCTTGTCCAAATCAATTTTGGTCGGTTTACCAGACATTAACTTATGGCCTATGGTTCCGGCCACACAATACCTACAAAAGGAGAAAAATGAGAGTAATAGAAAAACAAACATAATTCTAATGTGCATAATGCCTCTCAAGTAAGAAGGAACCGCATGTGCACATAAACACGGGATAGACCAATGTGTCTTACCAGAAGTACCCGTGTCCAACACATTTCGATGCATGGGTATTGGGATATGAAAAAATATACTCGTGTCAGATACATACTTGTATTCAGAACTCACAACCAAGTCCAAATAACATAGATTTTTATTCTCTTTAAATGAGTTACAGTGGTTAAATATGATATTCGAACTATTTATACGTTTCATCTTATAGAAGTAACAATACTAGCAGCCATTTAGGATATATATGCTTGATAATGTATAACAAGGCCATACCCAGGCAACGTCACAAGATTGTTTTCCGAAGGCGCCCACTGCATAAAAACCTCGAGTGAAAACCCACCAACAATCATACCAGGTGTAGCAAAGAGAACACAAGGTCCAGGAGCATTTATCAAAGAACGGTCAAAATTCCGAACTGCAATTGATAGGCGCAGAAGAGTAGCAGATGAAATATTATCATAAAAGAGTAGCAGTACCAACAACTCTACAAATAAATAGCTCAAGCAACTTTCAATTTCCCTAAAATCTCCAAGTTCTATGATTCTGCCTCTTCAATTCCAGAATTTTGAAGGGGAAACAAATTCAATCAAGATTTCGAATCAAACTAACAGCATTATTGACAGAAACTAAACAAAAGGTTAAATGGCTTCAATAGTATTCCAAATATTCTAGATTAATTACTAAAGAGCTTACTTACACATGATAGTCATCCAAAATGCAGCATAGAAGGACCTACTTGGAGGATTAAAACTATTAAAGGATTTTATTGTTACTTTCTTATGCTTTATGAGTTTCATTGTAATTTATATATGTTGAGGGTCAGTCGGCTCCTTTGGAAGAAGTCTTCGAAATGTCATCCGTCAGGCAGCCAACCCGGTCCCCCAACAACCGAAGGTTTTGTCCCCATGTCAAGGTTTTGTCCGCAGCCTCCGCAAAGAGTTGTGTACAGTTTGCGGACGTAAGTGGGCTATAAGCCTCAAGTTGGTGGTTCAAGTTGCACCGTGCTCAGGTTGCTCAATAATTATTCACACAACCAATACTAGCACCTCTCCCAAGTCTTGCAGGTACTACCGAGGCACCCCCCTCAATGAACCATACACAGCTCTCCGTGGAGGCTAGGGACAAAACCCTGACATGGGGACAATACCTTCGGTTGTTAGGGGACTAGGTCAACTGCCTAGCAGATGACACTTCAAAAACTTCTCCCGAAGGAGCCAACCGACCCTCAACACCCTCAGATCTATGTTCTGTCCCTAACTGCCAATTAACTCCAATGTATATAGAAACTGCTCAAAAATGAAACCTAGCAATGGCAGGAGCAAGGAAATAAGTAACTGCTGCCACTCTTTAATCATTATTTAAGCAAGCTTTGTACCATTTTTAAAATCAAATGCATTATGTGTGGCGTACGTCTCCTTGATCTTCTGGCTCGTCCAGTTAATAAGCATCTTATAATACATATTGGCTTGGATTGTCAAACCTGAAACATGATGAATCCAACTTATCACCATAATATGTAGTTAATCTTCACCCAGATCACCATAATATAGACTAAACAAATGTAAGGTTCCATTGCTATAAAATAAGCCAATAAAAAAGAAGAAGAAAATCAATGATGCAAAATGTTAAACACTAAAGATGGATCAAACCTGCTGAGAAGTAGATAGGAACTTTTAGATTCATCCGTTCCCAGTAATCTTCCAACAATATACAAAGTTCCTATGTGATGAGAATAATACAAAATTCAATATTAATCTAGAAATCAAGTTATACAGTATCAAAATATTCAACATGAAGGCATCTATGACTAGTCAACAGTATAACAGTTACAAATAACAATAAGCAGCTTGAATTGGAATACTGTTTTTTTAAAAGAAACAGAGATTGGCTGAGAATTATTGACTCCTTAATAAATCAACAAGAATTAAAAAAATTAAAAGAAAACTGATTTGATAGAGTGAATTGTTTGAACTTGTTTCCCTCATGCTTAGTAGTCATTTGATAATATGGGAACTTTGAACAACTACTGGTCGGATAATTTTGGTTGCACGACAAATATTTATACCGCAGAAAAATTTAGGAAAAGTGTGGAAAACAGAAAATAGGATTATAGGAAATGATGAGCATACAATCAAACTTTACAAGCAGAAGCAATTTTATGTAGTTTTATTTATAGAAAAAGAATCCTTAAATGCCAAGAAAAAAAATCTAAACAAAGTCAGTACAAGGAGGTCAATATAGGGAAATAATATATCTTATGATCCTATTATGAATTAAATCCATAAATGCGGCAGCTTTAAATTCACATAAAGGTTTGTCGTACAAATTTAGAACTTAATAGGCTACCTCATTTTGTCTAGCGCCAAACGTAGTTAAGATGCCCCCAGTAATTAGAACTTTTGCTAACTAAATAATTTTATTAGCTAAACAAAACATAGCTACAACACATATATATTATATATAAGATCAACAGTAATACCTGAGCTCTTCCTAGAGCAAAAGTAGGAATAAGCACTTTTCCTCCAGCAGCAACACAATTATGAACCTGAAATGAATCACCACCAAACACCAATGCCCCCAAAAAAAAAAAAAAAAGATAAAAGGAAGAAAATCATTCCAGTAGGGTGTAACTTTAAAATAAAAATCACATACATGAACCAAATATCTTCATTCATGAAAGTTGGAAGTACTAAAATAAGGAATCTTCACAGAAAACACACACAGGTAAAATGAAACCATCATACTTTAACATTTCTCTCTCTCTCTCTCTAGTCAATCACCAATAAAGTTTCTAGAACAAATTTAATGATGCATCTAAGAGAATTCAGTTACCTATTCCTAATCCTCAGAACTGAAGCAACTATCACCACTGTATTCAAAACAGAATTTCCTCCCCCACCCCCTCTTCCCTCAAAAAGGAACAATTAAAATAAAGTAAATACTATCAAAATAACATAGAAGATAATGCAAGATAACATGTAGTAGCCAACTGCATGTGGAATAGATACTCCAACTGCAGCAGGAGCAAGTAAATAGTCACAATGTGCAAGAGCAAATTAATTTTCAGGAAGCAGTGTATACACAAGTGGTATAAATGAAGCCAAAAAAATAGCCTGAAATTGTGAAAATAGTGTATACATACAGCTTTAAGGAACTCCCTTTCTCGCCCATATCTTGAATCACGTATGGTTGTTGCATAAGTAGACCTGTTATAGAAATATTATTATGAAAGTTTGCATCACGCACTACTAACCAGACTTTACTTGTTAATAAAACCAAAGATAAATATAATATGTGTATAACATTCATACTCTGTTATGAGAAGATCCAACTGTAGTCTATCAATCTGAGCTGCCCCAAGATGTCTATCTGGCGTCATATTATAATCTCCTGTGTACACCATAGCAGCATCTCCCACCTTCGCATAAAACATTGCTGCCCCAATAACCTTAGAACAACCAAAGCGAATGAAAAACATGTATATCCATACAGTAAAAAGTGGTAAATACATCTTGATACCCATAACTGGTAAATACATCCAAAAAAAGTATCCATTAAAAAAGGAGATACCAAGTTCCTTTGTTCACCGTAAGTCCTCATTTAGTATTTATATTTATCTCCGGTTTCATTAATAAGTGAAAGTTTGGTTGTGGTGTATGATGCTCTGCAAGTTTATATGATTGGATTGAACCATTCAATGCCAAGACTGAAGTCAAGGTCAGGCCAGACTTTACTACTTGGTCCTAGATTGCTCCTCTCAAACTAAATGCTGCTCCTAATAATTTGCAAAGATTTACTCATATAACTCCCATAAAACAGAAAATACAATTACTTCAAGGAACAAAAACAACAGACCATACAGGATTAATATTCACAAAGTTCTCTTCTAGACAACCATGCCACATCAAAAAAGAACTACTGCCATGCAATTCATTTGTCTAATGGGCTACAAAGCACTCAATGATTTTAACTCAACCAGTGGTCCAACATTATTCAATCAATTCTTCCACAGCCCTCTTATGACCAAAGAGCTAGGTAGCTCTGTCAAAGCAGATGAATTTTAACAGACATACATAGCAAATCTCCAATGATAAATGTGCACCTTTCATATACTAATGGATAACATGTATAAGCACTACAAATATGAAACAGGACTAATAAAAAGACATGCTTTAGAACTGAACTTAAAATGCTTACATGTCCTGCATAGTAGGCACGGATTTGAAGATCTTTATCAACCTGCACGGTCTGCTTCAAATCCACCGGTATAACTGTAATAAGGAGTCAGATCAGAATAAAATAAAAATGATAACCTCAGACAGGATACTTCAAGCAATGAATAAAAACTCGGAAGTTGGTCTTGCATAGAAATATATTTGTGAATATGAAAGAAACCTAGATCATATATTTAGGAAATCTTCACAATCCTATTTTACTAGTTAGTCCATAGAAGGTTCACGATCTAAATTTGAAATTGTGAAACTTCAAATAAAATTATATAGATGATAAATAGGTTCAAGTTGATCAGTTTTCTACTCTACTATTTAGAGCATGTAAATTCAGGAAGCTAATAATGATCAGAGATCACTAGTGTAATGCTACTCAAGGAGAAGTCCTAATGTCCAAAAAATAAATTGATATCATGCTTGAGTGCATTTCAGAGTAGTTAATGTTCTGTTGTAGCTTGGTAACACATACAACACACAGTATGGAACATCATCTGGATCTATCATCATTAAAATGATTGTCATGAAGATTGGAGAGGGTTCCATGTTCTAAAAATAGAGTTATGCAAATGATTCTTTTCAAGACTAATGTGTGCTTGAAAACAAATTGCAGGGCAAATGGCACTCCTAGACTGTTTGGACAGTTTCCGAATTGCTACCTGATGAACAAGAAAGACAAGCCAATGCATCACATGCACATAAAACTACTCATAAAAACAGTTCTTTCCCTTTTTTTTTTTTAAGAAAAAAAAAAGCATCTGCACTAACTGAGCAAAAGAAATGGAAAATTAAGTACCCTTTTTCATGCATTCTGCAATATGATCGGAAGTGAACTGTTCGTCCTCGCCCCTTCGGTCCATATTCTTTCTGTAGTCCTCCAACATCAAAGGGGCCAATGCTTTTGTCGGATACTACCAATACAAAGAAACGTCATAAAAAAAAAGTAAAATCAAAACAATAATTATAATAAATACCCCAAGTGAGACATTTCATCAAATGCATAGACAAAGAGAAGTTACAGTCATGTAAATTGGACCCTTATAACCGCAAACTTCAGTGAAATAAGGAAGTGCTCCAATATGATCCAAATGACTGAAAAAAAAAATTCATCAAAAAGCCAATCCAATAAATTATCAACTGAAACAAACAAAGAGTAAACCGAATGAAAGAATACAAGTGAGTAACAATGACACAAGTGAGAGCATTATCGAAATCTCCAGTCTTAGAAATGAGAGAGAAATCTGGGTATCGGCGAGAATCAGTGTATCCCATATGCATCCCGCAGTCGAACATGATTCGCTTCCCATTTATAGAGACCACCATGCAGCTTTTCCCAACTTCTTGGCCTGCCCCTGAAAATTTAAAAAAGAAAAAAAAAATCCATTTGTATGTGAAAAGAACGAAAACAAAAATGGGAATTCATGAAATGGGAAAATTAAAAAGTGGGTAGTGTTTAGAAGTTACCAAGGACGAGGCAATCGATCGCCATGATTGGAGTTAATCGAGTTCAAAGTTCGAAGACTTGAAAATTACTTGGTTGGCACGCTTTCCTGTAATTAGCAATGCATTTTGGCGGGTGAAGATTTTGTATTATTTTTTTCCATAAACTACAACAGTCCCTAAAGTTTGTTTAAAATTAAGTTTCGCTCATTCAACTTTCAAAAGTTACATAATCCAAAGTTACGAGCTAAACAAATAACTAGTGGCTTCTTAACATACATTCATTAGATAAAATTAGAGAAATTGACATTTTACGCGTAAATGAATAGAAACACTTTCTGTCAATACTTTTTACATACACATTGACTGCATTGCATCTTTGCACCTAATTCTATAACAATTAACTAATGGCTTCTTCATTCACAAGACAAAATTCATGAAATGGGTATAAGAGAAAACTGATATTTTACATGTAAATGCATAGTATCAATCGATTTAAAAAGAGAAAAGCAAGAATCTTCCTTCGAAAATTTGGGTAAAACCCACCATTAATATGATTTGTAGAAGAGCTTAGCAATGGATTTAAAGGAGATACTGACCTGCAAACAAATTGGTTTCGTTTTCTTTTTTTCATTTAAATCTCAGATTTTCAAGAGAAAATCAAATATTGAAAGTTAAATAAAATTTGACCTTGAAAAAGGTGGCGGGATTCTGAAGGGAACAAAGCCTGCGAGCCATCGTTTGCAATAAGGCGGCAAAGCTAATGCAAACCGAAAACATAAAACAATCAAATGGATCGGGTTATCCATCCGACCCGACCTTTGCCTGATCCGAATTAAAATTTTAATAATGATAATAATAAATAAATACAATTTAATTATAAAATATTTTAATATTTTGTGATTTTTAAAAGGAAAATTTTCTTATTTATACATCAACTTTGGTATAAGATGAACTTTAATTGGACAAATAATAAATTTAGTCCTTAATATTTTATATGTTTTTTAATTTACATTTTTTTGTATTTTTGTAATAATTTTTTTATTTTTTGAAGTTTTAAATTTATAGTTTTTTATTTTATTTTTAGAATAGGATCAAATTGATAAATTGTTTAAATTTTGTGGGTAAAACTTGTTGATTTTTTTATAATTAGGATTAATTTGACATAATTTGTAAAATGATAATAACTAAATTTGATATTTAACCAATCAAAAGATGGTCATGTCTACATTTTGTCCGGTAACTTAAAGTATTTAATGATAAAATGACTAAAGCTTACAACTTATCTAACGAGAGTAATTAAAATAATGAAATTTTTAAATGAATGACTAAAATAAGAATGTGAATAAACACGGTGACTATTGAAGTAGTTTATCCTAAATTTTAACTTAAACTACTAATGAGATAATGATTGGTCTAAGATCGAGGGTTAAATTTTTAGCTTTTAAAGTATAGGAATTAAATCTTAAAACTTGTCAAAATACAAGGACTAATAGAATATCTTGACCAATAAAATTATTATAAAGGTGTTATTTTTAAATATATATGTATATACAATATTTTAAAAAAATCAATGGAATATTTAATTTTTTATAACATGATTCTCAACTTTCCTATTTATACGAAGGAAAATATATATCTATTAATCACGGGTTTTGATCAGCGACCCGTAATAATAGAGTCTCAATTTTGTTTTAATTTAATTATGATAATAAATAGGTTAATTACACTGTAGCTCCTCCAAATTTAAATTAATCTCAAACTTTGAAATACTTTATTTGAGTCCTTAAAATTTCAATATCATATCAATTAATACTTTTGGTGCGTCTAAGCATCAAATTGGACATTAAATGTTAGTTTACGATATAAAGTATATTTAAACCATGTGAAACAAAATTTAAATACATCTATATATTAAACTCTTATTAAATTGGTGTTTCGAGTTAATTGAACACCATATTGATTCGGTGATTACCAAAATACTACTTTTTACAATATAATTTATATTATTTCGAATGTATTTATACTATATACTAAACCCTCAATTGAAATTGTGTCACGAATCAACTAAATAGTAAGTCAAGTGAATAATGATTAAAATATCATTTTTCACAAAGTAATTTTTTTTTTTTTATGTTTATATAAGAGCAATGAAAAGAATCCATAAATGATAGGATTTGAACTTACGACGTCACGGTTTTCAAACTTTTAAATTTACCATTTCAATTTAAGAATATAAAAAAAAAAACAAACCAAATGATACATTTGTATCGAGATTTGTTACTTTATAAAATATAAGGTTATTTTATTCCCCCAAAAATAGTATTTTGATAATTTTCCAGTTGAATTGATCTTGGGTCGACTTGTAACACTAATTAAGTCAATGATTTAATATTAGTATAAATAAATAATTAAAATAAAGTTGGTGATATGACACATTTAGAGGTGTAATTGAATTGAACTAAGTTAAAATACTATCAAACTCAACTCGAAATTTGAAGCTCGATACTCCATTCAGGCTTGATTGACCATCTATTTTTAGGCTCGAGATATAATTGAGCTAATCGAGCTTAAGTTCAATTAAGCTCATTTATCAATTTTTATACTCAAGGGCGAAGTCAAGCTTGAGCTTAATTCAATAATTAAGTTTAGTGTTAAAGATAATGACGTAATTTAACAATATAAAAATATAAAAAACTTGACAAGGTTCATAGGTCATTCTAATAGAATATTATTTAGTTGGAATTCGACTTAATCTATAACTCGAGCTACTTAAACTTAACTCAATAATTATAAAATTAATTTAAAATAAAATTAATTTAAAAATATTTTTAAATTAATCCTTATTTGTACCCATATTTACCATAAACAAGAGTCAAATTTGATGAATTTTGACTCAAGCAAATAATTATCTGATTGACTTAAGTAACTAATTATCTGATTTAATTTGACTTAATTATTCACAAAAAAATTGGGATTTGAATTTAACAGAATTTTGTTTTAAATTTTAAAATTCCCAACTTATTTAAAATTAATAATATTAATTATTTAATTCAAGAAAGTAATAATTATTATTTTAAAAAATAGACTATTTTAATATTGGGTAAACTTCACTAATAGTCATTCAATAATTAGTAAATTTATTTTCTAGTCACCTAACTATGAAAAATTACAAAATAGGCATCCAATTTTTCAAATGTCTTTTTTGTCATATAGTGGTAACTTCTAAAATTGGCACAATAGCAACTTTAACCCTCAACATTTATATATTATGTTAATTTAATCATGATTCAAAAAATTTAACTCTCAACATTTACACATTATGTAATTTGATATTTTTTGCAATTTTACTTTCATTCGTGACATTTTCACCTAAAAAGTTAAAAAAAGAACCCTCAATGTCAAAAAAAGAAGAAGAAGCAAAACTGCAAAAAAAATCTAATCACACAATATGTAAATATTGATGGTTAAATTTTATTAGAGTCAATACTAAATTGATATGATTTATAAATGTTGAAGGATAAAGTTGCTATTATATCAATTTTGAAAGTTGTCAGTTCTAACAAGATGGTGATCGAAAAAGGAAAAATTAAATAGTTGAGTGACTATTTTGTAACTTTTATACTTAGGTGACTAAAAAAGAAATTTAATGATAGTTAAATGACAAATTTATATTTTTTTATAGTTAAGTAACTAAAAGAAAAATTCACTAATATTGGAGTGACTGCTGGTGTAGTTTAACCTTTAATATTTTAAGACTTTCTCTTCAGTGTCACTGTAAACCGGATTTAAATCCACAAATTAGAGAGAGAAAGATAGAAATGTACTATTATTTTTCCCCCTCTCACAGAGCTCACTCTCTATAAATATATCAAAATCTGTTCAAATCAGCTAGATTTCAACTGAGTTTGAAACCCTAGCATTTGGATCCATTTCGAGTTGTAGATGTGAAGCGAACTTTTCTCTTTGAACAGATATTTCTTTTTTTGGTTGCATTTTGTGCTGTAAAGTGGTGCGACTAAGTGTTTGGATCGGAGATGGAAGAGGTTGCCGGCGAAGCGGCGGAGGTAAGAACCAATGTGAGGAGTGAGTCGCCGATGAGGATGACATCGGCCACCACGGCGGGTGTTCCTCCGTCGTTGACGGTCTCGGCGTCGTTTAGAGAGAGTGGAGGGAAAGGCTCGTCGAGGAGGAGAGGTGTTAGACCTAGCTTCGACGCCGATAATGATTTTGTTCCGTTTCTTCACGGGTCGGATCCGGTGAAGCTGGAGCTTACCAGATTGGAGAATGAAGTTAGAGGTGATGAATGTGGATCGATCTAGGTGTTTTTCGCCTTGATTCGGTTAAATTTGACTGCGTTTTACTGCTTTGTTTTTATAAATATTATCTGTTATTTTATTTTGATATTATCCTCTTTGTTTTTGGATTGGATTACAGATAAAGATAGAGAATTGGGAGAAGCACAAGCGGAAATTAAGGCATTAAGAATGTCTGAAAGGCTAAGAGAAAAGGCTTGCGAAGAGGTTGGTTTATTTGTTTATTTATTTAAGTATTATTGGGCTTTAGTTTATGTAAGAAATTAAATTGTACTGATAGGTGAAGCGTTTTAGGAATAGTCGAAATTAAAATAGTAATTATTTAGATTTTAAAAAAAAATCTAATGTTAAGGATAGATGTCTGATCTTAGTGGAATGTCCGCCTCTTTTTTTTTTTTCATTAATGGATTTGAGTTTAGGGGCAAATTTAAGGTCTCTTTGACGTTAGAGATTATATTACTGTTATAGAAATAATAAATTGATTGAAGATGGGTTGTCTACTCTCTGTATTTTTGTGTGTATTGTTAGGGGAGAGCAAAACTCGGTCAAAATCAACTTAACCAACCTAACACTATTGGGTTTAATCGGTTTGGTTAGTTTGGTTTCGGTCCATGTCTGTTAAAAAAATCAGTTATGTTACATATAAAACCGAATCAAACAGATTAGCCTATTTAATATAAATATAAATGAAATATAGTAATAATATATAATATGAATTAAAAATGCAGTATTGTTATTTTACTGAGGAAAAGTAAATTATTCTGATGCTTGGAAAGTTGTTTCTAGTCTTTGATGATATAGCTTACTGAAATACATCATGCATTGGTTACTTGGACTTGGTTGTGCCCCGTATGTTCAATTTTTTAAAGATTTTCACATAATCTAGAACTTGTTTCATGGTTTTCCTATTAGATTAATTGTTCTTTGTTAACCTTTTCCCCCCCTATATTTAAGTATCTACTGCGGTTTAGGGTTTGCTCTCATGATTAAATGGATTGTTTTGATGTCTTGAAATTCAGATGGTTAATAGACCTCTTTGTTTAATGACTTACTATTTCTGCATCTAAACGAGTGGTCCCTAGTTTTGTTCCAAAAAAAATATTATCTTTATGTAATTTACAACTCTTCTATGCAGATCAGTGCTTTTGCATCTAAGACTGTAGTTATCAAACTTTTTGCAGTGGTTTTATATACGATCTTATGACTGTTTGCCTTATTGGACAGATTTGAGATGTGGTTTTACTTGGATTTCTTGATTGAGATGGAACTGACTGTTTTTATTCTTCTTTTGTACCATAGCTCGGTGACGAGCTCTCAAAAATGGATGAGAAGCTTAAATTGACAGAATCTCTTCTTGAAAGCAAGGTATTGGTTTCAATTCCTTTCAACCCTTATTATTTTTTCTTTTGTCGTGCTTCTAAATTTAGTTAATAAATATGTTCCACAGAACCTTGAAATCAAGAAAATAAATGATGAGAAGAAGGCAGCCATGGCTGCTCAGTTTGCAGCTGAGGCCACTCTGCGGAGGGTTCATGCTGCTCAAAAGGACGATGATATGCCTCCAATTGAAGCAATTCTTGCACCCTTGGAGGCTGAGCTGAAGCTTGCTCGGCAAGAGGTATTTATATGTCTTTTCAATCTTTGTTGGTCTGACTTTTCATTTTTATGGAAATACCCATGTCCAGCATTCATTTTAGATAAATGAATATGGAGATATTATGACCTCCAAGGATCTTCCTAATACATAAAAAAAGAAACATAGAAAAATCTAACCTCATCCGTGTTAGACACAAACCTGTGCCGGACAGTGGCATCTGAGTCCGAGTAACATAGTTTTCAACTGTTGGTTCTGTCTATAGAGAGAAGTGAAGGATCTCTAAACTTGTATGTGATTGATTATTTTCTTGCTGGTTATTTCTTTCGTTTTTTGTAGATTGCAAAACTTCAAGATGATAATAAAGCGCTTGATCGTCTAACTAAATCAAAAGAAGCAGCTTTACTTGAAGCCGAAAGGACTGTTCAGGTTGCATTGGCCAAAGCATCCATGGTGGATGATCTCCAAAATAAAAACCAGGAGTTGATGAAGCAGATAGAAATTTGTCAGGTATTCCGATCATTTTTTATGTTTCCTGTTCTCAGGTCTATATATTTTTGGCTTAGTCCGTTTAAGCGTATAATGAAGAAAGTCACTTGTTTACAATTTGTCTATGGTAGGAAGAAAACAAAATTTTGGACAAAATGCATCGCCAAAAGGTTGCAGAGGTTGAAAAGCTTACACAAACCGTAAAGGAGCTGGAAGAGGCTGTTCTTGCTGGTGGTGCTGCTGCAAATGCAGTTCGGGATTATCAACGGAAAGTTCAGGAGATGAATGTAATGCCTGGATTTTATACGTCCAAGTTTGCTTGATTCCTTTTTGTTGGTATTGTCCTAAATCTCTTCTTGAAATGAATGATTTGTGTTTATGTTCCTTAGGAGGAAAGAAAAACTCTTGATCGAGAACTGGCACGTGCGAAAGTAACCGCTAATAGAGTGGCCACAGTTGTAGCAAATGAGTGGAAAGATGCTAATGACAAAGTGATGCCTGTGAAACAATGGCTTGAAGAGCGGAGATTCTTGCAGGTTTTTGCAGACGGTTTCTCCCATTGAATAAAACTACAAGATGTTGCCTTAATACTTTCTATTCATTGTGGACTTTATTTCTTCCAGGGAGAAATGCAGCAACTTCGTGACAAGCTTGCTATAACCGAGCGAGCTGCAAAATCTGAAGCACAATTGAAAGTAATAATCTGATTGTGACTTCACCATTCCGTTATTTATGACGTTGCTGTTGGTTTCGAAATTAGAGCTTTTGTTTGATTTTCCAGGAGAAATATCAATTGCGGCTTAGAGTTCTAGAAGAGAACTTGAGAGGATCTTCTAACAGCTTTAGTCGCAGTACATCAGTTGGAAGAAGCACGAGCAATGGGCCTTCCAGGCGCCAATCACTTGGTGGAGCTGAGAACTTCTCAAAGATTTCATCCAATGGTTTTTTACCCAAGAGATCACCGAGCTCTCAATTGAGATCCTCTTTGTCTTCTAGTACTGTGTTGAAGCATGCGAAAGGAACATCTAAGTCATTTGATGGAGGCACGAGATCATTAGACAGGGCTAAAGTGCTTTTAAATGGAGCAGCCTCAAATGTTTCAGTAAACCATCCTTCTGAGGGGATCAAGGAGAGTGAGTCACCGAGTAGTGAAAAATCGAATGATTTCCAGCCAGTAGACACTGAGGACAATGTTCCAGGAGTTTTGTACGATTTGCTGCAGAAAGAGGTCATAGCATTGAGGAAAGCTGGTCATGAGAAAGATCAAAGCCTTAAAGATAAAGATGATGCGATTGAGGTAGATGCATTTGCTCTTTCAAGCCAATACCATTTTTAATTTATCATTCCAGATAAATACTGTAGTAATCCGTGTATCTTTCAGATGCTTGCTAAGAAGGTCGAAACATTGACAAAGGCAATGGAAGTTGAGGCTAAAAAGATGAGAAGAGAAGTCGCAGCTATGGAAAAAGAGGTTGCTGCCATGCGTGTGGAGAAAGAACACGAGAATAAGGCCAAGCGGTTAGCTAACTCCAAGGGATCGGCTGCTCAGCTGCTTACTGGAAGGTGCTTTTATTGTTTAGATTTTTGTTTAGATTTTTATACTCTTCATTTTCCTTTAGGTGAAAGTATTAGGAGTCGCATTGCATTTTACACCTTTTACTCAAAAACAGGCAAATTAGCTCTTGTATGTTAGATCAAAGAGCAAACTGGTCCTATTAAAAATTCCATCAATTTTTACTGTTAAAAACTGGTCGTTGTATGTTAGCATAAGGTACACATAGCATGTCACATGTCATGCCGATTTTTAACAACACAAATGGATAAAGTTTTTACTAGAAAGGACCAATTTGTTCTTTGATATAACATACAAGGATCAATTTACCCATTTTTTGAGTAGAGGGGACAAAAGGCAATTTGACTCATTTTGCAGGGGCTTCCATGGTACTTTAATCTTTTCCTTTAGTACTATAAGTTAAAATTAATCTCCCTAGTTTGTCGCATTTTCCCCTTATATATTGCGGAGTTAGCAGCCATGGTATGACCCTATTTAACTTCTCTTCATTTTTCTTTAATTACTTATGCTCGACATCCGTGTTAGATACATATCCAGATGCTGGTATGAGGATATGACCTCCAAGAACATATGAAGCCTATCTTAGTAAAAAATACTGGACTCTGTAACCTTGTTGGCTGTTATCCATTATGTTGTTTAGGACTAAATGTATATGCTGATCACATTATATAGGTTTCCCGGGGATTGTAACATACTTTTGGATAGTATACTTTTAAGACCAGTGATGAACCTTCGAATCAGTTACATGTTGATCTTGGGATTCATTTAAGTTTGGTACTTCAAGTCTTTTCTCGTACTCTTGTATTAGTGTTGGATACGAGTATGTATCTAACATAGGTATATTCAATTTTTTCCAAGTTTTTTCATGCATTTGGAGGGTCATACACAAGACTTGCTCTAATATTTGTCGGATACAGCTTCAAGTTGTAGCGATCAGTTCTAATGGATCCACTGGTCATTTCTTTTCAATTTTCTGCCTAATTGATTTCCGATGACTCTTCCGAGCCTAGAGTCAAGGCCTATAATATATGAATGTCACCATGCTAGTTTAGTTTTCATTGATTACATATTGATACTCGGTATAGCTAACCAAATTCTCAAATTTATGCAGAAATACGTCTCGAAGCGGGTTAACACGCAGCACTCAATGACAGCAAATTTTAATCGAAGCATCAACTACAAGGAGTAATTTCACATAAGTCTCCTGGATCCTTTTACTTTTTATAATTTTTTACCTCCTTTGGTGATTGATTATAAAGATATTATAACTTGCATGCTGATGAACCTGCGTTCATTAAAATTGACCAATAGATGAAATCCGGGGAAAAAAGGGTAAAATTCGGATGAAGAAGACATCGATTCGGTATGCTTCTAACAAACTGCTTATTCCACTTTTTAGAGATTTAGCCAAAAAAAAGAAAAACAGGAAAAAGGAAACTATTGACTATGGGCTAACATTATGTTAGGTTTTCATGAGTGGCCAGTGATTGTGTGGTTGTATAGGTAGTTTCCTCTTTTTCCCCGGAATTTCTGCCGTTGTCCCATTTTTCGTTTTTTGCATTTCTTATTTGTCTTTCAAGTTTGTTAATATTCTTGTATTGAGATCTGTTTGGTTGTGTTATTCATTAATAGTTGCTTATAGATCTGGAATGATCGTTTTTGTTTTTCTTTGGATGTTGGATACTGTTTTTAAGGGTGAGGTTTTGTTTGGTTGGGTCTTAAAATTTTAAAATCCCAACAAATTTTGGAGAACCGATCGAAGTATAAGTGAGAAATCGAACTAATCTAATTTGAATTAATCAGTTCGGTTTGACCAGGTTTTTCGGTTTCTGATTCATTGTTAAGCTGGATAATGATACCATTCTAGAAGTCATTTTACTATTTAAGTGTTGGTCAATGATGTTTGAACCGGACAATATCGGCTGGTTGGATTGGGAGCCAGCGGGGGTTATTGGTCCGAAGAATGGCTTTGATTCGGTTAGACCGGTAACTGGCATGGACCGATTGAATTGACAGTTGAATTGGGGTTTTTATTTTTTAATTTTTAACGATTTTTTAATCGAACCGGTTGGATTGGTGAATTGGTGGTTGATCTGGTTTGGTTTAAAAAACATTAGTATTGGTTTGTTTAGTTATTCGATTTAGAAATTAAAAAAAAAAAAAAAACTAAAAATCGACCACACAATCACGTCCAAATTAAAATACGTATCAATAAGCATTCTTGATAAAAATTGATGTTGGAGAATTGATGTCGGAGACTGAGTGCTCAGATTTAAGTCTCATTTTGTATAAATATTGAGATTTATATTTAGCTTAGATCTCTCAATATGTCGGTTTTGTCCAATGTTATTATGGTATAGGTAAGTCATGATTGAGTCATGTTTTTAATATTTATTTTTATACTTATACTCCCTCAATAAAAAAGAATTACCTTATCAAATAAGGTGAAAGTCTAAGAAATTTCTATTTTAGTCCCCATATTATTAAATGGATCTATTTATTAAAATATAGTTAATGTTTACTGTTTAAAATAATATTATTTATTATTTTTTTATAGTTTTGTAAATGATTTTTTGTTTTTTTTAATTGAATTGGAATTGAAAAAAAATATTTTTTATATTACACATGCTAAGTCTGATTTATTTGATTGGTTTTAATAGTATAAAGAATAAATTGATTTATTTAATAATAGTCTAATTTAAACAAATTAAATTGATAGATTGAATGAACATCTTAAAATCAAATTTTTTTAATTGAATAAAATTTGAAACTGAACAAACTAAGATTATAATTTGACTAGATTTTCAATTTTTTTGGATTATTATTTTCTTGATTTTCCTGCTAGGTAGAAGCTAAGCGGGACTTGAAAGATTCCCAATCGAGACCCTTTTCAATGTATTGTATGTTGGAAGGATCAAAAGGACCTTTGATTCTATCAATCGAGTTTATCACTGCTCTTTTTGGTATTACACTCTTTGATGGATCTGGTGATGTCCCATAGCTCAAACACGATGAAAACCCCTGCAATAATGGCAAATTTATGGAGGAATTAACTACAGAAATATATTTAAAACATATTTAAAACATATGAATTAGAGTTTATGCATATACGTGCCTATGCATCAGAAAAAAAAAAAAAAAAACCTTTAATCGGTTAAAGTACCATGACGATTTTTGTATTAGAAGTTAGTATTTTACTCTATCTATTCAAAAAGTTGATAAATAAATTTTTTGAATGTTAAATCAAAGAATAATCAATTAGATTGTGACACATGGCATGTCACATGTATTTTATATTGACATGCAAAGATTATCTTTTAACAATAAAAAATGAATGAAATTTTTAATAGAAGTATCAATTTACTTTTTTATCTAACATACATAAATTAATTTATCTATATTTTTAATAAAGGAGTAAAATGTATTCGACCCTTTGTACATGGATTTTCATGATACTTTTACCTCTTAATCTCGATCTATTTCTCCATTTTGATAATTAAAATTTTTCATCCCACTTTAGAATTTTAGCAATCATTTTCTTCCCAACACGAATAAGAATGTGAAATGTGGCGTACTTTTACCGGATGCTAGTAATTTGGTAGTAAAATTAGATGAAAATGAAGATTCAAGTATCAAAATGAGAAAAAAAAATTAAGTACTAAAAGGAGAAAAAAATATAATTTAAGAGTCAAATCATGATTTAAGAAAAAAATTAGGATACTTTAATATGAATTAGAACGTATTGAGATTTAAGACTAATTTAAAATCTACATTATAATTTAGGGACGTGTATTGAAATTAATCCTCAAAAAAACAAAAACAATTATAATTTCATAAACAGACCTTGAAAATAAGAACCTCAACTTGTTGTTCATCCACAAGTGCATGAACAATAAGAGCTTCTTCTCTAGCGGATTGGCTATAAATTTCGAGCATTGCGATCTCTTCGTTATACCCATTTTCTTTTTCTTCTTCATCATCATCGTTTTCATATCTGATTCTTCTTCTTGCAGCAGCACAAGAAATGCGGTGAGCTCTTCGATAATTGCAGAACTTAAAAGCTTTAACCGCGACGACAATGGCGGAACGATTGGTTTTTAAGGAGTTTATTTCCTTGGGGAAAATGGGTATCATTGGAGGTGTGAGAATTGTGTAGCCCATGTTCATATATGTTTCGGCCATGGTTGAATTTGAACCAGTGTTCTTCTTTACCTTTGGGAATTGGATGGTTTAAAAAGATAAGGTGGTGGCACTATCACAGTTTTAACGTGGATGGTGAGAATATCATAGCCCACGTGATCTTCAATCTGTTTTTTAAAGGGTTAATTTCACTAAATGTTCTCAGACAATCAAAATATCCTATTTGAGTCATCAAAATATTAATATCGTATTAATCAGTCTAACCATTAATTTTCGCCACGCAGAGATAAAATTAAAAAAGTTTTCCGTCATCAGATTAAATTATATATTTTTATGAGAATTAAAAATAAAAATTTAAATTTTTAATAACTTATATCTTTATAATTTTAAAATATTAAATAAAAATTCTATTATTTTTAAAGATCAAAGTGTAATTTTATTTTTATTAAATTAAAATTGTGTAAGACTTCAAGAATCAAAAGTGAAATTTTTTATTTTAGGGGACCGGGACTCTTGCCAGTCACTTTGACATCACTCCTACATTGAACGCTAATGAACATATTAAAATTAAGTTAATATGTGCCATAAATTGTCTACAATTTTTAGGAATTTGGTCTTTATTTATTTTAAATTTCAAAATTTAGATTAATTGTTTAATTTAAAATATTTTAAAGTTTGATATAGAATTTGATATTTAATTAATATGATAATGAATTTTGGAATTTTAATTAGAATATTTTAAAATTTAATTTAGACCAAGGGTGAACTGAGGGAGTTAGTCGGGCCTCGGTACATTTTATTTTTTTAAAATTTTAAATTAATAAAGATAAAATTATATTTTAATCCTCTAGAAATAATAAAAATTTAGTTTAATTCTTTAAAAATTATAATTTTACTATAATAAAAATTATAATTTAATTTCGACGCCTCTAAAATAATTTATTGGCTTCTCGGTTTAGAGTTGGAGCTGTTTGTTATTAACCATTTTCTTAAAATATTCATATACATATTTAAATAGGTGAAATTATGGTTTTGGTGTCTCAAGTATGTTAAAAATTGGACTTATTCATTCATAATATTATCCAAAAAAATTTAAATCATCTTTGAATAATTGGTTAACATGTAAACCTTCTATTTAAATTTTAAAATAAATACTCTTAAGCATTCAATTTGCATGTAACTTTTTTTATAAAAATTTCATGTTAATTGTCAAAACACATTAACAAAAGTAATTAAGGATTTAATAATTTGAATTAATTAATAACATTGTAAAATTACAAAAATTAGAATAATGATATTAATTAATCTCGACCAGTTTTATTATTTAAAAATATCATTTTTTTATATTTTATAATTAAATTAAAATTTTAAAAAATAATATTATAAGGACTAAATCAGTAAGATTAACATAGTATAGGGACTAGTAGAGTGAATTTCAGTTATTTTTCTGATGGAACTGGCGGTTTTCAATTTTGATCAATTATGGTATTTCAATTTCCCAATTTTTCTCAACTTCAAACCTAAAATCCCGATTTTCAAAAATTCCAGAAAATTAAAATTTCAATAAAATGGCTGAAAAACCACCGCCAAAACCGATTTTACCTCAAGATTGGGAATCTTTAGTTGAAGATTTCCAGTACGGCGGTTTCCGCCGCGAGAAATGGCGGTCCCTTTCCCCTTCCGTCGTCGAACTCGCCCTTTCATCGATCCTCAAAAAGGAATTCCCTTTCAAAATCCCTCTCGTAATCTTCCTCGAGGAATTTTCCGATCTATTGTTCCGCCCAGATCCATCACTCGCTTCCCTTATGGACCGCCTCGTCGAAACCCTGCGCGCCGTTGTCCAATCCCCGACCGACGGTGTCCACGTCACTTACGCATTGAAAGAACAGATGATGGTTTCGACGACCTCGATTTTGATCTCCACCAACTCAGTCGAGTCCGTCGAGGTTCGGTTTACGGAATCCGTCGTCGAACTTTTATTAGCGGTTATAAACCGGCCGAACCATGGACCGGACCGCCACGCACGTGCCATTGCTTGTGAGTGTCTACGTGAGTTGGAGAAAGCTTACCCTTGTTTACTCTCTGATATTGCTGGTCATTTATGGAGCTTATGCCAAAGCGAACGAACCCATGCTTCGCAAAGTTACATTTTGTTGTTTACAACTGTGATTCATAGTATCGTGAATCGAAAGTTAAGTGTTTCTATTTTGAATACTTCGGTTCCTTTGATTCCTTTTAATGTACCGCAATGCGTTGTAGAATTAGAAAAGGAAGGGTTGTTAGAGTTGAATTATAAGGAATTGAGAAGAGCAATGGCGTTTTTATTGGAATGGCCACAAGTTTTAACTCCTTGTGGGATGATGATTTTTATGGGAATGATAATGCCATTAGCAGTAGCTTTAGATTTACAGCCTTCTATGCTTAAAGTTCAGTTTTTTGGGATGATTTATTCATTTAATCCTTTATTGTATCATGTTGTTTTGGTCATGTATTCGCATTTTTCCGAAGCGTTTAACGAGCAGGAAATTGAGATTGTGAGAAGACTTTATTTGGTTTCATTGGAAACACAGCAACATTTGGTGTTTCGATTGCTTTCAGTGCATTGGTTGATGGTTTTTCTGAATAGGTTGATGGTCGAGAAGAAGAAGTCGATTGTAGAAACGGGTTTCATGTTTTATCCGAGTGTGTTTGATCCACTTTCGTTGAAAGCATTAAAGCTAGATTTACTTGCTTTCTGTTCTGTTTGTATCGATAAGTTGAATCCTCAAAGTGTTTCAGATATGGAAGGGAATTCGGTAGTGAAGCTCTTTCAGGATGGTCTAGTATCGGTTTTGGGTTTCAAATGGTTGCCTCCTTGGAGCACGGAAACTGCAGTGGCATTCCGTACTTTCCATAAGTTTTTGATAGGCGCATCATCTCATTCCGAGGCTGATCCTTCCACCACCACTGCACTTATGGAATCCGCCATTTTCAATCATTTAAAGGTATTTTCTTTTTCATTATAAAGTATTCATTTAATTATGACTCGATGAATCTAATTTACATCTACTTAGCTATATGGAGTATGTCCATTATATGAAACAGATTATTATGACGATCATATAATTATTATGATGGCATTTATATAGGAGTGGATTAATCAGTTACAAGGAATGAAAATTAAAACATAATTTGCCACATGTATAAAACTTAATTCAATTTATTTAGTCTTTTCCAGTTCGTTTAATATGAATGAAAAATGATTCATTGGCATTTAAAATGTTTTCTTTTGTTTTTGGAATTTATATGCATGGGTTTGTGTTCATATAAATATAGGTGAATGTACCTAGGTGCTTGATCAAATTAGTCCCTCTACTATTAAATGGATCAATTTAGTCTATGTACTATTAAAATGAATCAAATAAGGCCAAATTGGAATAAAATTAATATTTACTGTTTAACAAAATATTTTTAAAGTTTTTATTATTCTATAAATGAAATCTTTTCTTTGGAATTGAACTACAATTGAAAAAAATAATTTTTAGGGCATTTTTTATATAGTAAATGTTAACTCTATTACAATTTAGACTTATTGATTCTTTTTAATAGTACAGGGACTAAATTGATCCATTTAATAATAGAGGGACTAATTTGATCCAGTCACTATAATACAGGGATCTCCCAGGTACTTTAACCTATACAAAGTTCGTGAATTGTTTGTTTTTACTCAATAATTTTATAATAAAAGTATATGCTAATGGGATCATTAGTTTTACTGAATTGGATCACTAGTGTTCCTTGATTTGGAATGTGTGTACCAATTTGAAAATCGCTGAGAGATAACGATTTCTGGTAACTGAGATGCAGAACTAGACTTGAAATTTATGTTTTAGCTGATTCTAAATCCTGAGTACGACACGGGAAAAATTATACTCCAATGGGCTATATGCTGATAGTTGTTAACTTATTTTGTTCAGGGGATGTTTGTTGACTTGATACTGGAGTTTCAGAGATTGGTTCCAGTCATTGTTGCTTTTATTGACCGTTTGTTAGGCTGTCAAAAGCATCTTTGGTTGGGAGAACGTCTGCTTCAAACGATTGATGCGAATCTGCATTCAAGAGTTGCAATTGATTATAGACTAGTTTCATACTTCCCGATTTTCGATAGGATTGCTGAAAATCAAACAATACCTCCGCGTAGGTTGTTAGAGCTACTAACCAAGTTCATGGCTTTCCTTGTTGAGAAACATGGACCAGACACAGGTGTAAAATCTTGGTCTCGGGGTAGTAAGGTCCTCGGCATTTGCAGAACCATGCTAACTCACCATCAGAGCTCTCGTTTATTCCTTGGTTTATCCCGTCTCCTTGCGTTCACCTGCCTTTACTTCCCTGATTTGGAGGTTCGTGACCACGCAAGGTATGAAGGGACGACTTTGTTCTTTTTCCTTTTTTAACATTTCTGTTCCATGTTGACCCAACGGGAAGAAAAATAGTCTAAATTATAGGGAATCTTGAGAAGAGTTTTTGATTATTTTCTGTCATGTAAATTTACAGGATCTACTTGAGGATGCTGATTTGTGTACCCGGAGTGAAGCTTAGAGGAATGCTAAACCTTGGGGAGCAACTCCTTGGTATCTCCCCCTCGTCTCATTCCGGATCATTCTTCAACGTGCCATCTCCTCGACATTCTCAAGATCCCAAGAAATTAAAGAACATTGCATCCTATATCCATCTCGAGCGGATGATACCACTACTTGTCAAACAGGCTTGGTCGTTGTCTTTATTACCTTTAAGGGTCGGGAGTAACAAACCGGATTTTTCTGGTGGCTTTAGGGATGGTGAAGCCTCGACAGATGAAAGAGAACTTGATGCCAATATACAATTTGAGACTGTATTAGATGGTCAGGTAATGGATAAGCCACAGGCGCCATTATATGTGATGGACTCGAAAGTTTCAGAGATTTTAGCGATATTAAGGAGACATTTCTCGTATATTCCTGATTTTAGACATATGCCAGGGCTTAGGGTTAAAATTCCGTGCTATTTGAGATTTGATACGGAGTCTTTCAATAATGTTTGGGGAGGTGAGTCCCCGAAAAGTGGGTTACACGGAGTAGATGCCCTCCCTGCCATATATGCTACAGTATTGAAATTCTCATCGTTGGCACCATATGGGTCAATTCCGACATGTCACATACCCTTTCTTCTCGGTCAACCTCCAACTAGTGGTGATTTTCGTGGTGAAAATGTTTCACTAGACATCATTGCCACACACGATGGTGTTGGTGGTAGTGAAGAAGATATCTATAAAGCTCCTGCGATGATCGAATTGGAACCACGTGAGCCAACTCCCGGTATGGTTGATGTTTTCATTGAAACAAACGGGGAAGATGGTCAAATCATCACGGGACAGTTGCAAAGTATTACGGTTGGCATTGAAGATTTATTTCTTAAAGCTATTGCCCCACCAGACATCCCAGAAGATGTTTTACCTGATTACTATTCAGATTTGTTCAATGCCTTGTGGGATGCATGTGGTACTACTTCCAATACCGGGCGGGAGATTTTCCCCTTAAAGAGTGGCAAAGGGTTTGCAGCCATTCATGGAACCAGATCCGTGAAGTTGCTTGAGATTCCTCCATATGCTTTAATTCGTGCCACCGAACATTATCTGGCACCATTTGTAGTTAGCGTGAGCGGAGATCGTCTCATTGACATGGTAAAGGATAATGGAATTATCAGAGACGTTGTATGGCAAGATGAAGCCTCTGGACTTTTGCTTGAAGCCCCCACCTCAGTTGCCGAACCGGACAGTATGCCTCTTTATCTTACTTTAGTCGAGAACGAAGAAGAGCAGGAAAGTCAGTTAAACATCGGCAAAAGAAGTCTCGGTTGCATCCATGTCTTGATTTTTCTTCCCCCGATGTTCCATCTCTTGTTACAAATGGAAGTAAGTGATGCTTCGACTTTAGTTCGTATTCGTACCGATCATTGGCCGTGCTTAGCTTACATCGATGATTACTTGGAGGCATTGTTTTTGTCATAAAGGTGATTGCACGAACCAGTTGGGTTAAACTTCGAGTTTTGCCAGTTGGATGCCATTTTTAAAAGGTGATTGCTTGAACTAATCGTGCTAAACTTCAAGGCTTCATTCGACATGGTTCGAAACTTCACTCTGGTTGGTGCCGATTTTTTTAAAGGTGATTTGCATGGATTAATTGAATTAAACTTCGAGACTTCACTGCATGACGGTTAAATACAACCCGTTGTTGTGAAACTTTTTGCATATGTTCTTGTATTCTTTTTTAAGATGATATGTGCATTTTGTTAGGAAAGGGGAGCTTTTTGCACCCATTTTGTTCATGTAATGCTGTTAGGGCAAAAAAAAAAAAAAAAAAAAAAAAACCCTCTGCAACACATCTCAGGACTTTGTATTTTTTCTAAATAATAATAATAATAATTTATTTTCCATGTATCACAATTTTGTCAGTACATTTAAATATTTTAATTATTTTTTCGTATCATGTCTGGAGGTTTATGTCATGTCTTAATAAAAGTATTCTAGATTTCTGTATTATGAGTTTAATTATATTTTATATTAGATTAAAAAGTAAATTTATATTTTCTGTTAAAAATTTTATTTATTTCTACTGATAAAAATAATTAGATGATTACATGTGATGTGTTACGTGTATTTTATTCTAATGTATACGAATTAGCTTTTAGTAGTAAAAATGGATGAAAATTTTAACATAAGGACTGATTTGCTCTTTGATCTAATATATAGAAATTAATTTATATATATTTTTTAGTAGAAAGAGTAAAATACAATATGAGTCAAAGATATTTTTTGTTTAATTTGTAGCGAAGGTATATTTCAGCAAGGCATAAGAGAAGCTTGTTCCACCTTCAATTTAAAAAGTTCCTAACAAAATAAAGCTCTCATGGAGTTTTGGATAAGGTAATTTTATTAATTAAATTCAAATTATAATATCTAAGTATGAATATAAAACATGTATTTTAAATATATATATATAATTAATTAATTTTTTTGTTAAATTTTAACGTTTTTGAAACCGGATTGGTGGCTGAATTGGTCAAAGTTATCGGGTTTGTTTGATTCAAATTGAGTAAATCATTAAAAAATTATTAAAAAAAGTAAGAATTTAAAATTATTAAAAGATCATAAAATCTAGTTTAATTAATTTTTAGCTTAATTCAATCTGTTCATATCAATTTGTGGACCAACTGATTGTTTACCTTGTTTTGGACCAGATCGGTTGGTTCTTAATTTAACCGGTCTAACTAGCTGATCCGATCCAGTTTCAACAACCTTATTAAATAGGATAAATTACACCTGATATCACTAAATTATTAGTAAATTTATGTTTAGGTCACTCAACTTTTAAAAAAATTACAAATTAACACTAAACTATTCAAAAAAATTTATTTAAGTCACTGAGCTATTAAGTTTTTTTTCTTTTTAAAGGAAAGTTCAGTTAGCGATCTCTAAGTGACGATTTGACTATCAATACGGTAGATCAGTACCTATCAACGAGTAAAAAAAATATACCTTAGATCCAAGTCGATCTGGCAATCAATGTTAGAAATCAGAGAAGAAAATTGTTTAGACTTTGGTTTGCATATTGTGATATTCAAAACTATTTCATAAAAGAAAAAAAATTGAACTATAGAACATAATAGAAATGAGAGCTTTCAATTGGTGTAGGTGATGCGAACAAAGAAGATCATACAACAACAGTTTAAACAACTTGATGACTAAATAAAAACTTTCGAATAATTTAATCACTTATTTTAATAACCTTTTAAAATTAAATAATTAAAACATTAATAAATTAATGTGATTGAGTGCAGCTTATCTTATTAAATATCATGGAACTTCCACAAGCATACAAGTGGGTCCTATACCTATTGGCCAAAAAAGTATCCACCTAAATCCCACAATGGTGAGAATATATAAGGCAATATATATATATATATATATTTAAAAAAAACCATTAAATTTGAATTATGTCTAACCAATATTTTCTTCTTCTTCTTTTTTGTCTTTTTATTTGGGAAAAAAAATCCAAAAATCCCTTTGATTTTATATTAAAAAACAACAGCATATAATATTATATATATATTTGCAATTATTTAGTCCCTATTTACCAAACCCCATATAAATTCAAATCCATCCCCACTAATGAAAAATAATAGAAACCCAAAATAATTTGGTTCACACATTCTTATAATTTTCAATTATTTTTAAAAAAAAATATACTATTTAATTTGCCTTTTCAAGTAAAGTCAACTTAATTGATGCTAACAAGCATTAATTAAATACTATTATTTAATATTTCTAAAAGAATACTCTCACATTCAATACAGTAATTTTAGTTCTCAAAGTAGATTATATTTATATAATAAACTTATAATTTAATCAATATTATTATCCTATTCATTGTTATAAAAAAAAAGTTCTTAAATTATCTTAAAATATATTTTAAAATTTTCACTCGTAATTTTTTTGAACAGTTTTATTATAGATTCTAATAAAATATATTCCTTTTGATACAATACCTAAAACTACCCGTAACTTCTTCACAACTCATAAATAGGATGATAGTGCAATAGGTAACTTCTTCACAACTCATAAATAGGAAGATAGTGCAATAGGCACTTATAAAGTTTTCTTGATATACTATAATATGTACTTCAACTATAGTTATTTTTAGGTTAAATTACATCCAAGGTCACTAAACTATTAGTAAATTTATGATTTGGTCATTCAACTGAAAAAGAACTATTTAAAATTTATCATCAGGCTATTAAATCACTGTTGTGTGACCTTTTTACGTTCGTACCACCTATATTAATCGAAAGCTCTTCTTCTATAGTCTTTTTATGAAACAACTTTGAATTTCATGAATTTACGAATCAAAACTTAAATAATTTTATTCTCTAATCTCCGACACTGACAGTTAGGTCGACTTGGATCTAACGTATAAATCATCAAATCGTCGCTTGAAGCTCATTAATCAGACTTTAAAAAAAAAAAAAGAAGCTTAACATCCCAAAAACTTTTGAATAATTTAGTGATTTAAATGAAAACTTTCAAATAAAATTCAATGTTCATCTCATAACATTTTGTAATTCAATGATCAAAACGTAAATTTACTAATAATTTAGTCACCTTGAATATAATTTACCCTATTTATTTTTTTATCCATTACTGTTTGACTAACTCACTGTTTCCATCTTACAATCATTTCTAAATTCTTCACCTTATTTCAAACACCATTGCTAAGAAGCTTTATTTAAGACACCCATATGAACCCCAAGCACCCCCACTGGTAAAAGAAGCTTCAATCTTTTTTATCAATGGCGGCTTACACTACCTGCAACAAAACATGTCTCTTTTCTCTTGTCTTTCACTGTTTTTCTTCTGTTTTTTGGTTTCAAAACCATAGAATTTTAATTTTTTATTTACCTTTTTTTTTTAAATGTGAATTGCAGCCATTGATGGAAGTTGGTCACCATTGTTTCAAAATCTAGATTCGGATTTCTCTTCTGGGTATCTCGAAGATGCTTTACTTGAATTCACTGAAATGTCAAAACGGAGACGATTGTTGTCGTTTCATGGTGACGATGATGATGATTTAACAAATAGCTTCAATGATCTTGCAATGGTATATATATACAATTTTTTTGGATTTTTTCTTCTTTTTTTCTCAATAAATAAAGCAATTATTTATGTCAATCAAAAGAAAATACTGAAATATCTGTATTTGTCTTTTATGCAGAATTATATGAATTCTGAGAATTTCAGCTGCATGAACCAGTTAACAACCATTAATGGAGTTTCAGGTAATGATTTTTTCTGGTTGAATTCTGGTTTTAGTCCCCCTACTATATTAAAATTTTGGATTTAATCCCCTACTTTAATTTAACATAAATTAGTCCTCTACTTTTAGGCTTAAATGCAAAATTGGCCTTCGAGTTATAACATTTTCCCACATAAGTATCTAAACTTTAATTTAACATTTTCTTTGGTACACCTTCCTTTCATTTTACCTCAAGTCACGATATCAACTAATAAAAATGTGACATGTGGCACATCATTACTAGATGTGATAAACTTATCGGGTAAAATGAGAGGAAATTGATAATTTAGATGCCACTTTTATAATGTTATCAGTATGTCCAAATTTATAGCACTGTTAATTGTTACCATTAAAGCGATGATTTGATTTTTTTTACTGATACGTGATCCATAGTCAGAATCACGTGAAAATCTAGTTAATCATGTTCAGATAATCAATAATAAATTTGAATTTCAGTCGAAATCCTCTAGCAAGGATGAAGCTCGGGGTAGAGACCTTTGCCCCTTGGTTAAATGGTATAATTCTCCTTGTAGTCCTTTTTAAAAATTAAGAGTTCAATTTTAATCCCTTTAAACTTTGGTCAAATGAAAATTTTTCATTTCTGGCCCCTACAAAAATTTACCATTTCAACTTAAAAAATTTTAGCTTTGGTGCCAAAATTTTTAATTTTATCTTGATCACCGACATAAAATTTCTAGCTTTGTCCTTGTGCTTAAAGTCGTTTTAGGAAAAAAAAAACACGCCATCACTTTAACAACAACAACTAACAGTCAATTTAGATCTATTAATAACATTATAAGAGTAGAGAGACTCAATTATGACAAATTATATTAGATGGATTAAACCTTAAATTTTAGCATAGTAATGAGACCGAAGTCAAAATAAAACAATTTAAAAGTTTTTTGTCATGGAAATTCGTATATCGGAATATGTCAAAAACAAATATTTTTTAAAACATGAAAATTCAACAAAAAAAATCTCTATATCTATTTTACAGTTCATAAAGACTAATCATTTTATGGTTCATGACTACCTTCCTAACAACATCGTCTTTAAATTTAATTAACATTGATTTTCTTTTAATGTAAAAGGAAATGAAGATAAAAAGAAGAACAAAAGGGTGATAAAAGGTGTTGTTTATCCATTTGCATTAGTAAAACCTGGAGGAATTGAAGGCGATACGACATTAAATGACATTAATCAAAGGCTTTTAATGCCGCCGACAAGACCGATCCGACACCCTGTTGGGGATTCCGCTTGTCGGCCATGCATGTCAGCCAATGGTACTGGCCTTTCTGGCAAAGCCGTGACGGCACTCACCAAAATATACACTAAAGGAAGTGGCTCCATCACCATAATTAGAACTAAAGGTTAAGTGAGGTTTCTATCGGTATCGAAATAGTTAAATTATGATTTTGGTCCCTCAATTATGCTTAAATTTGAGGTTTAACTTTTGTAATTTAATTTGGCATAATGTAGTCTTTACTTTTACAATGTTATTAGTTAGTCAAATACGTAACACTGTTAGCTAACAGATACTCCAATTAAAATACCAACACAGTTTTTTCTTAAAAGTATTTTAATTGGAATAGTTACTTATTTGGACTAACTAATTATTTAAACTATATTAAATTATAGGGACTAAATCTTAAATTTAAGCAAAGTAATGGAAGATGATCTATAAGGTTTATATTTGATGGCATATGTACAACAAAAGTAAATTTAAATGATTTTATTCACCATTATTATATCAAATATTAATAAATATAAATATATATATATATATAAATAAAAGAGAAGTGTGATAACTAATGTAAAATATTTCATATTTGGCATATTATATAGTTATTAATAGAATTTAAAGTAAATTGTTTTTTAAAGTAAATTTCACTAAATATTAATTGCAAAATATTTATAATCATAGATATAAAATATCCTTAATTTCTAAAACAGATGATATTATGATATTAAACACATTCGAATTTATATCCTTTAAGTTGTTATAATAACAACAATACCAACCAAAGTAATGCTTCGTTGGCAAACACTTTATTTGTTAACAACAACAATACCAACCAAACCAAACTAAATCACATTCGACTGTTGTTGTTAACAGGCACAGTAATAAATTTATCCCTTAATGTTTTCATCTTTTATCAAATTGGTCATTATTCTTTTTTTAACTAAATTTGGACTTCGACCTTTTAAAATGAGTCGAATTTGATCATCAATCTTTTTTTAAAAAGTCCAATTGTTTTTTTAACGGAATTACTGGCTAAAACTTTAAATTTTTAAACATGGACACCATCGTGACAATCCACGTGTACTTCATTCTATTTTTTTGAATTTTTTATTTTTTTATAAATTTTAAATTATTTTTGATGTGGCATATAAGAAATTAGTAACATGTCAACATGAAGTACATGTGGACTACCACGACAAATTGTTTAAAAATTAATGTTTTGGTCAACATTTCTGTTAGAAAAATAATTTGACTCTTTTTGAAATGTTATGACCAAATTTAACTAAAAAAAAAAGAATCAAATTGATAAAAAAAAATTGTAAACATTAATGAAAAAGCCTTTGCTCAAAACAATTTTGTTTAATCTTACGTTGGACCAAAAATTGGGATAGAACATATTTTTTTAATAAGGTAGAATAAGATGTAAATGCAATATTTATTAACGCAGTTCAGATTAACAATCTTACGCTTACAGAACCTCGTTCGGTGAGAGATTTTATTCAACTAATACAACTATTGGTTAAAGCCTAAACTACCCTTCACACATACGGATATTTGTAGCCTAATATTCAACCAAAATTGTTAAAAATCAATCTCCCGAATCCCTAAGACACTCCAAAACTTGTCACTAATGTGCGTCAATCAAGCCTATTTACAAGGTGATACAAACAATCCCTTTTAACAAAATTTTGATAAACTTTAAACTCCCATTTAAAAACTGATTTTTTCTCTTAAAGTATCTTCAAAGATTATTCCATAAAGGCCTTTATAACCTTGTTTTTTTAAAGCGGCTTAAAATACTTAAAAAAGAGAAGGATAAGGATAAGGATAAGACTCTTCAAGGTAGAAGTATCATGAAGGCCCTTATACTAAGAGTTGGATGGCATTTTGTCCCCTCGACTGAAAAAATGAGCAAATTAGTCCTTATATGTTAGATTAAAGAGCAAATTGGTTATTTTGTTAAAAATTTCATCTATTATTATTGTTAAAAACTAGTTCTTGTATGTTAGCATAAGGTACATGTAGCATGTCACATGTAATTGTTTGATTATTTCGTGATCCACGCCAATTTATTCTTTAATCTAATGAATAGGGACTAATTTGCTCATTTTTTTCAACAAAATGGACCAAAATACAAATTGACTCCTAGTAAAACCAACTCCATGATAATTTTACTGACACTTCAATAATTCAAAATCTTCTCCTTTCTCAAAAAAGCCAACCGAATGAATAATTTTGGATTCTCTATTTTATACGAAGTTCTCCTAATTTGTTAGTTTAAATAAGAGTCAAACATGCCAACTAAAGAACTTTGACTACACCAAAATTATTGTTCCATTTATCGACGGAATTATATCTTGTTTTTAAATTTTTTTTGTCTTATTTATATTTAAATCCGACAAAGACATGCCTTATTAATTGAATCAAAGAAAAGTCGATTGAGTCTTAACTTGATCGGCATGGACGTTATTATTAATGCAGGAGGACGTAGGTTCAATTGGCATGGACATTATCCTCCTATTTATGAGTTAAAAAGGACTCTAAATAGTTCTAGGTATTGTATAAAAAACAAATCAAAATATATAATGAGATTATTAAAAAAAATTAAAATAAAAAAGCAAATAAATCCAATAATGATTCATCAAAATTCAAATGAAGTCAAAACTTTTGAAAAATTTAAAGCTTTTTGCAACAATGGCATATCATATAGGGCATGCATATATCTTTACATTGTAAAGTACTTAACAGTTCATGGTAGTTGAAACGTTTAATTATGCAATGAAATTAAAATGGAACATACTATATATTTGGTCCTTCATGTTTTAAGGACTAAATCTCAAAATTTATAAAAGTATAAGGATTAATAGTATATTTTAATCTAATTGTTTTGGGTTGAATAAAAGTACTATAGAAGCCCTTGTACTAGAAGTCGGATTGCATTTGCTCTCTCTACTAAGAAATGGGCAAATTAATCTCTATACATTAAATCAAAAAGTAAATAGGTTCTTTTGTTAAAAAATTTCTATATTTTTGTTGTTAAAAATTAGTCCATATACGTCAGCATAACGTTATTGTGGCATAACATATGTCACTATCTAAATATTTTATCAACTACGTAAATTTTTAATAATATAAATAAATAATTTTTTAACAGAAATGATCAATGTGCTCTTTAAATTAGTGTGTAAAAATTAATTTATCTATTTTTTTTAAAAAAAGAACAAATTATAAATTAACTCTTAATATAAAAGACTCCAAGATACTTTTTACGGATTGGATAGTTAGGTTTAGCTCAAATTGATTAAATATTTGGCTGTTGAGGATGACATCAAAATTGTCCTCTTTCTCTATTGGTCAACGCCCATCTATTTGAAACTTTGACCTTTCCCCGACAAGAATGAGAAATATGGGACCCATTATTAAACATAAAATATTCGCACCCTGTTTTTGATCTTACATGCACCTTAAATCTCAACCGTTGAAAGCCTATAAATTTTCAAAGTGGGGGACTATCAGATTAATCCGACGGTTGTAATGAGAAGCAGAGCAAAACATGAGATTGAGAGTGACCCAAGTCCGTTTCACAGCTGTAAGGCAAAAAGGTCGCAGCTACGTGGAAAAAAGAGTAAATTTTACCAAAGTCACTCAACTATTAGTAAGTTTACATTTTGGTCACTTAACTTCAAAAAGTTACAAAACAGTCAATGAACTATTTGAAAGTTTACATTTAGGTCACTTAACTTCAAAAAGTTACAAAATAGTCAATGAACTATTTGAAAGTTTTCATTTAAGTCACTAGGCTATTAAAATCATTATTTTATGACCTTCTTTATTTATACAGCCTGAAGCAATCCAAAGCTCTCATTTTACTCCTCTTCTACAATTTAATTTTTTTCTTGAAATAACTTAAAATGTCATAATTCTGTGAATGAAAATCTAAATAGTTTCCTTCTCCTATCTCTAATACTAACCATCACATCAAATAGTTTCTTATGAAATTGTGTTGAAAATGCAGTGATTAGGGTCTCGAATGATATGGTCAGTTGAGTGTTGAGATTGTAGAGCAAAGGGTCGGGGATGCATTTATAAATCTGTAGATACGAATATTCTCTTTAAAATTTAAAGGGAATAAGGTACGTTGGTTGCTGTTTTTTCGCTTAAATGAGATATTAAATTATCCAAGTTCAGCTAAAAAAAATGGATTAGTTATTGTCTAGCTCGAGTTATGAGGCTCGAGCTACAAACTAGTCACATTTAAGTATGTGTTTGACTCGAATAACTCATAAACCTAACTGAAATTTGATCAATCATTATTAAGCTTGAGTTCGAGTAGCTCAAGATATAGTGATGTTACCAAGGGCTAAACAGATCCTTAGCTCCTAAAATGGTATAATACTAGTTTAGTCCTTCCAATACAAAGAAAAATTATATTTTGACTTCGTAAAAAATTATAATTTATTTTTCATCTTCTAAAAATAGTGAAATATTAATTTAGTCCCTATATAAATTACAAAGTTGTAAGTTAATATAACTCTAAAATTACCTCTGAAGTCTCTTATAAATTTATAATTTATTTCCGCCCACCCCTATCGAGATACCCAACAAGCCTAATTGGAGTATAGAAATTAAACTCATTTTCTTAAATTTTCTTTTTAAGAAACGAAGCTCAACCAATTCAACCATTATCTCAAACTGAACTCAAGATTTAAAAGTGAAATTTGATCGAGATCGAGTGCAACTTCAAGCCTAGAACTCAAGTTAAACTCGAGTTTTTTACTGTTTGAATCCTTATATTCATTCAATTCTTCATTTCAAATGCAAATTATGATGTATAATTCCGATATATATCCACCATCCTTGTATCAATGTTCCTTGACAACATCTTAAATTCGACAAACATATATATATATATATATATATATATATATGCTTTGTAGCAATTATTTGGTTCATCATATTCATCCTTCTTTTATTAGTTGTATTTTTTTTCTCCACAAATATTCATCCACAAGAAATTATTATTAGATAAATCCATATATTCGTATCAAATTCGTATATATTTTTTCATAATTATATTTAAAGTATTTTATATTTATTAGTTTATATATTCATCTCGTATTTTTTTTTTGTTTCATATTCATAAAGGTGTTGATAAAACACTTACAATTACAAACTACTTGAATTTGATTAAGAAATTTATCAAGTTAATTTTGAGTTGAACGTGCTAATAAGAGTCATATTTTTTCGAACAACTCACGTGCTCGAACTTGAGTATTGGAATTAAATAATCAATTAAGCAAAGCACACGCAGTTTGACCATATCTCGACTCGAACTTCAACTTAGAAAATAATATTCGATCAAGTTTGATCCAAGCAAAAGTAATCATGTTTACAATGTTTTATGTTTATATTAACTTTTGACCGGTAAATAACTTGTATTACGTAGATTTTAATTTATTCATATATCCATCTCGTGCTCGTCTCGTATTTTTTTCGTGTTATAATTATATTTAAATATTTAAAGCATTAAGAACATCTAAATACTCGTTTTGAGCTAGAGTCTATACAAAAAAGCTTGGTTCCAGCTAGAGTATTGAAATTCAAGTAATTAATTAAGCCAAGCTCGTATTGTTTGACTATATCTCGACCTAAACTTCAACTTAGAAAATAATATTCAATTAAGTTTGAGACAAATAAATAATTTATGTTAAATAGATTTTGATATATTCGTATATCCCGTCTTATTTTTCCGAACTATGTAATCATATCGTGTTTGCTCCAATGCTGTTAAAAAGCTTGAGAGCTTCAAAGTAAGTGAAGAACATCCCAATTTGGTACCAATTCTAGGGTTTTGTTCCAAGGAATCGAAACATCAATACATGCCTAATGGATCTCTCGGGAGGAACTTCGGGTTCGTTTAGTTGGGAGAAAATCCAGAAAATTGTGCTCGAAACAGGGCAAGGGATCGAGTTTTTACATGGATGAGAATTTCAGACCCAGGATTTCGGATTTCGGGATAGTGAAATTGAGCCTGAAGAAGCATGATCTCGTCTCATTATATGAAAGAAGTGAAACAATGGGACATATGGCACTAGAATTGATGGTTTCAAGGGATTTCGAGGCTGTTTCATGAAAATCCGATGTCTATAGTTTCATAATGTCTTAGAAATGGCATGCGGAAGAAGGCATGTCGATGTCGATGCAATCAATTCGAGCAAAGTGCATTTTCCTACTTGGGTCTATGAAATAAATGAGGGGAGATTTGGAGTTTGAGAACCTGAAGAAAAGTTGTTCATTATCCGGTTATGGTGCACTCAAACTTGGCCATCTTGGCCATCGGATTGCCCCTCCAAGAACGGAGTCCTGGAGATGTTAGAAATGAACCTCAATGATCCGGAAATGCCTCCGAAGCCAGTGTTCATTTCGGTTCAATACCTGTGTGAAACAAAGCTGGAACCGGATTCTCCAAAAGAGATGCTATTGCCTGAGACAATGGAGAGAAACTCATAGTAATATCAAAGCTTTCATCTATACACTGTACATAAATGTTCTCTGCAACCTCGGTTCTCGTATAATTAAAACTTTTTAAGTATCCTAACATAGAAAAATCCGCATTTTCTTCAATTCTAACATCGAAAAGATGTTAGAACAAAATACCAAATGATAAGGATTTGCTACATAATCATCATTCACAAGTTTATGCTAATAAAGGGAATAAATAAAATGCCATTGATGTCAGTTTAAAGATACCGAGGAAAAGCAGCATTCAACTGCCAGTCTCTAACAACACTTTCTGGGTGGACGAAAGGAGAATATCCGAACAAAATCCAACAACTAAAAACTCGTCCACAACTTTAAACCGGAATAAACGGGATGTTCTTAAAGCATGAGCACAAATGAAAAACTACAAGGTTCGAACAAAGATGGCCATGGGATTATATACAAGTGAGGCAGACCATAATTGATGGAGTTCGACTATCATTACCACCAATTTTAAACCTACCTGATAGTAACAAATTTGTTGGTACCGTGTCTTGCCCAATGACTCCTCAAATCAATCGGATTACTGAAGTTATAATTTTCAACTGCAAGTTTCTCAAGGACCTTCTTGAATGCCCCCTGACTCATTTTCCGGCCAGCTATCCTTGCACCACGCCTTTTGGTACTCATTGGCAAAGGATACATGGATACGTTTGTGGTACAACAAGCGGATTGCCAACCACCAAAGCCCCATCGATAACATTGCTGAGCCGTTCCGGTGCACGAGCAAACAGGAATCGGAATGCCTGAAATATCCATGTCATACCCATTTATTTTAAAAACGATACTCTTCTTTGCTGGCTTCACTCGTTGAACCGCAGAACTGGCATTGTCCTTCGGCTTCTTAGGCTTTTTGGCCTTCGGCATCTTAGGGACAGCCCCACCCTGCCTTTTCTTCGGTTCAACACTGTCCTTATTACCTGGCAGCTCTTCAACGCTACTTGCCACCCTCTCATTTCTTGTTGAAGAATCAGGTGGTGGCTGCAAAATTGGCAATGAATGAGCTGCCGATGTTTCCGGAAGAACGGCGTAATTAGGAGTGGTGGCAGGGAACATGTTGAGAAACTTCTCTCTGTCAGCAATCCAACTATCCCTAACATAATTCATGGGGATATGTGCCTCGGAAACAATGGGGTCCCGCTGGTGAAAGGGGGTATTGGTAGTAATCATGAGATTGGGATCACGGCCGGGAATAAAAGACTTTGCATCCCGTTCAACCATGCTCGACATTAGCTGCAGACCAAGATGTCCTTTAAACGACGGTTCGTAGTAACCCCAATTACGCATATTCAACGCATCGTCATCCATGAAGCTACTACATATAGTTAACAACACAACAGAAATTATTAATCTTTTACCATGATTCAAAATTTTCCATTCAAGTACTGTTTAGCACTCCCAGTTGAATAAACAACAAATACCACAGGGAAACAAAATCGGAAGAAAATAAGGGTTAATATAACTTTTAGCCCCTGAACTTGGCAATCAGGTTCACTTTGGTACCTTTACCTTTTTTTTCTCCATTTAGGTACCCAAACTTGGCAGCTAAGTCCATTTTGGCCTCTAAACTTAGATTCCATCAAGATTTGATTATGTAGTACAATCTGAGAGTGCCACATCATCAAACTTTTACATTTGCCAAGTTTAGGAACCAAAATGGACCTAGTTACCAAGTTCAAGTACCAAAGTGAACTTAATTATCAAGTTCAGGGACTAGAAGTTATATTAACCCACAAAATAAACATCGGATTCAAATAGGAAATGCATTGCAATGACATTGGACGAAGATAAAATACAGATCCAATTACATACAAAGCTAAATAAAGATCAAACAAAAACAGCATTTCAAAAGTCAAAAGAGTGATATATAAATCTGTTTGGTTCCCGAGAATATAAATGGAAAGAAAATAAGTCACATTTCTAACACTAAACCTCCAATGAGCTAAATTATGGAAACCAAAGATCTCATTCCACTGTAAATAAATAAATGAACATATAGCAAAAAATGGAAGAAGAAAGAAATCTAAGATTCCGAAGCAGCATAAATCTAAATCTAAAGATAGCAATAGAAAAAAAAAATGGAAACTTTCAGATTCAAACTAAGTTCTAATTTGCCCACATTTTCCCATGATCCAAAATTTCCAAGAATCAAAACCCATAATCAGATCTACTAAATAAAGCTAAAAAGAACCCCCCACAAAAAAACAAAATCCTGTTTTTGAGCTTCCAATTTGGGAAGTTCATAAGAACCCTAAACCTGCTTCAAATATTCAATCTTCAAACCTCAAAACAAACAAACAAATAAATATATAAATAAAATATATAAATAGCTTAACAAAGGTGTTAGGACCCATATATCTATTATCCAGTATTTGTTAGAGAAAAGAATGCAATGAGAGATGATGAAAGCAAAAAAGAAAAAAAAAGGAAAAATTAAATTAAAAAATAAAAAGGAAAGAGAGATGTAAGTGAGAGGAAAGATAAAAACTTACTTTCGGGGTGTAAAATAGCTCTTTAGGGTTTTTTTTTTTGCCTTTTTTCTGGAGAGAGAAAGAGGAGAGAGAAACCACAGAGAAAAAAAAACCTAAATAAAAAGAAAGAGAAAGAGAGATAGAGACTGAAGTCTACAGTGTAAAACTCTAAACAAATACAGAAAGGTTAAATATATTTTTTAAAATTATTATCTATTGGGTTAATTCCAGTAAACGTCGTCGAATTATCGTAAAGATTTTAAATTAGTCATAAATGTTAGGGTAAATTACAATCAACGTCACTAAACTATTAGTAAATTTATATTTTGGTCATTCAATTTTAAAATGTTACAAAATTATTACTAAACTATTCGAAAATTTTTATTTTAAGTCACTAAAATGGTCATTGAATAGTGATAAAAGGTGTTCATAGGCCATATAATCCAACCAACCCGATCAACTCAACTTGTTTTGGGCTTGAACTGGCTTGGTTTGGCCAATTTTATTATTTAAATAATAAATTTTTTTAAAAAATATATTAATATTATGTTTGTGATTAAATTTAAATATAAAATGATTTACTATTATTTTTAAACAATGAAACTTAGTTAAACGAATTTGAAGTATTTTTTTTTTAAATCGAGCCTCAACCTAGTTTTAGTCATGAATACTTCTAATGGTAATAAGGTATTTCCAAAGTTTTAAGTTATTCATTTAATCCATATTAAATCATATTTGAACAATTTTTTTAATTATTTCAAATAATTTATATATAAAAGTTAATTAATTTTAAATATAAAGTATATGAAATATTAGTGTAAAATAATTTTTAAATAATGGTACAAACTTTAAATCAATTGAAATTATTAAATTTAAATATTTTGTGTAATTTTTATATTCAAAATACACTAAAAAAATTCAAGACTTAATTTATTAAGTTATTATTTTGTCAAAATGGAATCCATTTTTATATAAAAAAAATTCAATATAGTGTATTTTGATTAAAAAATTATATTAAATTTATTTTGAGCTGTTTCAGATTTTATATCACTATTTAAAAATTATTTTATACTAATATTTTATATACTTTATAATTAAATTTATATAATTTTTTGATATAATTAATCTAAATTATTAGTAAGTTTATGTATTGATCACTCAACTTTAAGAAGTTGCAAATTAGTCATCGAATAATTCAAAAATTTTCATTTAAGGCACTGAAATATTTGAATTTTTTTTATTTAGGTCACTAGCTATTAATTTTTTGGCATAATGATTTATTTGGCCCTTCAACTTTACAAAAAAGTTATTTTAGCTTCCAATTTAATTTTTCGCCTCTTTTAGCTCTTAAACTTGCGTTGTTTGTAAAATTATCCAAAAATAGATGAAAAGTTAACATTTGTTAAGATTGCAGCAATTAATTAATCTTTTAAAATTTTAAAATTAAAAAAAGATAATTAAAATTATTAATTTTATTAAAAATATAAAATTATAACTATGCTAACGTGTTTGCCATCTCAACAATTAATTAATCTTTTAAAATTTAAAAAATAAAAAAAATAAAATTATTAAAAAAGTATAAAATTATAAAAAAATATTTTAAAAAAATTAATTAATTACTAATGTGAAATACAAATGGACTGCTACATGGATGCCATATTAGCAAAATTAACTAATATTAACTTTTTTTAATCTATTTTAAGGTGATTTGACAAATAATGCAAGATCAAAGGCTAAAAGAGGTAAAAAAAATTAAATATAGAACTAAAATAATTTTTTTATAAAGTTGAAGGATCGAATAAGTTATTATGCATTTAATTTATTTCACACTCGACATGAATAGTCTACTTGAATAAAACATGAAATATGATAATTTGATTTTTAAAATTAATGTAGTACAAAATAATATAAGTGGCTAAGATCACTTTTTAACCATACCTACAAATTTATATTATTTTTTAAATTTTTTATTTTTAATAATTTTTATATTTTAAAGAAATTACAATTATTTTGTATATTTTTACAAATTTTAATGTATTTCTTTTTATAATTTTAAGTAATTTTCACCACTTTTTAGTATTTTAAATAATTTTTTATAATTTTAAATAAATTCTAATAAATTGAAAAAATTTAATTAATATTTACAAAATTTGACAATTTTCTGTATAATTTTTTCATATACGTTCTCACTGGCCAATTTTTTTTTAAAAGCGGTTAGCTTCTAGGTACAAAAATTAGATAACAAAGCAAAATTAAGTACTAAAATGAAAATAAAGAGTTTAGGTATCAAAATAGAAAAATAGATATAAATTAAGGGCCAAATAGTAAATAAACCCTTGTGTATTTCTTTACCCTTTTAAACTTTAGTGTCTCTCTCTTTCAGTTATTTTGTTATTTTTTTCTATGAGGTTTCTCTCTCCAGAAAAGGGCAAAAACGCTAAAGAGCTATTTACACCCTCAAAGTAAGTTTTTTAAATCTTTCCTCTCACTTCAATATCTCTTTCCTTTTTTTTTTTTTGGCCTCCTTTTATCTCTCATCACTTTCTCTTTCCCAAACAAATACTGGATAATAGATATATGGGTCCTAACTCCATTGTTAGGCTATTAATATATTTTATTTTATTTGTTTATATATATTTGTATGTTTGTTTGTTTTGAGAGTTGAAGATTGAATTTTGAAGTAGGTTTAGGGTTCTTAGGAACTTCCCAATTTGAAAGCTCAAAAAACAGCAATAATGACCCCACTTTTTATCTAGTAGATCTGATTATGGGTTTTGATTCATGGAATGTTTGGATACTGGGAAAATGTGGGCAAATTAGAACTAAGTTTGAATCTGAAAGTTTCCATTTCTGCTGCTTTGGACTCTTAGATTTTTTTTCCATTTTATGCTATATGTTCATATACTGTGGGTTGAGATCTTTGGTTTCCATAATTTAGCTCATTGGATTTTTAGTGTTAGAAATGTAACATATTTTCTTGGGAACCAAACAGATTTTATATCACTCTTTGACTTTTAAATGCTGTCTCTGTTTGATCTTTATTTAGCTTCGTATGTACTTGGATCTGTATTTGATCTCCCTTCAATGTAACTGCAGTGCATTTCTTATTTGAAGCTTTTCCGATTTTGTTTTGATGTTTATTTTTGGGTTAATTTAATTTTTAGTCCCTGAACTTGATAGTTAGGTTTACTTTGGTACCTAAACTTGGCAACTATGTCCATTTTGGTCCCTAAACTTGGTAAATGTGAAAGTTTGATAATGTGCTATTTTGAGATTGTGCTGCGTAATTAAATCTTGATGGAATCCAAGTTCAGAGACCAAAATGGACTTAGTTGCCAAGTTTAGCTACCTAAGTGGACAAAAAAAGTACAGGTATCGAAGTTGACCTAATGGCCAAGTTCAGGGACTAGAAGTTATATTAACCCTTATTTTTTTGATTTTGTTTCCCTGTGGTATTTGTTGCTTATTCAATGGCAGTGTTAAACAGTACTCGAATGTCATTGAATGGAAAATTTTGAATCATGGTAAAAGATTAATAATTTCTAGTGTTGTTAGTTATATGTAGTAGCTTCATGGATGACAATGCATTGAATATGCGTAATTGGGGTTACTACGAACCGTCGTTTAAAGGACATCTCAGTCTGCAGCTAATGTCAAGCATGGTTGAACGGGATGCAAAGTCTTTTATTCCTGGCCGTGATTCCAATCTCATGGTTACTACCAATACCGCCTTTCACCAGCAGGACCCTGTTGTTTCCGAGGCACATATGCCCATGAATTATGTTCGGGATAGTTGGATTGCCGACAGAGAAAAGATTTTCAGCATGTTTCCGGCCACCACTCCTAATTATGCTGTTCTTCTGGAAGCATCGGCAGCTTATTCATTGCCAATTTTGCAGCCACCACCTGATTCTTCAACAAGAGATGAGAGGGTGGCGAGTGGTGTTGAAGGGCCACCAGCTAATAAGGAGGGTGTTGAACCGAAGAAAAAGCAGGGTGGAGCTGCCCCTAAGATGCCTAAGGCCAAAAAGCCTAAGAAGCCGAAGGAAAATGCCAATTCTACAGTTCAATGCGTGAAATCAGCAAAGAAGAGTATCGTTTTTAAAATAAATGGGTATGACATGGATATTTCAGGCATTCCGATTCCGGTTTGCTCGTGCACCGGAACCGCTCAGCAATGTTATCGATGGGGCTTTGGTGGTTGGCAATCTGCTTGTTGTACTACAAACGTATCCATGTATCCTTTGCCAATGAGCACCAAAAGACGTGGTGCAAGGATAGCTGGCCGGAAAATGAGTCAGGGGGCATTCAAGAAGGTCCTCGAGAAACTTGCAGCTGAAAATTATAACTTCAGTAATCCGATTGATTTGAGGAGTCATTGGGCAAGACACGGTACTAACAAGTTTGTTACTATCAGGTAGGTTTAAAATCGGTAGTAATGATAGTCGAACTCCATCACTTCACATGTATATATACCCGTGGCCATCTTTGTTCGAATCTTGTAGTTTTTCATTTATGCTCATGCTTTAAGAACATCCTGTTTATTCCGGTTTAAAATTGTGGGTGAGTTTTTAGTTGTTGGATTTTGTTTGGATAATCTCCTTTCATCCACCTGGAAAAGTGTTGTTAGAGACTGGCTCGGTATCTTTGAACTGACATCAATGACATTTTATTTATTCCCTTTATTAACATAAACTTGTGAATGATTATTATGTAGCAAATCTTTATCATTTGATATGTTGTTCTATAACATCTTTCGGATGTTAGAATCGAAGAAAATGCAGATTTTTCTCTATTAGGATACACGAGAACCAATGTTGCGAAGAACATATATGTCAGTGTATAGATGAAAGCTTAGAGTGATAAAAAATGCTTTGATATTACTATGAGCTTCTCTCCATTGTCTCAGGTAATAGCATCTCTTTTGGAGAATCCAATTCTGGCTCACGCAGGTATTGAGCTGAAATGAAGACGGGCTTTGGGGGCATTTCAAGATCATCAAGGTCTGTTTCTAACATTTCCAGGACTCTGGTCATGGAGGGACGATCCAATGGCCGAGTTTGAGTGCACCATAACCCGATTATGAACAACTTTCTGGCTATCATGGTGTCACTTTTCGTCAGGTTCTCAAACTCTAAATCTCCCCTCTCATTTAGTTCATAGACCCAAGTGGGAAAATGCACTTTGCTCGAATTGATTGCATCAACATCAACATGCCTTCTTCCACAAGCCATTTCTAAGATTATCATTCCGAAACTGTAGACATCGGATTTGCATGAAACTGCCTCAAAATCCCTTGAAACCATCAATTCAGGTGCCATATATCCCATTGTTTCACTTCTTCCATATAATGATACGAGATCATGCTTCTTCCGGCACAATTTTGCTATCCCGAAATCTGAAATCCTTGGTCTGAAATTCGAGTCCAACAGTATATTCCGAGGCTTAATATCTAAATGAATAATACCACCTCCAGATCCTCCATGTAAAAACTCGATCCCTTGCCCAGTTTCGAGCACAATTTCCCGGACTTTCTCCCAACTAAACGAATCCGAATTTCCAACATACTTGTCGAGAGATCCATTAGGCATGTATTGGTTAACAAGAACATGTTTCGATCCCTCAGAACAAAACCCTAGTATCGGTACCAAATTGGGATGTTGAATCCCACTGATTCTTGAAACACCGTTGATGAAATGTTCTTCACTTACTTTGAAGCTTTCAAGCTTTTTAACAACAATGGAGTAATCATCATGAAGTTGTCCTTTGTAAACTGTTCCAAAACAGCCTTCCCCTATTTTGTCTTTGAAATTGTTTGACATTGAAAGTATATCTGTGTAGTTGTACCTTTCTGGTGTTAATGGTTGCTGAATATCTGAAGATTTTTCCCTGTAATTAAACAGGAAACACGATACCATTATATGGTTTGGAAAATATAACAGAATATGACTTATGCAAGGATGAAGCCAGAAAATTACTTTATGGAGTTAGAGATTAATCATAGGTTAAAAGTACAAATTTACTATTTTACTAATATATAATTTCATCAAAATTTAAGTACTAAATGAAAAATCTCTTATTTTAGAAAGGGAGGCAAGGCCATTGCCTACCCCTTTGCCTTCGTCCCTGGATTCACAAGCGCGAGATGGATAAAATAATATATCAAAATTTATGTAATGTAAATTGTTTACTGGTCAAAAGTTATATAAATATAGAACATTTTAAACACAGGTCAAACTGCGTGAGCTTTGCTTAATTAATTGGGTAAAATACACCTAAAGTTATAAAAAAATTGTCATTGAACTATTCAAAAGTTTTCATTTAAGTCATTAAACTATTTGAAAGTTTTTATTTAAGTTACCGGGCTGTTAAGTTTTTATTTTTAAAGTTTAGTTAGCAAACTCCAAGTGACGACTCGACAATCAATATGATAGATCAATAGAAAAACATATCTTAGATCCAAATTGATCTGATGGTTAGTGTTGGAGATCAAGGAAGAATGTTGTTTGAATTTTGGTTTGTAAAATTCAAAGTTGTTTCATAAAAGAAAATCCTAACTACAGAAGAGAATGGGAAGAAGAGCTTTCGATTGGTGCAAGCAGTGTGAATAGAGAATGTCATATAATAACAATTTTAACAGCTTAGTGACTTAAATGAAAACTTTCGGATAGTTCAAAGAACATTTTGTAACTTTTTTAAAATTGAGTGACCAAAACGTAAATTTAATAATAGTTTAATGACATTGAGTGTACTTTACCCTAATTAATTACTCATATTCTTATACTCTAAGCTCGAACTAAGCTTTTCCATACACAATTTTGATTGTTAAAAATAAAATAAAAAAGTTCGGTTAAGCTCACGAGTTGCTCAAAATGAGTACTAAGGTGAATCTAATATGACTCTTTTCATTACTTGTTCTACTTAAGATCAACTTGAAAAATATAGAATTAAATTCGATTTTTTTTCGAGTTGAACTCAAGTAGCTTACAAGCAAAATGACGAAATTAAAAAAATACCGAATACAAGATGAATATATGAATTGTAATAAAATACTTTTAAGTATAATTATGACCAAAAAAATGCATAAATATGATATGAATATACGAATTATCGAATTTACCTGTAATCTTTTTTTGTAGACAAGTATTTGTGGAGAATGAAAGAAAATACAACCAGTGGAAGAAGGATGAATCTGAAGAACCCAATGATTGCTACCAAAAAAAAAAAAAAAAGGGTTTAGGATGTTGTCAAGTGTTCTTATAGAGAAAAAGGCACATATCAGCGTCGTATAAAAATACCGGCAAAAAACATAGCGGCAAAAACGGTGTATATATATCGAAGTTCGGCATTATAATCTGCATTAGAAATGAAGAATATCATTAATATGAGGATTCAAATGTTGAAAAACCTGAGTTTAACTCGAGTTTAGAGCTTGAGTTCAACTCGAATTGAATCAAATTCCACCTTTAAATCCTGAGCTCAATTTGAGATAAAAGTTGAATTGTTTGAGCTTCATTTGTTTTTACTAAGAAAACGAGTTTAATTCCTATACTCGAATTTGACTCATTGGGTATCCCGATAGGGATGGAGTTGAATTAAATTATAACTTTATAAGAGTGTTTAAATGTAATTTTACAATTATATTAACTTATAACTTCATAATTATATAGGGACTAAATTAACATTTCACCATTTCTAGCAAGGAGAAAATTAAATTATAAATTTTTTGGAGGTCAAAAATACAATTTACCTTTGTTTTAGCTTATAAATTTATAATTTTTAGAAGGACTAAATTAGTATTTTACCATTTTAGGAGCTCAGGGCCTTATCTTGAGCTACTCAAACTCAAGTTTTCAAATAGGTTTACGAGTCATCCAAGTCAAGCACATACTTAAATGCAACTAGTTTGTAGCTCGAGCTACATAATTAGAGCCAAATAACAGTTGGCTCAATTTTTTTGAGCAAATTATGGTAGAGGTTACCTATTAATGGTTTTTTTTGTCACCTAATTATAAAAAGTTACAAAATGGTCTCTCAACTATTCAGTTGTCTTTTTGGTCACCAAATGGCTAACGTAAAAATGAAAATACTAAAAAATTTAATATAGTTGGATGACCAAAATAAAAAAATTGAATAGTTGAGTGACTATTTTGTAATTTTTCATAATTAAATGACCCCAAAAGATTAACTAATAGTTAGGTGACCAAACAAGAAAAGAAACCATAACTGAGTGACTACTAATATAGTTTACCTCATAATTTTTGGAAGGACTAAACTAGTATTTTTACCATTTTAGAATCTAAGAACCTATTTTAAACCACTCGAACTCGAACTCAAGCTCAATAATAATTAATCCAATTCCAATCAAGTTTACAAGTTATCTAAGTCAAACACCAACTTAAATTTAACCCGATTGTAGCTCGAGCAACATAACTCGAGCCAAACAAAATCGACCCAAATTTTTTATCCGAATTAATATCTCATTTAACCGAAAAACTTAAAAAAAAAAAAGGTACTTACCATATTCTTTTTCACATTCAAAGAGAAAAGAGGTATCCGCGGATTTATAAACGCATCCCCGACCCTTGGCTCTACAATCCCGACACTCGACTGACCATACCATCTGAAACCCTGATTGTTGCATTTTCAGCACCGTTTCATACGAAGGATTCACCGGCACTGATTCTTCATAAAACGCCGGCGCCATCGCAATAACCTTACATGTCTTCGGAACATCATATGAGGTCAAACTAGACCAATTCGTAACATTAACATAAACATGAGACGAATTCCGAGTCAAACAGGGAACGATACTGTTATTAACCGAACCAACCGAATCGACCGAGCATCGAACATAGTTCAAAGTGTACGAATAAGTAAAATTAACCAATCCCGGGTACCGATCTTCGTAGTCCATTAAGATTTCGCTCGTCGATAACGATCTATTCGGTAAACTGCACTTTCCGTCGTCGGAAAAATTGACGTCGACGAGTTGAATCGTGTGATTGTCGTAAGAAATTCCTTTCACGTAGTACAATCCGCCATGGAAGTTCATGATCGTCTTGTTGTTTTCGCAGCGAAGCTCGAAATCGGGATCGCCACATGTGAATGGATCGTTGTGTAATCGGAAGGGGTAGCGGATTTCGAGTGAATCACCGCACGATGATGAACAAATCGGTGGTGGATCTTTTCTTGATTCGGTTCCATTGATGAATGAAAAGAGCAACAAAAAAACCAGAGCTGACATTAGTTTTTCCATTGAATAAATTTTGATTTGGTTGTTTTGCAGTGGGATTTTTTGTGTTGAATGATTTGCAGAAGACAACAAAGTTTTCGATGTGGGATTTCTTTTTCCAGTTTTGATCAACAAGACGCGTTTTCTACACTAAAAAAGTATGCTTCAGCCATTGTAGTTGAAGTGGAAGACCAGGGTGAAGTCAAATTTTTGTTGATGAATTAAATTTCGAAGAAAGGCATCAGGTTTTTTTTTTTATACTTTTCAATATAGGGTAAATTGCACCAGTTGTCACTGAACTATTGGTAAGTTTCTTTATTGGTCATATAATTATGAAAAGTTACAAAATAGTCATTCAATTGTTTTATTTTCCCCTTTTGGTCACCAGCCGTTAAATCGCATGATGCGGCAGCTTTTAAAATTAGCATTATAACAATTTTAACCCTCAATATTTATACATTATGTCAATTTAGTCTTGTTCTAAAATAACTAACCTTTAACATTTACACATCATGTAATTTGGTCTTTTTTTAGAGTTTTACTTTTCTTTAGAATTGGACTAAATTGATATAATGTATAAATGTAGAGGGTTAAAATTGCTATAATGTCAATTTTAAAAGTTGCTAAGCCAGCTTCCCCTTAATAATTTAACGATCGGTGACCAAAAATCTGAGGTGACAAACATATTATCATATGTGTCATATCATGTTAGCTTGTTATTTTCACATATTACTCCCTTAAAATCTAGTTAATGGATTAACAATTGTCATTTACATAAAGATTGAAATTTTAAAATTCAAAAAATATAAGAACTTAAATTGATCGAATTGAATAGCATGGACTCAATCTACAATTGTATGCCATAGTATAGGACTAATAATTGAATTAATCAAATGGATTTAAGTACTACTATTTGAGTCAGGATTAAAATTGACCAATTCAAAAAGTACAAGGACTAAAATTAATCAAATTAAAGCACATGAACTAAATTCATAACTTCCCCAAGATGTAGGGACTAATAACAGAATTTAACCTTCTATATAAAGATAATGAAGTTTTAATTTTGCAGTTTTTTTAGGTGAAGAAGACGCGTTTTCTGCAATTAAGTTTTCATCTTCTGTTAATTAGCAATTGAATTGGAAAGCGGGAGTGGAAGATGACTTAGCTCAGAGCATAAATTTTTTTAAAGGATTTAATTAAATTTTTATCATTCTTAGAAGGATTAAAATATAGTTTTACCTTTATTAATTTAAAATTTTAAAAGACTTAAATAAAAAAAATTTCATTTTAAAGAGTCGGGGCCCTTGCCAGCCCCTAACTACGCTCCCACAAAAAATAACATCCATTCTTTATAGTTTTATATTGGGTTAATTTATTGTTTGGTATCTGAGTTTGATTTAAATATTCAATTTAGTACTTAATTTTCTTGTTTGTTTCAAGTTTGATTTTAAGGTTCAATTTGATACTCAAACAAAACGGCATCATTAGGCCCAATGTATATCAACTCATATATGATATATATATATATATATATATATATATATATATATATATATAATTTCATATCGAAGTGAGTATTTTAATATTCATCACTAAATCGGAGTTTATAAATAAATTGAGATAGACTTATTCAAAAGATGGATATTTATTTGGGTTAAAATAGATTAGACTTAAAAATGATTATCTGATTTGGATTGAATTATAATTTTATAAATAAAAAAATTGTCTTTGAACTCATTAATACAATTATAAAATTCATTTTAAAAAATAAATTTTATTATTATATCATCTAAAAAATCATTATTTATTGAGTTAAATTAATATAAAATTTTGGGTGAAAGTACCTAGTAGGTTCCTCTATTATAGAGGTTGGTGCAGATCAGTCTCTTAAATGAATCAATTTAATCATCGAACTAAGAAAATAATCAAATCAAACTAAAATTTAATAGAGATAACACTTAATGTTTAAAAAATAACATGAAAAATATTTTTTATTTACAGTTAACTCCAAATAAAAGATTTTATTTGCAGAAACATAAAAGCTTTAATATTAACTCCAATCATTATTTGATTTTTCTATTAATATAAGGACTAAATTAATTCATTTAATAGCATGGGGACTGATTTGAAACAATCTCTATAATAGGACCTAAAAATTTGTATATGCAAAATTTTAATTCTAGCTTGAACTCGAGTAACTCGAATTTAGAAAATCATACTTGATCAAGTTCGTCGAGTATCGAGCCTCAAATATTGAATCAAGTTTGAATTTGTCATTATTTAATCTCCGCTCAACTGGATTAAAGTCCTATTGAGTTTTCTAGATTTTGTTTTGAGTGATTTAGTTTCAGATCAAATCAATTAAGAATTCTGTTCACGTGTAAAACATCACACAACTTAAGACGTGTTCTCTTTGAGTGTTACATTGAAAAGCGACCATAAAAACCTTATGCATCTTCAAAGTTGTCTATTGACTCTAAAAAGGGAGCTGACGGGACTCTTGATGCTTGAATTGGCAAAACCTAATATTTATAGAATTGAACTGGTGGTCGAATTAATTAGGTTATTAGTTTGATTAAAAATATTAAAAATTCATTTAAAAAAAAAACTCAATTCTATAGTTCAACCAATCTGATACCATCTTCAAATCAATTCCCAATCCAACTAGCCAATCTAGTTTTGTTCAAACATCATTGGCAAAATCATAGGTTCAGGTCCCCTATGTGTAAAGCTCTTTAACGATTATAGTTTTGCCTATTCATTAAGGGTAGCATAAGGAGATCAGCGGGAGCCAAAGCCCCTAAAATAAAAAAAATACCATATTAGTCCCTTTATATTTTATAAAATTATAAATGAGTATAATATCAAATTGCAATTAACTCTCCAAAATTGATTTAACTCAAAGAAAATATTTTGCATGTTTTCGCCTCGATCTTGCAAGAAAAAAATGCAAACATATATACATCATAATCTATTTAATTAAAACACTGACAAACAAACCAAAATACAAAAGATAATATATAAATATATATATATATATATATATATATAAGTCTGCATTACCATATAATATATACATAGAAAATTTCACGAAAATAATTAGAAAAATAAACTGGTTACTGCTAGAAACTAATTAAATCTGGAATTTCTTGTTGATGATAATTATAAACTGGAACATATTCAATGAGTGCAGCAGTTTCTTCGGCAAATGAAAATTTTTTATTATTTTTTTCTTCATTGATCTTTAAATTTTCATCAAAAACCACCCATTTATCTGTTATTACTGTCTTCAAAGCTTCCTTGTGTTCAACAATGGCCGCCGTTTCGTCATTTTCCTCGATACTATAATCCCCTACGGAATCTTCGTAGGTCGTCATGGTCATATCTGAAGCCCCATTGACGATTCTCTCCAGTTCTTCGACTTCTTCCTTCGGGATCTGAGCGACCGTGGGGAACTCGTTGGCGTTCATGACGCCGAATTCCTTACAAGACTCGAAAAACAATGAAAGTTCCTCGCCTTGTGTCATCGCCTTTTGGAGAACCTTCAATGCCGTCGCTGCTTCGGGTTTTCTGACCGAGTATATGTTCAACAGAACCTTGGTGATCTCGGTGCAAATCCGGCTATAAACGTCGTATATCTCAATAATGATACAATCCATAGCTTCGAGAATCAACGGCAGTTTCATGTTTTCAGCTCGTGGCTTGACTTGTAGTAACATATCTAGCAAAGATTGCAATTTTTGTAGCTTCGACAGTTGTTGCGCCATCGGCGAACGTTCATCGGATTTTCGATTGTCTTTTTCCGACAAAACGAGGGCTCGTTGGTCTAAAAACGCATAGTATTCACGTACAAAAGCATTGAAACCCCATGTCTTTCCCGACGTTGTATGCCCGTCGGTAAAACTCGATAAATCGAATGGCAACCGCCCCATCTTTTCGACGGCGGGAACTTTACAATAAAACACACCGTGCATTAGCATTAAACCTTTAACAGCAACGACCCAACTCCGAGTCTTCTCCATTCTCCTAGACAAAGCCCAAATGAGAGGACGAAGACTAATCGGCGACGCTCGTATCCACGAGAACACAATTTGAGCATTCCTTTTATCAATATGATACTCATCATGGCTCGTGGCTTTGATGATGGAGATCTCGAGATCGGGATTCCGAAACGAACTTTTGCCGGAAAAATTAGCCCAAACTATGCTGTTCTTATCTTTAATAATGCCAGTGACCTTCTTCCAAAACCCCATAATTTAATTTTCTTTTCTTCAATTTTCGTCGCTAAATGTTTGTTCTCAGAGAAGAAGAAGGAGAAAAACAACTACGAATTGAAGTTTCTGAAGCTGTTTTTTTTTTTTCTATTTATTTTAGGTTTAAAATTTTAATTTCCAGCTTGTAAATGCCCTGTTACGTAATTATTGTTATTTTTTTTATATTTTTTGGGTCAACAAATTTAAAAATAATTTATTTTTTTTTTTAAAAAGGACGTGTTGAGGTGACATGGTTTATATTGCCGGCTAAATGAATATTAGTGACTAATGGTTTGGCAAGATTGCCTGTCAATCTGCCATCTGTCTATAATAATGTAAAAGGGTTAATTTCATTAGATGTCCTCAAACAATGGAATGAGATCTAAATTACTCCTTAAACTTCAAAACTTTCCGATCAAATCCTCAAATTAAAGTATTTCATGTCTTTCTATCAATCTAATCATCAACTTCGGTGTTAAATACCTACTTCGGCATAGCCCATGAATACCAATGATTTCTTGTGTATCTATCATTTGTCACTATATATTTTCAGATACCATGTTAAACTTCAAAACTTTACAATTAAATACCCAAATTGAAATATTTCATGTATTTCTATTAGTCTTAAATTCTAATCATCATTTGCGACGTTAAATACCAACTTCGACCTAATCCATGAACACTCGACTAATTGTTGCGATATGTTTTGAGATTTGTATAATATATATTGGTCAAATTGTGATTTTAAATTTTTATTATTATGCTCAAATTTGTGATTTAGTCCTTATATTTCAATTTGACATTTGGTCATTAATTTTTATGATGTTATTAATTAGTTTAAATAATACACCATTAACCATTTTTGGTTAAAATACTAATGTGGTTTTTTTTTCATAAAACACCTCTTTATAGTCATCATGTTAACATGGGTTTTTCGAGTTGGAAGCGGTTCATATCAAACGATTTATTCAAAATAGTTAACATCGTTAATTATTTGAATTAACTAATGATATTATAAAAATAGATGATCAAATTATATTAAATTAAAATCCAATAACTAAATCTCAAATTTTAAATATAGTAGAGGGACTAAAATCATATTTTGATAAGGTTTATTGCATGCATGTTTGCCATATATATTTCATGCTTATCTTTTTGTTATCTAGCTTTTGGTTCTTTTAGTAACAAATGGGAAAAGTTTTAAGGTTTTGAAAATAAATTTTGGGATAAATATTAAATTTATCCATTAACTTCGATCTAATGTGTAATTTGATACATGAACTTTTATTTGGTGCAATTATACACATAATATAGAGCATATTTAAACCATATGGACCAAATTATAAATATTTATGTATGGATTTGACGTAATAAAAACTGATTGTGCTAATAAAATTTATGAGGGTTATTTCATTCTTTTTTAACTCGTCAAAATCTATATTGTCTATGCAACATATATTTTAAATATGTTTCATGAAAGGACTTGGCAAGCAACCCACCCTTTCCCCTTAAATGGTAAATTTATTGTTTAACCCTTAGAGAATTATAAAATGTTAAGTTAATACAATGACGAATTTGCATTTTGGGATAGGCTAACTGAAGGACCTAATTGATAAGATAAAGGGTTGGTGCTACGGAGCAAGCAAAGGCCTCCCCTTACCACCACACAAATGGTAAATTTATTGTTTAAACCCTAGAGAAATTTTAAAATACTAAGTTAATGTAACAATGAAATTGCATTTTGATATCCCAAAAATTTATAATTCAATTATGGCCCGTAAGAAAAAGATTTTTGACTTCACGACCGATGATGTTGAATAGAATGCTTGGAAGATTGAAGATATATTTTAAATTCAAGTACATCTAGTACAATTAACCCAAAAAATTCAAACCAAACCTTAAAATGAACTTATTAGGCATCGAGTTCAACAGATAATTAGGTAAAGAGTTAATTGCACTAGAAATCCCCAAACTATGGTATTCATTCTAAATTGGTCCTCAAACTTCAAAATGTTCTAATTACATCCTCAAACTATCGATGTTATATCAATAAAGTCCTATCATTAAAATCGTTAATTTAACCATTAAATAACACGTCAAATCTTATGTGAAATAATTTAAAATGAAATTTTAAAAAATAAAATAAAATATTACAGCAAACTTTTAAAAATTATAACTAAAAAAAGAATAAGAGAAAGAGTGAATGATAAAACTTTTGTAAAAACTTTAAAAACATCGTAACAAGATATTTATAACATTCATTTTTACATTATTCATTTTTTTCATTAAAATTTTTATTTTAAACAATGCCACATAAGATTAGACATCTCATAAACGGTCAAATTAACTATTTTATTAACGGAAGGACCTTAATTGATATAACCTCAGTAGTTTAAGGACGTAATTATAATGTTTTAAAGTTTGAGGATGTATAGTATAATTAACTCTTAGAAAAAAATAAGCCTATTTTCGTTATTTTTTTCCAAAATGAAATGAAATCCAACTTCGAACTTAACTCATAAAATGGAGACCGATAATAGAATAAGTAAAAATATTCATGAGTCGAAACCACTCAAATTCAGAATAGACTATTGTATGATATTAAACTATTTATACTTAAGCTTCGACTAAAATCAAATAACCCGATTTTTGAATAGGTCTATATATTTGAATAATTTCGGATTTCAAATTTTGTTACTCTCTAAATAAAAATTGACGTAACCATAGAAGCTACTGAGCACACTTTTTAACATTGATTACAACGGAATGAAACAACGGATACATACCAAAGCTTATTTTAGAGCCAAAAATGTGAAAAAGAAAGGCCAATATCTCTTTGCTTTTATTTTTGTCTCTTTTATCACTTGGATTTTGTGTCCTTTGATTATATATGTATATGGCATACTCTTTTCAAGCTTTTTAGGGTATAAAAAATTAACTCGGGTAAAGTAGAATTGTTTAAGGATTAAATATATAATTACCGTTCGTGTTTTCGAAATTTTTTTATAATTCTGCTCAGTTTAGTTTAGAGGTGTTCATACGCCGAATCTAAGCATGATATTAATATATTTTATACTTGTTTAAGCCCGGCCCAACTCGAAATATGAGCTTAAAATTTTGCCCAAACTCGTTTATATTTACAACGAACTAATCCAAACCTATTTTAAATCCACTCAGATTATTTTTTAAAATTTTTTTTAAAAAAATGTTTATATTATATTATTTTTAATTTTAATAACTTTATACATATTTATTTTTTTAAAGTGTTCTAAATTACATAATATAATATAATGTATTATAAACTTAAAAATAGGTCGAGTCAGGCTCGGGCTTTGAATGTTCAAGCTTGAATCTAACCCATATTTAAAACGGGCCTATTCTTTTTGTTCAACTCATTTTTTGGGCCTAATATTTTTACACAAATCCTCTCAAATTTTGTACGTGCTTTCGGGCTTGAGCGAGTAGCCCGACCGATGAACAGGTCTAATTTGGTTTGAATTATAATTTAATAATTAAAATTTTATCAAGATGCGAATTTTTTTAGGTCTAATGTCAAATTTAGCTATCAATGTTTACATTTTTTTTGTCAATTTAGCAATTATTCTTTTTTTTTAAGCTAAATTTGATCATTAACCTTTAAAAAAGAGTCAAATTTCTATTTTTAATAGAAATGCTAACTAAAACATTAATTTTTTAAAAATATTACCAACGGGACACTAGTTAATTTATATGTTATAAAAGTATTCAAAAAAATAAAAAATTCAAAATTCAATAAAATAAAATAAAAGATTCATAAAATTTTAAAAAAAATAGCATGAAATACAAGTGGATTGTCATGTCATGTTTAAAAATTTAATATTTTAATCATTTTTTACATTAAAAATAATAATTTGACACTTTTTTTAAATTATTAAAGGCCAAATTGACAAATATATATATATATATATAAATATTGAAAACTAAATTAGACATTATGCTATTATTTTACTTAGATTTTTGAGACAAAAACATATTAAAAAAGTGTTGTGACACTATTCCATCAAATAAGTGGAAATGTTTAAGGTATGTCTATAGGTCGAATTATGTCACAGGTTGATCTTTTTTCTACTCGAATCAAAATAAATTAGATTCGAATTAATTCGATTTTTTCTATCTTATATTTGTATCGTGTCTAAAATTATCAAGTTTTCGATCAATTTTACAAGTTGTGCGTGGCCCCCAAGAAGAAAAAAAGCAAAAAAGTGGGGAAATGAAAGATTTTTCAACCTAACTACAGCTGCCGTTTCTTAAAAGCAATAAAAGAAGAGTAAACCCAAAAAAAAGAAAAGGGGAAAATTAAAAAAAGAGAAAAAGCTCCCCAAGAAAAAGAGACATGTAGAGAGATCTAGCAAAGTAATAAATAAATAAAGAAAAAAAAAGTTAAAATTTGAAGTTTGCTAACAAGAGGATTATATATATTTTATATGATACTCGAATCTTTTATTTTTTATTTATTTTAGAATAAATAAATTGTAGTTGAAGTTTTTTTTTTTTCTAAATATAAAATACAAATCTATAATGTAGATCTGTATATTTTTTGAATTCGCTGATTGAGTCTCAATTTGATTGGTACCGGTATTATTGCCAGTATAGGAGGTCGTGAGTTTGAGTACGTTAAAACGCATTATCCTCCTATTTAAGAGTTGAAGAGGGGTTATGAATAGTTTTAAACTTTGTATAAAAAAAGCATATTCTTTGATTTGATATAATTATATACATGAAACTTGTATATAATATATCAACGTAAAATAGTGTTAATTCATAAAACTTGTGCTCAGCATCTATCCCTTAATGGACCTACAAAATGCGGATGAACAAATTAGTCTATGTATATTAAACCAAAGAGCAAATTGATTCTATAGTTAAAAATTTCATCCATTTTTACTATAAGTTCAATCAACACTAATTAAGAGAGCTCAAGCATAATTTATCAAGTTGAAGTGAGCACGAGAAACAAACTCATTTTTTACTAGGTAAACAAGCTTAATTGAACCTAATAAATCAAGCTCAAGCATGTACCTTAATTTTCATCTTGAATCAAGCTCAAATTTTATTTAACAAGAGTCGAGATTTGAGGTTCAAATTTTAATTCGAACTTGAGTTTAAACTTTTTTTTAACTTAAGCTTAAGTTTGATTCAATTCAATTACATTAATATAAACTTGTTAATTTCGACTCAAATATGAAAAACTGATTCAATCAACTCGATTACATCAACTTAATCAACCCACTTGATTCATCCATCAACATACATACATACATACATATATACATATCCCAATTCCTAGATTGGTCCTTAAAATTTATTTATTTTTATCATAAGTGATTTTTAAAATATCAATTTTATCTCATTTTATCCAAAAAAAAGTGTATGAGATCCAATAAAAATATGCCATGTGTCATATTCTTATCGGATGATATTATTTTTGGATAAATTGAGATAACTTATTTCTATAAAAAATTGGGATATAATTTAAGAACTAATTTACCTATATGTATTGTAAGTGGTTCTTAAACTATTAATTTTATATATAAAAAAAAGTGTGCATCATCCAATAAGAATATGCCATGTGTCATGTTCTTATCGGATGATATTATTTTTGGATAAATTGAGATAAAATTTAATAAAAAATAAGTATAATTCAAGAACTAACTTACCTATATATATAAACGCACTAAATATTAAGAGTTTGATTGAGCTGATGTCACTAATCAATCTCGAAAAATTTCTTTTTACAAAGCACTAAATATTATTTTGAGAGTATTTTTATATTTTTACAATTTTATATCAAATCTAAAAGAAAGTACATATATATGATGAAATTTGAACTCAAAATCAAGGTTGTTTGAACGGGACTAGACCGACTGGTCAAATCGGATCTAACCAAGATATCGGTATAAAGAAGGGCATTTAATCAGTTGAACTAAGAATTAGTACCGATGAACTAGACTGTTGAATCAATTTTTTTATATTTTTATAATTTTTTTAATAATTTATTTAATTGAACTCAACATATCAATTAAATCGATGACTTGATCAATTCGATCGTCAATCCAGTTGTACAAACCTGTCCAAAACATCATAACATTTATTCACTCAACATTGCTATTTCGAATAAATTTATATTTAATTTTAATGATAATATTTTATGAAATATTTAGATGATTATTTTCCTCAATTGCAATAAGCTATGTATATATATATATTATATGTACATGTATGGTGCGGGTAACCTTTCATGGTCTTTCACTGTACAGCCGATCCCACACGCCCTTCTCTCTCTCTCTCTCTCTTTGTTTCTTCGTCTTTTCATGTTCTCCTTTCTCTTCTTTTTCTTCTTTTTTTTTAATTTTCCCCTTTTACTTTCCGTTTCTCTCTCTTTCACTGATACAAAGTAAGATTTTCCTCAGCATCTGGCATGAGCTCAACACCGTATTTCTCTCCCCAATTCCCCTCTCTCGATGTTTTCGTAAGTGCCTCCTTTCATTCCTCTCTTTCAAATGGAGAAATTGGCCTCGATTTTGATTCAAACTTTTACGAAATTGCTGTATTAATGGCCTCTCTTTGAATCGGTGTGTGTGTTTTGGTTTCAGGAAAGAAAGGAAAGTGAAGTATTACCGGTAGAGGGGAGTCACCGGAGCTGGGAGACTAGAATCGACGGTGGTATGGACTTGGACTTTCGCCGGCAGCCGCATGCGGTGGAGTTCGACGTTGATTTCTGGCCCGTTGAACATCCTATGGAACCACAAGATGAAGATCGGCCTGTTAAATGCCCAATGTCAGCTGCTTCGTCCATCAATGTATGTTACTATGTTATTTTTAAAACCATATTTAATTTTTTTTAAAAACAAGATATTAAAAAAAAGGTTAAATTACTAAAGAAGCCCTTAAACTAGTTTATTTTTTAAAAATAAGCTTCTAAACTTTTGTTGCAACTCAAATAAACCCTTATGTTTTGATTTGTATTTAAATTAGCTCTTAAATAATGATTTATATTAAGATTTAAACTAAAGGATAGAGGCTTATTTAGATACAAGTTAAAGATAAAGAGCTTATTTGGTTTTTAAGGGTTTATTAGGGTTTATACAAAACATTAAAAAGGTTAAATTACTACAGAAGCCCTTAAACTAGTTTTTTTTTAAAATATGCTTCTAAACTTTTTTTGCAACTCAAATAAACCCGTATATTTTGATTTGTTTTTAAATTAGCCCTTAAATAATGATTTATATTGAGAATTTTATTTAGGTATAAATTGAAGTATAGATGCTTATTTAGATACAAGTTAAAAAAGATTAAGAGCTTATTTGGTTACCAATTAATGTTTAATGGTTTATTTGTTTTAATAAAAGTATAAGGACTTAATTAAATATACTAACAAAATTCAAAGGCTTATATAGTATATTAGCCATTAAAATAGAACCTCATCTTTTTTTCTTTTTTTTTTTTGGAAATATTCACATCTCTTAAGTAAGGTTTCGGTTTTGAATATTCTAAGGGTGAAAATAGGCATTAAAAGAGCTTTTTTCTCTCTCATTCGGAATCTGATTCGACTCGACTCAACTCCAATATACTCAGTAGCACAATATGACTTATTTAAAATATTAACCATTTATATATATACTCCGGGCCTTGAAAAGCTCAATATCTCTTAAATAAAGTTTCAATTTTGAGTATTGTAAATAAAGAAAGTAGGGTTACTACATCCTTTCCCTTTTCGTTTGGGGTTGGGCCTGACACAATTTTGATATAATTGTAGCACATTGTAGCTATTAAATATTGAAATATTCATATTCGACACTCAAACCCAAATATTATCATATTTGGCTTTAAGTCTCATTATCAAATTTTCTTCATACCTAAAATATGTATTGTTTTTGAAGAATGGAAAAGGGCATGAAGAAATGGTGGTCGGAGAGAGTTCGCGTAAGAGATCAGAACAACCACAAACGGTGAACGGAATTGGGGTGGCAGCAATGACGGAGCCACTGGTAAGAGCGGTGCGTAAAAGGCAACACACGCTCACCCGCGACAACCACATAACGGTGGAGCCTCGTATCGGAAAACCATCTCTTCCTCCGATCGCGACTCCGACTCTTACCGGTTCCCAAATGCTTCAACAACTTGACAAAGCTTAACTCATTTACCAAAAAAAATTACCCATCCTTTTTTTTTATCAATGCATTTGGAGAGTTGAGAAAATTGAAAATTTTCCCTTTTATGTAGGAAAGGGAAAATCCAAGAAAATTTGTAACCCAGGCTTTCATAATCTAGTGCTAGCATGTTGAGATCCTTTATGTACATTATTTTAAATTTGAAGTTTTCTTTAATGAAAAAAATCTATGATTTCTTAAAAATATTCAAGACTGAATCTAATTAGTTCGTACAATTATATTGAATTAGTTTTTAAAAATACGTTCGACCAATTCAATATTCGAATTTCGGCTTGAAGAAAAGTGTTAAGAAATGTGTTTCACTTTGGGAAAACGTCGAATATGTATTTGATACGAGTATATTTAATTTTTTTTATTTTCGTGTATTGAGATTATTTATAGATTTATGTTCGTATATGTGTACAACATTAATTAAATGAATAATCAAAACATCTAAGTTATTTTTCTTTTACGTATATGAAAGTAGAGGCGAAGTCATATTGTTTTTTCTTTGAGGGACCGAATTTGAATTACAAATTTTTGAATAGAGTTAAAAGTATAATTTCGTCGAACTTTACAATTTTCAAGGGATTAAACTATAAAATTTTTGTGTCTAAAATGGACATAATTTTAAATTTTAAAAGGGGTCAAAATCAATTTTACTATTAAATTAACTTAAAACTTTGTAAATATTTAAGGGACTAAAACGACAATTCTTTACAAGTTTTTCAAAGAAAAATAAATTTAAAAAAAAAAGCAAGAACTTTTATATAATATTTATTGAAAAATAATTTTGATATTATTTTTACCATTTTAAAATGGTAATAAACTGAAAATAATGAGGGTTTTTATCCAAAGACAGAATCCTATAAATAAACAATAAAACAAACAGAATGAACTGAAAGTGGAAAAAGGAAGCTCATTTCCTCGATTATGAAGAACACAGTAGAGGGGACCATTTTTCTACTAAAAACAATTCTTCGTTTCATCTGTTTGAAAAAGCATGCACTATGTGCCTATGACTGCCCAATACTATTTTTTTTTTCTTTTTAGTTTATTTTTATTTTTTTAATCTTATTACTAAATAAATAGATCTGTTTTGATCTACTTTTTTATGTACCCATAGTAATTATTTAAGCTTCACTACAAAATTGATTATACTGTTTTTTTCATTTAGTATTTTTTTTATTAATAATAATATTTAAATTATTAATTGCATCTTATTCCATTAAAAAAATGTATAAAAATTGACACATGTCATATTATTATTGGTTGATTAATATCATAATTTAAACAAAATAAAACAAAATAAATAATTTAATAGATTGAAATCTTTATGCTATTTTATATATATATTTTTAAATTATTTATATTTAAACCATAAACAGGAGAAAATATTCTATACATTGCAACTAAAGTTTTTAGACACTACATAAAGTTTCGAAGTTGAGTTTTTTTAACACTGCTTGCGGAATAAAAAAAATATATTATCAATGTACTAAATATTCACTCTTATACAAAATATCAATGGAATTTCGGATTTTTTTTCTGAATTTTCAAAAAACATATCTGTATTCGAAATTCGAAACTAGATAATATACTTAATTCCTTTTTATTCAGTTTTCATGATATAATATATATCCTTTGATTCTGCCATCTTATCTGCAATAAGAAATCCATTTATTTATTGATTAATGGATTTATTTTCATAAACATAATCTTCTTTAACTTTAATAAAAAGAATGGACCATTTTCTTTTAAAACTCTGAAAATTTTATATACAAAAGAATGTCAGCAAATGCAGCATGTGGGGACAAAGCTCCAAAACAATTTTCTCACTGATGAAGCACAGCACCCTCTTTCCCTAAACCAGTCTTCAGACAAAAAGCATTCCCTATATATATTGCAATCAAAATATATATACTCACATTTATATGCATACATACATGTATATAAAGTTAAAAAAGAGACTGTATCACTTTTTCTTACAATATAACGTTACCTGTTTCTAAAAGGAAGGGGCATATACATCAGAGAGAGAGAGAGAGAGAGATGTAGTTTTCACTTTTCACCTATGGGTGAGAGAGACTGAATAATTGCATTACTTTAACTTGGGTGTGAATATCGGATATAAAATAACTCTAGAGAGAGTTTCACCTTTCACTAATCGGTTAGAGAGAGAAATTATGTTATTATGACTTAGGTATAAGTATCGGATATGAGGAATGTGGGTAAAAGTACCATGAAAGCCTCTCTATTAAGAGTCGGATTGCATTTTGCCCCATCTACTAAAAAAATGAGTAAATTAGTCTTGTATGTTAAATCAAAGAGCAAACTGATCATTCTGTTAAAAATTTCATTCATTTTTACTGTTAAAAACTAATTCCAGTATTTTTATCAGTACAAATAGATGAACTTTTAATAGAAAGGATCAATATGCTCTTTGAACAAATGTACAATGACTAATTTGCCTATTTTTTAATAGAGAGTACAAAAGACAATCTGACTCTTGGTACAAGAACCTCTATGATCTTTTTATCGAGGTATATGTTCAACAAGGACATGATTAAAGAGAGAAATTTAGTGTTCCACCTTTCACCTATGGGTTAAGGAGAGTGAAAAACTAATTACTTTCAGTCAATATCAGTCTAAATATATATATATGGAGAGAGAGGGGTTTACCTTTGGGCCAGAGAGGAATGGTGTTATTGTGACTCGGGCGTAAGTATCGGGATATGAGGCATGTGTTCAACAAGGACATGATTAAACCAAGAGAAATGTAATTTTTCACCTTCACCTATGGGTTAGGGAGGGTGAGAAGCTATTACATTGACTCGAATGTGAGTATTGGACATCGGATATATCCGAGAAGAATGCAATACCGATAGCATATACGATGATAGTCATTGACGCATAAAGGGAATGGCTGAATTCCTAAACAATGCCGATTGCGGTCCAACTTATTTTGTAGAAGACATATCCTAATTGGACAGGACGAACACAAAGCATAGTGTCACGGTTCACACCAACCTGTAAAGTATTATCCGTTTCAGCCCATTAGATCTCATGGTTTTTTTCCCACAAAAGATGTCTCACAGGTTGAGGATATGGCATGAACACTTATATTCCGAGACTAACTCTATTTCACACTTTTGCATGATTCACGACTCCCTCTCTAGGACCGTGACATCTCTCGAATGAAAGTCCATTGTCCTCAACAACACATCATTAGTACCTCTAGAACTGACTCTGATACCAATTGTCACTATCCATACCAAACTACAAGATAATGTTCATTCTAGCTCGTTGAACCTCACAGTTTTGTCCACAAATGACACATAACGAGTGATATGAACCCTTAATATAGTCGCTGTGAGTTTCATAGTTCTCACTGGACCACGACACATGGCAGCCACAAATTCATTGTTCAGCTAGGGACGAGCCTTAATTGGTTTAAATCGATTTAACTGACAAAAACGATCCGATTTAGTTGATTTGATCACAAAGCAAAAACAGTTTTGGGCTATAAAATCTAACAATCCAAAATAGCTAATAACCTAAGATGTTCATCACAAGATCACCATAGATTCTACACATCAAATTTTACACTATAAATAGCTTGATGAGCTCTCCATTGAGCCAAGCTCAATAAAATTTCTTTATGTAACTTACATGAATAATCTTCCCATTCAGTGATTGCAGCAGAAAAAGTGGCTAAATTGAAATAACATCGATCCGCACTTTGCAAAACTGTTTCAACCAGTTTAGTATCCTTCAGAAAAATGGAATTCACCTGAGTAATCTTCTCTGATTGTGATCGCGATAGTCGAACCGCCTTGCTGGATTGAACCTCGTTTGTGAAAGCTTGAGATTTGCATCCTTTCCAAAAATAAAATTGCGCCACCTGTTCATCATAGAGATTAACATATTCTCCTATCTAACACTCACATCTAAGTTCCAGTAACATAACGCTTGGTACATTTTTCGATGCAACACTTATATTAATGAAATTAAATGGCTTATTTTCCATTCTTGAACTATTGACAATGCAGTAATTTGAAGTTAAGACGATCATCTCAGTCTAATTATGTTTTAGTCCCTCTACTACGTTGAAATTTAATATCTAATCCCTCTACTTTAATTTAGAATAATTTGATCCCTTTACTTTTATGATGATATTAGTAAGTCCAGATTGATAACACTATTAACTGCTGCGGTTAATAACAATATTAATGGTGTTAACAGATTCATAGAAATCAACGTCATCACTTTAGTGGCAGGTGTTATCAATTTGGACCTCTTAATGATCTTATAAAAGTAAAGGGATCAAATTATATTAAATTAAATTACAGTAATACGATTGTATCATATTCTTCTATTGCTCATAATTAACAAAATTTTGAAGCTGAAAATACCAATAGTAAGAATACCTGAAGTGAATGCAGAACATTGACAAATTTATGGTCGAGCAACTGATCTCGCCTTGCTAATTGCATTGGTTCCATGAGGAGTTCAGATAAATCTGAGCCGAAGTTCATGTCTCGAGAATAATATACATCAAATCCAAGAGCATGTAATCTTCCCAAACGAATATCGAATCCGATGTCTTGATTAGAAGCTTGATGAGGAGAAAACCAATACATATTATCTGATGCTGGCAAAGGTAGCAATGACCATGGCACATTGTTAGACTTGTGTAATATGTTTCCTTCGAGTAGCAAAATAAGTTTAGCATCCTCGTCGTGGGAACTATCACGGCTGAACCATAAAGTAAGTGTCAGCCGTTCTCCGCTAGCTACCTGTCAAATAATCTAATACATCAAAAAAACTAAGTGTATAAACAAGGTAAAGGACCCTTTTTTATATAATGTAGGACAAGTTTGAATAATATCTTTGTTGCTTGATCCAAGCTCAAAAATCCTGCTTCGGAGTCAGTATCAAGCTGAACACTAAGCAGCTACTCAGCTTTTCCCAATTGAACATGAATAGCAGGGACCAAGCCAGAAAATTGCTTTAGGGGCACTAGAGATAAATCATAAATTATTGGGAGGGCCAAAGTGTAATTTTACCGTTATACTAACATGCAATTTCATAAAAATTTAGGCCACTGCCTGCCCCCCTTTGCCTTCGTCCTTGCTGAATAGCATCCACTTTCCTTCGATAGATGAACTAGATACTATAAAATATACACACACACACATATTACAAGAGAGACAGAGATCACAAAAGTACCTCATCGACGGAATGTGTATTGCGGCCGTCAGCTGTATAAATGACAGCATCCTGATATACAATAACTCGGTGAGTATCAATCAAACGGTATATTAAACTAATGAGTAAACACGCTTTTCACTAGCTTCTATTCCTAATAAAGCGGAACATGGCTGCATCTTCTTCACTGATTTTAAATGATCCTAGACTATTTGGCTCCAACTCTTCATTTCTCTTAAAGTGCCCATGTCTGACACATATCCCGAACATGGATATGGAGATACACCCTCCAAATGCATTGGATACCGTTAAAAATTTAAGCACGCCCCTGTCCAACATCAGGGTACAATCCATGCCAAAATCTTATAACTTATGTAGATCCATTTCAAAATCATATTCTAACAATTTGATTGTGCATCACCATTCTAATAAGAGAAGACATATCATAAGAAAATATTGAACAGATGCACTTACTCCGACCATAGGTGCAATTGTTTTCGGCTCCCCGTCTTGGAAATGAAACAGTCCACCTTCAAAATCCTTACCGTAACTATTCAAATAACAGACTGCCTTCATACAAATAAGAAAAACACCCTCAGCAAGAATTATTGACAAAAGACTAATTGCGAAGGATATTCCCCAAAAAAAAGCCGTTAACACAAACCGTAAAATCGCGTTGCTTGAGATAAGGCCTGTTATCATCACTATGCCAACCTATGCTTGCTCCTCGGCTCCAACTACAAATACATATGATGTATGGTAATCACACAACGTTTATCAAGGGTAAAGTGAATAAACAAGCAAATGCATAAAAAACTCGTGTTTGAAATATATTCAGACATGGTTTTGGAGATGTCCAAAGACAGGCTAAATATATGAAAAGCTCACAAAAATCAACATAGTCAGACATTTATCCATATCCCACACTATCACCCGAATCCGAGTAATATAGTGTAAATGAAGCATTAGTGCTTGCAAGCTATTCGAGTTCGATTTGGAAAAACTCGAATTTGATTTTGTAATTATTGAGCTGAGCTCGAGTGGAATTTGAGCATTGTATACTTAACTAGAATGGTTCGCAAGCCTAATTGAGCTTTTACTTTTCTAGTATATTTTTACATTGAAATTACCTTTTTACCCTTATTGCATGGAATGAGCTTAATTACAAATAAGTTCGAGCTTAAATATGAATAAGCTTAATCAAGCTTGAGTACAAAAATTGATAAACAAGCTTAGTTGAACTTGAGCTTGAGTAGCTTGATTGTGTCTCAAGCCAAACTTGAGCTTAGAAATTGATGTTTGAGTGAGGAGCTTTGAATTTCAAGTCGGGCTCCGTTCGGCTCAATTACATCCCCAAGGTTTAACTACCCAAAGAAATTAAATTTCCATCGAAATATATGAAAAAACTCACAAAAATCAACATAGTCGGACATATATCCATATCCCACACTATCACTGGAGTTCGAGTAATATAGGTTTAAGTAGTGTAAATGAGACATTGGTGCTCGCAAGCTATTCGAGTTCAACTAAAAAAAATTCAAATTTGATTCAATAATGATCAAGCCAAGCTCAAGCTGTCGATCGAACCGAATCCGAGTACTGTAATACTTGATTCAAACGGCTCGTGAGCCTAATTGAGCCTTTCCTTTTTAGTATATTTTATATTATAAAATTACATATTTACCCTTATTATATAAAATGAGCTTAATTACGAACAAACTTGAGCTTAAATATGAGTGAACTTAATGGAGCTTGAATTCTAAAATTGATAAGTGAACTTCATCGAACTCATCAAGTAGCTCAATTATGTCTCAAGCCTAGCTCAAGCTTAGAAATTGATGTTTGAGTCAAGCTCAAACCAAGTATCGAGTCCTGAATCTCAAGTCGAGCTCGAGTTTGCCACTATTTGAGCTCAGCTCGGTTCAATTACCCCAAACAAATTAAAATTCTTTATATCACTATTATCATATTTAAAAAATTTCAGGCCAAAATTCGTACCTAATGAGGCCAGTAAACTCCGTAACAAGCTCATATTCACAACCAAAGGTCTCCTCTACCTTCTCTTTCAACCTATCTGCAAATCAAAATTTCGAAAACTAATATTAACAACAATGATTTTTTCGATTAATAAATAACAGAAAAAGAAAAAAAAAGGATTTAAGAAAAAACAAGAGAACCTCTGATGGGAAGAAAAGGGATGATTAGATGAGCAGAATTAGTGGCTATGAGATGAGAAAGAGTCGTTGAAAATACGTTCGGCCTGTATCCAATCGTACTACAGCTCTTGTGTATGAACTCCAATTCCTGTTTCGAAAAGGAAGAAATTTTCTTTCGATAAAATTCATTCTTTAATTTGAAGAAATTGTTATTTGGGATTGAAATTTTGGGGGTCTAACCTTGCATTCATCTTCTGTGAGGAAATTATGTAAAATTAACCTGGGATGGTCTTCCTCCATCTCCATGTCCGCCATTTTTTTTTCCTTTTGCTTGCTTCGCCGCTTAAAACTTGAAGGTTTATGGGCCGGGTCAAGGCCCGGTTCAAAACAATCCAGATTCAAGCCTGAGTTTAGTTCGGGTAAGTCCGTTCAAATGATTCATTTCACGGTTAAAAAAATAAACTTTAATTATAAAAATATATGAATATTGATATTTTTATTTTTTATTTTTTTAACCAATAAAATTGAAATAAGCCCAAAACTAAAGTGGGGCGAACTGCCCGACTTATGGTAAAATTCAAAGCCATAAGGGTAGTCGAGTAAGTCTTACCTTAATTGGTATTGATATTGTTGTCAATAGAAGAGAACATAGGTTTGAGTCCGCTAAAACGTATTATTCTATTATTTAAAGATTAGGGAGAGATTATGAATAATTTTAGGTATTGTATTATTAGAAAACAAATACTAGAAATCGTAATGTTTAACGTTTTGATCATTTAACTTAGTTGGTTTGGATTATGACTCCAACATTTACTTTTGCCCCCCAAGAAAATATGTTTTGTTATTAAAAATATTTTTTATTAAATTTAAATCTATCTTGTTATCAAATTTGTCATTTAGACGAGTTAAGTTTATTTTTATGTTAGGTTAATCTGGATCGAATCAGTTTAGATTTTAAATTTTTTTGAGTCAATAGAATTCAAATCAATTTTAACTGTTGCGCTCGAGTTGTTTTAAGTTTAAGCCACGCAGATTTGAGTTCAAATCATTTTACGTGCTAATCACTTCAAGTTTAAATGATCTCAAGTTCAAGTAAAGTTTGAGTTTGAATCAAATTGAATTCACGTTGGGTGAGTTCGAATTGTTGACTTCTAATGATGAAATCAAATTGAATCCGATTTACGTTCGGGTTAATCAAGTCAGATTTCTGAGTTCAAACTAGAAGTAACAAGTCTAAATATAATTATATCGTGTTCAAAATCATTGAATTAAATCATTTCTAGTTTAAGTCATTTCAAATTATTTATCAAATCATTTCGAGTTTGACTTGAATTAATTGTCCATGTTTACATTTTATTGACTTAAATGGCCACATGTAATTTCTTTTAATGGAAATGGTACATGGGATAACTTGATGAACAGAATGAATGGAGAAAAACAAAATGGCAGAAAAAATAGTAAAAGGACCAAATTAAAAATTTCTCTATATAAAAGGGATCAAAACAAGTATTAAACCATTAAAAAATTGTATAACTGCTAGGCATGAAAAATGTCAAAGTCCCCATGGATAATTAGGGTCACTGCTTACATATTTCCCATCAAAGGGATTGTAAACTTCAATTCTCCATTCATCTTTTTCATCACTTCCATGGCTACTGAAATTAACCACAGAAGCTTCCAATATATCTTCCCAGCTATCATCATCACCATCATTTAGCTTAATCAACGGCTGTCGTTCTTCTTCACCTTCATCACCCACCTTTTCAGCCGTCGATGATGACGATGATGATGATGGTGATTGATGATCACCATCATCGTCCTTTATTTCCCACATACCATTAATGAAGCTTTCAAGAGCTTGAATTTGCAACAATGGGATTCGATCCACAAATGGATATTCATAACACCCACATACACCCATAAGTTTACACCATTGATAAAACTCATATAACCGGTCCGCTTGTAAAGCTGCTTTTTTATATACATCAAACGCCGATATACAACACCGGTATGTCGGCATTTGGAACATGTTTTCCAGCAAGAAAACGATGTCGTTTTTGAACACGGTGTAACATACGAAGCTGTCACGGATTATATGCTTCATCGCCGTTTGAATCAAGAAGTTTCGTGCCGTGACTCCGGTCGGTTTACATTCGATGACACGGTCGATCAAACTTTGAATCTGTTCTAACACTTCGAGAACTCTTCCGATTTCTTCCAGCGAATTATCGGGCGGTCCGGGGCGTCGGCGATGATTATCTTCGTTGGAGATTTCGTCGAGTAAACGAGCGTAGGACCGGATAAACGTGGTGAAACTCTCGGGGTCCGATGACGAAACGTCACGGAAATTGCAAGGGTATAAAGAGATTGAACCATTGGACCGATTGATTAATAGTTCGGTTCGAAAAAGGCTGTCTTCGGGCGACGACCGAAGTAGTCGGTGGAGTAGGAGTAAGCATTTTAATGCGACTCGCCAGCTTCGGGTTTTACCGAAGCGGCGAGCGAAACCAAGGGAGAAAGCTCGGCAACACGGTGGAGAAATGGCGAATAGCCGGAGCAATTGGTGGACGTATTTGTCGGATAACGGAGAACCGTTCGGAGCCGTTGCTTTTACAATGATGTGATCAACGTTGCAAAGGCCTCCCATGGTGGCGATTTTGGCGTAGCTAAGGCATGTATGCTCTTTTAAAGCATTGAAAGCTTGTTGAAATGATTTAGTCATGGTTTTTAGGGAAACCCTAAAGAAAGGGTTTTCTTTTTTTGTGTTTTGGGGTCTAAATGCATGAAATTTATGGCATGGGAATTGGTTATTTATGGTCGTTTATTATATGTTAAAAAAGTTAAAATATGTTGTTAGTCCCTATATTTTGAAAAAGTTTGAGATTTGATCCTTATATTTAAAAGGTTAGAAGTTAAGTCTTTGTACACTTTAAATTTAAAAATCCCATTCCAAACATTAAAATCGTAAGTATTTTTCATCAAAATTGATCAAATTGACATATTGTTTAGACTTCTATCATTTGAAGTTAATGTTTTAAAAACCAAACGAATGGTCGGATGTGTTAGACCATCGGTTTGACCATTGATCTAACAATAATTAAATAAATAATTAATAAATTAATAAAATTTATTAAAATTTGTATATACATATTCAACCACCTGTTTATTGTCCATTTTTTTCTATCAATTTCAAATGGTTTGCTCAAAGGTTAGCTTAATACTTTTGTCCAGATCGGTATAACGGCTTGTTCGTGGTCCAACTGATCCAGTTCCAACATCATGTGACATACCATATGGTTGATGTAAAATAAACTTATTAAGTTAACAATTTTCAACAGAAACTACCAATCACGATAATAATAAAATTTCTAAATCGAAAAAGTAAAAAGAATAAATTTTAAAATATGAGGATTAGATCTCAAATTGTATAGAAGTACGGGATTAACAACATATTTTAACCCTGGAAAAAATAATAATAATAGGTTTCAAGATTTACTATGCCATTGGATTGATCGAAACTAAGCTACAATTACGAGAAAAAAAGTGTTTTGGTTTTAGTGAACTAAATAAAAATATGAAAAATTAATGTAGTTGTCAACAGATTGGGCAAAATAAAAAATCTTTGTTTAATGACTTTGTTGATGCCTTTTGGTGATTAGGGAGAATTTTTTTATTTAATTAATTTAAATTTAAATTAATTTAATCATAAAAAAATTAATATTACGAACATAAAATGATTACACCATGTAATTAAAAATGATTCGAAATTAAATTAAATAAAATTTTAAATAATCCATAATATTTCGAACTTGAAATTTGAATTACCTAAATCCAAATTTAAAATTATTTGGAATGAATCGAAAGAATGACAACTTAGAACTTGGTTTGTACTTGGTCGACAAATACAATTATTATTATTATTATTATTATTATTATTATTATTATTATTATTATTATTATTATTATTATTATTATTATTAGGACACTAAATTAATAAATTAAAATATTAGGGATGAGCTTTTCAACGGGAGAATCAATTTGAAGTACTAAATGTTAAGAAGATAAGAAGAGTACTTCATTTGGAATATATGAGAAATAGGGATGAAGTTAGAAATTTTTTTTAGTCGAAATTAAATTATATATGTTTATGATAGTAAAAATATAATTTTTTCATTTTAATAGTTTATATCTTTATAATTTTTAGAAGATTAAATGAATTTTTATCATTTTTAAGGGGTCAAATTGTAATTTTATTATTAATAATTTAAAATTTTAGAAATTATAAAAGGCCTAAATGAAATTTTTTTTATTTTAGAGGGCCGAGCACCTGCCAACCCCTTAAATCAGCCCTGATGGTAAACATATAAGAAAATCCAATGTATAGCAAGAAATTAAGAACTATACATTTAAATTTTTTAAAGTTATAATCAGAATTGTTTACTATAAGTACCAAAATAAATAAATTAATTTACGAGACTAAATCTAAATCAGACTCATACGATGAGATTTGAAAATATTAAATTTTGCTTTTACACGTATAACTATATTAGAAATAGGACGTAGTTAATAGGTAAGCAAGACCTTGGCCTCCTATTTATTAGGTGTTTCTCGATTCGATCTTATATATAGGTATCGAATAGTGGCAGAGTTAGAAAAAAAATTGGGGCCGAAATTAAATTGTATATTTTTACGATAGTAAAAATACAATTTCATCATTTTAATAGCCTATATACTTTTATAATCTTTAAAAAGTTAAATCAAAATTTTATTATTATTGAAAGGTCAAAGTGTAAATTTATTACTACTAATTTAAAATTTTATAAATTATAAAATATCTAAATATAAAATTTACCATTTTAAGGGAGGCTAACATCTTGCCAATCTCTAATACCGAAGATTAGGAAAGGCGATAAAAAGACACTTCCAATCAACAAAGCCATATTCATAAGTAAGCTAAGAAAGTCCATGTAAAATGTAATTAAGCCACATTTTAACTTCCTGGTACCTCTTCTAGCGTCGCTCCTGAATCTATTAGTTACATATCTCTGAATTCTTGTTTAGGGTTAGATTTTATAAAATGTTGATTAGATTAATTGTCCAATATTTAAATTATTGGTCAAATTATGATTATGTTCAAGATTTAATCAATATTACTTTTAGGAGTTATAATTAAATATATCAATAATTTTTATTAAAATTAATCATTATAGGTATTAAATTTAATAATTGAGTTTAACTTGAATTTATTATTTATTTAGTTCATATATATTTAAATATAAACATTCAAGATTCTGAGGTTTTTTTTTTACATAATTTATAAAATTATCTATAGTTCCTCGCAAACCAATAAATAAGAAGATAGTATACTTAAGTACATTCGAACTCACATCCTTCTGCATTGAATTCTATGTCGAAATTGGTTATTATAAATTTAAGTCAAACAAAGTATATGAAAGTGAAATCAAAATTATGACTTTTAATATTAATAATAATTTTAATTAATAATATCATGCTAACACTAACATTTTTGTAATGATATTAAGAGTAATTTATTAATAAAATAAGTATTTAATCATAATTTTTCTTGAATATTATTTTGTTAGAAATATACTGTTAAAAGAGTTTATTTACATACACATCTCACAATTCACGTGTTGTAATGCATCAAGACGTCCAAGAAGAAGCCTCAACCCGTGACACACAGACATGCACGACTTTTGAAATGCCTTATTTACATGCAAGAACACGAACTCCATCCACTAGGTTTTTCATCAGATTTGGACTCTTCAACTTTTTTAGGTTTAATTTCTAAGGAATCTCTTAAAGATTTTTCCCTAATTTTCTCCATGCCAGGTTTTCCATCAAAATTCAACTCCCTGGTTTTAACTTCTGGGGAAAGAATTTCTAAGGTTTTAGAAACTTTTAAAGAACATTCCTCTCGTGAAGATTTTTCCCTGTTCTTCTGCCTATGAGGTTTCCCATAAGAAATCAATTCTCCACTCTCGGTTTTAACTTCTAGGGAATCAAAATCTTGCGAAGACTTTTCCCTAATTTTCTCCACACGAGGTTTCTCATCAGAAATCAACTCCTCATTCTTGACTTTAATTTCCAGGGATTCAGAATCTTGCGAAGACTTTTCCCTAATTTTCTCCCTCTTAATTTGAAGAAGCTTATCATATATACACCAAGGAAAGCTAATGAAATGTTCTTGATCAGCCTCATTGTTATTTGAACTCCAAAAACTTGGATGGTATGTCACATGGTACCAAGCTGAAGCTTTTGCAAACACATCCTCTACACTACGACTCGCTTTCTCATTGAACCAACTCTTGGCTTCTCTTTTCAATGATCTCACAGCTAAATTTACGGCTTCTAAATCGACTTTCCGATCGAAAGATTTAGCTAATTTCAAGATACAACCGCCGATGATCTCGGCCTCGGTTTTGACCCCGTAGGTACGCATTAGGTTAGCTAGTTTATAATCATATTGTTTCTTGTGATGAACTGCATCATTGACATAAGCTAGAAACCCTTCGAATTCCATATCGGGGTCATACGAACGTGTCGCTATTGACTTGGTGAAGTGTTTACAGGTACTAACCTCGGCTTCGATGCTTTTCACCTCGCGATAGAGCTGGCCGATCACGGACTGTGATTCGTAGGTGAACTTGTCAGGCTTTTCCATGAAATCCGGGTATTCTTTGGCGCGTAAACGATGGGGTATTTTGGCTGGAATGCCGGTTTTGGGGAAGTCGACCGCGACGGACGATAGCTTGGCAAGCTCGATGCATTGTTCGCTAAGTGCCTTTGTGGGCTCCTTATCGGCGAACACCGTGTGGGCATTAGAAATGATGCCCAAGCTGTCGTTGAGAATATAGTTGGTGAAATACTCCGCCACCTCCTGCACGTTTAAGTGTATATATATAATTGAGTATACTCATATCGAATAAATACTTGTATCTAACACACTTCAAACCCGAGAAATAAAGTTATATATAGTAAAAATAATAAGTAAATTAGTTCTTATACATTAGATCAATGAAAAAATTGGTCTTCTGATTCATGTATGTCAGTATGAATTACACATGGCATGTTATGTGTCACTGTTTGGTTATTCTATCAAGTATTTAAGTTTTTAACAATACAAATGATGTAATTTTTAATAAAAAGGACTACTTTGTTAGTTCTTTGATCTAATATATAAGGATTAATTTGTTATTTTTAGTATTTGGGGCAAAATATAATCTGACTTTTTGTATAAAGGCTTTCATGGTAGTTTTAATGTTATAAGACATGCTTGCTGCTTTTTTTAGTATATGATTTGAGCAAATACCTCTATGGTAACATCATGGTCTAACAGGGTACTTTGTGCAGCAGCATAATCCATGGGAGGATATCTGCAGGGGGGAATGAGATCTTCATCCCAAGAAACGAAATATAGATCGCCATCCAGATCGCTTCCGGAACATTCGTTCGGATGGGGTCTGTATGATCACGTAAACAAATTATTTAGTTTGAAATATTAAATACATATTCGGGTATGATTCTCAAGCAACATAGTAAATAAGTACAAAAGTGCATTTGAGTATTGGATAGTCATACCTATGGCCTTTCTGCGGGAAAACAATGCAATCCACCATGTGATGCAGAACGACGGCATCTACGGCCTCCAGAACTCGTAGGTCACCGGGGTGCAAACACGGATTTTTTGCAATGACGACCTTCCCTTCAACAACATGGCAGTTTTGGTATGACCTTCCGTCGCCGCTCGAAGATTGGCTTGGTTTAGTTGAGTATTGGACAAACACTTGACCATATTCAAGTGTCCCTGTTTCATCTAAGCACCCCATCAGAATTCCTCCTTTGTCAATCGAAATCCTTGTTTTAGTCCTTAGATCTAGCAGCTTCGACGCACGGATCGTTCGTAGCATCATTGAAAGGAATGGTTCCGAGTCCGGTTTGTAGCCGCACAAAAGCATTTCTCTTAAAACCCTTACAATTTCACCATGGTGTATGCTTTCCATTGCCTCCTTTGCCTTTTCTGGATCCATCAACATTGCATCCAGTCGAGCCAAAAACGCTTTCTGCTTCGCCTCGAAAACACTATCCTTGACCCCTAGTGTCGACATAAGTATGATTATTTGTCTATTAAGGTAACAAGTGTGGTACTTGCTCCACGACAAAACATCAAGACTCGTAGAGTCCGCTTCGAACTTCTGCATACTCTTCCTCAACGATAACTTCACCGACGATGAGGGATCAACAGCTACAACTCCTTTGTAACCACCATATCGAATTTGAAACGCAGATGGAGTATGTCTCAAACCACATTTCCATGCTACTTGCCTAGCAAGTTTAGCCGATATTTTCCCGATACCATCGGAGAAGTTATACTCAGTCCCACCTGTAATATCGGGAATTATCTCGATTTCATCCTGACGAACTTCTAATGTTTCCCTCGACGAACTTAAAGATTGGCCTAACCTAGCTGCATATTTGGCCACATTCCTAATAACATGAATATGACCCATTTGTCCTCTTATGTCGTCAGCAGTAAGCCCAGGCTTGGATGCGAACATCCAAATTGAATTTTCTCTTAACTGACTAGTTGAACAAGCAAGAAACTCAAATTTCTTATCGCCAATAAGTATCCCGTTTCTCAAAGTTGATAATAACCTCTGATATATCCTAGTAGGCTTCCCATCGGTACTAGATGTACTCGACGACAAATCCGTTGAATGTATCTTCCCAAGCTCCTCGTCAACGAAAGAAACTCGTAAAAAGTTATCAATATCTTTAATATAACTACGAAGGACCCTGTTTGAAAGGTTAACATCTGGACCGCTGAAATACACTTTAGACGGCGTCACTTGAATCCTCCTTACCGCTACTAACCCTTCATCGAGTTTGGGTGGTCGAGGACGCTTATCGGCCTTACGATACTCCTTGTACTGATCATTCAGCCACTTGACTGGATCATAACAACAATCTCTGAAACCATGCATTTTCTCCAATGCATGTTCTATGAATAAAGTTTCAATCCTGCAGGGATCAACAAGCTCAAAGAACCTGGAATCAAGTGCCGTGGGAGGCAAGTAACCGTGCTGGAGCAAAGCATTCACTTTGAACAAGATGTTGTAAGGCAAATCAAAGCCTGGTGGTGGGGTTATTATGGGGACAAGATCGTTGTTGGATGAAAATGGGGAGCCGGGTTCGATGACGAAATTGTCTTCGATTTTCTTGTAATAAAATCCGGTGTCGAACCTTGGGAGCTGAACTGATCGAGGAAGCTCTATGCACATGGCGAATGATTGACCAATACAATGGCCTGGAGTAAAATCTACTTCCCTGACCCATTGCTCATCGTCTGTGAGTTCCTTGGAAGAGCTGAGAGCAGCTGATGGATCTTTTTCATAGATCCTAGGGGCTCCAAGTAACTAGAATATAAAATGGATGGCGAAAAAAGTCAATAATCCCCATTGTGGCATAACTAAAATACTAAATACTCATATCAATTGTACTTCAATTATTAAGTCAAATGAGTAAAGGAGTTGGTTTATATTGAAAATAAAAAAATTAAATTCCTAACATTAAAAATATAGGAACTAAATTTTAAATATATAAATAATACAATGATTGAGAGTGGAATTAGACCTTTTATATAAGATCTTCTAATCCAACATCTTCAACTTTATTTTAATTTTTTAATATTTACCCAACAGCACAAAAATCTCATAACTTACTCATAATACCCATCTCTATTCTCCAAACTAAAAGCAGCTTAAATCTAGTTATATACGACAATGGGGTAAAATTACAGTACTAGTCCCATAGTGGCCTCTCTATACTTTTAAAATGAGCAAAATCATGTCCTTGTACATTAAAAGAAATAGTAAAATTATCATTTTTTTTATAATAGTTGAATAAAAAAATATTAATTTAATGAGATTGTTTTAACTAAACGATGTGACTTTAAAATATGATATTACATATTCACTCAACCCATTCTAACTTAAAAAACTTAAACTATTGCATTTAATAAGGGAATGACATGAAATCAGGTTAAATGCAACGGTTTTAAGCTAGAATAGATCCTGTAAGTATATTATATCGCTTAAAAACGCCACTCCGTATTTTACATTAATATCACATATCTCAAAAATTAACAAAAAAACAATTATCTTACTCATCCTAATGTATAAATTTTTTGGGCATAATGATTTATTTAACCCTTTAATTTTATAAAAAAATTATTTTAGTTTTTCATATAATTTTTCATTTTTTTTAGCTTTTAAACTTATATTGTTTGTCAAATCACCTCAAAATAAATAAAAAATTAATATTTATTAACTTTGCTGACATGACATCCATATGTCAATACATGTGTATGACATGTTAACAATTCATTAATTACTAATGTGGCATCCGCATGGATTGTCAAACTTGTCTATTCATTTACAACATAATTTTAAAAGTTAAAAGAAGCAAAAATTAAATGAAAAGTTAAATGACTTTTTTTGTAAAATTGAAAGCTAAATAAATTATTAAATTAAACTTTTTTTACTGAGCAATCTATGTTTATTTGTTTCGGCAATATGAAATCAATCCAAAATAAAAGTAATCGACTTTAAACATACCTGAATGAGCAAACATTTTTTGGTGTGATCAGGCACATAATGTAACACCATCTGCCAAACGTTGTCATTGTACAGCTCGAGCTTGTAATCGACAGAGTTGTAAGACAGAAAGAAGTACAACTTGTCCAATTTTTGACCATACTTGAACGAAACATGAGATTGGTTCCAAAGCACAGTGAATTTGTCTTTTGAAGCTGGACTACCAAAATGTAACATCAAGTCATCAATGCTGTGGAGATCAAACTTGGGCTTTTGTGGGATGATATCGTGTTTCAAGGACCAGGCTTTCAAATAAGACTCGTTGTGCCAAAGTGCTTGACTTGAGGTCCACGACAAGATCCTTTCCACATCTTCCAAGTTTTGGAATTGTACCTAGTCGAAGATAGAAATTTTATTCAAAGGATGGAGATAAAATGGTAAAATTTTAAAAAAATCGGTGTTAAAAAAAACTTAGTTAAACTTAAATTTAATATTTTAGTTTAGGAGAAGGCTTAAAAGAAATTTTCTCCATCAAGCCAAGGGGGCGAACCCGCTGCCTGCCCCTTGGCTACTTCCTTGTGTACCTTGGCGAAAGATCTCGAGCCTTCTTTGTGACTAACTTTTACAGACTCCACGGTTCCTTCACCAGTGTAGTTCTCGAGGAATTGCCTCACTTCGTCGACTGTTACGGCTGAAGCAAACCCGTAGAGCTTAATTGTCTTGCTCATTTCCTCGAACTGCAACTTCACCAACACCCAAAAGAATAAAAATAGAAATAATTGAAAAAAATAATTTTATGAGACGAATTTAATTTAAAATATGATGTAAAATTTTTAAAATAATTTCATTTGCTCATAAAACTTGAATGCAGGATTCGAATTCTTTAAATTACAATAAATTATGTAAATATGTCGCATCATAATAAAATATGACGTAAATTTATCTCACAAAATTAACATTTGTTTGTATTTCTAATGCACAGATCCATACCATAATATAATGAACACACTTTTACCTATTCCAACATAAATATGAGAACATGATGTTCTTAATATGTAAAATTAATATATATATATATATATATCAATATTACAATATAAAAAATATATCTATACTCAATATTCAACCCTAAATTCAAATAACATAAAATAAAACTATTATAATTGCATTGAAATATTTGACTTCATGGATGGTTTACACTTTCATTTAGCTTTAATTTAATTAATCAAAACTAAATCAAGTTTATAGCTGCTTTGATTATTACAACCACTTTGCATTTTCTATAATGTTAATATGTTATTCGAATTTTTTCTATTTAAAATGTATTTTTTTGTTTCACGTAATCAAGCCTATGCTAACACACACTTAAGAAAACATAATCTTGTAAATATATATGAAGTTTCTAGAAAAAAAAATTATACATATTTCGGCCCATGCTATTATTCATCGTTTAGAAAAAGAAAATCAAATTATTTTAAATTTGGGAAAATCTAAAATTTCTCCATATAGCTTTCGGCTATGACTTAACAAATTTGATGATCTAATTCAAATGGCGCAATAAAAACATAAAAGCAATTTCAAATTCAAAGAAAAATTATTAGAACAATCTTGTACTGTGTTCTTGACTCACTTCTTTTATTAATTTAATCTCTACAATATTTTAATTATTAGTAATCCTTCAATTTCTTGAAATACGTATTTTCAACACTAAAATCAACTTTTTCATTAATTCACAAACTAATTTGACATAAATTTCGTTCAAAAAAACACATGATCTCAAAACGATATATCGCATGATAGATTAGATGAGCAAATTATAACCAAAAAGAATCAAATCTTCAAAAAAATAGTGCACATACCTTCAATAAAATTTGGCCCAAAAATTTGCAAAAAAAAAAAAAAAAAAAGAAAAATCGAGTCAGCCGTGAATGAATTCAAAAGTAAAGAAACAAAAGATGACGAAGAATTAATCATGGCAAAAAGCAAATAGAAAAATAAAAAAGGATCAGAGAAACTCACCAGACTTGGAAAGAGAGGTATGGGAACGAAGAAAAATAATTTCGAAAAGAATCAAAAGATTCAAAACAAAAACAAAAAGAAGAAAACAAATATATTAGAACAAAAATTCAAAGTAGAACAGAGAGATTAAAACGAAGAATGAAAAAGAAATTTTTTAAAAAAAATCGAAGAACAGAGAGAGACTTGACTTGAATTTGGAAGCGGGAATTCACAACAACGAAGAAAATTTGAGAGATTTTTGGAGGATGAAAGAAAATCAGAGGGAAAATAAGAAAACTAAAAGAGAGGGAGACGATGTGAAATTGTGGCGCCAAGAAACTGATATTTAAATGAGAAAAAGGAAAATAAAAGTGAAGGTTTTTGGAGATTCTATGCTTTGGATTGAACGGTTAATTTTAGAATTGGTCTGATAACGTAAGGGAGATGACGTCAGGTTCTCCCTTCCCCATTGGGTTTGATCATATACTGTTTAACTTTGTTAAGATCGACACGTTTCTAAATTCAATTGGTTAAAAAATAGGGTTAATTTCACCATACATCCCCAAATTATAACATTCGTTCTAAAGTGGTCTAAAACTTTAGAACATCCTAATTATATTCCTAAACTATCAGGGTTATATTAATAAGGTCATTCCATTACTAAAATCATTAATTTACCCGTTTAATGATATGTCAAGTCTTATGTGGCATAGTTTAAAACGAAATATTTAAAGAAAAATGAGTGTTGTAAAAATTTTTATTTTTAAATTTTCGAAACTTTTAAAAAAGCCTTGGCGCTCACTCTCTCTTTTTTTTTTTTACTTTATTTTTAGTGTTTACTTTTAAAAGTTACGTGGTAACATTTTACTTTTCCTTAAAATATTCATTTTAGATTATGCCACATAAGTTTTGACATGTCATTTAATGGTTAAACAATTTTAGTAATTGAAGGATCTGATTAATATAGCATTGATAGTTTAGGGATGTAATTAGAACATTTGAAGTTTAAGAGCCAATGTAGAATGAAAGTCATAATTTGGAGATGTTTAATGCAATTAACTCTATTTTTTTATATTAATAAGTTGGTCTAATTATGTGGCTTTCATATTATTGTTGAACTTTTGAGATTTATTCTCTTTACTTTTAGTTTCAGGCATTTAGTCTTTATGTTTATCTGATTTGAAAATTTAAATTCATATTTTAAAACTTCTCGAGGGGTCAGCTCTTTTATTGGGAGAAGTCTTTGAATTGTTACACTCTGAGCAGCGGATTATACCCTCAAATAGTGGAGGTATTATTTCTGGATGTATATGCTCAGTTTAATCCCGAATTTTTATTTCCATACTTCAATAAAAGCCCAAAGAGATTCACGAAATTTTGACAGGAGCATATAGGTCCAACAAAAGAATATTGCGTTAGATTTTGATTATTTTTAATATTATAACCATGTGTTTAATTTATTTTATATATATACTTTAGTTTGCTTAGCTAACTAGAATTTCATAATAAAATAATTTAATTTTAGATAAAATAAATTAGAGGAGGCCTTTCAAATGGAAAATTTGTTTTTTACTTAATTAAAAGTTATTATACGGTAAATTTTGTATTTTAACTTCTTAAAAATGGAAAAAAATTCTATTTAGTCCTTTTAAAATTGATGAAATTATAAGTTAACACAAAACAAAATTACACTTTAACCTCACAAAAAAGTTTTAATTCAATTCTAGCTCCCCTAAAAAAAATTAGATTAGCCCTGGTTGAAATGATAATTTTGAAATTTTGAAATTTTATTGTCTAAGTTCGAGTCTTATTTTAGCTTAAGCTTTTCCACTAAATTATTTTGGTCTCGATTATTTTTGTAATTATCAAACAATATGATTACATTTATACCATTTTAAAAAAAATATAATTTAAAAGTATATAACTTTTTTTTTAAAAGAAACTTGGTAATTTAAGTTTGGTGATTCTTTACCTTTATCAAGGTTCAAAGTTATGCTTTATTTTACCAATGAGGAAAAAGAACTTTGCTTTGGAGATTTCAAAGTATGGAAAGGCTATAACTTAGCTATTGCTTCATTTATTTGATTACTCAAATTTGGTGCTAACTTTATAATAGAGAAATGAAATCTAGAATATATATTTTTTGGTTGAGAAAACAAGCGATTAATTGCTTATAAACGTTAGGCTCTTAAGGTGGATTTTGATGGGCAGTGCATTTATCTGTGGTTAGTGTAAAAATAACGGTGGTGGTGAGATTAGATACTGTAACGATACTGTAGCATGAGACAAAAAAAAACTAAACACACCGCACCCAATCACCCATTCAAACCCACCCTTAATCTTTTTACTCTAATAATATCATCTTCGATTAATCTCGTGAGGGTAAGAAGAGGGATCCCAATGTTTTCCATTACAGTCCCATATCTTAGCGCCCAAGCAATAGGAAATCAGCACAATAGTTTACTATTCTTTTTTAAGATTTATCTAACAAATGCTTAGTTGTAATTTTAAATAAACAATTAAAAAATATATTATGGTGAAAATATTATTAACAAATATATTAATAAAAAGTTGATATTAAAAGTAAATAAGGTTTTAGTTGAAATGTTAAAATTAAAAATTTAAATTTTAAAATTAAAAAAATTACATTTATATTAATATGTGTTATTTTATAAAAGGAATAATTTTAGTAATTGTTCAATCGAGTTGAGACTTAGTTATTGATTAATGAGAGAGACCAATTCAGTCAATCATTTAAATATAGTGCAGATAATTGTAATACTATTTAAATGTAGTAATTGAAATTTAAAAGTGTTTTTTTTATAAAGAATAAGAAATTATATTATTATAAAACCCTTAATATCGAATTTAGCGTAGAGATGTTAATAGGTTGAGTAGGACTAAGTGAGTCTATGCGAAATATTATTATATTTCATACTTGCTCTAGCTTAATTGATAAAAAAAATGTGATTCTCAATTTTTATTTAACCACACACATTCGCAATTGGCGAATGAAAGTTTATTTTAAGTTTGTTATATTAATTTTTACAGAAAATGTTATATTTAGATTAATATGTTCTAATTCAATATAATGGCTAAAATGCCAAATAATTTTCCAAAAAATTATTAAAAAATTAATTATGCCCCTCATAAAAAATGCATTCAAATGAGTTTTTTAAATCGTGATTTGTACTAAATTGAACATATTAATTACTCTATTTTTTCACCTAAATTTTTGATAAAATGTTAAATGTTGACGTGACAGTTAAAGTTAATATGCATAAATAATGTTAAAAAAGACTTATTGATTTTTTAAATTATTTTATAATGATTTAATTAATTTTTAATTATTTTACAAAAGTTTTTTCAGCTTATATATACATTTTAAAAAAAATATTAAAATGAATATAAAGTTCTCGATAAAAGAAAAACAACCTCAAGTATTAAATTAAACATTGAAGCAAAACACTTGTGCTAAATAATATATTAACCCGAAAAGCAACACTTAAAAGGGCAACAAAAATACTTTTAAAAGAAAATAGTGGTGGCAGCACTAGTGTAAATTTAAAAGATGAAAAGCAAAACCCACTTAAGGCTTAGTCGGAAAGTTGCTCACAAAGAGAGGTAACTTCCCTTTTCCTGTGTATTCTTCTGTTTCATTATTCAATTCATTTTGATTTGTTTTTTAATTTATAGTGTTCGATTTTGTGTTTGAATTTTCGCGATTGACAATTCGATATGGAATTATCTTTTCTTTGATTTACTTGTATGCAATTGTAGGTTTTGATGAACTGAAATGAACCAAAAAAAAAAAAGGGCGCAGTGTAGTTTCACATAGGATTTTGGGATTTAGGGCTTTTAGTAAAGTGGTTTTTGAGTGAAATTGTTGAAAAAAGAGGAAAAAAATGACAACGGAATCGCTCACAGGGTTTCACTATGGGAATAGTTTAGGTTCTATTATGAATAAGTTCCAATCAGATGCTATGAACACCAGTTCCAAGATGATTCGGATCGGTGGTTACTTTGTACAGCCACTGCACATGATGTTGCCGGAGAATTCCAGTACCACTTCCCCTGCTTTGATCCAACCCGGAAACCCTTCTGGCTCTTCCCTCGATTCGGTTGCAGGGTTCCAGCATGATATGGGGTTTGCTACTGAATGGTCTACTGAGGAACAATATATATTGAAGGATGGCCTTGAAAAGTATGTTGTAATTCTGCTTTTTATTCAAAGTCTTTTGGTGATGTATATGCATGTTTATAATTTGAAACACTAACATGAGTGATGTGTTGAATTCTTCATAGATTCATAGTTAAAGTAATAGATTACCTAATTATGTTACAAGGATTGTTGTGTGCTTTTGTGTATGCTTTTTATGATAAAACTGGTTTTATGGGGGTACTTATTAGCTATGTTACTCTGATTCGGGTATGGTTGTTGTATATTGGTATTTTTCTGACAGGGGTATATTGATACTTTCAAAGTTTTCTATGTATTTGAAGGGTCACATTTTTATACTTTTGTCCAAATAGGTGTTGGACATGGGTGTTGGATAGGGTTACTTCAATAAAAATGAAGAGTTGTAGCAAACATAGCTTAGTAGGTAAATAAAAAAATGTTACTAATTGTTTATTTTCATTTCATTGTACATGTACATAGATATAAAGAGGAACCAAATATTATGAAGTACATAAAGATTGCGGCTGTCTTGCCTGATAAAACAGTACGTGATGTTGCATTGAGGTGCCGGTGGATGCAAGTAAGCTCCATGCTTTTTTAAGGATGAATTTGTACCATCATTGCTACTGATTTCTATTGCCAAGAAAGATGAGTTACCGTTGACATTAAGATATAAAGGTAGTTTTTGGAAATTGGCAGAGAAAGCGAAGGAAACCTGAAGAACTTAATGCTGGAAAAAAGGTGAACAATAGGAAGGTATGCTGATGAATCTTTGAATTATTAGTGGATATGATTGTCCGTATTCTAATAACGATTACTTCCTTAGTCATGAGTCATGACATGTTAACATGCTGCTAGAGGTCGAAATAATCGATGTTCAACTCCACAAGGACTTTTGTTAAAAATTTTCTTATTGGCTAAATTAGTGCTTGAATGGTAAGATGAATTTAAGAGTAAACTGTTTAAATTTGGACAATGGCGCATAAAATTTAAGGCTTGAATATAAAATAGACCACAGTAACTCGCTTTAATAGCTGAGCTCATTTTCAGTTCTGCTATCATGAGTCTTAATGAGTTAAGGTAGTTTTGTTCAACCACTCATTTGTACCAATCCTAAAAATCATTTTCGAACCATTTTATTACACTTCATATACATACATGGATGAATATCTATCCCACTTTTCTTGGTTGCTTTCCTTCTTCAAGTCAAATTACAAACAAAACTGCTAATTATGCCCCAAAAGTTAACATTAATTAAAATGCCTGCATCTCAATTTACTAAGTTATATTCCTGTTTTAATTTCCTGAATCGACTATTATCTTTAGGATGTATCGTGATTGAGGAACCAGTATTCTAACTATCCTACTTCTTCAGGATAAGCAGGTGGAATCATCTTCGAAGATGAATATGCCTACAGCTCTGCCGCAAAACATGGCTGCATCTCCATTCATGATGCACCATCTGGACCAGATCAAAAGAAAGCCTTCTAAAGGTCTGTAATCTCAAGTCCTTTAGGACAAACTTTTGGGTAATGTTCATAAATAATGTTTAGCTGCTTGCATCAGTCAAAACTGAAAAGAAAGCCAGTGAATACCTGCAAAATGATAGTAGCCTAAATATGTGTGGCATTTAAAAATAAAGTGAAAGAGTTGATTCATAATTGAAATTCACATGTATACATCTATTCATATGGTTGAGAATCCAAACTTCTTTTTTAAGCTTGCAACATTCTCCTTTGACCAGAGGAAAAAAAGAGTCATTTTGATTCCTAAGGTATTGAACTTTTAATCATCATACTCCGGAGCCTTCAAAAATACAAATTTGTAGACAGCAATGCCAACTTGTCATTCTAATCCTATCTTTATAATATTGAAACATCAAATAATTAGAAAAGGAATTTGAGAAGGTATCGCAATTCTTGCTGTTGATGGCTTTTAGGTATTGCATCATTGAAGAATATTGTTCTGAATTGAGGCTTTTGGCAACATGCCTGCTTGTGTTCGTAGTAGAGGGATTAGGATAATTTGAATTCCAAGTATACTGACCTGCTAAAGGTATTAATTGATGTTAATCTACTTGTTTGTTGTGTATTTTCAGGAATAAGTGGTACAACAATTATGCATCTCTTGAAGCAAAATGCTCACGTTCTTAGTCAAATCGCATCCAATCTTTCTTTGTATAAGGTGATTGTATGATCCCTAGTTCACAGCAATTCTTTTAATTGATGAATGTTGATGCCATTAGAGTCGGAATTGGAATAGCTGGTGAAACTAGGGGAAAAAATTGATTTATTATCATTGTCCAAAACTTTTAGCTTCATTTACAAACTTATATAAATGGCATTTAATATAACTGTCAGTTCATCATTAGGATTATAGAACATATCAACAGTCAAATGGTGTTTCAATAGAGATTGTCATGGACTCAAATCGTTTCTTGTTCTGTCTAATGTACTAATATAAATCTTGTATGTCGATTTCTTTACATCATATATGATTCTCGTTGACAGTTATCTGGCTGACCTATTAAGCAAAGCTTTTATGTACAGTTACAGGATAACATTGATCTCTTTTGTCATGCAAGGAACAACATTACCGCTGTCCTAAAAGAGTATGTGCCAATGTGGATTTTCTTTATAATTATCGATTGGTGATCAATTCTCTTTACAAGCATTTCGGCTTTTTGCAGCATGGCAGATATGCCAGGTTTAATGAGTCGGATGTTGCCATTGCCCGTATCTGTCAATGAGGAGGATTTAGAAAATAGCATCTTGCCTTTTGCAACTCAGGTAAGTTATTGTGAGCTTTCGAGAATCAGAATTCCTTGATTCTAGTACGGCCTAAGACAGAAACAGAATGAAAACTAACCATATTTACTGGAAACAGAACAATAAAGAGAATAGCAACCTGATCTTATCCCCAACAATTAGGAATTCGACTACTTGTGGAACCCCGGTATGCTTTTATCACCTTCTTTTCGACATACAACCTTTCATCTAGTCATTCTTAGTGTGCGGTTAGGTCACGAACCTGAGTACTGAAATGTGTTATAGGATCCGGTTGCTCATGCTACATTTGGACAAAGATCAAGATGGTCGGGGGAGGGGGAGGGGGTTTGAATTTTAGACCTCGAAATGGTGGAAAACTAGTTGCTCAACAAGGCAGTAAGTGATCTTGTGTTGGTCATGATGGCATACTTTGTGCACTTGTGTTACCATGTTTTGTTTGTTCTTCTTCTGTGTCCAGTCGATTTTTGGCACAGAAGGCAGATCCATTTCAAGGAGTCAAGGAGCTGATAGGGAATTCCGGAATTGCCGAGATTGAAGTCGGATTATATCAGGTCCGTGTAACTATTACAACAAATTTTATACTGTAAATGCATGACAGACTGGTTGGATGTTCTTCGTCTTTGCGTACACAAACACTTAATTCACATATTAGGTGCTATAATGGAAATTTTGTATAGATCCCATTCTTTTGGAACCTGAAATCTCACTATTCAATTGATAGATGTTTTATTTGTATAACATAGATGTAGACGTGTCAAATCTAGCCCAAAACAGAGAACCAATGTTTTTTAAACTAAACCGGTGGTCAATCCGGTAAGACCACTAGTTCCCGGTTTGATCAGTCCGACCGGTTTGTCCAGTCCAATTGGTTCCTCTGGTTAATTGTTACCAAAATCTAAAAATAGGAAAAAAAATTCGGTTCAATTGGTTTTACTGACTGGTTTAAACCCTTTATTCTGGACCAATATCTCAGCTGGTTCCCAATTCAATCTGTCCAATCAGTTTGCTCAGTTTTAAAAACTGTGCCGAGAATCCAATCTGAATAACTTGAACCTAGATCTGATATAACCTGGTTTGATATTAAAAAGTCAAATCACTTAAATTCCCAATTCAAATCTAAAAATGCCTTAGAATCTAAATATTCTAACTTGAAAACCAGAAACTAAAATTTATCCGAATTCAAAATATTCTAAACCTGAAATACCCTATTCAATGTAGATTGATTGTGTCTATATAATCAATCAAACTCAATTCATCCGATTTACAGGTCTATCTAAATGTGTCTCTTGTGTTTTGTGCATTTAATTAAATGTCCCAATTCTTTTTTGAGGAAATGATTTGATGGATGAGATGTGTGATGTTCAAAAGATTGATATTAAAAAAATTTGTAATAATTTGAAAGTCAAGTATTTAGAGGTGAAAGTATTTGAGAGGTTTTTTTATTTATTTTAGGAATCTGATTAGATTAATCTATTTATTAATAAATAGATTAATTTAGTTACGTAATTATTAAAAAAATTAAATAAAGTTATTTAGCAAAGTTAATATTAAAATGTTTATGATTATGTAAATGGAATTTTTTTATGCTGAGTTAATTCCTTTTGAAGTTTTGTTGTTCTTTAAATGAACTGAAATTAGAAAAATAAATTATACGATAAATGTTAATTCTATTATTATTTATTATTATTTAATTCATTTTAATAATATAGACTAAATTGATCTATAATATTAATATACAGGGACCTTTTTGATATTTGAATATCTGGGAATTAATATCAGAATTTGTATTGAATCCACTAATTTTTTTTAAAAAAATCAAATATTAATAGAAATTTCAACATTATAAAAAATGGATTCATTTCAGCAAATTGAAGTGGAAATAAAAATACATTAAACCAAACAATACCTTCTACAACTCTGAAAAAAAATAAAAATGGGGAAATCTTTACAATACAAACTCTACAAATATAAGTGGAAAAATTATGAAAGTTTCAATGGTGAAAAAAAAAAAAAGAATTAGAAAAACACTTTAAATTCAGTGCCTGCAAAAAAAAAAAAATCTTATTATGTCAAACCCTTTTTCTTTTATATGCTTAGTTGTTCCTCTCTAGGCAAGCTCTGAACAGTGTCCGACCACCGTCCCGGTGAATGTTCACTACTATTTGATGAAACTTGAGCCTCGGCCCTTACGTCTCTGATCATCTTCAAAACTTCCCGCATCATGGGACGGTTCTCGGGCGAAAGGGCAATGCAAGCCATTGCTATGTTCAAAAGGGATTGAAGCTTCCCCTCGGACGTTTCGTTACCTGACGTAGGTTCGTCCCCGGATTCGGTCTCTTCCTCTCGAACCGATCTTACCCATTGAGGGATATCCGAGCCGTGTTCTTGAACAAGGTCTTGGAAGGGAGTTTTGCCCGTTAGGAGTTCAAGTAGGAGAACGCCGAAGCTATAAACATCGGCCGGTTGAGTCGATGATTTTCGAATGTCCCGACATTCAGGTGCCCTATAGAAAAAAGTGGCCGCACCTGGCTCTTCTGGTGAGTCGGGGTCTCGGAATAACGTGAGACCGTAATCCGTAAGGCATGATTCAAAGTCGGGGCCTAATAAAACGTTCGAGGATTTTAAATTCCCATGAGTTAAGCCTGGATTTTGGTGAATGTAAAGTAATCCAGAAGCTAAATCCTCAGCAATTTTAAGACATGAAGTCCAATGAAGAGGCTTTCCACCACCATTGGTTCTTGTTCCTGCAAAGAAAAAAGACCAGTTAAAAACGCCTATACTAAAAGTTAGATTACATTTTACTCCTTTTATTTAAAAATTAGACAAATTAATCCCCGTATTAATTTTTTTATTAAAAATTTCATCCATTCGTACTGCTAAAAACTGACATAGCATGTACATCATTCTGACATATAAGGATAAATTTTTAATGGGACTAATTTATGAGCATAAAACACAATTTAACTTTTAGTACAAAAACTTCTATGGTACTTTCACCTGATTTTTGCTTACTTTGGTTTGGAAAAATAAACATTCCGGTTTTTAAAAAAACCAAAATATTACATATCAAAACCGAACCGAACCAGTATATAAAAATGCCTAGAACCATTTAAATAATAATTTAAAATTTTACCTCAAACATCTACAATTTTCATAAACATCATACTCCATAAAACTAGAAATTATATATAATATATACATACACTATTACAACCAACAAAAGGAAAAGGAAAATAATGACACCATAGGGTTAATTGAATACATAAATTATAAAACTGAGAATTCAGGGAGTGGGGTGAAGGAACTGACAACAATAACATGCTGAAATGTCAGACCAATACAGTTCCACAATGAGTTGTCAAAATAAAGCAAAAACACTGTTATCGAAATTAGAGATGTTCATGGTTTAAGTCGAATCATAATTCAATATTGTTTACTAGACTTAAACCCGATCTAAAATATTTTTAAAAAATCTTATTTAAATATACTCAAATTTTTAGGATGTAGGAAAAAGAAGAGAGGATTTAACGAAACAAACTAAGGGTGAGTTTAGATGAACGGTACGTTTACCTACGGTTAGTGTAAAAAAAACAGTGATGATAAGATTAAATACTATAATAATACTATAGCATGAGATAAAAAGTAAACTAAACGGATGATACCGTACATCCAATTCTACACTAAATAAATTTCCAGCTATGGACGGACCGTAACGTCTATTTGTAGGCCTATGGTGAATGTAAGGAAACACACAGCTTAGCTACTAGGACAGTCCCAACGAAGCATTTACCAATAATAGATTGTACTCTACTAAAACCACTAATTGCAATGTTGGGTCTTGAGATATTGTTTTTAAAATAGGATCGGAAATCGAATTGACCAAACTTGTAATTTGTGAAAAATTATTAAAAATAAAAAATTTAATTAATTCTTGGTCTAACCGGTTCAATGCTATTCTTCATATTGATGCATCGATCGATTTTCGATCTAACTAGTTCAATCTGATTCAAAGATCTAAACTCGGGTTTTAAAATTTTCCGATTCAGAGTTATTCTATAATCAAATAATCAGGGTTTGGTTGAATTAGGTCATTTCAAAGTTTTGATTGGGGGAGTTAAAATTGTTGACCTATGAAAATGGACAGATCAAATCTAATGAGTATCACTTTGGGATTTCATCATATTCCAAGGATAAATCAATATTTAGCCTTTGATCCCTAATTTTTTTCAATTTGATCCTCGAATAAGGTATGATAACATAACATTTTAAGATCGTAAAATTTTATATAAAATCTAAAAATATAAAAAAAAAAAAAAAATTCAGATGATATCATAACACAATCTCAAAACCCATTATTATCATACCTTAAAAATGGAATCTAAATTTAAAGATTAAATTAAAAAAAAAAACGTTTGTGGGTGAATGAAATTATAGAACCTAACCCATGGCCATCATATTATTTTATGGGTGAGATCTCTGAAAAGGACCTTTTTAATGGGCACATCCAAAAACGTGCAATGCTAGCTTTATTCAAAGCAATTCAACTTTTTGCAGACAAAAACAAACAAATTATTATACCTAAACTGTTTTTTATATATAATATTCAAATCCTCACGTTTCGTGTGCTAAACCCTAAAATCATGACTAAGAATGTGACATCTGGAATCCTAATTATTTCTACTTATTTATATAAATCTTAAAAGAATTTCACAGGTATAATTTATTTTAAATAAGAACAAATTAAAAAAAATGGATTAAAGCTAATTATAGTTACGTGATTACTAAGTGAATATTTTTTATTTATTTTAAAATATTAAATTAAAAAATTTTAACGATACTAACAATTAGACCTAAATTTCGAAATCCGAAAAGTAGATTATTAAAATTCTAAAAATAAAAAGTATAGAAACTAAATTCTAAATTTGAGATAAATATAGGACTGATAGCATATTTTAACCTTTAGATAGGGTACTTTCTTCCATTCTCAAAAAAAGATTACCATGGGTTTAAGGTTATTATAAGTGAGTGGGTTAAATCATTTTTGTCCCAAAACTCATCAAGGCATGCATTTGACTACAATGAGTATTTTTTTAATAATTTTAATTTTTTAATTGTAATAAATTTAAACCCTTTTTTAATAATTTTAATTTTTTTAATTGTAATAAATTTAAACCCTAAACTCTAAAATATGTTTAAATGAATCAATTTTCTTTCTAAATAATCACCGATCATATCTACTCTTTTTTTATAGTTTCTTTTTTAACTTATAAATAAAAAGATAATACGTTTTAACGTACTCAAACTCACATTTTTCTGTATTAATAACAATGTCTATATTAATCGAATTAATACTCATTCAAAAACGTAATTTAAACCTTAAACTTTAAACCCTAAGCCCTAAATGAAATTAACTAAATAAACTCGATTCATGTAAAAAAAATTATAATTAGAGAATAGAGAAATGATTATCAATTTTGGGTTTGACCTAACTCTAAATTTATTTTGAAATTAAATTTTAATATTTTTATTTTCATAATTTCATTAACTAGTCCAAAAATGTTAAATCTTTTAAACTATTTTTATTAAAGAAATCCACTCTAACTCATGATACTAATGTGATTTTTTTTTATATTGAAAGAAAAAATTTTAAGAAAAAAATAAATGAAAATTTGACAAATTTTCACCTTAATCTGTAAATATTTTTCATTAATCACTTAAATGACCCTAATTTTTTTTAAAAATTTTCACATGATAAAGTGGCATTTGTAATTAAATCTAAATTCAGAAAAAAAAAATGCCAAGTTGAAAGGAATTCTCAAATTTAGAATTTAAATGTTGGTTTACCCCCCCCCCCAAAAAAAAAAAAAAGCAGGTTAGAAATTATGCGAAATTAAATCAGAAGGACTAAATCGAAAATTTAAGCATAGAAGAAGAACCAAAACAGAAATTTGACCCAGGAGTTAACTAACACATGAAAAACATAAATGATTGAAATAATGAAAGATTCAGTGACCGACAACGTACCATGAATAAGAGAGAAGAGGCTGCCATTTGGGAAATAATCATATACGAGCAACCGTTCTTCTTTAGCTTGGAAATACGCTCTAAGTGGGACCAAATTAGGATGTCTTAACCGTCCGATTAACTCCACGTGTCTCCTAAACTCTTCTGATCTTGGATACCTAGCGTCTTTCAACCTTTTAACGGTCACGATGAACCCAGATTCCATCACAGCTTTATACGTACTCCCCATTGTACCCCTCCCTAATGTCTCCGCCGACGCTTTCAACAAATCCTCAAGACTGTAACTCAATTGTTGATCCCCAGCACCTACAAACACCAAACTCCCTACGCCCTCACTTTCCCAAAACCCTCCGCCGCCACAGCTTCCGCCGTCTCCGCCGCCATTTCCGCCGTCCCCGGCCTCCACTCCCTCTGCTTCAACAACCCCTTTGTTTCTTTTAACCTCATTTGTTGACTTATTTTTCCTTTTAATGAAAATAAAACAAAGGAAACACAACAAGAACAATAATAATAACCCACCAACACTTGCTGCTACAACAATGATGATCAGTTTGGTTTTTTTGTTTGATTTCCGGTTTAAGCTTGGTAAAGCCGGTTCAATACCGGTTCCCAGACATGGCTTTTTAACTTGCTCACCACAAAGGCCGGCGTTGCCTAAAAAAGACGACGTATTGAACCGAACTAAAGATGGGGTTACTGGTATTTGACCATAAAGCTGATTATTTGACACATTGAAGAACCTTAAACTTGTTTGGTTCAATGGTGGAATCGATCCTTTCAACTCATTGTTTTGTAAAAAGAGAGTATACAGTCTCTTGAGTTTCAATAAAGAAAATGGGATTTCACCATTGATTTGATTTCCAGACAAGACAATGATTTTCAACCGATGTAAACCCGACAATGATTCAGGGAACTCACCATTGAACTTGTTGTTGTCTAAGTAGATGATTTTGAGGTTGACTAAACCTGAAAGGTTAGGTATTTGACCTGAAATGGAATTACCTTTGAAACTCAATACTCTAAGTTGATCTAAAAGGTTTAAGCTTGTACCATTTAATGAACCAGTTAAGTTCAAATGCTCTAATACAAGCTTTGTTATTCTTCCATCTTTGCATTCTTTGACACCTTGCCATGAACAAAGATTGGTGCTGCTTTGCCATTGCAATGAATTGAAAGGATCAATGGTTGATTTTAAAGCTAAAAGTGCTTCTGCATCACCTGATTTAACAATAGGAACAAGAGAAAGGACATAGAAGATGATGAAGATAAAGGTTAAAAGAAGATAGTACCTTGAAGAAACAAGTTGTTCCATTTTTTTGAAGCTTTAAAAAGGGAAGAAGAAGAAGAAGAAAGAAAGAAATGGGGTTTCTTCAAATCAACATCTTTATGCAAAAAGGATCAAAAACCCAATTTTTTTTAACTAAATCTTGAGATCTGTCATTGGTTTTACATGCATAAGAAACTGTAGAAAAATTTTGGGTCATTTTTGACTGAAACTAAGAGACAACAAAGGGGAAAAAAGGTTTTTTATATACTTATATACAATGAAATGAAGCTTAAACCGGGGGTGGGGGAGCTATTAGCATTAATGGGGTTTCTAAAATACCACACTAAAATGCTGAAGAATCTTTTTTTTTTTTTGGGTTTCTCGAACTTGTTAATCTTGAAAACACTCACGGACAAGGCAGCGTAGTGTTCACGTGAGTTTATCACAGAACTTGCAGAGAAAATAATGATAATAATTTAGTATTAACCTTTTTTTTTACTATGATTTTTTTCTATATAGCAACTAAAAAAAATATTAAATTAAACTATTTATACACACTTAAACCAACTTTCTTTTTAAAAGCTTATTCTTGGGCTTCTCAAATGTGGTTTATGACATATACATACATACATACAGTGATATGCAAATCACTGAATAGTGTAAACAGCAAAGACCCAGAACTTAAAAAGCTTATAGAAATTCATCCCAATGCTAGAAATCATTCAAACAGTACAAAATTGGCAAATCAATAGGCAAACAAAAGGGCTTTTAAGACAAAAGTTTATTAGATCTACTCGTATTGAATGTAGTAATAATAATTCGAGAAAGAGATAGGAAAGAGAGACTGTGTTTATAAACCAGTGTTTCAGAAGATAGGTGAAGGAATTGAAGGCATAGCAAAGCAGTATTTTTTTTTCTTTCTGGTTTTGGTTTGGAGAGTTTGAGGGTTGGGTTATTTAAGTAGTTTATAATTCAGATTTAAGCCTGTTCAGTTAAAATGTTGTTATTTGATGATATATGTTTTATTTTAATTTAACTGGAAAGTATAAAAATTTGTTTATTTCTGGTTTTAGTCCCTTTACTATACTAAATTTTGTGATTTATCTCTATATTTGGTAAGTTCAAACTGGTAATAATATATATAAGCTATTTCTCTTAAAGTTAAGGATATGCATGATTCAATTAAAATCAAATTAGTTAGATTAATTAGTCTATCATTAAATTAATTCGATCAAAGATGAATTAAATATTTTATAAAAATTAGATTATCGATTAATTTAATTTAAAATAAATAAATTATCAAAATTAATAATAAATATTTTATACTATATAAATGCCCAACAGAATGAAACTATAAATAGGCTGTCGGACAAAGAAAAGAATTATGAAGTTAAATAAAATAAAAATATAACAAAAATAATGACTTAAAAATGAAAAGAAAAAAAAAAACCTAAGTCCCCTGTCTTTGTCAGTGTTTTTTTTCCCTTTCACGCTGCTGAAGTGAACTGGTCCTCCCTTCTTCATCTTCTCTTTTTCATTTCAAGAAAACCGCATCATTTAATCTTAACAGATCTTCGAAGCAAAAAAGAAAAAAAAATATTTTTCGAAAACTCATCGAATTAACTAAAATTATTTTAGTTTAGTTATTTTTGTTAAAAAATAATTAACAATTAATTTAATTAACGATACTACCGAATCGATCACTCAAGCAGAGGGACCAAAACATTATTAACCACATAAAACTCCAACCAATATTATAAAATTTTAAAAAATAAATTATATCAAATTAAAGTAAAAAATTTAAAGTATAAATTTTAAGATAATAGAGGGGCTAAAAACAGAATTAATCCATTAATACTCCGGACACTGGTCTGACCTGAAACGTGTAATAAATAATAAAAATGGAAGACACGCGGCGAAAAGCGTGCTTCAAAAGTAGTAGAATTCACGTTGAGAGGAGAGATCGATGTTTGGTCTGGGCTAGCTGTCACGTTGGCTTCAAGTCAAGATTGGGTAGAAGTGTAATTAGACATTTTATTTTATGATTTTTAATTCACAGTTCGGAGGATGGTCGTTTTAGGACAATCCCGACTACCTTGCCGGAAATCTAGGTGCAGACCAGACTTCATCATTGACTCGAACGCAAATTTTGGTTGATTTTGTCAACTTTTAATTTTATTTATATATTACTAGGTTGATTTGCCGTAGTAATTAAGGCTAATTAAAATTTTATGTGATCAGTAAAATTAAAGACAAAGCTATAGGATATGCTACCGTGTAACCCAGTCGAACTTGGATAGTGACAATTCAAGTTTAACTTCAACTCAAAATTGGATACTCGTTAACCAATTTTCATACGAGCTCATTCATAATTAATAAAATTTTAATTTTATACTTAAAAAGCTTAACTGAACTGATAGAGCATTTGAATCAATGCTCGAATTTGATTCGACTCGAACTCGACTATAATTACCAAATCAAATTCGATTTAAAAAAAAAATCGAACTCGAATAATAATTTACAAACATTGATGCGTTTGTTTACATCCCTAAAAACTACTCTTACCACTTTCGGTAGTCCACCTCCATGGTGAAAAACACGCACTTCATCCCAAATGAAAGCGACTAAATGCAAGAAAGAGTTGGGTGAAGAGCTCCCAACACCCAATACTATAACCCACAATGAAACTAGTCCACCTCCATGGTGAAAAACACGCACTTCATCCCAAATGAAAGCGACTAAATGCAAGAAAGAGTTGGGTGAAGAGCTCCCAACACCCAATACTATAACCCACAATGAAACTATTTGATATTTGTTTAATCCAGTCATCGTATTTCATTAGTATTCCCATGAACCATATTAAACCTAGCTGCCCCGGTGGGCAAAGATTTCTAAATCCAGCCCCATCTGGATTTAAATTATAAAAAACATTTGAAAATAAATTAATAATTTTAACATATATTTTAAATTTCAATCATAAAATACATAAATATTAATATAATTATATTTTTTATTAATTTATTATTTTTAAAATAGTAAAATGAATTATTTATGGTCAAGCTCCTAACCTAACACTTCTAAATCAAATCAAATTAAAAATAAATCAATTTATTAATCTGAAAACCGAAAAATCCGCTTAGATAGGGGTAAAACTATAATGAATTTTGCAATACAGTTGAATTTATCAATATAATCCAATATCTTTATTATACTAATCTAAAATATTATTTATATTCTAGATCTAGACTATGAAATGGTTTGATGGTTAAAATATTGTTAAAATATAAATAGGCAATTACACCTTAACTGAAGCCCTCCCTATATGTATATGTAAGGCTTGGCTAAGACTTAGAATGGTAGGTTTTTGTTCTATCCACAAGTCAACCTTCAGGCTTCTATATATTGTTGTTCAAAGTATATTTAATAACCCCTTCCATCTCTCAACTCAACTCTATGTATTGACTCAGCAATATTAAGCATCAAAGCACATCAACTCTATAAATCAAGCATGTGCAATCAAGTCTGGTATGTCTCATAGTTCTATATGTTTTAGTTTCATCCATGTATTCAGCAAGATCTTTACATACATACATATTTACATGCATACATACATAAATTACATATATATTAGTACATGCAGGGTGTTGCAAAATGGTACCGATTTCTCATCAGAACCTACAAATTTCCTTAGACAGATTAAAAGTATGTAGAATTCATGTACCTATTTTGCTTTGTCTGCTCTCTTTGCAGGGCACAGAAGGTATGTCTTAGCGTCCATTCTTGCAGTTTTTTCTTCCTTGTGTTTCACTGTTGACCTGCATAGATCAGTGTATCGGATGATACTGAGTAATACCTCGTCTTGGTGGCAACTTCCGTAAAATGAAAAGGACCAAAATCGAAGGTAATATCTCCACCAACTGCCCAATAAAAGAAAACAAAACGAAAAGAAAAAGTTTCTGAGGATAGTTGAACGCCATCTTTGTAATCAACATCAATAAACAACATTAAAATACTTATATATATATATATCATCATCAATTTCAGTAATTCCTCTCCATTTTGGTAGCAAAATAGAAAAAAAAGTTCAGTCAGTTTTCTTTGAATTTCCCCTATTTTAGAGAGCTATATATATATATATATATATACATGTTCAACAGAGATACCTAGAAGTTAGCCTCTAGCCTTTTATATAAACATAAGCAATTAAAAGAAAGAGAAAAGAATTAGCAAGACATGAAGAAAATATTATCAACTATACTCTCAGGTAAAATTATTATCCCTAAAGTTCCAGAACTAGTTTGCAACTAATGATAACATAAAGTCGCAACTCACAACTGCATCTAAAAATTTCTTCCACATAGCAATCTGATGGCAAAGTCTTATAAATTGCTTACGAAATTTATTGAAATATGCATTAAATTTAGCAGCAAAATAAACAAGGAAACAAAGAAGTGGCAATCTTCTCAAATTTCCTATGGCAATGAAAAGGGTTAGGCAACCTCCACACTGTATTTCAATATGATTGTTTCAATCATGAGAAAATTAGAAACATGAAGAAATATTTATTAAACATACCAGGTAATATATGAAGTTTAGAACTGGATGGTTCAGAACATTAAGATCAGCAGCTTTATCAAATGCATCAAAGCACATCTAAAACAAAAATTAACAATGGAGCTCAAATTAACAAACGCTTTGGACAAACATCATCATAAATGAGCAAAGTCCAAGATATGAAATTCAGTAAGATGCATACTACTTTATCACCATTGATTAATCAAATAGATCAACAATTTAAACCAACTAGCAGCTAAGGTTCAACTAAAATGCTTTCATTTTGAAACACAAGTGCTATAAGATTATGGGAAAATATTTGGTACACTGCAAGTGGAGTTTTTAGACTCCACAAGCAGAGTTAGGGGGTTGACAAGTATCGTATAGAGGTATAATAAATATTAAAAAATTAAATATTTAAAAAAAGACACGTGGAAAATTTTAGGGTTGCTTATGCAATAAAAACAAATACACTGCCAGTGTACCAAATACTAACCCTAACACTATACATACCTAAAAGTTTCACAAAAGCCTAACAAAACGTGCTTGAAGTATTGTCAATTTGAGATGTGTAGTGCTAGTAAAGCCAGAAAGGAGATTAATAATCTACCATAATGCATCTGACTAGGAAACATGAGGAGCATATGACAGTCACATAACCAACCTGCCAAATACAAAAAGAAATAACAATAAAAAATTGTAAATAGAAGGTCAAATCGTTGTACTTAAAAACCACATCTACTTCCAAAGTAAATATGTACTTCTTGCAGCTTATTTTGTCGCCCTTTGGACTCTACAGGGAATCGCTGCAACATTAAGAAAAGCCTGCAAGGATTGAACTTATTACATATACATATAAATAGAGAGAGAGAGAGAGAGAGAATTTCAAGGTATATATATAGTATGGTTACAATGTTCTCTTACAAATGAATGGGAGAAACTGTAATTACGGCATAAATGAAATGAATAGAACAAAAAGGGTCAACCATAATTTTCTCAGGGAAGTACCAAATAAACATGATCTAATTTATCAGCAAAATAATAACGGTTCCATAACACTGTTGCCAACTGAATTATCAATGATGAGCATAAATGTTAGAAACTTAGAATATAGGTGGCCGAGGATGTGTGGACACGTGATGTGAGAGGGATATTATCACACCTAGATAGCTCTCATGCATTTAAAACACTTAGCAACAGTACAATATATGGCAATATTACCTTCCACCATATAGTAAAAACCCAAGAGCTGCGAACAATGAGACACCTGCCCATTTACGTAAGTCAGGATCAAAAACTTCCATTCATTATCAAAATACCATGCGATTGCTATCTCTAAAGGATTATTATTTACCAAGTGATTGTCCTTAGTACATTTAACAGTTAACTTTTAACTTTGGACGCTCTATAGATTTATTATGGACAAAGGACACAACAGCTACTTACCTGCAAAGAACATCTTCGATATGATGACCAAAACTGGGATATACTTCCACCATAATACCAGCCACATTGCAATCTGAAATCAATTCCCCCCACCCCCCCCCCCCCAAAAAAAAAAAAATAGAAAAAATAGAAAAGGGAATTTTATTAACACCTCGTCACACTTCCAAATAAAGTCAAGCATCCAACACTTAAAACATGGTTGACAAAATGACTGAAGTTGCTAGGATGAAAAAACAATGTACCGTAGGTTCAAATTTACTACTAAAATCTGCAAAAGGTGCAATTTACATCCTAGTCACTGTTCTAGTAAAGGAAATATTATCTTCTAACCTATCTAACAAGTTTTTTTTATGGTTTAAGCTTCATCTGACCAGCTCATGATTTATAGAGGCCAGCATCAGGGTAGCTTGTTGGCAATATTCCAGCAGAAGAAACCGTGTAACATAATAAGAAAAAGGAAGCTATTGCTAAAACATAAATATGCAGTGTGCACAGGTCCGAGTCTCATTTATTATAGCATCATACAAAAATTAAGTATAATATAATTAATGAGAAATTCCAACCAGGTTAAAGGTACTGTGAAAAGAAAATCTAAAAAAGAATGGTTACAGGTCAGAGCACTAATTGCCAAAGGAACAAAGAGCTAACAGAAATGGAATACTGAAGCACTATTAGCCATCCAACTCCATTGCTGAAGCATCTTAGATGTGATGTCTGAAATCATGACTAACAACAGTTGGACAAGAGTACAGCTAAAAAAGAGAAGAGGACAAATTGAAACATAAAACACAAGCCATTTCATTTATCGTTTTAGTATATTGATAGCTGGGACTATAAATGTAGGTGCCAAACTCAACTCACTTAATGGAGGTAATAGCTATGAGAAAGAACTTCAGAGTATGACATAACAACCAACACCAAGAAACTTCTGACAGAAGATAACAGGTTTAACTTATTAGAGGTTTATATAAGATATGAATGAATAGAGGCACAAATCCCTTGTAACTTAAATAGAATTCCGCTAACAATTGGCATAATAACTGAAGTTTGATAGAAAATAGGTACAGGAATAGAACAAACTACTTATTCACAAGAAATAAGGAGGTGACTCAAGGAATACTGTAGCAAGATCGTACCTTCAAATGTAAAAATTATTCTGGACATATGCAGCAAACCGGTCCTAAACAGACCAATTTTAACCATCCCAAATTTGCCTTTTTACTTGTTGCTAAAATGTGTCTTTTGTCTTTAATTAAAGACCCCAAACCCCAATATTTATCTCATAAATATGAAAAAGTTCTTTAATTGGACCCTTGAGTATTACCTAGCTTGATTCTTATATAATGAAAGAACTAAAACAGATATCAGTCTACCGCAATCTTGTCAAGTGGAGCACAATATTTAGACTCTCCCTCCAAGGAGAAGGATAAAAAATAAATTTAGTAATTCCCTCTGTCAAAATTTGCAGTATTTACAAAGTCACCAAATGGCACTAATTCCCTCTGTCAAAATTTGCCACCCTTGTCACAGCTTAAGATTCATAGAGTTTGAAGACATTAGCTAAATAAATAATTAAGCAAAACTATATACGAGCACTGTTTTTTTACAGAACATGACTAGTTTCCATTTACCAATAGAAAGAATACAACTTCAAATTCCTTTCTGTACGCACTTATACTGAAATAATAGAACATATGTTTCACCTGAATGGAATAAACAGCCACATTTATTGTAAAGAAAATTGGCCTCAGTCCATCAGTTGACTCGGCACGTGCCTGTTTTAAGATGGGCAGAGTTTAGATAAAGCTAAGTAATTCAAAACAAGATAGACCAGGGCCGCAAGGCAAACTGTCAAATAAGCTAACCTGGTAGTAGATCTCAGCCCAAAACAAAACCAAAAGTGCATATGTCGTGAAGAACACTAGACTTGGCATGTCCAGCAAGATGTGTCGAACAATCTAAACAAAAATGAAAGTACGCTACCTCAAGCAACAAATTTTGAATCATTGAAGCCCGAGTATATATAAAAAAGAAAACAAAATGCGCAATCATTTATCACAAACCTCTGGATGTAAGTCCTGCACATTCCGCCTGAAAATAAAAACTAGCCCGCGAACTGTCATATGAACAAAAGCACGATAAATACACCAAAATAAGAATAAGTATAAGAATCCGCGAAAAAAAAAAGTGATGAACAAAAATGTCCTGATACAAACCCCCATTCACAAGAAAATTTAGAAAATGGAAGACCTTCTGCGTGGTCCAACCGAATTCGGGAACTCTCAATTGTATCCGTACCAGTTGAACCTATAAACATTAACAAATAAACGAGTTAAGAACAAAGATGGTAGCAATTAATCGCTAAAGAGAATCTTCATACATTATATAAAAGTACTACTAAAACAGAATCTTTACTGTAAGCTATCATCATGCATCAATGTTCCTAGACAACTCGATCAAACAGAGATAAACCCTAATTACTTACAAACAAAAAGAAAATAAAAGAGGAACGCAAAAGAAAGGGAAGGTGAGGCCGTACAAGAGCAATGACGGCGACGAGGCCATAAAGGGCGGTGAGAATGTGAAAAATGCGGTCCTGCCAGAGCGGTGAATCGTTAATGTCGTGCCACCAATTGGATTCGCCGTTCAGATTGTACGGTATCACCGCCTCCTCGACGCCGTAAAGACCCATCAAAATCTCTCTCTCTCTCTCTCTCTCTCTCTCTCTCTCTCTCTCTCTCTCTCTTTCTGGTGTTTTTTTTTTTAATTGAATTTCCAAATTTAAAACTAATGAAGGGCGAAGCAAACAAACACCGCCGGCGCGAAACAAGGTGGTTTTTAATTTCATGTGGAGGGTACCGGCAATACCCGGTAACAAATTTGCACGATGACGGCATTCTCATCTTACGTGTCGTTTCAAATGATCGCCACTTCACGCTCTAACACCAAGTGGCATGGCAGATATGCTATAGCCAAAATGAATGACACCTATATAATATATACTAAAGGTGATTGTGACTAGACATGTTAAGTTACGTTCAAAATTTAAAAAGGATTTTTAAAAATAGTAAAAAAAAATTAATATAGTATGTTTATAGTTAATTATTAAATTGTTCGTAAAAAAAAAATAAACTTATTTATTACATATAATTAATTAGCGCCGAATAAATAAATTAATTTTTATATATTATGTAATTTATAATATATAAAAATTAAATTTATAGTAATATATAATACTATTATAATGTAAATATTAAAAAAATTAAAATAATAATATAAATTAATTAAATATTGAATTAAATAAATATAAATATACATTCTTTAAATTTAAAAAAATAATATGAGTGAGTTCAAAATGGGCTTTAGTTAACCATTTACAAATATAAGTGTGATTGAGTAAAATTTTAGGCTTATATTTAGGGTCGAGTTTGGTTGGGGTAAGCATAAAATGTGTTAATATTATGCTTAGATCGATCTTGAACCTGACCCGAATCGACCCATGAACACTTCTAGTTGGATTTAGGATGACTTGGTTTTATGTAATTGTATTAAGAATTTGGTTTATATATTTGTATAATGTTATCAATTTTAGAATATATTTTTATTAATATGTTCTATTTGGATATTTTATTTTTTCCTTTAATTATTAAAAAATTATTAAATTTATATTTTTATAAATAATTTTTTATTGAAATAGATATGGTTTAACATTAAATTTATTATTAATGATATTAGTATTGCATAATAAGTCATGTTTAATCATTTGTAATAAGTATAATACTAAGTATTATTAAATCCATATATTATGTGATTATTATTTTATATTATCATTAAATTTAAATTTTATATTTTTAGCGTTTAAAAATATTTTATAATTTAACATAAAAACCTATTGTTAATTATTTTTGCTATTAATAAATTTTTAATAATACATTATAAAAATAAATAATTATCATTTTTTTATATTAAGTAATATCATAAATATAATTATTAATATTTATTATGATTGTTCAGATATAAATTTTTTCAGATATAAATTTTAAGTTTTTCAAGTTTTTGGGTTAGATTCATCTCAGGTTTAAATCAAAAATTGATTTTGAACTCGAATTCTTATAAACTCAGGTTTTCTTGAGCTCGAGTTTTTTTAATTTTAAATTTTCTCGAACTCGAATTTCGTTACTAGTGCAGACCTGTTTTTCTAGCTCTATCATCCCATAAAATATTACTGTTTTTTTTATTTTCAAATTTTCGATCCTCATTCTAACGATGTTTTTTCTTTTACTTACTCCTTAATTTCAATAACAAATGACTCGTGTGTCACGGGACTAGAACAAATCTAATTCCTTGACAGTCGCACCATGCTGGCAAAGGACGGGCATCAGATTCTTTGTTTATATAAAGAAAAATGGAATATAACTTTCTTGTTCTTTTTTTAGGAAGGGTATAACTTGTTTTTAACATACAAGAAAACAACATCATATCATGTGTGTACAGAAATTGGGCTTATACTTTGGTTCAAATTGCTCTAAATTCTTGTACTTTTCGTACATTTATATTCTAGTCCCTATAATTTTCTCATTGCATGGTTACTACGCAAAGACAAAACCAATAAAGGGTTGCTTTTAAAAGGGGACAAAAATAAATAATAAATTGTAATGTGTCAAAAGTACAATTTTACTACCGTATCAACTTGTGATTTCATAAAACTTGAAGGGACTATATAATGAATTTATCATTTTTGATTGACCAAGGCCATTGTTTTTATTTGTTCGGTCTTTTGTCATGTCACCAAGTGAGTATTTTATTGTTTCAAAATTGTTACGCTAGAGAATTTAACATAATTATAATAGTTTTCAGCAACTAGAGGGATTAAATTCTTAAAAAAACAAAGTAATTGGACTAAATTTCAAATATATAAAAAAAATACGGTGAAAAGATGTCTCTAATCTCTCTCACTATTGAAAGTGAACAACTAAGGACAATTAATGTCTTTTATCAACTGTACATAATTTTGATTGATATAATAACAAATTTAGTTCTCCATGTCTACATGTTTAACCTCAACATCAACACATTTACACAAACGTTGCTGATAAACCGAGACTACATTGACAAAATATCTAAACATTGAGATCTAAATTTGTTATTACACCAATCAAAATCATGTACAATCGACGAAAAACATCAAACATCAAAACTAACTATCTTTAATCACTCGTTTTCGAAATTTACAAAAAAAAAAAAAAAATCTTTTTACATACTCAAAGAATATGTTAGCCTTATACTTTGCTTACTCTCTGGTTTATGAATTTTAAGATATAAAAGCACAAATTAATTGTCAAGTTGGTTTGTAGAATTGCTCATTGGAGCATATTGTTCTGAAGATAAATAAGCAATGCCTGAGAGTGGGTTCCGTCAAATTTTTTTTTTTAACAGGTTACTAATTAAACTATAATCTCTTTTATATATATATACACACACACAGACACATAGATATTCATGTTATTTTTCGATATTTCGAGGTATAATATATTAATATAATTTTTTTTATTTTATAAGTTTTTTTAATAATTTTATTCATTTGTATTTATATTATTTTTCATGTTTTTTTAACTATTTATTCATTTATTAAATTATTTCGTATTTTTTTATTATTTATCCGTAGTGGTTTGATATAAAAAAAATTGTATCTTCATATTGTGTTCATGTTTTTTTTTTTTCTTTTCATAATTTTCAAATTTTTAATTCAATTTTAGGAAACATTCGGAAAATAATTTCTAATATATGGGTTTTAGGTTTTCTTTTTTATGATTAATTACTTATTTTCTTGTTATGTTTACAGAAAAAGGATTGACACTCCGGAACGACGTAAAGACTTCAATCTTCTTTTTTTTATACGTTTTATATGATTTTACGTGTTTAATATTTAATTATTTTTTTATAATATTATATTTTTAATTGCAGCAATTAACATAAAATAATATTTTTATTTGAATTTTTGGATATAATTAAAATATATTAATTTATCCAAAAATTATAATGGAAAAATTTTAAATAATAATTAACATTATTAATTCTATTTAAATAATAACTCTATTTTACATCAAAAAAATTAATATGGATAAATTAAATAATTTTTAATTATTTTTAAATTAAATATTATAATTATTTTTAAATGTAAATTTTGATAATACGATGGAAAATAAATGATATTATCATTAGTTTAATTTTTTTCTAAATTCGTGTTTATATATATTATTGATTATAGATATTTGTTAATATATTTATTTCTTGGATAAATTTTAAAATTGTAATTTTTTTCATAGAAATATATATGGGTTTTAATTTAATTTTCAAATAGTATAAAAATGACTACATTTATTTATTATATGCCTTAGTAAGATAAAATTGATATGATCTAATTTTTTTTTATACTTTTTGAAAATTAATTTAAAATCAAATAAATATTGATATATAATTTTAAAATTTATTATCTAAGAAAAAATGGTTTAACTAGTTGATAATGAGATTAATAAAAAAGGTTAAAATATGTTGTCAGTCCTTGTACTTCTACATAATTTGAAATTTAATTATTGTACTATAAAAGTTAACAGTTTAATTTAAAGATCTTAGTCCAATTATTATCGTTGTTGGTAGTTTTACTCAAAATTTGTCAACTTAATATGTTTATTTCTCGTCAATCATATATCACATCATATGAGGATAGCTTAGTGAACATGTCAAGTTGACAAATTTTGACAAGAAATACTAAAAATGTTAAATATTTGACTAAGATTTTTAAATTTGAAAAGTAGGACTTAATTTTTATCTTTTGTAAGTATAGGGATTAAGCATTAAATTTTGTCAAAGTAAAAGGACTAACAACAAAATTTAACCATTAAAAAACATCTTAAACCAATCAATACAACATGACATCATTAGGAGAAAAAAAAACAGAACCATTTAAATAATCTTTATGATTAATTAATTTTCAGGGAAGACACCACAGAAGGAAAGTTCTCATGAAGAAGGGAAAGGTAAAATTTTCAGTCTACACTTTCCATATTGGTTAATATATGCTATTAGTCCCCGTACTTCTATAAAATCTGGGATTAGTCTTTATATTTTAAAAGTCCTACTTTTTCAATTTAAAAATCCTAGCCCGGCCATTATCATCGTTGGTAGTTTCTATTAAAATTTCTTAACATATTTGTTTTTCTTCAATCATATGCCACGTGAATTGAGGGCAACGTAATCAACACGCTAATTTGAGAAATTTTGACGGAAAATACTTATGATTTTAATGATTGGATTGAGATTACTAAAACAAAAAAAAAATTAAGACTTGATTTTTTAAACTTTTCAATGATAGAGGCTAAATCTCCAATTTTATCAAAATAAAGGGACTAACAACATATTTTAACCTTCCATAAATATTATTTTTTCTTAAAGGCGTATTAATATTAATATTATAAAATATAAAAAAAATTTGAAGACACAAAAAAAAAATACTAATATTTGTTAATTTATTTTTTATTTCAATTGTATAATTTTTATTTATTTATTTTAGACATGGAAATAGAGGAGGAACCTCGCGATGAGAAAGGTAAATACATCAATCTACACCCTTTGTACATTAATATTATTATTTTTATATAATTTTTTAAAATGAATTTTGATCTCAACACTTTAAACAAAATAAAGAATTATATAAATTATTAAGAAAAATAGAAAGTATGTATTATATGATTTTATCGTACAATAAACTAAATCTGTTCAAGGATCGGGTTAGTTATTTAAACTAGAAGGTTCATTTAAAATTTAAGAGAGTTTGGACAAAATATTAGACCCGAAAAATATGTTTAGATAAAAAAAAAAAGTAAGCTCCTTTAAAATATGGGTTAATCTCGGGCTCAAACATTTAAAGCCCAGCCCATTTTTTAAGTTTGTAATATATTATATTATATATTATGTATTTTGTAAGATATGAAAATTAAATCTACATTAATATTTAATAGGGATAATATATACGAGGTACATGAATTTGACAACTTGTATTTCTTTAGTATCTAAACTTGAAAAACGCAGGCGAACTTTGTATTTTTTTTTTAGGTACCTAACCATCACTATTAAAATACGTTGATGTGGTACTGACGACCAATAGCATAGTGATACGTGGCAGTCTTACATTTCGGTATGTGACAATATTTTTTTTTTTAATTTTGTCATATATCAAAATATGATGTCGTCACATGTCACTATGCTATTGGTCGTCAATATCACGTTAGAGTATTTTAACATGTCAATCAGGTACCTAAAAAAATCAAATTAGCTTACTATTTCCAAGTTTTGGTACCATTTAAGTATAAGTTGTCAAGTTTAAGTACCTCGTATATATTAACCCTATATAATATTATAATGTAAACATTAAAAACGTTAAGTTGACTATATATAAAATTTCAATAAATTAAAATATACATAAATTTATTAAATTTTAAATTTTAAATAAATTTATTTCAAAAAATAAATTAAAATAAAAAATCATTTTATCAAATTGCATATTATTTTATTTTAAATTATTTAATTTATCTAGACTATTATTTTATTTTAACTTATTTATTTTTATTTAGGTGCGGACAAATTTAAGGATGGAACGAAAGGTATAGTTTATATCGACATCAGTAAATGTGTTTCGGGGATACATTTTTTAAAATATATATAATATACAGATGCCAACATTTAAAAAAATAATTAATTTTGACATTTTATATTATATGAAAATTGAATTAAAATTACCATTAAATGGATATATTTAGAAATTATATTTTTAAATATTTCTTGAATTAATTTCTTGAGCAGTAATTATGCCACGTAAAATTGCATAATTATTATAGTGTATATATATATTATTCTGATGTTATATAATATAATATTTTTATTTTAGATATCGACGTGTGTTCTGAAGACGGACCTGAAGATCCAGGGGAAGGTAAGGATTTAATCTACACTTTTCTAAAATATATAACATTGAATATTATTCAAATTAATCTCTTGAGTCAGGGGCGAAGCCAAAATAAATATTTAGGGGAGGCCAGATAAAATTTTAATTTTTTATAGTTTATATCTTTATAATTTGTAAAGGATTAAATCAAATTTTTATAATTTTTTGGGGGTCAAAGTGCAATTTTACCTTTACTAATTTATAATTTTAAAAAAATTTAAGGGTCAAAAGAATAAATTTACATTTTAGGGGGGCCGGGCTCATGCCAGCCCCCTGGTTTCGCCCCTGTCTTGAGTAATAATGATGCAATAATTATCATTATATTATTTTAAAGATTTGATTCTTATATTTAGTCTGGAGGCTGGTTCGACTCAGTCCCTCTAAAATAAAAAATTTTCATTTAGGTTATTTAATTTAAAAAAAATTTAAATTAGTAAGATAAAATTGCAATTTAATCCCTAAATTTTTATTTCAGAAATAAATGTGCATTTTGAAGGCCAAGACAAAGATAAAGGGGAAGGTAAGGATTTAATCTACACTTTTTTTTTATTTTAATATTGGTTAATATCATGGGTGAAATCAGGAAATTTTTTCTAAAGGTCGAAATTAAATTGTAATTTTTAATATAGTAAAAAATTATAATTTCACTATTTTAATAGTCTATATCTTTATAATTTTTAAAGGAGGATCGAAGCCCCTGCCAACCCCTACCTATGCCCTTCGTTAATACTTTTTATTTCAATTTGTATCAAATTATATATATTTTATTTCCCAAAATATATATTAACCAATATATTATACATGAAAAACCAACCTATTTTTTTATAAAATAATTATTAAAAAATTTATTTAATGAAATTAGTACGAAATTTTTATTAATTATTTATTAATTTATTAATTAAAGAATCTATTTTAAACCAAAAAATTTTATTTATTATTTGTTTATTTTAGATACGGCATCTTCAAAGGATACACCAGGAAATAAGAAAGGTACAAATTTTAATTTACACTTTTTATATAAATATTGGTTAATATATATTTGTTCGGGATAAATTTTAAAATTAAATATAAATTTTGGTTAAATATATAATGTTAATATAGAATATACACGTATAAAATTTCAATTTTAATTTTTGGTATGGCAACACCTTTGAAGGACAAAGCAAAAGATGAAAACAAAGGTAAAAACTTTAATGTGCACTTAATTAATATTGGTTAATATATGTTTTTTTGGGATAAATTTTAAATTTTATCTTGATTAAATATTAAACTTGATTAATTTAGATGATTTATTTATTTATTTATTTTAAAAAAATCAGTTTAATATGTTATTGGGGAAAATAATTAAATGATTTATTTGTTTGTTTTTATTTTAGGTATGACGATAACAGGTTCGGAGGAAAAACATAATGAAGAATCGAAAAGTAAAATCTCTAACCTATATGTTTAAAAAATAAATTATTTTAGCCGAATTTACATTGTTAAAAATTTAAATTAAAATTCTCATCATATCATATTACATATTAAATCAAAAATAAAAATAAAAATTATTTAACCAGGTGAAGATGAAATTATTTAAAAAAAACATATTTTAGACAAATCAGTTTAATAAGATATCATTGGAGAAAACAATTAAATGATTTATTTATTTATCTGTTTTTATTTTAGGTATGACTACAAGTTTGGAGAAAAAACGTAATGAAGAACAAAAAGGTAAACGTAATGAAGAACAAAAAGGTAAATACCTTAATCTACATGTCTAAATAATAAATTATTTTAACCGAATTTACATTGTTAAAAATTTGAATTAAAATTCTCATATCATATTGCATATTAAATAAAAAATAAAAATGTTTTAACTAAGTAAAGATGAAATTATTTTAAAAAAATATTAAACAAATCAATTTAATATGGTATCACTAGAGAAAATAATTGAATGATTTATTTATTTATCCATTTTTATTTTAGGCATAGGTTCGGAAGAAAAACGCAATGAGGAATCGAAAAGTAAAGACCTTAATCTACATGTGTAAAAAATAATTTATTTTAGCCAATTTTACATTGTTAGAGAAAATAATTGAATGATTTATTTATTTATTTAGTTATCTGTTTTTATTTTAGGTACGACTACAAGTTTGGAAGGAAAACGCAATGAAGAACGGAAAAGTAAGGAACTTAATCTACACATCTAAAGAATAAACTATTTTAGCCGAATTTACATTGTTAGAGAAAATAATTGAATGATTTACTTTTTTATTTATCCGTTTTTATTTTAGGTACGACTACAGGTTCGGAAGAAAAACGTAATCAAGAACTGAAAAGTAAAGACTTTAACCTATACATCTAAAGAATTAATTATTTTAGCCGAATTTACATTGTTAGAGAAAATAATTGAATGATTTATTTATTTATCCATTTGTTTTTTATTTTAGGTACGACTACAAGTCCGGAAGAAAAACGTAATGAAGAATCGAAAAGTAAGGACCTTAATCTATGCGTCTAAAGAATAAATTATTTTAGTCGAATTTAGATTGTTAAAATTTTGAATTAAAATTTTCATATCATATTTCATATTAAATAAAAAATAAAAATAAAAATGGTTTAACTAGGTGAAGATGAAAATATTAAAATTAACATATTTTAAACAAATCAGTTTAATATGTTATCACTCGAGAAAATAATTAAATAATTTATTTATTTATTTGTTTGTTTTTATTTTAGGTATGACTATAGGTTTGAAAATGATGAACTGAAAGATAAATACTTTAATCTACGTGTCTAAAAAATAAATTATTTTAGCCAAATTTACATTGTTAAAATTTTGAATTAAAATTCTCATATCATATTGTATATTAAATCAAAAATAAAAATAGTTTAAGTAGGTGAAGATGAAATTATTAAAATAAACATTTTTTAAACAAATCAAATTAATATGATATCACTGGATAAAATAATTAAATAATTTTTACACAGTTAAAAAATTGAATTATGAGTAAAATTCTGCATATTAATTAAAAAATGTATTTATATTTTTAAAATATTGTTTAACTTGTTGAGGATTAAATTATTAAAAAAATATTTTAAACAAATCAGCTGAATATGATATCACTATAGAAAATAATCAGACAGTTTAATTATTTGTTTATTATTTTACCTATAGGAACACATCCGGAAGATTCGAAAAGTAAGAACCCTGACCTATACTTTTCATCATCAAATTCGTTTAATATATATTTTATGAGGATAAATTTTAAAATTATATATGAATTTTGATTAAATTTATTTTAATTTTTAAATAATGCATTTTTTTTAGGTAAGAGACCTTTCAAGGACAAACATGAAGATCCAATGAAAGGTAAAACTTTAATCTACATTTACATCAATATTGGTTAATATATGTTTTTGGGGAATGAATTTTTGAAATTACACATGAAGTTCTTATAGAGACATCCACACAATTATTAAAAAAATATATTTTAAACAATTTAATTTATTATGATATTATTGGAGAAAATAATTAAATGATTTATTTATTTGTTTTTATTTTAGTTCCAACTACAGATTCGAAGGAAAAACGTAATGATGAATCGAAAGGTAAAAACTTTAACCTACATGTCTAAAAAATAAATTATTTTAGTCGAATTTACATTGTTAAAGATTTGAATTAAAATTCCCACCTCATATTGCATATTAAATTAAAAATTAAAATAAACATTTTTTAAGCAAATAATTTAATATGATATCGTTGGATAAAGTAATTAAATGTTTTATTTGTTTGTTTTTATTTTAGTTACGACAACAGATTCAAAGAAAAAACTTCATGAAGAATCGAAAGGTAAAGATCTTAACCTACACGTCTAAAAAATAAATGATTTTAGTCAAATTTAGAAAATGATTGAATGATTTATTAATTTATTTACTTATTTGTTTTTATTTTAGAAACGACTACAGGTTTAGAAGAAAAACGTAATGAAGAACAGAAAGGTAAAGATCTTAATCTACATGTCTAAAAAATAAATTATTTTAATCGAATTTACGTTGTTAAAATTTTGAATTAAAATTCTCATATCATAGTACATATTAAATCAAAAAATAAAATTAAAAATGTTTTAACTAGGTGAAGATGAAATTATTTAAAAAAGATCATATTTAACTAATTGTTTAATATGATATTACTAGAGAAAATAATTGAACGATTTATTTATTTATCTGTTTTTATTTTTGATACGACTATAGGTTTAGAAGAAAAACGTAATGACAAACTGAAAGGTAAAACCTTAATCTACACTTTACATTGTTAGAGAAGGTAATTAAATGTTTTATTTGTCTGTTTTTATTTTAGTTACAACAACAGATTCAAAGAAAAAACTTAATGAAGAATCGAAAGGTAAAGACCTTAACTTACACGTCTAAAAAATAAATTATTTTAGCCAAATTTACATTGTTAGAGAAAATGATTGAATGATTTATTAATTTATTTACTTATCCGTTTTTATTTTAGAAACGACTACAGGTTTAGAAGAAAAACGTAATGAGGAACGAAAAGGTAAAGAACTTAATCTACATGTCTAAAAAATAAATTATTTTAGCCAAATTTACATTGTAAAAATATTGAATTAAAATTCTCACATCATTGCATATTAAATCAAAAATAAAAATAAAAATGCTTTAACTAGGTGAAGATGAAATTATTAGAAAAAAATCATATTTTAAACAAATCAGTTTAATATGATATCACTCGAGAAAATAATTAAATGATTTAAGTAGGTGAAGATGAAATTACTAAAATAAACATATTTTAAACAAATCGGTTTAATATGATATCACTAGAGAAAATAATTAGATGATTTATTTATATGTTTTTATTTTAGGTACGACTTCAGGTTCAAAGGAAAAACGTAACGATGAACCGAAAGGTAAAAACATTTACATACACGTCTAAAAAATAAAAAATTTTGATCGAATTTACATTATTAATAATTTGAATTAAAATTCTCATATCATATTACTTATTAAATCAAAAATAAAAAATAGTTTAACTAGGTGAAGATGAAATTATTAAAATAAATATTCTTTAAACAAATCAGTTTAATATAATATCACTAGATAAAATAATTAAATGATTTATTTTTTCATTTGTTTTTATTTCAGATACAACAGCAAGTTTAGAAGACAAACGGAATGAAAAACTGAAAGGTAAATACTTTAATCTATGTATATAAAAATAGAAATTTATCCAATTTTATATTTTTTTAAATATGGTTTAATTTTTTGAAGATGAATTTATCGAAAATTATTTTAAACAAATCAGTTCAATATAATATCACTATAGAAAATAACCAGAAGGTTTATTTATTTATTTTAGGTCCAGAAACACGTCCGGAAGAACCGAAAAGTAAAGACTCTATCTACATTTTTTAATCGATTCCATTTAATATATGTTTTATAGAGATAAATTTTAAAATTATATATGAATTTTGCTTAAATTTATATGATTTTATAACTAATGCAATTTTTTTTTTTTAATTTTTAGGTAGAACAACACTTTGGGACAAATTTAAAGATGCAATGGAAGGTAAAACTTTGATCTACATTTATATCAATGTTGATTAATATATGTTTCTGGGAATAAAATTTTGAAATTATACATAAATTTCAATTAAATATTTTCGGAATAATTATTTTACAAATGAAATTTTGATTTTGTTGATGGAAAGTAAACAAAATTTATCTTATAGAGACATCGACACATTTAAAAAATAAAATAAATTTAACCATTTTTATGTTATTTGAAAATTAAAATAAAAATCAAATTCTCATATTACATATTAAATAAAATATTCATAATTTTTCATTTTCTTTAAAAAAATTATTTGATTACCCATGGATGAAATTAATACAAGAAACCTATTTTAGGCTTAATCTAAAATGATATAATTGGGACAAAAAAATTAATTAATTATATAAAATAACAAATATTATTTTGAGGGTATTTTTATTTTTTTATATAAAATAGTAACTCTATCTTGGATTCAATCGGACCTGTCGGCTCAGACGAATAATCTAACTCGTGAACAAGTTGATGTACTATATCATTGATTGATTTATTTGACAATTTGGGTCTATTTAAATTAATTGGCTTAAATAAATTGTGTGATTCTTTTATTTTATTTTAAAATTTTTTTAAGAATATATTCAGGTATTAAATCCGACGTCGGTAATAAGACATTGACGAGATGGCGAGAATTGCCGCCGAGACACTACATAGTAAAAATCAAGTCATTCTCGTCACTTATCAAAAACCTTGAAAAAAATAAACTCGAGAATTTTAAGTCAGATGAGTTCGAAGCTAGTGACTTTAAGTGGTATGTTTCTTACCTCGATTGATTCATTTAATCATTTTAAGAGTTAATATTTAATCTCGATTTTTCTTATCCTAAAATTGAAATCTCCTTTGCATTGTAAAAATTTTTGTAGTGTCATTTTTCTTTTTTACAAAAATAAAAGATACTACGAGAATAAAAGTAGAAATCTCTACGAGAGTAACTAAGTTAGATTAGGGTTAAACTTATGTATAGCATCAACATTATACATACTTGCTCAAATCTTGTCTATCGCAAAATATGAACTTATTTTATTTTGTCCAAACTCATTGTTCGAGCTTGATAATTCCATCCATACCCTTTCAAATGGGTTTGGCTGGATAGCTCGATCCTTAGATAGGTTTAAATAGAAGTCTAGGTCTTTATATGTTATATTGAGTCTTAGCTTGAATATATATGCGTAAAAAGAAGTTGAGGTATCTATGGGTTAGAGCGAGTTGGGTTAGGGCTAGGCTCATGTATGGTATCAACACCATACATAGTTACTTCTAAATATTCAAACCCGACTTGATATACATCGAATAGGATGTTTGGCTATGAATAGACCTAGATAAGAGAAACAATTACATATATTTGTAACTCGAATCCGGACTTGTTGGATAATAACTTTTAAAGATGATTATCGCACGAAGTAATTGAACTAAATCTTGAACTTAAAGCACAACAATTAACGCGATGGTGCATAATTTCTTGCAGGCATTTACTACTAGACCGCAGTGTCGTGAAAGGAAGTCTACATGTCTCTCTCGGCTTGGAATTTGTGAGCTCTAAAAAATTGGACGAGGAGATTAAAGCTGTTGTGATCTTTTTCCTACATGATCAACTTAACAACAGATATTTGAGCATTCAAGGTTGGATTAATAATTCTAACTATCTTTTTTTAACTATATCAAATTGAATTGAATTACAATTTTTGGGGGGTCAAAAGATAAATTGACCATTATATTGAACATTAGAAGCAATTTTACCATTGGAAGGTGGGGAGGGCACTCCCGCTCCCTTGCATTCGCCCCTAACCATAAGAGAAAAATGAAATTGCTCCGTCGTAAAAAAGAAAAAAAGGATATTTCGTAATGAAATATCTATTTATCTACAATGAAATGATTTTTTTGGTCTAATTTGATTTTAGTCCTTTTATTTTGTTGAAATTTAAGATTTAATCCTTTTTAATTTGGTTTAGTAGGTGATTATCATTTAAGTGATGACATAAAATATTTTTACAGGTGGAAATTCAATTAACCAAGTTTAACCAATGATGAATTTACATGTCACTAGAATGGTTAAGTCTGTTTAAAAAAAAATCATGTTAAACTTTAACGACAACAAGTAATAGTTTTATTAATTTGAACTTACTAACAACATTACAAAAGTGGATGGACCATATTAAAGTGGAGAGATTAAATCCCAAACTTCAACATAGTAAAGGGACTAAAAACCAAATTAGACACTTTATTATGGAAATTTTTCATTGCAAATCATTTTAGATTCATCTTTCTTGATAATGATGATTTAGAAACCGACGTGAAGCAATTTAATGGGAAGAACAAGGAATTGAAACTTTCTCCGATAGTTCCTCTGGAATGCTTCGAAAACCCTTTGAACGGATATCTGGTGAAAGATGAATGTGCATTTGGAGTGGAGGTCTTTGTTTTGGAAGACAGAGGCAAAACTAGGGCTTCTTTCCGAACCCTAATGAAAGAAAGCAAGAAAGTCTACACATGGAATGTGACTAGGCTTTTTCTTTTGAAGACAACAAGAGGCATATATTCAAAATCATTCACTTTTCGATCTAATTTGGAAGAAGTCTACAAATGGTTAGTTTGTTTTGCCACTCATCAATCTTCATTTTTTTTTTCTAATTATGAATTTCCTCTTTTTTACTTTACAAAAATTGAAAAATTAGTCCATCTACTTTAATTTGTTAGAATATGATCCTCGTACTTTACGAAACCCGAGAATTCATGTGTTTCACTAACAAATGGACTAAATTTTTAATTTTTGTAAAGTATAAATATCAAATTCTGATGAATTAAAGTAGACAAATTATGTTCTTAGTTTTCGTAAAATAGAGGGATTGAATTCATAATTAGACCTTTTTTTTCATTTTAATTATTATCTCTTATGTTATATGCATTAAAGGCTAAGTATGGGATAAAATCATTTTTGAGATATTTTACTATATTTGAAATAGGCTTACATGAATTTGACACTTTTTTTTTCTTCTAATTTGGTACTTGTGTTAATTTTTGATCCAACGTGGTACTTATATTTGACAAAAATTTAACATTTTGATACTCGAAGATAACATTGTTAACTTTCTAATGTTTATTTTGAGGTCAAGAGTTGGTTTGATGAAAATTCATAATTAGCTAATAATATTAACAATTTACGTTCATCAATCAACCCTAAAATCCGAATTAAATCACATCCATCAAATTGTATTCGACAAATTCACAACCAACACCAATTTTATTCTATTAACAAAATCATGAAAAATTTGAACCTAATAATATTAGCAATTAACCTTCATTAAATCAACTCTAAAACTTAAATTAAATACTAAAAAGTTAATACCGTTACATTTGGGTACTAAAATTTATAAATTTTATCAAATTAGACAAAAAAAAATACACAGCTACCAAATTAAAAAAATATCAAACTCAAATACTAAATAATAAATTAATCCTTTTTTCAGAACATTTTAGTAAAAAATGAAGTCTTTTTCATTCATATGATCTTATTAATTATCCTTTTACAATACCTTGACAATGAACGTCGGAGTAGATATGTCTCCGGTATAAATATATTGGTCAAATTCTGATTTTAGTCCTTTTATTAAGTTGAAATTTGAGATTTAATCATTATACTTTAAATTGAACTAACTTAGTCTTCCTATTTTTACAATGTTATTAGTATTTAGCACAACTAGTTGCAAAGTCAAAGTGATTATGTGATTTTTTTTTTCTGAACAACTTTAAAAATTTGCGTAACATATAAATTTATTATCGGTTGAACATGGTTGACAAGATTTTCATTTGACCCGTGACTAAATAACAGAGAAAATTTGTAATCACTTTGAAAGGAACAACTAACCATGTTATATTACTTTGGTTTTGCTAATAACATTATAAAAGTAGAGGGACCAAATCATGCCGAATCAAAATTGAAGGATTAAATATCAAATTTTAACATAGTAAAGTGAGTAGACCTACGGTTAAACACGGGCATATTAAATTCTTTTGTTTACTTTTCATATATTTATAGATCATATTCTCTTACACATGATAGAAAATGTGTTCACTAAAACTTGTAATTATTGCAAATGAAGATATGGTTAAAATGATAAAGTTGAGGTCTTAAGAATTTGATGCCCCCAGTTCGAGTCTTAGTATGTGTAAATACTATGCATGGGTCTTTTATCATATTTATTTTGGATTTATGCCCTAACATGTATGATAGGGGTGTAAATGAGATACTAGTGCTCGTAAACTACTTGAGTTTGACTAGAAGAAAAACCTGAACTCAATTTGGTAATTATAAAACTGAGCTAAATTCGAGCTTAATAATACTTAGCTCGAAAGGCTCGCAAGTCTTATCGAGTTTTTCATTTTTAATATATATTTTTATTTATTAAATTACATTATTTCCCTTAATATATATAATTATCAAGCTAAGCTCATTGAGATTGAGCTCGTTTATATCTCCAACTTAAAAATATATGTTCAATCTAGTTTGAATTGAGTATCAAGCTTTGAATTTTGAGTTGAGCTCAAGCTTTAATTTATTAGTATTCGGACTCGACTCAGCTTAATTACACCCCTAATGTATGAGTCCTATTTTAAAACATATTCCGACTTTCGATATTTTCGTACTTATATTGATTTGATTTTAGTTATAGATATTTAAACATGTATTATTTGTTATTACATCTGTTCTGTTCAAATATATATATATATATATATTTGCAGGAGATTACATCTATACAAAGGAATTGATGAAATGAGCAACAGATACATGTCCATTTCCCTATGCCTACTACAAAGGGGAAACCAAACCGAAGTTCCTTTGGGATGGAAAATGCACCTTGAATTCAAGCTTTCTCTAACCAGTCATGATGTCCAAAAAATATCACGACTAGGTCAGTATTTGATGCATTTTCGGTGTATAAATTTTATGTGTCATAGGTGAATATTATATAACATACAAACAATAGCGAAGAATTTATATTTAAACAATGATAATTTTATTTAAACATAATTAAACGCTAAAACTCTAAATTCTTAAACTCGAAATTTTAAATCCAAGAGTTATTAATATTTATTTATAATAGTTATGATTAACATTTATTATATTTAAATAAAAATTTTAATATTTATTTAAATTTTTCCGTGTTTTTTTATTTAATTTAATGATGAATATTGGTCATGCTATTATTCCTTGATGGTGCACGAGACTTATGCACCGACGATAGGTCAAACATTATTTTTAACTAATAATAAATAAATGAAAAAAAATTGGCCAAAAATGAAAATGTTTGTTGATTTAAGGTTTAAAACTAAGCATAATCCCTTTCCAACCCTAAATAGGAGGATAAACGTGCTTCAACACGTTTAAACTCACATCTTATTTCTATTTTATTTTATTTTTTTATAAATATTATTTTTTAATATTTCAAAAAATATATATATATATATTTTTTGCAGGTAAAGCATGGTTTAGTGTAGAAGATAAAGCATGGGGCTTTCCCAAGTTTATAAAATTGGATGATTTAAGAGGATGTGATGATATGAAAATTGAAGTAGAATTTATTAAAATGTCAATGGAAATAATTGACCAAAAGTCCCTCAAATAAGGCAAAGTAATATCATATAAAGAGGATATTTATATGCCTTAATATTTGGCAGAAAAAGGATGAGAGTGGATTTTATGTTAGAAGATATGTTGATTTAATCTTAAAACATATTTTATTTCAATATTCAATTCCCAATTTAATTATTATTTTTAATTATAATGGATCAGCTAATTATTACTAAAATATTTGAATCCGTAATATTTAAATTTGTAAAAAATAAGTTAAATATTTGTAAATATTTTTTAAAAAATAGATTGAAGTTTTGTTTTAAATAATTTAGTATGCTTAAAATCGAGATTTAAAAAAAAAATTAGTTGAAATATGGGTTAAAAAAGAACTTTATTAACACAATAAATCTAAGGGGACAAGTAGTGGCGTTGGTTTCCTTTAAATAGAAAAATTGCGATAAAAATGTTATAGAGGTCTTTATATTGAGAGTTAGATTACATTTTTCCTCATTTACTCAAATGTGTAAATTAGTTCTCGTAGTTAGATCAAAGAGCAAACTAATCTTTGATGTTAAAAGTTTCATTAATTTCTATTGTTAAAAACTGATGTGGCTAATAGAATAACCAAACAGTTATATATGAAGTGTGATGTGTACCTCATACTGACATACAATGACTCGTTTTTAACAGTGGAAATTGATGAAATTTTTAATAGAATGATTAATTTGCTATTTTATCTAATGTATAAGAACTGATTTATCCATTTTTTTTAGTAGAAGCAATATGTAATTCGACTTCTAGTATAAGAGCCTTCATGGTACTTTTACTGAAATTTGCTTTTAAGTCCTTTTGAAAATTATAAATTAACATAATGGTTAACTTACCTCTAGTGTCAATAGGTGTTCATAGACCATGTTAGGCCGTGTTCAAGCCAAACTTATGCAAAGTATTTAGACCACATTTCCAAGGCCACGCTTGGCCTGGAAAATGGGCTTATTTTTTTGCTCAAGTTTGACTCAATTTAAGAAAAGCAAATATGAGCTCGACTTAGTCTACCCATATTTGATTTTTTAATTAATTTTTATTTAAAATTAAAATATTTAAAAAATATAATACACTAAATGCATTAAAAAAAACTAAAATAAAAGTTTTCCAACACATTAAAAATACATTAAAAAGTATTTATATTAAAAGAAACTACCATAAATATAATAAATATTTTATTATATTAAATATAAAAATTTATATTTTAGGTTGGATTTAATTATTATTTATAATTATAATATAAAAATATAAAAATATTATTTATCATATATAATTAATATGATATTATTTTATAACATAATATTCAAGTCGGGGTTGGGCTAGGCCATGCCAGGCTAAAAAATCCTCACCCAAGGCTCGACTCATATAGAAAATGAGCCTTAAATTTTACTCAAACCCATTTTTTGAGTTTCATATTTTGTCCAAACCCTCTCATATTTTGGTGGACTTTCAGGCCTAGGTGAGTGACCCGACCTATGAGATTCTTGACCTTCCAAAAAATTATGATTCAATTTAGGTTTCATAAAACTTTTTCTAACTTCGCCCATGCTTACTAATTCATCATCTTGAAATTGATATTTTTGTTAGAAAATGTGTGTTTCTTTTTTAAAAGAAATCTATGCCAATATTTTAACTAGAATAGATAATGATATCAACTATTTCGATTAACTAAGGACATTTATTAAAACAGAAGGACCAAATTATAACAAAATAAAATATAGAAACTAAATATTGAATTTTAGCATAGTGGAGAGACGAAGACCACAATTTGACCAAAAAACTACCCTCACTTTTCAAAGCTCTCCCATTCCCTCCCTTATTTTCCCGCTTTCTCCCTTCTCCTTAAAAACTTTCACCTTAAATCCCTAATCCCCAAACGGCCAAACCCTACTTCCCCTCTCCCAAAAAAGGATACGGCGTTTACCTTGTCGTTTAACATTCCGCCGCCGACGATGGATCTCCGGTGCCGGTCCTTTCCCAGGCATTCCCTTACTCGATCCGAGCCTTTCCTAAAGTACCTCAAACCCGGTGCACTAGCTCGACTTAGGGACTCGCGAATCAGCGCTAGATCACACCGACCGAGTCCCGTTTTTCAGATCTCGCTGCCCGCTCCGCCGTCCAACGACGTTCGATCATTTTCCGTTGCCTTCGACAGCTTTCCTTGCTTTGTGGCGACGAGGAGGGCTTACGGGCCTAAATGTCTTCAAAGGAAGAAGCTATCTGCTGGCAAAGGAATGATTTTTCTTAATTCAACACCGTCAGCTTTGGATTTGCTGGATCCTGCGGTGGATCTGCTAAGTAGTGAATGAAATCAGTTTAATATATGTGAATTTGGGCCCTTTTTTCACCTTAATTTAACTCTAGATTTATAGATTAATATACTACTCTTCTTGTCTTGTTTAATTCAACAAAAAGAATTGAAGTAATAATAGTTGCAATCAAATCCCAATTTCCCCTTTTGATTTCGTTATTTGCAGTTTGACAGATTTCGGCTCTTTTTTTCTTTTTCTTTAAGGCTGATAATAGATGAATTTTTAATATTTAATAGTAAAAATAGATAATTTTTTTAATAAAAAATTAATTTGTTCTTTTAATTTAAGGTATAAGAATTGATTTGTTAATTTTTTAATTAAAGGAAATAAAATATAGTTTAATTTCTTGACATAAATTTGCCTTGTGCAATAATATTTAATGTTTTGTAAACATTTTCATGTTTCAATAATAATTTTAAGAAAAAAAGAAATGTTTAGTTGAAATCAAAGTGTCCATTACGAGTAGTAATGATTGATCTTATTGTGTTAACGCACACATTATAATACTCTTAATTCACAGAAAAACACCTCGAATTAATAGTTAAATTTATTGAGGTTTAAACTTTTTTTGTCCAAGCTAATCTCAAACTTGACAATTGCACACGTTGAGGCCTGAACTCTTTTTTCAAATTAACCCATAAATTTGACAATTATTCTTACATTGATAACTAACTTTTTTTTTTCAAATTAATCCTTGATATTTGCTTAAAAATCTTAAGAGTTCAAATCTCAACTCATGAACAATTGTCAAGTTCAAATTCTAATATGAAAACAATTATCAAATCCAGGAACTAATTTGGACAAGAACAAATTCAAACTCCAATGTAAAAATAATTATCTGATTCAAGCTCTAATATGAGAACAATTATTAAGTTTAGAAATTTAAGAAATGTTGTAAAGCTGAAATCCCAACCCAAAATTTATTTGATCCAAGTTGCGGCCATGTTAAATACTAGACTATTAGTAACATAATATGTTTAACTCACAATTAGTTAAAATATAGGTATCATATTCATGCTTTGGTATAACCAAGTGTCATTCATGTCCAATCCAATTTACAACCTATAAAGACTATCTTTTTCACGGTATTTTTAAAATTCAAACTTAAGTTATTTTCTTAAAAATGTAATATACCTTTACCATTACATCCAACAATTGTGAGTATTCATGCTTAAGATTTCAACACGCACAATAAGGTACGATCATAAAAACCCCAAGATACAACACTCATACATGGATTGTCTAAGGGAGTAAAAAAGGCGATACAATTCTCAAAAATAGGGACAGCCAAACAAAGAGGATGCATTGCATTATAAAGGGATCATCTTACAAATACAAAAAGGGTAGGAACAGTGGTGCCAGTAGCAGCCATTGCCATGTAAATGCCAATAGTAGAAATTGAGATGTCTCCTGGTTCACGTTCTCATCATTTGGATTAATAATATATATTAACTGCTATCGGTGCTTTTCTTGGTAGGATTGTACACGCTGAACTCGCCGAATTCTCGTCTCCCACTGGCAAAAACAGCCTCCAATGTTAAATCCTTTGGACAAAGAAAATATATCAATATATAAATGAAACGAGTCATTAATTAGTAATTAACACATATAGTAAGTTGCCGTAATTTTTTCTCCTGGCAGGTGGAGGTGGGAGATGGTTAACAGTTATCGTACCATGGCAAAGATTCTAAGGATAGGAACTGATATTAAGTTCTGAGTGTGTGCTCTAGCTGTGTAGTAGGTATTAACTTTGCAAGGACCTTAGAGTTGATAGGGATATAAATGTGGTATTCGTAAGCTATTCTAGTTCAACTCTAAAAAAACTCAAACTCAGTTCAATAAATTATTGAGCCGAGCTCGAGCTATTGGTCTAGCAGAATTCAAGCACCATAAAACTCTGTGTGAGCGAGAGCTTTTCATTTTAATATATTTTTATAGTAACTTAGATTTCCACCCTTACAGAAAGAGCTTAAGCATGAATGGGCTAGAGCTTGAATATGAATGAACTTCATCGAGATCAAGTTCAATCTTGAGTACAAAAATTCATAAACAAGCATAATTGAACTCAAACTTAGAAATTGATGTTCCATCAAGCTCGAGCTAAGTATCAAGCCTCAAATTTCAAGTTGAGCCCAAGCTTACTGCTATTCAGATTTGGTTCAGCTCAATTACACCACTAGGAGGTGAAGGTTGAGAAGTTTGTATGCCACACGGAGTGAGATTAGAACAGATATATACTGACAGTTAAAATCTGAATTAGGGTTAGACATCTAAATGATGAGAGAATTCATGAAAAACAAAGGCCTAATTCATGAATTGGCCCTTGAAGCATACCCATTTTCGCACTTTCGCATTTTTGTCCATTTTGATACCTGAAGTATTCCTCCATTATAGTGCGGTTACTACTGACTATATCATGGTTTTAGACTAATGTAAGTTTAAGGTATCTTGCTATAGCACAGTAACTACAGACTATATCATGGTTTTAGACTAATACTGATCAAGTTCTTATCTAATGAAATCATAATTGGCATAAGACCCATATTCGAGGGGATCGAGCATTGACCTAAATGCACGGACAACAGAACCAAGAAGAGCTTCTTTCATTTTAAGACCACCAGTCCACAGGTCAAGGAGGCATTAGTCTCTGTTTTCATGCTGAATGATTTCTATCTTCTCAAACTTACATTTATCGATGAGTAAAAGCTCTAGCCTATGAGAATTCCTGTCTTTCCTCAGATATGGTCATAAATCTTACTTTGGAACGCTTCTCAAATTCCCTCTAGAACAATCCAATCCTCGACGCATTCGGTTTCTCACTTACCATATCCTTGGTCTTCCTATAATCTCAATAGTTCTATATGAACAGAAGCTAAAACAACTAACAACTATGACAGAGCAGATGCGTACCTGTGCATTACATCCCAGCCAGCAGGTAAAAAACGAGGATGAACAGCTTCGACAAAAACGTGCCTCCATCGCTGACAAAATTGACGAATGCCTTCCTCTCCAGATTCATTTAATATATGATCGACAACCTGTTTCCCGTGAGGTCCATGTCCTAGTAGAGACAATTTTGAATTATGTTTGAACGGGATGTTCCCATCGTATCTGGCACAAGATGAGTCAACTATATCCTTTGGTATGCTGCTCTCGGATTTATCACCAGGATTGACTGCTGACACACTTTTAGTCTCAGAGATTTCACTGCTATGTGAATTCATATCATTGCAAGCTGTTGCCACTCTGAAATCAGAACATGCCGGAGAATTGTTTGTATGATCCGTATCTATTACCATACAAAAGTCCAAGTCATCCTTTGTCTCCGATGCTTCTTTTGATGTATCAACTTTTGTTGAATTAGAAACATCTGCAGTAATATCTGAAGCATCGGGACGGTCAACTTTTGATGGATCTGAAGTGGTAGATAAGATCCTGGTTGCATCATTACTTTCTTGTTCTTTAACAGGAGGGATGCTTGTAGACTGTTTTAAAGATAAGCCTTTCTTCTTCTCGAGTCTTCTTCGCTCATGAGGACTCATGCCCACTACCAAGGCTCTTTCTAAATCTTCGTTGGAGATTTCCCGTCCTCCATAATATCTCATAACAATCTGCAAAAGCAACACGAAGGAGGAAAATGGATTCATTTACTTAAAGAGATTACTATGAATATATTGCCAAGATGCTACAGCAAAGCCCTACAATTTTTTATGACTGATGATAAAAATTATGCTGGAAAGGGAATCAAAAGATAAGCTTTCAGACCTGGGTCAGTTCATCACGGCGGTCGAGAGGCATTTCAGGTCCATGACGCAAAAGAGCCTTGGCAGCTGTTCGCAATTGTAGCGGTGAGACACCTGAATCAGCAAAGTTAGTTGACTCAGATGACCCAGATACAATAGGTGCTTGAGTTGAATCAACCACCTTACGGACATAAAGTGGAATTCCAAATTCTCCAGCAATCTGTTTCTTGTATTTCTCAGCAGCAGCATGAGCGACTTCATGACAGTCAACACAAAGTAGGACTATGTCATGAGAGCGATGGCTCTTCAAGTGCTCAGGAAAGTGAATTCTGTAGCACGAGGGAATTACCCGGTAGCGTAAGTAGTGATTGCCTTCACCACAGCCAACACATATATTTTTCTTACTTTGGATGTAAAAATCATTATCTTCATCCTCTGGGCGGCCTTTTGGTTCAAAAAGAAGCATTATTGCAGGAGGCTCGTCATCAACAAGTTTTGCCAGATCTCGACGAAGATACCTATTAGATAATAACATTAACTTGTCAAATTGAACATAACTTTTGTGGTTAAATAGAAATAAGATACAGAAAAAAGGAGCACCAACCATTCGAGCTTCCTGCGATCACAATAACATAACAACCGTCCATCATTTGCATAGATCCTACAATTATGGTAAACTGGAGATTTGCAGGAAAATTTTTGAATAAATAGCTGACGAGAAGCTTTTTTAGCAACATGTTTTGGGTTTTTGAACCCATTTTGTTTGGTATTTAATCTAGTTTCTAGTTTCAGGCTACTATTCATCAATAATGCATAGTTAAATACAGACAACGGACAGCTCCCATTTGGACCCAGACAATTCTGAATAACCATGGGAAAGAATTTATCAAGATTGCCCAACTTATCCTGGATTAGTTCATGGACATCTATCCAATGGCTGCAAACAACAGGTGAAGGAGATGGCAGTGAAGAGCTGAGATTCGAAGAATCAATATTCAAATCAGCTTGAATTATGGTGCCATAAATATCTACTTGAGTTGTAGGGACTTTTTCAGAGAGAGCGACAATAGCATAATCAGATAATATGTATCTTGTGCTCTCATCATGCACACGAGCCTGAAAAGAAGTAGCACCACATGTAAAGCATCAAACGATAACTACTATTTTCAGGAGAAACCAACTAAATGAATGAAGTAAAGAACACAAGTTTTTTACTTTAGAAAAGAAGAGATGTTAATAAGAGAAAAAGCTTAAAAACAGTAGAAAATTCTTTTGCTTGCATATACTAACAATAAAAATTGCTCCAGTAAACAACTATTACCACATTTACTGATCACTCCATTCTGTCAACAAAGTTTGACAGAGCATCAGAACAAAAGAAATGCAGCCTTGGAGTTTCCCTAATCAATAAGAAGAATGCTACATCCAGTACTGAAGCAATCTTAACTTGGTAGTTTAAAGTATAGTTAACACTTACCATTAAATCTCTCCATGCACAAAGTCTCCTAACGAGATCCTGAAACTGGAATTAAGAACAAAGCATAAGAGTATGATGCAAAATTAAGCACAACATACTGAAAACCTGGCCAATCTTTTAATGTTTTGAGTGTTTGTAGTAAGTAATGTGAAGAGACACGAACCTTTGTTTCGCCAGATATAGCAGCAGCTCCCTGACCATTCAATTGGCGAGAAAGAATTGAAAATGCAGCAGACTCCCCAGGAAAACCATCGATCTCTTTAGCATAGAGTTGCAAACAAATCATGTTTGATCGCCGACTAGCCTCGAGAACAAAATTGAACTTGTCATCGGGGCAGGATGAATATTCTGATGCATTAATATATTAGCATGTGGATGCTACAAAAAACACTAGATATAGGTGTTTCTAGTATTTGTGAATTAAAAATTACCATTTGAAATATTATATGCACTCTTCAATGATTAACCTTGTTCTTTATGCTAAAAACCCCTTGAATGGAAAGATATTAGCCTCAAACTAAGGCCTTCAAGTTGGATCCCCTCTGACTACCTTTAATACACACCCCCTCCTACCCCCAGCCAAGAGAAAAAAAAAGCACTAATTGATTGTGAATGTCTTCATTTAACAATTCAGAGTGATAATTCTTTGGATTTTGGCATAATCATTTAATCTCTACCATCACCAATTTATGTAGAACTTTCCTATTATGATCTGTTGCCCCAAACTTCCAATCCACTTCTAGACAAACAAGATAAAATAACCAATATCCAAACAATCTTTAGGTAGCAAACATACCACAGTCCTGTTGTTTGAGCTCATCAAATAAACAATTTGCAATATACAGTAGATAATGCGCATCCGTACGAGCATATTGCACCATTTCGTCTGATAGTGGACGTTGTCTCCAGTCTTCACGCTGTAATGCAATGCAACATTAAAATAAATAAGTTTAAGAAGATGAACAGTAAATGTTGTAAAAAGCACTTGAGCAAGAGTCAACCACATACCTGCAATAATTTATTTTTGGCCACACCACAATAAGTTTCAAGTAAGTAGGCCAATGATTTCTGGGGCTTTGATAAAACTTCACATGCCTGTGCCGTAGTAAGAGAAATGTGAATAGAGTAGTAAATTGATTATGGTTAGTCATTATAAAGCAACGTTTCTGCAATCCACTTGCCTGCATTTCCAGTAACTAACATTTAACCTAGGAAAATTTCTACCATGTTTGTTATAAACAAATGATTGACACTCACCTTAGCAGTATCAAATAGATTGACAACATATATGTGGAAGTCTCTTTGCAACCACACAATGTCACCATCAGCCCCATGGAAGACCTGCATTGAATCAGAAGCAGTCCAACACAAGATCAGGATACTTTGATCTTACTACTGTCTTAGCAATAATGCACAATAATTTGAACCAAATCCAATTAATCAATAAATTCATAACATTGAGATAAAATCAATTTTACTTTCTATGGAAAAAGCGTGGCATGAACATTGCATTTAGGGAAAAAACAAAAAAACCAGTTTGACCAATCCTTCTCGTCTTCTATGACAAATTAGGAACAATTATATAGAATAGAAAAAAAAATAGAGCTGAACTTAGAATGCGATATTGTTTCTGACATAACCGTTCCTCATATAACTTAATAACATTAACATGCATTCCATCGTATGGAGAAGTTCTAATTCTTTAAAATGACTATTTGCTTCAGCATCCAAAAGCAGCATTTTGGCTTTTCCTTTCGATAAATGAGTTCTAAACTTGAAAGTAAAATCTATACCTTGCAAATATTAGGATCAGCAAAAACGGGACGAAGAATGCCCATTGAATCATGTAAGGCAATTACATCCACCAAATAGTCTTCCATCTCAGTAGAAATCTGCTCTTTATACCATTAAACTATTAAAAAATATTTAAAAATTCAAAGTTCAACAAGTTAACATTTTGTTATCACTGACTAACCTGTATTAGAGCGGTGAAGCCTAGAAACGACCGCAGGCTATGCTGCTCAGTATCAACAGCGAAAACCGTTTGTTCGCTCAACACTCGAGCTAGTTGACTCAGTTGCAACTCGGATTCAACCCAAACATAAGAATCACCCATTTTCATATCAAAATCATCCATAGCAATCTTAGAAAACTGGAGCTGCGGATCCTCCATCAGTGCCGTTATCTCCGCTTCATACGGATGAGTCAAAGTCGAAGGTTTCTCTACAACATAATTAAATCATTCAAAAAAAGAATAAGCTAAACTTCACGGAAGAAGAAGATGAACAAGAACAAGTGGAAGGTTATTTACCTTTAACGGAACCCGACTGGCGGTTGAAATGATTGAAAGGAGAATAAGAGTTATCAGCTAAGACACGCTTGAAATTCAGCTGCGACTTTGGTTCGGAGTGTAAGTAACAGCGAATTTCAGATCTCCGCTGCTTGCGGCGGCGGCGGCTGAATAGGTGAGCGGTGAGGAAGATAGAGATAGCAGCTACCGATGCGATTGTGAGTAACATTTTCATCTTCTCTTTCTTGTCCGCCATTATTGCAGCTCAATTTTCCTTTTTTTTTCTTACTGAATTTTAAGGAGAAAAAAGAAGCTATTTATGGTTTGCCGGTTTCAGAGAAGGACTAAGAGAGGGAAGACTCGGCCTGAAAGAGGTTTAATGTTGCCGCGAGTCGGCGGTTCATGGTAGCACGTTAAACGGTTTGTTTCGCGTAATATCTCTGGGCTTGCTTTGCAAGCCCAAATATTCGGAAGGGTTCTTTTACATAATGTGGTCCAACCCAATTACTATTTTTTTCTATTATCGAATTACTATTTATTAATTAAATTTATAAAATATATAAATATTAATGTTAGATAATGATTTGAAGCCCTAACACAGCAACACAATTTACGCAACCCGAACTAAAGCCACACATGAGACAATGAATATCCTAACCATCAAACTAACACACGAAGTTAATGTTAAGTAAATGATTATTATTTGGTCATAAATATTTATCTATCTCTTCAACTTTATAAAAAAAAAACTATTTTAGATTTTTTTTAATTTTTCGTATCTTTTAGCATTTAAACTTACGTTGTTTGCCAAATCACCTCAAAATAGATAAAAAAAAAAGTTAACAATTTATTAACTTTACTACATGGCTACATGTGGATGTCTTAATTTAAAAAATTAAAAAAAATGTAAAACTTATAATTATTAAAAATTATATATTAATATATATTAATTTTAAAAATTTAATTAATTGTTGATATAACATATACGTGAATGCCAAATTAGTTAACAGATTGACTAGCACAAATTCAATACTAAAAAAGATTAAAATTTAAATAGATGACTAAAATGACTTTTTATTTTTTGTTAAGTCGGAAGGTTAGATAAGCCATTATACTTAAATAATAATAAATGTTGAGATTTTAGAACTTTTAAATGCTTAGGTTCGAGTTCAAATGCCATCGCGGGTTACTGATTAAATTATTTTGAGTTTAAATTCTACTGTATCAAAACCTTTTGATTTAAGTCCATATATATTCTAATTCTTTATTTTTTTTGTATTTTTTACTTAATTGATTATAGCTCATTACATGCTTGTTCAAGTCCGACTTGATTTGAAATTTGAACTTAAAATATTATCTAAGTCGGCTCAAATTTGTACAATTAAAAATATTTATATTATTTTTTTAATTTTATATTCAATAAAATTATATATTTCTTATTTAGTAAAATTTTATATATAAGCATCTTAACAAATTTTTAAATAATATATTACTATTGATTTAGTTTTTATGTGTTAGAAATTATACGATATATATATAAATAACATATGATATTAAAAATATTGAAAACTGGCTAGGCTCAAGAAGCGAATGTTTGAGCCAATCTCGACTATATTTTAAATGGACATAATTTTTTATCAAAAACTATTTATCTGACTTAATATTTTTATTTAAATCTTTTAAAATTTCAAATAAACAATCGACCCGTGAATATGTGTACAACTTTCCCATCCCTAATTTAACCCTCATTGAAGAGGGAAGCCCGGCCCATTTTCAGCCTAAAAAAGGCCCGTTTATCCCCCTATCTTTTCCCGGTTCCTCAATGGCCAATATCACGGCTTACGGCGACGACGAATACCCAATAAACAAAACAGATTTCAGAGACAAAAATCTCATAAACCATGAACAATAACGTCCTCAAATTCCAACATCACCAACCTTCTCATCTCCGAATTTCCCAAACTACCCTTCCCCGCCACCCTACTTCCCTTCTTCACCTCTTTCCCAAATTATCCTTCCGACCATCTTCATTTTCCTTGTCCAAAACCTCCCGGTCCTTCAAATTTTCGAGCCTTTCGAATGTCGAACAGCCGGTTTATTTTGACGATGAAGAAGAGAGAGGAGGACCCAGCAATAAGTCCGTTGTGGAATTCGAAGACTTGGTACAAAACGGCATCGTTTACAGGGAAACGCTGAGATTGGTGGAGTGTTCCATGTTTGCTGCTGTTACTGGACTTGTTTACTTTTTGAGCAATTCCCTTGCAATTGAGGTATTTTTTTTTCTCATTTTTTCAATTGCAAAATGACTTTTTTTTTTTGTTCATTTATTGAATTACTGTATTTAGAGCAACGTGTTCATCGTTCTTCTAATTGTCTTTAGTTTCATTAGCTCATAGAGAGGTGAGTGTTTATAGGTTAGATGTAAAAGGTTTCTTTTGTCCCAAGGCAACTGTAAATGGTTGGAAATTGAGATTTCCATGAAGATGATTCAAATTCAAGCTTAAATTTAAAGCATGCAATGGGGTTTGTGAGATAGGGAAGATTATATTTCATGGTCTAGTTTAAGGTCGAATGATATTTTGTATTATAATAGAGAAGGTTTTAGTGTTTTTGAGCTTTTAGCTTTATAGTAGTTAACTTTGTTTTATATGAAGCTATGTTTATATATATATAATATTTAAAGCATGCAATGGGAGTTGTAAGACAGGAAAGATTATACTTCATGGTCTAGTTTAAGGTCAAATGATATTTTGTATTATAACAAAGAAGGTTTTAGTGTTTTTGAACTTTTAGCTTTGAGCTTTATAATAGTTAAATTTGTTTTGATATGAAGCAAATATATATATAATTTATAATGCATCAGAGTATAGCTCTTGGATTGAAGTAGTTTTACTCAATCATGTATGGTGAGTTCTTTCTTTTGATTCATTCATTTCTCTATGATGGATCATTTTTAGAGTGTAAAATTTCACATTTCTGCAATATGAACCTTCTATATATTTGGTTTGTGGAAACTACTGTTAGTATACTACATGCCATGTTTATGGACTATTGCTATACATGTTGCCAACTATGATTGATTTTTGTGAACAGAACTACTTCGGGTGTTTCTTTTCATTGCCGATCGTGATCTCCTCTATGCGATGGGGTGTTGCATGTGGGAGGAAACAGTTGGTTTGTAACTCATATCAAGATCTAATGAGTATCGATACTGTTCGAAATTTATCGGTTGCCTAACTATTGAGATGGTCTTTTTTCGTGGCAGGTGGCGACAGTTTTGTTATTGTTTGTCTTGTCTGGCCCGGTAAAAGCCATAAACTATCTGGTGAGCCGAATCTGATTAAATTTGAACTTATTTTGCTTGATCTGTATTGCAGTTAAGCCACTAAACTATTGCCCAGTAGAATCTTGTGTGCTCTCTCTACTTCTTTTTCAGCGATATGGTGATTAAGTGCGTGTTTGATATTTGTGAATGGAGTTTTAGGTAGAAACGACACAAGTAAAAGTAGCATGGAGGTCCTATACTAGGAGTCAGTTTTTGCCGTTTTTACTCAAAAGATGGCAAATTGGTCCCTGAACGTTAGATCAAAGAGCAAACTGGTCCTTTTACCAAGCGATGTAACATTTCTGATGATTTTGCTTTTTAAGTAAAAAACTCTCATATGCTTTTGCCATGTTTCACTCGTGTTGAGTGTATATTTCATTTGCAGCTCTTAACTGAATTGACCAAGTAAAATACCCTTTTAGATAAAGTTTCCTTTTTCTGCCAAAGTTGCCTCGATATGGTGATGATCGACTAACTTTTTCCATTTCTTGCCCATGTAGCTTACGCATGGAATACTTGGTTTTGTTATGGGTGCTTTATGGAGGTAATTTAGTTGTTTTTGCCCTTATGTATGTTTGTTAAAGTTTTACATATATGCTATGTTACTAGAACTTGGAAGTGAACACTGGATACAAGTATGTACCGAATATGGGTATGCTCAAAATAAGTTTTTTCATATATTTGGAGCCCTTACGTACTTTAGGAGAAATGAAGAGTTGGAGCAACATAGCATATAAGAAATGTAGTGCTTTCCTTTATATATGTTTGTTATAGTTTTTCGTATAGAAATGTATCTGAATGATGTGTGATATCGTTTTACTATATGTATGATGAATGCCTCGTGTTTTATCAATTACTAACTAGTTTCGTGCACTATTTTGTCTTATATTTCTCAGGTCGGGAGCTGATTGGACTGTCTCAATTCCGTTGTGCACACTTGTAGTTTATTCTCCCTTATCGCACGTTCTTTCTCCTTAGAATCGATATGATTCTTTCTTCACAACGTGAACTGCCATTGTTGACAATTGCAGGCTCGAGCGATCGGTTTGGTGGGCTATGTCTTGACAACCTCTTTCTTAATTAGAGAAAACATACTGGCTCTGGTAGTTCGAGTTTGATATCCTTTTTATATTTCTAGCCTTTGTACTTCAGTATTGGAAACTAACTCGCATAGTTCTTTCCTAATGCCTTCAGATCACCATAAACATTCATGCTTCTCTCTCGTACATTTTTGCTGCTGTTGGTATCAACTTGATTCCATCGATGAACTTCATATATACCTTATTCGGGATTTTGGTACATTCGAACTACCATTACGCTCTCTTACTTTCTTTCGTTTTCGGGTACTCGAAACACTTAAAACTGTTATTGTGCTAAATTCAACAGGTTTTGCTCAATAGTGCCTCCTTTGTGTTCTTGCTGCACCTCTTGTATTCATTGTTCCTTACAAGAATGGGAATGAAAACTTCATTCAGATTGCCAAGATGGTTCAAGAAAGCTATATAATGGTAATCTACGTTTACTCGGACTTTTCGTTAACCTGCCTGTATTTGCTTCATATTTGAACATGTGTATAAGAATATGATTCTTCAAATATATAGAAAAACAGCAAATGTACTTGAGAGGTTCTTCTATTATAGGGAATTGATCAAATTAGTCTCTCTATTATTAAATGGATCAATTTAGTCCCTACACTGTTAAAAAGAATCAAGACCAATTTGGAGTAGAGTTAACATTTGCTATTTATAAAAAAAAAATAAAAAAATCATTTATTGTTTAACAGGGATAATACTTTCAAGTTTTTATGGTTTCGTAAATGAAATTTTTTGTTTCGAATTGTCTTGTAATTGAAAAAAATAAATTTTAAGATATTTTTTATGCAGTAAATGTTAATTCTAGTACAATTTAAGCTTATTTAATTCTTTTTAATAGTGTAGGAACTAAATTGATCATACGAATGTTGAAAATATATCTCTTTATGATACTCATCCGAGTCCGAGTAACATAGATGGTGAAATGTAATAGTTATGGTTCCCCATACTTGTAATTCATTTGACACTTGTGATCTGATTTATATATCTTCACTGTAATTTGCAGCTCTTGCCATGCATGGTGAATTGAAATTATTATTGTTAATGCAGTATTTTATTATTACTATTATCATAACATCATTGGAATTTGGAGTTCGAATTTTATCATTTGCAATGTTTTATTTTTCCTATCTTCAAGTTTTCACTCAGGCTTTGAAGGTTAGTAGTAGCTCGTTCTAAGGATCGGATTATTTATTCAATTCGATCGATTTTATCTAAATCGGGTCAATAGAATATTAATAAAAAGAATAACAATATTAATAGTTAGAAATAAATTTTATAATCCGAATAATTAGAGGATTAAAAAGCCTAGAAATAAAAATATAAAAATTAAATTTTAAATTTTTTAGAGTAGAGAAATTTATAGTATTTCTTTTTTAAATTGGAAAAAAAACGTAAGCTTGAGGTTGGCCCCACTCATCCTAAGTTGATTTGCCCAATTTTTTTTTTCATTTTAAAATAATTTTAAAATTTAAATAAAAATATTTTTAAAAATATTTATTTTAAGCAATTTCGGGAATATGTGTTTTATATGGTGTATAAAACGTGTGCAAACGTTAACCAAGTTTCCAACTAAAGTGACACGCCCGTCACTCATACGCTATCCACGTGTCATTTATTTTAAATCTTTATATATTCGATGAATTCTATTTTATATTTGAATAAATATTTAATAACCATATTTATAGGAAAAATAAAGTAATTAAAATAATATAAAATATCCTAACATATTGAACCTTCTTGAACTTCCATAACTAAAGCATGACTTGTTAATTCATATTTATTGATTAAAAAATATTTTTATTTAATTTGTTAATATAAGTATACAAATATTAATTTTTTAAAAATAAAATATTAAATAAATAATGAGTTCATTCTTTTTTTTTTTAGTTCTCAATTTATCTACCAAAGCGAGCATAATAATTAATCTTTTATAAACTCATTAATTATTAAAATAAAAAATAAATAAAATTTATGACATAACTTATTAATAATTAACTTTTTTATATATAATATATTATAATAAAAAAAATAAATAGTAACCTGCAAAAAGAATTTGTCCGGTTCAAAACAAACAAAACCGGCCCCCTCATTATTAAATTATAAAATATGTAATTTATATATATAAAGGTAAACCTGCTTTTTGGGCCTTCTAGGAACTTTCACCAAAGGTAGAATATATACTATACTGATAAAAAGATTAAAAATTAAATTAGGGTAAAATCTATCTTGTCCGAAAGAAAATTAAAAAATAGCCAAAGAAATTAAAGATTCCATTTTTGATTCCTTCTTTTATTATTAGGGGTTAATATACCATTTAGTACCTGAATTAAATAATATTTAATTTGGGACAAAAATTAAGTATCAAATTGAAAATATTCAGGTATGAAAGTGAATATTAAAGTTAAACTCAGGTATTAAATTTGAAAAAAATAAACTTAAGTACTAAATTGAATGTTGATGCTAAACTTAGGTGCCAAATAGTGTATTAACCCTTATAATTATATGTAATAATACACTCTGTTCTTGCACCTTTTTTACGCCTGAGCTTCTTATGTTTGAAACGCGGGAGACGAAAAAAAAAAAAAAATCTTCGTTGCCTTTTGGCCTTACTTGATCTTATTTTTTTATTCCTTTGCTAATCAAATTTCTAAGTTTTTGATCTCTGCTTCAAACAGGTATACATAAAAAAAGAACTTTTTTTCTTCAGTTTTCTCATTGTTTTATTGTGTTTACTTGGTTTTATTTTTTTGCTTGCTGTTGAGTCTTAGATCTGCTATATTTTTTCAGTGTTTGATCATTTTGTTCCTTGTTTTCACTTTAAAATCCCTTTATTCATGATTTATGCTAACCTATTTCTTTGATTCTCTGTTTCCAAAGTTAATGGAATCTCTTAGCTTTAACTATTAGTTCAAAAGTTAATCTTTTTCTATGCAAAAAACAAGCATGGGGTTTTCTTTAAATTGATTTCCTTGATTTTTTTTCATTTTTTCTTATATTTGAATCATTTTTATCAATACCCATTAGTTTGAATTATTGCAGTTCTTAGCAAAAAATGGGGTATATAGGATCACATGGTGTACAAGCTTTGAAAAGATACAAATACAGTGGTGTGGATCACTCTTACCTTGCTAAATATGTATTACAACCCTTTTGGAGCCGTTTTGTTAACTTCTTCCCTCTTTGGATGCCGTAAGTTCTTTGGATTTTTTTTATTATTTTAATGCTTTGAATAATCATAGTTTTCATTTTGTTAGTGTTGTTTATCTGTTTTGAAGCACTGGTTCCTATACACACTTGTTTTGACTGTTGCTAGTTGATTATGATATTGATAGAGAGCTGAACCTTGAAGGGGGTTGAAAGTAATAATTATATTTAAATAGGGTTTAAATTGAATATTTTATAACTGGAAGGGACTAAAGTTGGTATTAGTCCATTTAATCAAGGGGAGCCAAGGCCCCCTTTGTGTGAAAGTAATTTTGTCATCTCTATTTATGCTTTGAATAACCATAGTTTTTATTTGCTGCTTCATTTTGTTAGTGTTGTTTACTTGTTTTGAAACACTGGTTCCTATATACACCTGTTTGAGTGTTGCTAGTGGATTGTGATATTTGATATAGAGCTGAACTTAGAGGAAGGGAATGGAATTATCAATGTGAAAGCAGAGGCGAAGCTAGAAATTCGGTTTTGGGGGGTCAAAATAAAATTTTAAAAGTTTGGGGGTTGAACGTAAACATTATATTTGAATAGGGTTTAAATTGAATATTTATAACTGGAAGGGACTAAAGTTGCTATTAGTCCATTTAATCAAGGGGGACCAAGGCCCCTGCCTGCCCCCTTAGTTACGCCCTTGTGTGAAAGTATAAGTTTTAAACGCTATATCATGCTTCATTTGAGCTTTAAGTATTTGCCTGTTTTTCAATGATATTTGCCGGCACTAACATATTTATGTTTCTATATGTGTTTGCTACTCGGCTGGTTGTTCTTTTTCCAGACCAAACATGGTATGTAATGCTTACTACTTCTAAATTGTGATTTTCTATTAACATACAAACTCGGACATGCTTATACATGTATATGCATGTTTAATATTACGCCTGATTTATTTGATTACTAAATTGGTATGCTTTTGTTTCTTAAGATAACACTTACAGGATTTATGTTCTTGGTTACCTCAGCAGTGCTTGGCTATGTGAGTGACGAACTCTCTTTCTATCCTTCTCTCGCAGTTTCTTCATTGTTGTATTTATTTTGACTTTTGATCCCCAAGTCAAATCCTTTTTGGCTTAAGATGTCGCGTTGAAATGGCAGTTTTAGTTTATAGTAATGTGATGCAAATTCTGTGTTTGAGACACAACCTTTGTTGCGTTGACTGTCTGTTTAATTAACGTAGTTTTCATATGTAAAATACGTATTTCAACAAGCATGTTAGCTATGTGTATGCTTTTTCTGCTATTTATCTTTCCATTCGGTTTATTTATTTATACCGGTGTTCAGGTTTATTCCCCTCACTTGGATTCACCTCCACCAAGATGGGTTCATTTCGCTCATGGGTTACTTCTATTTTTATATCAGGTTTATACACCTTAAAGTTATTTCTTCTTTATGGTCTCGTGGTGCGTTATGTTTTTTACTTTAATTTTTAGTATCAATCTTTTTTGATGTATTGCTAATTACCTGCTAGACTTTTGATGCTGTCGATGGGAAGCAAGCAAGAAGAACAAACTCCTCTAGTCCCCTCGGAGAACTTTTCGACCATGGTAATATTACCTTATCTCGTCTTTTCTCTTTGCTATTTACATTAGAAGTTCGTATTCTGACGAAATAATTATTTTTGGCGGTCCTGAAATATTACAGGGTGCGATGCGCTTGCATGTGCGGTACGCGTATTTAACTTGTTGCGTTACATGACAAAGGCTAATGGCATTCCTCATTATATAAGATTTGATTCTTTTCGTAGTTCGAAACCATGGCCTTTGGGAGCACTGCTATGTGTGGAAGGGACAGTTTCTGGTTCTGGGTAATTTCAGCTGTTCCATTTTACGGAGCTACATGGGAACAGTAAGTAATCCGAAGTGTATTCATTTCTTTCCTTGCAAGAAAACATGCTGTACATTGTGCAATCCTTCAATTACTTGGTTTTTTCTAAAAGTTTTTATAAATTTGTTTCCAATGTTGCGATGATTTCATGATATGTTTGAGGTTTTTTAAGTATGTTGCTTACCTCCAATGCAGGTTCTTTTTGCATACGGGTCAAGTTTTTAGCAGTGCTGATCCTTATGTTGTTTTCTTTTTGTGTTTTCAGCTATTTCACCAATACGCTGATCCTTCCCGTAGTTAATGGGCCAACTGAGGGTCTTGCTCTGATATATGTAATGCACTTTTTGACAGGATTTTTGGGTACGTTTCCTCAATTGACATTTTATTCGTGCTTTCGACAATGTGTACTTCGAAAACTTTGTTTTACTTAGTTGTCATGCATCAACATTTTGAACTTTTATTGTATATTTTTCCTCTTTACTTTTCTAATTGCAGTATTTTTTTTTTCCCCATTAAGGTGCCCAATGGTGGGTTGAACAATTCGGAAGATCCATACCCATCTTCAGTTGGGTACCTTTTCTTAATGGTAAGTTTTTATTTTATTTTATTTATTTTTTAAGTCGAACCATTATCGGCTAATGACTTATCACATGAACAAGTTTATGATGGGTTCACTAGATTTTCTGATGAGATTGCTTCAACTTCCTCAATTTATGATAGCCATCGGTAAAAGTACCTTGGAGGCTCTTGTATTAGGAGTCAGATTGCATTTTGCCCTTTTTACTAAAAAATGTGTAAATTAGTTTTCGTTAGATTAAAGAGCAAACCGGTCTTTTCTGTTAAAAACTTCATCCTGACTGATGGAATAACTAGACAATTACATGTGGCGTGCCACGTGTACCTATAGTTGACGTGCATGGACCAATTTTTAACCGTAGTGTTGGATGGAATTTTTAACAGAAAGACTAGTTTGTTTTTTGATCTAACGTATATAGACTAATTTGCCCATTTTTTGAGTAGAAGGGGGCAAAATGCAATTCGACTCTTAATACAGGGGTCTCCATTAGTCTTTTACTGATAGTCACCATATGCTGATTTGGTTCTTCTTTTAATTATCATATTCGTGTTGCCGTTGTTTCGGCAATGTTCCTATTCTACTATCTTGTGTTATTATTTTTCTTAATCATATGTTATTTCCAAGTATATCTTTAGCTGCCAAGACCTAGTTGCAAATGTCAAATTGTATTTTAAAATCATTATCTTCTAAGTAATAATGATTTTATCCCTATATCCATATAAGCTCTGCGAATTATTCTTGCTCTATTGTTATTTTTATTATTTTTTTCAACTTACCTTTTTTCCTTTAATCTCATTTACTTGATTGTTGTTTTACCAGTATTTTCAACTTGTATTATTGCTTATTTAATTTTTTTTCTTCTTTTTTTCGTTTAGAAATTCCGACATACAGAGTTGTGCTGTATATTATGATAGCATTTGCTGTTATACCTACTGTCGGCTGCAAGTAAGTTTCTATCCATATTCCTAATACTTACAATTTAATTCGGGGGTTCACAGTGTAGCTTCTCGTGCTTTCTTTTCAACATTCTCGTAGCCTTATAGTTGAGATATGGATTGTTAGGCTCAGTTGCTTTGACATTTTGCAGAACATTAGTTTCTCTGTTTTAGCCGGTTTTAGTCTTTATGTTGTAGCTTATCATGCTTTCATTTCAGCATTCATGTAGCCTTACACTAGAGCTTTCGTTACGAGGATAGTTTTCAATGACCCTTCTATTTTTTTTGTTCACCTCATAGCTTTGAAATCCAAATATTAAATGATTACCTTGTGATTTTAGCTTCCAATGTTTCCGTGCATGAAACTGTCTCATATCAATCTAGGGTTCTTTACATTATCGTTGCTATGGCTCTTTGGTTAATGCCATCATAAGCTTCTCTTACGTTCTTGTACGTTTTCTTTTGCAGTATACAAAACGTCCATAAGGTCATTCAGGCACGAAAAGGAAGCATGTTACTCGCATTAGCAATGGTAATCGTGTTACTTAATATATGTTTCTTCCTTCATTCCGTGTATGCTTAATTGCTTAAAAGATGTTTTCTTGTTCTTCCTTGGCAGCTTTATCCTTTCGTTGTACTCATGGGAGGAGTGCTTATTTGGTAAACCAAAATCGTCCATTTTAAAATTTAGCAATGTTTATTTTCTTTTCCGGGCCTTAAATGGACTATTTTTTTCAATGTGAAGGGATTATTTGTCACCCTCAGATATAATGGGAAATTACCCACACTTGGTTATACTAGGAACTGGACTTGCATTTGGGTTCCTTGTGGTAAGCTTTGCTTGGTTATACTTTGTCATCTAATAATCGGGTTGATTTTGCTAGTCCTCTTCGTATTTCTTGTTTTCTTCGTTTCTTTTTTCCGTTCTAAAGCTTCTATATTTTCTTCTAAATGTGTTACTCATAATTCCAATTAACATGGTTACGGAGGGATTCTTTTTTTCGACAGGGACGGATGATTTTGGCTCACTTGTGTGATGAACCCAAGGGACTAAAAACAAACATGTGCATGGTATGTAGCATTCTTGTACGAATCAACATATTCCGATCAAATCAATGTTTATAAAGGCTTAATAGAGCTGAGCTTAGAGAAGTTCAGCCATGGCTTCAATAATATTTAATCAAGCTGCTTGAGCTTGAATGATCTCAATCTTAGATTAAACTCAACCGAGTTTCGAAAAACCTACTTGATCCTACCTATACTTTTGTAACTAAAATGGTCAACTCTTCTATGTATGTTTTGTTTGCAGTCGCTCTTGTATCTTCCATTGGCAATTGCAAATGCTCTTACGGCTAGGCTGAATGATGGGTATGTATGTTACGTTTTGCTTTCTGACCCTATATTTCTCTGACTCTGTTTTTCATGAAGTAACCTCGTTCGACACTCATGTCTGACGATAAAAGTATCATGCAAGCTTTTGTATTAAAAGTCAGATTGCATTTTATCTCCTCAACTTGAAAAATGGCAAATTTGTCTTTGTACATTAGATCAAAGAGTAAACTGATCATTTTGTTAAAAATTTCATCGAATTCTACCATTAAAAACTGGCCTATGTACGCCAGTATGAGGTACACGTTGCATACCATGTGTTATTCTTGGGTTATTTCGTTAGCTATATCAGTTTTTAACAGTACAAATGGATGAAATTTTTAATAGAAATGATCAATTTGGCTTACGATCTAACTTATAAAAATTAATTTGTCCATTTTTTGAATGAAGTGGGCAAAATGCAATCTAACTTTTACTGTGGGGGCCTTCATGGTACTTTTACTCATGCTTGACACATACTCAGACATGTGAATTAGGATATGATCTTACACATATACTTGACGCCGAGTAACATATTTCTAACTTGATATATTACATGCCTTTTCAGTTCTTCTCGGGGACATGAATGCTAATTGATGTTTACCTTTCTTTTTCTTCAGTGTTCCTCTAGTTGATGATTTTTGGGTTCTTCTTGGTTACTGCGTATTCACGGGTATGTTTGCCTTTTTAGTTACCATCCATTATTCTTGTACGGTGTTATATTTTGCCTTATATTTCTGTTTTCATCAAACAGGATCGCTCTATGTACACTTTGCCACATCGGTTATTCATGAAATTACGACAGCTTTGGGAATTTATTGCTTCAGGTGAGGAACATTTTTTTCGGACAATCAATTCTATGTCAGGCTATCAAACCTTGTTCAATGCAAATTGTCACATATTGATTTGAATCATAAGCACGTATGCCCTCTCGAAAAAAAAGTTTATTCGAAGTTTCAGTATGATGACTTCAATGATATGCAAGTGTAGTCGGGACATGGAAGCTTCTTAGGTTAAATTAACTCTTTTAACTGGTTAGGTTAATCTCGTATAAAGCGGTATTTGGGTATATTCTTTTACTTTCCCGGTAACTTGTCTCTATTTGGGTAAAGATTCTTGGTATATCTGTATGAGTGTATCTATAGGTTTGCTTATTGGCTCAACCCGATCTTGTCTTTGCTTCTTTTTGGTTATGTAGACAAGTTTAAATCCTAGGACCGGTCTGTTATCTTAGTTTTTAGGATATCAATATTCTCGGATTTAAAAGTACTATGGAGGCTCCTATATTAGAAGTCAGATTGCATTTGTCCCCTCTACCAAAAAAATGGGCAAATTAGTCTTTGTATGTTAGATCAAAGAGTAATTAGTCTTTTTTGATAAAATTTCATCTATTTATACTGTTAAAAGCTGGCGTGGCTACTGGAATAACCAGATAGTTACATGTGTCGTGTTGTGTGTACCTCATGTTGATATACAAGGACCAATTTTTAACAATAGAAATGGATGAAATATTTAACAGAAGAGCCAATTTGCTCTTTCATTTGATGTACACGGACTAATTTATTTATTTATTTAGTAGAGAGAGCAAAATGCAATCCGACTCTTAGTATAGGAGCTTTCGTAGTAATTTCGCTGTTTTTCTTTAGATTACCTTTTGTAGACCCATGTTTCTAATCATTATCCCTTGGCTTAAATCACAGGATAACTAGGAAAGAGGCTTGAATATCAACAATGGATGATCAAAGGTACGTTTTTTCTCGTTTCCGAACCTTGATGGTCGAGGCTTGAGGATTGCTACAACGTTTTAAATATATGTTACAATTTGGTTTCTGAGTTTGATCACACATTCTGACTCCTTTTTACAGGTTTCCTCAATGCCGAACCAGTTCACAACTTTTGTTCCGGCAGAACAAGAAACGCTGCTGCTGAAGTGATTCGGGTATTTTGTATCGATGACTGCTGTAGCTCATCAACATTGTTATAAATGTTTTGTTAGAAACAGGAAAGGAAAATTTAGATACGCAAAACTCTTCAATCTATGACTTTTGGTGTATGAGTGATTCATTTTATGAAATCAAAGTTTTTGAAGCATATATTGCAAAAGGGGTGAAGAGCCGATGTCCCTGCCTGGCCCAATAGGTTCAGGCTAATGGGCTGAGGTCTTGATAAAATTTGGGCGGCTTGGGCCGAGAGAGTTGAAAACACAGTATAATAATATAAGTGTCGGGATTGGAGGAAGCTTAGTCGAGCACGAATTCAAGAATGAATGACAACTTTAAAGAAAATTGAATATACTTATATCGGACGTATATATGTATCTGACGTTCGCCTCAAGTATGGATAACATAGTATTGATAGCATATGGAACTAAATTGGAGATTTTGAATTCTGTAGATTTCTTTTTTAGGTGTTAAGAAGCAAGGTTAACCATCGGTTCACAATCGAAAACTATCACAAATTTGGCCTTTTGGCGATCTTGAACCATTCAGTATGGAAGGATTTTGGGATATCGATTCTCTCATAGGCATGAGCTCAGAAGTAATCTTTTTGAGCTTGAATTAAGTTATCAAGAAGCCTTTCCCTCCTGTATGAGTCGAAATAAGCAAGGCTAGACGACATGCCTGGCATACTTATGCCCGAATTAATAGAAAAGGAAACGACTCTTCTCCAAGCGGATTGTCGTTCCATAATCCCCTTAGCAAACTCGGGATCGACAAGGAGATTAGCCAAATTTGGGTCTCTATCGTAAGCCTTCTTTATACGGTCCGAGAAAACAGCATGGATAATGCATCCCCCTTTTCAAATCCGAGCTAACTCCCCGAGTTAGCTCTTTGCACGTATCAAGTTCATTCATTGTGCATAACTACATATTTTTTATGCATATAGAGCTTGTCTCACATAATCAACTAACTTATTTTTATCGATAGCTACATCAGCCGTGACACCACCGAGGCCCCGGGATGTGAAAATCTTAGCAGCTTCGATTCTCTCGTCTTTTAAACCACTAAAGAATTTCGAATCAAGGGACAGTGCTATTGTAGGAGCCGCAACAGATAACTCGGCAGCTTGTTGAACTGTCCATTTCCCAGTACCTTTCACTCCGGTTTTATCCAAAACCTTGTTTACCAAATATCCTTCTCCTTTGTCATCCTTAATTCCGAATATATCCGCAGTGATCTCGATTAAGAAGCTTAGAAGTTCCCCATTATTTCACTCGGAGAAAACCTAGCGTAATTCTTCATTAGAGAGCTTCCCGACTGATTTCAATACATCGTAAGCCTCAGCAATTAACTGCATATCACCGTATTCGATACCGTTATGAACCATCTTAACAAAATTACCGGATCCTCCTTTGCCAATGTAAGTAACACAAGGGCCGCTGTCCGTAACTTCAGCTGCCACCTTAAGAAGGATATCTTCTATATGTTTATAAGCCTTGTAGGAACCTCCGGGCATCAACGAAGGTCCACTCCGAGCTCCTTCTTCACCACCGGAAACTCCCATTCCGCCACGGATTTCTCTCTCCTCTCCTTGTTTCGTACAACTCGTTTCCCCCGTCGATGATACAATCTCCTTTCTCCAATAAACCAATAAGGTTTTAATGGTTTGATCGACAGGAGGTCCGGCTTTCACAAGCACGATTACAACACGCGGTTTCTGGATTGAATGGACAAAGGAATCGGGATCGTGAAATCCGTACAAAGGGAGATTTCCTTCCTGTTTAGCTCTTTCAACTGTCTCATCGACTTTCGAAGTGGTGCGGTTGTAAACGGAAATCGGGAATCCCTTTTCAGCAATGTTTAGGGCGAGATTTTGGCCCATGACAGCAAGGCCAACAAGGCCGATTCTAGTAAGGGCAACCATTATTATCTGCAACATAAGAAATTTAACATCATCAGTCAAATGGCATAACTATTCAAACATTATACATACATACATACATACATACTTACACAGGGAAACAAATACACAAACGGGTGTTGCATATCGATATATACATATGCTATAAGGCCAGGAAATAACGTCTGTTGAGACCTGCAGCCAATCTGCGAGGTATTGTCTGCTTTAGTCTAAAAGGCTAAGGGTTTTTTCCGTTTTATCGGTGAACTCCTGACCTGATACGAGAGACTTATGAGTTAAAACGGTCATTAGGTCAAAGAATATATTGATCATTTCCTTTAAAAATTTCATTCATTGATGTGGCTGACGAAATAATGATATAGTAGCACCATATATACCACATACATGAATATAGAATGCTTTCTATTAGTGTAGGAGGTGCGAATATAGAAAGTTATACAACGATGATTTTAACAATCTATTTATTTAAATGAAAACTTTTGAACTATACTGTAATCATTTGTAACATTTTGAAGTTAAGAGACCAAAATATAACTTATTAATAATTTAGTGACATTTGGTGTAGTTTACCCTTTAAAAAAAATATACAAATAGCAAAGTAATAATTTAGCTATAGTACAGGGGCTAAAAGAGGTATTAAGCCTAATATAAATGGGTCCAATTGTAAAGAACAGTAATAAAATCGGGCTTTCCATCAAATGTAAGACCATCCTGGGCCGAAGTTGCAATCCTTTGACCTACACAAACACAGGCAGGAGGATTCTGAAGTTGTGCTTTAAATTAAGTGAAAGGGAAAGAAAAAACGTACACAAATTACGGGGACGAGCGTAAGCTCGCCTAAATTCCTAAATCAGAAGCAAGTTTTGGCGCAAAAAACCCCTAATTTACGGCGCCAGGTATCGCATCAAATCCAGGTATTGTTATGCAACCCTTTTGTGATTTTCTGGTTCATGATTGGAGTCTTTGGGTGCTTCTTTTTTTTTTTTCTTTTTCTTTTTTTGAATTTTGAATGTTGGAATTGGGGATTTCGTTTTATTTCGATTGGTTGAAAAATGTTAGAAAAAAGGAAAGCAAATTTAGGTTGTTCATGTTGGCCCAACACTGCGGCTAATGGTGGCTTCTATGTTTATATGAATTGATGATAATTGTTTTCAATTTTGTTGATTCGTGTTTGATTGTTTGTCGTGGGCACTGTTGAGAAGGAGATCGTGATGGTGGTTGAGAATTGGTTTAGATAATTTATTATTTATATTGTAATCTTGCATGTGATTTTGAGTACAGGTATATTTGTTTATAGGCTATGATCGGCCTGGTCGGCCGGAGACGGAAATGAATCTATTGCCTTCACCGTAGTGTATAGAGTATAGTCTTCTATAGGTCTTAACTGAATGGAAACCATAGCTGAAAACCATAGCACTAAACTCCCAAGAAAACCCCAAAACCAACCACGGTCGATCCCGAACAATCTTCAACCCCAGCGTTTCCCCACACACCATGATGCACCCGATATTTCTCCAACAGTTCGAATCCTTTGCGACCTCCTTACCCGAGTCTCTCCACATGATATTGAATCTGCGCTTTCTTCCACTGGGATTATCCCTACTTCCGATGACATCCAACAAGTCCTTGGTTTTTCTTACAATCAGCCATTGTCTGCCATCAAGTTCTTCAGGTGGGCCGGGTGCTTCGTCAAGCCCTCTGCTTATGCGTGGAATCTTATAGTCGATTTGCTTGGGAAGAATCAAAGCTTTGAACCGATGTGGGACGCTATGCGCTCCATGAAGCAAGAGGGTTTTCTTTCAACTACAACGTTCGGCTCTGTCTTCAGCAGCTATTGTATTGCGCATAGGTTTAGTGAGGCTACCATGAGTTTTGATGTCATGGATAGATACGGTGTAGAACAAGATGTTGTTGCAGTCAATTCACTTCTTAGTGCAATTTGCCACGAGGACAATCAGATGTCGGTTGCTATAGAGTTTTTTGATAAGATCAAGATGAAGATCCCACCTGATGGGGATACTTTTGCCATTTTGCTTGAAGGGTGGGAGAAAGAAGGCAATTTGGCTAAGGCCAAGAACACGTTCGGCGAGATGGTAGTCAGAGTAGGATGGAGTCCAAATCACATTTCTGCTTATGATGCCTTTTTGACCACGCTTGTTCGTGGCTCTCAAGTCGATGAAGCTCTCAAATTTTTGCAAGTTATGAAGAAGAATGACTGCTTACCAGGTTTGAAATTTTTCTCTAACACTCTCGATATTCTCGTCAAGCAAAATGACTCAGACCAAATAATTCCATTGTGGGATGCAATGGTGGGTGGTGGGCTGTTGCCCAATTTGATTATGTACAATGCATTGATCAGTGTGTTATGCAACAACGATGACGTGCATGATGCTTTCCGGTTCCTCGATGAGATGGCATTCCACGGAGTTTTCCCCGATTCTTTGACTTACAACATGATTTTCCATTGCTTGGTGAGGAATAAGATGGTTCTCGAGGTGGGGAAGTTCTTTGTCGAGATGACCAAGAACGAGTGGCCTCCTACAAGTTCTAATTACGCCGGGGCTATTAAGATGTTGTTGGAGAACGATGACCCCGAAATGGCAATTAATATGTGGAATCACATGGTTGAGAATCATGTCTTAACGCTCGATGAAAGCGCCAATGAGTTACTCATTGGGCTTTGCAACTTAGGTAGGTTAGTAGAAGTGAAAAGATTTGTCGAAGCAATGCTCGATAGAAGAATTAACATTTACGATTCGACGATGGAGAAATTAAAGAACCCTTTTTACAAAAAGGGTAGAAGTTTTAGAGATAAATATGATAGTCTTTCAAGGGAATGGAAAGCTATGAAGATGTCATGATATGAACATCTTTGTCACATATTTTATATAGAAGTTTCTTTGTTACATCTTTTCTCTCATTTTGATGACATGTACAGCTGTGGTAATCGTTAACGAGATGAACTTTATCTAGTAAATGCAGCTCGTGCTATTTTTTTTTTCTTTTGCAGGTTAATATCTCCTTGCCTACATTGTTGTGGCAGTTGTTCTCTTGGCATATTTCTTTGTCTCCCTTTTGTGTTTTCCCTACTTGCATTGCATGTTGTGACCCAAATGACATGTAAAGTTTGGGAGATTTTATTGCATAACATGACAATGGCATTCACCTAGGTGACTATAAATTTAGATCTTTGTCTTGTTTTTGGTGGTAATATTTGCTTGAGTTTCGTGTTCGTGTCGGTATTTGATAGTATGCAACATTGCAATAGAGAGCATTCATAGCTTTTTTGTGGTGCTATAGTACGCTTTTGAAAGAAAATTGGATGCAAGGTATATGAAGTTTCTTCATGTATTCAAAGGTTCATAATCTCATATCGATTTATGGATATGAATCGAATCCATTTTGTGCTTAGATTAGGTTTTTTTCTCTTTTTTAATTCATTTTTTAAGGATTGATTTTGGTCGGATTTTAAGGATTTAGGCTAGGATTGGTTTGGCTTTTTTTTTTGGTTTGGGCCATATTTTTGGGCTAAGAAATTGAAAAACCGGTTTTTCTTTTCAGCGGTTCGAATTTTGACGGTTTGGCAGTTCGAGTTCGGTTTGTAGTGGTTTGCTCTTGAAACGGTCTAAATATTCTGTTTAGACCGGTACTCCAGTCAGTTCCCGGTTTGACCGGCTTGTTTAGTTTGTTCCGAGTTAGACAACTATGGTTAAAATTGAACTAATGGGGTGCTAGTAACCCTAAACACTAGTGTATTACTTAAAAGTCAACGTTGTTTAAACCGGAGAATCGCATCGGTTGAGCCGAGAACTAGTAAGGTATCAATTCGAAGTGGGGTTAAATTGGTTGGCCCGTGAATTGTTTGAAACTGGTTGAATTGTTCTCGTCTTTTTAGTAGTTTTGTATTTTTAATTTTTATGATTTTTTAAACAATTTGTTTAATTAAATTGTCTGAACTAATTTAGGCCAATTGAATCAAGAATCAATAGCTTGATTTGTTCGACTTTGGTTTGGTTCTGAAATCCTTGCTTAAAAGTGTGTTCCAATAACCAAAGGTTAAAAAAAATGGTCTATAAATCAAAATCATGCTATAATGCGGCTAAAAGTACTATTTTTAAAATCGAATTGACTGATCGGACCAGTCCAATCAAGACTTGGTTAGGATATTGATTTAGAATAAGGGTTGGATTAGTTGACTTTAATCGGATTGACTGATCAGACTAGTCCAATCAAAACTTGGTTAGGATATTGATTTAGAATAAAGGTTGGATTAGTTGACTTGTAAAATTGGTACGAATTGCTTAAAGTGTGTTTCACTAATCAAAGGTAAAAAGAAAAAAAGAAAAAAAAAAGATTTATTTCAAAATCATGCTATTATGCGGCTAAAAGTACTATTTTCAAAATCTTATTGACTGATCAGACCAGTCCAATCAAAACTTTGTTAGGATATTGATTTAGAATAAGGGTTGGATTAGTTGACTTGTAAAATTGATACGAATTGCTTAAAGTGTGTTCCAATAACCAAAGGTAAAAAAAAAAAAAGATCTATAAGTCAAAATCATGCAATTATGCAGCTAAAAGTACTATTTTTAAAATCGGATTGACTGATCAGATCAGTCCAATCAAGACTTTGTTAGGATATTAATTTAGAATAAGGATTGGATTAGTTAACTTGTAAAACTGATACGAATTGCTTAAAGTGTGTTCAATAACCAAAGGTAAAAAAAAAAAAAAAAAAAAAAAAAAAAAGATCTATAAGTCAAAATCACGTTATTATGCTGCTAAAAGTCCTATTTTCAAAATCGGGTTGACTGATTGGACCAGTCCAATCAAGACTCGGTTAAGATATTGATTTAGGATAAAGGTTGGATTAATTGACTTACAAAATTGGTACGAATTAGGTTAAAAAATTGGTTGAATCGATTCTCTATTTTTTAATGTTTGTGATTGTTAATAATTTATTTAATTGAACCAATTTAATTGAGAGTTAATGGTTGATCGGTTTCATCTCAAAAACTTATAAATCAATGCCATTAATGTAATTTTTCCTAAGAAACAAATGTCAACTAAATTTAATTCTAAACCTTTTACTTCATTTGGTGTTTTAATTCTTTGCCCTTTTAAGTCTTTACGTCACGTCTCTCTTCACCTTAGGTTTCCCTAAAATTACAACTTCATTTATTGTTTAGGGATAAAATAATATTTAATCCTTCAACTTGAATATTTTTCAAATTGATCCCTAAATTTTCTTTTTCACATTAATCTTAAAATTTAGAATTTTCTCGATTTGATTTGATCTTTGAATTGGGATTTCACTCCTGGAAATTTTTAAAAAAATTATAAAAATAAAAATGCACAAAATCATAAAAAATATTATATAATTAAAAATAATGTTTTTAAGTGATGATAAGACAAACTTAGAGTAATATGTCATCACTTTAATGAAATACACGTTTAAGGATCAAGTTGAGATAATTTTTCAAAATTTGAGATCAAAAAAGTAAAAAACTCCACAAGCAAGTTTAGGGTGATGTCAAGTATCTTTTTAAATTATTTAATTATTACTTTATTACATCCTGAAAACAAATGGCATCAATCCAGATTCACTCGTAAATTACATAAATAATATATAAATATATATAATATATATTAATAGTCTATAAATATTAATAATATATATTTATTAAACAATAAAACGAACTACTAAATTACATAAATTAAACTTTAGCTAAGAGACTAAAAAATATTTAAAAAATCTAAATTTAAATTAGATTGACCCAATTTAAAAAAAATATATATTTTTGAATTTTTATATAAAATATATAAAAAATAATACAAATCTACAATTAAGGTTTAAACTCGAAACATTAAAATCTTTAACCTACTTCATACAATATATCATAATCTAGTATTAATAAAAAAAATATTTGTTTTTTTAAACAATAATCTTGTTATAAATTCTTACCATATATGATCTTTTTGATACAATATCTAGAACTACCCATAACCTCTCTCAACTCTTAAATAAGAGGATAATGCGCTTCAACGCACTTAAACCTACATTTTTTTGTACTGACAACAAAACCGATACTAGTCGAGCTAAAACTCAATTAGCAATAAGAAAAATATTTGTTAGACAATTAAACAATCTACTAAATTACATAAATTAAATTTTGACTAAAGGACTAATCATGTATATACAAGTAATGGGTCTCATTGATAAACATATTAACATTTGACAATATTACTATAATAATCAAGACCTACTACAAATCATAATAAATGCAATTTTCATCTATTTTTGAAAACAATTTAATCTTACCATTTAATTTTGGAATCAACTTTATTTAATTTTAGAATCAATTCTATATTTGTTTGTTTCTTAATTTTGGGATAAATTCTATTTAGGTATATTTTTGTGCATCTATAAATGGATGCCTAATTTTTTGGTACATGGATGCCTAATTTTTAATGATTATTTTGTAGTTGATTCATTTTTTTCATCCACTTTTTGTTGCTCATCTAAAAATTTAAATTCCAATATAATGAAAATCATTTTAATATCAACTATCAAGTATCTAAAATTAAATATATATATTAAATTTTTAATCATATTATTTGTGAAATGTTATAGTTTTTCTTTAAAAAATTAAAAATAATTTAATTAATACATATAATTAATTAATATATTACAAGAGATAAAAAAAATCATAATTTATTGGGATCGAAATGGTGATTGAATTAATCAAGTCACTGATTCTTAGTCTGATTTTAATTAAATAAATTTATAAAAATTAAAAAAGTATTTTTTTAAAAATAATAAAACCCAGTTCAATCGGTTCAAAGTGATAGATTTAGTCCCGAGTAAAAAAAAGATTAATATGTAGTTTGCCTCCATAATTTGTCTAGAAATACTTAATTTGTATATTAACTTTTTTTTTATACTTAGGTGATACTTGATCTTGTATATTATCCCTCAAGTTTCGCATTACCATTATTAGTTTGTGTTGGTATGATACTAATGACTAATTTTATATTATTACGTGAGAAGAAATGTGTCAGATATAAATTTTAAAAAATATATAAATTAATTTAGAAAAATAATTTTTTGAATTTAATATGTATCACAAATACAAGTTAAAGTGACAAATTCAGCTACGAAATCCCCCAACCCCCCCCAAAAAAAAAAAAGAGTTTGACCAGTCAACCGGTTAGTAGTCTTTACGAATCGTACTTCACAACAAAGCCAATTCATTCATCTTTCTAAACAAGCTTTCCTCTCTTTCAAGTGTCGACCATCAACGAACCAACATGTCCGCCAACGCCGCCGCCGCGGCCACCGCCACTCACGCTCACATCTTAGTGTTCCCATACCCAGCACAAGGCCACATGCTTCCCCTCCTAGACCTCATCCACCAACTTGCCCTTAGAGGCCTAACCATCACCATCTTAGTCACCCCTAAAAACCTCCCTTTCCTTTCACCTCTCCTCTCTTCTCACCCTTCTTCCATTACACCCCTCGTCTTCCCTTTCCCTTCTCACCCTCTCATCCCACAAGGCGTCGAACATGTTAAAGACCTTGGCAACAGTGGGAACCTCCCTATAATGGCCGCTTTGGGCAAGCTTCATGACCCTTTACTCAACTGGTTCAACTCTCAGACTAATCCACCAGTTGCCATCATTTCCGATTTCTTCCTCGGTTGGACTCAACGACTCGCGACTCAGTTACAAATACCCAGACTCACTTTCTTCGCTTCAGGTGCGTTTGTGGTCTCTATATTTGATTATATATGGTCCAACATTGAAAAACTGAAGTCTTTGAGTGAAATAAAGCTTAGTCATTTACCTGGTTCACCTGTTTTCAAGCCAGAAAATTTCCCATCCTTGTTTAAACACTATAAACAATCAGATCCTGATTGCGAGTTTGTTAAGGATGGGATTTTAGCAAATACAAAGAGTTGGGGTTGTGTTTTGAATTCATTTGATGCTTTGGAAACCGAATATATTCAATGGTTGAAGACATATGTAGGTCATAATCGTGTTTATAGTGTTGGACCTGTGAGTTTGATAGGCAATCGGGGAGATCCGGATCCGAGTTCGGGTTCGGACCGGGTCATGACTTGGCTTGATCAATGCCCTGATGGTTCCGTTGTTTATGTTTGTTTTGGGAGTCAAAAGCTTTTGAGGAAAGAACAAGTGGAAGCTTTAGCTAATGGGCTTGAAAAGAGTGGTACACGTTTTATTTGGGTGGTGAAACCGGCTACGACCAATGGGTTCGGAGATGTATCCGATGGCTTTGAGGAACGGGTTTCGGGTCAGGGTTTGGTTATAAAAGGATGGGCACCACAGGTGTTGATATTGAACCATAAGGCAGTGGGTGGGTTTTTGAGTCATTGTGGGTGGAACTCAGTTTTGGAAGGGATAGTGGGTGGAGTTATGATATTGGCTTGGCCTATGGAGGCTGACCAATTTGTGAATGCTAAGCTTTTGGTTGATGAAATAGGTGTGGGTGTTAGGGTGTGTGAGGGTGCTGACACGGTTCCTAACTCGGATGAATTGGGTCGAGCCGTTGCTGAGGCAATGACCGAGGGTGGAGGAATGAAGACCAAGGCGAAAGATCTCAAACAAAAAGCTTTGGCAGCAGTGAGTCATGGGGAAAGCTCCATGAAAGATTTGGATGGAATTGTGGAAGAATTGGGTCAACTTAGAGGGTGATAAGTCTTTTTTAGGGTAAATTATATTGACTGTTATTAAATTATTATTAGTTATAAAATAATCATTGAGATATTTAATAGTTTTTATTTAAATTACTAGATTATTAAGTTTTTCTTTAAAAAAAAAAGTTCATTTAACGAACTTTAAGTGACGATTTGATAATCGATACGATGGATTAGTACCTATCAATAAATAAAATAATATACTTTAAATCTAAATGGATTTAACAGTTAGTATGAAGGATTAGAGAAGAATGTTGTTTGGATTTTGGTTTATAAATTTATGCCATTCAAAATTGTTTTATTAAATAAAATGAAGTAAAATAGAAAGAGAATGGGAGTTTTCAATTAGTGCAAGTGGTGCAAATAAAAAAGATCATACAATAACGATTTTAATAGACTAGTGACTTAAATGAAAACTTTCGAATAGTTTAATGATTATTTTGTAACTTTTTGAAGTTTAATGACTAAAACGTAAAACTTAGTTATATTTAGATTATCCTTTGTTTTAGTAGGGAAAATTACATTTCCCTTTTTTAAATAAACAAACACCTTAAGGAAATTATGGTGCGAAGAAAAATATTTCTAAACATGTTATATATGTTGACACTCACAATAAGAACTTGTTATCTAAACCCATATTGTTCAAGACTCTAGCACTTTTAATTGTCATTGAATTTTTACAATCTTATGTTAAACACTTAAATCAACTCGTTACAAATTTTCGTATTTTGTAGCTTAATATTGTTTATCTTTTGACTCGATTTCATTTTTTGCCATCGTCGTTGGATCTTTGCAATCTTATGTTAACAGTTGTATCATCTTTCGCCGCCGTCACTAGAAAATTTAGATGATGATAATTTATGTTGATGTGAGATTATTTAACTTTTTAATGTTGATATTTAAACTAACTTCGCGTAAACCACTAAATTTAGATTGCATGATTTTGGACATGACTTGTCTTTTTAAGTCCTTATTTTTATTTACATTGTTGGGATGTTTATTGTGGTAGGGAGGGTTTAGAGGCCCAATCTTTTTAGAAAATAAATCTCGTTATTTTGTTTAAGTTTATTTTTTAGACTTATATTTTTATTCAAATTCTTTTATATTTAGGACGAGTTTTTAGGCTTAATCGAATAATTCGACCCATGGTTAAATCTAGTAAGAACATATTATGCTTACAATACTATTCAAATTTATTTTATTCTAAATTATATATAATTTATATAATTGATCTTCATGCACTACTTAAAATAATCATACCTGTACAAGCCTAATTTTGCCCGGGCCCATTAAAACCCAAACCTAACCACTAACCCATTACAACCTTTTCCTAGGCCCAATGAAACAAAGCTTAAAAAATTAAAAAAACCCTAGCCCACAAAACTAAATTTTTTTCAGCAAAAAAAGGAAACCCTAGGTCTGCTGCCTCTCTTCAGCTGCCGCTACCCACGTTCTCCACCACCATGCGCCTACGCATCACGCCACCAATGTTCACCATACCTGCAACGAATAGAAACAGTAAGCAGTTGTAAATATGGCTACAAAAAGCCACAAATATTCATTGTAAAAGTTTACGAACTCAATAAAAACACACAATCAATATTAGAAATACTCGTATCTTTGAATTTGAATATACACACAACCAATACAAAAGAAAAAATCTGAAGCAAAGAGGTGATTTTTGTTTTTTAATTTCAAATCTTTTTTTTTTCCTTCTTCCTTTACTTTTTTACATATATACATATTATAAAGGAGAGAAATTTATCTTTCAAATCGCCAAAAAACGAGTCTTTTTGAGCTCCGGCCGCCATGCACTGGGTCAACGGCGGCGGATAGTGGTGGTGATTGGCCGGACCCTTGGTCGGATTCTGGGGAGGAGAAGAGAATTTGAAAAGTTTTTTGACTTTTTTTTAAAACAATGGCTAAAATGTTTTTTTTTTTAGGTAAAAACATGTCTTATATAGTGTTTCAAAAATGGCGCCGTTTTGATTTTTGAGTTCAGAGGTCAAAAACGACATTGTTTTGGCCTCTGACCCGTGACCTGACCCATTGAAACCCAGGGTCAACTTTTTTTTTACGGAAAGACTAATTTCACTTTTAGCCCTTCCATATTTTATTGATGTTGCAATCACGTTTTTTCATTTTCAAATTGTACCCTACAACTTACTTCAATTCCCAATTTGGTCCCCCTGGCGCTGTGCATTTGGGAGGAGAAGGAAAAGTTTCTCTTTTGATCCCTCTTGGTTATTCGCAAGTTTCAATTCGATCCTTCACCTCGTTTTTATTCTTGATTTGCCTCAAAATTTCTTTTTTTTAAGTTCAATTTAGTTCTTTTTGTTATTTTTGCTACTTTATTTTCAAATTAATCAATTTTAATAATAATAATAATATTATCTTATTTATTATCACTTTTTTTAAACTGTTGCTATTATGCTATATATTATCATTTATTATTATTATTATTAATTTTATTATATCTCCAGTCTCCTTACATTTATTTATCTAATATCTTTTAAATATGTTAATTTATTTTATCACTTTATTATTTAGTAATATACATTCCTTTTATATGATTATAAACTTTAGATTATTCATTATTTTATTATTAACATTATTCTCATTAATATTAATATATATATATTTTTAAAATCTTTTATACACCATTTAATTATGTAGTTTCCTTTTGTTTCTTATTGTTTTAGTTTTTTTTTTCTTCTTGTTATCTGTAATTAACTTCCGTGTTTCGTTAATTCTTTTACTTTATTCTCATCTTTTATATAGTTTTTTAATCACGCAGTTATATTATTACGCGTATCACCATCATAATTCATTTTCACAACAAATTTTATTACATTAATTTCACTCCATTTATAAATTATGTTTTTTCTAAAATAGGCACTACTTCGTATTTCGGGATTCAAAAAGTCATACCCTAAATTACGAGGTTTTGATTTTCTCGTTAAATCAGAATAAACGAATATTTTTTAAAAAATGTGAATTTTAAATAATCTCGAGAAATTAAAAGAAATTGTATTCTAATTTACGGAATATGATTTCTTTCTAAAAATCGAGATAATCGAATGTCTTTTTCAAAAAATAAATCTTTTCGGTGTTTATTCTCGTTTTTCGAGATTTAAGGCATCTTGTTCTAACTTACGGGACGTGATCCTTTCCTTCGATTAGTGAAATACGCCATCTCCTCAAATTTTTTTCCCTCAATTAAACAAATATTTTAATAAAGAATCGTAATTTTAAAATCTCTTCAAATTTTTAATTTTCGACATCAAGACAACTAATTAATCAATTTGGTACCAATTTTGGGTGTTACGAGAGTGCTAATCCTTTCTCGTGCGTAACCGACTCCCGAACCTATTTTTTTGAACTTCGTAGATCAAAGTCGTTTTTAAAAAAATCAAACCGTTTATTAAAAATAATCACATTTCGAGGTGACCTGATCGCACCTCATCAAAAAATATTGGTGGCGACTCCCGTTTTTTCGTTTCCATTTTCAAAAATCAAAGTTGAAAAAATGGTCTCGACAATACCTATTATACTTCTAACTTTAAAATAAATTTAGGTATTTACTCATATAAAGAAAAGATGGTTAAATTTTACTATTAGTTTTTATATTTTGTGGGTTTAATCATGTACTTTAATTTGGTCATTTTTAACTCATTTACTTTTAAAATTTTAAAATTTCGATCATCGCCAAATGACAATTGATAAATTCATTAAGTTGCTCTATTTTTAAAATTGGATGTGGCCAACACATTACCATGTGTAAAACCATGTCAACTTATTAATTCCACAAATTACTCATTAAAAATTTAATTAATGGATTAGTGGTTTTTATTTGCGTCAAGATTGAAATTTTAAAATTTGAAAAGTATAAGGATTTAAAATGATTCAATCGGAGAATATGGACTAAATCAATAACTATACACATAATACATGACTAATAATTAAATTTAAACAAGCGAATTTAACTTTTGTTGTTCGGGTTAAGATTAAAATTTAAAAATTTAAAAAATAGAGGAATTAAAATTGATGAAAGTAAAATTAAAGTATAAGGAGTAATAGTAAAATTTAACTAAAAAATTCATATTGTTGACTTGTCGACCCCATTGATGAAGTCTTTGGTCTCCACTCTCCGGTCTTTACAACTCAGCTATTTTATCTTCTTAATTCTATCATCACTGACACCAGCTACTTACCTCTCTTCGTGTGTCGACCATTGAGCCATTATCAACCAGCCACCATGGCCACCGCTGCCACCAGATCCAACCCTCACCCTCACCCTCACATCTTGGTGTTCCCATATCCAGCTCATGGCCACATGCTTGCCCTCCTGGACCTCACTCACCAACTAGCTCTCCATGGCCTAACCATCAGCATCTTAGTCACCCCTAAAAACCTACCTTTCCTTTCTTCTCTCCTCTCTTCTCACCCTTCTTCCATTACTCCCCTTGTTTTCCCTTTCCCTTCTCACCCTCTCATCCCACCAGGTGTTGAGCATGTTAAAGACGTTGGCAACAGTGGGAACCGCCTTATCATTGCTGCTTTAGGCAAACTTGAAGACCCTTTGTTCAACTGGTTCAACTCTCAGTCTAATCCTCCAGTTGCCATCATTTCTGATTTCTTCCTAGGTTGGACTCAACACCTAGCTACCCGCTTGCAAATACCTAGACTTGCTTTCTTCTCTACACGAGCTTTTCTGGTTTCTGTGTTTGATTATATTTGGAACAATGTTGAAAAAGTGAAGTCTTTGAGTGAAGTTGAGTTTGGTCATTTACCTGGTTCACCGGTTTTCAAGCAAGAACATTTGCCATCTTTGTTTAAGCTCTACAAAAGATCAGATCCTGACTGGGAGTTTGTCAAGGATGGACTTCTTGCAAATGCAAAGAGTTGGGGTTATGTTTTAAATTCCTTTGATGCTTTGGAAGGTGAATATGTTCAATGGTTGAAGACACATGTAGCTCATGATCGTGTTTTCAATGTTGGACCACTAAGTTTGATAGGCCCCGATGTCTCGGATAGGGGCAATTCGGGTTCGAGTTCTGACCTGAATGACCAAGTCATGACTTGGCTCAATCAATGCCCCGATGGCTCTGTTGTTTATGTTTGCTTTGGGAGTCAAAAGCTGTTGAGAAAAGAACAAATGGAAGCCTTGGCTAATGGGCTTGAAAAGAGTGACACACGTTTTATCTGGGTGGTGAAACCGGGTACAACCCAACAGCATGTCGAAGGGTTTGGAGTTGTACCCGATGGGTTCGAGCAACGAACCGCAGGTCAAGGTTTGGTGATAAAAGGGTGGGCACCTCAGGCCCTGATACTGAACCACAAGGCAGTGGGTGGATTCCTGAGTCATTGTGGGTGGAACTCGGTTTCGGAAGCGATAGTGGGTGGAGCCATGATGTTGGCTTGGCCTATGGAGGCTGACCAGTTTCTGAACGCCAGGCTTTTGGTGGATGATATAGGAGTGGGTGTGAGGGTGTGTGAGGGTGCCGACTCGGTTCCTAACTCAGATGAACTAGGGCGAGCCATCTCCGAGGCTATGACTGAGGGTGGAGGAATGAAGACCAAGGCGAAAGATCTGAAAGAGAAGGCTTTTGCAGCAGTGAGTCATGGGGGAAGCTCCATGAATGATTTGGTTAGATTTGTGAAAGAATTGGGTCAACTTGGAAGGTGATAAATCCTTCTGGGTTATCAGACAAGGCTATCTTTTCTTTGTAAAAAATATATATATATATTGTTTGTCGTAATAAGAATCTGCAATTAAGCATTCGCAGGTGAACAAATAACAAAACAACCATGAAGAACATAAACAGAAGCAAGTATGAAAATATGAAAGATGGTGTCATGTCTTACCTAGAGCAATTAAATCAGAAGAGATGGTGCTTTGAAGTTTCTTGATGCTTCATTATCATCCATTTATGCATATAAGTTTCTCCACCTCAAAAGCTTCAAATTCTTCTTCTATGGATTTTTAGTGACATCAATAGTTAATTAATGTTTACAAACTTTCATACTTTGCGGCTTGATATTGCTCATCTTCTGACTTGATTCATCTTTTGCCTCCATTACTGGAAGATCTAAATGAAGATAATTTATGTTGGGATTATTCATATTTAGACTAATTTGGAATAGATTTCTAAATTTAGAGACGGGGATGATGGAATGATTTGGTTTTTTCATTTACTTAGGTTGGCTTACTGTTGATTTTAGATGTTTCACAATTAGGTCTATTCTACTTCTTGCTTACTTTTAGTGATGTACATATGTCAGGTTGGGTTAGGTTCGAACCTAAAATAGGTTTGAGTTTGTTTTTATACTTGTCCCTAAGTCTAGTACGACCTGAAATATGAATTTAAAATTTTGTCTAAACCTGTCTAAATTTGTAAAAGATTAATCCAAACCCATTTTAAATTATCCTACATTATTTATAAAAAAATTTTAAAATATTATATACTTAAAAATGAGTCGGGCTCAGGTCTTAAATATTTAAGTTCAAGCTCAACTCATATTTTAAACAGATCTAATTTTTTTGCCCAAATTCATTTTTTGATCCTAAAATTTTTACCCAAATCATTTTGAGATTTCGAAAAAGTCTTCAAAATGTAACTGGATAACCCTGAACAATTCTATCACTTTATGTTTAAGTCGTTGCATTTTTATGGTCTTGTTGTATTAAAGTCTCAAACATAGTTTCTGGTAGGGACATATTATTTGTTTTTTAGTAGACATATAATTGAAAATTGTGCTTGCAATTGATTTTGATATGACAAAAAAGGGGAGAATAATTATTTTTCATTACTATACTTTTGCTTAAAATGAAAGCATGGTGAAAATGGAATCATTAGTCAAATACACATTTTGAAATATGTAGCATCCCATTGAATGTTGAAATTCAAGTCCCAAACATGTAAATTATATGTAAGCTTTGTTAAAATTTATTTGAGCTTAAATTCTACCATGTATGGATACTATCTGAACGTAATCTCTTCTTAATGAATCAGATGGATTGTGTCAATAACTATTAAACGTAGTGGTAAGACACATTAATTTTTGAAAGAAAAAACTTAAATTCAAACCTTATAAAAGATATTGTTAGAAGGATAATCATGAATCTTAAATAAATAAAAAAAAAGAGTAAAATTTAGTCCCTAAATGTTTATACATTATATCAATTTCTTAAAATTCAAAATAAAATGATAAATTTTATAAACATTAAGCATTAATTTATTAAATATTTTATATTTAAAATCAAATTAATATAATATATAAACACTGAATGGATAAATTTTTATTAAATCAATAAAAGAATCCCAAATCAACTTTGAGCGTCAAAATATTTGATTTCAAAAAGAATCCCAAATCAAATTAACCATGGCCACCACTGCCACCAGACCCAACCCTCACCCTCACATCTTGGTGTTCCCATACCCAGCTCAAGGCCACATGCTTGCCCTCCTAGACCTCACCCACCAACTTGCTCTCCGGGGGCTAACCATCACCATCTTAGTCACCCCTAAAAACCTCCCTTTCCTTTCTCCTCTCCTCTCTTCTCACCCTTCCATTACTCCCCTTGTTTTCCCTTTCCCTTCTCACCCTCTCATCCCACCAGGCGTTGAACATGTTAAAGACCTTGGCAACAGTGGTAACCTCCCCATCATGGTAGCTTTAGGCAAACTTCATTGCCCTTTAGTGGAGTGGTTCGACTCTCACTCTGAACCTCCGGTTGCCATCGTCTCTGATTTCTTCCTTGGTTGGACTCAATGCCTTGCAACCCGCTTGCAAATACCCAGACTCACTTTCTACTCTTCAGGTGCATTTGTGGGTTCTATCTTTGATTATATTTGGAACAACGTTGAGAAAGTGACGTCTTTGAGTGAAATAGAGTTTGGTAATTTACCTGGATCCCCGGTCTTCAAGCAGGAACATTTGCCATCCTTGTTTAAGCTCTACAAACCATCGGATCCCGACTTGGAGATGATCAAGGATGGACATGTTGCAAACACAAAGAGCTGGGGTTGTTTTATAAATTCCTTTGAAGATTTGGAAGCTGAATATGTTCAGTGGTTGAAGACACATGTAGGTCATAATCGTGTTTTCAGTGTTGGACCACTAAGTTTAATAGGCCCTGATGTATCGGATCGAGGCAATTCAGGTTCAGTGTCTGAGATGAATGACCAGGTCTTGACTTGGCTTGATCGATGCCCCGATGGTTCAGTTGTTTATGTTTGTTTTGGGAGTCAAAAGCTGTTGAGGAAAGAACAAATGGAAGCCTTGACTAATGGGCTTGAAAAGAGTGGCACACGATTTATCTGGGTGGTGAAATCAGACACAACCCAACAGCAGGTCTAAGGGTTCGGAGTAGTACCCTACGGGTTCGAGCAACGAACCGCAGGTCAAGGTTTGGTGATAAAAGGGTGGGCACCGCAAGTGTTGGCACTGAACCACAAAGCAGTGGGTGGATTTCTGAGTCATTGTGGGTGGAACTCGGTTTTGGAAGGGATAGTGACTGGAGTCATGATATTGGCTTTGCCTATGGAGGCTGACCAGTTTCTGAACGCCAGGCTCTTGGTGGATAATATAGGTGTGGCTGTTAGGGTGTGTGAGGGTGCAGACTCAGTTCCTGACTCTGATGAACTAGGCTGAGCCATTGCCGAGGTTATGACTGAGGGTGGAGGGATGAAGGCCAAGACAAAAGATCTCAAAGAGAAGGCTTTGGCAGCAGTGAGTAATGGGGGAAGCTCCATGAAAGATTTGGATAGATTTGTGGAAGAATTGGGTCAACTAGGAGTGTGATAAATCCTTTTATTTTATCGGAGAAGATATTATGTTTTCTTTTTCAAAATAAACAAACACCTCAGGAGAGGATAGTGTGAGGAAAAATACATCTAAACATGTTGTAACAGATACTCGTACATAAACAGGAGGACCTATGTTATCATTTCTGATAAATAAGGGAAGAAAACTAGACTGTATGAAAATCAGACATGAAAGATCGTGTCCTGTCTTACCTAGAACAATTCAATCAGAAGAGATTGAGCTTTGTTTAAGTTTCTTGATGCAACATTATCTACCAAGAGGTTACATACATGCATCAATGAGCCTGCATGAGTAAATATGGATATACATGTACATGCGTATATAGTTTCAAAGGAAATTGAATCCAGCTGAGGTAGCCTAATTAGACAGTAGAACTCATCCTACACCACAGGGTTTCAGTCTAAGATTTAGTGTGGATCAAAACATGCATTAAAATAAGCAGAAGCAACCTTCTTGTTCTCTATTTTACATCCTACATTTTCTATTTATTGACAAACTATCATTATCAATAAATTAGTGCATAGCTAGTAAAAAGAGGGCAGGAAAGCACACTTACAATTATAAAATCATTGAAATGAATGGTATATTCTTGCAATATGAACAGCCTATCAAGCTGTTGGCAGCTTCAAAAGCTGATTGTTACCCAGATGGAAAAACGAGCCTATTTCGACACAAATCCAACCACCAATATATATAACAATTTTTCTATGAACAGAAACCAAAACCCAGAAGTGGAATCAGTACTTTCCTCTTTTAACATTAGCTCTGAACCAAACCTCTGTCCCGCCAAAACATGGGGGCCTTCGAGGAACCGTGAAATTCAAAGAATACCAATGCAAAATCAAGCTTTCAAATTATAGAAAAAGTGAGAAAGAAAGAATGAAGCTATGAATTTTAATGACTCAGAGGCATCCTTTTATATACAAAGCTTGTAACAGCATGCTCCTAAGCATTAGGAGATTTATTCAGAATTAATGGCAGCAGAATCAGAAGATAATAACAGCAAAATTAGAAAAAAGCACAAATACAGAATCGGCTCAACGACATACTCAACAGCGTGTTGATACAAATCTCGAGCAATTCAACGGAAACCGCATTGACAAAGGCTACCGAAGAAGGAAGGGAGAGAATGTGAGTTCTTGATAGGTAACCAAAGGGTTTTCCATTTGTCGAGCATGGAAAAAAAAAAGCATTTTTAAGGTTTTAGGATGTTAATTTCTGTAGTGCGATAATTATTTATTAGAATCAAGGGTTTGTTTCGAAGGGAATCTGGGAAAACAGGGGTTTATATTTGAAAATTAGGGTTTAAGATTTAAAAAGGCGTTATTTTCCCGGCAATTTTAAAGATACCGATAAAAATTTGAGGGATTGAAAGATGCGGTTCATATATAACTGGAAACGGCGTCATTTTGCAACAACTTGTATATTTGTGGGTAAAAGTACCTGAAGGCCCCTCGTATTAAGAGTTGGATTGCATTTTGCCCCCTCTTTTAAAAAAATTAACAAATTAGCCATTGTACATTAGATCAAAGAGAAAATTGGTCCTTTTGTTAAAAATTTCATCCATTTCTACTATTAAAAAAATGGTCCTTGTCCGTCAATATGAGGTACACATGGCACGTCACGTATAATTGTCTTGTTATTCTATTAGCTATGCCAGTTTTTAACAGTAGAAATGTATAAAATTTTTAACAAAAATGAGTACTTAGATCTTTAATCTAACATACTGGGATTGATTTGCCTTGTGTTTTTAGTAAAGGGGGCAAAATACAATTTGACTCTTAGTATGATAGCCACTTGTTGTAACGGAGTTGGTTTTTATTTGGGTAAATCTAGGATTGGATCAAATTGAAAAATTAAAATTTATGGGTTGTTTTGGATTTTGGCTGTTTTGAGTTGGGTCATTATAAATTTGGATTGTTTTGTCATTTGATTAATATAGGTTTGGGTTAGGTTATTTGTTCGAATTATTTTGGATTTGAATTAATTTTTATTCGTGACATTGAAAGTTCAAATCTTTTGAAGTTTTGGTTAGTTTCAATTTAGGAAAATTAAATTTGGGTTGGATCGATTTATATATATATATATATTTATGATTAAAACGAATTGGATCGGATTTGAGTACAACTTGATTGGACCGATTTTGAGGGAAAGTCAAATTTAATCAATATACAATTTATTTATTTACTAGAGAATAATTTTTTTAAGTTTTATTAATAAAAAGTCAATATAGTTGTAAATATGTGTCCAACCAAAGGAGAATTACAATGTGAAATTCAATTAATACAATGTACAATAGACGATGAATTGGATGAAGCCGGACCAATTTAAAAAGAATCGGGCAAAATTCACATATGATATATGCACAATGTGAGAGCAAGACTCACATATCACAGTTGTGGATGATGGGATTTGAACCTAAATACTCACAGATCCAAGACCTCTGTTTTAATCAACAAACCGAGACTTTGTTGGAATAAAAAAAACCAAGGTTAAAATATGTCATATTCATAAATTAAGAATTTAGTCCTTATACTTTTATTTTTAGGAATTTGGTTCCTCTACTTTTTCAAAATTTAAAATTCAAGTTCAACTATTAACATTGTTAAAATTATTTTTATTAAATTCAGATTCATTATAACATCTCTTTTTTAGTTACATTACTACCAAGTATTTTTTTTTTTAATTTCAAAATGTCATATCAACCAATTTAACAAAAAAAAAGTTAAAAATTGGACTTGAATTATGTAATCAGAAAAGTAAAAGGACTAAATTTGAAATTTATAAAGAATATAATACCTATAACATATTTCAACCAAAAAATAATTACTTTAAATTTGAATGAAGTTGGAGAATATTCATGCTCTTAAATTAATAATATCTTTTAAAATATTTATTCTCGAAAAAAAACTTTGTTAAAATATTTTTATTTTAAGATTTAATTAAAATCGATTCTTTACTATATTAACTCAATTAAAGCATTAATATTGACATAGATTTAAATGCATCAAATTAATGTATAAATATAATAAATTTATTAAATATGAATATAACAAAATTATGTCAACATATTAAAGACAAACATATAACTGTCTTAAATATATTGTATTAACTGTGTTTAAATTGGACATGTCCTAAAAGCTGAACATTCAATTGGTCCGGTCCAACAAGAACTATTAATAATAAAATTTAAGTAATTATTTTTAAAATGTTTAGTTAGCATTAATTTGGATCCTTTGGGCTAAAAATAGACATTGAAAAAAGAGAATATTAAAAACAAAATTAAGTGAGATGAAAATTTGTAATTTAAATATAGTATTTTTTTTCAAATTATTTTTATATATTAAATAATTAATGGTATGTGTTTTTTAACTCCGTAAACGAGTTATTAGAGGCACAAGTCGCCTTGCTCTCTTTAAAGTTTTTGAAAATTTTAATTAAATTCTTATTTTTATTTAATTTCTCATTAGACTTATAAAAAGTTAAAAATTCTCACTAAATCTCTCAAAAATTTTTAAATTTTAGTTAGCCTATTCAAAACTAGACCTGATCATGGGTCGGGCTATCCGTTCAGGCCTGAAGGCCTGCCCAAAGGTGAGAGGGTTTAGACAAAAAATCAGGTCTTTTTTCTAAACGGGTCGAGCCTTGGATAAGATTTTTGGCCTAGGCCCGGCCCGAATTTGCCTACTTTTTTTTCACTGCTGTTTGTTGTCATTTTGATGTTGCTTTGCTATCAAATTTCTATTATATTGTTACTATTTTGTTGTTATTGTTTGAATATTATATAACTCTTGTTTTATTATTAATTTTGCTACTATTTTAGAGGCATTTGCTTGCTAAGTTGTAATTATCTTAGTGTTATTTAAGTATAAAGATTTTTTTTAATGTAGAGGGAAATATTTACTTTAATATTTTTAGTATATTTGATATATTATATTTTTTTAAAAATTATTTATATATAAAAAAATATAAAATAATCTAACGCAAGTAGGTCAAGCCGGGCTCAAGTTTAGCATTTTATCTTTGTTGGGTTTGGACAAAATTTTAAGCCTATTTTTTGGATTAGATTCAACCCTAGAAAACATGTCTAAAATTTTCATTTCCTCAACCCATAATCAGATCTATCCAAAACTTAATGTCATTTGCCATTAACAGGCGAGATTAAGAAACCGATAATTATGAAATAATTTTTTAATCTCATTTATGGAATAAAAAAACATTATTACCGACATATCTAATAATGATTTTAAATAATAATTTTTTTTAAAAAAAAGGACAACCGATTTAATATGAAATATTTGGTGATTAAAGCATCAATATTTGTTAGTTGGAGGATAGAAAATTGAAAGCAGAAATAACAGATGCGAAAAATAGAAAAGACAAATCTTACCAAAGATAATCATTGTTCATCAACTAATCCTAAATATTATTAAATATTTTTTTCTCGGATATTTATTTAATTATTTTTAAAAAAATCATTAAAAAATATGAATTTAGTTTTGGATGAATTTCGAATTTGGATTAATTTTGGGTTCGAGTTAAGATTAGATTTAGATTCGAGTTGAATAAGTTTTCTGGCTGGGGTAAAATTAACGTGTCTAAACATCATATAATAATTAAATATTAGTTAAATTTTGTTGTTAGTCCATATATTATGCGTAAGTTGCGAATTTAGTTATCGTACTTTAATTTAAGTAATTTTTTTAGTCCCAGTTCCTTTTGAACTGATCGACAATCCTTACATTTTTAAAATTTTTAAATTCCAATTTTGACCTAAATGATAACGGTTAGATACACTTGATTAAATTTTGCTATCAGTACGGTGTATAAAGATATAAATTTAATCAATATTTTTCAAATTGATCATTCTTAATCTCGATTTTTAAAATTTAAAATTTCAATCTTCACAGTAATATTTACTGTGTGTTTTTGAGTAACATGTTAGGATATGTCGAGATTTCTTTGTCAATGCAGGCCACAAGTTTGCCTCAAAACCTCAAGGGCTAGCTAAGGAGTGAAATTTAAGAATTAACAAATTGGACCCCATTGTTCCCGTTTGCATTCAGACAAAACACTGCAACTAAAATGCCACTAAAACAAACACGTTTTCACCATTACACCTAAAATTGACCTTTCACAATAAATTAATTAAATAACTAAACTTCGCGAATAGTTTCAACTCATAAACAAATCTATTTAATTATTATTGTAAATAATTCATCGAATATTTTGTTTTAATTTCAAATAAGAGAAATTTGGCCTTTTTCTTATATTTAAATTTTAAATTGGGTGTTATTTAATAAAATTGACTGTTGGAATTAATTAAATTAAATTTTGAGTAAAAAATAGGACTTTATTGTTGTTAAAGAAATTATCCTTCAACATCATTTGTCATTGTCTTTCATAATTAACTAAAATATGGATTAAACTACCAAAGAAAAACACAAATAAATATTTAAAACATGAGTTGACCTTTATTTAAATGATATAAATTATGCATGTAACTTCATTAAATTTAAAATCAGATTAGCTTAAAGGTCTAGTTCAATAATTTAGAATATTAAATAATTATTCTAAAAATATATAATTTATTCAACTTTCCAACCTACTGCATTTTTTTTATTTTGCTTAATAAATATGCAATATATATATATATATAATTGATAGTGAAATTCATAGTTCTACCAACTTAGCCATGGCAACTTTTATAAAACCCTAAATTTTATATATATTTTTAAACAAACTCATGTTTAGTACACAAAAGAAAAGCAAAGAGATCTCCATGTTTTTCTCCAACATGTCTAAAGCCAATGTAAGGAAACATGTTATGGAGAAGAAAGGAAAAGAAAAGCCAATGGAAAGTCCGGTGCCGTCGAAGAACTTCAAGAAAATCTACCCTATCGGGTTTCAACGAAGTAGCTCGTCTTTGTCGTTGTCGTCGATGTCGTTGTCTTTGTCGCAGAACTCGAATGATTCATCGATTACAGATCATTCGAGTACTACTCCGTTGGAGCAAAGGATTTCGTTAGCTCTTAGCTTGATCGCGCCTCATCATGAACGGAGAGTGTTCGTCCCGACTGTTAAAAATGTCCGACAAAGTCGGCAACCACAACAACAACAAGAACATCCTAACAACGGGGAGCTTAGGCGATGCCATTGGGTTACAAAGAACAGTGGTAAGTTAACAATACCTAGTATTTTATTTTATTTTTACGGATAAGTGGTTTTAGTAGTCATACACTAGGTACTCCTGTCTGAATATGTAGGATATCAACTGACATTATCTTAAATGAGAGTTTTTTTTTTTTTTTTTCAAATCGAATTCGAGACAATTTGGGGTTGGATCGAAATCATGTATAGATTTAGGGATTGAGTAAAAATTCGTCCCACTTTACTTTATTGGTATCTTTGTGAATATGTTTTAAATACATGTATCGAAATTAGAAGAGCTGATAATAATCTCGATCCTCTTAAAAATAGATATTTATATTAAATATATGATAAATTATATTTTAACCTATACGTTTTAAAAAAAATTCTAAAAATTCTTATGGATAAATGAAATATCAAATATACTATATAGTTTGGTATATTGCACACCAAATTATGAATTGTTTAAGCATATGGTACCAAAAATACTTTTATAGAATCTTAATTTGGCAGTGATCATACAATTAAATTAATGGTTGTCATAATTTAGCTTTTCCAATTCGGAATAATTTGGTCGTTCAATTGATCATTATATTGATAATGTTCATTATATATATATATATATATATATATATTTAAACAATAATAATAATGGTCATTAATTTTTATCATGAAGCATCTCAACCACTACGGTTTGATAGCTGGTTTTTGGATCTTTGTCCTTCTTAATTATTTTTTAGCTAAAATCCAACCAAAAATCTCCTCAATTTATTTAAACTAAAGATGTTATCGATTAAATTAAGTTCGGATTAAGTTCATACATGATATTTAAATTAATTTTTAATTTCAGATCTAGTCTAGTCTAAAAATAAATTTATTTATTTATATTAAATTCCAATTTAATTTAGGAAAGGTATACCAACTTCAATTTCCATCATTAATGTTTTTGCAATCAAATACTTATTTTTAAAAATATTTTATTTATGTTTAACACTTATATGAATATATATATATATATATATATATATAACACTTTATTGCTAATTTGTTGACCATTGCTTTCTGAGTGGTTAAGCTATGGGAATATTGTGAAAAAATTTGAAGTCAAATTAAACTGAAAAGATAGAACACCTGCAATATTCAGACAACCTAATTAGTCAACAGGAAACTTGTCTTTGTCACCTATCATTTTCTTGCAGTTGAGACTTCTCTAATCTCTACATAAATTCAAAAGAACATATTTATTTATATTTATATAGGTACTCTCCTATAGAAACTGAGAAATACGTAAGGATATAAATAGGTTTAATTCTGGTTTTAGTCCCTTTACTTTTTCAGGTAAGAATATCATAGAGATTGCATTTTGTCTCATCTACTAAAAAAATAGATAAACTAGTCCCTATATATTAAATCAAAGAGTAATTTGGTCTTTTAGTTAAAAATTTTATCAATTTCTATTGTTAAATATTGGTCCTCTACATCAACATGAGGTACACATGCTGATTATTTCCGTCAATCACATCGGTATTTAACTTTACAAATGGATGAAATTTTTACATACAAGGACTAATTTGTCCATTTTTAAATAGAAAGAGAAAAATACAATCTAAATCCTAATACAAGGACCTCCATGGTACTGATATCAACATCAACTATTTGAATTTTTAGCATACTTAAGTGATTAAAACTAGAATCGGTAAAACTAACAAAAGTTTTCTTGATGCAGATAAAGTATACATATCATTTCATGATGAACAATGGGGAGTTCCAGTTTATGATGACAAGTGAGTTTTTGTAATTCAATAAAATCACAATTATTTTCAGTAAATTATGATTTTTTTTGATATCTTAACAGCCAATTATTCGAACTGCTTGCCTTGTCCGGTATGTTGATGGATTACAATTGGACCGAAATTTTGAAAAAAAAGGAACTTTATAGGTATGTTATTCTTCGATTTTCATTTAAAGAATATATAAATTCTAATTTAATTAATACACCTTTTCATGCTTTTGTATCAGATTCTAAATTCATATTCCGTCACGATTTATTTTAATGTGCTATTGGTATTACATAAAATGTTAATTTGTCGTTAAGATTAATTGATTAGAGACTTGTTCAAATTTTTAGTTAATATTGATCTCATATTTAATCTTTGTCGTATCGAGAAAAATTATGTAATTAGATTAATTTAGTGATATTATTAAAATATGTATAATTCAAGGTGAATATTGAACTAAAGATTGCCATAATTTATTTATATAATAATTTTACAGAGAAGCTTTTGCTGGGTTTGATCCTGAAATTGTTGCAAAAATGGGGGATAAAGAGATCAATGAGATATCATCAAACAAAGCTATTATGTTGGTTGAGAGCAGAATAAGGTGCATAATACACAATGCCAAATGCATACAAAAGGTAAGTTTGTGGATTTTAGGATTCGAATTTTAATAGAGCTTCGGGTTTATTGCATTGCGTTACATTTTTCTTAGCACGGGAATAGGGAAATAGTTGCAGATGTTGGAATTCGAATTCCGAAGCTAATGAATGCTCCTTCTTAAAGTGGTTGCATGAACCAATTAAGCTTCGGGTTCATTGCATTGTAGGTTTTTTTTTTAGCTTGAGAATAGTAAAAATGGTTGTAGATGCTTAGATCATGTTTGGCTCAAGTGGTTCTTAACTTGCACTCATGATTATGTAAGGTATGGGTTCAAATCCCATCGATTCCAAACTCTTCAGTTTCTCTGATAGTTCTTCTATTCAACTCAATGAACGGTCACCTTTTTAAGCACTCAGGCTCTTGACAGGGTTGAGAGACAACCCCAAATTAGAGAAAAGGGTCTTTGATATGTTAGAATTTGAATTCCAAACCTATTGAATGATTCTTTTTAAAGATTGTGGATCTTGAAACTAAGTTTTTGAGAGCTAACTAAAATGTTCAAACATTTTAGGACTTTAACGAGATTTTTTTTTTAAAAAAATTGGGAGTCTAATTAAAAGTATAGAAAAAATTGTGAGATTAACGAGAACTTCTAAAAAAAAATCAAAAGAGCTTAATTAAAATTTTCAAAAACCTTTTAGCATGGGAATAAGATATACAATTGCAGATGGTAAGATTCGAACTCCAATTCTATTAAATACTTTTTTTTTCTTGCATATGATTACGTAAACCGAGTAAAATAAACTTCAAATTTATTACTCAATTAATTACACTAAATAATTTTCTTTACCCAAATACACAGATTGTGAGAGAATATGGATCTTTTAGTAGCTTCATGTGGGGTTATGTGAATCATAAACCACAAATTAACAAATACAAGTACCCAAGAAATGTTCCTCTTAGAACCCCAAAAGCTGAAGCCATTAGCAAGGACCTATTGAAACGAGGATTCCGATTCGTTGGGCCAGTCATCGTTTATTCATTCATGCAAGCTGCCGGGTTGACTATCGATCATCTCATCGGATGTTTTAGACACAAAGAATGTGTTGCCCTTGCCGAGAGACCTTGGAGACACATTTAAAAACCTATGTTTATTCGGATAAGGTATGTGTCCGACAAGTATACGGATAGTTTGCTTTTAACATCTTTACTAACTCTCTTTAAATCTCTCTTCCTCTTTTTTTGTATATGTATAGTGATGATTCATAAAGCTTCATCCATGGCTTATGTAATTGTTTTGCATATTCAATTACAAACAAGGCTTGAATTTGATTGTTTTAATGAAATGTTATTTAGATTCTGAGTCAATGTTATATATATTATTTACATTTAAGAGTAAGTATCAAATACATATATATATCTTCATGTATCCATTGTGTACTTTTCTCACTAATGATTAAACTATAAGTTGATATATGGTAAAATTGCATTTCACCCTCAAAATAAAAAAAATAATATTGTTCAAGTCCTTTAAAAAGTGTTAATCACTATTTGAGGTCTAAACTTGATTGCAACTCTCACATTGGGGCCTTAGTCCTTTAAAATTTTTGAGTAAGATTTGTTTTGTTGTTGTCAAAATAGAATGTTGATAATGGCAAGAAAAAAGAGAGAAATAGAACACGCAGTGGAAACCCTTTCGGGGAAAAAACTACAGCCAGAGGAGAAGAAAATTCACTATGTCGAATTTGAATGATTACGAGGAATATAGATTGCGTCTATTTATAGGTTTAGAAAACCTTATTCTAATCAACATCTAATAGAAGTAATGTAGTAAAGTTTGAAACAACTTATTCAAATCAATATCAAACAGAGGAAGTAAACTTCTATACAAATTCTTCTTGTGTAGCCTGTACCATACCCCCTTTCTTGCCCCTGTGTTTTCAATGTTCGGGTGTTTCACCTTGATGGTGCTTTAGTTGTTCTTTGCATGTACTAGTTTGTTCTTATGGAGGTTTCGTTCTTGTAATAAAACTTATCTTATAGCTGAGGAAAAAAAAAAAACTCTCACATTAGGGTTTGAATTTTTTTATCCAAAATAGTCTCTAAAAATTGTATTGTTCCCACATCGGGGCTTGAATTTTTTTTGTCCAAATTAGTCATTGAACTTGACTAGTGTTCTCATATCGGGGTTTGAACTTGACAATTATTCTCACATTGGGGCTTAAACTTTAGGGTTTTCAAGAAAATATCAAGGGCTAACTTAGACAAAAAAAAATTCAAGTCTCAATGTGGGAACGATTCTCTAAACTTGGATAGAAAAAGTTTAGGCCTTAATGTGAGAATAATTGTCAAATTTAGAGACTAATTTGAATAAAAAAAGAAGTTTAGGCACTATCGTGGAAGTAGTTGTTAAGTTCAAGCCCCAAAAAGTAATTTAACCTTTTAAAAAATGGTGTAGTTATAAATATATATGATTAAGTTATTCTTTTTGGCCTCTAAAAAATTTATAATTCAATTATGGTCCCTAAAATATTGATAGATTAGCCCTTGCTTATACCTTTACTAACATTTGAATATATGTTGTATATAAATATCCGACATATATACTTAAACGGAAGCTTATTTAATATGAGTATATTTAGGATAATGATGATTAATTATGGGATTTGATACATTAATAGAATAATTGCAAAGGTATTACATTGTTAATCTCGTTTTTGTCCAAATGAAGACAAGCTATCAAAGGTTGTCCACAAATTTCATGCCGGTAGTTACAAAGATTAGGTATATAGACGAAAATTGTTCATAAAGGAACCAATTATTAAATATAAAAACATTAAAAAAATTACTTATTTAGTTACTAATTAATTTAAGGTTAAAATATGAATTAAGTCCTTGTACACTTCATAAATTTGAAATTTAGTTCCTGTACTTTACATATTTTGAAATCCAGGTCTAACTATTAATATTGTTAATTAAAATTATTTTGTTAGATTTAGGTTCAATACTATGCTATTTTTTAGTTACATGGCTACAAAGTGATTATTATTTTTTATTTCAAAATATCGCACCAACAAATTTTAACTTGATTTTTGAAATCCAAAAAGTAGAGAGACTACATAACTGGAAATAAAAGTATAAGAACAAAAGTCTAAATTTGTGAAGAGTATAGGGACTTATGATATATTTCAACCTTAATTAAATTCTGTCAATAGGTGTGTCTTTTTTGGTCGAGTGTGAAGAATGCAAGAGATGACCGCCCATTATTTTTAGTGATAATAATGGAGAAATGATGAAGGGAACAATTGATTTGATCTGTCGGTTGTGTTTACGTTTACAAATTTGTAAATATTTTTATGGTAATTATTACCTTGTTTTTATAACTAACATAGCTTGAGTTTGAACTTTAAAGGCATCCATCGATTTATAAATGTAGTCGTTATTTTATTTTATTTAATTATTTTCATTATTAATATTTTGTGTAATTGTTCGCAATAACAATTATTACATCTGTAATCCTTGTGCCTAAGTATGCGTAGATATTGACACAGAAGCGGCTATTGCGGTAAGAACTTTAGGCATCACTCTATAAAGGGTGAAGCATTACTTGAATACCGTGTTGGGGTTGAAGCGTGATTATAGGAAACGGTGCATGAACGTAGGCCGGGGATAGAGTAAAGGCGTAGCGTTGGAGAATCATTGAGAGAGCAATCTTTGTTTCAGTGGTTGCAAAGCTCATACCGACGCAAGATCGAGGTCCCATCGAAAAGGGAATGAATGCTGCTGAGTTGTATTTGGTAGCACTGGCGATGCCTTCAGTGAATCTCTCTGGTTTGAAAAGATGTACATCGTCTCCCCATAATTGAGGGTCGTGGTGAAGTGCCATGATTGGGATCATTACCTCCATATTTGCAGGCAAAACGAGCCTTCCCAGTTGAGCTTCTTTTCCGACCTTTCGGATCACAGCAGATACAGGAGAATACAATCTCAGGGTTTCGTTGATGACCATGTTCATCTGCCACCAAAACCAATTTCATTTATTAAATACAAGGTCAATTTTGAGTTGAAATCAATTTGAGTTCAAGTTTTTGTTAATTGGGCAGGGTCGGGTTTGGGTCAAATTTGAAATCTCTACTCTACCCTGATTCTTAATTGGAAGTACAATATGCTAGTAAAACTCTTAGAGATTGCAGATTTCCTTACAATTTTTAGTTTGGAAATGCCTTCGGAATTAGGATTTCGGTCACCGAATGCCTCGAAAACCTCTCGTCTTGTTTTTTCTTGCCATTCAGTATGAATTGCTAAAACTAAGACCGTCCATGCCAACAAGGAATTAGTTGTTTCTTGACCGGCAAAATAGAATGTTTTGCACTCATCCACTAGATCCTCGACGGAAAACCGATTTTTCTCGTCAGAATCACGATAAGCATTTATAAGCAATCCCAGAAAATCATTGCCGAAATTGTCGGATTCTCCAACCGATACATTCTTTTCCCTTCTCTTAACCATTTCCATCACACGGTCATGTATTCCTTTAGCAAGTTTCTCCGATTCTATTTCATCCGCAGTTTTCCATATCATGCTGTAAAAGAAGACAAAGATATAAGCTTAGATATGTTAATTGGATGACTCGAGCTAGTTTTTGTTCAGGTCAATTTGAGTGAGAATTGAGAAGCCATAAACATGGAGGAGCATACCTGATGCCAGGAATCTTGGTTTTGTAGTAATTGTTGATGACTAGTATCGATAATCTCGTCAACATCTCGAAAATCTTCTTCCCTTCCAAGTAATTGCTACCGAAAGCCGCTCTCGATATCACTTCCGCAGTCAATAACCTAAACTCCTCAAACACTTCCATCTCTTCACCTTCTCGGCCTTTCCACTTCTCCAACATCGTCTCCACACTAGCAATCACTGCTGGATTCATATTCTACCACCCAAAAAGGAAAAAAAAAAAAACCCATCAATGTCTTTTTTTTTTTTTCAGTCACAGATAAATTCGAAGACTTACTTTTAAACTCTCTCCATGAAAGGCATGATTCGCCAACTTCCTTTGCCTCACCCATTTCGCACCTTCTGTCGCCACGAGCCCGTCACCCAGTATCTTATAAATAAAACTCGAATCATCCTTCCGTTTCGGGAAAGACCCGTCGTTGCTTTTCAGTATCTCTTTGATTATTTCGGGTTCGGATATCACCAGTTGAGCTTGATTTCCCTCCCATGTAAGATAAATATTCCCTAAATATAAAAAAATAAAACCATTTTCAAATGAAAATCATATATATATATATATGAAAAAGAACATGTAAATCATCATCACCATAGGTGTTGATCCATGAATGAATATGAGGAATAACTCTGGGGACTATATTATGTGTTAAGGAAGCCATGGGTTTGCTTAAAGCTTCGAATCTAAAACGAGAAGAGGCTTTGTTGTTGCCATGGATGAACTCATATGGAGGTCCTTTGATTCCTTGTAAACTCAGTGCTTTTTGTATTTTCAAAGGCGTCCACCAATATTTGTGAAGGAATTTCAATAGAAATAAGCTTAAAGAACTTGCGAGGAAGATTAAAAACTTGGATGTTGAATCCATTTTTGGTATCTTTAACAATGAATTCAAATGTTTCTGGTTATATATATATATAATTATGATGAGTCTCTCTCTCTTTATTATAATCGGTAAAATTTTGGTTTTGGTCCCTCTAGATATTCAAATTTGTGATTTAATCTGTGTATTTTAATTTGATATAATTTGATGTTCTATTTTTATAATGTCTAGAATTGTTGATTTCGGGTTGATTTTGGGTTTTAAAATTTCTGGATCATTTTAGATTCAGTTAATTTCGAGTTTGAGTTAATTTTGAATTTAGGATTATTTTAGATTCAAGTCATTCCAAGTTTAGATCATTTGGCTTTGAGGCTGGAGTTTATAAGTTTAGGTCATGTCAGATTTTGGTTACTTCAAGTTCGAATGATTACGGGTTTGACGCTCAAGTTTTTCAAACTGGGTCATTATTGATTCAAGTTTGAGTCATTTCGGTTTAAAACTGTCAATTTAGTAAGTCAGGTTGATTTTGGATCAAGACAATTCAAGTTTTAAAGGTTTTGAATTCGATTCATTTCAAGTTTGGGTCATTCGGGTCAATTTTGGTTTTCGACCTTCTATATATTCAAATTTTGTGATTTAATTTGATATAATTTTATTTTTTTATAATATCTAAAACTATCTTCAGCGGGTCAAGTTGATTTTGGACCGAGTCAATTCAAGTTTTAAAATTTCTAGATCATTTTGGATAACATAATTCGGGTTTGGATTGTTTTATATTTTAAGTCATTTCAAATTTGGGTGATTCAAGTTTGAGTCTAGAGTTTATCAAATAAATTTTATCGATAAACTTGAAATTTTCTTGCATTGTTGATGTCATTTGAATTTAGAATCTTGCTTTTGATTTATAAGATAAATCCAAAATCAGTCCATAGAAGAAATTTAAATAATAAATATACCCATTTCATGAAACAAGAAAGAAAAAAACAGACATAAAGTCCAAAGTTCCTGGAAAATGTCATAAATCGAAGATTTATAAGACAAATAATATACAACGTTTGACACTTACAATTTTAACCTTAATATAATCTTCCAATCATCATCAACCCAATGTCTTGCTTTGCTTTTTTTTCCTTGACCTGTTGGAGCTTGAAACATTATGGCGTTGTATGTTCATGTTAAGTTTGTATACAGGGGGAAGGCAAAATAATAAAAAAAATTAGGGGACCAGAAATAAATTATAATTTTTTTTAAAAGTTAAAATATAATTTTACTATTATATTATTTTATATTTTTTTTAATTTAATAAATAGTCCGTTAAATAAACTGTCGAGCAACTTGTCAACCATCAATATCTTGATTCTAATACGACTCAATCTTTATTCTCTATTCCACGTAACTTAGTTTCCGAATACGTATTGAATCTCTATATTTGTTGCAACTAAATCCTGTAAAAAAATTGTGCACATGCAATGTTACTTTCATTGTTTCTCGAGGTGTTGTAACACTCAATAGGTATGTCTTGATAAGTCGAGAGTGTTAAGAATGCAAGAGACAACTACCCATTATTTTCAATAGCGATAATAACGGAGAAATAGTGAAAGACACAAAGATTTACGTGATTTCATCGGTCAGTTGTGTTTACATTTACCAAATTGTTGACCAAGATTTAAAGTAATAGATTTAAATAAATATTTAGGGGTTAAATCGTAGCTTTCGAATCACGGATTTAAATAAAAGTCGCAACTTAATCGTTATTTTACTTATAGATTTTAGAGTAATTGATTGCAATAACAATTATTACCTTTGCAATCCAGACGTTGAAGTATGCTTAGATATTTATATAAGCAATTATTACGGTAAGAACTTCAGGCATCACCCTATAAAGGATGAAGCATTACTTGAATTCCGTGTTGTGGTTGAAGCGTGATTACAGGAAATGGCGCATGAACGTAGGTGGGGGAGAGAGTAAAGGCGTAGCGTTGGAGAATCATTGAGAGAGCAACCTTTGTTTCTGTGGTTGCAAAGCTCATGCCAACGCAAGATCGAGGTCCCATCGAAAAGGGAATGAATGCTGCAGAGTTGTATTTGGTAGCACTAGCGATGCCTTCAACGAATCTCTCCGGTTTGAAAAGATGTACATCGTCTCCCCATAGTTGAGGGTCATGGTGAAGTGCTATGATTGGGATCAATATCTCCAGATTTGCAGGCAAAACGAGTTTTCCCAATCGAACTTCTTTTTTGATCTTTCGGATCACGGCAGCTACAGGAGAATACAATCTCAAGGTTTCATTGACGACCATGTTCATCTGCCACCAAAATAAGTTTCATTTATTAAATAATAGTCAGGAGTGAAGTCATAAATTTTTTTAAGGGGCCGGAAATTATATATTTCCATAAGAGGTACAATGCAATTTCACCATTGTATTAGTTAATATCTTTAAATATTTTTAAAGATCTGAATCAAAATTTTATCATATTTGAAGAGACAAAATATAATTTACCATATATTAGAGGGTAAAAAAATACAATTTTCTCATTTTAAGGTGTCCAAGGCCACTACCTGTCCTCGACATTACCCCTGATACTAGTAAGAAAACACCTTAATAGTACAAACATAAGTTGGCAATCAAGTTGAGAGTAATTTTTTGCTTGCCTCTACCCTAAACTTGTCAATGGATGAATCAAATTGATTTTCGATCGAATTAATTTGGGTTAGATTTAGAGTTTGGGTCAATTTTGGACTTTGGTCACTTTTTGCCTAATTTAGTCGAGTTTGAGGATTGGAGTTTTTTTAGTCAGGAGTGCATGTACTTCAAGTTTAGATTATTTTAGATTATTTATTCTGATCATTTTAAGTTTGAAATATTTCTAGTTTGAGTTAGTTTTGAATTTAGAGTCAAGTTGGATGGGTTCAAATTGTTGCCATTTTATGATAAAATCGAGCTAGGTTAAAATCTATTTAACCAAAGGCTAGAATAATCTAAATCTGAACTTAACCCAACTCGTTTTGACCATAAACCATTAACAACCCAAACTCGTCCAACTCTAGTTTGAAAATGAATTCAATCACAAATGATATGAACTAAAAATGATGTAAACCTCAAATAACCTGAACTCAAAATTAACTTAAATTTGAAATGATTCAAATTCAAAATGACCAAAAAAAAATTAAAAGTCAAATTCGGCCGTCTAAATTGACCTAACTTGAAACTAACCCAACCTGATCTATTGACTGAAAGTAAAATGCACTATTGAAATTGATAGAGATTGTGAATTTACTTACAATTTTTAATTTGGCAATGCCTTCAGAATTAGGATTTTGGTCCCCAAATACCTCAATCACCTCTTGCCTTGTTTTTTCTTGCCATTTAGTATGAATTGCTAAAACAAGGATCGTCCACGCAAGCAAGGAGTTGGTCGTTTCTTGACCGGCAAAGTAGAATGTTTTGCACTCATCCACTAGATCCTCGATGGAAAATCGGTTTTTCTCGTCGGAATCACGATAAGCATTTATAAGTAATCCTAGAAAATCATTGCCAAAACCGTCAGCTTCTCCTGTCTCTACTTTCTTTTCCCTTCTCTTAACCATTTCCATCACACAATCATGAATTCCATTAGCAAGTTTCTCTGATTCTATTTCATCCGCGGTTTTCCATATCTTGCTGTAAAAGAAAACAAAGGTATAAGCTTAAACCTTTCAATTGAGTGGATCTGTTGGTTTTTAGTTGAGTCAATTTGGATTAGTTCATTTTAATTTGGGTCAATTTGACGATGAAATAATTTCAGGGTTTTTATTAAATTTGGATTTGGTATACTTGTTCATAGGCTAGACAACTCATCCAAACTGGAAGGCTCGCCTGAAATAGGAGAGGTATTGGACAAAAGTATAATGCTAAGAATTAGACGAATTTAAAAGATGGGTTGAGTTTTAACATTCAATGTCTATGCCCGTCTCAACCTGTTTTATACTTCTGTAATATATTTTTATTTTGCTTTTCTATATTATGTAATTTATGTAATATAAAATTAAATATATAATAATACAATACTACTTAAACATTAAAATATATATATTAAGTTGTGTAAATTTAAAATTTTAATAAAATAAAATCATCTAAAATATTATATTAATATTAATATTTTTTAAGAAATAATGTTGGTGGATAAAACAAACTTCGATTAGTCATTTACAAAAGTGAACAAGATTGGCCAAAATTTTATGCTCATATTTCTAGTTAGGCTAGGCTTGGGTAAAAAAAAAATATATTAATATCATACATAGGATTATCCTAACCCATGAATTCCTCTAGATTTTAGTCATTTCAGGTTCAAGTTTAAAGTTTTTTTTTTTATTATTTATTAAATCTTAACTCAATTAACATGGGTATTGTTGCCAATGCAGGAGGACGCGAGTTCGAGTGTGCTGAAGCTCATTATCCTCCTATTTATGGGCTGGAGAGAAATTATGAGTAGTTCTAGGCAGACCTAGGTCCACCCAAAATTTGAGAGGGTTTGGGTAAAAATATTAGGCCAAAAAAATTAGCCCGTTTAAAATATAGGTCGGGCTTGAGCTTGAACATTCAAGGCCCAAGCCCAATCCAACCTAACCAATTTTTAAGTTCATAATACTTTATATTATGTTATTTTTATATATTATGTAATTTAGAACACATTAAAAAAAAAACTTATACTAAATATATAATACTACTCTAATGTAAACAAGACGACTATATAAAAAATTTCAATAAATAAAAGTCTTTTGCAAATATGGCTGTGTTTGAGCAAAATTTTAAGCTTATATTTTGGGTCGAAATGAGCTTGAAAATACATAAAGTATGTTAATATCATGCTTAGGTCCGACCCGATCCTGCCATGAGCATCTCTAGTTCTATATTTTGTGTAAAAAAAACAGATATAATCAGAATATGTAATGAGATTGTTAAAGAAAAAAAGCTTGAGTTTTTCAACTTTGGTCTTCGGGAGTTTGAGTCATTTGAGTTTTGATGGGTTGATGTTTAAATTATTTCAAATTAATTGTTTGGGTAAATTTAGATTATGATGGTTGACTTTTATGGTTGGATGGAGTTTAGGTTGAAATTGATCAAGTCAAATTATCTAGTTGGAGTAGAATTAAGATATCTAAGCTATGGTGGTTGTGGATGAAAAAATGGATGAAGCTACCTGATGCCAGGAATCGGAGTTTTGAAATAATTTCGACTAACTAGAATCGCCAATTTCGTCAACATGTCGAAAATCTTCTTCCCTTCCAAGTAATTACTACCGAAAGCCGTTCTCGATATAACTTCTGAAGTCAACAACCTGAACTCGTTAAACACTTCGATCTCTTCGCCGTCTCGACCTTTCCACTTCTCCAACATATTCTCGACGCTAGCAATCACTGCTGGATTCATATTCTGCCATACACACACACACACCATCCATCCATGTTACGTCGCGTTTATCGTGATTACAGATATAAATTCAAAGCCTTACTTTCAAGCTCTCTCCATGGAAAGCATGATTCGCCAACTTCCTTTGCTTCGCCCATTTCGCACCTTCGGAGGTCACGAGGCCTTCCCCGACGATCTTATGAATAATACTCGAATCATCCTTCCTTTTCGGAAAAGACCCGTCGTTGGTTTTCAGTATCTCTTTGATTAATTCGGGTTCGGATATCACCAGTTGAGCTCGATTCCCCTCCCACGTAAGATAATTCTGCCCTATTTTTTTTTTTTTAAAAGAGAAATGATTAACATTTTCAAATGAAATTTATATATATATATATATATATGAAAAAGAACATGTAAATCATCATCACCATAAGTGTTGATCCAAGAATGAATCTGAGGAATAACTCTGGGGACTATATTATGAGTTAAGGAAGCCATGGGTTTGCTTAAAGCTTCGTATCTGAAACGGGTAGAGGCTTTGTTGTTGCCATGGATGAACTCATATGGAGGTCCTTTGATTCCTTGTAAACTCAGTGCTCTTTGTATTTTGAAAGGTATCCACCAGTATTTATGAAGGAATTTCAGTAGAAATAAGGATAAAGAACTTGCCAGAAAGATTAAAAGCTTTGCTGTTGAATCCATTCTCGTCTGTTTAAGAATGAATTCAGATGTTTATATATATATATTTGAAGGCTGAAGTGATGACAAATAAGAAAGATTAAATTGATTGAATTTTAATTTAATTGATATTTGACATTAGATAGATAAATAAAAAATAAAAAATTTAATTTCAAATAAAAAAATTCTAAAAATAATAGTTTGAGTTGGCATCCTGCATCCACTTCCCAAATTTTCAGCAATAAAAAATATATGGTGGTATGAAATTATGAAATTGTATTATGTCATTGATTTTTTTTAAAAAATTAATATTTTTTATAATATTTTTTAAATGATGATATGAGATAATCTTAAAGTATTAAGATATCCAAATTGAAGGATTAAATTGAAAAAAATTATTAAATTTCAAATTTGGACTAAATTGAGAAATTTTGTTAAATTCAACCAATTTATCCCTAAAAGATTTTATTGCATTGTTGTTGTCATCTAATTTAGAATCTAATGGATGAATCCAAATCAGTCTATAGAAATATATTATATATATATATATATAAATAATCAAAATTTCCCATTTCTTGAAACAAGAAAAACAAGTAAAAGAACAGACATAACATCCAAATTGCATGGAAAATGTCATACATCAAATGTTTGTAAGACAAATAATGAAACATCATTTTACACTTTACTTCTTAACCGTAATAGTTAATATAATCTTCTAGTGATCATCAATCTAATGTCATGTTTGGTATTTAGTCATTGTCTTGCAACCTTCAACATTATGTCATTGTAACAATGCTCTAAATGAAAGTTAAACTTTTTATAATAATAATATTTTTTTTATCATATTTGTGAAAGAAAATTTGAATTTCATTTGTGAGAATAATAATTTATTTATAACTCCTCGAATATATAATAATTTATTTATAACTCATTGATTATGTAACAGTAGATATATAAATTAATTAATGGGTTATAATAATTAGCAATGACCATGAGTGTAATACCCACTTCCGATCTAATCGTTAGATTTAAGATATGAGATGTCACATTTATTGTCGGAATAATTACACCTTCATTTGTATACCAAATAAACAATTTACCCAAGTCATTAAGTTTAAATACTTAATTATATGTTATTTATTCAAATCCAAGCTATAAATAAACTTACGAAAGCTCTTATGAGAAACCGTTGTTAATTGAAGAACTAAAATGTAAAAATTTCAAAATACCTAGATAACATAGTGACCATTTGGGAATCATGTCGCAACATTGAAGGCAAAAGCTTGACTTCGCGACTTCAATTGAGGGGAGTCGACTTACGTGTATATTTTTATATTGTTTATACCAGCAAAACTAATCTACTCTATTTCAATAGATGTAAACTTATGTCTCTTTACGTGTATATTGTTTATACCAGCAGCATATGCTGCTGCTAAGGAAGTTTATACCACAGCTAGAATGTCATTCTCTCGTGAAGATAACATAACCTGGTCACTCCCCGTAGATTTTGGGTTCAGTTACCTCATCAGGTTGCACTTATACGTGCAGAAAAGCAGGAATTTTGTCGACGAAAACGGAATGGCTGTTCATGTTGATGTTCATACCAACTCTTCAAGTGGTGCCACTCATGCAGAAACCAGCAGCTTAATTCAGGAGATGGGAGTTCCCGTGTATAGAGATTTTATTGTGAATCTCTCGAGAAAACACCAGGGGGAAGTGTTTGTCTCAGTGTCCATACAATATAATCGAAGTTTAGTTCATAATGTGCCGTTCTTGAATGGGTTCGAAATCTTCAAACTATCTGATGAAAACAACTCTCTTGCGGGATCTAATCCATTCAAAGCAAGAAAGGTATCTTTATCTGTAAATCATTTTATCGCTCGGACTGTTTATTATATACTTTTAACAGTGGTTGGTGTAAGTATATATTCGGCCCTTATTTCTTTACAATTACCATTGCCATCTAGCTTTAAATGGAACATCAGAACAGTTACATGTTTGCCATTGTCAAAGGACTGCCCACACTTCACTCTTGCGGAGATAGAGTCGGCAACCGAGAACTTCTCGGCTGCTTTCTTACTTTGTTCGGGGGGTTGGGAAAGATATACAAGGGGTTTGTTAACAACAGAAATACGCTGACTGCTGTTGCTATAAAGCGTTCGAATCCTGAATCACGTCAAGGTATCAATGAATTCCAAACCGAAATCACCATACTTTCGAAGCTTCGACACTGCCATTTAGTATCCTTGATCGGGTGTTGCATGGGTGCGAATGAATTGGTCCTCGTTTACAGTTTCATGGCAAGAGGTACATCAGCAGACCACCTTTACAAGACCAAGGAATCACCACTTCCATGGAAGAAGAGGCGGTGCAGCTCGACGATCGCATTATCTCCACACGTCGACAGGGAAGCAATGTATCATTCACCGTGATGTGAAAACTACAAACAGTCTATTAGATCGGATTTCAGACCATCCAAAATCGGACCAAAAATGACAATGACAGAATCTGAAACTCATGTGAGTACTTGGATCCAGAGTATTATCAACGTCAAAAACTGACTGAAAAATCTATCGTCTACTCGTTCGGGGTTGTGCTGATTGAATTGTTGTTTGCTAGACCTGCCGTGTTACAAAGTGTCAAAAATGAAGAAGACTATGGCAAGGTGAATTTGGCTGATTGGGCACTAAATTGTTATCAAATGGGGACCCTGGAACAGAACATTGACACGTTCTTACAGGGAAAGATCAACCCTGAATGTTTTAAGACATTTACAGGTATAGCAAAGAAATGTTTGGCAGACAAGGAAGCAATAGACCTAGTATGGGGGATGTGAAAAAAAAAATAGAATAAAATAAATAAAATAAAGAACACACAAATTTTACGTGGAAACCCTTTCGGGAAAAAAAACCACGGGCAGAGGAGAAGAAAATTCATTATGTCGAAAAATTTGTATCAATACAAGAGGAATAGACTATGTCTATTTATAGGCTTGTAAAGCCATATTCTAGTAGGATTGAAACACCCTATCCTAATCAATATAAAATAGATGAAGTTTAATAAGGTTTAAAAAACCTTATTCTAAAATAAAATAAAAGAAATCTAGTTCTATATGGATTTTACTTTTATTTTATTTTCCATCATATTCTATAAGAATTTGGGTCACTTAATTCTAACAATCTCCACCTTGACACAAATTCTCAATGAACAAGTTCTTCATTGCGAACTTTCAATAAACAAGTTCTCCACCTCTTCCATAAAACCCCTTAAGGGTTTAACTCAACAATGAACACCAACCAAGTCTAAGCAATGCTCAAACTTGGTTTTAGGAAGTGACTTAGTCATCATATCTCTGCAGGATTTTCATGAGTACTAATTTTGCTCACAACAATATCACCACGAGCAATAATATCACGAACAAAATGATACCGAACATCAATGTGTTTTGTTCTCTCATGAAACATTTGATCTTTTGTAAGAAATATAGCACTCATTGTCACAAAAATATCATGCTGATTTGAAGGCCTTCATTGAGTTCACTAAATAGTCCCTTCAACCAAATAGCTTCTTTGCAAGCCTCGATGTCGCCATGTACTCAGCTTGATGTGGTAGACAAAGCGATCGTAGTTTGCAAAATGGCTTTCCAACTAATTGCACAACCTCCGATTGTAAAGACGTAACTCGTGAGAGATCTTCTTCTATCAAGGTCTCCAAAGAAAATCAGCATCAACATACCCTATGACTCCATCTTTAGTTCTTCCAAATCGTAAGCAAACATCGGTGAGTGCCTCGTAAGTATCTTAAAATCCACTGAACTGCTTTCCAATGTTCTTTACCGGGATTTGCCATGTATCTGCTAACTACACTGACTGCATATGATAAATCTGGACGTGAACAAACCATAGCATACATGAGAGATCCCACTGCACTAGAGTATGGAACATGTGACATGTACTCAATCTCATCATCTGATTGTGGAGACAAAATCGATGAAAGTCTGAAATGGGCTGCTAAAGGAGTACTAACAGGCTTAGCACTCTGCATATTGAACCTGCAAAGAACTTTCTCAATGTACCCCTTCTGACTTAGGTACAATTTACTTGATTTTCTATCTCTGAGAATCTCCATACCAAGTATCTTCTTTGCTGGTCCTAAATCTTTCATCTCAAATTCTTTACTTAGTTGGGCTTTGACCTTTCTTATCTCTTCTTTATCTTTTGCTGCTATCAACATGTCATCAACATAAAGAAGTAGATACACAAAAGAACCATCACTATTTTTCTTAAAGTAAACACAACTGTCAAAACTACTTCTTTTGAAATCATGAGAAGTCATAAAGGAATCAAACCTCTTGTACCACTGTCTTGGTGACTGTTTCAAACCGTAAAGGGACTTTTTCAGCAAGCAAACATAGTTCTCTTTTTCTGAAACTGTAAAACCTTCTGGTTGTTGCATGTAAATATCCTCATCAAGCTCTCCATGCAAAAATGCAGTTTTTACATCTAACTGCTCAAGCTCCAAATCATGCATGGCCACAATACCAAGCAAAGCTCGAATCGAACTATGCTTAACAACCGGGAGAACACATTCAGAAGTCCACTCTGAATTTGATCAGTAACCCTTTGCAACAAGCCTTGCTTTATATCTGGGTTCTTCAACTCCTGGAGTCCCTTCTTTCTTTTTAAATACCCATTTACAACGAACAACCTTTTTACCTTTAGGAAGTTTCACAAGGTCCCATGTTCTGTTTTTGTGGAGTGATTCCATCTCTTCTTGCATAGCAAACATCCACTTTTCTGAGCCTTCACAGTGTAATCGCCTCGGAATAATTAGATGGCTCTTGATTCGCATCTATATCTTCACCACATTCAAAGCATAAGCAACTAGATCACCTCAAAGATATTTCTTTGGAGGTTTAATTTCTCTTCTAGTTCTGTTTTTGGCGATAGAGTATTGTGGTGAAGAAGCAACTCTATTCTCAATTTTTGTAATGGCTAGAGGAGTTGACTCAGATTAATCGATGCTCTACTTGTTTTTGATTTTCTTTATTGGAAGAGTCTTTAAGAGATAAGTTAGGTAGCATAGCGGTTTCATCAAAAACAACATCTCTACTAATCACAACTTTTCTATTTTCAGACACCATAACTTATACCCTTTTACACCACTTTATAACCAAGAAAAACACATTTAATGGATCTCGGTTCCAATTTTCCATTATCAACATGAGCATATGCAGGGACACCCAAAGATCTTTAAATCGTAATAATTAGCGGGATTACGGACCATACCTCTTGTGGAGTCTTTTTCTCAATGGCAACGGATGGAGATCGGTTGATCAAAAACATGCATGATGACGCTTCTTACGCCCAAAATGACTTCGGTAAGTTGGCATTTGACAACATACATCGAACATTCTCTATGATCGTTCGTTCATTTGTTCTGCTAACGCTGTTTTGTTGTGGAGTATGACGAATCATTAGGTGTCTTATGATTCCTTCCGACTTGCACAATCTATTAAACTCATCGAGCAGTAACTCTAAGCCATTGTCTCATGCGGAGGTATTTTATCTGTTTTTTCCGTCTGCTTTTTCAATCATAATTTTCCAAGACTTAAATGCGGAAAACACATCACTTTTCTCGCTTGGAAAGAACGCCCAAACTTTTCTCGGAAAAATCATCAATAAAGGTTAGCATATAATTAGCTCCACCTCCGGAAGGCACTCTAGATGGCCCCACAGAGTCGAATGAATATACTCCAATGTTCCTTCGTGTTATGGATTCCTCTAGTGAATCGAACTCTCTTTTGTTTTCCAAAACACACGGTGCTCACAGAAATTCGGTTTGCAAATTCCTTGCCCATTAAGAAGTCCTCTTTTGCTCAATTCTGCATGCCATTCTCACTCATATGCCCTAGGCGCATATGCCAAAGTTTAGTAATATCATCATCGACAAAGGACGAGGAAGCGATAGTTGCATCACCAAGATATGATAGAACCACCGCAAAACATATAACTTGGCAATCTTTCTCTGTCCTTTCATCACAACAAGGGACCCTTTGGAAATCTTTAAAACCCACTTTCACCGTATATCTCTGCCGCTTTTGAATCAAGAGTACTCAACGAAATTAAATTTCTTTTCAATTCGGAACATGCCGTGCGTCACTAAGTGTTCGACAACTCCATCAAACATCTTAACTTTAATTGTTCCAACACTGCGCGATTTTACACGAAGTATTATTTCCCATCAAAACAACACCTTCGACATTAATCGTTTAGTAAGTTGTAAACCAATCCCGATTGGGACTCATATGGAATGTGCAGCTGAATCAAGTATCCACTCCTCGCTTACTTTAGAATCATTGACGTAGCGACTAGAAGTTCACCATCGTTGTAGTCTTCTACAACATCGACTTCACCGAATTTTCTCGGTTGTTTTCCTTTTGATTCGCAGCCTCCCTTTTAATCTTATTTTGTAGCTTATAGCACTCGAGTTTAATGTGCCCTTTCTTCTTGCGAAGTTACAAGTTTTACCTCTGTTTGAAGACTTGATCTACCCTTAGATTTACCACGAGGATTCCGTTCTGTGTCCTACCACGATCATCATCGACATTCCGATCTTGTCTCCCACGAACAATGAGACCCTCTCCCCGAGAGTCGGGTTTAACCACAAGATGCTTCATCTTATCATACGAGGTTAAAGAATCATAAACCTCATCAACTGTTAGAGACTCACGGCTATATAAAATCGTGTCTCTAAAGGTTGAATAAGACGGGGCAACGAACAAAGTAGAATCAACCCTAGATCTTCCTTATCATACTTGAACCTCCATGGCTTCCAAGTTTGAGAGAATTTCTTTAAACACTCATTAAGTGTTCGTGTCACGCGACGCACCTTCCTCCAAACGATGAGCATAAAGACGCTGCTTCATATGCAACTTGCTTGTTAGAGTTTTCGACATACATATTTGTTCTAGCCTCTTCCATAATGCAATGGCGCGTTTTCTCTTTCATCACATCTTGCAAAATTTCGTTGGACAAATGCGAGATGTAATTGTGTTAATGCCTTTCGATCCTTACGCTTTTTCTCTTCATCCGTTAATGTCGAAGGCATCTTATCTATCCCTAGCGGGGCATCCTCCGATCCATCTCATGCAAGAAGCGCTTTGCATCTTAATTTGCCACAACGCAAATCTAGTGTTGCGATCCAACAAATGAATTTCATATTTCAAAGACGCCATTACCGTGATCGAGATGAATAACCCTAAGCTCTCGATACCAATTTGTGAAAAAAATAGAATAAAATAAATAAAATAAAGAACACACAAATTTTACGTGGAAACCCTTTCGGAAAAAACCACACAGGCGAGAGGAGAAGAAAATTCACTATGTCGAAAAATTTGTATCAATACAAGAGGAATAGACTATGTCTATTTATAGGCTTGTAAAGCCATATTCTAGTAGGATTGAAACACCCTATCCTAATCAATATAAAATAGATGAAGTTTAATAAGGTTTAAAAAACCTTATTCTAAAATAAAATAAAAGAAATCTAGTTCTATATGGATTTTACTTTTATTTTATTTTCCATCATATTCTATAAGAATTTGGGTCATTTAATTCTAACAGGGGAAATATTGTGAAACTTGGAGCTGGCATGGCGGCATGAGCTGAAGCGTTCATTGATGGAAGCCAATGGAACTCATGGAATGACTGACGTTAATTTCACTCCGATGATTGATGGTCAACAGTTGTTCCCCGCCGGTAATTCAGAACCAACCCCAGGTGTTGAGTTTTCAGAAATCATCGTTCCGACCGGACGTTGACAAGTTTGCATTCGCTGATTCTATAACCCTTGTTACTGTTTTAGGTTACTCTCACTCTTCATTATCATTTTTAGCATTATGTTTTAGATGTCCTGCTTGTTGGAGTGTATAAAAAATTCTAAACACAAAAAAATCAAAGCGAACTGAGTTTAAAAAATTGAATTTTTTCATATACTCAGACTTTATAATTTAATTAATTTTCATATTCGATTTAATTAACTTATTCAATTAATTTTTTATTTTGACATTTTAAATCGAATAAATCAAATAAATTAAATATGAAAATCATTTATATCGACCAATTCAATTCACTTTGATATAAAATTTAAGAACCAAATAATTAAACAAACTTTAAGATCATAACTCATAAAATTTAAAAATCATAATTCTTTTATATACTCAAATTTAAACATTAAAACTTAAATATTAAAATTTAATACTCTTAAAAATCCAAACCCATTAAAATTAAAACCTAATATCCATTAATATTTAAAATCTAAATTGAGATTTTATTTTTTTATAATATTCATTTTAATTATTATTTAATGTGTATATATATATAAAAACTCTATATACCTATCAAAGAAATTAAAAATTTTTGGAATTCATTAAATTTGTTTAATTTAACTTCTAATATTTTCATAATGAATTTGAAACAAAAATAAAATTAAAGAAATACAATATACTAATTTGAAGAAAAAGACAAATTACAAGTAACTCAATTAAAAAACGAATCAAACCAAAAAAATTTCATTCCCTTTGTTTAATTTTGCTCCCTAAATAAATTCAATTTATTCGGTTTACATACATGGATAATTTGATTTTGATATATAAAAAAAATTGTTGGTAAAAATACCATTAAAACCCCTAATATAGGAGTTAAATTATACAATCTATTTTTTTTTTTTTTTAATAAAAAGAGCAAAATACAATCTATTCTTAGTACAACTGTTGATTTAGAAATGTGAATTTTACAGTCTACAGGCATATATAGAGCTAAAGCATGAAACATAAGACGGAAAAACAAGTAAAACACGAACACGACATGACTAGATACATTTCGAAATCTTAAATATGATTACGACACGAGAAAAAATACGAACATGTGAGGAATTACACAAAAATTGCTAGGCTAGTTGCTTGCATGCCAATCCACTAAAAAACAATCAAGAACCTCAATTCTATGTCAAAACATCTATTAAATTTGATGAGCTAATTCAAGGAGCTTTGCATTAGAAATCTACCTATATAGCTTTCATCTCCTTCTCTTCTTACTGCCTTTACCTAATTGTCCAGATTTAAAGGCATGTTCTTGTTCTTGCAAAAATGCTATCGCCCTTCCATAGTTAGCTGCTCTTTCCTTTTCCACTAATTCCCTATCTCTTTGCTTCGCCTCATATAAGAAATAATTGTCTTTACGTAACTCTCGAGCCGCCCCTTTGGCTTCGCGTTTTATAAGTTTTTGTAGCTTTCTTCTCTCGGCTCGTTCTCGATCTGGATCGTAGTCTCTACCTTTAACAAAGCTGCAATGTAACATGGGAAATAGACCATTAGTCCCCCGAGTCTAAATATCATTGAGACGGGAGGTAAAAGTTAAAATTAGAGCTAATGTGATTTACTTCTCTTCAAATTTCGGATTAAGTAATTTGATAGGAGCCGGCTTCTGCTTGCGTAGCTGAAGTGGTCTCCGCAGCGTATAAGTTTCGTCAGCTTTCTTCTTAATGAGTTGAGAAACATTGCTGAACTTATCTTTCAATGCCTTCGGCATGTGTTTCTGCTCCGATACTTCAACTAATAATGTTGCAATCGGTAAGAAAATTTCGGGAAAGGAGTTCAACCCGTCATAGATCTCAATAAATCCTTGCAAAGTTTCAATCACAGTTAGCAGTGCACTAGCCCTGAAGATAAACGCAATGAAAGGGAAAAGTCCATATAAGTTGAAAGTTACTTAAGACAGTAGAATTAATGAAATGAGACAAAGAAACCAACAATGAAAAACAGCACCAAGAGCTGACCTGAAATTATCCGAGCGGAAAAATGACAAGTCATCTGACATTTCCATTACCATGAGGAAATTCAGAGGATTAATTTCATCCACGCCATCATGTATGCATAATAAGGGCCTGAGTGCTTTCAGTTCCATAAAATGATAGAACTGATAAGAAAGAATGTACATAAATAGAACAATTTAGTCCAATAAGTAGCACAAGAAAACAAATTTATTAGGAAGTTACAGTACCTCTGAATCTTGCTCAGATGCTAGTTTGTGTTCTGTAGCTGCCATCAACAGAGTTCGGAGGAACATAATAGCTTCAGGACAGAACTTCTGAGATTGCTTCGTGAACTACAAATACCAAGATTTATCATGTAAGGAACGGCATATATATGGTACGTTGGTAAACATGTGAACAAACTTGCTAAAATCCTTTTGTAGTTGTGGGTTTGTGGCAATGCCTCGGTTCGAATCTGGCTTTACAAGTTAGGGACCTTAAGAATACAAGTGATTGCACAGATAAATTTATAAATACGAATTTCATTTGTAACACAATTATTAAGCAGCGTGCTTTAAAGTAACTGATTTTCATATGCTCAACAAACAAAAAGAAAAGACCATTATCTAAGATGTCATAAGGTGCATGTAAGAAGAAACTTCAAACTCTTACAAGACAAGTTCAAGGATAGAGTGAAAAGGATAAACATGTACATACCATGAGAATCATGGAACATAAAAACGAACCAATAGCAACATCTCGACCCGACATAATGGGACAACGCATCAGATACTCGCACATTAACAATAGTGCTGGAGTTGTTACTACATGACGATAATCAGAGCATGGAAAAATCATGGACCATAACCTCAGGAGAAACAACGTTTTCAAGGTAGGCCAGCATCCATTTTCTGCAAATAAAATAAAATGCATCTTATTAGGAATTCTACAAATATAATAAAGTTAGGGCAGTGACAAAGAATCAAGCAATCACATACCATGGTTCTTGAGAGCCTCACATAATTGTACGCGAGTTCGTAAGATTCGCTCACGAGCACATATTGCGGAGAAAAATGGGATCTCTGTACTCATCTCCATTATTGGCTTGACAAGCAAATTAGATAACTCAAAATTCAAGGGCTTTTTATTTGCTAACACGGCAAAATATTGCAAAAGAACACCATAAAATACCTGGTAAATAGAAGATATATCAGTTTTAAATTGAAGGTGCCAATCTCCATATTTGTAGGATATCAGAATGCCCTATAAGGAAACTTACTTGCATTTTCTTCCGATTTTCTGCGGCAAGCTTAATTGCATTGCTTGCCCGAATTCGGTTGATAATCACAATAACGTCATCATTAGAACGATTCTCCAATAAGGAAGACAGTTCCTCTAGGTTCTTTGGAGCTTCGATTATAAACGGAATGTCCGACTTCATTGAAGTATGTTTGCCACTTGCTTTGGGTTTTTTTGCATCCACGAACTCTACACATTTCTTAAGTTCAGTTTTGCTTGTTTTGTTACGGCTTTTTTTATCCACATCTGCATCACCGATGGCCTCATCATGTCCATCGGTCTCCTCATCCTCTTCCAAATCTGTACCAACATTGTCATCATCGCTCTGCTCCCAGTCCTTCAAAGAGAGAGTCTTTTCAGATTCATTTTCATCATCTTCTTCTTCTTCTTCAGATTCTTCATCTTCATCGGTATCTTCAGCACTTCCCAAATCTTCAGAATCATCCTCATCTTCATCCTCGGAATCATTAGCATCTTTTCTTTCAAGAATCTCATCAACCCAACCCTTTTTATTACCAGGCTCATCATCAAGTGCAAAGGAGTCACCAAGATCATCTCCTGAGATGGCCCTTGGCCTCTGAGCATAATCTTTCTCCGCATTTTCACCATCTTCATCACTAGAATAATCCGTTGCTAACATCCTCTTTTGACGCTCCTCCTGAAATTTGGGCAATCCTATGTAAGTTCTTAAGCAAACATTCTAACATAGTGTCTTTAACATGTATAACCATGAAAAAATGATAATAATCAAACATTCTAACATAGCGTCTTTAACATACATAACCATGAAATAACGATAATAGTAGTTACCGTATCAAACAAAATCCTATTTCGAACCAAAAAAGCACAAGATAAAGCCCTGTTTTACGTGAATTTCCATCTCTCAGAAAAACTCTATCAACTGTAATAGCTACTAAATAGCTCTCTAAATAAAACTATAGCATGCAAAAGCAAATATAACCAAAAGGAAGTAGTTGAGCTTTGACCACAGATACCTCTAATCGCTCGAGTCGCTCCCTTTCCTCTTGGGCAATCTCTTCGGGTGTCTTTGTCCTGTCAGATGGCCGAGCACGCATATCCAATACCATCTCATGGACAAGTTTATCATAGGAATCAGGTTGTTCCTGTCGGTAAAAAAGGGGGAAAATGCTTGATTTTGATGCACCACTAAAAGCAAGAACATATTAACACTAACAGTGAAGAAATACGGCATGCTAAAGTAAGATTTCCGAAAACAGAAGCAAATAAATGAAGATCAGAACTTTGCATGGGCAAGAGCACTGATCAGCATGGCCAGTTTAATAACATGTTGATTACACTTCATTTTTCTTTTAAATATTCGTGTTTCATTTTTCTTTTAAATATTCGTGTCTAAAACTCCAGTCTGAGACAGGGATACAGGTATATCAGCTCAAAGGATCCTCCAAATGCAACGGAAAACTTAGAAAAATCTAACCATACCCATGCCGGATACAGGTATGCATCAAACAGCCACCCAAGTAAGAGTAACATAAGTTTAATAAGACCCGACGTAGAACCATAACTCGTTACCTGATAATTAGTTTCAGCTTTCTGCGTAACGGCTAACTCTTCCTTTTTCACATGCTCATCCGGAATACTCTTGTTCACGAGAGCTTTCAAGGCATTCATTTTGCCTGGCTCAGTGAGAGACAATAAGGCTTGGGACTGCACTAAAGATGAGAAGCTCTTATCTAATTCATCCATCAGTTGCTCGTTTTCTTCTTTATCTCTAGCTTTTTGTGCCTGGTACAAAACAAGGAAAAAAATTAGAGACCGGATGTCAAGACACGATAACGGTTGGGAAACAATAGAGTTACCTTTGTGGTGCATATGAAATTTTACCTTGAAAAACTTGCTCTTCAAAATAACCTCTTCCATTATTTCCTTCTTGGATTTGTGCTTCTGTAGAATGAAAACCATCAATTTAAACTATGTTTCAGGGCATCTAATATGACACCGCAAAAAGGACACGCTCTGTATATCGTATATAACCCTAATGAGGATAAGACCAAACACAAATGACCGATAACATTGAAATTGCTAAGCTGACCATCAAACACGACTACAAACAAGTGTTAATGAAAGAGAATAGGTCTTACATTTTCTTCTCCTTCTATCAAATCCCCTTCCAAGGGATCCTTGGCACTGTGAGAATTAAGGTGCTTTAAGACTGTTGACCGCTCTGAAAAGAAGAACAAATCATCATGACCATTAATGTAGCTTAAAGAATAAAAGATTGGAATGTACATAAAGAACAGAACATCCACCAAAATAAGCAGAAATATGGTAAAAGGAGAACCGAGGAGATGACAACTCATGCCTAAACTAAATTACTGCATTTGCATGCATCATTAACAAAAACAAGCTTTAAGCTTATTGATAATGGCAAGTACATAAAGAAGAATACAAAGTTCTTGCCGTAGACAGGAGCTTTAAAGACAAATAAGCGGAACTATGACCACTTCCACGTGTTACTGATATGTAAAAGCTAACTAGTTAAACAATACATTGTTTAACAAATGAAAAAAAAGTTACTAGGAAATTTGGATTATCTATAAACAAATTATAAAGCATAATCATAATGAAGAGCAGAAGTATAATCTTACTTTCATCAGCATAATTATCATCATCGGACAGCATTTCATCCTCAAAATCATCCCTCTCCGGAAGGGAACCAAAATCCTGAGCATCAAACTCATCTTCTTCTCCATCTGATAAATTGAACTTGCTCTTTTTTCCCAATTTCAACTACAGAATCATATAAACTTAATCTCAACAAGTATTCATTCTTCCAATTATGCAAATAGAAGTAACCAACACAGCACAGGCTAAACTCGAGTACTATAAAGATTCAATCAATATATTATTTAGAATGTTAAAAAAAAATCTTTTTTATCAATGAAGGAATATTCCAGCTTCCATTCTCCCATGATGTTCAAGCAATTCTCAATTCGACTAGACTTCAATATTTCACTTATAAACTACATACACACACGAGCATTTAAAAAAAGAAAACAACCTGACGTTCACGTTGAGACCTCAAGATACCCTTTTCAAACTCTCCCATGTCATCATTTTGTTCACCAATTCTCTTATCAACAAAAACAGAAGACTTTGTACTTTGCTCATACTCTTTCAACAGTGTTTTCTTCCTCTGAAACAAAACCGCCAAAAAAAATAATTTCAACACACTAACAAATATGGGGAAAAAAAAGTTGAAATTTTTATGGGGGATAGAGTTTTATAATTTACCTTTTGAATGGCGAGGGAACGTGCAAGGCCGATGCGGCGTTCTTCGCCTTTGCGTTTCTTACCGAGTATGTCGAACTTGCGACGGGACCAGATGGTTTCGAAAGGGTTAGGCTTTTGAGACTTGAGCTTCATGGAGATGGCATCTGGATCGGATTTTTTGTGGTGTTTTTTGTTTGATTTCTTTTTGGTTTTAGCTCCGGCGGTCGATTGCTTAGCCATGGCTAAGCCGGCGTATCTTTGTCGGTCTCGACGGCGGCGGGAAATTTAATGGTTATATTTTGGCGGAGGAAAATATCGATGGAGAAAGGGTTTCTCTGTTTTAAGGTTTTGGGTTTTGTAAGAGCTTAAAGAGGTTTATAATTGATGGGCTTTGGCTGAGACATTATATGGGCCTTTGCCTCATATAATTTTTTGGTTTAATTGCAAAATCGGATCCCAAATTATACCTTTTTTCACTTATTCGTTTATAATTTTTTCATTTATAATTTTTTGGTTTAATGGGTATATAAATGCACGTATTCTTTTCTTTAAATATGTACAATTGAATCAAAATCAAAGTTTCTTGTATATATTCGAATCACAATTCAAGTTTCATATGTATAATTATACCAAATCAAAGTTCGTATATTAAATTACATATTGGACCAAAATTCATGTATAAATTTGATATTCATCTTTATTTTCACATCGTAATTTTTTTCTAAGAAAATAAAGTAAAAATTAACACTCAAAATCTTTAACACAGAACTTAGCTAATCTATATTAACTTAAAACTTAATTAGTCACTTTATAATCATAAAGGCATTTATGTTATGTATTTATAATTTTAATTAAAATATTAATTTATGATCCTATTTTCAAATTATTTCTTTTCAAATTATTCTGAATATTTTTGAAACAAACCTTTAAGTACTTAAGTAAAAAAAGGTATAATTTGGTATCCGATTTTGTAATTAAACCAAAAAATTATATGAGGCAAAGGCCCATGTCTCAGCCAAAGCCCATCAATTATAAACCTCATTAAGCTCTTACAAAACCCAGAACCTTAAAACAGAAAAACCCTGTCTTTCTCCCTCGATATTTTCCTCCGCCAAAATATACCCATTAAATTTCCCGCCGCCGTCGAGACCGACAAAGATACGCCGGCTTAGCCATGGCTAAGCAATCGACCGCCGGAGCTAAAGCCGAGGAGAAATCAAACAAAAAACACCACAAAAAATCCGATCCAGATGCCATCTCCACGAAGCTCAAGTCTCAAAAGCCTAACCCTTTCGAAACCATCTGGTGCCGTCGCAAGTTCGACATACTCGGCCAGAAACGCAAAGGCGAAGAACGCCGCATCGGCCTTGCACGTTCCCTCGCCATTCAAAAGGTAAATTATAAAACTCTATCAAAGCATATACTCAACATGAATTTGAATTTCAATTCATCGACACCATGTGCTAATAATTCTAACTGAGATCATAGATGCAAAAGAAAAAAAACAACAATTCAAAATAATTACAAAATAGAAAGGAAAAGAAAAAAAAATTGTACCCAGTGACCCAAGGGTTGAATAGCAACAATTCAAAGGTACAGGGATCTAGGATGCAATATTCTCCTTTTCCTTTATACTCGTGAATATTGAATGTTCTCCCTTTTCACTGTCACAACATCTGGCCATTCTAACAATTTCAACTTGCCCAAATTTGTTAAAACTGTTGCTCCACTTCTTCTTCTTCTTCTCTTTGTCTTTCACCTTAGTCCTTTCTACATTCTCTCCTAAGACCCGTTCCTCCCTTCTGTTACCCTTTCTTTCTTTTTCTTTTATTGCTATTCTTTTTTTTTCCTTTTTTATCTCTGTCCATCGGTCGTCGGTCGGAGTAAGGTCTCCCTCTCTTGTTTTCGTGCTGCCGCTGATCAGTTCGCCTTTCTCGGTTCTCAGGTAATTTTTAGGGTTTCTTTTTTCTTTCTAATTATATTTGCTGCGATTTGGGGTTATTGATATTTGACTGAAATCGTTTCTTTAAGATGGACCTCTTCTTCATTTTACTAAAACTGTTTCAATTAAGTAGCATTTTGCATCCATTAGCCTTCAATTACGCTGATGTTATCAGCAATTTTGTGGGTTACAAATAGACTCAACCCTCCAGTCATATGACCTTTGAATCGAGTTTAAAGCTGTTGTTATCAGTTAATGTGTAAGAAGAACTGACTTTGCATTTTAAGCATGTGTATCGAGAAGCCAATCAAGTTGCAAATTTTATGGCGAAGTCATGCACCAGCAGGTCATATGCTGTTAAGGTTTTTGAATACCTATTCCCTGAAGTTAAAAAATTATGCTTGAGTGATATGAGAGGTACCAATTATAAGGTCTGGTAGAACTTACGGCCCCGTTGCCTTCTTTTAATTATAAAAAAATAAAAATCTAAATTTGAAGCTGTAAACTGAATTTGTCAATTGCTATCGTCATTTTATCATGTTTGGAAAAAAAATTGAAGCAAACTAAACTCGGTTTGGTCAGTAACGGACCGAAACTAATTTGGGTTGGTTTTATCGGTTCTCCAACAAAGTCGGTTCGGTTTTGGTTCCTTAAAAAGGGGAAGTCGGTTAAGTCAGTTTTTTATTTTTCTGCACTGACCCGACTGATTTCTCACCCGTAGGTTTTACTTTTCTTGTTTTTAGGTAGTTGAATATTGGTATTTGAATTGCAGGATTTGGGCAGTTGTTTTTTTTTCATTTTTTGTTTTTCTTTCAGTAGCTACCAGTCATTTCGTCTAAAATCTGGTCTTATTTTTCCTCTTTGTCATTTTTAGCTTTTGCTTCACTTTCTTTGTTCTTTCTTATTGTCTTAGATGGAAAGTGATAATCTTGCATACATGGAACTCGCAATTCACCAGGTAATCCCAATCATTCTTTTTCTTCCTTTCCGTAATCCAATTTTGGTAATGTTGCTACTGTAATTCAGCTCCTCCCCCCCTCCTTTCTTTTTCCAGGCAAAACTTGCTTTGGAAAGCCTTGAAGCGCCTGTTGGGTAAGTATTAATCTCATAAATTTCGTTTCTCCGTTAACCAACCTTCTCCCTTTATTGGATGAAAATATGAATTTAGCTTCTCATTTGTTACTAATGTAGATTGGCATTGCTTTGCACGACCTGGGAAAAAAAACTAGAAATATTTTATGAAATACAACACGACACAAATACATAAAGATACCAAAATCTATATAACAGAAATTATGAACTTATTAGGTTTTCTGGAATCTAGAAAAAAAGTATTATCCATGTTTGAGATTTATGTAGACCAAAGTTAAGAATATATATTTTTTCTTTTTTATAGCCCAAGTTTATGCTATATAGCAAAACCTTGGTTATAACCTATATAATTAACATTATTAGGATTTAGAAACACTTGAAAAAGTTTTGAGTTGAGGAAGTGTGCTGAATTTGGTGTTATGATTAATATGTTTGGATGAAATCTGATTGCAATGGTAGACATAAAGAAATATACTAAGGTGAACAAAGAGCTGAAATACCGTAAAAGGTTTATGAGGACCTATTTATAGTACATTCCATAGGATTAAAAATGGAATAACTTAAACAGATTCTTGTCACCAAAACAAAGGCCTGCTTCTAAACAATGTAATTATTGCCTTCAAGGGTCACCTAATTTGAACATTTAAATAAAAAAGAAAAGAAGTAATGAATTTTCCGATGGGTGTGTTAGTTCTACCTAGAAGATTGCAAAATTTAATGACACAAAGATTTGACCAATAAAAAGAACAAGTTATAAACTTAAGAATAAAAGAAAATAGCATTGTCAAGCACATAATTATTTTTTTGGTCTCATGATTAATCTATAAATCAAAATATCACTAAGTTCTTGGTCTTCGTTGATTGCACCATGTCATAGACTTGTGGGTTAAGTTTGATATTGTTGTGAGTGTTAAAGCATAAGCGATTGTTAACGTTCTTGTAATTGATTACCAAGTTTTGAATCATGTAGCAATTCCTCTATTGCTACAACCAGAATTTTACATTGCTGTATACTTCATCAGATATCTGTTAACATAAATAGTTCCTCATTATCTTTGTCTGTGCTTTAATTTGGAGACTAAATTGTCTTCTTTTGCTCAAGTCGATGACACATAGTCCAAGAGCAAAATTTCAATGCAATTTTTTTCTTTTCACCATACCTTTTGTCTACCAGTTGCGTAATCATCAATAATTGGGAGGTTATAGCCTCGGGTAGAAATTGAACTACTGAGACACGAAATCTAAATAAATCTTGCCCTTTCTTTCATCAGTTTGATGTTTTCATATTATGCCTCCTTGATCTCTCCTTTCTTCTTGTGTGCATGCATGTTTATGGGAAATCTTTTTGCTTGTTTATGCATAATTTTCTTGAGACTTGGCTTTCATATGCTTTCCATCATGTAACAGTAATCTGTTGGTTGTTGCTAGTAACATAACTTATTATCTGTCCTGAAATTGAAGAACAATCTAATGTTGTTGATTATTCTTAAGGAAAATTTGATGTAAAGATGTACATGTCATTAAGCATGCATGAAATTAATTAGATTTGTACAAGCAGCATTATATTCTTAGTCAAATCTGACTAAGAAAAATCCCTTGGTCTTTTTTTTATCTTTCATTGTTTCAACTTCCACCAGGTGGAAGTAGATGATCTATAGAGATGGAAAATGAAAAATGATCTAATATTTCTTAGCCAAAAGTAGTACTACATTTGTTTATGTTAGCCCATCTTTAGCATGCTCAACTTTTTTTTTCAGGATACTTATGTTGGCCCCAAGAATATACAATATCCTCAAATATTATTTATAAAATTTTTGAAGTAGTAACAATGAAAGGCTTGTTGGTTTGTTTATTTTGGGCTTCCTTGTTCTGTATCCGTGGATTTTTTTTGGTAGCCTTCCGAGAGCAAAACTAAAAATTGTGTTTCTTTTTTGGATCTCAGACAAGCAAGATAAACATGCCTCCTTTTCTGCCTCCTCTTCTTATTCACTTTCCTCCGTTTTTTTTCAACGGCTAACTTAATTTTGATCTCTTATTTTCTATTATCATTTTACTATGAGCATTTGCTTTATGTTTATCCTTGGCTTTACAATTTTTTTCATATGAGGAAAATATTATATGAATCCCCACCCCATGGTTATTGGTGAAGGTGGCTGCCTCACAAAATAGTATTCATTTTACACAAATTTGACCACAAGTCAGTAAAGTTATCACTTATCATACTTTTGGTCATGTCCTGAGTCTCTAGACCTCTGTTATAGTTTACTTTTTTTGTGTCGTCAAAATTACTTCTTCCTTGTTTGCTCATGTAAATTGTACTACTTCATTTTTCATGGTGTAGGCAACAAGGCATGCAGAAATGGAAGCCATAGATAATCTTCTAGGGATGTGGCAGAGAGATGGACTTTCAAAAGCAGAAGTGGCTAAAAACTTTTCACAATGTATTTTGTATGTTACATGTGAACCATGCATAATATGTGCTGCAGCTTTGTCATTTCTTGGTATGGTTCTTTTCCAATTACAATGCTTTAGTGTATCAATACATTATTATGAATATATATATATATTTTTTGTTATTACTTTTTTCATTATCCTGGTTCTTGCTGGATATTTTCTCATTTAGGCATAAAGGAAGTATATTATGGTTGTGCAAATGAGAAATTTGGAGGGTGCGGATCAATTTTATCCTTCCATTCAAGTTGCTCATAGCCTTTCATCAGGTTTGTTTTGGAATTCATTCTTGCATGCCTTTTATTTTGTATTATTTTAATCACCATTGTTTTTCCATTGTCTTCATCTAGTTGAGTTTCAACTTATTATTTTATGATTCATCTAGTTGAGTTTCAACTTATTATTTTATGATGCTCTGAATTTGTTATCAGTATAATTATATTGCATGTGAAATATTCTCCCCTTTCTTTTTGTCTTTTCTAAAGGGAGAAAAATCACCAATAACAAATGAAGTAATTCCAACTATTCATCACAGTTGAATTAAGGTAGCTAACTGGTAACCAGCATATATATCATCCAGTAGTAGAAACCTTCTGCAATCTGCATTTGTTGTATTCATACCAAACAAGTGAATTGATTCCATTTACTTATTAGTTATATCTAGTGGCATCATGCAATTTACTTATCCTTTTCTTTGTCTAGTTTCTTTGATGAGTAAATGTTAACATAAAATATATATACTATTTTCTTTTTTAGAAATCAATTTTATTTTCTGTTTGCTAAATGCATTAGTTGGAATTTTCTTAGAATTCTAGCACAACATCGTATCTTTGTATTTTGACTTTTTCTTCATTTTCATGGCCATTGCTTTGTGATCGTGCTTGTATGTGTCTTAAAATAAATTGCATTTTTTAGTTTTTGAAAATGAGACACATTGTGACCTTCCTAAGGTACATGAGCCAAGGTAATATAAAACAGATGTGATCTTCCAATCTTCAAACTAGCTATCTTTTGAGTTAAACTAGGTTCTGAGTATAGATTTGATCTAATCAATGGATTCACCTCCTAACTGCCACTCTCGTGCGATCAATGAGCCCTCGTGGTCCTCTTGGATCATCATGAGGTGAAGTGATTATGATGAAAATCACTAAAAAGTTCTGTTAGACCGTCAGTTAAGCATAACTTTAATCGAGCATCGCTCTGAATTAGTGGAGATAAGCTCACTCTGATAATCACCCAAGACAATAGCATGTAATGGAATTAAAGAGTTGAATTTAAAAAGGAAATAGAATATGTAAGTTAGATCATTGAACCAACAGAAGGTTCTTTGTCAGTTTTTAGGTATCCTGTTTTCAAGCTTTTCCTTGAAGTAAGAATAACCTCCTTAAGGTTTGAATTGTTTTTTCACCCTATCTGTCCTGCCTTGCCAATTCCACCACCTCTTTGAATCCTCCTACCCTTTTTGAAGCAGACTTTCATCGTCTCTTCTGAAAAAACTTGATTTATCCATGTTTTCTCTGGCCTTTACATCACTAATCCCTTTTATTGCATTGCTATTTGGCTTTCTCTGCCCTGACTATATCATTTTTATGGAAGGACAACATTTCTCCTTCCCTGTATATATATTGAATGTTGCTCTAGAAGTTGTCTCAGTGATTGTTACATTCACAGAATAAATGACAATTCTGGTTGCTTTTCTAATTCTAAACTAATTTGAGACCAGATCCTGAAGGACTCTCTCTCTCTCTCTATAGAAATAGAGTGTGGGTAGCTTATAACCTACTAAGCTTTTTGAAAAATAAAACAGACCAAAAAGAAAGTGCTTCTATATTTATCATCTCAAATAATGTGTAGAAGGGAATGTCATCCTTGTTAATGCAATATTTCTTGATAATGTGCTCATATTGTCTCTTCATTGGACTTTCCTTTTTCTTTTTTTTTTCTCTAATATGTGGAAACTAATAACCCATAAATGCTGAAATTTCTTTCTATCTGCATTCATCCTCTTTATTATTGGAACATTTTGCAATTCAAATGGATGCCTTATTTTAAATTTTCTTTGTTCTTTTAGTGATAAAGTTCCACAAAGAGGCTTCAAATGTACAGGGGGATTAATGGCCTCAGAAGCAATCTCTCTTTTCCGAAGTTTCTATGAACAGGTGAATCCTAATGGTATGTATTTTCTGCTTCAATGCGTTGGGGAATTTCTAGTCTATTAAGTCAGTTTATGAAAGGAAAGAAATATAAACAAAGAGTTATCTAGGAATGCTAGGTTAGTAAGAAAATTCCAACATCATGTCAAACATTGTCCAGAGTTTAAGACCGCTATAATAGTGGAGTTGTTATCTAGGAAGTAGAGCTTGATGCAATCTTGGATATCATCTTAGCATATTGCTTTAATCCATATCCTTGTGAAACAGTACTCCTGAATCTGTAAAGTATACAATTCAGGTGAAAATATGTTGAAATTGGTAAAATTATGACAAATAGTCTGAAAGGATGGTGTTGGTCAAATCATATCTAAGAGTAGACTAGATTTGGTGTACGCGTAAATATGCAATGGAAAAATATTAGTAGGCAAGATTATACTACAAGCTTATAATAAATTTTGTTAAGTCATTTGTGTAGGTGTGATTAATCTCTAGTTAGGAAGGTATTATACCTGTTCATTTAGCTGATATGTTTTCTTTTGTTTAATTCATATATGTATTATATAGAGAGGTCTCGTAATATAGCAAGGTTTGGATTGTTGTTTCAGCATTTTTCTTTATTGCTTTTTTTTTTTTAAAGAAAAAGAAAAATTATGTCAATCTTATTATTCATCAAATTACTTTTGGTATCTTTCAGCTCCAAAGCCTCATAGGCCTCTCGTTCAAAAGAAAGTTGAGTGATAAAAATAGGTTGGTATATTCTTTTCTAAGTGATTTCAAAATACTTCTACTCTTTGCCTAGTTTCTTGAGTGATGTTCTTTGTGTCTAATTTCTTGTAAGGTTTTGGTGCTGTAAGGTGATTTAGGGCTGATCAAATGTTGGCGATAGAACTGCGAAGAGAAAAGCAAAATAACAAGTCAAGAAAAAGCTGGTTGGAGTTTGATAATGGTAATGGCATCTTGTTCTAGTGTGCTGTCGCTTGTCAGCGTCGGATTTGTCAAAGCCACATTATAAGTCATATTTAACTGTGTTAGTGGTAGGTAGATGGTTTGATAGGGTAGGTAGCTTGAACATTCTTAAAGAACAAGTATCATATTGACAAATTCGTTAATCTTCAGGGGCTACTTATAAAAATTTTGTCAACTATTTTATAACAAATATGGGCTTGAAGGGTTTCTATTAAGTTTTTCTTCGGCGAGGTATTTTACTTGTGTGTATGTACATATAATTCCAATGTATCCTATTTCTAAGGAATTTATAAATTTAACAATTCATATTTTTTTATAATTTTCAAATATATATTACATGACATAATCTAAGGTTATTAGATTTATTTGAAGCTATATCTTATCTAATATTTGGTCATGGAATCTATTAGCATATTCTATTGGAATATTGGTTCTTTAGGTGACATAATTACTTAAAAATTTTACTTTTCTTTGGAATAAATTAGTTTTGACAAACATAACATCTATGTATATAATTGTAAATAATCTCTGGATTATTTTTTGAAATTAGGTGGTTTTTTTACTTCATGCGGTACTGTATTAATTTATATCTACCTCTTTTTGAGTTTCATTTTAGTTTTTATTGAAAACATCTTTAATTAATTTTATTTTACAAAATTCTTTTGTTTCTATATGCATTTGGATTGGTGTTGTTTTTGTTGAGATCTACCTTTCAAAAAAAAAAAATCACTTTCATAAGGTAGAGTTACCTCATGCCTTTTCTTTTACAAAATGTATTAGGATATAAAACAAATAGTTTACTTAATTTGTTTAAAACTTTAGTGGAAATTGATTGAATGGTTGCTTAGGATAATTGGGAGAGAGGAAGGGGTCTCCAAGCTCTCATGACTGCTACATAATGTTCTTGTCATTGTATTAAGAGGTTGTTAGATTTTGCGTAATACTTTTAATCATTAAAAAATATGTTTAGTATTTGGTTCCTTATTACAAATTTCAACATTTGGTGTAGTACAAATAATTTATTTATTTTACCATTAGCAACTTTGAAGGATTATGAAAGTTTTGTCATAATATTAAATAGTATAACATCTTCTCTAATAAAATTTTCAACCGCTTCTTTAACAAAAAAGAATTAGAATCATTTTGTTCTCTAATAAAAGTTTTGTCATAATATTTGAAATTAATCATCTTTTTCAAAGACATGTTGTCGTGTTAAATCAAAGAATAAAAAAAAAAAGATTTAAGACTAACTCTATATATTTCAATTAAGATATTTTATTATGTTTATCATTGTAAATTCTATAAAAAAAATTAACTAATTTCTATATTAAAACAATTATAAAAGAATCCTATATTCAAAATATTACAGCTATAGGCCGAAATTAAAAAAATAAATTTTACTTTAGACTTTCACCAATTTGTTATTAAAATTTATAATAAAAAATTCAAAAAGCATATAAATTTGAATATATATATATATATATATAAACTAACAAAACATAAAAATAAAAACTTAAAACTTGAATATCAAGTTAAAACATTCCACTTACTTTCAATATCTTCACAACAAAGATAGTTTGAAAGTGGAAAAAAAAGAAAGAAAACAAAAATAAATAATTTGATTGAAATTGAAGGAGAAACTAATATTTAAGAAAAAAAAACTTTTAAGTTAATATATTGACTATTTATCTTTATCACAAAACAATTATGAAATATAATTTTCTTAAAAATAATTTAATTTTTTCCGGTATAAATGTATCTAATAAAGAAATTTAAAATAGTAAAAACACCAATACCAAAAAGGGTTTTTAATTTCTTTTGGTGGGGGATGGCCCCTCTTGCTCCTTAATAAATCCACCCTTGGGTTTAAATAAATTTTTAACTCAATTCACTTGGTTTTAATTAATTCATTTAATTTTCAATTTTGTAAAAGGATTAGATCGTTGGGCTTGTTGTTTCTAGGCCTGTCACGGGATTAGAACTTAAGTCTAACAAATAGTGTGGCCTTAGGTAACTTTTTTGCTTTGAATTTATCTAAGTTAGCCTAACATTCGAAAAGTATAGGTGAAACGATCTCAAAATGAAGAAGCAATGAGAGAATTGAAAAAGCTACAAGAAAGCAATGCACACCAAATGTTTGAGTAAATACTCTCAAATATATTCTTTAACTATCAATGAGACGATTGCAAATGAAGAGGGAGATCTCTATTTATAGTTGAGCTCTCCCAAAACCAACGGTTCATATTAAGTTACATTGACAATCAAGATTATAACTTATCTACAATTGAGAGTCCTAAGAGATTTAAACTCTATACATCTTTATCTCTTGTAATTTATATTAATTACCTTCGTAACTCTAGTTTTATTGAAGTGCTTCACTGGGCCACCAAGGCTTTAAGTAGATGGGTTTCTCCATATGTTCCACGAGACAAGTCAGTTCAAGCGGGTCAAATAAACCACATTTAATCAGTTGACCTCTATGGGACGTTCTATGCACAATGGCCACGGGCTTTGATTCGCGACCCGTGAATTTCTCCCCCACCCATTCTCACGATGCCTTCATCGCGTCCTTGGAATGATGCTGGTTTGACTAATCTTGGAACTGCCTCAATGCCTCAACTGATTCCTACCTAGTTTCTCTGTCGGATAATCCTGCCCCTTAGAACAATTGCCTTGGCTTATGTCTTTGTTGTCGTTTAACTCGAACTGTTTCTCTTTCGTACATCTCGTTTGCAAAAGTCCACCACTCTTACTTGCCCCCATTGTGATTCGCCTCGATCAGGATCCCCTTGATCCTCACAAATAGGCTTTGGTACCCTCACATTGAACACTGGCTTAACCTTGAATATTGTCGCTAAATCTAGTTTGTAAGCCCTTCGACTTACCTGCTTCAGAACTCTAAAAGGGCTCGTGGCTTTGCCAAGCCAACGGTAATTCAAAATGTAAAACACTAGAAAAGTGTTTGGGATGCATCTTGCTCGTAGCATTTATTCGATCCGACTGCTCAGTTTGCATCACTACATTTTCCCCGAAGTTTGATGCACAACCCACATTTCTCATAGGTGGTAACCCCATTGATAACTTAATGGGCTTCTCATCGGTCTGTCGAACCTGTAGCATTTCCAATAGGGGCTCTTTACCACTCTGACTTACCAAGTTGATGTTTTTCCCACAATGAATATTCTCAGCTAGCTGGATTGCTGACAGTAACTTGGTTCCACCCTTCGAGTCTCGACTCACCAGCACAACACATTGTTGTTGTTGAGTATCTAAGATGCACATACAATTGACAAAAGGAAGCAATAAAACATTAATTCGGTCGAGAAAATTCAAGCCAAGAATAAATCCGTAATCATTTAAATAAATTACCTCAAAGTCTTCCTTGCTTTTCCACTTAACGATCTGTAGCTCGACTCCACTTCTGGTGGTACTCCCATTATTGGGACATTTTTGGAATTAATCGTCTTGATCTTCTTGGTCGATTTGCTAATTGAGGGACCAAGTTTATCCACGACTTTCTCTGATATGAACAAATCAGATGCCCCTATATCAATAGGAGCATTCCTTCTTCGGCCTGTGATGTTGATGTCCACAAACATCAACCCTCTTTACTTGCGATCCCTATTCGCTTTCGCAGAATTGAGTATCATTGAACCAAACTTCAAAGCCTCACTCTTTGGCTCTACTTCTTTTCCTTTATTGTTCGTAGATATCTTGGATCACTCTAGACAGTCCTGCATCCTATGTAGACCACAACATAAGAAGCACTCCACTGGCTTTCTTTCACTCTCTCTAATCCTCTTTGGTTTGACTGAATGCATGATCCAAGCCTCATTGATACTCTATCTAGATCATCATCCCTTTTGATAGCAAAAAGCATAGATCATTTTGGAAAGTCCCTCACAATGTGTGGACCTTTACAAAGGAAGCATCTCACTGGCCCTTTTGGTTTATTCTTAGGCTTCCACTTCCCATTATGTGGTTTCCTATTACCACTATTGTTGTTTTCGTTTTTGTAACAACCCATTTTTTAATAGTGTTGGAAACAGTGATTTCGGGACCATAAATCTAATGAGTGAGTCCGTAAGTATTATTATTTAATATTTATGAGTCAAATATAGTATTATATTGAATTTTGATCTGATAATTTTTGCTAATTGAACGATTAGTTCAGTACAAGTTGTTTATCCTTTAAGTCAAGTGGTTTTCGAAAATGAGGTATTGGGACCTCGTTTCTATAAACTGAGCCCGTAAATATTTTTATTAAATTTTTACAGAGTTGTTATATAGGTGTATTGAAGTCTGGTCCAGAAATTTTAGTGATTTGATAGTTAATTAAGTAAAAGGACTAAATCGTAAAAGTTGAAAAAGTTAATCGCTATTAGTTTATATGTGTGAAATGTTTATAAAATCATAATTAGAGGGTTTTATGAGACAATTAACCCATATTAAGTATGGTGGATGGTTTATAAATGATTCATGTATAAAATTATATGTTATTTTATAATATGATAATGTTAAAAGTATAATAAAACAAAAACAATGTTAATAGCTGTAACACCCCTAACCCGTCTCCGTCGCCAGATTAAGGTTAGGGAGCATTATCGTACCATTGGAAAACATTTAACCTTAATACATCTCAATACAATAATTAAACATTACTTAAGTAAATCATATTAAAATACAATCAAACATATGTATTTGGTCTCTAAATCGAGCCTTTGAGGCCCTAAAAATGGCTTAGAAGCAGTTCGGGACTAACTTGAAACAAAATAGAAGATTTGGGAAAAAGTTGGAAAAATTGGAAAATAGGGGTCACACAATCGTGTGGGCAAGCCATGTGACATAGCCTAGGCCGTGTAAAATTCAAACAAAGGGACACACGGCCGTGTCCCAACTCGTGTCAAAGGCTGTGTGCCAAGCCATGTAACTCACTAACTTGAAATACTAAAAAATTTCAATTGACACACGGCCGTGTGATCCATAATTTAACCCTAAATTCAAGCCATTTCAAGTCAAGTTCATACCAATCCAACCATACCATTTGGACATACATTCAAGGGATTTAAATATCATTCAAACACACCTAAACATGTCATTTCAAACAACCTAATTCATCTAACCAATATGTCATTCAAAGGCACCACAATTGTATCAAACATTATTGTAAAATCACATATTTACAACCTATTTCCATCAACACAATCATAATTCAAACTATTTCAAATATTATATATATGCATCACTTATCATATTTACAAGCATAAACACCAAAATATGAAGCCTATCATACAAACATCAAAGTGACCATTTATAACATCTAATTCCACCACAAAATATCATATTACTACAAGACTCTTCTTATTACATGCCACTTTTAACCAACATCAAAACAAGCACAAAATGACTACCAAGGTATAGATGATAGTGTATGAGCTTCCAAGTTGATCCAATCGATGATACGATTCCAACAGTCCTACAAAAATCAAATTAAACGAATAAGCACAAAGAAGCTGAGTAAGTTCTATAAGTCAACTCATTTACTATCAATTATCAAATTTCCAAGGGACGTTAACATTTACTACACCGGGATCAAGCCTTCTAGGCATTAAGCTTAACTAACACTAGCACTAAGCCTGATTAACACCGGCATTAAACCTGCTAGGCACGAAGCTTGAATAAAATTGGCACTAAGCCTGCTAGGCACTAAGCTTGAATAATACCAGCACTAAGCCTACTAGACACTAAGCCTGAATAACACCGGCACTAAGCCTGAATAACATCAGTACTAAGCCTGCTAGGCACTAAGCCTGAATAACACCGCATTTGAATATATAGTACGATTCAACATTTAAATAACAATACAAATTAGAACTAAAAGATTAAATCATTAACAATGAATTGAATATAACCATGCATATACATAAAACGGATTTATAGGACTGGTTTGCAGTAATCGAAAAGTACAGAAGCTACTCCGCAATCTTTTCTTTTCCACGATCGTCAACACACTCGTGATCTAAAACAATAGTTTCATTCAATTAAGTACTTCTGGAATTTAATTTAATCCATAATTCATTTTATGCAAAATTATAAAATTGCCCCTAACATATTAACTTTTCATAATTTAGTCCTTAAGCTCAAAACTTGAAATTTAACTATTTTAACCAAAATCCAATTTAACCAATCTTACAAGGTACCTTGAAACATCCCATTATTACCAACATTTCACAACCAAACCCATGGATTTATACTTTTAAAAATTTAATCCTTATTTCAAAAATTCATCAAAATTACTCAACAAAAATGTTTATTTAACAACCAAGATTACTAATCCATCAAATAACTTCAAAACACATTCAAAAACATCCATGGTAAGTCCCTCAATCTTTAAATTTTTTGTAAATTAACCCCTGGGCTAGCTAGATTAAGCTAAAACGAACTCAAAACATAAAAATAATTAAAAATGGTTTCTCTTTTTTCAAAAATTATTTAAAATATATAAAATTATATATTTAAATTTGTAAGAATTGTTTTTATATATGATTTTAATATTTGAAACATGATTTATATCTTCAAATTAAAAATTATAAAAATTTATATTAATTACTTAAAAATATTTAAAATTTATATTTCATATATCAAAATATTAATAATAAATTACAAAAAGAAAATGTTTTTATTATAAGTATGTATATTTATCAAACTTCTCAAAAATCACTTTTTTTTTAAAATTTCTTTTTAATTAACACTTTGTAAAATCAAAGCTATACTAAACCTTATAATTAAATCAATAGTTTAATAAATTAACCCCTTATATAAAATAATATTTAAATCATTTTTTTAAAATGAGGGACTTGCCAAATTAGTTTTTTTTTTTCTAAATAAACATCAAACATACAAAATTAAAAAAATTAGTTAGATAAAATTATTAGTTGGTAAAGATCAAAATAATTTTTGAACAAGGACTATATCCACAACTCACGAGACTAATGGCAGAATTTGACCTAACGTATTTAACTGTTAAAGTTTAATTTAAAACTAAATTTTCAAAATTCAAAAAGTATATATGAACTAAAATTAACTGATCAGCATTTTCCAGATTAAAAATTCAAAAGATAAAAAGACTAAAATTAACTAAATTAGATTATTAAATTAAATCCATAATTTACAGGACTAATAGCAATATTTAACCAAATTTGCAATAAAAAGCCTGGATAATTAATAAATTGGAACTTGATAACTAATAATGGGAAATCCGAGATCCATAGATATATTATACACTTATCATAGACATATATATATATGTCAAAGTAGTAACATACATAAAAAGGCATGAGTTTCCAACAAATTTCTTTTTCCTTTTAGCATGCCACGATAATGCAACTCCATTTCTGCCTATATTCACACAATCCAAAACTTCATAATTAGCTGCTAAATCAAAGCATTCTCATACATACATGCATGCATGCATGCATGCTTGCATACAATGTATATGTATATATGTATGTATTTAGAGTACCAGTTTCATGCAGCAAAATATCCCAGATGGCAGGTATAAATAGGTTCAAGGGTAAGGTCAAGTTCATTCCTCCTTACTTGATCAGTTGGTTCTTCCTGGTATGTCCCACTGCATCACACACAAATTGCACTACCAAATTATCACCATTTCCATATATATTGGCTGATAAGAATCTATTTTACTTGAATTCTTTGTTTTTATTTGAGATAATATAATTTTTAGTCATTAAACTTGGCAATTAGGTTTGTTTTGAAACTTATATATATATATATATATATTGGTTCCTGAATTTGGTAATTAAAATCATTTTGATCCTTGAATTTGAATTTTATCGAGATTTGATTATGCAACTAGTGTTAATGGAACACGAGCGGATAAAAGAAAATAAAACTAGTTGTCAAGTTCAAGTGTAAAAATAAGCAAAAAAAAAACAGACGGATTCCAAAATAAACCTAATTGTCAAGTTCAATATCCAAAAATTATATTATCCTTTATTATTTTTATTTTTTTGGATCGTGTACCGAAAGAAGATAGAGAAGAAATGTTACCCGATATTCAAACAAGGATGCGGCGGCTGAGGCAGCAGGAAAGATGTTGGTGTGTTGAGGCCAAGCTGCTGTTGCTGCTGCCCCCACTGCGACTGCTGTGCCTGCGCCACCGTTTTCTCCCTTTCCTTGATCTGCAAATGTTACATGGATGTTGGACACGAATACTTTTAGAATCAATAACGACCCAAAGCAACATTGTAAGAAACCATGAATGCCGAGCAAAAAAAGAGTAAGAAACCATGAACATGGAAAGAAGGGCAATTACTAGCTCAGTTGGCATCAATGATATATTCCTAGAGATTGCAAGGTCCACTAGACCTAGACACGTAATGTTGGGTTCGGAGGTGTAGGGTAGATTAGGAAATATATATATATATAGACATATATGTAAAAGAAGGGTAAATCACCTGCTTTGCTAGCATGGCGTTTTGCTCCTGTATTGCCTTCTCCTGTCAAAACCAATTTATGTAATTGTAGGACAATAAAGAATATTTTGCTAGGCCTTTATATATGTATATATATCCTCATTGATAAGCAAAACATATGTTGTGAAAGGCTCTACCTTTCTCTGAAGCTCAGAGATTGACTCGGAGATGAGATGGTTCTACAAAAACACAATTTCATCACTAGAAAGAAAAAAACAGTTCTAATTGAACAATTTTAATTGTAAAAAAAATTTTAAAAAATAAAAAAAGATTACTTTTTTAGATCGAATGTGTTTAATAGCAGTATCAAGCTGTTGTTCCAAATTCTGTAGCTCCTTGAGACTCAGTGAGTCCAAATCTTCTCCCATATAGTGCCTGCAAAAAATTGCAAACAAAACCCTATGTTACTCGGATTTTTAAAATACTAATATCTTGTATCCATATCTAACACTAATCCAAGTATATATATATATATATATATAACATAATATATATAGAATTATACCTGTGATTTTTCTGCAAGAGGTCAACCTTTGCCTTAAGTCTATTATACTCCATGGACCAGTTGCCCTGCAGATTTGTATACCATAACATTAACACCCATTTTTTTTCCTTTATGTTATGTGCTATATATATATATGTATGTGTGCATAAGAATTATATACCTGAGGTTGAGATTCAGTAGCAACAAGCTGTCTTTCAGCATAGGAATACCTTTCATAGCGTTCAAGTATCTTTTCCATACTGAGTTACATGCAGAAAAAAGTTCATAAATTTGAAAAAGAAATGAAATTTATTTTTTTTTTCTTTTAAAATTTCCATCTAATCATAAGCAAAAGTCAATCCAAAAATGTAAAATCAATTTTAGAACTTGTAAACCCTAATTCACAATTCCATTTTTCAAGTTGAATCAAACCCTAACAAATGTGAAGTTTACTTTACTTCTACAATATATTATGCAAATATTTGCTCTAATTTATTTTTATAAAAATAGATTTAAAAATATCCGAATCCATTATTAAAATTTACATTTATAATCAAACAATCTTTAACATGTACATCAAGAAAAAAAATCACTCAATAAATCAAAACCAATAAATTGCTACTACTTATAAATGTTCATTATTTATTATTAAACTCTATGTAAATATTTTTTATATTTAATATTTTATTAATTGTAAAAAAATTAAGATATAAAATTTGAGGTATAAATAAGGAATTTTTTTAATATATATAAGTAATTATTTTAATCCTCGATAAAATTTTTATAAAAAAATTGAAATTCTAAATTAGTTTAAAAACCATAAATAGATCATCAAAAATATATATAGCCACATATACACCTCCAAAAATGGAAAAAAATAATAATAACAATTAAAGAACAAAAAAATTGAGAGAATTTTCTGTCTTTTTTTCCCTGGTAAATTAGCTTAACTTATTGAATATTTAACATTTTAAAAAATAGTTTTTGGTGAAAAATCTTTTTTTTTTTGTTCAAACTATAAAAAAGATGTATCTTTTTTTTAGGGTTTTTAGCTTAGGTGTGGGAGTTTCTTGAATTAAAAACAGGAAAAAAAAACCAGAGAGGGTTTAGGTTTCAAGAGCTGCTGAAGAAGAAGAAGAAGAAGAAGAAGAAGAAGAAGAAGAAGAAGAAGAAGAAGAAGAAGAAGAAGAAATATAATTATAACTCTAAAATAATACAAAAAAAAGTGTTTAAGTAAAAATTAAAAAGGAAATAAGAAAATGAAAATAGGGTTTATTTAATTATCAAATTGAACATTTTTTTCCAAGAGAAAAATAAATTATAAACAACATATAAACATAGGGTTAGGTTTTTTTTTTTTTTTCTTATCTTTTATTTATTGGTATAATTTAGTTCATATAATAGTTTTTTTTTTTGTATTTTCTCCTAATTAATAAAGTTAGACCATTTGAACATGAAAAAAAAAAGAATCATAAAAAAAGGGAAAAAATTTATTGTTCTTCCATTGGTCAATAACTTCCTTAACCAGATTTGACAAAAAATTCGTTCTCACAAACTTGGTCATTCATTTTAGTACTTTCATGATCCTTTTATATGTTTTTCATTACACAAAAACATGTCCTGTTACCTAAAATGTTACCTAAACATGTCTTAAATTCTTTCACCTGCATGAAAATACATGAAAGAAGCAATAAAAACCGAAAACCGAAAAAAAAAAAACCCCAGATTTTTAAAACATGGATCTGCTGTTGAGATATGGAAAAAAAAAAAAAAAAAAACAGAAATGGTATTGTTTTTTTTTACCAGGAATCAGTGGAGTACTCAAAGAGTTTGCCTTTATGGGAGAAGACAATTAAAGCAACTTCAGCATCACAAAGAACAGAGATCTCATGAGCTTTCTTCAATAAACCAGCTCTTCTTTTGGAAAAAGTAACTTGTCTGTTGATCTTGTTTTCAATCCTTTTTAATTGAACCCTACCTCTTCCCATGATTTTTTTTTTTTAAATATACCTGTAAGAAAAAAAATTTGTTACACCAGAAACAAAGGAACAAATAAACCCAGATTCTTTAAAACCAAAACGATGTATATATGTGTGTTTGTTTGTGTGTCTATGTATATATATATGTATGTATATGTGCTGTGCGTACCTAAGTTGGGAAATTTTGTTGTTGTTGTTAGTTTATGTTTTGAGTTCTTATGATTTTGCTAAATATGAGTGAATGAGAAAAAAAAAAAAAGAACATATATAGAATTGGGAAATGAAGCAAAACAAGAAAGTGAAAACCAGAAAGTGAAAGAAAGAAGAAAAAAAAAAATAAAAAGTGGTTTTAGGGCAAAACCAGATGGTTTTTTGGCGGATGTGCTGTCGGGTTCTTATTGGTTGGAATGGCTGAGCAGTCGTTACCATCTTCATTTACTTTATTACATGGACGTCTACATGGATCTGTATCTGTAGTTTGAGTTGTAAAATTACTTGTTATTTTTACTTTTTATAATTTCATTAACACGAAACAAAAATATTAATTTTACAATTTTAATCAAAATTACATTTAATTTTATATAATAATTTATTACATAAAAATTTTCACCCACATTATAAATTAAAAAATTAAAAGGGGTTAAAAATATAATAATATAAAAATATATAATTTTTTTTAAAATTTTATGGTGATGTAAATAAATTTTAAATTATTTTATACTTCCCAATAATTTCATCATACTAAAATAATGGCACCTATATATAACTTTAGAAAAAATAGGGTTTTGAGCTTATAGGCTACGGATGCTATTACCGTCAAAGACCGACCCACCACACTGCCACACACTTGCTGTTGTTGACGGCGGTGCTCCTGTTTCCCCTTCTTATTTATAATCCATAAATATTTTTAATTTGAGTTTTACTTTTAGTTTAATTATATTATTAGTCACTTAGTTTTTAGTGGATTTGTGTTTTAGTCACTAAATTATAAGATCTCTCAATTTCATCTATAACGTTTTTGATTGATTCTGTTTTGGTTACTCTATGATAAATTGTTAACAAAAAAGATGATAGTATCCGTTTCAACTGGTATAATAACATAATTAATCTACTTTTACATTTTATCAATTTGGTCCTAATTTTAAACAATTCAACAAATTTATCATGTCACGTATACATATTTTATTCATTTCATCCTCAAACATATCTTTATAAAAAAAATCAGTTTGATAAGTGCAGGAAACAAATACTAAACACCGATAAATTAGTTACACAAATCGGGTTCCTCCTACATCTGCGAGGCCTTTCCCAGAGAGCTAATCATCTATTATTCAATACATACAAATAATGATTTAAGTCATACAGCTCACTATGTAACAGTCTCATGCTCATACAAAAACCTGGATTGCTCTTTACTAAAACTTTTCCCCCAAAGTTTAGCCGTAAAATCAAGTGACCCATTTGTATTTGTATTTTATTTATAAAAATGCACTCTCAGATAGATTTCTCATTGAACAAAATATAGGTGATAACTCTCTTTGCTTCAAATTAAATAAGCATGTCATATATATAAGAGTTTATGGCTTGCTAAGATAGAAGGACAATCAAATTTCCATCAAAGTAGCCATCCAGGAAGGACTATAATTATACGAATAAAACTAGGATAAGTACTGATATTTTCTAGATTTTCTTCAATCAAGAGCACAATTTATAGTCTCAATGAATCAAGGAACACGAAATTGCAAAGAGTCTCGATCCAATCCTTTGCAAAGAGCCAAAGTGTGTGATTATTCGAGGAATGGTTCATTTTCTCACGAGTGTTGGGAGCTATTTTTTTTTTTTTATAAATCGAGTTGATAAATATAAAATAAAAATATTTATTAAATTAATATGAAAATATAATAAAATTCAGTTAAATAATTTAGTCAAAAAGGTAATTAATTAAAGTTTAGAGATTAAATTGTAAAAGTCCAATCGTTATAGTGTTTTAATTAAGAAAAGATTTGGGGACTTAGATGGCAATTATTAAAAGGGCCTAAATGATTAATACACCATTGTTTTTATGCGGTTGGTGGATGATAATGATTATGCGATTTAGTTTGAATTAATAATTAAAAATATAATAAACCTTAATTAATCTAATTACTTAATTAATGTTAATTGAAGGTTAATTATAATATATAAAGTGCTATAGAGGAAAGAAAGACGATTTTTCATCATCTTCATCCACCGTTTAGAAGAAAAAGGGAAGAGAAAAACTCCATGGAAGCTTGCATTCGGCCAAGCTAAAACTTGAGCTAATTTAAGCTTTTTTTCATGTTATTTTTATGGATTTAAGGCTATGGGAGCTTGATTTAGCTAGCTCATGTACCAATTTGAACAATTATTAAAATTTTAGCAAGTTGACATTGTTGAGAAATTGATGCATTAGGCTTGAAATTGATAGAAATTAAGCTTAGATTATGAAAATGACTAAGTTGTAAAGCTTAATAAGCTTGGTTGTCAACTTTGTTACATTAGGGATCAAATTGAACAAATTGAAAACATAACCTAAAAATATGCTAAGAATAGAAACTATAGGTACCTAATGAAAGAATGTGAAATCGGATTTTGATCCGAAACTAAATATTGAAAGATATGTTTATCCCAAGTTTAGGGACTAAATTGAATATAATGAAAATACGTGTGGCTTTGTATTTGGATGTGGATTGAATGAAATATGATATTGTCTTATTTATTAATTATCGATTGTAGCAAAAGACGATGTCAGGCCGTCGAGAAGGAAAAGAAAAGTGAGAGTCGTTGACGAGTGACACAAGATTTCGATTTATACTTTTATGATTCGAGATCAATTTATTTGATTGTTTATTCATGTTAATTGCATGCTTGAATATCAATGTGAGTATATAATTGCGATGTGAATTGATTTGTTGTAATTGATATTGATTATCGAGATAATGGACTAAATTGAAGAAAATGGAAAGTAGTATGATTTAGTGGAACATGATTTGTAATATAAGAATGGATTGAAACATGCTAGATAGTATGAGGTATTGTGTGTTGATGATGAAGAGGAATATGATTCTGCAATTATATATATATGAATTCGATTAAATTGAAATAAAATGAGATAAATGATTTGTAACAGCATAATTTTTAATGGTGTCGGAGACGACGATTTTGGAACCCCATTTTCATAAATCGAGTCCGTAAATAGTAATATTTAATATTTATGATGCTAGTATAAAAGTTTATTAAAATTTGGTCCAATAATTTTGTTGAATTGATAGTTAATTAAGGTACAGGGATACAATGGAGTATGGTTGTGCCGTGGAATGATATCGGTTGGCTCGCTAGAATGACACTGTGACAACGATTACCGACAGGTCCTTCTAGGCAACACTGTGATAACGGTTTATAAGTTTCATAGAGCAACACCGCAACGGCAGTCTGTAGGCTCTATGGGGTGACACCATGATGACGGTATACAAGCTTTACAAGACAACACCTCAAAAGAGGTTAAAAAGCTCTCGGAGTCAGTAAAAATGAGATAGTTTGCCGGGATGGTCCGCAGGGACAATAAACATGGAAGAGTCCGCCAGGACAATAAACATGGGGTTACTTTGTGTAAGACCATAGCTTGACCATGGCATCAAATCAAGTCTGCCATAATGACGAATCAGGAAAAAGATAAAGCAAGGAAAGGGAAATCACTATAACATTCGCATAGAGAGAAGCATAATAGGATGAGTCGGCTTGCCAAATAATGCGGGTAAATGAGCTTGTAAGGGAATCCGCCCAGGAAGTACAGAAAGGAGGGATTAGTCTATGTGGCCTTAACAAGGCAAAGATAATGGATGAAATACCCACTGTGAGGTATGTAGCCATCATTATTAGTTCACGGCTGGAAATATAACCTCGGGTATAATAAGAGAGTTAATGAAGCAGATTCTTAGCCAAACAGTTTGAGCGGTAAGTCCGCTAGTGACTTACCGAATAAGAGAATGCCAGTTTAAGATCTTGTAACGTGAGGGCTAACGAGTAAGAAAGTCCACGGTGGATTAATTTGAGTAGGTGTCTATCAGGACCATATAGCACAGAGAAGACCGTGTCAGTGTGTATGAGATAATATATATTTAATGTGATAAGTGTCCCATTTGTTTTTTATATATATTATTTTTTATTATACCTTATAAGACACATGTCAGACCAAAACCCATTTGAGGTATTTAAGAAACTCCATATATTGTGTATGAGGTAACTTTATTTATTTATTATTATAGTTAAAAAGTAAATATATATATTAGTGGGCTATTTTTTTCAAGAGTGGGTAGTTTTGTTCAAATGTGATATTTTTATCTTTATTTGATAAATATATAATAATAAAATTTTAGGTTTTTTTAGTAATTTCACTAGTGACACCAAACTCAATCAACCTATTTAGACATAGTACATATGGATAAAAGAAAGTAATTGAGTGAAATTCTTTTTTAATAAGGTTACAATTTTCTATTAATTCTTGTAAAATGTGTAAGTTATGAATCTATTCTTTGTATTTTAATTTGGTTTTTTTTTTAAATTTAGTCATGACCAAATGGTGATTTTTAAATTAATTAAGTTCTACTATATTTAAAATCTTATATGGCAGACATAGTATCACATGCGTAAGGCCACATTTATTTGTTATTTCCACCTATTACTCGCAAAAAAAAAGTCAATTAACGAATTCAACTGTTGTCATGTGTGTCAAGTTAGAAATTCCAAAGTTGGAAAGGTATTGAAACTAAAAATGATCAATTTCGAGAGCATGGACTAAATATACAATTTTTTTTGCATATTACAAGACTAATACCATAATTTAACCAATTGAATTTAACTGCTATGATTTAAGTTATGATTAAATTTTTAAAGCATAGTAATTAAAATTGACCATTTTGAAAAAAAGTAAAAGACTAAAATTGACCAGTATAAAGACTAAATTCATAATTTACACATATTACATGAACTGATAGCAAGTTTTAAGTGGATAAGGTTTTAGAAAGTAAATAGTTTTATTTTATTAAAAATTTTGTATAGAAAATTTAAATGACACAATTATCTTTATAGAAATATTCCTTTTAAAAAAAAATTGACCTTTTAATCATTTTCCAATTGAATTGATGTTCAGTTTAGTCCCTTTATTATAGAGATGAGATCAAATTAATCTCTCTATTATTAATGGATCAGTTTAGTCCATGTATTATTAAAAAAGATAAATATATATATGCCTAAATTTCGACAAAATTAACAAATAAAATCATTTGTTTTGAGTTAAACTGTAAACGAAAAGAATAACTTTCATGCTTTTTTTTTTAATACTATATGTCAACTCTGTTATAGTTTAACATTATTTGATTCTTTTTAATAATAAAACGACGACAAAAATTATGTAATTAATTAATAGATAGACTAATTTGATATCATCTCTATAATAAGAGGGACTTCTCAAGTATTTTCACCCACAAAATTGCCTTCAATTTTGCCGACAACATTCTCTTGGAATTACCATGCATAAATCTCAAAATGAATATTTTATTATTATTATTATTTTTTTGTCATTTTCTATTACTTTGCATATGCATTTTGGTCCTTGTAATTAATATTTGAAACATTATTGTTTTAAGTTGCATTGCATTTTATAAGTAGGGCATACAAGTAAGCTACAACTAGTATTAAAGGTACTGTACCCAAAATGGCATTTAAAAGAAGAACAAAATTATAATATGCCTACATTCTTTTTTTGGTACCATTCAAATGAAAAGCACAAGTGGAATGTCTTATTTTTGTATAAAAACATATGAGGTAATTTAATTAACACCCATATTTAGACATGGTTTATAAATACAAAAATCGGATTAAACTGATTAAACCGATTGAACAGATTGGTTTCGATTTTATAGTAGCTTCATTAATCTCAAGCCAACTAACTCCTAAGCTTTTTTTATTATTATTAATATAATGGCATTTACTTCATTGATTCATAATCATGTGGTAGATAAAAGTTCACATGCATTATGAATTATTTATTTATTTGTTTTCATATATAATATTCATTTAATATACATTATAATAAAATAAATAAATATTTTTCTATTTTGATAAAAATATAAAACCTTAAAATTTTGTGGCATACTAAAGTGACGCTTAGGTTGAAACGAAGTTTAAGATTAATTTTTAGTTAAATTAAAAGTTTTAGTTCTGATTCATACAGTAACAGTTAAATCTGTTTAGTTAAATTTAATTGTTAGTCGTATGTTGTGCATAAATGTGTAGATTTGATCAATATTTTCCAATTGGATCATTCTAAAATTCTATATTTTATTCGAATTTTGAAACTTTAGTCTCGACACAAATAGCAATCATTAATTCATTAACTAATTTTTTGTGGGAATTATATGAAGATAACAAATTAATGACATTACGCATGCATATAATAATATTCACTATATTTCAGAATCTTAACACTATTTGAAAAGTTAAATTACCAACTCCAAATATAAGAGTCCTATACCGAAATCTCACGATACCCTCCCATGAATGTTAGATTCCTTGAACCAAATTCATCGTAAAGAAAATATCAAAACGTGTTATGATGCATGTTATAAGTCATAAACAAAGTACGTGTTCGAGTTGCATAATCACTGATAATATGTTAGTTGCGTGTGAACTCATTCATCATCTCCATAGGTCAAAGAATCATCCGAGCAAGGGTTTTGCACTAAAACATGACATGTCAAAGGCTTATGATCGCGTGGAATAGAGTTTCTTGCATGATTTTACTATTTGTACGAGTTTAAATTGTTATTGGATTAGAATTATTGTAAATTATTTTATTACTATTTCATACTTAATAATTAATAGGATTTTTTTTTTTTTTTGCTAAAAAGGGTTTTTGGTAAAAGTATTATGGAGGTTGCATTTTACTTTCTTTATTAAAAAATGAGTAAATTAGTTCATGTACGTTAGATCAAAGAGCAAACCAGTCCTTTTCGTTAAAAAATTTCATCAATTATAGAATTAAAAACTGGTCCTCGTATGGCAGCATAAAGTACACACAGCATGCCACTCTTATTATTTCGTAAGTTACGCTGGTTTTTAAAGATAGAAATGGTTAAAAATTTTAATAAAAATAACTGATTTACTCTTTGATCTAACATACAATGATTAATTTATCAATTTTTAAGTAAACGAGACAAAATACAATTTAACTTATAATATAAGATTCTCCGTAATACGAATACGTTTAACCCTTCCTGATGAAATTATCCATGCGTCAGTATGTCTGAATTCTAAAGCAGCATATGGGAAGATTGAATGATGTATTACTTAAATGTCATGTCTCATGGACATGCATGGTTTTACTAGTTTTATGGTAATGATCTCATGGTAGAGGCCAGATTTAGTGTGAGTTGGATTTAGTTGGGGTTTATGAATTTTTTTTTTCAATTTTTAATTTCTTGATATTAATTTTGGGTTTTATTTTATGGTTTTTGAAAATTATTTAGTAATATTTTTTTAATTTTTTACATATTACTATTATTTTCTTTTACCAAAATCTCATTGGTTTTTAATGCTTTAAATTGTGAGTGTACCAAAAAAACATTGTCAGATCCAATCACAATAATTTTCTCTATTTTTTTTCCCATTTTCCTTTTATTTCACTGTTGAAGTTGCAAAGAAGTATCATATTACTGGGAGTCTGGGACCATATTACAAAAATAGAGAAACCGGGAGAATCTTTCCCTCGTGGGTTCAAGCAATTGAAGCCATTGATAATTTTTTTACAAGGACAAAAATGAGTCACCTCATGTACCCACGTCTATTCGTACGAAAACGATTAATTCGGTATACGATTAATCTGGTATGTACCACACAAATCCTTAATAATTTATTAAATAAATTGACGACTCATATGTTTTTGCCCCACCAAATAAACCCAGTTAACGCTAAAATTTTCGACCCTTTTTACAAGATTGGAATTTGAGATGTTATTACGAGAAAATACCCTAATGTTGGAAAAGAATGAAAAAGAAGAAGAAAGAAAAGTACTAATTTGACAAATACAAAGAAAAATGATTAGGTACTTGATATGGTGTGATACAAGGAATGGGAATGAGATGAGGTTCATCATGTATTTTTACTTCTTTATATAAAATGGGTATAGGTTTATAATTAGCTTTAACAAAGAAAAAAAGGGGGGGGGGAGTTGGGGAGGGGGGAAGGAGGAAGGAGGAAGGAGGAAGGAGGACCACTTCTTTTTAGTGAAAGGTAATACTTTTTATAGTGAAAAATACATGGATATAATTGTTACATGAATGAGAAGAAATTGCCACAACTGAAACATGTCAAACATATTTTATCCCATTTTGTCAATTACTTTGATTTGTGTATTTTGCATATCACATCTTTCAATGGGATGTACACATGCAAATATGAATACATGTGCATCATGAGACCTAATCGTTGAAATTATCAACTGCTGATGTGCGCGACAATAATTCAGTGATTAAATTGAGAGACTTATGAATTCTACTCAACTTTGAATTCTAGACATAATTTTAAGAATTTCACTAATTAAATTATATCAATGATGCGAAAATTAATAGAAATAATAGAAAATTAATATATGTGTATTCAATAAAAATAAAATTACTTTAAGAGGTGGTATCGTTATTATTATAACAATCAAGAGGGCGTGAGTTTAAACGTGTTTATGCGTGATTTTCCTCTGATTTAAAGGTTGGGTAAGGAGTACGAGTAAAAGTAGCCATTATATATAAAAAAAAATTTGCCAATAATACTTAAGTTGTGTTAGCAAGGTTGAGGTCGTGGACTTTTATGTGCAAATGTCACGTGTGGTTCTCTTCTTGATTAGTTCTCTTTTAATTTGGTTCTAATTTTAAAAATTTTAAAAATATATAAAATTATAAAATAATTTTTAACAATAAAGTCACGTAAACATTCCGTTTGATGACTAAATACATTTTATCAATAAAGTGGCTAGAATTTGAAATTAAGTTAATGATGGTGAAAATAAGAAGGCACTCAAAATTGAGTGACTATAATGAAAATTTTACCATTTATTAAGAAATAAAGGAAATATCATGATGAAGCTGAATGATGATGTGCCAAGGACTGTTAACCTTATTATGGTGATTTGACACCTCATTTTGATGAAAAGACAAAGACTACCCAACGAACAATGGGAAACCATATTTATTATAAATTTTATTTATTAAGAAATAATTAAATTAAACTTAATATATATATATATATATTTTTAACATTAATTTCGTTATAAGTTTTTATCGTATCTGTTCTTTTTTATACAATATCTAAAGCTGCCCATAGCTCCTTCCCAGCCTTTAAATAGATAGATAATGCACTTCAGCACACTTAAACCCACGACTTCCTGCATTGATAACAATGCCGATATCAATCGACTAACCTACTATTATATTTCTCCAACAAAACAACTATTAGGTTTGTGAATATTGTATAAACTGGATTCGGGTGAAGCAGGAAATTATTTTAGGGTTCACAGATGAATAATAAATATTTTTGAGGATTAAAGTATAAAATTGTTATTATGCTAGTTTATAATTTTTTAAATTTTGAAGAAGTTACAAAATAATTTTACCATTATTAGGATTGTTTAATTCTATCGGTAGCCGCGAAGCAAATGGTATATCGATGCAAAGGTGGAACACCGTTGGAGTAGGAGGGGACTTCGCCTCTCCAACATTTTGGAAATTTTTCATTATACCCTTCAATTTTTTTTAAAACTTTAATTAAGCTCCTTCAACATTTCTAGAAATTCTAATAACGCCTTACAAAAATTTAAAAAATTCTCTTTAATCTTCTCAAAAATTTTGAAAATTTTCATTAGGCCTGTAAAATTTGTAAACATTTTAATTAGATCCTTAATTTTTTTTTAATCTTTATTTACAACCCTAAAATTTGTTAACACATTCCGCCACTAGATAGATGTCTTAACTAAGGTCGATGTCGACCGATCTGATATGTTCATGGCTTGGTGAGAGGAGGAGGAAATAATCTAAATGCTACTCAATTTTCAACTGAATTTGTCCACCTGTATTTTTAGTAAAAGTAGAGGAAAGTTCTTGTATTAGAAGTCAAATTGCAACATGTCCCCTTTACTCAAAAAATGGGTAAATTAGTTCTTGTATGTTAAATCAAAAAGCAAATTAATCATTCTGTCAAAATTTCTATTCATTTCTATGAGAAATTATTTTATGGGCCTTCCACCATATCATCCATGGTCCCTTTTTAACTATTTAATGACATTTCAATTTTTTTCATGTCATTGATACATAATTTTGGTAATTTTTTACCCTAAACCCCAAATTTAGAACCCTCAACCCTAAACTTTAAATACCGAATCTCGAATCTTAAACCCTAAACCCAAAATTGAACCTGAACCCTGAATGATTCGGGTTCAAAGTTTGGAGTTCGAGATTCAAATTCAGGGTTCATGATTTAGGGTAAAAAAAATTATCCCTCATTCTGCTAACTCTTTTCTAGATTGTTCTCTTAATAGTATGGTTGCAGTTGATGGCTCTTGGAAGCTTGATCTTTTCCGACCTTGGGTTCCTGAGGAGATTATCAACAAAATAGTAAGCGTTCCACCACCTCATCCTTCGTCAGGTTCGGATCAGATTATTTGGGGAGCTACCTCGACTGGCTCATTTTCTTTCAAAAGTGCTTATGAGAAGGTTCGTGAAGGGACTTTTAATTTAAAAGAGCGACTCTGGGAAATACTTTGGAAGTGTCAGGGCCCTCATCGAATTAGATTTTTCATCTGGTTGGCTCTTAAACAACGTCTCTTCACAAATGCTGAGAGGGTAAGACGAGGCTTTGGGAGTAGCAGTGCATGTAGCCTTTGTGGATATGATTATGAAGATGTTTTGCATATACTCACAGATTGCAATGCTGCCAGAGGCATTTGGGACAAGCTTATTCCACAGCAAGATCTTTCTGTTTTCTATTCCGGATCTTTTCTTGACTGGATGAGGAACAATCTTCACAGCCACTCTTCTTCTTGGGGTGGAATCGATTGGCCATGTCTCTTTGGGATTATCGTGTGGCGTATTTAGAAAAACCAGAACCTATTCATTTTCCAAGGCATCACATGGAGTGCTGACGACATTATTAAAATCTCTCACAGTTGGGCGAGGCAATTTTCCTCTTTTTCAAGGATTTCATCTCATAAAGCGCGAAATCATCTTCAACATTGGCATTTACCTAACAGCTGGGTGAGTTTGAGCACAAATGATTTGGTGAGGTTTGATGAAGGCTTCACTGCAGATGGTGGCTGTGTGAGAGATCATAATGGTGAATGGATCATTGGGTTAGCCAAATACTTGGGCAATTGCACTGTTCTGGAGGCAGAACTTTGGGGAATTCTAGATGGGCTAAATCTTATTCTGGATAGGCGTTTCTGGAAAATCCTAATCCAAACTGATAGTATTGAAGCTGTTAATGTCATCTTGGAGGACTCTTCAGAACTCTCTAGCTCCGCTTTGGTTACGAAAATTCATCTTATTTTGAGGAGGACGGATCAGTGGAAAATTCAGTATATTCCCAGAGAGGATAACTTAATTGCTGATAGTCTAACTAAGTCAGTTCATACTAGGAGCCTATGTTTAAGATTGTTTGAAAATCCTCCTTTGAGGATCTAAGTTGTTTTCTTTGTATTATTATTTTTTCACCAAAAAAATATCAAAATTATGCATTAATGACATAGAATAAAATACTGAAATGTCATTGAAATAATTGGAAAATAACCGTAAATGATGTGTTGGGAAGGGTACATAAAATAATTTCTCCATTTCTATTGTTAAAAACAAGTTTATGTACGCTAGATTGAGGTATTCCATCAATCATATCAATTTTTAATGGTAGAAATAGATGTAATTTTTAATAAAAATGATCAATTTACTCTTTAATTTAATATATAAGGACTAATTTGTCAATTTTTTGAATAAATGAAGTAAGATATAATTTGACTCAAAATACAGGGACCTCTATGATAGTTTTTATTTTACGGATGGTATTATTGCAGTCTGGTGTAGCTGGTCCTGTCTGATTGAGGCATTGTGCAACTAGGTTTTTATTGTTGCCTAAATTGGACTTTATTGATAAAAGAACAAATAAATTGTCCTTTAAAAATGATATTAAAATTTAATATGAAAAAATTACCCACTTTTCCATGCTGCATTGAATTTCATCGCAAACTTTATTCACGCTTTCTAACTTCACATTTTTCTTTACGTCTACTTTCAGTTGAAAAGACAAATACCTGAATCACCTTTTTTAGGTCGACAAACAAATATCGAATTATTACAAGATTGGATTTTTAAACACATGAAAAATCTATCTATATATATATATATATATATACATTCTCCTTGCTCATCATATTAAAAGCTCCTGCAAATAGGGCCCAAGTCTGGAATAATATGATATTGGGGGCCAAATGTCAAGACTTAAATTAAATAATTCATAACTACAATGGACTAAAACTGTAATTTTACCCTTCAGCTAAGGGAGTGAAATACTAACATATGAAAGGTTGGTAGCATATACATTATGAAGACTTAGGTTTCATGATAATAAAAATCCAAGAAATTATTACAAATGGAGCTTTACCCCAAGCATCGACCACCCTTTTTAATAATTAAATACAGCCAATTTCTGCTATTTTTTTTCATCACTATAGAGAAGAGATTATACATGGATTTATTTGATTAAAATGTTTTAAAACTATTAAAGCATCCAATCAGGGATGAACGCACTTGGTGCTGAAGTTGTAGTAGCAATGTTTTCATGTGTTAGATCAGCTGGAACATTGTAACTGCAATAAACACACACACAAAAAAAAAAAATTAAGTTGAAAGGACTAAATAAAAATCTTTTTATTTATTAGGGGACTAAAAGATAATTTTCCCATTTGAATGAGGCTAAGGCCCCAAAATGGTAAATTTATCTTTTAATCTTTTTTAAAATTTATAAAATTACAAGTTAATATAATGGTAAAACTACACTTATTATTCAATTTTGCCTCCCTTAAAATAATTTTCTAAAATCGAATATAAATGGGCACATGTTTATATCTATGTCTTGAATTGAAATAATGGAAAAATTAGGGTTTAGGTTAAGTTACCTAATCTGCATAGAAGTGGTGCATTGTAGAGGCTCAAGAAATCGAGGATGCTGGAGGTTGCATGGAACACTTTGCTCCCCAGTTTCCCATGTTGATCTTAGTGCTGAAGCATTTTCATCCAACTGGGAACATGAATTCCATTTAAGATCAAATGATAATAAGTGAGAAAGACAGTATCCAATCCCAACATGGTACGAAGATATGATCCTTTAAATACATAAATATTTTAAAATATATATTATATCAAACACACATGGTTAAGTGTGCAAGTAAACTTGTATCTACTTTTCTTAAAATATTTGTTATAATAAAAGTCAATAATGATATTAGAATGATAGCAAAGTAATAAGAAAGAAAAAATAAGAACTCGTAGATTTTACGTGAAAAATTTTTATCAGGAAAGACTACGGACAGAGGAGTAGAAATTCACTATGTTTGAAAACACACTATACAAGTGGAATTCGAGTTGTTAGGATTCAACTTGTACGACATTCGGGTCACACAACTCTAACAATATTTGTGCTTTATATTTATATAAAATGCATGGATAAATTTGAACATGTGTTGGGCGCATATCTGCATTGGAAACTTACATCAGAACATTTAAAAATGAGCAGGTTTTTTTTACCTTCCTTCTCAGGTTTCTGTTGGTTTCCAGTAGCATTTCTTCCTGTATACAAAGAATACAAGCATGATGATATCTAGAAAACACAAAGTTAATAATACATATACATATACATATACATATACATATACATATATACCTTTCTTTCAAGTTTAGAAAGCTGCTCAACCATATGCTCCATCTGCATTCATTCAAAAAAAACATAAATTTCAGCATAAGATAAGTAATTTTTTTCTCAGCAAAATGTTATCAACAAAATACCACTCAAAGATGAATAATTGTATGGGATTAATCTACAAAAAAATGATGTAAAATTAAAATAATCAGATTCACCATAGAGAACCCTAATTGAGAGAAAAATACCTTTAATGACCTGATTTTCTTCAAAGAGAAGTCCAACTGATGCTCAAGCTGCTCAAGTTCCTTAGAGCCCAAGTCTCCTAAATCTTCCCCCAGAAAATGTCTACAATATATATATATATGTTATATACACACACATATAGATACTATATATATAACTTTGTTTTGCTTTGTGTTACCTTTGTGAATGTTGAAGGACCTCAACTTTTGCTTTGAGCTTCAAATATTCCTGGTAGTTTCTCTGCTAGATGACATGCACCACTTTTAGATTTTGTCAAACTTAAATTCATATAACATTATATCCCAGAGTGGTTTGAAAAAACGAAAAATTTATCATTTAACCCTTTTAAAATTTATGAAATTACAAATTAATATAATAGTAAAATGAGTGGTTGGACCTCATTTATCTCTACTGCTAAAGCAATTTTTGGCTTCACCCATGTCTACTCCTTGGACTAAAGTTATATATATATATATAGGCATGAAATAACCTGTGTCTCAATTTCTGTTTGACCAGGTTCCAATGCTCCATAGGTGCACCTGTTGTACCTCTCTAGTGTATCAGCAATGCTGCATACATAGAAAGAAATTAGTACTTTAATTTACTAATTTTATTGTTATTATAAAAATTAAATAAGGTACAATTTGTACATCGATATGGAAAAAAGTAATAATGTTCAGTCACAAATTTTCATGGGTGCTTCTCTAATGGTCACCAAAATTATACTTAATTTTTATTACTAAAATTTAACTAGTCTTATGGTACACAAATAATAAAAAAATAATATGGAAATAAAATAATGTTAAATTTTTAATTAAAAAATTGAATGAGTAGAAGTAAGAGAGTGTTTATTTTATTTTATTTTATTTTTTAAAAATTAAATTATTTATTTAACAATAACTCAATCACTTTTCTCTTGTAGATTTATTTCGACGTATCGATATTCTGTTGATTTATGACACTAAACTTAATTTATGACACTAAAATTATAATTTATTAAATAAAATGTAATTATTTCTACTTAATATTAGTTTCCTAACCATGATCTTTACAAAAGTATCCTTTGATTATTCTCATCAAACATCAATTGAAAAATCAATTTATTGATTTAATCCCTCATTGCTTGCAAATTATGTGAATATCAGATTCATTAAAATGTACATTCTTGGAAAATTATTTTTTTTAAATATTTTTTATTTAATTTATAAAGGGTATTATGATAAAAAAAGAGATTAATTTATATATAAGTTGTCCTATCCATGGATGAATGAAAGAATGGAGAAAGAGGGCCCTAAATAAAAGCACAAATTTGCAGTAAGCTTTTATAGAGAAAGCTGCAAATTGATTTATACGAAGGCATAGAGAAGACAATGTATTAATACGTCATGTACTGTCAATTAATCCATGCATTTTTGAAATAAATTATATGTACACACACAAAGCAGTATGCATGTCAATTCATCATTAGGTTTAAAAATCTGTAGTTAATCGTAGTATCTTCCGATTAAAAGAACATCTATTTTAGGGTTGTTTGAAACTTGGTAAAATAAAATCGAAACACAAAGATGATGAAATTTTGTGGGGGTTTTAAAAGATCTCTTGAAAAGAATCCAGAAGAAAAACACAGTTTCAGATTTTGTGAGGAAAAAAGAAAAGTTACCTGTTGGAACTGGAAAATTCATAGAGTTTACCACGATTAGAGAAAATGATAAGAGCAACCTCGGCATCACAGAGGATGGAAAGTTCATAAGCTTTTTTGAGTAAACCATTTCTACGTTTTGCGAATGTGACTTGTCGATTTATCTTGTTTTCGATCCTCTTCAACTCCACTTTTCCTCTGCCCATCTGTTTATATATTTTGTCAAAAATAACTAAAAGAAATAAAAGCTTTTATGAAGAAAGGAAGGAAGGAAGAAAAACAACCTATGTTATTTTGAGAAACTAGGTTGTTGTTTTTTGTGTTTGGTTTTGTTGTTCTTAGGGTAAAGAACTAAGAAGGTGTGTTGCTTTTTTTTTTTTTTTCTGCTTATGAGTCTATAAATTCTAGGTGTTAGGTTTTCATTGTTCCTTCAAATAGAAAAGCTGAAAAGGAAGTGGGACAAGACAACTACATATGGTTTTGTTTTTGTTTTTTTTCTTTCTTTTTTAATAATGTATGTGGTTGATAACTCCATATACTCTCTATATTTTTTATATCGAATATTATTTTTTAATTATGCAAATAAATAAATTATAGTCAATAAATTGGGATTAATTGTACATGATCGGATTTAAAGAACTAAGTATATAATTATACATAGTAAATTTCGAACTTAAATATATAAAACCCAAAACTTTTGTCTTTGCTAATTAAATCAGCGTCGTAATATTTAAATATTAAAGATGACGTTATTAAAAAAAAGATAGTCACGAATTCTCAAAATAATTAATTTTAATGAATCGTGAATAATATTTTAATTATAAAAAAAATTAAAGGAATTTCTTAAAATTTTGACTAAATGACGTCAACATCAATCTTAACCTTTAATAACATTCCTGACTTTAAGTGTATTTCTACGTGTCGAAACAACTGTGGAAGCTAAGAACACTGGTTGTGTTTGGACAATTATATTCCCACCTCTACAGGCATACTTTTTGTTTCCAGTTTGAAGGGATAGGGGTTAGAAATGTAAATTTGGGTGAAGAATCAAAGAATTTGGTTCTGAAAATGTTGCGACATGGGGAAGGGATCATCAAATCATGTCATTAGCGTAAATTTATAAACTCAAAAGCACAAAAGCAAAGGTAACCGAATGATGTTTGGTATAATGGAATGTTTTTTTCGATAATAGCAGCAGAACGATAGTAAAGAAATAAAAAAAAAAAGAAAGAAATATGAGAAGATATACAGATTTTACGTGAATATCAGTTGAGGAAAATATCACGGGCAGAAAAAAAATTCACCAATGTTGGAAAACGAATGATACAATAAGAGTTTCGATTATATCTATTTAAGAATTGAAAAATTTTGTTCTAATCAAAATCAAATAATAAAATTATAATTCTATACGGACTCGATTCACACAATCTCTAGCCGTTCTATTGTTGGAGTATAAGTTTGATTATTTCTATAAAAAAATGTATAAGTTTGATTAAGTCTAAAAATAAGGTCTAATTTGAATCTTATCCCTTTAATTTATCAATATTAAAAAGTTAATCCCTCTAGTTTACGTTGTTAGAATGTGAAAAAAAATAACAAATACTAAAATTTAAACTTCAAATTTTATCACGATCATCGACGGAACAGACAAAGGACAAGGCCATTCCCAAATGATAAATTTACCATTAACGCTTCAAAATTTATGAGATTACAATTTATATTTGACCCACAAATTTTTTAAAAGTTAAGATATGAATCATCAAATAATTGAATTGAGATTTAACATATAACCAAATTTTCTCCCACTAAAAACCAAGTCCTTTGAAAGGGCAACTTTGCATTAAATTTAGATTAGCAAGATTCATGGCACTAGCCTTTTCTTTAGGGTACAATTATGATAATGCGAGTCACAACATGTCTTTGGTCAATTACCCAACATCTCAAGGAAAAAAAACAAAATCAAAATTACTTTTTTTTTTATCATCAAGCTCAAGTCAAATCACATTTAATTTCACATTTAAAGTTAGGTTTAAATCCTTAAATTAAAATATAATACGTATTTAAACACATTTAAATATGTGTTGTTTATTATGATAATAATAAAAATGAAATTAAAACTTAATCGACGGATTTATATATTTAATATATTAATAATATGTAAATTTATATAAAAAAATCTTAAAAATAAATACTATTTTATTTAAATTAGTGTTTGCAAGTAAAAAGAATTGTAGTATTTTACACGACGTACTTTTACTGGAAAAACAACAAGCATCAGTCACGATCAACATGCAGGCATACAGCAAGATAAGGACACGTGTCGATCTATCATTGTTCACATCTAGGGACAATTACGATACTTTAATATAAATAACTTTTTTTTTAAAATATCTAATATAAATGATTTAATTTTAACAAAATTATATAAACATAATGTTTTAAATATAAGGGTTTAATTTCTTTGTTATAATTTGATTTTTTTAGTTTTTTTTTTATGAATGATAAATTTCATTAATTTAAGAAAGCAGTTAAATTATTGCAAAAAATATATATATACAGAAATTAACCAATTATATATTAAGAAATACAAATTGAAGTATTAACGAGATCAATTTTATTGATTGGTTTTCCTCCTAAACAACCTTGCACAATCTCTTTAATTTGTATCAAGACAACATCTTCAATTAAGAAAGATGCACCAAAGTACTGTATGATATAGCAAATATGTACTCCAAGCAAGCTCGAGTATAGCAACAAGCAATGACTTTCCTTTAACTTTCAATATCGCTTAAGCTAATTTTTACCTCCAAATTCCCACGACCTTATAAATGGAGTAAAGACGAACAATTTTTGTTTCGGATAAAACTAGATTAATATAACATTTGATACTTATATTTAGTTTTAATATTCAATCTGGTACTTAAGTTTTTTTATCTTCATTTGATACTCAAGTTTTGGCTTCAATGTTTAGTTTGGTACCTGAGTTTTTTTTTTCCAAAATGATACTTGACTTTTTCTTTTATCTCATATAAGTACCTAAATTTGACTTTAATGTTCGATTTGCCACTTGTCAAATATTTATATTTTTTTGTCTTAATTAAGCACTTATGTTCTTTTACTAGAGCATACATATTAAATATTTATTGGACCACAAGACCATGATATTGTTGAATCTAAGTATCAAATTGAACATTAAAATCAAATTTTTACTAAATTGAATATTAAAAATAAATATAAGTACCAAAATAATATATTAATCTAAAAAAATTTATAAACACACAAATATCAAGATGGAAGGTTGAAAACTTCTTTTAGAGGATAAAAAACCAAAAAATATGAAAAAGAACATCTTTAATCACTGTTAGCTGTAGGACGTGTCGATTTCACAGCTATTAACCTGAATTTGAGGTTTTTTCCATTACAGGACTAGGAATCTAGGATGACAAAGCTCTTTTTCGTTTTCCTTTGTTTAACAAAACTGCACTTAATTTTATAAAGTTATTAAATTACTCATTAAATTATTCAAAAAAATTTATTTAAATTATTATGTTGTTAAAATTGTTATCGTATGGTCTTCTCTATCCGCATCACTTGCACCAATTAAAAGTTCCATTTCCCTTTCTCTTATATAGTTCATTTTTTTTTTTTTGCATGAAACAACTTTGAACATCATGAATTTGTGAATTAAAATTCAAACGGCTTTCTTCTCTGATCTTTGCCACTGACCGTTAGATTAACTTGAACCTAAGATATGTTTTACTACTCGTCGGTGGGTACTTATCCACTATACTGATCATCGAATTATCACTTAGAGCTCGCTGTCTGAACTTTAAATAAATAAAAAAAAACTTAACAGCCCAGTGACTTAAATAAAAACTTTTAAATAGTTTAGTGACCATTTTGTAAATTTTTATAGTTGCGTAACCAAAACATAAATTTACTAATAGTTTAGTGACATTGAGTATAGTTTAGCATGATATTTAAATGATACTTTAATAATATTAAAAAGGGTTAATTTACTATTTGATACTTAAATTTACTTTTAATATTTAATTTGGTACTTGAGTACTTAGCTTCAATATTCAATTTGGTATTGATTGCTCTTTTTCTTTTTTCTTTTTTTTCCGATTAAATACCTATGTTCTTTTTACTAGAGCACATATGTAAAATATTTATTGATCCACATGATACCGTTTGGTCTGGGTACCAAATTAGACTTTAAAGCTAAATTTGAGTATATATAGTATTAAAAATAATTTTATATATATCAAAAATGTTAAATATAATAGTAAGATACATCATATTCTCAATAAAAAAAAAAACAACTACAAACTCGTGAAATATATATTTAAAAAAAATCGGTGTGTTCCTCATAGTCAATTAGTCGCATATTGAAACATAACTCATTAAACCATTGAATTATTGTATTAACATCTTTTGTCAAGCCGTAAACTTTAACGATATTTGATATTTAATTTTTATACTTAAAATTTAAAAATTAAATCTTCTTATTTCTTATTTAATAATTAAAATCGTTAATATTTTTTTATTAAAATAATATTTTGTGACATATGAAATTAAATGTTGGATTCAATATTGGTGTTAGTCTTAAAGGGCAATAATAAGTCCTTTCCTAGCATTGTCCTTTTATCTACAATAGCTTCTTTATGTTACCCACATGTTTAGAAAGGAAGGGGACAATAGTGGGAAGTGATTTTGAATGTCAAAAAGAGAAGAAAAAAAATATTTGATACAGTGAACAAAGGTGTTTATGAGTTGGATGGTCAGTTCGATATATTCAATATAGTTCGATTTAGTTCGATTTATTCTATTCTTAAAAATATATATATTAATTAAATTTAAATATTGTAAAACATGCCTTTTAGGTCGATTAGGTCAAACTCGGGATTGCATTATTTTTAAAGTGAGTAGTGATCTTAAACCCATGATTTTAAAGCATATATATATGTCCTGATTTTACGTATGAATTTGATATGTAATGTGATATATTAATTTCGAATCAAGTAGTTATATAAGTAAAACTTTAATTTAATTTAATTTTATATATTTAAAAATTAAAATTCATGTATACTTGCAATTATATAAAAATAAACTTCACGTATTATATTACATATTAAATAAAAAAATTTATGTATAATTTTAATATTTATTCTTATATTTATATAAAACCTATCGATGGAATCGAGTTGGGCAGCAATAATAAAGAAAAAAATATTAATATTTGAATACTTTATAATTAGATTTAAATTAAGAGAAATATGTGTAGTAAAGATTTGAGAGAAATTCCAATTGTTGATTAGAAATAAGATGTAGGGCAATGGCATGCATTACTACAAATGACATAGCAATGTTCCGACAAGTAGACTTTCAGACAGTCCTAAATATTAGCTTAGATTAGTAATTTAGTACCCTGTCTAAGCATAAAACACAAATATTTGGTCATTTGTGGGGTCTTTTATTGGGCCTTTTGGCTCTCTCAACTGCAACAACTTGGGTGGGTCTTTCATTTCAATTGAATTTTTAAAAATTTTGATAGTTGGATTTTAATTTTATTACAGTATTTAATTTTATTACAGTAGTAATTAATATTATTGTCACCATTATTTTTACCTTAATACGCGCACCGTCCATTCAAAGAGGTCCTTACTAGATATTAACTAGTAAATAAGTACAGTCAATTTTTATTTTAAAAGAGACTAGAACTATATTATAAAATTTTGGAGGAGTTAAAATACAATTTTATCATAGTATTAGTTTATAATTTTATAATTTTTGAAGAGATTTAACTAAAATTTTACCATTTTTGAGGGACCTAACAAGGGTAAAGTCAAAAAAATCATTTTAGGGACAATTTTGAATTAAAAAATTTTAGGAGTCAAAGTATAATTTTATAATTTCTAGAAAGATTTCGGTACAAATTTATTATTTTTAAGGGGTTAAGGCTACTATCTGTCTTATCCTTGACCTCGCCGTTACTCGTAAGAGTAATTTAATATCTATGCTTTTAGAAATTTAGCCCCTCTACTTCTTTAGATTTCAAATTTTAAATCTTATCACTAACACGATTAAAATTATTTTATTAAATTCAAATTTATTACAAAATCATTTTAAAGTCATATTGATGACAAGCAATGGCAAAGCTAGAAGGGCAGACAAGGCCCTACCCCCTCAAATGAAAAACTGCTTCTTTAGTCCCTTGAATAGTTGCAATGTTTTAAATTAATTTAATAATAAAATTGTATTTCGACCGCTCTTAAAATTTAAAATCCATTTATGCCTTCTCCAAAAACACAAGATTTATAGTTTAATCCCTTGAAATTTGTAATGATTTACATTAATACAATGATGAAAGTATATTTTTAGCTTTCTGAAAAATTTACAATTCAAATTTGACCCCTTTGAAAAATTTTCTAATTTCACCCCCTGCTGTTAAGTGAGATTTTTTTTTTTAATTTCAAAATATCACACCAACAAATTTAACCAAAAAAACTAACATTGTTGTTACAATTGGACTTGAATTTTAAAATTTGGAAAGTAGAAGAACTAAATTCATGGAAATAAAAGTATGAGGACTGAATTCTAAATTTGGGAAAGTCCAGGGACCTATGACATATTTTACCAAAAAAAGAAAAACAAATATTTATACCCCTTGAAAGCTACAAAAGAGTAAAGACATAGATGGACATATATACATACATACTTTTCAGACAGAATACGTAGTTGTTGTGGAACTCATGTTTTGACTCACTAAATTCACACTGTATCAGCTTCGACTTCACCATATATATATCTATAAATATAATAGTAATAATCTTTGTTTTCCATCAATCTCTATAGCTATCTCTGTTTTAGCCTTCATTTAACATTGCTATCTCCTATTCTCCGTGGTAAGCCCTACCAAGAATCTTTTTCCTTTTTGTTGTTTGGTTTCCGAGAAACTGTTGGAAAATGAGAGAAATATTGGGAATCTTGCAACATCCCAAAAAATGAGTTCTTTTTGTCTGTTAATCTCTAACAATGGGTAGTTTTGATTTTTTTGATTGATTTAGCCTAATGATTCCTTTTTCTTTTTTTTTATGTAGGCATTTACATTATTTATCAGCTGATGGATTCTTGGAGCTATGATTGTGAAGGGAAAAACCTATTTTTTACTGATTTTGAAGCAGAGGGTATGGAATTCAATCAATTCATGGATTTTAGCTTTGATTATAAGAAAAAGAAACCCTTTTTTAGTAACACCAATTTGGGAATTTTTAGTGATGAATTTACCACTACTACTAGTTCATGTTATGTTGAGCAACATTCAAGTTCATTAATGGAGTCCAACAGTCAAGAATCTTCAATCATTGATTATGGAGATTCAAAGGGTTGTAAGGAAGCTTCCGTTGTAACTTCGATTCAACCGGTTTTGATATCGAAGAAAGCTTCGACAACAACAAGTTCATGTCCTCAAACACCTCAATGTCAAGTTTATGGTTGTAATAAGGATCTTAGTTCATCAAAAGATTATTACAAGAGGAACAAAGTTTGTGAGATTCATTCTAAGACAGCCAAAGTTATTGTTAATGGAAATGAAATGAGATTTTGTCAACAATGTAGCAGGTTTGTCCCTTCAATTTTGATCTTCTTGTATTTGTTTTTATCATATTAAAGGTGTTTGTATATATGTTTCATAGAGATACTCATAGTTTCAATGTAGGCAAATGAATTAGCCACCATTACTCGACTGGACCTTCGATTTAAGCTTACTAATGTTGTTTCATGGTGTTTATGTTTTGGCATTGTTTCTGGTATTGAATGTGATTTATGTTCGTTTATTAGGTTCCATTTATTGGCTGAATTCGATGATGGTAAGCGTAGTTGTCGTAAACGACTAGTAGGACATAATGAGCGTAGAAGGAAGCTTCATTTCAGTACCCTTCCCGGAAAATCACATAAGTTGTTGCAGTCATATCGAGGTATGAACAACTTTTTGCATCTCTGTAGGAAACTAGGACATGAGCACGACCTCTTTGGTCGTGTAATCCAATTGACAATTTGGTAGCAGTGTCACCTATGTAGCAAACTTTGAACAAATTGTCACCTATGTGGCCTCTCGGGTACCAAGATTCTTCGGACTCTTATACTGAAAATGCCTTTTGTTATCTAGAATGCATTTGAAAGTGACTTTGTTGTTTTCTGCAGAGAGATATGAACATGCTGATCAGGTTAAATTCAGAGAGAAACCGGTTTATGATCCTCAGTCGGCAATATCAATCATAAATGACAAATTGGTGTCAAAGAAACAACACATTCCCGGAAGCTTTTCGTCGGCAACTGAAGCCTTCCATGCTCCTAATGAGTTATCTGGTCTTTCTTGCTCGGATTGTGCTCTCTCTCTTCTGTCAGCTCAATCACGAGACTTATCGAGCCATGCGACCGGAATTCAATTGACCGAGCCCTTTATCAATCAAGCTAGCCACCACCATGGGAGTTGTTTGGAAAATGCCAATGGCTTTTACTCATGTGGGATGAACCCCATGGGAGTTAGCCAAGCAGGATCTTTTCGAGACTTGGGTCTTTCGAGTCCAAATGGAACCACTGTTGATTTACTTCAACTATCAACACATCTCCAAAGAGTGGAACAACAAAGGAGTTCGATGCTCGTAAAGCCTGAAAACGAGGACCTTTGTTATTTCCTTACAACTTAAACCAGTATGAGAAGGACAAGGTCTGTTCTGTTGTTCTTACAGGTTCATGACATGTTACTTGGACTCGGGTTTTTTGCAAGATTTTCGTATATTTTGAATGTCCTTGGAGGATCATATATGTACCAATGTACGGATATGTGTCAAATACGGGTGTTGGACACGAGTGCTTCTCGGGTTTTAATGATCCCTATCACTTTTGTGGCACTGAAGGGGCAACTTGAGAGGGGACAAAGTAAGAGTCTAAAGTTGGAATAATACCCTTGTAAAAAAGTTTAGAAAGGAATCATGTAGCACTAACATGTTTTTTTTGTTATAAAATCTTTGTACTTTATACTGTGCATAAAACTTTAAGTGGTTAATATTAATTGGAGAAAAAACATGGTTCTTTGTGGACTACATATCTTTGAATAATATTTTTTTTGCACCTTTGGTGCTTGTTGATATTATTTTAGTCCTTGGAATTATCCCAAAAGTGTTGGAGTTTTTTACTATAGGTAGCTTTAATTTTAGACTTCGGATTCGAGTGTGAATGTTTAATATATGTATGTTTTCAATATAAATATGATTATATTTTAATTTTTTTAAAATGTATTTAAAAGATCGTATCTTCATACTCATGTCGTGAATAGAAATAATAAATTATTTTTAATATTTTATGTTTTATATATTTGTAAACACAGATTTGTTTTTAGCACTTTGAAGGAATGAGTGGATTGCCACTTCATTTACCCATCAATTTACCTTTTTTTATGTTTTGGTCAGTGCTTTTGTTGGACATTGAGCTGTAAATGTCACAAAAATCTCTAAAAGCTAACAACAATGAAAATGAAACCATCAATTCCCCCATAGGAATCTCATTCAAGAATTACAACTTGGCTTTTAATGGTATATTATTTGAATCCTCCTATACATATTTGTTGTACATGCTTATGCTTCAAACTTGATAATCTTTCAAAAGCTTTTGGTAAAAAATCTTTTGGGCCCCTCTAAAAAAAGTTGAAGCAATTTAGTCCTTGTCAATTTCAAAAGTGAGTAATTAAGGATAATTAATCACGGCACTAATGTTTCTGTCAATTGCACATATTTTGGCTGGTTTAACTCTCAATTTTACTCACTTTCAAAATTGATAGGGATTAAATTGCTCTGATTTTATTAAGAGAGGCCAATTTATTCAATATCGAAATTGAGAGGGACCAAAGAGGTATTTTTACAAAAGCCTTTCTTTTAATTAAAAATGATGTCATAGGTGACGCAATGTTCATGATTATTATCATTTATCTGCTTTTTTGCACTAGTCTTAATGTCGTTTTCAAAATGCATGTCTTTTTGCTAAGGTTTAATAGTTGACTTTGAGTCAACCAATAGTGAGGAAGGCAATGGAAAAAGATAATGTTTTTAGTAGCTTTCAAGTGAAATGATCTTTCATCATGACATTAAGTGTTATGATTGAATTGATAAAATTAAAAAGAGGTCCCCAAGCCCTGTCCATCAATTTTTTTAATCTATTAAAAATGGTCCAATTGTCTAATGGCGCTTACCTGCTTGTCAAGGTATTTCCTTTAGAACCTCAAGTTAAATATGAATATACGAGTATGTTATGTCTAATGTCAACATTTTTCACAGTTATAATAGGTTAAAAAGAACAATAATAAAGTATGTTTTGAACACAAACAATGGGTACTCCATAATATTTTATGATCAAATTGGAATAAAAAAAATTTAGCAGGGTGTTGGGTGGTCATTGTCTGCATGAAAAAAGAAAGGGACATATTGTGTTGATTTCATGTGATTAATCAATGTGAACATTCCATTGGCAGGCTTACATCTATAGATTAGAGGTATGCATGGCCCGGGCTACCCGGCCCGGCCCAGAAGCGCCCGAAATGTGGGAGGGTTTGGGCAAAAATATAGGCTCGAAAAATGGGCTTAGACAAAAAAATAAGGCCCGTTTAAAAAATAGGCCGGGCCTCGGATAAGATATTTTTAATCCGAGCCCGGCCCAGCCCGAATTTACTAAAGGACAAAAAAATCTACATATTTTTTTTTTTATTTTTGAATGTTATTTTATTGTGGTTTTCTCCATATTTTGGTACCATTTTACTATTATGTTGCTATTATTTTGTTGTTATTGTTTGGATATTGTATAAAATTTATTTTATTGTTAATTTTATTATTATTTTAAAGACATTTGTTAGTTTTTTTATTATTTTAGAAGCAATTACTTGTTAAGTTGCATTTATCTTAGTGTTATTTAAGTCTACATATTTTTCAAAATTTATTTTCAATTTGTTGAGAAATATTTATTTTGATATTTTTAGTATTTTTGATGTATTATATATATTTTAAAAAAATAATAAAATATAAAAAAATTAATACGGGCGGGCCGGGCCGGGCTCAGGTTTTAGTATTTTTATCCGGTTGGGCTTGGGCAAAATTTTAGGCCCATTTTTGGGCCCGGCCCGAGCCCAATAAATGGGCATAATTTTTTAGTTGAGTCCGACCCGAACCCGGCCCGGCCCATGAACACCTCTACTATGGATTTAAGATTCATAATTTCGGGTTTAGGATTTCAAGTGATTTTGGATTAAATTTTACTTTAAAATAGAGATCTTTAATTTGCATGTGATGTTAAGAAATTTTATATATTTTATTCGTTTATGGAGTTAAAATATATCAATAGTGATGTATCATATAGTTATCCATGTATATATATATTATGATTAAAAAAATTAAGTATAAATTTTAAAATTATACATGAACTTTGATTCGATTTAAAATTTGATATATAAACTTTGATATGGTATAATTATATATATGAAATTTCGATTGTAGCTCAAATGTATACATAAAACTTTTAATGTTGATTCAATTGTACATATTTAAGGAAATAAATACATCAATTTATTTTTATATTGAATATAAAGGTCAGAAAAAAACATAATTAAACATACACTTTATACCCTATTCGGAAACGAGTTCCGATGCGGCCGGCTTGTCCGAAAACCATATCAGCTTCCCTATTGTTGGTTGGACTAACTGTGCAGGCAGCGACGGGCAGTTGGGTTCAATGTTATCGATCGCTAAATGGACAGCTTCGGCTTTGCTCTTGCCTGTTACTACGATTGCTACGTTGGATGCTGAATTGATGACTGGGAAAGTGAATGTTATTCTCTCGGGTGGCGGTTTGGGGGAATCGATGATGAAAGTTACCCATTTGTCTGTCTCGTTGAGTGCTGAACGGTTAGAGAATAGTGAGGCAACGTTACCGTCAGGGCCTATGAGCCTATCCCGAGAAGGATAAGATCGAACTTGGGGCAATCACTAATGTCGGGAACACTGACCGTTAGTGTTTATTAGATAGCGTATAACAAACATGTATTCGTCGGCAGCTTCCTCTGCCGAAACTGAATCGTTGATAGAATGAACATGGCTGGGAACAATCGGAACCTGAAAATACGAGGGATAAGCCATAAAAGCATATAATATGCACACAAACTGAAAAATAATTTTTGATTAACCTATCCCTCAAGGTAAGCATCGTTAAATTCGGAACTTCGAAATGGTGTCACCATAACACCAAATGCAGACGGAAAACAGGCATGTTTTAGATAACATTTCGAAAACATAGATGAAAGGAAACATCAAATGGTAACCTAACCTCATAATCAAGCTCAGTTCGATGCTAAGTTAAGTCATTTTCGATAACTAGCAACTCCAAATGGATGCAGTGCATGATCATCGAGCTAGTTAGTTCATTTCATGCTGCAGATAACTCACAACGAACGAACATTCATCGAATTTACGTAAGTGAAAACCGATACAAAAAACTTCAGATGAAAGCAAAGAGCAAACCTAGGAACCACCAAAACTAACGAATCCATTAATGAATGCAGGAATATCATAGGGTAAACCAAACTCGAAAAAAAGCTTAAAGACATTCAAACATAAGCTAATATTTCGAGATCCCAAGTGCAGATCAATAGACAATCCTAATATTTAACTAATTATCGTACTATATCCCTAAACTAACGGATCCATTAACAAATGCAGGGTTCCATCCCAAACTAGCTTATAATGAATGCTATTGTTTCGAGATACGAAGAACGACCGGATCAGTGCAATGAAGGAACTAATCTATATACTACACATCCTAGTAAAGTAAGATACCGATTCATTTTCTTATGGAAAACATAAACGAAGACGAAAAATTTTGAAATATTAAGAATCCAAACCTTGGAAAAGTCTTTTGAAAGCTTGTAATTACTATCAGAATGGCTTTTAGCCATAACACGTTCATCAGCCAAAAATATATGCCATTTTATAGTTTTGTTATAAGGAGAATCACAGTTTCCTGTTTCAAGTTTCAACAAGCTAATAACCAAACACCATGCCACGTATGCCTCATGCTGACATATATAGACTAGTTTTTAACGGTAGAAATTGATGAAAAATTTAAACTTCGATTTAATGTGCAATTGTATAAATGAACTTTAATTTGGTGCAATTATACATGTAGAACTCTAATTGTAGTTTAAATGTATACTTCAAACTTTAACTTTAATTTAATCATGCAGATTCGAAAAAATAAATACATCAATTTATATTTATATTGGATAAATATAATTATTCATGTATGCAATATATAAACATAAAATGATGGTTAAATCAATAATTGTGTTAATAATTTACAAGAATTAAACAAATCAAATTTTCATTTATAAAATTACACAAAATCAAAGTTTATGTATACATTTGTACATTAAACCGTAATTTATGTATAATTTTAAAATTTATCCCAAATTTTAACAAAAAATATAATTTACTTTTTGATCTAATAATTAAATTCCCAATTTTTTTTAATAGGACGAAACATTTTAAAATGAAGAACAACAAATTAAATCAAAGATAAAAAGAATGCAATTTGATACCCTGTTAAGCCAATGAGAGAACCACCAGATAGTGCAATGGCAAAGGCTCCCCTTTCCTTTACTGCTGCTTCTGATTGCTCAGCAATGTAATCAGCCAAATCTGACTTTAGTTCATCTAAATTTTCATGGATTCTTAATTCGCCCCTGAAGGATACTCATTTCTCAATTTGGTACCTAAACACTTAATGAAGAACAGTAAAGCCATTAACTTTTTGCAGCTCATATGCATTAAAAAGAATCTATCACTTGAAAAAGAGCCAATAGCTAAATGCCCTTTAATTGATGCAAAGAAATTAGATTGTTAAATTGAAGCAAGAGGACAATCCAAGAAAAGGGTATGATCATCATAAACTGAATATTTTTAACGAATTTGATAAGTTTCTAAGAGATCAATTTCATGGAAAATATACAATTTTTTTTATTACATATGACAAATAAAAGTAAAAAAGGTAAATGGAAAATACTTACAAAGGAGAAAACTATGACAGAAGATGCTGGAGGCTGAGGAGCAAAGACAGAGATGAAAATGGAAACTGTAATATAATATTACACACACACACACACATATATAAAGAACTTACATTCTGGGTTTCCACGTGCAACCAATGATATTGAAAAATCACCCAAATAAAAAAAGGTAAACTAAACTCTGTTTCTTGCTCTGTTTTCGTATGTGAGAAAATGAAAGGCAAAAAAAGGATAAAAGACTGATAGAAAGATAAAAGAAATAATTGGAAAGTTTTTATTTAAGTAAATGAGTTAGAGTTTAAAAACAATCAAACATTTTGGGTCAAGGGACTAGATTTTTAGTATGGCAAATCGCCCGGTTTTAATCTTATCTAAGTTAATCTATTCTCGGAACTTTGAGTAAATGCTCTCAATAGAATTATAACTGAATAAAGAGAATGCCTCTATTTATAGTTGAGCTCTCTCAAAACCAACTGTACAAATTGAATTATATCGATGGTCGATACTAGAGCCTATTTACAATCGAGAGTCTTAAAGATTTAAACTCTATAGAGTCTTATCCATTTAAGATTTATACTATTTACCTTAATAACTCTAGTGACAATAATTCATACGTATCGGATAAGTCATATTTAATAAATTGACATTTATAAAACGTTTTATACACAATGATCACGAGCATCAATTCGCAACAAAAGACTTCTTTTTGTCTTAAAAACTAAAATAATGAGTTTTCTTTTTTTTTTTTAATTACTCTATTTTATTAAACCTTTCACTTTCTATCTCAAATAAATATATAAATCAATTTTATTTTACTAAAATAATGAGTTTTCGTAGTGATGTGCATGTAATGTTGACATTACTTGAACCAAAACATTGAATCGAGTAGTAAGGAATACTAGAAAGCATAAGTTGGTTTTAGACAAATTGGTTTTTTTTTTTTTTTTTTTTTTTATGTTAGTCATTATTGAATTTCATAATTAAACTCATCAGTTTAATTGATTTAATATTTAATATTTTTTTAAAAAAATATTTTAAATATATTTATAAATTAATTAATTAAGTGGCTTAAATAAATATTTTATATCAGCCGGTTAACTAGTCAAACTAACCAATGTTAAGTTGATTTGATTAAGTCGATTTATACTATATAAATCAGGTGACTGGTTCAATTATTATATATGATAACTGGTCAAATTAAAAAAAAAAAAGAGGTTGAATGAGAGAGTAATTACGGAAGAATCAAATACAAACAATCATTCTTGAGTTTACAATTATAAACATAAATCATCTTAAATTATGTTTCAAGCATCGACGATATATATTTTAGAAAAAATAAAATAAAAAAAAAATTTATATCAAACTTTCAAATTAACCACCTATAATTCAATAATAATAATTTTTTAGTCAAAAAAAATTTATTCAGCTTTTCAAGAAAAATGAGGTGGCAAACGAATTGTATTTCGTTGTGAATGATGTAGTTAAAAGGCCCAAAAAGAATTTGAGTTTGGATTTTTAAATTAATAGAGAAACGGGCAGACAGATGCCTTTGTAGCATAGTGGTAGTGCGTTCGCTTCGTAAGCGAAAGGTCGTGAGTTCGATCCTCACCAGAGGCTTTTTATATTGTACTTTTTAAAAGGTTAAAATATATTACTAATCCTTATATTTTGATAAAATTTGCGATTTAATTTCCTTAAACATTATTTATTATAAGTATTTTTATTAAAATTTGTCAATTTTGTATATCGATTAAGTTGTCATCATGTGATATTATATATGATTGATAAAAAATAAACATATTAAGTTGAAAACATTTAACGGAAACTATCAATGATAATAATGGTTGGACTAAGAGATAATTGAATTTTAATTTTTAAAGTATGTGGACTAAATCTCAAGTTCTATGGAAATACATAGATTAATAGCACATTTTAACCTTTTTTAAAATTATTCAAGTGTTTTAAACTTTTAATTTATGTTTATGTTATTCAGATTTAAAGATCAACTAGGTAAATGTAGAATATGAAATACGGATATACTTAGTTTTTTTATGTATTCAAAAGATCATATTTTTATGCATATTTGAATCATTCACTCCGACATATCGAACCTCACAAATTCCCCGAAAGTTTTGCTAATTGCCGATACAACAACGAGAACAGAGGACGCTAACCAGGTTCATGCACTACTATTCAGTTATGTTAATTGTACTTGACATAGGTGACTACCTATACTTGAAAAATGTTGTTGCAGTCATTCATCGAGATTACTTCAGATGGTAATTTCGATTCCGTAAAGGCGTATGTCGTTGGAATCGGACCTAGAAGGAAACATTTGTACCATCAGTCGATAATGACTTAAGTGAAGCCGGTAAGCCGTAGCACTGATCTTGTAGCCTGCCTCCAGGTAACGATCGATCCTAAAGCCGACACGGGAGAGACATCCTAGAACCTGTTTTCGTTACATATTTTCAGGTCGGAAATGGTGAAGTTGATTATATCTTTGTACCGTTTTTCAGATGCATCCGTACACTTTTCGGAACGAACAAACAGGATCCATATGATTTGTTGATAAATAAAATGAAGGTAGCCTTAATAATTTCCAAGAATGGACCAACTTCCGTTTGTCTCTGCAAAAAGGCAATGACTTCTTTTTATTTTCTGGCCAGTGAAGAAGTTCATTAATTAAGTGCTTCGTAGAAGAGCTTGCTTGGTGCATGTACAAAATATATGTGTTATGTGTATTCGGATATTGATATGAAATATGATTTAGTTAATTATCTTCGGGTTTGATCTGTTCATTGTATATTGTAATTCTAAAATACCTTAACATTCTAATGTACAATCAAACAGCTGGAATAGCTCAGTTGGTTAGAGCGTGTGGCTGTTAACCACAAGGTCGGAGGTTCAAGCCCTCCTTCTAGCGTTGTATTAAAATTTTTGAAATTTAGAAAAAAAAAAACCTTAAAATTTTCAAAAAGTATAAATTCTAAAAAAAGTTGTAATAAATGTTATTATTTTCAAAAATTCTAAATTTTAAATACTATTAAAATGCACAATGTTAGCCTTTTTTTAATGTATAAATTTTAAAAATACATAATAATTAAAGTTTTATAAAGAATTGGAACAAATATTTAAATTTTTGAAATAAAAATAAAACTTATATTTTTCAAAAATATATATTCTAGAAAAGTTGTAAAAAATGTATTATTTTAAAAAAATCAAAACTATGAATAAAAATTAAAAAATAGAAAAAGTTTAACTTAAAAAAAAAGAGCTTAATGTCTAGAAATTGAAAAAGATTGATTTAAAATTTGAAATTTTTTAAAAATAAAAAATTTAAATTTAAAAAAATTTAAAATGATAAAAATATATATTCTAAAAAAGTTGTAATAAACTTTATATATTTTCCAAAATTCTAAATTCTAACGATTCAAAACAATTGAATAAAATTTAAAAAATAGAAAAAGTTTAACTTAAAAAAAACTTGATGGTTAGAAATTGAAAAGGTTTAATTTTAAATTTTAAATTTTAAAAAAATCAAAATATATTAATTTTAGAATTTTTTTATTTTTTTAAATTTAAAAGTATATATATTATTTTTAAAAATTGTGAAATTTTGAAAATATTTAAAAGTTAAAGAAAATTTCCCGTTAACACCGATAACCGGTGGTCAATGTCGGTCAACAGACGGTTAAACTCAATGTATTTTTTAAAATGTTTAATCTTTAAATATTTTTTTCTATTTTTGAATTTAAATTTAAATTGACTAGATGTGTCATATGGAACATTTTGATTGGTGTCATGTGTTCATCGTTTTTTCTTAATGTCGTTAAAAAAAAATGGGGTGAACCGAGTAACAAAGGATAATTTAAGTATCAATGTGAGACGAAAAAAGTTTAGGTATCAAGGGGGAAAACAAGTATAGTTCGGAGGTCAAAGTGAGCACTAAATCGATATTTTTATTAATTGCACCATACGCCCCTCAACTATGGCTCAAACTTAAACATCTTCTAATTTAGTCCTCAAAGTATTGTGTCAATTTTAGTTTTTTTTATTTGATATATTATAATTTTATTATTTGCACCACACGTCCCTAAACTATGGCTCAATCTCAACATTATCTAATTTAGTCCTCAAAGTATTTTGTCAATTTTAGGTTTTTTTATTTATTTGATATACGGTTAAAGCATCATTTACCCCTAAAGTATACCATTTTTCTCGTTTCGTACTTCAACTTTTTTTTGCCCAAATTGATACCTAAAGTTATATTTTATTAATCAGTTCAATCCACTGTTAAAAAAACCGATTGAAATGTGGTCCAATTAGAATGTGCCACGTGGCATTTTGATCTAATAAAGAGTGCCACATGGCATCAATATGACTTGAGACAGGAGGAACAAATATGACCATTGGAGCCTGAGTCTCTAGACAAGTGCTCGATTATCTCAAGATAAGACTCCCCTGAAGCATTCAATGCCACATGGCATCAATATGTCTTGAGACAAGAATAACAAATATGACCATTGGAGCCTGAGTCTCTAGACAAGCGCTCGATTGTCTCGAGACAAGACTCCTTTGAAGCATACCTTAGTTTCAATGTTGGTTGATCTCGAGATAATATGCTTTTTATCTCAAGACAAGGTTCATTTGAAGCATTTTTGTCTAAAGATAGACATTTTTGTGTCTCGATACAATTTTGAAAACCTTAAAAAATATAGCTTGGAAACAATTTAAATGATTCGGAGATTCTCAAACTTTTTTTTATAAAAAGTTAAAGTCATTTAGAAACTTTATTTTTAAATTTGTAACACTTGAGAATAAATTTGAATAAAATAAAAAATAATTTATACAAATTTGATTAAGAGATTTTATAAATACGTTTATTATATCAAAACAATTGAAAATCAAAATTAACAATACTAAATCAATTAAATAAAACAAAACTTTAGTAAATTATATTATTAATTCAAATATTTAATTAAATAAAATATTATTATTTCCCTCCCCACCATAATTATTATCATTTCCTAAAAAATAAAACTCTTGTAATTTTAAAAATATTACACCATATTTGATTAATATGAGCACTGTTGTCAATGTAGGAACACATAGGTTCGAGTGTGCTAAAGCGTATTATCCTCTTATTTAAGGGTTGGGGAGGGGCTATGGATAGTTCTAAACATCGTGTCAATAAGAGTAGATATAATGAAATTGTTTTTAAAAAAAATTACATTAAACCTCACGGTTTATTTATTAAATAATTAAATTAAAAAAATTGAATCTTTATTAATTACTTATTATTTTATTTATTTCCAATCTCCATTCCTTTTTCAGTAATTTTTAATTACAAATAATAAAAATTTAAATAATTAAAAAATAATTTTAATTATGATTAAATTACATTATACTTTAAAATAATTATATATTAAATATAATATATATTTTCAAATCAGGATATAACAGCAACATTAATTTAATCAAAACTTTACATGATAGTTAATTCATTTAGGGAATTTCCCTTCTGTGCTTACTAAAAAAAAAAAAAAAAATTATTTAGTAAGTCGATCTTATAATGGTTTACGTGATTTTCTGCCAAATAAATCTTTGCCTTTTATATATATGAAAATAAATTCTTTAATTAATATTTAAAAATTAAAACAATTTTACTATATTTATAAAACGGAGTAGTAATATTTATATTTTTTTCAATTTAATCCTTAGATAAATTTAATAGTTTTTTTTTAAAAAATCAAATATTTTTAAAAAAAATATTGATTAAATTATTATTATTTTTTAATAATGTTGACATGGTAACATTATATCTTGTCAATAAGTAATTTAAAATTTATAAAAATATTTTAAAAAGCTGATAAAATTAATATAAAATGAAAAATCAATTACATTGTTTTTAATAAAAGATTGAATTTTTAAAAAATAAGGATTAAATTAATAAAAATGTAAATAATATGGGGTATGCATTATAAAATTTAAAAAGTGAAGAAATAATAACCCTGGTAGAACATGCCCCTCCTTATTTATAGCACAATGTGTCCTTTATTTTTCAATTAAAAATAAAAAAAATAAAATACCGTTTCTTTTTATTATTATTCAGAAAAATAAAATTAAAAAAAAAAAGAAATTGTTTCTCTCCCTCCCATAATTATTATCACTTTCCCAAAAACAATTTAACCCATAACCAAGAAATGAATTCTTCACCATCAGCTTCCATCCCCGCAGACCCTCCTCCCCCGCCCACTGTCCCCGCATGGGCCCCCGCTCCGCCTTCTGTGGTCGAACCACCGGCGGCGGCGTCCGCCGTGCCTCCGGTTTCCGACCACCCTCCTTACTCAGACATGATAATCGAGGCCATTGGTGCTTTGAAAGAGAAGAATGGGTCAAGCAAAAGGGCCATTTCTAAGTACATCGAGTTAGCTCACAAACCGTACCCACCGAGTCACGACGAGTTGTTGACTCAACATTTGAAGCGCTTGAAAAGCAGCGGTCAACTTGTTATGGTAAGGAAGTCTTATAAGCTTGCTCCCTCTGCCGGATCTGAAGTTCCGGTGCCGGATTCTGCTACTTCTAATGTCCCCGACGATTCTTTGGCTCCAAAACGTGGTCGCGGGCGTCCTCCTAAGGCTAAACCGACGGTTTCGGCTACTGATTCCGGGTCTCAGCTGGTGGATGTTCCGGTTGCGGGTGAAGTTAAGAAATCCGTCGGTAGGCCTAGGAAAAATGCACCCATTGGTCAACTTGATGCTAGGAGGGGCCGGGGTCGGCCACCTAAAAGTGGGTCTCGGAGACCGAAGACGGTTAGGTCAGTGGTGGCTGGTGGTGCTAATGCGGTGAAAAGGGGCCGTGGACGGCCGCCTAGGGCCGTGAACCAGGTACCTCAACAGGGTTTTGTGCCGATCCAGGGTCAACCCGTGGCTGTTCCCTATGCTGACGCTGATCCTGTTGCCCCCGTTGCTCCTAGTTTACCAAGGCGCAGAGGGAGGCCTAAGGGCACGGCTCGAGCCACCGGCACGGTGGTCCCCGGTAAGCGGAGAGGTCGACCGCCCAAAGTTGGGAGCAATATTGCGCCACCGCTAGCCACTATGGCCAAGAAAACCACTGGGAGACCGGTAGGCCGCCCCAAGAAGGTAAACCCGGTTTTTATGCAGTACATTTCCTAGTATTACGTATTAATATTGCAATGTTTGGGCTATACATTTATTCTTTCTTCAAATATATCAAAAATATATGGAGACATATGTAAGAAAATGGTACATGTTATTGTCTATCATATGCTTATACGAGTAAGGGGGTGACCATTCAAGTTTCTTTTCGGTTCGACTTCATCAGCTTTTCAAATTTAACTCATCTAACATGAACCGAACCGACTGATCGCTTACTTGAATTATCCAAAGCGAGTCAATATCGATTAGTTCCGTTTGGTTTGTTGGTTTAGTTTATTAAATCAGTTATAACTGATTTCCGCTCCCCAATGCATGATGTGGAAATAGACATCACCTTTTTACTGTTGTTATCTAATTTTACTATTAAAAATTGACATCAGTTACATGTACCGTTTTATATGTTGCCATACATGGATCAATTTTTAATCGTAAAAATAGATGAAAAATTTAACAAAAAAATTAATTTGCTCGTACAAAAATATAAGCAAAATACAATCCGTTTCTTTTTTACTCTGTTGGATTTGTTTGTGTTAAATCTAATGTGACCTATTTTTGGTTGATAACTAGACAACTGGTGGAGCATCAGCAGCTACATATGAAGATCTCAAGAGAAAACTCGAATTCTTTGTAAGTCTTATCGGAAAGTTACGATTATGCCTATTTGGGATCTATGCATGTATGTATCATATGAATGAATGATGTAGGGACAGCACCAAAGGGCTCTGGCCCCTCGAAATGATAAATTATCATTTAGACCTTGCTAAAGATGAAAAATTTTCAATTTAATCTTTTTAAAATTCTAAAATAACAAGCATAAAATTGTACTTTAATTCCTTTAAAATTTTGTGATTTAATTTGACACCTAAAAATAAACTTGTGGCTTTGTCCTGGAATGATGTCTGATTGCAGCAATCAAAAGTGAAGCATGCAGTTGAAGTACTAAAGCCTCAGTGCATCAACAACGGAACAGGCGCAGGCGCGATCCAAGAGTTAGAAGGACTTGCAGAAATGGACATTAACGCACCATTTCGCGGGCAAGCTCAGCCGCTGCAGCAGGTGCCAACACAGCCACCGATACTACAGAACGAAGGACAAGGGCCTTGATGTTTTTCAGTTGCATGAGGAGAGAGATGTAGGAAATGTTTTGACTTAGGCACACAACCGTGATATATGTCTGTAAAGGGAAACAGGGAAGTTGCAGATCTAAATTTTTTTCTTTTTGTTGTTGCTGAGGTTGTCTGAAACATTTTTTTTTTTCTTTTTTTGGAGAATGACTTTGATTCGGCCATTTTTCTCTGTAGTGAAATTACTGATTCCAGAATTCCAATTTTTGGAGTACAATTTTCTCATGATCTAAACTTAGCTGGAATTTATTCATAGTTTTGTACTTGAATGGTAGTTGTTATTTACTGCACTTCAGGATTTATGTGTGATTGCTGAATTCGGGTATCCGTAAATTTATTTATTTTAAATGAATTTTATGTATTTTGGGAGTATTTAAATGAGATGGTCCTATGTACTTGGCTTTTTCTTCTTATCCAATATCCACCCTCTTTTTCTTCCCATGTTTGTAAGAGTAGGTAGGTTGGTAGTGGACAGGTGATTAATAATGGTAAAAGTATCATAAACGTCCTATATTATACATTAGATTGGATTTTACTCCTTTATTATAAAAATGAAATTAGTCTTTTTTACATTAGATCGGAGAGTAATTTAGTTATTTTTATTAAAATTTTATTTATTTCTACTGTTAAAAATTGGCATTGCTAGGAGAAAAATTATAAAGTTACACATGATGTGCTATGTGCATCTCATATTGACGTATAAGAACTAGTTTTTAACGGTTAGAATGGATGGAATTTTTACTTTATCCAATGTATAAGCACTAATTTATTAATTTTTCGAGTAGATAAAATAAAATGCAATCTAACTCTTATTATAAAAATTTTCATCATATTTTTATCGTGTTCAACACTTAAAATAACAAAAAATAAAATAAAGAGTATCAGTGCACTAATAAATGTCTATTTGAATGTGAATATTACGAGTCTATTCGATTTTTTAAAGGTGTTTGGAAGGAAAATGGAGGGGCCAACCATAAAGTTTTACAGTTTTTTTGCATAAGGATCGTTTTAATGGTGGCAAGGCAAATAGAGGAAGCTGAAAGCAACATAAAGGGGTTGGAGATTCTTGTCCTTTTAACTTATATGAGCTTTGCAAGCAAAGACAAAACCTTTCTGGATGTCTCTCACAGCTTTGCTAGTAAAAAAAAACCATTTTTATCAACTGCACTCAGTGAGTCGTTCTCACTCTGTTGAGCAAATCCTTAACAAAGCCCAGAAAATCATAAACGTTCAAAATCATCGGATGATTCTCATTTGATTAGACGTGTTGTCTATCTTTTCTTTCCCCTTTAAAGCATTTTGCTTCCATGCATGTAAATGTAATTCCACTTCAACTACAACACTAAAACAAAGGGAAAAGAGAGAGAAATGAAAAAAAATAAAGAGTCTTTGGGTTCTTTGCTTCCATTATTCTTCTTGTAGGCCTTTTCATTGCCATTTTAAGCCACCCCCATTTACTGTGAAGTTCTTATTTTTTTCCATTTCGGAAAATTGGGATTTGAAGAGTCTGTTTTTGGATCCTTTTAAAAAAGAAGAAACTTTGTGACCTGTTTTCTATGCTATCATGAAAAAATGCAGTCTCTTTGAAGATTGAGGTGAGAAATGAGCTATTGATACTATGTTTGCTTATGTTTCTTTTTTTAATGTTTTTGAATGATCAGTCTCCATTGAGTTTTAATGACAAAAAGTCGAGAAGGAATTTGTTTGTAAGTTTTGTAACAAGAGAGATATCGATGGGGAAAGGTGGTGACATAAGGACTCATATGAATTTTGCTGAAGTTGATGAAGGATCAGCTGAAATCTCCATTAACAGGCGAGCTGCTGAAGTTGAAAATGATGGTGGTGGTGGTGGTCAATCCCCATGTGGTTTAAGGGTTAACCCCAAAAAGACCAACAATTTCTCTGACACAGGTAACACGTGTGTACTCAAAGGCTGTAAGGGTTTCCATTCATTGAAAGCTGTTTGTCGTCACATGGCTTGTCATTCAAGAAACAGTGACACAACTGGCGTTTGCTGTAAGAGAGGATGAAGAACAAGAACAACAAGAGGTGGCTTTGTGTTTGATGATGCTTTCAAGGGGTTCTGCATGTAACAGTGACTTGAAATGTGCTTCTAATGATGGTCAGTTTGTGTAGAAACAAAGAGATCATTTTCCATATGGTTGTTGAAAGAAAGAAAAAACATTAATGATGAAAACAGGACTCAACTGAGATGCCATTGCCGAGTCTAATTTATCTTAACTTACCAACTCCTGTTGAGGATGATGCTGATGAGTTCATGCCATGGTACATATTGGAAAAAGCCACATTAAGCTTTCAATCTTGCTGCTGCCATGGTGGGTCTTATCTGTAAATCTCAATATCTGGGCTTGTCGGTTTTAACACCTACGTTACTCGGACTTGGACTTGGATGTGAGTAAGTGTTATTTATTTTAATTTTTTATAAATTATTTAAACTATTACCTATTATTTTTGTAAGAAAATATTATGTGGTGGATAATTCTAGTATTTAATTTTAAATTTAAAATATATTTAGGGAAAAAAGTAAAAAAAAATGGGGGCATAAATGGAATTCTAAGTGTACATATCGGCCGATCTGATGGCGCGATTGAACATCCTTAGATAGATTAAGAAAAAAAAAAAAAAAAGGAAAAAGAAAAAGCTTTTACGTATCTGAAGCGTGGACTTTTTTTCACTAAAAAACTTGTTACGATTCAGATCCGCAAAAAGAGAAAGAGGAAGGAAAACTTATAATTTCAGAATCCGGATAAGCTAAAGCTTTGTCTTTTTTCTTTTCTTTTCTTTTTACACGTTTTAATGGCGGATGAGATGCAGGAGCAGAAGCCGCCGTCGAAAACAGTAGCTTCGTCTAAACGGCCAGTGATTACTCCACCACCACGGCCGTTCTCGGAGGCGTTATTCAACGGTGAGGCAGGCTTGATGGGGTTCAGTCCAGGTCCCATGACACTTGTTTCCAACTTCTTCTCCGACACCACCGACGATTCCAAGTCATTTTCTCAGCTGCTCGCCGGTGCCATGGCGTCTCCAGCAGCTCAAAAGCTGACCGAAGAGCAGGCTGAAGGTGGAGGAGTTAACACGGGGTTGCGGTTCAAGGAGAATAAGCCGGCCGGCTTAGCGATAACTCAACAACCGTCGTCGTTTGTGATGCCACAAGGATTGTTGAGCCCTGCGAGCTTATTGGAATCTCCAGGATTTAGTGTGTATTCTCCTGGTCCCCAGGTAATATTAGCAACTTAAATTTGATTTTCTTTAAAAGAGTTCCTTCCCTGTTTGTTGTTTTGTTTGAGAGAATCAATAGTATAAAAGGGATGCTTTTAAGATGGGAAATAGAGTTTGTTCCAAGTAAATAGGAAAAAACTTTAATGTATGTCATCTTTTTAACTTTCTTCCAAATATATTGTATTATATATACTCCATCCTCCCACTCAAAATAACATTTTCTTCTTTTAGACTCTTGTTTTTGTTTTCATATAGCAATAAAGGAATGAAATAAAAATGAAAATTTGTGAAATTAGGACTTGAGTGAATTTACTTGATTTACGCAACCACCTTTTATATATTTAAAGAGTTTGAAATTTGTATTTGCTGTAAAATATCGTGTAAACCTAGGTACAAAGAGTGAAATTGTATGTTGTTATTTCTACTAAAGAAATAAATTAATTAATTTCTGTACGTTAGATAAAAAATAATTTGATTATTTCTTTTAAAGATTCCATTTTTAAGACACGTACTTTATGTTAGAGTACAAGAAATAATTTTGAATAGTAATATAAGACTAATTTGTTTTTTTATATAACATAAAAGGATTAATTTATTCATTTTTTAGTATAGAGGTCAAAATGTAACCAACTTCTAGTACAAGTGACTTCGTAATACTTTTTTTTTTACCTAACATTTGCAAATCCTTTACTTTATCCCAAGTTGGAGACTCCTTTGGATTGAATTGGATTCTTTAACCATTTGATTGATGTTAATGTAAATGACAACTTGTAAGAATGTGCCTCTTGGTTTATGAGTCTTATATGAGTGAGGAGATAGATATAAAGGAAGCCATGGGTGGTTGCTTATGTTGTTGAACATATCTCTTGTGTGATTCGTTGCTTCTGTTACTTCGACATACCCGTGTCTAATTCATTGTCGCGTTAGAAACGAGCATGGATGACCTAGAAGCTTATGTTGTTAGATATATGGTTTGATACACATACACTCGACATAAAAACTTTTCAGGTCCATGCTTATGTTGTTGAACATATCTCGAGTGTGATTAGTTGTTTAAGTTACTCGAACATACCCATGTCTAATTCATTGTCATGTTACAAACGAGCTGTGAATGACCTCAACGCTTATGCTGTTGGATATATGGTTCGATTCATTCTCGTGTCTGATTCATTGTTACATTAAAAAGCTTTGGCAATGTGGGGTGTCATTTTATAACTGATGGTGCTTTTGATTCACTGCCAATATCCTCTGTTTATGAAATGTATAGGGACCTTTCGGAATGACACACCAACAGGCTCTAGCACAGGTCACGGCGCAGGCTGCACAAGCTAATTCGCATATGCAAATACATGCCGATACGGCAACCTCGTTGCAAGACTCTAGTGCTATGATTAAGCAACCGTCGGACGTATCTCAGTCTGATCAGAGATCCCAACCTGCTTCTGGTAAGCATGCCAGTGATGGCTACAATTGGCGGAAGTATGGGCAGAAACAGGTGAAAGGCAGCGAATTCCCAAGAAGTTATTATAAGTGTACGCATCCCGGTTGTCCCGTCAAGAAGAAGGTTGAGAGATCACTTGATGGCCAAGTCACTGAAATCATCTACAAAGGGCAACATAATCATCAACCTCCTCAGCAGAATAAGCGTGCAAAAGGAAACGGAACTTCGAATAAACGGGGGAATTCCGAATCAACTTCTCAACTTCATAGTACCAACTTGAACATAACTAAAGAAGGGACATGTTCTTCAATGTCTAAGAAGGATCAAGAGTCTAGCCAAGCTACAACCGAACTTCTTTCCGGGACGAGTGATAGTGATGATGAAAAAGATGAAGATGAACCTGATACCAAAAGACGGTATGCAAAAAAATTCCTGTGTTCTTATTATATGCACCACCACTGAATCAGTATTGAAATTCCCTATATCCAACAAAACTTGTTTCTTTATATGCAGAAGTACGGAAATTAGAGTTTTGGAGCCATGTTCGTCGCATAGGACCGTTACCGAACCTAGAATTATCGTGCAGACAACAAGCGAAGTTGATCTATTGGATGATGGCTATAGGTGGCGCAAGTATGGACAGAAAGTTGTCAAAGGCAATCCTTATCCAAGGTAATGAGTCTCTGTTTCATTGACTAACTGTTTATCCGTAACGCCGGTGTTAGCTCTTGGAACAAATGTGGATACTGGAATGTTTCATTTTCTGTTCTGTTCTTTTGTGGATGGATGTGGAACATTCGTAATGCATGTTTTTTGGTTCTACAGAAGCTACTACAAATGTACAACCCCGGGATGCAATGTCCGTAAACACGTCGAGAGGGCTTCGACTGATCCCAAGGCTGTTATAACGACATACGAGGGAAAACATAATCATGATGTACCGGCTGCCAGAACTTGCAGCCACAACACCGCCAGTAGTAACGCAACACAAGTAAGAACACAGAATATGGTAACCAATAACAACCACGGTGTAGATAACAGTGTCGATTCTACGAACGATAGGCAACGACCGGTAGCACGGTTACGGTTAAAAGAAGAACAGGTAACGTAATGTCTCTGAATTGCAGCACGAGTACAACATGGAAAATCCGTCATATTTCAGGCAAATGTCTCATATGTAATATTCAAAAGTACAGGCGAAAGCTTAAAAGGTTGTACGTAAAGTAGTTTAGTGCGTGTATATATATTGTAATTTGATTCTCTTATTCCATGCATTCTTTTGTACATGGAACATGCTGAATTATGTTGTTTTTATGATTGTTGGCCATTAATATGTTTAAATAAAAATAATAAAATTCTGAGTGACCGTAATTTTTTCAATTTTTTTATTGTCAAGACAAATAAAAAATATTAATCGAATTTGAATTTTGTAAATATATACTCAATTGGTAGATAATCTATAAATAAATGCTATTCACATGTTTGTTTAAAGTTGAATAATGAATGACACCCACCCATGACCCACTCTTTTGACGCAAATATGAGGGGGGAACACAATGCCATTAGGGATGATTAATTAACTTTCTACTTATCTTTTTTTAAGTTAATTCTTAAATTAGACAATTGTTCTCACATTGGGGTTTAAACTTTTTTTGTCCAAATTAGTTCTTCGTATTTCCTTGAAAATGTTAAATTCAAACTCAATACGAGAACAATTGTCAAGTTTACGGGGCTAACTTAAGTTCAAGTCCATGTATGAATAATTATCTAATTTAAACCTGAACATGAAAACAATTATCAAATTCAGAGATTAACTTGAAGAAAAAAAAAACACTCAAACCCAACTATAAAAGCTGCTAAATTTAGCGCTGTAGATTTAATTTCATTTTAGGACCTCCCAATTTTTTGAAAATTTTAAATAAAGTCATCTAAAATTTTTAAAAATTAAATTTAAACCTTACTTTCTATATTTGCACCCACTAAAGAGAATGGTTAGTAATGAATACATAACTAATTAGACAAATTCATATTTACACCCATAGCTGTGTCTATTTATTGATAGAAAGAGAGAGGGTGAGATTTCAGCACCCTCTTCATTTTTATATAATAGATAATGTATAAAAATGAGACCACATAATATGATATGATAGATGGCATGGCATGGCATGGCTTGCTTAATATGTTAGACAATTACATGTCTTTTCTTTATCAATACTTTGTTTTCTCTCTCTCTCTCTCTCTCTCTCTGTTACTTTGCTTTTCCACTGTTTTTCTTTCCTCTGTCTCTGTCCGTTTTTCTAGTTAACGGTTTTCAGTCATGGAACCAAAAACAAAAAAGCATGAAAAGGAGACAGCATAAGGTCGAAGTGGAGTTAGGTTAGTAATATAAATTTGTTGATTAAGTCTTAATTTTATTACTATTAATATTATTATTAATATAAAAAATATAAATCTGAATATTTCCAAGTGACTTTATCCTCTTAATAAGGATTAAGATAGATTATGAGTAGTTCGAGACTATTGTTAAAAAAAATTAAAATCAATAATTGTATCTGTGAATTGACGTAAACTCTTGGGTCTAATATCTTAGAGCTTTCGCCATATGGTTTAACTGCCTTGCCATCAATTCAAGAATGGTAGGTGTTTTGTTTCTTCTAAAAGTGCATTTTATATATTTTTTATTAGTTGTTACAAATATATATGTTATTATAATAAATATCGATAATGGCAGTAAAATTACCGTTAAGTAATAAAAAAAATAAGAATATAAATTTTTATTTAGAAATTCTTTTAAAAAAAAATTATGGATAAAAGAGGAAAAATTCATTAACGTTAAAAAATCTATTTAAGGATTAAAAAATCTTATTTTAATCGAAGTCAAATAGAAGAAAAATAATTTTATATGGTCCTTAATCTTTTGTCCTTACAAATTCTTCTACTTTATTACTATATTTATTTTTTCAATAAATACCGAAATTCGAATCATATAATTTCTATCCGTCATTCAATAGTAAAATTGAAAGTTGATTGGTGGGGGGTGAGACAAAAAATGAGGGAAATGAAAAGGTAGAAAGGTTAACTAATGTTGGAAGCAAATGAGAATAAAAATAAAATTTATTTAAAAGAAAAAGAATTAATTGATTGATTTGTTGTCTTTGCGCACAAATGAAGCAAAACTTATATTTGATTATAATCATTTTGTTCCTAATTGCTTTCGGCTATAAAGCTGTATACTTTATTTTCGGTCCACTTCCAATGTTCCATCACATTTTATGGGGTAAATTTTTTTTTTTTTTACTTGAAATTAAATTGTATATTTTTATAATTATAAAAATATATATTTTTTATTATTTTTAAAAAATTAAAATATAATTTTATTATTATTAATTTAAAATTTAAAAAATATATATATATATAAAAGAATAAAAAAGGAAAAAAGATATGATGGTGAATGAAAACATTAGAGGAGCTGAGGTGGTCATTGGTCTGTCACGGGTATCAATATGTATCAATCACGTGTGTTTCTATTATACCATGCTCACTCACGGGTCATTTCACACTTTCTTTTTTTAATAAAATAATATTTATTTTTATTTATTCAATCTTACCTTAATTCATATAGACATTATTAATGTGTAATTTTTTTTATCAAGTTAGACAGCAATAAACATAAACAAACAATTTTTCTTTGGATAAATTATTAAAATAGTTATTTATATCTTAAATGTTACGTTTTAGTCACTGTAACATTTTAGTCGTTAAACCGTTAATTACTGTTAATAGTGTAACGGTAAGCTAACATGACATGTTAAATCATCGTTTCAAATAAAAAAATTAAGTTAATTTATACAATTAGTCTTCGTATTTTTTCGTTTTGAGTAATTTAATTTGTTTATTCTATGTTCTTTTAATTTTTCTCTTCTTTTTTTTATTTTATTTTTCATTCTCTTCTATTTCTCTCTCTGTTTTTCTTCTTTCTCTATTTCTTTTAACGTGATTTTTTTATGTTTTTCATTTGTTAAATAAAAGTACAAGGAGTACTAGATATAACAAATGAAAAATATGAAAAAACTACGCTAAAAAAATAAAAAAGGATAAAAATAAAGAGAGAAGCAGAAGAAGAGAATGGAAGATAAAGAAAAAAAAGTTAAAAGAACATAAAAGAAGAAATTAAATTGCTCAAAATAAAAATTATAGAATTTAACCTAAAATTTTCGTTTGAAAATATGATTTAACGTGCCACATTAATTTACCGTTGTACTATTAATAGCAATTAACAACTTAATAACTAAAACGTAATATTTTAAATATAAGTAACTTGACATGAATAAAAGTGCCCGTTTCTTTTTAACTTACTTGGTTTTTATAAAACTGTGCCTTTGAAATGAAACTGGAGAAGATACCAATTACGACATTCCTTTGACTTAATGTTCATTGAAGTGGGAACCATGTAATGGAGAGCCTCGCCCATGCAGCTAAAAAACAATATTTAATTAAATAAAGAAAAGCAAAATCAGAGGGTAGTACTTATCGTCTCTTTCGTTTTGTTTTATACTTGTTGTTTCTATGTCAACCTCTCTCTTTATGTTCAAACATTTCATTTAATATGTATAATGTATATTAATTTCCCTTTTTATATAGCTTCAGCTAAAATGATATATATAATTCAATTATATTAATAAAAATGATATAGATTTGGTTATAATAAAGAAATTTATTCATTAAAACTAATAGCCTACTTAATCAAGCAATACGAAATGTGGTGTGTTCTAGGGATATTTTCGTATTATGAAGAATATTTTATACTCTTTTTAGGGTTTTATTTATCGGTTTGCTTTTTGAGATTTTGAGTTTTGGATTCATTGTTTTAGATAATGTATGTTTAGAATTGAGGTTTATGTTTTTTTCATATTGTGATATCGTTTGTTTACTCATTTAGTGAAAAGGTAATACCTCTTTTGTCTACGATTTTTCTCTCAGCGAGGGCTTTCCATGTAAATATTTGTATTTGTTATTATCCTTTTTACTATTTTATTATTTATACGGATCGATACTCAACACGAAATTTAAACATTAGTCATTGGTGTTTGAAAACACAGTAAAAAGATTTACATGCTTCTTCCATTAGATAATTACCAATATTTCCTCCCTCTTAACTATATTTATAATTATATATATATATATATATATATATAATATATACTTATGATTATGATCAACTTCAGGTTGGTTTGCTTAGAATTTTTTTTTATTAAATTTGAGTTTTGGGTCTTTAACACTTTATTTTAATAAAATTAATTTATGTTTAGGAAAATTTTCAATTTTTTAAATATTTCAAATATAAAATATTTATTTTGATCATAAAAATTAAAAAATTAAATGAAATAAAATCGACTCGAGGAATCATAGATGTTTAATTTTTAAAAAGATTATCCAAACACCACGATTAAAATCGGTTTCTGATTTTTTTTCTCAAATTAATTGTAATGTATCAATATATATATTCATTCATTAAAGCACTTGAACTATACCTCGTGTCTCACTATTAATTCCGATATTTATACTTGTATACGATATATTTTATGCATTATATAACTAAACTCTATTAATACAAATTTTAAAAGATAATTATTGTTTTCTATTTATTTAGGTTACAAATTAATATTATTTTTCTCATTTAAGTACATAATTTCTATTATTTAAATTGATATTTAAATTATTAAATTTTAAAATATTAAAATAAAATTTACATTTTAACCTTCCAAAATTGTCCATATATTCTGACACTTCCTTTAATTACCGTAACGCCGTTTTCGTGTATGTTTTTTTTATTTTATTACAACTGTGACTCTTCCCGTCAACTGGCTGGCCAGCTGCCATTGTTTTTTCTTGTTGTCTTTACTTATTAAATAACTATTTATTTATTTGCTATAACCAAGAAAAAGGGAGTCACAAAGTCCAAAAACTGACAATAAAATGCCAAATCTATTTCTTAAAACACCATTTGCAAAAAAAAATAAAATAAATAAATAAAAATATTCAGCTCTTTTTCCTAGTTTATTCTTTTCTCTGTTACGTGACCATTTTTAATATAATAAAAATTGGGTGATTATTGACTTATACAACAAAAATTTAGTTGGTTTAGAATCATTTTTATTTTAATTACATCTTTGACAAACTTGGTCTGTCACTAATTTCAACTTAACCACCCTTATTCGCCGTTCAAAACTATAATCACATGAAACGTACCTTAAATTGGATTGGATCACACTTCGCATCCGTTTTGAATAAGGATGCGTAAATTTACGGGTTAAAGGAGTTTATTGTAAATTGAAAAAGGATGTGTAAATTTACGGGTTAAATTTATTAAATTTTTTAAAATTATGATAAAATTAATAGGATTTATAAATATTGAAGGGTTAATTTTGTTTGTATGTCCTATATCAATATCTCTTTAGAGACCAAAATATTAAATTTTGATAACTTTAGTGACTAAAATAAAAAAATTTAAACTCAAGTAACTAAAATTAAAATACGCTAATAATTAAATGACTATTTATGAAGTTTATCTTGAAAAGTAAATATTTTCAAATAAAAAAATCAATAAAAATTTTAATTTGAAATTTCATCCACCCTATGTAAATTATGTGATAGGGGCATGGGAGCCATTGAGGCTAGAGTTTGTAACACATGGCTTGAAAAATATAATTAAAAGAAAACATCAAGGTGTAATTTGCCCAACTTTACCTTTGAATGCTAAACCAAAATTAATTTTGGAATAAATTTCAAAATTAGATAATTTTTATACAATAACTTTATTTTTGTGTAATTTTGTATATAAAATTTTAATTTGGTTTAAATCCCACAATTTATTAACATAATTATTGATATAATATTAATTTATGTTTATTTTTTGCATACGCAAATAATTCTGCTTATTCCATATAAAACAAATGGATGTATTTATTTCATTAAATTTGTGTATAATTAAATCAAAATTTCATATGTATAAATGTACCAAAATAAAATTCATGTATAAGTTTAAGATTTGTCCCATCAGTTTTATTGATTGAACTTTAAAATTCAAATTAAATAAAATCGAGAGATTAAATTTTAAAAATACGAAAAATATAGGGATTGATGGCAAAATTAAAGTTTAAAGTATAATGGGGACCCTTGTATTAAGAGTCATGTTGTATTTTACCTTATTTACGGAAAGAATTGACAAATTAATATCTATATATTAGATCAAAAAGTAAATTAGTTCTTTTATTAAAAAATTAATCAATTTTTACGGTTAAAAATTGATCTTTATATGTTAGCATAAGATATATGTGTGCAACTGTTTGGTTATTACGTCGACTATGTTAGTTTTTAATAATAAAAATAGATAAAAATTTTAAAAAATATTAATTTACTATTTTTAAATAAAAAAATATAATATAAATATTGATACAAATATCTCCATATTACTTTTACCTGAAGAAACCATGCATTTAACGGCATCAGGTAAAGACAGGTACATGAGCTTTCAAAGCTGAAAAATGGACATTAATTAAATTGGGGGGTTCCCTACCAATTTCCTTTCATCGTGTCAAATTCGTTTCTACAGAAGAACCCTCATTTCTAGTCAAAATACAATAAGCATGGAGTGGGTCATATATATTTTTTCTTTTGGGGTTAATTGCATCACAAAAAAGAACCAAAAACAATTTCAATTGATAAAACTTTGTTTATGGGATATTTGGGTTTTGAGTTTTGTTGGTGTTAATCTTTACATTTTTTTTTTTGGTATTTATTTAATGGCTTTTAATGCAATGAGTAAATGTGTTTGCGACCTTGGGGGACCAAATTTTGAAAGACAAATGGTTGGTGAAAGCAATTACAAAAAGTGGAAACCAAACAAGTGTCTGTTGCATTGGGCCTGTGACACATGATTTGCTGCAGTGAAAAAGGTCATGGCAGAAACAAATTAATAAAATAATATATAAAATTAAAGTAAAAGTTGGGTTGGACTTTGGACTTGAATGGTAAATTTATTAAGTTTATAGAGATAGAAAAGATAAACCAGATTTCATTTCCCACTCTTTGTTTCCCCTTGATTTTGCTTAGAAAACAAAGGAAACCCCCGAAAAAGACCAGACTAGCCATTGTTTTTCTTTTTTCCTCTGTAGGGCTATGATTAAGTGAAGCTCTTCATCAACTTCATTGTTGTTGTAGTGAAAAAAAAAAAAAAAAGAAACAAAAAATGGGTAATGTTGCTTTTGTTTGGTTAGTGATCCAGTGAAAATGGGTTATCCTTTTTTTTCCTGGAAAATGAGGGAAAGTGTGAGAAAATAAGTATAAAGTGGGGAAAAAAAAGGAATACCCAGATTTTTCTTTTCCTGTTTCATACACTTCCTTTCTTGTTCTTTCTGGGACTAAAGCATTTGAAGAGGAAATGAGGAAGCATGGATGGCAGCTTCCTTCTCATCCACTTCAGGTAACTTTTTTTTATGTAAAAAATGAGCTTTTTTTTTTGTTTTAATTCGGGGTATTGAGTAAAGTTTTCATTTTTGTTGTTTGTGAAGGTGGTGGCTGTTGCTGTGTTCTTGGCACTTGGATTTGCTTTCTATGTGTTCTTTGCTCCTTTTGTTGGGAAGAAAATGTTTCAATATATTGTGATGGGAATCTATACCCCTCTTGTAAGCCATTTCAAACAAATTTCCTTGTTTTTGGTACATAATTTTAGTAACATCTTTGAGATCTATGTTTTGTTTGTTTCTTTTGATTCATCTGTTTGGTGTTTTTCTCTTCGTGTCGTTTTTTTTTTCAATCAACATGTCACCTCAGTTGATAAAGCAAAATATGTTGCTTGTCTTTTAGCTACTGTTTCCTTTGACTCTGTACTAGAATTTCAAATTTTTGTACATCAAAAGATTGTTAATTTATCACTTGATTTGGTTGAAGATTGTACATTTAAACTTTGTTTAAGGATTAGGAGATGACAGTTCCTGGTATGCGGTTTAGTCTCGGGTTTGTCCGTTTAGGATAAAGTAGGTTTAAGTTAATTGTGTTGATTGAACAAGTTTAAGAAACAATTGGACTTGAGTTTCAAAATGCAGTTGATTTAACACCGGAGAAAGTTCTTTGTTTTGCTACTAGAATCTCGGTTTTTTTGGGTTCTATTGATATCGGAATCTGTTAGGGGAAATGTGTGTTTATTACATGGAAGTATTAGTAACAATGTTTTTCATTTTAGATTACTTGTTGCTTTGGCCTATATATTTGGTGTGCGGCAGCAGATCCTGCAGATCCCGGAGTTTTTAAGTCTAAAAAGTATCTTAAAATTCCTGAAAGCGGGAAGTATTCTGGACCAAAAGACTGTAAATTAGGTGGAGGTTCAGCTACAACCTTGCACGATGATAATGATGCTTTGGTTGGAGGAAAAACTGCAGAAAAGGACACAGCAGCAAATGATGAAACCTTGAAAGACGGTGGTGTTGAACTTGAGGGAAACGATGGTTCAATGAAGCAGTCATCTTGTTTGCTATGGATTTTCTCTCCTTGTGCTGTTATTTGCAAATGCTGTGGCTCGAATGAAGAATCTTCTCAGCAACAGTTGAGTGAAGATGGAATGTTCTATTGTAGTTTGTGTGAAGTTGAGGTAAGGATCCCTTTGGTGCCTTTAAAGTTTGATTGTTTATTCTTCCCTTCAATGAGATGATTATTACATTATGATCTTAGGACTTCGGAGGGGAAAAAGTAACTCCACCGTCCATGCTTGTCTTGCATTCTTTTTATGCTATTTCCTTTCGTTTTGTTGTCATAAGTACTTTATTCTTGCAGGTTTTCAAATACAGTAAGCACTGCCGAGTTTGTGACAAATGTGTCAACCATTTCGATCATCACTGCAGGGTACTGCATGATCTTCATTCATTGAATACTTTATCTCGGTTCTTCATCAGAAACTCTACTATTACTTATTTTATTCCCTCGGTTTCTTTCTTTTCTGTAGTGGCTAAACAATTGTATAGGCAAAAGGAACTACCGACAATTTTTCACTCTCATGGTGTCGGCTCTTCTATTGGTAAGCTCGGCCTCCATCTTCCCGTCGTCATATTACATCATGTAATACCACATGTTCATTTGCGATCCCAATTCCTTTCTAGCCAACCTCTTCCTTACTTGCATCTCCATCCCTGATCTATGAGAACAATAACACTAGGCTTCTTGTTCCATGACTCAATTAGTACCCTACAATTAGCCTCTATTATTGTGTCCTTTTATTTTTCATTCTTTCTACCAAATGCCAAATTCACTTCACGAGATCACTGCCATGTTTGCACAATTGCCAGACACGAAGAGAACCGAGAGTAAGCCTTTTTTATTTTTCTAGTCATTTTCATTTTAATTGAATATTGACAGGTATGTACTTGGTTTGTCCACCTTGGGCTTGAGATTGCAGCTTATTCTACAATGGTCAACCGGAATCCTCGTACTTATCTGCTGTTTCGTTGACCGGAAGCAGTTTTCTTTGGATATTTCAATGAAGTTAGGAAGCAGTTTCTCTTTGGTTCCGTTCATTATTGTGGTTGTAAGTATTCATGTTAATCCTCATTTCCCCCTCGGCATCAAAACAAATCCGCTACTTACTAGTGTAGTTTTTTATGTCCGCAGGCATTGTGCACAATTTTGGCTATGGTAGCGACGTTACCGCTTGCACAGCTATTCTTCTTTCACATTCTACTCATAAAAAAGGTATGGCTACAATTAGTAAAATCCCAAGGAGTGTTAGGGTAAAGAAATAACGAAAAAGCTTGTTTGTTATATTGGTGATTTCTGAATATGCCTCAGGGAATCAGCACATACGATTATATAATAGCTTTACGGGAGCAAGAGCAAGAGCTAAAAGGTGTCGGTGGCCAACAGAGTCCACAAATGTCCCCTGCCAGCTCGCTTACTGGATTAAGTAGTGCTAGTTCGTTTTCTACTTTCCACCGGGGTGCATGGTGTACACCCCCACGCTTGTTCCTCGAAGATCAGGTATTTTTTACGAAACCTACCTCAAATTGTTCATCATACAATGATCATACTTTTTGTGGAATCACTGAAACTGAGCTGTTTTTTTTGTAATTGGTGTTAGTTTGATGTTGTTCCTCCTGATACCGGATCTGTAAGTTCGTTCGGGAAAAAAATAGGCAGGGAGGAACCGATTAAGAAGAAGAATCCAGGTGCAGTTAAGATCAGTCCGTGGACATTGGCACGGTTAAATGCGGAAGATGTTTCAAAAGCCGCTGCTGAAGCAAGGAAAAAGTCCAAAATCCTGCAGCCCGTGGTGAGACGTGATGCCCCATTTGGGTTAGAAGGGGATAGTAGCTTTGGCAGCAGTGGCCGACGAATGTTCCCGAGACCTGATGGCAATAGAAGACGAGCAGCTAAGCGGGTGCGACTACCCGCAGACCTACCCATGGAGTCCGTAATGAACATTTCGTCTAAACCTGCTGATAAAGGTTTCAGTGACACATCAAGTAGTTTGGCACCACTTCAACTAGAAGCGCGGAGTGCTTTCCAAACGAGCCGAGCAATGTCGAGCTCAGTTGGGGTTGTTACCTCTTCTCCGGAGAGTAGTTTAGATTCACCAGATATTCATCCATTTCGGGTCTCCTCATCAGGAGCTGAAGAATCAAGACATCAAACAGGTTTACCTCCTTTCAATATGGCTGGTCAAAAGGGATTTCCATTGTCGAGATCCGCTAGTGATGGGTATGAAGCATCCGGTGGGGAAGATAGTGATCGAGTTCCATCGAGAATTGTTCATAGACCAACAAACTGGAACAACATTCTCTTTTCTGAACAGACCGAGAAGGTTGTTAAACTCAAAGCACCATCTACGTCCGGTCAGGTTAACAGTAGAATGCTGTGACACATTCCGAATTTGATTTTTCGGTTTATTCTTTAATTTATGGTCCTAAGAACTCTCAAGTGCCTAGTGGACTGTCGTTCAATTCATTTGAATTTCGGAATAGGTGTTTGACGGCTGTAGAGTCACGGCAGTAGAGTCTGGTATCCGCCAGGGGCAATGCTATAAGTGTCATCGAATAGTCGGTCATTTGGCATTCGGGATGACAAAAAAGGAAGGTTTTTTTGGTTTGTACTAGGTATAATACTCCATTGTACTTGCTGGTTTTGGAGTGAAAAGTGATTCCTCCATGGACATTTTCTTGAACATTTCTTGAGTTTCTAAAAAAAAAGAAAAATGTGAAAATTTTAGTATGTTATCACCGGTGCTGTATCAGTTATTTACATCATCCTTGCATTTAAGTCAAAGATGTCCCTGGTGGTGCTATATCCCAACGCCGCCTTAGGTGGTGGCTTCAATAACTCAATAGAATCGAATTGAACTCAACCCCAAATCTCATCATGATAAGTACGATTGGTGTTGATCCAAACTTATCACGTCAAACTAAAACAAATAATCCGACTTTTGAATGGATTTATTTTAAACGACTTGATATTTAATTTAACTCTCATGAATGAATAATATGTCCTTTTTTGGTTTCTAATGAATTTGTTGGAGCGAGCCCAATGATTAATACTTTGTGTTCTTAATCATTTAATAATATGTTTTATTTTGTTTATCAAAGAATAAAAATTGGGGTTGGATTTGTCGATCCCTCTCGATAACTTGATTTAGTTCATATATTTAATGTTATTTCGGATCTAACGTGAAGAATATTTAAAATAAATAGATCCAATTTTAAACATGTATGTATTAAACTTGTTCATGAGTCGAATTTTTCGAATCTAATTTGACCATAACTTGAATCTTTTGAGCTAGTTCAATCTGAATACAAATTAAATAATATTAAAATCTTTACTTAAAGGCTTAAATACAAATTTAACCTTCAAACTATACCTTTTTTTCACTTAGTATTTAACTTTTTTTGGTAAAACATTGTAATTAAACTATTAATTTTGTCTTATTTACTGCAAATCATGATACCAGTCAATAAAATTGTGATACTTTGTGCTTTCTTTTTATCTCGTACACTTTTGGAGTAAAATGAGAAGCAGTTATAGTTTAGGAAACTTTAAGTACTTAAGTGGAAAAAACAATATAGTTTAGGGCTAATTTTGGAATTAAGCATTGTTTAAATAGTAAAATGTTGAAGTTGGTTGAGACACGGGCCGAAGCCGATCAACATATGGAAGCCCAAAACTCTACAAGGCAAAATTTGAAATCCATCGTCTCTGAACTTTTCTTGCTGCATAAGTCTATCGTCCCTAAAAGGGCACACATTTCTGAGTTAAGCAGTGAAGTGTTTGATTGACGAACGGATCGATTCGACTATTTTCTTCTCTGGTTGAAGGTACGATTTTCTTTATTTTTAAGTTCACTTTTTTTTTTTCACTTTAATGTTTAGGATTTGGTTTTTCTTGATTTTACGATTTGTTTCTTTTTAGGTTTCCATCAGATTCATGATATTTCTGCTAATTCTCTTTAACTATCGAAAATTTGTTTGCGATTTAGCTCATTTTATGATATTTTATTTGAAAATTTCTTCTGTAGTTCTATTTTGGTCTTTTGATATTCCACTTTGTTACGTCGTATCTTCGTGATTTCCCGCTCCGCCATCGGATTTTCATCCGACTTTGTTTCAAGGTTTTCTGGTGTCGAATCCGTCCAAACTCTAAATAAGTAAAAGGAATATTATATTTTCTTTTATTAAATCCGGCGAATGTGGAAGCATGTTGATGTTTGGTCACATCGGTGGATTAGATATCACATAGCTTCATAATTTTCTGCTGTTTAGCTTCTATGGTTCTCAGTGAGTATTAATTTTCCCTTTGGACCATATCATATGGTGGCTATTGCTGTGTAGTTGGGTTTAAATTGCATTGATAATAGATAACGAGGGAAATGTTTTGTTTAGGAATGGAAATGGCACTAGAGTAGAGTAAACTATAGAGCTTATGCACTGTTACTGATTTGAAGATCTTAAAATTTGATTGTTAGAACATGCAGCATAAAGTGAAGTAGCGAGTACATCACTGTTTACTCATATATTCTCTCAATCTGAGGGACATCAACAAATGAGTGAAGTGTCGGGGTTGATTTAACTGGGTCTTCTAATTTGTTCACCTCCATTCTTTAGGGAAACAAACTCACCTGTCCCAATATAGGGAATATCAACCGAGTAAATATCAACTCCTTTTTACTTTGAATACAGTGTTACGAGGCTTAGCACTTTGTTTACCATTTTAGCCAGAAATAAAAATGTAGAATGGCTAATTAGTGGAATTTCAATTAACATCATATTCACATTTAGAAGTGATTATGACTTCTAGATTGTCACCCTGGGATTGAAAGTTGTAGAAGTTCAAATATACCATTAGCACTTGGATTTAATCTTTACATGGCTGTTTCTTCTGTGAGAAACTATATTGACATTCCATAGTTATTTGAGGTTTATTGAAGTGGAACTCGATTTGTATGTGAGAGCAGGAGATAGTTATTGTTCTTTTGCAACACGTTGATACATATAGTCCAAGGAGTAGCTATTCTGTGCTGTTTTCTTGTGTATATCTGACATATTTTTATGTATATTGTCAAACATTTCTGGAGACTGAACAATAAAGTGTCTTTGTTTCAAAATTTTTGGAGGAATGGTTATATGGCCTAGAAAGTTACAGTTAGCTTTGTGAGAATGTTTGCGATTTTGTAAAAAAATGAGCTCTGTGATGATGTTTAGCTTTTGTTTGAGTGATGAAATAACGCAAAAAGTTGATTTTAAAAAGCCATTGACTTTTGCAATCTTCAAGTTGGTTCAAGTGCAATCCATTTGCCAAAGTAGCTGGTAACTTCTTGGGTTGATTTCCCTTTGTGTCTCTTTCTAATGAAATTTAATTGTTTATGCAAGTTTATCTATGTCAAATTTAATTGTTGATTTTGCAGGATTTGGAATTTTTAAGTATTTACAATGTCTTCATCATACCTCCCTGCAACCACTGATTCAATTGCTCAGGCTCTAGAAGCCAAAACACCATCTGAAGCCATATCAATCCTTTATCGTGTACTAGAAAATCCTTCATCCGCTCCTGATGCTCTGCGGATTAAAGAGCAGGCCATAACGAATCTCTCTGATCTTCTTAGACAAGAGAACCGAGCAGAGGAGCTTAGAAGTTTTCTGACTCAATTGAGGTCCTTTTTTGCCTTAATTCCCAAGGCAAAAACTGCTAAAATCGTCCGTGGTATAATTGATGATGTAGCTAAAATACCAGGAACCTCGGATCTGCAGATATCTCTTTGCAAAGAAGTGGTGCAGTGGACTCGTGCTGAGAAGCGAACTTTCCTTCGCCAACGAGTTGAAGCAAAGCTTGCAGCCCTTTTGATGGAGAACAAGGAGTATCCTGAAGCACTGAATCTCCTTTCTGGCTTAATCAAGGAGGTTAGAAGGTTGGATGATAAGCTGCTTCTCGTTGACATAAACTTGTTGGAGAGTAAGCTTCATTTCTCTCTCCGAAACCTCCCTAAAGCCAAGGCATCTCTAACCGCTGCAAGAACAGCCGCAAATGCTATTTATGTGCCACCAGCACAACAGGGTAACATAGATTTGCAGAGCGGAATTCTCCATGCGGAGGAGAAGGATTACAAAACTGCTTATAGCTATTTCTTCGAAGCATTTGAAGCTTTCAATGCACTTGAAGATCCTCGTGCTGTATTTAGCCTCAAGTACATGTTGTTGTGCAAAATAATGGTGAGCCAGGCCGATGATGTTGCTGGTATAATATCCTCCAAAGCAGGCCTACAATACGTGGGGCCTGAACTCGATGCCATGAAAGCTGTTGCTGATGCTCACTCAAAACGTTCTCTGAAGCTTTTCGAGATTGCTCTTCGTGATTTCCGGGCCCAACTCGAGGAAGATCCTATCGTTCACAGGCACCTTTCTTCCCTTTACGACACTCTATTGGAGCAGAACCTCTGCAGATTAATTGAACCTTTCTCGAGGGTTGAGATTTCCCACATTGCCGAGCTCATTGAATTGCCTGTAGACCACGTGGAGAAGAAACTTTCTCAGATGATTCTGGATAAGAAGTTTGCAGGGACTTTGGATCAGGGTGCGGGATGTCTCGTCATATTTGATGATCCCAAGGCCGATGCCATCTATCCGGCAACATTAGAAACCATCTCCAACATTGGCAAGGTTGTCGATAGCCTTTATGTGAGGTCTGCTAAGATAATGACATAGGGTGCCACATTTAGCAACTAGGAAGAAACAAATTAGTGTTCAGTGACACAAGTGCATTCTAGTTATTACATGTTTAAACTTAATCCTGTTTTGTTGTGGAACATTTGATTTAAAACATGTGGAGTTTATTCAGATGGTCTAGCCTTTTTTCCCGCTAGAATTTGGGTAAAAGTATCGTGATGGTTTTTGTATTAGGGGTCAAATTATATTTTGACTCTCTACTCAAAAAACAGATAATTAGTTTCTGTACATTTAATTAAAAAACATTTAATTTGGTTTTACTGTTAAAAACTGATTGTTGTACATGAGTATGACGTGTACGTGGTACGTTATGTATGATTGTTTAGTTATTTTATTACGTGTAAGGATTAATTTATTTATTTTTGAGTAAAGAGAATAAAATGTATTTTAGCTGTTAGTAGAAGAAATTTTATTGTGTTTGTATCCTAAAATTTGTGTCAGATCATTCTGTTATTCGGATTTAGGTATGAATAATGTTTGACGTGAATTTTTTTATAAAGGTATGGTTTGCATCTTATTTTAATTTGGTATTTAATTTGATAGAATCTGTTCTCCTTTGTGTGATAATATCATTAATATATGATTAACGTGCAGACACGAAAAGAAAATATAAGAAAAGATTTCACATGTTTTAAGATTTAAGTATTATGCGTCATATTGAATTTAGATTTATGTACAAACACATCCATCCATTTTTAAAAATATTTCAGATTCTGATGAACTTAAATAAAGTTGGATCCTATTTTGTTTTTGAGCTAATAATTTCGATATAAATTTAAATGATTGTCATAATTTAATTATTTTTACTTTATTGGCTCAACTAATTGAAAGGATTACTGTTAAATCAGTTGGGTCTATCGATTATTTATTATATTTAAAATTTTGGCAATCTTCTATAAGTTTTTTTAAAATAATGGAAATATATGAAATATCAGCCCATTTTTTCTACAGGTCCCTAGAATTTAAAAGAAAATATATATTAAAAAAAAACAATTTAAGGGGCTGTTTTTGTAAATTAAGAAATCTCACTTTCATTTTCACTCGATCTCAGGACTCTACTCTTTGCTTTTCTCGTTTCTCATTTCCCCTTCTTTTTTTTATTTCTCACAGAGAAAAAAAAGGGGTGAAAAGAAAGGGAAATAAAAATATCAATTCATCGTTGGATCTCACAAAGGTAACTTGTTTTTCCCTCGATCTCATCTCAATTTCGTCTTCTACGATTTTTTTTTTATTTTTTGTTATAATTTTGTGTACGCGTTGAGCAGCAGTATAAAGTTGAGGAAACGAAATTGCAGCGAAAAAAAAGGGACAAAAATTACGATTTTGAATCTTGAAGGTTGACTCGAACTGTGAGTCAAAATCTCTGCATTTAGAATTTCAAGTTTCTTTTCTTTTCTTTTTCCTTCTTTTCCATATTTTATTAGTTCTGAAGTGGTGTATTAGATCTATGTTAACTTTTTTTTTTCAGTTGATTAAGCTCTGATTTGGTGTTTTTATCTTTATAGATTGAAATCTGGTAAAATGATGTTTTTTTCCCCTTTCATTTTGCTAGATCTCTTAGCCTGTCATAGATACTTCCGATGTTACCTGTTGTTTTAAGTGGAAGGGATTTTAGGCAGATATGTTTAAATATTTATTTTTTTCACAAAATTTGGGTTCTGTATGGTTGTTAGTGATTCTGCAGCTTCTTTATAACTGCATTATCTTGTTTTAGATTTCTTATAGTTGGTTTAATGCTCAGTTTCTTTTGATGCTTACGGTTGTTCATCATTGCTAGGGGTTTTCTTATAAAATAACTTGATTTTCTTTTGGGGCTGTCCACATCTGCTCAAACTGATATATGGGTTGTGGAACTTTATCATTGCTTTTTCAGGGTACCTTAGGTTTGCAATAGATTTAGGATTAAATAACATAATGAGATTTTAGTGTTGTTTGGTTTTCATGGTGGGAACCGGTAGTATTATGTCCTGGTGGGGGAGTTGGTTGAAAGGAGGAAACAGTAAGGTTCACCGGCAAATTCTGGTTTAAAACTTGCTGGCTGAGAGCTTGGTGTTGTAGTGATATTCTGATAAGGTGCTGCTGTTGCACTGTCTTTACATTTTATTTTACTGTAGGTATTAGCAACTTAAGCATGCTTCATTAGATCATTATTTGTAAAGAAAGATTACTTGAAACACTGCTTCTTTCTTTTGTCTGCTTGGAGCTGCATATTTTACCACAGAGATTCATATGTAATAAGCATATTATATATATGGAGCCAGAATTTTGAGGTGCTGTCAATCTGTAGTGAAGCTGGCCTTACATTAGGCTGTGGTTTGGGAGTATATGATTAAGTATTTACCCTCTCATATCTTTTGCTTTCTTATGCATTGAGGTGTTTATTTAGTCCATCTCTTTGCCTGGAAATAGGAATATACCTGCTTAAGTGCACTTATTATCTTTCACGTGTCAGTTTATGTATGCTATCATGCTAGCTTATGAAGTCTTCTGTGTTTTTGTTGTAGCTACTGATGCTGCTTTTTAGATGCTTCCCCCCTCCCCCTCTTTTTTTAGTTGTTGAGAGTAGTTGATTTTTCAGTTTATGAATTGGTTAGTGAGCTTGTTTATAATGTCCATCTCTGTAACTTTTGAAGGTTATGCTCCAGTGGGATCCCTGCGCCTTCCTTTCTAACAGTTGATAAAACTATAGAACAGCCTTAGGTTCCAGAAGGATATTACTCAGGAATGGGGCGACTCAAGCTGCAATCTGGGATCAAGGCAATTGAGGAAGAACCTGAAGACTATGATATGACATATTCTAACAAAGCTACTTTAGCATGTATGATTAATTCTGAAATAGGTGCTGTATTAGCTGTCATGAGGAGAAATGTAAGATGGGGTGGTCGATACATGTCGAGTGACGATCAGCTAGAACACTCTTTAATTCAGTCATTGAAGGCATTGAGAAAGCAAATATTTTTGTGGCAGAATCAGTGGCATACCATCAACCCTGCTGCGTATCTCCAGCCTTTTTTGGATGTGATTCAATCTGATGAAACTGGTGCACCAATCACTGGTGTTGCTCTATCATCTGTTCATAAAATTTTAACCCTTGATGTAATTGATCAAAATACTGCAAATGTTGAAGAAGCTATGTGTTTGGTAGTTGATTCTGTGACTAGCTGCCGATTTGAGGTGACAGATCAAGCATCAGAGGAAGTGGTACTGATGAAGATACTTCACGTTCTTCTTGCTTGCATGAAAAGTAAAGCCTCAGTTATGTTGAGTAATCAGCATGTTTGCACAATCGTTAACACTTGCTTTCGAATAGTTCACCAAGCAGAGAAGAAAGCTGAATTATTGCAGCGGATAGCTCGCCACACAATGCACGAACTTGTTAGGTGTATATTTTCACACCTTTTGAATGTTGAGAACACAAAGCATGCGTTGGTTAACAGAAGTGGCACTGCTAAACTAGAGGTTAGAGCTTGTTCTGTTGTTTCTCTCCTGTTCTTTTTTAGTTATTATTCGTATTTTTTTTTATTTTGCTTTCAACCTCTTCTTTAATCTGTTTTCTTTGCATGCTGGAAGTAGGAGAAAACATTCCAGAAGCCAATTGATATTTCTTCAGTTTTGTTTAATTTTTCTAGCTACAGTTTCATCACCAGTTCATCTGATCTAGAGTTTTCTGCTTTTTGCAGCTTGGTGCAATAGATAACGATTATGCATTTGGGGCTAAACAAGCAGAAAATGGAAATGGCTCTGAGTATGATGATCAAGCATCTTCTGGAAGTTTTGCATCCAATTCTGTAGGTCTGGTAGGAACTGTGAGGGAAGAAAGTATGGCAGTAGCTGGTAACGGAAAGGAGACAGTCCCATATGATTCGCTCCTCATGACAGAGCCATATGGTGTCCCTTGCATGGTGGAGATATTTCATTTCTTGTGTACTTTACTAAATACTGTTGAGCATGTGGGAATGGATCCGCGCTCAAATACCCTGACATTTGATGAAGATGTGCCACTTTTTGCCTTGGGCTTAATTAACTCTGCCATAGAATTGGGTGGGCCTTCCTTTCGTCGTCACCCAAGGCTATTGAGCTTGATTCAGGATGAATTATTTCGTAATCTGATGCAATTTGGGTTGTCAATGAGTCCACTTATTCTTTCAATGGTGTGTAGTATTGTTCTAAATCTTTATCACCATCTGCGTACAGAACTCAAACTACAACTCGAGGCTTTCTTTTCCTGTGTAATTCTGAGGCTTGCACAAGGAAAATATGGAGCTTCATACCAGCAGCAGGAGGTGGCCATGGAAGCTCTAGTTGATTTCTGTAGGCAGAAAACATTTATGGTGGAGATGTATGCCAATTTAGATTGTGACATAACTTGCCGCAATGTTTTTGAAGACCTTGCTAATTTGTTGTCAAAGAGTGCATTCCCTGTGAACTGCCCTCTGTCTGCAATGCACATTCTTGCCTTGGATGGTTTAATTGCTGTTATCCAGGGAATGGCTGAGAGGATCGGGAATGGTTCGGTTAGTTCAGAGCAGGCCCCGGTTATTCTTGAGGAATATCTGCCATTCTGGATGGTGAAGTGTGATAACTATGCTGATCCAGTTCATTGGGTTCCATTTGTCAGGCGGAGAAAATACATCAAGAGAAGGTTGATGATTGGAGCTGATCACTTCAACCGTGACCCCAAAAAAGGGCTAGAGTTCCTACAAGGAACACATCTTCTGCCTGACAAACTTGACCCCCAAAGTGTGGCTTGCTTTTTCAGGTACACTGCTGGATTAGATAAGAATCTTGTTGGGGATTTCCTAGGAAATCATGATGAGTTCTGTGTTCAGGTTCTTCATGAATTTGCTGGGACTTTTGATTTCCAAGATATGAATCTGGATACTGCACTAAGACTGTTCCTGGAAACTTTTCGATTGCCTGGAGAATCACAAAAGATACAAAGGGTGCTGGAGGCATTCTCTGAGAGGTACTATGAGCAATCACCACAGATTCTAGCTAACAAGGATGCTGCTTTGCTATTATCATATTCACTTATAATGCTTAACACTGACCAGCACAATGTCCAAGTAAAGAAAAAGATGACAGAGGAGGATTTCATCCGGAATAATCGGCATATAAATGGAGGCAATGATCTTCCTCGAGATTTTTTGTCAGAACTATACCGCTCAATATGCAAGAATGAGATCCGCACAACTCCAGAACAAGGCTTTGGCTATCCTGAAATGACCCCTAGTCGGTGGATAGATCTAATGCACAAGTCTAAGAAAACTGCACCGTTCATTGTAGCTGATTCTAGAGCATACCTTGACCATGATATGTTTGCAATAATGTCAGGTCCAACAATTGCTGCTATCTCTGTTGTATTTGATCATGCTGAACATGAAGATGTTTACCAGACCTGTATTGATGGATTCTTAGCTGTTGCAAAGATTTCTGCATGCCATCATCTTGAAGATGTACTGGATGACCTAGTTGTGTCTCTCTGCAAGTTTACCACTCTTTTGAATCCATCATCTGTTGAGGAACCAGTGTTGGCTTTCGGTGATGATGCCAAAGCCAGGATGGCAACTGTAACTGTTTTTACTATTGCAAATAGATATGGTGATTACATTCGTACAGGTTGGAGGAATATACTGGATTGTATCTTGCGACTGCACAAGCTGGGGCTTCTTCCAGCTCGGGTAGCTAGTGATGCAGCTGATGAGTCAGAGCTCTCTGCAGACCCTGGTCATGGAAAGCCCATTACAAATTCTTTATCTTCAGCTCACTTACAGTCCATAGGAACCCCCCGTAGATCCTCTGGATTGATGGGCCGGTTCAGTCAGCTTTTATCCCTTGATACAGAGGAGCCAAGATCACAGCCCACTGAGCAACAACTTGCTGCTCATCAACGCACCCTTCAGACAATTCAAAAATGCCATATTGACAGCATATTTACTGAGAGTAAGTTTTTGCAAGCTGAATCTTTGTTGCAGCTAGCACGGGCACTAATTTGGGCTGCAGGGCGGCCCCAGAAAGGGAGCAGCTCACCTGAGGATGAAGACACTGCAGTTTTCTGCCTGGAGTTGCTTATTGCAATTACCTTGAACAACCGTGATAGGATTGTGCTTCTATGGCAGGGTGTCTATGAGCACATAGCTAATATTGTTCAATCAACTGTTATGCCTTGTGCGCTGGTAGAGAAGGCAGTTTTTGGGCTTCTTAGAATTTGCCAAAGGCTGCTTCCTTACAAAGAGAACCTGGCTGATGAACTCTTGAGGTCCCTGCAACTTGTCTTGAAGCTTGATGCTCGAGTGGCTGATGCATACTGTGAGCAAATTACACAGGAAGTAAGTCGCTTAGTGAAGGCAAATGCTACACATATCAGATCTCAAATGGGGTGGCGTACAGTAACATCTTTACTATCCATCACAGCCCGGCATCCAGAAGCATCTGAAGCAGGTTTTGATGCGCTTTTATTTATTATGTCTGATGGGGCTCACTTGCTCCCAGCCAATTATGTTCTCTGCATAGATGCTGCGAGGCAGTTTGCCGAGTCTCGTGTTGGACAGGCAGAGCGATCTGTACGTGCCCTGGATCTTATGTCCGGTTCAGTTGATTGTTTGGCAAGGTGGACCCGTGAGGCTAAGGAAGCAATGGGAGAGGATGATGCTGGTAAGATGTCTCAGGATATTGGTGATTTATGGTTGAGGCTTGTGCAGGGACTCAGAAAAGTTTGTTTGGACCAGAGAGAAGAGGTCAGAAACCATGCTCTTCTATCATTGCAGAAGTGCTTGACTGGAGTAGATGGGATCCACATTTCTCATGGTTTATGGTTGCAGTGTTTTGATCTTGTGATCTTCACAATGCTTGATGACTTGCTTGAAATTGCTCAGGGACACCAAAAAGACTACCGAAACATGGAAGGCACACTTATTCTTGCTACAAAGCTCCTTTCCAAAGTGTTCTTACAGCTGCTCCATGAGCTCTCTCAGTTAACTACATTTTGCAAACTGTGGCTCGGTGTACTCAGCCGAATGGAAAAATATATGAAAGTAAAAGTCCGAGGTAAGAAAAGTGAGAAGCTTCAGGAGCTTGTGCTCGAGCTTCTCAAGAACATCTTGCTTGTAATGAAGACAAGGGGAATACTCATGCAGAGGAGTGCACTAGGTGGAGATAGCTTGTGGGAACTGACATGGCTGCATGTGAATAACATTGCGTCATCTTTGCAGTCGGAGGTTTTCCCTGATCAGGGTCCAGAGCTCAAGCATGGCGAAACCGGTTTTGCAGTTTCCGGTGAAACAGTTTCTGCTCCTTCAAATGAAACAACCACCCTTGAAGGGGCTGGTGCGGGAAGTTAAATGTTGTGTACAGTTGGATGCTTGAAAAGGGTTTGTGATTGCCAGCATATAGAGTCACACACAATACGTTGCTATTTCTCGAGGTTATCCGCATTGAGACATTAGGGCACATTAGGTTATGCTGCCGCTGGGATTCCGCAAATCCTAGTATCGTTTGGAGGTATTGGGTGCAAATTGGTAAAAAAATTAGAGTGAGCCTTCCTTAGAAATGTGGATAAGATTTTTCAGTTATAATTACCTGTTATTCTAGATCTGGCTTGGTCTTCCATCTCATTGCTGCCTCCATGGAACCTTGCCAAAATGTTGTGTTAAAAATTACTTAGTTCTTAGTCTCTGCATATGGTGTTTTTTTGGCTTTTTTTTTTTTTTTTTTGCAGTGAGAAGGATTCATCCTTTTCGTTTCGACTAGTCGGAAATCAGAACTTTGGATCCCTAGGTGGGATGTTACCCGTATATTGCCTTTGCTCATTGATGTATAGAAGCATAGGATTAGAAGATTTTACCTGGAATGGCAATGAACCATTAATTTTCTCACTCTACTTGTGCTTTATCAATTATCACAGAAATTCCTAAAAATGCTTTGTTCATTTGATCAAAATTTGGAGTGACCTACTCCTTCTGTAATTTTGTTATTGTTAGTGGAATTTTCAGTTGGCATGACATAAATACGATTGATATAATACTGTTAAGAAAACATAATATGAACTGAGAAATTTTCAATATAAATTATACCAATTATACATGTATCAAAATTAATATAGCTATGAGATGAGTTGAACGAGTTTATCATCTTTAATTATGTGTTCAATGTTAACTTAGTGGAGTATTGAACATATGGATGAAATTATAAACGTGTACGTATACTGGGATCATATGGTCAATTTGCTTTATATTTTTTATGTGTTACAAGAGATGAATCAGAGGGACAAGATCATAGCCTTAGATTATGTTTGGTCGGTCCCAAATCTCAACACCTCGGGTTGGCCCACCTCTACATAAGCAAAATAAAAAATAAAAATCTGCCAGATTTGGTCAAATACAGGGAAAGAGGTTCACAAAAGCAAACTTGGCGTTCTCCTGTTCTACTGAGTTAACACAGTTCTCCACGGCAACCAAAGTTCCCGTCTTTCACGCCTTTGAATTAAATCCCACGAATTAATCCTGAAAATTCTCTCTTACAAACTACAGAAAAAAACCCAGAATTTTTTAAACATGGATTCCCTGTCGTCTGTCTCTCCATCTATAGTTCTACCTCCGACCAACCCTTTACCGACCCGACGGCGGCATCGTCCCCAAGTTGTTACCTTCTCGTTTGCCACCAATACCCTTCTTCCTCGCTTGTCGTCTTTCTTTGGCGTGAAGCTTAAAGGGAGATTGAATCGAGTTGTTGATTGTAAATGCAAATTCAACGGTGGGGATGCGAGAAGAGGAGAAGAAGATGGCTATGGTGGTAACGATGATGATGTTGATGGTGAGAAAGACGAGGTTGAAAGGGCGCTTCATTTGGACGGTACGATCCCATCTACTTCCAGCGAGTTCTTGCGACGGGTTTCGTCTCGGGCGTATGATATGCGGAGGCATTTGCAGCAAAGTTTTGATAGCAGCAGTTATGATGGTAAACAAAGCTCTGCAAATTTTGGGTGTTTTTCAATGCATTTGTCTACTCTCTTTAGCTTTAGTAGTGATTGTAGCTTAAAAATGACTACTTTAGCCTTTAGCCAAACCCTGTTATTGCTTAGTGGATTGTCTGTAATTGTAGCTTTCTTCTTTAGGCATATCTGTAGTTGCTATTTGCTATAGTTAATAGGTTATACTTCTTCCATAGAATTAACCAATCATGCTACCAGCCTCTGGACTCGGGTGTGAATGTCACATCATGGTATAATGATTTTTTTTTTCCATCTTTTGTAATGTATTTGAAGAGTTATATGCTCATACATATGCCCGGAAATATATTGATCACGAGCACTTTACCAAAAAAGGTCAGTCTGATCTGTGTGTTGGTAAAAGTACCATGGAGCTCCTTCTACTAAGAGTCGGACTGCATTTTGCTCCCTTTTCTTTTTGAACTGGACTGCATTTTGCTCCCTTTTCTTTTTGAACTAACATATATAGAGTGTAGATAAAAGTACAAATGGATGAAGTTTTTAACTGGAAGGACCAATATACTCTTTGAGCTAACATATATGGACTAATTTGCCTATTTTTTTTAGTAAGGGGGCAAAATGCAATTTGACTCCTAGTACAAAGGCTCCATGATACTTTTACTATAGAGTATATGAGTTTTTGTATGTACTTGGTGACCAAAACTGGAATTTATTGATGTAAATTTTTTGATATGTTGTTTCTTTTTACAAAGCTTAAGTACTTTTCTGCATCTGATCTTTTGTTTCAGTGTTGGAGGCAAATCCATGGAGAGATCCTTCAAAACCTGTATACGTATTAACTCACAAGGAAAACCAGTTGTGCACGATGAAAACTCGAAGAAACCGCAGGTCTAATTTAGTTCCAAAAAACCCCAGGATAATCTTTTCTTGAACTATTTTCTTATGCATGCCCTGCCTTACATTTTTTTCTTTTAACAGTGAAGTCGAAACGGAACTCGGGTTATTGTTTTCTAAAGGAGGAAAGCGGAGTTCTGGGTTCGGAAACAAAACCGAACAGCCTAGATCTGGTACTAAGTTTGAGATGCTGGTGGAGGATGTTAGGGAAGGAGTACTTGTAAGTATCATTGATTTTGTGTTTCGTTTTTTTTTTTTTTTTTTTTTTTCATTGTGTAGTCTCGGTTGTCAATGAATCAAATAACAATCACAATTAATCAAAGACTTCCAGGACTCGGTATGTCCATGGTTTAAAATTAGTATATCCTTGCTGTATGCTATATGATATGCCTTTATTTCTCCAAACCGGTAACGCCTCCGAGTTTCAAATTGCTTGCAGTTTTCTGGGTGTAAATAGATCAAGCTGTCATTTTATATTATAGCATTCACTTTCTTTCTGTTGGTTTATCTGTAAAAGTATCATGGAAGCTCCTATACTAGGAGTCAGATTGCATTTTGTCCCCTATACTGAAAATATAGGTAAATTAGTCCCTGTACATTAGATCAAAGAGCAAACTAGTCCTTTTGTTAAAAATTTCATTTATTTTTACGATTAAAAACTGGTCCCAATATGTTAGCATGAGCTATACACGACATGACATGCAGAGGCATATATAAGGGGTAGGTAGTGGACTTGGCCCTCTCAAAAAATGGTAAATATGCTTTTTAGTCCCTTTGAAGTTTATGAAATTATAAGTTAATATAGTAGTAAAATTACATTTTGGCCCCTTCCCCAAAAATTTGCGATTCATCTTTGGCCCCCCTTAAAACAAATTTCTAGCTTTGCCCATGATGCTATGTGCCACTTCCAGTTATTTTGTCAATCACTTCAGTATTTAACCGTACAAATGTATGAAAATTTTTAAAAAAATAACCAATTTGCTCTTTAATGTAATGTACAGGGATTAATTTGTTGCTTTTTTTATTCAAGGGGATCTAACTCCTAATAAGGGGCCTTCTTAGTACTTTTACCTTGGTTCATCACAAGTGTTTTCGGACTCATCTCCGGTTTACGTACAGGTATTCGAAGATGAGAATGAAGCTGCAAAATATTGTGACTTAATGCAGGGAGGAGGGCAAGGATGTGAAGGTGTTGCAGAGATCGACGCTTCATCGGTTAGTTAGATTCAGAAACTGGTTGCTTGTCCAGTACGGAAACCGTTTTCTTATAGAATCTCTGGTACTATTGTGTAGGTATTCAATCTTTGCCGAACGGTGAGGGCACTCGTGGTTCTCTTCCGCAGGGGAAGAACACCTCCGTTACCTCAAAGTCTCGAGCTCAACCTGAAAGCCCGAAAACGATCGCTTGAAGATCAAGAGGGCCTGATATAAAGTAAAAATGTATAACTATGATGGCCTAAGATGAAAACCATATAGGCCTATACTACAATGTAACTTCATTTATCACAAACTTGAAATATAATGTATAGTATAATTTGATTACTTGATTTACATAATAATTTTTTTCATAGATGAACTATAATTGATAACAGGGCTAAATTTGTGATAATGCAATAAACAAGGGGACCCAGTTATAATAAAGAAAGGGCTAAGTGTGTCACAATAGGTGGATCTTAAAGAATATAGCTTCTATTTGTAGTATTGGAATTGCTTGAGGGTATTATATATACATACTTATATGTTGAGAATAATTATTGGATATACACATTTATATTTAGACATTATTGTTTTTATACTAATATTTGGAGATTATAATTTCATACTAAAGTGTATGGTTCACACCCTTATTTTAATTTGTATCTTTTATGGGCTTCAAAGTTTTAGGTTGACTTTCTGTGAAAATTTCGATTTAATTCTTTTAGAAATAAGTCAATGATAAACGCATATTCTGTCATGGTTGCTCTTTTGTCTGGAGGATGTTGTAAAATTTCAATATTATTATTGTGCATACAAATTGTAGATATGTTTTAGCCCCAGTTGGGAGAGACCAAGATTGTTGTCAGATATTCGTGTTGTTCAAAAACAACCATTAGCAAAACTATTCGAGGAAAAGCAGCAGCTTGGTATTTAATTATTTAAAGATATTCAACAACATTAGATGATAGTAAGAAATGAACGCCATTATTAATAAGTTATAGCTACCTATGTCACTCACTCTTACGCACCCACCATCTTCCTTTTCATTAATATTCTATTTAAAAAATAGCAAATAGATGATGTATATCTCATTTTTCTTTGGAAGTGAAAACATTAGATAGGCCAAAAACCCTTGTGAGTTTTTTTAATTTATTAATTTGAAGGTTTATTATTACAGTTAATGGTAATATGTGAAGGCACTTGTCAATAAAAATCCTACACTCAAGTGAACTTCAAAGATGAAACCAGATAGCTTTTTCTTTCCTTTGATCAATCCTTCTGCAGAATCACAAACCATTAAATCCAAACAACTCTTGAAACCATGTACCCTCTGAAGAATAGTCCATTTCATGCAATTCCATTGGATGATCCAATCTTTCCTTTAACTCTGGAATTTGATCACTGCCATATTCAACTTTCAAAATATCCCCACTTTCACATGGATTAATCGATGAGTTCCAACCAAAGTTTTCATTAAACATTCCATTAACAGACGATGATGATGACATGGGCAATGTTGTGGTGTTCTCCATGAAGTTCAACGTTGACGTAGGGGACTGTAAGTTGTTATTGTCCATGTTGAAAGTGAATAACCCACAGACGACACCTTGCCATGCTTTGAGTACGTCGAGGCATTGCGGTCTAGTTGCCGGAGTCGGCGAAGGCGCAACGGCAGTGAAATGGTTGCTTTGAGGAGGGGTTGAAGGAACTAGCTTGTTGGACTCACGAACCAGTCTAGCTTCAGCTTCTAAACGAGCACTCTCCCATTGAGCCATGTGACTAAGGTTAGCAGCATCTTTAGGGTTACCAGTGGTGGAGCCAAGTGCATCGGTTTTAGGCTTGTGGGTGACAGGATCGATCCCCATTTTGGTTAGCCTTTTCTTTAGATGTGTGTTCCAGTAGTTCTTGATCTCATTGTCTGTTCTTTTCGGCAAATGAGTAGCTATGGCAGACCACCTATACATATATATATACACAAATTAATATAAAAAATGGGGTTTGGATTATGTTTAATATTAAAGTACCTGTTTCCAAGAAGGGCATGGAGTTGAATAATGGTCTGTTCTTCTTGTAAACTGAACTTTCCTCTTTTGATATCAGGTCTCAAGTAGTTAATCCATCTCAGTCTGCAACTCTTTCCACATCTTTGAAGCCCTATATACATACATATATATATCAAATTAATATATAGCAAGCAAAAACATATATATATATATATGTATAAAGATATTGAGAAATGAAGACCAGCTTTTAAAGGCAAGGCACGCCAGCTTCCATGGCCATGTTGTTCAATGTAAGCTAAGAGCTTTTGATCTTCTTCTGGGGTCCATGGACCTTTCTTCAACCCTACCTTCTCACAACATGGTGACCTCCCCATATATATATATATATGTATGTATCTGTCAAATGAACCTTAGCTAGAACTGTAAAACAATTTCTACGAACTCCCTTTGGCTTTTTGGATCAACACAATGAATATATATATAAAGTTGAAAGCGATGAAAATGAGGGGAGAGGTGATTGGGAGTAGGGATATGAGTGCGATATAATATATAGGCAATTGTGTTGTAAACATAGTTAATGATATATGACCATTATACCCTCCTTTATTATTACATCTGGATATAGTTAATCAATTTATTATGGACAATCAATGTCATTTAATTTTCTTTATATATATTTATTACTTCTTTATCATCAGATTCACAATTTTTTTCTAACTCATTTTTGCATACATGAATTCACAATTAACATTAAATCCACTCTATTAAAAAAAAATAATGAGAATTCAAACCTAATACTATTAACAATTACCTTTAATCAAATTAACTTTAAAACTTGAATTACACAATAAAAAGTAAAAAGTCAACATTATTATCTTTGGATACCAAAATGTATAATTTTTACAAAATATAAGTACTACATTAAAAAAAATATTAAACTCGAAAACCAATTAATATAATAAGCTTGTTTTAAAGAAAAAGAATCACAACCATCGTAATATATGATTGTAAGCATATAAAAATTAATTTGAAATTTAGGATGTATTTGATATACCGTTAGAAAATTTTAATTTAATATAATGACGATGTTTTAATAGGTGACATTTAATATAAAAAAGATTTTGTATTTTTTTTTTTTTTTGTTCCTAAGACTTTGGGAGAAAGTTGGTGGTTTTTCATTTCCCAAAAAATAAAGAAAAGAAAAGGAGAGGATGGTTGTATGTGTAAATTGGATATACATTTGCTTTAAAATGTAATTATTAAGTGATTAATTAAAAGCATGGTTTCAAAACAACAACAATTCGACCAAACATTTGATTTTAAAAAGAAAGAATTAATAATTAAGTAAAAAATGCTACGAATACATATATAACAAAGAAATGGTGTATTAATAAAATCTTTGTTTCTTCGTTTCATTAATCATACATTTTAATGGCACTTTAATGTTTTTTTCCCTTGAAAGTTTTCAAGTAATTAATCATTAAATCAGATTAATTAATTACAGTAATGAGATTTTATTAATAACGATAGCAATGTCAATCTCTAAGCTGTTGAGAAATTTGATGAAGCAAAGATTTTTTTTATGAATTCTTCATTTAAGATGAAATAAAATGGTGGAGCTACTTGTACTAAATGATTAAGTTCGCAGAAATTGTGGAAATTACCCCCAGTTTCTGAAAAACGTGGAAGGTGATTTAATTCCTAGCTTTGCTGTTAGGCTGAAGCATTTGTGATATTTATGTCTTCCATAAATAATAATCATCTAAGCCTATACTCACCTCATGCTTAACATAATCTAATATCCCGGAGAGAGGTACTTTGGTTTTAGATTTTGGAAATATTTATCAGGAGAAAAATGAAGAAATTATGAATTAGCTTTTCTACCCCTTTGAAATAAGTGTCCGACAATCCATCCAAAATTGAGGCGGATTTTGGATTGGAATCACTATCATTAAATAGAGTTGATCAGCAGCTACAAGCTCAATATTAACTCCTCATAAAACCAAACAAACAAACATATTTATTTACTTATTTGTTACAAGCTTATATTCATCTCAATACTTCAAGATTTATTATTGTTAAGAGAGATTAGGTAGGGTGAGATAATGTGTCAGCTTGAAGGATGAATTAACGAATGTTGAAACAGATGCAGTTGGTGGCTAAATGGGAAACCACTCTTTGTATTACTTTGTTTACCAAAACTAGTTGTGAGTGAGGAATTGCCTGCCAACATGTTCTACTTTTTAATTATGGCTCTTTTACTATTCACCTACTTCCTTTAATGTGCCCCCTTTCTACTCACACCCCCATTCATTTACTCCTTTAACGGCTTTCATACCATGTAAAATCACATGGAATACCATCATTTTTCTTTTTTCCAGGACCAACAAAGTTTGAACCTATCATCAAAATAGCAGACAAGAGCTGCTTCAAACAAGTTTTGACCGAATACCACCATAGATATCCAACAATTTATTGGCTAAAATACAGTTGATCTCAATTCAAATAAGGAAAATGAAAACAAATAGATTAAGAACATTCACTAAGGCCTAAGACCACAGACCACATTGGACTAATCTCTTGACATGATATATGCCATGAGCAAACAATCTCTTGCATATACCAATAGCTTATACACTAAGAGAAGCCAAAACCCTCTATTTGAACGTCAGTGACTCAAGTTTAGCTCCTAGGAATCGCACCTTGAATGGGCATGCCTCATTAGATGCAAAACAGATTATAACATCTTATTGGACCCCAAAGGCTTTTATATGTCAGACATACGAACCAGCTTATCGTAAAGAATGTGATCGTCCCTTCCTGTGTTGCTCTCTAACAATGCACTTTGCACTAGTTCCTGATGCAGGTAAAGAATGCCATGAGTACCCATAATGCAAGAGTACCGTATAAAAAGTTAAATTATGACAAACAACCGCAGAAAGAATCATAGAATCGTGAATCCTACTTTGACATCCCTATGAGATAGAAACTTTCCCAAGCTATGAATCATCAACCTCATATCTTCGACCTGTATAATACAGCAAGCGTCCACTAACCATCACCATTGTAAAAGAATATACCAAAATAAGTATTAAGATTTAGATCTCACTCTAACGTAGCCAACTCGATTCCGGTCAAAAAACCTGAAAGCCTATTACAAACGAGACTTGCATTAATAAGAGATGAAAAAGCATTACATAAATGGGAAAGATTTGAGGCAAGGGAAATGGAAGTAAAATCGAAAATACCTGCAACAAATCCTTATCAATAGCAGGCACCTTCTTATTAGGATCAACTTTCTGCTCCTTTCTAGACATATCTCCCTCAGGCCCAGTATCTGTACTAGCAGCTTTTGTGGTTATTTCAGATTTGGTAGATGCCATAGCTTCATTCTTCTCAGCCTCCTTTTCAGACCCCTTTTCAGGCTTAGCATCCGTTTGTGCCTTCTCTTCATTTTTCTGAGTTACAATCTTTCATTAATTAGGATAAATAACAGCAATAAACAAATGAAAATGAATTTGCTGAATCAAAACACCCTGAAGTAATCCTGGTGTAAAATGGAAAGTCAATCATAATATAACATAAAATATTAGTAGTATAGAACGAAAAGATTGAAATTCAAGGGATGCATCCAGAAACTCTTAAGTGAAAATAATGTCCGACAAAAATTATTTCAGCTTCCCTGTTTAAAGAGGAGGAAGAAACTCTACCTCATTAGAGGAATTGGGTTGACTTGCATCCTCCATTTCTTCATATTCTTCAGGATCTTCCTCTGGATCTTCTTCCTCTATTTCATCTTTTATCTTTGGCTCCTCAACATGATCAACGTTAGTTTCTTCATTGGCCATCTTTGGCTCCTCAACTTGATCTGTGATAGTTTCTTCCCTGGTCACAATCATTTCATCCCCCTGCTGAGTTGCAGTTGATGCGTCCAACTTAGTAGATTCATTTTTCATCACAGGGAGCTCATTGCTTTTCGATCTTTTTGTTGGCGATGTTTTCTCAGTTTCCTTGTCAGATTTTTCTTCCCGTTGCCTCTTACGCTGATTTCTTTTTGTAATAAATCTTACTCGCAGTTTCTACAAAATGAAAAGGATGTCAGTGAAAAATCTTTTATGGGGAATTAGGTAAAATAAACAATAATCATCATAAACCAACCTGGAGAAATGTTAAAATACGGCAACCCATTTGATACTGAAGCATTTCATAAAGCACCTCAGCAAATAATGAAAGCTGCAAAAATGGAATGCACTTGATGTAAATTATAGAGTAAGAATAAAAACAAAAACTGCTTCAGATATTATGAAGTTAAAAACGAAAATATATAGGATGGAAAATATTAAAACGAACGTAGATATTAAGGCAGAAAGATAATACGGAGAAGGAAACCTCAAATGTGGATTCTTCAATGTCCTTGTCTGTATAATCCAAAAGTGAATCCAGTGAAAGTGATAACGGACGCAACTGCAGCATTGGGACTCATAATTAGACAAGTACAAGATAGAAATATGAGAGAGTTTATGCATAAAAAACATTTTCCTTCACAAAAGTTCAACCCGGTGTACAAGACACTGCTTCAAAGATATTATTGACTTACTTTAGAATCCTTGCTCCACTTTGTTTGTAGAATCAATCCAGGATGCTTCAGAGAAGGCTCTTCAGGCTTCCTCTTTTCTTTCAATTCTTTGTTAGTATTACTTCGGCATTCATCTTTACCATCTTTTTCCTCTTTCTCATCTTTTGGCTTTTCCCCTTCTTTCAATTTGCCCCCCTTGACATCACAAGTATACTTAGTGTTAACCTTTTTCTTGTCATTCAGCGACTCCGTGTTCGTTAACTTTTCGTCCTTCTTATTCTCCTTTTCAGGCTTGGATTCTGATTTACTTGAACTTGCAGCATTACCTTGTTTTTCTGAACCTGTTTGCTTACCTATATTTGAGGTCTCAGTTCCAGCTAAAACAACCTTTTTCTCATCCTCACCACCATCATTCTTAATTTCAGCTACTTCATCCTTAGCTTGTGTAGCAGGAACCTTTCTTTTGGGCACCCTCTTAATAATTTTCTTCTTTAAAGTTGTTTTCACAGTGGCATTTTCTACAGCTGCAGCAGTGGCATCAGAATTATCCTTTGGTTTATCTCCAGAGCATCCCGTTTCTACCTCCATTTTTGCCTCAAGGGGAACATCATTATCTTCATCCTGATCAGTTTTACCAACTGCCTCCTTTTTTGTAACCTTCTTCCGAGCAAAAGTTTTAATCCCTGCACTACCAGCAGAAGATTCTTCCAGCTGACTGCCAATCTCTGATTTAGTATTCTGCTCTCCAGCATCTTCAACCTTGTTGCTCGGTTTGCTAGCAGTATTTACTTCTGCAGCTGTCTTATTAGCAACCTTCTGTTTGACGATCCTCTTTATAATCTTTTTCTTCACGGACTTCACAACACCTGTCTTAGCAGTAGCAGCTTCTCCACTTTCCTTTTTCTCAGGACCTCCTTCCACAGTTATTTCACTGCCATCTTTTACCAGAACTTTATTTTCGCCCCCACTAACCTTTCCTTCAGAATCATCTCCTTCAATACATTTGCCATCCTTCTCCTTTTTGTTAGCAACTACTCCATCACTAGATGATATGGACAGAATCTTTTTTCCTGATTTGCCTCTTTCAGTTTGCTTTGTAGTATCTGCTTCCTTGTCTAGCCAAAATAAATGAAAATTTGAAGTAAAGGGAAGAAGTTATCAATCCAATTCATAATTGATCTGCCCATAGAATATATCCAAGCAAAAGTACAAGATGATGAAATTTGTAATAATCAATTCACCTTTTGATCCTTCTTTCCTCTCCTTTGATTTCTGAAAGTAAACAAAATTTCCATTAGTCAAGTAGGTAACACCTTCACTAGTCCCTATTTTATTACAACATATATATAGCAAAAGACATAAGCTACCATGGGTCACCCATATATCCATCTTAACCCAAAACTGATATCAAGTAGTTTGGAATTGACAGTTTCCTTGCACGCACTGCTCAAAGCTATAGTTTGTGCAAGATTTTTAGATTTGAGACAAATCTACAGATCAAGATTTTTGGCATTTTGCAATCCTGTAATAATTCTGGTTTGTCTTCTGTTGTTCTGTGTATCAATGTGTCTGAGTATACATCAGAGGGTCACAGTTATCCCCATAATAAGCATGCATCTTCTTGACAAGGCTGATGCTTATATACAAACATGCATTTTTTGGGACATCCAATTGAGGATCAGGAAACCTAACACAAAAGGCAGGAAAAATAAAATAGAACAATACCTCTCTTTTCAAAGACAGCTGGCGCTCTCTCTCAGAAACAGCTTTTCTATGAGCTAACCATTGGGCTCGCCATTCATCAAGTGAAGGGAGACATTCAGATAAATCTGGAACAAACAGTACGGTAACCTCTTTATGGCTAAACAGTCCATCCTTGCCAACTCTGTCATAATGTATCTGCAAATAACAATGTAAAAGGGATTTCAAGTCCAATAGAATGAACATTCTTACAATTAAGCCTGAACAATAGGTTCAAAAAATAAAATAAAAGAGGATCCTTACAAATAGTTTTGATTAAAAAGATTCAAATCTAAAGCAGAAAAGCTTTTATCAGTTTTGTCAATTCCAAGAACCATATGACATCAGGTTTCAGGACACAATCAGAATGAATAAAAATACCTCAAGGAAACGATTCCAATGCTGACATTTCTGCAAATCAAGATTAACTACATCCTGCGCACATCTGCTCAAGTAAAACAACTCCACAGATGAGAAATGAATCAAGTTACACATTTCTCCAAAACAACTCTCCATAGCATTCAACTATCACCAGACAGGACAAACCTAAGGGCTGTTTGAGTTAGAGAGAACTCGTCACCAGTAGGATTGCTGCCATCAGCAGAAACACAAGGTCCACCAATTGCCATGAAAGAATGATCCTTTTTAAGAACAGCAAACCTTAGAATATTGCAAATATGAGGTATACGGTCATCAGAGATTTTTTCAGATGACAGCTCTTCCAAAGAACTCCTGCTTAATCCACTCATCAACATTATCTGAACAAAATCACAAGATACTTTACTAAAACATGATAAAATCACATTTGATATGCATATTCAATTTTCCTATAAAAAAATGCAAAGAGACAAGCAGGTGGGAGAGCTTAAATCATACATGAATTATACAAATGAAACCTCAAAGTTATTCATTACTTAAATTGCATCATCGCTCGTGCTTCTACAGGTTTCTCTATTAGTAGAAGTCTATGATACAATAGCTTCGAAGACAAGACATAATTTTCTTCCTTTCAAAATAGGAAATATAACAAAATGTACTGATACTCTCAGTACTTAGCATGTTCAATTAAGTTCCATAAAAAGTTAAAACAAACCATGCGCAAGATTACCATATTTGATATCCTTATAGTGTAGATAATAACAGTGTAGATAATAAAAGAAAACTGTTAGGAAACTAAATTCTATGCTTTAGTCTTCTAGATCAAACAAATAAGAAAACACCATCAAAAGGTGCTTTGCAACATAAGGAATGACACAGAAGTACCAAGTAATTATAATGGCAATTCAACCAAAAGAATAGAGATTAAGCAGGCACTGCTGGAAGCATATTCCTCAATTGTCATCCAAACAAGAAATATCATTATTTCAAGTGAGGCTGATCCAAAGTAGCACATTACTTCAAATGAAGCTTGACTCTTAAAAACAACTATTGCAATGGAAATTACATTAATACAAAGCAAAACTTAAATGCTTAAATGCTTTAATCAGCAAGAACTCAGTAAATCATTCAGATATTATGTTCAAATGGCTACTCGAGAAAAATGAATAACCAAGTCACAGTTAATAAAAACTTGCTTCCCACAAAAGAAGAAAGAAAATTATTCTAGATAAAACTCTAGCTTTTGTCATTCGATGCTACAATTAAAAATGACCCACCTTTGCATTCCACACTGTACTTCCTTGTTCTGGCTTTTCAGGCTCAACAGGCAAAAGCTTGCTGGAAAGTTCTTTGGATTCAACTAAATTATCTTCAATGAAATCATGCTCAAAGCTGCTCCTCACAACAGAAATTAAACAATTATGATTTCATAAAAACATTAGATATAATATCATCTAGTTGATCAAAGTAAGTTATTGATGGAGAAATAACATGAAATGAACATTGGGCAGGATTTTGACTTGTCTTCCACAACTACTTAAGTTTCAACAACTAATATTTTGCTCAATCGTTTTGTTATTCCACAAGCAAAAGTCCAAGCTTCATGGAAAACAATGCATTAGCAATTTCATGTCCTAAAACTAATTAATTGATTAAGAAATTAATAGTTCACAGATATCAACATCCATGATGGCAAGACCACTTCAGTCTTTAGAAAACAGATCAAGAAGTTCAATGCTGGTTGAGATGTCAAAAACTCAAGTAACAAATACATCCAGGAAAGATACCTGACATGAGTATGCATAGAGAGCTTAAGGTTCCCCTTTGGCCAGTTTATAACAACCTACAACAGTTGAAGAAGTTAGGTAAAACAGAATACCTAAGAATGCAAATTTAATGCATAACTGAATTTAGAGAGAAAGAGGAAAAGACCTTTGAAAATTCAGGAGACACAAAAAGTCTAGGATATCGCTTATCAATTGACAGATAACCTCTCTCTACATCTACCAAGTTGGATGTATATACCTGCAAATAAGCAGAATATTGCAAAAAAGGTTCAAAAACATTTCAAATGGCATACACATAACAAAATTAAATATCAATATTACAGGTAAATACATGGAAAATGGACTCCAACTCAGAAAAGTTGAATAAGTTCTCTAGAATACAGGTAAATTTTCATAAATTGGAAAAAATATAAGTGCAACCCAACCACCATTGTTTAGAGCAGTCTGCCAATATAAACCCAGGAAGCTCTGAAATTTTGAAATAGTCTCCGTAGAAGGAATATGGTGTTTACTCAACCAGGATGGGAAGGATGCGGGAAAAGAAAACCACCTAAGAAGAGGATTGAAGGAGCAAATTAGGGGGGGGGGGTGGGGGGAAGCGCCAGAAACAAAGGTCAAAGCATTACACTCCAAATGAGTGAGCAAGGGCATATAAACATATGAGGAATTCTCTAGGTTTTCGATCCAAGCAACTAGCCCTGCGGACCATGAGGCAAATACCAACAGGAAGCATCAAAAGATTTGAACGCCCGTGAAAGAGTAATAACAGGAAGACTTCAGAGGAAATCAGATTCCAAAGGGGAAAAAAAAAAGAAAAAAAAAAGAAAAAGCAAATTCTTGATGAAGTTCAAACTATCTTCGAATGGAAGCTCTTGCATTGTCCTTTTACCTTGCTTACATATTCTCTCCTTTTTTCTTTAACAGGTGAAAGGCGCCTTCAGCAATAGAGAACATGAAGTTAGTTATGAAGAAGACTGAGAAACACAAGGAGCTAAACATTCAGAACTAGAGCAGGATGGAATGTAAAACATCAAGATCCACCTATGGGAAGCTTCACGACGTGGGGATTCTCGCTTCACAGGTCGAGCCTCTTTTGTCAAAGATGGACCTCGGTGGTCCCTAGAAACTCTTGGCGGAGTTCTTGCACGTGTAACTTCAAGTGCACGCTTGCGCTCTCGTTCTCTCTCCTTCTCCCGCTCTCTTTCCTTCTCCCGTCGCTCCAAGATGCGCAAACGTTCACGTTCACGTTCTCGTTCCCGTTCTCGTAGTCGTTCTCTTTCTCGTTCTCGCTCCCTCTCCCTCTCCCTCTCTCTGTCTTTCTCTCTTTCACGCAAATGCTCCCGACGACGCTCCTCCTCTCTCATCTCAAACTCCCTAAGGTAACCAGCCCTATCGTCCTTGCGTTCATCAATCCTAGGAAGACCACTGCGTGATAATGTGCTACCAGGATATTCAGTCTCAAGGGTTGTCACATGAAGCCCCTTTGTTCCATAATCTCTACCAGGTGGTAGGCTCACTCCATAACCAGGATTTGCAGAACTAGGTGGATACATCATATCATCAACGTTTCTCCTTGGAGCTGCCCCTAATATCGAAGGAGTTTGTCCACCGTAAGAAGAAGAAGAGCTAAGCAATGATAAACTGCGGGGATCGGCATCTATTCTTCCTCCATAAGACAGAAGGTCTTGTGCGGAATGTCGACCAGCAGCACTCCTTGCTGCAAGGTAATCAGCTTGTCTGCCAGAAATGTGTTGCTACTCAGTCTCGTAAGCAATATATTACCGTCTAACAAACAGTCAGAAGGTTGAGCTGGGCCATTTATTTACAAGGAAATACTACAAGTGAAGATCTGTTGCTATCACAAACATCCTCAATTGGAAATCATACATTAAATATTCTACCAAAATAACAAATACCTTGCCGACATAGCCACAGTTGGAGTGGCAAGGATGTCGTATGGTGGCACCAAAGACCAGGGTTCAGGCCAATCGTCACCCATTCCCCCTCCCAAATTTGTAATAATAAAAATAAAAAAAATAAATACCTTGAACTACTATCATGAGAAGCTGATTGAGCTTTGAGCAATTGTTCTTGTCGAAGCAAGACAGCTTGATCAAGACGATCATATATGTCAGGCTGCTGCACAAGATAGAAAATATTAAAGATTAAAACCAAAGGAGAAAAAAAAAACAAAATTACGAAAATGGACAAGGGTGGCACAGATTTATATCAACTACATGAAAATGAGGACAATAAAAAGCAGAAAGAAGCTAATTGAGGAAACATTATAAAATTGCTAGACCTGATGCTGATGACCAAAAAAAGCAGAATCAGAATATCTTCCAGTTGGCTCACTAGACAAATCCCTCCCCAGATAACTACCCTGGCGTTCTCCAAATTGTCTTCTCTCCACTGTAGGATAGTCGGGAATCTTCTCAGCATACATTTGGTCACCTTTGTGACTATAACTGTGACTTGCAGATGAAACATAGTCAGTAGATGCATATTTTGGTGAATCTGGCAGAGCTGAGGCATAAGCATTACGAGCTTCCAAAGCTGATGCTCCAGCCCCTTTGGAACTTGCAGCAGGAACCTAGTACATATAAAAAAAATCAAATTCAAAATTCAACCAATACAATTTAATAATATTGTGCGGTACAAAATTACCACATTTAATGATACTGTACATATCGAAAAATCCCAAGGAAAAGAAATCCAGAATACAATAGATGAAACCACCCCGATCCCCAATCTCTATGATAAGGTTTAATTAAAGAAAAATTCGAAGATTTACAAATTACCAAAGCAAACACAAAGGAAAAGGAAACCAAATCCACTGACCTGCTGAGTAGCACTCAAAGCAGATGTGCCATATATGGAGCTATATTGCCCCCCATAATGAGCTGAAACTGAGGGAAGGGCTCTGTATCCACCAACTTCAGTATCTTGAGAACTACCTAAAATTGACGAATGCCGAGAAGACAAGGACATTTGAGCTCCCCCATCAGGACCTCCAACAGAACTACTAGAATAACCAGCACCCAACTACAAAATTTGCCGAAAGGATTGTAAACAAAACCGGACCCCATGATAAGTCTTTAATTATAAACATGCTAAAGTTTAATTGCAAGGGAACATAGCAAAATTGGGAATTTAGACGTATTGCCACACCTATAAATCCAATTATTTACTCGTATTAAACATTTATATGTTCAGCTACAATAAAGATTTTGGAATAATAATTCGAAAACAGAAGGGTCAAGTACTGAAGCAATATCAAAGAAAGTAGAATTTATCAGTTCATTCTACAAAACCAACCAGTATATCCTTAGAAAAACATTTGAAAACCAGAACCACGCAGTCCCAACATAATACATAACAATTAAATAAAACATAAGAAACGAATTAAAGAAAAAGGAGCTTAATAACAGAGTCTTTAAAACCCTCACATTTTGGGCGTATCCGGATTGGCCAACGTAAGGTTGCTGCCCGTAGGCATTCGTCCCTCTGGACGAATACATTAAATTGAATAAAACCTGCAATAAACAACATATAAAACAACGTCAATGGAGCAATTAAAGAAGATAAAGCAAAATTCATAATGTTTTTCGTTCTGGAAACATAAGATGAATCTTTTTCTAAACAAAATCGGCTAATTAATTTTTTTTCAGAAAAAAAAAAGAACCAAAACGGAGAAGGTAATGGAAAATTACAAAAACGATAGGCGGAGACGAGTTGTTGAAATTCGCTAAGAATTGAAATCGAAAAACCCTAATGCATGAAGACTGAGAAAATAAGGAAGGGGCGCGTGAGGCCTGACTTTAAAGATGACCAGAAACTGGAGACTAATATAAAGGAACGGGTTAATATACTATTTGGTACCCTGCTTTAGCTTTAATGTTCAAATTGGTACCTAAGTCTTTTTTTTTCCTAATTAGTACCTGAATTTGACTTCAATATTCAAAATGATACCTAAATTTGGCTTCAACTCCAATTTCATACTTGAGCTTTCTGTCCCAAACTCTCTATTAAACATCTCTAATATTCAATTTGGTATTTAAATATCTCTTGAGTCTCAATTATTACCAATACATTTTTATTAGAATACACTTGTCAAATATTAATTGGTATATATGATATCATTTGATTTAAGTAATAAATTCATCATTCAAGCCAAATTCACTTAAAAAAACTAGTATAAAATTGAAGTTTAAAGCTAATTTTAGGTTCCGTACATTAAATAAATTAGTGATGGAGTGGATTTAGCGTCAAACATTTTTTTTTCTTTGAAACTCGATTTAGCCTCCACCATTGATTTGGTTTGATTGGTTTATTTTATTTTAGAGTAGAATTATTAAATTATTAGTAAGTTTACATTTGGTAATTTAATTTTAAAAAGTTATAAAATAATTATTAAATTATTTAAAAAAATTATTTAAGTCACCGAGTTGTTTTAATTATTATTGTATGGTCTTCTCTGTTCGCACTGTTTGTACTAATCGAAAGCTTTCATCCCCTTCTCTTCTACAATTCAAATTTTTCATGAAATAGTTTTAAATGTTGGGAATCTGTGAACCAAATTTTAAATAATCTTATTCTCCAATCTTCAATATTGACCATCAAATTGATTTAGATCTAAGATATGTTATTCTACTCGCAAATGGGTACCGATCCATTGCATTGATCATCAAATCGCCGCTTGGAACTCGCTAGCTGGATTTAAAAAAAAATTAACAACATAATGACTTAAATAAAAACTTTCGAATAGGTCAGGACTTAAATGAAAATTTTCAAATAGTTTCATGACTATTTTGTAATTTTTGGAATTGAGTGTGTTTGTATGTAAAAGCGGGCTTCAAAGGAACAAAAGGTTTGATAAAGCTCAGCCCAATATCCTCGTACTGGCTTTCATGGGCCTAAATTGGACCCATTCGTTTGGGCTACATGATGGAAGAGAATTTTGAGGCACACATTTGTTACATGATATATATATATTGAAGGAATTTTCTGGATTTTCTTTACATTTGACTAAATAGGCTTATCAACATAGATACAGTGCTCTTAAACTTTTATGACATAAATTGTTTCTTTTTTTGCTGCTTTTGTAAGTTATGGATATGTTTTAAGCAGACAATCTTTGACAGTAAAGGCGGCACCAGACCGGAGCATTTTGTAGTGCACTCCTCACTGTTGCTTGCAATTTCAGGCGTTGGTACTTGCAGAAGGGGTTGAAAATGTTGGCAAATTGGAAATGCATTAGCCTTCTGCTTGTGTTCCTATATTCTCCATGGCCATAGCATCACAGCATAGCAACCCCACGGATCGAGATACGGTCGCCTAGCTTGATGTTCCACCAGGTTCTGGTGGTGCTGAAACTAGTTGTAAGATAGAGCAGCTTGAAAGATATGCAGATTTAAAAAAAGTAAATCTATGTCATGGAAGCTAATCTGATATGATATTGTTGTATCAAAGAGACCTTGAAAGTTTCCCATTTATGGTGATTAATTATCTCTTATGAAACCTGAACTAAAGGACATTTACATAGGGAAGATGAATCTTTATGTGACAGTGTACCTTCCATGACAGAGAAACTAGGCCCAAAAAATCTCAACCTTGTGATAATTTTAATTTTCTGTACGCAATGATGGACCCTCTATCAGGCTGGTTTAACCATTATGCACGTCACACGTGACTGTAGCTAGCTAAAGTGTCCTCTTTTTTTTCTCACAGCATTGGAAAATTTTCACTACTGCAACTTGTTCAACCAAATTTAAACCAAAAACATGTCGCTTCTCGTGCCTTATTCGTGTTCGATGGGGATTCAACATTGTTTTCCTTTGGATCCCAAGCGTTCCTGGTTAAAAAAGGGACCATATTGCCAGTCATGCCAGCTTCTATATTTAGCAAGCTAAAAATCTGTCAATCTTAATTCGTTTCAAACGATGGAAATGACCCCCTTTTTTTAGCGTAGCTAAATTGCAATGTACCCTTTCCATAGAACAATAAAGTGGATGATAATGATATGTCCAAGCTGTATCAGCATTAATAACCAAAAAAGAAAAAGTCGGGGTTGGGGTAAGGTGGGGGCCTGAGTTGATGTAATCATGTCTTTGTACATAAAGGAAACACTAGTCTCTTTAAATCATGTACCTTGCCTCGTTCCTTCCATACACTTGGAATCCAAACGGTTAATAAGGACCAAATGATGGCCCTACAGATTTGGTACCTTTGATTCTGTCCATGCAACATGTTGACACTTTTGCAAATTGCAGAACTTGGTTACCATTCTTGAAATGGAAACCATCATCTTTATCTCTTATGATGATGATTTTGTCATATTTGCAAAACACCAACCACTTGTTTCATACATTATTGACATTCATACATGATAAAATGAGTGAAAATGCTATATCTAGATCGTATTAATATATGTATACCAGCATGGAAACTTACATCGTAAATTGACTGTGCATGTGAAAGTGCTCCATATTCTTCAGCATTTCCAGTCTATTATCATCATAGATGTAACAAGTGAAAATGAGACAGAGTTGTAGCCGAGGACAACTTGCCGGATCGATGTTATCCCCTCCAAAGGTTTTGTTTCATTTATGTATTACAGTCTTGTTCAAATCTTTGGCAATAAAATGAACATAATAACAGAATATATGGAAGAGAGAGCTTAGCCGGCCGGCAAGTCATCCTTGGCTGCAGTACTGTACCTCATTTAAACATGCTAGACCTTAGATGAAGAAATCCGGCATCGATCCATAAATGTATCAGCGTATGTTTTAGGCAACAAAGCTAAAAAGAACAAGAATTGTTTCTAAATAAGAGATTTTCTTTTTGTTTTTTTCAGGAGTTTGAAAATGGAGGTTTGATTTTTTTTTTTTTTTTGGTGTTGCAGAAATGAGTTTGAAGAACAATGGGTGCCATATAATGGAGAATGAGGTTGACATATATACGTGAAGGCCTTGAGTGAGTGGATGTGACCACTGCATGGGTCCTGCAGTCAGCATAGTAAAAGCCCTATAACGTGTTATTTTCATCCAACTAATACGATAATTTAGTTCAATTAATTCATGTAATTACTTTTAAGAACTAACATGAGTATTTTTCGAACTTCTTTTATACAAAAAAGAAAAAATAAAAGCTGACAGTATCTTATTCCGTATATGCTATCCTAGTCACACCCGCAACTAGTTTTTGAGGTTCTGGATAAGGAACTCCACTATTTGCAGAAGTTTACAAAAAGTACCAAATTGACAATTTGCTTGAAAGATCATAATTTTGCTAATTGACCAAAATAATCTCATGGTCAAGCTTAAAATAATTCTTATGGAGAGTAATAAGAAGGATTAAATGAACAAATCCAACGAGTTTTGATGTAAAAGGAATGGAGACAATGGTGGATATTGGGGGACCCTCTGCTGATTTTATGAGTATGGTTGTTCTGGGGGCTGATATGATGGCACCCACTTGCATTTTATACGCTTCCGGTATAAAAAATTTACAAGTACAAATACAAATACAAATTCAAATTCGATCAATTAGGAGGATCACTCCAGTGGCCCATAAACAATACTGGAAGCAAGTAATCTATCAACAGAATTTGAGCCCTTGTTTCAAACCAGCTGAGATTGTAACCCAACCCAAGCCAAGCAAAAAGCCCAAGACTATCCCCCCTACCCCACCATGTAAGATGTTCCATGCGTATTTTTCAGGCTTCATGTTGATGATATAGTTAAAAGATACAGGAGATTGAAGTCGGTGATCAAAGCCCTTCACTCTTTCCATCAAGCTTCCTTCTTGGATCTTTCATCAGGTAAATCACTTAATACTTTTTTAACAAAATTTGTTTGAAATTTTGTATTCTGGGTCTTGTTTATTTTATAGTGTTTAAAAGGTGGCAGATATGGTTGATTTTAATGGGGTTTTAGTATTTTTAGTTCATCTTTCGATAATTCCAGTTTTCCAATATTGATTGTGATCAGAAAGTGACAATATTTGTCTTCAATCTGACCTTTCAACTCTGTAACTCATATGGAATCTTTGTGTGTGTTTTACAGTGACCAGCAATTGACTGTGAAAAAAGAAGTAAAAAAATGTCACAAACTAATGATGTTGAGGGTGTAAAGGAGAAGAAAGTGATGAATGATGGTGAAAAAATTCAAGTTGATGATGGTAAAGATCAAATCTTTGGTGAAGAAGTTGCTGTATCTGAAGAGTTAAAAGATTCAGATGAAAATGAAAATGAAAAGAATCTGATGCCCTCAGCCACAGAGGAGGTAAGTAAATGGAAAGTTTGTAATATATGGTTCTGAATTCTTCATGGTTATATATGTATAGATATATCTATTTCAATAGTGAACTTTTAATTCTTTTGTTTTGACTTTTACAGGAAGAAGCAATCAAAAAAAAGTATGGAGGGCTATTACCTAAAAAGCCAACCTTAATATCCAAGGTTTCTATGCTTTGACTCTTATTTATACAATATTTCTTGAATGTTAATATGTATATGTCTCCGAGTTATCTTTCTATACCTATGTTTATATATACGTAAAGAGAAATGAAGAGTTAAAATAACATAATTCGTCCTCGGTTGCTGACTGAAACATTTGAATTGTCTGCTAGAACCATGACCGTGCATTTTTCGATTCGGCTGATTGGGCACTAGGAAAGGTAAAGTATAGAAACTATGGCATAAGTCTAAGTTGTTTCAGGTTTTGATATTGAATGGCAATAGTAGTTTAAACTGAGGTTATATGTTTGGTCATATGTTGAACAGCAAGGATCACAAAAGCCTAAAGGACCACTTGAAGCATTGCGCCCCAAATTACAGGTTTTGATATAATATAATCTTCCTAGTTATATAACCTGTGTCAGTCTCTTAAAGCATTCGAGGTACAATTGAGGCATGATCTTCTCTAGTGTTTTATGTTATCCGGATTCAGGAGCTGTAGCTAGTACTTGTTAAATTTACCAAAGGTTTGTTTTGTGATTCCCAGCCTACCCCACACCAGCAAATGCGTTCGAGACGGTCGGTTTATGCACCTGCAGAAGATGATAATGAAGGTAAAAGAGGATCAATTCTATTTTTCAGACAGCAACATCACACATACTCGGACATGAGTATGGAGATATGACGGAGTCATGTGTTTCTTTTGTCTCACAGCTTCATCTTCCGAGGATCAAAGCTGCACATTGGAGGGGGACAATGATAATATTAACTCTGGAGCAGAGGAGCATGTTCATGGTGATGGTGATGAAACATGACATGAGCCACAACTGTGGAGTTTGGATCACTTTTTAGATTTAAGTGCTACTATTTTTGTTGTTTGTAACAACCATTGACTGTATCTGAGCCACCACTTTTATTGTTGGTGGGAGCAATAAATACAGAAACGGAAGAGGAGTTAAAGTGAGCTTTTTCAGGTGAGGATTTTTGTATTTTTAATGAGCGTCTGTAATTTCAAGTTCAACTGCATTGGTAAAAGCAAAGCCCTTGTAATAATGTTCTCTATATCTACTTGTGCTCCAAAAACTATGGTGTTAACTTGTTTCACTTATATAGACTGTATTTATAGGACCAATTCATGATGGGCTCCTAGGTGAAAATGAGAAGATCATTTTGGGTTTAGTTTTGTTTTTATTGTGTGGTTTCTAAAGCAGGCAGGGGAATTGATGTAGCAGTGCCATTTGGCTATAGGGTCATCTTTTACATCATCCTATGGGGCTTGCACTGTAAGGTCATTTTGATCAGCTTTAGCTGAATATGGCCTTAATTAAGGCTCTTCTTTGTGTCAGAATAAATGGTAAATTTGCAAGTGTTTTATTATGGTTAAGAGTATTTTGTTTTTATTGTGTGATTTTCTTTTAAATCATGTCACATTTTGGCACCAAAACCTACTTATGATACCAAAAAGGCACTCTAAAAGCCATGATAGTAATAATCATGCACAAATAATAAATAACAAAAGAAAAGAGAACACTTAACTTACGAAAATGTCACTCATAGTGGATGTTAAAAAAGAAGAAAAGTTAACAACGTTGTTGGTTCAACAAAAACAAGTCTGCATAAATTTCAAAAACTCATTGAAATCCACTCTACCATCTCCATCCTCATCAGCCACCCTTATCATCCTCTTACACTCCTCCACCGTCACCATCTTCCCTTTCACGCCTAGGCAAATGAGCACCCTTTGCAGCTCCGTCGCATCAATAAACCCATCTTTGTTATCGTCGAAAACATCAAACGCTTCCTTAATCTCCTCCAACCCAGGCTCTTCATCACCAAACATTTCACCCAACAACCCATTGGCACCATCGTTCCTCTCTATCTCGTACCTCATTCCCAGCCTTTCCATCACCACTTTTACGTCGCTTTTGCTTAGTTTCTCGCTGTCGCCAATGGCAGCATTGATTTCCATGTTCAACTTTGGAGCTAATTCACAAGTTTTGGGCTTGGAAAATAAGGGTTGAAAGTAGCAGAGCAGCAAATTTGACACAAAGTTATGGAATTTCATGTCCCTATTGTACAAAGAAATTGGCTACTAGCTTATCCAAAAATCAGGCTTTTCTTGGGTGCATTTATATAATACTAAAGGATTGACGAAGAGGAGTCAACTTAAAATTTTCTTACATGCATGCATGGTTTCGTAGAAGTTTAAGCTTTGTATGACAAACAATGAATCACGGAAAAGGAATTTCCACACAATACGTACCAAAAAAACATAAAACTTGCGGGAAAGTTTCCAGGTAATTTTCTTCTATTTGGATTTTATTGATTGACTGACCATGCTTTTGTTTTGTTTTCTCAAGAAATACAATTTACAAAGAATAATAAATCCATTTCAAGTTAAGTAGGTTTAATTTAACTTCACTTGCGGAAAACCTTTATTCTTTATTCATCTATTGAAGCAACCAATTTTTTTCTCTCCGGACATGCAAACCAAATGTAGTGCCTTTGCCTTTTTTTTTTTTTTTTTTTTTTAATTCAATAAAATGTTTAATTTTCACAGTAAAAAAAATCTATTAATTATTTTTCTATTATATCTGACATTAAAAATCTCAATTTAATAAAAAATTAAGTAGCTTAATTAAATATTCAACATCGTAAACTTATAAATTGATTACTGAAATTTAATAATTCATTATAAATTAATTAATTTCATTTGATAACTCATATTGATTAATTGAGTTTGTTAAATTTATTAACTTTATAATTTATCATATTAATAAATATATTCTACTGTGAGGTTGAAACATTATAAACTTATAAATTGATAACTTGAATTTAATAACTCGTAATAAACTAATTAATTTAATTTGATAACTCATATTGATTAATTGAGCTTGTTACGTTTATAAACTTTATAATTAATCATGTGAAATAATGTAAAATAAAATACAATAATGCATGCATCTGTTACACCTTTTTAAATTTTGTTGATTTGATTCCCACTTTCTTCATTTGACGGTTAGAATTGAGTGATCCGAATCATTATTTAAATAAAATACAGTGGTAAAATAAAATAAAAGTAAAATCTATATAAAACTAGACTTCTTTTATTTTATTTTAGAATAAAATTTTTTAAATCTTATTCAACTCCATCTATTTGATATTGATTAGAATAAGGTGTTTTAATCTTACTACACTCCTATTAGAATATGGTTTTACAAGCCTATAAATAGACATAGTCTACTCTTCTTGTAATCTTTCGAATTCGACATGGTAAATTTTCTTTCCCGAAAGGGTTTTCACGTAAATAGGTTTACAATGATTATATCTCTATAACAACATGTATTTATAGGTATATAGTAGTTACCTCTTTATAACAAATAAAATTTTTGCAAACAAATTTAGTTATTATAGAGAGGGTGGACTATATTTATATTTAGATTATCAAATATCTTGAGAAACTGACATAATAAATTATCAAAAACATTGGGAACAACCATAAAGTATGACATGGTGATTGTTCATCTTGTCTCTTAATTTTATGGTCGGGGTCCGATCCCAACTCATGGCAAGCAGGTGGCTTTGGCCTAAAAAAATAAAAATTTGTCTATTAAATCCTTTAATATTTTAGGAAATTATAAGTTAATATAATGATATAATTACATTTTGGCCTCCCAAATTCGTTTTATTTATTTATTACTCTTAAAACAATTTTTGAACTTCATCCCTACCCGAGTGAAAGAATAATCATTACTACCAACTATAAATAATTTATTTTTAAAACCGGTAGTCTAAGTCCTTAGGCGCTCTGGATTCATCTTATGAAAAGGAAAAAGGCAATAAGGAAATTTCATTGCAAGTTACAACGTTGGATAAGATGTGGAGTAATATAAGTAGGTGAGGTCAGGTTCATTGATAGGTAGCCTTTTTATGTGGTTTCTCTTCAATTTCATCAAAATATCTTAATATTAATTTCAGCTTTTCTGCTGATACATATATTGGGAACAAGCAACAGATTTCAATCTCATTATATATATATATATATACACAAATACTGGATGGAATGAGGAAACAGCAAACAAGAGAAAGGTCACTATCGATCAACTTTGAGGTTACGGAATTATTAAATTAATCATGCATGGTTGGTATGGTTAATGGAGTTATTTATTTTAGGTATATCTACCTATCTTTTTAACAAAAAGGCATTGGAAAAAAAGAACTACTTTATATCCTCGTCTTTTCTGCTTTGTACAACTGGGATGCTTTCATTCTTTGGGGTTTGAAAGAGAAAGCTGCTTCACATTTACACTACATCTCATTCATGGTTATCTGCTTTTATAAGGGCCTACACCAATTTTTTTTGGATTAATATCCTATTTGGTACCTAAGTTTAGTTTCAATATTCAATTTAGTATTTGAGAATTTTTTTATTTTAATTTGATAACTAAGTTTGACTTTAATGTTTGGTCTTGAGCTTAACTTCAATATTCAAATTTGATATATGAATTAATTTTTTTTATCTAAATTAATATCTTATGCTTTTTTTTATTAAAACACGTGTTAAATAATCATTGGTTATACGATATTGTTTGGTATGAATATTAAATTTTACATTAAAGTTAAATTTAAGTATCAAATGTGATATTAACTCTTTTTCAGGTATAAAAGAAGAAATCCAATATATATAGTAATATTAAATCTTTTATTACTATCAATTACATTGAATACACTAAATCAACTTAATTACATATTTAAAGTAAATTAATATATATCAAGATTATTGCATTTCATACATCAAATTAGATTATGAAATAATTTTATATAATATATTTTTATTCTTAAATTTAAGAAAATTAAGTATTTTAATATAATAAATAATATTTTTATACACTATATTAGCACATGCATAGCGCGGATATACAAACTAGTTTAGAATAAGAGATCAAGAGGTGTTAAGGCGGGCTAAAGGTAAAAGCTTCCCCCAACGAAGCCCCTTAAAAATTGAAAAGTTTTAAGTTAATTTAGCAGTAATTTTGTATTTCGGTTACCCATAAAATTTAAAATTTAATTATGACCTCTTTAAAATAAAAAAAATATAATTTAATTTCTTGAAATATTATAAAAATTTAAATTAATACATTTACTAAATTATATTTTTAGCTCTAGCAAAAATTTATAATTTAAATTTGATGCCTCCAAAAAAAAGTGGTAGATATTGGGATTAGTATTTGTTTCATAACTGCATAAATTAGCTATGAGCTAAGAAATTGACTATAACTTTGAGGTGGACTTATCTTCCCATTGATGAACTACTGCAACTTTAGGCACCCATTTTCTGATTTTCCTCACAATTTATAGCAGAATCCATGATTTGCTGCTATTTTCTTATCCTATAGCAGCAAAAGATGGAAAGGGCATAAATGAAAAACTGAATATTTTAGGACAAATTTACAGAAACCAAAAAGGAAAATTTATGTACATGACATGGTTGATCATTTGTGGTCAAGCTAGGCAAAAAAGCACTAGATCCATCAATTGCTGGCATAATATTTTTTTTCATGTTTTTTCATGAAAGTTGAGTGATCGAGACAATGCTGCCGGGTTAGCCCTCAACACAGAGAATGTTTCTACAGATCTGTAATTTCTTTCATCGTTGCCTTTTGAGTCAAAGCCATTGAATAAACCTCCCGAATTGGTGTTCTTGGTTTTCATCATCGGTGTTGTCAACATTGAGCTTTTGTTGGTCTCACCACCATTACCTATTATTCTCAAAGTTGTTGAATCCATGTTGGGTTCATCCCTTGAATGTTTCCCCAGTACCGTTGGAGAAACTGGAATATTATAGCTTTCCATTGGAACATCCCATGGAAAAGGCCTTGAAAAACATGCTACTTTAGAAGGAAACCATTGATGATTGAAGTGTAGAGAAGAAGAGGCCTTTGTTTTGCGACGACCGGCGCCGACCGGGACGTTCCTCATGGTGCCTCCAGCAGTCCAATATCTCTGACAGTTTTTGCAGAAATGGCGAGGTTGGTTGACGTTGTAATTGTTAAAGTAACAAAACTTGGTTGCCTTGCTATTACATCGTGGACATGGGAGCATCTTATCAGGCTTCTTCATTGTCTTGTCTTGTTGTGAACATGTTGTTTCACCATTCTTAGAGCTTCGCAGGGATGAAGCTTCGGAGTCATCTTTTATATCCTCTGATCTCATCTCTTCATGTTTATCCTTGTGGAATCTGTTCTCCATTGATTCCTAAAATCCAGAAATATATTGAGCTCAAAACAGAGCAAACTCATTCAATTCAGTCCAAGAACTATCAGATGAACATACATGTATATGTATCAGAGGGCAAGAAAGTGGAACCAACCCATTAACAATTATGACTTGGTAAACAATGGGTTATTCTTGGAATTGCCGAAAGCCTAAGCCATTAAGAATTGCAGGAAAAACAAAATACAGAAACAGAGTTAAGTTGAGCTACCTGGTCCACCATGGAAGCTAAAGAATTAGATGAAGAGAGGAGATTTGTATCACAGCAGTCATCTCTACCAGCTAAAGCTTCATCCTGGTTTAATGGCAGCAATTGAATCATCTTTCCAAACAGCTTTATAGCAGCACAAGAGTGATCATTAGACATGATCTTCTTCTGTGTAGTACAGCAAAGGTTTCTTTCACTTCATCTATGTTTTTTTCAGAAAATCATTACCAGTGATATAAATGATTAAAAACTGTGGATCCCTGGCACTGACAAGCTGTATGTTTTGGTGATTTTAAAAGGGGGAATGGGAGCAGTGAGTGAGATTTGGGGTGGGGAAGGAATGCCACATAAGCAAGAGAGGGGAACAATTAAGAGCCACAAATTTGGTGGAGTTGAAGATCTTTTCATGGTGTGTGTACTGCTCCAAATTGCTGAAAAAGATGGTGCTTTTGTTGCCCACTCTACAAGTATAAACTATGTTGGATGCCATATCAGATGTATCTTCCTTTACGACTATCTGACCTTTCTCTTCTCATTTACTCGCTTTTCTTTCATCAAATGATTGTCTTCACTCTTTTGAATAACATTATGCCGTAATTCACATCAAACTTCATTTCCTCACTCCTTAACCCCAATCAAATCAAACTATTCGTCTTTGTCAAACTCAAACATGATTGTTTTTTCTAATAAAAAAAAATACTAATTTATTCTCAAGTGATGCAATATAAAATAATTTGGGTTAGTTGTGTTTCTATATTTTAAATTAGTTGTTAAATTTTAATTAGTAAAATTTCTCTTTCGGCTTCGTTGTCAACTTTTAGCATTAAATATTAATTTAAATTTAAAAGTAAAATTAATTTTTTTATCTCATGCAAATGCACAACAATATATTTTTATAAAATTATTATTTAAATAACAATTAAAAAATCACTATTATCCATGTAAAATTTTTAAACCTGTAAGCAATTTGTTTTTCAATATAATTATATAAAATAAGAACTATGATAGTAAGAGATTAACTAATATGTGTGCTTAAAATATTTGCTACTTACGCTAACTTAAGGATAATTTTATCTACTGTCAATTTAAAAAAATGAATAATTAAGGATAATTAATCATAATGTTAATATTTTTATTAGTATAATAATAAATTTAATCTTCAAAGTTTACAGATTTTATCAATCTAATCTTAGTTTAACAAATTTGACCAAAACATTACGTCAGTATTTACACAAAACATTATAAATATCGATGACTAATTTTATTATATGAATCAAAATTATATACACTTTGACAAAAACATTAATATTGTAATTGGCCATTTTTATTTGTTGATTTTTAAAATTAAAGTAATTGAATTATTTTAATTTTTAAAAAATACTAATTTATTTGAAAGGGACTGGAGAGGCGTTTTTCTCATCCCTATTTGCAAATTCACCTCTGTTTTATACAACCTGTAATTGCCGACATGAAAGAAAAGAACCACATGTCAAGTGACCCGCCTGGCGGGTCATGTACAGCTCAGCACATTTTGGTGAAAAACTTTAAAAAGGTTCATTTTAACACACGTCATCTCTGCCGTTCACTGGTTCAACTAATGATTTTCCGCCACGTAAGACTACGGAGTTGACCGGCAACTGGTATCTTCGGCTCTTCCATCGCGGGCCGGGGACGGGGTTGCAAAAGATTCTTCTTTTTCTAGTGGCTTTCATTTGCTGGAAATGCAGGAAACATAAATTTTCAGTGACCGGCACATGTCCAAAATTTTGTACTAAATCTTTTTCTCTTGTTTAACTTTTTTTTATCTTTTTTTTTTATCTGTGTAACTTAAATCATATTAAATTATTTTAAATTTTTAATAAATTTTATCATTGTTTGTATTATCAGTATTTTTATATTATGTTTTAAAAAATTATCAATATTTTATTGATTCTAAAAGCTGTTATGTAAACAAATATTTCAAATTTAATTTTCTAAGTGTATTAATATGTGTTTAAATAATAATAATCTTTTAAATTTAATTTCTATTTTTATTTTTAAAAATATTTTATATTAGTTTAAAAAATTATTTAAATATAAATTTAATATACTTATAACTTATGTTATTTTATAAATTTTAATAAAAATTTACAATTGTTTATAAATTATTTTTTATTTTCATGGTTTTTAAAACATATTTAATTAAATTTAATTTTTAACTGATAATGTTAATATTTTAATAATTACATAAATATTTTAATTATTTTTAAAAAAATTAATAATATATTTTGGTTTAAAAGTATTTTTATTGTAACTTTTAATTTTTTAAAATTTATAGTATTTTAATTGTATCTCATTTATTTATTTTTAAAATTTTAAATTTCAATTAAGATTTCTTGCTTTTTTGGAAATAAAAAATTTGAAATTCAATGTATGAAATAATTATCTATAAAAATGAAATAATTTGAAATTGATGTAAATTATTAAAATTTATTGCATTTCTTTTTTGAAAATATATCTTTCTTTCTTTTTTTGTGAAACCAATCAAATTCAATGATGGCTGAAAGGAATGAATATTCACACTCATAAATCAATCAAATAATAAGAAATGTTATTTCAGGGGAAAATTTTTTCAATAAGAATGGTTTTATTGATGAAATACGATGGTAAAGGGTGTTGGGGAAATGCTCTTCAACACTATAGCATGATAGCAATGGCAATGACATTGACAATCATAACACTATGATATTGGACATTATCCCCCACAACATTCTTACTTTCCTTTTTCTAAAATAAAAATATAATAATTTTTTTACTTATTTTAACTCTTAATTATTCAAATTTTAAATTCGTGTTTATTTTATTAAATCACTATAAAATGATGAAAAAATTAATGTTTTTAACTTTACTAATGTGTGCTACATGTAATTTATCACATGAATGATATATTAATATTTAATTATCTTTTAAAAAATTTTAAAAATTTAAAAATATTTTTTAAAAAATAAAAATAATTAAAATTATTTAAAAAAGTATAAAAATTGCAAACATATTTTAAAGATAAGAAAAGGAGGTAATGATAAAGGGTGTGGGACTATAAATATAGTGATAAGATGGGTTATGGATCCGAAGCCATATAATATTATGAAAAAATCATGAATAGACAATTACTTGAAACCTTAAAGTTTTGTAGTGTGCAGGACCACTACTTCTTCTTGCCTTTACCTTTCATGTTTCCACTTCCAGTTGTTTTTCTTCCTTATATTGATTTCCATACCAAGCACTAACCATTAAGAAATAACAAAAACTTTCAAAACTAAAGTCAATTGTGGGTAAATTACTCTTAAAAGTCATTAAATTATTAATAAATTTATGTTTTGATTATTCAACTTCAAAAAGTTAGAAAATGATTATTAAATTATTAGAAAATTTTTATTTAAGTCACTAAACTATTCGAAAGTTTTTATTTAAGTTATTGAGTTGTTTTCTTTTTTAAAAAGTCTGATTAGTAAGCTTCAATTGACGATTCGACAATCGGTACGGTGGATCGATACTCATCAATGAGTAGAATAATATATCTTAGATCCGAGTTGATTTGACAGCCAGTATCGAAGATCGGAGAAGAAAGTTGTTTCATAGGAAAAACAATAAACTATTAAAGAAAGGGAATGCGAGCTTTTGATTGATGCAAGCGATTAGAATAGAGAAGACCAGAAAGTCACGATTTTAACACCCCGGTGACTTAAATGAAAATTTTCAACTAGTTTAGTGACCATTTTGTAACTTTTTAAAGTTGAGTAACCAAAATGTAAACTTACTAATAACTTAGTAACCTTTTTGTGTAGTTTGCCCTTCAATAATGTTCTTATATATCGAATGTATCATTTTTGTTCTGGTAGCATTATATATTGATATCAATGTGTTTCGATATATCGTTTCGAATTTATCTATATTTTTAAATATCTTCATATATATTACACATGAAAATATATCTCAATTACAAGCATATAAATATATTTATATGAAATTGTTAATCTTAAATTTATTAATTATTTTCAATAACTTAATTAAATGGTTATATTTTATTTTAAATTTAATTATAAAAATAGTAAATATAAAAAATATTAAATTTTAGTTAAAAATGTTGTACCAATATATGTGTCCCTAATGGCCAAAACTCTTACAAACCCAAAACCTACCTCCTCTAAAAAGATGTTAATAATAATTAAATTCAAAATTAGCTATATAATTTCAACATCCAAACCAAGCTCTAAATATTGAAAATTATGTCCATAATTAATAATAAAATAAAGTTAGAATAATTTGCATTGAGGAGAGTGAACAGGTAAGTGATGATAACTTTAGAATTACGGCCATGGAACCATACATTGACTAGTAAATCTATTTTTTGCATCATCAAGTAGCCCTACAACAGCTTGACCTTTGGTCTTGCTCATTGGAGCCCAAGAATCTCTTAAATTCTTATGGGAAACCAATTGCCTTGATAATGTGGGTTTGCCTGTGTGGAACTTAAGTTCATAACTTTATGAATTAATTCACCCAACATTACAAGTTACAAACATTTTAATTAAATCTTTAAAAAATCAATATGATATCAATTCAACTTAACTTAGATATAACACACGTACATATATTGTTGGGAGAAGTTTTTGAACCTTAAAAGATTATGTCAAATAAGTTGTTTATGTATGTGAGCCTGGCTGGCTTATACCTGATGTGATGATGCATGGATTTTAACTTTGAGACGCCACTTGGATGGTATTGGACATTGATTGATAGATGTTTTTGATGATAAGGTAAAAACCCAAGCTGCAAATGAAATTGTATGTCAAACTGTCAGCCCTAATGATAACGTGTAAAAGAAAAACAAGGAGCTGAAATTGTCCTGTAATGGAGTAAACTTGCAGAATCCTGTTACTTTTGGTTCAATTTCCAGAGAAGAGGGTTTTTTCAAACCTCAGTTTGAGCTGATTTGATTCAGAGACAAACAAAAATCTAAAGTTAGATTCTTTGATTCCCACATCCATACATACAACAAAAAGAATCTGCCACTTAAGTCACTTCAAAAACAAAGTACCATACCATATAAAAACAAAAGAGCCATTACTCATTTGGTTTTTCACTTTCAGTCATCAAAATGGAAATAAGCATCTATTATAGGCATCTTGTCTATTGCCTTTTCACTTGAAAGCTTCTCATAGTGTGGACAAGTTGCTTCCATTGTTCATCAAGCTGGGATCGGGGGTTTAGATTGTAATATACGTTTAAGTCGTATCATGTTCATCATCATTGCGGATGTAAGAATGTTAATCACAGTTAATTACGGTGAATATCGATAGTAAATATCATGGTGACTGCTATTTAAATTCGAGAAATTAAAAAAAAAAACGAGGAAATGGAAACAAACCATGCACTTTTTGCTCCTTTCTCTCCTTTTTAGACTCAGATTGATGTGTTTGCTGCATCAAAGATTCTCTCCATCTATCCAACCCCCTTTCAAGTCAAAGAACAAAGAAGAAATTAAAGAAAAAAAAAGATTCACAGCTGATGGCATATATTCCCTCTCCAATACAACCCTATCAATGTTTCCTAAATTATAAAGAGAAGTACAGCTAAACATAATATATGAGTTTAAGCTTTGTTGTGCCTTCATGTCTCTCTTACACAACAACATCAAAAACATGGGTCATCAAAACATGAACTTGGTTCTGCCAACTGATACAAAGCCTAGGTTAAAGTGGACTCCTCAACTTCATCAAAGATTTGTTGAAGCTGTCAATCAACTTGGAGGGGCAGACAGTTAAAAATCATCATCATCATCTTGCTTAATCATCTTGTTTATAATATATATCATGCAAATATTCTTAATTCCTGTTTCTTTTGTCTGTTTATGGACAGAAGCAACACCTAAGAGTCTGATGAGGATCATGGGAATTTCTGGACTCACTTTGTATCATCTTAAAAGCCGTTTACAGGCATTTTATCACTTTTTCTTTTGTGTAATCAGATAGGAAAAACAGTACAAGCTTTAACTGGATATCTTCTGTTTGCAGAAATACAGGCTGGGGAAATTCCAACAGACAGAAATCTGCCATAGCAATAAACTTGATGGTGAGATTAAGAATTCATTGCGTTCTGCTTTTAAGTTCTTACATTGAGTTTGACAACAATAAATTTGTTTTCCTTCTTGTGATACAGACTATAAAGAGATTCAGAGCAATAATGGAAATTCAAGTGATGGAACTCACAACCAGATGAATGAGTAATATAGTTATACATGGATATTATATCTTTTGACAACATTTTGGATGTAAATTACAGTAAAACAGATTGTACTGACCGTATAATTATTGCGTTCATCAGAAGCTTGCAGATTGCTCAGGCTTTCCAAATGCAGATGGAGGTACAGAGAAAGCTTCATAAACAGATTGTGGTATGGCCTATTAAACCAATTCCAATTTATACAGCTGATATTAAGTTGATTCAACAATGCATAACAATCGGTATATTGTTCCATTTTCAGGTTCAGAGACATTTGCAGCTAAGAATCGAAGCTCAAGGAAAGTACTTACAGTTGGTATTAAAGAAAGCCCAAGAAACACTGGTTGGGTATAGCTCCTCTTCTGCTGGTGTAGGACTCGCTAAAGCTGAACTCTCTCGACTAGGCTCAATGGTTAACACTGGCAGCACGAGTTCTTTGCTTTCAGAATTGACCAAAATAGGAGATTCAAGCTTAAAAGAGATAGAAAGAAGTCCAATAAGAGGTACTATGAGTTCCATGGAGAGCTCATTGACAGCATCAGAGAGCTGTAGAAGAAAAGATGTGGAGCCACCACAAGATGAGAATATTTGTACCCGGAAATCTAATACTTCTGCTGAGCTTTCTTTAATGGAAGTTCACACAGAAAAGAAGCCATTGATTAGTGGTTCGAGCAATCAAGCTAATGGAAAGAAAAGAAGTGGAAGTGACTTTTCTGATGGTATATTGGTTGAGCAGCCACTAGCTAAAAGACTAGAGTTTCCTGGGGAGGAAACTGGTTATCGTTTGAGAAAATCTGGATTGTTGAGGTCATTTGATCTCAACAGCCAATGCCACAATGACACTGAATCAGCTTCAAAAGCAGTAGACTTGAATTGCAGAGAGTAGATCCGCTCAATGGGCATAGTTTGTAATTTCTATGCTATTGTTAGTAACATAGTGCAAGTAGCGAGCATGATTGTTTAGAATCCAATCGTTTGTTCATAAACTATGTATATTGCTATATGTATCATATTTTTTTCTGAAGAAGTTATATGTATATGTATCATCTTAGACACAAATTTCTTGTGATCAAGATCATATTTTAATCAGTATTAGTGTAGAAGGTTATTTGATGAAGAGAGGAAGTGTTGTCAAACAAGTGAGCGGGATGTATTGGAAGAAGACGGAGAGGAAGACTAGAGTAGATCTAGTAGCACTGAGTGCATCGGCAGATGTGGTTGGTAAGGTGGAGAAAAGGGAAATGTGACTAATGATAACGCTAAGCAACGATGCTAGTTATTCCAAGCTTGGTAGCATAATTTCCTGAAATATAATGTTGTTTATTTTAAGGAAGAGATAAAATGTTAGCAGCCAAAGTTAAGTATGCACTATCTGCTTGCTTCTTGATCTTTATTTTTTGGTACAAAGGAAGCCCTAACTTCGAGATAAAGGAAGAGGTTGCATTAGGATTCAAGCCCTGCATAAACCACACCTCAGCTTATCTTTAAAAGAAATCTATCACAATCTTATCATTTGAGTTGAGTTTAAATGACTTCTTGTTGATAAGAAGAAAGTGTAGAAGGGCCTGAAATGTGCATATACTTATAACTGAATATAAGAAATTAGCTACATCAATATAAACAAAAACTCAGGCAGAAGGGAAAAGTAGAATGTACACTAGATCAGCTTTTTTAAAAACTGCTATTTCCTTCCACTGTGGCTTCTCTATACAAATGGCATCAATCTACCATTTCTACTTAGAATTTCATTGTTCCTGACCTACATGTATGTACTGCAAAAATATGGCTAATTATGAGTTTATGAGTCTTTAGACTTGGAGTTTGTAATTCATTGGGCTTCTCAACCTGGGGTTTAGGGTTTTTGCCACGGGATTTGTAGTCAGGCTGCCCCTTTTTCTCTGCTGTCTTTTCATATCGCGTTCTTTCCCATCAATCTATATTAATTTATGCATCTCTCTCAGGTTTCTTTCCCCCTTTATTCTCTCCCTTTTTTTTTCTTGGTATTTTCATTCTCTCTTCTGTTTATCTTCTTCTCTCTTCCTCATTTCTTGTCCGTTCATAAGAAACCCTAGGCCCTGCCGCGGCCTCCACACCTTCCGGCGTCTTACCTCCGATCAAAAGTCACCGCTCTCTCCATTTGTTCGGTGATTCTCTGTCTTTATCTCGGTCTCTTTTGAATTTTTTTCTCCATTACTTCTACTTTGTCTTTGTCTTTGTCTTTGCATTTTCATTTCGTTTTAATTTCAGATCTATTCTTTATTACTTGCATTTCAGTGGGTTTCTTTTATGGTTTTTGTATTCTGTTTTATAAATCCTTTATCTTTGTCATTTCATCTCTATTTTTTGTTTCAGATATATTTATTCATCACTCGAAGGAAAGTAAAAGGGAAAGTAGGAGGGTTTTGAGGAGAGGGAAAAATGGCTGGTTACAGGGCAGAGGATCACTACTTGTCAAGGTGGTGTTGATCGTTTTTTCGGGAGTAGGCAGGTCTAACCTTCTCTCAATGTTCACTAGAACGAGTGGTTATTGTGTTGCATTAGAAGATATTAAATATGTGTTAGTTTTCTTTCGGAGTATATGCCTTTTTTGATCTCACAGTGAGTTTTCTTTTAAAGTTTCATATTTTTAGCAGATGATAAATTTCATAAGATTTATTTATTTATTTTTTGTACAAAGATTGCAATCTTTGATAATTAAAGAACAATGATTAAGAGTTTATAATAAAAAGAACAATTATTGCAATGTTCCAAAATTTCAACTTTTTAATTAATTTCTTTTGTAAAATTACTTGAAACAAAGAGTAATACGATTCAAATAAAAACTCAAAGTTTGACATAGAATTTTCAAAATCCAGTGAAGCATATCGGCAATCAGTACCCTTTCCGCTTGGTTTTGGGTGATTAGCTTCAGCATAGTGTAAGAATGGAGTCAGGGGCTTAGTACCTCTTTTGCTTCTTTGTTTGAATTTTGTTTATTTTTCATGCTTTAATTTTGGTTTCTTTATTTTTGATCAGGACCAAACAACTTAACTTTCCAAATCCGAGCTAGCAAAGAAAATCAAATAAATTAAATGTCCATGGGCTTTAGTACCGCCGAACCCTGTTAATAGCTTGTTTCCCTTAATTATTTAGACCGTGGAACAACCAAGATTATTCATTAGCTTAATCAAATTGGGTATCTCTTATATCAACCTAAAATGAAGGTAAAAGTTGTGTGCAGGAAGATGTATAACTACGTCCGATACGATCTCAAAGAAATAGCTTTCCCCCCTTCATTGCCTGATCCTGCCCACATTAAAAAGCGCCGCAAATTAACTTGGCACGAGCGCTTCTTGGTACTTATCTTTTTTTACAATTTCTCTTCCGCAGTAAGAGTTTTGTTTGCTTATTGATTTCTGGGTTTTAATGATGAATGCTGTTAGATTTTGTATTTTCCCCATTCCGTTATTTAATTGTATTTTTTTTATGGTTTATGTGATGGATAAGCTATATTAGTGTTGGATTGTAGTTTTGATATTACTGCCAGTTTAAAGTGCATGGCTCTTTCATTTCTGCATCATAATAAAATAGTAAGTTTGGTTTGTAAATTAACCTCTTTTTTTTTTTTTGCGTCGATGTTATTGTTGTAAGCAAAATATTTTAGACTTCTGAATCCTTTTTTTGGAAGGAAAAAAATACATGGTTTTTTGTTTTAAATCAAGAATGTATATTTGGAAGTACTTTACGTTTAAACTGTTAGCAATTTCTACTCAATTATGATGATTTTGCCATTTTTTTTATAATATATATATATTTGCTTTTGTTCCATTTAACAAATTTTAAAGAAGTATAATGGAAATTTGAAATTTTACAGATGCTAGCTGGTGATATGGGTGGAAATTAGATCATTGGGATATTGAAATTATTAAATGACTTTTATGTATTGTTCTGCTTACTTGATGGTTAACTTAACCACTTGAATGTCAAATAATGCTTAAGAACTTATTATTTGTCTATGCAGTAGGGAATAAGAGGCATTTATTTATTTTTAGTATATAAATAATAAAAACCTGTCATCTTTCTTTAGGTCTTGAAGGAGGCCTCTAGGCTTTATGCTGCAAGTTGGGTAAGGGATATTGGTCCTGATCTTAGACCAAACGATTATAAGAAGGATGATGTGACTGAAGGTAAATCTAATGGAAATAAGAGTAGGAGTACAGAGACAGAACTTTCAACCTTGGAGGATATTGGTGAGGAACTTTATTCTGTGGTTTCTTATCTTGAAATGTTTTGATGTATAAGTTGTCTGTAATGAATCAAGAAGTATACAGCATGACTTGCAAAATATATTGCATATTATATGTGCAATAAACCATTAGATTCGTACTTGAGACATCTTATGGAGGTCAAGGAACAAAGTCCCTTAATGCTTGAGTTCAGTTAGGTTTTCATTTCAATTTTCTTTTTTAGTAGAACTTGTCTGGAAGTAGTATGGAATTTATTTTTTGATTTCCTTTTCTCTTTGTTGGTCAGAGTCATCTGTGACTGCATTTTGTTTTGTTATGTTGTTGGCACCTGTGTTTAAGTCTTAGATTTTACGTTTTTATTTGCATATTTTTGGTGAGTTCATTGGCCAAGATTCAGTTGTTAAGGATGATATAAAATTACTATTTATCTCCTAGCAGTCTTAGTTATCTGGTTTTCATTTTTTAGAGCTATTACAGTGACGATCGTACCGTTATCTTATGCTATCTAGGTACTTGTTTTTTTCTTTTTAGTATCACTCTGAAGAATGATAGCATGATGTGCCATCTGCCAATATTCTATTTTCTGAGCATCTTAATATATATTTTTTTAATTGATTTTAAAAAGAAAAATTTTAACTCATGATAGTTGTCTACTTATTCTGTCATCATTTACCTTGTTGGTACAGTTTCTCTTTTTCAATTAAAATTTTTTAGGCCAAATTTCTCTCGTCTCACACTTTTTTCTCTTATTTTCTTGGTATTATAGTTTATCTTGTTGAATTTTATATTGTTTTAATGTTGTCTATGGAAATTATTTAATAGCGATTGCTGCTAGAGGAGGGATGGAGACTTTAAGGCCTGCTTTACAGAGGTTATACATGACAAGAGCTTCTGCATATAGAGATGCTTTTAAGAGTTTCATAGAAGGATATCAAGAAGGTATTTAGCAGGTCATGGAAAAAAAATGAAGATTCTTCTAAAGCACAGCAAGAAAGCAATACTGATAAAAATTCAACTTAATGGCTAATAAGTGCATAATTGGATATACATGTAAGTACTTTTCTAGCATACTTATTGTAGATACAAATTTAGAGATTTGGTGGAGCTGGGTTGGCATGAAATCACAAGAATGATATATGTCTTGAGAATTTTACTGTATTGAGAAATGGTGATGCTCTTTTCATATTTATATACCCTCTACCCGTATTCGTTGTCGAAATAGAGTACGAGGTATTACTGAGGAGTACGAAACACTTACAGATAATTTAAATGTATTTTCATAACAACTTGTCTCGATTTCATACTATTTCATATTTAAGCTTTATTCACTAAAGTATTTGAAATATCATCTTTATGCGAATAGCACATATGAGGTAAATAATTCCATAGTTATGAATGAATACTGTTGAAACCATTTTTATTTTGGAAAACGGGAGTTGACTTTAAAACGAAAATGAAGTCGCTAATAATCCTTTTTATTTAGGTGTGATTGGGTCAACTTGTGATCGATCATTTTAATAAAGTATTTTAGTTTATTAAAACAATGTTTTTGGTCTATGAAAAACTAAAAAACGGATTCAGGAGTCGGTTATGTGCGGGGAAGGATTAACACCCTCGCAACGCACAAAATTGATACCGTATTGATCAATTAACGTCTTAATGTTGAAAATTTGAAAAAAAATTTAAAATACAATTCCTTTAAAAACGTTTAGATAACTTGAACTGGATGTCGAGATTTTCTCGTTCAGAAGGAATAAAATATTATATCCAGCACGATTGGATACAATATTTTGAACCCTCGACACAAGATTATCTCGTAATTTTTAAAACTCATGCATTTGGAATTTCAAAAGGATATTTAGTTATTCGGCCAAACAATAAGTCGCAACCCAGCACGATTGGACACGATTTATCGAATTTTCAAATGCGAAATATTGTCTCATTTTAATTTTTTAAAAAACATTGATGACATTTTCAAGGGAGATTCCGTATATTTGTCGAACGAAAGATCACAACCCAGCACGATTGGGCACGATCCCTCAAACTTTCAAACACAAAATATTGCCTCAAGTTAAAAGGGTTCGAATTATCAAAGATACAAGCTGAGTCAAAATATACTTGTGTGGGTTTGCGTGGAGAAGAAATGAAACCACTAATGTTGGCTATATAGATTGAAGTTTAAATCTCAATGATAGCCGGAGATAAAGACATAATCACGAACATGCATAATATTACATGGCAAGAGTTATAAACTAATAAATCATAATCATATGAAAACAAAGTATATGCAATGGCAACATATCTTATGCAAAGACTAATATTAACACAAAAAAAGTCAATGAATCACAAGGCAATTTTTAGAAAAGTATCAAGCAAATCAAAACAAATAAAACGTAGCAAGTTTTAAAATAGAGAATAATTAATAATGTGGGAAATAGAAAATGTAAAATCACCGATATGCGATCAACAGACTTCATGTAAGAATTTCAAAAACAAGTAATATATGATGGAAAATTTGAAACAAATACTAGAAAATGCATAATATACGAAATATAGATCCATCTAGATAAATAATACACACATCATGAAATACTTATTACAAATGTATGTACAGAAATAATAATATAAAAGACGTTTCAAATAATCAATAACTCATAATAAAAACTTTAAAAGACCCAAAACTATATATATAGATTTAAAAAGAAATGTATAATTATAAATAAATTTGAAAGAAAATACATAGAATAATATAAATTATCCATATATACAAAAAAAACATAATATACCACAATTCAAAATTTACGATATAGGAAATATTTACATCTCTAGAAGTGTAATAAATATATATATATATATATATAAAACAATAAAAATGATATATACCTAAAATACAAATGGCTTAATATAAATAATATATACAAAAATAATAATTTAATATTTAAAGAATGTTCATAAAAGAGAAAAAAAATAAAATATATAATAAAACGGAATGAAAATATACAAAAGAAAATAACAACAAGAAAAAAATTAAAATAAGGTGGAAGCAATTAATAAAATGTTAAAATAATATGAAAAGGGGAAAAAATGAATGAATTATAAAGAATATAAAAACATGAATTTTAAAAGAACTCAATGGAAATAAAAACAAAATTAAGGGGATAATTTGTAAACAAATAGAATTCCTAAAGCGTAGACAAGGATTAGAATGAAATGCGCCCAAATGAATAGGGATTTAAAATACAAATATTCCAACTCACAAAAGGCAGTATTTAAATGAGGAGCAGATTGAAACGATGCGTAAATCCTTCGAAATAAAAATCGTTATTCAATCGTTGTTGTTTTTTGTGTTTGTATTCAGTATCTCCTCTCCTTTTCTCCAAAAAACTCTCCTCCTTTACAATAGTTTTGAATGGTTTTTATAGCCAAAATTTACAACTGATTGCCCTTTTCTCTTTTCCTAGGCAAGTGGGGTAATGGGGTGATTTAGTGGGGTGATAGAATTAGTGGCAAGTAGGGTGATGGAATTAGTGGGGTGATGGAGTTAGTGGTCGGTTTAGTAGTGTGCTAATTGGATGGTTGGTGTTTTGGGCTCTGCTTGTTGGGCCTGAGTAAAATTTGGGCTCTACAAACACATTTATCAAACATATTCCAAATTCATATATTAATGTCTTATGCCTCCATATATCAATAACTGTCATTTTTCTTATTTTTCAGATAATTATGTGTAACTATTCATAAGCATGCAATTTACTGTTTCTTCCTGTCAATCACAATTTCATATGACAAATTCATTTGAATGAGCTCAACCTCATTAGGTGTTTAAATTCTGTCACTTTGATTCGCATACTCATAATTTACTAATATATCCTGTCAAACACAATCTTTGAATGATTAAATTACATAATTGAGCTCAACAATAATAATAATAACATTACTTACATTTCTTTTTCCGCACATTACATTTACGACTTACCAACTTGTCCATTCAAGGAACAACTTACGGATTTGAGTATATCGTGATCTGAAGCTCGAAGGCTAACTGAAGCATACAAGTGCTAAATGAAAGCCCGAAGGCTAACTGAAGCTCATCGAGCTGAACTGAAACCCCAAAAGGGTTAATTGAAACTCATATGAGTTAACGAAAGCTCGTAAGAGCTAAACAGACAGCAAACACGAGAATTCGCAACAAATGTTGAATCTCGATTTACTTGGGTAATTTACCGTTAATTCATCTTTTTGACTGAAAGATTGTACTGATTTCCTGCGTTCCGTTCCTCCGAAATATTCAATTCAATTTTATAACTTTTGTACATATTTTACTTATTTTCAACAATTAACATACATAAATATTAATCACCATTCATAAAATAATATTGAAATTTAATAATATTAACAAATGGTCACTAAAATTTAGTTATATAAACTCAAAAGTTCAATTTTTGTATTATAGCGATAATCATAATTTCATAATAAATATTCTAAATAAAACATTATATCATTTCTAATTCAACATTTATCGATTATAATCAGGCATGTGATCAATTTATACACAAGTTATTCATGTATATGTATATTTTCCTCCTCCTCCTCTCCATCCACATCCTTAGTATAAATAACGCACTTGTAAGTAACATTATCCATAATTTTCAATATTTACTTATGTGAATATTCAAGCTATCCATCCGTATCATAGTCACTAAATTATTTTTATCTTGAGCTACAGAACTTCAAATTAAGTTCCGCTAATTTTTCCTAAAACTAGACTCACGTATCTTTTTACCATAAAATTTTCATAATTTTTGGTTTAACTAATAAGTACAGTTTATTCTTTAAAGTAATCCCTATTCTGCTATCTGACAGTTCTGACCTTTTTTCACTAAAAATTAATTATCTCCTCGTACAGGATTTGAATGATGTTCCCGTTTGTTTCTCTTAAAAATAGACTCATTCAGGATTCTAAACATATAAATTTAAGTCCCTAATTATTTTTATTAAATTTTTTATGATTTTTCAAAGTCAGAATAGGGAAACCCGAATTCACTCTGACATTGTCTTACAAAATTTATTATATCTCATGATTTACAATTTAATTTCTTACACCGTTTCTTCCATGAGAAACTAGACCCAATAAGCTTTAATTCTATATTTTGTTAAACTTCTAATTGTTTCTACAATTTATGGTGATTTTTCAAAGTTAGCTTACTGCTACTGTCTAAAACTGTTTTAGTGCAAGATGTTTATTATTATTTTTCTCCTAAGCTTTTAATAAATAATAATTTCGTCCCTACTCAATTAGCCTCTCAATTGAACTGATTTTTCTTAATTAACACTTTATTCTATCACTTTAAATTACTTTATAACCTTTGGGAATCAGAATTTCAGCACTAGACTTTAATTCTAAACATTTTCACAATTAGGATCTAAAAATCAATTTCTACTGAAATTACCTAATAAAATCATCTCATAAACAAATTAAAGCTTCAATTTCATGCTATTTCATCATAAAATTACAGCACTCAACCATGATGACTTTAAATTTCATTTATGAAATTAAAAACTAATGAATTTAATAGTAGGACCTAGTTGTAAAAGTCTTAAAAACACAAAAATTATAAGAAAAAGGTAAGGATTAACTCACTTGGTGTAAAAATTATGGAAAATCAGCTTATAGAACCCTTCCTATGGCATTTTGGCTGATGAGAATGAAGAAAAAATGAAGAGAATTCTAGATATTTCAATTTGGTCCCATTTTTATTTAGTTAATTTTGGTAATTTTCTAATTTTACCCTTCTTTCACCCTTTTCCTGATTTTTTTTTAAGCTATTGCCGCTCAAAATATCTCTTTTGGGCTTATTTGCACTTTAGGTCTTTCATTATTTGACAATTGAGCTATTTAATTGCTTTTAGCAATTTTTACAACTTTTTCAATTTAGTTCTTTTTGTTTAATTAGCCACTCAAATGTCAAAATTTTCTGACGAAATTTTAATACTACCTCACTAACAATCCATAAATATTTTTAAAAATATTTATGGCTCGGTTTATGAAGTCGACCCAATTTACCTAATTAATTTTTTTAAATCACCAAATTCACTAAGTCAAAAATACTTCTATGTGCGATGAGGCTGGGAATCTGAGTTGATGAGTCCATAAAGCAATCCACGAGTCATACTTATCCTGCTCAGTGAAGCCACTACTTCACCCACACGAAGAAATGCATCATCATCTGTCTGCATGACAAACTTGGCAGAAACAACTTCTGTCTGTTTATGAGGGGAGTTCTATAAGGAATTGAAGGATTTTCTTTATTGAAAGAAAGGGACAAGAGTTTACCCCAAAAGTACAAATAGCCAAAGTTTTCCAAGTGAGCAGGCTGTAGTAATCAACGAAAGGCATTAATTGTATGTCTCCATATGTCCGCGCTTCATTCCAGAGTTCCTCATTTACTATTTGGTTTTTATGCTGCAGCGCACCTCCAACTCAATAAGTTAAATATGAAAAAGGCTTAGATAACTATAGGACTTTAACAATAGGCGACCATTGCAGTTAAATAATGAGTATATTACAGTGTTTAAGTGTCGAATGTTAGGACAAATAGATTCTTAACAAGTGCTGAAGCAACTTACTACAGTAAAGTATCATAAGCTACCAACTGGAACCAAACTGGTCTAAAAACAGAGAAATATAATGAATACTGTCCCTGACCTGAGACTTCTAACAGTATGTAATTCTGCTTGGACAAAATCATAAGCGCTTTATGGGTGCAACAATGACTTGAAAACATGAATCGAGAACCATATATTAGGAACATGTACTGCTTGACGACAATGGTTTCTCCATATAACTACAACTATCTAGCATCAAAATATATAGCAATTTTATGTGATAAATTTATATGGAAACCATACCATTCCAACAAGAAATCTCACTGCAACTGTCCCTGACCGAACTTCAGGATACTGCATCCATGTTCTTCTCAGTGCCATTCTTCGTTTAAAGTTATTAGCAGTAGGGAAAACACCGATAAAGAGATCCACTGGCTTTTGATGAGAGAGAGGAATTGCTTTTAGTGCCTCTAGATTAACTGTAAGGTCGGAATCCTCTGAAGTGGGTAAACCACTAGCCAAGACAGAAATTAGTTTCAAGTCTCCAGAAATTCTAACCTCACTAACCAGCCATGGCTCCAACGTCTAAACAAAAAAGCAACGAGTAAGCAATAAATTTTGATGATACTATTAATTGTTTAACAAAATATATGAATAAGAGGAGGATGACAAAATTACTTCACGATAAGCAAAGGATGTTATGTGCTTTCCATCAACTGTCATCTGTATTCCCTCTGATCCTACTCTAAGAGCAGCAACAAAGAGTGAACCGTGCTTAAAAGGAAAATACTTAACCCCTTGCGGCCCCACTGAAGACTTCCTTGAACCATGGGAATGCGGGCTAACTGTCCGGTTATCATTTTTACTGACCAGCTTAATGCACTGGTCCAACTCATCCACTGGAAAAAGGCAACTGAGTTAACTCTCAAAAGAACATAGATGCAGTTACACGTCTCATGAATACAAAAAGTTTAAGAAAGGAAAAGGAGGAAGAGGAAGCAATTTATATGAGCTTGAAATAATGTCTTCCACTGCACATTATTAAGGTAAAGCATTTTCATAGCTGAAGCTAAGGCAACTAGCTGTTAATTGACTTCATTAAGAAATCAAGGTTTTTTGGGTCAGATGACGCCTAATGCTGTCAACAATAGGTTGAAGTAGCTGACAGAATTTCCAGTCTCTGTTAATGTGTCATCCAAAAGAGATGAGAAAATTGCATGTTTGGTATTGAATAAAGTAAAAAAAGAGTACTTAAATATGAAGAGAAAGTGTAAGGATCATAAAATGTACAAGTGACCTTAATTTGAAGTAAAACATAAAGAAGATTCTAATTCTTTTTGCTCTACCTTTTCTATTCTTGTCAGGAGTTGAGGGTGGACAACGATCCTCTTCACCCCAATCATGAGCTATAGTCCAGGTGTTTTGGACAATTACAGGGTCCTCTGTCATCTTATCCCCATGGAGCCTAACATTGTAATGCAAAATTATTGGTGGATCAGGCTCCCCTGGAAGTGCTTCCCCTGTTAAGTCAATGCAAAAATCGCCAAGAAGACCATTTGGAATGCCAATGATCGTAATGGAAGAACCTTGAGTGAGGCCACAAGGAATTCGCAACTTATAATCACTCTTGTCAGGTTCTGTAGCATTCATTTTATTAAGAAAATGAGGGCACTGCTTCTCTTTTGCTTTTTTAGATGAATTATCATTCGCATAACCAAGTTTTTTCTCTTGAACCAAAGCCATCAGGCTATTCCATGCACTTCCAGCTTCCTTGATAGCTTCTACTCCATTTGGCAAAGCGTGACAAATCCAGAGACCAGCAAAATAAACAAAGATGCAACAAGAGTACCACCGTACCATTTCTTCATTCTACCGATCACACAATTGTATCATTAAGTGTTGCAGCTTATTCTCATAGTGATCAAATCCAGAGAAATGGAAGCAACTGGTAAGCATTATTTAAATGTTGAAAGATCATTTCACCTCTTTAGATGGAGCGTTTCAGCTTTCATCCTCACCTCTTCAGAGCACTTTGCAAGCATGATCTTCTGTCTTGATATACAAAAATTCAAAAGAGTTCTGTAAACGGATCAAAATTTGCCGCTGAAAATAAGTGATATATCCATAATACAATCAAACAGAAAGAACCAGTCCGACAAAACATTTACACAACTTCAAGAAAGCAGATGAAACGGGAGACCAGGACATCTACTTTTGTTGTTCAACATCAACATGTTCAACTTTGATAAGCTATACCAACTTCATTCTAAGACAAGTGTCAGACATCTCAAGAACGTCGGTATCGCCATTGAAGTTTACAGGACACTAAAAAAAGGTTTTAGCAAAGCACACAGTAATCAATATGTAACAGTTGCTGTAGTTGACCAACATGCACAAGTCAAATGCATGAAGCTGTGAAACCCCAATTGGAGGAAGTTGTTAAATTTGCTCTTTCGATAATCATGTTATATTTTATTGAAATAAACAATAAACTTCAGCCATATAGAAATTTGTAATATGAACTAGAAGACCCGTAGCAAACAGGAAGAACTTAGAAAACAGTTCTGATGACCAATGGTAAGGTGGTATCCTGGTAGGGACCACAATGCAAAAACAAACAGCTAAATCTGATCCTTCGTAGAATAAGAAAGCCATTAATCAAATTCCCAGTTCAAACAATTATATATATTTCTTTCAATAGTGTAACAAGATGCAATTTTTTGATGACCAGGAACTAAATATAATATTTTATGCTTTTAACGGAAATTATAAACTTGATTTTGCTTTTGTTTTGCATCAAAATTCATAAAAAATAAAATAAAATACATAAATATGCCATTGCCGTATCTGACTTTAGAAAAGTAAAAAAAAAAAAAAAAAAAAGAGAGGAAAAAGTTGAAAGTTAACAGTCATTAAAGCTTATAGCTATGATCAGTTGGCGAGAAAATGCAGGAAAAGAAGATAATTAAATGGAAACAAATCCCAGTTTGATTAATCAAAAATAGGATTAAACGGCATGATTGTTCCCTACTTGAACTTACTACTTAGCTTCATTTCCCTACTTGAACTTACTACTTAGCTTCATTACCACCTTGCCTTAATTAATATAGGTTTCAAACTTAAAACTTTCCAAAAGGACATCAGGATTCAAATCTTCCACACCAGCATGGAATTATCTCAAAATTTTCCCGGAAACCAAACTAAAATAAAAAAAAAATTCAAGCGACTCGAAATCCAATAACAAAAACACAAAATTTAAGAAAATTGAAGTAAAAAACATTAGTAAAATTTCAAATTTTTTTTATAAAAGTTACGTTAGTAAGCGAAAATGAATTTAAAAAAGGGTATAAAGTGAAGTCGGAGAGTGAAACTTACTTACCGGCGATGAGAGAAATTGAAGTAAAAGAGCGGTTTTTGAAGTTTGAAAATCGTTTTTTTTTTTTGGTTTGCGCTAACAACGGTGTTGGTGGGAAATAAAACCGTTTTCATGTTGTTGACTTGGACTAGTCTTCCTTATTTTTAAAAATTCGAACAAATACAAAAAATAAAGAACGTAACAAATTGGGTTTTAAAAGAGGCAATATTAATAAAAGATTGATCATCATAAGAAATACCAAATCTTATTATTTTGTTTATAACAAATTGGATTTCAATAAGAATTGATTTCGACACTAAAGCTACTATATTTGAAATTAATGAAAGATCAAACTCCATCTATTATTTTAATACTTTATTCTCTAAGTTAGGATTAATTTTAAGATATTTTTATGTTCAATTAAATTTGTTTGTAGCCAACTTCAATATTTTTTCAGTTGGCATCTAGAAATATGGAGTCTTCTTATTATTTGTTTGTTTTTTTTTTTTATTTCAAATATTTTACTACAATTAAAAGTTGTTGATTTTGTATTCCATTTTAAATTTACATAATTTGTGGTATAACATCTTCTATTTAATTATTTCTTGTGATGTGATTTCTATAATAAAGAAGCTTTTAAATAATGTCGATAGAGTTAGATTAATGTAACAAAAATAGTATATATTTGGAGTTATTTTTACGTGTCATAATCATGTTTATAATGAGATATTGTATAAGAAGTTAAAAGTGATATGAAGTATCTTGTATTAATAGTTAGATTGTATTTTGTCTTTCTTAACTAAAAATACGAGTAAATTAATCAAATATGTGATCCTTTTTTTGAAAATTTTATCCATTGTTGTCAATTCGAAACTGATACCGCTACCATAGTATAAAATGGTATAAAGCGACTATCAACAAAAACAAGAGGAAGGCATTGATTACACACTCATCAAACTTGACCACAATCCCCCAACTATGCTTTCACTACAATGGATACATTCAAAGAATTACATCAAATTTTGGTCTTTTTTGTATTCATTTCCATGTCAAGGAAACTTGGGATAAATTGCAAGAATGTTCCATTTCAATGACAACAACGGCACAGAAATAAAGGCAAAGATGGGTTTGTCCCTACAACAAAGTTTCAACAGTACTTTGAGACTGAAGTTTTGATTTTTGAAGTGGGCCTTGTTGAATCATTGGAATATTGTGGATTAAGAATTTTGCCCAAAGAGAAACCAAAGAAAGAAAAGCATAAAGATCAAAAGAAACCCTAGTGATTATCATCATATTGGTGATGCATAGGGAAGAGAGCTTGGAATTCAAAAGTGACTCACAAGAGAGGAGGATCTTAGAAATAGAGAGACTAAAGCAAGTATTTGTTTCTTTTGTAGGGTGTTGTATGTCACATGCATTCTTTTTGTTTTCCCTCTATAGCAATCTAGCAACCTGTAGGTGCATAGGTGGTCATGGCTTCTTTATAAGAAAAAACAAAAACACCCTTTTCTTTATTCCTCCTAATCTCATAGAATTTGATAGTGATATTAAATCTTGATTATATTTTGGTAATCAATCTTAATCTAAGATTATAGTCCAGAAAGAGTATCAAACTCCTCCCACTTGAATGTGTTGGTAAAACACACTTTTCTTAATACTAAAGGACGGGTAATGGCATTAACTCTAGGGTAAACTATTATAGGAGTCACTCAATTATTAGTAATTTTTTTTGTCAATCAACTATGAAACATTATAACATAATCATTAAACTATTCAATTTTATCCTTTTTGAACATTAGAAGTTAGCTATGGCAGTTTTTAAAATTAACATAATAGTAACTTTAACCATTAACATTTATAAATTATGTCAAATTAGTCTTGATTTTAAAAAAAATTAACCCTCAACATCTTTTTTTTTACAAATTTACTTTTCTTTAAGATTAATTTCTTTATAATCATGATTTTAAATTTAATCTTCAATGTAATAAAGAAAAATAAAATTATAAAAAAAAATTAAATTACATAATGGTTAAATGTTGAGGATTGAATTTTTTAAAATCAAATCTAAATTAACATAATGAATGAATGTTGATGGTGAAAATTATTATTATGTTAATTTTAAAAATTACTATTATCTAAATGGTGATAAAAAAAAATTGAATGGTCGAGTGAAATGGATTTTAACTCTAATTGGCTGGGCACCAACATGTAATCTAAACTTGAAGAGGCTGACCAATGGGTCCCTATTGAATGTACACATGAGATTGGTCGGATGATGTGGCAATAATGGTGAGATTTGACCAGTCAAAGTGACCAGGTTGGCCTAATGTTTTTTTTGGCAGACAAAAGCAACTGCAAATGATAGAGATGGAAGGGTAAAAAAAGAGAGATACCTGGCTTCTCAAGGGTATTACTATTATTCCATCAAACCCCTTTATTCATCCATTCTAAGATTCTTCCATTGCAGCCTTATTAGATTGCAGATTTCTGATATGGGTCCCTCCATGCTTTAATGCTTTAAACTCCTTTCAATCTCCACTAACACACATCAAAGATAAAGTACAAAAAAACAGGCTTATATACTACAGGAATGGAACATAAGAATAGAGGGAATTAGAATTACAGTTTCATTACTCTGAAAACAAACATACCTGTATTCTTCTTGTTTGAGTTGTAAGAAAAAAAAGACAAGGAAAATGATTTGCAGTCGTCAAAGAGTGGTTATGTTTCTTATCTTTTTTGGGTTATTAACAATTCAGCCATGCAGAGTTTGTGGGTTGAAAAGATCAGACCTTGTTTTCACACAGCATGGAATAGGAAGCAAGAATGAACGTGTTCTCAAAGCTGTTGTTGACATGAAGGGAATAAACACAGATAAAAAAGCTTCAGCAGTGAACAACAGGTTTGATCCTAATCAATCAAGCAAGAGAAGATTTCGAAGAGGACCAGATCCTATCCACAACAAATCTTGACGAACTGAGAAAAGAAAAGAAACAACTTCAGTCAGTACAGAAAAACGAAGCAAAACTAGAAGCTGGTAAAAATCTCAAGATACTTAGTTCTTTTGTGAGAGTTGGTTGATTGGTTTTTCTTTTTCTTTTAGGTTATATATTTATATGAAGAGATTTGTATAGTGAAAGTTAGTTGAAGTGAGGCAGAGGCATCTGTGTACTGTAAGCTGACATTGTGATAGTTGTTTGATTTGACCCAGACAGGCGAAAGCAAAAAAAAAAAAAAAAAGTACAGATTATGGTGTGGGTTTTTTTTTTCCATACGGAAACACTTTGCTAGTTTTCATGTGCAAATCTCAAATGTTTATTCACAACTTAGATTTCTTGTTCTTGCAAAAATGTTACTGCTTAATGCAAACACAACAGAATTGGATTTGATTTATATATGTATATATATAAAGTTGCAGTTTGCAAAACAGGGTGAAACTTTATGATATGACTGAAACATCTGCATAATTCGATGGGGGCATGCATCATCTTTCAGTATTATTTAAACTATACGATTTTGAGTCTCAAGCATCAATTAAAACAAGTCATATGGTAACTAAACTTTGGGAAGAAAAGTAGGGACACTTTTTGTTTTATTTTCTTCTTCGACGGATTTTAAAACCAACATCGCAACTGCCTTACTATAATAATGTCCTAACCAAACTTTAAGAGCAGAGAGATAATGAAGAAAATGTTGGGGGTGTGATGACAATTAATGAAAAAAGTTTAGTGAATGTAAAAATGAATGGGTTTTTTGCACTAAAAAATATTAAGAATCAGATTGTATTTTGCTTCTTTTACTAAAAAAAATGGTAAATTAGTTATTTCTATTAAAATTTTCATCAATTTGTATTGTTAAAAATTGATGCGACTAATCGAATAATCAAATAGTGACATATGGTGTGCCATATATACCTCATTTTAACCTACATAGACTAATTTTTAACAATAGAAATTGATGGAATTTTTAAAAGAATGACTACTTTGATATTTGATATAATGTACAAGGACTAATTTGCTTTTTTTTTAGTAGAGGAAAAAAAATACAATCCTACTCCTACTAGTTGTACTTTTACCTCTACTATAGGTTAAATTATAAACATGTGTGGATGTCTATTCTTTAAACACAACCCAAGCAAATGGTGAGGTTAATTGATATAAAACAATAACTTTAAGAATTCAATCAGAATATTTTGAAGTTTGGAACTAGTTTAGAATTAGATCATAGTTTAGGACTTTGGATGAAATTAGCCCAAAACAATATACATAACACAAAAAGCCCAATAACATGGGCCTATATTTACCAAGAATTAAAACCATGACCCCGTTGCAGCCCTCTAATCAATGGCCGAAAGAAAGACTGTCTTTTTGCTGTTAGTTACCAGAAAAGCTCGAGGTCATGGTTTCTGGGTAAGTAACAGAAAAAGCCCAACAATGTCGGCCTCTTATTCTTTCCTTCTTAACCTATATAAGTGAAGTATTATAACCTAAGAAACTCGGATCGAATCGCCTCAAAAACCCTAGGTTACTTAGTTAGAGGCAGAGCGGCTTCAAAATGGTTCAGCGGCTCACTTACCGCACTCGTCACAGCTATGCCACCAAATCCAACCAGCATCGCGTCGTCAAAACGCCCGGTAACTTCTTCAATCTCCCCAACTTAGATCCGTCAATGGATTATGCGTTTTTTGTATGATTGATGCTGCATCCGCTTGCTGCTGATTTTTTTTGTTCATTTTCTTTCTAGGAGGAAAGCTTGTTTATCAGACCACAAAGAAAAGAGCTAGTGGACCCAAATGCCCTGTCACTGGCAAGAGAATTCAAGGAGTATGTTTCTCTCATTTATAGAGTTTATAGTAGGGTTTATTGAATTAGAAGCACTTTGTTTCCTGGAAATGTGGTTTAATGAAGATTTGATTTATTTACTTTTAAAGCTTCTCTAAAGTTTTTGTCATGACAATAATGCTAGGTTAATTATGAGTTTAAGCTAATTTAATTTTTTGTTTAATGTATTTCATTGGCTTTGTTTAATGGTTTCCTTTATTTTGTGATCATTTCCTCGTATATAAGTGTTCCATGGCATTCCAATTGGAATATACTATGTGCGTATGTTGAGGTTAAATGTGAGCTATGTTTTGCAGATTCCTCATTTGAGGCCTGCGGAGTATAAGAGGTCTAGATTGCCAAGAAACAGGAGGACTGTGAACCGTGCCTACGGTGGAGTTTTGTCTGGCAGTGCTGTTAGGGAAAGGTATGCACATTAGCATTTAAGATTGTGTAGCTTCTCTCTTATTTGTATTTCGTCCTGTGTATGCAATGGCTTACAATTTTCTTTTCATGATTCCAGGATCATTCGTGCCTTTTTGGTGGAAGAGCAAAAGATCGTGAAGAAGGTTCTGAAGATTCAGAAGGCAAAGGAAAAGGTGTCATCCAAGAGCTAGAAATTTGATATATACGATCTCTGTATCGTAGTTTGAGGTGTGGATTTATGTTTTTACCTTGGCTGTATGAACCTGCATTTCTACTTATCTTTGTCGACAAATCTACTTTTGTTAAATTTTGTTTTTTGTTCATTCACTTGTCTGCTCTTTCTTGAAATTTCCTTTGGGAATTGGATGCTTGATGTATTTGCGGATGAGTTGCATTTGCTATCATTATTAAAACTAGTTATGTGATTGCCTCAATGACATGCTCCCTTGCTGTACATGTGTATATTTCACCATTTCAGAGGAGAGGCCATATGTAAAATAATCTTGGTTGCTTTTCATGTATGATTAACTTTTTAATCTTGATGAAATGTTGCCATGTTTGACATATTGGGACTTGGGGGAAGAATTTCATAAAATCATATACAAATGATGTTTTTCATGAATAGTAAGATAAGAGGCAGCCATTTTAAGTGTGCAAAGCAGTTTATAATGAATGTTAAGTAGCCCAATAAGGTTGCATAATGAGTTCATTCCATGCATATCGTGCATCTTCATCTTTGGTACCAATCTTTCTTTGGTTAACTGACACATTGTAAACCTACAAATCAAGGCAATACAATATTTAGTCAAGAGTACGCTAAATTGTTTTTATAAGCAAAGCAAAGCAATGATGTTTAGAGGGGAGGTGTGAATTGAAAGGCCTCCGTTGGTCTGAAATTCATATTTAGCCTCTGGATCTGCCGAGTAGAGCATGCTAAACTGAGTACCCTACGAACATGATTCGATAACCTTCAAATCACTTCAACAAATTTTTACCATCAATGATAGCTGGGACTAGCAATAATAATAGCTCGGACGAGTGCTGGCATTTTTGGACGTTGTTCCAAATCCATATAGAACAATATGCTTTTTAATTTCTTCTTAAAAACTCATAAATTCAATCAAACATGATTGAATCCATCAGACCATTGGACTCCAGCCAGTTTAATTGCCATTTGATCGATTTTTGGATTGGTTCCAACCGGTATATGTCGATTCATGGATTAACCGATTCAACCTATTGTTTTAGATTAATTCCTTAACCAGTTTTCGATCTGATCGGTCAATTCAGATATATTTAAAATGGTTGCTCTATAAATTTATTCGTAATCCTTTTTATTTTTGCATCATTTATCTCAGTTCACAATGTTGTAAATAAAGGTTCAAACTTACATTTCTCCTTAAGAAGGATGTAATGTACTCTATTGCACACAACATATCTTAATTATTTGTAATCTATTTAATATCTATACTCAATCCACTTAAAAAGAAATTATTTTTTATTTTAAGTTAATTTCAACATCAACTCACAAATTGATATGTTGGTCTTAAATTATTATAAAAATTAAAATTTATGATTAAAAAAATATAATTTATTGATAATAGTGTTATTACAACTTAAAAAGTTAATTTATTTAAATTTAAATTTAATGGATTGGGGGAGGCTAAGTCCAGTATAAAACAAAAGGAAAAAAAGAAGCAATGTGGCTTTTACTTTTACCCCCTTTTTTCTTTAGCCTTATCCTTGGGTTTTTTTATTCTTATAAATTTTAATTACAGTTGTCAGCCTTTATCCCTCAAACAAGTTGAGTCCCGGTCCCTACCATGGAATTTTAGTGGGAAGAAAACAGCATTTCAAATCCAAAAATCAACTGAAACGAATTGAAAAGGCAAATCCTTGTTCAAGGCATTTTCTTCTCTCATTTGCTCCTTTCAGAATTTCCATTTACTGAAGCAAACCCAAACCCCACACTCAACTCTCCAATATTCTCTTCATTTCTTTTTCTTTTTCCGTAATATATAATCACAATGCCATTGATCATTCCTACCCATTACTCCAAAACCGCTCTACACCAATGGCTAGTTCTAGTGTGCCGAAGAGGCCGCCGCCTCCGCCGCCACCGTTTGCGAGACTGATGAGGAGTAGAGACCCAAGGAATGAATATAACATTCTTCCCTTTGACGGTTCACCAATTATGAAGCTGCCGGAGGTTTTGCTTTTCATTTATTTGTATACCGATGCTTTGGTGGTTATTGTCAATAATTTATGCTGAAAATTTTTTACCTTTTCTTGTGCTTATATAGATTGAGATTGCGGTTGAAGCCGTTACTAAAATGAAGAGTCTCAGTCGCCGAAAAATTGATGGTGTTGATGAAATAGACATATTTAATTGGCTTTCTTCTCTTTTTGGTTTTCAGGTATTATCTGCTTTTTTTTGGTCATCGTCATTGGTTTCGCTTTCATCTTTCCAGCTATGCAGCCAATGCAGAAACTCCATGGCTGATAATATTGATGATAATGTCTATATAAATGAACACATTAATTTGGTATATACGGACACCATTGGTTCTCGAGCTACACAGTGGAGGTGGCCCTATCTTTTTGGCAAACCCCACTCATTTTCATCTGAGGATTTGAGCTCGAGGACTTAAAGTTGGAATCACAGCTTCTAACCACTAAATTATCCTTTGGGGGCAGTAATATATCGATATTTTAAATGCCATTGTCAATGTCATTAACTCTTTATATATGCTTTACATACTCAATTCTGAGTTAGGCACTGTCAAGTACCTTAGAGAACAGAACCTTTATTACTGAGTCGGTTTGGTGAGGGAGAGGGGATGGGGATAGGGCACAGTGGTTGGTTGTGCATGATGATTCTTTGTTTCATTATGCTTACATTGGCTTTTCTTATAATCTTTTGGGATATTAAAGAAAGGGAACACAACAAATCAGAGGGAGCACTTAATATTGCTACTGGCCAATATTTATACAAGGAAGAAGGATCTCAAGCGTTGTACTGAGGTGCATAAAGTTCCTTCATTCTTTCCTTTTGAATCTAATTTCTCTATTCAGTTTGATTTAGTTTTGGATTGGTTTTCATATTAATACCATCATTTATTGAAGATTAATTAAGTTTCTTATAGGTTGAGGCACGTGAAGGGGCCATAAAGCAATTGAAACAAGATTTTCTCAACAATTATGAATTATGGTGTAACTATATGCGTACCAAATCAAATATCAGGTAATGTTTTTATTTTTATTTTTATTTTAGATTATGAAAAAAAAATAACGAATTTTAAAAAAAATTTAAATCTACATTGGACTTTTTATTGCATATTGAGCACACTGAATTTCATTCTTTTGGTACAGAGCAGAAGAGACAGAGCAGAAATGTCTCATTTATGTTGCACTCTATCTTCTTATATGGGGTGAAGCTTCAAATATTAGATTCATGCCTGAATGCATTTGTTACATATTCCATAAAGTATGTTTCTTTCATTTCAATTAATCACTATCTGTGATTTGGAAATTCTCTAATTGCAGCTGGTGTTAGTATCTGTTCATCTGCCATGTTTTCATTGAGGCGATAGCTAGTGTCTGTAGTTACTATTGAAAATTTTTATATCATTAGGATCAGAGCCATCATTAATAATTCTTATAAAGTAGCAATGAGAATTAGAGATGCTTCAGTTTTTTTTGGAAAATGGAGTAATGCTGTATCTACAACTAATTGCTATTGTAAATGTTCACAACTGTGTGGTGCAAATTATATGAATTATGATTATGAAGAGAGAAAGGCCCTTAACTGTAGATTTAACTTTGTCATTTTTATGTTAGACAACTATAAAGAAAAGAGAAAAAAAAGAAGACATATAAAATATTTTTTTACATCACTGCCATTAGTCAACATATTCAACTTTGCTGAGTTTCCATTGACTTCACACATGTGAATGTCGAGCATAAAATCAGACAAGTAATAGAGTTTGAGAGACTGTTCTTATCAGAAATATGCACTCTTCTGCAGCTTAACTTTAAGTGGATAATGGAAATCTATCCTTCATCCTAGAAATAGTTCTTAAAATTCTGACTCTGCTTGATTGGTTTATTAAGTATGTTACTTCACATAAAAAATCAATCATGTTATGTGGTTTGTTGCTGAAAAAGATAGTGTACTCGAACATTTTTTTGTGGATGCTGATATATGGTAACTGAGTCGCAGAAGATTATGTAATATAAGCATGCATCCTACATTAGAAATTCATCATGTTGATTGGTATTTGTTCAGCTTCCATGTCATGTTGCCTACCCTCTCCCGCCTCCTTGTTTTCTCCCTTCTATAAGTAACCTTCTGCTCTTTCCCCTGTTTCATGATTGTATAAGATGGCGGACGATGTTAATCAAGTTTTTTCTGGCGATAAGATGATCCAAAACCCAGATGGAAGCTTTTTAAGCAATGTTATAAAACCTATTTACGAGATCCTATCTAAGGTAATATTTGTTTTATTGGATAGCACATGTTTTTTCCTATCACCTGAAACATCCCACGTAAATTTTATTATTATTTGGTGAGAAAGGAAGCAGGAAAAAACAAAGGCGGCAAAGCAAGCCATTCTAGATGGAGCAATTATGATGATCTAAATGAGTGTTTTTGGTAAGCTCTGAATGATTAGTACTGTTTTATTTATTACCAGTCAAGTCAATATTTGATGTGTACAATATACATTCTTCTAGGTCTGGAAAGTGCTCTTTGGAGCTACGTAAACAAAAAGAGAAGATGCCATTGCGAGCTGCACATGAGGCAATTTATTTTTCCTCTTAAATTTTAGCCCACATTATATAGTTATTTTATCTATATGTGTGTGCATGACAAGTGTATTTAACATCTCCTTAAAGAAATATTGGTTCTTATATGGTTTTTTCCTTCAATGAATCACTTATAAGGCATGTAAAATCTATTTAAGTATATGCATATTGGTATATATAAGTTTACAGTAGACCTTTGGTTCAGAAAGTGTACCCTAGCTCATATCTTTTGGGGAAGGGATAGATAGAACAATCTAGACCGTGGCACCATAGAATATTGGATGCCCTATGAGCAGAGAAGCACATAGAGGGATAGGCAATCAGCAATACATGTCTGATACAACACGGACATAGCAATACCGGAAATTCCAGAAAATTAGGACATGGGTGGGTATGGGAATAAAAACATTTCTAAGATAATAATATACAATAAAATATAAAATTAATATTTCATCTTGAAAAATCCAGTAAGATTGAATAACTCAAACTCAAAAGCTGAAAAGTTTATACTATAAGTTACTTAACAAGATAAAAAATTTTCATGCTTGTCTTATTCTTTATGGTTTCATATTCTTTCTCATTTGTTCTTAGTCCTTGTAACATATGTACTGTTACTTTGCTTTCTTCTCCACTATTTGCAGCATTTAATCTCCCTTTCTTTTTTGTTTCTCCCTCTGTTCTCTTCTTTTTCTTTATTGAAGCATTTGACTTTCTTAAATCCTAATATGCCTGTTTTTTCACTCATTGCTGACTCTATATCTGGGGGAAAGGTATCGGGTCTGGCTTTATTTTATTTTATTTTAGTGTCATTATGTGTCTGATACATGTCACGCCTCCATGTCCGACATGTGTCCGACACTTGGACACTTCCCTGCACAAAGTGACTGTGGTTCACAGCTTGCAAGTTTTTGAGAGTTTTGTGCCCTTTTGTGTTAGTGAAAGAAGTAAGATTTTATTATAAACCAAGACAATTGTTGGAAAAATGAAAGCCAAGAACCAAATTTTGATCATGTCAAATTTCCAGCTTTACAATATATGGATATGATGCAAAATGTAATATCAACAGCTCCGGCATTATTAGTGCAAACATGAACGATATGTTCAGCCTTACTATAAATAGCATGCCTTTTTAACACAAACTTTCTCCTGAAATTTTAGCCTATCTACAAGGATTATTGTCCCCACCTTCTGATGCATCGTTCCTGAATCACTTAAACTGCACCTTTACCCTTGTGCAGGCTACTAGTTGAGTCTATTTTCTTAAAACTTTGAAACATAAAACAATGTAATAAAATCAGAGTAACTACGTATTGAACAAATAATGACTTAATATAAGCTAAAATGACTTATCAGGAAGGAAAAAAAAGCTAAAGTTTTTCTTGTAATCTAGGGTTAGAGTCATTGCTTATCTACTAAGATAGGTGTAATGGGAACATTGTAAATTATTTTTCTTATATTTGTCAACATTACAAGTCCATTTTTTGCAGTTTTGAAAATTTAAAATAATGTTGCCACTTGTGTGGCATATGATTCAGCCTTGCTCTCAATAAGGCGAGCTAATTCCTTTCACATGTATATATATTGATCTCTATCAGTTCGTCTTTTTCAATACCGTTCAGATCTTTCATGTAGGACTTGAGTTAATATTTGTATATTCTTTGCAGATTCTAGAGCAATTTACTGATGGCTGGTGGAAGTCCAAAATTAATTTTGTTGAAGTCCGCACATATTGGCAGGTTTATAGAAGTTTCGACCGAATGTGGGTATTCTTCATAATGGCTTTGCAGGTGATCTCACCTTTCAACATTCTGCTTTAGGTATTTGTAACTGTCAAGGTATTAATAGCATAGATGCCTTTTTTTTTCTTTTTCAGGCCATGATAATTGTTGCATGGACGCAATCTGGGTCCACTTCTGCCAATAATGAAGTTGTCTTGAGAAGAGTGTTGAGCATTTTCATTACTTATGCTATTCTCAGTTTTCTTCGAGGTACTACTGGTGGTCTTTATGAATTCTCCCTCTTGTGAAAGCAATCCCTTAATTGTCAGATTGACATTGTATTATGAAAAATTCTTCTTTTCATGAGTGGCTGTGGCTTTGTTTTAATATAACAGTTCACTTACAAGTTCCATATCATATAGACGTTATTTTTAATTGCATGATATTTGGTATTGATAAATTGAATTTTAAGATTTTCATCTTTTCCATATATAATTTCATGCAGCTATTCTGGACGTAATTCTCAGTATCCATGCTTGGAGGAACTCTGATCTTACCCAACCACTGCGCTACCTTCTGAAATTGGTTGTGGCAGCTATCTGGGCAGTAGTTTTGCCGGTAGGATATTCCACTTCTGTGAAGAATCCAACAGGACCATTGAAGTTCCTTAACCACTGGGCCAGAGATTCACACAACCAGTCATTGTATAATTATATGCTTGTGCTTTATATGATACCTGATTTACTGGCTATTATGCTATTCTTGCTTCCACGTCTGAGGGAAAAAATGGAGCTATCAGATTGGCCAGTAATTAATATTGTTATGTGGTGGGCTCAGGTTAGTATATCAACATGGTTGCTTTTAATCATCATCATTAGTATGAGAATTAGTATTAGTATTGTTCTTTCTTGTTTTCTTCTGTGTGATAATTGTTAGTATTTTTTCCTCAGACTCCTTGGTTGTTTTCTTAGTTTAATTATTCAATCTATGCTAATATTTTCCTTTGCGCAGCCAAAACTTTATGTTGGAAGAGGCATGCATGTGGGAACCTTTTCACTTCTAAAGTAAGAGAGTTTTTTTTTTTTTTTCCATTGGGCCTTTTTCTCCCTGCTCATGTTTAATGTTCTTCACATTGTTCTAGGATTTTAACATATTGCATTAAGTGAATGACATTTCTTTACTCTCAGGTACACAATATTTTGGATATTGGTGCTAAGTGTCAAGCTAGCATTCAGTTACTTTGTGGAGGTTATTTATCCTTTTTTGATGCATATCTTTTCATAGTCAGAATGCTCAATAACCAATTTCTTAAGTTCAATTGCTTCAATGGGCACCTTCATTCCACAGTCAGGAAGCATTATATTGCTGTTAGCTTGTATTGCTGCTTCACACTAAAAATCCCCATGACATATTTGTTTAAGGATCTCTTTTCCATTTTTGGGTTATAGAAAAACATATATAAGAAAGTATTTTTTTGATTCAGCTAATTGGCTACAGAAAAATGCTCTGTATAGTTTAACATCTTTTATGAATGAGTCCCACCAATTACACCTAGTTATATAGTGCTTGAAATCTGAATAGAGAACCACAGTAATTCTATAATAGTTAGGTGATTTCTTCTTTTGTTATTTGTTTCGTATTTCTCAGTTTAGTTATGAAACCATTGCCAGAACATGCAGCATAAATTTTTCTCCATAGTTGTTCCCATCGAACGTAGACAATAGAGTAATAAGGACTCATGAAAATGTGATATCATGTTAAATAATTAAGGTACTTGACAACAAAGAGATTTATCAGGTCTGTTCCAAGTCAATCTTGGTTCCCAAATATGAATCTCTCTTTGGAACCATCTGTTGTATACTGAGACCAATTTTGAAGGTTTTAACAGCCTTGGTTTGACCCTTTCTTGCTGACACTTTTTTGCTGCTTTCGTAAGGTTTTATCCTCAGTTCCAATTTTGTATTGATGTATCATCTTATCTTACACGATGTACTAAAGAATAAACATGTTAAAAATCACAGCATGTATTGGAGCTGAAGGTAGTTTATCTAACTTACTTTAGTTCTTGCATGTGCGGAAGCACATAGCTTATTTCTATGGTAACTTATTCTGCAATCAGTGGAAACATATTCATTCAGTCTAATCTGCAAATTATTGATCGTGCAAACTTTTCCATCAAATTATTTAAACTCTTTGAGGATATATAGTTTCTGAGTTCTGACAGCTTCATTATTTTTCACTTATTGTGTCCATAGATATTGCCACTTATTCGGCCAACAAAGGTAATCATGAAGATACAGGTAGAAAACTACCAGTTGCATAAGTTTGTTCCTAATGGTAATAAATTATTCTTCCTTATTATATTTTATTCACCTTGTGATTGCACCAAAATCGATTTAATTTTCCTTTCACCTGCACTAATTCATGTTCTCTAACTTATATAGTAAAGCACAATATGGGAGTCATTATAGCAATATGGTCTCCGATCATTCTAGTACGTAAGCTTTCAAGAACTTCGGTTTGACAGTAATACCATAGTCTTAATCCTTACATCTACCCTGTAACTTGGACCATTATCTGAGAGAGCAGTTCTTTGGTAGGTTTATTTTATGGATGTTCAAGTATGGTACACCATCTTTTCTACTCTTCTAGGTGGAGTTCTAGGAGCTTTCAGGCACTTGGGTGAGGTATGAGGCCACTTCATTGACACTTACATGCAAAATATTTTTATGATTATGTGAGAGAAAGAATTTTGTTTCATACTTTCTCCCAATTATTGCACAGATTCGAACAATTGGGATGGTGCATTCCAGATTTGAATCTATCTCTTCTAAATTTCGAAGCTGTTTTGTTCCACCACATTCTGATGCAGTGACAGAAACCTTGGTAGTGCTATCCTAACTTATCTGCACAATGAGTCTTAAGCTTTTGGAATTCTAGTACTTTATTCACATTCAAAGCAAATGTAGGCAATATGTATGGTGTGATCTTCAGCTATTTATATTTGTATGAACTTTAACATTATCTTTTCTCTTTTGCGCTAAACATAAATACTATGAATTTCCCAGAGTACTTCAAAAGAACCAAATGAGAATGAATATTTTTGTTGCATGTGGAATGAGTTCATACGTTCCATGCGAATGGAGGATCTGATTAGCAATAGGTTAGAGCATCTTCTTCCCAGAGATTTCATACTGTAAGACAGACATACATGCATACTTTCTAATATCACTCTGCTTTCTTCTCCTGTTCAGGGACAGAGAGTTGCTGCTTCTACCACCTCCGCTGACTAATGAGCCTGGGGATCAGTTGCCACTCTTCTTGCTAGCCAGTAAGGTAAATATTCTTGAGTGTTTATGTTGCTTGGAATATCATGTAATGCAAACACATTTTTTTTTTTTACATATTTTCTCTATCCACATATGACAGATTCCTGCTGCAATAAACATTGCAAAAGAGTTTAAGAGGAAGGATCATGCTGAGTTAGAAAAAGTTATTGGGAGTGATAAATATACTTGTGCAGCCATACTAGACTGTTATTACACACTGAAGAGTCTTATATTTTTACTTCTAAAAGATGAAGATGATAAGAAGTAAGACAGAAGCACTTGTAGTACCTTTGAACTTCGGACATAATGCAAACTGGTCTGTGATTGTTTTTCTATTTTTTTCTTCTGGGGTAGGATTGTAGACAAGGTCTTCGATGCTGCCAATGGTAAGAAATTTTTTTTGCAAAACTTCAACATGAGTGGTATGCCTTTGCTGGCTGTCAAGTTGGAGAAGTTCCTAAAGATCTTGGTAATAACTGAGCTTATTCTATTTTTATTTCCTGTATTTTTGTCCCTGCATTCGCTGTTGGTGGCATGTAATTGACCTGTATCTGTTAATTAAGCATCTGTTTCTTGAGATGTTATGTGGCAGATGGCTGATTATGGGGATGAAGAATTCAAGAGTAAAATCACCACTGCCCTCCAGGAGATCATGTATATAATACTTGAAAGTATTGATGATAACTCTACTCTCAAGGGAGCTCTGAAACGTGATGATATCTCTCACAAGTTTAAAAACATAAATACTAGTGATATCAAAAAGAATATCTGGAGTGAAAAGGCACTGAAACTCATTACTCTTAAATATGATTTTCACATATTTCAAACAAAGATAATTTTTTTATCAAGTTCTAAAATTTTCTACAGGTAACTAGGCTTCATTTGCTTTTGACTTTCAAGGAATCTGGCACAGATGTGCCTCTGAATTCAGAGGCTCGTCGTCGAATCACATTTTTTGTGAACTCCTTATTTATGAATATGAGAAGTGCACCAAAAGTCAGTAACATGCGTTCCTTCAGGTTGGTAACTCTAGTCAATTTTGAGACTGTTATATTAGAAACTAGCTGTCGTAACCTCCACATCAATTCAAAAGTGAATCTACAATTCTAGCTTCATGGTAGGTTGAGGTCTCTAGGGTAGTTCTATACGAATTATATGTAGATACTATAATCTGTTGGTTGGAAAAGATATGACTTTAAAGTACCTTCTTGGAATTTTAACATAAATTTATTTCTTGCAATTTATTTTCTAATTTATTTCTTGCAATTTATTTTCTTAGTGTTTTGACTCCGCATTACAAAGAAGAAGTTCTTTACTCTGATGAAGAACTTAATAAAGAAAATGAGGATGGGGTATCAACTCTGTTTTACCTGAAGACAATTTATCCAGGTGAGTTCTTTATCCATTACCATATTACTCTTTATTATTTGGAATAACGTGAACTAAGTTAGAGATGTTTGCAAACTAGATGAATGGACCAATTTCAAGGAGCGTATGAAGGACAAACGGGAGGAGGAGGAGAAGGAGGAGCGTCGTAAGTGGGTGAGTTACAGAGGACAGACACTCTCTAGATCAGGTCGGGATCATGATTATCAATTAGCAGTCTGTCAACAATAACTTAAAGTTAATTGTTTATTCTTGGCGTTTGACACAACTGTGTTTTCCTACGTGTTTCTGACCAGTTAGAGGGATGATGTACTACAAGAAGGCTCTAGAACTGCAGTGCTCAATGGAATTTACTGAATGTAACGACCAATGGCTTATATAGACATGAGATGAATATTCTAAATATTATCTCCAAAATTGATTCAATATTTTTCAGTTCAGCTGAAAGTTGTGTCATATAGTTATTAACTTTATATTGACTTCCTTCATAGCTATTTCAAACGAGGAGGATTGCATTCGGAAGCAAAAATTACCTGATTTGAAGTTCACCTATATCATTTCTTGTCAGATATACGGAAATCTCAAACGTTCAAAAGATCCTCGTCAAAAGGATATTCTAAACCTCATGATAATGTAAGCTAACTTGCAGAGTGCAGTCATAAGATTAAAGTTCTTGACATAAACCTATGGCTGATTCCTTTACTTCTAAAAGGTATCCATCACTACGTGTTGCTTACATCGATGAAGTAGATGAGGCTTTGAAGGAAAAGACTGAGGGAAAAACTGAGAAAGTGTTTTACTCTGTTCTTATCAAGGGTGATACGATCAATTATTCTGAAAGAGTAAGTGCTAGTTTGTATGAAATTAATTTCCCAAATGAATTTTGTTTAAAGTACTTGATTTTGAATCTTCACCCTCTTTGGAACCTGGCAATCCTCAATCATTTATAATAATTTTGGGCCTGGTGGGGTTTCGGTGAAGATTCTTTGAATATGATTCTTGATGGAGTGAGTTAAAATATTTCCTGTTGTGACCAGATATAATCATGCATATAAGTTAACGGTTATAAGTTACAACTAGCTTTATGTGCTTTCTCTCTTATCTACTAGTAGCAAGTGGGATGCTAAAAAGTAAAGTATAACCTAATACTTGTATATATGTTGAGACCAGAAATTAGTTCAGATTCCACTAGATTTGGAATATAAGAAATTGTATTCTAATTTCCTTTCTCCTTGATCCTTACGATGTCTGTAGAATCAAAAGAGGTTTTGCATCTGCAATATTCTTAAAGTGGCATACAAACCTGTTAAGGCTCATGTCAGAGAGTGATATCATAGTCTGGAAAAACTGATTTAAGCAATCTACAAGACATCTACACATGCTAACCTCAACAATTCATTGCCTGAATGGTTAGGTTTCACTGGTGAATTGATGTCCAGCATTTGAAGTTTTATATCTTAGAATCTGTTCTAGTCAGTTTCTATTGAAGTGGAAAAAATATTATGTTGCAAAAAGAATTCTGTTTCAATTGTTTGATTAAGATGAATAGCTAGACTACTGTGCATTACTTAATGCCCTGATTTTTATGGAATTATTTGAAATTCTAATTGCTTATGACATCCCTTTACAGTCGTGTGGTAAAATATCTTGCTCTGTTATTGTTTTATTTTCTTGTGTTACTAATTTCTTATGACAACCTGGCATGGCATGTGGCTTGTAGGAAATATACCGTATAAGACTTCCAGGTTCTCCAACAAAAATTGGTGAAGGGAAACCTGAAAATCAAAATCACGCTATTATATTCACTCGTGGAGAGGCCCTGCAGACTATAGACATGAACCAGGTAGATGCCTTTCTGCTGTCTTTCAAGGAGTCATTTTTTGTAGAAATTTTCCTATGTCTTTAGCTCTTTGGTTGTAGGACAATTACTTTGAAGAGGCTTTTAAGATGAGAAATGTATTGGAAGAGTTCCCACATTCCCATGGTGCACAAAAGCCTACAATATTAGGTTTAAGGGAGCATGTATTTACGGGAAGGTTAGCGTGACCACTTCTCTTTATAAGTTCAACTGATCTTGAATGGATAAATAGAGTCAATATGAAAAATACCATTTGCAGAATAATTTGAAGTACTGAATTTTGCTTGAGCTTTTCTTCCTCTTCTACAGTGTTTCATCACTTGCTTGGTTTATGTCCAATCAAGAGTTCAGCTTTGTAACCATTGGCCAACGCTTTTTGGCAAGTCCTCTAAGGTAAACCTGGCATTCTTACGATAACTGACTCAGTGCTTCTGAAACATCATGCCTGATTACTATTAATATTTTCATTGAGCTTTTAAGAAGAGCTTAAATGGTGATTATGCTATTATAAGAACTCGCATAATAATATTGATAAATAGCCATTTTGTACTGATAACTAACCCTCTCTCACAACATCTTAAATTAAATCTTTCACAATTCGATTTAAATAAAGGAACTGAATAGAAATAATGTAGCATTTTGTAACTTTGAATTAGCCACAGAAGGTCCAGTCAAACCAGGCATTTCCAATTCAATTTGAGCTGAGTTGAATCCTTTTCATTATAGTATACGACAATATTATTTGAAAATGAAATCTCCCAAGTGATGATTTTGGGTGATTCTATATTCAGCAATACATTCTCATGGGCCTTTTCCTTTTCTTTTATGGTATACAAAGCTATTTCAGTTCAGTTGTACAACTTTTTTACCTATGGACCTACTTAATTCTATCTTAACCAGTGCAGTTTCTTTAAATGATTAACTTTTCAGGGTGCGATTCCATTATGGTCATCCTGATATATTTGACAGAATCTTCCACATAACAAGGGGTGGGATAAGCAAAGCATCAAAAACTATAAACTTAAGTGAGGACATATTCGCAGGTAATGATCAACCATTGTAAGTAGCCAATGTCATATATTGGATATAGTGGCTAATTGCTTAAATCTCTTCAGGGTTCAATTCGACTCTTCGTCTTGGTTCTGTGACACACCATGATTATATGCAAGTTGGAAAGGGGCGTGATGTGGGGATGAATCAGATATCACTTTTTGAGGCCAAAGTTGCAAATGGAAATGGGGAACAGACACTTACTCGTGACGTCCACCGTCTTGGATGTCACTTTGACTTCTTCAGAATGCTATCATTCTACTGTACAACAGTTGGTTTCTATTTTAACAGCCTGGTATATATAATATATACAAAAATGTTTTTCTATTTTTAGATTGAATGAGCTACTTCAAAAATTAAAAGATTGACTAGATTCATTTTTAAGTGACTTGACCTTATTAGTCAGGGTTACTGTTACGTTGGTATCTTACTGTATGACAAATATTCGGTGTTGCCTGGGTGTTGAATCCTTAATTTGACTAGATAAGCCTTGATGGTTGGATCTGGCATTCATCACATATAAATGTAGGCTCCTGGATAATACTAAGACTTTTGGACGGTTTTATCTGTGTTCTTGCTTGTAGTCTGTTATACTCGGAAAACTATTGTGACTAACCCTATTATGATTCAGGTTACTGTCCTTATTGTGTATGTTTTCCTTTACGGCCGTTTGTACATGGTTATGACTGGACTGGAAAGAGAGATTCTAGAGGATCCACAAATTAAAAATAACAATGCCCTGGAAGCAGCTTTAGTTACACAATCTTTCATTCAGATGGGCATGTTACTGGTACTGCCCATGTTAATGGAGATTGGCCTGGAGAAAGGGTTCCGCACTGCTGTGGGTGATTTTTTCATTATGCAGCTGCAGCTATCTTCTGTGTTCTTTACATTCCAGCTTGGAACAAAGGCACATTATTTTGGGAAAACAATCTTGCATGGAGGTTCTAAATATCGAGCTACTGGGCGTGGTTTTGTTGTTCGACATTCTAAATTTGCTGATAACTACAGGCTTTACTCCCGAAGTCACTTTGTGAAAGCATTGGAACTGGGTCTACTGCTTGTCATATATGAAGTTTATGGGGAATCATATCGCAATTCAAGTCTTTATTTGTTCATCACCTTCTCAATGTGGTTCCTAGTTGGATCTTGGTTATTTGCTCCCTTTATATTCAACCCATCTGGTTTCGAGTGGCAAAAAACAGTGAATGATTGGACTGATTGGAAGTGGTGGATGGGAATTCGTGGTGGTGTTGGTATCCAGCCTGAGAACAGTTGGGAGTCATGGTGGGATGAAGAACAAGAGCACCTTAGATACACAAGCATAAGGGGGAGGGTGCTTGAAATTCTTCTTGCACTTCGTTTTTTTGTCTACCAGTATGGAATAGTCTACCACTTTGATATAGCCCATCACAGCAGGAGTTTGCTGGTATAAAATATGCTAATGACAGCAAAAATAATGTGATTTTTGGCTACTCTCTGATTAGTTCCATCACCATAACCTTGTTACATGTAACTTTTTTGCAGGTTTATGGACTCTCTTGGTGTGCTGTTCTAGTAATACTTATAGTCCCAAAGGTACGTAATAAATTTGAAATTATAAAGTAACTCTTAGGAGGACTACGTCAATGGAATTTGATTAACCTAAGGTGAAAATATGAAAATGAAATTTTCTAATAACAGCTTATAGTTCCCACCATTTATAGTTGACAAATGCTTTGATAGTCAAAGTGTAAATCTATGCAGGTGCTAGGCATAATGTTGTTCACCCCACACATTTTATTCCATAGCGGCCTAGTTTTTTTTTTTTTTTTTTTTTTTTTTTTTTTTTTTTTTTAACTTTCACTAGATATTGAATGTAGTCTTTCGTTGAGAAAAGCAGGTGAAATAGAAATTCAGATTTTCTTCTGAAATTTATCAACAGAAGCATAAAATTGACTTGGTGTTCTGCTTGCATGTTCTTTGCTGTAGATAGTATCAGTACGTAGACTACAGATGTTTCATATGGACCTCCAGCTGCCACTCAGAATGCTCAAAGGGCTTCTTTTCCTCATCTTGTTGGCGGTCATGATCATTTTATTCAAATTTTGTGGCCTCACTTTGTCAGATTTATTCGCATCTATCCTTGCCTTCATGCCCACCGGCTGGGCTTTCATTCTTGTAAGTCCTTAAATTTTACTGTTTTCAAATTTTAAGCCATATTCTGTCAATAGATCATAGCAAAAATGAACTGCATCTTTGTTATCCAATTAATCTTCTCCTTTATTTCCTGACCAATGAAGGAAAATTTTCATCTCGTGTTCATTTGATATACCCACCAAAACATTTTACTTGATGATAATCACTTTGAAACAAACTGCATTCTTACTGCAAGTGCTTTGACTCATTTAACATGATCCATTGAATGTACCAAAATTTATTTCACAGAAAACTAATATTTTAAGTAATCACTAAAATGCCTTAACATAATGCCTTGAAAGAGAACCATGCTTTTTTTTTCTCATTTGGTTTCACAAAGTTTATCTGATATATTAAGTGTATCTTTCTGCGCAAACATGCTAAAGTCTGTTTTCCATCTCTGATTACCAAGTACCAACTTATTGCTCACTTTCTAGTATTGTCCGGCTCTGAAACTTTCAAACAGCACCAAAGAATTTCCTAATGTTGACTTTTGAGAAAGGAAGGAAAAAAAATTCTCCCTCTTTTAGAACTATTTTTATTGACATCTAAAACCCTGTGGGATGTACATGCCTTTGAAAGATTGTACCTAGAGAAAGCATATAAGATTATGCATTCTGTTAACTGACAAACAGCAAGAGTAGATATTTTATGGAAAGAAAAGTAATATATATGTATGTACGTATGTGTTCATAATCCAACCATTCTTTTCCTTGTTCTTCTTAGGTTGGGCAAGCCTGCAGGCCTTGCCTGCATAAGCTACTCTGGGAGCCAATAAAGGAGGTGGCCAGAGCATATGACTTCATGATGGGATTGTTGTTGTTCACGCCCATTGCATTTTTATCGTGGCTCCCAGCGGTAAATGAATTCCAAACACGAATTCTCTTTAATCAAGCTTTCAGCAGAGGCCTCCATATATCTATGATTCTTGCTGGAAAGAAAGATGGAGGAGCCTCCGTTAATTAACATACATATACCACTGTACGGTTTTCTTGTCGAGACTTGAGTGTTTCAGTGTGCTTAGTCTGTATTTATCTTGTTTTGGGAAAATGCAAGAGCTCTGGCTAGTGGCCTTTAGGTGTTACCTTTCTGCATCTATCCTTGACTGTCTGCATTTCTTTTTCCTTTTCCTTATGGTGGTTGCCCCTTCCTAATTGATGTTTGCCTCTTGGTTTATGACTTTGTGGGGAAAAATTGCTCAGATATTTGATTCTCGTTTCCATTATAATAAATTAATATTTAGTATGTGTCCAAGTATTCTAATATTAGATCCTATGAACATATAGCCCAAAAGTCGTGCAATAGTCAGTGATGAGTAAGTTTTGGAAGAAAAAAGAAATGGTTTGCGTTTGAGATTGTTTGCATTTGCTGCAATATTATAAATCAGGCATAAGCTTGACGACAAATTATCTTTACAACAGCTGTGCTGAAGAATCTGTCTTCATAATTTCTTTTGCTTGCGAGGTCACTGATCAACTTTACACATGCATATGATTTCAACAATCATGCTAGCAGCTTTGGATTTAAACACAATCATAATTTCAACTCAATGGAAATAAAATTCGGTTTTCCAATTACACATTACGGACTCTCAGCTAAATAAGGCTTCATTATCACCTGGAAATAAGCTTCTCCACTTAATCAGGTCGCCTGCAACAATTCCTTGATATCATACCCTTGCAACTGCATACACATAAAAACCAAGACATAAATTTTGGTTTCGTGATTCTAAATTTGCTTGCAACATTCAAGGATACCAAGTCCAAATCAAGGTCATCAACAACATTCATGGTCATCGGTGTTGAAAATTTTTACCTGAAGAAAGGTAAGAAGCAAAATCACTCCCGAGTTCCAGAAAGCATGTATTGTGATAGGAGTCACCAGATTGCGAGTTTGAGCATATGAAAACCCCAAAGCAGTCCCTACAATAGACCAAGAGATTTGTCGGCTTCCATTCGATGTAAGGAAACACATGATATGCACTGTGTAATTTGATCTTTGGATGTATCTTAAACGATTGTGATATCTGAATGTGATTGGGAAGTGGAAACTCAAAAAATGATAATTTCTTACAGCAAATCCTCCACTTGTACTTTGCTGTCAAATATTACCTAGTACAAATAGCTGAGGAAACTCTCCGGGAGTGAGATGTGCAAGTGCAAATACAGCAGCACTAATAATTACAGAAACTGGTGTAGGCACCCTGAAAGAAGAATTGAGGAAAACATCAAACCAAGTTGTAAATTAATTACGAAGTATAACAAGCTTGAATACCAAGCCTCCAATGCACACAAATCAATTCAGAAATTATGCATTTTTATAAAAAAAACTTTCGTGCAACAAAAGAAAAGATAGAACAGTGTTGCAGGGGAGCAGAGGGAGTTCAAAAGAACAAGACAGTTGACTATCTTGCAATTAACAACCCTCAAGCTAAATCAAGCTTGTTTCAAACCATTTGGATTGATTCCACAAACACTATTCAGAACATACTTTAAATGGCCACATTTGTACTTTGATAATTGAGATTTGAGATGTCCTTCTTGAGTTTCCCAGGCCAGAGCCACAAATTGGGGCCATACAATGCTTATATTATTGAAGCCAAGAATTATCAAATGCAACAACTTCAGAGTTTGTCCATATATATTTAGATCATGAGTTCATCATAAAATCACTTCTTGTTCTTCAACTTCCTATCCTTAATTATATTTCCTGTTATATTTTATTTTCTATTAACTGATTTATGTATCAGCAAATTGTTTTTATAGAATGAATCAAATGTTTGAAAGTAAGGTATATGAGTTTTCTAAACAAAGAAATAGCTCTTCAATCTTCGGTAAAATTGCACATTCTCGACTAAGGGAAAAAGAATGTTAGAATTAGTATAGTTGACCATGTTCACTGATTCATTAAGACAACATAACCAAGAGAGCATCCAATAATTTATTTAAAATACAGATTAAGTAAAAATACCATTTTGTCAGGGATGTCATAAAAAAGCCTCGAAATACCGTCTCCTCAAGAACTGGTGCCAGAACACCTGTGATGCCCACCAAGCAAGCAGTGCTACAATAGATATCAACAATATCAATTCAACTAATAGTGAAGTGAATAGTGCTTAGAACCCATAAGCTACACATCATTCTAACCAAATTTGCAACCACAATAAGAAGAAAAGCTCCTATGCAAGTACCTGATACTTGAGGATCCAATCAATGGAAGCAAGCGGACCAGAGCATCAGTCTGATAAATAAAAAATAAAAAAGCTTGAGAGGTCAGTAAGGAATATTAAATGGCAGAATGCCACTAAGTTTAGATAACAGTAATTGTAAGTCCAACAAGGTAGTATCCACTCTAAATTCCTCAGCTAGGTCATTTAGCTAATTCTCTGAAATACAAAAATTAAAATCAAAATCAAACGCAAGAGGAATCCACTTGACTATCCTTTATTAAATAGAAAATAGTTGCAAATAATTTCTAACCTCTCTTTGAGAGTCCTCACCACGAAACAAGGACATGGCAGCCCCTGTTAAAGCAATAGCAATAAGAGCACCAACAAGACCAATTGCAGCCCACAAAAGCCATCCTTTCTTTAGGTTGAAAGGTTCCTTAAAATCTGAAAAGAGTATTACACAATATTGGCTTGGAAATTTGGATAAATAATTCATATCATTACCAGTCAAGTTTGGTTTAGATTTTTATTTTTAAATCTCTATTACCATCAACATAGAAGAAAATTCAATTTTATCACTGAAACATTAAAAAAGGTCAGTTGGCAGCCTTCCATGCAAATACCTATATAAACAAAAGGCTAAAAGAACAAGACAATGCCCCTTTTCAATGTTGCCTAATAGAATAAGACATTATTTTCATAAGGTGCATAGAGATCAAAGCAATAAACAGGTTTTGCATGATGGATAGATACCATAGCGAAATAGGTCTTCAGGAAGGGGTTGAAAAGTGTTGGCTACACCATAAAGAACTCCAAGTACCACTATAGTTGTAATGCTGTCAAAGCAATAACAAACATATTTACATCCATATTTACACCCAAAAAAAACCCAGCAATGCAATTCAGAGGTAAAGGAAAATCTATCTGTATTTAAAACATGACAAAAATTGAAAAAAATAAAAAGCAAGTTTCACAATTTTGTTATATAAGGAGAAACTAAGTCTCAGCGTAGCTTATCCGCAGATTGAAGTAAAGACAAGACATTAGAACATAAAGTTTACAAATAGAACTTCAATGCAAATGCAATGATGGTAACTATTTAAGGATAGTGATGCATACCTTTGATCCACAAACAGTATCTCAGCCTTCTGGTCCAAACTTAGTTCTTCAATATTAAGTCCTAGATAAGGTATAGCTGCTGTCTCTATTAATCCTGTCAAAATAAAACTGCCTGGGAAAACTTTATTGCATTCTTAATCCATAGATACCATTCACAAACCATTTATAAAAAAATAAGCAAAGATGAAACACACCTTAATCCACATGCAAGTGAAGTTAATGAGACTGTTTGCCACTCCCATGGAACCTCCCATCGCTTGAGTATTGGCCACCCCAATTCAGTCTCTTTCTGGGATTTAAGATGGGCAAATATTAGCCTCGTGCAACTTTGGGGTAAGTAGTAATATAATTGTGGGGAATTTTATTTTATTTTACCTTTTGCTGGAAATCGGGATTGTCTTTTCCAGCATTGAAGAAGCAAAAAGGAAGCAGTTTTGAGGGAGTAAGAGAAGGTAAGGTAGTACAAGTGTTTGGGAACTTTAATAAAAGAGTGTTTGGCCTGTTATAAAGAAAGGGGGGAGTTCGCTTGGCGAAGGTTTTGGTCGAAGCAGAGAAGCAAAACCGAGGTAAGCTTGTAATCATTGTCGCAACCATTGTTTGGGTTTGATCGGAAGTTTGGAGTTTACGAATTCAAGCAGAGATATCCAGGCAAGGCGGGTGGGGATAAGGTTATGTTACGCGGAAAAACAAAAATAGGTCCCTCAACTTCTCTAATTTATGATTTCCTCCACTGAATTTTACATTTATGTCTATCTCTTAGCCACAGTTAGTTTCCAATTTATAGTTGGATATATTATTATGAAAAAGTCATCATTTTTTTATTTTTGGAAAAGAAAAAAGGGAACATTTAATAACTTAAATAACAATCCGATTCATGGAAAAATTGACTTTATCAATCTTAACAACGGCAAGAATATAAAATGCACAATATAGTTCAATAGTAAATCTTGGGAGTAAAAATTTTAAAAATTTTAGGAGTTTAATGAGATTTTTGAGAGGATCTAATTAAAATTTTCTAAAAGCTTCAAATTAAAAAATGAATTTTTTAAAATGATTGGAAACCTAAATAAAATTTTCTAAAAATTTTAAAAATATCAAAATTTTTACAATCAAAATTATTAGAAAGATAAATACAGTATCTTCACATCTATTGTCTTCTCGAAAAACATGCAATATTTGACTGCATTGAAAGAATCGAGCTAATTATTGAAGTAGCACCAACTTCATGCGAGATTTTAAAGTTGGCTTGCAAGTGAAAGACCAATTCCACAACCATATAAGAATCGAATAAGCTCAGCATGAGAAATCAATGTGAACCATCCAAATTCATGTGTGTGCCATTTGACTTGCACAAATTGATGATGGGAGGTCTCCATGGATTTATTATGAAAAAAGCCAGCGATGGCAAGAGTATTGGAGAGAATTAAGGGAAGTTGGCTTCCCATAAAATGTTCAGAATGAAGTAACAAAAGCCACAAGCTTCCAGGGGGAGTCGAGGCTTTGATATGAGAAGTTTTTGTGGCCATGTAAATGTTGGATCGAATCCAAATGATGGAAGCGTGGCAGCGTGGCAGAAGGAATCATAAGAGGAGTGACCAGTCGAGCAGAGCGGCAGAGGCCACTAAACCTCTTGTGTTCAACAAACTACTTCCCAACCAGGATTTTAATGGATCCTTCTTCGGTTTTACTTACTAATAGTTGAGAAGAACGCTTTGTTTTGGACACCAATCCTTCTTCTACATAATTCATAGTTCTGAAATACCCAACAGTACCGCTCATGCAGGCTTTCCGAATCAAAGCCAGGAAGCAAACAAATACGAAGTAGATGGATTGGAGGATAAAATGTGTTAGAAGCAGCAGCGTAAGAAACAGGAAAACCAGAAACAAATTGATATCCACTCAAACAAATCGAGATAGCATAGTATGTGAAACAAATTTTGACTTACCAACTAGGGTACAATTTCATTTGTCAACATTAACCTTTCCAAATCAAACATTCCTGTCTCTCTCTAGGCTAGATACCGATACAATTTCCTATCATTGTTGTCCCTTTCCAAGAAATCTCGCTCGATAAGAGACTCGATCCTTTTCTTAATCTCCGTTGGGTTGGCCAGGAACCGCGACTGCAGCTGCTTTGTAACCTCAGCTATTATATTGTTGTGATCCAGCACCCTCCTTGATTTCATGATCCTAACTATTGCAGCTTCAATCTGCGGCTTCCTGTCCTCCTCCACTCTCTGTCGTGTCTCCTGCTTTTCAGGTTCTGATTCCTTTTGTGCAACCACAGTTCCTATCTTCACTTTGTAGAATTTGCTTGTGAATTTATCATTGACAAAAAATGCATCATCCTCACCAATGTCTTTACTCATAGGTTCTTTCCTAAGAACATTCTTTCCCTTCACGCATGCCATTGATTGCAAACACCTTTTCAAGTCTGAAGCAGGAATCCCAGTGGCTTGTTCAACCTCCTTGTAGCTAAGCCTATCAGCATTGTTAAAAAGCATCAGCACACACATCTGGTAAGTTGAAACATTCAACTCATGCTTCTGACCCTTCCCAAATGTTGCTTTTATATCTGCTGTCCCCATATTGGTTTGCCAGGACAACCTCCTACCAGTATGGGTTCCAAGATAATATGAACGAAACTTCTCGCAAAGTGCTGACATTTCAGCAGGCAGGTTGCAAGTAATACTGGGCTGAGTAGGCCAGGACCCTGTTGTTAGAACCTGAACAACTAGGGTAGGACCATCAGTCAGCTCAGGATGGCTTGCGTAAAACCCTTGCATTGTATCCTGGGAGGTCTTCATGTCAGTAAACATGCCTTCTAATTTCGATGTAAATTGATACCCACATTCTGTCTTAAGCTTGACTATCAGACTTCTCTCTGCATCATCAGATACAGTTTTGCCAGATAGAAGCCGCTTAGCCAAGTGCTGTTTGTAGTACTTCTCAAATACATCCTTTTCCTGCAGATAGCGAAACAGCATCATAACTTTGTCAAGAATTATCTCCACATCCTCCTCACTGACTCCTTTCAAACCTTTACGAAGCTTGTCATCCACAAACAAGGAAATGAACTCAGGAGAACGGTTATTCAAGTTGATGAAATACTCAAAAGAGGAGTTCAGAGCATTCTGGAATGTCTTATCATTGCTAAATGCTTGGCTAATGATACTATCATATTTGTCCTTTTCATCCAAGAGCCTCTGGACAAATTCCACAGGATCTTTTAACTTTTCTGCATCAGTAACCAGCTGTTTCCCTATTTCTCTGAGGTGAGAGGTCATCACATCTCGTATAGTTGAGAGTCCATTGGGAACTCTTCTAAATAAATTGTACATTCTCCCCAAGTCCTCATACTTGTCATCAAGAAGCATATTTACCAAGCCAGAGTTCTCCATGTGGACTAGTCGCATCATGTGGTTAGCAATCATCTCCTTCTCCACTACATTAGTTATCTTGACTTCACTTTTGACATCCAAGTAATGGGTAACTCTCTCAATTTCTTCATTTAGACGTAACTCAGCTTTCTTCAGATAGTCCCCACAGTCACAGCACTCAATAAATTTCTGAGATTCACCCATATAAAACTCAGCAGAAACCTCAAGAAATGGCTTCTCAAAGTCCTCCTGGTAAACAGAGGAACCCAAATCCATAAGCATCTTGATTATATTCCTCATGAGCCCCCGGTCTATAACTTCACCAGTTCGCTCTCTGTGTACTAGTTCAAGAAGCATGCTCAAAAGCCTGGACTGTATTTTGCTGGAATGTATAACATTATCCCTCCACAAGTTAAGTCCCAGCTCATGAACAGGGGTTTTATGGGTGTTTGGAATGTAGGTCCTGTCCATGTACATCAATATGTCTCGAATCATTTGCAATGCCTTGTTGTGGTCGTTCCATTTCCTGTTCAGCTCTTCAAGAAACAAATCACCTTGAGCAGCCTCTATAGATTTTGATATTTCTTTGAGGTGTGCAGTCATAGTTGCAACCAGCCCAGAGTACAGCTTCTCACCAAATTTGTGCAAAACCATGTTGTATGCATTCCTGAATTCATGTGAGAAAAGCCAATACCATGAAAAAAAATGACCTAAGCTTTAATTTGCTCATTTAAAATTGACTTAGGAGAGATGGCAAGGGAGAGATCTTTTCCAAGCACATAATATAGTTTCCAAGATTTTTAGCATGGATACTGATAAAAACTTTAACCAAAATCTGAATCACCATTACTGCAACTGATAAGAACAATACGGATAAGTACTTTCAACTTTTCATAACTTAACAGAGTCTAACAGTGAACATCAGCAGACATATACAGTCAAATCACACCAGCATATGGACAGTCCACCTTAATCGTCAAATATCCCATATGTGTACGAAAACATTAACAGTGCTATAAGCATCCACGGACGGGGCAAAATTCAATTGTTCCCATCATGTAGGTTACCAAATCACTCTTAAGAAGAATTCAATTAAATCTCTCCAAGCTTATTACCTCCATAGTCATGTTTAAACAGTATTTTCAGCAAATTTGTAACCCAAATATAATGTAAAAAATCCATGTACAGCGCAGATTAACTAATAATAAAGTCTTCATAGTTTTAAATTATTTAGACACAAAACCCTAATTAAACTTGCATCCGCAACTTCTATATATATATTTAAATAATTTTTAATAATCTAAGCACGGAATCGTTGCTGGAAAGCACTAGATTTATGAATCAAAATCATAGCGTTAATCACGAAGTCAAATCACATAAATTAATTAAAAAGGAGAAGGGGGAGGGGGGAACCTGTAAAGCTCTTCAAAACTGAGGCCACTGGCATTATGATTGTAAATCTCATGGATTGCATGTTCTAGAATGCTCCAGGTCTTCTCTGCATATTTAGGATCCACCACGACTCGGTGCTTGAACGCTTCTATCTGGAAATTTCTTTTCTTTTGATTACTCATTTCTTTCCAACCTACCTTCCTTTTTATCCTTTTCTTCAGATTACGAAACCCTAATCGAACGGAAACCCGCCCGAAAACTAACAGAACAAGCAAAAGAAAATACACGATCTATCAAAATTAAAATGATCAATAAACTCGTCTGATTAAAATCTTTGTATTAGATGGATTAGGGTTAGAAAATGGAAATATTGGGGGAAAAAAGAGGGATTTGTATAGGGACCCAAATGATAAATGAAAGTAGAGGAGAAAAAAGAAACAGGTAACTGGAAATTTCTGTATATGTATATATAGTTATTAATTAAAGACCGTTTTTACATCAGCAATAAAATACATAATTGAATTATTAACTGGATTACCGGTGAAAAACTTTACGAATTTTATAAGATTGGTTTTAATAGAAACGGTAAAGTTGAAATAATGAATATTTATTTATTTATTAATTTTTTATTATGTGCATATATTTTGGTAAAATGATTTTTTGTCCTTTAATATGGAGTAAAATAATTTTTTTTTAAAATTAGAGTATTTTAAATTCTATCAATTTTAAAAGTAAATATTTAAAAATAATTATTCATAATATTAATAATTTTTATCAATTTTATATAAATATATTAGAATATAACAAAGTTACTATCTTAAAAATGTATTAATCTTTTTTTTAAATCTGAAAAATTCAAAAAGAATAATTAAAAAAACTTTTGCTTCAAAAAATATAAAATAGATAGAATATATAAACAACTAGGGTTTAATTTATTATTATATCAATCAAAATTATATATAATTAATAAAAAATGTTAATTCTCATAATTAATTGTCTTTAATTGCTCATTGACAGGATTATTCCTATTTTTGTAAAGAGATAAATTTGTTCAATATCAAATTTGAGAGGGATTGGAGAGATTTTTTTTTTTACCTATAACTTTCTATATTTTATATAAAAGTATAAAATGACAAAAAAAATCTTTTAACATAATATTTGTTACTTTATAGTTTTTTTTATAATTTCACAATTGATCCCATAATACTAATACTTAAGAACTAAAAAAATCTTGTAAAATAATAAAAAAATTAATTATTCTTCTAATTAAAAACCACAATCAATTGAACCTTTATAGTATAAAATTTTTATTGAAGTCTAAATGGACTAAGTGATGACACGACAATTGATATGGTGGTTAATGTAGTAGTTAATATAGAAAAAAATGATACATGATGTTAAACATAAAAAATGTTGACATGTAAGAATTAATTAATTTTTTAAATTATTTTACGAGAGATTAATTATTTTTTAATTATTTTATGATGATTTGATTAATTTTTAGAAATTATGGAAAAATATTAAAGAAAGTTATAGAAAATTATTAAAATGATAAAGTTTATAAAAAATTATTAAAAAAAGAGTAGCAAAATTTTAATTTTTTTATAGTATTTAATATTTTATTGATAATTTATATAATTTCATTCAATAATTACTAAAAGTGCCTTACAAAATTGTTCTTTTCCTCTTGAAAACTCTTAATAGATGCCTTCCTTAAGGAGGAAATTGCTCAAAGAGTGTCGATAAAGGACCAAGTATTGCCCTTTCTATGAGTCTGAGATTGAGAATACAGAGCATACTTTTTTGCTTTGCCCCTTCTCCAAAGCAGTGTGTTTTTTTTTAATAGAGCACAAGAGTCGTCATCATCATATTATGATCAACGTTGTTAATTCCAAACGAGTGAGAGACTTTAAGAGTAAATCACGACTTTTTCCTTTTTTGATCTGGAATCATGACTAATGTTTCACATCTCAATAATACACGGTAATAGGTTATTTACAAGTAATTTTTTGCTCTCCAGCCACTGCCTTTCTTGACTAAGACAGACGAGTACTGTTTTCCACGTCAAATCATCAGGTATGATATTCTCTCCCAACATTTGTAGCAAAAGCATTATAGCCTTTTGAATATTCCCCGTCCTACAAAAAGCATTGATCAGTGGACTATAACTTCCATCATCAAGTCTGCAACCTCTTCTAGCCATGTCCTCCATTAGCTTTAAAGCACTACCAAGTTTATCACGACTGCAAAACCCACTAATTACATCATTGAATGTTGATGCTGCTGGTAAATAGCCACAGACAACCATTTCATTCATCAGCTCAACTGCCTCTCGCATACACCCTTTCTGGCAAAATCTACGAATTAAACAATCGAAAACAAGAACACTTGGAATACCCCCGTCCCCGATCATCTGATCATAAACTCTCTTTGCATCCTCAATACTGCCCTCCTTGCAAAATTCCAATATCCTTATGTTCCTATCAACAGCCCTAGGAAATAAATTTTGCATCTTGGAAAGGAACTCCAATGCTTCCTCCGAGCAATTGTTCTTGTATAAACCATAGAGCACACTGTTATAAGGACTAACACGCCCACCTGAACCCACCTTACTCTCCTCCATTAGCTCCAAAATCTTAAACCCGTCTTCCATTCTCCCTGCTGAACACAGTCCTTCAATCAATTTATCGAAAGTAGCAAAGTTCCAACTGATCCCATCTGTCTTCATTTCATTGAACATATCCAGAGCTGAATCCAACATGTCAGACTCACAGAAACCAGAGATCAATATGTTGTATGTGTCAGCATTTGGGAGACGGCCTTTATTCTCCATCTCCCTGGAAAGCCTCTGTCCGAGTTTCACCTTTCCTATTCTACAGTAACCCTTTATCAAAGTATTATATGCTACCACATCCACTACACCCCCCTTGCTTTCGACTTTCTCTAAAATCTCAAAGCCTTCAGATACACGACCCACATCGCAGAGAATTTTTAGAACCTTGGTCAGGGTAATGACATCTGGTACAAACCCCATGGTGAAGCTCTTCTCTAACAACACAAGAGCTTGAACTAAATTTTCTTCTTTACAGTAGGCAGATATCAAGATATTAAAGGTAACTGCATTGGGGTTCTCCATTTCATTCATCAAGCTTCTGGCTCTCCCAACTTTACCATTCTTACATAGAGCATGGATCAAAGTGTTGTAAAGCACAGCATTGGGCTTTACAGTGCTAGACTTGATAAGTTGCAGAAGCTTAAAAGCATCGGCAATTCTGTTAGTTAAGCAAAGACCTTTCATCAAAATCCCAAAAGTATATTCATCGCTTTGGACACCAGTCGGCATCATCTTCTTCCTATAAAAGTGCCTAGCCAAATCAATATCTTCCTTGACAAGAACGTTGAGTATCGAATTAAAAATCTTCAAGGAAGGGGGTTTGTTAAATCTGGAAGCCAAATCAAGAACCTCGATGACATCCCGGGTCATCCGGGCTCGCCCAAGGCCTCGAACTAGGGTGACAAGAATATCTTCATCTGGGGGAACGCCTAATGTGGTGGGCATTTCGTCGAGCAGTTCCCTGACAGTGTTGAAACGGCGGAAAGCACAGAGCTTCTGGATCAAAGCACGGTAGGTGGACTGAGAGTGGGTGAAATTTGGGAGCTTTGAAGCCCATTGGAAGGTTTTCACCGCTGTTTCTGCTGAATTCTGGTCTAGTATGAGATGGGCAATATGCTCATGACTTGGAACGCCAAGGGATGAGGATGATGATGACGACCATACAAGTCTTGAATGAAAGCTCGGAAATGATTGTAGAAGAAAATCATGGGTTTCGATGGATGACAAAGCTGAAAATATCCAACTCAAAGGATGTGAGGGCTTCTTCATGGGATTCACTTTACCCAAACAGAATGTCTCGATCCTCTTCAGATTTTAGAAGTTATCAGTTAACTTTCAATTATGTTTTGATTTAAAACATAGGGGTAAATTCCACAAGTGATCACTCAGCTTTCATAAATTTTTATTTTAGACACTAAAAATTTGGCCACCGCCACTAATTTAAGTTTCCTTCTGATTACTCATTATTAATTTTATTATTTCCAAAAAAATCTAAATTTTTACAGAAAAGTAAGATATTCAACTAAGAAGATAAAATAAAGGGTAAACTACCTAATTAGTCACTAAATTTTAATATGTTTTTTTTGTCATTTAAACTATAAAAATTTATAATTTGAAGTTTAAGAAATCCTTTTTAATTACTGTGTGGCTAAATCTCAAACGACCAGTGCATTACATTATTTCCAAGTGAGCTCCACCATATTATTATATTTCCTTTTTATTTTCTTTTATGTTTCTTTCATTTATTCTTTTTTCCTTTTTCTTTCTTCTCCATCATTGGTGCTTGCATGTTGCAGCCATTGCTTGAAATCCTTCATCACATATTGAATCAAAAGAGTAAATAGTTGTAAACTTTTTAATTAAGGATTCTATTAGTTTGTAAATTTTTTGTTGTTAGTGTTGAAGTACATCAACAATTTGCTGAATCTTATAAATTTGGTGGGTTCTCTTTTTTATTATTTTTATCTACATTAATTGATTTTTCTTTCGTATTTATATTCATTAGCAATTTGGTTGCATTTATTAGTTTTTCTATCGTGCTTGATATTCAATAATAATTTCAGGTTAATCCGTTGTGCCAAAATTAGGTTTCCAATGCTTAAATCCTAACACCATAGTAATCTTGCAGTTTGTTTATAGTTATGGATTTTGATGCCTTTTTCTTTTCCTGGCAGAAAAACGTTAAGGTTGTTAGCATTGATGGGTATGACTTATTAGGATGTTCCAAATGACGAGAATGCTTTAAAAAAGTCCGTCTCACATCAACCTGTGAGTATCGCCATTGAAGCTGGTGGCTGAGCTTTCCAACTCTATGAATCAGTAAGCTTGCCTATTTTTCTCATGCAAAATTATCCATCACTTAACGGTTTGTACAATGATTAAGTGTTTTACCATTTCTCAATGTTTGAACATATTTTCAAGGTGTTTCCAATGGTGAATGCAGTTAGATATATATGGCACCGATGATAACGGTCAAGGTTGTTAAGATAAATGTTGTTTGTTAATTTTGTTGCAATTTAGTTACTAACAGTTAATGGGTTAGTGCTATTATCATTGTTGACAACAAGAATATCCTTTGTTGTATAAATACCCATGCTCAAGTATTTTTAATAAATGAAAAAGTTTGAATGGAAGCAAACTTTAACATGGTATCAGACGTCTCATTCATTACGGATTTCTGAGGTCACCAGCAATGATTTTTTATTCAGTTTTTGATAGCCGCTTCTTCTCCACCAAAAAGATTAATATCCTTCTTGATGACTCCAATTATTTGCTATGGCGTCAACATGTACTTGTTGCGATCAAAACTTACAAGCTACGACATTTTCTTGATCCTCAAACTGTTGTTTCTCCATCGTTGATCTCTGATGAAAGTGGTGTGCTTCAAGAAATCATGCTTTTGTGTTGTATAAACAACAGGACAATGCACTTGTCCACCATGTAGCAACAATTTAATTGGGTCAAAAAAATACTTTGTTGACCCCATTTAGCATGGTTTTACAGTCCAACATAGGAAATAAGTAGCTCATATTCCCACTGCACAATTAAATATAACACATTAATAAATAATATGAAATAATTTAATTTATGTACAAAATTCATGTAATAAAGCACATTTTATAAATCCATGTCCATTATTGAGGTTTCAGCAAAATCCACTAAATTAATTAACAAATACTCAAAATTAGTATTATTTTCAAGTAAAAAGGTGGTAAAAGCTACTAGAAAAAACCTATATATATATTCGAGTTTACAGTTTATAAGCTTGGTTGTTAAATAGGATTATTTTCTAAAGGAATTTTGATTAATTTTAAGTTTAAGGACTAAAATAATAAAGCAATAAACTTAGGGTGGAATTCTTGTGAAATTTTATTAATTATGGGTTGTAGAAGAGCTAAGGAGAATTCATTTAGCTTAGAGTTGGTTTAATTGTGATAAATGTGTACATTTCAGTTTTAGGGACTAAATTGAATAAAAGGTAAAAGTTTAAGGTAATTTTATAAAATATCATGATATGATCAAATACATGAAGTTAAAGATTTTAAGATATTTGAATTGGGATGCTATTGAAGCTAGAATATTGGAGCAAAGGATTGCCGAACAAGGTTCGCAACATTACGGCGAACTGTCTATGCAAAGTCATGATGATCAAAGTGAATCGGGGTCACAGTCTAATGATGATCTAACCGAAGCAAACCTTGATGACACGTCAGTAAGAGGCACGCAGTTGAATGACGAGACCTATCAGCAAGCTAACGTAACACTACTTAAACTTGTGAGCTTTGAAGAAGCTAAAACTATTGAAAGCTGAAAATAAGCCATGCGAGAGGAGTTGAATATGATTCACAAGAACCAGACTTGGGAGCTCGTTGACAAATCATCACACAAAAAGGTTATTGCCATCAAGTAGGTGTTCAAAACCAAATTGAATGCCGAAGGCGAGGTTGGTTGTGAAAGGTTTCAATCAACAATATGACATTGATTACTAGGAGACTTTTGCACCAGTATCAAGGCTAGACACGATCAGATCATTATTGGCCTTGGCAGCAGAGATAGGTTGGAAAATTCATCAGTTGGATGTCAACTGAATGACTACTTGCAGTAATAGATCTATGTGGAGCAACCTCCTGGGTTCGCAGTTAAACAAGCTCCGCGAGCTTGGTATTGTAACACCCCTAACCTGTATCCGTCGTCAGAATAGGGTTTCGAAACATTACCGAGTAACCGTAATCTAAATCATTCATTTTTAAAAATTTCAAAAATCATAATATAATTCATCATTAACATGCATAGAGTCCTTTATTAAAGCCTTTTGGGAACATTTAAAAAATTTAGGAAAAAGTTAGAAAAATTTTAACTGCATGGTTCACATGGCTGTATGGCCAAGCCGTGTGGGCATTCGAAGTAGGGACACACAGCCATGTCCCAGCCCATTTTCGTGCATGTGTAACTCACTGACTTTGTAACACCCCTAACCCAAATTTGTCGCCGGAATAGGGTTACGGAGCATTACCGAGATATACATATCAAATATAGACATTTCATATTATTTAACATTCATATTAGAAATCAATCATAAAATCGCTTATATGAGCCCTCGAGACCGAAAATATACATTAGAACTAAACTGGATACTCAGAAAATTTTCGAAAAATATCAAAATTTTTCCAAGGTGCAGATGACACATGCCCGTATGGCCAAACCATGTATCTCACACGGTCAAGAGACACGCTCATGTCTCAGGCCATCTGGACATTCGAAATAGGGGCAGACGGTCGTGTTCCAGCCCGTGTCCAATTTAAGGAGCTCTCTAACTTGGGTCACATGGCCAAGTCACACGCCCGTGTGCTAGGCCATGTGAGTATTTTGAGCATTCTGTTTTGCAATTTTAAAGATGCAGGGGACACACGGCCAAACTACACTCCTGTGTGTCACACATGGCTAAGACACACGTCCGTATCACTTCCCGTGTAGACAAAAATAAGCTATTTCCAAGCCATATTTCTCACCCAACTTTGATATCAACCTAAACACAACAATTTGCACAATCACAAGTCACAAGTTACAATAAGCCCTTCAATTCAAGCCAAACTCAAGTTTAATACATGTCATATATCACATATATCTTAGCATTCAAATTTACCATATTGATCGAAACACATATTTGCTTACTTATACCAAATATACTATCTCAACTCATTCATCAACATGCCTATAAACTATCCATCACTCAACCATACCAAACTTAAATCAAGCATGATAAAACCACACGCATATATATACATCAAAATATGTCCATCACAAGCCATTCCAATAGCTAATCACAACCAAACATTTACTTGCCAACATTGGCCAATTTAACCTATACATGCCATTATAACCAAAATTGATTTACTATATATATATATATATATACCAAAATAGCCAAGGGATAGTGTGATGTAGCTCTGACCAACTTCTAACCTTAACGAGCCTCCGAGTTACTATAAAATAGGAAAAATAAAATAGAGTAAGCTTTTAAGCTTAGTAAGTTCATATACCAGGAATTTAACTTACCATTTATTCACATTAAGGTAAGCAAACTAAACATACTCAAACCAATTTGCCCACATGCCTAAACACATATCCTCATCAAGCATGTTAGTCATGTAATTCATATAATAACTTATAATCACAAATGTATATATTCATCAGGCAAGTTTTATACACATGTAACTTTCAATCTCATTTTTCAACATGTCAAGTAACATCATTTTCATGTATTTCAGGTATATACGTGTAACAATTCATTTCGTATTCATATTGTCTCATACTGAAACTTTGCCCGTAGAACCATTTAAAATATCGATGGATACACGGGTAGTACACACTAAGTGTACAAAATTGTAATCCGTCAATTCATATAATATTCATCAATTCATATTTAGGAATGTTCATATGAGCATATAAACGGGTAGCTCTTTCGAGCCATATAATAGGGAGCTCATATGAGCCATGTAATCGGAAGCTCATAAGAGCCATAATCGAGAAGCTCATGTGAGCCAATATTGGGAAGCTCCGGAAAGCCATTAATTGGTAAGCTCATGAGAGAGCCTTTAATCGAGAAGCTCGTAAGAGCCATATGTCGGGATGCTCATAAGAGCTAAATAATGGGAAACTCGTGAAAGCCAAATATCAGGAGGCTCAAGAGAGCCAATATCGAGATGCTCATGAGAGCTAATAACGGGATGCATTTTTGAGCTGCGGTGTGTCTACAACACATGCATGACTACAACCAATTGGGAACTCTTAATGACGAATGTCATTTGTATCCATCGAATTTCTTAGCTTCAAACGGAACTTAGTACTTGTCAGAAATTATTGGATATGTGATCCATACTTATATATGAAAATTTTATACATTTCACAAACATAACATTCAATTTAAATATATAAACATACAATTTAGTTACACGAACTTACCTCGACAAATGTTCATGTACACAAAAGCTACTAATCCGTTACTTTCTCTTTTCCTTGATCTAACTCCGTATTTGATCTATTCGGATCTATAAAAATGAATTTTAACATCAATTTATATTCAATACAATACAATTCACATTTTTGGAAAAATTATCATTTTGCCCCAATACTTTTAATTAATTACGATTTTATCCCTAGGTTCGGAAAATGAAATTCATGCAATTTAATTCTTATTCCAAGCTTAGTTGATTTTTACATATAACATTAGCAGCTCATGTATTTCATAAAATTCATAATTTTTTCATGAATTTTACATCTTTTCAATTTAGTCCCTAAATCATAATTTCATCAAAATTCCCTTTACAAAAGTTATTTATCGATCAAAAACCTTTCATTTTCTACCATAAAATTTCATAATTCAACTATACTCATCCATGGAAAAACCCTAAAACTTTAATTATTTTACAAATTAATCCTTGAGATAGTTAAATTAAGCTATTACGATCTCGGAAACATAAAAATTATTAAAAATAGGACAAAAATACTCACCTAATTAAGCAAAATAAGCTTGCTAGAACTCCATAACCATGGCTAGGGTTTCCATGTCTTATTTTTAGGAAAGGTGATATAAAATGATGATATTTTCTTATTTAATTAATTTATCATCTTTTATTTATTTACTTTCCAATTTAGTCCTTTTCTTTAATGAGTTTTCCAATGATGAATAATCATGCTTATCTACTAACTCCACTAATTGGTCTATTTGCCATATAAGGACCTCCAAATTTGAATTCCATAGCTATTTAATCCTTTTAGCTACTAGAATTTAACTTTTGTATTTTATGCAATTTGGTCCTTTTTATCAAATTAAACATGTAATTGGTAAAATTTCTTTATGAAATTTTCATACGACATTTCTATTATAATGCAGACTATGAAATAATATTAAAATAAATTTTCTTCTGACCTCAGATTTGTGATCCCGAAACCATTGTTCCAATTTAACTGAAAATGGGTTGTTACAGACTTGGGTCACACGGTCTGGCACACGGGCACCCTTTGAAAATGCCCTCGCACCCCCGTGTGTCTCACATGGCCAAGTCACACGTCTGTATGTCTAGCCGTGTAGACCTAAAATGTGCCTTAAAATACATGTTTATCATTTCTACTTGCTTGGGCATTAAGCAATTCAAAAACCAATCATTTAAACTATTTAAAACATGATCAAACACACTGGAAATGAGCCAAAACAATCATCCTATGTGTCTAACCAATGTACCATCATTGGTACCACATTTATATCATCCATGCATCATTCAAATCAAAATTATAAACATGTCAAAATCCATCAATTTAGCCTAGTTCATATCTACCTAAAACATCAACTTTAATTCACATACACATAACAAGCATTGATTCAATTCAATATATCATATCATGGCTTTAAACACAAACACATGTTTACATATATACCAAACCAACATAACACTTATAATTTCATTTACAATTCATCCACAAAATAACTATCAACTAGACATCCTAGTTACATACCAGCACAAAAAGATAAACACCACCACTTTGAGATCGGGATCATTGTTGGATGTTGAATCGACGATCAAAAGTGAAGTACCTAACCTGCGCATAGAAAACAAAACCGTACGCTGAGTGAAACTCGGTGATATTTAAATAATCCGAACAATTAAAGACATAAAGATACATGAATGCTCAATTTGAAATGCATAATCATATTACTATTTAATAAGCAATTGTAAATTTATCATCTCAATTTCATGCATAATACCACAGTATATCATGATTTGCTCACTTCACTAATATTCTTCCATTAGTTGGTTTAACATATAACTCAATTAACATCACTTACTATAAAATAGTTTTTCATATCTCAATCAACATTTCATTTTAACAATGGCATAATTCAACTATATTCAATCAATGAGTACTTTATTCATATATCTCATTTATAATCACAACTTTTCCAATTTTCATATATCGATTCACTTTCCATTTCCAATTCACATATTTTGCCATTTCAATATCGATCATAGAACTTATTATTTAATTACCCCTATTAACACGACTCGGACTCAGACGAATACATGGATCGAACCAACACACCAGTTTGGCACCCAGTGCCTCATCAAAAAAATCTGAATTAATAATTGTTGCCTAGCGCTATATAAATTGACACCTAGTGTCTCATCAGTTAAACCGAAGTAAATTGGCACCTAGTGCCTCATCAAATCAAAGTTGAATAAATCCCTGAACTCTTCCTATCCTATGGCATGTCATATATATTCGACTCAGCCCGATACAGTTAATAGGGTTCCAATTCACTTTCTAAATACAACTAATATCCAATTATCATAATTGCACATTATCACATTTACACATATATTTATTTTAATTCAAATAATCAATACATTCATAAGATATATACCAACTCAATCCATTTCAATCAACTATAATTTCAATTCAATATCAAAGTGTCAAAATACTCACCTCAACCACTTACCATATGCATTAAATCAAAATATAATAATTAGTAACTAGGTTCTGATTATAGAAATACAAACTATGGATTCCGAGCTATTCGACTTCGATTTTATCCTTCCCCTTTTTAGCCGAGGATTTCGGTACAATGTTAGCTACGGAATTAAAACAATTAAAATTCATCAATACAACAAAATTCAATCTCGTATTAAATATTTGAAATTTTTACTCATTGTTTGCCTAAATTCCAATTTAGTCCCTAAACCGAGACTAATTTTTATTCTTTACAATTAATTCTATATTTACATAAAAATTTCACTTTAAACTAAATTTAACTCTATATTTTCAATTAAACCCCTAAATTTTAAATTTTTCACAATTTAGTCCCTATTACTCAAAATTTACAATTTATTCTACAATTTAATCCTTTTCCATTTCTAACTTAAAAATCTATCAATTTAATCCCTAATACTAAAACTATTTAATAATAGCAACATTTAAAAACTTAATCAATACTAAAATTACAACATGCGTTGGGTAGTCCTAGGTACTGGAATTCTAAAAACATAAAAATCATAAGAAAAATAGACTAAATTGACTAACCAATTAAAGTTGAAACTTAAAAGTCCTTAGGATGCCGCCGTTCTACTTTCTCCTTTCTATCTTTCTTTTCTTTTCTTTCTCTTTTGCATGTTAACATCTTTTTCCTTATGTTTTTATTATCATAACCATTATTATTTTATAAATTATACATAAATTAAATGTATTTTAACTATTATTATAACATATAACATATATATAATTTAAAGTTTCATTAATGACCGTCCACTAACATGAAATAATGTACATTTGCTACTTTAGTTCTTTATAGTTAATTTAATTTATAATTCAACTTTTAACCTTTATGTGATTTAGTTCTTATACTATAATAACTCTTAATTCATGCAATTTCATTTAACCGAAATCTAATTAACTACACAATTAATTTCGTAAATATTTTTAATAAATATTTAAGAATTCGATTTACGAGAATAGAGTCCCGGAGATACACTTTTTGACACTCCTGACTATATAGAGTCATTACAGATATGCAAGAATAGATGAACATTTCGTGAGCTTGAGATTTGAAAAGAGTCCTAGCAAACCTACTATGTATATGAAGAAGATTGGCGAACTCACGGTGTTAATTGTTTCGCTATATGTTTACGATCTTCTTGTGATTTGGAGTAGCAATGACTTAGTGAAGGAGTTTAAACTGCAAATGAAGAAGATATTTGAAATGTCGGATCTAGGATATATAAGACATTTCCTTGGGATGAAAGTACGACAAGTTCAAGAAGGTATTTTCATAAGCCAACAGAACTTCGCACTAAAGATTTTAAAGAGGTTCTACATCGAGAAATGTAAACCAATCAGCACGTCTGTTGTAGTTGGAGAAAAACTCAGTAGTAGTGGAAAATTTCAGAAGATTGATGAAAAAAACTATCGAAGTCTTATTGGTTGTTTGTATGTTCACAGTTGGCTTATAGTCAAAATTTATGCATTGCTACGATGCATCTCATTTTAAATATGCGAAAAGGGTGCTGAGACTACAATGGACACTGCAATGGCGAACTCATCAAAGTTTTTTGGATACACTAACAGTGATTGGGTTGGATCAGTGGAGGATATGCGACGATATTTCTTTTTGCTTGGATCTGGGGGTATTCTCTTGGTGTTCTAAGAAGCAATTGACAGTTGCTCAATCCATAGCTAACCTTGAGTATGTAGCTGCAGTAGCAATAATCAATCAAGCAAATTGGATGAGAAAGTTTTTGTCTGACTTGAATTTTATGCAAAATGAAGCAACTCAATTTTTTTTACAATAATCTGCCATAACAATTGCGAAGGACCCAATCTTCCACGGGAAGACAAAACATTTTAAAATTAAGTACTACTTCATGAAAGAAGTCGAACAAAGCAAAAAAGTGACTTTGGTTCATTGCAGTACTGAAACTCAATTTGCAGATTTTCTAACCACACTACTTCGGAAGATGAGGTTTGAAAATTTGAGAGATAAATTTGGTGTTTGCAACATGAAAACCAAGGAAAGTGTTGCGAGATTACTGTTCATGCATCATGCAAGCAAATTAAGAAGCTATGAAGCAACTGGATTTGAATAACTTGCGTGCAAGTTATGTTTTCAGATTATAATTTCTAAATTTTTTAAAAGATTTAGAATTTATTAACCTAATATATTTGTTATTTATTAGCATATAATCTTTATTATTTCTTTCCATAGAAGTTTTTCTTTGTTAGAAGAACTCAGGTTTCATTGTTCAAAACGGGGGTGAGTGAAATATATAAAACTATTGCAGACAATTTTGTTGCAATTCAATTGTTTCTTGTCTGCAATTCTTTCGTATCATAATAATTCCGACAAACTCCCTGACCATATTTTTCCTTGGGTGCATTGATGATTGTTAGCAAGCTCGGCCACGGATACATATAAGTGTTCCAGAATCTTTTGTAAGTAAGTCCACCTTATAAGCAGGCTTGGCAGAAACCTTAGTGTCGCCTTTGAATTTCGAGCTGGCTTTTGGATCACCGGATTGAGAGAAAAAAGCCCCATTCAGCATCAGGTCCCCTTCTGATCTCCAATTCCACGTCTTCCATACTTCTGGTGGTGCATAGTCCCTCTTGGTCACCTTTACCAAAATTTACCAGTCATGAATATTACTTTAGAAAGTAAAAAAACATAACATTTTATTTCTGATAAGGAAATGAGATTGGCTACCTCCTTAGATGCCACGTGACGTCGAGCAATATATCGGTTGCCTTGGCTGATGACTGTAGGGTGGCTACTGCCTCCAATGGCATACATGAGCCAATGAGTATAGTCATTGTTGACCACATGGATAAACCCCCATCGACACCTCGGCATCCTTTGTACCAATCCTTTACCGAAGTGGTTGAAAACAAGAGTGATCTGCATCTTTTCATCCATTTTGTGGTTGTCATTTGCTCCAAACAACATCACCTGTATCAACAGATACAGATAAATTATTCGTCACCCTAGCTTGCTCAACCTCATCCTAGAATCAATGGTAAAAACAATTTTAATATTAATGATCCTTGGAAGTATCAAAATTTTGATTACCTGGTCGTGATGAGTGAAATGGCTGTTGGAGATTGTTATGGCAGTTGATCCCTGAATGGCATCAATAAGACCATCCCTACACTTATACATTGAAAGGTGATCAAGCCAAACGTTCGTTGCTCCAAAAAGAGAAATCCCATCACCATCGCTCTTTGTCCTGAACCCATAGTGGTTTACGGAATCCCTGATCATGCCGCCATTGCCCGGAACAATGTGATGAATATGGAGGCCATGGATAATAACGTTCCTCACATACTGGATAGTAATACCAGCCCCATAAGCCACATGCACATTGGCTCCCCTAGCGTCGATTGTTTTGTTACCCGACATAATGAGCTCCTCTTTTAGCCTGATGATCATAGCTCGTGCAAAGATGATCCAAAGAGGTTCCTTCTGGATCACAGCATGACGTAGGGTTCCAGGTTTAGGATTTAACAAATCATCATCTGAAGGATCGGTCACTACGTAAATTCTTCCGTACTTTCCACCAATAGTACCACGGGCGAATCCGATGGCGCAATCAGCCAGTCTCTGCCTGTTTTTCTCCCAGTTACGATCACAGCGCCAGCACTGATCAATGGGGTTGGTTGGATCGCAGGGACCGCCTTTTTTTCTTGCCCTCAATTGTCGTCTAGTGCTATTTAGCCCCATCAGCGACCTTGATGCAAAATAGAAAATACAAAAGCCGATATCAACTAAAAAAAACATTTCAAAAACCATTAGTATTTGAAAAATGGCACTTAACAATCTCAATCCTATGTTTCTACCTGGAAACAAGGTGGTTGACATGCTGGGTAACTTCCTCAGGATTGGGGTTATATGCCTGCTCGGTGTTTTCTTTAGCTTCCAATTCACGTTGTTTCCAATATCCATCATATTCTCCGATGTGACCTTGCAGAGCTGGGATTATGGCAGCAAAGAAAAATAATAGTAACTTAAAACTTCGATTGCCAGCAGCATCCATGTATAGCACTTTTTGCTTTGGGCTTCAGATTTCGGCTCCTGGCAAAATTAAAAGAGGCTATTTTCAAGACGCCTCGAGGTCCTGGTGCAGACATTACCAAGAACAGCGACAACCTATGTCGAAAGGGAGTTATGAAGAGGAAACCAAAGTGGTGCCCTTGTTTGAATACAACAAAAATATCCTAAAAATAGAGAAAAGCAATATTTTTCCCTTTCTCTTCTCCGCGGCAAAGGAGGGAATGCTAGCTGCCATTTCTATTCTTGGGAAATTGTTATACTTCAATGATTTTAGAATAGACTAGAATTAAATCCCGCATACGCCGGGGCTTCCAATTTTATTAATGAAATTTTAATTAATTAATATAAATTAACTAATTTTTTATCCCATAAAGGTCGATTTATTATAAAATTTGTCTCAATTATTTTAATATTTGAGTAGTAATGTTTCAGATGCCTCATAGATTATAGAACACGTCCTATGACAATTCTGTTAGTATTCACTGGCCTTAATGTTGTGCTCGTCTCCATCATTACTCCTAAAACTTTACGCTAGTTCAAATATTTTGCTGTTTTAAATATTAATTTAAAGTTCAAATATAATTCTAAATTTAAAATTTTGGTTTATCAAAAATTGTAACTAAAAGCTTAAGATTTGGGGCTAAAAATATTCAAAATCATCATAACTTGCTCATAATTTTTAAGTTTTCTAATTCACGTAGGTTACTTCAAGAGATTTTTTCTGCTAAGATACAACTCAGTTTGGCTAGAAAAACATACCACTGGAGAGATCACATTTTGTTCAACAGAAATAATTTAAAGTTGGACTTGAATGAGATACAATAGATAATTTTAAAAAGCCATAAATGTAGTTACCCATATATGTTGAAAGCTTTAAGTTTGAGTTTTTGACTTGGGTTTTGAATTAAGGTTTTCGATTTGAAATTTTAGAGTAGGTTTGGACTTTCACTTTCAATTTTGATTTTAGACTTTTGATTTGGTTTTGATTTAGGGTTTTGGTTCCAAGATATTTCAGTTGTACAATAACCTCCCAAATAATTGAACATATCTGATAATTCTATAATTTTGTAATATATATAAATAAAAGAATTGAACAAAAAGAGTTTAAAAATTAGTTTAATATAATGTTTAACTTCATAAAACTTATTTTGGCTAACAACAATATTAAAATGAAATAATAAAAAAATTGGTATTCCTTATTTCAAAATTTTCAAGACTTTTTACTCATTCAAATAAGGATATTACTTTAAATTTCAAATGTAACTCTAAAATTATAAATTTCGTTTCATCAAAAATAGTAACGAAAGGCCTAAGATTTCGGGCTCAAAACATTGAAAATCGTCACAACTTACTCATAATTTTTAAGTTTTCTGGTTCAAGGAGGCTTATTTGGGAACTTAACTCTTCTAAGACATAACTCAATTTTGCTAGAAAAATATTCCAATGGAAAGATCACATTTCATTCAACAGGAACCATTTAAAATTCGACTAGAATTAGAAAGAATAGATGGCTTTAAAAAGCCTTAAATGTAATTACCCAAATATGTTCAAAGCTAAGTTTCAGTTTTTGACTTAGGTTTGAGTTTAGGTTTTCGGTTTCGAGTTTTAAATTCGGTGTCGATCCAGGCTTTCACTTTCAATTTCGGTTTTGAGTTTTAGCTATATTTCTTGTGTTGTGTACAATATTCCCAAATCTGTTTGGTAATAATATTTTCTCTACTTTTTCCCATAAATTTTATCAAAGTCTTTTATTTTGTGAAATTTTTTGATGTTGAACAAAAATATCTAAATCTTTATTGAATTAAATTAAATTATCATTCATATTTGAAAATTACTCCCAACTCATTTAAAATTCTTTTGGCCATATATATATATATATATATATATATATATATATATATTTGCTCTTTTATAATTTGCAATAAACTAGTAAAATTTGATAAAATAAAGCCTATAAAAGTTAACTTTCCACAACTTAAGAATTTTGAAAACATTTTGACAACATTAGACTTTACACTTAAGAAGACAGACCATGGGCTGAAAGAGGTTAGCAAAATGATTTAATCTTCGTTTAGATGAGTGGTGAGTTTAGCTCCGATGAGGTGAAAAATTACGGTGACAATAAGAAATGATGGGAATGAATAGTATAACGATAAAATTAAAATTAATGATGAAGCGTGTATTTAGATTCAAACGAAACTACAACGGTGATTTGAGAATAAAAAATGACTATTAAATATATTACATTAAAAATTAAATATAATAGAATGTTTATATTATTTTAAATTTATAAAATTATTAAAAACATGTAAAATTGTAATTTTATTTAATAAAATAATATGTATCACAATATTTTTATAAATATTTTAATTAATTGTTTTGCAACCACTCTAAATTATTTATTATATTAAATAATAAGTTATATATAATTATTTTAATAGTTAACCATTCTTTATAAAAATGCTAAGTATTATTTCAATAAATAAAAACATTATTTTTTTGAGGGAATAAAAAAAAAACTACTTAAATCATATTGAGTATTAAAATATACTAAGAGAATTTGATATTAAATAAAAAAATTTGACATTAAAAACTTAGTTGGAATTGTTTGTCTTATGTTGAATATGATTTACAAATGAATTTTGATTGGAAGTTTTAGGTGGACCCATGGTTTCTCTTTATATCAACTTAGTGAGAAGTTTTGTGTGATTATTAATATATCTATGCGGTGAAAATACTCAAATTTTGGTCAAAGATAAAATTATATTCATCTGTGTTACCTAGCCTTACATGAAGGGAAATTGAGTTGGAATCTTTTAAGTGAATAGGTTCTAGTCGCAACTCTTAGATTAACATAATTTTGATTTGCTTATAGGTTGATGGTTTTTATGAGACTGAAAAAAAGATGTGTTGGATATATTCTCTAACGATATCATAACTAGTTAAATAGGCCCTTTCATTTCTCTGTAGCTTCTAGTCAGGCTGGCTTGGGCTTTTGGCATGTTGAGTAGTTAAATAGGTGGCAATCAAAGATAATATGTTATCATTTTTGTTAACACTAGCTGATATCTGATAGTTGATTAACATTACGTGAAACGTGATAATAAAATATCAAACGGTTTAATTAGAGAAGCATGAAAATATTCAGCTATGATTATAGTTTATGTTTGCAAAGCTACAATCTGAAGTTGAAAGTTTTACTTTTTTAACCTCTTAGTTCGATTTCTATTTGCGAATGTTAATTTATGTTATTGTTTTCTGTATGAATCATGCATTCACCTCGTCAGTTGCATGCGAGAATGACCTAGTTTTGTTTATCTATTTGGGGGGCAGGTTCACACGAATATATTCTTGCTATTTCTTTAGGTTAATATGTTAATTCTTTTTTGCTAGGTTTAAGTTTATTTGACATTAATTTGCGCTAGCATTATGTTTGTTTGCTTTTTTTGTTTGTTTGTAGGTCTTAGCTTTTAAGGACATAGCTCCTCAAGCTCCTACGCACATTTTAATTATTCCAAAATCAAAGGATGGCCTAACTGGTTTGTCTAAAGTACAATCTTTGTTGTCCTCACGGCTAACTGATAAGCAGTAAACATTTATACCCTCTATCATAGAGGAAACTACAATTATGGTTGGGTATTAATTTGGAAAAAAAAAGTATGGAGTACTGTTAAAAGAATGCTGCTCAAATTTTGTCAATTTGATTTGCCTTTTGTGTTTTGTTCACTTTTAATATTGTATAATGAAAAGGAAAAGAAGGAAAATGGGAGTGAAATTAAATGGAAATTGTATCGAGAAATTCTGGTGATAAAGACTAAGAGAATATTAGTGGTTATAAGAAGGTGGGGAACTGAAAGAACATCAATGCTGAGGAAAACCTTAAAACTTGATATGCAAGTATTGATAGGTATAGGCTATAAATCCATGAGATAAATTGAGCTTCTAAATATATCCGTTCAATGAAAAACCCTAAAAAACCTTAAAGCAATATCCATTACTCATCCTTGTTGGAAGAAATTGTCTTTAGAGTTAAATTACATATACCCCTCCTTCCTTGAGTCAAAGTTGACCTTCACGATAAACAAAAAGTATGTCATCGAGTCTAGAATTAAAAAGCTCATCACCAAGTTATTTCAATCCATCAACTTATTGCAATCACTAAAACACTTGTAAGGTGTGTAATGAAAAAAACATAAGACACAAAGATGTCTGATGAAATAATTTAGTGTTAGAATTTACAATTTGTGTATCCATGGCTTGTTATTTTTTTTTCTATGTCATAATCATGTTTAAAGTGTCATTTATTTATTATAAGTGTTGATATTTTAAAATAATTGGTGTTATATTGATTCTAATATGCTTTTGTGCTTGTGTAATTAATATTATATTTTAGTTATTTTTCTTGTGTCGTGTACAATATTACCGGGTCTCTTTAGTAACAATATTTTCTCTATACTTTTGCCCATAAATTTTGTCCTAGTTTGATTTTATTTTGTGAAACTTTTTTATGTTGATCAAAAGTATCTAAATTTTTATTGAATTAAATTAAATTATCATTCATATTTGATGTTGAACAATATTTTCTCTTCATTTATTGTCTTAGTTGATTTCTCAATGCATTCTAATTCTGAATGATTATTTTTTCTTTTTCTTTTTTGTTAAAGTTAGCTTACATAATTTAAAAATTATCTTTGACCAATAGTTTGATAATTATTACCTTATACAAGTACTATTTGATTTTGTTTTTTCAATGCTGTTATAGTGCATAAATATTGAGGATTAAATATTTAAAATTAAAAATAAATTGACATGATATATATACCTATTATAATATTATTCAATTAATTTTATACAATTAATATACAATTAATATAAAATGAAATAGTTTATGTAATATTTTAATTTATTATAATTTTTTAAATTTTTTTAAAATTTTAAAATCAACACTAAATTAAATTGTTATACTGAGAGTTAAATATTTAAGAAATAAAAGCAAATTCCTATGATCTATACCCAATAGAAACGCCATGTCATCGGGTAAAAAGAATATATATCAAAAAATTCATTAACCTTATAAACTATTAAAAAAGAATTCAGGATGAGTTTTTTTTTTCAATTGAAATGGGCTTTTTTTTAATAAATCCAGCAAGCCAACTCTAGTCTATTGACAACTTTAATCCAACAAACCGAAATGGACCGTCTGCATGAGAGGAAGAAAATAAGGAAGCCAGCCACTAACTCGATTTCAATCTCTCTTCTGATGTATCTCCGGCAATAACACTCCACCGTTCCATTCCATCTTCGTTTGTTGGATTTTGGCTCAGATTGACTCCCGGGCAAGAATTCGTGCCTTTGTTTCACAGTTCGACTCCTTATTTCTCTTCTCCTCAAGATTCTTCTCATTTGAATCTTTGCCATTATCGTTTTTAGACAGCTTTTGGTTTGAATTTACGGGTGGATCATAGGATGGTTGACTGAATCGGTTTCCAAATTGGGTTTTTGTTTTGTATTGTAAGCAATTGAGTGAATTGGGATTATAAATCCATAAATGAATTTTGGATTTCTTTGTCTTTGTTCGATACACGTTGAGAAGGAACACAGAGTTCCATTTTCAATGTTTCAAGCTGAAGGAATGGCTAGCCAAGGTTGGGGTAGGTCCAAAAATACGGAGTCAACCAACCCAGAAAGCTGATCAGGAAATCCCTCACCCTGAATATCTCGGACTCCTACAGTGACTAAAGTGCTTATTCCAGTCCTCTCGAAGTCCTCTCTGTTGAAGGAGTGAAAAATCGTAAAATATTCCTTCTTTCGGCGAACCAACACAGAAGAATCAAAGAAAAAAAAAACAACCATCCTTGGATCTTTCTATTATCAATTAGACAAACAGAAACCATATAATGGGATAAAATATACATCATAAATGAGTCCTGCGCAAGGTTCCATAAAACCGAGATAATTTTGAGACTACGAAGCATGACAGCAATAGAATGTTGTATTTCAAAGAATACATCTACCTGAACAGACTTCTGAAATCTACCTAGAATTCAAGCTCAACCTAAGCAGTTTCTAAAATCATATTTCATAATTATCTTTGAAACCAAAATTTCATAACAATGCACTCACTAATGAAACTAATAAAGATCGGTAAACCAAGACAATTAGAGACAATGAAGTATCATGGCAACAAAATGTAGATCTATGAAGACATCAACTCAAGATAACCCAGTGTTCAAGTTTAATCTATGCAATTACTATATCATATTTGATCACAATGCACTTTTGCAAACAATGAACATTAAGGCTTACCTAGCTGAGGCAGCCCTCTCTTCATGGAAATCAAAGGTATACACATGTCCAGTTGGAGCCACAGCCCTTGCAAACGATGTTGTTAATGAGCCACTATCAGTCCCGGATTCAAGAACCAAACAACCCGGAACTACTTCCAAGTACATAATCACAAAGCTAATATCCGCAATATAAAGAATCTGAGTCCTATGACTTAGAACCAAAGTCCATAACTCCTGCGTCGGAGCCAATAGGTAAACGAATCCACCTCTGTTGCTGAAAATTATGGAACCAAATGGCTTCCCGATCATTTAGATACACCGAAACAATTTTGAAGAACCGAATTCTCGCACACTTTAACAGCAATTTCTGTACCAAAATTTACTCCCCAAAACGAAAATATTTACCACATATCCAAAGTTCCATTAAGAATAAACTATCACCTAGAATACCAGGAAGACCCAAATTCATTAATATATATATATATATGTATATAAATAGGAAAAGAGCATCACCATTGTCGACGGAGATACGCATTATATTTTTAGTTTCTAAAGGTCACTTTCTCAATACAGGAAAATTCTCAGGACATGTATCATTCTTGTGATTTCATGCCAACCCAGCTCCACCAAATCTCTGAACTTGTATCTACAATAGGTACGCTGGAGAAGTACTCACATGCATCTCCGATTATGCACTTATCAGCCATCAAGTTGAATTTTTATCAGTATTGCCTTCTTGCTGTGCTTTAGAAGAATCTTCCTTTTTCTCCATGACCTGCTGGATGCCTTCTGGATATCCTTCTATGAAACTCTTAAGAGCATCTCTATATGCAGAAGCCCTTGTAATGTATAACCTCTGTAAAGAAGGCCCCAAAGTCTCCAACCCCTCCTCTTGCAGCAATCGCTATTAAATCATTTACTTAGACAACATCAAAACAATGTAAAATTGAACAAGATAAACTATAATACCAGGAAAATAAGAGACAAAAAAGGGTGAGACGAGAGAAATTTGGCTTAAAAAATTTTAGTTGAAAAAGAGAAGCTGTACCAGCAAGGTAAATGATGACAGAATAAGTAGAAAATTATCATGAGTTAAAAATTTTCTTTCTAAAATCAATTGAAGAAATATATATTAAGATGTTCACAAAATAGAATGTTGGCAGATGGCACATCATGCTATCATTCTTCAGAGTGATACCAAAAAGAAGAAAAAAAAGTACCTAGGTAGCATATAATAACGATATGATCGTCACTGTAATGGCTCTAGACGATGAAACCCAGATAACTAAGACTGCTAGGAGATAAACAATAATTTAATATCTTCCTTAACAAGTGAACCTTGGCCTGGTGAAGAAGGGATTCACCAAAAATATGCCAATGGAAGCGTAAAATATAATACTTGAACACAAGTGCCAACAACATAATAAAACAAAATGCAATCACGGATGGCTCGGAGCAGCAAGGGGAAAAAGAAATCAAACAATAAATTCCATGCTACCTCTAGACAAGTTCTACTAGAAAAGGAAATTGAAATGAAAACCTAACTGAACTCAAGCATTACGTGACTTTGTTCCTTGACCTCCATAAGATGTCTCAAGCACGAATCTAACGGTTTCTTGCACATATAATATGCCGCATATTTTGCAAGTCATGCTATATACTTCTTGATTCATTACAGACAACTTATACATCAGAACATTTCAAGATAAGAAACCACATCCTTCCTATAATCATTTGGTTTAAGATCAGGACCAATGTCCCTTACCCAACTTGCAGCATAAAGCCTAGAGGCCTCCTTCAAGACCTAAAGAAAGATGACAGGTTTTTACTACTTATATACTAAAAATAAATAAATGCCTCTCTTATTCCCTAATGCATAGGCAAATAATAGGTTCTTGAGCATTATTTGACATTCAAGTGGTTAAGTTAACCATCAAGTAAGCAGAACAGTACATAAAAGTCATTTGATCATTTCAATATCCCAATGATCTAATTTCCCCCCTGATCACCAGCTAGCATCTGTGAAATTTCAAATTTCCATTATGCTTCTTTAAAATTTGTTAAATGGAACAAAAGCAAAAAAACATATATTATAAAAAAGAATGAAAATAAACAGCAGAACCGGGCACTAAAAATACCGAACCGGGACGAGATATGATGGGAATATTCTTGGAATAGCTTATCCCTAAACGGGATATAACATGGATATCCCTCTAGCAGAAAAAGAATGAAAGTAAACCCAGTACTTATTAAAATGTTGTTGTGAAATGTCAAATTCTCTGAAAATATTTAAAAATATACCCAGTACTTAATTAGTGTTTTCTTATTCCCTGAACAAATATAATGCAGCTTTAACAGCTTTAAATACACCGAAACGATTTTGAAGAACCGAATTCTTGCACACTTTTAACAGCTTTCATAGTATCATGCCTCTCATATACAATAATCAAATCTCCACCTCTAATGCTGCGATCGAAAGATATCTTCGTCAAGGAATGCATAAGCAACATCCTTAAAAGACAGAAACCACATTCAATTGAATACATAGATGATGTTGGACTAATATGCAATTTCTGTACCAAAATTTACTCCCCAAAACGAAAATATTTACCACATATCCAAAGTTCTATTAAGAATAAACTATCGCCTAGAATACCAGGGAGACCCAAATTCATTAAAATATATGAATGTAACTAAATAGGAAAAGAATGTAAGACGAATGATTTCATCAATAGTTAAGGTAGAAAATTGAGAAAAAAAGACTTACCCAGAAGTACCTTCTGAATTAGATAGCAATATTTTCCAGATATGAAGAAGAAAATAGCATGGAAGCAGCTAAAAACCCTCGGTTTTGTTAAACTTCCATTGTTAACCAAATAGCGTTTTGAATATAAGGCTAGGTAACAGATGAATATAATTCTATCTTTAACTAAAATCTGAGTATTTCACCACATGGATATATCAATAATCACACAAAACTTCCCATTCAGCTGATATACAGAGATACCATGGGTCTACCTAAAACTTCCGATCAAAATCCATTTGCAAATCATACCCAACAGAACACGAACAATCCCAACTATTTTAAAGAAAATATACCCAATCCTTACTGATGAATGCAACTACCTAGCAGTATGAAAAAGAAAACATATATGCATACACGAATCATGACAATCTCCACCGTATATGATCATGAAACCCAAATCGACAAAAACCTTTGCAATTAGCAAATGGGTTGAAATTCTCCAATTCTTCAATTACTACCAATATTAACAAGCATCCCTTTTTTATTATATATAAAATCTTTATTTCAAAGCTTTTTATATTATATGGTTTAAGATTTTTGTATAAAGTTTCCTCCCAATATCTTGTATACTATTATACATATAAAGCTCATAATAAAATTAGTTTTGTTGTTACTTTCTTATTTTTATTATCTTATGTTTGGAAGCTTAGTGTAATTCATTTTGATATGTTTTTAGTGCATTGGTTAATTCATTTTATGTGTATGCTATTATCCTTTGTGGAGTATAATATATTATTCATATATGTTGTTATATGCTTGTAATTCTATTTTTTTTATGAAATCACCATTTTAAAATTCTTTTACATCATAATATTTTGATGTTTTATATAGCACTTTGTTTATAAATTTTTATATACATTTGTGTACATATATTAATTTAGTTGAGCTTTCTACTTGAAAATACTCGTATTTTAAAATTAATCTAGGTGGTTTAATTTATTTTAATTATTTCGCATTATTTATATGTGTATAATTTTTTTAAAAATTTGTTATTTTAATATTTTTGTATAATGTCTCATTTAAATATCCTTGTGTATATTTGTACATATATTATTTTAATGATTAAACTGTCGTTTTAAAATTCGTTTTTATGCTTTTAAAATTGTTACTTCGAAATTCTTTATATCGTATTATTTTAATATATTATATAATATCTCATTCAAACACTTTTATATATATATATATATATTTGCAAGTATATGACAAAATTAATTTGGGTTATGTCTAAATTTATTTATATATATATATACACGATTTGTAAATCTAATATGTTTTTCAAATTATATTTCATAATATATATTTTTTACCATCTTTGCATATTTTATACATAAATTTTTTTATTGTTCCTTATTATATATAAGTTGTCAATTTTAAACCGATGTCCTTTAATACTTCGTATATCATTCGATTTAAATATTAATTCTAAATTATATTTTAATGGTCATACGTATACCTCTATTTTGTTTCTGTAAAAGGTTTCTAGTTTAACAATTCATGTAATATAGGTTATGTGTTCATCCTTTTAAATTTGTCTTATACACATATATATACTTATTTTTTCTATAACTTTCATTTTGCTTTGCACATAAGTGTGTTGTGTTAGGTTACATATATTATTGTGGTTTATTATTTTCGTTTTGTATCACAATTGATTATTCTTCATTCATGATTAGAAAATTGATAATTTTTTAGATTAGTAGAATTCTGTTGTTATTTTGTTAGTTGATTAAACGAATTATATTATCTCCATTCATTCATCATAATACTTCATACATGTATATCATCCCGTGTTTTTTTATTTCCATTCCGATCTACAAATATCACTTTATAATTTCTAATTCTTTAAAACCAATTATTCCCTTTTATTTCAAGTTAAATTAGTGTATTTCAAGCTGATTTTATAATTATTTGTTCCTTAAGACGGAGGCGATGTTCGATGTTTGACAATTCGGGGAATCGTGCCCTATTGTGCTGGGTTGTAATTTCTCGTTTGCTCAAAATAATCGAATATCTCTTTAGAATTTCATTCGTGTTTTCTAAAAACTTTTTAAAATGGAGGAAATGTTCGATGTTTAGCAATTTGAGGAATAGTGCCCTATCGTGCTGGATTGCAATCTCCCATTTGTTCAAAATAATCGAATATCCCTTCGAAATTTCATTCGTGTTTTCTAAGGCAAGGCAATGTTCAACGTTTGGAAATTCGAAGAATCATGCCCTACTGTTCTGGGTTTCGATTTTTCATTGAACTAAATAGTTGAGCATTCTTTCAAAATTTCCAAATTATAAATTTTTTGGAAGTCGAAATTTATCGTGTTTTTGAGGGTATAAATGATCGCATCCTACCGTGCAAGATGTGGTGCTATATTCCTTTAAAACAAGAAGATTTTGACGTCCAATTAGGGTTATTCAAATGTGATAAAAAAAAACTTCATTTCAAAAACATTTTAAATATTAGACACAAGGACAGTTATTTAATCGATTTGGTACCAATTTTGGGGCGTAATGAGAGTGCTAATCCTTCTTCATACGTAACCGACTCCCGAACCCTTTCTCTCAATTTTCGTAGACCTAAAATTATTATTTTAATAAATCAAATGTTTTATTAAAATGATCAACTTCAAGGTGATCCGATTACACCTAAAAAAAAAAGGTTGGTGGCGACTCCATTTTTACTTTCCAAAAAGTCGATCCCCATTTTCAAAAAAATGGTTTCGACAAAGCCAATTGCATTCTTTCTAACTCTTACTTGAACATGAAAAACACTTTTGTTAAGACAACTTTCACTAATAACTGACAACACTCACAAAAGCAAACAAAGGACAAAGACATTTCAGAACCAATATGTAGAATTAAAACATCAAGAGCACAAGTCAACCAAAACTCAAACACCAAGTAAGAACAGATGACACCAGGACATGGAAATACCAATAATCGCATGAGAAATCAATAAAAAGAACAAATATCACCCTCAAGCCATGAAAATACTTCCTTCAAATGCCAACCTTACCTAATACATCCGCTATCTCATTTCCTGAAAACATTTGACCAAATTGACTGATCCAATTAATGAACCTAATAATTTCAAGGCATAAGGCCACTTCCACGTTCATTCCTTAGAATCCATCCTCTTAAATACAATAAGCATCCCTCAAAATTCCAACAAATTCTCATCTATTACCCTTAGCAAGACCACTAGTGAAAATAAATTAAACAAAAATAAAAAATACAGCCCTTTATATAGACAGCTCTTAAGACAAACAAATGAACCTCTACTCTCTCATTCTAACTTAGAATGTGTTACCCCACAAGTCTCGATGCATTACTTTAGGCCAATAACGGGCTACTTGTCAAAATGCACAAGGACGACGTATCTTCTCCAACTTATAAGGGCAGGGGGTGTTTGCATTTCTATCCATTTTAAGATAAAAATGGAAAAGGTCAAAAGTAGTGCCTTTCGAATTTTTAAAAGCCAGACCAAGTTCCAGGTCGAGACTAGAATTTGGTCAAGGGAAGTTTGTTTTAAGAAACAAATAAAAAAAATATATATATAAAATGAGCATCACCTGTAGCAAGAATCAAGCCATAGTTCAAGAAGGAAAAAAAAAGGCCTGATTTCTAAAAGATCTTTCCAGCGTACAAATAAGTAGTGACTGAATCCGCAAAATTTAAAATCAGAAGTAAAAAGAAAAAGAAAAAAGATCAGAACCTTATCATCTTCATACACCACGGTAGCTGGTATTTCCTTGTTGATGATTTTGTCAAATCTGAAAAAAAAAAAAAAAAACAAGTAAATGAGAAGGAATGATCCCTAATTCACATCGAAGTGAAAAGGGAAGGAACATTTACTGTCAAGAATTATTCTAAAAAAAAAAAAAGAATTCTTTTTTTTCTAAAAGAAGAAATTGACGCATAGAAGGAGAAGGAGAAATATAGGGCTGGGCTGACATGGTAGGAGAATCAGAGGGAGCAGCAGCAAGGGCAGCTTCTTTCTCCAAAGCCATGAGGGAAGATGCCGGAGGCAAAGGGTCGGTTCTTCTTTATTTCATCATTCATCTATAAATATAATCACTAACCCTAATTTCTTGTCTTTTTGCATTGGGTGAAAAATTTATATAAAAATTATATTTAATATAAATTTGTGTAAACCGCACAGTTAGGTCTGAAGCAGGGCAGTGATAAATATAAATTTGTGAATATTTCATATAAATATAAATCACAAACCGCACAGTTAGGTTGAAAGGTACTCACCACATATGCCAAGCTCACTTCCATGCATACCTAGCTAAAGGATAAGCATTGTATAACTTATGCATATTATAAATAATTACTGACATTCCTCAAGCTTTGGAGGGATAAATATCATGAGCATACTCCATTGGCGAGTACCTTTCAACCTTTTCAGGCATACCTCAATGAAGGTACAATTATACAAGTAATTACAAGTTTTTCAGGGAAAAATATTGTGCAATGTTCAAGCACATATTTCAAGGAACTTAGTTTTCAATGCATATTTCTACTTCTCAAACACTTAACCTACGAGACATACTTTCTATTCTTAAACACAGCCTTCAAGGCATACCTAATTTTCTTCGGCACTTAGCCTTTAAGGCAAACTTCGTCTTCTCAAATACTTAGCCTTCAAGGCATGCTTTGTCTTCTAAGACACTTAGCGTTCAAGGCATACTTCGTCTTCTTAGACACAGCCTTCAATGCATACTTCAACTTCTCAAACAACTAAACTTTTCAAAAACAAAGCCTCTTCAGGCACATTTAACCTTTTTAGGTAAATAGCGTTTCTAAGAACACCTTGCACATTTATACTTTGCCTCCAAGGCTTCATGCATTCATATTTGAATGTTTACACCTTGCCTTCAAGGCCTTGTGCGAATTTCACAAGAACAATCAAATCACAAACTTCGCAAAAATTTCCTCCAATTTTACGAAACAAACTAGGCAGAAAATTTTCTAGACAGAACTTGCCCGGAACATAGAGACTTCAGTAATACTTTTTGTCTCAGGTAAGGTTACTTTATAACCTTCCCTTCAACTGAGGGCAATTGTTACACATATCCTCACTTAACAGACCTTCACCAGAACTCATCAATTGGGACAACCCCACCAAACAGAATAACCCCGCTAATCACCACCCTCTGCCCAAGGCCACGTCACGCCAAGCTAAACCACTCTGTTGACACTACTCTTTATCCTCGTTACATCAAATCACATAGCCGCCCTAATATGGCACCCACTTTGAATAACAAGCCCACCAATAAAACAAGGACACATGGCTTATAAGTGTTCCCCTTAAATACTCCCCTCAAACCTCATAACAAGAGGCGACCAATCTATCTACTACCAGTTACAACTCTCGGCCCATCGAGTGAACTGCCTCCAACCTTCTTGCCACATTCTTATATTGTATCAACAAAACCCTCAGTTTAATAAAGTTTAGGTTTTTTTTAATTTATTAGAAAAATGTATATTATTATATAGTTTACGTTAAGTATTTTATCTTTTACAGCACTAGAAGAGATCTACTTGAACAAGAGTTTTTTATAAAAGATCTAGGCCAAACAAATCCTAAGCATCCAATTTCAAAACAAACATGTCAGTTGATCCAATATTTCAAGAAGAGAGCAGCAAAATACCAAAAGCTTATTTGAAGAAACACAATTATTGGTTAAGCAGATGCTTTAAATCAAATTGCTTCCGGAAACTGGGACCAATTCAGAGCAGTAATATAAATAACATCAGGCATGATTCTCAACTTACATACTCCAGACCTCCTAAGGCTGGGAAATGCCAAAACACCATTGCCAAGTCTGATAGAAAATAACCAATAGAGAACCGTAAAAGAGAATGATTAGGAAAAAAACAATAAGAAATATGTTTCAGGTTAACCAACAACAAACAATACCAAGCATGTTACAGGCAAAGTTGAAGGAAAAGAAAGTCATTATGATCAAAGTGTAGCAATTTGTAAAGCAGCATTGAACATATTTTGCAAGCCACATACCATTAAATTATAGAAATTAGTAGTCCAAATATTAGTGCATCTTATAGAGTAATTTGAACTCCCAAGGCTATGTTAATCAAAGGAAAAGAACAAACCCAGACAATCAGTTCACATATTGATTTTCTTTTTTCAATGTTGTCATAGTGTTGAGGGTTAAAATCTCCAATTCTTATCAATATCAACAAGCATCCCAATTAGATTATTATTATTATTATTATTTTAAACTAAAGTACAGACTTTTTGAGAAAACTAAGAAACAGAATGTCACAACTCACAACAAATTAAAAAGACATGTTATTACCATTCAGAAAAACTACCAAATAAACTCTACATGCGTCACAACTCCCACCAGGTTCCTAGAACTAAAATCAAGCCAACACAGATGCAGTAAACAATTTACATACGGGTGCTTTTTGTTTAGGCAATTAGTATTCTGCTTAGCAAAGACTTAAAGAAATAGAAAATAACACAAAAGCTATAATATTAAACAGAGGGAAACAAACAATCCAAAAATAAAGAACAACGTATACTAGACAATAAACAAACAAAAATGAAGAGCAAGACCGACATCTGTAGATTTGAAAGACGGAATGAAACAGTGATTTCTAAAGCTGAAAACCAAAAACCCTAAGAAAAACCCACTGAAATACAAGTAAAAAAGCAAGGAGCTGAAACTAAAAAAGAGATTGATACCTGAAATGAGTCTCCGTTGAAGCAGCGAATTTCAAAAATCACAAAAACCAGAAACGCCAGAGAAAACTTAGGGTTTCTCTCTCACGAAACTCTCTTCCTTCTATAGCGTGTCTTTTTGGGCCGTGGATACCCAAAGCTAAAAAAGAATGACAGGAAAACGTTGAAAAGTGACCAAGAGCGAGAGAGAATCGCCGAAGAAATGGGGAGCAATGGATTGGATAGATAATTGAGGATTTAAATCTCGAATGATGGGAAGGAAGCTGGCCTTTAATCGTAGGTAAGATGCTAGAAGGTGTGTGGGCAGGGGCAGGGGCAGGGGCAGGCGCACCGGTAGCGGTTCGTTAGAAAGGACAATAAATGAGGATGAGAGAAAAGAAAACAAGAGAAAGAAGAAAAATAGTAGAAAAAAAGAGGAAAAGAGGAGAGAATAAAGGGAGAACCGTGAGAGAGATGCATGAGCAAAGAGTTTTTATATATTTATTTTGAAAACGGTTTGAATTTTATGTGTTTTTTCAAATATCGGACTGGATATTAAAATAATTAAATAAACAGTATGTACATAAAGCTGAATAAATCCCAAAGCAAGAGAATGAAATCATAATAAAAGGGCCGATCTGACTAACTAAATCAATGCCCAAAATCTAAGAATCCAAAACCAGTCTAGTACCAGCTGGCATCCACTCCGTGTATTCCTCACCCAAAACCCTATCAGACTATCCCACTAGGACAGTAAGTTGAAAAAAGAAGCGATTATTCCACATCATTAAGCTGAAGTTCTATGGTAAGATCAATAAACAAGAAAAGAAAAAAAAGGAGTAGCTAAATAGTGTTTTAAAGATATAGTAGGAGCATCATTAGTGCCATCTCCAGATACAACAACATTCCCCTCTTTCTTGATGCTTGCAGAAGCAAAAGTTTATCATTGGGTAATAATCAGCATATTGTCTATGCATAATAACATAATTAATATAAATATCCTGTTATTGTTTTTAAGCTGAAAAAAAGTTCAGAAAATGAACGGAGGAGCAAAGCATACAAATATTTGCTTAACAACTTTTTTTCTCTTTGCGAATCGATAGCAAACTCAAAACTTTCCCTTCAATGAGATTAGGCTCAAAGTGTCCACATTTGACGGTCTCTAAAGTAATGACCAAGCATACCACCTATGGCACATAGAAAATGTAAGTCCGTAATTGATCATATTAAGATAAATAATCAACCTCCAACAACAAAGACCACAAAGAGACCAATTGTTCCTGTGTGAGCAAAATGAAAAGAAAGCAAACAAAGAAGAATACCACAAGCAAAAATCATCTTCAAGCATCATTAAAAACAAAAGTCACTAATCGTGATAATATTTAAGTTCTGCTATAATCGTAATATATGTACACACAAAAATTAGGACAACATGAACCTTTCAATTTATGATAAGATTTAAGTTCTTGCAATGCTAAAATGCAAAAGCAATGACTCAATTAAGTTTTCTCAACCCTAAAAATAATCCAGCTTTAAAAATCGATCGTGGCTTAGGCAAATTGGATTTTAATTGCTAAATAAGCAAAGAGCCCCAAAATATAGAGATGCGAAATGCTTTATCTTACAAGAGCACTCACTATATATTTAGCCCACAATGTAGGAGAAAGGTAAGCATGAACACAACCGAGAAAAAAGTGTCAGACAAAGATTCCTATATAATGAGCTTAAAGCCCTCTCTTATAACAAATGGAACTTAATCGAAATCAAATGCCCCTATAGAAAAATGAGCCTAAGTCAAAATTAAAGTGCAAAAGTCATCGTGAAATGATTATCTCGTAACTATATACATTCTCAGATTCTAAAAGTGAAATGAGAATTCCATCGCAGATCGATGACAAATCTAATATCATAGCTTCTAGGCAATCCTAGATAGATTAACCAAAGATAAAGTGGTTTAAATCTAATTTTCACTCGGTTTCGATAATTTCCTAAATAGTCCACAAACTTTGGCAACTTAGAACAAACCTAATAAACTACTCCAACTTGGGCATGGACAAAGAAATGTAGATATGGATAACTTTGACCCAAAATTCAAAGATACAGTCCAAAAGTGGAACCACTACTGTGGTCTTTAGTTTGTCGGTGTGGAGTCAGTCTTATCCTAAGTTTCCCAAACCCTTTTATGATTCATTTGAGGTTAGAATCTCTCCTGAAGGCGTGTCTTTTATGAGCGTCAAGACAATTTAGTTGCATCATTGTTGGTGCCAAACCATTTTTTCTCACCAACCTATTCTTCCTCTCTGCTTTTAAGGTACTATTCACACCATTCTCTTTTTCTTAATTGCCAATTTCAAAGCCTATTCCTAAATTCTCGATAAAGGAAATGGTAAAACCGCGCCCAATATGATTCTAAGCAATTTTATACCGCCATAATCATACTACCATTCCCAAAAAAAAAAAAAAAAGGTGCCTATGGAGATAATCTATCAACAAGATTTAGGAAAAAATTTAAGTAACACGAACCAGAGAAGGCTGAGGATGTTTTACCGAAAAGCCAAGATTAGAGTGTATTAAATTTATAAAAGATGGAAACGAAAAAAGAAGATTAATAAAAGCCATTGAATTTGACCGAATCTACGAAGATGAAAGAGCTGAAAAAATTCCAATCCACCAAAAATGTCGTTGATGAAAGCAAAAGCATGTTGGACTACTTACTAGTTTGCAGTGATGATGCCCAAAAGCATGATGCTAGCCAATAAAATTCTTGATTGAAAAGGAGGGCAAATCTGCCGATTTGGTGGTAAAGAAAGACATGGTAAGACGAAAATGAATCAAAGACATGTGCAAACCTATCCGTCGAAAAACAACAATTGCAAAGTTCAGTTCAAAAAAATAATTACCATAGGGTATATATAAGAACATCATACTAGTAACCCAACCAAGTAAATTGAACAACGGTTTAGCAACAAGCATAATAAGAAATGAATGAGAAAATGGAAATTAAAAAGAAGTATCCAACAATGTCCTCAAAATTTTTCCATAAAAGAGATTAAAACAAAGAAAAGAGACTTTGAAAAGAAAAAGAAATGCAGCAACACACAATGCAAATTGCTAGCAGACAGAGACGGCCTTACCTTTACAAACAAATCAAAAGGTAAAATGAGAAGATACTTGGTTACGTGCAGAGAAAGGAAAGGTGGGGAAGGGAGGGATGTTGGCGGGAGGTCGAGAGAAGAGAGGAGAAGACTTTATTATTGATGTTGGGTGTCTCTCCTAACCGAGATGGGTGTTGCTCACTTCTTTAATAAATAATCTCCAAGAATAAGAATGGATGGTCTCATGGTCGTCCGCGTACCTTTTCTTTTTTCTTTTTGTAATAAAAGGTGCTCTACATGAGCAAAGAGCCACCTACGTAAAAAAGAGTAATAAGAGATTGGATGATGAGTTCCTCGGAATATTGATCCATCCCAATTAGAGGTTCATTAAGCTTCACTAGCAATTATGTGGAAATTTTATGTAATAAATTAAAAAATTATAATATTTAATATTTAAGTGTATTGATGAATAGGCATTATCAATTAATCAAAAATTTGATTGATAAATGATAATAACTCAAAATTTTAATATATATTATTAATATTATTATTATTAAATGTTTAAATAGTTATTAATATTTTAAAAAAATTATAATATTTAATATTCCAAGGTACACCACTACCATTATAGACAATCGCTAGTCCAGAGGTTATCGTATTACCAATCAATTAAAAACCTAGTAAAGAAAATATCAAAATCACTCTGATTCAAAGAACTTATATCGTAATTTTTCGTAACTATTTAAATAAACAATTATTATTTAATACAATTAAAATACTCGCATGGTCGGCAAAACATTCTAGTAGCATATAGATTGGATTGGCTGAATAATGTGCATTCGATGCCCCTAGGACAAAGATTTGCAAACCAAAGACAAGAAGGGCATCCATCCGCTCCTTCACCCTAGTTCTTTAATTGTCACTGCTTTCTTCCCCAATCCACATCAATTTTTCTTTACAGATATACACTAATTTTTTTTGAGCAAAAAAGATTTCTTGCAGTAATAGTGTACTATAAGATAAAAAGAATAAGTCGAAAAGGCAGAGAGAGAGAGAGAGAGAGAGATTAAGCTATGACCGCTGGCACAAGACCCCGATTAATTGCTCCTTCAGATGGCAAAGATGTAAAGTTGATGGTCGATCACAATGTGAACTTCCTCCGACTACATATAGGTTTAAAAACTATCGTGTCATCACGCTATCTTAACCAGAGAGAGAGAGAGAGAGAGAGTTACCATACCGTCCATTTCTCTTCTTAAATCTAGCATGAAACTTTCCTTTCTTGAGTTATGCTTGATCAAAGAGAAATTTTCCAAGTGACCTCTCTGTCCATTTGAAGTTGATGTGATGGTTCTAAACTTGCCACCATAGATGACAAATATTCCGTAATGTACCAGTAACCCTAGCCTCATGAAGGTCCGAGTGTAATAACCAAAAGATACAGAAATCGATCCGCAAACATCAACAAATAACACCGAGAAAGCACCCAAAAGAACTCATTACAGTATCACTTATACCACCCATCAATTTCAAAAGTATCCACTAAAAGCCAGAACATTCCTTTTAAAATCAAGAAGAAATGTGTTAAAAACATAGAATTTTGCAGATGAATCAAAACTATTCCTAGAGAACTAAAGACAAACCACATGTCTAAGAAAGTTGAGAAATTTCAAACCGAACAATTCCAGGGTGAAGATTGTAGCGAGAAAAGTATAAACAAACCATGGCTACGAAGATTGCTTAACAAGCGTGCAACCGATGACACGTATGCATGTCTCAACATTTCATCTACCTGGTAGAAATAGAAGAATGCAATACTATCGAAAAAGAAGAATACCACTTAAGGTAGAAAATTGGAGGCGTAAATTCTAATAGCATGCATTCAAATGAGACGGACTCAAAACTAATTTCATAATAGTAAGTTTCTAAAGTTTCAAAAATCTCTTCTATTTAACCCAAAGTAGAGGGGGGTGGTTAATTTCTTAACCTTTTCTAACAAGAATTTCCATATTTAAATTTAAATTTATCATTATTAAAGACTTAAAGTCCCGTAAAGCTAGCAATTGAGCTAAGGGAATCTTCTCAAGTAGAAAAGTCGATCAATCTTCCTATTAACAACTTTCAAGTCTACTTCAATCCAAATTGCATTCAAAGTGATTAAACATTCCGTACTATAATAAAAAAACCATGCAAGATCAACTTAATAACATGCATGCAGTAAATAAATGAACATAAGCTTTACTATTTTTAAGCTCGACCATACTATCTCCATAAGTGGCAACTCAAAATTCAATACAATTTAGAACATAGTAATGAGCATCAACCAAGACATTGCAACCTTCAATGTCAAGGTGTATGCCTAGCAATTGCACCTTAGCGCTAAATGATAAAAGCACCCTAAAGCCTTTAGAAAAAGTACATTCGATCACACATGCATACCGTGCATCTAGATACACTTTTCTCTCGTGAGGCAATAGGTGCAAAACAAAAACCCAACTACTTCAAGTTCAATTAGGTTTCTTTTTCCTTTTAATTAATGTGCATAATATTTGAAAATCCAACAACAGCAAAGAACGACATGGGATCGTAAGGAAATCATGCAGATTGGTCTATTAATGAAAAAAATTGCACGCTTTGTAGATAAGCCGGAGCACAATTTAGAGTTTATTATCATAACTATATATATTAACCTTGGTATATAAATGGATAGACACATATATCTTATGCCTTATCGCACTTAGGCAAGCTCTTTTTTTAATTTTTGCCCTCGCACCTCAGAAATAAAAGAATTTTAGCACCTAGAATGCGCTTTGTGCCCTTGACCATACAAATTCTACCTATCACCATAATATTTTCTCGTACTTTGTTGTTATTAAAGGAAAATTCCTTGCACATTCCTAAGAAATAAGAAGACATGTTTAACAAAAGTTCTAGACAAAATTTCGTGTTCTTGCACATATTAGAATAGCATATTAAACAAAATCATATTAAGCTCCAAACTTCTTGATTGTACTCCATTCCAAGCTAGAGACAACTCCCAGCTAGATATCCAACAAAAATATTTTGAAAGAAATACTAATCATGCAACGCCAGTATGCTTACTTGGATTTTGTCTATACTTCACCTTTTTTTTTTCTCTAGGGTTTAGGGTTTAGGGTTTTAGGGTTTAGGGTTTAGGGTTTAGGGTTTAGGGTTTAGGGTTTAGGGTTTAGGGTTTAGGGTTTAGGGTTTAGGGTTTAGGGTTTAGGGTTTTGGGTTTAGGTTTTGGTTTGGGGTTTTTTGGGCTTTGGGGTTTGGGGTTTGGGGTTTGGGGTTTGGGGTTTGGGGTTTGGGGTTTGGGGTTGGGGGTTGGGGTTTGGGGTGGGGTTGGGGGTTGGGGCCTGGGGTTTGGGGGGCTTGGGTTTGGGGTTTGGGGTTTGGGGGCCTGGGGCCTGGGCTTGGGGTCTGGGGTCTGGGGCCTGGGGTCTGGGGTCTGGGGCCTGGGGGCCTGGGCCTGGGGTCTGGCCTGGGGGTCTGGGGCCTGGGGCCTGGGGCCTCAGGGTCTGGGGTCCTGGGGGCCTGGGGTCTGGGCCTGGGGTCTGGGGTTCTGGGGCCTGGGGTTGGGGTTTGGGGTCTGGGGTCCTGGGGCCTGGTTGGGGCCCAGTGGTCTGGGTTTGTGGTTTGTGGGTTTGGGGCTTGTGGCCTGGGGTTTGGGCTTTGGGTGTTTAGGGTTTTGTGGCCTGTGGTGTAGTGCCTAGGTGCAGGTGCAGGTGTGTGGGTGCAGTGTGTGGTGGTTGGTGGTTTGTGGTTTGTGGCAGGTGGTGTAGTGTGTGTGGCCTGTGGCTGCAGTGGGCTCAGGGGTTGTGGGCTTCAGGCTCAGTGCCTGGTGCTGTGGCTTGTGGCCCAGGGCCTGGGCCTGGCCTCAGGCCTGGCCCAGGGCCTGTGCCTAGGCCTGTGGCTTGTGGCCTGGTGGCTCAGGGCTTGGGGCCTCAGGGCCTTGTGGCCCAGGGCCTCAGGGGGCCAGGGGCCTCAGGGTCTGGGGTCTGGGGGGTCTGGGGCCTGGGGTCTGGGGGTCTGGGTCTGGGGTCTGGGGCCTGGGGTCTGGGGCCTGGGGCTCTGGGGGGCCTGGGGCCTGGGGCTCTGGGGCCTGGGGGCCTGGGGCTCCTGCCCCTGCCCAGGGGCCTGGCCTGCTCAGGTTTCTGCCCAGGCTCCCTGGCCCAGGGCTCTGCCTGGGCCCCGGCCTGGGGCCTCGGCCTAGGGCTCCGGCCTTGGGGCCTGCCTGGGCTCTGGGGCCTGGGCCTGGGGCCTGGGGCTCGGGCCCCTGGGGTCTGGGGCCTGGGGCCTGGGGTTCTGGGGCCTGGGGCCTGGGGCCTGGGTCTGGGGTCTGGGGCCTGGGGGCCTGGGGCCTGGGGCCTGGGGGTCAGGGCCTGGGGCCTGGGGGCCTGGGGCCTGGGGGCTGGGGCCTGGGGCTCGGGCCTGGGGTCTGGGCCTGGGGGCCTGGGGCCTGGGCTGGGGCCTGGGGCCTGGGGGTTCCGGGGGCCTGGGGGGCCTGGGGGCCTGGGGCTGGGGGGGGGGGGCCTGGGGCCTGGGGTCTGGGGCCTGGGGCCTGGGGTCTGGGGGGGGTCTGGGGCTGGGGCCTGGGGCTGGGGCCTGGGGCCTGGGGTCTGGGGCCTGGGGTCTGGGGTCTGGGGTCTGGGGTCTGGGGCCTGGGGCCTGGGGCCTGGGGCCTGGGGCCTGGGGCCTGGGGCCTGGGGCCTGGGGCTGGGGCCTGGGGCCTGGGGCCTGGGGTCTGGGGTCTGGGGCCTGGGGGGGGTCTGGGGGCCTGGGGTCTGGGGCCTGGGGGTCTGGGGCTGGGGCCTGGGGGGCCTGGGGGGGCCTGGGGGCCTGGGGGCCTGGGGCCTGGGGGGCCTGGGGCCTGGGGCCTGGGGCCTGGGGCCTGGGGCCTGGGGCGGGGGGCCTGGGGCTGGGGGGGCCTGGGGCCTGGGGCCTGGGGTCCTGGGCCTGGGGGCCTGGGGGGCCTGGGGGGCCTGGGGCCTGGGGCCTGGGGCCTGGGGCCCTGGGCCTGGGGCCTGGGGCCTGGGGGCCTGGGGCCTGGGGGGCTGGGGCCTGGGGCCTGGGGTGGGGCCTGGGGCCTGGGGGCTGGGGGCCTGGGGGCCTGGGGGGGCCTGGGGGCCTGGGGGCCTGGGGGGGCCTGGGGGGCCTGGGGCCTGGGGCCTGGGCCTGGGGCCTGGGGCCTGGGGCCTGGGGCCTGGGGCCTGGGGCCTGGGGCCTGGGGCCTGGGGCCTGGGGCCTGGGGGGGGGGGGTCTGGGGGCCTGGGGCCTGGGGCCTGGGGGCCTGGGGCCTGGGGCCTGGGGCCTGGGGTCCTGGGGTCTGGGGCCTGGGGCTGGGGCCTGGGGCCTGGGGCCTGGGGCTGGGGCCTGGGGCTCTGGGGCTCTGGGGGCCTGGGGCCTGGGGCCTGGGGCCTGGGGTCTGGGGTCTGGGGCCTGGGGGGCCTGGGGCTCAGGGCCTGGGGCCTGGGGGCCTGGGGTCTGGGGGCCTGGGGCCTGGGGTCCTGGGGCCTGGGGCCTGGGCCTGGGGCCTGGGGCCCAGGCTGGCCTGGGCCTGGGGCCTGGGGCCTGGGGCCTGGGGCCTGGGGCCTGGGGCCTGGGGCCTGGGGGGGCCTGGGGGCCTGGGGGCCTGGGGCCTGGGGCCTGGGGCCTGGGGCCTGGGGCCCTGGGCCTGGGGGCCTGGGGCCTGGCCCAGGGCCCAGGCCTGGGGCCTGGGGCCCAGGGGCCTGGGCTCCCTGGGGCTGGGGCCTGGGGCCTGGGGGCCCAGGGCCCAGGGCTCAGGGGGTCTGGGCCAGGGGCCTGGGCCTGGGGCCTGGGGCCTGGGGCCCAGGGGCCCCAGGCCCAGGCCTGGGGCCTGGGGCCTGGGGGCCTGGGGCCTCAGGCCTCAGGCCCAGGCCTGGGGGCCTGGGGGCCAGGCCCAGGGCCCAGGCCTGGGGCCCAGGCCCAGGCCCAGGCCTGGGGCCTGTGGCCCAGGCCCAGGCCCAGGCCTCCCAGGGCCAGGGCCTGGGCCCAGGCCCAGGCCCAGGCCCAGGCCCAGGGCCAGGCCCAGGCCCAGGCCTGTGGCCCCAGGCCCAGGCCCAGGCCCAGGCCTGGGCCCAGGCCCAGGCCCAGGCCCAGGCCCAGGCCCAGGCCTCAGGCCCAGGCCCCAGGCCCAGGGCCAGGCCCAGGCCCAGGCCCAGGGCCCAGGCCCAGGCCCAGGCCCAGGCCCAGGGCCCAGGCCCAGGCCCAGGCCCAGGCCCAGGGCCCAGGCCCAGGCCCAGGCCCAGGCCCAGGCCCAGGCCCCAGGCCCAGGCCCAGGCCCAGGCCCAGGCCCAGGCCCAGGCCCAGGCCCAGGCCCAGGCCCAGGCCCAGGCCCAGGCCCAGGGCCCAGGCCCCCAGGCCCAGGCCCAGGCCCAGGCCCAGGCCCAGGCCCAGGCCCAGGCCCAGGCCCAGGCCCAGGCCCCAGGGCCCAGGCCCCAGGCCCAGGGCCAGGGCCCAGGCCCAGGCCCCAGGGCCAGGCCCAGGCCCAGGCCAGGCCCAGGCCCAGGCCCAGGCCCAGGCCCAGGCCCAGGCCCAGGCCCAGGCCCAGGCCCAGGCCCAGGCCCCAGGCCCAGGCCCAGGCCCAGGCCCAGGCCCAGGCCCAGGCCCAGGCCCCCCAGGCCCAGGCCCAGGCCCAGGCCCAGGCCCAGGCCCAGGCCCAGGGCCCAGGCCCAGGCCCAGGCCCAGGCCCAGGGCCCAGGCCCAGGCCCAGGCCCAGGCCCAGGCCCAGGCCCAGGCCCAGGCCCAGGCCCAGGCCCAGGCCCAGGCCCAGGCCCAGGCCCAGGCCCAGGCCCAGGGGCCAGGCCCAGGCCCAGGCCCAGGCCCAGGCCCAGGCCCAGGCCCAGGCCCAGGCCCAGGCCCAGGGCCCAGGGCCCAGGCCCAGGCCCAGGCCCAGGCCCAGGCCCAGGCCCAGGGCCAGGCCCAGGCCCAGGCCCAGGCCCAGGCCCAGGCCCAGGCCCAGGGCCAGGCCCAGGCCCAGGCCCAGGCCCAGGCCCAGGCCCAGGCCCAGGCCCAGGCCCAGGCCCAGGCCCAGGCCCAGGCCCAGGCCCAGGCCCAGGCCCAGGCCCAGGCCCAGGCCCAGGCCCAGGCCCAGGCCCAGGCCCAGGCCCAGGCCCAGGCCCAGGCCCAGGCCCCAGGCCCAGGCCCAGGCCCAGGCCCAGGCCCAGGCCCAGGCCCCCAGGCCCAGGGGCCCAGGCCCAGGCCCAGGCCCAGGCCCAGGCCCAGGCCCAGGCCCAGGCCCAGGCCCAGGCCCAGGCCCAGGCCCAGGCCCAGGCCCAGGCCCAGGCCCAGGCCCAGGCCCAGGCCCAGGGGCCCAGGCCCAGGCCCAGGCCAGGCCCAGGCCCAGGCCCAGGGCCCAGGCCCAGGCCCAGGCCCAGGCCCAGGCCCAGGCCCAGGCCCAGGCCCAGGCCCAGGCCCAGGGCCCAGGCCCAGGCCCAGGCCCAGGCCCAGGCCCAGGCCCAGGCCCAGGCCCAGGCCCAGGCCCAGGCCCAGGCCCAGGCCCAGGCCCAGGCCCAGGCCCAGGCCCAGGCCCAGGCCCAGGCCCAGGGCCCAGGCCCAGGCCCAGGCCCAGGCCCAGGCCCAGGCCCAGGCCCAGGCCCAGGCCCAGGCCCAGGCCCCAGGCCCAGGCCCAGGCCCAGGCCCAGGCCCAGGCCCAGGCCCAGGCCCAGGCCCAGGCCCAGGCCCAGGCCCAGGCCCAGGCCCAGGCCCAGGCCTGTGGCCCAGGCCCAGGCCCAGGCCCAGGGCCCAGGCCCAGGCCCAGGCCCAGGCCCAGGCCCAGGCCCAGGCCCAGGCCCAGGCCCAGGCCCAGGCCCAGGCCCAGGCCCAGGCCCAGGCCCAGGCCCAGGCCCAGGCCCAGGCCCAGGCCCAGGCCCCCAGGGCCCAGGCCCAGGCCCAGGCCCAGGCCCAGGCCCAGGCCCAGGCCCAGGCCCAGGCCCAGGCCCAGGCCCAGGCCCAGGCCCAGGCCCAGGCCCAGGCCCAGGCCCAGGCCCAGGCCCAGGCCCAGGCCCAGGCCCAGGCCCAGGCCCAGGCCCAGGCCCAGGCCCAGGCCCAGGCCCAGGCCCAGGCCCAGGCCCAGGCCCAGGCCCAGGCCCAGGCCCAGGCCCAGGCCCAGGCCCAGGCCCAGGCCCAGGCCCAGGCCCAGGCCCAGGCCCAGGCCCAGGCCCAGGCCCAGGCCCAGGCCCAGGCCCAGGCCCAGGCCCAGGGCCCAGGCCCAGGCCCAGGCCCAGGCCCAGGCCCAGGCCCAGGCCCAGGCCCAGGCCCAGGCCCAGGCCCAGGCCCAGGCCCAGGCCCAGGCCCAGGCCCAGGCCCAGGGCCCAGGGCCCAGGCCCAGGCCCAGGCCCAGGCCCAGGCCCAGGCCCAGGCCCAGGCCCAGGCCCAGGCCCAGGCCCAGGCCCAGGCCCAGGCCCAGGCCCAGGCCCAGGCCCAGGCCCAGGCCCAGGCCCAGGCCCAGGCCCAGGCCCAGGCCCAGGCCCAGGCCCAGGCCCAGGCCCAGGCCCAGGCCCAGGCCCAGGCCCAGGCCCAGGCCCAGGCCCAGGCCCAGGCCCAGGCCCAGGCCCAGGCCCAGGCCCAGGCCCAGGCCCAGGCCCAGGCCCAGGCCCAGGCCCAGGCCCAGGCCCAGGCCCAGGCCCAGGCCCAGGCCCAGGCCCAGGCCCAGGGCCCAGGCCCAGGCCCAGGCCCAGGCCCAGGCCCAGGCCCCAGGCCCAGGCCCAGGCCCAGGCCCAGGCCCCCAGGCCCAGGGCCAGGCCCAGGCCCAGGCCCAGGCCCAGGCCCAGGCCCAGGCCCAGGCCCAGGCCCAGGCCCAGGCCCAGGGCCCAGGCCCAGGCCCAGGCCCAGGCCCCAGGCCCAGGCCCAGGCCCAGGCCCAGGCCCAGGCCCAGGCCCAGGCCCAGGCCCAGGCCCAGGGCCCAGGCCCAGGCCCAGGCCCAGGCCCAGGCCCAGGCCCAGGCCCAGGCCCAGGCCCAGGCCCAGGCCCAGGCCCAGGCCCAGGCCCAGGCCCAGGCCCAGGCCCAGGCCCAGGCCCAGGCCCAGGCCCAGGCCCAGGCCCAGGCCCAGGCCCAGGCCCAGGCCCAGGCCCAGGCCCAGGCCCAGGCCCAGGCCCAGGCCCAGGCCCAGGCCCAGGCCCAGGCCCAGGCCCAGGGCCCAGGCCCAGGCCCAGGCCCAGGCCCAGGCCCAGGCCCCAGGCCCAGGCCCAGGGCCCAGGCCCAGGCCCAGGCCCAGGCCCAGGCCCAGGCCCAGGCCCAGGCCCAGGCCCAGGCCCAGGCCCAGGCCCAGGCCCAGGGCCCAGGCCCCAGGCCCAGGCCCAGGCCCAGGCCCAGGCCCAGGCCCAGGCCCAGGCCCAGGCCCAGGCCCAGGCCCAGGCCCAGGCCCAGGCCCAGGCCCAGGCCCCAGGCCCAGGCCCAGGCCCAGGCCCAGGCCCAGGCCCAGGCCCAGGCCCAGGCCCAGGCCCAGGCCCAGGCCCCAGGCCCAGGCCCAGGCCCAGGCCCAGGCCCAGGCCCAGGCCCAGGCCCAGGCCCAGGCCCAGGCCCAGGCCCAGGCCCAGGCCCAGGCCCAGGCCCAGGCCCAGGCCCAGGCCCAGGCCCAGGCCCAGGCCCAGGCCCAGGCCCAGGCCCAGGCCCAGGCCCAGGCCCAGGCCCAGGCCCAGGCCCAGGCCCAGGGCCCAGGCCCAGGCCCAGGCCCAGGCCCAGGCCCAGGCCCAGGCCCAGGCCCAGGCCCAGGCCCAGGCCCAGGCCCAGGCCCAGGCCCAGGCCCAGGCCCAGGCCCAGGCCCAGGCCCAGGCCCAGGCCCAGGCCCAGGCCCAGGCCCAGGCCCAGGCCCAGGCCCAGGCCCAGGCCCAGGCCCAGGCCCAGGCCCAGGCCCAGGCCCAGGCCCAGGCCCAGGCCCAGGCCCAGGCCCAGGCCCAGGCCCAGGGCCCAGGCCCAGGCCCAGGCCCAGGCCCAGGCCCAGGCCCAGGCCCAGGCCCAGGCCCAGGCCCAGGCCCAGGCCCAGGCCCAGGCCCAGGCCCAGGCCCAGGCCCAGGGCCCAGGCCCAGGCCCAGGCCCAGGCCCAGGCCCAGGCCCAGGCCCAGGCCCAGGCCCAGGCCCAGGCCCAGGCCCAGGCCCAGGCCCAGGCCCAGGCCCAGGCCCAGGCCCAGGGCCCAGGCCCAGGCCCCAGGCCCAGGCCCAGGCCCAGGCCCAGGCCCAGGCCCAGGCCCAGGCCCAGGCCCAGGCCCAGGCCCAGGCCCAGGCCCAGGCCCAGGCCCAGGCCCAGGCCCAGGCCCAGGCCCAGGCCCAGGCCCAGGCCCAGGCCCAGGCCCAGGCCCAGGCCCAGGCCCAGGCCCAGGCCCAGGCCCAGGCCCAGGCCCAGGCCCAGGCCCAGGCCCAGGCCCAGGCCCAGGCCTGCCCAGGCCCAGGCCCAGGCCCAGGCCCAGGCCCAGGCCCAGGCCCAGGCCCAGGCCCAGGCCCAGGCCCAGGCCCAGGCCCAGGCCCAGGCCCAGGCCCAGGCCCAGGCCCAGGCCCAGGCCCAGGCCCAGGCCCAGGCCCAGGCCCAGGCCCAGGCCCAGGCCCAGGCCCAGGCCCAGGCCCAGGCCCAGGCCCAGGCCCAGGCCCAGGCCCAGGCCCAGGCCCAGGCCCAGGCCCAGGCCCAGGCCCAGGCCCAGGCCCAGGCCCAGGCCCAGGCCCAGGCCCAGGCCCAGGCCAGGCCCAGGCCCAGGCCCAGGCCCAGGCCCAGGCCCAGGCCCAGGCCCAGGCCCAGGCCCAGGCCCAGGCCCAGGCCCAGGCCCAGGCCCAGGCCCCAGGCCCAGGCCCAGGCCCAGGCCCAGGCCCAGGCCCAGGCCCAGGCCCAGGCCCAGGCCCAGGCCCAGGCCCAGGCCCAGGCCCAGGCCCAGGCCCAGGCCCAGGGCCCAGGCCCAGGCCCAGGCCCAGGGCCCAGGCCCAGGCCCAGGCCCAGGCCCAGGCCCAGGCCCAGGCCCAGGCCCAGGCCCAGGCCCAGGCCCAGGCCCAGGGCCCAGGCCCAGGCCTGGGGCCCAGGCCCAGGCCCAGGCCCAGGCCCAGGCCCAGGCCCAGGCCCAGGCCCAGGCCCAGGCCCAGGCCCAGGCCCAGGCCCAGGCCCAGGCCCAGGCCCAGGCCCAGGGCCCAGGCCCAGGCCCAGGCCCAGGCCCAGGCCCAGGCCCAGGCCCAGGCCCAGGCCCAGGGCCCAGGCCCAGGCCCAGGCCCAGGCCCAGGCCCAGGCCCAGGCCCAGGCCCAGGCCCAGGCCCAGGCCCAGGCCCAGGCCCAGGCCCAGGCCCAGGCCCAGGCCCAGGCCCAGGCCCAGGCCCAGGCCCAGGCCCAGGCCCAGGGCCCAGGGCCCAGGCCCAGGCCCAGGCCCAGGCCCAGGCCCAGGCCCAGGCCCAGGCCCAGGCCCAGGCCCAGGCCCAGGCCCAGGCCCAGGCCCAGGCCCAGGCCCAGGCCCAGGCCCAGGCCCAGGCCCAGGCCCAGGCCCAGGCCCAGGCCCAGGCCCAGGCCCAGGCCCAGGCCCAGGCCCAGGCCCAGGCCCAGGCCCAGGCCCAGGCCCAGGCCCAGGCCCAGGCCCAGGCCCAGGCCCAGGCCCAGGCCCAGGCCCAGGCCCAGGCCCAGGCCCAGGCCCAGGCCCAGGGCCCAGGCCCAGGCCCAGGCCCAGGCCCAGGCCCAGGCCCAGGCCCAGGCCCAGGCCCAGGCCCAGGCCCAGGCCCAGGCCCAGGCCCAGGCCCAGGCCCAGGCCCAGGCCCAGGCCCAGGCCCAGGCCCAGGCCCAGGCCCAGGCCCAGGCCCAGGCCCAGGCCCAGGCCCAGGCCCAGGCCCAGGCCCAGGCCCAGGCCCAGGCCCAGGCCCAGGCCCAGGCCCAGGCCCAGGCCCAGGCCCAGGCCCAGGGCCCAGGCCCAGGCCCAGGCCCAGGCCCAGGCCCAGGCCCAGGCCCAGGCCCAGGCCCAGGCCCAGGCCCAGGCCCAGGCCCAGGCCCAGGCCCAGGCCCAGGCCCAGGCCCAGGCCCAGGCCCAGGCCCAGGCCCAGGCCCAGGCCCAGGCCCAGGCCCAGGCCCAGGCCCAGGCCCAGGCCCAGGCCCAGGCCCAGGCCCAGGCCCAGGCCCAGGCCCAGGCCCAGGCCCAGGCCCAGGCCCAGGCCCAGGCCCAGGCCCAGGCCCAGGCCCAGGCCCAGGCCCAGGCCCAGGCCCAGGCCCAGGCCCAGGCCCAGGCCCAGGCCCAGGCCCAGGCCCAGGCCCAGGCCCAGGCCCAGGCCCAGGCCCAGGCCCAGGCCCAGGCCCAGGCCCAGGCCCAGGCCCAGGCCCAGGCCCAGGCCCAGGCCCAGGCCCAGGCCCAGGCCCAGGCCCAGGCCCAGGCCCAGGCCCAGGCCCAGGCCCAGGCCCAGGCCCAGGCCCAGGCCCAGGCCCAGGCCCAGGCCCAGGCCCAGGCCCAGGCCCAGGCCCAGGCCCAGGCCCAGGCCCAGGCCCAGGCCCAGGCCCAGGCCCAGGCCCAGGCCCAGGCCCAGGCCCAGGCCCAGGCCCAGGCCCAGGCCCAGGCCCAGGCCCAGGCCCAGGCCCAGGCCCAGGCCCAGGCCCAGGCCCAGGCCCAGGCCCAGGCCCAGGCCCAGGCCCAGGCCCAGGCCCAGGCCCAGGCCCAGGCCCAGGCCCAGGCCCAGGCCCAGGCCCAGGCCCAGGGCCCAGGCCCAGGCCCAGGCCCAGGCCCAGGCCCAGGCCCAGGCCCAGGCCCAGGCCCAGGCCCAGGCCCAGGCCCAGGCCCAGGCCCAGGCCCAGGCCCAGGCCCAGGCCCAGGCCCAGGCCCAGGCCCAGGCCCAGGCCCAGGCCCAGGCCCAGGCCCAGGCCCAGGCCCAGGCCCAGGCCCAGGCCCAGGCCCAGGCCCAGGCCCAGGCCCAGGCCCAGGCCCAGGCCCAGGCCCAGGCCCAGGCCCAGGCCCAGGCCCAGGCCCAGGCCCAGGCCCAGGCCCAGGCCCAGGCCCAGGCCCAGGCCCAGGCCCAGGCCCAGGCCCAGGCCCAGGCCCAGGCCCAGGCCCAGGCCCAGGCCCAGGCCCAGGCCCAGGCCCAGGCCCAGGCCCAGGCCCAGGCCCAGGCCCAGGCCCAGGCCCAGGCCCAGGCCCAGGCCCAGGCCCAGGCCCAGGCCCAGGCCCAGGCCCAGGCCCAGGCCCAGGCCCAGGCCCAGGCCCAGGCCCAGGCCCAGGCCCAGGCCCAGGCCCAGGCCCAGGCCCAGGCCCAGGCCCAGGCCCAGGCCCAGGCCCAGGCCCAGGCCCAGGCCCAGGCCCAGGCCCAGGCCCAGGCCCAGGCCCAGGCCCAGGCCCAGGCCCAGGCCCAGGCCCAGGCCCAGGCCCAGGGCCCAGGCCCAGGCCCAGGCCCAGGCCCAGGCCCAGGCCCAGGCCCAGGCCCAGGCCCAGGCCCAGGCCCAGGCCCAGGCCCAGGCCCAGGCCCAGGCCCAGGCCCAGGCCCAGGCCCAGGCCCAGGCCCAGGCCCAGGCCCAGGCCCAGGCCCAGGCCCAGGCCCAGGCCCAGGCCCAGGCCCAGGCCCAGGCCCAGGCCCAGGCCCAGGCCCAGGCCCAGGCCCAGGCCCAGGCCCAGGCCCAGGCCCAGGCCCAGGCCCAGGCCCAGGCCCAGGCCCAGGCCCAGGCCCAGGCCCAGGCCCAGGCCCAGGCCCAGGCCCAGGCCCAGGCCCAGGCCCAGGCCCAGGCCCAGGCCCAGGCCCAGGCCCAGGCCCAGGCCCAGGCCCAGGCCCAGGCCCAGGCCCAGGCCCAGGCCCAGGCCCAGGCCCAGGCCCAGGCCCAGGCCCAGGCCCAGGCCCAGGCCCAGGCCCAGGCCCAGGCCCAGGCCCAGGCCCAGGCCCAGGCCCAGGCCCAGGCCCAGGCCCAGGCCCAGGCCCAGGCCCAGGCCCAGGCCCAGGCCCAGGCCCAGGCCCAGGCCCAGGCCCAGGCCCAGGCCCAGGCCCAGGCCCAGGCCCAGGCCCAGGCCCAGGCCCAGGCCCAGGCCCAGGCCCAGGCCCAGGCCCAGGCCCAGGCCCAGGCCCAGGCCCAGGCCCAGGCCCAGGCCCAGGCCCAGGCCCAGGCCCAGGCCCAGGCCCAGGCCCAGGCCCAGGCCCAGGCCCAGGCCCAGGCCCAGGCCCAGGCCCAGGCCCAGGCCCAGGCCCAGGCCCAGGCCCAGGCCCAGGCCCAGGCCCAGGCCCAGGCCCAGGCCCAGGCCCAGGCCCAGGCCCAGGCCCAGGCCCAGGCCAGGCCCAGGCCCAGGCCCAGGCCCAGGCCCAGGCCCCCAGGCCCAGGCCCAGGCCCAGGCCCAGGCCCAGGCCCAGGCCCAGGCCCAGGCCCAGGCCCAGGCCCAGGCCCCAGGCCCAGGCC